>OW203654.1:15000000-20000000 GCA_934044485.1 Apeira syringaria
GAGATTTTCTAGACAATAGTTATTCCTAGATAAATAAGATAGAATACATACATTGCAATTGACATAGTCGCGAACCTCGGAGCCGTTGACCATCTCAACGAACTGACGGCACTTGAGCAGAAACAACAGTTCCTGATCGCGCTCCAGCAGGCCAGGCCAGGTGCGACGTGTAAGATCAATTGCCGCACCGATCCGACCAGATAACACAAGTTTCGATACCTCTGCAAGCCAATAAACACGAGTTTCAAGATACGGTAGTTTATCTGATGATAGAGTGGAGGTAGTGAGTGCCATCAGACAGACGGTCGAGGATCAAGACAAATGTATATAAATGTAATATTAATCTTGTATGTGTCAAAGCGCTTTTACCCGAAATCACAGCTTACCACGTGACGAAAGCATCCTTCTACACCTTGCCACTTAATTGCATCGTTTGTGCCTTATCCTGATATTAAAATAACTAATTAAGAATATCCGGACAAAAAAACTGGAAAAAGTAACAAAAGAAAAAGTACTGAAAAAAGTTTAATTTAAGTAATAATTACTTAAAACTATAGAAGGTAGGAGAGAAAAGATGATGGGCAACTAATACGATATGATAGCTTCATAAAAAAACATTATAGGAGAGATAAGAGGAAGAAAGGCGAGAGGACGGCCAAAGATAAGATACATGAGCCAAGTAAAAACCGAAGCACCGGACATTCACCTGGTGAAGTAATCAAGGAAGAAGTTAGGGTCAATTAATCTATACGCCCTCTCCACTGCCACTTCCAACTTGCTGGAAGCTGGAATATTCTAGAGTATGTCGGCACCTTTCGTTGGCCTAACGATATGAACACCCTTTGATTGACCATCTTTCTGTTCAACCATTAAGAGCTAAGCTAAGCTCGGTGATAAGACCACCACCGAGTGGACCACATTTCAATTTTGAATGAGTGTTACGTTGTGTACTCACTTTGTCTATTTTTAATGGATCCTATATCTTCTTCTATAGGCTGTCCCGTCGCGCGGGAGAAAGACTGTGCCGTGCCGCAGTAGCCGTGGTGAACTAGATATGAAGATACCATTCTGGAATACAAAAATTAGTGCTTCAGACATTTGGGTCAGTCCACCTCCTTCTACCTATCAGTACTGCGTGCCGTGCATCCCGCCCGCCGTCATTTCCAGAATTGTCTAATTTGATCTTGGAGATAAAATCCGAAATGAGGTTTCCCTTTATATCGTATCTTTGATTGAAAATTCTCGTGAGTTTGATTCGTTATTACTTTTGATGGCACATCTAGTCGCTCCTAACGCGTTCGGCAAGTTCGGTTGCGAAATTACGTCGAGTCTTCCCACGTAACTCTTTCCGCTGTCACAAGGTGGGACGGTGGTCACCGCGGGAGATGCCCGAGAAGTAGGCCGTACCTGTGTAGCACCTGCTGCCACTGGCCCTGCGCGTCGGGCAGCGGGAACTCGTCGATGGCGAGGCGAGTGCGCGCGCGCAGCTCTCGCACCATGTCCTCGATATCAAACACGAACGGCTGCTGACCGAAGTTCGCGTCCACCACCTCGCCCGGCGTCTGCAGCCCCACTGTCGGGTACAGGTTCGGCTGCCGATACCAACGCACACTCCATACACATACTCCACTTGGATAAAGGATTCTTAATACATACCTACTGCGACAAACATGCCGAGATTTTATCCAGGTATGTATTTATTTTATCAAATAACACGGACGTTTGACTGCCGTCTGACCTGATTTTGTATGATGATGAGGTCGTAAATAAATCGCGCCTGATTCTATAAGATCTATTCACTCCTGACTTGAAGATACCTAAATCTATGAAATAAGCAGACTCAGGTACGATTCTACTGAAAAAAATCTTGCCTCCAACTAAAAATGAATTGCTGATCTGCCGCTCAGGCTCAGTGGTAGTTCACCCGACTTTCAATACCGATCCCTGGGTTCCCAGCAGGCGTAATATATTTATGTGATAGACGGAGATGTTTATTTTTGATCTTGGATGTTCATGTGTCGCGGTTGCGTGTGCGACCTCCTGTGACACGGGGAATCCTATTACGGGGTGTGAGTGTGTAGAGGCGTTTGTTTGCTTTTTTGTTAATACTGCAGGGGTAAAAAAAATTAGGAGTTACTGAATTAAAAACCGGTTAGCAACCAAAACATTAGAGAATGTTTTTTATAAAAGGACTAATTGGCAGCTTCAAGGCCTTTTACGTTCCCCGCTTTAGATAAATAGACATGTATACAAAATGCTCTTTCCTTTCCTTTCTCACTGTTATGAATTAATTAGTATGAGTAACAGTACCAAATTAAACGTAGAATGAAAGGATTAATTAATCCTCTTTTCTTATTCTCACTATTCCAATACAGCACAACATGACTGCTATTGAAACACAGTGGCTAACTAGCGTCAGTTTTCAAACTGAAAACATAGCACAAGAGACTGAGCTAGTAAAACGGCATTAAATGACCGATGAGTAGGTACTAGTGACCGGTATGATAACGACATAAAATCCAATTAAAGCTCAGATTTGATGCACCGTGTGTTGTTCACGACAACTACAACTCCTGCTATATTATCTAATGTAAACGTTTGATAAACTCACAGGAAGTCCTCTGAAAGCGATGCCAAGATGATGTCCATTTTTAGTGTAGAAGCAGGTGTTGTCGACGAGGTTGACACCGCAGCCGATAACGTCGCCGGTTGTGAAGGTGGGTCCGTAAGGCTGCCCAGTGCCGGAGGAGCAGAACGAATGGCCGTCGTCACCGTGGTACCCGTAGGAGTGCTTGTCCCACCCTGCGGAGCACAATACGGACCGGTTGAACACCATTCGGTGCCGTTATTCTGTACTAACTGTTTGATTAATGGTATGATTAAAGAAATGTAATTAAAAGGGTTGCCAAGGCAAAAAAGCTACGAACTCTATCGATTAAGACGCATTTCAATAAAAAAAAATACATAATCGAAAGCGCTTCACCTGTTCAGGAGCCACGATGCCACGGGCAGGCACACGAATACAGACAGACATAAACATATATCAGACATCTTTTTACGTCGGAGGTTAAAAAATAATCGCAACGTATTATAAGCCGATTAAAATGTAATATGCATGTGTAGATACAAAGAGTATAATGAAAAACAGGTATAGGTAAAATGTGATATAAATAGACTAGCAATAAATATTGATCCCGTACTTTTTCCCCTTTTCCCTCAAGAACCTAGAATCTCCCTTAAACCCATTTAGGAGTTAAATTGTCAGAAACTCATTGACACGTACGTCATAATAACTATATCTCCAACAAATATCAGTCCAACCCAAGCACTGGTCTGAACAATGTTTGGAGTCACGATTTTTTTTAAATATAATACTGATTACTTATGTTCGCAAACAAGTGTAAAATCTCGCATCTTTTCATTTTACAATAAGGGCCGATGAAAACAAATTTCTCCACTGTGGTAAGGGACAGCTTTGAAGTATTTACGGGGAAATGTCTTTGGGACTTGCTAGCGTTTAATTGAGACAGGAGTTGAACTAGCAACCATCTAGTTAAACTAAATTGAATACTCTTGTGCACGCTTGAAGATAAATATCTAGATATATTACTACACAAGAGCCTTTTGATATAAAAACCTAAAAGCGATTTTCTTAAATGATCCAATCTACGATCATTTAAGAAAATCGCTTTTAGGTTTTTATATCAAAAGGCTCTTGTGTAGAAATAAATTAAAATTAAATTGAAACTAACTAACGAAGGGCTATATGGACCCAATAAATATTTATATTATGTATGACACAAAGGTGTTCTGTTTCTGACACGACCTGTTTAAATTAAAAGAGTGCGATTTGCCAAATAAATAATATCTCGGGGACGTGCAAATACCAAAACCCAGAAAAACTATTATTTTTAATAAGTTTGAAGTTAGTCTGGTTCGGAATGATCACCAACTGTATAAACCTTCAATAGGTGCATAGGGCGTACGGTCAACAGGTATTTTAAGAATCAACACAGCCCTCTCCACGCATCTTTACAAGAATTTTAGATCAGTTACGCTTACCGCAGCCATCCGAGACCCTCGACTTTCCCATATTCATAGCTTCCAGTGCGTATTAATGACGTAAATTCAAAGCATGCTCGATTACTCACCAAACTGCTAAAACCTCCATATCTCGTGAGCTCTTAAAAGTAACGTGTCTACTTTTAAAACTATTTAGTAATGGAAATAATATCTACCATGCTTACCAGGCAGTCGGTTCATGTTCACGCCATGGGCAGAGAGACCGATGCCCATGTATCCGTCCCTGCCTTTGGACACGATGCGTACTTCGAAGTAGTACAGTCCGCAGGCTGCCGGGATCGGGTGAGTGGCGCGCACACTCGCCGCATCCTTGTGTGTTTTGCCATGACCTGCAAGTGTACACAAGGACTCTTATTAGGAATATAAATAATTATATTCGCAGTTCAAAGTACAGAGCTGAAGGATAGAGAAGTGGCGAGAAAAATAAGCATAGGGACTATTTTAAATACCAAGTTGTTAGAAACAGCGTAAACAAGTATAGAAAAGCAAACACCGATAATGTAAAGCGCAATAAGCAATCACAACAACACAAAAACCACCATGCAAACACTACATACCACACACTATAGAAGGACTATGATAGTAAAGGAGAACAGGCATACACAGAAACAAAATAATAATAATTTGAATTCAGTTCAATTCAGTCACTTTAAGGTCTAATTTCATAAAAAGACAAATCTTTACTCTCAGATATCCATGAATGATGTAGGTATTTGTTTTGTGCCAACGATCACAATAGTTGCTAACAACCAGTGTGAATATCATAAAAATAAAAGCGAATGATACAAATTTTAAACCATTTTTATTCGATATTTTTATTTTGAAAGTACCTATCTGAGTACTTATATTTAAAAATCTTCAAAGATTACAATTAACAAATTACGACGATTACGATCAACAAATAAAAAATACGGTAGCGCAAATAACCACTTTTTTTCTATAAATATATAAGATTGGTTGAATGAATCATCGATCAACGGCAAGTTTAAACCGCTGAGTCTAGAAATATGAAGTTTTGAAAAAAGGTTCCTCCAACACATGCGACCCAGTGACAACGTGAATATCAAATTCTTGAAGGTTCTTTAGAATTTTATTTCATACAAGATTAAACAAGGTAAAAAAGTTTATATAAAAATTTGTCATTGAAAGAAATGTAAATATTGGTATTTATGAGCTCATAAATCGAAATCAAAATGTATAGAAATTGCGTGGGGTATCGGGAAGGACTGGGACGACGGTCGCCGTGGCGCAGTGATCAGTGTTAGTGACATGATTTCTGTGTCTCCGGGACACAGTATTTTCCCTGGGTTTGAATCCCGGCAGGGGCAAACATTTGTGCGGTGAGTGTAGATGTTTGTTCCAGGTCTTGGGTGTTTGTGTGGTGTGATTGTGTGTGTCCATGTTTCCCGCGACACAGGGAATCCTAGTGCTAGGGTCTAAGTGTGTTAAATAAAATAAATAAAAATAAAATAATTTCGGGCTATAACGATTTGTTTTTCAATATCATTGATATGGATGTCTTTCATGAAAAATAATTTAAATATATAAAATATTAAAGAATTTTAATAAGTTTTTAAAACTTCCTTTTTTGGGACGCAAAAACTAAATAAGTACTTCTCTAATTGATTTGAGGGTTTCTCTTTTTAGAAGTGGCGAATAGCGCGACAGTTACTCTTGGTTTTTTTTCAAAAAAGGTCAATATTGATTATATTATCTAAGTCCAATTTTTTTCAAATGAAATTCCTATTTAAGCTTGACAGGTTCTATCAATGGGCTCTGGGGGGCGAGGTGCCAAAGATGTTTTTATTACTTACTTATTTTTACTTGTAACAAGGTCGCGTAATCTATAAGGTTGTGTTGAAAACGGTTTCAGTTAGAATGTGTTTCTAGTCAATATTTATGTCATATCCGATGTGATATTGTTTCTTTCCATAACCACGTCGAGATATCAGTGACGTCACATCCGGCCAGATAGACAGAATGTTGACGACCTTTACCGTTATGTTCGTAAACAGAGCCAAAAACCACGAGTTATGGGACGCCAGAATACGATTGGCGTTCTATAACATTGAACAAAACGAAACTTTCATACTCACAAAAATATACTGTACACCAGTGGAAATAAAGTTCAATTTAAATGGTAGGCGTGGGTGGTAGCGATTAGTCTATCGCAAGGTCAGAAACTCGAATTTACGCTACATTTAATTGGTGTAAAGGCGATCGACGATTCACACAAAAAGGCGTTGGCAAACTAAAATCATATCCAATTGATAAAATTAGTAACAAGGCGATATGTCCACTCTTTTTATTATTCTCTCTGATACCATAAAAATGATTTCGTGAAAAACGATTACTATGTATATGTGCTCATGGGCACTCATGTACGTCGCAAAAATAGAGTTTATAGAACTGTAATGAATGTCATGCCCCAAGCAGAAACCATATAATAAATCATAACACACAAATACCTACACGCACGAAGATTTAATTTCATAAAAATCGGTCAAGTATTTGTGTTTATTTTCAAGAAAATGTTGAGAATGTTCCACGGTTAAGTAGTTAGTAGAAGTCTCCTAACTAATTCCTAACACTAATTATTAAATATCAATTAGGGAGTCTTGTTCTATACCCAAATCAAGACGTAGAGCATAGCTATTTACTACGGGAGAAAGGGTTTTGTCAGAAGTCCTGCGGCTTAAATGATAATTCCACTTTTCATACTCACTCTAGTTTCTAAGAAAGCGCAGTTATCCCACGACGCAATAGCTAATTCAAGAGACTAAAAAGACACAGAACATTCTGGTAAACTTGCAAATAATAACTTGTAAGTATTGAGATAAAAGCATTTTGTTAAACCTTTCAAACGTGTAGCTGTCGACAGACGTGAAACTAAATCAGCTATAGGTATAGAAAATACAATTTGCGAGTTTTTATTAAGTACTTACATTCTGCATAGGTACATACAGAGTGGGGCAAATTTTTGGCCCCTTCAGGGTAGCTACCTTTTCTTTTGTAGTTAGAAGGTTTTGTTTTTAAAAACCTTGTATTTTATTTTGAAGAAAAATTTATTGCCATTTTTAGTTTTTTGAAAGTAAGTAAGGTTCGCCCAAAAAATGACATTTGTCAAAAAAAGCAAGTTGGTCTTAATCGACTCTACTTCCAACCAGGAACACTTTTCCCAAAGTAACATACCAAATCAAATCGTAAGTTATGGCAATAATTAAAAAAAACCATTCCCATACATTTCCTGTATATGACTTTAAATATTTATTATTATTATTATTGCGAAAATGTAGCAAGTGGCACTTATTAAGTATTCCTCGCCAATGACGTATTCTTTAATAACATCATTATTCCCTCCCTATAATTGAAATGAGACTCGTACAATTGTAAGGAAAAATGTCAGATTTCCTACTGTAGGTACGCCAAAGCCACTGCGCCTGGTCCTCACACACACATCGTTAGCCGCGCGTACGCACGCCACCAGCAACACAACACAGGTTAACGAACCTGCACGTGTTTACACAACACATTATAGTACGTTTCATGTGTGGGTAGAGCTCCATCATTTATTGCGATTTCAAAATCGTATGTCACGGGCACTCAAAAAAAGCTCAGCATTTGCGTCGTTCCGGGTTTCAAGTATACTAAATTCACGTTCAGATTAAATCCGGCACAAGGTTGAGTCAATGCCAATAAGACACCGTCAAAACATCATATATTCTGTTGAGTCGATGACGACCAAAATCTATGTTGAATTTGTCCTTGTCCTATAAGTATAGGTTTGAAAGAGGAATGAAATCTAGATAATTTACACTGTTTCTACGGGTAAGTATATGAACGTGAAATCTAGATGTTAACAGACTACGGAAAACTATATATCGTGGCATTGAATGAAGATTGAATTAACATGGAAGATTTAAATTTAACAGAATACTTAAACAGAATTGATTCTACATATAAACAAACTTCGAGAAATTGAATGACACTACGCGCCTATTTTTAGAATTCTGTTAGCACCTCAAAACTGACTTAGACCGAATATAATACATTGAACATAGAATCAGCACGGTATGAAACTAGCGGACTGAAAGCTTCGTTGTACTGGAATCAAGTTAGTCTTGCAACGGACTGAATCAGAACAGGAAATTTGTACTTGCTTGACGCCAAGTCTATCAATTTCATCGGCCTCCGTATCTATGCTAGACCCTGACCACCCAAAATGTGTTACTTTTCCGTTTCGATTGCCAACATATTTAACACTCATAGCTGAACTTGAACACGTCCACAGGGAGTGAACCGTATTGTATTTTATCCAAACTTCTTAAATTTATAATACAAGCCTTCCCCACTAATCCCAAAAACAACTAACTCCAAGGTGGCAGGAGAGCGTTTTCTTAACTCTAACAATGGCAACATCGTCCTACATAGTCGATGATGTTTAATAACAATTGTATTAGGAATGTTTTCTGATGCTTCGAGGTTGTTACCGCGCTGTAACGGAACCTTAATTATTGGTGCTGGCTATAATGATAATATAGGCATGGCCAAAAACCCGGCCGTCGAGTTACATATTTTACACATAGGTAAAATAACGCCACATGTACTTCTGCAGTAGTAGACAAACATAAGATTTACACATGCTGCAGCTGCAATCATATAAAATATCTCTTGCGTCTATTTCTTAAAAGATATAGGTTACACGCATATGGGGGCGAGAGCAGAGGCCAGTTCATGTTTTGATTAAATACCTACTCTTGTACTGATGTCTGATATACTGTGAGCCTATGTCCAGCAGTGGTCTTCCTATGGCTGAGATGATGTACAGATGACCTGACTTATATCCAGAATGTCTCCAATCTTTCCTCTCAACAATAACCCACTGTATAACAATGCAACTTCACACCACCGTATCACATGAACAAACAAGTATAAATAGCAGCAATTTAAATTAGCTTCGCCAATAATCTCCATAAGATTCAGGAAGAAACTAGCACTACACGAAGAAATGAATTCGCAATATTAAAACAAACAGCCATTTTCCCTCAAAGATCAAAGGGTTCATCGTCCCACGGCTCCAGTCACGACCTTAGATAACTCCGGGAGTGGTGGCTGGCTAACCGCGCCGGTGTTGCCCGCACCGGTTTAATGTCCATTATTATAGTGTCAGTAAACGGTAATTAGCAGAACTATAACGCACGCCTCTGTTTGTTTGATAAAATAAAGTACTTACATGAGGACCTGTTGTATGTTAATGAGAACAAACAAGTATGAAACAATCCAAGATTCAAAACTCTTATGAGAGTGGATGTTACTTTGTACTTCAACGTGGTACGATGTTTTTATAAGATAAAGACTTAACAACTGCTGCCGGTGACAATACAGAGGTAAGCGGATGTTTACATGCAGAGAAGTCGGGACAAATCCTGATGCGTGTTGATTTTCAAATATTTGTAATACATAAGTATTCTGTTTTACGCATTGTGTATAATATGATATTTTGTATTGTATAACTTCTATAACCTCCTTGTTCATCTATAAAGTACATATTATGTACTATATAAATGGTCACTTTATAGCGTCCACTGTTGGCACATGTAGTACCTATTTAATGTTTTACTTAACAATAAACGGGACGTAAGACCTCAAATGTAGAACATAGCAAAAAAATTGTCTTTCTCATGTGTCGTATTATAATTGATGAGTATGGCGTCATACAACGATCGCCAAATATAGGACATAATTTCCATGCGCACTCGAGGTCGACACGCTCGCTGTTTCCTCCGAACAAAGAATCCGAAACGTGAGTAATCCATAGCCGAGCGAGTGCCGAGTACGCCGCACTCGAGTTCAAAACGATCGAGAATCGAATTCTAATTAAATATAACGGAAAACAATCAATACAGCTGATTCTAGCGTACGAACCAGTATCACACTAAACTCGCCTATTTTTCCTTTGATATATAACGTTGTAAACATGGTGAGCATTTGTGAACAAATTACGAACTAGCTTATGTGTATGACTCACGCCACACTAAAAATCAAGCGGAAAAGCCAAATGTCAAAACATCGAAAGGTCCTAACGTAAAAAAATAAAGTTTTCCCATTTACCGATCATATACGAGTAAACCGTACGCTATAACAATGTGTATCACTCAATCATATCATTGTATGTAAATAAAACCGCTTCACATCAAATATATTTATGCGGAATGACTGGAAGACTGTATCTTTGTAATGAATTAAATTAAATCACAGCCTAATCGGGAGCTTGTTTAGTGATCGTAACCAATCAACTAGTTGAGGAACGTGTCCGCTAGTAAAATTAAATACAGAACTTTTTTATATACCGTATATAATCTATGTAACTAGAAATCTAGCGTTCAAAAGCCAGATCTATACAGTATAAAAAAGTAACTGATCATCAAGGGAGATAGTTGTGAACCACTATCTCACTTGATGATCTGTGACGATGTGGTCGAAGATGTTATCACGCTAAACCTAGAATGCTTACTGGCTCTCAAGGATTGCTGCCGAAATACTATGTGTTTGGTGACAGTTTTTTTTAACTTGAGGGTGGTAGCCAGGCGGGTACTCGAAAGTACCCTACCACCATGCGAACATTTTCAGTATTAGGGGGCCAGCTAAGGTTTGATCTCAGTTGTCGTCATTGGTCAGTCTTAGGCCTAGTCAGAGTCTATCAGAGTCCAAGTAAGCTGAAGATTACACAATTAAGCTGCCATCAATATCCACCATCCCATATTGACCCGCAAGGTGGACTAGGACCAATTATACTCTTATCTATATATGTAAAGTCAGACGGTCCTCACCAATTAATGCCGTCATAGATGAAGCATGATGTAGTGGTTCCTATAGATGGATTGGTACTAACCTACTTATACACGTGAGTGTCTTATATTTTGCATATAAAACGTCTGTAAACTTCAGCTTTCATAAGAATACTCTTAACTCTGAGAAGAAAGTCTGTGTTCCAGCAAGAGGGACTCTTAATACTACAGCTTAATTTACTATAGTTTGACAAAACCATAAGTGTGTAAGTTCATCACTAGCTGTAATTGTACTGTCTTATATATGCCAAGAAATATTGATGAACTAAGTAAATAGCTATATATTCAACAAATCAAATGAAAGCTCATCCTTCATTACGGCTTCAACCTGGATGTCCTAATTGTTAATGTAGGTCACACACGATGGCAGTCGGGCCTAATGAGACGCAGCGGGCGGCATTAAAACGTAAACGCACGAGGCTTAAAGCGCGCGATACGCTACAATGCACCGACGCGAAATAAATTATAGGAAACTGTATCTGATATGGAAAATTAACGGACTTTTGTACAAGCTGCATGCGCGGATGGAATCGTTACCGACGGGAACATTACTCTTAGCTTCACGTGCACTTCTGCAGTGCAGGACTGCTTGACGCTCGTCGCTGAGATGGCAGACACTAACAATATTAGCATTGTGAACAAAAATAAAATACAAGTGCAATAAACATTACATCATACATCAAAGGAAGCGCTCGTGTCATCGCAGTGGGAACATATTAGGTAGCTATGCAAATAATAAAGATCCAAACAGATTTTTTTACAATTTACAATTATTTAATTACTTTGATTATAAGAGATAACTAGTGTACTTTGTAGCGTAAGCAATTTTAGTACCTCATAACTGAGCAAACGTCTCAAACAGAAGAGTTCGAGAAAATGTATCATTAAATTATGGCGAGATGAACACGGCAATGTTCGAATGTATCCTTAGGTCTCAACTCCAAGAAATTATGTTAAAGGCATCGATCGCAAGCGTAATCATGCAGTATTTTTTGTTTTGGTTTACATTGCCTGTACACAAGCATTTAGAAGCCACCGAAATTTATTGTACGTGCCATTTTATCAAGCTATAAAAAGAGTTGAAAACCTATGTGTGTGTCCACTTTCTTTTGACAATATAAACACTACGCAATAGCATTCCTATATAAACACATCAACAAGTGTATTTTAATTTGTACCGAAATGGGTCGCTGTGTAGCTTACACAGCGACCCATTTTGGTACAATTAGTTAAAACCAAGAATATCAAATCGACTACTATACGAAATAGGTACCATATATGTACATTGTACAATAAGGATACAAGCCGAATCATTTCAATTGAGCCGAGAGCTTTACGATGAGGGTTGAAATAAAGGGCGAAGTAGCATGTTACAAAAACAAGGTGGAGTGAACGAGCAAGTAGAAATTCATGCTAAGATGGATTTGATATGTGTTATGAATGCGGGTAGTTTTACGTTAAATATGTAAGTTGTCAAGTTATTTGGTACCGTTTTAAATTTAAGTGCAAATTGTATATAATGTATAAGTGGTACACAATCACGATTATATCTTCGTAACAATCATTTTGCGCCATTTAGCTAAAACTAATGTGGCATCCCGCGTCATATCAGTTCGAATTTGCAGTCGGCTGCGTGGCATGATCTATATTTAGTTTGGGCACAACCCTAGTCGGAAAACGTCGACTTTCGAAGCTATTCCCGAATGTTATTCATTCTATATTCAGTTCAGCTACCTCACTATGATACCGCTTTACAAATATGGATGTCGGTAACCCTACCCGGTGAAACATCTGCAAGGAAATATAACGCAGATCTTTCGGGAATATGACTCACTCGTTTATGATGCGAGATAATGCTGAAATGCAATTCCGATATCTACATTTCTAAACAATGACTTTGTAGTGGTTTGAAATTGAAAACAGGAAATCATTGGACACGCTGGTATGTTTAAGTTAAAGCATTCAGTTAGAGCATTTGAGTTATCTATAGGCTACCAGTAGCTAGTGGATTGCTCTAATGTTATTGTAGTAGCTGCAGTATTGTAATATGTTATTAGTGTTTTATTTTATATAATGTTATCTGCCCTTATCAGAAAAACAGCCATTTAGGCAAACACAGCATGCGTTTGAAATAATGACATTATACTAATAATATATCTGGGCGTGTCACTTTAAGGGCGAACCAATTTGTATAAATAATACAGAACATACACACAGATAAATCCTGTCTCCGCATAATCGATTTCGGAAATTGTCTTAACGTACCAAACTAATGCATATAAATATTTAAACGTCATTTTAGGCGAAGAGGTCATTGCCCATAATTCTTCCTGCTTCGCGCTTTATCAATTAATACTAAAGCATATCAACAATGAGCGAACAGAAATTATGGAAGTTCAGAGAACAATATAAATTATAATACAATACTACCACGATTATTGATAGCTTGAAGCATTACGGCAACGGCTTAGTTAGCCAATTATTATAAGTAAGCAAAACATACGAAAATACAATGAAAATAATATTAAAATTTACAACTTAAATAAATGATCTGCATAAACAACAAAGTACATATTAATACACAGTGTTAAAAACGTATAGCAAATATATAATAAAACCTTTAAAAAATGAAAAGATAAGCATACACACGCAACACAAGAACAACATTACTTATGTCAAAGGAAGAGAGTAAAGGGAAAGACAAGCAAATAAGATAAAAACGCTCGTGTCGGGACAGCTCCTCGACAATTGTTTTACACACGACTACGCACTCGACAGCTAACAAAGTAAGGCTCTTTTAGACGATGGCAAATAAGGTAAAGGTATACACATCAGAAATGTTTTTGTAGCAAATTGAGTATAAGTACGCTTACGACTCAATCCGACATTGTGTACCCTTAGTAGAGATAACATCCATTCACTGCAGAAGCGGAGAGAGATAAGATCATCCCAATGTTAAAAATTCACATGTGCTATTTTACTATATTAGTAGCCTTAATTCCTTCACCCTTAGCTTTGCTCAGCCCCGCACGGAATTATCAGGCAAATAATAAATAGCTCAATCACCAGTCCAATATTCACCATAAAATCAAGACAAACAGGTATAAAGCGTTAGGTTAAGGAATATGTATACATATGTTTGTAACGTACGATACATCCAGAGGCGTAAGTGGAGGTATGGCAGGTGGGGCCTGCGACCAGGGCCCTGCATCCCACCTTATGACAATAGAAAGCAATCATCCATTAAAACATCCCCAGTCCGGCCCCATACACACCACTTACGCATCCGGCTCGGTGATATCCAGATCCCACATTGTACGCAAAGAAAAAGACATCGCTATACATACAACCGGCTTGTTTTTAATCACTGAAACGCAACCAATGAAGCTTCAATTAGGCATGTAACGCCTACTAGTAGCGCTTCTATTGCCGTGACACGATGCAAAGTGTCTGTCAAATCTACTATCTAAAACCTTTATACGACCAATTATTTTACATAATCTGAGTCTCGGAAATGGCTCCAACGATTTTCATGAAATTAAGCATAAATAGGGCTTCGGAGGCGATAAATCGATCTAGCTAGGTTTCATTTTTAGAAAATGTCGTTATATCCGTGTTTTCAATGAAAAACTGCTACGATATCATTAGAATATGACTCTTCCTGATATCTATTGGCGAGTAGTAATACTACTTAAACAACAACTAAGTACACTGTTTTACAGACACCGCAAAACTTGACAATGGATTGCGATAAGCAACAATATTGAAAACCCGAGCGAAGCTCGGTCACCCAGATATTATACATAATCTCTGAACACCGTGCGGCACGGTGTCCGTGCCTTTGGCCAAGGTGTTCCTAAGCGTGTAAGTAAGCTTCAGAAGAATACTGAACAAACGGTAACATGCAAAGTTCAAGACAACACACGAGCGTTAGAAGCTAAGTGGTGCAATGGAGCCGCAACAATCTATGATAACATGACATTTAGATACTTATGCTATTTAAGTAAAACGAAAACCGTAGGCACCTACTTATACTTAAAGGCTAAAACTTTTAATTGAGTTTCGCGGATAGCGTTTTGGATTTCTTCAGGGACCTAGGGTAACTTATGGCTTGGTATTTTTTCAAGGTCTCCTTCATTTACAGAAGATTTTTAAGTCACATAAAAATGTTTATGTTATGTTTCCAAGTTGTTGAATACGTTTTATACGTTCGATCGTTGAATATTCTACACAAAAATTCATAAAATCAACGTTCTAAGGCAAGTTTTGTGCCATAAGAATGTGAAACAGTTATAGAGAGAGCTCTTCGTGATACGTAATCAAAATTTTTATAATATTTCTATAAACAATCTCTATTGTGGCATTTCGTTGAAAGGTGTGAAGAGTGTCTCCGTATAATTCAATAGTGCTTAAGTATAACAAAATAATGTATTTACCCAAACAACTATCGTTAAAATTAAACAACTTGAAACGGTTTTAAACACGTGTTATATTTTTTTATACCCGAAGTTCTCTCTTTCCCTATTTAGTAAACTTATAGACCACAGGAATAAAAATAAATGCAGGAAAAGTTTTTGCCAATTGTACGATTGACACAAACCGAGTTGTTACTAAAATATATGTAAAAAATACTACTTTAAAATAGTTTCATCAAACAAATGTTTACAAAAACAACACGTGCAAATTGTGGTCCTCATTGAATTCAACGAGAAAAAACTAACTGGTTCTACTGGTGATAACTGTAAAATTAAAATATAGTAACAGAGGAATAGTAAACGATGTTACATTCTTATGAGACATCACTCATCTGTTATTTATCAATTCGCGTTTTGAAAGGTTCAGCACAAGTGCGGTAATGCCGTTAGAAACGGCAGCAAGAATAACAATGCGGTCGCGAGGTTATTGCGTGGTAGCAACAGACACAACCGACTCGTCGCTGTTACCTGCCGGCCTTGCCTCCTCACATCCGCGCGATTACTTCAAATTGAATTAACTTCATTATGTGTTTAGACACAAAACTGTAATACGCCTGCCGCCCGCGTCGCGTCGGTATCGCCACCAACCTCTAATAACAACGATATTAGTAACAAAAGTAGCAATTCTTGAAGTGTACAGATTATGAACATGGCCAAAGAGTTTTATATGAATAGGGAACTATCAAATATATTCACACAGCGCGGCGGCAATTATAGAAGTAATGGTTATGTGCTTAATAGGTCTCGATGACATCACAGAGGCTCGCGGGTGTTTACAGGCAGATAGGGCGCAACAAATCCTGATCCGTGTTGATTTTAAATATTACAAATATGTATTTTACAAATGACTTACAAATAACTAAACATTTTTATTATGGCCTTAACAATTTTTAGAAACTATATCGCTAAATTAGTCCGATACTTTCTCACTGCGAGGACCCGAGCATTCCTCCTCTCATAGAGGCGAGTGTTGGCCATAATCTACCAAGCTGGCCAAGCGGTTAGGTGGATAGGCTCAGGGATAGCCATGGGGTTTTTAGACCGATAAAAGGCCTCCGACATGACTTTATGACTGTTATTGTGAGACAACAACCGGGATCGACGGATTAACGTGTCCTCCAAAGGAAGCGCCAAGGTACAAACGCCCGAGCGGTCACTCATCCAATGTATAGCCGACGAGTACGTTGCTTAACCTAGTAGATCGGTTAAAATCGCATACGTAAACTCCGCTACGAGCGCATTCAATACATCTACCATTTAAGAAAGGTTATCACAATTTGAATGACAAATAGAAAGATTTATTTTTCCAACTGAATTTATAGTGTTTGAGAAGTACCTATACTATGCTATGAGAGTATCCTGCAGAACTGAAGGTCAAGCGACGTCCTTGGTTTATTTTTACATCGCAATCGATTTAATAGTCCAGCAGCCACCGCCTGTTTTTTTTCGGTGATTAATAACAGGCTGAATCTTCGTGAGCTCGGTCGGTTCGACGAGACGCCCAAGTTTTTTCCTCTGTGGAAATTCTCGAAGAGGTGCGAGGGTGTAATACATGTCGATTTAGTACGGTGTCGAATTTGTTTAACATATTTTTTTAAATGTTAAGATAATAGGATAATAAACTCGGAAAAACAATTTTATTGTCCTACAAAATGGATGATTGATGATCAGCAATTGACCAGTCTCGGATGTATTGAGATATTTGGATATGATTTGGATATTTAGGAAGCTGTATTGTGTGGTATCTGGTGAAGCAGCACTGGCTTCGCTTGGGGCAGTATTTCGCCGGTTCTCCTGGATCTAGATACGATAATCGGAAACGCTCATCACAATGGTTGAACATTCATTGTGATGAGCGTTTCTGATTATCGTAGCGAGTGGGTTGAATAGCATGCAGGTACCGATTGATATTCGAGTAGGCAGCGTGGCGCGATCATTGATTCTGTATGATCTAGATTATAATAATTTGCATGACTGAATATGTATCACGCTTACTTGTTGCTAACAGTAAGGTAATCTGTTTAGTTGTGAACAGGTTCTCACTCAGAAAACTCATTATATAACATTAATGTTACAAATGTCATTTGCGAACGAATTGAGATTTTTATCTTTTATTAACCGACTTCAAAAAAGGAGGAGATTCTCAATTCGACCCGTATGTTTGTTACCTCATAACTTTCGACTGGGTGAACCGATTTTGATTGTTATTTTTTTATTTGAAAGCTGGTGCTTCGCATGAGTAGCAAAGGTCACTGAAAATGGTGAAAAAAAAATTTTTACCAGAAAATGAAACCGACTTCAACACTCAAAAGTATAAAATAATTTGTCGAAGTCGGTACCATGCTCACAATATTTTGATAATAGTTATTTTTGAACTATCATGACACCGACATCGACAAGTTATTTCGTACTCTTTTATACAACAATTAATTAGATAAAGCTTTTCCAAAAATGATTTTAATTGCAGTGATCATAAGGTAAAACGAAATTTATTTCTGTACCGAAAAAATAATTTGAAATGTAGAAAATATATTTAATAAGAAAAAAAGTGTACACAAATGCCCACGCCATAAAAATAAGTGAAACGATCTTGACCTTATCGTCAAGTCTACTGACATCAATTCGGCATCGATAACGTTTGTCGATAAACCATTCCCAACCTCCTTTCCTAATGACCAATTAAGATAACATGTGTATCCGAATACTTATATCTACTTTTTATATGCTTTAGATAAGCCATGCGTCGGTCATCATTGCGAAAATTATATCAACAGCTGTATATATAAGGTTCATATTAATGTGCTGCAGCACGAAGAATAACGACAATTTGCGCACTAGTTTATGTATTGTCGTCGTATGTACTGAATTCAATCCTTTATATCATTCAATAGTTTACGCTGCAATGCGATGACTTCACATTTTGATTCGCGCTCAGGCCACTGAGCGAATGCTATTGCGAATGTGATCACGTCGACCGCGTTTCGAAATACGATAATGTGATAGAAAACTATTCGAATAACTGCTCTCCACAACACAGGGAATCCTAGTGTGGAGACCAGAATCTAATCTTAACCACTACTTAGTGTTAACAACTAGATTAGTACTTATTTTTAGGATAGATTGTTGTTATATTACCTTTGTGACCGCTGAATAAAGTTATTCTAGATATTGTCATTTGTAACAAAAGTCACAATTTGTTTTATATTTTGAATGTTTATAAAACACGGGAATAATTCACGTTGTAAATCATCTATTCATTATATCATTTACACTATAGTTTCGACCACATTCGCTGGTCTTTTTCAAGGAGAGTACGAAGCGCTGGCGGAGGCGGTCGCGGTGCGCCTAGAGTAATTCCCGTGTTCATTCCATTAATTATGTGTCAAAACCACGTCAGTTTTATAGTATACATAGATTTACAAGAAAAAAATCACACGAGCTCGACAGACACTGATCTGAGGCTTCGATGCCGAGAGCAATTAATTATGTTGAATTCCTTTATCTAAAATAGTACCTACTCCGAAGATTAAATTATTTAAAAAGGAAGGTGTGAAGTGGTAGTCTCTAAGATCACATAAGTTAAAACTAGACTAGGTACAACTACAGGAAAACACATGCCCATTAATTGTTTGTTTATTTTACACTAGCTTATTTGTGCATTTTGTGATGCTGATGACAAAGGAACTTAACCAAACGTGATGCACAACTGCCGGCCCGATTGCTACTATTGCAAAATAGGTGCATGAACCTAATTTATGCGATCCACGCCCGAGGCTCTGTGCCCCGTCTTTCTTTTTAATATTATTGTGGGGTATGCCAAGAGTCGCAGTATATTATAATATACGGATTCAATTCTATAATTTAAGAGATGTTTTTCAACTTAAACACCATTGTGAAATATTTCGTAAGCAAATACATCAAATTTGTAACTACAATCAATGAAATTTGATGATGATGAACATAGGGATGCTGATGTTTTGGAGGTCCCTAAGAAAATTGTCTACGTAATGAAAAAAGCCGGACCATTAAACGGTATGGCCTTTTTAGATCACCACTAACAAAAAGTCCATGAAAAGTATAGTACAAATATTGTCGATCGTTAACTTTAGCTATCTTTTTTGTTTGCGGTGATCGAATCGAGCAAAGAAATGCAATTCATTATATTTAATGAGCATCAAAGCATTTGCGATAAGCGCTTTTACACGCATATTAGTTTTGGTCGATAAATTATAATTTAAGAGAGGAACATATCTGTAAGTTCACATCTATTGAAAGGAGAGGTGAGCGCGGTCTTTTACATTCTCCTGGCCATTAAATTTGCTATTTTCCAGAATAATGGTCGGAGCTTTCAGTAACTGTGCTAAATCAAAAAGTCGGTCATGAACATGGGGCTCACTTTCACTATCACAGTAGCAATATCTATGTTGCATAATGAAACACGGCTCGCAGCTCAGCGATACCCGGGTGTACCTATGCCTAAGCGTTTTCATCCCTTCTATACGAAAAAGAAAGATTGGTTCGTTATAAGTGCGAGCAAAGTAGGTATTTTCTGTTAGAAAGTTTTAAAGGCGCGTAAAAGTGTTTTTACGCCCGCTCCATACGTTACGTTATGTATAGAGTACAACAGTACACCATAGAGTAGTATCACTTTATACTACTCTATGGTCACGGGCTGTAACCGAGTAGGTTAATCCTAGAAAAAGTATTGTATTGGATGGTTATAAAAGTGGCGCAAATATATAAACAAATAAAAAACGCCCGAATGAGAACTGGTCGAGGCAGAGTTGTAAAAGTTCATGTGCATGTTTTAAATCATGACATAATATTATTAATGCGAAGTTTGTATGAATTTTTGGTTGTTACAATTTGTGTTACCAATGATGACTTACGGAACCGAAACGTGGTCTCTGACTATGGGCCTTCTGAACAGGCTCAGAGACGCACAATAAGCTATGAAAAGGGCTATGCTCGGGGATTCCATACGTGATCGAATCAGAAATGAGGAGATCCGTAAAAGAACGAAAGTCACCGACATAGCCCAGCGGATTAGCAAGTTGAAGTGGCAGTGGGCAGGGCATATAGCTCGAAGAACCGATGGCCGTTGGAACCGAAAGGTTCTTTAATGGAGACCACGGACTGGCAAGCGCAGCATAGGACGGCCATCGACCAGGTGGACAAACGACATGACTAAGATCGCAGGCAAGGGCGTGATGCGGGCCGCTTCCAACCGGTTCTTGTGGAAATCAATGGGGGAGGCCTATGTCCAGCAGTGGACATCCTATGGCTGAGATGATGATAATGATGTTACTCTTTTACGTCTAAACGGCTAGATGGATTTGGATAAAATTTGGTATGGAGATAGCTTATATCCTGAATGATAGGATATAAGCTATCTCCATAGGCTTATTTCTAAATCACCATAATCACCGTTTTTCTTCATCACGCGGCTAAAACCGCGAGGCACGGGTTGTATTTATATATTTTTTCAGCTATTGCTATATAATATATGTTATGTACCATTTGATGCGTACCAATTCCAACGCGTCCTTGTAGGGATCAATGGGGGAGACCTGTATCCAGCAATGGACGTCTCATGGCATACATGATGATGATGACGATGATGAAAATGAACCTTCTAATTTATGTATTAAATTCACGAGTTGTACTACTTAAAAGTCCCTTATTTATTTTCTCATAGTGGAGTGAAAAGTAGTGTTTCACACGGTCGCAAAATTATTTTTTCCTCGGTAAAATATATTGAATCCCTTGCTGCGCTCAGGATTCTACAAAAGAATCCTTCGCTCCGCTCAGGATTCAAAATAGCGCCCTCGCCGTAAAAATATTATTTTGTTCCCTTGTGATACAATCTACTCCTTATTATTACCGACTTGCTGAACAAATCAACTAGCCAAAAATAATAGAAAATAGAAACTATATATGTATAATGGCTCGAGCTTTGACTCGCCGAGTCGCTTATAATCACTAGCATTGTTTAAGCTGCAGTACGTCGAATGCAAGACAAACCCTTCGCCATCGATCGGTCACAAGGACCAGTTTGAAGCGGTTGAGAGCAGCATGCATGTAGCTCTATTCTATTATCTTCATTAGGTCGCCCATCCGCCTTGCTGGTGGATGTCTTTCGCTGCGCTTGCAAGTCCGCGACTTCCACTTGAGAACTTATAGGCTCCATTGTAAAAGTTTTTTGTATAATATGTAAATTACCATGTCTTGGAACTTGAAGGAATGCAGTCTGACTTCTATCCAAATATATCCCACAATAATCTCAACGTATTTATTGATCCACTGCGTAGTACAATGGCTGATGTTTCGACTCGATGCTGGCTTCCGCACAAATATAGTCAGATCGTATAACTTCATTATTATTCAACACCTCGAGCTGTATCTGCTAAATACCGACTATGAATCATGCATGTCATTATGAGTACGAAATACGCCATGAACCTACGCAATATCCTAATGCGTTGAAAATGTTTACATCGGTAACCGGGGACGACAACACAGACCTGAGTGCGACGATAAAATTTCAATTTCAAACACTGTTACTGCTATAGAAGTAGTAGAGCTTAAGTCACCTTACACACCTACATTATGTGCCTTTGTCTTAATTAATGTAATCGGACAAATTCACACTCTAGCAAATGGTGAGAAGGTTGACAACTGCAAATCGTACGAACGATATCCGTAACCACCTATCGACAAGGCCATTTTGTTGATTTTGAACAAAGAAAAATAGACTCTCCTACACAAAGCGAAGGCTTAATTGAATTTGTATAAGAGCGAAGAGGTGTGAGGTGAGGGAGGGCAGCACGTGGCAAGCGAGCAGGCGACCCGACGCAAGCGAGCTTGACCCAGTTAGAAGATGCACCATTTCGGTCCCGTTTCAAAACAAGGGCGGCCCTTTAGCGGCGGCTTTGCTAGGGACCTTGGTATTTATATTGCCTTTGTTCCTTTCAAGGATTCGTTTAGAAGTAAGCCATACATTGAAGGATATAGCAACAAGACTATGCACTCCAGAAACATATTGATATGATTTTAGCGTCAGGGATTATCTTTTCATGTAAAATGACGAGAAATTGTCATTGACTTCGTTATTACAACAAGTATATTGGACTACGAGTATTAAAATATAAACTATGTTATCTACATCTGTCGTGCATTTACGTAAACACTGATTCTATATGTATGTATTGGTACGATATCTAAATACCACAACATTATTTTGATTTATTCGTTTTTATTGTTTACGTCTCGTATGAAACGAAGTACGAGTAGTCTCGTCATATTATTCATAATCCACAAGCGATAGAAGTTGTACGGTAGTAAAAACTAATTAAAGTAATATTTCTCTAAACAAAGTATTTAAAATTTGTTGATGAAACTAACCCAAATTATATAGAGTAAGGCAGATTTAATTTAATTTGCGATTTAGTTAAAATAAAATTATACCACACATAAACAAAAGGATGGAATTACGATCCTCCAAATATGTCTAGAAATCTTGGTAAATTTACCTAAATTAGTCGTCATGTAATTTAGTGCTTACTAAAATCTTCTGAATCGGAATAAAACTGTTCCAATATAAGGTGTAATATATTTTTAACAGGATTAGCACTATTACGCGTTATAACTTTTTTAGTTTTATTATAAACAGGGAACAGAACTTTTGTTATTAAAACTGACGTGGTTTTCATTCATTATGAACGTATAAAACACGGGAATTACATACTTTCAACCATATTCGGTGGCCTGAAAAAGGCCACCGAATATGGTTGAAAGTATAGTCGGAACCCTCTGACTAATTGCGTGAGTCATTCCCGCGTTTTATACATTCATAATGGAACAGAACTGTATTATTTTAAACAAGTTCAGATAGTTCGAGTCAACAACAGAAACACCCCAAATTTACAATGGTCTACACTGTATAAATATAAATGACAATTTAATAATCGGGGGCTCATAATAACAGAACCCTGTGATAATTATTTTCTGCTTCCACAAGAAAACATTTTACAAAACGTACTATACGGATAATTTCACGAAAAACAGGAATATTACAGGGCAGGGTTTTATTATGCGATCTCGCATTATATTGATTTATTAAAACGCAGTAGTGCAGTGCGAACACTTGGAGCAGAACAAAACCTTGGAAATATTATTACGTTGACTACAGAAGGCGGAGACCGTACCAAATAACCATGGTTCATCGGCTTAGGAACAATGAAAAATATGGGTGTCTGATAAATGGTGACATTGTAATACACCGAACTATTATTGGATATAATATGTAACTCCGTCATACTGTTGCCCGTCATTTAGACGGTTATAGATCGAAAAAATACTACCTCAGCTTTCAGTGGCATAGACGTTAAATTGAAAACACACTGGAAGAGTAACTATTTAAGTACTTACTCTGCCACTACTCAGTGTATTTTTAACGGTCTATCCTGACAGGTAGACAGACTAGTGTTAAATATTTGCGCCTGAAAACTTCTTTCGTTACTTAAATGGCTTAGAGACGTTCCAATTTTAGGAGCTAAGACACATTTGGGCGTGTTTTAGAAGGCGTACTTAATTACGAAATTTAGAAGAAATTAAGACCAGTGATCTGATTCTAATTATTATTCTACATGGGGGCGATACAGCCTTCATTGACGCCCCCCTTGGGCGTTTAGCATTTTCTACCAAATCTACACCACAAAGCTCATCATTCATATATACAATAATAAAAGTAAATTAAATAAGGGTTGATCCTATTTACATTAACGTTTGCGGTGTGTTTGAGTCCGTGACGTAAATATTATTACGCATTTCTAAGACTTTAAATTAATAAACATTGAAAGCAAACGATTACATGGAAGATTTTCCGCATGGCTCCCCTTTCACAGTGCGACCTCATTAGGCACATGCATGTCCCCCAGTCCCTTGGGTCTCAGCGATCTACATAAAGTACTTAGTGGCATACTGAAAGACATACATATACATTGTAGGTACAGGAAATTACCACACCTTCCGAACTGGGTTATTATAGTTGTAAGATTGTAACATGCAGTTTGTTTGTTTTCTTATCAATACGGATATAATATTAGTTTTTTTGCAAAATCCAGCGCTATCAAATGAGTTGTGGAGCTACAGTTCATGATGGTAAGAAAATTCATATATAATATTTTTTAACTAGGTCAGGTAGTTTCTTTCTTACTTCACAGGTCGCTACCCGTTAAATACCGATAATCTAATTTATTTTTTATCACATTCATTTGCTTATACTAGCTCCGCCCCGCAGTTTCACCTGTGTCAAATTGAGGTTTTCCCGCTACCTCGGTTATTATATATTAGTAGTTAACCGTGATTGTTCCAGGAAATAAAGTAGCCTAAGTATATCCTACTCTAAGGTCCCACCTACTTTTACACCAATGTTTAGGCGGTGTAGACGTAAAAACGTAACAGACACTTACTTATTACGTACTACTTATACGTATTATTTTAGGTTTTTGTAGTATCCCAGAGGAATTTTAATTTTTTTCAGGATAAAAAGTAGCCCAGGTATTTGTTAATCTAGGTTATAAGGTACCTAGATTCCAAATTTAATTCGAATCTATCAAACCATTCGCGCGTGAAGAGTTAACGAACACACATACACGCAAACTTTCGCATTTATAATATTAGTGTGATATTATGTTATATCCAAAACAACTGTAGGTAAAATACTTTACGATGAATATAATTTGTAAGTACTTGCGTAGTGCTGTAAGCATGACTTTTCTATAACGTTAGATAAAAATATCTGGAAACTGAGATCGGGTGAATTCCGTGAAATTACAAAATTTCACTTCTAAACAATATTGTGCTTATGAACAATTTATTTTAACAGTGGGCAATGAGCGTATATACTTTATAGATCAAGCGTCTGAGCATTAATGCACTGCATGGTCAGTGACGATGTGGTCGAAGATGTAAGAGTGTTAGTAGAGAGACTAGAGTGTTTACTTGCCCTCAAAGACTGCTGTCTGAAAACATAACGAATTTGGTGTTTTTCAAACTTGAACGTAGTAGCTAGCCATGCAGGTACCTACTCGAAAGTACCCTATCACCATTCTTTATATTAGATAACAGTGCTACCTTCACCGGAAGCTCAAGCCGTTTGTGGGGATCCAGCGATCCAGCGCCTGTCGGTTTGACAATCGACAAGTTGCAATTAAGTTGATATCAATTTAAAAGTATAGTTTGTACATATACTACATACATCACTGGTAGGGTAGATTACGAATATTTTCCGCATTAAAAAATGTGGTTGACAATAGTAACAAAAATACAGACATAATTTGCACTTTAAGCTTACGAATACATCTCTACTAATATGTAAGATCATTAAAAAATGCATGTATTTAAAAAAAACCGAACAAGTGCGAGCAATACGATCAGTACTGTGAGTCGAAATAGTAATTATGTAAACTTTTCAAAAATGTGGTTGTTTTCTGAAAAAAATCGAGTTTCAAGTTGCAGACACGCTATTCTAGTCTTCTCGCGACCACTATCAAAGTAACTTAGTCGAAACGACGAGGTTATTCAAAATTATATTTTGATATTTATATGTTAATGTGTGTTAATACATACCTCCCGCTACACAGGGTACCCTGCTACCGGGGTGTGAGTTTGAATAATAATAATAAATAACATACAATATACCTACAACACTACACGCTAAGTGAAACAAGAACAATCTAATTTAAACGTCACCGCCCCCACGTGCATTGAATTATACAGGAGCTATTGAAAAACCCGCGAGAATGAGGGAGAAAGAAGATAGGTCCCATTCATAAACTATGACCCTTGTGACAGTCAATGCCCTGGATGGGGGCAAGGCGCAAATAGGGCGCCGTGATTGTCCATGATCCCTTCGCAACGTTACTCGAGCATTGCCTTTGTCTCCAAGCTTACACGTCACGTCACACAATGGCTTCAATAGATTTATACCATGACTCAGTGTGTAAGTGAATGCTGACATGAAGCATGATTACGTTTTGTGAAACCAACGTTAGATCTATAAAAGTAAAATGGGTTTAAAATGTTAATAAAATCTTGCTTTAAACATTGTATACTTTTGATTGCATTTTGATTTTTTACAATAGAATTTTCGCTAGATAAATAATTTCTTAAGAATACACATAAATATTGACCCATGAGACGGGCGAGAAAACATGCCATGTGAAAAAGTTTTTAACCAAAAAAATGGAACCGAATTCAACAGTCAAAAATGTGATATAACTTTTTGAAGTCGGTACTATGATAATTCAAAAGAACCTATTATCAAAATATTGTGCGCATGGTACCGACTTCAGCAAGTTATTTCACACTTTTGAGTGTTGAGGTCAGTTCCTTTTTTGGGTTGGAATTTTTTTACACCTTTTTCAGTGACCTAATTGCTACTCGCGGTATCGATTATATATAAGTCACCATCAATAAGGATGTCATAAAGAATAGGCGTAACACTTTTCAGTGATGGGAGTATAACTCGAAAACTGCTCGATGAAATTTAAATGAGACCGCCTCGGCAGTTCACTCTTATCAAATAACAAAAATTGAGAATCGGTCCAAAAATGAGAGATAAATCGGAAAACATAATAGCCTCCTTCATTTTTGAAGTCGGTTAATTTTAAAAAAACAAATAGCTCCACATTTATGACGGATTTCTGAATTAGAAAACTTAAATATAAGCAATGATTTACATTCTCCTTTTTGTAGTAGCCGTAGTAGTAGTAGTTAAGTATCAAGTTGTGCGATGAGACAATACATTGAAACATGTTTCTCCATGAAACATTCGAGGCACATTGGAAAGGTTACTGATGGTGGAACCTTTCGGAAGGGGAAAATCACAACTCAGTAATCAATAACTACTCCAGGAGGGGGCTGCGAGGAAGAGACGTTATTTTTGTAGATTCCATCGCGTTACAACAATAAGTGAAAATAGAGCAACGAACATAACATAAAGTTTTGTATGTAATCTTAATTAGGTACATATGTACGAAGCCGGATCATGTCGTTAGTTTAATAATTAAAAAGGTATATAATACCTTGGTGGTCAGTGATGATGTGGTCGAAGATGTTATCACGCTAGACCTAGAATACTCACTGGCTCTCAAGGACTGCTGCCTGAACCTACTATGTGTTTGGTGACAGAAATACCTCATTTCTTTCAATAATTTCTGATATGATCTTTACGAAGCCTACAAACGATTGTTATAAATAATAAATTAAAATTATATTATTTAATCTTTTATTTCGACGCAATTCCCCGTACTGATTAGCTCGTTTGGATTGTATTTAATGAAAGCCACGTACCGTATCTAATTGCTGATTTCTCTTTGTCACTTCGAGGCTTTGTTACTAAAACCAAACTTACAGATACAATTTTCTGTATATGTGAAAGGAAGCTGTGAGACTGTGTTACTGATTTATCTGTCAACACATGGCTAATATTCAAAACACTTATCCGATTGGACAAATATTTCGCACATCATATAATATGTACAAAGGCATCCGCTAAGAACATTTTTTTAGAAATACTATCTCTAATGGGGTTCAACGGGGTACCTCTGATTAATTTGAAATTGCACGCTTATCAAGGACCGATGTGAATGCAACAATTTAAATAGTTATTCCAAGAAATCTCTGAGATCTCCAAGGAATATTACTTAGTTTGGCTATCTATAAAAGCGAGTTTTTCATTTATGTAAAACTACAATTATTTTAGTTTGTTTGTCGGTGCGACTATTTAAATTGATAAATTATACAATAATAACTACAATTGCCTGAAATCTATTAATGATAAATTTACCGGAATAAAAATCTACTAAAACATTCGGCGATTAAATTCGAAGGTTAAAGACCTTAGATAAGGAAAAACTATTTAGATATTTACATATACTTACTACACTAAGTCAATAAAATCATAAATTGCCACTGGGTAATCATCATTCATCATTCTAGAAACTACTATAGAGCGAAGCTGCGAAGTACGGTTTCGCTTCCCAGGGAGTGGTATGGACCCTGGGTATGGATTTAGTCAAACATCATCTAATATAAATACATTATTTTTTATTATATCAAAAACACATAGCCTTTCGATAACATATCTACCGTATTGAAATAATTGTATTTAAAAATGATAGGTACCGTGCCTTATATACTAAATCATGCACAACACGCTGTTGTCAAGTTTTAACAATAACTAGAAACTCGTTACAGTAAAAATATAGAAAACGTGTCAAATAGTCAAAGACTGCTTCAATTTCCCAACAGATTTCACTCAAGAAATTCAACATCTTTCAACATGAAAGGCCAAAAATATGAGAAAGTATATAACTGTAGCACGAAGAATATAGTAACAGTATAAGAATATGGTATCAATATCGTCTTCGAATAAATAATTGAATAATAAACCTATTGCACAATCATTCAATCTATCAATTATCTGTGTCATAATAAATTGTACATATTCACTAGATAAATAACAGATACTAGGTACTGTTCTGCGTTCAATTGTTTATCTAATCTCATACTGAAATGTAAAGATTAAAAAATCAAAAACAGAACTTGGATGACAGTCTTTACAATATATCGAAATAAATTTAAATGTTAACATTTCGATACAACTCTTCTATGACAACTGTATCGAAATGTTAACTTTTTACCATTAAGATACAGCTTCAGCTGGACCAATGAGCTTGCAATGCAGTTTTTCTAGACATAGTCTGTGGACGCAGCAAACACGCATGCACGACCAGCAAATGGATTTTGGCGCTAAACGATTCCAAATACATGCAAACATATGCTGTGATTTTACGTAAATTTCATGAGATTAGATAGTGTATGAAACTGCACATAATTTGGTCTTAAAACACTCGTGTAATGCTATAAAAAATCTTTCCTTCGGCTCGTTTTTTAACTTCCACTCGTGTTTTAAGAACCCTTATAATGATACAGTTTCATAAACTACTATTTTCGCTAGATTTTTGAGTGATGCTTGCCCGGGATACGGAACATTAGAAACTGCTTTAGCACAGCACTGGTATAATCAGAGTTCGACGACTCACAATCCAGTTTACAGCGGAAGATACAATGAAAAGGCTTCACCCCCTCCTGCCGTCTCACGTGACAACGGTTTTGCAACTAAACTTTTCACATATATACGCGTTTTGTAATTATCTCTCCATTGTTACAAATGCCATTTCTAGACACAAAAACCCTTCGAAGTCCGAGACAGCCTTACAGATCAACCTAGTTGGCTAACAGGTTTTATAGGTCATTAGCCTCGTGTATCGAGTTGGGCGATGGGTTCGAACACCATTAACAGAATTGCTCTTACTTAGTAATTTATGACGATAAACAAGCGATTTACGTCAGAAGTAACCTAATGCGATCTAGGCGGACTGTGTTGTCATGCTAGATTATAATAATAAGGCTTCAGAGAAGAAACTATAAATACATTTACAAATTCAGTGCCTTCTTGCCTCTGACTTGGACACTTAGGATTTTTTTGTTATTGTATTGTCATTTGGAATTGTTAATCACTTTGCTCATTTATAAATAGAGAAAAACTACAGAAAAAAACGAAAGGCCGTAATGGCCAGTTTTCTCTAAAGTTCGTCAATTTATACAGACCGCAACCTATCGACCTTTTCGAAATACGCAGAATAATATAAACTCATTTTAGGGAGCGCAGAACGTTCTGAAAATAATAAATGAGCCGGGTTCAGTAAGCTCAAGCAGACGAAACACCTTCAAATACCTTTCAATTTGTTTCAGCAGCCATTTAATAAAAATCCAACTAATATCATCGAGAGAAAAACCAGGCTTTGTATACACTGCCAATGTTATTTTAAGGTAAATACAAATAATCTAGGCTGCTCAACTGGTGTCTTTTGCTTTTGCATCGATTCTAGCTAATATCAAACAGTAATCTTGCCCTAAGAAAATCAAATAAGTATATTGCTGCACCAGTAAATGTACGTGAAATACCGGTTTGAGCATAATTGTGGTCGTTTACGCCGATTTGACCATATTATTTGAATTGGTTAAATTATGCTCGACAAGATCTTTCTACTTTTTTGTGTGGCAATATATTGGTCAGCTATAGGTAGTGATTCTCTTGTTTAAATAAACTAAACTACACAATTTTAAAAAAAATGCGTAAATAGAATACGCGCTATTTCATTTCGAAGGAATTTTAGCTAGTTCGAGTATTTAACAGAAGTGGTGATCGCCTAGTGGTCGAAATACGACCATAATTATTAATTACAATAAATACACACATATATGAATGTTGTTTACTCTTTTGTTCATTGTTAGAGTCTGTGGTAAATTGAGAATGGAATAATATTGTTTGTCGTTAATATTATTTGTCGATAGTCTTACTGAATGTCAAACATAACCATGGTACATTTGAGTCTGTGGTCAAATACCTACAATACATAAATGGTAGTATGTATGTGCAATGTTTTTTTATTGATTTAATGTATTTTTATGCATCATTTTAAAAACATATTAGCATTCAGCATTCCTTCTCTATATAAACTATAAGTGTGGGAAATTTCATACTCCTCCGGCATGCGGCAGCGCAATTGTAGTAAGAAGGGGTACAACGTTTTTGCTTCACGTATTAATATAATTATGATGATTGGCACCATAGTCTCAAAAACTAGTCTCGTAAAGAAGTAATTTTGTTGGATGTATAAATAATGTGTTTTATTTTTTTATTAAGCATGGAATCTACCACAAAAAGCCATAATCTTTGTACGAAATCGCTTCTGTCAAACTCCTATTTCCATAGGCCCTTCGACGCATTACCGATTGATTGCTAACCTCATAGTCACTGAAGTAGTTTAATAGATTATTGTCGTAAGATCTCAAGAACCACAACGGCGCAGTAAAAAACCGGCCAAGTGCGAGTCGTATCACGTTTATTGTATAAGAGCCACCTCAAATATTTATTGTATTGTTTTTTAGTATTTGTTGTTATAGCGGCAACAGAAATACATCATCTGAGAAAATTTCAACTATCACGGTTCATGAAATACAGCCTAGTGACAGACGGACGGACAGCGGAGTCTTAGTAATAGAGTCCCGTTTTACACTTTGGGTGCGGAACCCTAAAAATCATCGCAGACACATGAATACCAATTTTAATTTCGACCCCGGTCTAGCCAGGTTGCATCTTCCATACGACAAAGGGTGAAAGTTAAATTTGCCACCCTAGGTCTTTAGCCTGGGGGCAGACTAGACACGGAATTAGGCAAAGTGCAACGATGTGGGGGCTCGGGTGCCATACCCGGTCAACAACCGTCGTGTCTGCGACGCGGCGGTCGATAGCTCCTGGATTTGGTTGGAGTTCTGAAGGACCTGTAACTTGACAATGATTTAAATTTTGATAGGCGAACTTGAGCTAAACGAGTCAGTAATAGGAAAAGTTTTTGGATTCTTATAAAACATCTGCTGCGAAGATCTTGCAAATTAAGTTAGAAGAACTCACTAAAGCCTATCTGAAACAAGTATGTCTAAACAAACTGTTCGTAGGTAGTATCTGCCAAGCATTAGCGCGCTATTTATAATGGTCCTTTTAGTCAGCTTTTATGTTATATAAATTGAAATGTTTCCTATTTATCCTACAAGCATGTGAAATATCTCCCTAAATATTTTTGATTTAAATATCTGAGGTGGTACATAAAAACAATTAATTTAAAACTTTTCATAAATTATGTATTTATGAAAAGTTTTAAATTAATTGTTTTTATGTACCATGTATTCCAGTAGACAATTAGACAATTTATTCATAAATAAATATTTACATGACACATCATGAAAACATAAATAATAGTTAAGCTTACTATATACGTAAGACTGTACATATGCATGTATTTAATTTGTCATGTATCTATTAATTACAAAACGAATAAAAAATAACATTATACACTATGTCAAATATGATATTTTTTTAAAGTCTGCTTGTTTCTCAAGCCAATTTTTTGTTTTATTTTTAAATGCGCTCATTGAGTTAACGCCTCTAATTTCGTTGGGTTGCCGATTGTAGACTGCAGCCTGCAGGTGCCATGACGTGCACTAGTTTTGACGTTTTAGTGAGGCCGGCGGCGCGGGACTTCACGGAGCCGGTGTGAGTGACGTGTGTTGGACATATTGTGACCGTTGCCAAGCCTTGTGTACTCATCCAAATGCTCTCTAGCATATAGAGCAGCCTGCAGGATAATCAAGGATGGGACAGTGAGTATTCTCATATAACGAAATAGAGGTTCCGCAGGAGTGTCCTGCGGCACCCGCATCATAGCTCGTACGGCTCTTTTTTGCATCCGGAGTACGCGTTCCCAGTCGGCACCGCGACCCCAGATTTCGATTCTGTATTGTATACGTGAGTGCACAGATGCGCAGTAGCAATCTCGGAGCATTTTTGAGGGTAAGATTGCAGACACACGCCACAGTACAAAACAAGATCGGTCAATCTTTCCGCAGAGTTCATCTATATGAGTCTCAAGTTAAGCGACTATCAAGTTGAAAACTCAATTTTCATACTGAGTGGTCTCTGAGCGCGACCGGAGAAATTAAAGGTCATGAAATGGGTCTTAGTTTTATTTAGCATTAAGCCATTTATCTCACACGTAACGCACGGCTGGTTTAAGTCATGGGCAACGCTATTGAGATTTTTATCTAAGTCTTTCATGGAAGACCCAGTTAAAATCGCCGCCACGTCGTCAGCGTACATCAACACATGAGCACCAGGGATACGGAATGTCTTTTAGTAAGATTGTAAACATAATGTTTGAGGGCGACGACCCATGAGCTACCCCGATGAAGGTTTGCAATGGCGTAGATTCCACTCTGCCTCCATCACCTACAACTACCTCGGCGCGGGCCGCCATGAAATCAGTTAGCAGACTGAGTGGAGCATTGTCTATTCCGTAACGTTTCATCTTCATGGCAAGTACTTTATGATCGGCCACGTCAAAAGCTTTAGATAGGTTTACAGGAAATAACTGCACCCAGTCTCGAGCTTTCACGTGCTTCCAGCACTCGTCGGATCATTTCCCGAGCCAATGCTGTTGTCGATTTTTAGTTTGATATGCATATTGCCTGTCAGACATAGTTTTTCATTCTGATAAGTATTCGACCAGGCGGCTACTGAACCCGTATTCAAAAGTTTTTGCATTACTGGTATAATTGACACGGGCCTGTAATTATTTGTTTCTGCATGTTTCCCTTTTCCTTTGTATAATGGAGATATTTTGACGCACTTCAATGGCGATGGACACACAACTTCTGTAATACAGCAATTGTACAATCGAGAAAGAATGCCTATATTCTCCATTAGCCTATTTATGGAGCAGCCACAGAGTGGAGCATGGCAACAGACATGCCATACACGTCTTTAGACTTCTTGCAGGACACACCCACTCAGTTCAGCCAATTTTGGTTGATAATATTGAGATTAATATAATCTGTTGCCTGTTTTGACTCTGGTTGTCAAAATACAGATTAGAAAATATATTAGGAGAAACTTAACAATTTGTTACTACTTTTAGCCCTCAGAATAAACATTTAGGAAGCTGAATGTTTACTCTAAGTTTTATCCTTTTGAAACCATAACTTTAACTGCAAACCTAAAAACAGCTCTTTGACTAATGTATTGCAAATTATATGTCAGTTAATTTCATAATAAAAAAGAAACAATTTTACACAGATTAACTTTGCTAGTCACATTGTACCAGTTCTAACCGATACAGTATGATGTCTAGGTGTATGAGAGATTTTTTTTCTTTTACAGCCTAAGAAAAAATGTGTTTAGTTTTATTCTATTGTCTCAGAATGTTGACACATGCTCGAGTACAACCAATGAGAAAGAAAAGTGAAAGTAATGAGGTTTTTAATTATAATGTATGTTGTATCTGTATGTTGTAAATGCAACAAGTTTCTTTAGATGACAAGAGCTTTCTAATACATATTTACCTTTAAATTAATAATGTCATAAAATGTGTACACAAAATACACAGATTTAATTCCAACAGAACATCACCATACCTCTTGTATCACCTTTTTGTATAATTGATGGCAAACAAGCAGATGGACTGCCGGTAAAAGAACAACCGCTCCTATGGCTATTGGTACTGCTTACGGCTTTATAAATATTAATTTTCAACTTAACTCTGCTTTTAATGATTATAGCAAACATCAAATTTTTTGGAAGTTGTAACAACAGAATATTTAGTATAATTATGTAATATTCAGTTATTTTCAAATTATTTGAAGGAAAAACTCGACTACCAGTGGGACTTGAACCCGCAACTACAGAATACCGTCCTGTTGCTTTGTCCAACTAATTCAGTTATTTTTGAGGAATACGTATAAATTTGATAAAATTAATTCTATAACAAGCGTCTACATTGTATTTTTTTCTATTGTTGCTTTATAATTAGCTAATTCAAATGAAATAATTATTACAAAATTATTGGATTTCACAATGGTAATCATGCATACTAGGGCAGGCTTGCACTATACTACTCCGTTCCAAACTCTTAGATATTTTATGTAAACAAAGAGGATAACAGTGCAAAAAATATCTTTTATAATAGTGGTTTACTATATTTGACCAAAAAATATTTAAACACTTGTTTCTAGTCGTAATCTGCTGATTTATAAAATAATATTTTTTTTGTACTATTAACTTTAATTTAATATCTATTCTATGCAATGTTGTGATAAACAGAAATATTTTTGGTCATTTACCATTTCATTTTATTTTGTTTTTTCGAACTCGAATATGCTTCGCCCTTCATTTTTGGAATTGTGCTTTGTTGTAACATGTCTTGTTGGTGATTGTTACTGGTGTTTATCTTCTTATTAATACAGAAGACGGTTCGAGAGAGGTACACAGATATTTGGTGTGACTGTCTCGCCACACAATAAAAGTGGAGGATGAAATGTGCCAACTCAACAATATAATTGATCATATCAGCGATAGATTTATCATAAATAAGGCTTTGAATCTGACAGTTTTCAAATTGTCAGAATAATTTATAAAGTCAATTCCTAAAAACTAAATAGCATAATTTAATGTTTTATTTATGTATGCTAAAACTATCTTAGTTTTAGAATGTTTGTTTTTAAATCAATAATGTAACTTTCAAGAGGCTTAGATTAATACAACAAGATAGACCACAATAAAAATGAAATGTATCAAAAATATTTTTCACTTGTGTTTTGGGCAACTGGCATGCACTTTGTCAGTGACTATGTGACATTTCTTTGTATACAAAAAATATCCAAGATTCTGGGACAGGGTATATATAATGCTTAAGTCATTTGTCATTCTGTCATTTACTAACTCAAAAACAAAAGACAGAAACATAAATTTTTAAATCTCGTTTAGGGCAAATTGTATTTTGTGTAATAATAAAAATATAATTGTTGCGGCTTATAATCCTTCAGCATCAGCTAGCACATTCTTATTTTCTTTTATTGTTTAATTTTTAAACCAATGCGGATGGATTAATATACTTATTAAGCAAAACTGTTAATTTCCCACATGGACAAATATTTTTGTAAAATTTTTAATCCAAATTTCATCAGACAAAACTGTGTGGCCCTTTCGCCACTGACTTCGCAAACATAAATTGTATAAGAGATTTTTTGCACTTTTTACAAAAATTTATCCCCTTAGGGATCAAACCTGCGACCCCTCACTCGCAGCCATCTACTCACCCGCTACTCCGTGGAGGTCATCAGCAAATATGCAAAGAAAAAATTGCCTGTTATGGGAGGGTGTATGTCATGGTAGAAATAGTGAAAATGGATATTCTTAAACTTTATTGCAATGGTAATCACTTTTATTAAATCAAGTGTTACACACTTAGTTTGATACAATTACTATTATTTTAACTAATTTAAATTAAGTTGAGTTTATGTTCAAAATTGAGTCAACATGATAAAAAGCAGGTAAAGTAATAGATGACACAGGTACATATATATTGTGTCATCTATGGATTTTTTTCTCCAAACCCTACTTTTACTTCGTAAAACAATACTAGTAAACATTCAGTATATTTTTAATTTACATATGGACTTTATAGTCTCAAGACCTTTGATTAGAAATTATCTCTTAGTAACAAATTCTGGGCTAAATCAATATATGATGTTTATGCATGATAACAATTTAGTCTAGTCAGTACTTATATGAGTTCTAAAGTTGGTATCTTTATTTGACCTAATAAACAATATGAAAAATACAAAACACCATGCTAGCAGATGCTCCGAAGTAGTAAATTTGGTAAAAGAGTTTTAAATAGTTATAAAACAACTTTGAAACATGTTGTGTTGAAATATCTTAAAATCTTTGTCTGCCATTTTATTGAAGGAGACCTTGTAAATAATAGTATTGAGTGTAATATAATCACAGCACAATGTAACGCAAATATCAAGATATCAACGATTCCAGTCGCTACTGAGGAAAATGAACACAGTGGAGATTTATTTTCACTGCATACGAAATATTCGTGCGATCAGCTGATTTCTTTGTTTGAGCCGAAGTGGCGAGACGAATGCCACTACCAGACGACGTGGAATAACGACACATCGAAGGGCTCCATAAATACCTTATCTTCTTACTAGTATCACTAATTACACCATAATCACTCCAAAGTGCATTGATGGAGAGATTCGCAAATCACTAATCCATAAACAAACCTTGAAAGTTCTTACCTTTGTAATGGACTCGAAGATTATTTTGAGACAACCCGATGTAGCTGAACTTGTCCTTTGTACTCCAAGAGCGCGGCAATGGAGTCTCCTCTTCGTTAACATTGGGGTATAGCAATTTTAAACGATCTGCGATATCACTTTGCACTTGATTTTGGGAATCCATCGTTCCCCGTCCACTACACATCGCAGCCATTTCTAAATTCCGTAAAATCTTGTCACTCACAGTGTTGTCTGATGGCAGTAGAGCGTTCCCCGGAATGTTTCCCTCTATATAGAAATACTGGGAAATTATGGGAAATAATGGATAAAATGTTTTTGATTGAAATACGACATTTGTACTTAATTGACTTCAGTAAAAGATTTTTTTTTATACAGTAAGTACGTCAAGATTGGCTATTATTAACAAATCTTATTTTTAAATGTTACCTGATATATTTTCGACTTGATCAAAATATCATCAAAATCATACAGGGACGTAATTCGTATTCTCAAAAACATATTCAACATTTCATCCTTATACAGAAGAAATAGACATATGTAGTTTTTTTCGTTAACTGAAGTAGGTATAAAAAAATATAAGAATACACAAACAAAAACATTTCAGGTATAAAAATATCCAGTCTCAGTAATCTCCTTCAAGCCATCCTTTTCATCATTGCAATAACCCCCAATCCGGGAAATATGCTCAGTCTGTAAACACCGCTCCATGTCGTTAACGTCAGTGACGTAGGTGTGCAAAAGTACATTCAAAGAGCATTTAACCGTTTACATAAACTTCTTATTCCGATATGCTCAAAAATCGATTTTATCGCGCTTATTTACGTTCCTAATCACTGTAAGGCGAGCACGCTTTTCGCAAAGCGTGTGACATCACGGGATACGTCATTACCAGCGCCATATTGAACTTTTAAAATGTTTTGTTATTTTTAGGTGTCTCCAAATAATAAGTCGAGTTCTTATCCCAAAGGAGTGAACTCGGATGCCCCAGGACTTGTGACCCGCGGTGGTGGATTTAAGGGCCCTTTATATCATGAAAACACTCTCTCTCACCTCCGGTGCTTAGGTTCCTCAAGTTAAAGCACACGTATAAGAATACGGAGATAAGATCATAGGTTATAAGGGATCTCTATAAACAATACTCACAACTACTCCGCAGCACGCGTCCAGCCGTCGTCCCTCAGTATGGCAACTTAGAGACACCTACCACCTATCCACTACCCGTTGCATATCGACACTAACTCACTAACTTGACCTCACTTCACTCCACTTGACTATTAACACAGACACCCCTTTTTTTTTTTTTTTTTTTTTTTTTTTTTTACGTGGGGAAAATGCATTTACGCTCTTCCGCCTACCGGGAAAGTAGGCGGGGTCTGTCGGGCTCGCTCGAGCATCACCGCTCCCTGGGGGGCCTCATGGCCCCCAACCCTAACTGCACCCACAGCAGCCAGGGTCCACTACCGACTAAAACCCACGGTGTCCATCCTGCCGCTAGAACGGAGGGAGCGCGGGGTACATTTGCATACCGCGCCCCCACCACGGCCGTCCGTTTCCGGACCCCTCCAGGGGGGGAGGATGACCCTCCCCCTCGCGACCGTGCCGGGACCAAGAGCACGGCCGCACCACCCCGGGGACCACACAGTGCAAGGAACTACACAGACACCCCTGGTTCCATTCAAACGTCCGTTCGGTACGGCTTCCACAAGTAGATTGTCCGCTGGGACTGAAGGTTCTTACCAACTGAACTCTATTTGCAAACTACCCTCTTATTGGCCAAATAGGTATGACACGATTTCTATCTCCACTTTTGTTAACCAATCAACTACTACTACATCTTTAGATTTAGCGCAATCTAATTAATTTTTCAGTCACTAGAAACACCCCTACATTATAGTTAACGCCATCTATCCTATTTCGATATCTACCACACTCCGACATACTTTTAAGAAAACGACTTTATCAAATAAAACTACCAAACGAAAATGTTCCTTATTGATAACACATATAAGTTTAAATTTTAACGGCAGTCTACTCTCCCTCCGTCTTTTAATTTGATGAAGTCACGATCTGACGATCTTACGATCTGACGCGAATTTAACATTTTTTTCCCATACAAAAGTGCACAACGCCGCTAGAGAAGTTTTCACTTCAAAACTCAGAACTTGAATTTTCAACGTTGGGTTTTGTAGCGAGACAGATGCGCAGTATTCTAATTAGTTGTAGATACAGAGTAGGTAACGATTAACCCTTTGCCGGGTGATAATCGTTTTGGAACGCAGCCTTACAAGGTATTATCTGCTGTTTGCTTTTAAAAATAAAGCTGCGATAATTACTACAGCAACAGTTAAATGAATACAATCATTAAAATCTAAGAGAATAGTAATTGCTTTTTTTATTTTACTCTTGTATATACATATATTTTATATGTTTCTACAACTTTCCTTTTCTTTTTCAATTAACTTGTGACCACTAAACAGAGATCAAATAGCAAAAATTGTGATGGCAGGGTTAGCTGTACCAAAACATGTAAAGGAAATTGAAACTAAAGTTTTACAAAAATTAAGCTTCGTAAAAAAAACTAAGCGTGATTTACATGAAACACAAAGAATACATCAAGATAAAATATTCCAGGTACGTTGGCATAACACACGCCTACAACGTTTAACATTATGCCGTTTGTTTTCTCTGTGATCAGCTAATTATGCTGTTATTGTTACCTAATATCAGGTTTAATGTACAATACTATTAATTAGAATGAGTTATGAAATATGCTCACTTATAAATTATAAAACTTGCAGATTCATTTGAATGAATATTCATTCATTTACACAACACAATTTAAAGTGATTAAAAAGTCCGTCCTGCATCAACCAAATTATCCGAGATTGTCAAACTAGTAAAAATTATGATTTTTTTACCTTAAATTTTGTGTTTAGAGCCGGGGACCTGAGGTTAATATGGGTAAATTTAGTTGGTACAAGTAGGTTAAAAGTACCTAATGAATACATAATTATGTAACGTGTACTTTCCAGTATTTTGAGTAGGCTCAAATTCAGCTAAAGACGGACAGACTCGAGTTCATATTGCATATGTACTTATTTAACTTATTGTGTATACTGCAGGTTTATCAAGATGCCCTCACAAGTTTGATCGAAAGTACTGTAACATATTCAAGTATCTTACGTGATATAAAGACTGCTTATGATAATGCAATACAGATTAGAGACGACAGGATAACACAATATATTTCTCAAGACGTGAGTATGTAGAATACCTTGTGTCTGGTCTTATTTTAATGTCGACAAGCTAAATTAAATAAAAGCACAGTTTTGATAACGAAAGTTTTAAACAAGAATTGACAAAGAACCCTCGACAGCCAACAGACATGAATTTATGGCCTTGATACGCCTAAAAAGATCTTCATAAACCATTAAGATCATCACGTCAGCTTTCAAACAAAAGACCACATCAAAATCGGGTCATTCGTTTGAGCTACAATTCCCCAAGTTGAAACAACGTCAACTTTTATTCTGATTTTTAACTGACTTCAAAAAAGGAGGAGGTTCTCATTTCGACTCGTATGTTTTTATTTTTTATGTTTGTTACCGCATCACTTCCGACTGGGTGAACCGATTTTGATCGTTCTTTTTTTTTATTTGAATGCTTTTGGTGCTGAAAACTTTTGGTGCTTTCCGTGTGGTCCCATTTAATTTCATCAAAATCGGACGAGCGGTTTTTGAGTTACACTCCAAAAAGTGAAAAGTGCGTGCTTATACCTAAATGATATTAGTAGCGGGTGAAGACATCGGTGAACATACCTACACCACAATGACAATTGATCCCATGAGTAACATAAAGGTCACTAAAACGAGGGAAATTATTTTTTTACCAAAAATGGAACCGCCTTCAACACTCAAAAGTGTGAAATAACTTGTCGAAGTCGGAAAAAAAAATGTATGTATTTTCCCTAATCTTCGTGGTACGCGGGTACTGCCACTGGCCTCCTGATAAGGAAAGTTTACATCTCAGCATTACAAGTACCAACATTTGGTATGGGTTGTTTGAGATAAACGAAAAGTGTAAGTACATGCCTGCATATTACGTTAATGTTATAGCTAAAATAATCGTTATAAATTGCCTGAAAACGAACCAGCGTTTTAGCATCGAATGCTGTAAATACCTTTTCGGCTAAATTTTCATAGCTAATGCGTAGCACTGATGAACGTGCACAACCAGCACCAGCCATGTCTTGCTTTGACAGCAGATATGAGGCGTTCACGAACTCAATTATAGCATTATTTGCTTCACCCAACATTTGATCATGACCGTTCACGTCAACCTGTCAGACCAAATTATGCTTGAATCTTTTTACCTTTAGAATCAATTACATATTGGTCGGCTGTCGAAAGTGACATATGAATTAGTAACTATCACGTGATCTATGATCAATGTAAGTGACTTCTTCTTTTTCTTCTATGCTATGACATGCTATGGAATATCCGCTCGTGAGACATCGATATCAATATTTAGGCGACGAAGCTCCTGAACGCAGCCCTTTACTTTCGTCACTGATCAGAATCACTGATTAGAAAGAGAAATAGATAATAATCACACGAAGAACGGACCGGTCCTTATGAACTTTGCCGTAGCGATCACTGACACGATATTTGACAGATTTTAGTGTTGTTCTCTAGTGTATTATGCAGGAGTATCGATATCGATATTTATAGGGATGGGAAAATCTTTATTCAGGCTTTTTGCTCTAGCATAAGAAATCCTCATAGCTATAATATATATACACCTACTCAATGCCACATTGCATGGCAATAAAAAGTCAAGTATTTCTAAAATAACTTTTAATTGTTTAAAAAAAAATGTAAATGTAGAGGTACAATTTGCTTAATATGTGTATATCTTTAAGTGAGTATACATAATGCATAAACATACTAAAGTTAATGTTTTTTAAACAAATAAAAATTCATTTTTTTAAATTTGACTGCATCGAACTGGAATCTGTCTGTTACAAAACCGCAAATATTTTACCTGAAATAGAAAAATACTATAGAGGTACATCTCATTAAATACAAATATATTTGCTGAAAATAGGTAATATATACAGTGTATTGCATTTATGATACTTGTGAGGCAATTATACAATTTATCTAAGTCTTCAGATAACTGTGCTATTTCCTAATTTTTATGCCAATTCAACTTATATGCTCATTTTTTGGCACTTAAAATAATGACTGAAGATTATTGTCAATCTTACAATCCGAGATGCTCTAAGCCGTAAAATGCGACACTAGCCATTTTTAAACACGTAGTATTAACGATAACCTTATGCCTTATATTAAACTATTATAATTTATTAAAGGAGCATTAGGTTATCGAGTGTAGATCTCATAAATAAGTTTCATGCTCCCTTTTTGTTTTTCTCAATCGGGCCAGCAGTTGTGCAGCACATGCAAGGATCAAATATTCATATAATCAGGCAAATATAATGGGACATTCAGACACGTAGAGAGATATTTGCTTTCAAAACATGGAGCTCTAGCTCTCCTTAAAACAATTGGTTGTGACTTTGCCTGTGGTTGTATGTAGTCCAGTTTTTAGTTACTTCCTTAGTTTTTTTAATATCATTATGTATCTATTGATACTAATATTATAAGTAGGTAATGTTTATGAGGTTGTAGCAATGATGTTTTACTAAAGATGACCTATTTATACTGCGTGGTGCTCAGATTTTGTTCCTTTACGACATAAACATGTTTACTGCGACAGATAATACGGTACAAATAATATAGAAAAGGATAGCTATATGTTTAGACTTGCGGTTGAAATACGCATCGCAATGAAAATTACTACAACTGACTTCATTATGCCGCCTCAGTTTCCGCGCGCTTGTGCGACATCTACCTCATTTATACATATAATATCATTGGTTTGTAGGTGTTAAACTATGTATCTACCGATATCTGAACCGATACTTTAACCAATAGAAGGCAACGTAGGATCATCATCATCATCATCACCACGCGGGTGTAACCGCGGGACGCAGCTAACTTAATATATAATTAATAAATGTATTTAATTTTTGGACGTATAAATCCTGTATTACAAATTTAGGCATAGGTTAGGACTTATATTAGTAATAGTACATTAGCTACTTACGATGATATTAAGGTTTCAGCTGTTCAATAATATAAAATAGTATCACGAAGACGAAACAAATTTCGCTTTCTGATTAATGAAAAAATTTATTAAAATTTGTATTTTACGTGAAAGCCAAATGTCAAAGATTCCCGAGTATTTATTGGAATGAGTTTTTAATATCTGTCGTTCGTTGAATGCTTGGAGTATATAAATGTAAGATGTATGTAATGATCTGTGAAAAAACGAGTAGTAAAAAAAAAAGATAAATATTTTCAAAAGCTGCACTAAGTTTTCGAACAAGAATCAGCCTTATCCCTTTAGTATACGATTTAATGATTTCGTCAATCCGTGGCGGTTAGATTCTTATCGTCCTAGGTTAAACTATAAGGACCATAGCATTTGGATGGCAGATTACCCACCCTGATCAGAATCGTCAACGTCAAATTTACGAAACGAGCGCGATTTTTACTTTTTGTTGATTAATTTTCATTTATTGTGAAAAAAACTCAATTTTATCGTAATTATTTTAGTCTACTAAATACTATTACAATTTTACATAACTAATTATTTTATACTTCTCTGTTTCTGATCGTTGATGATACTGTGGGTGGAAAGAAGTCCTGCCTGTGCTTGTAAGCGCAAAAAGTACAATTTAAAGTTAGGTTAAGACTAAGGACACTTGCATGCATGTTTAAGTGGTTCACCTTAACAGAGGCGACGTCTGATTTGGCGGGATGGAAGACATAAAAGTGCTCATTCTTGATGGAGGTTTTTCCTCGCAGATCTCTCGACACGTAGGGACCGATGCAGACGGTGACCCACTCTGGAGTGCTAGATTTCTACAAACACATCCTGAAGATGTTTATAAAACGCACCTTGACTTTCTCCGCGCTGGGGCTGATATTATCACGACTAATACTTATCAGGCTTCTGTTAAAGGTTTCGTTAAACATCTCGGTGTCACTCCAGATGAAGGATATGCTTTGATACACAATGCAGTGGAGATAGCGAAGCGAGCGCGAGATACATTCTTGCATGAATGTGAAATTAATGCAGTTAATTCTTACCCACTTGTCGCAGGATCTGTTGGCCCCTACGGTGCCTATCTACATGATGGATCTGAGTATAGAGGAAACTATATTGACAACACTTCTGAACTGTCCTTAATAGAATGGCATAAGCCGCGAGTTGAAGCACTTGTTAAGGCTGGAGTTGACATATTGGCATTTGAAACAATCCCATGTCAAAAGGAAGCTGAATTACTAGTGCAACTACTAAAAGATTACCCTAAAATGAAAGCTTGGTTATCATTGAGTTGTAAAAATGACACATATTTAGCTCATGGTGAATGTTTCAAAGCTGTTGCAAATAAATGTTATGATATGAATCCAGAACAATTAGTTGCTATTGGGACAAATTGTTGCTCACCATTAATCATATCAAAATTGTTTAAACATGTTAATGAAGGCAGGTCATCTCCAATACCACTGATAACATACCCAAACTCTGGGGAGAAATATGATCCAGGATTAGGTTGGATAGATAAAGAAAAGTGTGTTGGTTTGGACAGCTTTGTGGAAGATTGGTTGGATATTGGAGTGAGATACATTGGTGGATGTTGCCGCACTGCTTCTGAAGATATACGTACCATTAAAAAAGAGGTCAATATCTGGCTGGAAAAAAATACACAGTCAAAATAAGGCCCACAGAGATCTTATACTGAAATTATTTTGTTTAATACTGAAATCTGTAGAATGCTTTAGTTCATTTTGATCAATTGATGTTTTATGCTTTCTTCTACTCTTAGCGTTAGTACAGAGTGGACCACCACACCTCTCGGACCTCTGTGACCTACCACAACCTGTGGTAGGTCACAGAGGAACCAAGGAGAAAAATAAGTCAGTCAGGCACAGCCCGATTATTTTATTAATATTTCTTGATAATCTATATATCTATATAATCTATGATGATGTGTCTGGGTCATACAACCAACATTTCACAAAATATTTATTCTTATTTAAATCTGATTATAGGCACTAGTAGGAATCACTGAGTACAAACTAATAATAAAGTGAAATTAAATCTCTGACTGGTACTTCCGATTCCCCTCTCGGAAGTTACCGAGCACGGACGTGTTGTCAGTAGTTATTGCTCCCACTCTCATTACAAACAACAACATGCAGCGCACCCCACCGTGCAACCGTGTGCCTTCGGATTCAGTCGACACCGACATACCGACGGCGAGCGAGACAGAAAAATCAGGGTCAACCTTGCAAAAAGGGCCCAAGCGCAAGAGAGTAGCGGATGGACTTCATGATTCTGTGAGTACTTTAAAGAAGCAAAGAAGCAAATTCCAAAAGCTTGATGATCGTTTTGTTGAGATGTGCAAAACAATAGAATTTATGACTTCAAAGTATGATGAAATGAAAAAAGAACTGACATCGATAACTGAACAGAGGGATAAGGACAGAGAATATATCAAGGAGCTCGAAAGCAGACTGGAAGCATCAGATAAATTGTCGAAAACTTCCAGCATTGAGCTGAGAAACGTTCCTAGGAGTGAATCTGAAACAAAATCAGATCTGCTTAAAATTGCTGCTAACCTGAATACTTCTTTGGGATTAGATCTGAAAATGTCTGAAATTGACAATGTATATAGAATTAATCCAAAACAGGGAAAAAGTTCGATTGTACTTGTAAAATTTACAACAGTGATTAGAAAAAAGGAAGTGATCCGATCAGTTAAGAAGTACAATAGAGACCACTCTACTAAACTGAGCTCTCAACAATTAGGCTTGGGTGCTCCTACTGCACCTGTCTACGTCTCAGAACACTGAACTGCAAAGACACGAAGACTATTTTTTCTTGCGAGAGATTTTGCTAAAACAAATGACTTCCAATACTGTTGGAGTTCCAATGGAAGAATCTACTTACGGAAGAAATAAGGCTCCCCGCAGTTGCTTGTTCAGGATGAAAAGCGGCTGGATGACATTAGGAGCTCTAAGGGAACGGGGTCTCACAGTTCATCCTAGCATTGTAAGATTATCTTTGTACACTGTAACACAGAGTAACATATTGCCTTTTAATCGCATCTACGCCCTCACTAAATTAATATTGGTTCATGTTAACATAAACCTGCTTTGTAAGTACTTGTGCCCCCAGGCTCGTTTTTGCTATCGATCTAAGCAACGGATTTTTTTGTTTCCTCCTAAAGCTGAACCTAGGCTATTTTTAAGGATACGCTACGACTATACTCTTTTCAAAAGCATTGCCTTTTTTACCACTGCTTGTGAAATAAAAACCTACATTGACTTATTATTTACGTCCAAATTCTTAACGAAGAATAAACCTTTTAATTTTGGAATTAAACATATACTCTTTCAACAATGGATAGTAGAGATATATCTGAAGAAATAAAAGAGTATAAAAATCTGTTCTGAATCTATTCTGAATCTGTCAAATGTAACGTTGATGAAGTAGATAGTCTCATTGCTGATTCACACAAAAAATTAGTCGTTCTCACCCTAAATATTAGAAGTATTACCTGTAACTTATCACAGTTCGAAGTTTTTCTAACTCGACTAAAGATCAATGTTGATATATTGATCCTTACCGAATGCTGGCTTAACTCGATCAACTACACCCCGATACTTTAAAATTTTACTACACATTGTTCCCAGTATAATAAATCACAAAATGACGGTGTTGTAGTGTTCATTCGTGATGACATAGTAGCTTCCGTTTCTGAACCTCTTTCGTTTGATGCCAACTGCCTAACAATCAAATTAGGAAATGAAACTGCTATAGTTGCAATTTACCGCCCACCTAATTACAAGATTTTAGACAATTTTTTATTGAGCATTGAGAGCATTCTAACATCTCTCAATGCATTCAAAAATGTAGTACTAGCGGGAGACGTGAATGTTAATATCCTCAACAACTCCAATTAAGACTGTGAAAAGTATTTAAATATCATGGCACTCCGCGATTTGTTGCCAGCAATGAAAAATGAAAATGAAATTCCTACACGTGAAACCAGCTGTTTGGATCACATATTTCTAAAAACAAAGCTATCAACTACCATCGTTATTTTGGCAACCATAACGGACCATTTTCCTGTGGTTTTAATCTTAAATAGTCACCGAATCAAATCAAAACATGTAATCTCCACAACGTTTTAAATTATGATAACATTATCTCCGACTTAGATATTAACAGGCTGAATTCTATACATAACATAAATGATGCTAACGAAGCAACTTTAATTTTAGTCAATGAACTCAAAAGGGTAATTGATAAAAATACAAAAACAGTAAAAATATATTGCCGCAAAAAAATCAAATAACCATGGGTAACACCCGGCTTATTAAGATGCATGCAGCACCGTGACAAATTACACCAAGAGGTGAAATGTGACCCAGATAACAAAACCCTTTCTACTAGTTACAAACGTTATAGAAATTTTTGTGGAAATATCTTAAAAAAAGTTAAGGCGGATTATGACAACCAGGAAATTAGAAATGCTGGGCAAAACGCGAAAAATACATGGAAAGTGATTAAAAAATCGCTAAACTAAACATGGCTTAGAGCAATGACAAAACTCATGATTTCTTATTAAATATAAAAGATTCTCAATTGAATTCAGTTAATTACATTAACAGCTACTTTGCAAATGTGGGAAAGTCCTTAGCTGATAATATAAATATAAGTACAACAGAAAATTACAAATATACTTCTTCTTTGACATGCAACTCTTTTGTTCTGTATGATACTAATCTAACGGAAGTCGAAACAACAATCACAAGCCTCAAAGAGAATTGCGCAGTAGGTTACGATGGTATACCAGCCAAAGTGATTAAGCGAGCTAAACAAATTATTGCCCCTGCTATTGAACATATTACTAATCTCTGCATCAGTAATGGCACCTTTCCCACGATTTTTAAAACTGCTTTAAAAAAGCCAATTTATAAGGGTGGTGCCAGAGACAGTATCAATAACTACCGACCTATATCAATACTCAGCTCATTATCCAAAATACTGGAACGTATGCTTAACAAACGACTAATAAGCTACCTAATGAAGTTCAATATTCTTTCATCTAACCAGTTTGGATTTCTTCCAGGGAAATCCACTGAACAAGCAGTCAATAATTTGACTGATTTTATTGTTAGACAAGTAGATGCAAAGAATAAGTGTGTGGGTATCTTTCTAGATCTAGCGAAGGCATTCGATACTGTTTCTGTGCCCATTCTTTTACACAAAATAGAAAGAGTAGGTATCAGAAGTGTTCCTCTGAAACTCTTCTCCGATTACCTTACTAACAGATGTCAAAGAGTAAAGATTGGCGATATAATAAGTGATGAGACTACTGCAACCTATGGTGTTCCCCAAGGTAGCATATTGGGTCCCACACTTTTCCTTATTTATGTTAATGATTTGTGTAATTTAAAACATGAACTCGGGAAGATAGTTGCTTTTGCAGATGATACTGCCTTAGTTTTTTCAGCACCTTCATGGGACGAAACCATTAAATCAGCTGAGATAGGTCTTAATGAAGTAATGTCTTGGTTAAGAAGTCATCTTTTGACCCTTAATGTATTAAAAACAAAATACCTAACGTTTTCTAACTCAGTGATAGACCAACCCTTACATGAAAATACGAGCATTCGAGCTCATTTCTGTAATGACGCAAACTCCTGCGCTTGCACTCAGCTTCAAAGAGTTTCTTCGATAAAATATCTGGGTGTAACCGTAGATAATCGACTGACCTGGCAGGAACATATTCTAGCTCTTTGTGGAAGGACACGAAAACTTATAGCTATTTTCAAACGCTTAAGACACCTTGATAAGACAATTATTACTGCTATTTACTTTGCTCTATGTCATTCGATATTATCGTACTGTATCACTGTTTGGGGAGGTACATATAAAACCTATATCCTACGAGCGGAAAGGTCACAAAGAGCAGTCCTAAAAGTAATGTTAATTGTAAGTTATATGTAATGTAATGTTAAAAAAACCTTTTCAATTCCCTACTACACAACTATATTCAGACGCAAAAGTACCTTCAGTGAGGCAAATCTATATAATTAAGTCTGCCATGAATACCCACAAAAAAACCATTTTCAACAAATCAAACTATGATAAAAAACGCAGGAAGGACAATTTGATCATACCAGAAGGTTTCTCTACGGCACTAGCACAGAGACATCAATACTTTCTGGGCCCATATCTGTACCAACGAATTAGTCACTCTCTTGATATATACCTACTGCCTAACAAAAACAAAATGTCAACAAGACAATTACTTTGTATTTACAAAGCTTAACATATAATGAAACGGAAAATCTTATTGCTATTCCTAAATGATATAATATTACTAAGAGTCATAATTTCTCACAAAGTTCAGGGATCATTATACCATTTCCCAAACTACCCCCTCTTGCGAAATCCCCCCATCCGTGCATCACAGTCTCATTTGCTATAATTAAAAAAAAAAAACTTTGTATTTATATATATTAAAATATTGCATTGTTAACTTACACAACTACCGTAATAGGTAGTCTATGTAAAGTATGAATATTGTAGGTGCTAATTTCATATTTCTGTATGAAAATACATAATAATATTAATTAATATTATGTATTAATATAATATTAATACTTTCGAATTTAGTTAAAATATTCTATTCATAATACTACACACTAATTTTTCAAATAATTTAATTTTATTAATCTTTTTTAATTTTTATTTTATGTACGCCATTAATAGATGTACTATTTAAGTATTAGTTGTAAAATTGTTATTATAACCATAAATTAAAAATAATAAGTATCGATTAAGCATTACCAGTTTTTGTTTAAATCGCTATCGCTTATGACTTTGCGCCACACACTAAAGTAGGTAGGTGCAACTACAGCCACTGGTTCGGCTGATGTTTGTGCATTCTATTCACTTCATTATGACGACTGCAGGCGCACGCGCCGCGCGCGTCGTTTTACTATGTTTATGGTAACAATACACAATTTTAGCGTCACCTATACTATCTCATTTTAAAATATATTATGTAAGTACCTACAGATTATTATATATTGTTGTCCAGAGGTTGGAATCGTAGTAGCTGTAACACAGGGAATCCTAGTACAGCTACCAACGACCATCCTAGGTATCTATATGGGTAACTTACTATCACTAAACTTTGTAACGTTGTAACTTAGGATAATATCTATTAGTAATAATTTTTGATGAATACATTATTTGAATTTGTATTTTTCACTCCTAAACTGCTGACCCAATTTAGATGATTTTAGCATGATAATATGATGGTAGACAAAAATATGGTTCCATACGATAGGTACTAGGTAGTTTAAATACATTGTCCACAAAGCTAAAACAGCGGAAGCAGCTAGTTGAATATAATTCAATAGGTTTTACATTTAATGGGGTGCAATGTCATAAAACTAAGTGATGTAGGTAGTACCTATTTATATATGTAGGTATTTGTATGACTAGCCAAGATATACTCTTAGTATGAGGAGATTCTAATCAATAGAAGAAATAACCCTATTATATACATTATATTTTGAGCTTGCAACATATTACAGAAATTGTTTGGTATTTCGGCACGAAAGAGGCAGAGGGATGATAAAATGAGGAATCTGACTAAAGAGACTGAAGAATTAAAGGAGAGGAATTTAAAATTAACCTTTGATATCTCAAAACTAAAGAGAGACTTGGGAAAGGTTTGTGAAAAATCATAGGTGGAGGTGCCTATAATTGTGTTCTTGTGTTTAATGTTTACTTGACTGTACTCTATGTAACATTCATGACAACTATTTACATTATATTAACCCCAATGTTCCAATGTCTGTGTGACCTGTGTCTGGGTGTGTATATGTATATAAAAATATATATCAGTCATCTGGTTACCATAGTACAGGCTCTGCCTGGTTTGGGACCTGAAGACTTTGTATGAATGTTTTAAAAAAAAATGTTCTTTTTACAGTAATAGATATGGTCTAATTTTACGGAATTCTAAATTTATAGTATAGAATGATAAGAGTGCAAGTATCGTTGCATTTGTCACATTGCTTCTAACTATTATCTATACTGTGATTGTAATAACAGGGAACAGGCAAGGATTCTAATGGTATAACCACAGTATTAAAATGGAGTAAGACTGTGGTATATCTAACTACTACTACTTGGCTCTTGTACTCGGACCGACATGGTGGCGTTATTGTACAAACACTTCGATATACCGATGGTCAATACGGCATCGCTGGAGAGACTAGCAACGCCCACGTTTCGATCGAATCAAAGGCTTTCTCATATTCCACAAAACGCTAAACATAAGGGCAAGTTATACTCTTCGGTCTTCTGTATAACTTGCCGCAGCGCATGGATGTGGTGGTGTGGGATGGTGCTGTAGCCTTTTCGGCAAACTGGCTTGATCGGGAGGCTAGAAGACATCAAACATACATTCGAAACGATTCGCGATGACTCCTGAAAACAGCTTGTAAACATGGCTCAGAAGCAAAATGGGTCTGTAGTTCTTAAGCAAGGTGCTTTCACCCTTCAGAACAACACCACTACGCTTCTGTTCCACGCTTCCAGCGTTGACCCTTCAAGGACAACGGAATTAAAGAGCTTCTGAAGGACTTTCTGTTTCGGTGAGCCACCCGCTTTCAGAAGCTCTTATGTGATTCCGTCGTCACCCGGCGCCTTGTTGTTCTTAAGCTGCTTCAGAGCCATCCTAATCTCGTACAGGCTGATGTTGACGACTCTGAGATGTCTTGGGTCTTTGGCCAAGCTATCAACAGGTTTACCGACCGAAGAGTATAGCTATCCATAAAACCTCTCGATCTCTCCAAGCACCTCTGCTTTGGTCGACGCTATGCTGCCGTCATCTCTTTTCAGTTTAGTTTTCTGGCTTTGCCCAATAGACTATCTCTTGCAAACACTTTGGAGACTTTTCTCCGTTCTATCGTATCTTTAATACGATTTGTATTAAAGTACGGATGTCGTGTCGCAAGGACTTCCATATTCGTCTATTGAGCTGCCTAAATGACGCAGCATCATCGGATGATGACAGTTGCAACGAGCGTTGTTCAGCCATGAGGTCAAGGGTATGGCTGGAGAGTTTTTGAGGTCTATCTGTACGGCGGGGTCTAAAGACCTTAGACCCCTCTGAATGGACAGTTTCTACAAGCCTGTTGTTAATCTCGTTCACCGACGCAAGGTTCTCAAGGCAAGCAAAGCGATTGGATAGCTCAAGTTTAAATAATAATAATAATAATAATTCATTTATTTCAACTTAAAGTCATAGTATACAATTACATTCAAAATAAATATACATAGATCTACACAAAATTATAAAACATATAAAATTTTACAATTTAGAGGGCACATAACCCATTTGTTTATTAGTCAGTACATGGACCATGCAGCAATGGTCCATGTACTGACAGTCAAACCTGGCGGCAAACATGCCCAGGATGGTGTTGGGGCTGGCTCGGACCCTGCGCACAAGGGATGTGCAGCGCTTGCGCATCGTCGTATAAAAGCAGTCGACGCGCGACTCAGCAAACATCCCCGATGCACTGCAGAACCGCGGCAGCCCCACCAGCACCCTAAACGCGTTATTATACTGTACTCGAAGGGCGTTGTACTGCCTTTGAGTATACGCCACCCACAGGCTGCTCGCGTAGAAGGACGTACAAAATGCTCTAAAAAGAGTTATTTTGACGTCCACAGAACAGCGAGCAAATCTGCGGGCTATCATATTGGCTCTCACAGACAACGCCCTTCGTTCCCTCTCAATATCTAAATCGTCTTTTAGGTCCGAGGTTACCAAGTGCCCGAGGTAACTGAACTTCTCGACCCTATTCAGCACAGCGCCATTTAATTTAATGGGTGGTATGGTATCTGGGCATTTCCCTCTGACCTGAAAGACCATGCATTCACTCTTCTTTGTATTATAGAGCAGACCATGATCACGAGCATAATCTTCACATATGCCTAACAGATTTGTCAATCCACAGACTGAGGCACTCAGCAGCACCATGTCATCTGCATAGCTAATATTATTGAGACAGACTCCATCAATATGGCAGCCGACACGAGTGCTGCTGAGCTTCTCTATCAGGGCGTTCACGTATAAGTTGAAGAGCTTCGGTGAGGTTAGCCCCCCTTGCCTCACCCCGCACTCCAACCTGTACGGCTCCGACAACACATTTGCCCACCGAACACAATTGACCTGATTTAGATACCAGTACTGGATGATATGTACTAGTTCTTGAGGCATGGATATATTATTCAGTTTTTCCCACAAGGTGTCGTAACAAACCAGATCAAACGCCCTTGAGAGGTCCAAAAAGCAAGCATAAATGGGAGTTGACCGGTCGGTGTAGTACTTGACAGTTTGCTTCAAACTCAAAATGGCTGTCTCAGTGGATAGTCCAGATTTAAAGCCAAACTGGTTGTCATGTATCCTTAAATACGTATCTAGCCGAGCGTTGAGCAAACCGTCAAGGACCTTCGCAATTACAGTTGCCAGAGAAATTGGTCTATAATTATTCTGGTCACTTATGTCACCAGTTTTACTTTTTACAATTGGCACCACCACAGTCTTCATCATGTCTGCTGGTAAGTAAGAGTGCCCGACACATAATGTGTAGAACATAGCAAGCACCCCAGGCAGGTGAACACCAGCATGCTTAAGGTGTTCAATGCTAAGACCATCATGACCAGGAGACTTGCCACCCGACATAGATTTAATGGCTTTTCTCACATCCGTTGCCGTGAATCTGGTACTCATTTCGGGACCATGAGGTCCAGCCTTATTGATAGACTGTGGTGGACCCAATGGCGACTTCACAGTAAAGTGGTCTTTAAACATGTCCGCTATACATTTGGGGTCGTTTATTCCATTTACGGACACAGGTAAGCCAGGTCTGTGATTTAACTTGCTAGTGGTTTTCCAAAAGTTACGAAAATCGTGCTTCGAATGCTGCGATGCTAGAGTGTCCATCTTTATTTGTTCACTGTTGTCCTGACACCACTTTAAGCGAGACTTGAAGACTCTTCGACTTTCACGCATCTCATCCCACGCTCGACCCTGCTTCGGTTTACCACATAGTATCCACAAATTAAATTTTAACCTGGCCACCCCATGAACCTCACGAACATGTTTATTCCACCCGCTTACATGTTTTCTCTTTCGAGTCTGGCCAGCTAGATAACTATCAGACGCTGCACTGGATAACGCACTTATAATATCACGGTACATTCTGTCAATAATATGTCTATGGTCTATATCATTACACAAATTATCACTGCATGAATTAAATTCAGTTGGAAAATCTATTAGCCTTAGCTGTTCATGACATAATTTACTATACAGCATAATTTGGTCCGGTTTTCGTACACCCCATCGCACATTACAATCAACATTCGAAAGGCAGCTATTTATTTTAGGAATTATAACATTAAAATTGCATTGGACAACTAAAGGGAAATGATCAGATGTAACGGGGGAAACCTTTACATAAACGCTATGAACGGTTAGAAGAGCCGACTTTGTAACCACGCAGTGGTCGAGCCAGCTCATGCAACCGTTAATATCACTCACATAACTATAAGTATCCGACGATAATCCTAACTTTACAATATCTGCACAAAACCATTCTAAATCACTGCAAAAGTTACTCAGTTCATAATGAAACTGTTCACCAGGGTGCGCGTTGAAGTCGCCAAGCATGTACACAGATTCAATACCTTCATTTGTTACAATTGCATTTAGGCACGCTAGACAGTCTGTGAATTCTGGTAAATTTTTCGAACTATCCGTTGGCATATATACACTAATCACTAAGATTGACCTTTGACCTAGAACTATTTTAATAGCGCACATTCTCGAGCTATTACACTGCACTACCGACACATTTTGGAAAACTCTTTTCTTCCAAAGTAACGCTACGCCCCCATAAGGACGCCCACGAAGCATGCCCGCCGATGTGTCCACCGCCGAAATACCCGTGTAGGCGAACTCTTCATCAATGCAGCTCAGGTAGTCAATGTCATGCGGCAGTAACCAGTGTTCCTGTAGGGCGATTATGTGCGAACTCCGACACAACTGCCTTATATCCTCAACTGAGCGTTTCACATTCTTACAGTTGAAACTGACCAAGTTAAACAAATCACTATTTGTCATAATTACGATTATATGTGGCCGAAACAGTATTGTCACCGTTCACATGGGTTCGCTTAAAGTTTACAAACCTCCTGAATATGATGCCCTGCGGCCATAGCTTGCTGTCAAGGAACATACTCAACTTTTGTTCCGAAACATAAAATTTATACGCGTTATGATCTCTTTTTTGTTTAAATATAATTTTCTCGAGACTAATAGTTTCCTTCGTATTCCTATACACGTAGTTGACTATGTCTTTTTCCATGGTGTCTTTATGTATCTTAGTAATAAATATCGGAACTTTAGCATCCGCGGCTTTAAAGTTTCCCTCCATATCTCTCGCTATACCTGATGCGCCATGATAGCGGTATTGGGGTTTTTCACGCCTAGAAACTGTTCGCCATTTATCGTCATTATTTACATTCGAAACAGGTTTACACACTGCATTTATTTTGCTGTGGCACTCGGAAGCAGTCGACACGGCCGCTTCCCCACCCTCAGTGGGCAGCTGTTCATATAAACAATGATTACTATTGCTGGGTACCGGTGACATAGCCTCGTCTCGCCGGCCGCCGCCGCCGCCGCCGCCTGACATGCTCGGCTGTGTGCTGCGCCTCCCGTCACCGCTCCCGCCGACGCTGCCTAAACCGTTATCTACTGAAGGAGACCGCTGACACGGCTTCGCAGATTCAAACTTGCATTGTTTATTTTGATGTACACTCAATATATCCCGGAATGCTGGCATATCTTTACAGCTGTGCGATTTATCCATGCTTATATTATTATCGCACGTCTCGTTAAGCGACGAGTTGTTTACATGCGAGAGACCCTTCGGACCGCTGTCATAAACCCATGCACCTCGCCTCTGATTTATATTATGCGGAGTGTACGGTAGCGAGTCGTACTTCACATTTAATAATTCTCTTCGACATTCACTCAGCTGATCTTTAGTGACATAATTAGATTTGATTGCAATCACCTCGTTTTGCATTTTGAGCATATCTTTTAGTAATTTTGTGCAGTCCAGATGGTCAAAAAGAATTGGCGGTAATTTTTCAAGTTGACGAGCAACAAAAATAGGAATCACGTCAGGTTCAGTCGATTTAAAAAGGTTAATAATGTCTATCAAATCTCTTTCTTCCTTTCCTTTATTCTTACGTTTGATTTTAATCTTGTCCGTGGATATTGATTCAAACAGTAGCGATTTAGAATTCTTAATTTCATCACTCGAAAATGACGTCGTACATATTCGCACCAATGTTTCCTCATCTACTATCGAAATTTTGTTTTGAACATACGATAGTAGCTCGTCGATCACAATATTACACGAACTACACTTTATCACGGAAGTCATTTTAAAACACGATATTAGCGCAAGGGTAAACCTACGCTCACAAGCGCCCGTCACGGAGGGATGCGCGCGCGCGACCTTAAAGCTCTCGGGGTTTTAAATATGAACATTTTGGGGTGGGAGCGTAGATTTCATCAAACGGGACCTCTCAAGCTTAACATTAATATTCAATGTGCCTTCATCATGCCGCATGGTAAGTCATGCGGTGATTATTACCGTTTTTCACCATGTTGATTACAGAGACATAATTGAATATTTGTTTCTTGGTGGTCATGATGAAATCGATCTCATTTCTTGTGGAACCGTTGGGATTCAACCAGGTCCAAATCCTATGAGACGGCTTCTGAAAGAAAGAGTTCATCCTAAAGAGTCCTTCTTTCTCCATGAAATCGGCCAGCCTCTGTCCCCTGGGGTTCCGTTGTCAATAACCAAATTGGCCCACTCTCAACTCTCCGAAACTTATTTTTCCCAACTTTGCGTTAAAGTCCCCCATAACAACAGTGTCAGGTCTTGGAGGTATGTATGGCCCTACTTATGTCTCATACATAGCTTCTACCTCCTCATCGGTTCCTAGTTTCGAGATCGGTGCATATACCTGAATGACCTTCAACGAATACCTGCTTGATATCCTGAGTATTAGGTATGCCACCCTTTTCGAAACGCTGTCCATGGTAATGATGTTGTTAGTGAGGGACTTGCGATCGAGAAATCCGACACTACCTTGGGACTTTTGGTCGCCTTCCCGGTAGTAGAGCAAGTTACCGGATTTGAGGGACATGATGTCCTCACCTTCTCTACGTACTTCACATAACCCTAAGATTTCCCAGGGTAACTTACTCATTTCCTCTTCCAGCTCGACAATCTTTTCGTCTGCCAACAAAAATCTTATGTTGTGCGTTACCAGGGCCAGAGGTCGTTTGTTGAGGGATTGGTAGCCGGGTATCTGCCGGGGATTCTTCGCACCCTCCGTTACACTGGCCGCTACCGGAGCTGCCAGGGGCTGGGGGCCTGTAGACTTATCATTTGGGGGGTTTGCCAACTCTCGCCACGCTTGGAAGGCGGGTTGACGAGTGCAGTATGATTTTAGATCCTCAGAATATGCTGCTACCCACCTTCTGGTACGCGGTCCCTTAGCCGACACTTACGCCACCCACGGGTAAAGACGGGGGGGTACTATTCGTAGTCGGGACTCCGGCGATATTGAATTAGGCTGCTTAGTTAACAGGTAATGTGAGTGAGTTACCGTGCATTTGTAGTTGCGCTCCGAGCCCCGATCCTTTGATTAGCATTTGAGAGGTTAGAGCGTCTCTCATCTCCCCTTTCATGTCCCACTATCAATACGCTTTGTCTATACGTGATAACGCACCGGTACCTTCAAATTATTGTTTTACCTGTTTATTTTATCATATTTTGGGCAAATTTGAAGCAAACTATCTTTTAGCTGCAAGATGATAAGTTCTCTGATTACCTGACCCTGATGCGAGAGAGAGACGCAAGATACACTTTGTACTTCGAGAACGTGGGGCTCCAGATGAAGTTGAAAGAACTGGATGGCAGTTCCTATCCAGTAGACGAGGCTTATGGTGATCCCGTAGTGTTGAGGATAGCACTGGAGAGATGCAGGTAAACTGGATCTAAGTATTTATTGCTAGAAGAATTTTTAATTACGGAGAAAAAATATTTAAGTATACACAACAGACTGTAAGTCGAAAACCGAAATCCGTTGTGTAATTCAGGAGTTTACGGATTAACAGGCAAACGCGAAGGGCGACTTAAATCTGTCTAAGTAGGTAGTTTAGGACGTAACAATTAGATTTGTTTTTTCTTTAAAACAACTTCTAAAGTTTCCCTTTCAGAGAGCAACTATCAACTACTCAGTCGGAGCTTAAGAAGATGACAGAAGAGTATGCGGACACGGTTCCACGACGAGAGTTCGACACTTTGGAGGCGAAGCACCATGACGTCAATAAGATATTAGACGCCGTGAGGGCTGAACTGCAAATGTTACTAGAAACGCATAACAAGATCTTAGGTAGAGATACAGAATTATTGGGAAAGGTTCCTCTCTGGGTATGGATTTGAAAAGAGCTACCCACGTATAATTTTTCATAGGCTGGTTGTTGTGTGCTGTTGTGATGGCAGAGTCAAAGACTAACACATGGCTTAATAGCTACCGATGACATTACAAAGGCTCGCTGGTTGTTTACATACCTACAAAGAAGGCGCGACAAATCCTGATGCGTAATGATTTAAAATATTACAAAAATGAACTTTACAGATGATCTACGGGCACAAAAAAATGCCAATCACATGTTTTAGACATTTTAATTTCTTTTATTCTAGTGTAAGAGTTCAAGCGCATTTGTCGTTACCGCGACAATTTTTGATAAGGGAAAAATATGTATCACACTAATATTATATACTAGAAAGTTTATATGTGTGTGTGTATGTTTGTTGCTCTTTCATGCTCAAACGGCTACACCAATTTCGATTACATTTGGTTTTTCTTTTTTAGTTATTATAAGTTTTCATTTGGCAACTGTCTCACCTGATGTTAAGTGATGACGTTGTCTAGGATGTTGCACGCAAATCTAAAAGGTATCTATCCACTCGCGACTTGAAGATTCCAGAATTATACATATCGGGAAACACAGACTCGGGCAACGAGTTTCATTCCTTGGCAGTACGCATTGAGAAAGTAGAAGCAAACGCTTCGTACGTATAGGTGGTATATCTACCATATAGCGATGGCGATTGCCGTACGTCGAGTCGACCGATGATAGAGATAGGTATGGAGATAGTTTAGACCCTAGATTAACACATAGGCTACTTTTCATCCCGAAAATAATTGCTGTGCCTGTGAGATAAGTAAATTAAAGTAAATAATAATTCGAAAACCTCTGTTACTTCATTCAAGAACATCTAATTTAACACTGGAGCAGCTGTGCCATCAACCGAGAGCCATACTCCGATATATAAAGGAGCTTGGATGGCTGGGGTAGATGGCGGGGGTAATGCACAATACACCCCAAGCGGGACGTCAGTGCAGGCCATATCGCCCCCATATAAATTAGAATTAGAACCCGTTACTTCTTCACGCTCACGCTATACCGATTTCGATGAAAATTGATATGGAGATAAGTTAGACCCTGGAATAACACAGACTCATTTTATCCCGGAAAAGTATAGTTCCCGTGGGATAATTGCATGAGGTAGCGGGAAAGCCGTAATCCATGCGGGTGAAAACGCGGGGCGCTACGATCACGCTAATATTAATAAAGGTGAATGTTTGATTTTTCACTTTCACGCTGAAACGACTGAAGGAATTTGCATGAAATTTGGAATTAATAGCACGGCTACTTTCATCATCATCATCGTCATCAATTATGTGTATTATATTGTAGGTAATAACTATATTATATTGTACCTACACCAAATAAAAACATACTATACTCAAAACTTTATGTCTTCACAGGGTCTATGGGCTGTAGGTCTCTGCAGGATACCTTTTTTTTTTTTTTTTTTATTCACAATACCAGCGCTTAGCTACATTATTTTGATGTGCTTAGGCAATACGCTGAGCCGAGTTCCATTTTGTGGCACACAAATACTATATAGGTACATACCATTTTCATTCAGATTATACTTGCCCCGCGGTTGTACCCGCGTGGTGATGAAAAACGGTGATGATGGAAATAAGCCTATGTGTTAATCCAGGCTATCTCCATACCAAATTTCACTGAAATCGTTTAAGCGTGAAGAGGTAACAAACATACACACTTACCTACACACAAACTTTTGCATTTATAATATTAAGTAGGATATATACTTCACCTGATGAACTGTATTATTTTAATTTTTATGTCACTTTTGTCTTCTTATTTTAAGTGTATTGTAACTGTATGGGTGCTGATGCAACAAATAAATGTATGTCTACGTCTTATCACCACGCGCAAAACCGCGAGGAGCGGCGGATTCACTAATAAATTAAAAAATAAAATCTTTGTTCAATCAGAATTAGCCTGTTCTCATAACTTCATGAACTTTAGGAATTCGAACAAAAGTAAGGAACTGAAGGGACCCAAAACTGTCTAATGGTTCAAGTCTTGTCTGTCGGGGGATATTAGACGCGAGCTTGTGGTGATATTGGGGTTACAGGCTTGTGATGATATTGGGGTTACAGGCTTGTGGTGATATTATACCTACTACTTAACATTTGTTTACAGGATGTTGTAATTTCTAAATGTGTAGTTAGGCATCATTAATAAGACGAGCTTGTTTATCTTTATATATACAATTTTTATTTTGAGATGTTACATTTTGTAATGTATGATATTTATTTTATTTAATCTCGTCATCGTATTTTCGACCATACCTATGACGTCCACTGCTGTACATGCATATGTCTCCTCAAGAAGCATTTGTAAGCGCCTCGTGTGCAGCTTCCTCCCGCTATTTTAACAGGGTTTCTGGTCCATCTATCCGATTGACGTCCTATACCTACTCAGTCTGAGACTTCTGAGAGCCCGTGGTCCGTCGGCCATTTTCGTTATGGGAATCCTTTGTGGAAATTAGTACCTAAGATTTATTAGGTATGATAGTGTAACATGTGAGACAGAATGATATCTGTGAACAGCCAAAAAGAAGAGTGTAGAAGAGGAATTATTTGAGACCAAAGAGCGATGCAGTGAGCTAGAGCGCGCCGGCACGCCACGTCCTCAGTGGGAGATCTGCGGTGACTTCATCGGTGGAGGGAGAGATCGGTGAATACTAATCTATCTGCTCTAATGGTTAGGTGCCTTCTTGCTGCAATAGGTTATAAAATAACTTCTCTTTTTAGATAGGTCTCGATTGCATAATGTTATGGTGTTCATAACAACGGTTGCTATGATCCTTGCATTTTGGTACTGTTAAGTATTTCGGAGTAGTTACACATAGTAGTAAATGTACATTGTTGCGAGTATTGGCAAAACCCCCGCTATGGGGGAGGCATATGTTCAGCAGTGGACGTCTTATGGCTGACATGATGATGATGAAGTATTTCGGAGACGAGTGCTCCGGGATACCTTGACTGGACACTCAGAATAAAGCTCCAGTGTTCTAGATACAATACGAATAAAATTTATGTGTATTATCTAGCTTACGGTTACCTGGAGGAATCCGCTGTTTAACGATTAGGTCGTCGGTTGTACAGCTTAAGATAATGCTTTTAAAAATATTATTGTACAACAAAGTGTTATCTATCTTTCTATCTATCTAATACTCACGTAACAGTAGCGGAATTTTAAACAGGAATTAATATTAAGAGTACCTATTTATGAGAAGCACGGGGCTTTTATTGTACCCCTTACGGTACCTACTGCGCGATGCCGTGACAACTATTATCCATACTGTGACTACAGGCGAGTGCGTGGGAACAGGCAAGGATGGTATAACTGTCTTATTATAATGAACCATCCCTTAATGGTCTTTAATCTAGCTTATCCTTTGTTTTGGCTATTTGGCCTTTCTTGTACAATTTTCCGAAGGTTTCTATTTGCAGAAGTTTTACTTTCAAGCAACCAATAACAATAACAGTATCGCAACACAGTTTGCCATTACGAAATCACTTAGGTAAATATACATTTTTAATATATATATATAATACCGCAATGCCTGAAAACGAAGGTCTGCGAACAGTGTGTGTTACCAGTGATGACTTACGGAACCAAAATGTGGTCTCTGACTATGGGCCTTCTGAGCAGGCTCGAGGAGAGAGAGTCGCACAAAGAGCTCGCAAGAGGGCCATGCTCGGGGTTTCTCTACGTGATCGAATCAGAAATGAGGAGTTCCGTAGAAGAACGCAAGTCACCGATATAGCCCAGCGGATTAGCAAGTTGAAGTGGCAGTGGGCAGGGCACATGGCTCGAAGAACTGATGGCCGTTGGGGTCGAAAAGTTCTCGAATGGAGACCACGGACTGGCATTCGCAGCATAGGACGGCCACCGACAATGTGGACAGACGACGTGATTGCATTGCTTATTTTATACGATGTGGACACCACAAGTGCATTCTTTCGAATATTATGGACAAACAATAAGTTACCTAGGTACTTGTATGGATGTCAGTAGGCAGGATATGGTTTTCGATATATTATATACAATTTTGAATCTTTCTCTCGCAAATAAATGTAACACAACCATATTCATAAAAAAATTGGTTGTCTGTAAAGTCGGTTTACGGACGATAGATTTACGTGATTACGTCATAATCATTTATGACTTTGACGTTGACTTTGACTTTGACTGACTTTGACTTTGATTATTTTATGTAATACAAAACTCAGGTTGAAGGTTACGCGGAACGTTACTATTTTTCATGAGTGCTGCTCATCAATTTATAAAACGTTATCACGTCAAAAAAATATTCGCATATTCGAACAGCATTATTGCATCAATCATTTTCCTCTGTTGAAGATAGAATGGGCCATATCGCCGCACCAAGGCTTTCTAATTTTTTTTACGGTGCGTTTAATGTGACCTAAATGGACCATCCCTTCTCTAATATTCTGCGAACTAACATCGCCTATTGAAATATAATTAGGTACATATCTGTTTACAGATGGTGGCAGCTAGCCAGCGGTCTTTCTTCAAGGGATATCTTGAGGGTGTTGTTAAAAGAATTAGGGCCTGCTGCCGAGAGTGATCATTTAGAGCATTTTGATGGATTGGTAAGTTAAATCAAATCAAATATCATTTTATTGAAACAGATAATTTAACAACTTTTCTTTTTGTAGATATACAAAACATTATGAGCGGATATTTGGTAGCTGTGCTAGTATTTACTCTGTGTTACAGGCACCAAAGCCCTCCGCTTTTGGAACTGAGTAGGTACATACTTTAGCTTACGATGTTAAGGGTTTAAACTATAAAGACTTTCATGAATCATGATATTCAGTGTATCATGTCACGAATTTAAACTTACTGTAGGTATATTTGCATGTGGCGTGTGTGAAGTGTCACCCACTAAAGTGTGCGAGGGTGAGAGTGTGAGGTTGGCGTGTATCGTGTGAGTGTGTGGGGGTGTGTGCGTGTATAGGGGCATGAGTGTTTGGTAGGGCGGTGCTTTTGTGTGAAAACGGAAAACAGAAAATACATTAGTGAGAAAACGGGTGAACATAGGCAGCTCAATAGACGAATATGGCAGTCCTTGTGACACGACATCCGTACGTTTAATACAAATCGTATCAAAGATAAAATCGAACGCAGAAAAGGCTCCAAGGCGATTGCAAGAGACAGGTCTATTGGGTAAAGCCAGATGACTTAAGCTTGAAAGAGATGATGGCAGTACCTATAGCGTCGACTGAAGCAGAGGTGATTTGAGAGATCGAGAGGATCTATGGACAGCTATACTATTCGGTCGCTAAACTTATTGACTGCTTGGCCAAAGACCCAAGAGCCAAGCTAACCCGACACTATACCGAAGACATCCCGAACAACAGCCTATACGAGATTAGAATGGCTCTGAAGCAGCTTAAGAACAAAAGGTGCCGGGTAAGGACGGAATCACATCAGAGCTTCTGAAAGCGGGTGGATCAGCGATACTGAAAGTCTTTCAGAAGCTCTTTAATTCCGTAGTCTTTAAAGGGTCAATGACCTAAGCATGGAACAGAAGCGTAGTGGTATTGTTCTTTAAGAAAGGTGACAGACAACATGTTGCTCAAGAACTATAGACCCATTTCGCTTCTGAGCCATGTTTACAGGCTGTTTTCAAGAGTCGTGGCGAATCAAAAGGCTGGAAGTCATCAAAAGGTTTGATGACTCCCGAACAAGCTGGTTTCCGAAAATGCTACAGTACCATAGACCACATCTATACGCTTCGGCAAGTTATACAGAAAACCGAAGAGTAGGTATAACTTGCCCATATTTTATTTTTAGCGTTTGTGGACTATGAGAAAGCCTTTGATTTGATCCAGACGTGGGCGGTGCTAGAGTCTCTCCAGCGTTGCCGGATTGACCATCGGTATATCGAATTATTGAAGTGTTATGTACAATATAACGCCACCATGTCGGTCCAAGTACAAGAGCAAATGTCGAAGGCGATTCCATTGCAAAGAGGCGTGAGACAACGAGACGTTATCTCTTCGAAACTGTTCACTGCTGCATTGGAAGACGCCTTCAAGCTCTTGGAATGGCAAGGATTCGGCGGAAAATCAACGGCGAGTACATTACTCACCTTCAGTTTGCCGAAGATATTGTGGTCATGGCAGAACCGATGGAATACCTTAGCACGATGCTCGGAGGCCTCAACAGTTTTCCAAAGGGTAGGCCTTAAAACGTACATGGAAAAGATGAAAAGTATGTCAAATACCCATTTTGCGCCCGCTCCATTATCAATTGGGAACTTGGTTCTCAAAGTTGTTAACCATTACCAGTTGTTACCAGTACATCTACCTAGAACATACAGTCCAAGTCCATACAGGTAAGTTTGAGAAAGAGGCCAAATGTCGAATCCAACTTGGCTGGGCAGCGTTCAGAAAGCTGCGCGACGTCTTCTCGTCTAAAATGCCGCAATGCCAGTGTGTCACCAGTGATGACTTACGGAACTGAAACGTCGTCTCTGACTATGGATCTTCTGAGCAGGCTTAGAGTCGCACAACGAGCTATGGAGAGGGCTATGCTCGGGGTTTCTATAAGCGGTCGAATCAGAAATGAGGAGATCCTTAGAAGAACGAAAGTCACCGATATAGCCCAGCGGATTCGCAAGTTGCAGTGGCAATGGGCAGGGCACATAGCTCAAAGAACTGCCCGTTGGGGTCGAAAGGTTCTTGAATTCTCGACCACGGACTGGCAAGCGCAGCATAGGACAGCCACCGACCAGGTGGACAGACGACCTCACTAAGATCACAGGAAAGGGCTGGATGCGGACCGCTTCCAACCGGTCTTTGTGGAAATCTAAGGGGGAGTTGTCCAGCAGTGGGCGTCCTATGGCTGAGATAATGATGATGAAGTATGTTACCAGATAATCAATTCGGGATAATGCCAAGAGCTTGCTCAGCTAGGTTTTATGCATCACACCAGGATTTTCCTCGAACTATTAGAAAAGTATCATCTGCGTAGAAAAATACATCACAGAAAGGTAATTCAAGTTCACATAAATCGACGGTCGCCGTGGCGCAGTGGTTAGTGTCAGTGACATGACTACTGTGTCTCCGGGACGCTGGGTTCGAATCCCGGCAGGGGCAAGACAGGAACCACAGATCATGGGCCTAGACATCTTTAAAGAATACTACTTATCTAATCGTTTGCAGTGTATCGAGATTGCAGGGATTACAGTATAGTAGTATTACAAGGGAGTAATACTCCCTTGTAGAACTCTGAAACTCAAAGATCTGTCTCAGGTTTCTATCCCTGCAATCTCGATAGGTACACTGCAAACGATTAGATAAGAGTATTCTCTAAAGATGTCTAGGGCAAGGCCACGGTTTCCCAGTTCCATCCATCTTCAAAAGCAGCCTTGGAATATAGACAGTGTCGAAGACTTTTGGAAGGTCTAGAAATATGCCAAGCATATTGCAACCTATATCTTACCAGCTGACAATTGTATTCGTTAGATCAGCCACTGCATCTTCTTTAGAAACCCCTTTACGAAAGCCATGCTGATTTTAAGACAGAATGTTGTACGTACTTATCAAGGAACTTTGTTAGTCTACTTTAGAAGTTTTCCAAGGACTTTTGAAATGCAACTAAGGATGAAAATTAGCCTGTAGTTGGCGACACTGTCCTTATCACCACTTCTGGGACGGGAAAAACTAGGACTTTTTAAAACATTTGGGAATAGTTTCTGTAGAGAAGCACAAGTTAAATACATATGTAAGAGGTGGAACTAAAACTCTACTCGATTCTTTGAAAACTCTGCTGAGAATGCCGTCCCACCCAAATGCGCTGTAAGTGCTGTAAGACAAGATCGCTATCTTTTTCACGGCTTATGATTTTGAACCCGCAATGGGGCAAAACAAAAACTTCTGTTGGGTGAGATTTGAAATGTTTTGAAAATAATATGTTCTAGGGCACGGATCCTATGATCCCGCCCTACCTGCGGTACGAGGGTAAGGTGCGCAATCTGCGCCTGTCACGCCGCGACGTCTGCCTCATCATCAACGACATCTGGCAGGGGAAGGCTAACCATATGGACCAATCGATGCAAGACTACGTCACTACTTATTTTGAGGACAGGTATTCATTAAAATACGATATTAGTGTAACTAAAATAATATCCAGTAGCAATAGTTTGCTAGTCTAGTAGCTGATTTGCTCGGAGCTGCATTCGTGTGCTTACATGATTTAAGCTTGCCTCACGCTACGGCGGCGACAGTTTTGCACGACGTGCATGACGTGTTGGCGCCTGCCTGTTGATTTAGTTACCGTACATCAGCAGAACACAAAGAATCACGCCCGCAGTATAAATACCGAAAAGTTTCAAATAATTATGCATTGTACAAAAACTATTAACTAGTAGCCATTCTAACGTGAAAATATATTTATACCACCCAGATACCAACAACCGTCGATGCGAGCAGAATGGGCGTACAACCTGTGCGCAGGCGCGGAACAGATGCTAGACGAGCCCCAAGTGAAGCTGTTCTGGGGTGTGCTGCACGGACACCTCAGCGAGCGGATCTACTGGGGTCTCAGCGACCAGTGGAGAGGACTCCAGGCGCACATATACAAGCATAGCAAGGATAAAGAGGTAGTGTAGCGTTTGGCTGAGCCGTCGGCTGTTGAGACATCAATTATACATCTACTGGAAGCGTAGTGACCAGTGCACGCAAGCACTGTGATAGACCAAGACCCTGCCTAACACAGTTTCAAAAAGCTCCAAAATATTTAAATACTCGGAGCTTAAGAGTTTATTATTCTTAGAAGTTTTACTAGTGTAATAAAGTGGAGAACCTTGTCCCCAACATGGTCCTGGTAAGATGTTTACTTAATCTTAAAATTTTCTTGATCTTTGACCACCTCTATCTAGCTCTATCTAGAACCAGTAGAAGAAGATCTCTCGCATTGGGATGGTTTGTATGCAGTAAGGGTTATTCTTATAGAAGTAGAACCATCCACTGACTGCACTTTTGAGTTCAAGGTTTGTAAGTAGGTAGGTATGCACGATATTCGATATGTATTTTTTTATTTCTAAAAACTCATAAGTTGTCGATGAATACCAACAGAATATATTTGTGTCCGGAAACTCACCCTTATTCTGAGGCCCTCATTTTCACGAACCAAATTAAAAGAGATTTTCTCGTGATCCTCTGATCAAATCAACAATTCTCAGGCAAAAATCGTTATTTAACCCCTAGCCATTACGCAAACACAGATCTTGGATAATTTGGTTGGTCGGCCTACGGCCCTATTCTTATTGGGAGTGCTTATAACTCCTGGTAGTGACTGGGAGTTCCGGTTATGTATTTCTCCGCCATTGCCGACGTGGTCTCTATCCCAGTAGGTAGTATCTACTGGAGTAGTCCCTGCCGCTAACTGCTGATTTCGTTTTCTCGTACAACTTTACTTAACGAAGGTCGTCCAGTCCCTATGTAAAATCATTCAAAACAGAGTCTTACTGACTTACAGACCATATCCATTGAAGACTTGGAGAAAGTGAGCAAAGCGTATTTCCCGCTAAAGAGTGAAGTGGATATCAAAAACCTGATGGATGTGGTGAGAAAACAGCTTAAAATGAAGATCAACCAGACAGAGGTTAATTTGGAGAAGCTCTTTCAAGAGGTATATATCGCTTGTTAACAATGCGTTTTTTTGCGTACTTTATCATGTAGATATACATTTGTCGAATACTGCTCTAAATGTTTTAGATAAAAGTTTTGTCACTTAGGCCCATTTCACCAATCGGTCAAGCGGTTTTTGAGTTGTACTTCAATAACCGAAAAGTGTTACGTCCATCTGGATGACTTACTTATTGAGGGTGAATGACAATAATAAATTGAACCCGTGAGTAGCAAGATAGGGTGAAAAAAAAGTTTACCAAAAAATGGAACCGACTTCATCAAGTTATTTCACCCTTGAGTGTTGAAGTGGGCTCCATTTTATGGTAAATACTTTTTGAGTGTTGAAGTCGATTCTATTTTTTGGTAAAAACTTTTTGAGTGTTGAAGTCGGTTCTATTTTTTGGTAATTTAAAAAAAATATTAAAATAGGTAGCTAATATGCATACGGACCGCCTGATGGTAACCGATATTCGTCACCTATGGATATATGTAGCACTAGGGGCATTGCTGATACGTTTTCAATCCTTTCTAAGACTCTGTTAACTCTCCTTTTGAACAATCCCATATTGTAGCGACTCGGGAGCACTGAGGGAGGAAGCTCGTTCCATATTTTTCAGGTATGTGGCAAAAACGATCGGTAGAATCGCGCAGTTTGTGACTCCCGTGAGTCAATTGTGTGTGGATGAGCTTTTGAGCGATGTTGGCTAGTGCGGTGGTAAAACCGTAATGCCGGAATAAGGTTACAGAGTTTTTGAGAACACTCCCCTTCTACCTACAGACGGTAGAAAATACTCAGCGATCCAATGTTTCTGCGCATAGTGAGTGATTCTAGGTCTCCGGTGAGTTTAGGGTCGATGACAATTCTGATAGCTTTACGCTGAAATGCATTCAGAGGCTCAAGCTGATACTTAATGGGTTCTTGTATGCTATATGTTCGCGGAACTGCACGTTTGCAGAAATGCAACACCCAGAATACATACATAATATGTATGTATTCTGGTCTAGGAGAGCAAAATTGGATTTGTTTGAGGCAATTTATTATTTCTAGGACTAACTCGTGACGATACCAACGCACCTAAGTCTCCTTTTTATGTATTATCCTTTTCTTCCTCTTTCCAATCTCCCTTTTATATACCTACTTTTATCATTTGTTATTAAATCTAACTTTGCTGTATCTATATATTAACTTCTGTTTATAATTATGTGTAGAAATTAGAGAGTGTTTCTGTTTCGAAAATAAAATAAATGTCTAAATTGTCTAAATGTAGCCGGTTCCGCAAGTGCGCTTGCTACAAAAGCGTGGAAAAGACTGTTGGCTCGTCGGCTCGGCTGATCCACGGATGGTTAACGGAGTTGGTGGAAAAACTCTAAAAGAAAAGACCTACTTTGCTCGCACTTATAGACAAACCAATCATTGTTTTTCGAATAGATGATGAATGACCACTTTTCGATTAATGTGCTTAGTTTATGATCGCTTTGTGAATTAACCCTATTAATCGTTGCTGTGTATCACTGCAGACCGAAGAAGGGTTCGACCGCATCGAGTTGTCCCGCGAGCTGTACCGGCAGCGGCAGCTCGCGCAGGATAAGTACATCCGCGAGGTCGTTGCAGAGCTCGCTGCGGGAGGGGGCGGAGGAGGGGCGGGGGGGAAACACGCGCCCAACAAGCTTGCAAGCGTCGACGCTCTCAAGCGAGCGTTCGCGATCGTGGACCCCGCCATAGGTATCACACATACTACGCCCATACCAGCCGAGGTTCGCGGCGATCCTTGCTCACCGACTCGCTATTTGTATTATTTTGTTGAAGTTTTGTTAATGTATAACACTACATAGTATAAAACAAAGTCGCTTTCTCTGTCCCTATATCCCTATGTATGCTTAAATCTTTAAAACTACGCAACGTATTTTGCTGCGGTTTTTAAATAGATAGAGTGATTGAAGAGGAAGGCTTATATGTATAATAACACCCATTAATGACATAGGCTATATATTTTATACCCGTGCGAAGCCGGAGCGGGCCGCTAGTTAATTAATATGAGATTACCATTGTGCCTCGAGTGAGATAGTGGTCAAACCATAGATTATCGAACGTATCTATAGTCATGTGGGGCCTCAGATAAAATAACCAAGGAGCGGAAGCTGTATACTCAGAGTGTGGGGCAAGTGTACGCAGCGGGAGCGAAGCCAATTATTGGCAGTAGTGCCAACAATACAATATTGACTGCTAATAATAGGATTAATAAGTCATTAATTAATCAAATGAAGGAAAGAAAATGAATGAGACAAACCGAAACTAAAATAACAACAATAAAGGCCTAGATAAACTTAACAAACGAAAAATAGTGTCAAAAACAGGTTATAAAGAACATGGAACTATGAAAAATATTTTTTTTTTAAATATTTAAAATTATTTTTAATTATTTTCATTCATTATTATTCAACTTAGGGTGTGTTTCAAATTGAGCTTTGAGCGCTTTGAGCACAGAGAGCGTGCTTAAAATCGTTCCAAAATGCACTGACAGCTGCACACAAAATGTAATGACGTCATCATCCTGTGCTTAGAACGCTCACGAGTACGACGTAGAGCAGTGTGAGCGCTGTCAAACACATAGATAAATAACTATGCACTGAGAGTCAAACTCATTATGAGAATCTGTCGAAAAATTGGTAGTTCGTCCACAAAAAATTAAAAACGTAATTTTGTATATCAGAAAAAAATTACCCATTTAGTGCCCATGAAGTACGGAAGAGAATGATTTAATATGAATTTAATGGGAACTGACATTTAAAGAACTCGCGTGAATTCACACACAAAAAGGCGTTCCGATTTGCTTACGAACGTCAGCACTGTCAGTACTAAATTCATCTCGGAACTGCCAAATCCTTACGTACGCACGTGTGCACTGTGAGCCCAAATTGAAACGCAGCCTTACTCATTATTATTCTATAGGTACTATATGAAATAGTAACTATGAGGTATTGTAACGTAATCCATTATCAATGTTGACTTCTTCTATCATACATAAAATATTGATGCACAGAACTTTAGTGAGATCTAATATTTGTCAACCAATATTTGGCCGTTACCGAACCTAGCACTTCACAAGCATTCCGTAACTTTGAACGTGAGATCCGCCTTGCATTTCAGAACGCAAAAAACCGAGCTTGGTATGTCAAAAAGGAATATATTATAAATCTTTAAAAAAAATTACTACCACGCGTCCTTCTATTTCCAGATCATATCCGCATGGAGCGCTACATCCGCTGGGCGTTCTCGGAGCAGTCGTCGCCACTATCCGCGGTAACCGCTCAGCCGCTGAAGCGCCTCGCCGCAAGACTCGCCGCGGGCGATATCGAGCGGGTCGGCCCGAGGTACCGCGCCTCGCGTCGTACATATAAATAACAGACTTCAATGAGATCCTACAATAATTGATGCTTTCCGTGTAGTCTAGTTCGAATGAGTTTCAATAGCGCCTAACGGGTATTTAATTTTTTTCTGTCTTATCTAAAACAGCGAGTGAATTGCCTTCAATATAGGCTTGCGTGCTCCATCTTTTTTTTACTTATTATAAGTTTGAGTTTGACAACTGTCTCACCTGATGTTAAGTGATGACGTTGTCTAGGATTTAGCACGCAAACCTAGAAGGTACCTATTCACTCGCGACTTGAAGACTCCATGATTGCGCATATCGGGAAACACAGAGTCGGGCAACGAGTTCCATTCCTTGGCAGTACGCATTAAGAAAATGGAAGCAAAACGCTTCGTACTTATAGGTTGTATATCTACCATATAGCGATGGCGAATGGCGAATTGCCGTACGTCGAGTCGACCGATGATAGAAAGGGGATGGTAGAATCACAGTATTTATCTATAATATCTAGTTAATAAAACAGACGGTCGCCGTGGCGCAGTGGTTAGTGTCAGTAACATGACTACTGTGTCTCCGGTACCCTGGGTTCGAATCCCGGCAAGGACAAACATTTGTGCGATGAGTGTAGATGTTTGTCCCGGGTCTTTGTGTTGTTGTGTTGATGTTTGCGTGCTGTGATTTTCTGTGTCCATGCCTCCCGCGATACAGGGAATCCTAGTGCGGGGGTCTGATTTTTTATATCACACTTTACAAACACAACAAAAAAAATCATGGTGTTCTCGTGACCACTACCAATGCAACTTGGTCGAAACGTCGTCGAGGTTAATAAATAACTAAATGGTTCTCACGCGATCAAGCCCCGTTCGAATTATTAACAAAGTATTATTCATAGCTAAGCAGATCTTTACATTTATTTCTGTTTATTTTGAATTAGTTTGTCTTCTTAGTAAATGTGAGTGCTTCAAGCGCACCATATAGCAGGATTTGTACCACTGTTGAATAATAAGACCCAAGTATTTATATAAGTAGGTAGATAGGTACATACACCTACATAATATACATTATAGTCACATAGTTTGTATTTAGATATCCTATTATTCTAAATAAATGTTGTTAAAATCATTCGTTTTTTATTTTAAAGCCAATGTTAAACCTACGTAGTATACGTAACCATAAAATGTGTAATAAGCACTGAGGTAGGTACTATTACTAATAATACCTCAGTGTTTGGAATGGCATGTTGATTGATAGTATCAAGGACGTAATAATATTATTACGTATAATAATAATATTAGGACGTAGTAATATTATTACGGTCATGCTACTATCAATATCACATGCTTAATCCGTTGGCGCAACGACCCAAAGTGAGTCTTGGCCTCCGATACAAGAGAACGCCATCGTTGTCGATGCGCCGCTTCCTGCCAGTTGGCCGCTCGCAGCACCGGGTCTGTTCCAGCCTGCAAAGTATAGAATTTCGAAATAAAAAAAATCTCATTATAAAGATCTTAATTTGCCCTTTCGACCTACGTTCATTATTTAATTTGCCCCTCTTTCGTTTTTCCAAGAAAAATCGAAATAGAATTTCCCATTTTCCTGAATTTCAAATAGCCATATCTCTTTCAAAAATGATTATTTTTTACTCCACCAAGCGTAAAAAAATTGCCCCTGAGCTACTTTAATTTGCCCTTGTGCAAATTCTCAAAAATATACAATGATTAACTAATAAACAAGAAAAAAACGGTTGTGGCATTTCCAAGCGAATTTTTTGCGCATTGCGCATGCGCGACAGAATACGACACATCGTCATATCAGCTGATCAGCAAAAGCGTAGTCTACACGAGAGTCACGTAGTATTACATCATAGATAAGTAATGTATTACATTCTCTAGGCACGAGAGGCCTACTGATGGAAATGATACAGGTTTTTCATAATTTAAAACTATAAAATCGAGTTACAATTTACTTAGTTCTCTGTTTCAACAATTTTGTACGCTTAAATGTTCTATTGTATTCTTCTCTTGACTATTGTATAGTAACGAGTTTAAATTTCGTGTTAGTCGCGTTGTACATGAAGTTGAACAAAAAAAGTAGTGAGTTAATTTCCCAGTTTGTTTGATAAATTCATAGTAAAGAATGGATATTCAACAGATTGGCCGTCAAGTTCTTAGTCTTGTTTGTATGCAAGTACGATCTGTTACAACGAACAATTCAGCCATCTTAGAGGATATTCTTGATAGTGACGATGAAGAAGAAAATACTGCAATGCTATACCTCACAACCGCTTTAAATTAGCCAGCATCTAGAGTTGAAAATTGAATCAACCAAAATGAGATGGAATTCCAATCGCACTTCAGGCTCAGTTATGCGGCTTTTGAATCATTGGAGATCAGATTAGCCCCTGAGCTCTCCTATATTATAGCTGCCAATAATAGAGCTGTGATATCAGTGAGAAAACAGTGGCTTGTTGTTCATTAGTTACTTGCCACTCCGGATTCATTCAGGTTAAAACCAATGGATTAAATATTACATGATACTACCTATTGAACTTAATTTTAATTAATCATGCATGCCATTATTTAAATTATTTGTTTATGTTTTAGATCTGTTAGTGACCGCTTTAATCTACCTAAATCAAGTGTTCACAAATGCTTTATTAAAGTGATTGAGGGTCTGAAAAAACTATCTTCAGAAATTATTAAGTGGCCTTCAAATATTTCAAAAATTCAGATCAAACAAGATTTTTCCAAATTTGGAGGTTTGATGGGTGTAGTTGGAGCTATAGATGGGACATTTATTGAAATAAAAGCACCAAAAGAACAACCCTATGTTTACACGTGCAGAAAATGTTTTTATGCAATACAATTGCAGGCTATTGCATTGCCAAACCTCAGGTTTACGGACATATTTACCGGATATCCAGGTTCTGTGAGTGATAGAAGAGTTTTTAACAATAGTGATATATATATATGAAAATCTGTTCAAACCGAACCCACTATGTTAATAGTGGTGAGTACATTATTGGTGACAAAGCATATCCAGTACTACCTTGGTGTATACCACCATTTATTAGAAGGAGGACATTAGGTGCTCAAGAAACCAATTTTTATAGCAAACATGCCAAAACAAGACAAGTTGTTGAACGTGCCTTTGCCCTTCTTTATGGTAGGTATCGAAGATTAAAATATCTCGACATGAATAATACGGAATTGATACCTGTTGCAATTCTAGCAGCATGTGTCCTACACAACCTTTGTTTGGACCATGATGACCTTGACTTCAGCCGCCAAGCCATCATTGAAGGAGAAAATTTCATGTTCTCCCAAGAAGGTAGATCAACACTAAATCCAACCAATCATCTTAGTGTGTCTCACGATGCTGATACTGATGGTTTTTTGACCTGAGACAGATTGGCTCAAAGCCTGAATTAGAGGAAAAATGGTGAGAAATATGCGGAGAAACAGGCAAAATAACGACTATGTATTGTTGTGTTATCGGCGTTTAATCGGAGACAAAAGCATTTAACAATTGTGTGCGCCTACCCACAATATACATTTAATAGTTATTATAATATTAATGCTACCTACATTACACCTCCACCATAAATCTTAACTTATCATTACATCAAACTTTGATTGGGAAATATCAATAATCAAGTTATAGGAACCACATTAACATGACTTACACATATAAGGTTTAATCCAAGAAAACAATAATTTTTAATCTTTTTCAAACCCATACCTTACTACCTTTTTTCTAGTGCGGGTATGGGGACGAGTATGTGCATGGGGTGGTGACGGCTGATCGGAGGAGGTTGATGTAAGGGGGGCTTCTGTAGTTACTGTGTCAATAACGGGTTTAAGCTCGGTCTGCTGATCAACACCATCCTCAGCACCATCCATCACCACCTCCACCGGCGGGCCAGCATCCTCACACTGAAGCGCTTGCTTACCCTCACTTTCACTTTGAACAGGACATGGAACATCAGATAGCCGAGATCTACGACGCATTTGGTCTATGTGCCTTTTGAAAAATTGACCGCTTCCATCATCCAAGATATATTGGCGTGAACCTTCTGTGTCTACTATTTTACTGCGGACCCACTTATCTTGCAAACCATAGCCTCTCGCCCACACGGTTTCTCCCGCTTTGAATGCTCGCTCCACCCCACCTGAGTTTCGCACCTGCTGCTGTTGTGATTTACGCACGTTATTCCTTATCGAGTTATCATTGCGCAATAAGTCTAGGCGCGATCTAAGGCATCGTTTTTGTAACAACCTAGCAGGTGACTCACCGGTTGTGCTGTGAATCGTATTCCTATAGTTTAACAGGAAAGTTTGCAGTGCACCATCGACATCGACTTTGTCTCGGATTGATTTTTTTATTGCACGTTTGCACAATTTAACTGCACATTCTGCTGCGCCGTTAGAAGCAGGATGGTATGCGGGGGAGAATATCTGTTGAATGCCATTTTTATTTAGAAACTCAGTAAATTCCGAGCTTGTAAATGGGGGCCCACGGTCCGAAACAAGTTCAATCGGTAATCCAAATCTAGCAAAAGTACTCCTAAGTACTTTAATTACCGCCGCACTATTCGTTCGCTTCATTTTAAATACTTCCAGCCATTTCGACGTAGAATCGATTAAAACTAAAAAGGTTTCACCATTATATGGCCCTAAGAAATCTATGTGTAAGCGCGACCAGGGCTGTGCATGGTACGGCCAAGGTTTTGGAATAGCATGTGGTGGTGCCGCTGCTTCCAGCGCACACGTCTCACACTCCCGACATAACGTTTCAACGTCGTGGTCGATGCCCGGCCACCACACGTAGCTTCGTGCCCAGCTTTTTGTCTTAACTATTCCCATATGACTAATGTGAAGTTGTTGCAAAACGAGTTTCCTTAGAGAAGCGGGTACCACCATCCTGTAACCCCACATCAGACACCCATTCTCGACATACAGTTCGTGGCGTCTGACAAAATACGGCTTAACTAGCTCGTCCGCGCGGGAGTTGGGCCATCCAGATTCAACATACATTTTTATTCTACTAAGTAAATTATCTTTCGCGGTAGCTTTTCTTACATCATTATTGGTCACCGGTAAAAAGTTTTCTACGAAATTACAGTAGGTAATTTCCGGCAATGAATCACGTTTGCACGCCTCTTTTGCCGGCAGGCGGGACAAGGCATCGGCACAATTTCTTTTCGAAGGTACGTATTCTATGTCATAAGTATATCCTGACAAAAGAACGGCCCATCGTTGGAGCCTAGATGCGGCCATTACTGGAATGCCTATTTTATCACCAAATATATGTGTCAACGGCTTGTGGTCGGTTCGAAGTGTAAATATTCGACCATACAAATACTGGTGAAACTTTCGCACGCCGTACACGATAGCGAGCGCCTCGCGGTCAATCTGCGAGTAATGTCGCTCGGCGGCCGTGAGTGATCGTGACGCGTACGCCACGGGGCGCTCCCCTTCCGGCGTCAGGTGCGACAGGACTACTCCGACGCCGACGCTGCTCGCGTCTGCCGTCAATACCAAGGGCAGCGAGCCCGAGTAATGTACCAGAACTTCACTACTGGCTAGTTTATTTTTTATTAGTTTAAATGCACTCTCACATTTATTACTCCAGTCAAATTTCGATCCGGCTTTAAGCAAATCATATAATGGCGCTAGGATAGTACTTATACCTTTCACAAACTTCGAATAATATATGACCATACCTAGGAAGGATCGCAATTCAGATACGTTTGTGGGGGGCGGTGTATTTAGTATTGCTTTAACCTTATCGGGGCATGTCTGTATGCCGTCTTTGCTTATAATATGACCGAGATAACTAATGGAGTCGGCAAAAAACTCACATTTTTCCCTTTTAACACGTAGGCCGTGTTTTTCTAACCTCTCAAATACCCGATACAAGTTTTTGACATGCTCTTGGTCTATCTTCCCAGTAATTACAATATCATCTAGAAATACACCTACTTGTGGTAAATCCGCGAAAAGTTCCTCCACACAGCGCTGGAAAATACCAGGAGCCGAAGCTAACCCATATACTAGTCTATTATAAGTAAATAAACCCTTATGGGTGTTGATAACGGTGTATTTTTTGGATTCGTCGAGGACAAATTGTGCGTAGGCCTGGGAAAGATCAATTTTACTGAATTTCTGCCCTCCCTGCAATCGTACAAATAGGTCTTCTACGCGTGGTAACGGATAACGGTCAATTTCCAAAACCTTGTTTAGCGTGAGCTTATAATCGGCACAAATTCTGATGTTACCGTCCTTCTTGACGACCGGCACGATGGGTGTCGCCCAGTCGGAGCGCTCGACAGGTGTGAGGATGCCGTCCCGCTGCAGCTGGTCGAGCGTGCGCTCCACTGGCTCGCGCAGTGCATAGGCGAGCGGCCGCGCGCGCATGAACACGGGCCGTGCCCCCTCACGTACGTGAATCGTCACTGGCGCTCCGGTGAAGCGCCCCAACCCAGACGCGAATACATTACAGAATCTGGAACTGAAAGCGGCTAAATTGAAATCGTCGCATCTGACTGAATTCAAAAAATTGTCATTATCGAAGGAAGGCAACTTAATTTTAAGCTCCACTATCCACTGCCTGCCGAGCAAAGCAGTCTTGCCGTTTTTAATAACATATAAGTCTAATTCCTTCTTGTTACTACCGTATTCGACGATAGGCCTAATACTTCCGATCGGTCGAACTACCTCACCCGTATAATAACGCAATACTAAATTACAATGGTGCATAGGTAAATCGCTAAACTGTTTTTCATATGTGTTATCACTAATACACGATACGGCGCTACCTGTATCACATTCCATATCAAGGGAGGTATTATTTATTTTTAATGTTGTCATAAAGGGTTTACACTGGGCTATAGCTAATTGATTTATAAAAATGTCAATTACCTCATCACTATCATCACTGTCTACCTCTACTTTTCTGAGGCTCTTAACCTCTGCTGCCTCCACGCAGTGCTGGTTACTTGAGTTTGGGCACATGCGGTGCAGGTGTCCCATCTTATTACAAGCGCGGCAGGTGTACCTCGCAAACCTACAGCGGGAAACTTGATGCGCGCCTCCGCACGCCCGGCACTCCACTTGCTGCTGCTGGTCCCACTCACGAAATTGTGTCGGTTTCCGAGTTGCTTCCCTCGCTTCCGTACTGCAATTAATCTGCTGTGTTCCTGTCTTCATTACCGCGGATTTTGGTTTACGACGCCATTTTGCGCCTGACATACTCTGGCATCCTGCTATCGTCTCGTGAGATTTTCCATAATTTTCCACCACGGCTGCGTCCTTTTCGGCGGCCTCTAAGCTCACTGCTAAGCTGTATGCTCGAACGAAATTGAGGTTATCTTCTGCAAACAACCGTTGTCGTATTGTTTCACTTATAATGCCGCACACCATCTGGTCTCGTAGGTTTTCCTCTAAGCCGACACCGAACGCACAAGTTTTCGACATTTTCTTGAGTTCGGCCACATAGTCTGCTATCTTCTCGCTACTTTTCTGCACTCGTTGTCTGAATTTATATCTTTCCGCCAACTCACTCGGTTTCGGTTGTAAATGTTGCGTCATCACATCAATTATTTGTTGGAATGTTTTGGTTACTGGTTTGGCCGGCGTGCACAGATTTACCAATAACTCATAGCTTTCTGCTCCCATGACTGTAATTAACGTCGGCACTTGTCTTTCTATTTGAATATCGTTCACAACAAAATATTGTTCCAACCGTTCAATGTACAGTTTCCAATCGTCCTTGTGAATGTCGAACTCGGATATTTTACCGATCGACATATTAACACTTGTACTACACTTGTTTCTGGTAAACTATTACACCACGCGTATATTCATGTAGTTTTTACTCGTCGCCACTGAGAAATATGCGGAGAAACAGGCAAAATAACGACTATGTATTGTTGTGTTATCGGCGTTTAATCGGAGACAAAAGCATTTAACAATTGTGTGCGCCTACCCACAATATACATTTAATAGTTATTATAATATTAATGCTACCTACATTACAAATGGGAAATTGGTTGATTGGAGTTTCATCATCATTATCATCTCAGCCATAGGACACGTCCACTGCTGGACATATGCCTTCCCATTGATTTCCACAAGGACCGGTTGGAAGCGGCCCTTATCCAGCCTTTGCCTGTGATCTTAGTCAGGTCGTCTGTCCACCTGGTTGGTGGCCGATTGGAGTTTAGTGTGTAATTAATGTAAATATGTATGCTAATTTTAAATTTGTAAGTTTTTGCTGTGTATATAAGGTGTAATTGTGCCTGTTTACTGTAACTAGTAGATGTGGCTAAGCTCGACAATAAAAATTGCCTTATGTAATTAGTATAAGATATGTGTAAGCTAATTTTAAATTTGTATGTGTTTTTGCTGTTTAAATAAGATGTAAGTGTGCCTGTTTACTGTAACTAGTAGATAAGGCTATGCTCAACAGAATAAAAATTAGCTTATGTGTTGAGCACACACACTTCAATGTGTTTTCTCAATGTATGTAAATAACATCATAAGGGTGGCTGTTGACCACTATCTCCCTTGATCTTTAGAATATGTATGATTGTAGACATCACATTAGACCTGAATAAAGCCAGAATTAGAGGAAAAATGGGGAATTGGTTGTTTTGAGTTTAGTATGTAATTAGTATAAGATTTGTGTAAATATGTATGCTAATTTTAAATTTGTATGTTTTTGCTGTTTAAATAAGATGTGATTGTGCCTGTTTACTGTAACTAGTAGATAAGGCTATGCTCGACAGAATAAATATTAGCTCATGTGTTGAGCACACCCACTTCAATGTGTTTTCTCAATGTATGTAAATAACATCATATGGATGGCTGTTGACCACTATCTCCCTTGATCTTTAGAATATGTATGATTGTAGACATCATCACATTAGACCTGAATAAAGCCAGAATTTGAGGAAAAATGGGGAATTGGTTGATTTGAGTTTAGTATGTAGTTAGTATAAGATTTGTGTAAATATGTATGCTAATTTTAAATTTGTATGTGTTTTTGCTGTTTAAATAAGATGTGATTGTGCCTGTATACTGTAACTAGTAGATAAGGCTATGCTCGACAGAATAAATATTAGCTTATTTGTTGAGCACACACACTTCAATGTGTTTTCTCAATGTATGTCAATAAAATTATAGGGCTATTGACCACTCTATCTTCCTTGATCTTTAATAGTATAGGTATGATTATAGACGTCATCACAATTTAGACCTGAGTATTACCTAATGCTCATAGGCTTACAAAACTTAGAAGTATCCCATAACCATGCAAACTATTGAACAATTTAGTTTCACATTTTCAACATTAATGTCTCACCGGGTGATACTTTCGAATAGAGGACATATTCAATGCAAAATATTGTTTCAAATTGTATGCTACATTAAATATGTTTAATGTCACTGACAAGACTCTTATTGTTCGTTGTGTGAATATCACATTTAATGTTTCGAGACAAAATAGTCATTGAGTTTTGTTTTAATTAAAAGACCAGTGTGATTTTTGTCAATGTATAATAAAAGATTAAAGGTAACCTATATATAAGCAATTACAGTTAGTTAAAATTGTTGTAAATATAAGGAATCACTTATTATAGATATGTATAATCAAATATTGTTTGTTTAATTTTACTATTGCAATGGTTAATTCCTATCATTACAAAATTCACTAGGTGGTCCTTTTTGAAAATTGTTTTTGGGGACATGGTTCCATCCACAACTAGTGTGTTAATGCCAATTATATATAATGTTAAATTTCTTACATAGTGAGTTTTTGGAAAAAACATGATACAAAGTACCATCTGGGCTTAGTCATAATCACAATAAAAATAAACTTTAAACTTGTCTCTTCTTGATCGTATCCCATGCTTGGTGGGATTAACTACTTAATGCCCTCCTTACTATATAGGTACTAATTAAAGCTTTAAACTTGTCTCTTCTCGATCTTATCCCAAGCTTGGTGGGATTGACTACTTAATGCCCTCCTTACTTTATATTCATTAAAGATTTAATATCACAATAATTTTAAAATGGACAGGTTAGTTACATTTAATTTTTACTGTAACTAGTTGGCATCAAGGCTCATTTAATCAGAAAGAAAGTCAATAAAATTATGATTAACTGTAATCTAAATAGAATGATTGATGAAGGCAAGTTCAAAATTAAATGGACATAGTCGCTATATTTATTTCGGAAGATCTAGCGACCTAGGCGGCAGTTATATTTCAATGTGTACATCCCAATTAAATAGTACTAGTAATTTTATCTGAGATGTACACATGTCACACACACTTACACGAAATATGATGACATGTTAGAAGTGGAACATGCAATGCATTTTTGTCTTCTCAATATTGTCTTACATCACTGTATCATGTTTCAAATTAAAATCGTTCATTTTAATCGTTTGCTGATTTGGTTTTTATTTATTGAGCTCTGTTACAGCTTTTGGGATATTAAAAGAAACACAGTTCCATAAGAACGACTAGTTCTTCTTTGCTAAACTTAAACTAAGATACAGTTACTATGACCCTCTGACTATTAAACCTGATCCCATTCAAGTTTTATGCATAAACACTAAGAGTTTTTCCCTTGTGACTACTTCTAATTAATTTAACCTAAAGTGTCACAGTAACCAACATATTTCCAAAGAATAACATTCTTAAAATTAAATATCACATAACACGTTGATGAAAATGTTATTGAGAGTAATATTAAAACTATGTGTGGACTATTACTTGTATATAGTAGATAGATATGGAGTAATGTAAACTACGTAATCTTTAAATATTTTTTGCCATTATTATAATAAAATAATGATAACTAATTATAATACTGCAGCTACTAGAAAAAAATATTTCTATAGAAATATATAATATAATATTTATAATAACATCACAGTGATCAATATGCCATCAAAGAATATGTAGTCTTACGATTTTCTCTATTCTGTAAAACTCTAATTGTATATACAACAACAATACAAAAAGTGGCACATAGTACCATACAAAATTCTAGAGGTAAAGTAAAATTATTTTACCTTGTTTGTTACATTACAATTATGTAAGAAACTCGCAATAGTTTTCAGACTCAAATTATTTTACCCTTTAAACTCTGATTTTATAAAACTTAATCTCACTCAAGTTTTAAGCATATATAATATGTGCATTCTAAGAGTTATTCATATGTGAAGCTTAGGCATACTTTTTTCACTATCATCACCATGTAGGTGAAACCGGTGCAGCTAGAGTTATATAATAAACCATTTTTAATAATATAGGAACTTACAATTATCGTCCTACAGTCTACTCTTGTTAGTTGTCACTACAAAACATTCCTAAAAAACTGCATAATCATAAGTTTCATGACAGTTTACAGCTATAGACATCATCTTTAAGCAAATCAAATTGAATCAAAATTTCTATAATTTATCAATTAACTTCTGCACCAAATTACTAAAAATTCTTCCTTGTGCTTCTTGATGTAGCATGAATCTTTCAAGGTGTCTGTCACATGCTTCTTGTCGACGCTCCATAGTAACATCAAATTTTTCCAACTGTATTTCTAGACGTGTCCTTTTTCTTCGTTGTGGTCTAGTAGACCCTACCTCAACCAGTCCAACAGTTGTTGGAGCAGGGGGTATTCCAACTGTTTCCGGTGATAGTATTGTGCCACTATTTTTTCCTGTAATAACTGTATTGGATTCAACAGTTTATCTACTACTAGATGCAGTAGAAACTGGTTTGATATTAGGGTCAAGTCGAAAGATATCCTCAAACTCATCAAAATACTCAAAACTAATGGCATGGGCGCCACTGCTTTTATTGCCAATATTATCTTTTTTTTGTATAAATTGTTTTAGATGTTTGAATTTACTTTCACATTGCATTGCTGTCATATCTTCGACATCTTCAGCAATGCGCTGCCAGACATCTGCGTTTCTGATAATCGTAGATTTGAACAGCTTTTGGTTTTCTTTATCAAACTGGATCTTCCATGGTCTAGAAAAATAAGTCATATTATGAGAATAGGAAAATGATAGTCAAAATTTTGATGTGGCATTACTAGAGCTCATCAATATAAATAATATGCTCAACATCTATGTTATTTATTTATTATTTCATATTTTTTTAAATATACTCTTTGACAGGTATTAAATTAATGGCAATAAATTATATTAATATTGTGAATTTATGTAAATTGGTACATAGCAAAATGCATTTTATGCTTATGAATTATGTCAGAAATTGAAAGGATTATTATACTGAATTTAAACTTAATATATTAGCTTTTATGGCAAGTGAGTGACACACAACTTTAGATGGAAACCAACCTTGAGTTGCATTCTGTTTGTGGTGCGATTGTAGCTCGTTGAGTGTGAAAGCATCTGTAAATAAATGATCACTTCATAAAGTCACTTCATATTTTATTCTCGATAATAAAAATCTTACAGCAGCTACTTCATATCATACTTTAGCATAGTATATTATTCTTATATTAATAAGCTTGGTGGTAAATGATTAAGAGCAGTGAAATGCAGCACACCTGGAAAAGTAATAATAATTGTTGATAAAATACTTTATAAAACTGCTAGTAATATATACATAATACAATAAATTTTTATTTAAAAATTATTGTAAGCTTGTGTTTGACCACTGTCTCATCTGATGTTAAGTGTTGACATTGTTTAAGATGAACCTGTATTCTGAGATGTAAAACAAATTTATCTGTAATTATTAAAATATCAGAAGGCCCATAGTTAGAGTGACTATGGGCTTTCTGAGCAGGCTCAGAGTCACACAACAAGCTATGGAGGGGGCTATGCTCAGGGTTTATCTACGTGCTTTGTTCTCCTCGTTTCTGATTAGCCAACAGAAACTTGAAGTGGCAGTAGGCAGGGCACATAGCTCGAAGAACTGATGGCCTTTAGGATCAAAAAGTTCTCGAATGGAGCCACGGACTGGCAAAACCAGCATAGGATGGCCACCGAGATGGAGAGACAACCTAGCAAGATTGCAGGAACAGGTGGATGTGGGCCATTCGGTCCTTATGGAAATCAATGGAGGAAGCAATTATGTCCAGCAGTGGACATCCTATGGCAGAGATGATGATGATTACAATATTACTTTTATATTTAGTGCACCTAAAAGTTACATTATCTCATATATCCATAGACATTAGTGAAAATCATCAAACTAATAGATGTCCACCTGTAGCTCGTCTAATTTACTTCTATTTGAAAAATAAAGTTATTTGTATTTCCCAAGCTACGAAAAATAATACTCAAAACTTTACAATACAAACAACATGAAGTTAATCCATAGATCAGATAGAATACATACTAGAGTTAATCATAGATCATAGAATACATTAGAGACGATGTGTCGTATTCTGTCGGCCATGCGCAATGCGCAAAAAATTCGCTTGGAAATGCCACAACCGTTTTTTTATTGTTTATTAGTTAATTATTGAATATTTTTGAGAATTTGCACAAGGGCAAATTAAAGTAGCTCAGGGGCAATTTTTTTACGCTTGGTGGAGTAAAAAATAATCATTTTTCAAAGAGATATGGCTATTTGAAATACAGGAAAATGAGAAATTCTATTTCGATTTTTCTTGGGAAAACTAAAGAGGGGCAAATAAAATAATTAACGTAGGTCGAAAGGGCAAATTAAGATCTTTATAATGAGATTTTTTTTATTTCGAAATTCTATACTTTGCAGGCCGGAACACTGTCGCGCATGCGCAATGCGCAAAAAATTCGCATGGAAATGCCACAACCGTTTTTTTATTGTTTATTAATTAATCATTGTATATTTTTGAGAATTTGCACAAGGGCAAATTAAAGTAGCTCAGGGGCAATTTTTTTACGCTTGGTGGAGTAAAAAATAATCATTTTTCAAAGAGATATGGCTATTTGAAATTCAGGAAAATGGGAAATTCTATTTTGATTTTTCTTGGGAAAACGAAAGAGGGGCAAATTAAATAAAGAACGTAGGTCGAAAGGGCAAATTAAGATCTTTATAATGACATTTTTTTTATTTCGAAATTCCATACTTTGCAGGCTGGAACAGACCCGGTGCTCGCAGCTCGCGCAGGTCCGACTCGACGGCGTCATTCCCGCGATATCTGGGCCTGCCGATAGTTCGGCGGCCCCTTGGAACTCTAAGATACGCCTTTTTGACACTACGGTCCATCCCCATGCTCTGTACGTGGTACTATTACGTAATAGAAACTCAGTGAACGTGGCCCATTCAGCGGAGCCTCTGTGCTTTGGTCTCACCAACTATGTTGAGTTGTGCAATCTTGTGCTGTCTGAGCCGTACTCCGCAGCTTCTGATCGCTTTCTGATCAGTAAGTGTTCAGTAATCAGTGCTCGTACGACGTCCTGATGACGTACTCTAACGCTAAATTGAAAATTGTCCGTCTGTTCGCAGTTCTCTATTTACCGTGCGTTCGAGACGGGCTCGGGAACAGTTAAAAACTCCCAAAACGCTCTCGTTCCGCGTTCGTTTTGGCACAGGTGGCGTTTTGAACTGTTTTCATTCACCGTTCGATATGCATGAAAAGTGTTAAAAACGCTACCGTGAGTGAACTGTCATTTTTGACCCACCTCCGAAGCTGGGTCTTTCGTGAGCGTTTTTTGACAGCTGAGAGATTGACAGCTACAGATGATTTGAGTAGATAAACAAACTTGAAATAATGCGCCAGTGTGATGTTTTCTTTCTGTTTCCAGTACGAAAATGTAATTCTCGTAATGATTCAAGTTAATATTATAGGTATTGAAACATTTTTAAGTAATGAATATTCAAATGAATCGTCGTACTTGACAGCTTTCGTGTAAATGATGTGTTGCGTCGTTCGAGTTGGGAAAGATCGTATTAGCCACCAATGCCATATTCCCAAATCGAACGCTTGTTCAGTAAGGCTGTGAAATATCAAAACCCAGTATCTGCATAAAACCAAATTTTACAGGAGAGCCGAAAAACGATTTCGTATCTTTGACAGCGTGCCGTTTCAATATTATTCGTCGTACCTTCTTGGGAGTGATTGCAAAATGTTAGGCACATAACAGGCTTCATATAAAAGTAGTTTTAATGCGTCTATCATAAACTATGTGCGTAGAGAAGCAGTTACTAATAAAAACATTGTTTTCTTAGGCCAAACTTTTTGAGTATGACAATTTCAAAACCTAGTAAGATCACTTGCTTTGTTTTCATTTAGTTCTAAAATATGCTGAGTGTGGACTAAACGCAAATTAATAGGCTTAGTAAGATCACTTGCTTTGTTTTCATTTAGGTCTGAATTTACTGCGTATGAACTAAATGCAATTTTATACACCTAGTAAGAAACAACAGAATAAAACAACATAAATATATGGCCAGTAATAAGCAGTTTTAATGAAAAAGATAAAAAACAGACAATCGGAAACTAAACACTATTTATTCACAGTAAAAAAAACCACTCAAAATATTCTTAAACAGTCAAATATAAATAAATTATTTGATTGTTAATAATTGTCCACCAGAAACTAAATCAACTGAAAAACATGGTATTGGCGCCCTGATAAATACCGACCCAATAAATAGGCACCACCCAGAGGTAAACCCCCTGTTTACTTCACTCATTGTGAAATTTCATTGTTTAAATGTGTTTTTTTTTATTTTTTATTTATTTATTTTCAGGCTTCGACTCAATCATTCTTGCATCCCTGTTTTCCTAGCCAAACTGAGGATAAGGGATGACTCCCTTTGTGAATGTGGTCTGAACGAAGGAGACGTGGACCATATACTCTATAGTGTGAACATCAAGAGAATTCATTGTGAACTAGACTTTGACTTGAGAAGTGGCTTTTAATTATCAGGCCGGTAAATACTCGCCGGTAATCACTGGCTGCGCATTATCGCCCGGTAGAATTTGTACCACCCTAGTAATTACCACACTGATAATGCGCAGCCTGATAGCTCATGTACATGGAATTTGAATTATCTGGTCGCCAATTATCTGGCCGGTAATTCACAGGCCGAGCATTATCATGGTCGGCAAGTAACGTTTCCCTAACATTATCTCGCATGGTGATGATTTAAGTTTACGATTGTTTGTAATAAATCCGTAGTAGATTTTAACCTTTTGTTACAACACTTACAACGAATAATCTCATTTTTAAATATGGCTGAAGGTGATATAATTGATCGACAAGAAGTAGACAGAGATACAGTCGAACCTGAAGTATTAACTCAACAGTTTAGCAAAAAATACAGTTTGCTGACGGAAACAGCCGTTTCGCTAACAAAGTCGTACATAAATAAACTGCACGGGTCTAAGTGAGTACGTAAATAACACACTTAAACGTTTTATGAATATACATATTTGTACCCCTAAATTTAAAATATACTACGCCCCATACAAAGAACACAAATCAAGTGTAATCTAACCTCTCACGCGTTAGTATTGAAAGCAACTTTGTGGCTATTCAACATAGTTGTCGGGTTGGGTTTTATCAACTCGCCCGAATTTGAGTAAACTGGCTGGAGGAACTTAGGGGAATCAAGGGGGTTCGTACCAAGGGCCTTGAAGCAATATTTGCTGCCAGAGATGCGTCGAAATAATTAAAAATATTTTTCGAAAATACGCGAACTCTTACGAAAATATTTAGGAATACATGAAATGAAACGTCTCTTTCAGGTGCGCGAATGTGGTCTCTCTATTTATTGTGTATTTTGTGGTATTTTTCGACTCTTCGGCTTTGATTTTGGACTTGTGGTGAAGAGATAATTTTAATATAAGAGAGATGCCTTTGATGAATTAATAAATGTAGTCAACAAACATATGAAATTGTATTAATTTACTCATTATTGTAAACACAATAAATAGTAAATTATTACAATTTCATATCAAGCAAATATGGGTTAGGTCTTATATCAAGTCACCCGAATTTGAGTAAACTTGAAATTTGGGAGTCAAGGGGATTTGTACGAAGGGCCTTGAAGCAAAATTTTCTGCCGGAGATGCGTCGATATATTTAAAATTATTTTTCCAGAATATGTTAACTCTTATGAAAATATTTACAAATACATGAAATGAAACGTCATGTTGTTTCTCTTTCAGTTGCAAGAATGTGGTCTCTCTGTTTATTGTGTATTTTTGACTCTTCGGCTTTGATTTTGGACTTGTGGCGAAGAGATAATTTTAAATATAAAAGATGCCTTCGAAGAATGAATAAATGTAGTAAAATATGTTTACAATTAAAAGTAAATAAATAAAATTTCATATTTAGCAATATGATTTATCACTACTAAATCAGAACACCCCATCAGAAAAAAAACTAAATTAGGTTAAAACTGCGACAACACAACATGCGAGCCGAGCGAGCAAAGCGATCTCAATATATAATTTCTATAAGGATACGATAAGGACGGATAAGGATTATATAAGGTAATACATAGTTTTTGAGATATGCCTTTTTTGTAAAATGGTAACCTCACTTTTTGTAACACTGCTGATAAAGTTTATTTAGCAAAAAAAGGCATAACTCAAAAACTATGCATTACCTTATAATGAAAGTGGTGGGGAAGGTTAAAGGGGACCCACTCCGCGCTGCCCCCCACCCCCTCCCTTTTATAAAAGTGAGTTATTATAAAATATTAAAACTTAATGATCAAATAATAATTAAACTATGCATTGCGGGGGGGCAAGTGGGTTTAGACCCCCCTTTCCTTACCCTCCTACGAAAGCGACTTGTTTTAAGATCTTTACCTAGTTGTCTTATTATTTTGTTCATTTAAGTTGCATTTGATACTTTATGCTAAAAAAAGAATAAAATTAAATTGAACCTCTACTCCGTTTTTTTGCCTTCGTGATAGTTTTATTTTCTGACTCGAGACATTTGGCGATGAATTAAATTACCCTATCTCATTTAGTTTGTTTCCACTAGGAGTGCCACAAGATAATATTTAATTATTGATTCAATATGTTAGTCCTTATACATACATAATAATGATAATAATAATCTCTTTAGTTATAAAATATCTCTGAGTTCAGTGTGCCTCTTGGCAAAGGCCTCCTCTAACAATTTCCATTGTACTCTGTCTCTAGCAACCCTTCTCCATTTTGGGCCTGCTAAGATGAACTAAAACTGACGTTTTAGTTCATCTTCCCTTCTCTTGCTTTGCCTTCCTCTGTTCCTTCACCCATCTCTAGGGTACCAGTCTGTTATGACGTTGCTCCACTTCTCTTGTGTACAGTGCAGCATGTGCCCAGTCCATCTCCACTTCAAACTATCTATTCTAGTAAGTACGTCTGTGACTTTTTTCTTACTTCTTATGACGGTATTTCGTATCTTATCTTGTTTCTTAATACCTATCATACTTCATTCCATAGCTCTTTGGCAGTGTTCCAGCGTGTTTCTGTGATGTTTCGTAAGAGCCCAGGTTTCACAACCATATGTAATACATGGGAGAATGCAGGTATTGAAGACCTTCCTTTTGATACCTATACTAAGATCTGTGGATTTCATGATCTCTTTCAGTAACCAATATCTTTTCCATCCGTTAGCTATTGGTCTTTTGATTTCTTTTGTAGTTGTGTCTGTATGTGACATGATTTGTCCTAGATAGATATATTCATCTACATATTCAACAGGTTGGTTGTTAATTTTTATTTCATGTTTGTTTGAATTCATTAGTAGCTTCGTTTTGTTTATATTCATAAATAAGCCCACATTCTCACTCTCTCTTATTTAGATCTTGTATCATTTTTTCTAGGATCCCTGGTTGTTCTTCAAACAAAACAATGGATGGATGGTTTAATTTTTGACCATCTATATTTAGTCCATGTTGGTCCCAGATTAGCTTTCGAAATTAGCTTTCCAGCACCGCCGAGAACTGCTTTGGGGACATCGGGTCGCCCTGTCTGAAGCCTCTTTTTACTTGGAATGTCTCACCCAAGGTTTCCAGTTGTACTCTTGCCTTACTATTGGAGTAAATGTTTTTAATGGTGTTTATGTACACTGTCGGGATTCCCTGGTTTCGTAAGCTTTCCCATATGGCTGTGTGGCTAATGCTGTCAAATGCCTTAGAATAATCGATAAAAGCCATATATAGCAATTTGTTGTACTCATTGTATTTTTCTATAATTTGCTTGACTGTGTGAATGTGATCTATCATGGAGAAGTTTTTCCTAAAGCCAGCTTTTCCTTTGCTTGGTTTTCATCAAGTGTGTTGCTTATTCAACCTAAAATAGTTTTGGAGAAAATTTTATGTATGTCAAAGGGGACTCGGTATAGGCAATACTGGGTACTAATAGTATCAGCTAAAAAAATAAAACTGTTGCTAAGTAGAGATAGTGTGATCTACCTAGGAACTAAACAAGTAATATTGTAATGAAACATAACAGCTATGTAGTTGACTTGCTTTTAATAATTATTGCAATGAAGTTTGGAGGGTAGGTATAGCTACGTCTGTTCGCAAGGGTCTCTTACTATGAGAAGAACAGACAAGAAACTCATAGGGCTTGATTCCTTTAAATAGCCACTTCTTAACACTATCACATTGTACAATAACTTTACTTCTAGAAATGGTTACACAAATAAATGCTTAATACTTCAAAGGCTAATTTTCATCACTATTCCTAATGAATTTACTTAAGACTCGAATATCCTTTAAAAATAAAGGCAAGGGCGATTTTACTTGGATTCTAGGGGAAAATTAGACAAGGGTTCGCACTCACATGTTCTCCAGTCAAAAATCCACAACAGAATGAATCTGAATTATGCTTTTCGGAGCACGCCTGCCGCCATCATTATATTGTTCCTCAAAAATGGCGGCAGGAGGCGCTGGTGTGTTTTTCACAATGTAAAATTTACTATAAATAGCCCCGTCATGAATTCCAAATCAAATATTAATTATAAAAACGTTATTACAAATAAATTACGATAAGCTAAAACATCAAAAGCATTTAACAATAGTAAAATGTACTTACATCGAAGTACTCGCAAAAACTTGAATCAAATGAAGTCACAAATATGATTAACAATAATATTAAGTTAAGATTATTCATTACAATGCTACTCAGAAATTATAATAACATTTTAGTGTACAACATTCATACTAAAAACACTAGAATAGAAGGTTTACGGATTAATTAAACATTAATGGACGGTGTTGCGCCGACATATATGTTAGACATCAGACTTATTGGTCTGTAGTTCCCTATGTCGTCTTTTTGTCTTTTCTTATGTATGAGAATGATGTGGGATGTCTCCCATTGTTCTGGAACCTGTCCCGATCTCAGGACGCCATTGAAGATTTTGGTTAAAATGGGAACCAGTTCTTCTACAGTTCCTCTCAGTAGCTCGTTTGTGATTTTATCAGGACCTGGTGCTTTGTCTAATTTTTGGCTTAGTATGGCTTTCCTAGTTTCACTGGGTAATATGTCAGGTTCTGGGTTCACTAAGAGCAGATTATTCAGGGTTTCTCGACTTACATGTGTAGTGGTGTCTTGGTTGGAATATAGATTGCGGTAGAATTTTGTAGCTATTCTATTTATGTTCTTTCGGCCTATTACGTTTTTTTGTTTGTTTTTCAATTTCGGGATCCATTGGTTTGATTCTCGGAGTTCTTTTGGAGCTTTTCTATTTCCTCCTGTCCTCGCTATATGTTTTTCTAGGGTTTGCAACCTTTTGACTTATACATACATACGTCTTCTTAAATTACTGCCACAATTATACTTATATATATTATTACATTATTAATATGAATTATTACTTATATATATTACTTACGTACTGCCACAATTCTGCCAATGTCCGTTCATGCTAGTTTTGTAAACCATGTAGGAGTTAAGTAATTATATATACTTTAAATTATAAGGTCTAAATAAAATAACTTTGTTCCAGATCACTAAAACTGGCAGTAAGTCTATCTGACAACACCATAGAGGTGTATGAATTGAACAAATCCTCATTAACATGTACCTGTCGACTTAGTGGACACAAACAGGCCTTAACGGAAGTGGTTTTCTGTCCTAAAGAAGATAATCTAATATACTCATCAGGGCAGGATGGAGTTGTTAAATTATGGGATACTAGAAGTAGCGGTAGCTGTGTACAAGAATATAAAGGTAAAGAGATTGCTGTGTTGTATGTGGACATTAATTGCAGGGCATTTCTGCTTTAAAAACATAATTGTGAGTTAATCTTCAAGTATGTGATTATTATTATTTGTTTTTCAAATTCCTCACTGGTAATCTCGCTACTTGCGGGACCAAAAAATGACAGCATCTCAGCATACCGAGATTGGATGCCCTAATAGTTAGTGTATTATACTACTATTAATACTTGCTATTCCACCCACTATTGTGGAGGCTCAAAGTCTTTATCTGCTGCAGGCTATCTAGCATCGCACATTCAAAGCAGTCTGGCATATGAGAAACTAGTAACATATTATGTTGTTATTGTGTTTACCATGATGTAATCTCCAATATAGTAACAGAGAAGTTGTCCCATATTATTATTATTTTATTATAGAGAAGGATTTTGTCCCTAAACCTACATTGTACAATCTACAATGGTTTTCAAAACCAATGCACCTCCAATTACCTGACTACTGTACTATTAACTGACCGACTTATATGAATATATATAACAATTTTGTTGCTGTGGTCTAAGAGTGAAAAAGAGTTTTGATTAATTAGATGTTAACTTAGAGGACAAATTTATGGGTAGATTCATGGCAAATTATTAATATTCTCCTCTGAGACAACAATGCAACAAAATAATACTTTATTGAATCATACATGTCAACTAAATTTAACTAAATACATTACACTTTTTTACAAATACATTACATTACATTTTTTATTTCTTTAATAGGTACATTAATTAATCAATCATAAAATCCAGGATCAGCAGGGTTATGCAGGCTGCCTCTGGATTGAAAAGTTCCATCAAAGTACAATTATAGCCACATGTTTTTCTATTTTAGAATAGTATGGATATAAATGACGAATATGATGAATATGACTTAAGATTAGATCCGGCTGGATCTAATGCAGATGATTATTTTTTATTTTTCTGCCTATTGAAAATGGGACATTTACAGCCTTTTTGTCCATATACTACCATTAATATTTCGCTTCCGAATGTGTTCCCGACGGAAAGACAGCCGTTCCCGTCGCGTCGGGAACACATTCGGATTCGAAAAGTAAGCTGAACATCGCAGTCTGACGACAATTAGCTGTCTGGAGACTTTGCGCACAAACTATAGATACCTACCTACTTTGCGACGTTTGGCTTCCGTCAGTGTTGGCAACTTAACTAATTTTATCTAGCTTGTTTGGCTACGTTGCGAACGGGAAAAAATATTCTAACGGCTGACGGAATATTTAACGGAGTAAAAACGCATATTAGACGGTCAGAGCTTAAACGTAATGGTAAAACTCACTGCGATTCTTCCATCGATTTCTGCAGCTTCTACAATAGTAAGAAAGCCTGAAAACATTGAAAATCACGACGATATATTATAGGTTTTTAATTTTAAACGATTCAACACTTATTAACACATTTATATATATTACTAACTGCGTCCCGCGGTTCTACCGGCGTGGTGATGAAAAACAGTGATGATGATGACCTATGTGTTAATCCAGGATATACGCTATCTTCGTACCAAATTTCATCGAAATCGGTGTAGCCGTTTGTGCGGAAAGAGGTAACAAACATACACAAAAACTTTCGCATTTATATTATTAGTATGATAGGATAATAATTAGAGAACTTGAATAAGATTATTTATCTACACTCATGGACTTATTTAGAGGAAGGGGATGAAAAAAAGAGATAGATCGGAACCAAAACTTTTTTGTATGTAAGTATAGAAATTATATTAGACATTTTATTATTTTTGCTATTTTGAATGAATACCAAACTAACTTTAGTAAAAATTAAAGACTAATCAACAAAAATTTCAAAAATGATATTTTGAGGAATTATCTCTTACCCTGTATATGTATAGTATACGGACGAAAAAGCCTGTTTCCAGTCCGAAGGTCCCGTTTTTTATAGACAGAAAAGTAAGAAATGATTTACTAGATCCATAAGTCAAGCAAATGCCATACCCATAATTATGCATTTTATATCCATATGCTTCTTAAACAGAAAAATGCCGCTACAAGTGTACTTTGTCGGAACTTTTCGATCCGGAGGCGGCCTGCATGCATAACCCTGCTGGAGGTAAAATATTCCATGGCCATACAATCTGAACTGTAGATTGTCATAAAAATTAGAAGTGCAGGCAGGTGTTTCTAGTCACCATGGCTTTACCATTTGCTAATTATAGACAATTTTGTGTATTTTCAGTTTATTTCATTGAAAGCCCTACATTTCTTATAAACTTTAATAAAATACCACTAATAAGAACAGATCATGATAGTTAATTCTGATTGAATAAAGATTGACTTAACTTGATAATTTATTAGTAAAAAAAATTTCAAGCTACCATATTTTCCTTTTATCAAAAATCCTCACGGTAACAACAAATGCGGTTTTATTTATTTATTATCATAATAATACATTTACATAATTAATACTTAAATACTGCCTTAAAATCTAAGTTAGATTTATCTGGACAGATATGGGTTCCGAACCTTCTAATAATGATACACATTATGTGTAAAGCGTCGCACGCGCCCAAATTAACATCTGAGCTGCCACTTAATTGGACTTGGAAGTAACTATCGTTCCCTAATCTGTGACCCAAGTCGGTTGGTTGTCAATGCGTCCATCCCTTCCCAAAGTATTCAAAGGTGTACTCTACTGTGAAGTTGGCGCGCTCATTCGACATAGATATAGGATGCTCCAGATTCGACGTATGCCAGTGTTTATTTTTTACTAATGTAATACTTTTTTAATATGGGTTTGATATTTTTGATTTCGGCAGGTAGATTGTTTAAGATGTGAGGAATAATATACTGAGTAGTACGTTTGCCGTAAAAGTTGGTAAAACTGGGAATTTCAAGGGTTTTATTTGTTATACTCCTAGTGATAATAGAATGGCTTTTCAAAGTTTGGATTTCATATCTAAAGTATTGCTCTAATAATAAGATAAATTCAGCTTTTTTATGAATTGTTAGTAAGCCGCAAAACGTAAAAAGTCCTTCCGGGTCATCTTTATATTTAGCTTTAACTTTTCCAGGTACTATAAGCTTTATAAGCCTACGCTGCAAGTTATAGATTTGGTCTAGATAAGTTTTATACGTGCGTCCATAGCTACTCAAGCCGTATGAAAGTATGTTTTCTACCAAGGCTTTGTACATCGTTAACAGGACATCAAACGGAACTTTGTTTTTTATTATGTAGAATTTTGCTAAGACGGCTCGTAGTCTATCACAGGTTCTATCGATGTGTTTCGCCCAGTTACATTTTTCATCGATGACAAGTCCCAAGTATGCTAGTTCAGTTACCTGGTTTAGTGGTCGACAGCTAGCAGGACAGAACTGTTGAACTGTGTTTTACACCAGAAAAAAGAAGATTAAGAAGTCATATTGCTTATCTGTAAAGGCTTCATCTTCATCATCCTTCATTAAATAATTGCTTGTTGATTAAAATTTTCTAGTCATGTTTAATGTTGGGAATTTTCGGTTTTTTTTTTTCTTACTGAAATATTTGGTTGCAATAATTTAAAATGGAGGATTATGAAAAAAAATGTTTTCAGATGAAGATGATAAATTAAAGAAACAATATGACTGCATGGATGTATCTCACAATGGCAGAGTACTATGTGCAGGCAGTATGATGGCTCGGGATGATGCATACCTTGTGTTTTGGGACAAAAGGAATGTGAAACCTCTTGGTGGATATTGGAACTCACACACTGATGATATTACACAGGTAACAATAGCTACCATGGCATGTAATCTGAAGTAGGAGATAAGATATTACTTTCATACATTTTAACAACTTAAGTTTCACTTTAACTGTCTTGTTGTAAAGGGTCAAGATATTCTGTAGTTAGGTCAAGTCCCACTAGTAGCCGAATCTGCAATGTCGGCCATATCAGTCCTATTACTATTGCATGCAATTAAAGGTTAAGAAAAACATCCCCTCAGATGTTGAAGGAATAAATTTGTACTGCTAGAGGAGTACTACCATAGCCTGCATGGTGATGATGATGATGATGAAGGAGTACTACCATATCTTAGATGTTAAAGCGACAGGATGGTATGCTATAGCTGTTCAAGTCCAAAAATTAGCAGATTTTTTTCCTACAAAAATTTGAACATTAGTTTAACATATCATGACGTTAATGTAATAAACCATAAAACGAATTAAATTTAACTTAACTTTTATACAACCTCATTTCAGCATCAGTTTTGCCAGTGCACTAGTCGACATTTCTTGAAAGCTTTTCGACATATAATTGAGTCACATCTGTGCGATTTTAAATCCAAAATTATAAATCTTATTGCCATACACCTGCAAAATGTCGAAAGAGCTTCCTCCATAGGTATTCCCAAGTAGCTACAATATAGGATTCTTTAAAAAGAGAGTTGACAGAGTCTTGGAAAAGGATTGGCAACATATTTTAATGCCTTCAGTGTTACAGATAATCATATGCGTCAGCGATCGCTTACCCATCAGTTGGTCCATCTGCTTGTTCGACACCTATTAGTTACAAAAGGTACATATATAAACAAATCTTATCCAGTCTACCAAACTGTATCAACACTGAAAAAAATATGTCTTACCCTTATTCCAGAGGAGATAGAAGGGTTTCCACTTGTTGCAATCCTTTATGTAGCTTCCTTTGTCCTTATTGGATTCTTCATAAATGCTTGTCTGTTAAAAGCACTCTTGACCTGTCCTTTTTCTAGAACATCGCAATCTTGTGAGAACATTTACCTGAGTCCTTTCCTTCCCACTCTTGCAATTTTATTATCTCTCACCTTTTAGAGGATAAATAATAGTCCACACTGGTGAACCGCGTGGTAATAACTAGTTGCAAATAATACTTTAGGTAATGTGATCCTGAATGTTGTGTATTATGCATTGTTTTTTCAACCTTGGAGTATTGACCTGAATATAATTTTGTGATTGCAGGTAAAATTCCACAAACAAAAGACCGATATCCTAGCGTCTGGTTCCCTGGATGGTCTTCTCAACATCTATAATATCCTAGAGCCTAATGAGGATGATGCCCTCACCTACTCACTGAACGTAGAGAACTCCATAGAGAAAATAACTTGGTTGAACGAGAAGGAGGTGGCAACCATCACACAGTCCAATGACTTGCAAGTGTGGGATGTGGATAGTGGAGACCTGATCAACAGCTTTAATAGAGATAAAGTTTCTAGGAGTATTAAGGTAAGTTAAAATGATAATTAATGATTATATAATCTCTGCTCTTTTCATGTGTCTTTCTATTTAATAGACTGATAGATAGATAGTAAACTCTTTTTTAATACAGTTGCTCAAAAAGTGGCGAATTGCAAGGACGTATAGCGTTCGGGAAGTGGGTTACTACATACTCGTGCTTTATCTTTACCGTTTCCGAAATCGTGCGTTCTCTTCCCAACTGTCAAAATAATGTCTATTAAAAAGAAAAAACAGACCACGAAGTTTTTACTAAAAAAAATTCATAGAAGGTTTTATGATTCATGCAAATATTTCTAAAAAGAAGCTACTAATTTTTTTTTCAATATCAGATTTAATGATTTGATTCAATGAGTTTGGTTAGGTTTCGTTTCATTTCATTTCCATTTCATATCATTAAAAAAATTCTACTGAAGACTTGGCTGTATGGGAATAGTACCCTTTGCCTACCCAGAATGTGTGAAGAAAACAAAAAAATCTCTGCTTAAATTCTTTTACGTTTGGCGCCATTTTACAAAAATGTTTTTTGCGAGTTTAGTTGTTTGTTGCACAAAATGAGAAATTTCGACGATATTTTATTTGAATTAAAACCACCGGAACTCAGTTTAATTGCACAAAATGCTTCGGAGAACATTTTACCGGAAAAGTCCAAAAGTCGCTACATATCTACATACGACGAATTTATTGCGTGGAGAGAAAAGAAAAAGTGAGTTTATTGTATTTTTATTATATTATTAAATTGCGTCATTTTTTCGCAACTGTATTAAAAATAGTCGTTTAGTACACGTGCGGAACCGTCATTGCAACTTGTTCCGACTGTCAACCCTCGCCTTCGGCTCGGGTAGACATTTGTCGGAACTCTTTGCAATGACAGGCTTTCCGCACTCGTAATGAAATATTCTATATTTGTCTCTCCAAGTTTTACTAAAGTAACTTAATATATATATCATGTTTATAGCCTAAGCTATCTCTAGAGATACAAAAGGCGGACTTATCGCTTAAAGCTACTTTATCCAGCCAACCTTTTTATTTTGGAGAATTTTAACTAAAAGTAACAGTATCCAAACAGTAAAATAACAATATAAAAAAAGAAACCAAATTACTGATCAATCAACAAACTGCCACAACAATATATCCTCAGAGGTTTCTAAAAGGAGAATTGCAAAACCAGCCTTGCTCCCATAACGAAATGACAACCCTCAAAGAATCAAAAGTACTTTTATTTTATTTTATTGAAAATATTAGATGTGTTGTTTGTATATTTCGAACGCACCGTATAGTTCTCATATGTTTGTTGTGTTCGAATACTTATGCTCTGAAATTAATTGTTAATGTTACTCAATATAGATTATTGAGTAACATTAACAATTAATTTCAGAGCATAAGTAAGCTGTTCTGTAGACCCAGACTGCGTTCATAAACACAGTCATGCCTAGTTTATTCCAGAATATAATATGTGATCTGTATCTGTATGGCGATCCATGCTATATTGCTTTCTCTGTCTAGGTACGATGCTATACATGGATGGCGATACATTGAATGGTTCGCATATGGACGTGTAGTTAGAATACTGATACAGTTGATTTTCCGTGATAACTTTTTACTCCCAACTTCTAGGAAAATGATTGAAAATACAGAATATAATATTTCATTCATGAACTCGGCTTTCTTCTAGGCTGCAAATGTATGGGAGTATTAAATAATTATGTCTCGTATATTATGGTACTAGCAATAACTCTTACTACCTACTATTCGGGAAACTCGTTGACGTCTTCTCGTCCACATTTGCCCAAAACCAAGGTCTAAGAACAGTGTGTGTTCGCACGAGTTATGGAGAGGGGTTTCTCCACACAATCAATCAGAAATGTGGAGATCCGTAAAAGAAGGTTCTCGAATGGATACCACGCAGTGTGCGGTGGACGGCCATCGACAAGATGGAGTCGACCTGGCTAAGATTGCAGGAAAATACTGAATGCGGGCCACTTACAACCAGTCATTGTGGAAATAAGGAGGCATAAGTCCATCTGTGAACGTCCTATGGGTGAGATATTGATGATTATGACAACCTATTTCGAATGATTATATAACATTTGTCTATTATTTATTTCAGAGATCGAAAGGGGACGACTGTTACTTAGTAGATATATTTACGACAGTAGATAATACGCCGGTATTGCTGGCTGGCTCGAACGGAGGCAATGGGTAAATTATATATCTACTTATAAGTTATAATAATATTTTAAAAATGTATGTTCGTAAAATACATGTATACATTTTTCAAAAGTTAAGAATTACGAACATGTGCAGTAAAGTACTCTCACCTAATTACCTGTTACGACATACACCGTTGTACTCAGGTATAACGCCGCGCGTATGCTTAAATTTTATGTCTAGGGGCCACTGGGAAAACATTCATTTTATTAATATACATATTTCCTTGGTTCTCTTGTATCAAACTAATAATTATTTAACCAAATGAATCCTTAACATGAAACCATCCCCTAAAAATATAAATAGAATAATAATCATCATCATAATATTAGTACGTGTAGCAAAAATTTTGTACCCCTTTTTACGAAAATTGCGCGGATGGAGGAGTATGAGATTTCCCACACTTATAGTTTATACTTAGTGCAGAATGCTAATATGTTTTTTACATACGCATAAAAAATACTTTAAATCAATAAAAAAAACAATATACACACTAACGATGTATTTGACCAAAGACTCAAATTATAGTATTATGGTTATTGTAAAGTAACAGACCGACTAGGACTCACGTGGTATTTACTGGAAAATTACTCTCTGACCATTTTCGAACTTATTTGCAGTTCTTCTTCTGGGAGTTATGATCGTGCCAGGCGGCGGGCGCGAAATTATGGTTATGTTTGACATTCAGTACGACAGACAAAAAAAAAAAAATAATAATAATATTCTCAATTTGACCACAGACTAACAATAAACAAAAGAGTATATATGCGTGTGTTTATTGTAATTAAAAATTATGGTCAAATTTCGACCAATGTGCAACCACTAGTTCAAGTAAATGCTTTATCTATGTAATACCGTAATGTTAATTAAATTGGCCCACAACTGATTCACGTTGGATATCGTTGTTGTAAGGAATTGTAAGTAACAACTCATGTAATTATCATTGAATCTCTTTCAGCGATGTGCTGAGATCAGTGACCATGGCGGGCAAGAGGCTACAACCTAGCACTAACTTTGCAAACAACAAACAAATTGTCAGGTGTTGTTGGTATGACAGAGAAGTAAGTATCTATTAGAACCCTGTTGTTATTATTGATTGTCTGGTGTAGCGGTGAACCACTATCTCACGTGTGTCGTTGTTGTTGAAAGAAGGACGAATCACGCTTTATAGTGGTTAGCCAGATAGGTTCTAGATAGAACATAATAGAGTAAATAACCTTGGACATCTAGTGGAGTGCTACTATAGCTTAGATGGCAAAGCGACAGGACGGTATTCTGTAATTTCAAAAACTGACGGTATTCGTGAGTTCAAATAGCACTAGTAGCCGATTTTTTCCCATCAAAATTTTTTACATTAGTCCTGCCTAGCGTGATGTTAAGGCAATAAACCATAAAACTTTTAGATGGTGTAATCCCTCTGAATGAGAGTATTTGCAGGGGCCAATTGCAATACTCATCAATTGGTCTTATTAAGAGTTTCAAGAATTTAAAGGTAGGTGGAGCCAAAGCAACATTCCCTCAGCTGATGTTCACTATATCGGACTGGATGTAGTGTGTTTTCAAAATGGAATTGTTTTCTAAATAAAATAGAATAGATCCATCTTATCTGCCTACGACATAATTTTAGTCATAGTATGACTACGAGGTATTGTTTGACGTATTATCCCATTGATCTCCTGATGAGATGAAGTTTCCTCCCGTGAGTCGCATGACCACTTTGTCGGCGAACGTCTTATGCTGCTCTTGCCAATCGTCTTCACTGGCAACACATCCGGCTTTATCTTTCAACGTACCTTATTATTATTGTTTTAACATTTTCAGCGGGAGCTACTAGTGACGAGCGGTGAATCAGGACTGATATCCGTGTGGAGTGCGAATATAGGAGAAGATGGACACCCATCCCATAAACTTACCACCTCGCTCAACAAACTGCAAGTGAACCGACACAAACCTTACTGATATACAGCACTGCAACTAAACGTGACTTTTAATAATACCGACACGACACAAATAGTTTAATACAAAAGTTCTTTAAATAAACCACTCTGAACATCATGAAAGAGCAAATTTGTAACCTAAAATCAGGTGTTTTCGTAGAATAAGTTGTAATGTGTAATATAGCATAATCATGGAGGGAGGACCCTGTGATTTTTAATAAACATACACAGTGTACATGTCGCAGCCACCCAGCTTAATCTGCCAACAATTTCACTGATTTTCAGCTTGTGATTTTATGCACCTTCACTCTCATTTTTGGTCAAGATTGACCTGACTATTAGTAAAGAGGCTAGGCTGTTAATTGAACGGCTGATTAAGCTAGTTGGCTGCGACATACACACAGTGTGTCCATTCAAGCTTAGATTTTATAAAATTATAAATAAAGAACCAGACAATTAATTTTATGGTGTTGATATCAACGTGGTGCAATTTGGTCTTCCTGAAAGGACACCTTCATACGTAATAATTCTCTTATTCGACAAATATGGCCCATATGTGTGATTCGAGCAAAAGCGCATCAAGTCAAGCTTCAATTAAATATTAATACTTACATTTATGTTTCTAAAATTGTTATACAGATACTAGGCTTATTTCTTTTCGATGTAAATGTCAAACATATATTAAATAGACTGGATATTTTCGCTTCTCCGCAACACACGTTTTGTTAATGTCCAATATCTAAACTATACTACGAGCATTTTTGCGCGTCGTCGAAATAATTCTTACAAACATCTAATATTATAGGAAAGGAATATCGTCAGATTCCCATTGCTGATTGTCTATGTTTAACCAACAATATTAGTAAATAAAACAAAATGGATATCGATACCATAATTCATTTATTAAAATTATATGCCAAAGCAAGGTTTATAAATTAATTTAATAAAATAATTTTAATATTTATACGGCGCTCTACCGTAATAATTTAAGTGTATATTAATAAATCAATCTATATAACTCTTATATTAAACGAACACACATGAGCAGATCATACATTCAGATATTATATACCTAACGGTAAAGGTCAAGCCGGACTCTTGAAACTTTGGAAATAACATACGAACTTGTGTCTGGATAAATATGTCCTAAGACACGCTTCGTCAGAGATATATTGAAGTCGCCACTAAACGTGCAAAATCGTTTTATATCCGGGCGTCTAGACATATCTCGCAACTTTTTTCCACCAGACCTAATGGTGCTGTGTATACGATTTTACACCAAAATATCTTTACTTTGCTAGCAGCATTTTGTCCTTAATCCACAATACCACGTAAACATATAATATAAGAGTATAGTGAATGACATTGCATGACAAAGCAATTTTGGGGTCGATGCCAGACATATCGTACTACAGCGAAGTGTAGCGACACATATCAAGCCATGTTTGTCTTCTAGTAGATACACCTGGGTGAACAAGATTTGGCACCAAACTTCCACGAGTTCCAAGCCGGACCCAGACTTAGCAAAATCTTTATTGATACGAGCATTAATTTCGACAGTCTTCTTCAAACTTTAGCTCCTCAATTTTCACAATCATGAATTAAAACGAACCTTTAAAGCTCGTCAACAAGGTCGAGTGACATTTTGATCATGACCCATAAGTCGTAAAATAGAATCTGCAACTTGCAAAGAACAATATACAATTTAGAAGGTCATACTATACGAAGTAAAAATTAATTAAGAATGTACCTATTCACATTTTGTACTAAAATATTTAAAGTATTCGTCAAGAGCTGCTCCAAAGATTTACAATAAAAACATCAAATATCGTTCATTATAATTAACTATTTACAATAAGTTACAATTATAAGTATACCATTGTGAATCACGACCAGATGCTAAAATTGATACAATGATTTTTTTATATTTTCACCATTGCCCAGAAGACTTACTCTTTAGTTTGTTAAGCACGGTCATAAACTACTACCCATATTGCTGCTAATTCACTCGAACTAACTAAAACTGTATACGAAAGTTCTACTCTGTTTACGTTACAAAACAAATTGTTATATAAATGCTTTACCAATATTAAAACAATTTTAAATATTTTTTCTTTTTTACTTATTATAAGTTTGCGTTTGACAACAGCTTTCTCACCTGATGTTAAGTGAGTTAAGTTGTCTAGGATTTAGCACGCAAACCTAGAAGGTACCTATTCACTATATATTTTGCTGGTGATTGCAAAATACATGAGATATAAAAGTTATATCAAAATTGCTGTAATATTTATGTATTTGGGTTTATTATTTAAAGTAAACCGACTAACAAAATTCTTATCTTTGATTGAGCAACATAATTAGTACCACTGTAGAAAAATACGTAGCTTCATTGTGTCATATAATACATATATTCAAAGTTCATTGTCAACTTGATTATATCTTGTACTCTGCAGAGTCAAAAGCTAGTCAGTTATATTTCAAAAGTTAAGCTGAATATTATGTTTCTTTTGTAACCACTAAAATACAAATTTGTTTTTTCTTTGATTCATACGTATTTGAATTTTTTTTTTAATCGATCGTTAAATGTAAATAGTTTTTTTTTTAGTTTCGTAGGTTTCAAATCAACTTGTACTTTAGAGTAAATAAAATATTAAATTTCGTACATTACATAATATCAGTAAACATTCTAATACCTATCTGGAAAATAATATCTTTAAAAGTGACGCTCAGTATGGCTATAATATTTAAACCGGGTTTAACATGAGTCATACGCGTTGTCAATATTGCGATCGACAATCGTTTCGGCTCCTTCCGATAGCTTTCATAAAGATCTTAAGTGCGGTGCGTTCGTCGCAACGTCGACACTTGTGCAAGACGGGTCGTTTCGATTCCGAAAGAAGCGGAAACAATTATCGATCGTGTTATCGACAACGCGTAAGTTTCACGTTAAACTCGCTTTAAACATAAAGTTTGGCAAATTTTGTACAACGTCCAAAACCACATTTGATTCACGAAACAATTTGTTACATGAAACATACAATGATGAACATGTTGATAAAAAGACTAAGCTGGTCATGACTTCGATATTCATAAAAAAAACTCATAAACAAGTGGGAAATTCATAGAAAATAAACAGAGGACACCCAACAGCATCAAAGGGCAAGATAAAATTTTGGCTGGAACACATACAATACACAATTTATATTTTAAATAGATAATTGTGTAGTCATTTTTAATACAGTTGCTCAAAAAGTAGCGTATTGCAGGGACGTATAGCGTTCGGGATGTTGGCTATTACATACTCGAGCTTTTTCTTTACCTTTTCCGAACTCGTGCGTTCTCTTCCCAACTGTCAAAATAATGTCTATTAAAAAGAAAAAACCAACCACGAAGTTTTTACTTTAAAAAAATCATAGAAAGTTTTATGATTCATGCAAATATTTCTAAAAAGAAGCTACTAGTTTGTTTCAATATCAGATTTAATGATTTGATTCAATGAGTTAGATTAGGTTTCATTTACATTTCATATCATTAAAATTCATTTTCATTCATATCAACAAAAAAAATCTACTGAAGACTTGGCTGTATGGGCATAGTTCCCTTTGCCTACCCAGAATGGGTGAAGAAAACAAAAAAAATCTCCGCTTATATTCTTTTACTGTTGGCGCCATTTTCCAAAAATGTTCTTTGCGAGTTTGTTTACAGTTGAGTTTATTGTGTTTTTATTATTTTATTAACTTGCTTCGTTTTTTCGCAACTGTATTAAAAATAGTTGTTCAGTACACGTGCGGAACCGTCATTGCAACTTGTTCCGACTGTCAACCCTCACCTTCGGCTGCGCCTCGGCTCGTAGACATTTGTCGGAACTCTTTGCAATAGCAGGCTTTCCGCACTCGTAATGAAATATACTATTTAAAAGTTATGTATTTGGTACTCATGGCAATTAGTTAGTTCAGTACATAATAGAATCAGCAAGGTGTAAAATGAGAAACCATGATATTTTGTGTTTTAAATTTTTCTCGAGTCCTGTTTTATATATCACGTTGTTGAAAAAATAACTTAATCTTTACTGAAGGCAATGACTTCAATTAATTGAGACAACTGGAAAAGTGTGTATGTTCAGCTTCAATGACTAGATTTTGTTCAGAAGTCATCTTGCACTTCGATGCAGTTTAAATGCCTGACAGTGTATAAGAATAATAGTAACATAACTAGTGGAAATATTTACATCCTTATGTTGTATGATTGTAATTATTTACTTACAATTTGGTGTATTTGCATTGTATAGCGATTGCATCAATACCTGGTCAGTAAGTGATGAAAGCAAAGCACCCGTCTTTACTCTCTTGGACATTCATGCTTTGGTGGACGATTGGAACATGATGAGTCTGAAACGAAAAGGTACCAAACCATAGCCATTATCTCTCATTTTATCGAGAACAATTCTGAGGATCTTGGATCAAATGGGAATGATAGAACTGAGCAAGCCATTGTCAAAATACTTTTCATTCCTGATTTGATCACTGTTACTCCAACTTGTCTACAACATAAAATATCACAAGAGGAAGCTGGATGCATGCTGCTTGCAACCATTCTTTGTGAAGATCAATGAGCGTCTGACAAGTAGTAGACATTTTATGGCTTAAAATTAATATCTACATTGTGCAACACGAAATCTCTCCACGTCGCGATTTCGAAAATGATTCTCTACTGAAATTGCACAAAGCACAGGGCTGTAGACTCAGAATTAGAACAGGCAAATAGGTCGACCGCATTCTCACCTGATACAAAAAGGAGATGATGCGGTCGGCGTGTTTCATATTAATAAGACCCGAAATGTTCGTTAAGGAACATCATGAGTCTGAAACAAAATAAGAATATGTTTCAATCAAATCACGTCATGAAACAGACCGTATGTACGACATCTTCATCATCGACTCTACATACTACTACTGAGACGAGCTACTTGGAATACAACACGGGAAATGGCAGTCACAGTGAAGATTGTGCATAAGGGGACATCCATTAATCACGTGATGTTTTTTTAGAAAATTTTTAACCCCTTATTCCCCTTTGGTGATACGTGGTGAGGATGTAAAATATTTAAAAAAATTGCTTGTGACATGATTTTTTATGTTCCTAAACTTTCTTCCTTGTACAATCCAAAAAATAAATAAATACACCTGATATCTTACTACCCCCCTTGTGATATTTCTTGATTTTTGCCTCCCCCCCTTTTCGAGCCTCACGTGATTAATGGACGGCCCCTAAGCGCGGACGCCAGGGATCGATGTCGACAGTAGGAGGGTCAAATAGCGTTGTTTGTCTCATTTGAGCATAGTCGGCGATCTTGCCGGTCGTGTTATACTTGATAAACTGCAACGTCTTGCCGACGAAACCACACACATAATAGCGTTGTAGATCTCAACTAGGCATTCGACACTGTAAGCAGGTAAAGCCTGTACACAGCAATCGAGTTCATCGGTTGCTCAAGCATATGTAGACTCACACAATCATTTCACAAAGGAAATTCAGGCGTCAGTAGTCTTCTGTGCAACATATCCGATCCTTTCGATATGCGTGAGGATTTGGTTTTGGCTCCGGCGCTTTTCGGGATATTTGGATTGACATGGGGATGCTAAGCTCTTGAACATATCCTTCTTATTATCTAAAAATCGAGCCGTACCGTGGAAATCTAAACGCGAACAGTCTCGTATTTGCCGATGATGCTGTTTTTGTCGCTACCTTATTCAGATTATAAATTGACAATTTCTCCTACGTAGATATCGTATGCGAAAGGAAGAGCTATAAGCGATTATTGCGCAGTATTGTGGGTATCACATCGGGGAATGGGAGCTCAAACTATCTCTGAGGGAGCACAGTTGCTCAATTTCACCACCCTGCTCGAGAAGAGTTATCTGCGGCAGCCGGGACACGTGCATCGCACGGAGTCTAATCATCTTGTAAGGTAGGTTACGCTCGGTGCACGTCTTTGTAAGAGAAAGCGCAAGTGGAAGCGCACAGGGGAGAGAGGCATTAAAGGAAAGATGCGATACCCTCCGATACCGTCAGGGATCAGCTTTATCGGGGAGCGGTCGGTCGGCGTCCTGGCCGTCGCCCGCGTCCGGTAGCGCTCGAGTAGAGAGCATGCGTACGTGATATTTGGTTTAAGCATACCTGAAGTGTATGGCCTTGTTGGAGAGCAGCCGGTTGATGTCGTGCGGGTCGGGCAGTGGCAGCGCGTGCGGTGGCGCGTCGGGCGCGTCCTCGCGGAAGCTGTGCGCGCACACGCGCGCCTCTAGCCGCGCCTCGCCGTACGGTCCGCGCAACGCCACCCACTGGAGCGCCACAGGCCCGCCCGACACCTTGCTCTTCAGAATCAACTGCGAACCGGACACGCATGCGTGTGTCGTAATACACTCCCGAACTTATACAATATCATCTTTCCTTCTATTCGTACGATTTGTAGATAAGCGGCTGTCGAAAACGTCGTCGGCTGCAACGGGATCTCACCGGTCTCGTCGCAATGTTTACTTTAGACTGTGTAATATTGTGACGTATCGGTATCGCGAGAAGCGCGTCAGAGAAGGTCCTTCGTTTGTTGCGGGACGTGAACGACGAAAGACGGGTTCGCGAGGTTTTGCATAAAAAATCGAGGTAATTTCTACCGCACATGTTTATAAAAAAAGGTCGTTTATAAAAAATGTGTGCAGTTTAATTTTATTTCTTATTTATCTTTTTTTTATTTCTAACACTCAAACCCCCGCGATTCCCTGTGTCGCGGGAGGCATGGACACACACAAACATCCAAGACCCGGGACAAACACGTGCACTCATCGCACAACTGTTTGCCCCTGCCGGGATTCGAACCCAGGGTCCCGAGAACAGAGAAGTCATGCTACTGGCCACTGAGCCACGGCGACCGTTATTTCGCAAAGATAAGCTTGAAGATTTAAAAATAACTCGCCGATATCATATCATTATGTCGGATCCACATAAGTTGGCATGCTCTTATTGTATACTGATAAACGTGCAAATGTTTAATGGACCGCGTCCGCGAGCGCCCCGTATTCTCCTTGAAAAAGACCACTGAATGTGGTTGAAACTGTAGTCGGAACCCTCTCGACCTATTACATGAGTAATTCCCGTGTTTTATACATTCATAATGTGTCAAAAATACGTCAGGAATATGATGACATTTAATAAATATCAAAAAATGACATTTACTCGTGGTACATTTACATTGTGGTATTGACATTAACGATACATCTGAAACAAGGTTTTTGGGTCTACATCGGTCTCATTGGGTCTACATCCATCTACTCCAACCTACATTGGAAGGTTCATGCTGAATTTGGCGCTCTAAACTTAGCCGCTTTTCCTATGTCCTTTATGTACTATCAAAAGTAGTAAATATATAGGCTGTGCTTACAGCCTACCAAACATATGTAACACCCACCTTGCGATATGGAATTACATTTTGGGGGAACTGTTCAGAACGCGAAGCAACATGTCACTTCAAATTTATAAAATTGACCTTTCCATGCTTATACATTTACGACGAAATGTCATGCTTTGTCAGAAAAAATCTGCATCTGTATGAGTTTTGGAAGGGTACAAAAAGTAAAAATAAATTGAGAATGCCAAGTCACAGAACAGCATGTTTCAGAAAACGTGTGTATGGCATGGGTTCTGAGATATACAATCACTTACCTGAAACAATATTAAAGTCGGAGAGTGTTGAAACATTTTAAATTAACCTGTTTAACTTTCTTTCTCAAAAACTGTACTACAAAGTAACTAACTTTCTTGAAGACAAATTTTAAAGGTGAAGTTATTATGTCTATGTTTTAAATTATTCATATTTAAAGTTTACTTGCAATATGCTAAATGTACAAGATATAAGCCAATAAATATTGAATGTTCGAATGGACATACCTGTTGATAGACCTATTAAACATATTTAAGAACTGAATGCAACACAGCTATAAATAAATTGAATCTGTATTATAGTAGCGTGTTTATACCTGGTATGTAAGCTCTCGCTGTGCGCTCTGCGTGGGGTCCCGCTGGTGCTTGTTGATGAAAGCCTTGACGACCCACTGGTGGCCGAACGCGGAGAAGCGGGACGACTCGTAGTACAGCTTATGCACGAACTCTTCGGTACGGTACGGCTTCAGCTGCAGATCTGGAAAACCACGCCGCAACACGAGCTAATACATCTAAACATACGTATAACCATAGAAAGTCAACGAAAAATTAGCTATTTTGTATTTTTAAATTTGGGTCTGTTAGTTTTGGGGTCAATTACAGTAGTAAGTATCGAGGTTGGTAACAATCATGCCACATACATACTAGAATAGCACTTGTCATGTACTACTCTTTCTGTTCAAATGTTTGTCTTTGAAGGCACTGGTTGCAGGGCCTCTTAAATTAGGTTATTTTATTTTATTACAGTGGCAATGTTAAAGGGCGTTTTAAAATAACTATAGCTAAAAGCGTGTGAAATAACTTTACGAAAGTGACGAGTGCAAAAAGAACAGCTAGAAACATCTCTGGAGTGTGGTGCATATCATATTTTATTATGAGGCGATGAGTTGCCCTAACCGTACTTTACCAATCCAATAAAATTAATTAAATTGGGCGGTTACCTACCTAATCTTTTCGGAAAAATTGAACAAAACAAGAAATGATGGAGCTATGACTAAATATTTTTATTGTCTTGTGTCTACGTCTCCCTGAAAAAAGCCTTTGTATCTAGACAAGATGCATCGCTTCATAGAGATTCTCTTTCTCTAACCGCTAGCGCTTTATATTCGTTTTCGTTAATCACGTGATATATCGCTTCGAAGTGTCAATTTCATACATTTATTATGTTCTCTTTCGACGTTAACGCTTGCAGAATGTTACTTTGTCTAGGGCTACTGGATAGTCTTAAAATTCTGTAAAAAAAACTGTAATCAAATTGTTTTCAGTCGTAATCAGACTGTTGATAAGAAACATGCATTGATACCTATTATGTGCACCTCTCCAGGGCAACGCTTACGCCTACACTTTTGCTTGTTATACTTCTCACGACGACCTATGGAGAAACATTTTTTATTGTACGTTTGTTTACTGCCCGACTGCGCCATTTACACATCCTGTACCGTAAATGGCTTGAGAGATTTTAGCTAGCGAGGTGTCGTTAAGATCGTCGTTAATTATGAGAGTGAAATCAGAACGAAATTACATCGAAAACCCTTACTAGTTTGTTGCTTTCCGTTCTAATACTTTACAACTATGATTATACATGTTTACTACAATTAATGATATTATGGGTTATAATGGAAGCCAGCTTTCAAACGGATAATGATTTTATTTCAGTCCACCTCTCGTGTGCGTGCATTATCGATTAAAAAAATGGAGAACACTCAAAAACTGAACAATATTCCATACCTATATGAATATAGCTTTTGATTAATAAATGGAGTTTTACTAAATTCCTGCGGGCGTTTTACGTTTCAATTTAATTGACTATTACTAGTTTACTAACATGTTTACGGTGTAAATATATCACACCCATACGAAGCATGCTGATAGCATGACTACAACAAAGTTAATTTATCTACGAGACAATAATAATTGATTAGGCCACCGTCCATCTCTGCTATAGACCACTTTCGATATACGGTAAATACGTGCAATAGAGCGATACGCGTGGCGTTGAACCGATAAACCACCAAAATAACAATATCTTATCGCTAACGGCATTGCTCATATAGTGACTAGCAATTTGTTATCAAATATGTGGTAAATAAGTCCCGATTCCTTTGTTGTCTCGAAAGGTTTTAAGGTCTCGGAGCCAAATCACTTTTCGTTATAAGTAGGAAGATGATGAAGATTAGGTTGTCAGGTCTACTAATTTCATGTTTATATTCAGTCCGGTACGATGCCAAGCCGATACCAATAAGACAACGTCAAAAATCCGTAGTCTGCTAAGTTAATTACGTCCTGAATCTATGTTGAACCTATGCTGGGCCTATATCGGTTTTGTACGAATTTTACTAGCTTATTTATTTTATTTATTACAAAAAATTATATACTACGTCACTGAATCTATAACTGAATCAAGATTGATCCAATATATACGAATTGAAAATAGCGGACTACCAAAGCTCTCAAAATTGCCCATTGTGAGCCGAGCATATTGCCATATTGAATAGTAGACTTATAGGCCCCTGATACAATACCGTTTATATCATGGCGCGGTAGGATACTTCTCAGTACTTATGGTAGCCACAACACTCAAGTTTGAGAAACTATCACCGAACACACAGCGCGGTCAAACAGCTGTCCTTCAGAGCAATCCTCGTGCTAGCTCTAGCTTGATTCAGTTTTCGCATCGCCCAAATCGAATATCGGCGCGTGAAAATATCTAAATTAATCAAAATAATGCTGGCCGTTTCTGGAGCTAGCCTGCGCGTATATTATAAATATCTCTATGACTCTGAAATTAAGAGCCACGAACTTTTGCAGTTGTTCCTGGAGGCTCGTGAAACGCAACACATGCAACAAACCTAAACGAAAAAAGCCGATGTGTCGGATATTCGTTAAAGCGACCGACCGGCAGGCGGTCCGACTTCGGCAAGTTATTTCACACTTTAGTGACCTTTGCTACTCACGGGATCAATTGTCTTTGTATAAATTCACCGATTTCTTCACCCGCAATTAAAAAGTCGTCCAAGTAGGCATAACATTTTTCAGTTATTGGAGTGTAACTCAAAAACAGCTTTTCCGATTTTGATGAAATTTAAACGGGGCCACCTCGGAGGGACATACACTATCAAACAAAAAAAGAATATTGAGAATCGGTCTAAAGATGGGGATCGAAACGGTGAACATAGGTACATTAAAAAAAATACAGAAATGAAATGAAAATACATATTATTATAACATCCTCCTTTTTTAAAGTCGTTTAATAGCCAGTAGGTATACGCGGGCAACTTCGGGGAGACAAAATGAAGTCGTGCCCGCCGAGCCACGACTTAAACGTAGTGTTTAAGTCGCGCCAACTCACCATTGAAGGTGATCTTTTCGTAGCTGAGCAAATCGACGAACTGCGTGTAGAGATGAAGCGCGTCGGCAGCGCAGCGCTCCCGAGCCGCCAGCGCCGCGACCGCTTCCGCCGCAGACTTGCGCGGGTGCGCGCACGCCGCCTCGTGCCCGCCCGCCTCGTGCGCCGGCCCGCGCCAAGGGCAGCCGATGCACGCGTACCGGCACCCCATCAGTCTGCGGACAGGCCGCCCACACGCCACTCACATCCTCCCCGGCTCCACGGTCTCCACGGCCCCTTATCGGAGCCGACCGCAATAAATGATAGAACGAGCATCACGGGAGGGATGACAGAAAATACGTGAAGTATGATCTATCCGATTGATAAATACTCCATTCGTCATTTTTATGGCAATGAATAGAAACGGAAACGATATTCGGGTTGGTAAAGTACTATTTGCAATTATTACCTAGGTTTCGCAATTTCACCGGCGCACATAATAAATAGTTATGTCTCGGGGACATCGAAGCAAATCTGAATAATATTGAACCTGTCATTCATATAAGTAAGTGTTGTTTGTTCTGTGTCTTCATCCTATCTGTTTACGCATCAAGAACTTTCTTATTTTATTCAAATTTAGCAGGTTAAATTGAACCAGAGAATTTGCGAAGGCGCACACTAGGCCACACGTGACAGCGACAGCTCGGCGACAAGACGCGACGACATGATGCGGCCGACAATTATTTTTTGTTCAATACTCCGCACTCGCGGCGTCAGTCGGGCAGTCGCGACGACAAGCTAGAGTAGTCGCGCGCGCCGCTACTTGTCGCCGCGTCTAGTCGCGCTGTGCACACGCACACACGACGAAAGCCGCCCGACAGCGCAGGGACAGTCCTTGATTTTAAGCTCATCAAAAAGCAGAGAAAACTGCCCACGTTTGGCGAGATATTGTTCGCTGATGCTCGCTTCCTGGACGACGACGTCTGTCGTACCGGCTAGTCGCCGATGCAAGCGATAGCTCCGCGACTAGGCAGCGACAAGTCGCCCAATATACGATGGCCCTTACTACAGATGTATGAAATTATATTAATTATGAAAATTATTTCATTATACCTTCAAATCGACGTTAACGAAGGTAAAGTTTAGGTATTTCTATCTACATAACATAATATTTGGCCTATAGTGTGATGTCACTTGAGTGAAGAAGAGAACATGTACAAGACACTACAAATAAACAAGCTAGCGAACTTGTTAGAAATAGCTAAATAACAGTGAATCAATAAGCCGTTCAAGCTAATGAGTTTGGTTCGCACTGTACCAGATACCAATATTATAGGTAAAGCGATACGTGAATTGTGTGTTAGTAGTAGTTGGGCGTTCTGTACCTGTGGTACCTACGGGGCTTCGTCACACCCGCCTCAGACACGAGGTAGGTCCGACGCAGAGCCGACATAAGCAGGGCGTAAATCTCGGAAACAATGCGAACCAAACTATGCCACAGAGGTGCGTTTCCGCTCGGGGCGACTATGATTTGGGCGAACTTGTACTGCCTGAGGGGAAGAAACACCTAGTTTAATAGGAAGTTTTTTGTATATAATGGAATAGTAAGAATGTCATGTAAACAATTTATTCTATGACTTTAAAGAAGTCTACAAGTGTTAACTAATGTTGTAGGTTCTGCTTTTCATTCTAGGTATCTTAAACTGGTTTTCGAATAACATGCCCCCAAAGGTTTAGTGCGAAATGTTTACATAACTTGCGTTAATACTAAAGAATATGCTGTAGTAATATGATGGCCCCGTTAGAAAGTAGGTCTTGTGTCACTTTTGTTACAAGGGCGGAAGGTGGGTGATTTAAATTACTGGGTGCTTGACGTGATGGTCACTATCAATGTAAACGTGCATAAAATTTGCAGAAAAATTTCAAGTGCAAACTATGCGCTTCTGAAACTTAAGCCTTTGATTGACAAAAATGTACTGATATCAATCTATTGGGGCGTGGTGGTACCGGCCTAGATTAGTACTCCTCCATCTCTCCCGCGGTCGCCGTAAGAGTCGGCTAAGGGATCACGTACCAGAAGGTGGGCAGCAGCGCCTTCTGATGATTGGAAATCATACTGCGCTCGCCAACCCGCCTGCCAAGCGTGGCGAGTATTGGCAAACCCCCCTATATGGGGGAGGCACATGTCCAGCAGTGGACGCACACGGCTGAGATAAGAAACAATCTATTACACCTTAGTTGATTCTATATTAAGCTGTGCCGTTCCTATGTGGGGTGGAGTAATTAAGGTGTCAAACGTGTGACACCTTAATATCTATCAGAACAATTTAATGGTGTAAGAAAGAGAATATCTGCAAAAAAGTATTTAATGCAAATCTAGATTATGACTGTAATATATGTCTATGTACAAATGTTTATTCGTGGTGTATAATGATGAAGACAAGTATAATACAATCAAGAATAGGCATAATTTTAATTTGAGAAATAAAGTAAAGAAAAAGAAAGAGGCTATATAAGCCCAGTATAAGACTTGCTAAGGGTAAAAACAAGGAGTATATAAAAAAAATAGAACCAGCTTCAACACTAAAGTGTGAAATAACTTGTTGAAGTCTGTACCATAGTTATATAGAGAACATAGTTAGATAGTTCAAAAGTAACTATTATCAAAATATTAAGCACATGGTTGGTACAAAGTCGGTGACTTTGACAAGTTATTTCTCACTTTTGAGTGTTAAAGTTTGTTCCATTTTTTGGTACATTTTTTTTTATTTCCTCCTCCTTTTTGTAGTCGATTCTTCTCAGCCGTTGTCGGTTAATAAAATAAAAATGTTTAATAAGCTGCCCATACCTATATCAAACTTGCATTACTGGATTTTAAGAAAAGGTTAACAACCTTATGTAAAGTAAACCATTATTTTTGACATAATTAATAGTGATTATGTTTTAGTAATAGTTGATTTTTATGTGTCACTTATATCGGTTCAATTACATTAAAATGATTTAACAAGTAGTAGATTTAATATAAGGCTAAATAAAAAATCTGAATCTGATCAATCAGTCTTCCAACACAACACAAATCTATGAAAATCATATACATGTTACATGATTTTCATCAAATCAAATTTTAAGCTGATTTATATTGCCATATAAGATTGGCATTAACCTTCAGACCTACATTTGCTAGTTCATGTTTTTTTAATTTAAGTGATACAAATCCTCACCTCTCCTCGCAGAGTTTCTCCTCGTGGTGCTGCAGAGAATGACGTGGAAACACCTGAGTGCAGAACTTGCATTCCAATGGCAGTTCTGAAACGGTCTTCTCAACAGCCAGGTTTCTAGACGCGGAAGTCTTGGAGATCTCAACACGGCAGTTGGGACAAGTTGCTGCCTCATCGCGGAGCCTGGCATCCGCCAGGAGGTGGGTGAAGCAAGGGGCACACATCAGATGACCATTTGTACACTGTAAGATTATATGCATGAGATATTGTTATGTAGAAGAGGTCTAAAAGACTTTAAGAACTCAATCACTTCTTATGTTTTCTTCAAAGGCTAATGATAAGAAAATAAGTAAATTTATTTTTATATGTTTTTCAAAATTACATAAAGGTTGATGCACCTACCTATTATTATATTGTTACTTATGCTGCTTTTGCCATATTTCAGATTTACAATGTAGGTAAAGATACTTTAGGTAAAATATAACAAAAATAAAAGAACACTTATTAAATTTTTTGTTTATCATATCACTACAAATGACCATATATATATAATCAAATATAAAATAGATGTAAATATAATGCTACAAGAAGGCTTCACCTATTACTATGCAAGTACTTAGGGAGCAGAGGCCAACATTATAATAAAAATTATGTATTTACTTCCCTGTCTTTAACTGTAGTCAGCCCTATAACTTAAAACTATTCGTAACTTAATTTTCTCATCAAATTGTTAAGTAAACCATTAATTCATTTAGCTAGCACCCAATTACCCTAACAATGTCGCCAGAAAGGCATTCAACAAAATTATTAATACTCAGGCCACAGACCCCCAAAAGATTTGCAGTTTAAACTTTATCTAAGTTAATCTGATACAAATCAACAAATGCCAAGCCAATGCCCTATGATTATTATATTGTGTCTGTCCTTAAGGTGAGGTAAGAACTAGGTATCTGTAAACTCTATGGCTTTCACCGCCGGCGTTGCATGTTGTATGTATTACTTCTGGGCTGTTAGGGGTGGTCTAAGGGAAACTTGTGTTCCAGACGTTTCGTCTTTCGCGGCGTCTTCTCTGTTACTGACTTCAGTAACAGAGAAGACGCCGCGAAGGAAAGTTCTACGCTCTTGTCGCCACTCAGACCTGAACTACTGAAGATGTTGACCGCAGTGATCGACGAAACATCTGGAACACAAGTTTCACTTAGACCACGGCCAAGCAGCCCTGAAGCGAGTTCGCTTCAGGGCTGCTTGGCCGTGGTCTAAGGTAGGTCTAGGTATCATTGGGTCAATTTACTATCTGTGTGGCAAACTCATCAAATGTAATAAAAAAATAAGAGTCAAAACGAAACATTGAGTGTCTGTGCCTATACATCTAAACTAATATTGTTACATATGCCATTTCAAATATAATTACATTTTTAATGCTTTCATGATAGTGCTGAATATATAATATAAATGTAATTATATATTAGATCAATATTAATTTTAGTATTTTATTGTATGTAATGAAATCTTGAGAAACTAGTTTACCTATAAACTTGCTATGATTTCATATTTTGTTTTATTGGGTGCTATTCATATTCTTGATATTGGTATTGAGGATAGGGAGTGAAAGGGTAATGAGCTGAATAAACAAGATTTTAATCTCTGAAACATTTCTTTATTTCAATGAAATGTTACAAGATACAAATTACCAGCTACAACTCTGTACAAACTTATTACACATTAACACATACTCCATCTTCTAGAGACACATATAAATAGGTTTAATAAACAATTAAGCCCACATGCAAATTACATAATTATTCTTAGGTACCTAGAATACTGAACAATCCCATTATGTTAACAATACCTAAGAACAAAGGCCATAACATAGGTCAATAATTACTATCTTACAATAAATGACGCCTTAAATCTACGTCTCAAAATGGAGACAGGATAAATACATCGTGTAGGCGTCAGCACGAGCATTATGCCATTTCGAAAACAAAAAAGAGCTCGGGCTCTTATGTAACTCAACAACGAATTCGATCGATAAAACAGCTGATTGTCCGCCTGCAGAGATCAGCTGCTTTAAAATACCTGATACACGGCCGCCGGAGGAAGATCCAAGCAAACTGCGCAGCACAAGATGCCCCCGAGCCTGTGCTCGAGCTTGTTAGCATCCGCGTTCGACACTTTACGCTTCTTGGGCTGTGGCTCGTCTTCATTCAAAGGCTCGGTTACGGGTGCCACAGCCTCCAACTCGCTTGACGAAGGCACAGGGTCGCCCATAGGTACCTCTGCCATCACGCGGTATTTTATCACAATCCGAAACTGACCGAAACAATGACTAAAAAGTAAGCAGTAAGATACAAACAAAATAAATAAATAAATTAATGTTGTTTTATTTCTGTCCAGTGTCTGTCAACAGTGTCAACCACCTGTCAACTGACAAAAAGCAAAACGAGCGAGCTCGAACTATAGAGCTCAAACCCTAGACAAAAAAAAACCAAAGCAATCGAATCGTAATCAAAGAAATAGTACCTACACGAAGTGTGGCGTGGCCACATGAGATAGAGAATGATGACGTCATAAAACTCATAAATAGGCTAAGTGCTGCCATACAAAAGCTTTTACCATAATCAGCGGGACAAAAGAGCTCAAGCGGACTATAGACGATCATACGGCATACGTCAATTATTACGTTTGATCGTCCAGAATTCGATTCAGATTACTTACCTATTCGTAGGGAGTAATCTCAATGATCTTATATCCAAACCAGTGAAACCATGGGATGCAGGTAGTGAAAGCTTAAGGATAGGAGGAAGAGAAAATTTATCTACAATTTTATAAATCTAAATAGAGAATAGGAAGTTACAGATGGACAAACTAAGGTTTATGAGGTTTTTTTTTATATTTAGCAGCACATTCAATAGGTACATTTTCAATGGGCCAACAAAACTGAGCTATTTTCTGTGAAAGCCACCGATAAAAGATTTTATTTTACACGAAATCCTGACAGCATTCCACCGTCTCTGAGCTTCAGAGATTCGAATGCCGCGACGACTTCAGGTTAAATTCCAACGCAGCTCGAAGGGACGACCATAGATAAGTAACTATATCGACCCTGTACAAATTGCGTACCTATGGTATGGGTAAAATACACCGGGTATGTTCCGGCCTGCAAACTTTAGAATTTCAAAATGAAAAAAATCTCATTTTATAGATTTTCATTTGCCCTTTTGACCTACGTTAATTATTTTGTTTGCCCTTCTTTCGTTTTGCCAAGAAAAATCGAAATAGAATTTCCCTGTATTTCAAATAGTCATATCTCTTTGAAAAATGATTATTAATTACTCCACCAGGCATCAAAAAATTGCCCTTGAGCTACATTCATTTGCCCTTGTGCAAATTCGAAAAATATTCAATAATTAACTAATAAAGAATGAAAAACGGTCGTGGCATTTCCAAGCGAATTTTCTTGCACATTCCACATGCGTGACAGAAGAAAGGTGCTCAGTTCGCTGGAATGTGCACATACCAAAATACTGCAAACAAAAACAGATCTTACAGCGATATTAAAAAACTTGTATTTGATGGAACAGGAGCCGCGAGCCGACAGAGAGGGCAAGCACGAGGTCAGTGTGTCCTTTTTTAACAATTGCCAGGATATGTTTCGTAAGCTTTAGTAGCTTTCTTACGTAAATTTATATGAAATTCATCTTGTAAAATTAATAGCAACAAAGTTGGCCTGCGCCAAAAATTACATGAAACTATTTTATTTACTAATTTGTGATTAAAAAATGAAATATTTTATCTAATTAACGTAAAACTTTGTTTCGACCACTTAAACCCTATCATATATTAATGTTAATAAAAATAGCTAGTCAGGATATTATGTATTATGATTTTAGAGATCCCTACTAAAATTAACAATGTAGCTGTAATTTCAAATAAAAGTTAGCTGTGGTTCCGTTATCCAAACGGAAAAACCATGATCCACGAGGGTGAAACCGCAAAGTAGCCACTAGCCAGCCATTAGTCGAAGCGATGATAGCTGAGCGGTGGGAGCGTCGCTTGTCAAACTAACGGATGCTGGTGCGATCCCCTCCAACGGCTTCAGCTTCCGTTCATAATTACTTTAGACTGTTTTTACGGGTATAACGACGGTTTCCGGAAGAAGGCGAAACAATTGTCGATCGTGATATCGACTAAGCGTAAGTACGACGTTATACCCGTAAAAACAGTGTAAAGGCTTCAGCTTCCGGTGATGATAACACCGTTATCAAATTCCCAGCATGGTGGTAAGGTGTCTTTTTAGACAACTTGACCAACAAAGGGGTCAAACGCGCAGATGCGGGCCGCTTCCTACCAGTCCTTGTAGAATTCAATGGGGGGAGGCGAATGTCCAGCCTTGGACGTCCTATATTGTTAATGACTCCACAGATGTCTCATTAATTGCTCAAATTATGGTCATACTGTGGAACATCTAATAGAGTGGGACGAAATGACTCCGTGGTAACTATCTTTTTCGGCTCGTTTTTCCAGCACAGTGCACTTTCCAGTTGTACGTAAATACCTATTATTTCGATGGTATCACCTTTATTCTGTCGCACATGCGTAATGCGCAAAAAAATCGCTTGGGAATGCGACTCGACGACCGTTTTTTATTGTTTATTAATTAATTATTGAATATTTTTGCGAATTTGCACAAGGGCAAATTAATGTAGCTCAAGGGCAATTTTTTTATGCCTGGTGGAGTAAACAATAATCATTTTTCAAAGAGATATGACTATTTGAAATACAGGAAAATGGGAAATTCTATTTCGATTTTTCTTGGGAAAACTAAAGAAGGGCAAATAAAATAATTAACGTAGGTCAAAAGGGCAAATGAAGATCTATAAAATTAGATTTTTTTAAATTTTGAAATTCTATTGTTTGCAGGCCAGAACATACCCGGTGTAAAATACCCTTATCTAAGTGATCGTAATATAACAAAACGCCCGAACTCAGTGGTAGATGATTTAATAAAAAATACAGAATGTGGCGCCATTTGATCTTTGAGCTATCGAGGGCGACTGAATTTTCAAGCTCATACAACAATAATCTATTAAATAAAAATAATCTATCTCTAATAATCAGCATTATCTACCTACTTTAAAAAAAATATTGAATTAACGAGCTAACCTATCGAAAGTTTACAAACGCTAAATGGTAGATTACAATATGTAATTATTACTTTATTTGATTGTAGGAACAAGTTTTACAATTCAATACATCAAGACTCCAGTTTTTATGACGTGTTTTGTCCAACTTAACAAATTTTTCTTAAATTAATATACTTATATATTTTTTACTTACGTACAGTAATTTAGTTTTATTTTCATTTAAGTGTGACAACCATTTTGGCATATTTTGCTCGACACAGTGTTAAGAGCAAACTCGTTGGAGTGTTTGCGTACCTACTCCTTGTCTCTTATAAATCCTTCGGGATTCATGGGGAACGACACTGTTGTGGGCCAGTGAACCTCGGGTATTGGTTTACAACTTCTGTTATGTGATCTTGATAGCTGATAGCAATGACCTGGCGAGGTGGGTCTCTCCACATATGCCTCTGATAAGCAGATATTCACGTGGATTGGATGGGGTGTGACTGGATGAGGAGAGCTATCGCCATGGTGGGCCTAGGTGGCTTCACTGCTCGGGCCCTAGGGGTGAGAGGGATGTTATGGTCACTCTTTCTCGATTGGGCGAATCGGAGATGGAAACTAACCATAGCATTTGGGTGCGGAGCGGCAACGGAGCTGGAAGCGACGAGGGTAGATGATGGGATGTTTGATGGCACATTGAATCCCATCTAGCCCAGTTGCTGGGGTTGATGGTTCATGAGATCTCGTCTTTTAGAGGTCATAGAAGCCAATGATGGTTACACTGATTTCTAATTATTTAATTTTTCCAATCTCCTCTAAACATTACTATGGTTATGTTTTTTTTATATAAGTATTATAATAGTGATGGTCACAATTTAATAAAAGGATACATCTATTTTTAGCTTTTTTTCTGACAATATAATAAAAATAAATCCCAATACGAACTGTTTTGTAATTGCAATTACAAGTTTACATAATTTGTAAATTCTGATAGGTGGACTCACTGATTTTATATTACATATGGTTTAAAACAGTTTGGTTGGTTGATTCCACAAAGTTTAAGAACAGCCATCACATAACAAATGATAATCATTATTATCAATAAACAGAAAAAATGGCAATAGATGTTGTCAGACTGATCTGCAAGAGAAACTAATCTTTATCACCTATGATTCTGCAAGCGGCATTAAACCTTAGGGTTGTACACCACTTTCTTGGCTGACCATAGAAGTGACAAAGGAAAGCACTTATAATAAAATATTAGAAAATTTGAACTCTATGTACTTTTAATAAACAATAATCCTACGTTTTTCATAAAAAATGTCCAACAAGAAAAAGTAGGTTTACTGTAAGATTGTTATTTCAATATCTTAAAGATATTGCTTCTCTTCAATCATATCTTTGGTTTCTTGCTAAGTGAACCATATGCAGATATGACAGTTCCTTTTGTGCCAGTTATGTTGCTAGTAAGAGGTTGCTGTAACAAGCCCGGTTGCTTGACTGTAGGTTTATTTGCTGTATTAGGAGCGGCCTGATCCCATTTTGATTTTCTCTTTTTTTCATCATCACTCTCTGGTTTTTTTGCAACTCCACTTATGAAATCAATCTTTGAAAGTTTTTCTTTCTTCTCTTTTTCTCTCCTATCCATTTCTACTTTTTGTACACGAGATAACTCATCATAGTAAGATTCTTTTCCCCATTTTAAAGGATCATAGATTTCTGGGGGATAATTAGTGTCTAGTTCATTGATGTCACAGAACTGAATTAGTTTCTCATAAATGCTAGGGTTTCTAAAATTCTTCTTGTCTTGTATTAATCTATTCATATCGAGGCCTTCGGTAAGCATGCGGCTATAAAATTTGGCTATGTTGTCCTGCAGTTCCTTGGGGCATTTGCCAGGAGGTTCAGGTGGGATGGTGACACCAGAGCCATCGTTTCTATCTTCCGGCTCCAGAGGCAGTACAGCTTCATCTGTGTCAGTTTCCATGGATAATCGCCGCATGTCATCCTGGTTCTCACCACTCGGAGACATTAAGTCTTCGTCAGATACGACAGTGTCATCGACGTACGAAACTAGTCTCCTTTTAGGCGACGTAGGAGCAGAGGCGGGTTTTGTGTTCTCCTCGTGCTTTTTAGGACTCGTCGGGAGAGAATGAGTCTCTTTTGGGTCGTCTTTGTCGGGAGTTTGATCTTCCATATCTTCTTCGCCTTCAGAATCTGTGTATGTCGCCGTAAGCGAAGCTAGAGCTTGAGACGCCATATCTTTGAGCTAGTAAGTAACTCATATATTAGTTGTTTATTAATGCTACTAGAACAGTAGAACAAAAAGTGTAAAATTTCGCTTTCTAATCAGTGGTGTTAAATGCAATCACTGATTCACAGTGGAGCTCAGACAGAAATAAAAAGTGCAGCAAAAAACCTAAACAATATACACTCTACAGATGAGATAGATTATACATACTAACAGTACTCTATATTTTATGCTGTGGTTTAAAATTAAGATGCTGTGGTTTAAAATTCAGAGTATTTGAATTATTCACGCTACAAGTCGGTTCAAAATATGACAATCTCCGTAGGTACATGTTAGTGGTGTGACGTCATTTGTAGCATTCTTATAGCGTGAATACGGTGTTGAAGAAAACGAGGTAGTGCAGCGTGTGTGCTAACGTCAAATTCAATTGACCAATAACAGTAGTATTCCATTCTCTATTTGACCAATTGACATTCGCCATTTGATGGTGGTGTACAATTGAGTACAATTTGCTTGATTTTATTTTTGGTAGCGTTTATATAACGTTATCTCTGTGAATACAATTTTAAACCGGGGGTATACACTCTGAGCACTGTATTCAAATACTCCGAAAAATAAACCACACTAAGAGTATTCAGAGTATTTGAATTATTCACGCTAAAAGTCGGTTCAAAATATGACAATCTCCGAACATGTTTGTGGTGTGACGTCATTTGCAGCATTCTTATAGCGTGATTACGGTGTTCAAGAAAACGAGGTAGTGCAGCGTGTTTGCTAACGTCAAATTCAATTGACCAATCACAGAAGTATTCCATTCTCTAGTTGACCAATTGACATTCGCCATTTGATGGTGGTGTACAGTTGCGTACAATTTGCGGTTTATTTTTGGTAGCGTGTATATAATGTTTTCTCTATGAAAACAATTTTAAACCGGGCGTATGCACTCTGAGCACTGTATTCAAATACTCCAAAAAATAAACCACACTGTTAGTTTGTGATACGTTGTTCTTCTTGATCGTAGTGAAGGTGATACTAGACTAGTAGATCACTCACTATGACTCATCCAAATAATATGTACTACGGTACGTAAGTACAAAATATTTCGATGCTATCACATAGCATGTTACAAAAGAAAATGAAGTCACTTACATTGTGTATTACAGATTCGATTCCGGGACAGGTCAAAAATTTGTGTGTACATGTGAACATGTCTGTTAGACCTGTGTCTGGGTGTGTATAAGTATGTATAAAGTAAGTAAATAAGTGTGTATGTCATCAGGTTACCATAGTATCTATCCAGGCTCTGACTAGTTTGGGACCTGAAGACCTTGTGTGAATGTTAATAAATAAATATTTAAATAAATTGAAATAATTAAATTACAGTATAGTTACTACAGAAAGATTAGGGTCTCGTCGAGAATAATTTGCTCTGACAGCTTGACGCGAACCTTTAGGAAAATAGAAAGAGATTATAATACTCCCGTACGGTGCGTTAGAAATGGGCTATGGAACAGTTAAAACGCTCAAAACGCTCTCGTTCGAGTTCGTTTTGGCAGAGGTGGCGTTCGTTTACCGTTCGAGATGCATGAAAAGTGTTAAAAACACTTTCGTTAACTACCACTTTTCGACCACTCCCGAGGATCGGTCTTTTGGGAGCGTTTTTTGACAGCTACAGCTGGTTGGAGTAGATAAACAAACTTGAAATAATGCGCCAGTGTGATGTTTTCTTTCTATTTCCATTACCAAAATGAAATTCTTCTTATCATTCTAGCTAATATTATAGGTATTGAAGAATAGTTTCTTAACTATGTGGTTGACTGCGCTCTCACTTCTCTACGTCGTCGTACTCGTGAGGTGAGCGTTCTAAGCACAGGACAATGACGTCATGGATGACGTCATACAAATTTTGTGTGCAGCTGTCAGTGCATATCGGAATGACGTCTATCCTACTAGTATTATAAATGCGAAAGTTTGTGCATACGTTTGTTATCTCTTCACACTCAAATGGCTACAGCACGCTATCTGTGCTCAAACCGATTAAAGCTCAAAAAGAAACGCACCGTAGTGATACAGGAATGTGATTAGACACAAATTAACGTGAAAATCTGTCACTTCGATGCCGATTCTAGGTCATTTCGAGGGTAGAGTTTTATCTTGCAATACGGGGTTAAGACAAATTCGATCCCCGAACGAAATTGAAGAAGATGAAAATTGAAGACACATAATATCAAGTTGTACCTATAAGAGTGCTCTCAAAAGAAGATCAGTGAAGTGGTGTTCGCCTATACTTTGTATGAATGCCTTTTTTTGCAAAAAATACCGTGATGTTTCTTTTCTCATGAAAATGTTACTATCGCTGTGGTTACTATTGAGCGGTCTCATGTTACATTTCATTCTCAGTATATAGTTTTACTTATCTATGCTTTTCATTGTCTGCCACTGGCAACACTGGTCGAATCGAAAGTGTCGAACGAAATTTGTGGAATTAGAGTTCGAGCAAATATTTACCGAGTTAAATAGTGAATTATATCCGAATAATAAACTGATTTAAATATATAATGAAGTAGCTACTTCGAACACCTTAGCGTTACAGTGCAGCCGAATACTAAATTGAGCAGGATCATGGCGATACAACCAAGAGACAACACAGAATTCCCTCCGGAGATCATTTTGAAGCCTTTGGCTTTGATCGGGCTGTCGGGGCTGGACGCGATTAACAATGCGGTGCACAAGGAGATATGGGATGCGTTTTCGAATAATCGGCGCGCCGACCGAACGCCCGTGCGGTTCAAGCTGCTTAACAACACGTTTGAGTTCCCCGTCGTTAAGCCCAAGAGGAACTCCTACGAGTGGTATATACCCAAGGGCGTGCTCAAGAAAAACTGGATTCACAAACGAATATCGCTTATTCCAGCCGTAGTGGTGATATTCTACGACATGGACTGGAATGACCCCCAGTGGAACGAGAAGGTCATCGAGTGTGCCTCGAAAGTTCAATCCATCCGAGCGGCCGTGGAGGGACATGCCACGCGCGTGGCTGTGGTTGTCATTCAGAGTCGCCTCTCGCCGCCGCCCTCTGAGTACATGCTGGGCGCGGAGAGGGCACAGGCTCTCTGTGCTGCATGCGAGATACAGTCTAAGTCTTTGTTTGTCCTTCCACACAGTGATCACCTCATCGGGTATATTATTCGCCTTGAGAATGCCTTTTATGACATAGCTCAAAATTACTACCATCATGAAACTAAAAACATCAAACAACACAAAGATCATTTAAATAAAACGACTCATCAGTACTTATTTGTCAGGCATCAGTTTAAGCTAGGTTTTCTTAACGAGTTGAAGCAGGACTTGAGTACTGCACATAAACATTACATGCATGCATATAATAATTTGCTAGAGACAAGAACAGTTGACACCAACATTCATGAAATTAGAACTGTCTCTGGATACATTAATTATAAGCTCTGTAAGCTATTATTTGCTCTAAACTTACCAAGGGATGCAATTGCTCAGCTTAAATCTCACATTGAGAGGTATAAAAGTAGAATTGGCTCGACAGAATTATTGTTTGAACATTATGCATGGATAGCCCGACAATATGCTGCTTTTGGTGAATTATTTGATGAGGCCATTCGAGCGGGATTGCCGGCAATACAGTCCCAGCATCCAGGGTTTTACTACCAGTATGCTGCTCAGTTTACAGTCAAGAGACGTCAAGCTATGAGATCAGTCTGCAGTGAAGCACTTCAGTACCCTCCTCCACCTGACCCCATGGATGGTATTGTTGAGTTTTATGGGCAGAGGTCATGGCGCCCAGGTAGGCTTAGTGCTGATCCCCATGATCCACAAAAGGAGCAGGCAGCTATTCTTGCAATGCAGTACAATGAACGTATATTCAATCACTCTGCTATGATCATCAGCTTTCTCGGCTGTGCTATATCTCAGTTCAAAACATTCCATTCTCCCAGAATGAGGAAACAGCTGGTAGTAGAAATGGCCAATGAGTACTTTTACTCAGCTGATTATGGTAAAGCATTAACACTACTTTCTCATATGCTGTGGGACTATAGGAGAGAAAAGTGGTGGTTTCTAGCATCACATGTACTGAATCAAGCACTGCAGTGTGCTTACCTATCTGCCAAAATTCAAGATTATATTCAGCTGTCTATAGAAGCTTTATCAAAATATATACAAGTGCCAAACAATGATAAAGATAGAATATTTAGGAATGTGATGGCGGTCCTTAATTTGAATATCCCAAGTCCTGAACCTGAGCTACCAGCTGCCTCTCAGGGCAGAGCTCTGGAACTGTGGCAGACAGCTATACAAGAGGAGCCGCTAACGGTGTCTATAGATATGGTTAATATATCTAGTTTCTTGGAAGTAAAACCTAAGTTCAAACAGCAAAAATATAGAATGGATGAAATTATAGAAATTGAGTTGTATGTAAGGCTGTCCTATGCAGCATCTCTAGAACTAAAGAAAACTTTCTTGGCAATATCTAGTCCAACAGAGAGCATTGAGATATCTGTTACGGAACAGGGTAATAGCACCATTCACCTGGAGGGTGGAAAGGTGAAGAAACTTTTGTGTCAATTCAAACCGAATCCTCATGATAATGGATCAGAGTTACACATCAAGAATGTGTCCTTTGTGATGGATGCTGATAGACGGAGAAAGATAGTAATGAACTTTAAAACCGATGATAAAGTAACTGAGTCCATAGTGCATCCAGAACTCTTACATTTCATAATAAGCCCTAAAACTGACTTTGAATTTGATTGCATTGTGCCTTTGACAGTAACATCTATTACCTCTAGAGAATGCAGGTTATCATTGGATGTTGAGAATCAGAGTCCAGCTCTCCAGGGAGAATGGTTTCCTTCAACATTTACCATCACAAATAATGAGGACCGTCCTGTGTATGATATGAAAATAATGATCAGTCTTTTAAGTTCCCCTGACAACCCTAACCCAGAAACTGTAACTGAACTCAGTTTGAAAGAAGGGATACTACAAACTCAACCATTAAAAATTGAAGTTGGTAAGATTACCAAAAGCTCAAGCTACTCAAGTCAGTTTTATTTAAAGACTCTTAGAACTACAACTACCACTGTTCAGATAAAGGTGTCATATGTCATAGATCTTCCTGAAATATCAAAATTAGAGTGTGAGAAAGATTTCACTACTAAAATTATTGTTATTAAGCCTTTTGAGGTCACTACAAACTTTGTTTCTATGAGTTTTAAGCCAATATCTAAATGTTTCATTGTAGATCCATTTATTGTTATGCCCCAAATAAAAATCCTAAGTCCCTGGGATTTATTCATAATAGATACAGAACTGGAACTTGTTGATTGCTATGGTTATGGAGATAAGAGTAAGCCACCATCCTGCATAAGCAGTCTTGAAGTAGCAGCAAATAATATTGCATCAGATGCATTTTGTATACAAGCAAAGTACAAACCTAAGGATTGTTCCACTAGGGTGGGACTTTACAATATTACGTGGCGGCGGAAAAGTAACACAGAAGGGCAGGTCATGAGCAGCACATCTCTGCCAGGGTTGTCCATAGATGATTGCCCAATTTCTGTTGAAGTCAATTACCCAGAGGTTGTTGAACTACTGAGTTCAGTGCCACTGAAGTATACACTTATAGGAAAATCTAATAAACCAATAAGGTTGAGTCTCTATGTGGAGGGAACTGATGCCTACATGTTCTCTGGCTACAGAAAAATGTCAGTGACAGTGCCTCCAAATGAAAAAGTTGAGCTTTACTACAACATCCACCCCTTGTTTCCTGGCAACACTACCCCTCCACGATTAAAAGCTACCATCATCGGTGAGAGTTCCAGTCAGGATGTAGTCAGTGAAATGTTTGATAAAATCTTTCCAGAGAATATATTTGTTATGCCTAAGTACAATAAATGAATTGTATAAAGTAGTATTCAGTTTTAACTTTGATCATAATCAAAGTTTTATGTATATTTATTGTAAATACTTATGATCAAATGTTTTGTTATATTGTAGTTACCTATATTATTTTAACAATAAACTCAGTTATTTGTTTTATTGTAATTTATTTTTCAAGAAAAAAGAATTTTCCACTTCAAATAAAACTTATATTTCAAAGAAAACTTTTAGTGTTTAATCTTTACGAAGCTCAAATTTCTCTTCTTGAATTCCATTAGCTGTGATCACAAGAATGTATATGCTGTCCCCTGTGTAGATGTCACGTTCAGCTGCACTGATAAATACATCTTTGAGCAATGCTAGAGCCTTTTCTTTTGGTAGAGGGACCTCTGATACATTCTGCATATTCTTTAGTCCAATTTGGTTGTCAAGCAAGGGTTGCAACTGTGCCCCAGCCGAGCCTCCAGCGCGATAGTTGGAACGCTCACAATGGCCGATGGGATCGTAGCTGTAGACACAACCTTTACCGTCAGAATCGAGACCGGCCAGCACATTGGACACGTAGTACGGAAAGAAACGTTTGTAGTACAGCATGGTGGAGAGCATTTGCGCGACGGCAGGCGTCGACATCGATTTGTTATGCTCGTGCTCGTACATCTGAAGGCGGGCCTGCAACAGCCGTGTCAGAGTAAGTGTGTCGCACCAACAGCCTGTCGCGCCCAGCACTGTGCGCTCTGACAGCTTGAACAGCTTCTTCTGCTCCCTTGTGTAGATGGAGAAGCCAGTGCTCAGACGGGTGTCGGCTCCGATCACTGCGTAGTCTTCACCGGCAATAGCAACAATACTACCACCGTTGTCTGCATACGGCTCAAAGCGATGCTGGATAGCCCCAGGCACGGCATACTCAGGGAAATGTTGGTTGACGCTTAACATCTTAAGTAATAATTAAATTCTAATTTAAAACCGTAAATCACAAAAAGAAACAGATGAGACAGACTTTGCATCGGTGACATGCAGAATTTTGTTTTGCAGAATTAGCAGTGCTGCCAGATTTAAACTTCCAGTGACCCACAGCAAAAAAAGGGCTAGACAAAATAAAATATCTAGCATCATCAAAACATTTTCTTGCTTGTGAGATTATGGAAATGGATGTATGAAAAATTATATTTTCAAAATAAATTAGTTATATAATATGTACCTTGCTCTATTACCTTAGCTTAGAAATAAATATGTAAAAATCAGAACTAAAATATTGGTCCAAGATCCCCAGGGCCACAAAACGTCACGTATTTTCAGACGAACGAAATGTGGACGGTTGAGTGGTATTTAGTATGTACAACTTCGATCAAGAATACATAGATTTCGGATCGGCGCGAAAAATACGTTTCGATGAATAACCGCGCACTTGCGGCGTGAGCTCTTATTTTGTTTAGTTCGGTCCGGTCGAAACCCAGCCAACGTTAACACGTCATTCACAAAGCCACAATGCGTATTAAAAAGTTGTAAGAATAATGCCCGAAAAAGTAATTTATCAGTCGAACTGTCTTACTTTCGGTAAGTAAATGTAGAATAAGTTATATATAAGCCTTTATATCAACCAATAACATTTAATTTTTAGCAAAATTACCAATTTCAAACCACCACTAAGAATGTTTAGTCAATACCCAACACTTGCCAATGCGAATGTTGGGCCAACATTTGGTTAAACAGAACATTCAAGTTCCGAGCAGTTCTAAAACCTGGCTTAAACTGCTCAGTGTAAAGTCAAGTCATACCATCACCACGGCATCGCGCTCCTTTCGGAGAACTGTTTGAACATTGATATCCTCAAAGGTGAACGGCTATTGTTGTCTCTGGCATGTCATGCCAGGTTTTAAAACTGCTCGGAACTTGAATGGGTTTTACAAAGCTGATGGTAAGGCCCCAGGTATCGGGTAATCAAGGTACATAAAAACTTTACTTACATCACGTACATTCTCCAACCAGACTTTTACGTATATTTTAGACAATATCGTCTAATATAAGTCGTCAATACTCCCAGACACATTCCGTCGGCCATATTACTTTGCAGACGCTTTAAATTCCCAAAATAATTACTTAACGTAAATTTCGATGCTACTTTTTTATATATGCTCGCCAGACAACTATTTTAATACCTTTTATAAGGGCAGGGTTGGAACGGTTTCATGGTTTTATGATACGGAACATCTTAGGCCAACCCTAACCTGACCACTTATCCCGTGAGTAGTTTTGGCAAAGGGTTATGGAAAGGCGCAGGACGTGAAGACCTCCATAACAAGACTAATATTTTTCCTACACGTGGTGCCGCCTGTTATTGTATGGTTCCATCAGAAACAGACGTAGCCGATACACTAGACGAAATTCCTATATCAATCCCCTTACACCCCTCCCCTTCCCCACCCTTCCAAATCCCCACTTCCACGCTATCCTACAAACTCCTTCACAATTCCTTTTCCACTATGGAAACACTGTGATTGGGTTTCCGTGGCTCTGACATCCCACAGATGAGTAATGACAGGAGGGGAGTCCGACCACCCACGTGTCTTGGTGCTGCACGTGGGGGCCCGTGTGGGTGGATGAAACCAACCTGGAGGCTGAGCGCAGACGCAACACTCTTGTTTGTTGTAGACTTCATCCTAAACCGGAGGCCAAGAAGTAGCCAACCCTGGCAATTCAGCACAAACTTTCGATGTGGTCGAAGATGTTATAACGCTAGACCTAGAATGCTCACTGGCTCTCAAGGACTGCTGCGTGAACACACTATGTGCGTGGTGACAGTTTTTCAAACTTGAGGGTGGTTGCTAGCCAGGTGGGTTCGAAAGTACCCTACCACCATGCTCGGAATTTTAGAACAAGTAGTTTTGGTGAAGGTAACACCCGTACTTCAGTACCAGCATATAATCAAACGCACGAGCAAAAAGAGTAAGAAAGATTATAGCAACTAACTCAAATCGCGACATTGGTTCCATAAAAAAGAATGATAATACTCTCACAAAAACAGAAACGGAAGCATACACAGAACTACTAGAAACGCATTTACCCGGGTGTAGAATATCAGAAACAATTAATTGGCACGAAGAACAGCCACCAACACCCACAACAATGGACTGGATTGTTGCTCAGACCATTGGTACGAGGATATAATACACATCGGGTGGCTGGACTGATAGTAATCACCCGACATCACGCAAAATGCGCACTGTCGGCCTGGTTGAGGAAAAGAGCCCACCCACCAAGTTCCCAGTCACAAGCATACCTACAGTATCCCAACCCTAAACATGGCGGTTATGGATAGGGTTGAAACAAAAAAAAAGGTCAAACGCTTGCCTATTACCAATAATAACAAAAAAATACAAAGAAAATCTATATCGATACTTGCTTCTCATATATATAATTTTAAGTAATCTATTAGAATTAGAAAAATAAGGATGAATTTTCAATATCTTGGCTAATCGCACGTTCTGATAGGGATTGTGGTTAAATATTATGGCAATTCTAAGTGTAGCGTGAGAGGAATAAAAACCTACCTAGGGTCGATGACCTTGTCATCAATTTTTTATGTGCAAGCTCCAGTGTCATAGATCATTATCTCTTTTTTCGTTTGTCATATTACTTACGCGATCACTGTCAACTCTTGTCAACATACGATTTAAATACCAAAATACAAATAATGTTTATTAATTAATATTCTCATAAGCTTAAATATTATTGTTTAACCTTAATTTAAATTATTAGATAGCAAAACTCTTAAGAAAATAAAATCCATTAATTATGAACGTTCTTTTAATCATGACAAACATTGAAAGCATACTCTGGCTTAGCCAAAGCCGTACTTATCTAAGTATTGTCGAAAGTAACGTATATTTATTGCCTTTGCTTTGCTAAGTCAAATGTCATATTACTTCGCATTAATTTCTTTCTTTGACAAAGAAATATTCTCAAAGCAAGTTATTTTATGCACACGTAAATAAATCATTAAAATACACAACTTTTCATGTATAATGCAGAATTGTATGAATAATTTAAAATGTGATTGGTCAATTCCAAAAAATAAGCAATTTTGAAAATGTTTTATTGATGTTTGCTGAAACTATTTTACTTTTAGAATGTTTGTTTGTCAGTAACGTTGGAACTTTTAAGAAGCATAGCTTAATAGATAATCTGCAATAAACATGAAATACTTAGACACAAAAGTGTTGATCACCTGTGTAAATTGTTTTCGGTAACTGGCATGACACTATGGCAGTGACTTCACGACATGTCTTTGTCTACATAAAATAACTAAGATTATGGAACAGGGTTTATGGCCACTGATCAGAAAGCGAAAGTATAGCCCGTAACTATTGGGGTTGGGAATTCAGTTGGCAATACTGCATGTAAACTAAAGATGGCTGGTGATGAAAATGACAGGTTCGTAATCAAAATACGACTTAATCGGAAATTTCTACTTGTATTTAGATATTTTTTTATTTGAGTTAAGCTTACAGCTCATGGTTACAATACATAGTGTAATTCTTATGTTATAGTAAGCTCAAGCCATCCAGTGTAGCAATTATAAGAGAAGTGTACGACAGCGAAAATGCCCACATTAAATTTGAAATGGAATTGGAAAGAGCACTTGAGGCCGGCGTGAGTGTAATTGTGATAGAACCAGAGCCTCTGGGCGAAGAAACAGCTCGATGGATTTATGTTGGAAACCTCTTGCATAAGGTCTCAGTTTATAGTGGACTCTGCAGCATCGTTACAGGTATATTTCTATAACGCATACTTACTTATGACTGCTTCCAAATACCATCCTATCTTATTAATATCATAAATGCGAAATTTGAGTGTATGATTGTTACTTTTCCATGCTCAAACGGCTGCACCGATTTCGATGAAATTTGGTATTGAGATAACTTAAACCCTGGATTAAAACAAAGGATTATTTGAATGTTGCACCACCACGCGGGTAAAACCTCAGGGCGCAGCTAGATGTAGATGAATTCGAAAGTGAATTGCAATAACGAATGTACTTTCTTACACCAACAGCTGATGTTTTTAGTTTTTTACACCATTAGATTGGTAGGTATATAATATAAATTTGTCACATATAAACAGTGACAATTATAACATAAACAGTTCAATTGATATAAATGGTTCTGTCTTAAACAAGTTATAAAGTCCATTTTTGGTACCTGAGCACTAATGATTTTAAATACCTACTACTGCAACATAAATTAAGAAAATTGACCCTCACGATATTTATCCTGTTTTAATCTCAAATATTTCAGTACAACATGGCTATTTTGAATTACATTCTATTGTCACTAATTTAGCAGTTTTAGATTTGTTTTGAAAAACATGAATCTCAGTCCAGGTAGATGTGGTCTATACAAAAAAGCCTTTGATCGTGTTGACCACATCATTGTGATTCGGAAGCTGTATGAGCTGGATATACGTGGTGATTTGTTAAGATAGTTGTTTCTGATCTAATTTCACTAAAACCTCACCTGGAGTTCCACAGGGAACCCATTTAGGACCTCTTGATTACATGTCTTTTATAAATGACATTCAGGAATGCTTCCATTATTCAAGACATTTGCTGTACGCAGATGACAAAAAAAATAATTATATCAGTTTGAAGCACAGCTGACTGCAATAGGCTACAAGCCGATTTGCAAGGTCTCTTTTTACTACTTAAAAAATCAATTTTACAGTGAATGTAACCAAATGCCAAATAATATTTTTCACTTGTAAGATAAACCCATAAGTCATAATTACACATTGAATGTCACTACAATAACATGAGTCAATGTAGTTAAGGACTTGGGTATACTATTAGACCATAAATTTCTTCTTGATAGTCATATCGATACAACAGTTAACATCATTCGGAAATTTTAAAAGTAGTATACTTGGCTTTAGTTCGTAGCAGTTTAGAGTATGCAAGTAATATATGGAATCCCCAATATGTATAATGAGCAATTAGAAAATAATCAGAACAATTTTTTTTAAAAAATTTGTGCCATACACCCTATCCACCTTATCACTTATGAAGAATGTTGCATTAAATTTAATCTCCTGTCTTTAGAACTAAGATAAACTGTATCTGATTTAATGTTACTGTATGATATAGTTCATTTCTATACACCTAGACAGAGTACTTTCACACTCCCCTCTTCCGCAGCCCCATTCACCAAATCAACTATGGAGAAAATTCAGTTCTTACACACATTCTATCAGATCTACTCACAAAAAGAATTTCTCTAAAACTGATCCATTTTCAAATAAAGTCTACTCAGGTTAATTCGAAATTCGAGGACTCTTAAAATATTATGAATTATCGAGTGTTCGAAATATCAAATTGTTTAAATACAAACTTTTATTTAATCTGTATAAAACCAATGAAAGCAACAGGACTTGAAACTTTACTAAACAAACCAATTCATGTGGATGTGTGTGTCAAACTAATCATTACAAAAACAAAGGTTCGTGTAGGCTTGCCATCTGTCTGGGTTTACTCGGATCTGTCCTAGTTTAAAGGGCGTCTGGACAGCACCCTCCTCCCACTTTCCACACACACACACTCACAGTTTGAACACTGCACATCCACACAATTTTATTGGTTGGTAAATACCATAGTGTTTAATTTTGACTATAATTTAACTATTACCCTTTTTGAAAATCTAGATATTCAAAAAGATATGTTTAATTTTATGGAATGAAAACTGTTAGGGTGTTATGTCAAGGTCCAAAGAATCTTCTATTTCATATACAGTCTTAACCAATTTGGAGTCACATTAGCTAACAAAGTCCCTCATAAGTAGTAGAAGTTGGTTTTTATACTTTTTATTTAATTTAATTATTAATATTCAGTATCACTTTCAGGTGCCGCTTGGAGTTCACTAGCATGCTCTCCATTCGGCCTAGTATCAGTTCTGTGTGCTGGATGCTACACCCTAGCCTGGCAGTGGGATCCTTGTTGCAAATATCAAGTAGAAAAAGACCGCCGGCATCTTTCAACTTTGCCTGTATTGAGTGATCTCACATCTGCCTCACCTGTTGTCCTTGTTCATACAGACAATAAGAGAAAAATTATATTGCATACTAGTGTGTCTTTAGCAGCTGCTGCCATTTGCTTATGGAGACTGTATAAGATCTTTAAATAATGATTAAAGGCTTTAAGAATACAAGCATTAAGCTTGACTAGGAAAAGGCGCATTATTTCTTTGACATAGAAAAAGTGTTACAAGCTTTCAATTGTTTTTTTAATCTGTGTCATATTATGTAAATTATTATTTTGATGTAAGATACAGTCAATGTAAAATAAATGTTAGTCAAAGATCCTGGATCAATGATGTTATTATATTAGAATTAGAGGAAGTGTTGTACAAAAAAAAGAATATTTTATTATAAGAGAGCTTTTAGTTAATCAAGAGTGATAGTAATAGCAGTTTGTAGATTGTTGTGTTATAGTTAGAGGATACCAGTGACCTATAAATATGTTGTCGCTGTTATCATGCAATAAAAATAATATTTAATTACCTTTATTGACTTTTGTTATCCCTGCTTCATAATCAATTGTCTTGAAAGACATGACTGCTGTAGTGACTATTTTCTTTTGTATTGTAGGAAAAAATGCCGTTTTTAAATAAAGTTAGATTTATCTAGGTTGACAGATAGGTTTAAAACAATACCTACATAAATAAATACGCTTTTATGTGTCTCTACCTTAGCTTTTCTACCATAAAATAAACATGTACCTTATGAATCAATAAATCACAAGAATTACTTACGTAGGTAGTAAGTGAGAGTTCCGACCACAATCGGTGGTCTTTTTCAAGGATACGGACGCGGTCGCTCCTCGCCCCCCGCAACATGACATCGCGTGAGCAGCGCGCGGCCGCCCGCAGCACTAGGCATAAAGCGACCGCGCCCGTATTCTTCTTGAAAAAGACCACCGGATGTGGTCGGCACCCTCGCCCCTTCTGCCACCCGCTGTATAAGTCGTTTTTTTTTTCCATTTTACTCTCAAGATCTTTGTTGTCCAACACAATATATAGTATATTTCATTACGAGTGCGGAAAGCATTGCAAAGAAGTCCGACAAATGTCTACCCGAGCCGAAGGCGAGGGTTGACAGTCGGCACAAGTTGCAATGACGGTTCCGCACGTGTACCTACTTAACGACTATTTTTAATACAGTTGCGAAAAAATGAAGCAACTTCATAAAATAATAAAAACACAATAAACTCACTTTTTTTCTTTTCTCTCCACGCAATAAATTCGTCATATGTAGCAACTTTTTGACTTTTCCGGTAAAATGTTCTCCGAAGCATTTTGTGCAATTATACTGAGTTCCGGTAGTGTTATTTCAAATAAAATATCGTAGAAATTACTCATATTGAGCAAAAAACAACTAAACTTGCAAAAAACATTTTTAGAAAATGGCGCTAAACGTAAAAGAATTTAAGCAGTGATTTTTTTTGTTTTCTGCACCCACTCTGGGTAGGCAAAGGATACTTCTATGCCCATACAGCCAAGTCTTCAGTAGAATTTTTTTAATGATATGAAATGGAAATGAAATTTAATGAGATGAAATGAAACCTAATCAAACTCATTGAATCTAATCATTAAATCTGATATTGAAACAAATTAGTAGCTTCTTTTTAGAAATATTTGCATGAATCATAAAACCTATGAATTTTTTTTAGTAAAAACTTTGTGGTTGTTTTTTTCTTTTTAATAGACTTTATTTTGACAGTTGGGAAAGAGAACGCATGAGTTCGGAAAAGGTAAAGAAAAAGCATGAGTATGTAATAGCTCACTTCCCGAACCTATACGTCCCTGCAATACGCCACTTTTTGAGCAACTGTAGTTAAAAAAATATGTACATTATTTTGTTATACATCTAATATATAGGTACAATTTTCATGTCAGTGTTTGTAACTGAACTCCTACGAAACGGCTTCACCGATTTTTATGTAATTTTTAGTGTATATTTGGTAGGTCTGAGAGGTCGTAACCTATTTTCCACCCCCCTACCCTCATTTTAATAACGTAATACAAAAAATGTAACCGGTGTCGTGTCACTAACATTTCGATATTTTATTTATAAGCATTTTGGGAGGTCAGCTAATTCCACTGTATAATTTGAGATGTGACACATCTTAGATGATGTAAGCCCGTTATGAACGAAGCGTTTTTTAGCTTTGTGTCGTGGTGTGCTCATCGACCTTGTTTCAGTAAATTATGGTCGTTAAAAAGAATGTACCTGCACGAAGTTTTTTAATACTTTTATTAGACAAAATATACTTGTGCATATTCCTCTTTCTAAACTCTTTATGATCATGATGACTTCAAGAGGTAGTATCGAGCTCGTTCTATAATGATTGTTCATAGCTGCCAAAAAGACATACATAGGCAGTTGTGTAAGTAGTGATGTGATATAAATTTTGACATGACTAGCCAGCAAAGAGCCAATGGTAGCACTAGTAAGTGGTCCATCACCACGGCACGGCGGGCCAATTTTATATAATTAGTTGACAATTCTCATATATGTTGATTCTTAGTCTGACAACTAAAAGTAAAGTGTATGCAACTATTGCTAAAAATACTGCAAGCTTCATGACTGAAAAATCGATTGGCTATTTTTCTATCATTTATAATTGAATCCAATATCTTTTTTAAATAATATGTTCAAACAATGTCGATCAGACAGATGGCAATACGACATCCATAGTCGGTAGATATCAGGTAAAACTCGTCGCAAATCACGAGGGAATACGTATTTTCTTAGTTGTGGACGTACCTGCATACACCGTTGACCGCATCTCAACATCATCCATATCACGTACAATCACTATCTATTGGTACACTATCTAATATTTTTCTATGAAGTTGTAATACTTGTGCCTGTGATTGATAATGCCATTAAAGATTCAAGCTATTTATAATTTGACAAAGTACATTTTGGTACCTAATGCTAATAACAATATGATAACTAATGAGCATTTGTACACTCCTTTAACTTTATGTAAATTTTTAAAAAAACAAATTGTATCACCTAAGCATTGTATGATTTCGATTACATAGTTGGACAGTGGTGGTGATTCTGACTGCATATAGTATAGATAAAGCTTTCCGGATAATCAGCATTGAACTTGTAAGCCTGTAATATTAGAAGCTACTTAATATGCTTGCTGAGCATGATAATGATTTTTTTATTTAGCATACACTATTTTATCTAAATTTATATATAGTTTAAAGTATCCAGAATAAGGAACTGAACATTTAATTAAACTATACATCGTCAGAACACCAGAATCGACCGGGTGAACCGATTTTGATAATTCTTTTTTATTTGAAAGCTGGTGTTTCCCATTTAGGTTTCAAAATCGGTCAAGCGAATTTTGAGTTGCACTCCAATAACTGAAAAGTGTTACCTCTATCTGGATTATTTCCTAATTGAGAGTGAAGAAATCGGTGAACATACACAATGATAATTGATCCCATGAGTAGCAAAGGTCACTGAAATTGGTGAAAGAAAAAATATTACAAAAAATGGAACCGACTTCAACACTCAAAAGTGTGAAATAACTTGTCGCAATTGGTACCACGCGCACAATATCTTGATAATAGTTACCTACTTTTGTAGTATCATGGTACCGACTTCAATTTCACATTTTTTTGTGTTTGAAGTCAGTTCCTTTTTTAGGTATTTTATTTTAGATTTAATATACATTTTCTTTTGTTTCAGATTCACCACCACTATTGGCATTCTATACATATACAAGTATTAATACAGTAATAATCATTGCATGCATTTCTCTGTATTATTCTGATAGCGTAGTTTTGTTGGCCCTTTTGTTCATAAGCCAGAAATAAAAAAATGGTGCAGCATGTCTCAAAAATATCCCCAATCGTGGCACAATCTGGCTGACAATTAATTCTTTTTTGTTATAAACCACTGTATCTAGAATCTTCTTTGCAGTGTACTCCGGTGTGAATCCAGCTGCAGTGCTTTTGTCCATCACTGCAAAATAAGTAATATGATATTGAAAAAAAGATCTTAGTGGTAATCAGGGGTCAGGAGTCGGTGTAACGATGTTTCGGTCTGAGATTCGGCTGCAAATTACTACATGAATCGAGCATGTAATCAAAATATATTTTTAATTAAAGTAATATTAATTGACGTTTTCCTAAAAATTACATTCACATAGTTTTAAGGAAAAGGTATCGCACTCGGCAGCAACCTATTCCAGGTGTAAACAGGTAACACTTTGTAAAAATTATATGTTCAAAATGAATATTCATCATTTATATCTTACTTTTTTGTGTGAATGATCAAATACCTGTGCCCATGCAACAGTGGTTGGGGTTATTCAGCTATACGAGTTTTTGCTCATGTGTCAGTAGCAAGTGCTCTCAACCAACAGCTTAAACAATAGTAGGAACGACTTTATTATCCCCAAAAAGAATTATATTACCACATTTTTGGTAAGTTGCATTTAGAATTTAGAACACATATGTATAATATAACAAAACACATATTTTAAAATAAGAAATTGAATTTGTCTATACTCTTTTGAATTACAAAAAAGGTGAATATTTATCAAAATAAAAACCTCGATTATTTATGTAAAAATTATCTGAGTGATTAAGCTTTGCTCGGTTTTTCAATAATATACACAAACAATTGATTTTCTTGGTGTAAAATCAAATCAAACACGCATTGGATTATTGCTGCTAACAACGCCATCTATTGTCAAGTAGCTTTAGTGTTGCTGTGCCAGTAAAACAGTTTAGTAGTTTAAATAGTATTACAACGTTACTGACAAACAAACATTCTAAAAGTAAAATAGTTTCAGCAAACATCAATAAAACATTTTAAAACTTGCTTATTTTTTGGAATTGACCAATCACATTTTAAATTATTCATGAAATTATACATTAACAAATTATACATTATACATGAAAAGTTGTGTATTTTAATGGTTTATTTACGTGTGCATAAAGTAACTTGATTTTAGAATATTTCTTTGTCAAAGAAAGAAATTAATGCGAAGTAATATGACGTTTGACTTAGCAAAGCAAAGGCAATAAATAAACGTTACTTTTGACAATACTTAGATAAGTACGGCTTTGGCTAAGCCGTATATATTTTAAAGTTACATTTTTTAATCTACTCATAATACAATAAAAGGCCGTGAGTACCAACCTCCATGATGATCTCCAGAGCCAGTGTATGCGTTTAGAGAAATGTTAGTTCTTATATATCCTGGGCTGATGACTGTTACATTGATATTATGCTGGTGCATTTCTGCCCTGAGGCAATCTCCAAAAGCCTGCATGGCATGCTTTGTGGCCGCATATGCTGAGCGATCCGGTATGGCAATGAGGCCTTGAACAGAGCTCACAAACAGAATGTGACCACTTTTACGCTTCACCATCCTGGGCAGAACAGCTGTAAAATATAATAATGACATTCAAATTTTAGCAGGAAAAAGTAAGATTGAGTGAGATTTAAAGGATGACTATATAAAATACTGCCCTGTCGCTTTGAGAAGAACAAGCTGTCTTAATTTATTCCAAGTTTATATCGCACTAAGACATTTTTATAACTATTTTTCATGCAAGACCTATGAAGTAAGTTCCATTAAAATAGCGATGATAAAATACAAAGTGACACAATATTTAATTAAAAATTACTTCATGTCATTGATCGAGGGTAAAAAATACTTTACAACCTACTCTCATATTTACCAAATACTATATACAAAGTATTTCGTAAAAATCAGGCAAGCCGTTTCGGAGGAGTTCTGATAACACTGTGACACAATATTTTTAAATTACATTTTATAGGTATAGCATATTATATGGGATCTTCATTTTACCACTATCTTAGTTGATGGTTAGTGATTGTGGTCCAAGATGTAATCACATCATAGACCTAGAATGTTTATTGGCTCTCAAAGACTGCTGCCTGAATACACTGGTTGGTAATAATTTTTCCAACTTGAGGGTAGCAGCTACCAAGGCAGATACTCGAAAGTACACTACCACCATGCAAAATATTTGGAAGACTGTTCATATAATATATTTTAGTATTGTATATATACTGGTAGAGTCTATTCATCCTTACTTGACAGAAAAGGTAAACAATCCACTGTCATCCACAAAAATGACGAATCTTCGCTGAAAATCACAATTTAGACAAACTCAATAGTCCCTGGATATAGTAGATACATAAACGCTTCTATTTACGCACGACAAAATTCATCCTGATTACACTCATTTTCATTTAAATAAGAAATCTACAAAGAATGTCACCCCATTATTTTGATTTGGTGGTTTCCATACTCTACAGAATTTAGTGATGGGAATGGTAATTCAAGAATGAACGGATTATGTAAGCTTTGGGAATGAATGTGTTCATTGATAAGTTAAGTTAATAGAACATTTATTAACTTAGTAGGAAATAAAACAAAAATTCAAGATTTTTTTGTCTAGTAAGAAGCAAAAATTATAATGAACAGATACATCTTAAACGAAAACATTAATTAGAAAATATTTTTATTTTTTCATAACTTTAAAAAAGATTTGCCTGCTGCACAATTTAATATCTCTCCTTTCTTGTTAATTTTTTGGAAGACAGTAATGAGTGACCAAAAATAATATAAAGCGAAATAAAACACAGTCAATAATGCAAGGACAAATATTTCATGTCCATATATTCAAATTATTTGGCCGGCTTTTGCTGGCCTCAAATTATTGCAGATATTGTGGGTAACTTAACTTGGTTTAATTTGACCTTTCCAAGAGACGGGTTTGTGCTTTCACCGCAATAAAAACCATTTGTTGCAGCTCTTTGTTTTCAGAACACCCCCCTCAAGGTCTCGGAGAGATTAAGTGGGTGTTGACATTTCTGCAAATGTCCAGTTCCGCGAGCAAATAGCATGCAAGGCCAAGCTGGCATACAAAAAACTTGGAGTACTGAACAAAGCAAAGCGGTACTTCACTTCAACGCAAAGGCTTTTGCTTCACAAAGCGCAAGTGCAGCCTCACATGGAGTACAGCGTTTGGAACGGTGCACCCAAGTATCAGCTTACGATTTTAATGCATTGCAGCTTGATTGATAGCTCTATCAGAATTTTCAACGCCTCCAAACTCACTGGATGCCCCTCAGTATAGATAGAGATATTCGGCCTCTATGTATTTTCTAACATATATACAACAGGGAGTGTTCTGAATTGCTCTTCAATCTTATTCTGGCATCATGGTTTTACCACTGCACTAGCTGGCACCGCTTGAAAGCTGATCCACATATTATTGAGTCATGGGAGTCACATACTATGCGATTCCATAGATTGTTTCTACAACACACCTGCAAAATGTGTAACAAGCTTCCTATCTCGGTGTGTCCAAGGAGTTACACATATTGTAACTCCTCGGACACACCCGTTATTCAAAGGAGGAGTCATAAGACTGTTGGCAACATGTCGTAATGCACCTAGTATAACAGAAATCCACAGGCGACGATGATGGCTTACCATCAGGCGGCCTTTTTGCTTATTTGCCACCTATTACTTTTAAAAAAATGCCTGTATAAAATCACTAAACTCACAGCCGTGTCCGAGCTAGTTTATTTTATAGAGGTATGACTTGACCAGGACATTTTTGATTTATTTACTATCAACTCTAAAATATTTGAAACTTGGCACTGGCTGAATACACAGATTTGTGGTGCCTTGTACATATACCTATATAAGAGAAAAAGAAAAAGGAGAACCAACGCTTTAGATATGCATGGATTTACATGTTCATTCACTTTATCTACACTTGTCGTTCATTCGAAGGTGCTCCATCCCTAAATCTTGTCTACGGTTGTGTTTGTTTACATTTATTGTCAGGTAAGGATGAACGTACTATAGAATGATAATTGTATACCTTTTGTCAGAGCAACAGAACCAAAATAGTTGATAAACATAATCTGCTGGTCAACTTCAATTTTGGTTTGAAGTATAGAGCCACGGTGTGACACACCTCCATTATTTATCAACACATCTATTTCTCCACATTGTTCATACACTTCCTGGACAAATTTATCCAAGTTGTCAATGTCAGCCAGGTCAAGCTCAATAACAACAGGTTCTTGAGTGGAATGAGGCTGTGAACATAAAAAAGTTATTAATATTTGATTTACAAAGTTATAACAGTAGTTCGCCAATAAAACAAAGAAAGTAAATTTACGAACTAAGTAATTGTAGTCCGTGTCAATTTTATCAACCATTTGGTCGATTTTGCCCCTAGTAAGGTTGCTATATTTTAAAGCAACAATCGGTTTTAATTAGACTATTAGGAATATTCAGACACATTTCAATATAGCAGGTATAATATAAAGCTAAACACATTATTTTACAGATCTCTCCTAAAACCAATCCTATGCTAGAGATATTTTATCAAAGGGTGTCAATCAAAAATGTGAATTGCTGAATAAGATAAACATTCTAACTTCTTTTGAGTGGTAAGTTTGGAATATTGTGTATATACATATACCAATTCCTAATAAAGAATAATTAGAAATAAAAAGGTTCTATAAAATATTACTGTCACATACCTATGCTATTGAACCAGTAATACATGAAAGTCTGGAGAGTACTATTTAAGTTTAATCTAGTTGGAAGATTCTCTTATAGTAACTATATTGTATACATGTTTTATGATACATAAACTCTACAATAGGCACCATCACATTGTTCATTTAATTCATTATACCCATTAAACATCATAAATTATAATATTAAAGCTAAGTTAACAATAATAAAAACTAAGATTGAGATTTCTCACATACATATTATTGATTGACACACTTCATCCATACTTATATGAAATGTAAGTTGAAGCATTGTGCTCAATTTACTCCTTCAGCTTTATCTGTTATAACAGATCACAAAATAAAAATATCAGATTTGGTATTTATTGCACTCTTTAGCATACAACAACTTTCACCACTTTCACCTCCTCTTAACTGTTTCCCAACACGTAAGCATTTTGCTTTTAAATTAAAACTATATAACACACCTGGGTATAATACTCTTATTTCACAGATCCGGTCTTACATATTCTGTCACAAGCTGACACAGAAATAGTTTGCTTCAAGTTCTACTCATTTTTATATATGACTAAAGATTTTGTTTTAACTTGAATAATCGAACTATGGCTAAAGTGCTAATAGTTGAGTACACAACTATTGCATAAAATGAACAAATTAAAATTCCAAATCACTTCCTATATTACTTCTATGACATAGATCAGCTCATGCAACACTTAGCATTTAGCCTCCTATAATCCAATATATGATAGCTATAGAAGAGTACATAAAACCCATTGGAATAAATTAATTTACACAGTATCACATCATAACTCACCAAATTCTTGCCTAAAAGCTCTTGTTTGACTCTTTCTAATTCAGTTTTTCTTCTTGCTGCTAAAACAACTTTACTTCCTTGCTCATGAAAAGCATGAGCAAGGGCTTCTCCAATACCTGAACTTGCTCCAGTAATAACCACAACCTGGAATTTACACGTACACCGATAATAATCTTAAACTACCTTCAATAAAATTAACATTTGACTGAAACTTCAGAGATTATTTTTTTTATAAAACAGAATACAGGAACATATTACATGATCAAGTTTTCGATATGCTTCGATAGATAAATGATCACTATTTATAGTATTAACTAAATTGCAGGGTCACAACAATGATCATACACCAAATCAAACTTGTTTTACCTACCTTTCCTTCTAACGCAGCTCTTCTTTTTTTTTGGCTGAAATGGTTGCATATACTGTACATTGTAACACCCAAAGTTACAGGCAAACACACATATCTCATGCACCATGTAATAGTATCAGCGTTCGAGTGTAACGGTAACTTCATGTTTTCAAACTCGTTTTACACCACTCTAACTTAAAATCCCCACCTCTAATATTAATTCTCCTCACTCTGCAACAACTTGATAAACTTGTTTACAATCCAAATCTTACTCTATTTCACTGATTAGAAAGCGAAATAGATATTAATCACACGAAGAACGGACCGGTCCATATGGACTTTGCCGTAGCGATCACTGACACGATATTTGACAGATTTTAGTGTTGTTCTCTAGTGTATTATGCAGGAGTATCGATATCGATATTTATAGGGATGGGAAAATCTTTATTCAGGCTTTTTGGTCTAGCATAAGAAATCCTCAATGCTATAATATATATACACCTACTCAATGCCACATTGCATGGCAATAAAAAGTCAAGTATTTCTAAAATAACTTTTAATTGTTTAAAAAAATATGTAAATGTAAAGGTACAATCTGCTTAATATGTGTATATCTATAAGTGAGTATACATAATGCATAAACATACTAAAGTTAATGTTTTTTAAACAAATAGAAATTCATTTTTTTTAAATTGACTGCATCGAACTGGAATCTGTCTCTTACAAAACCGCAAATATTTTACCTGAAATGGAAAAAAACTATAGAGGTACATCTCATTAAATACAAATATTTTTGCTGAAAATAGGTAATATATACAGTGTGTTGCATTTATGATACTTGTGAGGCAATTATACAATTTATTATTCTAAGTCTTCAGATAACTGTGCTATTTCCTAATTTTTATGCCAATTCAACTCATACGCTCATTTTTTGGCACTTAAAATAATGACTGAAGATTAATTGTCAATCTTACAATCCGAGATGCTCTAAGCCGTAAAATGCGACACTAGCCATTTTTAAACACGTAGTATTAACGATAACCTTATGCCTTATATTAAACTATTATAATTTATTAAAGGAGCATTAGGTTATCAAGTGTGGATCTCATAAATAAGTTTCATGCTCCCTTTTTGTTTTTCTCAATCGGGCCAGCAGTTGTGCAGCACATGCAAGGATCAAATATTCATATAATCAGGCAAATATAATGGGACATTCAGACACGTAGAGAGAGATCTTTGCTTTCAAAACATGGAGCTCTAGCTCTCCTTAAAACAATTGGTTGTGACATTGCCTGTGGTTGTATGTAGTCCAGTTTTTAGTTATTTCCTTAGTTTTTTAATATCATTACGTATCTATTGATACTAATATTATAAATAGGTAATGTTTATGAGGTTGTAGCAATGATGTTTTACTAAAGATGACCTATTTATACTGCGCGGTGCTCAGATTTTGTTCCTTTACGACATAAACATGCTTACTGCGACAGATAATACGGTACAAATAATATAGAAAAGGATAGCTATATGTTTAGACTTGCGGTTGAAATACGCATCGCAATGAAAATTACTACAACTGACTTCATTTTGCCGCCTCAGTTTCCGCGCGCTTGTGCGACATCTACCTCATTTATACATATAATATACAAATACAAATATGTTTATTTGGACAGTAAATACAGGATACAAAAGCAACTTATATATGATATGGTAACGAAAACATTGAAACATTACAAAACTATGGCGACTAATGTTGCTATCTATTGTGTCGTGCAAAACCTACACTAAGAAAACATATTTCTTGTGTCGTAGATTCTGCGTTTCCTTCAAATATATTACATTGTGTAGTAGCCTAAACTGGATAAGGGAGATCTACGTTGCCTTCTATTGGTTAAAGTATCGGTTCAGATATCGGTAGATACATAGTTTTACACCTACAACCCAATAATATCCTTTAGTCAGAACTAAAGGAATAATTTAAAATCAAAGGATCAAAGGATTCAAAATTAAAGGATATCATTGGGTTGTAGGTGTTAAACTATGTATCTACCGATATCTGAACCGATACCTTAACCAATAGAAGGCAACGTAGGATCATCATCATCATCATCACCACGCGGGTGTATCCGCGGGACGCAGCTAACTTAATATATAATTAATAAATGTATTTAATTTTTGGACATATAAATCTTGTATTACAAATTTAGGCATAGGTTAGGACTTAGATTAGTAATAGTACATTAGCTACTTACGATGAAATTAAGGTTTCAGCTGTTCAATAATATAAAATAGTATCACGAAGACGAAACAAATTTCCCTTTCTGATTAATGAAAAAAATTATTAAAATTTCTATTTTACGTGAAAGCTAAATGTCAAAGATTCCCGAGTATTTATTGGAATGAGTTTTTCGAATATCTGTCGTTCGTTGAATGCTTGGAGTATATAAATGTAAGATGTATGTAATGATCTGTGAAAAAACGAGTAGTAAAAATAAAAAAAAATTTTCAAAAGCTGCACTAAGTCTTCGAACAAGAATCAGCCTTCAGCCCGATTTAATGATTGCGTCAATCCGTAGCGGTTAGATTCTTATCGTCCTAGGTTAAACTATAAGGACCACAGCATTTGTATGGCAGATTAACAGGGCATCGTGAAATCCCAAATCCTATTTAAATTGATATAAGGATCTATGGTGAAATCAATAGATCAAATAGAATACATACATAAATAGATATAATTTATCACGAGCACAGACTATTTATAGATAATTAAATACATCACACACAGTGCGTTCGAGATGGGCTATGGCATAGTTAAAAACGCCCTGAAAAACGTTTTTGTTCGTTTTGGCACAGGTGGAGTTTTCTTCTTGGTGAGGGATTTTGCACATGACTAGTCTGACTGTGACTGCCGCATACTGTATACGCTGATGACATTTCTAGAGAAATACTTAATCTATGTTTGATTATGATTAAATATCTGGAAGATTATTGATACTAGTCTGTTGCGCGCGACCGCTTTGTCATCTGTGGTGGTGCTGTGGACAGAGTGTGTATAATTGCCGGCCAGGGAATTGGCGCCCTGATAACTACCGACCCAATAAATACCACCCAGATAATTCATGACCATGTACGTCGGTTATCAGGTCGGTATTTCACTGGCTGCGCAGTACTTGGCTGCGTATTCCACCCCGGTAGCGATTTTGTTCGGCACGTATTTCCCGACCAAATAATGCGCGGCCGATAAAAGCCACCCAGATAATTCGCGACCACCTTCTATTGGCTGAAATCCGTTACGCTTATTGGTCTAAAATGATTCTTAAATCGATTCTATTGGTGGAATTATTTATTAAATTGTAAGGCTTTGCTCATCATGCGATAGTCAAAATCCTAGTTTTGCTCAATGCTGACAATCTGGAAAAAAAAACTAAACATGGCGAATGTGTTTGTTTTTGTTTACTTCATTGTGAAATTTCATTGCGTTTATGATTAGTCCATATCTGAAATCTGAATGCTCGTGCAAGAGCGGCACGTCACGGCACGAACGGCAAGTGGAAATCAATCGGTCTTTTCAAATGTCGCCAGCTGTCCGGATGGATTGTTCTTATATCTACAACTAGAGGAAGGATGATAGAACCAGACCGAACAAATTACGTAGACTTTAAATGATTGTGTCTATTGTTCATGAGATATAAAAGGATAAAAGTTATGTCTTCGTGGCCTGTGGCTGGCTGGTATCTATAACAAATAAACAACGTGGGAAAAAGTGACGCGTTAGCTGTCACTGTTGAATCAGAATGTTACGTGAGAAGAGATGGAGTATTGATTGTATCTGTACGAACACCTACGCTTGAGTTACCAAGTTTCGAGCTGGAAGTCTCACCCTCCCATGTTCAGAAGCAACCGTCTATTGAACATTGACAAACCTCTGAAAAAATGAAGGCTGTACTATTTGAATAGTTATTTTATAGATACCTTATAATGGTAGAAAAAAATAAATGCTTGTTATGTGTTTACTGCTGCGCATAGATTAGTAAGTGTGAGTAAATATGTATGGAAAGAACAAAGTAACCATACACATGCCCTCTAAGTCGTCTACTGCTTTACTAGATGTAAAATGATACCAAACAATTCTGTTACTGAGCATTTTTTTTGTTTTTATGACATCCATGCCACCTGTATTTGGTGAAATTGTCTCAGCCCCATAGAAGCCACCATAATAAAATGTTGAAATTACCAGCTTACATACTCTCACAATAAACACTTAAACAGGAACTTTCTGGACTGTATGTATAGTATCGGCATGTCTTCAACACCAAGGATTGCATAACTATTAGGTATCACATCAAATTTTTAATCCATTGTTCAAGTGATTTCCTTGTTTTTGCAAACATGCCACTGCATTGTCATATTCATCTTGTCATATTAAAACTGTAATTATAAACTAACCAACTTTTTAAATTTAATGTAACCATGGACTAGGGCTTTATTCCTGAGCAACCACATCATCTCATCAGCACTAAAAGTACATTTAACTAACTTAATTAATTTCTAACAAAAATGTTTTGCTTTGACCATATAGCATTGTCAGACAGAGGTGCAACCAATATAGTGATGTATAATCTAACATTGTATATTAGTGAGAGACTGAACACAACTCTTCTAATGTCAATATTCATGTTGTACATCCTCTATTCACCCTTATACTTAACTAGTTGGCTAATGTCGATGACACTTTTCCTAATGAAAACTGCTTGGATGGTAACGGGCTTCCATATAGGTTTATATATTAAACGATGTGAAGGGGGGTCTTTATTCAACAAACATGTTTTATTTAAAATGTAAATACTATGGTAATTACTCATGTGACTACGTGAGTAATTCTCATGTTTAATACATTCATAATGTGTCAAAACCACTTCAGTTTTACCAACAAAACATCCTTTATTAAAGTTCATCCTTTTGGCTCTATCATTATAATATCTATCTAACATAAATGTCATATATAGACATGAAACTAGGTTATATAGAAAAACTCTAGTGTCGACAAACAACAACAAGCTGGCCAAGGGCGAATCAGTCCCGTGTTAAAAACACTTAAATGTTTTTTCTTTGGTATGTGATCCCGATTCGCACTTAGCAGGTTATAGTTAATTAGCACAAGCACCAGTGCTCCAGGGGCTAAAATTTAATAAAAAGGGCTGTTGTAAACTGTTAAAGCACCAGTTGTTTAAACAACAACTGTTTAAAATGATATATGTATCACTAGTGGTCATATAGGTACCAAAAATTACCATGTAAGCCGCTAGTACTTTAATTAGTTACAGGAATTTGTCCCATAATGCTTAATGTTGTGTTCCAATGTCATAGTTCCAGACTGGCGCAGCCTGCGGTAGCGGTCAGTTATTGAATTTCTCGTCTTTAACTGACCGCCACCGCAGGCCGCGCCAGTCTAGGACACTAGTACGTCTTGACCGACAAAAGTAGCAGAGTTAGTCGGTCTAGACATACAACAGGAGTACCTAAGTTAGCCGGTACAAGGGGCAGTAGGTACGTTTATAATCTTATAAGGAGTAACATAACCTACAAATTATGTAGTTAATGAAGCGAAGGCTGTTTATCATAGAACACTTAATACAATATCTGTTTATTATTGTAAGTGAGCCTAGCCAAGTGATAAATCATTATATACATCGCTGTTCGCAAAAAACCTTCAGATTTAACAAGCTAAATTATGGAGTAGGGATGGGTAAAAAATATCGATATATCAAAATATCGATAGTAATTAGCGATATTTTTTCCCGCGATATATCAATTTTCGATATTTATTTTCAGATATCAAAATCGATATATTTTTAAAGCTCTGCTGTCTGCTCATGCGTCACATCATGATTTTGACATATCCGATTTCTTAAATTTAGAAAATATGCAGTAGGCTGTATGGGTTTAGTTTCTTTGGTTGTTACAAATACTGGTATGAAAGTTTTTTTTTTATGTCAAGAAATTCGAAATTTTTATTTTAAATAATAAAACTTATGTTGAAACAGCCAGATGTGTATTTGCTTTAAAATTTCGATAATTTAGGCAATTTTTATAAATAATTGCAAATTGGGCAAAAAATATTCAAATATCGATATTTCTTCGGTGATATCACCCAAGGAATATCGATATATTTGAAAAAGATCGTAATTTTTTTTCCATTTGCCCATCCCTATTTTGGAGTATTGCCAGGGTTGCCAACTCAGATCTTAAAAAAGTCGTAGGCCAGGTTTAAAAAATTCGTAGAACTGTACTATTTGCATGTGAAAAGTACGTAGATCTACGTAATTTTTTTCTTGAATTGAAAAATAATGAAATTTTTATCACTTTCGCACAATTAATCGCACGGGAATTAATTAAATACTTAAAAAATAATAGCATTGAAGTCATCTAATTTGAACAGTTAGCTCAAAACTATAATGACTAATTTAACTATGAAACTTAAAAATCGCCACTCATTTAGTCGAAATATGTTCCATATATAATTGGATACTTTTCGTTTATTAATTGTTTTAGCTCAACATTTTGAGTTATTTCTCCTACAAATATAGTTGGACCAAGTGGCCATTGTTATTTAGTAAAATTTGATGAAAAATACGTAGATTCTGGGACTGAAGTCCGTAGATTCGCAGGAACGGGCTAAAATACATAGATCTATATAAAAAAAAGACGTAGAGTTGGCAACGCTGAGTGTTGCCATAAGCAGTGCTGCCAACTGCCTAACCAACAAATTTGGATTTCAAGGTCTAACAAATCTGTAAACATACATTTGGAATATATGAAACAATAATTAGGGTACGTACTGTAACGAAAAAATGAACTATAAAGAGAAAATAATAGATAATATATGTTTTTTTTATATAATTATAGAGATTTTACATAATTATATATTAATTTTACTAAAATTAGTTCCATTCTTACAGTACATTAAAGCATGGTACATTGTTTAGCAATTGTTTCGTAAGTAGCAGTTCCTCTGTTGTCCGCGATCTTTTAATAAAGAAAATATACTTTCTACTGCAGCGCTGGAATGGGGAGGCAAAATAACGCGGTAAGAAGAGATCGTTATATTTGACCAATTTTAACGAATATAGCTATTACTCTCGCATAATTTGTCTATGGTATCATGTAATGAAGTAAACACTTAAATAGCGGCGTTGTGCACTTTTGGGAAAATATATTAAACTCGCGTCTGGACACCTGGCGTCAGACGCGTGACGTCATATGGAAATTTAAACAAATGTATTACGAATAAGGAACATTTTTGTTTGTTGGTAGGTATAAAAGCAGAGACAGGCCGGGCCCGTATGCGGCACGGCCGTGCAGAGATAACATTTCAAGCGTTTAACATGTTGATTTTGACTTCATATCCACAACGTTAATGTTCAAAATTTCACTTTTGCCGGCACTCCCGGAGTGCAACCCGTTTTTTTTTTGTGAGACGAATCGATTTCACGACATTGAAAACAAGTTTAATCAAATTAAGCTATTATACAACTGTGTAGAAAAGCAGTTAGTAGCAATATGAACTGAATGGGATTAACTGCTATTAAATTGAGTTACTGTGTTCTTGTGAGTTTAACTATAAATTAAAAATTAGTCTACGATATCCACAAACGTAATCTATCTTTTTAGCTGATATAGGTATTAAGTATATGATTTTGTATGGTGCTCCAGCATAAAAGTTTTTTTGTTTTTATGCAATTGCAATAACGCTCGTGGTACATTGTAGACAAAGGGTTTCTGAGAATGCAACTTTGAAGTAGAGAATTTAATTCTTATTTTATTTCTGCATCTCCATTGCAGGACACAAGAAATTGCGTGGAAAATAATAATGTAACACGTATCACGGCAGCGAAAAACTTAGAGTGAGGAGCACCATCCAACGTTAGCGTTATAGTACCCGTCAAATCAATAGTTAGGCAAAAATTCAGTTGCACCATCAAAAAGTTAAAATGACGTCACGATTTTACCATAACCATAAACACTCACTTTTAGCTGGTTGTTGTTAATATTAGTGTCATGAAATTGTGTTCACACAATGGCGATCAGCAAATGTATTCTGGGTACAGAGTACCCGCCTACCTACTTCTGTCTCTATTTCTGTCTCTGTTTTCTCGGTCACTTACTCAGCTCAAGCTCAAAAGCTCAGTACATGCACATACCATAAAAGTGAAGTTGTGGGTTGATTTTTATATGCAAACAATTTTACATTGAAATCCAAAAATATTAGGTGACATATTTCGTAAACCTATACAATAATGTCACTATTTACAAGATATCTTGTGGGAAAGAAGTAGTTCATTTGAGGACTCTGTAAAAACGAAAACTATAAAACTCTGTTTGTGGATAATACTGGTCGCAGAAAAAAGAAATTATAATCATCAAGAAAAGATCGGTTGGATTAAAGTTAATCCCACAAAATACCACGCACAAAAATTACAAAATTAAACATCAAAACTTCTCGCCTCCGTCCGAGATCACAATAATTGACGAAAGTGAAAGTGACATTTGGAGACAGCAAATAGAAAGTGTTCCAACTCAAAATATATTTTCCCTGAATAACTTTAGGGACAAAACCTCATTTGACTGGCAGTACAGCATCTTTAACTATAGCAAATTTTTTGATAGTGCAACTCCCGTGCGTTAATGTAACTGAAATCAACGTTCGCTAGTGATAAAGTTATCTTTGACCATGACGTAAACTAGAGTTTTGGTGTAACTCACACTTAATCGTTTGAATTAATAAAATTTGTTATAGTTTTGAAAATCACGAGACCAAATAACATTACTAAAAAGCCAAAATTTGCTTGACGTAGGGCGTGCGTAGCCAAAACTCCTAATAAGCGAAAAAAATGAATCGTGGACATCTCTGTCGATCGCATCCGGTAGACAAAATATTGTGATCAGAATTTCACGACAGGCTATGTTTTTATGATTTAGAGACAAAGAAGAAAAAAATTACATAGTAAATTAATATGACTAGTAAAGTACTATTCTGCAAGCGTTAACACACGCATAACGCTTGACACTGAGAGAAAACATAAAAAATGTCAAAGACACTTTAAAGTGATACACATGAACAACGAGAACGTTTTGTTAAAATGATGGCCCAGTACTTTACAAATTATATTCATATTCATATTGTTATATAATCTAGTGGCCCGTTTTTGTTTCGAGATATGTATTATAGTTATCTTGGTAAGCAGATGAGTGCAATCATAGATTCATTATTAGCACCTGGCGTGCGTTCGGCAGCTCCATAAGCCAAGCCATATCTTGCTCTGACAGTGGATGTGCGGCGTTCAGGAACTCAATTAGAGCCAAATCTTGGTCGGCTGTCAAAATTGACTTATGCAGTAGTAACATATCACGTGATTCAATGGCATTGTAAGTGACTTCTTCTTCTTCTTCTGTAACATGTTATGGAGTAGCCGTTCGTGATACAGCGATCAAATATTGGTTGATCAAAATTTGGCTGACAAAGCTCCTGAACGCAGCCCTGTTTGTACGCGGCTACCATAGAGAAAAGAAAAAGGTAAGCTACCAATCAACCACAAATTATATAGTAATGTCTAAAGACAATCAACTGTATGCATGGAGGCAGTTTGTAGCGAATTAACATTTAATTTCGAATAAACTATAAGCGTTACGCTTCCACTTTCTTAATGCGTACTGCCAAGGAATAGAACTCGTTGCCCGAGTCTGTGTTTCCCGATATGTATAATCCTGGAGTCTTCAAGTCGCGAGTGAATAGGTACCTTCTAGGTTTGCGTGCTAAATCCTAGACAACTTCATCACTTAACATCAGGTGAGACAGTTGTCAAACGTAAACTTATAATATGTAAAAAAAAAAAAAGTTTGGCAACCAAGAAGTCAAATTTGAAAAAAAAGAATGTTCATAATAATTATCATAGCCATGAACATTTTTTTATGGTAACCCGTTTGGTACACGTCCACAAACATAGTTTATTTGTTAGAATTTATTTTTCACCTAGTCTATCATATTGGTGAAGGTCGTTCTTACTTGAGATCTTCTACTATAATGTTTAATTAGCAGTATATATTGCATATTTATTGATTTGGGAGATACATGAATTACAAAGGTCACAGCCAAAGTGTAAAAAAGAAATCAATACATGATTGAATTTATTTTAATTGGAGAATAAAAATTACAAATTAAACTAAGTAACTTAAAGCATTTTAATATAAATAAGCTAGTGGCCCCTATTTTTTTTTGTGTATATATTTTTTATTAAATAGACACACTACATCGAATATAACCCGCACATTACAATGGCCATGATACAGCTGAAAGACAACAAGTCACCTGGTGACGACGAAATAACATCTGAGTTTCTAAAAGCGGATAGAGCACCGGTGCTCAAAGTCCTCCAGAAGTTTTTCAATTTCGCTCTTATTGGAGGTATAACGCCAGAAAAATGGAACAAAGGCATAATAGCGCTGTTCTTCAAAAAAGATTAAACATTTTGCCCAAGAACTGCACACCCATCATCCTTCTGAGTCATGCTTATAAACTCTTTTCGCGGGTCATCACATCGAAACCGTCTCAATCGCAGGTTTCATAAATACCAGCCACCCTCTTATCAGAATTTCTTGATTTTTAGTTCCTGTTCCTGAAATCACCACCGCCACGATATGATTTTCGCACTGAATGTGGAAGGCACACGACGAAAGAAACTTTAAGGGTTTGACAAAAATTTTTTCTTACCTTCACAACAAACCACTTATAGATTAATTTCAGTTGATATAACTAAGGGGTCACTTTATTTCAATTCACCTAACAATTGACTGAGTCTAAGTTATTTAAAATATTTTGAACGCATCCAGAAATTCATGTCCTAACGTTGGTATGATGTGAACATCTAGGGAATTCATTGTGGACTAGACTTTATAAAAAGTGGCTTTCAATTATCAGGCCGGTAAATATAGGGTCGGTAAAGCTCGGGTCGGTAAATCACTGGCTGCGCACTATCGCCCGATAGAATTTGTACCACCCTAGTAATTACCACCCTGATAATGCGCGGCCTGATAGCTCATGTACATGGCTTTGAATTATCTGGTCGCCAATTATCTGGCCGGTAATTCACAGGCCGGGAATTATTTGGTCGGCAAGTAACGTTTCCCCTGTGGACATAGAAAAAAAATAATGGCGTCATGTGGTGGAAATTTCAATCATTTGGCAACACTTTTCTCTATTCCTTGAGCTCAATGTTGGGACATATTTTATTTTGTCCTGGAAAAATAAAAGCTAACATAATGTTTCAGTGAGTATTTATCACTCAGGCCTACTCTAAATAAACTTGAATGTGTAAATAACATTTTCTGGTTTGTGATGGGAGTGTCGCACAGATGCGCTGACCTTCGTTTTGATGCACAACGCACAACAAAGCATCAAATTGACGGCTGCCCCATTTACACAACAATCTTCACTTACTGTAAAATTTGAGTATTTGGTAATATTAACTTTAGCTACGACATTGAAACAGTAATATTTACCTCCTACGTAAAGTGTTACGTGTGTGAAATAAGAAATGGAACGAACGACTACGCAAACAAACTGTAGTTCGTTTCGTAGTGCTGCAGCAAGCAGGAAAATACTTTCTTTTTACTTTTAGGAAAGTGATAACGAAAGTGAAGAAATAAATTTAACCAACAATCAAGATGAATGAGAGGGACATTCCAAGTGTTCCAATTACAACATTAGCAGGAGTAGCCAGTCTAACAGATTGTAAGTATTCCACCAGTAAAAGAGCATGATGTTTTATGTTGCATTGGTTGCTGAAATAGCAAAAAAAATCTTAACGCATAGTTTGACCTGCATATAATGTTATGGTAGAACTATAGCTGGCTTATAAACAAAGGTTGTAATGCATTCATTAGTTGAACAAAATTTTGAATTTGGATATTTTATTGTACAAAATGGACTATGTATTTTTTGCATTCCTTATATGTGTGTCTCCATATAATTGTAAGAACTATTGTTTATAATATAGTCAGGTCGATAAATTGAATAACAGCAATGGAAAGTCACAATCTAACTTGAATATATTAAATATCTGATTGATCCAACAGTTTATAATATAACTCATGTTCATGTGTCAGAAATTAATATAACTTTTACCATATGGACCACCAACATAGACCAACAATATAGTGTGGATTGTAATATTATTAGATTATTACATACTAGACATATAAATTGTACAAAAATCAATTGAAACCTATATTTTTGTTTTCCTCTTTTAGTTTATTTGTTTGCATATTAAGCAAATAAACTTAAAAAGGAGAAACATGTAATATAGTTTAAATAATGTACAGTAGATTATGTTCAGTATGGTGTAGTATAAATAATTATATATTGGTAGTGATTCGCTTAATTAACTGAGCTAAACTAAAGTGTTGGAAAAGTAAATCAATTCTTATAGGGTTACGATAAAGTCTGAATTAATATGAGACTTATCAATAACATCACTAAAAATTAAATATATTTTTAAAATTTGCGGGTAGTTTTAGGGAAATTAAGTCACCACTTATTTGGTCCCTACTAAAACTACCCGCAATTAGCCAGTAATGTAATGTAAATGTATACGAATTTGAATTTTAGCGTTAATAGAATACGAGCTATTTCAATTTGAAGAATTTTAGTGAATATTAGCTAATTGTAATGTAACAAACCAACTAGGACTCACGTGGTAAACACTGGAAAATTACTCTCTGACCAGTTTCGAACTTACTTGCAGTTCTTCATCTGGGAGTTATGATCGTGCCAGGTGACGAGCGCGAGCCTCAGCACGTAACTCAAATATTAGCTAGTTCATGTGATTAACAGAATTAGATCCATTGTCCAAAAAATTATTAGTAATAAATATCAATATTTATAAATAATAATATCAATAATTCGATATATAAATATTCTATCAACAGTCCTAACTGCCTACCTCAAATGTACCCATATATTTATACATACTGAGTGGGTAGCCTTTCTGTATAATATTTTTATGATAACAAACTAAAACATCATTACCCATTCTACTGAATGATCAAACAACCTGTATTTGCATAAATTATGATATTATGTACAACATAATATCATATTTTAATATCATTTTTTAACATAGGTTTATGAACAATGATATGATCACCATGCATGATGAGCCATATGAATCTCCATTTATAAATCTGCTTTATAAACCTACTTGCGATTTGCTAATCTGACCACCAACCCATTAGCTGATCTATAAAGTCAGGGTGGTCAATGTGGAAAGAGTATATCCACTAACTTATTTTAATTAGATTTATAAAAGACTGCTTTTTCTAAATGAGTTTACAAAAATCTCAAGCACAAGAGCATAATATCATAATGGTTTAATTCTCATATAAACATGTCCAAAGGCACAGAGTTCTAATCCCAAAAGTATTTTTTGGTGATACAGTTTAGCACTATTGATCTGCAGTCAAATTTAATATGTGTTGGAGCGTGTTTGAAAAATGAAACAGGCATTAAATGTAAAGTATGGGTTTGACTAGGTATTGCTAGTATTGGACAAACAGGATAGATGGCACTGTCGAAGCCTGTTAGATATTAAAGCGGGGTAGTTGGTGTTAAATGTTAAGTGTGGATTTGACAGTAGGGTGTTTTTAATACTCGATTGGTCAACTAAGCGGAGGTAGGAAATATGTGATATTCTATTTGGCCAATAAAGGGATAGTTCGTGAACATAGTTGAGTTAGTAAGAACCTCTGTCACAGAGAACAGTATAGTTGTGGAAGCCGTACCAAACTGACGTTTAAGTAGTACCAGTGGTACCTTTGTTAATAGTGAAGTTAGTGTTTCTAATCAACTGGAGTCTCTAGTTGCCATACTGAGAGATGATGGCAGGATGTATGCTGCAGAATAATTGTGAAGAATCTATTGAGATGCCTTGTAACTGTTAGATATATTTCTCTCTTGTGTTTTAACTGAAGGAATTTAGGAAACAAAAGTGAGAGAATGTTGTCATGATGTAAAAACCGGCTTTAATCCACTGCTGTGGATCACAAGTCCCAGGGCTTCCAAGTTCACTCCTTTAGGATAAGAATGTGAATAGAAGAGGAAATGTTAGTGAGTGTTACTGTTAATGCTAGGTTATCGCTCTGATAATGTTATCGATATACCATACTGTTTAGTGATACTATCCAACCTGATATACTACCGTGATACCATACCATCCTGTTTATGGTGCTGTTGGGCCTGCTACACACCTGCTATGAGCCTACATAATGATTTATTATAAATTGATCTTAATGAAACAGTACCTATATTCTGTATGTTATATTGATATGATATGTCTAAAAACACCAATATAATTGCAGTGCAACACTGCAATTATTTGCTTCATATATAAACTCCATCTGTTAATTTTCATTTGAAGTATTATATTTAAACTTGCTGCACCCTGCCATTTCACCCTCATGGACTGATAGGCAGCAATCAAAATCATATATATATATGTGTATGGTATAAACTGACCCTGAAATAGCTTTAATGACACAAGAGGGCAGGAGAAACTTTTGATAATTAACATTATGAGGCTTCCCTGTTTTTAATAGTTGAATCTTGTTTGTTCACACACTCACTTACAGAATTCCCCCATTCCCAACAATTATATTTGCTTGTTTCAGTATTACCAGTGTTACCACTTCCCACACCATTACCATCTACACTCAATAACAAGTCACAATTATTCCACCCTCGAGTTGCTGAAGAAGCAGCTATACTTCTGGCCACCCGTGATGATAACTTAGTGACCCTGTTGCTCCAGTCGCTAATGCAGACATCAGTCTCCCACATGTGAGTACTACAATGTAAATTTACTACTTTTATAGATGTAAAAATAAAACAGCTAAAATGTGGTAATACGTCTGCAAACATTTGATTGCTCATCTTGTGTACCTATAAAGGTTTCAGATTAAAACTTACACTCAACTGGTGGTCCCTAGTTTGCTCTGAGCCTCAGCCAAGAGATGACACTGTCTCAGGCTTCTTCTGAGCCTAAGAGCAGAAAAGAGAAAACTGTGTCACATATTCTGTTAAATAATAATTGATGTTCAAGATTACAAATAGTGCATTTTTCTCAATTTGGTGAATCGCAAGTGGTCTAATGGTTAATTCATGAGATAGAAGTCATCAATCAGATGACTTAACTTTGTATGTAAATCACCAGTGAGAACATTGATGATGATGATGGAGTGGCTACTTTCAATTGCAAGCTAAACATGCATGCTCATAATACTCATCTTCATGTTAAGTTCTGCTTATGGTTTATAGAGACAAGTAATCCAGTGAGATAATGATCAAATGTGTTATAGTGATATCTCATTTAGGCAGCAAGTTTGTATATGGTTGATTATTTCTTAGAGCTTCAATATAAAATAACCCAATGTATAGTGTGTTTATGTATGAAGCATGTGAAACAGCAAATTTTTCTATTTAATTTAATCAATTATAACGGTTTATATTGAAGTGCAGTTGTTTGTGAAAGCTTACAGACAGATTATTTGCACTCATGGGCAGACATAGGCTTACAATCAATCAAACAAGGCACCAGTCACTTGAAAGGGTAAACCATAGTTTCAGGTTGAAACTATATTACCATAGTTACAGCTTGAACCTATCTAACTAGAAATGTGAATGTTTTATACTTGTCTTATTTCTTTACTTTATTTTTTAAATAATAATTCTCAATGTTTACAGAGATCTTAAAGATGAAAGTATACCAAACGCTGTGAGTCCAGCTCCACAACAAGCTAAGCCAGAGTTATTGAAGGCAATCTTAAATGCAAACCCTAATGTGTTTGACCAGCAGCAAAGAAACCATTGGAGCAGCAACCATTTGAACACTTCCAAGTTTAATGGAATGTCACCATCAGGATCATATAACTATGCATCACATAATGCTGCTCCTGCAAGTCCATCTACACTTGGAACAACTGTACACTCAGCATCCATGCCAAATCAGCAACTTTTGGCTCCACCTTCCCAATCATCCCCTAATGTAAACATGGGCTCTCCACCTTCTCAAGCTAGACCAGGAAGTCAGGTCACTGCCCAAAACAATGTCTCACCTATCTGGAACAGTTCAAATTCTTCCAATATTTACACAAGTCCAATGTCAAATACACCTGACCCTCAAAACGGCGGATTTTATAACAGCCTTGTACAGGACAATAGAAATTTTGGCACAAACTTGGATGAGAAAGACCCATTGTCAATGTCACCCACTAATATAGCTGAACGACCAAGAACAACTATGCAATCTCAAGAAAAACCATTTGAATTAGGTAAGCTGTAATTGTTTAGCCAGTAACTAGTGCAGTTGAAATTTTTACTGGCTCAAATTTCAATTTCTACAGGTTCTAGATGTGCATTTTTTGTTGGAGCTATTGGGTTATAATCTTTAGAAAAATATTTCAGGTCAATCACCTGCGCAAGCCAGTGTAGCCCCATCGCCCTTACGTCACGAACCCCAAGTGCCTCAACCTTCTATGGGTGCTCCGTGGGCACCTCCTCCGTCTGCGCTAAACATCACCCAAGACAAACAGGACACTAGTAAAGCCTTGAACATGAACAATAGATACCCTGTTGTTAAACTTGGAAGACTGTCAGTGAGTAGAGAGAAGAGATTTATTTCAGTGATGCCATGCCTTGTCTGTTGTACTTTACTTTTAAATAATAGGTATCTACCTATACTACCTATGAAATTGCCGTTCAGCCGTACTGGCTATTTAAAGCCCATTATTTTTCTTTTTTTGCTAACAATACTAAGTTTAAATTATTTTAATTTTAACAATATGGAATTCTTTTTGAAAATACGTCATTTGTTTAATGGCTAGCGTTCTGTTTTCATCGCAACATCGTCGTGGCAGTAAAGCTGCAGAAGCTGTACGCAATATCAACGACGTATGCGGTGCGAACACTACTAACGACCGTACCATCCGTTATTGGTTTGTCTGCTTCCATTCTGGAAATTTCGACTTAAGAAATGAACCTGTGCTCGACCAAGAACTAGTCGACAATGACGAATTAAAGGCGATTGTGAAAGCTGATGATTCCTAATCTACAGCTAAATAAGCATCATCTTTCGCAGCAGTTTGCTCCAAACGAAAACTGACCCCCTATAAAAGCGTTGGTCACTGTTTGGTGGTCTAGCGCCGTTGTCATTCATTACAGCTTCTTACCAAATAGGATGAGCATTACTGCAGATGTGTACTGTGAAGAACTGAACACATTGATGGAGGAGCTCGACATCTCCAACCAGCTTTGGTCATTCGTTCGGCTTCGCTGTTCCTGCACGACAATGCACGACCTCGTAATGCACAGCAGACGATCTCCAAGTTACAAGAGCTGGGGTTGGAAGGTCTCCGTCACCCATCGTACTCACCAGACCTTGCCCCTACAGACTACTACTTTTTCCAGAATTTTGATAACTTCTTAGCGGGGAAAACAATCAATAACCGAGCGGCAGTTCAAAATGCCTTCGACGAATTTGTTGCCCTCCCGTCCAGCAGACTTTTTCAAAATGGGCATCAATAAGCTGCCACTACGTTGGCATAAATGCATTGATTGCATTGGCTTGATTAATAAATATAAGTAAAAAAGAAAGAAAAAAAGGGCGTTAACTTATTTCATGATAAACGGCAATATTAAGGTTAAGAGCTAATATTTAATTTTAAATGTTTACCTGAAAATAAAAATGCAGGTAGTTTCTGTACTGTATCCATATTTATACTGTGGTACCGGGCCCAGATTTTTTTTTAACTAAACGCGTGTTACTCCGACGAGTCGAAGAGCGCCAGTGTAGCTAGCGCGCCATCGGTGCCTGGCTGCTGAGCTCTGTGTGGTGGTGGGGGAACTAGACGGGCCGGAAGCTACGTCACAGCTGAAGCGATGATAGCTCAGCGGGGGGAGCGTCGCCTGTCAAACTGACGGACACTGGTTTGATCCCTAACAGTTTGAGCTGAAGGTGCCGGTGAAGGTAACACCGTTATCAAAATTCCCAGTATGGTGGTAGGGTACTTTCGAATACCCGCCTGGCTAGCTACCACCTTTAAGTTTGAAAAAACTGTCATAGTGTGTTCAGACAGCAGTCCTTGAGAGCCAGTGAGTATTCTAGATTTAGCGTGATAACATCTTCGACCATATCGTCACTTACCAACAAGTGAGATAGTGGTCAAATGCTAATTCTATGCAGTATAAAAAAAAAGCTGTCATAAGGGTGTTCTCTCTGCAAGTCGAGGTACCTGCTCTCAATATTAAGGGATGGAATAGGGTATCAAAGCATAATGTACAATTTGTTTGTCATCCTATGTGGTATTTTCGTGTTATGCTCTAACTTTCATGTTTGCTATATTGTGACGTGGTTGGTTTTCATTTCAGGAGGGAATATTGAAAAAACATGACTTTGCAAATGACGACAGATCAAGAAAAAACAGTGCTATCGAATCAGATTCAGATGACAATGTACCACTTAAGGCGAAACCTATTAGTAATATACCACCTGTAGATAAAGAAAAAGAAGCAATCGATATAGCTAGAGAAAAGAACTGGGAAGCAGTCAAGCGGAAACATGAAGAAGCGAGTAAGAAGGAAGAAGCCGAAACTGCTATTGGTGAGCTGCGTAAATCCCACATTATATCTATTATTTCCGAATACCAATGTTTTTGGATTTATAGCATTGTATATTAATATTTTTGATTAGCACTGATAATGTATACGTGTTGTATTGCAAATACATTTTGAGTTGGTTTTTTATGATCACATTATTCCTTAGTACGGCCGAAGTTGCGGAAAGTGGAAAGGAGATTAGTACCTGTTCTTGAGATGTTGTCTGTCGACGAGTTAATGGAAACCAATACCTATCAACGATTTAATAAACTGATTGAATCGGTGTTTGACGCTATCGACGATGACGTTCTCGTTACGGATGAAATGGGTACGTAAAAGCAAAACATACTTTAATTCTAAAGTCACCAGTCTATATACCTCCCAAACAATGTTGTCTACTGTAATCACTACATTTAGGCAGCATTTCTGTAATTTGGACGCAAGAGGCCTGGATGGATCCTATGCCACGGGCTGCAAGCCTAGTTTGGGAGCCAGGTGATCACATTTTTAATTTAAATTCTTTATCTGTTACTTTGATCGTCGTATTAAATTTTGACTTATTATCGTAATCCCAAGGAATGTCAATCTAACGGGAACTGTTTCATAACGCCCAACGTAAAAAGAATGTCCAATTACTTGAAAATCAATTTTTGCTAATTGTAACCCTACAATAATATGTCAAAAGCAAAATGTCGAAAAGCAAGAAAAGTCCTCCAGTATGACTTCATAGTTATGTAATATTATTTTATGCGCCCTTTTAAACATAATAATAATGTAATAACGAAAGGCAAAATCTAAAAAAGAACAATTCATTTGCATGACCGTAATCAATCCATCTGTCTATTATAATAACACAGTAGTTGGGTTCAGAGCTTCTTGCTTTTCGAAGTCGGTTACAAAACCGTATTATAATAATTCAAATAATTATGAATTTCTCATAATGTTTTTATTATTTTACAGAGGGAACTGACATTCCCGAAGAGCTGTTGTTGCCGCGCTATCAGCTGCAAGAATTGTGTTCAGAAGCGGCTAAATTAAAAAACCTCGGTGCTATGGAAGCTATACCTTCCGATAGATTAGTTCGATTGTTAAATATTTTGGAGAAAAATATTAGAGCGGCCGAGAAAATGTCGCTCGTTGGCGATCCGGTTAGTATTAAAGGCCATAGTTCACTAAATGATGTCAAATGTCGACTTATAAAATAACCTCTGTTCCGTTCTCGATAGGAGGACAGCGAAGAGATGCGACAGATATGGTTGGAGTCCACGCTCGAGAGAGTCATGTGCGCGTCGGACGCGGCCCTGACGGCTCTCTACGTGATGACGTCACCGACCATGCCCAAGCGCATATTTCTGGAGGACGTCATAGACAGGATCATAATGTTCATCAAATTTCAGTTAAACAACACCATCTACTGTGTGTATGATCCCGTATATAGTATACAATCTACATCTAAGAAGAAAGGTAAGGATTGTCTATTTGTATTATTTTTACAATGTGATTGAGTTTTCTTCTTATTTATAAATAAATCGAAAAGATTTATCCAGACTTATTACCACACATGTGTTAGTGTTTGATGGACTCTCGAACTGTGTTGTCAGGCATAACTCCTACTGAGACAGTTCGACACTACCTTTTATTATAAATGCGAAAACTGAGTGGTAATATAGGATAGTCGAATGAGTGCCGATGACGAAGCCAACTTTATAACGGCAGCTTCGACATATCGGCATTCGTATGTATGTTTGTCTATTGTCGACAATAAAGTTAGATTAAACTGAAATTAATAATATATATTAACAGTCAAGTCAATTTATAGACATATTGTAATTAAGTTAATTAAAGTGTTGCTATACCTCCTTTTCAATTTGCGTTGAGAGGTTGGCCGAGTACCGGGCGACTGGTGCAAGGTGATATTAAAAACGCTGTGCAAAGTAAAACGATCACACCAGCATTGAAAAAAATACCGTGGTATTAGCCTCATCACCGTGGTAGGCAAACTGTATGCGAAAGTTTTGATTGTACGGATCATGAAAGAGACATTAAAAAACTTCGTATGTACAAGATGGGTTTCGATAGGGAATGTGATGTACGGATCAGTTCTTTTCCTTGCGATGCATAACCGACAAATGTCTGGCAAAATGCCAATGGGGTTACTGTTCATTCGTGGATTCGGAAAAGGCCTATTACAGAGTGAAGAGGAATGAGTTGTGGTTAGCATTGTCTGTGAATGGAGTGAATAGTAACCTGATTCAAGGGCTGAAATCTCTGATGATTCGGGTGCTTGCGTTAGGATAAAAGAAGCATACACGGAATGGTTTAGCATCAAAAAAGGTGTTAGACGGGATCTGTAGCGTCACCGTGGCTGTTCAATTTATTCATGTCTGATCAATTTAAGAGAGAGTGAATGTGGAGTGCAACTGAATGAGTTGCTTATCAAATGTCTCCTCTACACCGATGACCAAGTTAAACTCGCATCATGGGGAACGAAGTAACAGGAGATGGTAACAGTCGTGTATGAAGATTTAGAGAAAAGGAGAACGAAAATAAGTAAAAAAGACGAAAGTTATGGTGTTTGAGAGAGATGACGAAATGACAGACTGGAACATAGAGGAACAAGGGCAAATTCCGAAAGCGATTCCATTGCAGAGGCGTAAGACAGGGAGACGTTATCTCTCCGAAACTGTTCACTGCCGCATTGGAAGACGCCTTCAAGCTCTTGGAATGACAAGCATTGGGCATCAACATCAACGGCGAGCACATCGCTCACCTTCGGTTTGCCGACAATATTGTGGTTATGGTAGTGGTAATCGAATGTAGACCTCAGCACGATGCTCGAAGACTTCAACAGAGTTTCCTAAAGGGTGGGCCTTAAAATGAAAATGGACAAGACGAAAATTATGTCCAATGCCCATGTAGCGATCAGTGTGTACTAGTGTTGGGAGTGTGTTACCAGTGATGACTCATGGAACTGAAACGTGGTCTCTGACTATGGACCATGCAAAGTTGCACAATGAGCTATGGAGAGGGCTATGCTCAGGGTTTCTCTATGCGATCGAATCAGAAATCATCAGGAGATCCGCAGAGGAACGAAAGTCACTGACATAGCCCAGTGGATTAGCAAGTTGGCAGTGGGCAGGGCATATAGCTCGAAGAGCTGATGGTCGTTAGGGTCGAAAGGTTCTCGAATTAAGATCACGGACTGGCAACCGCAGCATAGGACGGCCACCGACGAGGTGGACAGATGACCTGACTAAGATCGCAGGCAAGGGCTGGATACGGGCCGCTTCCAACCGGTCTAACGTTGGATGTAACACTGATGTATGATAATGAAAGTTCGATGTGACAGCAAAAGCATGAAAGCAGAACAAATGCAGTCGAAATGAGAGCTCTGAGAAGTATGCAGTGAAACTTAGTGCCAGGGTAAAGAATAGTGTGATAAGGGAGTGTTGTGGTCTAAACGAAGATGTAGTGACTATAAGTTAGAGAGAGAGAGTGAGAAAAGTATATTAAGATCATTTAGTCATGTTGAGAGAATCAACGAAAGGAGATTGACCAAAGACACAACCATTCGCTTCCATGGGTGAAGCGAATGGTTGTGTCGGAAGAGGAAGGCAAATGTTCCGAAATCAGATCGAGGAAGTTCTAAGTAAAGGCCGACTCGAGAGTACTCTGAACCAACGCTGTCGTATGAAAGGTATGATAAATGTGGGTGAAGCGAAAGAAGCGTGTCGGGATCGTAGCATTTGGAAGGCTTTGGTCTCGTCCTACCCCGATGGGAAAGAGGCGTGAATATAATATATATGTGTGTATGTATAATTAAGGCTACATTTACTATAAATGTATAATGAGACGGTAACAGGTATTCAGTTCTTATAATATTATGTTCGTCACCATATCAATTATTGCGTCTATTGCCATTCCCGTATCTATTATATTGAAAATATACGCGTCACAGAGATAGAACATATAAACGATCACCTTAATAATAGTTTCTACTGCAAATAAATAGGTTATCTTTAATATAGGTGTTTGGACAAAAACAACTGACAGCTGTAGACCAAAATTAATGGATCACAAAATCCTGGCACTTCCGTCACTCTATTGAAGTAGCTTCATTTGTTAAATCAAACCTGCATTACTTTCCGTTTCTGTCTGAGAAAGTTAAGCGTAACAGACGCGACAGCTATAAACTCTGCATGGACACTGCAAAGAAGACTCTTATGAGTAAAAGCATTTTTTGTATGGGACCAATAATTTATAATGAATACCTAATTATTTAAAAGACCTCAACACAAATTTATTTACACATAAACTTAAAAAAATATTAGTAGTAAAATGTTATTATAGTGTGAGTGATTTTTTTGATGGGAATTTTTTGAATTAAATGACATTGTTTTATGAATTCCGCTGTATTATCTGACATTTTATATACTTATTATTATTTAATTAGGCAAACATATTAATTATTTTATTTTTATTAAGATACTTTTTTTATACTATTTTATTTGCCATCTCGACAATATTTGTACGCCTATTATGGGCAAAACATGACGAACTCGAAATGTTATGGACATGACAACCGACATCCTATATACCTTGTGTGTGCGTATAATACTTATGTTTAATGCAAATAAATATTATCTTATCTTATCGAATTGTAGATTTATTTATTTATTTTTACATGGAAGACCAACGGCCTTCTATACAATATATATAGAATATATAATATATAATGATGTTCTTGTATCGCAGTGGACGGGCGGAGACGGCGCGGCGGTGGGGCAGGGCGCGGTGGGGGCGCGGGCGCGGGTGGGGGCGCGACGCGCGCAACGCGCTCGCTGTACGCGCATGCGCACGAGTGTGTGTCGCTGCTGGCGGAGCTGGTGGGCGCGCATCGTCTCACGGACACGACGGTGCTGCACGCCTCCACGGTCGGCGTGTCGCCCTTCTTCGTCGAGAACGTGAGCGAGCTGCAGCTCTCGGCTCTGAAGCTCGTCACCACGGTGAGTATATTTATTTAATGAAGGGCTTAGGTTTCGTAAGCGACGCAGCGATGAGCGTAGTCTTCCAAATTTTGTAAATCGATCGAGACGCATTTATAGTCTCGATCGATTGTCGGCGAATTTGAAGGTCGTCCCCGCTGCGTATTCGAAGGACAAGAATAGTTCGAATAGAATAGGCCGTGCTTCTATTTTATTATATTATATTCCTCTTATATCCTATCTATATATTTTTCTGAGTGGTTTCAAAGATAGGATCGATTAGTTCCTATTGATAATAATATATTGATGATAAATGACTTTCAGATATTCACAAAGTACGAGCAGCACCGGCGCTTACTACTCGAAGACATCTTGGCGTCCATTGCGCGGATACCCAGTTCGAAACACAACCTGCGCTCGTTCCAGTTGAATTCCGATCAACACATTCAGATGTTGACGGCTCTCGTGTTGCAGTTGGTGCAATGTGTTGTAACATTGCCCGAGTCATTGTGTAAATCTCACGAGAAAGACAAGAATAAGAACAATACTGAAGCTACAGACGGTAAAAAAGTACGTTCAATTCCTCTCGAACTAATCACTAGAAAAATGATAAAAATGTAAATGATCATATAATCGTTTTCTTTTTTAGCATTTAGACAAAGATCTGTTGATAATATCCAAGTACGAGGCTGCAATCAACGTAGGCGGTACATTCCTCACGTCATTCCTGAACAAGTGCCGGAGTCGATCGGAAGAGGTCGACTTTCGGCCCCTGTTTGAAAACTTCGTTCACGATCTGCTCACCACCGTCAACAAGCCCGAGTGGCCCGCCACCGAGCTGCTGCTGAGTCTGCTCGGGACGATGCTGGTGACTAACATCTTTTTAACTTAGGATCACACACACGTAATGTACTCACTCCGATACATGTCTTCGCAGATATTCACTATTGCGCACATCGTTTATTCATATTTATACTCGCACTATATTAAACTAGCGGTCTGCCCCGCCTTCGCACGGGTAAAATATTTCAAAATTTAAAATTATAAGGATCCACAATATTATAAAAATAAAAATGCAAATAATATTTCTTATATATATACATTTTTTTGAACTTTCTCCTCCATTTTTTTTAATGATTATATAAGTAACTTAACTGATTAGTTTTACATGTGGTAACTGTCCTGGCTTGTTCGTACTACACTATGTTTTATAGACTTATTCATTAAGCTGTTTCTATTCCATTAAATAAATAAATAAATAATTTCTTATAAAATATAATATATGTCTCAGGAAGGTACACTATCCCCGGGTGACCGACAGTGAAATAATTTTCCGGTTCAGTAGTTTTGGAGTCTATTCAATCCAAACAAACAATCAAATCTTTCCTCTTTTATAATATTAGTATAGATATCGCTTTACTACCTACCCAGTTTTCAGGGTTACTGCATTCATAATAATTCTAAGACGTAGATTTTTTCGATTGGAATTTAACCGGCCTATATGCGATACGAGCCGGGGCAGGAAGACGATTCGCATGCTATACAATTTTATATATTCGTGGGATAAAAGGCGCAACGTCGATCGTTTCCGTCGGTCTTACGAGTATGCCTGTTCAGTTATATATTTTTATCGAGAGGCTCGTCGGTCTCTTCCCGTTCGTTGCCTTCCGAGGGTTTCAGGCCACAGACCTATCGAAAACTAACATTATGTATCAATTAACCGAGGTACCTAAAATCGGGGCAGACTGGTAGCGATACACCATTTAAAGCTGTATGGGAAAAATTAGATGATCCATCGAAGTCGCAAAACATGATCGGTTTTGCTTCTACTGATCACTGACACTCCAATTGTTCCCGCCATTTTCCCAGTCTGTTCTGGATTTCAGTTACATCTTCTCCAACAAGGAAAATGTCATTGGCAAACAGCATACACCAGCGTGCCTCGTCCTGTATGTCTGATGTTAGTGTATCCATAACGAGGAGGAACAGTATGGGCTTAAAGCCGATCTCTGGTGTAAGCCTACAGCCACATTGAACTTGTCAGTGACACCAGCTTCTCACTGCACGTGCGTACTAGCATTGCTGTACATGTAACGGATAAGCTGCAGGTCCTTCCCTGGCACTCTTCTTTTTATTTAAAGCCCACCGCAGAACCTCTCGGGACACGCGATCGTACGACTTCGCAAGGTCGACGAACACCATGTGCAGGCATAAATAAACCCAAACTAGTTTTGGGTGACCTCACTCTCTTCTCTCATTTGTCTCACTAGCACTTTCTCCCAAATCTTCATTGTATGTGACATGAGCTTTATCCCTCTGTAGTTTTTACAGTCTTGTACGTCCCCCTTATTTTTATAGATGGGCAACAGTGAACTGTTGCACCATTCACTTGGGATCGCATCCTCATGGTGACAACTTGTTGAAGAACAAAGTCAGCCACTGCCATCTATCCGCTTTCAATACTTCCATACTTCTACGGCTATACCATCCGGCCCAACCGCTCTTTCATTCTTCATACCTTTCACAGCATCCCTCACTTCATCCATACTGATTTCTTGTACCATACCGATATTTGTGGACCATTTGCCATAAACTCTGCCATAACTCTAAAACAATAACTATGCTCCAGTCATCCTTTTAATTAATTAATTTCTCAAATTATTCTTTCCATCGCTCTTTATTCCTTCACCATCTGTCAGTATTTTTCCTCCCTCATCTTTTATGCATCTCACATGCATAATATTCCGTGCACTCTTTTCTCTTGCTTTTGCTAATCGGTACAGTTCATTTTGTCCATGAGAGCTATCTAGGGAGTCATGGACAAAATTATTATCTTTGTACTTTTGCGATAGCAACTGCAGCCGTCTCATAAGCATTTAACAAGATAGACGACGATATAAAACTTTTTTAACGGGCCGATTAAAATAAAATATTAATAATTTATTATAATATTACGGCTACTACAATAACACTTGAGCAATCCACTAGCTGTTGTTAGCCTATAGACCACAAATAACATGAAATAAGGACGGCCATATTATTCACTGGCAAAAAAATGTTTCGGGCAACTGGCACGTTACTTTGACGGCGACTGTTGATGGCATTTCTTTTTTTAGTTAAATTATCTAATATTTTGGAGCTGAGTATAGTCGAGGATGCGAATAATGTCGATCTATAAACGTCTAGAATCGGGTCCGATCGAAACTATCGGCGATTTCCACCGAGAAAAGCCGCGGGTGGCTTTTGGGCACGTAGCATACGCATAAAGCATACGCGGTCGGAGACGCGAGCCCGTTCTTAGACGATATGTTGGTTTGTGACAGGTGAAGTACATGTCGGACAAGTCGATGGAGATGTCGGTGCGCGTGGCGTCGCTGGAGTACCTGGGGCTGGTGGCGGCGCGGCTTCGGCGCGACGCTGTGCGCTCGCGCAACAAGCTGCAGGCCATGGACGCCGTGGTGCGCGACATCCGCGCTGAGGAGGAGAAGGACGGCTACGGCTCGCTCGCCCAGGTACGCCGTTTGTCGTTCATCATATTGTGATTTTTTTAAGCTATACTTAAGTTCTTTGGGATATTCGTAATAGTTGTACGATAGATTTACATCATAAGTCAAATTACTAGGTATATTACATAGTTTACCAAAAACTAATTAGTAAGGAGTATGCTTTGTTTCCGTATGTACGGTCGTATTATTACTGAGACACCAGTAGGGTAACCATACGCTCCAATTTATTGGTTCATTTTCTGTTTGATATCGGAGAAATGACATTAGATTTATATGGCTGTTTTTTAAACTTCCAATAGACATGTACAATAAAAACAGTATAATCTATTCTTGAAACATACCGGCCCGCGTGTATTTATCTTTGATTAAACAGAAGGTATAATAAAGACAATTTTAGAGCTTCAATTTTGTTTGATCTAATCTTAATATTAGAAATAACATACACATTAGGGCATACCACACAGTGTGATGCATCTTTTTTTAAAAAAATATTATAAGCCTGCCTTTGACCACTGCCTCATCTGATGTTAAGTGTCGACGCGGTCTAAGATGGAGCACGCAAGCCTAGAAGGTACCTATTCACTCGTGACTTGACGACTCCAGGATTGTTCCTTAGCAGACAGGCAACGAGTTCCATTCCTTGGCAGTACGCACTAAGAATGCGTTGCGTTGCCATATTTCTGGTTGACCGAGGATAAAATGGGGGTGGTGGAATTCCATGATGTAATTCACGTAAGTGCACATTCGCCGCAATGTATCCGATAGTACACCGATAGGCAAGCAACTCTACGCCGGTGTTCAAGTATATCTCTCTCTAATGTAAAAATAACGTCAGTGTGTCATGCGCTTACGAAACTTTTGATTACTAATTGTTGTCGCGTTTTATTTCACAGAACGCTACTTCAGGTCTCGATGAGGACGAACAGAGAACGGAGTTCCTCCAGCGAGTACTGCTCGACTACCTCGCCATCAACGGCCAAAAGGACCAGGCGTGGAACTGCGCGAGACATTTCTACATCACGCAGTGGTATCGCGATATGGTCGCCCAGCCTAAAACGGCCTCGCCCACCAAGAAGGCAAAAAACAAGTCGAAGAAGCGCTACGTAAGAGACGAGTCTAGCGAGGAGGAATCCGAACAGGACGAGGACAGCGACGGCGGCGGAAAAGAATCTAAACTTAAGCAAGGCTCGAGCGCAATCGTCTCCGCCGAAAAGTTCAAAACGATCGAACGGCGGAAACTGTTCTTCGTGGAGAAGATTCGGCCGTTCCGGTACCAGGGAGGCACGCAGGTGCAGGTGATGCAGTCGTACATCGACCACGGCGGCGCGGAACTAATATCGCAGTACCTAGCCTCGAAGCGCTCCTTCTCGCAGAGCTTCGACCGGTATCTACGCAAGATCCTGGTGATCTTGTGCGAGAACACGATCGCGATCCGGACCAAGGCGATGAAGTGTCTTGCGATGATCGTGGAGGCGGACCCGGCGGTGCTGGCGCGGCCCGACATGCAGATCGGAGTGAACCGCTCGTTCCTGGACCAGTCCACGGCGGTGCGCGAGGCCGCCGTCGATCTGGTCGGCAAGTTCGTGCTCAGCCGGCCCGATCTCATCGACAAGTACTACGGAATGCTGTCCAATAGGATATTGGTGCGTGGCTCGACGTCAAGCCTCGACTCGCGTTTCTCTCTCGAGGTTCACACAACAAGTGTTTTCACAACATTTATAACGTTATTGTACTTTTTCAGGATACCGGTGTATCGGTGCGGAAACGTGTCATAAAAATATTGAAAGACATCTGTATAGAGTGCCCCGAGTTCCCGAAGATACCTGAGATTTGCGTGAAGATGATCAGAAGGGTGAACGACGAGGAGGGAATCAGAAAGCTGGTGATGGAAGTGTTCCAGAACATGTGGTTCAGTCCGTGTCCGAACTCAACGCGGCTCGGGACGCTCGACGCGGCGGACCCGCTCTCGAGGAAAGTCCTCAACATCACGGACGTCGTCATATCCTCGAGAGATATGGGCCTGGAGTGGTTTCAGCAGTTGTTAATGACCGTAAGTTACCAATGTTCAAATCACAATTGTTCCGCTATAACAGAGATCACATTATTATATGTACGCTAGTTGTACATCGAGCACGCCTATCAATATTCCAAAATAGGTACGAACGAAGCTCCTCTGTAATGAGTCGCTACTTACGCTTCCTTTCGAATACGCCGATAGAAAGTCGCGTATTCAGTAAAGTGCACCAAGATTCATTGTAAATCTCCTTTAAAAGTTGTCAGCCTCTTAAATGGAGAGGTTTTCTCTTATCAGTGAGTACTTTTGTGCTGTAATTAATTGCTATTGGATTTCGGACTTCCATTGCTGTTGGTTGTAATTCATCATCATCATCATAATCTCAGCCATAGGACGTCCACTGCTGAACATAGGCTTTCCCCATTGATTTCCACAAGGTCCTGTTGGAAGCGGCCCGCATCGGTTGTAATTAATTGTAATTAATTAACAACCTCTGTTTTCGCGCCAATCAGCCAACATAAGTTATCCAAGTATAGTATTTGTGTAATACAACTTTTCTTGTATCTCAGCAAGCGCAACATATACGTACTATGGACTGTAGAATGTACCACTGTAATTGACCGTAGACACGATTGTACCATCGCTAAGCCCGATAACGAACATGTTTCGTAGCGCCGCTGGTAATGAGTTGACTTGTTATTTACAGTTGTTCAAACCAAAGGAGGACAAGGATGATTCCACCAAAATTATATATCAACCGCCCAAGTCGCTGTTACTTGCGTGTCAGCAAATCGTTGACTGCCTTATTGAAAATTTGTTGCAATTAGAAGAGAACAGTACTGAAGGTAAATGTATATTTCTTTTTTAATTGTAAACAATTAATTACCTACTAGTAGCGCCCCGCGTTTTCACCCGCGTGGATTACGGTTTTCCCGTTATCTCAATTATCCTATGAGAACTATACTTTTTCCGGAATAAAAGTAGCCTATGTGTTAATCCCGGGTTTAAACTATCTCCATACCAAATTTCATCGAAATCGGGCACACGTTCCTATCTCACAGTAAACATTGTATGTATGTTATAACTGTTGGTTGACCATAAAATTAAGTGAAATAGAATATATGAACAGTTTTTTTTTTTTATTTCTAGGTACTGGATCATCACAGCGCATTTTAGCGTGCCTTTCGACGCTGCATTTATTTGCAAAAATTAGACCACAATTGCTAGTTAACCACGCCTTGACGTTACAACCATACCTGAGCATGAAATGCCAAGTAAGTCACATCAGTATTTATGTCATGCTTATAGATCAGTAGGGCGCCGGTCGCGTTAACACTGCAAACAACACTAACGTCTCACGTAACGCGTACGTCCGTCCTCGGAACATGCTATCACTGTGACTTAAATACTAGCTGGATCCCATAGCTCCTAAGAAATTCATCAAATTATGCAAAAGGCAATACTGTTCAAAATTAAATACCTACTTATAATGATTAACGTATTTCTTTGGAAAAATATTATTATCATGTGTATAAAAAACACCTAAATTAATACATATATTTGAGAACAAATTTGATTACATACTAGAAAAGGTTTATATTGAGTCATCATAAAAGATAGATATGGTGCTGTCGCAGATTTTTCTTGGGAAGGGACGAACGGATGGAAAGGGGACGATTTCGCCACACGCGATGTTTGCGTCACTACCCGGTTACGCAGCGCACGCAGCGGAACCTCTCAAAAGGAATCAGTTTTACCTTTTTTCAACATTATTTATTTATGCTCCTATCGTTTTGATCGTAGCATGATGTTATGGCCTAAAACCTTCCTCGATAAATCGACTCTGCAACATAAAAAAAAATGTTTCAATTGCAACCAGTAGTTTGCGAGATTAGCGCGTTTAACGAAATAACAAACAAACTATAATATATGGAGGGGGAACAAACTGCATCCTTTCAGCAAAATGTGATTTGAATATTAACCATGCTTTTTTTTGAAAAGTTCTTTTCTCCTTCCTTCAAACTCCTCCAAAATAAATAAAAAGACGTTCACTGCAAGCATGATTATAACATTTATCGAAGAGTCTTTAAAAGATAGTCCCTGACAATAAACGGTGAATTTTTGTAAACGGTGAACTATTGCTTAATAGCGCCTCCACAATTAATATTCCTCTACAATTCATTCTGACTCAACCCGCTCAAATCAAATCAAACAGTTCGTTTGAAGCTACTTAAGACCTGTAATGTTGAGTGGTGTGGTATCCAATCTCATCGGCTACGGTTCTCTAAGATTGAAATATTCACTCGATACGATAGTTACTTATTTATTTAGTTACAAAATAAGTATCGCTTCAGACCGGTCGTCGTGGACATCGATCGGGGAGGCCAGAAAGACGTCCAGCTGTGGACGTTTTATGGCTGACCTCACAATAGGGATCGCAAAGCGCATCGCACCTATGTTCCTTTTGATGAAATTAGAAAAATACGACCGCTAGTGGAGTGCTACTATGGTTCAGTCGGCGAAGCGACACGGACGATATTCTGAAGTCGCGGGATCGAGTCCGACCAGTGGCCGAATCTTTCCTTAAAAACAATCGAATATATATAATGATTTTATTCTCGTTCGGTGTCATTTCACACGTAATAGATTATTATATTTAGTCGACATGCGATGTATCCAAAGTTATTGCGTTTAACAGAATCAATACGAGCAGCAGATAATGTCGACAGTGGCGTCGACGCTGGAGCTAGTGGTGCCGCTGATGGAGCACCCCAGCGAGGTGTTTCTGGCGCAGCTGGAGGAGGACGCTGTCAAGCTAATCCTGCAGCGCGGCCAGCTCGTCATCGCTGCGTGCATCGCCTGCCTGGCCGCCATCGTTAACGCGCTCACGCACAACTATAAGCTCATCCGGGACGTCTTCCACAAGTATCACAGTGAGTCGTAGTGCACTATAGTTCGTACATCGTAGTTCTACAGGGGCACACTCGGGCGAAGCGCGTGTGCACCAGAAGGCCGATCGTTGGGGAACTCCGCGGCTCGGGGATCTCAGCGTGCTGTCGACCTCCATGTCGAGTTCCTCGAATCGTAGTTAATAAAAATGTTACACTTCCGGGATTAAGCATTTATTTATTTTACTCTGGACGCGACTTCCAACGTTGTTTGCGATGGCTTTCTTGTTTGCGACTGTAGTTTCTCTCAACGTGAATAGACGTGAGTGAATAAAATATGCATGAATTTTAAGAGTTCTTCTTCAAGAGGAGGAGGATGATGATCTAGTTATATAAGTGTTGTTGACACAGGAGAGAAGAAAAAGGTGTCTCGACCTTTTTGTGAAGAGACAGGTCGAGGGTTGTTTTGAGAGGTCGAGGGCATCAAATAATACTGTTTAATTTGAATGATTCTGTAAGCAATTCGTCAGGCTCTTGTAAATTTCACGATTTTTATATTATTATACTATATAAAAACGCGCCGTCCGTGACGCCAGAATGCTCCAAACGCGCGGCGCTCGTGCACCCCGTCAGTCGTGTAAGAGAGACCACTATAGTGAATTTCCATAGTAAGCGTTCCTAGGCCGCATACAGCGTCACATCGGACGTAGATTACTAGGCCGTAGACCACTCTACGGCGTTTATTGCAGACCACCGCCTTACGCCAATGTCGTCAATCATCATTGTCTCAGTCTCGGCTCGGGCGCGATCTGGCGGCGCCGACGAGGCTCCCGGCCAGCCCACCGCCCGGCGTGCTCGTACCTCCCCTCCCACATGAAGTATCTGTTGCGAAACCCGCCGAAACCGGCCCAAGTGTCATTTCCCACCGTATATCCCGCTAGACCGGCTGTTACATGATAAAAATATGAAAGTGATAAGGAATTTTATTTTTGTAGATGTCCTCGTTTACTGGAAAAGCAGTTGGCAGCGAAATCCGGAGTTGACGCGGACGTCGCACTCGCGGCCTCATTTTCGAAGATCACTCTTTATCGTCGGCCTTCTATTGCGATATTTTGACTTTACGGATCCGAAAGTCATAGATGGTCTTCCAGTAAGTGCAAACTCTATACACCTTGTCGTACGCATGCTACGCGATATACTTTACGAGAAAAAAGAACCCCGTTATAGTATATTTCATTACGAGTGCGGAAAGTCTGTCATTGCAAAGAGTTCCGACAAATGTCTACCCGAGCCGATGGCGAGGGTTGACAGTCGAAACAAATTGCGATGACGGTTCCGCACGTGTACTGAACGACTATTTTTAATACAGTTGCGAAAAAATGAAGCAATTTAATAAAATAATAAAAACACAATAAACTCACTTTTTTCTTTTCTCTCCACGCAATAAATTCGTCGTATGTAGATATGTAGCGACTTTTTGACTTTTCCGGTAAAATGTTCTCCGAAGCATTTTGTGCAATTATACTGAGTTCCGGTGGTGTTTATTCAAATAAAATATCGTCGAAATTACTCATTTTGTGCAACAAACAACTAAACTCGCAAAAAACATTTTTGGAAAATGGCGCTAAACGTAAAAGAATTTAAGCAGTGATTTTTTTTTGTTTTCTGCACCCATTCTGGGTAGGCAAAGGATACTACTATGCCCATACAGCCAAGTCTTCAGTAGAATTTTTTTATTGATATGAAATGGAAATGAAATTTAATGAGATGAAATGAAACCTAACCAAACTCATTGAATCAAATCATTAAATCTTATATTGAAACAAATTAGTAGCTTCTTTTTAGAAATATTTGCATGAATCATAAAACCTTCTATGATTTTTTTTTTATTTAAAACTTCGTGGTTTGTTTTTTCTTTTTAATATACATTACACAATCCTGGAGTCTTCAAGTCGCGAGTGAATAGGTACCTTCTAGGTTTACGTGCTAAATCCTAGACAACGTCATCACTTAACATCTGGTGAGACAGTTGTCAAACGCAAACTTATAATATGTAAAAAAAATAAAAATATTTTGACAGTTGGGAAAGAGAACGCACGAGTTCGTAAAAGGTAAAGAAAAAGCTCGAGTATGTAATAGCCCACTTCCCGAACGCTATACGTCCCTGCAATACGCTACTTTTTGAGCAACTGTATTAAAACAAATTTTACAACATAGATAACAATTTATTGACAGATGTGGATAATACATTAATATTAATATACATATACGTATAAACATTTCGGTATAACTCTAGATAAAAAGCTTAGAATTTATGTACATATTGATCGAATATGCTCGAATGAATTTCAGTGTTTGGGCTATATCTTACGTCACTCAATCAAAAAATCAAATCAAAGTTCAAAAATCCAAAAACTAAAAACTTCTTTCCAAGCTTTAGTTCGCAGTAACACGGAATACTGCAGTGTCCTGTGGAACTCGTGTTACGATAGCACCTCGCATACTCGTGTAATTATGCGAAAAAAATCAAAAACGTGCATGGGGCACTCCACATTCGCTAAAATAGAACAATGTCTCGCACTATTCGCGTCCGCTCTGACTTCATTTTTATTTTCTTTCGAACGGCGTATCTGGAGTATAATGGCATCTTTATAAATTTTTTAAGAGTAAAAAATGTATATGTCGTTCAGAGTGACATAAAGGAGCAAGTATACAACACGCTGATGTTCTTCGTGGGCCTCTCGGACGAGGACTTCGTGTCCCACACGCTGAAGGCGCTCGGCTCCGTGTGCGTGCGCCATTACGAGTTCATGCTGCGGCCGGACCTCAAGGAGTTCTACCACCAGCTGCTGACGGCGCCGCTGGCGCCCGTCGACATGAAGGCCGACGTGCTCAGGAACATCGAGATGTACTTACAGGAGGAAGAGCAGCGAATGATCAGGCAGGATAAAGAATGTAAGCGATCCTCACCTGCTCATGTATCCGACGAAATTAAGTTTTTTATTTATAAAACATTATAAGCGTGCGTTCGACTGCCGTCTCGGTCGATATCGAGCGACAACCGGGCGAGTCGTGACTCGAACGCTCCGGGGTGGTACCCGTCTGGAGACACCAACTCAGCCGGCGAGTTTCACTCCCCGCGGGGTCCCGGTGACGTCTCTGCTGTACCGGGAAGGCTGCGGGGTCCCGGTTGACGTCACTCTGCGCGTTTGTCGAGTAGGGAACTGACGAGACTGCGCTGGCGGCTCTCAACCTGACTAATTTAAAATACTTTTTTTTTTGTGATTTAGGTATGTTTGTGGCCAAAGCGAGTAATCGAAATGGAAATCATTATTTTATCATTATGTACCTCAAAAAGTACACATATTGTATAGGTTATATGTGTACCCTTTATAGTGTATTAAAGTGTATATGTACAGTATACATATTACTCATGGACCGATAGTGTATATTACACGCGGAGACAATGAAGCGAGTTTCGCGTTTTTTGTTCACCCAAAAAGTACTCAACGCGCCTAAAGAAGTTTTCACTTCAAAATAATAAAGTTAAAAAATAGCGGAATGCTACGAAAAAGAGATGAGAGAAGATCTAATCTCTTTTTCGTAGCATTCCGGTCAGGTGTCTCGATATCTTAGAGCGAGCGTGCGTGTTTGAAAAGTTTTGACAATGGGCGATTTTTTCGTTACTTAACGTAACCCTTTTTTCAAGATAACGGATAGGGCATATAGGAAATCCTAGTCGAAAGTTTAGCCGAAAGTTAAGCTTTTCAAGCCCCTCCATTCTAAATTTAGCCTTGTCTGTTCACATGCATTTCCGAATGTATATTTAAAGACGAAACGACTGTACTGACACGTTCTTTATTGTCACGTTGCAGGGTCGAAAAGATCGAAACACGAGAATCTCAAGGAGATGGGCGACGTTTCCTCCGGAATGGCTTCCACTGTGATACAGCTGTACCTGAAGGAGATCCTGGGCTCGTTTCTACACCCCAGCACGGTCGTGCGTTCCAGTGCTATGAAAGTGGTTCAACTGGTACTGGCGCAAGGACTCGTGCACCCTGTACAGGTACGCTGTTTGTATTTTACTTTATTTGTATTTTTAAAGTGTAAACTCTCTAAAACCAAAAGCGTTCAATATTATTATTATTATTTTTTCATTCACACAAGATCATCAGATCCTAAACTAAGCAGAGCCTGTACTATAGTAACCTGATGACTGATATGTATACTTATATATACACACCCAGACACAGGTCAAACAGACATGTTCATACACACAAATGTTTGACCTGTCCGGGAATCGAACCCGGGACCAACGGCTCAGAAGGCAGAGTGCTACCGACTGCGCCAACCGGCCAGTCAATATGATAATTAATGTAACCTTGACTAATTAGAACAGACACAGCTATAATTTGTTTCAAAATCCTAGGTAACTACTTTATTTTAAGAAAGAAATGTCATGAACAGTCGCTGTCAAAGTAACTTGCCAGTTGACCAGAATATTTTTCACGGGTGAAAAATATTTTAGTCCCTATTTCATGTTAATTGTGGTCTGTCTTGTTCTATTATTCTGTGCCTTAAGTTGCATCGTTACCGACACAAACCTTTTAATCCCTTTTATTCGAAAAACAAAAACTAATGAAATGGGAAATGACGTCGGAAAAATGGCTTACAATCTCTACAATCCTACCAGTATAATCAAATGCTTTCCATCATAAATGTGTTTTCATCATTATAACATTGTATAGAACAGATGTGACGTTAAAATAAATAGTATACGTTTTTTATTTTATTATTGAGCACATTTCGACTTGAAAGAACTATTTGAATGTTCTATTGGTCAATTATAGTAAACTACCATTACAAATATATGTTATGCACTGTTGCCCGCTTTATTTACATACATTAACGAAGATTTTGGAATAAAGTATAGTGAGACATTTATTATCGAGTCCGTGCGCGCCGCGGCTTCATCCGCGTGGATTGTTTTCCCGTTACCTTGAGTTGTCCCACGAGAACTGATACATTTTCAGAGATAAAACTAGCCTAATTGCTATTTAACACTATGATTTATCTATATGCTCGGGAATTTTATGTATTATGTGACTACGTCTCCATTCTCATTGCTCACATCCAAGGAGTCTCATCGAGTGAAGTTCATCTCTAGTGTCTTTGGCGGTTCGCGTTTGAACCTTCACCGATGCACCGGTGAGAACCGACATGAAGTGACTTGGATAAATGGATCAATCGTCTTAGTGAAGTGATGTTCACATGATGGGTAAAGTGAGCTGGCGCGGGTGCTGAACCATTCAGTTCTGGCGCTATCGGGCACACAACATCTGCCAAAACAAACTTTCCTAATTATATAATAGCAGTAACTGCGCCCGCGGTTTCATAAGCTATGGTTTTCACCGTTTCCGGTAAAATGGAAAAACGGCCCTTGCGCGTTTTTACGGATAAATGATGAAATATTCTTTTTCGCCAAAATATAGCGGATGTAGTAACTTGATAAATGTGTTATTTATAGTAGTTATAACCTATGTGTTATTCTGTATGAGCCATATTGTTAAGTTAGTATTGTTCAAATAGTATTTGCGTACAGAGGTAACACACATAATGTTAGTGTGAAGGTACTGATGATTGCTATCGGTTAATAGTGACTACTGAAATTGTTGTAATTTATCTCAAACTATAATTAGCATTGTGTGTGGGCGGGGCCTCGCGTGGCTTTACATTAGTGGCTTTACGTGTCATCATGACATATTGTAATTGTTACAGATCGTCCCTTATCTGATAAGCATGAGCACCGACACTGAGGTGACGGTGTCACACACGGCAGACAAGCACTTACAGGAGATCGACAAGAAATACCCGGGGTTCATACACATGAAGGCGCAGCTTGGCATCAAACTGTCGTACCAGTTGCAGAAAATACTGCAAAGCGACGTGGACAAAGGCGCCATACGGGGGTTTAGGTGAATATTAATCTTTATTGTTCTTATACTGTGGTGTATATACACGGTGACTGGTTGAATAACTTAGATATTGATATAGAGTGCTCAATACTCGATTCTCGTTCTAATTAAGTAATAAAAATAGGTGCCTAATATTAGCCTAATTTATCTTAAATTTTCTACACAACACTAAAACGAAAAGCGTCACTCGCGCCGTGCGCGCGATAGTAACAGAATCTGCCCGTCACGTGCCAAAGGCGACGGTTGCGGTACCGTTTGAAATCGGCGCGCCTCATGCGGCCGGCGCGGGCGCCCCATCCTCGCACTCTCGTCTCTTCACTTAGTCTCGCGCCGCCGCGCGCCGCGTGCATTTATTCACTTGAGATGTCATTTAATAATGAAGAATATGGGGTTTATGGTGCTATGAACTTGTATCACTTATATATATACTGTATAACTTGTATTTTTTATATATATACTGTATAACTTGTATTTTTTATATATATATGTATGTGTGTGTGTGTTAATAAATATAAATGTTACTGCACCTCGTGCCCTGGTGGTACCGGCCTAGAATAGTACTCCCCATGTCTTCCCGCGGGTGCCGTAAGCGTCGGCTAAGGGGCCACGTACCAGAAGGTGAGCAGCGGCACCTTCTGAGGATCTATAATCATACTGCGCTCGCCAATCAAAACCCCCCATATGCATATGTCCAGCCGTGGACGTATACGGCTGAGATGAATGAATATATATATATATATATATATATATATGTTTACAAAAAGTGATTTGTTGAGTTGTGACGGCCGCTTGGCTAATGTGCTTATGTTTCTATCGTCCGCCTAGTGTGACCGCCGTGCCATGAGGTTAACAATGTGTTCTATTCACAGGAAAAAAGAACTGGATGATCTTCCAACGTCTCTGAACGGGTTCTTATACTCATTACTTAGGAACACGAGGCCTCAAAGGCGAGCTCTGGTTTTGTCGTTACTGAAACAGTTCGATGATGTGTCTGTAAGTTTTCCAATCTTTTTCTATTTGTTAAACTGTTACTATACTAAATTTGTAATAATTTTAAAAATTGCAAGTGTCCCTCACTAGTTTCTTCAGAACTATATAATTATTTATGGCTAAATATGTATTTTTGCTCACCTGTCTTGGCTCTCTCAAGCGCACGAACCTTGTATAATAAATGCTAAAAGAGTTTTTCATTTAATGTCTGTCTGTCTGTCGTTTGAGTATGCAACAATTTAAATAAAATTGACTGTAATTACACTTTACACTAGGATAGCATCAATGCCACAATGTATTGCGAAATTGAAGGTTCTGGAGTCAATGTTTCTGTGAGATTGAGTCTTGCGATGGCTCACATTTACCATTAGGACCCATTTAGGGAGGACAACGTGGGCTGGGAGCGCTACTTGCTTATGTATATTTTATCTAGCTACTCATATTTCTATATTTAAAAAATAATATAAACAAAACTCTTCTAGATTTATTTATTTGTGTAAGTATAACTAAATAATTGTTGCGAAATTAATATTGTTATTGGAGAAGTCTCTTATCTTCTAAGATAAATTTTTTTAGTACGAGTACAGCAGCTCTTTTCCGAATATCATACTCTTTTCTTTCTTGACCTTATCCCATTCTATGTGGTGTCGCTAGAAAATGTATTTTTCTTCCACTCTATTCTATCACTAGTCATCTCAGTGCTCACTCCTTTCATAAACATAATTATCATTCTTCACGCAGTCCATCCATATTTACTTCGGCCATCCTCTACTCCATATCCATCCATGTTCACGTTAAGTACTCTTTTGGTGATATGTGTTTCATCCCTCCTCATGGAATGACCATACCAAGCCATTCTATTTTCTTTCAATTTATCATTCACTGGTGATACGAAGCTTCCTCTGTTAATACTCATTCCTTATCTTATCCATTAACATACATTAATCTCAAGATTTGCATCTCTGCGACTTTTCTGTCATCTTCTTCATTCGCTTAGTCAATCTTTTTATGAAATATTTTAATAAAACATAAGAATTGTAAGCAGAGGGGGGGGGGGGGGTCTGTGCGAGAGCAACCGTGCACCGAATTATCATTTTTGTTTACTTCTGAAATATTATAATATGAGAACCGTGTGGGTTTCAGTTAGTATATAACACAAATTTATATATTTTATAATTAAATAAATCATGAATAGATTATTTATTTTCTCACAGTAGATACATGTTAATAGTGGCCGTAACTATTTAACTAGGCTGACGGGCATGTGTTTTAATAATTATGTCCTTCCAGTTTAATAACTTTATATATTTAGAAGTTTCAAATCGTTATAGTAAATTAGATAGTGAACTGAAATACATTAAAATATAATTATCAGTCAATCAAACTTTACAAATTATACATTCCAAAGCTGAAAATCATAATAAAATCATTAGTAAATCAAACAGTCTTTTTGGTTAATAATTATAATAATCAGAATGAAAAAGTAGTGAAACAAAAATACAAATACAAATTTAAATTATCATTGTAAAAATACATCTTTAAATTAAATACATATTATAACATTTGGCATGAGACAAATTTGCACATTGTGGATAAATAGTGAGGTTGTGTCTTAAATGTAATGAAATATAAAGTATTTACAAATGTTCATAAGCTTTATTGAAAGTGTGTTCGCGTAAAGTATAAAGATATGTATTTCCGTTTCAGACTGCACCTCTAGATCAAATGCTGTACTTGGCGGATAATTTGAGTTACTTCCCGTTTCAAGTCCAGGACGAACCGCTGTTTATTATCCACCATATTGACATCATCATTTCAACATCGGGATCGAATCTATTGCAGCTTTTTCGAGAAGTGAGTATGTTACATTACATTGATCGATACACGATTGTGGCGATATCTGCCTTCTAATTTGAACACTCACTATTGGCACGTATCACCCATCTCTTCATCAGGTATATTAGGCAATTGTTTGTACTGAAGTATCTTCATAATGTAGTGAAGATGGATTCTAAGAAATTCAATGATTATACATTTTATCAATTTATAGTCATATTGATGCGATTGATGTGATAATTTTCTAAAATAGAAAAATATCTAAAATTATTTTAAATGAATTCTATTCCATTTCCTCTAACCTTCTAATTCAAATAATCGCCTCCGTGATATTAGACGAATTAGATTAGATCGCGGGTCATCTCAGTCGACACGAAATCGACGACTCATTTAAGTTAAAGCGAATGTCGACTATCGTAACTAACGATATACATTTAATCTCTGATTTAGTTCGATCGAGAGAATGACCACCGTCATCGCACCGAACCGATCCGTGCCGAACGACTTTCTCCAAACGGAGCACTCCGAGTCCCCGAATAGTCTCACCGTCCTCCATTATCTCTATTCGATTATGTGTTAGGTCGCGCGTAGCGTCCGTAGGTACGAAATACGCGGACAAACGTATTCGGCCCGGGCGGTCGAGGGCCGGTTCGGAGCGTGAACGGTGTGCGTGTGCATCATCAGGGCCTGAAGCAGAAGTCGAGCGGCGAAGAGACGGAGACTGAGAGTGCAGCGGAGGCGGTGAAGAAGGCGGAGGCGGAGGCAGAAGCGGAAGAGGACGAGGAGGAAGAGGCGGAGGCGCTGGTGGCGCGGCTGCCGGCGGACACGCGGCCGCTACGCGCCGCCATGCGGCAGGCGCGCGGCTGCCTGCTGCTGCTCGTGCTCAAGCAGCACCTCAAGCAGCTCTACGGGTTCACGGACGCGTAAGTGCACCCGTCCGCTACTCTACACTACACTACACGCGCTTCAGGCGAGCTTGCTCCGTCGTCGAGGCCGAATGCATGCCTATTCTCATTAATAATAAAAAACGACTCGCCCGCGCGCAACCGAACGTTATATATATATATATAATGGCGAGATGAGCCCCGCCGTTTGCTGTTCACCGATACCAACGAGTTGCAGCGAGTCCCTATCGACTCCGATACGAGTACAGTAATGCGCGCGCGCACATCACATGTTGTGTTGTGCGCGCTGTACTCTACTTTAACGATATCGGTGTGTATGACACGTTCTCTTTAGATGTGGCTCGATTTTATTCCATAGCGATAAAAGCCCACTAGAATTTTTAAGTCTTCTCTCTGATTACACATTACTTATACAAAAATCACTGATCTTTATTTTATACTTCTCGACGATCGAAGGTCACCGCCCTACGATGTGGTCGAACATGTAATCGCGCTAAACGTAGAATGTTTACAGGCTCTCGAGGGCTGCTGTCTGCCTGCCATCGAACACACAGTGTGTTCACAATGTGTTTGGTGACAATTTTTCAATGTTGAGGGTGAGCTGGCCAGGCGGGTACTCGATAGTACCCTACCATCATGCTGAAAAGTTGATAGCGTTTCACCGAATGCTCAAACTGTTGGTTGGGATCGAACCGGCATCCGTCTGTTTGACAGCCGACGTTCCCACCGCTGAGCCATCATCGCTTTAAAAGTCAAGTTCATCTTAAAATGTATAGCTTTTATAGTTAATTTTTTTAACTTGAAATTAAAATTGCATCACAAAACCTATTCACTTCCTATCATTTTCACGCATCGTTTCAACTACGAGTATATGCAAATGTTATTAGTTGGACATTTCATGGCATAAAACATGAGTGACGCGCATAAACCCATTAGAACTTTCGGAAGCGTTTTCCGTGTCTTCCGAATTTCTAAAAAAATAGCCCTCGTGCCTATACAGGATATCAAAAGCGAAAATAGTAGGTTAAAAAGCCACGTGTTAAAAACCGAAAGTTTCCGAGTTGCCGTTTCACAATAATCGTGAAAATCATCGATCGCATGTGAACGACAACAGATTGCGATCCGAGTTTGGTACTAGTTCACAATCCGTGAAAATATGATGAATTAGACGATCGTCAAATTTGACGAAACTAGGTCGGTCCGTTCACTGTGCGTTCTCGAAATTTATCCGTAGCTCGGTCGAAATTTATCGGTGTTGTTGATTTTTGTGTAGGAAAATAAACCAGTATTCTCCGTCGGAGAGCGCGAAGGTGTACGAGAAGGCGGTGTCGCGGCGCCTCGCGCCCGTCTTCGAACCCACGGCGACCATCGCGCAGCTCGGCGAGGAGGGCGGCGACCGCGACCGCGACATCGACCGCGACCTCGACCTCGACCAGGACGGGCGGCGGCGGCTCGTCGACGACTATCTCGAGGTGACTACACAACCTTACATAGATTTAAAAACTTTTCTCAAAGAACTATTGTTCACTTAAAATGAGGTACATCATGATTAGTTTAAGAAATAGGATATGTACCATTTACACTCGGATGGTGTATGCACGACGCGACGTGACGCGACGGTGTCTACACACTACATATCTCGTTTGTTAACGTCGCTTTGTCGCAGACTCACTCTAAGTGCTCGTAATGTAACGTACACGGGCCTGCGTTTGTATAATTATTACATAAACAGATCACACGACGTATATCCTCTTCCACTAACAGACTGCAAACGCGTTTTCACTACCTGAACTACTACTTATTAGAGTGGTATATACTGCTCTTGTGAGAAGCAACATTGAGACTGCATCGATGGTGTGGCGTCCAAATGAGAGTCGTGAGAGAGAGCATCTATGGAAGATCTAAAAGGCTTTCTTGATGTTCCTGTACAAGAAATTGTTCGGATAATATCCGTTCTTATATGTGTCACTCTGTGACAACTCCCTTGAGGCTAGGCGTAACTACAATCTACTTGTAACAGCTTGTCAGATATTGCGCGGCCATTCGGATTGCCAGGAATTGCTAGCTCAAGTTTTAAAACTGTTTGTTTCCTCTGTGTGCAGTTACACGTTAAGGCGCCGATGTCGCTTTTATAATGGCGGTACCGCAGCCACGTAATGTGGTGACACACACGAACTTGCCTCTGGTGCGGGCTTCGATATTACTCAATGCACTTCTAGCGTCACCTCCCGAACTTGATGTGGACGCTGATCGACGCAAGTGTGCAGAGCATAGCTGACGTACTTAAAATGACACACAGTGCAAGGAATAGTACCATAAGTAACCACCAAACCCCCGCACTAGGATTCTCTGTGTCGCAATATATTAATAATAATAATGAAGATTATAATTACATCAATTATAATCTTCATTATTATTATTATTATTACATTGCGACACAGAGAATCCTAGTGCGGGGGTTTGCGTGTAATAAAAAAAATGCTTAATGAAAGCCTGCCTGGAGGAATGGTATCTAACATCGAGGGTTGCGACTCATATAGGCAAATCTGACTTTGTACGTGACATTCTCTAAAACGTGTACCAGATCTAGTGTGCGAGGCGCATTATACTTAAAAAGTAATGCGCATCGCATACCGACATACCATAGCAAAGAATGGCCGTCGTGTCGTGACTTATTCTAAATAACTCGTTTGTATCCTACCCGCAGTTCAAACAACTAATGTTGAAGTTCGACCCCGAAGAGGAGGAGGAGGAGGAGGCGACGCCGGGTGGCGGTGTGGGCGCGGGCGGGGGGGAGGTGGCGGGTGGCGAGGCGCCCCCAGCCCCGCCGACCCCCGCGCCCCCGCCCCCGCCCCCAGCTCCCTAGCGGTGGCGTGCGGCGCCCCGGTGTGAGCAGACACGGACACCTCGGTGACTGTAGTGGTGGTGTAGTGCGACCGGCCCGACCGGCCCCGCGGGACTGAACGATGCGAGGATCGGAAGTGCGCGCCCGAGTCCCCGCGGACACAGTTACGTTTAGACGATCGATTATTTTATTTATTTTATAGTGCGCGGTGGGCGGAGTCGCGGGGCGCGGGTGAGGGGCCGCGCGGCGTTGTTGTAAATTATATTGTGGCGGCCTCGTCCCCCGCCCCCCGCCCGCCGGCTCGAGCGCCCGAACCGCGCCGTCTTAGATTCTTTATATAAGTTATATTTGAGAAACGATTATTTGTTTTTGTATTGAAAAAGTCTTGTGTGTAGATAATTTTTATGAAGAATATAAAGTATATGTACCTAATGTGAGTTCGGTTTTTCGTAATGTTCTCTGTTACTCCGCCGAGAGTCGAGGTCGTATAGCTTGTCCGCGGAGATCGATAGCGCGGTCGTCACTATCGAATATCATTCTGCATAATTTTTATACATATTAATTTTTATGTAAAATTGACATTATATGTTATGACGATGCAATTTCTAAATTAAAACTACAAGGATAGATTTCTAATAGAAACATTGTTTTATATATTGACGCACCCACGATGACATGAAACCAGTGAAACTGCTCATATTCATTTAAAATAGTTATTTATTAGTAAAATTACACGAATAAATACTGAAAACGCGGTTATTAATCACGTGGGAAATTAACGAGTGTGACAGTGTTCTCTCCCGAGAAGCGTTATTCGATCCTTATTTGTTGAGTTACTCCACCTTGCGCTCCTCGGAAACTGCGAATTTGTTGCAGAGGAAGAAGATGAGCGTCTCCGAGGTCGGCTTCACCTTACCGTCTGCGATCAGGCGCCGCAGGTTCCGAATGCGCTGCTTGTGCGGGTACTCGCGGGATACCGTCTGTTTCAACTGAAACAATATAATACTCATCTTAACATATTCAATTAATTTAATTATCGGATGTACAAGAAAAGCGCTTATCCAACTTAGTTGGCGATGCGCAGAGCCTAATTTACCGTATTTTTGAAATGAAAACTTCTTAGCGGCGCACTTTTGTATGGGTAAAGAATGTTTAACTCGCGTCAGATCAAGTGACACTGATCGAAAATTCGGTGCGTGACGTCATCGACTTCGTCGACTAAGATGGAGGGAGAGTAGACATAATGTTATATAAATTGGCATGTTTGTGTACGATAGCGCAATAAATGAATATTGTATTTTACCACATAAATTATAGTACTTTTATGCTGATAAATAAAGCAATTCAGCGAAATTATTCCATAACCATTCCAAAATATTCAAAAATGCACAACGATAATTTTCAAGTTTTCATTTCTGTCGGCACTCTCGGAGGGCAACCCGTTTTTTTTCAATTCTTCTTCTCTCAGCCATGTGTGTCCACTGCTGGACATATGCCTCCCTCATATAGGGGGGATTTGCCAATACTCGCCACGCTTGGCAGGCGGGTTGGCGAGCGCAGTATGATTTCCGATCCTCAGAAGGTGCTGCTGCCCACCTCCTGGTACGTGATCCCATAGCCGACTCTTACGGCACCCGCGGGAAGAGATGGGGGAGTACTATTCTAGACCGGTACTACCACGGCAATTTTTTCAATCATTAGTTATAAATGTGAATAATGCATTTTTACATGGCATCGTGGTGTTAATATTACTTTAATCATTCATTATAGGAAACAATAACCTATTATCAAATGCAATCGGGTGTTTTGTGAATGCCTACGATTGTAGGTCGTAGGTAAGCAGACGGCAGCGTGCATTGGCACAGATTGAATAATAGTCAGTGAATATTTCGAACACCACGGTCTCCGCGTGGAGACTTATTTGTACTTACGCGGTTTGACATTTTTAACCGACTTCAAAAAGGAGGTTACTCAATTCGACCGTATATATGTTTTTTTTTATTGTATTCAATCATAAATGCAATAAGAGAGATTTTATTATTAGATTACAAACTAATTATGAGGTGTAATGCGCATTTGCGCTACGTATACTATCTTATTTAATAAGGACCTACGCTTGTAGGCTTCTTTAATTTTTATGGGACGTGTATGTTAATACCAATAAACTATGACTATGACTGACGCGTGGCGCGGGGAGGATGTGGGGCGGGGGGCGACTCATTTGTAAATACGAACTACGAACGAACTCACGCGTATTCACGAAACAGCTCATTGGATTTGATAATAGATTATTGTTTCCTTCTTTAATTAATAAAGTAATATTTACACTATGTTGCCATGTTATTCTGCATTTTTACATTCGTTATTCGTTCATACATTTAAGTTCCATTCAGATAATAAACATATATATTAGGCTCAGATACCAATACCCAACATGCCTGTCACGCATCCCCAACTAATTAGCGATATCCCATTACGGCCATAACGATATGCGAGCTCCTTCGTAACGGCCATAACGATATGGATGCAAGTTTGCACATTAATAAAGTCTTTATTATGTTAATCGATATAGGTGTCTTGTCTGGATAGACGCGCCGAGAGGTCGGCCGCTAAGCAGGTGTACCTACTATGACATAATTTGAAAAGTTATTATATACTCATGGTTCAAGATTGTGGGGTATATTTCACAAAATGATAGTTTTTGATTTACACTGCCAAGTTTTGAATGATCTAACTTAAGCACAAGAAAAAATAAATAATAGAAATAACAAAACTGCACAAAGTTTGTCACAAACAACTTGCTGTAAGGTTTTGATCACGATATGGTGAAGTTCGAGGCTTACTTTAGTTAAATAATTACATTCCAATCTCAATTAATATTCAAGGTTTAGCGTGATTATACCGTCGCTCACATCGTCACTGACCATCCAGTGGTCTAAAACTAGATCTATAAAGTATTAGGTTCTTACGTATGAAATTGGCGTTTTGTATGGAAAAAGCAAAATTTATTTTTCATTATTATGTTATTAAAATAGTCAATCAAAGTATGTACCATTGTTATCTATGCACTTTCGCTATTTAATGGATAGTTTATTGATTCCTTTGCTGGAAAAAATATGGAAACGAGCATCAATGTCTTTGAAGGCGGTTTTGGCTGTAAACATTCCGTCAAAGTTGTCCAAACTTCGGAATAACACATATTCTGTTGGAGCAAGGTCCGAGGAGTACGGTGGGTGTCGGAGACATTCCAATCGTCAATTAAGTGTTATGATTTGAATGTTATGTGAGTAGGTTTTTTTTGTAAACTCAACAAACGCATCTTCAGTTGCCTTCTAAAAGTATCTACTGATTTCAAGGCTCGTAAAGATGGTAGTAACCTGTTCCAGTATTTGCTGGCAGCAAATCTAAAACTTCCACGAAAAGTAACCGATCTGTCATGTGGTCTCCGACTAGTATGTATTCTGATGATGCTCTAGTATGGTACCTACGGTCAGTGTCTCGCCATGTCAATTTATCCCATAGGTCCTAAGGCCTATGACTCCTAATGATGCCAGAAAGTAAAGAGACGAAGTGAAACTCTGTAAGCAGCCATTTTTATCAGGTTTGCATTATTTTCAAAACGGTGTAACATGTGCCCAAAAAAGGACACTGTAACAGTAACCTGCACAAGCATTATGTATCTGGATAAACCGCTCACTTTTATTTCGAAGACATGGACCAGAGACAACATCTGCATAGTTGAGTTTAGAAAGTACTAAAGATTCGCAAAATTCGCAAATACTAAAAACCTAATATCAGCAGTAACTTTGTATAATACTTTTAATCTAATTAAACAGTTCCTAATTGCTTCTTGTTGGTTGGTTATCCATATTCAATTGTAATATTATCAGGGATTTGTCACGAGATTAGTAGTAGTAGTAGAGTAGATTTATCAAATCAAATCAACGTTTGAGACCCATACGAGGACAAATATAAATTTATAATTGAAAATATTCACAAGAATTTCTCCCCTTGCCGGTGGTTGCGGACCCAAAAATCTTTACACATTATTCTTGTATGATTAAAACTACATAATATCAAAAATGCAGCATTTAGACTGAAATTTTGATTTAAAAGTTTATACTGACCGCATTATATCCGAGGGTGACTGGTGCCGTGGGGTATGCGAGAGAAGGGCCCCATTTCAGCGAAGTCCGCAGTTAAGTCAACCGGACTGTATGTATGTTTCTACTTCACGCCTTAACGGCTCGATGGATTTGATAAGAATTCGGAACCGATCAAGCTTATAAACCCTTTTTTACGGGGAAATCCATGGATACACACCCCTTCCCGGGAGGAACAGAGATGTTTATGCTGGAGGTGTACAAGCTAAAACCCCGCGGTCACCCCAGCTCCTAAAACCGCGACCATGGGTCCGCTTTCGCATGCCTCCGCGGCCGCGGCGCCACGCTGGTGGTCCGTTTTCCGGACCCCTCCTCGTAGACCCGGTGACAGCCAACCCCGTTTACTAATGAAAATGGCGCGCGGAAGTATTCAAAGTACGTGTTTGATTCTTTCTTAAAGGAGCAGATTCCAAAGATTATGTACAACATCTTATTTGAGATATGTGTAACATCATCTGTTTGGTTTGTCGTTGAGATTTCGCCTTCCATCTCAAACATTTTAATCGGTATTTTACTGCATATCACATCCAATATATTAATTAAATTACATATTTAACTGTGAAAAGTGGTATGTTTTAAATGAATCTAAATATTCCGAAATTTCTCTTTGTACCAGCACCTTAGATTTATTTTTAGATTGTAATTGTGATGGTATTCTTCCACCTGAAACGTATTTGAGTGGAAGAAGCTTGTGAATATTTTGTAGAAACACTCAAGGATACCACATTGAAAACCGTACACCAGCTATATTAATATTTAAACAAATCAACCCATATTTTGTTCAGTGATTAAAAATACCTGGTCAAAAAATTTAATAAACTAATTGAATTGGCTTGTTGTTCTCATAATTAAAAGATATAATTTTCATTCAATGTGTACATTTAAGCATAGACAGAAGTGTGCTTGCAAGCGTTGACACGATGGGCTTGTAGGAAAAATTACGTGCAAGCACCAGTGTTCGATGTGACTGTGACTTGATTTAATTTTACCACTTCAGAATAAATAGCACCCCTGGGTGTTAAAAGTTTCAGTTGGTCATTACGTATCGGGCACACACCAAGACGGATTAAAAAAATTCCCTTATTGTATGCAAAAGTTATTTTAAACAACTACAATATCGTCAATATCACTCTTCTCGAGTTCGTTTACCGAATAACGGTTTGGCAAACATGTTGTTAATTCGGAGAAACCTGATGACGCACGTGCCTATATTGGAGTTAAATTTAGGAACAGTACAGAGAAAACATAAACCTTTGACTTACTAAAACAGTAGGTTAAACTTAGAACATTGCGGCTATGTACAGTTTTACTCGCGAAATTGGTTTGGGAACTTTCACAAGTGTACCTACATCGTAACATAAATCGGCTACACTCTGCCTATATCGTATCGCTTTGTGCTCGACTCGACTCAATGTCCTGGCGTTAGCACGCCACACGCCATACGGATATCACTTTAATCGTATTGATTAATAGCATCGGATTTAAATTGATACGATATAGTGGAGACGGTTGTATTTAAACTTGTGAGCAATCCAAATGTGAAAACGTTTTCGAATAATCTGCCTTTTACCTAAATAGCAATTCCTTAGTCAGGTGACATTACTCGGCCCCCTGACGTCTCCTATTGAACAGTAGGTTACCTGATACCTACGTAGGAAATCTCAATTTATTTATTAACGTTCACACAAAATCTTCAGGTCCCAAACTAGGCAGAGCCTGTACTATGGTAACCTGATGACTGATATATACTTATATACATATACACACCCAGATACGAGTCAATGATGAGCAAAGTTGTTAATCGACTGCTTTGCTCATCATTGAGATTCACTAGGTACCAGGTAATAATACTTGAGCAGTAGAGACAAAAAGTAATAACAGAAAATAAACGCATGATGCTTGTTTGGTCTCGTATCGTATCTCTAGCACTACTGACAAGGTTTTCTACGTACAGACATAAGTCCTGTACATAGAACGGTAACAGTACAGTACAGAGCACAGTAAGTATAGAACCGTATGGTTTGTGATACTATTAAAGATTTGAACAATGCACAAAAAAGGATTATTTAAGCTTGAGCTTATATTATGGCGCCATAGTCACTAAGCATGTTAATTCTCCCAAGGAAAAACACTTGTTGACACCGAATGAAGACCTTTATGATTTATGAAGTCGTACTTAGTTCTGTAACGTATGGTTTGAAATCGACGAGTTTATTTAAGCCTGATGTACCTAGATACTGTGTGCTTCATAGTCATGTTTGCCACCGCGACATTCATACAGCGGTACAGAACAAACATTCTGAGGCATAGCTGCATTACGACATTTTAACTCTGTACTTAAATAAATACTTATAATTCTTGATGCAACTGATTACATAACTTTAGGTTCTGTTAATGGAAGGATTTTAATGCGATTATATAGATAGGCCTGAGGTAGAGGGCAGCGAAGTGTCGGGTGTGAGCGTAACGTGCATTAGACGATGTCAGCGATGTTGCCCACTGATGACATGGCCCATTGTCTAGAAGCCTGTTTTTTTAAAATAATATACCGGATTATTGGTATTAGTAGGTAAAAAAAAAAATTTAAGCCATTAGAATAAAATCCTAATGATAATAATAATCCGATGTTTTATAGTCAAATCGGTCAGGAATTGTATTATACAAAGGATCTAGGTGAACTTAACCAGTAATAGTGTATAGGCCTGGTATCTGACCAGTATCTCACATGATGGAATCAAGCTACATTTCAACTTTTTGACTGGGTCTGCTTGAACTTTAAAACAGTCGCTTGATCACAACTTCAGGTTGGCGACAGATTGTTCAAACTTGTCGGTCATTGGAAAGTACGTTGTGGTTACTACCACACTGGGTATTGTGATACCCGGAACGGAAGCTCGAGTCCGAGGTGAGGATCGATCTAGCATATAGTTATAATTGTCAATAACAAATATCGATGCATATCTACCTACCGATGATTACCTACTTAATGTTTTTTCACACTACTCGTTCATGTCATGTTCACTCCTCATTATTCTCACCTCCTCATCCTCCGTGGTGACGGGCTCTGGCGCGCCAGCGATGGAATTGTCCCACATTACAGGATGCCAGGGTCGACGAGCAGCCGCAGGTGGCGTCACTAAGCGCTGGGGCGGCTTCAGTGGCAGAGACCGCACGTCGACGTACTCTTCATCCTCCATATCTACTGCTGATAGTTCCAGACTCATAGCTTTTCACCTAAAAAGATATTATATTCGTATGCTAACCGAAATTGTATTTCATAAGTACCTACCTGTGATAAGTAAGTAGATATGTAGAATCTTTATCGAAAGTAAGTATATATGTACAACAAGTGCTTTCTATTCATTCGGACGGACATAATTGATTTCGCACCTTTACAATAACATAATCTAGGCAAAACCGCTCCGCTGAAGTCGGAAATTTCTTAGGCTGTAGCTACCGTACCGTTGGGAATGAGTTTGTGCACCCGCTGTTTGAAGCCACTCAGGTACTATTATAATTACTACGTATTGTTTGAAGCACGTACTTTATTACAATCGTTATGTCAAAATGACTACAAAAAAGATAAAGTACCTAACTATAGCAATCCAAGCGACCAAAAAATTACTGCGCAATTGGATAGCCCAGTTTTTTTTTCAATCAACAATAGTTGGCAACGATACAAGAAATCATTTTTTTATCTCGAGCGGCGGGCGCTAGCATTGCAATAATTATTATGTACCTACACTGCATTCATATTTAATTTGCACCATAATTAATTTATTCCAGTTTCCTATACCTAGCCTTTGAACAGTTAAACATATCCTTTTTAATTGAATAGGTACTAATTTCCAGTAGTCTGCAATGTAATCTTGGAACAATTATTCAATCAAGCCGGCTTTTTAATCTTACATAATATTGTTTGTGTATTTAAGCTTATTACTTTTAATAATATAAAAAAATATTTACCTTCGGTTGGGCATGAACTTTGCTACACTCACATTCACTTGTGTATACTGCACAACAAAGAAGTCCTCCAATATCAACTTGGTAGGTATACGTACCTACCTATTACCACTGGCTTATAATATCTCAACTTTATTTATAAACGGGGAACTGATCTCATGCACGGTTAGAATCTGACTGAATTTAATTACTTTCTTCCGAGTCTGGTAGCTAAACGTACGTCATGTATGCGACTGCTCCACAGTGACGTAGCATCTTGGACAATTACCAGTAAAAATAGGAACATTAAAAACAGTATTGACAACTAGGACGCTGACCGAATATCATGCCAACAATCTCGTTTCGATCTTCTATTATTTCATTACATGTCAATCTTGTATAAAATATTGAATACAGACCCAAGGCCACCAAACAAGATTTTATGGAATACCTACTGTTATCTAAATATGTGGTATCTACCTACGTAAGAACTTATTTACCACACGGGTATGAAATGCTGATTCGTAAACAGAAGTTGAGTAGAGGAATCTGAGTAGGTAGGTACACAAAAACTGCAGCTATATCACATCAATTTAAATTTATTTTTATAACATCTAAAACTAGTTAACAACATTCTTTAGAACGAACAGTTAAATTCTATCGATAGTCTAGTAACATGTAAAGTTTATGTATCCGTTATTAACAAAAATATGAAAAACGACGAATATAATAGCACTATATAAAGTAGTAGTTAAGTAAGTACTTATTACATTTTTCTTATATTTGGCCATTAGCTTACCTACTTAGCAATTTCAGAGGCTGATTTCATATTTGATTACGCAACCAAACTATTAGGCGACCGGTACCTTATGTACAGGTTTAAAGCGTCTCGTTCAACGGACACGCTCTACTAATGCTGATTGTGTTGGCTAACCAAAGTTACTCTTACGCGCCAGCAACGATTTCGTCAAACGAAACTTCGTGCTCTGACCTTGACAGCATAAACTCTGGCAAAGTAACACCTAAAGCTGCGCTGTATCGTGGCATTGTTTCCGCCCAATAGGCACCTTTAGAACTGTCCCCGGCGAAAGCCTCCGGCGATATCTTAGTTTCGTCATTTATTTTGGCTTTTGCTTCTGCTTCTGATTCTACACTTCGTTTTACTTTTTGTACGGGAACTTTAAACACAGGAACGGCGACGCTAGCGACAGGTTTAGTGGCCGAAGCATCTAAAGCCTGAGGAGTCTTTTTACGTTTTAATTTTTTACCATAAGCGCTGTTATCGACAACATAAGCAGCGGATCTTTTAGGCAAGGGGGCGCTCGTCACGCTACTGCTTGCAGCTCCTTCGCTTTCTAGAGTTGCAGGTTTAGAGGTGAACTCCTTTACTTCTTGGTAAGCTAAATGGCTACGTTTTGGAGCGGATTCTGAAACATACATGCATTCTTCGTTCTTTAAACCTGATTTATCGATGCATTGAAAACAAGTCATACCGTTCTTTTGAACTCTCTTACAAGTGGATCTGTCTTTTTTCTTAAATTCTGCTAAAACATGCTCTACGTCTTTCTTAGGCTCATTCTCGGAATAAAACCCCGGAATTGCTTTTTTATAATTGTAAGGTTTCTCGACGGATTCCGTTTCATCATCGGGATTTTCTTCTGCAGCTCGGAGAGCTTCACTAGGATTGGGCTTAGCTGTGTGAATATAATAAGCTTTATATTTGTCCTCAGAATCACCACCATCGTGTTTTTCGCTTGAGTCAGTTCCTGTCGTTAGTTTCGCGTATTTTGGTTCTTCGCGGTCATCTTCGTTATCGTATTTTGCTAGTTTGGGTGGTTCGGCTTTGTTGTCGCCTTCGGGTTCATCAGGTTCATCGTTGCTGTCAAATTTTTTCTCTTTAGAGTATGCATATTTATTGTTTTTTGGTTCTGCTACATATGAGCATGATTCATAGTTACCACCTGTTTTAGGATCCTTGCATGTCATGCAAGTCATGCCGTCTTTTTTAACTTCTTTACAATTTCCAGGATTTTGTTTGATTTCTGCAGCCTGTTTTTCAGACAATTCCTTTATCCTTTCGTAAGCTTTATGGTCGTATCCTGCATCATAGTTATAAGGGCTGTATTCATAATCTTTATTGGGATCTTTCTCTTCTGTATAAGCGCTTCTGTACGTGTCACCGTCAAAAGCTTTAGGTTTGTAATTGTAAGGATCGTCTTCTTCTTCGCTGCTTTTTCTTAGGTTTTCTCTCTGCCTTCCACTGGTGTATCTGCGAATACGAGCTGGTCCTGTAATATAAGCATTCGGACTATAGTTCTGTTCAATCTCAATATTTTCATTATTATTAACCTCTTCCTTGCGATAGTTTAGCGGATGCGCTACTTCAACATTTGTCACAGCAGGCTTAAAATAAGCGGATACAGCAGGGTCATTTTTCAAAGCTGCTAAAATTTCTTCCCCTTGTTCGTTTTCTTCAGGTTTATAAACTTTGTAATCTGCATCGTGCACAGTTCTTATATCATAATTCAATGGCTGAGCGAGCTGCCCATTAGCTTGCTGTTGCCTGGGTTGCGCAATTAATCTAGCCGATTTCACCGGTGCGACATAACTTTGACTTGCAATCGGATTGAATCCAAAATGTTCAGCGGAAAATATATTTTCACTAGGCGCTACTCGAGTTTGCAATGAATCGATAGAACTACTAACAATAGTGTCAAACAATTGGGGATATCGACTTTTATCTACTTTAAGGATTGCAGCGGCAATAGGATTTGAAGCCAACGAGGTAATTCCTGAAAAAAGGATAAGCGAGTAAGCATCTATCATCATGGAGAGTTAAATATTATAATGTTAATTTTTTATTTCTTTTAAATAGTAAGTATTTACATCTTATTATGAACTTACCCGAAGTGTCGAAAATTGGCCCAAAATCCAAAGGTTGAACAAAACCTTTCTGCTCTTCACTGGTAAACACTCCTTCACACACGGCCCAAAGTACCAACTGCAATAAATATTTTTTTTTTCATTAAGAAGTCGCTTATTGTAATTCACGAGATAGGTACCTAAATATATTTAAAAAAATTGTTATTTCCTACCAGATATCCTAACTTAGACATCTTCGAAGTGGGTGTTAACCCAAATGTAACACTGTCGTTAACTATTCGTCACTGAGTGGAGTCGTTTTCTTCGTTTGCGTTGGGATGAAAGTAACGTGACATTATTGAAATGACAAGGTTTTATAGGCGTCAATATTGCGCAGGTGAAAGATCGGCGCAACCGAGCGCGCGCACCACTCAAGCGTGTCTACGCGGACAATGTCCGCTTACTCCACCCTGTGCGCCCGCGCCATTTGGCCCGCTGACCCATGGCTCAACTCGGTTCGCGTTTCTCTAAGGTATCGCATTGCTTCGCACGAGTAATAAAAAAGAATTCAAATTTAAAAATTATATTGATCTCTATTTTTTATTTTTGAAAATATTATACCTACAGCCTTTGTCACCCGCGGATAGTGTATCTTCCCAACAGTGAAATATTTTTTTAATCGGTTCAGTAGCTTCGGAGCCTATTAATTCAATGCAATCAAACAAATCATTCCTCATTATAATATATATTTATTATTATAATATATAGTAGGTAGGTATAGAATAGTAAAATAAGAAATTAAATAAAGTACGTACCTACGTAGGTATGATATAGGTAGGTAACTAGGTTACCTACTGCTCCGCCGAATAAGCCACGGCGCCCCACGGTGCCAGCCCTAGCATGTGTCTCGGGAAGATGACAATGTGATGACGCCAAAGTGTCCACGCATGTAGCGTCCCACACTAAAGGCGGCACTAACTTCCAGGGAATAAGTGTCAAACCGTCAGGCATTTTATCATCTTCACATGAGATCATTCGGTTCAAGAACATTGATGCTGGTAAAAGCCCGACGAGTGATATCGTTAAAGCTAGCGTGGCGGGAAATTCGACCAGCACTTCTGGAATTTTGGAAAAATTACAAAAAAATGGAACCGACTTCTACACTCAAAAGTATGAAATAACTTGTTGAAGTCGGTACCTTGATAGTTCAAGAGTAACTATTATCAAAATATTGTGAGCATGTGATGAAAAATGGATCCTGTTCTCCGACACCCCGGACCTTTCTCCGCTTTTCCGGGATTTGGTCAAATGTAATTCTGATGAGGCGGTCAAAATCCCATTCAATTATTTCCGCTCTCTTATATTCATAAAAATTACTTTAGAATGCACGGCAAACCCTTGTGGTGGGGTACCAGCTTAGATTCTTTTTCAGTTATTATTGTGCTTACATAGCAAGCTGATTAGATACATAATGTTTTGGCTTATTCATTGTGCTTAAAATAAATTTTGTACGGTCAGCATCTTAAATGAATAACAAATTTGCCCAAGTTACAGATTACGGGATAGTTACTTTTTTTACTTAGGAAAAATGCATTTACGTACTTCCGCCTTCCGGGAAAGTAGGCGGGGTGTGTCAGCTTGGCGAGCAAAGCCTCTCGGGAGTCCAGGCCAAAATATTATAAACATAAATAAATAAACATACATAGATATGAGATACGCGGCGCCGGACGATATCTAGTTACGTCTATTTCAGAGGGAATTAGACCAATAACAAGCAGCACCGCCAGTTTTGCCTTGAGGATCATCACGACCTGCGCTTCCCCAAAGGCCGTAGCCTCCCTACCCATCACGGGAGGAGTAAGGAAGGCCTGGTCTTAACCAAAACAAGCAGCGCGAACGCTGCGATCATAGGCATATCAACTATTTAATGGATAAACCCAGACCCGCCCACGGGATAGTTACCTACTTTATACCATTACATCAATAAAGCTCATTATAAAAAACCTTAATAGTAGGTACACGAACAAATAATGAAAATCAGCCAATTGCGAGTATAACTACAGTTACGAATTTGGAACCTGAAACGTTTTGGTAGGAACCTACACGTACCGACCTATTATTCGGAGTGCGAGTTTGACTCGCCATTATACAGTTATTATTTACTAGCTTCGCCCCGCGGTTTTACCCGCGTGGTGATGACTGATGAAAAAGCTTGTTTTATTACGGGACCTGAAGTATCTACATACCAAATTTCATCCAAATCCATTTTACCCGCGTGGTGATAATGGTGTGATAATGGGTATAAGCTATCTGTGTTGCAAATTTGATAATATCCTGCATTTATTTTATCTGCGGTGGTCGAAAGGTTAAATGATACACATAATATTCTCTACATTCACAATCAAAAATTGTAAGGGGTTTGCAGAAGTAAAATAAATGGATTAAAAAGATCTATAATTTATTTGAGACAGTTTACACACCTACGTTATTTACAGAATATTATTAAGCATATATTTATATTATCTATTTACTACTTATAGGTAATTTCCTTATCGTATCAATAACATAATAAATATATTGAAATGATTAAGTATATGGAATAGGTAGTTTATATATAAGGAATGTGTTGTGAGCGCTCCATTACTTGTGGATGTAGGTAGCTAAACAATTATTAAGCTGCTTCTTCTAGCTTCTGTAACAATTGACGACTACATGGATTTGTGTCCGTTCGCAGAACTGATAATATGGCTTTCTGTAACAAACAATACAAGTTATAGCGAAATCGGATCAGCCCATTACTTGCCCAATGCTGGGACACATTGTTGAATTGAGTTATCAAACCGCCCGAGAGCCCCTGACTTCACCTAACTAACGGGTCTTCCAATAGGGACTTCCGAACTTTGGCATTGGGACTGGTATAGCGTTCAACAATACGTGCAAATGATTAAAATGTTTTATCAAAATGGGTGTTCTGTTCCGGCAATGTTTCGCACGCTTCGCCCATTTTACGGTCGCCATAATCGTCCTACCGAGAAGACTATTCGCAGTGTGGTGGATAAATTTAAGTCTACTGGTTCAGTAAACAATCCACCGACACACATTAGTCGACGAAACGCAAGATCTGCCGAAAACATCGCCGCAGTCCGTTGTTTAGGACTGTGGCGACACATTTTGACCAGAAGTGAAATATTTTCTTATACTTCCGGCCAATTATAGGTGCTATAATTTTCTAATCCTCGCTCACCACTACTTTCCCGACCGTCAGCCATGCATTTAATCATGATGTCATATCAAGACAATATTGTACCGGGCTCACGGAATATTATCGGACCGAGCTGATTGCGCCGTATGCTAGTCAGTGTCAGGACATACTCACAGCAGTCTTATTATTGGAATCTTGCAATTTTAGCGATAACTTCCATAGATTAGCCGCTAAACTGATCATGGAACGTTTCTGCAGGTCTCCCCTTCTAACGACTCTCCAGAACAATTCAAGGGCCAAGTTATACTGTTTCTTCGTCTCTCTATTGTCGCCCAGCGCTTTGAGAACCACCAGCAACTCCTGGCATATGTTGGTTGCGTATTTTTCTATGATTTCTATGAACTCTTCTTCGCCACCGTACAGCTTATCGTTCGAGATAACTGTAACAAATACTTACAATAAGTACGTACGTTTAACTACTTATATATAAATAAGTAAGTATTAACTAACTATAACATACTTTATATATACATAACAATAATGAGGTGCGCTCCGGGTTTCCGTACTACTGTGTACTCTTTACGTTTACTTCATCATCTCAGCCATATGCTATCCACTGCTGGACGTAGGCCTCCCACATCCCTACATTTACTTATCTCACGGGAACTTTACTATATATGCGTATAGTGCTTGGCTAATTACACAACGTTGTAACCGGCAAGCGTGTCTACAAGCTGTTTTTGAGCGCTATAGATCTCTCCAACAGGTCGAAGTTTGCATCCCCTATAATAACGCAATCTATTATAGTCCGTCATCTTACATAATAGATTCTCAAAGAACAAAGGAATTATAGGTGTAGTGCACGATGCAAAAATAAAGAGATGGCCTAAGCAACGGTGCACTGTGATTCAACTAGGTCCTGACATCATCATTTGTAGGCGTGGCTTAAGTTAGTGTACTGTCGGCGTGGCGTTCGCCCTGGGCATAGCTCTTAGTTATACGTTCACATTTTATGATACTAAATTAATAAGGATGAAGAAGCTTCGCTCCCTAGACTGGATTCTGCCTTCGGTGTAGGTAACATTGTCTATCTATCATTAGACCCCACATTCAGTCATCAACACCTCGAGTCGTTTCGTTTCATAGTCGAATCTTCTCATAGTCTCATATTTCGTCTTATGCGTCGTATATTCTGATGACAGATCGCAAGTTGCCATAAAATATGGATAACTAATTTTATATATATATATATATATATATACTTACAGTTTGCGTTTGACAACTGTCTCACCTGATGTTAAGTGATGACGTTATCTAGGATTTAGCACGTATAATAATTATATCTTAGCTCAACGAAAACAAGCAAAGCGATGTACCTGCATCAATTTGATGTACATAATTCTCTTGGGTCATTTCGGATAACACATCCAAGGTCCGCAGAAGTGTCGTATAGTATAAGGGATCGGTTTTCTTCCAGTGAATTCTTTCCATGGTCTTTATAAATCCGCTCAATACGTATGCTTTACAATTACTATCTACATTGTCCTGTGAAATAATAATTCATATTAGACGTGACAACGACAGCTGGAAAGGGGGTAAAACCCTGTCCGGAAAGGAGTGTTGATTGCCGTGCTCAAATATTATTGTCCAGAGATTCAGCTGGATTAGCCACGTAAGCCCATGTACAGAGAATGGAAATGGCAAGAAAACCTAACTTAGATTCCAAGAGGGAGTCCTGATAACGCTAGAATAGCGCCGCGGCTAGGACCTCGGGGGACCAAGGGCGTCATTGCAGCAGTATCGTCTGAGAGATACACCCCATAATGGTTAGAATACCCCATTGAACGTGAGACACATTCAAGAATTTAGTACCATACAACTTAAGCTGGACCAAGGAGGTTGCGATGCACTTTTTCTACATAATCTCTGGACGCGGCGCAACACGCATGCGCGATCAGCAAATGGATTTTGGCGCTAAACGTGTAATTTTACGTAACTTTCATTATCTATTTTATGAGATGAAATAAATGTATGAAACTGCTCATAATTTGGTCTGAAAACACTCGTGTAAGGCCGTGACAAAACTCGCCTACGGGTCGTTTTTTTAGCTTACACTCGTGTTTTAAGAACCCTTATTATGATACAGTTTCATAAACTACTATTAAATATGACCCACCCAGCTACACCAACTAAGGAAAAATCTCTTTGTGCACTATTCCGCCCCAATTCCGATAAAAGGAATCAGCAGAAATGTTCTGTTTTACTTTCTAAGAACCAAACGATATCTAGCCTTTCAATTAATCAAAAATATACAAGAGTTTATATGAGTTTGTTTGATATCTGAATATTCATCGGATACTTTGTGTTTGTTAATGGTGAAACGTGCTAATATACCGATTTGTGAAATATGTCCAACGTGTACTCACCGGTAGAAGTAATAAAGTGGATAACAAGTCGCTCAATATGGCTGCAACTTTAAAATTCGTCGGCTTTTTCTGACCGTCTTCTAGTATGTACTCGGGAATGTCCGGTATGAGACCGATCAGAGCTTTGAAGTTGGCTTCAGCTGTAAGTGAAGGCACACATAGTGAGAACTCAAAGTTGTGTAAACAAACTTGAACACATACATTATGTACACGAATGAATGTGTATCAGAGTTGAACGGATTATAATATTACTCGTATTTTATTGCTTAAGAGACGCCTGTTAGGGTTGATTAGGATGTGTTCAGCTTTTACTGGGTTTTATAATGGCAATGGCTATGTCCAGCCGTGGACGACCTTTGGCTGAGTTGATGATTATGATGATCTCATCTTTGAGAAACATCAATAATAACAATATTTTTAAGAAGTAATATACACACTACGGTATGAATAGCGACAAATGTGCGTTACTCTTTTGTTTCAAACGGACTATTGCTGTTTGCCTCCACAGCTGCTGTGGAGCCTATGATTGGTTCGGCTAATAATATATATAATAAAATGGTTATAAAAGATGGAAGAACATTTTCTACAGTTCTGTTTTCATGCCTAATTATCAAAAAAAGGTTCCGTTTCCGAGATATCGGTGCATGCAAAATGTGATATGAAAAAAGAGCAACACTTTATTATCTCTCACGTTTTTGCATCAAGTGTTCACTCCAGCTCTTCGCTCGTACACTGTTCGTGATAACTTTGTCCACACACACACATGATGGAATCCCTTTCAATATATAAACATAAGCATGTGTCGTGTGCCTATTTATGTTAAACCAATGAAAAGTTACAGAACTTTTGACATTTTGGTTGAAAAGCGAAACATTCAATAACTTTGTATTTCACTGTAAGTCAGATTATTTTTTTATTGTAAGAGTTTGATGCCTCAGTTTGACTGGGCTAAAAAGAGAGCGATTTAATATAAAAAAAAAAATTGGTTGTCTGTAAAGTCGGTTTACGGACGATAGATTTACGTGATAACGACAAAATCAGGAAAATGCTGTATATGTTCAAAAAGCTTGGGACTGTTGGCGATACCATAACTATCAATTATGTTTACACAGCACTTTGTGAATCGATCTTAAATTATGGAATAGTGAGCTGGGGAGCCACCGTCAAAACAACCATGATGAAACTCGAAAGAGCCCAGCGAGCTGTACTAAAAGTAGCATACAGAAAACCTTTCAGATACTCTACTGACCAACTGTACCGTGATACAGGACACTTGAGAGTTAGGCAATTGTATGCAAAGGCTACTGCGCTAAGATTTCACAAAAATGCCCAGTTCTGTGCACGTGACTCGCTCAGGTCAACACGTCGCAACGCCTGGAACATCCCTCAAACCAAAACGCTTTTCGCGCAGCGATCCTTTGCTTATAGAGGACCTCATCTGTACCAGACACTAGACAGGGCAATCGGTATTATCAACGAGACTCGACGCACATGCAAGCTGAAAATAGTCAATTTTTTAAAGTCCATGGGCTATGATGATACCGAAAACCTAATTAGGGCACCTATATGACACTGCGGGCCTGGCAAATCTCATTCAGTACGAGCGATACTTACAAGAACACTGAAACTTGTTCGACTACAGCATTAATGAGATCTACCAGGCCCAAATAAAGCACTCTCGGGAACCAATGTGATGCCCTTAAGTCTTCTGACTGCTTCGGCGTAGTCAGAAACACATTTCTACCTCGAAGGACCTTACTAGCTGTACACTGCTTCTACTCGTACAACGTGGTACTTACGCGTAGTCGATTTCACGAACAACAATTGTTTCGGCTTCTTCCGGAAGCCTTCATCAGGATCTTGAGTGCCGTGCGTATCGTCGCAACGTCCCGTCTCCCACTCGCCTTACTAACTCTTACACACTCATCGCTCCACCACAAATACACGAATACTCCACATGCACACTTTAACACTACCTCTACACCTTTCACACACATTTCGCCAAAAGGACATACAAAGGCATAAACTATGTCATAGGTGTATATTTTCTTACTATAAATTCATTTCTTTCCTTTGCTCAGAGGTTGGTATCGTGGTAGCTGTGACACAGGGAATCCTAGTACAGCTACCAATGGCCATCCTAGGTATACATTATCTATTAAATTATTTATCGTTTATCACAAATGTTTGCTAGTTTATTACTTAGGATTAGTTATGTTCTTTTTGATTCTGGTGTAAATAAATAAATAAATAAAAAATCATGTATGACTTTGACATTGACATTGACTTTTGACTTTTGACGTTTGACTTTTAACTTTTAACTTTTGATATTGACATTGACCATTGACCATGGACCATTGACCATTGACCATTGACCATTGACCATTCACCGTTACGCGGAACGTTACTATTTTTCATTTTGGCATTCATCAATTTATAAAACGTTATCACGTCAAAAGTTGTATGTATTTATAAGAAAATGTATATAAAGGCGAAATTTTGTTTATCTTTCGTGCGTTTGTTACTCCTTAACACCGAAACGGCTAACGGATTTGAGCGATATTCATAATGATGATAGCTTATACCCTGGAATAACACATAGGCTACTTTTTCTCCCGAAAATATAGATAGTTCCCGTGTAACGACACGGGAACGCACAAAAATCGACAAAATACCATTTCACCGCGGGTGAACACCGAGGAGCGCAGTTCACGCGTGCGACCTTAACTGATCGACCGCGTTATGAGACGCACTCCTCGGTGATAACTCAGACCGGTGACCGCTAGTGGCATTTTTGACAAGCGCTTCCGCGCTTTGAGGGGACGTTAAGCCTCGGTACCGGTCGGCGTCTCGGCAGACAATCGTCAGGTCGCCACGGAGCCCTTCGGCCAACCTGAACACTCCGCTTCGCATCGAGCCATCCCAGCCGGCGCGGCGCCCCGTTTCAGCGAGCGTGTCGGGTCGCGGCCGACGACACCGGTGGCGCGTCCCGCCAGCGAGCGGGGACGTATACACCATGCGACAGTAGTTGTGACCGCGCACCTTGCCCGACACGACCGTTCCGCAGCGCCACCTGCCCGGAGAGCAGGTAGAGTTGCGCCCGCGCGAGCGCGCAGCGCAGCGACGGCACCGTGACATAGCAGTACGCCGCGCACGCGCCGCCCGCCTGCCCGCCGCCACTCCAAGCGCCCCCGCCCCCGCCGCAGCGGGACGATAACGCGTTCACCGCCTACATTTTGTGTATCGTCAACTTCGATTTCCAATGAGCCACTTATAAGCATTCCAGTAACTAGTACCTTCCTTCTATATAATGTTGAAGGATTAAACCGACACATAAGATATGTATACGAACGTCCCGAGTATCTACGCGTATAAGAGAATAAAGAGAGATAAAAAACGCACCCGTCTACGACTCTCGCTGGGACTGATGACAAAGACACGAAATACATAATGTGTATAGAGACCGCCGTGAAGCTACATGACAGTCTCTTCCCTGGCTTTCCATAAATACCGCGGCTGAGAGCGGTGGATTTGGCGTAATCTGCGAGAAGAATCTAAGAGACAATCTACATTATAATAGACGGTTGCCTTGGCTCGCTGGTCGGTGACGTGACTGCTGATCCCCGGCAGGGGCAAATATTTATGTGATTACCGTGGACGTTCGTACGATGCCGTATGTGTCCGTACTATCCGAGACATGAGTATGTATAGAAAAAAAATATCGATCACGGTCTCTGGTCCGTCTATAGCAAAGCTTATATAATCATGTTCAAACTCGGTTCGAGTATCTTTTTTGACCCGTCAATGATCGAAGTCGAGTTAAAATAGAAAGTATCTGGCTCGTAGCTAGAGCGAGGTGTAGGTATGCCCGCCTCAGCGTGTTTTCTATTGTATAATATACGTCCGTAGCGATTTAGAACTATGAATAGAAAAGCACGCTATCTGTTACCCTCGGAGTAGCTAACCAATTTATTTATTTTAACACACACAACATGTTTAACAGTTGGAATCGCATTTCTTGGACATCGTCTCAGCCATAGGACGTCCATCGCTAGACATACGCCTCCTCCATTTTTTACACAATATGTATAAGGATCAAACTCATGAGCATGTTTTTTATACTATATATGTCTAGCGTTGACCACTATCTCACTTGATGAATAGTGACGATGTAATCACGCTCGACCAAGAATTGCTTACTAGCTCTCAAGGACTGCTGCCTGAACACACATGTGTTTGGTCACAGTTTTTCAAACTTGAGGGTGGTAGCTAGCCAGACAGGTACTCAGAAAAATCGTGCCACCACACCATGCTGGGAATTCATTCGATAACGGTGTCCCCTTCACTGGAAGCTCGAACACTTGGTGGGGTTCGCGCCAGCAGCGTCCGTAAGTTTGACAAGCGACGCTCCCACCGCTAACCTATCATCGCTTTCAAAGCAACCGGGTTCAAAAACTCACGATAGTTTTAAAGCCTCTCTAAAAGTCTTTTTTTTTAACAAAATAGTTATTGTTTTGATTATATCAAGATTTCCTGACTAAAAGGAGTGGATGCAGATGTGAAATAATTCCAAATAGACTTACATGTACTAACGCGACTAGTACAGCGTCAAGTTTGATGAAAGAAGCGCGACATTCCACGTAAAAGTTGAGCTGTTGCTCCAGCTCGTCATCGTAGGTAACCGCTTGCACAAACTTGATGATCAGCTCGCTGCATACCTTCGCTTCATCTTCCACTGTCACCGCACTGATGAACAGGAAACAAAAAATATATATTTAGTAGGCTTCGGAAAGAACAAAATGGGATAATCAATACTAATTATACATTTGTTTGAAATCGTCTCCTCGACTATAGCAATATAGTCGAGGAGCCAGGGAGTAGGAATACCCAAGTGCACTATTCAATATGTCTATACAGGGTTCCCCGAACTGAGTACTAAGAGTTTTTTTAAGTTATTAATAGATTTTCTTGTCACTCGATAACATAGAACCTAAGAACGGATATTTGTAACTCTTATAGTTTCAGACTTGTCCATACTGACCCATCTAAATGGCCCACCGCATATAGTGAAAATTAACATGGAAACACTTCCACAAAATTGGTCATTTTATGGGTTTAATATCAAAACCAAAAAGATGGCCAAAACCTTACAAAAAAGTTCATGAGTTGTAGAACAGTTTCTGTAGCTCAAACTATAACTAGTAATTTTCATTGTAAATCGGATAGGAAAGGTGATATTGTTAAAATACTATTCAGAGCTGCCATTTTTGCCAGCGAGATCGACTAAAATAAGAAGTGGCAAAGTTGAAATTTGCTAAGTTTTCCGTGTATTTCTTGAATATCCAAATTTGTGATGCATAAGAGACATGGTAAAAATGACGTATTTAAAATAAGTGTTATCGGTAGGTAGGACTTAAGAGCTGTCTTGTAACTCCAAAATTTATTCTATCTTAGATTGACACGTCTAGTTTATTCATCTCTTTGTCTAGATTTTCTGAAATCTATTTGTTTGCCAAGATTAAAATATGAGCACAATATTTTGATAATAATGACTTTTGCGCTATCATGCTACCGATTTCAACTTATTTCATACTTTTGTTATTAGTGTTGAAGTCCGTTCCATTTTTAGGTAATTTTTCTCTACTTGCTGCATCTATTGAAGGTGCGTGAGCTTAAGTAATGGATAGGTTAGTGTTTTCAAATTTTAAATGTAATAAGCAGATACGCACACAGATTGCAATAAAACTCTCTACCTGTGGTCTCGAACGTAATTTCGTCACGTCGATTCTTATAATGGTATTGGTTCAGTATTGCACTGGACTGAATCTGAATACGGAAGTTAACTTCGCTCAGAAGTAATAATGACATAATTAGAAGTGAAACGACTAACTGCAGCCCTCGCACTCCAGGCTGAAGCGTAAATACTAGCTTTGGAGAAAGATATGCTTAGAGTTTCTACGAGATCGATTCAGAAATTAAATTCGTATCCGGTATTAGAACAAGTAATTAAGCCAGGTTTTAAACCTACTCGGATCTTGCATGGTTTTTACAAAGCTGATAATAAGGTCCCAGGACTTACTTGATTGAATCATGTAGAATACAGCAGAGTCGCAACAAACTGGAGATTACTATGTGATCGTCGATGTGTACACTGTTATTATATCTTTGGAAGAATATGGTGAGCACTGTCTTAGCCATCAGAGTGCGGGCGTTTGACGTTTGGACCAACTCTATTAGGGGCATGAAGGCGTCCTGTAAGGAGAAAATATTTGAAAGTACTTTACACATACGCGCCATTGTCGTGAGCTTGGTCTAAAACTTCCTGTAATATGTATATGAAGAAGGAACAAAATATTACTTTTCGACGCGACTTCAATTTATACTATACCCTCTTCCAAAATCTTACGATATTTTTATTAAATAATAAAATACTTAATTATTTGTTTAATACAATGTTATAATTAAGAAAATACATTAATTATGATAGAAAACATTTTATTATACTGGTAGGGTTGTAGAGAATAGTAAACCTTTTTTCCGCCGTAATTTCCCATTTCATTCGTTTTTTATTTCTCGAGCTCGAAAGTACTTCTGCCTACATTTGTGCAATTGTGATTTGTTGTTACACTGGTTGGTTATTATTATTAGTGTTTATCTTCTTAAATGGAGCCACAACCTCTTGAGATCGAGGGGCCTTGCCAACAACAGTGGCGCGTGAGTCTATCCGCGCGTGTGGGTTTTAAATGACATATTCTTGACGAACCTCACGTAGGTAAGTGTGTCACTATTAACCGACTACCCCCCTTCCATTGAAAACTTAACCTGAGTTAGGTAGTCTGGGCTTAGGTGAAGGGGTACCTATGTCACACGAAATATGAAGTAAACAATTTTTAGAAGAAGGTTTAATTTTAGATGACACTGCACATTCGGCGAATGTGCACTGAAATTACACAATTTAATTGCACCTCTCCATTCTATCATCGTCCAACCAGGCCGTGCGCCACCGCTACATGTTAGATATACCACCACAAAGCGTTTTGCTTTCACTTTTATAATGCGTACTGCTAGGGAGTGGAACTCACTGTTTGAGTCTGTGTTTCCCGATAGGTACAACCCCGGAGTCTTCAAGATGCTAGTGAATAGGTAGCTTCTAAGATTGCGTGCTACACCTTAGACCGCGTCGTCTAAGCGACGAGAAGACGTCGCGGAGTTACCCGACGTTAATTTTATGTAAATTATTAATATAAAAAAATGTATAATATTGAAATATTTTTTAGGACTTGAAAGGGGCATATCTACCACCCTATAACTCAGTGTTATCTTGTGTCTTCTTGTAATGTAATTACATTCGTAAATCGCGAGCATAATATAGCTTACCATCAAAAATATTTCTTCCACATCTGGAATAAAGTTCAACATCCTCTTGATGACCAAAATGAAGTTTCCAGAGAACTCGTCGGCTGATTTACCACATTTGATCATGTAGCGGATAGTGCCACGGAGAATTACGTTTACGTATTGCGTCTGGGAAACAATATAAATAAGGGACATATTTCATTAACCGTACTGATAAATTAATAATGCTCTGAAATAATTACACATGTTGTTATCAATTATTGGACTAATTTGGCCCTAATTAAAGACTCTGAACTACGTTTCAAAAAACACGCCAGCAATTATATACAAAATTGTTTTCATAGACTAAAATTATTGTACCAAATGAGAGCCTATTTAAAGGAAGAGATCCATATTTTATTTACGCACACCGAAAAGGCGAATAATGTTTTAAAAATGACACAAGTGCTATATATAGCACTTGTGTCATTTTAAATACCATATAAAAAAAAAATTCAAATACCATATGTTTATGGTATTTAAAAGTTGCTTGTATATTCGTATTTTGTGTATTTTTATGCTCCTATTCGGTGATCGACAAAGAAAATATATAATATGTGTAACTGACTTTATATATTTAACTTTTTTTTAATCGGCAATTAACAATAAAAAAGCGAGTTTATGACCTTAGGAACCTTCATCAATCATCCTTCTTAGAAATTTTGCCACTCAAAAGATTAGTATTGTAAGCTGATTATAAAAACAATCACACTGCTAAATATTTTGCTTATGTCTAAATATGAAAATATTTTTCCATAATAAAGAATGGCTGTTGCGTTGTGATTTAATGTATGGGTTTTGTGGTAAACCAACCAAATTGAACTAATTTCGACGTCGTAGAAAGATTTTCGTTATAACGAACGACGTTACAAAGAGTTTACACTGTATATAAAATCTTGTGTCACAGTGTTTGTTAACGAACTCCTCTGAAACGGTTTGCCTAATTTGTATGTTTTTTTTTGTGTACAATTTGGTTGGTCTAATAATAGGTCGGAAAGTAGTTTTACCCACATACCCCTCCTTTTTCATCGCGATTTTAGTATTTTTGTTTGAATAAATATATATATAAATAATAAAACCGTCGATCATTGACAGTGGCGGATTTGCAGTCTCGGCCGCCCTAGGCACCAAGCCATCAGCCGCCATCAGCTATTATTAATAGCTGCTGAACATATACGTCGAGTCGAAAAAGTTTTATGACACGATTGTGGCCGCCCCTAAATTTGGCCGCCCTAGGCCCGGGCCTACCGGGCCTTAGGTTAAATCCGCCACTGATCATTGAGGTGAAGTTATTTGAATGAAGTGTCGTGTCACTTTGACATTTCTGTCATTTATATGGCAGAACAACGTTTGCAGGGTCAGCTAGATCTTACTATAACTATCAAGCCAACGGTTTATACAGTATGTATATATATGAAATTAATTTGTATGGAAAAAGCAAAAGGATTTATTTTAATGCAATTATTTTAATTCCTCAATTAAAGTATGAGGTACCATTGTTATCTATGCACTTTCATATTTTACGGGTAGGTAATTGATTCCTTTGCTGAAAAAATTGTGGGAGCGAGATAAAATAGAATTTTTGAAGACAGTTTGATGGCCTCGGAATCGGAATTGAATTTTTTGATGATGATGATGATGATGATGATGACACTAAGTATCAATTTGTGTAAAGACAATAAGCTTGCGTGTACGGCGTTAATTACCGATAGATGTGTGCACGCGAACTGCAGCCAGGGCTCCAGCGCTCGCAGGAAGTGCGCGGCGGCGCGCATGGCGCTGGCGATCTTCCAGAACGTTTGGACGAGCGCTTCGGCCGCAACTTGGCGGCAGCTCTCCGCAGCGCACAGATGCTCGCCGAGAGACGATAACACTTCGCTTAACATTACTGCAAAACATGTTTTAAAATCCGATTTAATACTTTTATCTATGTGATTTTTGTGTTACATTGTTTATATATAGCTAAAATAGCACTGATTTACTAGTTATTTTGGGTTATCAGCTCTTCAAATTCTATAAAATTTGAGGATGATTCTGCATTTAGTATAATTTTTAATAAAAAAATATATTTAAAAAAGGTTTACCACGAAATTTGAGAAACTTTTATAGCCATAATTTTATATAAATGTTCATTTTTTAATGGTTTTTTGACAGCTCGACGACTAAAAAGTTAGCGATGTCCAGGACTTAATAATTGATATCGATAAATGTGTCATTTAATATTAGCTTATTTTTTTCTTGCCCGTGCTAGTCGCACGTATTTACATTCGCCGAGTGTTCTCTCGCATTTGTTATACCTCGAGTGGTCTATTTCGTGGTTAAAAAGTTCTTTGGCCAAAGTTTTGAAAATAATTAGCTTCTCGTAAAAAAACAGAGAAAAGAAAAATATTAATGAAACGCACTGATATTGCTTAGGCATGATGTGACTCTTTAAGATACAAAAAATTCAAGATTGGTCAAATACTGTACAAGTATAAGTACTTTACGGCTGAAACAGGCTCAACGCTAACCACACCGTATCCCGATCCTGGATTGACAACACTGCTGCTTCTACCTCCGCAGTACCAATGTAAAAAGGCGAACGCCTCATTATTTGTCACGCAGGTACAGCAAATGGATTTGTACATGACTGGCATTTAAATCACAGAAATCTGGCGTTTACCACGAAAAAATGAATGTGGTGGTATATGAAGAGTGGTTCAAAAACATGCATCAATAATTTTTATTGATAACGCGCCCTACCACCAGCACCAAATTGACAAGCTAATAAAAAAACATGAAATTGTTAATTGCTACGCGAAAATGGAGAAAATTGGACGATCCCACGTTAAAAAGCAAAAAGAAACCAAAACGGTACGTGATCGATGAAATGGCAGCCACATTAATATGGTCACATCGTCATTCGGATTCCTCCATATCACTGCCAATACAACGCCATAGAACTTGTATGTACACAAGTAAAGGGGCATGCTGCAAGAAACAACACAAGCCATTAACACCGAATAAAATATTGCAATTACTCAAAAACGCTTGCACCCACTTGCTTGCCCCTTGCTTGTGACGACCGAGAACAGGGCAAGTGTGGTGCAGAGAACTAAGAGTCATAATGTCTGATTGGGACCGTGTCTCGCATTTGAAAATGTATGCACACAAGAGCTAATCATTAATATTACTGAAGACTAACTCATCGGACGAATCTAGTATAAATAATGATTCTAACAACTCATGTTAATAAAAAGAATTAAACGGTTTTAGTTGTTTTGTTTGTATGCCTTCTACTAAGAAGAAAGTTAAACTTTATATAATGTTAATATTTAAATTTATTGGTTTCAACCTAAAAATGTTATTGTCTTTCTGATTAAATAACATATTACACCTTATTTACATATTAGCATTTATTTCTACCGGTTATTTGTAATCTGTGGTACAATTGTAGTAACTGTTATGTGTGGTAAGTGGGCGGCCCTTCCATAAAGTACAGCATCATTTGTATGAAATTTTAACATAAACAATACGAAACTTCATGGGCGTGAACTGGCATCCATTAATAAAATGGACCAAGTATAACGGCCTTAGAGGAGGCCTTAGGAGGAGAGAGGCCTTAGAGTTTACATATAACTAAGTTTATGACGTTGTTAAAAAAGGATATTACATTAGAAAGTGCTAGTACGGCGAGGCCGAGTACTGCTTGTGTATTATGTTTAATTTCTGTGGGTGTAATAGGTATGTTTGACAAAACTGAAGGGATGATCAAACAACATTTGGGACAAAGGTGAACTACAACATATAAAGATTAAAAAAAGTTAAAAGTTCATTTATTATAATAGAAACATTTCACAAAATTATGTAAACTGTAGGTTCCAAACTAGGCTAGGCCTGTGTCTTGGGTATATTAAAGGTAAGCAACTATATTTTTAACTAATCGCTTTCTAAAACCCTCACAGTGTGAATGTGAAGTGAAATAATTGTGGTCAAACGATAGATCAAGCACTTCTCATTCAGCAGTCATTTTACTTTTTGTAGCATTAGTGTATCTCATTTTACCGCACCGTTTAGAAGCTGTGATAGCCTAGCAGTGCGTGGTGGGAGCATCGGCCGTCACCCTTCCTGACGCCGGTCGGATCCCAATGGTCGCTTGAGCTTGATTGTACGGAATCCAGTACCAGCCTGGCTATCTGTGAGTTTTAAAAATTGACACCAAACACACAGTGTGTCCACTCAGCTTTCTTTTAGCCGCTTGACTATCTACCACCCTAAATATGAAAAAATGTCACCAAGCACGCGGTGTGTTCAAGCAGTTCCTTAAGAGACAATTAGCATTCTAGGCCTAGCGTGACTCCACCTTCGACGACAGCGTCACTGACCATCAAGTAAAATAGTGATCAAACAAACCTATAAAGTATCTATTGAAAAATACCTAATAAATACATTTGTTACCAAATGTTTAATGTTTGCATTATCAGTAGATAGATACACGCATGCGAACGCCAGAATTACTGAAAACAATAACAGTTTTCCGTCATGATTGCACGTTATCTACGCGCACTTACCCATTTTGTCAGCATCTTTCTGGATAATTTCTAATATTGTAGACGATTTGTTGATAACGCTCATGGAGTCGAAAGATGATACGATGCAATAGAGAAACAGCTCTCTAAAATAAAAATAGATCATTTTATTAACTGCGATAGTGACTTCCTGGTCGTTTTTGACGCTTTCTCGCCTAAATAGCTGACTCGTCTCGCGCGCCGACACCGATTGAGTAAGAAAATAAATATCTGTATCCGCGGATCTTGACACCATATATCCGTATTCAATTCCGTGTCAGCGGATATACATTTTTAACGATCCGGCACATCACAAATAATGACCTTTTTGTACGCAGACATTAATCACAAACATTTTGTAAAAGTATGATTTTGTGTCCTATACTATAATAAAACTGTAAAGGTCATAGAGTCTGTACATAGAAAATATTTACACAAAAACCCGTCAGGTGTGTTAAGGATGATCAACGGAAAGGATTAAGTGTTTATTTTATTCCTGTCTGTCTTTTTGTCGATTATTACGTTATTAATATTAGCTAAAGCGTACGGTTCGTACTATTATTATGGGTGTCAAGTGGGATACTACAGCGCAACCACAATTTAAAGAGCTCGGAATAATGACTGTACCATCCATATTAATTAACCAAATATGCACGTTTGTTCACCCAAACTTGTGATTTTGAGACCTTATAATATGTTAAAAAAAAAAAAAAAAACCTTAGGTAATTCACATACCTATGAGACCAGGCACAAACATCGCGAAAACCCCTATCACACTCTTCATAAATCTAAGAGATTAGTACATGTGAGAGGACCTGTGTCGTATAACCATTTGCCGGATGTAATCAGAAATGCAGCTTCTTTCAGTATTTTTAAGACTTATTTTACTTATACATTACACTATTATTAGTAAAGCCTACTACGATGGTTAAACTAAACGTTTGCAAACGTTGGCATTACACGAGAACTTTATAGTTGTTATATGGGATGTTATTTTTACCTAGAATAAGTGACTTGTAAACTATTATTTTTATCAATAAATATCTGTATCTGTATTGGAATATGCAATAATATTAACTAACAAACATTTTTAAATGTTGCAATAATGCTTTGAATTTTAAAGGGTTTGAGTTTAAGACCCTTATTTATGTACTTATGACTATATTTGACTACGAAAGAACTATTTAATCTTTACGATGCTGCAAACAAAAGAATTCACGTAAAAACTAATACGCAGTAACTTGTGGCGGCATTTTATATATATAATATTTTATATTATATATATATATTTATTGATTCGAGGAGTCTCACACGTTTAGATCAATACATTCTGATAAATCATTTCACGGAAAGGAGATTGCTATGAGAAAAAAATTCTCCTGCCGGTTATATGTTTTTCTTGTTCTTTATGAACTCAGTTGTTTCATTTCACCAGAGAAAAATTTTTTTTGAAAAGTTTGAAAATGGCCTAATAATAAATGATAGCACTGTGTCCCAATTGCAGTTTCCCTATTTTGTAAACTACCTATACGTACTAATAAATGAAATGAAAAGATATAGCCAATTGCATGTCCTATATAATATATGAATAACTTATGTTATTAAAAGACTAATCAAGATTTTTTAGAAAGAAAAACAAAGCATTTATACCTTTATTTACTCTCGTTCACACACGAAGTAAAGAAGTAGGGAGGAGATGTTCAAAGCGATTCGGCTTGGTGACACCAATGTTGCAATGACGTCATCGAAGTCTTAGTAGTTAATTTATATTAAACATTTTGTAGGATTCAGCGGTCCTACATGCGATCGATATGTGCACGTATTTAAAATAAAGCAAAAAAATGGAAGAAATTGGCCAACTCAACATTTAATTAAGAGAGAGCTTATAAGTTAGAAAAAATTCATAATAAAAGGTGCAAGTTCAAATGAAAGCGAGGCGGATTATTATTATTATTGTAGGTGGGTCCATTTCGCCAGTTGTCACACGTAAGGAAAGTACACCAAATATCGTATGTACATAGCATATTTCATTTTAAAGATACCATATTTTATATCCTGATTATTTAAGGACGTTAACTACTAATCTATTTTTCTTAACACAGTATAGATCCAGCGTTTGACCATTATATCACGTTGATGGTCACTGACGATGTGATTCAAAAACGTAGGCTTGGGACACTCGATAGAATTTAGATACTGATTACGGCCGTCTTTTATTACGTTGAGGGTTGTTTATATTGTATGACACAACATTTCGCCATCTAGGTGTCGTATTAAAATTTAGACTTTACATAATTATTAATAGAGATACACTTACTTATTTTCCATTTGTTCACATTGTTGTAGAACCTCTTCTAATAGTGTCAGTTTACATTTATTTGAATTGAGCGTCCCATAAAACATCCAATCCGCCGCGGGCACATATAGATTTAGATATTTGTCGAGTGTTAGAAGCTGCGTTTCATACTTTTTTCTCATCATTATATGGAAAATCTGGAACAGAAAAACGCTAATAAAGGACATTTTTACCATCGGCGGATCAGCTTTTGAAGCAATGATAGCCCAGTGTCTGCCACTGAACAGACACTGGCAGGCTTATATTCCACATCTGGCTGTCGCGTCGGTGAACTCATACATAACGATAATACGAATCTCAAATTCAGTCTTGTACTAAATTATCTAAGTAAATCCATATAATGTGGTCATCCGACATTCCAAGAAATATCACAGCGATTTATCGACGCGTGACCAAATTAATAGCACATACCTGCTAGGATCAAAGAATGATAATTGCAATTTAACAATGATGCACTATAAAAGCAGTAAGAGTTCCCATAAAATTCCAATATTTGAGCTATGTATAGGCTAGCAACAGAAAAAGAAATATTTTATTTGAATATAATGCATATTCCTAAAAAAACTATAGTATAATTCCCTGAATTGTAATGTTATATATATGTATATATTGCGAAAGGGCATTTGGCCACTCTACTACTGAATAAAATTAGATCAGTCTATCTTAAACACAGCTCCAAGGAGATAAGATATTCGTCACCATTTACCACATTATTAGTGCGACATCTCATCCTATTAATATTATAAATGCGAAATTTTGTGAGTATGGATGTGTGGATGTTTGTTCCTCTTTCACGCAAAAAGTACTCAACGGATTTTGATGAAATTTGGAACATAGAGAGTTAGAGATTATCACATATTCGTATTTTCATCACCGGACCATAAAACGGATTTGGATGAAATTTGGTATGTTGATACTTCAGGTCCGTGAATAACACATACGCTACTTTTCATCATCATTCATCAACACGCGGGTGAAACCGCGGAGTGCAGCTAGCTATAACCTAACAATGTTCCAAGATAGATGTGGGTGGATCGTTTAGCAGTTCACAACAAAAATTTACCTGTTGATATTCTTCGAGGAACTCTTTTAGATTTGCATAGAAAAACTCCTCGCTGTCCTTACCCAATAACCTCGATGATACTTTACAAAGATAAAATCTCAAATAAGTGGCCACCAGCGGATTTCCGATTCCTCTGATCATTTTTGTAAGCCTTCTTATGGTCGGTTTGATTTCATCTTTCGAGATGAATACATAGCACTTTAGTAATGTCATTTCCATGTAGAGTCTGGGCAATAGCTCCCTGATTGAAGCCATTTTGAACATCCAATTTTGACATGTCTCTTTTGCTGCTTCAGGAACATCTTTGGAATCTATATCCATGATGTTTTTGGTTATTTTTTGCCTGTACAATGAATGAAATATTAATTACATTTAATTTAATTTAATTCAATCAACTCAACCAACTTACCTATACTCTAAGTTTGGAGACTGACAAACAAGCTTATAATAAAAAAAATTCCTTCTTGGAGGTGGAAAGGTTAACATCTAAAAGTTACATGGTGAATAAAGTAGGTATGGATCAAGTATTCTAGGAGAGTGGGATAACTGTCAAACTGCATCATCTCTTCTTTTCGTCACTTAACTTCAGATGAGTGACCGCCTTATATATAAAACTAATTTATAATTTAAGAATATCATCGACGCTGCTCTAAATATGACTCGGCCGGGCCAAGAGCAAGCCTGGCCTTGTAACTTACCCAAAGCTTTTTTCCTTCAAACGATCAAAGACCAAATTCCCAAATGTGTCTAATATATCCGTAATCAGAATGAACTTGCTGGGGTAGAACTGCATGACACTCACATCTGCCAGCAGCTTGGAACATTGTATTCCAATCTTAAACGCTTTCACTCTTTGTTCAGTCTCCCATGCCTGCAATTGCAATATTTTATTTTTGAAACTCTCAACTGTCAGTAGACTGTCTTTTAATCCAGGTGTTTCAAACACTTGTAAGTCATTGTTGTTCTGGATAAACTAATAAAATATTGAAATAAAATAAACATATACATACATATATTAACAACTCTTTCCTGTAGGGATAGGCTGAGATAATTTAATTTTTTTTCTTTCATTTCGCTTCATTCACGCTCATCAGACCTATCATACAAGAGCGTTAGTTTAGAGAACTCTTGACTTGGCCCTTTCTTAGAACTTCCTCAATCTGATAGCAGATAGTCCGCCTAAGCCTTCCTCTTCCAACATTACCATTCACTTCACCCATGAACACTTCCATCTGGCATGGTACAATAGTTTTTTTGTCCAATATTATGATTTCACTTTTACCATCTTACCATCATTGGTTTCGTCTTACCAGTACTCCAGAGAGAGATTGTTCTGAGGTATTTATTAGTAAAATGTATTTTTAAAAAAGTTATAGAGCAAAAAAGAAATTTTTTATAGAAATTTTCTCACTTTTTTGCTTATAACTGCTTTAATTTTAAATTTAGGGTAAAAGGTTATACAAACATATTTGTAGGCAAAGCGATTTTCTGCAATTTATGGTTTTACGAATTTTATGTAGGACGCATAATTTCCGAGATATCGCGAAAAAGGTGATTGTACCGCTTTTTTCAAGAGGACAAGGGCGGCAACACAACAAACTTGGGGTTAAGCTTCTATTGACCCCCCACACATGTCCCAAAAATAAATTGCCTCATCTAAAAAAGGTAAAGCTCATGTAACATTTTAATGGACTAAGATCAGAGTGGCCAGTTTGATAAAACGCCAATTTTATATGTAAGAACCTAATATTACATAAGTATTAGTTGCATTACTTGGAATAGTACAAGTTATATAATTTTAAAAAGGAAATTTTAATTTTACCTTTTTTATTTCATCATTGAGCAAGTAGATCTTTGTAACATACTCCTGTTGGCTTAAGCCCATTGTCTTCCTGACAGATGCCTCATCAAACTCATCTAGCTGCTCCAGTCTGTGCTTGACCTTTTCATTTAAATTTGATACCTGTCTTATGAGAGCTGAAAAGGAACTAACTTAAAAACAAAACAAAAAGAGAAAAACAAACATTAATTAATGGATTGTATTGAAAATGGATAACTTAGATATCAAAAAATTTAGGGATATAGTAGCTTCAAAAGTTTTATACCTAAACAAAACAATTTGAGCTTGAAAACTTTAGTGAATTTAAATAATAATAAACAAAACAAAATGTGTGCGGCAATACATTGCTTAAGTATCATATATCATGATCCTCAGATAGTATGTTTATAGTTCTGTGCACCCTATGACATAAATCTTAAGCTTACATAGCGATACAATGGACTGAACAGCGCTCTACCGTTGAGACATAGTTAGCTAGTTCAGCACTACACTGATGTGAACTTTGACAAACATCATAACAGGACATAATCATTGAGGCCCATTCACTCAACAATTTGAAGCAATTATAGCCTCAAGATAATGAGTATGGCTAGTGAATTAATCCCCACATCTGGCTTCCAGTGAAGAAATCATTCTCAAATAGAAAACATAATGGTACTTTCTAGTGCCTATCTATACCTATCACACTCAAGGTTGAAAAATCAATTAGCAAACATACAATGTGTTAATGCAGCTGGCTTCAAACGCGAAACAACATTCTAGGTATACTTTGACCTACTTGACCAATACCGATGATCCAAGGAGATAGTGGTAAAACACTTCCATAATGTAGAATGTGTATCCTTGTACATGGTACATGCTTTACCTCAAGGTTAATATTATCCATCTTCAGTTGATAAGCATAGAGAACTTTAATTTTAATTGAGCAAAATACTTCTATCATCTTATAGTTGGCTAACATATTATCTTATTCTATTCAATCATAGTCATCTGTTTTACCCTGGGCAAGCTGAGCATTTACTTTTAATGTGCTAGCAGATTATGAAAAATGTTGCATTGTCATTGAATGTAATTCAATCAAAATTTATTCAATATAGACTAATGAAAAATAGCAAAAAGTTGTCAAATTGGGCTTTGTGAGTTGAGCATATGGGCATATTGGTAGTGTGCTTAGGCTCCTGACTAAACTGAAATGCGGAATACTATAAGCTTCCTCTTAAAGTACAGCTTAAAGCTAATGCCAATAAATTACTTACTTTTCTCACCTCCAGGTAAGAAACTGCTGACAATCGTGAGTTTTTCCCCAGTTGTATATTTGTTGAGAATGCTAGCACGCCTTGTGTTCCATGCTTGATGGTAATTAGTAGAGTCATCCACAGGCTCTGGTTTATATAGTTCATCCTTAAAAACAACTTTTTTCAATGTCGAGTTTCTCAAGTCAAGATTACAAACAGTATGATACAGAATCATACCTTATCTAAATTCATTTGCTCAAACTTTAAAAGTGGGTCCACTTCCTCAAACCCCGAACTCCATTTATTGAGTTGATCAATAAAGGATTTACTTGGACTTTCCTTCTACAATCAAAAAGTAGTAATTAGATGAGTTCATTACATTTTATACAAAATGTTTTGTTTTCATTACCATGGTCATCAGTGGTATTTTCAGCGGGTGAGAAGACACTTCAAAGCAAGGCGTCTTATAATTTACTCTATTTTTCTTACAAGCGCTCCTGCAAATGCAAATACGAAAATATTTAATAGGATTCCCGCAAGGAAATACGTAATAAAACATTGAACCAACCATTCATAGTTCGGCATAATGAAAAGACGGTAGAGTATATGGTTAACTAGTGTTAAATAACGATTTCAAGAACGTATTAAATGGTTACTATGATCACTATTAATATTTAGAAGTATCAACATCAATAGATCAGAAATCAGAATTTTCATAAAACAAAATCGCGAGCCAACGAAACAAGAACAAAGTTAAAAACACTGATTAAAAGGATTTAAAAACAAATTTGATGTGACATGTGACACAATTTGATAAATAAACCGGAGTCAGTGTTGCCAACTGCCAAACCTAAAAAATTTTGGACTTCAAGGTCTAATTATCTGTAAACTATACATTTGAAATATATCGAGGAATATTATCATAAATTATTAGGGTACTATAATGAAAAATGAACTATAAAGAGAAAATAATAGCTAATAAGTGGTATATATATATATAGTATATCTATATATATATATAGCGGGTTGGATGTTGGAGTGGGATAAATGGCGTTGTCAAAGCGTTTTGGACGTTTAAAGTAGATGTCGCTAAATCTAAAGCTGTACTTTGTTGGTTAGCTAAGCGGAGGCAGAAACACGTTTGACGTGTTCACGAGCATCCAACGGGAGTCTAGTCACCATACTGAAGGACTACGGCTGGACGCGTGCTGCGGAGTAATTGTGAGTGATCTATAGAGATGCCTTGTAACTGCTGGATAACCTATGATCTTGTGCATTCTTGTACGTGTGCTTTTACTGGAGGAACCTAAGAACCGGAGGTGAATGAGTATTTTCATGATGTAAAATAGCTCTTTAATCCACCGTGGGTCAAGTCTCAAGGCTTCCGAGTTCGCTCCACTTGGATAAGGAATTTATTAGAATATGAAATGCTAAATGTGTACTTCTGTTACAGCTATGCTATGATCATGCAAAATAAACCGGTAACTAGCTGCTTTAGGGTCAGATAAAGTTTACAGTCACTGATTTGTGCACATAAAAAAAATGCCAGAAACTACAGGATCTTCTTCATTGAAATCCAAAAAAATATCAATCATTCTCAAATGGCACCACAATTTTAAATTTTCTGTTTATCTGTTTGGAAGCCTGTGCCACGTGACTCAACGTTGCTATACTTTTGCGTTTAATTACAATTGGGTTAAGAAATTTCAAATGCGAATCTAAATAAAAATTTGAGTTCTTATATTATCATTACTATATCGGATTTCAAAAATCTGTATAAAAGTCATGTAAATCTTTCATCTGTAAAACAAGCCATAAATCTGTACAACAAGCCATAAATCTGTATATTTGGCAGCACTGACCGGAGTGATTCTAAGGGTTGCCATTTCGAATTTTAATTTTTGAAAAGATGTAGGCCGGTATATAACGTAGAATATTACTATTTGCATGTGAAAAGTACGTAGATCTACGTTTTTTTTTTTACTTCAAAAATAATAACATTTTCAGCACTTTTACAGAAAGGACCGACCAAAGGGAATTAATTTATGCAATTTAAAAGGTACAAAACGTCAGCTTTCTTTAATAAATTTCTAAGTTTATGAATTTTTATAGGTAACACACAGAGACATAGGTAATTAACCTTATCTATTTATTTTCTACTTTTACCCGATATTGGCCAGACTGAACTGACGAATATAATTATACAGAGTGAGTTCTTCAACTTGGTTACATGACCAAATAAATTATTCTTATTTTTATTGGCTGACCGGTTGGCCCAGTTAGTAACACAATCTGCCTTCTGAGCCGCTGGTCCCGGGTTCGATTCCCGGACAGGTCAAACATTTGTGTGTATGAACATGTCTGTTTGACCTGTTTCTGGGTGTGTTTATGTATATAAGTATATTATATCAGTCATCAGGTTACCATAGTACAGGCTCTGCCTAGCTTGGAACCTGAAGACCTTGTGTGAATAGTAATAATAATAATAATAATTATTATTATTATTGATAAGAAAACGATTAATTTACCTACCTACTTAATGCATTAAGTACTTACCTACCTACCTACAAATTCAAGGTCGTCACTCGACACGGTTTGTCACTCACTCCATGATCAATTTCGTTTCATCACAAGCACAAGTTACTATTATAAGTACTGTGCCTATGAAGCACTGGTACCTACAAAGAAGGTTATTGTAGGTACATACCCATTCTAATACACCTACCTACCTACATTTACAATTTTAATACACAAAGCTAGCTACATGACGCAGTAGTTAGGTAGCTACTGCGTCATGTTGTCATTTGACGACTTTGACGTTCATTCATTCGTTTGTGATTGTATAGCGTGTGTGAATAACTTCCTAATACAATTGAAACATTTGGCATATTTCCAGAAAATAGACGTTCACGACATTCGCACTTCTCTTCCTTGTGTATAGCGCGTGTTTAATTTTGTGAAGGTCTTTCGAAGTGATGTGATGAGCTTATGTAAGAGTAATATCTAGTGTCCACCAATAATAGAATTAAAAATAAAAACAAGGTAACCTACAGTCACGGAAATGACTGTTTATAGCAAGTTTATAAATGCTTTTAAAAAATATCCTCTTCTACGAGGAATGGCTTCCTATAGTGTTATTTGGCCTATTTCTAGTCTGATCCAGCAAACTTTTGAAGGGAGAAACATCAGTAAGTTTTAAAGCTTTGAATTTAAATTATCAATTACCGACCTACTTATCACTAAACAATCGCGCTTTTAACTGGCCTTGCTAAAATATTTTTGTAATATATATTAATAATGATGCAACGATAATTTTATGTGTATACTTATCTATATTTTTAGATAACTATGATTGGGCAAGGAGTGCCCGGTATGGGTTTTATGGATCTTGCTATGTAGCGCCTACGCTCTATAGTTGGTTAACTATTGCTAATCTTATGTGGCCAGGCAACTCCATCAAAGCAGGTTTAATTAAGGTAAGTAATATACATTAATTATTTATTTGTACTGAATACTACCCTAGTTTATAGGAAATGTATATATGACATATGAATGGAAAATTAATGCTATTTTTAAAATTGCAGACATTTGTGGAAACTATAACATACACTCCATTAGCAATGTGTAGTTTCTATTTCTTTATGAGTTTGCTGGAATCGAAACAATTCTATGAAGCTGCTTTGGAAGTAAAAGCAAAATTTTGGCCTACGTACAAGGTTCGTAATATAACTTAACAGCTACATCATCATATTTTTCATTAACCACAGAAAATAATGTTTTGTTTGATAATAATCATACTCACCTTCATAGGTAGGGCCGCACCGACCACCTACAGCGCCTATGTGAGAAACCTATGAAGCGCCTCATTTTTTGGCGAATCTTCATGTTTCTACTTGTTTTTTTATTATTTGTTAATTTTGACCAAAGTTAAGTGTTCTATTGTGTTCAGTTTTAAATACTTAGGTAGATAATATTTTCCTAAATAGGTAAATCCTGTTCGCATCCGCTGCAAGATTAAGTGCAAGAAACTACACTAGCCTGCAAAAATAAAGGGTCACTTAATTAACTCCAGGTAACTTTAAACCACACAAGCTAGCTCTTTAAATTAAAAAGTATCTGAAAGAAAAATATGATTCAAAATAACCATTTATTAATTTGAAAATGAAAAGAAAATGTAGGGGAAAGTTAGGTAATGGGAGTCAGTGGGTAAAAGGAGTCACCCACACATCTACGAAACAGTACATGCGAGTACATTGACAAGAGTGGTGGAACTCATTTCCTGACTAACTTTCCAAGCTCGTCCCATGCATCGCATGCTCGTCATTTTGATTATTTAATAAATTAAATCTTTCGTCTACGCAGGATAAACCTTGATCCAATATATAATAAGTACATTAATTTTAAAAGCGGTTTTCGGATCATTCATAATATAAATGATCCGAAAACCGCTACATATTATGTAGTGTGGTCTTCGTGCTCATAATCAAAACTCTTTGCAATCTTATGACGTCTTGGGGGTCTAGATCTGCAAGTTTTAAATTCAGCCTCGACATCAAATTTTTCGGCAAGTTTCATGGCATCATTTACAATTTCCTGAAAATTTGCGTCAGTTCTAATTTTTAACAAAAACTTCTTTAATTCCATTAAAGCGTCTAAAGAAATTGATGGACTACAGAATTTTGCTCACAAAATTTACTTTTGTCAATATTATATGACAAATTATTACTTATATAGTGAATTTATTTATTTATTTATTCATTAGTACGGCTTGCGCCAATTACACTAATTAGGTACTTAAACTATACAATATAGATATGGTTACAATCAATAAGTCAATACAATAATACATTAAAATGTGAACGAATGAATGAGCATATTTTTTCGGCTAGACAAATTAGCATCATATTTTCCCTTCTCATCATGTGATATACGATCTGATATTCCATATCATCATAACATTCTGGTAAATTTTTAATCAGCGCTTTGATAGCATCTATTCTGCTTGACCATCTTTTTGAATAAATCCTATATTTCGGTAGAGGACGAAAAAAATATATATAATTCTTGCACAATACTAAAAAATCCAGTCGTAAGTATGATGATTAAAATTAGCAGCGTCCTCGGTCGTTTACTATTAAATTTAAACTATAGCCAGCGCACGGTAGCTACTGGAAAGCGCGGGGATTTAGATCTAGCAATCTTTTTGGAAGACCATTAGCCCGCGTATATTTGATCCATTATGGTAGCCCTGTCACCTGTTGTTTATATCCAAATTATTTTTGTCTAGTTTTTCTAATTAGACCAGGGTAGAAGCCTTTAAAAATAATAAGAAGTGAAAAATAATAATAGTAGGATGAAACCCATTACAAAGGGAGCAGAATATTATAAAAATGAAAGGAAAAATAATTTACGGGCGATCTGAGGTCGGGAAGGGGATGGGGGTGAGTTTTTAAGAGTAAAAAACGGTTTTTCTCGATTTCCGGCAAAACTAAAAGTCCTATAGAAAAAAAGTTCAATAGCAAAGTTGTAAGTAATAAAAAGATCTAAAACTTTTATGTTAACACTTTTTCACATAACCTTAAAATTTATGTGAAAAATTCAAAAAACCAAGTTTTTTATTTTTCTTTTTAAAAAAATTTTCACGAAATTTGGTGAAAACTTACCTTTTTATGTCCCAAATACGCTGTAATTTATTTGATTAGAAATATTTATTTTTTCACCTTATTTTGAATTAATATCGAAAAAGCACCCTAATTTTCAATCGAAAATTCACCCGTCAAAATATCAGATATTTTCAAAATATCTGTTTTCTGTTCGTTGAAATCTCTACTTTCCGATGGTAAAAAAAATATGTTACTATAGTAAATCTTCTCAGAAAATGCAAATAAACTTTTGGAATCTACATAGCAAGGTACATACTAACTATATTTTATTCTGTATCAATCAGCTCTAAATTTAAAATAACAGTGTTTTTTGTTATAAATAGTATGTTTAACGTAACATTACCTAAAAAATATAATATTATATTAGTCTAGTATAAATATGTAACTAAGTACATTTTATCTATCCAAATATTATATTGTTAGAATACAGGTACACCTTTTCTGTATTTATCATAACTTCTCAAGGATTCCCCATTCTATTTCTTATGATTTGGAACTTAGATCGTCAATCTGCAATCACAAAAAACGAATGTAATAAATAAGTATTTCCATGGATGTACAAGAATCCTCTCTTTCACTCAGCCCATTACAAGCTGAGTAATAATACTTACGTAATAGACTTTTAAGGTTTAAATTGAACATAGGTACAATAAAATGCAGTAAAATTACTTTGAGTATCTATACCTAGGTACTTACTTTATCAGATTTATTTTGGTTCCAATATTATTTTAGATAAGTGCCCAAGTCCATCGCACATATTTAGCAGTCGATTTCATTGAAAATTTAATCTAAATCTTTAGAATGTAGATGAAACGAAAACGTTCAAATTGTTCTCCAAATAAATGCATATATGCAATATGTCCCCAATAAAGTAAAAATACGTAATACCTACCCGATAAGATAAGGTGTAACTACATATGTATACAAGTTACCTACGCTTATCTATCTAGGTTACATTAAAAATAGAACGCTCACTTTCATTTTCAAAGAGAAGGTGTTGCGTGTCGTTTGTTGCTTGACGATAGGTAGCATTACATTTATTTAGTTTTCAATGTTTGTATTTGCACAACAAATCATCAAGTTTCCTTTGATAACCACAACCGCTTAATACTGCTTATAGTGGCATTTTCAACTGAACGCTCCCGTGCTTCGCAGGGCACTTCGGTCCCGGTTGTTGTCTTACGATAACAGTCGTAAGCCTATGTGGGGGCATCGGGCGCGGGCGGCGGCCTGAATACTCCGACGTTGAGCTAGCCACCGGCGTATCCGCCAATTCGCACTGCCGAGCATGATGGATTATGGCGAACACTGGGAAGGCCCCTGTCCCAGCAGTGGGACGCACCCACAGGGTCTGATCATGCTATGCTATATAAATCCGCCTACAGGGAGGGGACTTCAAATCCGGCTACAATAGTTTCCACATGAATTAAATGACATATTTATATAAAAGTCACTTATTTGTATAATTATCATATTATTTTTAACATATTTTCGTATAATATGCTAGTAAATTAAATAAGCAAAAGACAATACCCATACAACCATTTCGGTTGTATAATATGCCAGGTTGGGTTTATGCCACGACGAGGGACTATGGACGCCATATTTAGAAGGCGCATTCCTGGAAGGAATGTGACATACACAGTGACAATTGATCCCGTAAGTAGGAAAGGAAAAGGTTGAAAACAGTTAGGTATTTGTTTTACATGTGGGCAAAGTTGATTTTTGGCCTGAGTGCTTAGATTGAAACCTGGGCAAGCGAAGGGACCTACAGGAACCCTGAGTGTAGCGAACGTTATAAAACACGAAACTTTAAAAACTTCACCCATGAGTTAAACACAATTTTCACCACACTACTTGGCACTTACTAGCTAGGAACTAGCAAAGCGCACGGCGAGAAGAAGTCCTACACAGGATTCTTTCAGGGCGATTTTTTCACTTTGTGTCGTCGATCATTGCATGGGCAAAAGATTCCCCATTTTTGTATTTTACGAACCCAAGAAGTATATTAATATATCATTCGACGTACTAAAAACAAAACACAAACTAAATAGTTTACTGCGACAAAACAAACAGCAAAGGTTTAAAAAGCGCGCTCCTCTCTGATTGGTCAGCAAGTTGACGATAGGTTTATTAAGTGCGTTCTTCACATACACTCAACAGTCTACACGAAAGTCTAAAGACAGAGTATCTAAGCTCTACACATGATTTATGTTTATTATAATATTTGTATAACAAGGCATTTTGATCCTACTGCGTCTTGCTATATGCTTAAGGTTTCATCTAATAAAATATGAATGTATGCATCTGAGAATATAGTAATATTACTTATTTATAAAATAATAATATTATCTATTTGATAGTATTATGGATAACAATAAAAAAAACAAACGGACATTCAAATGTCAGAACACGTTTCAGAACGTGATTTTTGCGTATATTTTGGAATCTCATTTTGGAAGCGCTCGAATTTTAAAATACTTTTTTACTCATTTGCGAATAAAATGCAATTTTCATCCCTTCTATTCGAAAAACAATGATTGGTTCGCCTCTATGTGCGAGCAAAGTAGGTCTTTTCTTTTAGTTTCAAAGGCGCGTAAAAGTGCTTTTACACCCGTTCCCCATACGTTACGTAAAGTACAACAGTACATCATAGACTAGTATCACTCTATACTACTCTATGGTCACGGGCTGTAAACCTAAAGGTAAATGTAGAAAACGTATTGTATTGGGCGGATAAAAATGTGGCGCGAAAATAAAAACAAATGAAAAACGCGCGAATGAGAACTGTTAGAGGCAGAGCAACGTAGTAAAAGTTAAAGTGCAGAACTGTTTCAAATTAAACATAATATTACGCGAAAGTTTATATGTATTTTTTGTTTGTATGTTACGTCTTGTACGTCTGAACGGCGAGATGGATTTGGATGAAATTTGGTACCTATGGAGATAGCTTATACCCTGGATGCCACAGTATAGGCTTATTTTCTTCATCACCATAATCACCGTTTTTTATCACCACGTGTGTAAAACAGCGAGGCACGGGTTGTATTAATATATTTTTTCAGTTATTACTTTATTTAGATTATGTATCATTTGATGCGTGTCACTTCCAACGCGTCCTTGTGGGGATCAATGGGGGAGACATGTGTCCAGCAGTGGACATCTTATGGCAGATATGATGATGATGATGATGGTGGTGGTGATGAAGATGAAGATGTACCTTTTTATTTATTAAAATCATTAGTAGTACTATTTAAAAGTGTATACATATTTTTCTCATAGTGGGATGAAAAGTAAAGTGTATCACACGGTCGCAATTTTTTTTTTTCCTCAGGCGAAGTATATTGAATCCCCCGCTGCGCTGAGGATTCTACCAAAGAATCCCTGCTACGATCGGGATTATATTCAAGAATCCTTTGCTCCGCTCTGGATTGGAATTGGAATAGCGCCCTCGCCGTAAAAATATTATTTTGTTCCCTTGTGATACAGTTTACTATTTTTTATTTTTCGTGACCTACCTATTAACTGATTACCGATGAATATCTGTATTATTAAAATCTATTTAGGTACACTACTATAATTGATAATTAGCCAATTAAAAAACGAATACAATCATGATGAATATGTTTAGATTTAACAACGGCTTAACTTACGTATATTAGCCAAGTGGGTATCCGAACCGGTTTGGTGACCCTCCGAGTCACTTTTTCATAGAGAGCACGGGCGGCCGATATACGTAAGCTAAGCCGTAGTCAAATCTAAATAATGGTAGTGATTCGCTTATTCAACTGAACTAAACTAAAATATTTCAAAATTAGATAAGTTCTTATATGGTTACAATAAAGTCTAAATTAGAATGAAACTTATCAATAAACATCACTAAAGTTAAATGTATTTATGAAGTTTGCGGGTAGTTTTAGGTAAATTAAGTCGCCACTTATTTGGGGCCTACTAAAACTACCCGCAATTCGCTAACAATGGAATAAAACTCGTCTAATATTAGTGAGAGCGTTGTAAGGAGTTATACGAATTTGAATTTTAGCGTAAATAGAATACGAGCTATTTCATTTTGAGGAATTTTAGTGAAATTTAGCTAGTTCGTGTGATTAACAGAATTAGGGCCAATGTCGAATACCTAGAAACTTTCAACCAAATGATGAACATAATTATGCGTTTTCAATTTAGATACGATTTTTCCGGTTACCCGATTTTCGGGAAAAACATTTCAACTGGCATCATTATCATTGCGTCTGTTGCATGGCGAGCGAGCGAGCGAGAGAAATAATATGTAGGTAGTTGCACGTAAGTACATAATATTTCGATGGTGGCAAGTCAAGTAAACTGTCATACATAGCGAATTTGTAGTTTTATGCGTCTGTAAGATGGCGCTGTAGGTAAAAACACTTTTTATATTCGAAGGTAGAAATTTTTTTTTAAGCCGATAATACGAGTAAAATTACAGCGATTGCAATAAGTATAAATTCAATTCGGTTTGTTAGCTTCGTCGATTTCAAAGGTTAATTTTCTTACACCTTACCCTACTTATAAAAACGCTCAATGCTCAATTTGTATAGTGATATATGTTTTATGAATTTCAGATTGGAGCTTCTATTTGGCCAGCTGTAGCAATGGTTAATTTCTGCGTGATTCCTCCACGAAATAGAGTACCTTTCATTAGTTGCTGCAGTTTAATATGGACATGCTTCTTAGCATACATGAAACATTTAGATAAAGAAAAAGTAGCTAGCAAAGGAAGTGCAGTTCAATTGTTGAAGTTAAGCTGATGATAAGTACCCGTCTTAGAAAGAATTTATTTATTTGCATAATACCAACCTAGCTTACGAGTATTAAAGTAAGTATATTTATAACATATTATTATGTAGCTAAATTGATATTTGATATCAAGTAAGTATTATGGAACTGATCTGCGACATATTGTCAAAAAAAGTATTATAAATACCTACCATTTGCAAAGCAAATAATAAAACAATTATTATATATATTGGCAGATATGACTTGTCATTTTTCCCACTTCCTGATCTTAATAACATTTACTGATGAAAATAATGAATTAAAGTGATCTTGAGTGAATCTTTATTATATTATTATAAACTACCTAGACCAGGTAAAACGACGTTTAAATTGTTGAGGGGAAGAATTCGGCTGCTCATGTACCCACAGAATAGCGTCCGCGTTTGCTAATTATAAGAAAAAAATTATCTTAGATGTAGCTGCAATAAAGGAAGATATTCGGACTGCTAGTGGAGTGCTTCTACAGCTTAATAATTTGACGTATTATTTTCTTAAATGTTTTATTTGACTATTGTTACAAAAGATTATTTAGTTTACATTAGCTAGAGATTAAAACATAAGTAATATTTATGAGTATCTGCTGCTGAAATAGGCTCAATAACTGTGCTTCAGCATGCAGCGCTCAACCCGTGCGTTGGACTACATCTACCATTACGGGAATAAAATAATAAGTATTCGTGATAATGGAAGAATATTGTAAGAAGAAAAAATCAACACAATTTACAAACGGACGTGAAGGTGAGGGAGTGAAAGTGAATTAAAATGAGTAAAAGTTCTTCTGTGCTTAGTGTGAGGTGTTGGAGTCAGTGTGAGAGGGTTGTGTACGTAATGTTCTATAGTACATGAGCTGTGGCAACCGCGACCGGCAAACAGACCACCCCGACACACCCGCACCTTCAACCCCCCGAGGCCTCGAGGCAAAAACATCTTGGTAAGATTCTCTCCAAATAGTGAAAGAGCAAACATTCTTAGGGCCCACTTACGGACCACTCTGGTACCGGGGCAAAACGATCCGATAACTCCCTGTCCTGGTGACAGCTCAAGCCGAGGTCCGAACCTCAGTGGTGCCCTTGAGCTAGTCGCCTCGTCCTCTCCTAGTGGCACACCGCCGTCAGCGCTAGCCTCCGGTGAAGCTGTATATGCCGGTAGAGGCAAACAGCATTTAGTCCGTTAGAAGAAAAAAAAAACTGGCAAACAGTCGAGCCGTGGAAGCCAAACTGAACGGACGTTCTGGTCGTCCAGTCAAAGGGCCCGGTCAAATGGAGTCTACAATGAGCCGAGTAGCAGCGGAATATTGTAAGTGATTAATTGTATTACTTTCTAACTGTTCTAATGTGTTATCTTGTGTGCTCTGGTCCTTGTTTAAAGTGGAGAGAACGCGGAGGAGGGGGACCGTTGTCGGGACGTAGAAGGTACCTTTTAACCAGGCCCTGGGTCGCAACCGCCCAGAGCTTCCGCTATGGATAAGAACGTAATTAAAATGGGACACGTTTGATGTGTGCTTCTGTTACAGCTATGCTATGATAATGTTACTGTTATTAAATACCATCCTGACCGGACTTTGGCTTTTAGCCCTACGCGCCGATACATATTTATTTAACCTGCCGCTGCTTGTTATCGTAAACAGTACCTACCTACCTACGCACGACTTTGTATAATGATGAACATTGTGGTAAAACTAAATTGAATACATAATTCAATTACATGATAGTTGTAACATATCTATAGTAGAAGCTTGGCTAATTATTGTTACAATGAAATGCATGGATTTATATATATTCTATAGGTATAGGTTCGTGGCTAAAGCGCACATTTACGATAAGCACGCAAACAAAAGCAGAAACTGCAGCGTCTTTAAAAAATCCCACGCAAGTGATAGCTGTACACAAACATAACACCAACACACAAATAAAGAATGTCTGCTGTTACACCAAAGTTTAGTTGCACACTAACGCAAAAAATTGACATGGGAGTAAAAGACGGGTAAAACGAATGAATGATATTATATGAATGAAAGGATTGTCCTATTGAATGATTAAAAGTAATTTCTAAAAAAAAATTATGCTGGAATTTTAGAACTATCGAACCAATTTTGATGAATATTTCATGACTATTTTTATAGAGGTTTTTTTTCTGAATGCTCTATCTCACCTTTAAAGGGCCTCTTAAACCTTCACCTCTTAAACCTAAATAAGTAGACAGTTGAAATATTCAGCAAATATGTGCTAGTATGGACTGGTTAGCAAATAATTTTAAAAAAAAAGGGGAGTGCCCATTCAACAAATTACAAGTACGTATGTACATATTATAAACGTATTTTTTTCCTAATTGTAGGAAAAATCTTACCATCTACCAAAATATACTAAGAACCAGCCTATTGCATGTTGCAATCATGCGAAGAATTTAAAACTAAATTAATGAGCACAATTATTTTAAAAGTATGTTGCTGATATATTAAATATCACTAAGGCAATGTGTCGTTCTTGTTCTATTGCGTACTCACCTTACCCCTAGCTAATAGCAATAGTGGGTTATAATAATATTATAGGTAGGTTTCATTGTTATATGAAAATATATGAAGTTGCGTCGTAAGACAAACTGAATATAAGCAATTTAATCACAAACGAATATACGATGTAAACTCTAAGGCTTTCACGGCCGATGTTGCATGTTGTATTTATTGCTTCCGGGCTGTTTGGCCGTGGTCTATGTGAAACTTTTGTTCCAGACGTTTCGTCGATCACTGCGGTCGACATCTTCAGTGGTTCAGGTCTGAGCGGCGACAAGAGCGTAGAACTCTCCTCCGCGGCGTCTTCTCTGATACTGAGAAGTATCAGAGAAGTATCGTCGACCGCAGTGATCGACGAAACGTCTGGAACAAAAGTTTCACATAGACCACGGCCAGACAGCCCGGAAGCTATATATACAACATGAATATACGATGCTTACGCATCAGACAGGAAACTTTGAAGAGCCAATAACAGACCGCTAAGTTTCATTTGGACAGTTACGTATTTTTTAATTTTTGGCAATTGATTAACGTTAGATACAGATATCCCTAAATAATCGACAGCCAAAAATAAAAAAACAACTCTGATATGTAATAAAGGGGATAGGTTACTATTTTTTTATATTATGTTATCACGGTCCTATTAGATTCAAATACTTTTCTTTATTATTATTGCTTTATTTTCCAGGCAGAAATTCGGCTTCCTTCAAAAAATTTGAACTTAAGTTCGTTCCGCCTAGCATGTTGTTAATTGTTAATAATAAAACTCTTAAGGTATGGGGAATGGTGACTGTGTTTGACATGATATTAACTGTAATGTTGGTTACCACACCACTATTGCCTATGTCGAGACCTCCGATTTATAAACAACGGAGTCGAAGTTGGAACCGGAGGTGTAATATAAATAGAAAGTTCTGACATATCGGAGTCGGAGTCGAAGCTCCGTAGCATCCTTAGTTAGCGTTACTTGATCAACAACGAAGTTGCCATGACAACAACCGTCAACTTGTATGACATGTAATCCCACGTGATCTATCAAAATCAAAGTGGTGATTTGGCTATGCTCAAAATTATAGGGCGACTTTTTTTCTTCTATGTTTCAAGGCCTTGTTTAAAATCACAAACTATTGAGAGAGAGAAAGAACAATATTTCTCTTCCCGCTTCCGCTTAATTATATATTAATTTTCCGATGAGAGAAATCGTTTTATCATGTAAAGTGGTCGTGAATAATGTAAGCCTTTGCGCTCCTTCTACTTTTGGTGTAACACTAAACCTGTAGAAATGGCGAGTAATTCATTGCTATTTTCCCTCAACAATGAAGGTAAAGTGTATGCCTTATCAACCAGCGGATCTTGTTGGAGAGAGTTTATGTATTTGGGCTTAGAGTTTAAAACTCTTTCTGCTGCTCCACATTTTTTATGGGCGGTTGGTGGCGATCGGCAAATTTATCTACACGTACATGGTTTGGAAATACCAATACGAGTGAAAGAAGAGTCTTATGAAAACGAAAGATGGTTACCCCTGGAAGGATTTAGTGGCAGACTTTTACCTACAGATCGATACCATTTCTCATCCCTGGACGGTACTAAGGACAGATCTATAGATAGAATCAGATTGCCATCAATGGCATGGCAGTGGGAAGGTGACTGGCAGTTAGAGCTAACATTAGATGGACAACCTTTAGATCATGATGGATGGAGTTATGCTGTTGATTTTCCGGCCCAATTTGGTTCAACTAAACAATGGAAGTCCTGTGTAAGAAGAAGAAAATGGATTCGCTACAGAAAATTTAGTGCAATGAATTCATGGTGTGCTATAGCTCCATTACACAAAGATCCCACACAGGAACCGTTCATTGATGTGAGTATTGGTGGTAATCTAATGCCTTATGGATTTCCTGGAATACTTTCAGTTTGGGCAATAACAGCCCATGGACGTGTCATGTATAGAGCAGGTGTGAGTAACACCTCACCTGAAGGATTGAAATGGATCAATATCAGTATTCCACCAAACTGCGATATCAAACAAATTTCAGTAAGCCCGTCAGGATTGGTCTGGGCTCTACTTTGGACAGGAAGAGTCATTATAAGAAAAGGTGTAACCAAAGACTGTCCCACAGGAGAATCTTGGCTAGAAGTGAAGCCTCCCATTGACACAAAATTACTGTCAATTTCTATCGGTTTTAATGTTGCATGGGCTGTGAGCTCTGACAACAGAGTCTGGTTTAGGAAAGGAATAGATGGGAATAGTGCTGGTACAGCTGAATCTGCTGCAACAGGAAGTGGATGGCTTGAAATTACAGGTAATATGATTCAAGTTTCTGTGGGAATCAATGATCAAGTGTTTGCCATTGGAGAAACGGATAGATGTATTTATTGGAGAAGTGGAATAACACCATCAGAGCTCACTGGAAAAAGGTGGAGAAGGGTGCAAGCTAATATGCAACTGAGCCGAACATCAAGTTCTGCTAGTGTGGTGTCATCAGTGTCAAATGCAAAGCATAATAGTCTCACTACTCTGAGTGAAACTGCCCCAGAGCGCAAAACAAATATTCATTTGCATAACTCTTGGGAGGAATCTCACTCAGCCCCAATTGAACATACCATGCCCATGAAACCTAAAGAAGCACGCCCAAAATCAAATGTAAATATTGAAAACATAGATTTAACAGGAAAAAGTTATGAAACTACATTGAAAAATCCAAGAGCATGGAGTCCTGTAAGAAGTGTTGGATCAGTAGTGGGAATGGAGGCACAACCAGATAGTGACAGCAGTGTTTTTGATCTTGATTCTGGAATGTTCTTTGATGAAGAGGTCAGTCAAGCAGCTTGGGGGACTTGTGATACTACATGGGCTTTTGTGGAAGCAGGAGCTTGCTCGATGGATGTTGTCCAAGTACCTCATTGGTTCACAGACTCCCACAATGTTCACAATAGTGATCTTACAGCCAAATGGAGGCTAGAGATCTTAGATCAACTAAAAACAAGACATAATTTTGAGTCATTGGACCTTTCTATTTATGGTGTGGCTGTGGAAGAAAAAGGATGGACACGTAGCTGTGAAGCAAGATTAATATATTCAAGCAGCTCTATTGAAGATTGCATTCTATCTCTCTATTGGCATGATTTAGAAAATACAGGAACATTGTCTGTTTTTCAACCTGATGGTACTATTCAATTCATATTGAACTTATGTGATGTCACAAATGTGTTTTCAATATCTGAGCCTGGAAGTCCAAGAATTTGTATATCTGTACCAAGAGAGAATAAATCTTCCATTAAAATTCAATTTATTTCTGAGATGGAACAGGAAGAATGGTTGATGGTCTTAGTAGATATAACTTCTCAAATAAATGGATTGTCTGGAAAACCTTCAAAGAACTCTATGTGGGCTGTCACTGGTTATGGTGATGTGTTAAATTGGGATCCACTGCCAGCAAGTATAAATAATGGCAAAAATGGTCTCTACACCAAGGAATTTTCAGTATTAGGCAAAGATATTGGTAGTGGATATTCTTGTAATTTAAATAACAACTTTACTCCTGGGAGCTCACTAAAAATAACAGGCAGCTTATTTGATATTGTAAGCAGATTCCATATCAATCTACAAGGACCTGAGGTAAAAAAACAACGTCATAAAATTGAAACTGAGGTGACAGAAGTACCATTACATTTCAATGTAAGATTTGATGAAAATGCTGTAGTTTGTAACACAAAAATATTTGGCAGTTGGGGAGATGAAGAGAGGCATGATTTACCGATAGCTCCAGGACAAGAATTTTCTCTTCAAATCTTTTGTGACGTACAAGTATTTAGAATTGTTGTAAATAATAAACATTATTGCCTTTATGAACACAGACTGAGTCCAGAAAGTATTACATCTGTTTTAGTGAAGGGGCCATTAAAACTTTATTCCATGGAGTACTTTGCAACCAGCATAATCATAGGTGCTGAAGAAATGTTTTGGCGTATGATTGGGGGCTATTTACGAAGAGTGGAGTGCTCCCAAAATGGTGTAGTATGGGGAATCTCTCATGATCATCGAGCATGGCTCTACACAGGTGGTTGGGGAGGTGGAGTGCTTAAAGGTAATCCATATAAAAATTTGAATAGAGCCTACATCTTTGAAACTATACTAACTAGTAGTCATTATTTATTTGATCAAAGTTAATATAAAAATTCAAGGTATTGGCAGTAATAAGGATGGTATTCACCCTATGTCGGACACTCAAACTTATTGCGTATATGAAAACCAAAGATGGAACCCTCTGTCTGGATATACCTCAACAGGACTACCCACAGACCGATTTATGTGGAGCGATATCACCGGCAAGCTTAAGAGAACTCGAGAGCACACTAAGTTACTGAGTCGTCATTGGCATTGGGTAAAGTTAAATATGATTTTGTATAACACTTTTGCATTACTGAATACTGCTATTTATGATTCAGGGAATAGTAATAGAGAGTTATATTATCAGGGCCTTTTTTTTAGATATCGGAGTGGATGGTAGACTACAACACCCCAGGTGGAGTGGACAGTGACGGTTGGCAATATGCTACCGATTTCCCAGCTCCTTACCATGGCAAGAAAATATTTACAGACTGTGTGAGAAGACGAAGATGGTATAGAAAAGCTCAAATTAATACTGAAGGACCATGGATTCGGGTGGGCAGTACAGCTCTACTAGATATCTCTTTATGGGTAAATACTTCTTGATGTTTGTCAGTCAAATAAGTTCTCATAGTAAGTGAAAGCTAGCAGCTGGTGACTTTTTCAATGTTTTCAAAGTGATAGTTATGTATCTATAATTATCACTTCAGGTATTTCAGCCTAATTATAGAAGTAAATTTGAATTGTGTTTGATTTTTAACCGACTTCAAAAAGGAGGAGGTTATTATGTTTGACTGTATGTAATGTAAATTCACCGATTTCTCCCTCTATTTGTGGACCGATTCTTAAAATTCTTCTAATGTTCGATAGAGTATACTTACGAGGTACTTAAATTTAAATGGGACTACATTTAAATTTCATCAAAATCGGTCAAGCAGTTTTGTATTACAGTCCGATAACTGAAAAGTGTTACATTTGTCTTGATGACTTCCCTATTGATGGTGAATGACAATCAATCCCGTGAGTAGGAAAGCTCACTAAAGAGTAAAAAGAAAAGGGTGAAAAGTTTTTTTTTACCACAAATGGATCCAACTTCATCACTCAAAAGTGTGAAATAACTTGTTGAAGTCGATACAATATGTATAATATTTTTATAATAGGTACTTTTGAACTATCAAGGTACCAACTATAACAAGCTATTTTACACGTTTGAGTGTTGAGGTCTATTTCATTTTTTGGAATAAATTTTTTGACGTGATAACGTTTTCTAAATTGATGAATACCAGCAACACTCATGAAAAATAGTAACGTTCCACCTGAGTTTTGTATTACATAAAATAATCAGTCATAAATGATTATGACGTTATCACGTAAATCTATCGTCCGTAAACCGACTTTACAGACAACCAATTTTTTTTACTCAATTGTACCTAAATCTTACTAAAATAATCCAGTCTCGGAAAAGTTTTCTTATGAGCCTTATTGCCCAGCAAAATCAAAACCTTCATGTTTCCATCTATTAATAACAATCAGACAGAAATTTGTACACTTGTTTCCTATCCTCCAATAACTACAAAGGAGGCTATATTTTGAGGGTCCTCTGTTACAATTTATGTAAGAATCGATTTGAAACTCATCAAAAGAATAATAGATGTAATATTTTACATTCTTAATATATTATGTATAATTGCCGTGGTGTTACCGGCCTAGAATAGTACTTCCCCATCTTTTCTCGTGGGTGCCGTAAGAGTGGGCTAAGGGATCACGTACCAGAAGGTGGACAGCAGCGCCTTCTGAGGATTGGAAATCATACTGCGCTCGCCAACTCGCATGCCAAGCGTGCCGAGTATTGGCACGCTTGGCTATACCCCCTATATGGGGGAGGCATATGTCCAGCAGTGGACGCACATGGCTGAGAGAAGAAGAAGAATATATGTATATAATAAAAATCAATTGATTGTTACAGGGAAGTGAAAATGAAGTGAATGTTTGGGCAATCACTGTAGCTGGGGATGCTATCTACCGCACAGGAGTAACTGCAGACACGCCAGCGGTAAAAGCACAATAAATGATATTGCTCAATTAACATTTTCTTGTGGCCATAATACTAAGTGCAAAGAGCTAATAATGTCTAAAACCTCACTCGGGATTTTCATAAAAACTATGATATCAAAACCTTTTAGATTTTGTGTTTCTCTGTGATTCTGTGTGATCTTTGATATTCATGTTCTTTTAATATTATTTTTTACTAGCTGTGATTCACGGTTTAGTGAGTTTTATCTTTTATTTATGTGGCACACGAATTCCTTTTTATTAAAAATATACCCAAGCCTATGATAATAAACATGAGCCCCGTTTTGAAGCAGGAATACACAATCTAGACAAAAGTTTATAAATGTATTCCGGCTATTAAGAGCCATTTTGATACTAAACATTTTACATAATTGTAAATGACCACTAAATATTTGTTTACCAAAGATTATCGTAAGTAAAGTCGGTTGAAACATAATATGAAGTAGTGTATGTTATCGTAACTGTACCATTCATACCAACTCTCATCTCTCAGGCTCAACCACTCAGCCAGTATAGAGAATTATATTGACAAAGAATGTCATAACTCCATTACATAATGTTTTGTTGTTTACAGGGATTACATTGGGAGCATGTAAACAGTCCTCAATCACTTATCGCTATAAGCACTTGTAATAATGTGGTTTGGGCAGTCGGACGAAAAGGAGAACTGTACTACAGGGAAGATATAACCAAAGAGAATCCTGGAGGCTCTAACTGGAAGCAAATTGAGCAACCAAAGTCAGGAGTCCCATACAGCCATAAGACAATTGGCGTCAAAGCAGTCTCACTGACAATGAACGCAGCATGGGTTATACTTGCCAATAGTGCTCTCGCTGTCAGAACTAACATCTCGAAAGAACAACAAGATGGCAAGGAGTGGAAATATTTTACAGGTAAAATCCCTAATATCGTGACGCAATTCTGTAAAGAAATGAAATCCAAAAATTATATGGCGAGAATATTATTTTCAGACACAGACAGTGAAATGACGTTTAAACACGTATCCACCATGGGACAAGATGTGTGGGCAGTTTGCTCCAATGGCACTATACAGCGTCGACTGGGCGTTACTACTCACAACGTCGTCGGTACGACGTGGCAATGCATGATGGAAGGAACTCTGCTTCACGTTACGGCCAGGGGAAGATCACACTGAAATATATATTTGCCGGTATCTTCCCAAATTCGACACTTGACTGACATTATATTTAGATATTTATGATCTCTAAAACCTCAAATGATATTGCCAATGAAAAAGCTATATAAGTATTATTTTTAATGGATGAAGTGTATCATAGTTATAGTTGTCATTTCGCCAGTTTATTTTTTTAGACTTTTGCTCATTGTTAGGAGTTATGTATAGAGCTATTTTATTCAATTTAAATTATAATAATCATAAGGTAATTAATGTAATTTCTAGTCATTCAAAGTGTACATTCCTACGAATTGTATCAAGTAAATATTATGCTAAATATGGTTAATGTCAATGTGAATGTTTGCTTGCTTATGCTTATGAGTAAAAAAACATAAAAATTGGTAATAAAACGATATTTGTAATAATACTATTTTTATTTACGAATGGAACCTGGATTTTATCATATAATTTCATATTTTCACTACAGATTTCACATAGATATTCTCAACAAATAACTTATAAGAATAAAATAGAAAGAAGATTATAAGAGCATCTCCGATTTTTCACATACACATGAACATTTTGAACGTGAAGTATTTATGCAAGGTCGTATCAAGATATTTCGTCCCCAAGTTAAAGAGAGCCTCAATATTTTTATATTTAAAAGCTCCTGCTCCTATCTCGAAGACTGATTATTTAGTTGGTGCATGACGGCCTTAAAAGATAATTTCCTTATGCTTGTCTGCCTAGACCTGGGGCCTAACTCTACTATTCAATATGGCAATATGCTAGGCTCACAATCGGCATATTTTTACAGCTTTGGTAGACGCGCAGCATTGGACGGTCACCGACCTGATTAAGATCGCAGGCAAGGACTGGATGCGGGCTGCTTCCATCCGTTCTTGTGGAATGGGGGAGGCATATGTCCAGCAGTGAACGTCCTATGGCTGAGATGATGACGATGATGAAACAATAAAAAATGTGAGCCGTCACGGGGCGCCCGGCAGATGTGAAACATCAAAATAACAGTCGCACAGTCGAGTCGCTTGCGTATAACCTGGCGACGCATGCCGTGGCGACCCGTCGTCGCCACGCTGTACGCGACAGGTAGGTCTAATTCGCCGCTATAGATGTTACACATCAATAATCATGCGTCCAAGTAAAAGAAAATACGGCTACCTCATATTCTCACTGGCAGCTAAACAAAAACCAGGCACTTCCCGTTAAGGAGATGAATTTAAAAAGAAGCGAAGCAATCCTCAATGTTTATTTCCCAAGTAATAAAAACAATGCGACAGCAAACCTTATAATGGGCTTGAAGCATTTACAGTAGGTAATATAAATAAATAATCAATATAAGAGAAAAACATTTTCTCCACGAACTAATTTGTGTAAATGCATCGTACATTATATATTTAGATTTTCATGGTAAAGCTAGCACGCGGGCCGGGAGAACATAGATAATGTACTATTTTCTTCTTATTTCATATGTTTGTTGCAACTTGTATCAAGTAAAACACAAAAATTTTAATTACGCACCCCGGGAGGGTAGGCAGAGATTACCAATTTACTGGCATGTCTGTCTTGCCTCCTACCTATACTGTCATCAAATTCTTCATACACGCCATTGCGTTAACAGTACTTATGAACTGGGACTTTTTTCCAGAACGGTTTTATTGTCTGTTATAAAAAAGCGCCTCGAGTGCTAGAGGTATATATATACTCACATGACCCTAATATTATTAAAACTCACGTTCATATTTACTTTACACTGTTTCTACGTACAATTGTCGATCGTGATATCGACTACGCGTAAGTGCCACGTTATACCTATAGAAACAGTGTAAAGTTCACATGACCCTGATGACGGGTTGTTTACACATTTCACCATACTTGAAATGTTATAGGTTATCCTTCGCAAGATTTGTTAAGCAAATGGTAAGTATACAACATTACATATACTTTTGTAATTTTGTCTTTTTTGTATTTCATTTTAAACCCCTTCTTGTATTGGAGAACATAATTTACATATTTCTGTTAAAGTACCAAATTGGAGAGCTATATTATATAATATAATGCCAAAAAAAAGTTTACTGATAATAAATATATATAATAATATTAATCAATTGCGACATAACTGATATACGAAATAGACCTTGCATTTATTTCTTATGAAAACTCTACGTATTATTTATTATAGACCTAGAATGATCAGAAACAGGCAACATACGTACAGCAAAACACTTCACAATAAGTAATCTAATTCATATCTAAGAAAGTGGTTGTTTGGATCGTTTTGTATTCGAGGGTAGCCTGCGACTAACGCATCTTGGCCTCCAATGTACAGGGTGTTGTAGATCTTCCAATAAACGTCTCGTACCTTTCTTGCTGGGTGGAAAAGACCCTGAAACAAACAAATAATCTTTTTTTAAACAAATAATCTTTGATGTATTGTTTTAAACTTTCATGTCTTTATACAATAATAATATTCTATGTCCTGCTGAGGTGTCGCAGTGCGTTGAGCAGGGTGGTTATGGACGCCTCTCGAGCGGCTCCGTAAGTTTAACACTTCTCAAGCAAAACTGTGGCTACAACTGCTGTAACACTCACAGAACTTTACATGTGTCACTCAACATAATGTTTATTGACTAATAACCAAAAGTAAAATATACCAAAAATACAAAATTTACATCACATAAAAGTAAAAAATTCATAAGTATATTTATGACATTTAAGGTGTAAGAGACATGAGCGTATTCATTATGGACGCCTCTCGAGCGGCTCCGTAAGTTTAACACTTCTCAAGCAAAACTGTGGCTACAACTGCTGTAACACTCACAGAACTTTACATGTGTCACTCAACATAATGTTTATTGACTAATAACCAAAAGTAAAATATACCAAAAATACAAAATTTACATCACATAAAAGTAAAAAATTCATAAGTATATTTATGACATTTAAGGTGTAAGAGACATGAGCGTATTCATTATTTTTATTATTACTGATTAAATTCCTTTTCTATTTCATTAGATGAATCCCTTGGTTGATTCAAACATACTAATATCCTTATTAAAATTACAAAAACCTGGATTCAATTCATCATCATAATCTCAGCTATATGACGTCTACAGCTGGACATAAACCTCCCAATTCAATAGTATTGAATTCAAGTAAATACAATACATTCACAATTCTTCAAAATAAATAATGTACCAATAATGGATATCTAAATTGATGCAACGTTCAGAAATTCCAAATAATAACTTGATATGTTTGAATACTTTTTAGTTCCATGTAAACGACATCCATGACAAAAAAATTATTGCTGCCGCCATCTTGAATTTTCATTTTGACAGATAACGATTATAACAAAACCAATAAATATTTTTTACTTTTCAATGCCAGCAGGAAGATTCAAATATGACAGGTCCGGCTATGAGATGCGGAGTTCAAACGACCGAACATTAGAAAGAAATCATTTATTGAGGCAAACAATAACATTACGCAATACACTAGTGGCATTTTTAAAAAGATCGCGGACATAAACTTACACGTACTCGTCATGACGCGACACTCAGTACTGACAGCATTGCGACGTCCGCTTGAGGATCTAGTCGATGCGCGTGTTTGTGTAAGTCTCCCGGTTCGCCTCGAAACGGCACACTTACAAGAAGTTTCCGTACTGTATCCATATTTATACTATGTCCTGGAGTAGGAGGACTTTGCATGTATCTCAAACCCAAGACTCACAGTAACGAAGTCTCCTCAAATGCAGATGAAACGAAAGCGACAGATATAGATTCCATCCCTGATCTGACTAAAGATGTTACTTCGTTGAAAATTGAAATTATCAGAAGGTGATGAGATATTAAGTAATTTCAATTTTTTAAGGAATCCATCTGCTCAACTGCTTTGGGGGACTTTCATGAGTGTCATGCCCACTACGTGGAGTGACTGTTTCTATACCAGACTACCGATTATGCTGGGGAGAGACGCGCAAATCTGTCGTTGAACCTCACGCAGCTCATCCAAGTTCCCTACGGATTATGAATACATTACTGAACTGAACATGGTGCCCTTGAAAGTCTTTTTAATGTTTGTCTACCATTCAACATTGTTAGGCGTTAGTTATATGTCCTTTAATTATGTATTTTGAAGATAACTAATAGAGAAATAGAATTCTGTTACACACAAAACGTTTAAATAAAACTACTCAAGACTCATGTCTATTGTAAGAATAAAAAGTATCTCATTATACTATGGGGAGATGGAGGTTATTCAATATGGACTAATGTCCTTTGTGCAATATAATTCATTTATTTACCTGCAGAGCATACTGTAAAATCTTGACAGGGCCAAGTGCAACTCTCATGCCTTCCACAGCATCCATAAATGCTTGAACTAAATGAGGTGATGTCTCGAATATGTTTGGCCATACATGGTTTAGGAGATGTACAAGCGCGTCCTCGCAGCCGAATCCATATACTCCAAGGGCCATGTGCTTTATAGCTGCACATGCTGTTTGACGATGGACAAGATCCCTGAAAATAAATAATACCAAGATGCACTACACATTCAGCTATACAGGGGGATGGAATTGCTAACCCCTTGAATTGAAATCATTTTTATTTGCTCAAAATGAACAATACATTATTTTCTATCTACATTATTACAAAATACTACTAAATAGTTATAATATATCTATACTCTTGATAACTATTATTACTTGAGGTCAATGCCAAAACAGAGAGTGACTTGTATATATGTACATATTTGTTACTAAGTCATTATTTCCCTTTGGACAATGCGCTTAACAAGGCGCATAGCACACGTCTAACTCAAGAGTTACGTGCTAAGGCTCGCGCCCGCCGCCTGGCAAGATCATAACTCCCAGATGAAGAACTGCAAATAAGTTCGAAACTGGTCGGAAAGTAATTTTCCAGTGTTTACCACGTGAGTCCTAGTCGGTTTGTTAACCGACTAGGACTCACCGCATAGATAATTAATGTTACTTAGGATTTAAGTGTCGAGTCCAACCATCTCCAATTCATATAGATGATATACTAGTTCATACGATTCGTTATAATAAAATAATATTAAAATATTTATTTGTTTTATTTGCTGTGCAATATACAGCTTATGTCAACCACCAAGGTCCATTCTACGAGTGAATATTGGTGAAAGAATTCGGTTTGGAGTTTCTCCTATACAAACTTACAAAGATACAAATCTTTCCTCTTCTTATAATTTCAGTGTAGATATATTTTAGGTCCTTACATAAGAAATAGGCCTTTGTCAAACTGACTTGAGACTTTGATCTAAAATATCTGGCGCTTGGTTAGGAATTTCAAATGTAGGCTCCTGCATTGGTATTTCCAATTTAATGATTAATTTGTTTATTAGCGCCATTTGATTTCTCTTTGACATCGTTTTGTTCACAATATGGAAAACTTAAAATATCGAATTATTTACAAATAATAATAGTTCCACCGTGGAACCACCGCCGCAGAAACAGCTAGAAGGATTAATGGTGTGTATGGGGAAGCCAACCGTAAAAGAAAACACTTCACTTAAAACAAATTAGAAAAGTGAAAATCCTCGTTAAATGGGAACCGCATGAATTCAGTGAAGCAAACCAACTAACACGAGTCGAGTGTTGCGTTAAATTACTTATCCGTCACAACAACGAGGGGATTTTAAATCTTCAAAAAAAATCATCAATCGTGATGATTGAGATGTGATGATCGTGATGCATAATCGGCAATGCTCATAACAGTGGTCGAACCAAGGAGAACCACAGAGATTACGGCAGACCTGTATTGTCAATAATTTCAAACCATGATAGAAAAGCTAGCTGTTAACAACCGAGACTGGTCAATCGCTCTAGCCCACTGCAGCTTCAGGATAACGCTAGACCACACACTGCACAACAGGCGGTCGCTAAATTAGAGTTGCGATTGGAATGTATTCGACACCCTTCCGGAATTAGAACAACTGCTTTCAAGAAAAATAAATAAATTCCGATGTGGTTGTAAAAACCGCCTTCAAATATTAAATTGATTCTCGCTCCCACAATTTTTTCAGCAAAGGAATCAATGAAGTACCGTTAAATTTGTAAAATGTATAGATAACAATGGTATATACTTTGATGAATTGAAATAATTTCATTTTAATAAAATCGTCTTGCTTCTTCCATATAAAAGGCCAATTTCATATATAAGGACCTAATCATATTCATATCCAATCTAACTTATCTATATGTAACCTTAATAGCTTAGATTATTGGTTATCTGTAGATACATTTTATATGGAATGGAAATATTTAAGTAATACTGCCATATTTTTTTGAAAAGTTTCTTTTTCAAAGGTTATGGTTATATTGGGCTCCAAAAATATCAATTGATAAATATGTTAGGTAACGAGAGTCGCTTCACTTTTGAAAAGTGACTCCATAAAGTATTTTTATTGTCAATTATTATTTGGCGGAATACGGAACGTCATAGGCGTACTTATGTTATAAGTAAAATTAATGATCGGAAAGAGTGTAAAAATAATATATAATGTAGCAAAATAAAGATAACAAGCATAAAGACGCAAGTTTACCTGTCCATAAGAGCATCTTCAAGTAAGGGGCAAACAGCATAGATGTAATCCTTGCCCATCTCGCCAATGTATTCGAACAGAAACGAGAGGGATTTTAGAACGCCATTTTGTACGTTTAGCTCGGGGACTCTGTACTCGTTCATTAGAGCTGGCAGAACTGTGAACGGCGAACACGTCTCGGCGACGATGGCGATGGCTACAGTTGTACACACTCTGTAAACGAATATAAAATGTGTATACAATAGAAAATATCTCAAACTCTTTACAATCAAAGGCATTTTCGGACTAAACATTTTAGTCAATAATGACGTAGTTAATAAATCTATACACACTTGCATTCGCTACTAATCTGTGGAACATGATTAACGATTTATGTAATAATGAGCACATCATCAATGTAGCGGAAGTCGAAGTAATTTTTGAGTTATCCACAATGTTTATTCAATTACTGACAAAGACTGGCCGGTTGGCGCAGTTGGTAGCACTCTGCCTTCTGAGCTGCTGGTCTCGGGTTCGATTCCCGGACAGGTCAAAGATTAATTAAATTATCTATACTTATATAACAATATATTATATAATTTGTGTACAATTAACTACTTTGTTTTTCTTTAATACCGAACCCACCACACCACATGACGTTTACGGATTGTGATTGATGGTTGTAAAAGCCAAAATGAACGAAAATAACCAAACAATCTATTATCGGTATTAAGCAGTTTTTGATAGTAAAAGGAGAACATGGAAGAATATTTATACTTCAGGATGTCAAGTCCACTAATTTCATGTTCATATTCAATGCAGTGCGAGGCCGACATGATGCCAATAAGACAACGTCAAAAATCCGTAGCCTGCTAAGTCCATAGCGGCCTGAATCTACATAATGTTGAACCTATGCTCGGCCTATGTTGGTTTTGTATGAAATTGACAAGTTGGATGCAGACTAGCAAAAATATTGAATGTATAAAACACGGGATTACTCACGTAATGAGTCAGAGGGTTCCGACTATAGTTTCGACCACATTCGGTGGTCTTTTTCAAGGAGAATACGGGGCGCTCGCGGACGCGGTCGCGATTTACCTAGTACTGACGACGAATTACATAGATACTACGTCACTGACTCTAGAATTGAATCAAGATTGTTTCAATATATACGAATTCGAAAATTTTTATCAAAAAATGGAACCGACTTCAACACTCAAAAGTATGAAATAACTTGTTGAAGTATAAGTATAAGTAAGTGAATAGTAGCCTTAGGTCTCAGGTAATATATTATCTCTTACTAACTGCGCCCCGCGATTTTACCCGTGTGGTGATGAAAAACGGTCCTGATGATGATGAAGATCGAAAAAGATTGTTTAGGTGTGTATGTTTGTTACATCTTTACGCTCAAAAGGCTACACCGATTTCGATGAAATTTGGTATAGTGATAACTTATACCCTTAGTTAACACATAGGCTCAGTTTCATGTGCCACATGCACATCACCGTTGTTCATTACCACGCGGGTACAACCGCAGGGCGCAGCTAGTAATATATATAAAGTAATAACTAAAAAAATATACATGCGCCCCGATGGGTCGAATGGTGTCACCGATGGTGATGATGAAAATAAAAATTCAAAATAAGCCTATGTGTTAATTCAGGTGTGAGCTGTCTCTATGCCAAATTTCATCCAAATCCATCCAGCCGTTTAGGCGTGAAAGAATAACAAACAACCATACATACAAACTTACGCTTTTATAATATTAAGTATGATTTATAACATTTACTAAGCTAAGGTACTACGAGACTGTCTGTTCGGTACGGCTTCCACGCCTAGACTTCACGTTGCGACCGGGTTTCCATCTTCTCACTCTATTTATAAAGTAACTTCGCTCATATACCTACCATAGTGTCATATCATATTACAAATAAAATGAGCAACACTAAAATCGTTATAAACCACACCACTAATGTAATACCTTCAAACTCACCTGTTCTGTCGTTCTTGTACTTTCAAGTTGTTTAACAATGTTGCTAGTACGTCATGTGGCCCGATGGCCTTAGCTATGTAACCAAATGTGTTGACTGTCGCTCGTCTGATGGCTTTCTTGTGGGCTTTAAGGAGCTCCAACAGTTCGAAGCATATCCTCATCCATTCCCTGGCCGACACAAATTCTGGTCCTCTGTCGGCAATACGTCCCACCAAGTCTATGCAGTTTTCTTGTACTTTTTCGTGTCTGTAAAACATTTACAACATTAGAAATAAAAATCTCAAATTCTCCTATTGAGCTTCTCCCACAGGGTTTTGTGTTATACAAACCAAAACTAATTCAAAACGGAGTTAGGAGCGAACAAACAACCTGGAGCAATGTCAGTGGACAAGATGACGACTGCCTGATATAAACGTTGTTATTTATATTGCATAATATGAGTGTACCTGTTTTTCAAAATGGGGGTCAATCGTGGAAGTAGATCTTTGATAGGCGGAGTCATTTTCGTCATGCCGATAACGTTGACGATAGCTTTCAAAGCACCAAGTATAGAACCAAGTACTTCCGGATACTCCTCTCCCAAGTACTCGTAAAGGACAACGCCAAGATGGCCCATCAGTTTTTCCTGAAACAATCACTCGTTGTAACATACCTTGATCAGTACGAGTATCATGTTATATGCTAAACAAGTGTAGGAAATTACAAGAAGGAAAATCGAAAAGGGGACATGGAAGTTGAAAATACGCCAACTTCCATGCCCCCTTTTCGAGATATTAAGCTTGCATTCGAAACTTTTTCACCTGATATTAGTAATGATGTGACCTAAGAGATTACACTCAAGCCTATATGGTGCCTATGCAATCGTTACTTGAAGATTCCATAATTGTACTTATCGGGAAACACAGACTAGGGGAACGAGCACCAGGTACGAGCACGTACAAGCCGTACACCAGGGTATCAATTCTACTAACACATTGCTCATAGATTGTCAATAAATCGTCGTTTTTTCTAGTTTCGCTATTCTACTTGGAGTATAATTGTAATGGCTACACAGATCTAATTTCTACCGCAATTCAATTGTCTACAATGCAATCGAGATGCAATTGTTATTTTAGCTGAATATCAATATTACTTATGATAACATTTGAACGACTATTGTATTGTTTATGAATGGACTGTCTTAATAAATAAGAGAATTGGCACTCAGACCGATGATAGAATGGTGGTGGAATTAAATTATGTAATTCCGATGCATATTCTCCGAAATGTATCCAATAGGAAACCGATTAGTATACAACTCTAGCCGGTGTTTAAGGCTCGGAAGTCAACGTTCTACCAAAGTGTCAGTGCAATAATCGTTTTGGCTTGCCTTTCTATAGAATCTAAAGCTTCAAGTTGGTATGTGGCTGACCTAAACCACAGCCCGGACATAGTTAAGTGTTAATCTTGTTAACCTATACTAGGGCATTAGGTACTTATTTTATTCTTTATTTTCTCTTTATACCTATAATTATAATCAGCGAGCAAAACAGTAATTCAAATTGCATAAGTAACTAATATACATATAATAATAAATTATCTGCTAGTGACGCGGACGGCGCGGTTTGAACAAAGTACCAACGAATGACTTGGCGCCCCTCGCTTAAAGAACGCGTTGCGGGCTCAGGACCTGTGGCGGGGTGAGGAAGCCCCGATCCGAGAAGGGGGAACAGTAACTATTCTCAAGGTAGGTAGGTTCAACATTTTTTATATGTTCCTTGCTCATGATGATATTTTGTGATTTTATATCAAATTTCCACACGCTGTTTTTACCTATAATTACTGTGACACTGAATTTTTTCTAACAATGCTTGTTCCCTTTGAAATGTATTGGTGTACACCGTGTTGGTGATCTTTTAAATAAATAAATATAGGTAGTGTATTAGATATTTTCTGACCATATAAAGATGAGAAAAGTACTCCTTACACAAACGAACACGGACTCGTTACAGGTTGATCAACTGCATCTGCATAAAGTACTCTCTCTTAGGCCAAAATTATCGTACATAACGTTTTGGATTGGAAGCCAATTTAGCTTTTGACTCAATATAATAATATAGTGGATTTTGCACATTATTTTATCCTTTTGCTATTTATGTGTCCGGATACAACACGACGAAGAGATTACAACCGGAGTGCAAATAGTCAACAAGTGACAGCAGTTCTTAAGATAAGGCGTACCTCTTGACAAGTCTTCATAACGACAGCGATACGGGATATGAGATCGGCGGCCTGTTGGCGCACTTTAGCAGACTTGTTATTCATCCTCCACAAAATGATACCACAGATCTGCGGCAAGTACGGCTTCACACGCTTACCCAGCTGGTTCACTATGGTGCCGAAACCGTTCAACATCACCACATCCTGGAAATCACCACACAAAAGTATTATAGCTAAACTACTGATTTGCATACACACTTCAAACACAGTCTACTGAGTATGGCGCGTCCAAACGTAACCTCTAAATCACACTAACTATGGAGAACTGCACAGAGACAAAACACAACATGAGACATCAATCGTACATTAAAGACGTTGGTCAATGGGGTTGAATAATTGAAGAATGGAGATTGTGGACTGAAGAGGAACCTGAGGAGCCTCCAACTGGTCACTTTAATGGTGATAAGGACGTGATTTATACAATCATGGGATCACAACTGAGTTATTTAATTTTTAAGCTTTCTGGGTGAGCTTATATTTGAGTATTACTGTGTCTCATATCTTCACAATTCATAAGTAATACAATTAATAAAACCTTGTTACCTCAGTAGTCTGTTCTTGGAATGCATATAGGATACCGTCGATGAGCGCTTCTTCTAGTTTAGAATCAATGTCGGCGGCTCCCAAGTTAGCGAGAATCTTCTCAATTGACTCCATTACCATCTTCCTATATTGCTCATTGTCATCTTTTAGGTCATCTACGATTCGGTTAATGATTTCAGAAGCACCGACCTGCAAAATTAGTGTTAACAAAAATGGGATAAACAGCTGTATTAAAGCAGTCTACACGCAGATTGAGCTTCATATTAAAAATACCAAGCATCAGATATTAAATAATATAATAACGTAGATTACAACAACTTTGCAACACAATTTCCAATACTTAGAAGTGGAAAATATCAACATTTTCTCGAAAATGAAGAACTGAATTTATTTTGATATTTTTGTTTATGGCATATTATCGAATGTGGTTGAAACTATAGTCGGAACCCTCTGACTTATTTCATGAGTAATTCCCGTGTTTTATACATTTATAACAAGGCATACCCTTTCGTTAATAAATTCTAAATTGCTCCACAAATGGCGGAGATCTGAGGTGACAAAAATAGACACCTCTTACTTCTTTTCTTTTATTCAATTAAAAACATGTGCAAAAAATACCTTGTTGGCGATTTCAACAGTTGTATCGACAAGTTGTCTGTAGTTGCGTCTGTCGAGAGCCATGCGGTGATTCCAGAAATGTTTGAAGAAGTGCGGTAAAATTTCATCCATGATATATTGGGGTTCTACACCGTCCGTGCCGCAGCACTGTTTCACCACCTGAAACCCAAATGAAGTTAGTCTACTTATAAATTGTAATCCAATATATTTCATTTTCTTTCCTAATATCTCAATAGAACTAGATGAGGCTCAATAGAAACCGAGAAAAGTATCACAGTAAATTAGTGTTACATCGGTAAAGGACTAAAATAGCAGGCTGTTCTGGGCAAGGTCCTATAGTCTGATATGCAATAATATACTTATAAATAAATATTATAGATTACCTTCAAGACAATCTTTTTCATTTCCTCATCCGGAGATTGGAACTCTCGGATAAGGATAAGCATCACTTCACGGGTGTAGTAGTTTGCATATTCGGCGTCCATAAGCGGGATGAGGTAGCCGATAGCTTTCAGGAAGGCAGCGAGACCTTTACCGCGATGGGTCCTGATGCCCTTCCAAAGAGGCTTGAGCACAGAGTCGAAAGACTCGATACCGTACGGAGTAGCGGCTTCGGCTAAGGCGGCACTGGCCAAGGCAGTGATTGTACGCACTTTTTGCTGTTCGTCTACCAAACCTGTACAAATACACTAGTCTTACTCAATTGATAGACAACATCTTATCTACACTCAAAAGGAGTAAATTTTTCCATAATTCCCTTGTCTTTGTTCGGAGGATTTTATCCGAAGAAGTATTACAAAGGAAGAGAAAGGAAAGGGCAACACAGAAAAGAGTCACAACAGAAAGTCAGAATGTAGAGCTAAATCCTTTGTTGTGCTTAGTGAAGTGCAGCATGCTCAGCTGTGAATGCTTCAGCCGATGACCTAGGATCAAGATTTTCTGCATTTTATTTAGCAATTAAAATATAATTTACATACAACATTTTCAAGGAAATAAATTCTGCTTTTATTGGGATTGAGCCCGCAGAATACTTTCCTTCAGGAGTATTGAAGAATAATTTTCTTCTTCTTTCAGATTCTTTCGGTTTGCCAACTAAGCTGTAATTACTACACATGAATTATCGTTATGTCGCGTCCTTTCCTTCAAAAATTTGAACGTAAGTTCCAATTCACGACGTCGTTGATGCAATATTTTTTTCTGGTTTTCTGTCTTACGTCAAAAACGGGATATGCCATAAATATGCCGCCTCGGCGCGCATTGGCTCATTTTAAGCTATCACGCGAATCCAGGATATTGACATGTTTTTTGACACGATCTGGACTGCCGCAGATGTATTAAGACATTATATTTATAAATCTAAAATAGTTAGGAATAATAAGTTGACTACATTAATTGAACTTGCTATGAATTATGTATTGATAACAAGTTCAATTTATTTTCAATTGAAATGAACCAAAAAACTAGTTTGGCGATCGTGGTGATCACCATTCCTATACTGGCATTAGCCATTAATATGCACACGAATCAACTATCAATGATGTCATAATCTTATCAGTATACAACGAATTTCACCTTACCGTGTTCAATAATTTCAACAAGAGATTTGAGATGGGGTAAAATGGCGCAACCCATAAGGATGGCAATTTGCTGCACGATCTTTATGCCGGTGTGGCGAGCCTGCCACGATTTCTTGGAACGGCACACGGCCTTCAGGAAAGGCAGCAAAGAAGGGATGCCTGAAAATAGCCAAGACAATTCTTACATGACAGATTAACTACTATAAAATATCTATTCTCTGGAAAGGAATCTGTAACCATTACCGAGACCCTGGAGCTTCTTGACGTCACATCAACACTTACGTTACATTTTGAGAGATAAATTTCGTGTAAAGCTTGTTTGGTTGCCAAAATTTTTAGTGTTTTTGCTAAGGGCCTTCACGCTGGGCCAGTTGCTTAATCTGTATCAAGCACAAGTCTGGTCGTCAGTCTGTCATTTGTATGTAAACTTATTCTAGAAATGTAATGCTGTCACTAAAGCATACATAGTTTTATGCGCATTATATCGTAGCTCGTAGCTCACAGCATTTAAGAAAACATATTCAATGCTTCACAGTTTGTAAAACGTAAGTAAGAATAAGTTTTGGATCGACGGTCACCGTAGCTCAGTCGTCAGTGGCGTAACTTCTAGTTCACGGGGACCCTGGGTTCGAATTCCGGCAGGGGCAAACATTTATGAGAAAGATGTTTGTCCCAGGTCTTGGATGTTTGTGTGTGTCCATGCCTCCCTCGACACAAGAAATCCTAGTGCGGGGGTATGAAAGTAAATAAAAAAAATAAAGGTATTTTAAAATGAGAACAATGAAAAAATTTAAAAATACTTAGTCTAGGTACGGGTGAATTCGCCCCAATCACAGTTCTACGGAATATAGGTGCAAATGGGGATATTTTGCCACGTTACCACTATCTTATATTCTTACCCAGAGCAGAAGCAACGACGGCAAAAGCCCTGGCGGTGGTATTACGAACGTACTCGTCGATGTTGTCAATATCGGGTCTCATTGTGGAAATCATAGTGGCTAGACCGGCGGCTTTAGCCAAGTTGGAAATGATTTCACGACCTTCGACACGCGCGTAGTAATCTTCGTCAATAAGCAGAGGCTCTATTACAACCAATATCTGAAAAAAATAAACAATTTGTTCATAACTGATTCATAATATATTAAAATATCAAATTCCTATATATTTACCTTGTGCACATAAGGGCGAACCAAATCGTCCAATTTATAAAGAATTCTATCAATAACTTTGACAAGCAAGTGACGTTCCTGATCTTCGAGAGTAGGGCTCATCAGCAAAGGCAGAATCTGGTTAAACAGTGGACCGGCGCCGAACTCCCGAGCTTTATCTGTTATTTGACGCAAAGCAGCTTTGCACATCGGTGGGGTGCCATTCTGAAAAAAATGTCAAGTTTAAGTTTAGGTAAGCGCCCGCGAGTCAACGTGAACAAGCACTAAGTCACATGAACACGCCTAATTTAACCTCAAGCACCCATTTTCAACATTTTCACTCATTTCATTTCAGTTTAGTTTACAAATGGTTTTTTATGTTATTATTTGCATAGATTAATGTAAGCGATAATTATTCGAAAGTTTGAAACTTGATGCATTTAAAGTGTTACCTTTATTTTCAACAACAGTTTCATAATCTTTCTCTCCTTGAGTTCATCAGGCGACAGAGCGTCCTCGTCGACGTCAATGAGCAGTTTATCGAAGTACTGCGCGTCCTCAGGCTTCATGAAGGGCAGTTGCTGGCTGCCCTTGGGCTGGGGGTCGAGCAGCCTCGCGGCCGCAGCGGCGGACCCGCCCGCTTCCTCGGTCTGCATGAAAAAGCCGATTGGGGTACCGCCCAGGGGGGTAGGTGTCGCGGTCAGCTTACGAGCCGGCGTCCGAATCGGAACATAACCTGGTCAACAACATACACAATCAAAAAACAGAACCCATGCCGTCGCGACATAATTAACCATCAAATTCAACTTTCTCTATCAAGCAATTCTCTAATTAGCAAGCGTAATCGGTGATCCACGGCATGGGACTGTAAAGCCATTGTCATCATTATCTGAAAGAAAAATGGAGAAGGAATTATTGTCTAATGTCAATTTTTAAAACACATGTATTCAATTGATTTTTACGTTGTTTGATATCCTTGTGCCGTTCTCATTGAACAATACATGTGTCCTGAAACTAAAGTTTAGATTAATAACTATGATGTTACGTTACTTTTGATATTTAATAGCTTTATTCTATTATCATTATGGTGTACAACAAATAGGAAATAAATTAAATAGTAATATTATTAAAAGAAAATGAAAGCAGCCCCTTTTATAGCGGGTACATACCGGCTGGCGGCGGCAAAACCTTGTACCCGACTGGGAACATGGCATCTAGCTCTTCATCGGTGTAAGGGCGATTACGTTCGTCGATTTCTTTCTCCCAGCGGTAAGCTTGGAGTTGTTCCGGCGTCATCGCAGCGACGTGGCCGGGCGTCGGCGTCGCCATGCCCATGGCTTTCAGCCCCACCGGTGTTGACTGTCAACGTTACAGAACGACGTGGTCAATATAGTGCTAATATACAATATAAAATAGAACCTGCTACCCTCTTTGAAATATTTTTAATATGTCCTGCGGTTAAAATAATAACAAAAGCTATTATACGATTTTATAGCTGTAGCACTTAAATAGAGCGCTATATAGGAGCTGATCCCCACAGCAATAAATGAAATCTTTACTTATACAGTAGAAATATGCAAAGTAAACTAGCACAGGCTTTGTTTACCTGTTTTTAGAACAGTATATAGGTTACAAGACAGTGGCAGCATTATGACTCAAATTATTTAGGAGTAATATAATACTTACCCCTCCAGGCGTAAATATTGGTGTATGTGGAGTATGCGGAGTGGAGGGCGTAGCATGTGACGGCGTGGCGTGTGACGGCGTCGCGTGTGACGGCGTGGCGTGTGACGGCGTGGCGTGTGACGGTGTCGGCGTGGCGGGGGCGGGCGTGGCGCCGGGGGTCTCGTCCCAGCGCGACCGGCGCTTAGTGCCCGGCGTCGGAGTCTCTTGTATAGTGTCTACGCCGGTACCGCGGTCGGTGCGCGGAGTCTCCGCCCACCCGCTGTTGTGCCCAGGTGTTTCTACAACATTACAATCCTGTTTAACACCTCTAGAACAGATGAGTCGTACGAAACCGTAACCAATCCATAACGTTCCTACGGTTGGGACACGGGCCGTCCTCTCGAAGAGAGGAGGACCTTGATTGACTACCGGCGGCCGATAACTAGTTTGGATAGATCAGCAGTTCTATGCAACAACTATGGACAAAATAATAAGGATCGAAGACTTAATATACCCTATGAAACACAGATACACTCACAAAAAAATGGTGGTCACCTTACTGAGTTTTGGCCTAATATAGGCCTTACAGCTTCAAGGGCGAGTTTTTTGTGCAGGTGAGGTGTGCCGGTTTTGACCATCCAACCATTTTTTTGAGCAACAACAAGCCTCGCCATGCTCTTCAAAATGAGAGCTAGACCCTTAGACCTTTACATAGATTATATCCTTTATTATGCATATCATGTAATTGACCTGTGTTTTTGAGGTGAAAACTTCTCTAGCGGCGTTGTGCACTGTGGGAAACAAAACTCTCGTAAGATCGTCAGGACGTGACGTCATCGAATTCGTAAGACAGAAATTTAAACTTAAAAGAGTTACGAATAAGGAACATTTTCGTTTGGTGGTAGTTTTCAAACAATCTAAACCAGGGTCGCAGATGAGACAAACATCAAAATGTGCTAGTTTCGGAATGCGGCAGGAGTTATGTTGTTGTTGGCGTGTGATATTTGTGTGCTTTAAATATTTAAGACCGACAGTGTCAACACGAGCATTTTTGCAATTAGTAGATGCACTTATAACTATCGTAATCATCAGGTAACCGTAATGCACCGTTCTATCACTTCTCTTGTACAACTATGACAAAGGTGATAATTTGTACATGTAATGGCTGGTTTATTCAATTGTCTATGCATACACTATGATCCTGATACTGTGCACTGCTATCGATCATCTTTAGCCGCCCGCAGGCGGCTAACTATTTACGTATGGCCACTCCAGGAGTTCACGCCTTAATATTATGGGTCTTGGTTGTTTGTGTGTTGTGATTGTGTGTGTCCATGCCTCTCGCGAAACAGGGAATCCTAGTGCAGGGGTCTGAGTGTAATAAAAAATAAAATAAATAAAAACGTAAAATATATATATATATTTTGAAAATGCATCCATATTCATATTACTGTATAAATCGCACATTTGAAAGAAGGCTTTCTGAAGATTTCCAGGCTAATATTAAGTTTTTATGGAAATCCATAAAAACTCTTGCGGGAAAACCATGACTTCAGAACTGACTCTAGTCAGAGGCCATGATGGAAGTATTAAGAAAGGAAAATATTTGTTAAAGAGATGGAAGGAGTATTTTGAAAGTTTGTTTGAGCAAGAGGACACACTGGACAGCCATCCTACATGACAAGTGGTGATAAGAATGAAATAAGCATGGATGAGATTTCGAAAATGTTGAAGTATGAAGTAAGGTAAAGCTCCAGGGTATGACAGTGTCCATTGAGATGCTAAAGGCTGATCAGGGAATTTTAGCTAGTCAGTAATTGTACCGCCTTTTCAACTTGTGTTGGGAGGTTGGCCTAGTATCAACTGGTGCAAGGCGATAAGCATACCGCTGTACAAAAGAAAGAGGTCACAACAGGACAAGTATTATCAGCCTCCTTAGCGTAGTAGGCGAAAGTTTTGATTGAAAGGGAATGGGATGTACGGATCAGGTCTTTTCTTTATGGCGCATAACCGGAAAATATTTGGCAAGTCTACGAAAACAGATTGAGGAGGTACTAAGAAAGGGCCAGGTAAAGAGTACTCTAAACCGACGCTCTCGTATGGAAGGTCTAATGAGAGTGGTCAAACGTTGGAAACAGCACGTTGGGATCGTAGCAATCGGAAGGCTGTGGTCTCTGCCGTCCCCTATGGGAAAGAAGCGTGGATTTATGTATGTATCGTACATCCGGGAGGGGCTACTATAACGAACTCACTGCACTAAAGATCCTAATGAAGGATTCCGGACAAAACCGAAACAATCGCCTATCGTGATATCGATAAGGCATTCGTTTTCAAATTAAAGCTGTAAGAATGTATAAATTTGCATAAACAGTCAGTACAGATATTAAACTACATCGTCATACAAAGGTCGAACCATGTCACGTCATAATAGATGGACGAGACACAGTTTTAGATACGGTCGTGTATGTGCATGCCGCAGTGTCAATAATATCTGGCCGTAATGAACATAATGATCATGAGCATGACCTCGATCAGTCTTCGGCGTTTCGTCCCAGCGGTTCCGGCGCGATGCATGGTGCGCAGGCGTATCCCGGCCCGGCGTGTCCCGGCCGGGCGTGGCGCGGCCCGGCGTGGCGTGCCCCGGCGTGGCGTCCCACACGCGCGCCGACGGCGTCGCCCCGGGCGTCTCTCCACCCCGCCCGCCGCCGCCCGGCGTCTCTTCCCACGCTCCTTTCTGAATATTACATAGGGGATAACAAACTTATTTTTAAAAAAATTGGTTGTCTGTAAAGTCGGTTTACGGATGATAGATTTACGTGATAACGTCATAATCATTTTTGACTTCGACTTCGACTTCTGACTTCTGACTTTTGACTTTTGACTTTTGACGGAAACGGAACGCTACACGGAACGCTACACGGAACGTTACTATTTTTCATTTTGGCATTCATCAATTTATAAAACGTTATCACGTCAAAAAATAATCTATATGATCGAACAATTGTTACGAATTATTATGTTGATATTTGAGAATAAAGATATGTCGTGGTCGCGAGCGTCGCGCGACTTCAATATACGCGCGTAAATTGCGCTACTCGCACTAGTATTTCGAACCGCGCGTATCAAATCTTGGCCGGCTGTCAAAAGTGACATATGCAATGCAATAGTAATTATCACGAGGTTCATTATCAATGCCAGTGATGTTTATCTTTTTCTTCTCCAACATACTCAACGATTGATGTTGTAGCCATTCGTGAGACATCGATGTAATATTTTGTCGGCCGATATTTGGCCGATGTAGCTGCCAAACGCAGCCCTGGATACCAGAGACCTCTTGTTGCGCACGCACGTCAGAGCGAGTGACCACAATAAGACCGCAGTGCAAGTACCGAACTCGTGTGGATAAATTAGACGATCGTGAATTTGATCATATTTTCACGATTTTTGCGAGCACCGAACTCAGATCGCAATTGTTTGTCTATCGCATGCGATCGACTATTTTCACAATTCATTTTTTTAGCTAATTTTTTAAGCTTAAGACGTAGGGTAGCCGAAACTAAAACTCCTCATAAGGAGTTTTGGCTATATTCGCCTTCCCTTCCTTCCTTCCCTTCCTTCCTTCCCTTCCTTCCTTCCCTTCCTTCCTTCCCTTTAACAAAAACACATGTGTTTTTGTTTTTATTCAATTGGAAAATTAGAATAACGCGCATGGTACGTTTTCGACAAAGGGGTTCTGGGAAATATTTTGTATCCAATGGTGAAGGGGTTAAGTTTATAAATTGTTACATCAAGCAAAATAAAATATTTAATTCATAGATGTGCCTCTCGACACACTTAGGCATAATGCTTCCTAAAAATAGTTTGTTTTTGGTGCCCTAAATGTTAGGAGAGCTGTGTTATGAGCCCTTTGATGTTGGAGCACCATACAAAATCACAATTATATCATCTGCTAAAAAAATAAATTATGTGTGTGGATAATGTAGACTAAATTTTATTTCACAGTTAACCTCACATTTAAATATTAATAGCCATTTATCCCACCCGGTTCATATTGATACTAACTACTTTTCCACACGAAAATATAATAGCTCAATTTTATCGACCTTATTTTCAATGTCGTGAAATCTATTCTTCTAATTCCATAAAATACACGATACCATAGGCAAATCATGGTACATTTATAGCTATATTCGTAAAAATTTGTCGAATATGTGATATTCGATAAAAAATCGATAACACTGTTTCCACGATTTGAAATGTCAAATTTGAGGATCGCGTAAATATTGACAAATTCCGATACTTAAACTGCCGTTTCGTTAAACTCCATGTTTTTTGATTTTTTTAACTGGTCCCCAAATACTCGCGCGCTGGTACGTTTCTTCTTGAAGCAGCGGTTGCGCGTGACATGCGCGTGAGAATCGCGGAAATACCGCATTGTATGGACAAGGACTACCACGAATGCCAAAATGTATGGTAGCAGTGCAGTATTGTGCAATATATACAGGGTGAATTTTTGAGATGGACCAGTAAGGGCAGGTACCTTAACCGTTATAGTTACAGGAAAACGTTTTTAGGAGACTATCCATAAATTTTTATGATATTCTGAACTGCATTTATACATTTTGGAAAACTTTACAGTCAAGGCAAGAAAATGATCATTTTTCACAAAAACTTTCTTTGATGGGTGATCAATCCTGTTTCTTATGAGGATCAGTCTCTACTGGACCGACTGAGGATTGAGTATGAGAGGAGAGAGAGTATTGAGTTGTTATTGATAAGGTATCATACTGATTTGGACTTCATAACAATATAAGAATTATTTTTTCTTATATTCCAAAATTTAAGTTTAGTTTATCAAGAGAATTATGTGTATGTGTCCAATGTATCCTATCACTAAAAATGAATTTCAATATGATATAAATCAAATAATTATGCTATATGAATTTGAATTCACAACAATGACAAAACAATATTTATTTGTTGCTTGAAACAATGAAAATGAAAACAGCTTAAACATAAGTCACCTCTGCATCCCAGGAAGGTGTAGACTGCGAATTAGGCGTAACAGAAACAATCTTCTTAGCCACTGGAGTATCCCCCGTGCTTATATCCCAGCGGCCTTTGCGTTTAGCTGGCATGACCTTTGGCGCCTCGCCATTAGACTGCTGCACAGGCTTTAGTGTTCCTTCCCTTGCTTTTTCTAGAAGCTTCTTCCTCAACTGCAATGATTATTAAGAATTAGTAAATATAACACAAATATAGGCCATAAAAAACACATAATTCTAAATACTTCTTAAATTTCGTTTAATTAATCTTCATGTTAGAAATTATGTGTAATAAGATCAGTTTATCTACTTAAAGCTTTAACCTGAAAAGTATAGCATAGTTCACAAAATCATTATTGTTTCGGTATGGAGTGGAACTACACAAACCTCAGTTTCTTCAGCGCGAAGATATTGCTCCTTCATGATCTCTGTGTATGTTCTTGATCCGATATCTGGCGTTTTTCCTCCTGAAAACATGAAGAAGATTAACATGAAACCCTTTTGATTTGTAAATAAATCCATATAAATAGACAAATCTTAGGGTAATGGTCATAAACCAGAAAAGATCCAGAACTAAACATTGTACTAAATTTATTTTTTTATGAGAAACTGGGAAAGCATGAGTTGTTAATGTGAATACAAACACACTCAAGTGATTTCAAAACAGGTTTTTTACACTGATCATTGTTATGTAAAAACGGTTGCCGTGGCTCAGTGACATGACTGCTGAGTCTCCGGAACCCTGTGTTTGAATCCCAGTAGTAGTAAACATTTGTGCGATGAGTGTAGATGTTTGTCCCGGGTCTTGGGTGTTTGTGTGCTGTGATTGTGTATGTTCATACCCCTCGCAAGTGGAGGTTTCAGTGTGATAAATAAATTAATATAATATATATGAATGTCTTACCCTCTGCAAAAGGATCACTTCTTTCTGGTGATATGATCATCCTACGCCTTTTCTGACGGTACTCATCTTCTCTGTCTGCAATGGTTGGCCTTCTTTTGTCAGCAAATGGATCATAATCTTTGTCACTCTGAAATAATGTTAAAATGAATCCTTACACTATGGGTTCTAGTGAAATAATTAATGCATACTATGTACCTAAAGCAATTTGTGCGACCTAGACAGACTTTGGCTCATTGTAGGTTTGAAATGTGTGGGGTGCCATGCCAGGTAATCTCCCTATGTGCCCACTACTGCTTGTCCCTTATGAATCCTTCAGGATCCAGAGATCAGCATTATTGTGGGCCGGTGCACCCTGGGTATTTGTGCTTATTATTATTATTGGTTTATGTACTAGCAGCTCTTTGAGCTGATGTTTACATGTCACTGCACTTGTGTTTTAAAGTTTATTTAAATGTTTATCAAGTCTGTTTTTAAAAATGTTCACTGATGGTGCACTCCGGGAGTTTGGTTCATTGGTTCACTACACAATTTGGCAGGAAGTGTAATCTGGGGTTGCTGTTACATGGAGGCATGGTAAGTTTGCATGAGTGTCCTCGTGTGTGTATTCGTGTTCATCTGAAATAGGTCCTTGAAATTTCTGACATTGTAATGTCTATAATATTTTGAATGTTTCAATTAGATCTCCTCTTTGCCTCCATTGTTCTAATGTAGCCAGTTTGAGTTCAAGTTCTTCTTAGTTGTTTGTTAGAAATAATATGCACTTATTTAAAAGGAAATCGGAAATGCGCACGAGAAACACAATTAAGAGGGCCTGATTATTTGTACATACCTGTCATAAACTGCAAGATCTATAGGAAAAGCTCATATATCAGTGCTATATATGTGTACAATACATTGCCAAGTCATATCACGGGCTACTAGTAAAACTATATTTAAGAGAAAACTGAAACAGTGGCTAATAAAGAATGTATTATGACTTGAAAGAATTCATGACTCGAGATAAGTCTACTGATATTTTGTTATGAATGTTATGATTATGATTCAATAAGGCAATGTAATAATTGGCATAATCCATTTAGATATTAATGCTGTCATCTTGAAATAAATTAATACAAACTATGTCATGTAAAATTGTACGAGAAATTACTTTAATGATGACAATCTTGACATATTAATGATGTAATAATTAGTTATAATATGCAACATTGAATGCCTGATACGGGTAAGCTGATTGTCACTCTCTTGCATTACCATCGTGCAAAAAATGTGTAATATTTTAATCAGTTCTTAATAAATTTTTCTGATTCTGATCCAAAAATACGCTCTTCATATGTTTTATTTTTCAGTGAGATTACCATTTTCGTAGCCCTTCTTTGTTGAGTTTTCTCCAGTATTTCTATGTCCTTCTTAAAGTAGGGACTCCATATTTGAAATACATACTCCAACAACGGAAGAATATAAGTTTTATACATTTTTATGAACAAATCTTCTTTTGAAATGTGAAATGCGTTTCTTACTTTATATAGCATAGAATTGGCCTTTTTAGTTATGCTGGAGATGTGAAAATCCCTCTTGAGATTGTGTGTAATAGTGATGTAACAAATGCTGGATTTTTCACATTCGCGAATGCGATTGCGAATATTTATCTTCAACATTTGCAAATGCGAATATTTTAAAATTTCAAAAAAAGCGCGTGAAATGCTGGACAGGTTTGACGTTTCGTGTCGACCATATGTAAAATGGACCTAGCCGAGCTGATATTGGTTAATTGAATGAATTTAGTCACAGAAGGTTCAAAGTTTTTGTTTTGTATTTGAGGTTAGTTTTATATTTCATACGCATGCATATCATAATTTCCTTTTTGATTATTAAAAACATTCGCTAAATATTCGCATAATTCTTGCGAATGCGAATATTGAAAAATACGCACTAGTTACATCACTAGTGTGTAATGGTGACACCTAAGTCTTTTTGAGCGGTGACAGATTGTAGTGGTACGGAACCAATTTTGTATGCTTTCTTTGGGTTATTGTTCCCTATATATAAAACTGTGCATTTTGTTGCATTTAGTGAGATAAGCCATTCTTGTGTCCATTGTACTATGCAATCTAAGTCTTGTTGTATGACATTGTGACTGATGAGCGGGTTTTCTAAAATTTTAGTATCACCGGCAAATATTGACTACTACAACTTCTACTAACTTCTATAGGGGGTAGGGATAATAAGATATTGTTAGCCGATAGCTAATGACTTGGCGAGGTGGATCTTTCTCTGTGTGTGCGTCTGATATGTGGCTGAATGAGGAGAGCCCTCTCCAAGCAGAGGTGGCTTCACTCCACCTCTGCTCCTGTGGTCCGGGCAGTGAAGCCACCTGGACGAGAAGCTAAGGATCTAGTATAGGGTGGGTAGGTTCTCATCTGTGGGAGGGCTCCATTGTGTTTTGTTTTTGTACATATTAACTACAGAGAGGTCAAAGGCAGATGCTGCCTGAAGCAAAACCTCTCCCTCATAGTTGCGGTTTCAAAAACCATCCTCCGTGCACTCCTTCATACCCTACATTCATTCTTTCCACATGTCCATTAAAATCACCACCCATATATGCTGGCACTCTGGTATTCCCATCACCACTACATCAAAGTACTCCCAAATTTTTTCTTCAAACTCTGGGCTGTTACTCCCCCACACAAATTAAATAAATATGTTGTTACATTGTAGAAAAAATGAGTTTCAATTTTTTAGTATAAATAGTAATTACAGAACTAAACTTTGATCATATTTTAAGAAATCTAAGATTAAGACAAGTAGTTGTTGTTTATGATCTTGGAAATATAGAGATTTTAACAGGTTATCTACATCTTTTTAAATTCTGTGTCTATCAGAAAACGGTAATTACCAGTAGCTTGTAATTTTCTATAAATCAGTATTTATGTTGTTTAAAACAAATGATAGGAAATTTCAAGCGCACAAAATAAGTCAGATAATTGGTTTTATCTTAATAGGGACAATAATCATATTTTAAACAAATGATAAGCTACCTAAAACAAATACCTTTATTTTGTACATACCTGAGCAATATCATTTAGTAATGATGCTGGGGCAGTATACCCTGGTCTTTTCTGTGAGCTAATCGGCACATTTTCAACATCATCATCTTCAACCTCGTCGTTAGCAGCAATAGAAGTCACATAACCATCATATCGAGACTTGCCTCCTTGACCAGAGTTATCATAAATATCACTGTCATAAAACTGTTCACCAAGTGATACTCCTTTGTTGTTCCCATTCTCAGGAAGCTCATTTTTCTTTGATTGAATTTCCCTTATTTGAGCCTCAATGGCTAGAAACATAAAAATATAATTTATAATTTGACAGCCCTCTGAAATACATATTTACTAATTGTCATAAAAATTCTATCTAATTAGCAACCCTAACACCAGAATAAACTTATCAAGAGCATTTGCAAAACAAGTTACCCTATCTCCTATTCCTTGGTGGAGAACAGGTTTAGTCTAATGCATACACATTGTGCACACACCACCACTGGTACTTGTGCTCCTCATATGGGACTCTATTATTTAGGGATATGAATGTCGGGAATGCTGTGAGGCCCCAGGGATTGCGCATGTGTTTGTAAGTCACAACATGGTTTGCTCGCTCTGCCCACAGTCGACAGATTTGTGGATTTGCATATTTTTATATTCAATTACCCACCTTCCAGGTCTGTCATTTATAAGTAAGCTCAGTCGGCTCATACAATAAGTAGTTCTAGATCCAACTTATCCTAACCTTTTTTTTTTGTTGGGGTTTTGTTCTCAGTATTGTACCACAATACTGAGTGCATAAACTTGCATTTCATTTATGTAAATTTAATAATCCCATATAAATGCTTTTTGTTTCATGTGGTCACATTTCTTTTTTTTTTAACAGTCTATTGAGAGGGGTTTTAAGGCTACCAAAGCGCCAAAGAAAAAGGGGCAGCAGCCTTTATTAAAGTACAGCTACTACAAAAATCAGATCACAGAATCAAAAAACAGCCTATAGATAATTCAAAAGCTCTAACCCGCTACCATATGGCATACCATAAACCACATTTAATTGCACTGCTGATTCGTTGAGGCAAATATGTGCCAGCATTTTGGTCATGAAGAAAAATAACTTCAATATCTCAAAAACTTAGGGTATCCGTGGTGGGGAGTGGTACAAAGGGATAACCCTCTTCCATCCCTACCCTTCCTCTTCCCTAAATTCCTGCGCCCCAATACTTTAGTATTGGGGCCATATGCGCCAGCCTGAGCCAACTAGTATCCCTGCATCCTGGGGATGTTACCCGAAACTCAATATTATTTGTATCACCTCATAGCGATGTAGCCTTTCATGGAATGCAACCTTAGCACAGCTCTCCAATAAAAAAAATATTTACTCTAAGAGCCGTACAGATGTCACAAATTGGATTGTAGGTTACATGAAAACATTTTCATGATTCCACACATTAATTTATTGCAATAAAATCTATGATATGGGTATGTTGCAAGAGACCCCGATAGTACTTGAGCATAGGGAAAGATATAAAAGTGTGTTTACGGAAATAAAGTGATCACTATCCAAATCAAAGCACCACAAAAAATGGCTGGCAAGCCTTACCTTCATGAGTTCTGGGAATCTTATCCATAGTTTATTATGTTATCAATTATCATCGGGACGCTGAGGAAACGTTTATTATCATCAAAGCTTAATCTAACACTCAAAATCAAAACACGAAAATGAAATCGATAAAACCACAATACAACAAATAATCCGACGCATGCAATTTTTATGGAGTTCATAGATCAGATAAAATTTATACTAGTAGTTATCCCACAGACTCAAACTATCAAAGTCCACAAACTAAATAGAGTACAGCGCACACTGACACACAGACCATAGATCAGATATAATACATACAAGTAGTATAGAACCGGATGTAGTTCGGACCAGACAAAGCTCGAGTGTCGGTACGAGAGAAGCTTTACGTGCCACGAAAGATAAGAGAAGCAATCGAAATAGGAAGGCGCCCTAATTTCTCAATCGAGACGGAGGATGGACTCTGCCACCAACCTGGAAACCATGTCTCCCTGGAGCGTACACCGCTTGTGATTGAAACTACAGCCGGCACCTTCTGACTTATTACGTGAGTAATTCCCGTGTTTAATACATTCATAATGTGTCTCAACCACATCAGTTTTAATAACAAACAATGCTACCTAGAGGCAAGTTGCTGAACTAAACAGACAAGCGTGATATTTCAAAAAGTCATTAAAAGTTCTGCTATTCATCGATAGATGGCAAAACTAATAAGTATCACCGCTGTGCCGGTCGGAGTGGGGGGTGTTAGATTATTTTCGTTACGGAATTTCTGAATTTGGTCTCCACGCTCAAGGCCCGCGATAGAAGCTATCCAATAGCTTAAAAAAAGACGTGTGGCACTCGGGGACTGCCGCGGTAAAGCTATTGCATAGCATTTTTTATCAACTTATGCAATTAATATATTAATAACATATGCAGTAACGCCGATACAACCAATGCCACCTAGAGGCGAGTTGCTGAACTAAACAGACAAGCGTGATATTTCAAAAAATGCTATTCATCGATAGATGGCAAAACTAAAAAGTATCACCGCTGTGCTCGTCAGAGTGGGGGGGGTGTTAGGTTATTTTCGTTACGGAATTTCTGGATTCAGTCTCCACGCTCAAGGTCCGCGATAGAAGCTATGCAATAGCTTAAAAGTATTTCAATAGTTGTTTGGGCAAAGTTAGTAAACTACCATAGTAAACAATATTTAAGTTTATCCAGATATTATTTTAAGTCTCAGAATGAAAAACGAATCAACTGGCAATACTGTAATAAGATTGTCAAAATTGTCATGCTATTTATTTATATATTATCTGTGCGATCTTTCTCTCGCCCTCTGCAGCTGGGTAGGTGTTATCATGATTCAATTTTAATTATTGTTTAAATCATTATACTAATAAGAGTTTCTGTTGATTCCTACACAGGAGAAAAACTTAGCGATACTGGCGTCTCAAGGATAATCTTTCTGGTGGATTAGCTACAGTACTTCTGGTAAGTGTTGATAAATTTTGTAGACTAGTTCCACGTCAAAAGCTCGAGGTGACACGTATTATCAAAAATAAGATGCCAATGCATGGAATTTTACACACTAGATATCACTTGCCACATGTTAACAAATTGTTGGTATTTAATGCATGGAGATATGTGTTGTATCTGTTATTTTCTGAGTATCCCATGAAAAATATAAGATAAGAGTGCAGATGTACCCATGATCTTAACTTTTGTTAGAATAATTTTGGAAATTTGGAATATGGATAATTCACCTACTCTGTTAGTTACCATAAACTACTAGGTTACTAGACTTATTTAGGCTTTGAATCAAGTAACCAAATTAAAATCAGCAAAAGTAAAAATGTTTTTAAGCTGCATACTTTGCCAACAATTTTAAACTGTTGGATATGTATGGTGGATGGTACTGTTTCTCCTAATAACACAGCAGGTATTTGCTAAATATACAACATTCACAGTATGTCTTACAGAAAATATTAATATTGATGAAGTAGTTATTAAAGTATTTTAATATATAGTTATTCTGAGCAGTATCTGATCTCTTATGATCTTAAAAAAATTGCACAGGCATTACATCTTTAATACTGGAATCTGGAATACTGGACATCAGTAATAGACTTTGTAGGGCTATGTGATTTATTTATATATTTTGTCTATAAATACACTATGCTAGTGAAGCATGTGAAATAACAATTAAGTAAATGTTATAATATTTTATACAGTTAGGAGCCATCCATAAATTACATCACCTGTTTAGGCAAAGGCAGGAGATCAGCTTATTGTGACATTATGTGGCAAGGGGTGGGGGAGTCTTAAGCTTTGTGATATCACAATAAATTCTTATTTGAATGTTTAAAAGTCCTCACTTAGCAGATGTCAGTAAATGACGATTTGATTGAAGACAAATAATTTTAACATAGAATTATTGTATTAGGGGTTAGAGTATGAAATTGCTGATTTGTACTGAAAATTGTATGTATACCCTCATTATATAAACATTGCTGCCATCTTACTGGAAGTTCACTGCCTCATTCATGCCTTTACAATAAAACTCTGGGGATCTGGATTTGACAAACTGTGTAAAAGCATTTTATACTCTCTCTTAGGATGAAATAGGCTGGAGCAAGGTCTGGGGAGTATGGAGAATGAGTATGGTTTCTAACTGCAGCTTCTGTAGAGTTACAACGGTTTTTCGTGCAGTGTGAGGTTTTTTGAATGGAAATTTTCGTGAGTTTGACACATTATTATATATATGTGGAGTTACTCACGTTTATAGTCGAGTTTTCAGCAGTGGTCGCCGCCATCTGGCAGCGTAAACTCACCTGAGAATGAGCATCAGACATGCTCAAAACCTAGGTTGAAAATATGACTATAAACGTGAGTAAAGCTGGATACCACATATATATAACAGTGTGAGGTCTTGTATTATGATGGAGCAATAATCAATTCACAAGTCTGGGCTGTTTCACTGCCAGTTTTACCATCATCTATAGTGCATAACACCTTTATAAACCTAATTAAATAAATATAATTAATAATACTTATTTTTTTATTTCATTGATTTGATGCTAATGAGTCAATATTGTAGGCAGGGTTACACTAAACTATGCAGCTACTGTTTGTTCTTCAAGTCAAACTTTCCATTACGAAAGTGTGTAACCTAAAAACGCACACAGCATTCATCAGCAGCCTCCTCTCCAAACACAGCCTTAATATTGCGAGCCATTTCTGCCACATTAGTTCTGCGTCGGAACCTGTATTCAAAATGACTCAGATTTTCAAAAATCCATCATTACCGTCTAAGTATAACCTAAATGAGGATAACACTGCTGAGAGTCATATGTTTTAGAATTTTTGAAGTAACCTATAGCTCGGAAAATCAAGTGCGAAATTTATAAGATCATAATAAGACCTGTCGTAATGTATGGATCGGCATGTTGGGCAGCAAAAGAGGTGGATGGGAGAAAACTGCATGTGGCAGAGAATTTTGAGATGTATGTGTGGTGTGACTAGAATGGATAAAATAAGGAATGAGTATCCGAGGAAGCTTGAAAGTAGCACCAATGACCAATCATAAGTTGAAAGGGAATAGATTGGCTGGTATGGGCATGTCCTGATAAGGGATGAAAAACATATAACAAGAGTACCTTTTTTAAATTTTTTATGATACTTAACATGAATGTAGATGGATATAGAGGCCGACAAAGCCCGAAGAAGGCATCTATGGACTCTGTAAAGAATGATACAGTTTTAAAAGGTGTGAATACTGATATGACTAATGATGGAAGAGGAAAACATGGGTTGCTGACCCCACTTAGTATGGGATAAGGACTAGCAGAAGAAGGAATAGCAAATGTTCTCTATAAAAGTATTGACATATCTAAACCTTATATGGATATTTTTTTTACTTATTATAAGCTTGCGTTTGACAACTGTTTTATTTGATGTTAAGTGATGACGTTGTCTAGGATGTCGCACGCAAACATTATTGATGTAAAATAGTATTTACATAAAGCTTGTTTTCCTGGGACTTCCTAGCCTTCTTGGAAATGTAGTTGGTTGATACAACATATTTAATTTAGAAATATGCCCACATATCAATTGATTAAAAGCTACTTTAGAAAGGTAAACCCAATAAAAATAAAATTGTTTTAAACCAACCAGCTAGATTAAGAGTTAGAAGATGATCACATCACACTTACATAATAAAAGAAGAAACTTGTATATTGTGTCAATTACGTGACGCTTATTTGTATATAGGTATTTAGTATCATCATACATATTGTTTCATTTTATGAATGTACATTACTATTCAAATTCAATAACGAATATATTGAGCAAAAGAGTCGAATGAATAGACTTCAAACAATTGATCAAATAGTGATTATGTAAATACAAGCTGTTGAAGACCAATAGGCAAGCATCTGTGTTAAAAATGTGTTTAATTGTACAGTACTGTAACGACTTGGCGCGGACAAGGACTGCTGGAGGAAACGAAAATGATGCATCAGCAATCCATGATGGTTGGAGACATGATACCCGTACATCCTGACATACCCGTGCATGTTGAAGAAATGAATAATGTGAATGTTGGATACGACAACAGCGGCTCCCCTGCATATGATGATCTCTTTCCGGCTTTGCCACACTCTGCACCCCCAGTACAGCGCAGCATTCAACAAGCCACCAACAAACTCCGAGTTGGATCCTCCCTGCATACTCAGGTATATTTTATTATTTATGTTAGTGCTAATAAAATATGGCTGTCATGATATGACGTTTTGACACTTGTGCTAATTGTGGTGCATTCATATTGTGGAAAATTAAATAGCATAAGGTTGGTCACTTTTGAAACTTATATAACTAACCATCCTGTAAGTTTATAAATATGTACATATATCCCCTGGTCATATATTATCTGTAGTTATATATAAAATCAATCCCTATTTTCCTTGGTCACAGCACCCACCACGCATACACGGCTAATGATCTTTTTTTGTTGTGTTTGTTATTATCAGAAGAAGGTTCTTATGAATAGAAAAATTAAGAAAGGCTGCTTTTGATAATACAAAGTGTTTTAATATAACATTATGGTGTTTTACATAACTGTCAGTTGAAACCTCGAATTCATTATTCATTGTTACACACAAGAGTTGACAAGGCAACTCCAGTCGGGTCGGCTAGTATATTAATAATACCATAGTGTATTTTGCATAAATTGCAGGCACATTAAACTAAATGTACAAAAGTTAGCATAACTCTTGGTTTTGAATGGTAACAACTGATAAGGCAGTGATAAATCTCCAAATTTTAGTTTATTATAACTATGTTATGAAAAAGGCACAGTTCAGCAGTAGATGCAGTAGCTAATTGGCTCATTGCGTTCCCACAGCTGGGACTCAGTCCTTTCTCTAGGATAAAGCATGTAGCTTTGTCCATAATCCTCCATGTTGCTTTACAGTTGATCAGTTAAGATTGCTCGGGCAAGTATGTACTGCAATTGTAATTGTACCTATGTGGGGATTCAATTTATAAGGTTTTTATACAGCTTTGTTCAGGTAAAAAAGATGAAGAGATGTTTGGGTAATACTGCATATTTCTGGGAAGGAAAAATAAAGTAAACAATTCATATTGTCAATCATTGATATTGGTAGTAAATCAGATAGTAGACAATCAAAATCGTATAAATTTTGTAAAATGAAAGTATTTAACAGTTACCATAAATTCTAAATTGTGGATCACATAAGAATGACAATCGTAAAATAAGCCACATATATTTTAGTGCTAAGTAATACTACCAACAAACATAATTAAAACTTTTCTCTTATTGGTTATTGTTATAAGTAATATCAATTTGAATATGAATAGCATTCCGATTTTATAGAATTGCAGTTACTTTGAGTGACTAACTGAATACATCCTTCCCATCTTGCACTATGCATTTATGCTGAGTGAGATAAATGCTATATCAGCGTATTTGCAACCTATGGCACTGAGTCATGCTACTTCTAGCTCAATTTGATAGCTAGACACAAATTATCGACGCGGTAGCGGACTACTACATAATTTAACTAACTACTACAATACATACTTTAAATTGTACCTAGAATTTGTGCCAAACGACTTCATCATTATCATGCGGAATTTTCACGTTCAACTCGTACAAATGTAAGTAATCAGTACAAAAATGATAATGACTCTGATAATGAATGTTGTGCAACGCTTTTGTAACAATATTTCGATAAGATTTTCATACTGTTGCTATAAACCGGCCGCGCGATTATTTATTTAACCCTTCGACTGTGTAACAAAACGTTTGTCTGTAAACAATTATCTAAAATTCACCGTCGGCACGGACATGACTAAGAAATAAATTCCTTATCAAATACCTATGTGTGTAAAGAGAGTGACATTCAGTTTATGAAGTTGCAAACTCTAAATAATTTTTATGAGCAACTCCACTGATTAATTTGGAAAGATTGTGTTATATCTGTAAGTTGGCGAGCGCACGAGTTTCGATAAGATGGCCATAAAAAAGTAATATATTTCTTGAAAATCATTTATTGAAATTACGTAAGGCTTTTAGCCAGAGCAAATATAGTTCTGGTTTTATAGATCATTAGAGAAAAGTGTCATAGTGAATACTCTCGTATTTATATACGTATTTAGAGAGTATTTACATACGTAAATACTGTGGTCGTTGAAATAAAAATATTTTTGTATGTAAAGAAATGCCCATATTTTACTAGATATTTTTCTTGAAACAGTAGTGTCCAACTACAATTCTTTGGTTTAGAATGTATTGCTGTAGCAAAACTTTCAAGATCCGGTTGTATCTCGTTAGTTACGCGTTAGGAAGTGATCAGGGGGTCATTGAAAAACCGCGCGTACTGTATCCTGTATTGGAGTGCCACGTAGCCTACTTGTCTGAGTACAACTGCAGCGCCTATATCTGAAAGGTTGTCGTTGAGCAAAAAACCGCGCGTACTGTATCCTGTATTGGAGTGCCACGTAGCCTACTTGTCTGAGTACAACTGCAGCGCCTATATCTGAAAGGTTGTCGTTGAGCAAAAAACCGCGCGTACTGTATCCTGTATTGGAGTGCCACGTAGCCTACTTGTCTGCGTACAACTGCAGCGCCTATATCTGAAAGGTTGTCGTTGAGCAATTTAAACACCTGTTGGCAAGCACCGATTGCCTCATTTCTCCACTTATGGGTATAATAAAAATAAAATTACCAAAATATGGAACCGACTTCAACACTCACAAGTGTGAAATAACTCATCAAAAACGGTATATAAACTGTAAACAAGTAAGTTATCCGCAAATACACCTAAAAAACATAATTATATACAACCCGGTCACAATATCTGTGCACCTGACCTCGTGACGTCATATCGGCGGTCTGGGTACGGTGTGAAAAAAAGTTTTATACAGTCGAATTGAGAAACCTCCTAAGTTCCTTCTAAGTTTGCGTGCTCCACCTTAGACCGCGTCGTCGCTTAATTAACATCAGGCGAGACAGTGGTCGAACGCAAGCTTACAATATATAAAAAGAAATCTCCTTTTTAAAAGTCGTTTAAAAAGCCTACATCTTCATCAAGGGTGTATGATTTCAATGTTAACAACATGTTGAATGTGAAAATGAATATTCACAGCAGTTAAAAAGCCACTCAGAATGTAGTATGTAATTAATTAATCAACGATAATGTGTTGTCTATATTATAAGTACCTTCTACCGGCACAATCATATACTGCTGTTTAAATAATAGTAACTAGGGTTCATTGATATGTGACTACATATGACCATTATGTTTGTATATCTAAGCTTCCGTTCTCTTCTCTCTTCACACTTTACGTAAACATTGTCGTTCAATGTGCCCAACACCATTGCTGGTTCTGTGATCAACTTACTGAACACTCCACCAATCCCAGCCATCCATTTAATTATATTATTAATTGAATGGCCAGGAAACTTTGAACAATTTGGAAATAATGACAAGAACTGGCAGCAGTATATTTTGGACAAACTTTTCCTTCTACGAGTACATTATCCATACTAAAGAGTGAAGTAAACAACGACTTTCCAGTATATGTTCATCTATTGTTACGGCAGCTGGAGAGGTTGATTTCAGTTTAAATGGCAATGTAAAAGAGTTTTTTGTATTATAATTTGGCGACTCGTGGTCCATGTGACGTGCACAAGATTCCACCACATTAATTATATTGCAACAGTCGGGAATTTGTTTTATAATATTATGCTTTTCATTTGAATAACCAATAACCATAATTTCGGTTATTTTTTTATACTGATTGATAGTTTTTGTGTCGTTTTTGTATTCCACGTGTGGTGTTTATATTCGCTCTTATTTTTTTTCAGGTTTTCCATGTGCCATACGAAGAAAGGAAACTCGACAATGCCAACACATTCGGCGAAGGCGAATCTCTGAGGACCTGCCAATCGATCACCAAGGACACCGGCGCCCATATCGAGATATCAACCAGTAAGGACGGGAGTCTCACGTTTTTGATCACCGGCAAGCACAGCGCTGTGCTTGACGCTAGGCGTTTGATCCTTACTCACTTCCAACAACAGGTAAATACGAAGAAATAATATAAGTTAGACTATCTAAACTTCATTCACGATCACTATCTATCTAGCACTATTGTTTAATTGAAAAGAGAGACTATTACCATGGTTACATGGAAACGACGTGGGTTTTGAATATTGAGTTCAACTGTATTCTTGGTGCTTGTAACATTATATCAAAAACATCATCGCATCATATCATCTCAACACATCGTCTCCACATAACCATGTTGATAATCCCGCTTTACGAGTAACTTGCAGAAAAATATGTTTTTTCTATATTTGTGATCTACTTACTGAAAACAAATTTTTACCAAAAAATGGAACCAACTTCAACACTCAAAAGTATGAAATAACTTGTTGAAGTCGGTACCATGGTAGTTCAAAAGTAACTGATATCAAAATATTGTGCTCATGGTACCGACTTCGACAAGTTATTTCATACTTTTGAGTGTTGAAGTCGGTTCCATTTTTTGGTAAAATTTTTTTTTTTCACTCTTTTTAGTGACCTTTGTTACTCATGGCATCAATTGTCATTGTGGTTTAGGTATGCTCACCGATGTCTTTACCCGCTACTATGATATCGTGTAGGTATAAGCACGCATTTTTCAGTGCTCGTCCGATTTTGATGAAACTTTTTTTATTTGAAAGCTGGTGCTTCTCTTGTGTTCCCACACGGGAAGCACCAGCTTTCAAATAAAAAAAGAACGATCGAAATCGGTTCACCCAGTCGTAAGTTATGCGGTAACAAACATAAATAAAAATCCCAAAAAAAGAACATACGGGTCGAATTGAGAACCTCCTCCTTTTTTTGAAGTCGGTTAAAAATTTGAATAATAAAATGTACATATTTCATCGAATTCGTTAAACATCGTTTTTTTTACATACAGTTCGGAATGTTTATGTTTATGGAATTGTATTAAACATAGACCAGTACAATCAAGTATCTACATGTAAAAGACGTATTGAATTTGATTAAGGTGACTTTGATTCTCAGCGTTGCGGCAAATTCAGTTAAATCCCGCTATCTCTATTGAACAGCAAAGTTGATACTGTCCTCCATTTAGTAGAGAAACGGCTTTCACTGCGCCGCTCAGGGTGCAATTTGACTTGCATTTCGACGAATCGAGTCTTAGCGAGTGCAAGATAACGAGTTTGGCTGAATGCAAGCCAAACAACGATAAGACATATTAACAAAGTAATTTTATAGAGGATGTGTTCAAATTAAGAGTTGCAGCAAGTTTTGTTTCTGACTTTGTAAGCTGACTACAGAGTACTTGCTAAGCTTGCATAAGTAACATCAGGAGAAACAGTGGTCAATCTCAAGCTTATTTGTATTATATATACAGCGCCCATACCCATAGCGCCAAAAAGTAGTTTTTCTTTTTTGTTACCAGATTTGAGAAAATCTTATCTTTACACAATTTATCCAGATGCGCGAAATGTTTACCTCTTACTTATCATATGTCTAGGCTAGCAAGCAAGTATCGATTCCCAAGGAGCACCACCGCTGGATCTTGGGCAAACTAGGGCAGAAGTTGAAGGAGCTCGAGAAGGTGACTGCTACTAAGATCAGTGTCCCAGGCATTGCCGACAACAACGAGACTATCACTATTACCGGTACCAAGGAAGGCATTGAAAAGGCTGAACATGAAATCCGAGTTTGCTCTGAGGAACAGGTAATTTTCATTTTCTTAAACATGCTCAGTTAGCTGCTTTCTTGTCAATAACATGTAACAAACTGCAATTCTGTGATTGCTAATTTCTGTTGTTACATTATTTTGACATCTGTCAAGGATGTTTTGCACTTTATGTAAATAAAGTAAGTTAGCGATTAAGCAGTAAAACGTATCGCAATGCTCTATACCGATATTAGATGATTTATTACTAAATGCATTGACGCACGCGAAAATAGAACTACGTGCAAAAGTTTGTCAACTACTAGTTCAGTTGCTAGTTGCATCACTGGGTGTTTGCACCAGTGATGCAACAGAAGGCACATAACAGTAGCAGAAACAGATGTCAAAATAAACTTGAGCGTGAATACTATGTGTAATGTGATTATAGAGTAGGGCTCCTGTGTCATGTTTACATTTCAATGAGAAAACTCGAAAAAAAAGAATAAACTAAATTAAGATAAGAAACAGATTATTAGATATATTCTTTATATCTTGTACCATCGATAACATGCATTACAATATTCTTACATGAATGTGAACTAAAATATTATTATTATATTGAAATAATGCATTATATGCATTTGATTCGTTACATATATTTAACTTGCGCTAGACTTTAATATATTGTAATCTTTATATTATATGCAGTGTGTATACTCCCATACTATCCCACGGTAGGATTCTCTGCGTCTTCGAGAGCTCGTCGACTTCCAGGGTCTGTCGGTGGGAGAAGTGCGGTCGAGTGACGTTAGCTTGTTATCGTGTCGTAAGACTGGGAAGACAGAAAGACGCGTACTCAAGTAAAGGAACCCTGCAGTCGCAGCGGGACAAGGGGAAGCCGTCGCATCACTGATTAGAGTTCTACTGGAAATCGCCGTATATGTAAAATAATAGCTTTTTTCTATTCGCATTGTGGGTGCCGAGTCTCGTACCGACGTCCCGCTCGCGGTGTTTCGCACATGCCCCCCGCCGATCACCAACTGAGTCATCCTAACTCCTCCATATAACAGAGCTCGGCCCCGGGTCGCCTACATACTCGTAGCTGAAATAATAGCTACGTGTGTATACGTTTTGAGCAGGATATATTTGTTATTGCGTCGTGTATGTTGTACAGTCGCGCAAGGCCCTGGAGCGAATCACCGTCCCGAAGATCTACCACCCGTTCATCCTGGGCCCGTACGGCGAGCGCGCGTCGGCGCTGGCGGCCGAGACCGGCGCGCGCATCCACATCCCGCCCGCCTCCACGCAAAGCGACGTCATCGTCGTCGCCGGGGAGAAGACTGGCGTGCTCGCCGCCAAGGCGCACATCGAACAGATACATGAGGAGATGGTGCGTACCCACCGCTGGTTATTTCCTATCTACGTGTGGCTTTTAGTGAGGCGCCCACTGGCCTACCTACCGCCGAACGCGTAGGGCGTTGAGGTAGCCGTCCCCGAATACTCTAGTGGTTTCCCTATCGATCACCGATCGCCGACTTGGCATGAGGCGCTATACACGGGTGTATAACATTTAATTTAAAATACCCGTCCGCTTTTGAAACTTCATTTGGCATCTTGTTGTTTAACCGCTTTTCTCAGTACCTACCGCTGCCGGATGTTAAACCTAAAAACGATAGTTTGCGAGCGAGACCTACCGCCGTTTGTATTCGCAATGACCGGTACAGATATTGATAAGATAAATTTTTGGCTCAATATCCGAATAAAAAAATAGAGGAAACAATGGAACGATATAGCTTATTATATTTTTGACAGCATAGTTGTTTATCTTTCCGTTGTACAAGCGTGGATTTTTGTTCAGGTCAAGAAATGTTCGACGGTGAGAGTGGAAGTGCCGAAGTCCCAGCACAAATACGTTATCGGCGCTCGAGGAACTACTATCCAAGAAATATTGAAGGAGACCGGCGTATCTGTAGAGATGCCACCGCCGGACTCCCCCACTGGCACTATTACTCTTCATGGACCCCATAACAAAATAGGACTCGGTATGTATCCATAATAACACATGGCGAGTCAATATTGTGGTTCTAGCATAATGGCATCTTGCAAAGTAAGGTAACGGTCAAATGCTAGTCCTTAATAATATTCTTAAAAATAAAATAGTAACTTGATTATCCACATATTTATAGTTTTACTTTCTTTCACAGCCCTGTCAAAGGTTTGCGAGAAAGCCAACTCAGTGAAAACTGCAACTGTAGACGCTCCCACATGGATTCACAAATACATAATCGGAAAGAACGGCTCTAACATTAAAAAGATTACTCAGGACTTGTCAAAGGTACCATACAGAAGTTCATATTATTGTAATATTTTTAGAACAATTGTTATGTTTATTTGCTTACTTTGTGGTGCAACACACAATGAAGAATGCTTTGATTTCAATGGACTGAATAAAATCCACCGTTTCATGAGATGAGTGGCATGACATAATTATTATAACAATATTATGGAATATAATATTTTACATTTTACAGGATGCTCACACGTTGGCATATGTGATTTGACACAATATTTGTAATCCTAAAATAAGGTCTATACAAAAAATCTGCTTATTCCGTTAGATTCCGATGTGAAGTAGGTATATTTATCAACCAATAACTTTTATAGTTTGTTTTAATAAGTTTGTATTTATAATGTTCCGTTTGTGTGGTATTTTATTGTATGCGAGTGCACCAATACAGTACACACTTGTTACAATGTAGTCGGTTTTAGGTACATGTTGATATAACGCATTCGGAAGACAAAGTGAAAATCGATGGTCCGCCCGAAGAAGTGGAACGCGCGCAAGCGGAGTTGGACAGTTTCGTCAAGAATTTGCTGGCAACTCTCACTTACGTCGAGCTCTCTGTAGATCCTAAATTCTTCAAGCATATTATTGGCAAAAGCGGATCGAACAGTAAGTTGGCTATAACACTTTAATATATCTGCTACAATCACTAATAAACAACTGATTACAGCAGACCAAGTTTATGATCAAGACTACAACAACACCAGTATCCCATAATTTCAATTATATTTATGTTGTTTTGATGTTGCACATTGCTGTAAATAAATATCTTTTATTTAATCTCATACTGAAATATAAAGAATAAAAAATCAAAAACAGAACTTGAAAGATAGTGTTTATGGACAATATATCGAAATAAATTTATAAATTATATTATGATACAGCTCTTCTATGGAAAACTGTATCATAATGTAGCTTTTTACTATTAAGATACAACTTCAGCTGGACCAAGGAGGTTGCAATGCAGTTTTATACATAATCTGTGGACGTGACGCAAATGGATTTTGGCGCTAAACGTTTACGCAATGCAAATGCAAACATATGCTGTAATTTTACTTAAACTTTATTATCTATTTTATGAGATTAGATAAACTAGTGTATGAAACTGCACATAATTTGGTCTTAAAACACTTGTGTAATACTATAAATAAATCATACACAGCTCCTTTATTTAACTTACACTCGTGTTTTAAGAACCCTTATTATGATACAGTTTCATTAACTACCTACTATTCTTCTTTCTTCATTATATAATTTAAATCTCGTAACAGAATTATCGTTACTTCACTAATTTGTTAACTAAGTTTATTATTTTTTAAACTACTCATTAGTCTATATGTGTTCTGTTTATTTCGAGTATACCAATGGCAAAATAAAAATGCATAGTAATCATAACCTATTTTTTCCAGTTAATAGACTGAAGGATGAGACTGGTGTAATAATTAGCATAATTGAAAACGAAGGTAATCATATAATTCGCATAGAAGGCCGCCAACAAGGCGTCATAGATGCAGAGAAAGAACTTAGAGAAATGGTAATGAAGTTGGAAAACGAAAGGACGAAAGAGGTGTATGTAGATCATAGGTACATCAAATCTCTCATCGGTGTCAGAGGGGACAAAATTAAGGAAATTCGTGAGAAATTTGAAAACGTGCTCATCTCACTACCTGACCAAGGACAGAAGAGAAGTCCAATCAAGTTAAGAGGACCTCAGGACGATATCGAAAAATGTGAAAAGTTCCTTTACAAACTTCTTAAAGAGATCGCGGAGTCTTCGTACGTGCAAGAGGTGCCAATATTCAAGCAATTCCACAAGTTTATCATCGGTAAAGGAGGTGCAAATCTAAGGAAGATTCGGGACGAAACTCAAACAGTGATCGACTTGCCAGCAGAGGGCGACGACAGCGACGTCATCACGGTCCGAGGGAAACGGGAAAATGTAGAGGACGCCGTCAAGAGGATACAACAAATACACAATGAAAAGGCGAATATCGTGACAGAGGAAGTTACGATTCCCCCCAAATATTACAACTCTCTGATCGGTGCCGGCGGCAAACTGATTCATTCCATAATGGAGGAGTGCGGCGGAGTCCTGATCAAGTTCCCGGCTGCGGACAGCGACAGCGACAAGGTGGTGATCCGGGGCCCCGGCGAGGATGTGGAGAAGGCCAAGCTCCAGCTCCTGGCGCACGCCAACGAGCGGGAGCTGACGTCACATACGGCGCAAGTGCGCGCTAAGCCCGAGCACCATAAATTCCTCATCGGGAAGAGCGGCGCCAATATCAAGAAGATCCGAGAGCTGACGGGCGCTCGTATCATCTTCCCAACAGAAAAGGACGAGGATAAAGAAGCTATCTTCATTATCGGTGAGTGGTTTTGGTCACCTTGGATTCTATTATTGAAGTTTTAGTAGAGATACCCAATATATTGTATTGTAATAAATACAGCCTAGATGTTACTCAGCAATAATGTAATGTTCTAATGATGAAATACTTTAAATTGATCCAGTGGCTTTTCAGTTTATTATTACCAACAAAAATACAATTGTTTTAATATTAGTATAAATTAAATATTACAGGAGCGTGGCTCAATTCAATATACTTTTAAATGTGTGGTTATCATATCTAATGACAGCCAAATGGTTTTCGTAATATAGGACTTACTAGATACGCATATGAATTGTGTGACGTCTGTTTTCTGGAAGTTTAACGGGTTATCACTTTTTAAGATCGTATTTCTCGCGTTTGTCCCACATCACGCTTTCTAGACATGTCTGTCTATCGAAAGTATAAATGACTCGACCCGTTCGTAGACCACCTCCAACCTCATCAGAGTTGTTTCGCTTGTATGTTGATCGCTCTCGCCTCATATACTAGCTTTGTTAAATCACTTCCGTCATAAGTAGGTAACGACTTTTCCGAACCGTTTATTCCATCATAATATCTTTCTCGACTATCACGAGCACATTTCAGGAATATATAATTTCGTCACGAAGCAATCGAATCGAGTATGGGTACCAAAACAATACGGTCCTATATAAATGACGGTCGCCGTGGTGCAGTGGTTAGTTTCAGTGACATGACTTCTGCGTCTCTGGGACCCTGGGTTCGAATCGCGGCAGGGGCAAACATTTGTGCGATAAGTGTAGAAGTTTTCCCGGGTCTTGGATGTTTGTGTGCTGTGATTGTGTGTCCATGCCTCCCGCAATACAGGGAATCCTAGTGCGAACCACTGAAGATGTCGACCGCAGTGATCGACGAAACGTATGGAACACAAGTTTCACTTAGACCACGGCCAAACAGCCCGGAAGCAATACATACAACATGCAACGCCGGCCGTGAAAGCCTTAGAGTTTACAAAAAAAAAAAACATGTTAGCGTACCATGACAGGTACTAAAGTCGGTCGTGCGACCGTATCGGCTGAAACTGGAATGAAACGTTAACGACATGGTGTTCGGTGACAGGTCGCGAGGAGCAAGTGGCGGCCGCCAAGAAGCAGCTGGAGGCGGCCGTGGCGGAGATCAGCAACGTGTCGGAGGGGGAGATGACGGTGGAGGCGCGCCACCACCGGCACTTCGTGGCGCGGCGCGGGGAGGTGCTGCGGCGCGTGGCCGACGAGTGCGGCGGCGTGCAGATCTCGTTCCCGCGCCAGGGCGTCGCCAGCGAGCGAGTCGTGCTCAAGGGGCCCAAGGACTGCATCGAAGCGGCCAAGGCGCGCATCGCCGAGATCATACACGATTTGGAAGCCAAGGTACGATCTTTTCTATTGCATGTTACGTACACACGTATATATTTCTGCGAAATCGATTTCCTAAATCCGACGGTTCCGGGTGCTACTCCGATTATTTATTAGGACGAGCGATTCACGAACCATGCGATAGTGATTCGAACGTAATCATAAATAAACTCGGTATTCCGTTAAAATAAATTATTCATTTGAATTTCATTGTAGGTGATCGCGTTGCGGTGGAAATTCCATCTGTTCAGTCGTTACGACCGTACTCCGAGTAGAATAGCAAAAGTAGCAACAACGACGCTCCATTGACGAACTAAGAGCAATGTGTTCGGTAGAATCGATACCCGGGACCCTTCCACGTCTATTTTTGGAGCGTTGCCTGCGACCGGAGAGTGCGAGTCCGGTCGTCGGATTATTAATCTATTTAAATGTTATTTTGCCAGGTGACAATAGAATGCGTGATAGGTCAGCGACACCACCGCACCGTGATGGGGGCGCGCGGTGCCAAAGTGAAGGACATCACCGCGGAGTTCGACGTGCAGATCAAGTTCCCCGAGCGGGACACGACCGAGGGCGCCGACGTCCCGGTCAAAGAAAGCGAAGACTCCGAGCCGGGCCCGAACGATATCATCAAGATCACCGGCCGCCCTGAGAACTGCGAAGCCGCTAAGAAAGCTCTGCTAGAACAGGTGACACCTCCTCAGCATGTCATATTCACCTAACCGATCTCGCACGTACCGCACGTCCTTCCCTACCATTTTACTTTCGCCATTAAATCATTCGCACATAGATAGAATTGTTGAAGCAGAAATGTCATTGAAGGTGCAACTTTTTCGTTCTAAACCGTTTTATTATTCGTTAACTTTGTCCTAAGTTTTTGAACTGGACATTAGATCTAATTTATGTTGTTAAGAGCGCAACATTAACTGTGTAAAAACCGAATTGTTAGGACATACGAATAGTAGCAAGCTCAAGAATAATCAAATGGTTTGGTATGAATAATGTTGCACCTTAACGTTTTATTAGTTACTAACTATCGAACCGGAAAAAGTGAAGAAAGAAAGAAAATTTAGCTCCTTTCCATTACGCTCGAGTGAAACAGGTATAGAGAAGAGCAACTTATCACGATCTGGTGGATAGATTATTTTATTATTACATTATCGTTCTCATTACATGTCCATTGCTGCGCTAACGCCTTTTTAGGCGTATCTCACTAATATTATAAATGTGAAAGTTTGGATAGATGGATGTTTGTTACTCAATTACGCCAGAACGGCTGAACGGATTCGGATGAAATTTGGTATGGAGATAGCTTATGCCCTGGATTAACACATAGGCTAGGATATTTTCATCATCACCATTATCACAGTCTTTCAACACCATGCGGGTGAAACCGCGGGGCGCAGCTAGTATAGTATATGTGTTATTTATATGTTTCGATAAGTTAATATAATTACTATTGCAAATGTAGATAAATAGATTTTGTTATGAATTCGAACTGTTCGCGTCTGAACTTAACTAATGGCGTATCTTTTAGTATACATCCAATGTTATGCTAATAAATTGAACAACAAAGATACCTGTTTCACCCAGGTGCCGATAACGATCGAGGTTGGAGTTCCGAACGAGCTACATCGGCTCCTCGCCGGCCAGAAGAGGAGAGAGCTCATGCAGACACACGACGTTCACATCCTGCTCCCGGGTGGCGACGATCCTAGTGACTTTGTCAAGGTAATGTTATCGCTGCTCGCATACTTTTCAATTAGTTTTTTTTCGGATTATGTGAGAGATGCAGTGAACGTTAGCTTTCCTGGCTAATATTATATTATTCAAGATAATAAAATTGATAATAAAATTAAAAATAAAAAGTCTCATTCTTAGATTTAATATTGTCATTAATCATTCAACGCAGCCATAGGACGTCCACTGGTGGACATATGCCTCCCCATATAGGGGGGATTTACCAATACTCGCCACGCTTAGCAGGCGGGTTGGCGAACGCAGTATGGTTTCCTATCCTCAGAATCCCTTAGCCGACTTACGGCACCCACGGGAAGAGATGGGGGAGTACTATTCGAGGCCGGTACCACCACGGCACCAACTGCACTAAATTAAGCATTAGTATTGTAAGATTAGTGAATATATTCTGCTTGCGAATAGTAAATAATAATATGCTCTATCCGAATCGAATATAATTTATTGACACGGATAATACTACAATCGGTGCTATACTAAAGTTTCTTGGACTGTAAAAACGTAATGTTAAGGGTGTCGTTGGTTCGTGTAATATCTAGTCGAGATTGATGGAAGATGATTGAAATTTTAAATTTCACTGTGTTTCTAGGTGACCGGTACACCAACGAACGTGGAAAAGGCAAAGGAGGCACTTACTGAGAAAATTTCCGAAATGGAGAAAGAAAAAGAAGATAGACTTCTCAGGTAAACCATCTGGGAATAACTTATATTCTATAAAAAAGCGTTATGTCTCATTATTTACAGTTATTAGACATATTTGGTTGCAAATATAATACAATTGTTTTCATAATAAATATTTAATATCAGATAGGTCACTGCGCTTCCCTATAATAATTGGTTCAGTTCAAGCTATTGAATAAACATTTCAATAAGAGTTAGCATCTGCTTACTGAACTTGTCGCACGAAGCGTTTCGCTTCCACATTCTTAGTGCGTACAGCTAACGAATGAAACTCATTGCCTAAATCTGTATTTCCGCAAAAATACGACCTGGGTATCTTCAAGTCACGAGTGAATAGGTATCTTCTAGGCAGGCGTGCTCCATCGTAGACCGCATCATTACTTAACATCAGGTGAGATAGTGGTCAATCGCCTGCCTATTCCCAACAAAAAAAAAAATTTGATTTAATTCGTTGCTACAAGGTAATGTGCTGAATCATGGAAATATGATTAATTATATTATTTCCTGTAGGTCGTTTGAACTGAAATTCAAAGTGGACCCTGATTATCATCCCCTCGTGATCGGAAAGGGCGGGACCGTTATCACGAAGATTCGTACCGATTTCGGTGTTCAAATTAACCTGCCGAAACGTGGTGAGCCCGAAGATGACACCATCACCATTCAAGGTTACGAGGACAAAGCCTACCAGGCCAAGGACGCTATCATGGCCATTGTTCATCAACAGGTAACGCCTAATTAATGCATTTGAAAAATGACCTTGTCGTTTTGGAAGTTGGTACAAAACGTCATTTGAAGTAGTGACATAGAACTAACACTCGAAAACAGTTCGATGTTGGCGCCACATTTTGAAATAATGTAAAGTTTATACGACAGCAAATATACTGACGGTACATACATACAATATGACAACTTGTAATATCGTTATATAGGTTGCGACGCCGCACTCACCGCTATGGTTAAACTACTATACTCCAGGACGTACTAGGTCTAGCTTAATAATAAATTAAGAATGTTTGGGGGTGATAGCCACTAGAAAGTACGTATCCGTCAGTATAGTCAGCATCAGTCCATGATAAAACTATGTTAATGAAAATAACATGATAATAAATGCAAAATTACGTTTTCTATATGGCATTGTAGGCACTCGAGGGTACATTGAATAACACTCATGTGATTTGTGACTACTACCCGAAATCGAATAAATCTATTCTAATATCAAGATGGGTAGAGTAGTGTTAAACAAAAAAAAAAGTGTGTGCATTTTATCGTAGACAGGATGAAACTGTGGTCAAAACCAATTTAATTAAATTTGAGTGAATAATAGAATCACCATCATTATGTGATGTGATTATTTATCAGATCGGTACCATTGGCGGAAGTCTCAGAAGTTAAAATTGTCCTAATGATCGCCGACCTCCGTTAGGGGATGGCACTAGGAAAAGAAGTGTGATTGTTAGGGAGACAATAGTAAGGTTATTTTGGTACTTTCCATAGGATAACCAATATCGCGAGGAAGTGGACATCGACCCGCGCGTTCACCGGCGCCTGATCGGCCTGCGTGGTAAGAACATCCGGCGCGTCATGGACGACTACAAGGTCGAGATCCGTTTCCCCAAGTTGCAGGACGACAGCGTGGTCGTCATCACTGGAGACGAGGACAACGTGCTCGATGCCAAGGACCATCTCCTCAATTTGGCTGAGGAATATGTGAGTCAATACTATTACTATAACATAGTGAACAATATCATATTTTAAGTACATCTATAGATATATAGAAAATGCAGCGATCTTTTTCTTACTGATTTAATCAAATGTGTTGTGAGATTTCTTCGATTGATTATACGAGACATTTTTAACCGATTTCAAAAAGGAGGAGGTTCTCAATTAGACCCGTACGTTTTATTCGTGTTGTGTTCGTGTTATACATGTTTTTTTATGTTTGTTACCGCGTAACTTCCGACTGGGTGAACCGATTTTGATCTTTTTTTTTTGAGTCTGAAAACTATCGCGAGTTTCTTCCATAATTGTAATGTAACAAACCGACTAGGACTCACGTGGTAAACACTGGAAAATTATCTTTTTTTTTTGTTTGAAAACTGGTGCTTCCCGTGTGGTCCCATTTAAATTTCATCAAAATCGGACGTGCTGTTTTTAGTTACACTCCAACAACTAGGAAGTGCGTGCTTATACCTAGACGATATATTATAGTAGCGGGTGAAGACATCGGTGAACATACCTACACCACAATGACAATTTATCCCATGTGTCACTAAAAAGAGGAAAAAAATTTTTACCAAAAAATGGAACCGACTTCAACACTCTAAAGTGTGGAATAACTTGTCGAATACCATGAGCACAATATTTTGATATTAGGTACTTTTAAACTATCTTGGTACTGTCTTCAACAAGTTATTTCACACTTTTGAGTGTTAAAGTCGCTTCCATTTGTTTTTTAATTTTTTTTTTCTTTTCAAAAGCCGTCCCGTGATAGTGCTAAGGTATCTTTTTACTATTGTTTTTCTTTTTCTCCGGCCATACCCGAGTTAAGGTAAGGTATTTTAAATACAACTGTTTACATGTACGTTATTGTTTCTATTGAGGCGAGATTTTCATCCCTTCTATTCGAAAAACAATTATTGTTTCGTCGCCATTTCATTAGAAGCGTGCGTTTGACCAATGTCTCGCCTGATGTTAAATAATGGCGTGCTCTAAGATGTAGCAAGTAAGGCTAAAATGCGTTATGCAATGCAATACACTTTTCTTTCTAAGTTAAGCAGTTAAGTGCTTTGTTGATTCGCATTAGTATACTATACTGGTTATTGATGTTTTTTATTGTTTGCGTCATCATCGTCCTCATACTTGTGTCAATATGTTTATTTATTTGGCAGCTGCAAGATGTCGCAGATCGGTACCAGAGACCCACAGGACCTTCCCTGAGCGACTTCGGCGATGTACTAGCGAACGCTACGAATGCTAACGCCAACGCGGGTAGCGGCAACGCCGAGAACGCTACGTCAGCTCCGGGCGGGCCCCCCGCGCCCGGGTTCGTGGTGAAGGGTGGCCCGTGGGAGCAGCGTGCGCCTGACACGGCTTCCACACACGAGTTCCCCACCATGCCAGGGGCCCCGCGCGCCGCCTCGGCCGCCGCGCCTTCTGCCTCCGCCGCATGGGGGCCCCGCCGCTAAACTGCACCTGTCCTCCTCTCCCCCTTGCCGCTTCTCTGGCACCCCAGCCCCGCGACGCTACCCTCTGGCGTCGCTCGCGTGCCTAAATACATAGCTCGACTGAATATAGCCCGTTATTAACTAATAAAACCATAATCATGTTCGTTATGTACCTATTTACAAAATACTATGTGTATCGTTAGCAGACTATTAATAATGGATATTGCGAAGGAAGTTCGACGAATCACGACGACCGACCTATCTGCATAATAGAAGCCCCCGAGCGGGACTATAATAATAAAACGATTTACATTTCCAGTGAATATTATGTAGATGCTGGATTCTCTTAGGTAATAGATTCAAATCGACATGTCTGGAGTTGAAATTTGAAACGTTAATTTTATTACAGTTGTTGTATTTATTTTATATATTGTAACAAAGATTGCCATTGATCCTTGACTATGTTGTATAGTAAAATATAGCACCAAAAAAATACTTTTGAGCACCAAAAATACTAAGAGAGTACCAAAATTAGACCACCAATTTATTCTATAACAGCCACTAAAAATTTTACATCTTGCATTTTACACAAGTTTTATGGGCTAGGCTCGCGCGTTGTGCGATCACAATAAACCTAACATTCCTCCTCGCTTCGCTCGTCGGCGTACCTACACTACATGACTGCGTATTTGGTGACCACTTACTAAATTTGGTGCTCAGTAGTAACTGAACACCGATTACCAATTTAGTATGGTTTATAGCTCTGCGCTGCTCTGCTATAAACTCATATCCATTCCGTGCATCTTTGCATGATTGCATAATAATAAACTTATTGTTTTTGTCTATGTACTTATAATGAAATGAAGTGTCTATTTTCATAATAATAAAAGATTTCATGATTATAAGTTTATATAATTTAGTATTGCCTACAATTTATAATAAATCAGTAAAATATAAGACAAAAATGAATATTTTTACAAAGTAATTTGTATTGTACATAAGAAATTGTGTTTGAACATATTAATAAAAATCTTTAATAAAATATGTGTGTAGTTTTATTTTTTATGTATGTACAATGTATTTAGTACATGTATTACCGCAGAATGTGGTCTATAATAAATTATCCTTTTAAGGAACCGGCTTGATCGAGGCTGAAAATTATCAAACATGCGTTTCATCGAATGCGAAGATTCATCTCTTCAGAACAGCTTTTAAACAAAGATCTGAAGTGAGATGGGTCGGTAATTCTTCAGTATGAACTTGTCAAGATCAACGCCTCCGGCATGAACCCTTCGAGGATGACTGAATCAGAGCTTCTGAAATTCTGAATGAGTTTCAATATCATTGTACCACCCGCTTTCAGAATCACTATCATAAGTATTGTATCTCGCAGCCCTAAAAACAGATAGGTACCTATTTTAAACTCTCGTCGAAGGACATAATATTCAAATACACATTTCTTTAACCGACTTCAAAAAAGGGGTTCTCAATTCGACTTGTGTTTTTTTGAAGTGAATACTTCATAATTGTACTTTGTAACTGTTTGTGGTGTTACTTTGAAGTTATAATAAACATATTTTGTTGTAGTGAAAGCCGTGCGCACACACTTGTTAATAATAACTACTCTGATCTTGCTGCTGTAATGTTAACATTAAACCGCGTTATTGTATCAAGTATACTGTGAGCCAATATACTTTTAATATTCGTCCCGACCTTTATTTCGAGTACTCAGTCAAGAGATCCCCTGTAACACACGCCTACAAAAATATATCCTACTATTATTATAAATGTGAAAGTTTGTGAGTATGGATGTTTGTTCCTCTTTCACGCAAAAATTACTGAACGGATTTTGATGAAATTTGGAAGACAGTTTATACCGTGGATTAACACATAGGCTTATTCTCATCATCAGGCGGGTAAAACGGATTTGAGTGAAATGTAAGTAAATACTTCAGGTCCGGGAATAACAAAAAGGCTACTGTTATCAATCATCACTACGACGGATTTGTATGAAATTTGGAACACAAATATTAGTAGGATTAGACCGTACTCCTTTTGCTTGAACATTAAACGAAAATTTAAAAAAAACGAGAACTGTCATAATGCTCTCTGAGATTGTTCGGTCGTTTTTAAGGTTGAAAACAATGTCCAGGACATGCCCGTCTGTGCGCAGTACTCTATTTAGTTTGTGCTTCTCTGGATACATACATATACTAGCAGTCCGCCACGGCTTCGCACGGATAAAAAATAATAGTATCCCTATATTAAAAAAAAAATAGTATGGCCTCTGTGACCCGGGGATAATGTAGCTTTCTAACAGTGAAAGAATTTATAATATCAGTTCGGTAGTTTCGAAGCCTATTCAATGCAAACAAACTAACAATCAAATCTTTCCTCTATAATATACTAATATTATAGAGGAAAGATTTGATTGTTTGTTAAATATATAGGTACTCTATACTAATAGATATAAATATCTATGATATAATATACAGACTTATCGTCGAACCGATATCTCCCCGTCCTGGCAACCGTTCAAGCCAAGGTCCGAATCTGAGTGCCCTTGAGCTTTTCGCCTCGGCCTCCTTGTCGCACAGCCCGCCGCCAATGCTAGCCTCACTAGGCGGTGCGCCGTCTGCGCTCGCACAAATACAGGGCTGAGCACCGCACTGATCAGAAAGCGAAAGAGCACCGTCTGTGCTCGCCCCCCTCCGGTGAAGCTGTAAATGCCGCCGGAAGAGGCAAACAGCAATAGTCGGTTAGAGAGAAAAAAAGAGCCTTGACTATGGTATATAGTGTCATCCATGGGATATCCTCTCGTTATGCTGCGGCTACATTAGACGGCGAATATTCGTGTTAACGCGACGAGTGTGGCCGGGTAGGTCGTTTTAACAAAAAAAACGATTTGATTTGAATTGCAACGCGTATTCTGGCGAAGACGATGTACTATCGGGACACTTTCAGTAAACTGGCGCGCATCAGAGGGATTTGTGCGAGCAAGCGACAACATTCGCTTGGGTGACTAAACGGTGGACACCTAGGTACGTGACTTCAGTTTCGTCTAGACTTTTTAGCGGGACGGACGTGCTTGTGCTTTATTGTACACTATGGATGTGGAGATTGAATAGAATGAAATTTAGTGAAATTATTTACATTTCGATAAAGAGAGTGATATATATGTACTTACGTATGGAATGTGATGCCTGAACTCTTATCTTTTTATGTGTCTTTGCATCTAGGGTATGCACAGAACGGAATATTTTTTCAGTTTTTTTGGTCGAGTGTTTTCTCTGACGTACCTATGTACATACCGCTTTTCTCATGGACAAACCCTAAGGCCACGTCCGCACAGACCGGCAGCTTGCTTAGCGCCTAGAGCCTACCGAATCACCTAGCGAGTAGCTAAGTAAAACGGACGTTCTAGAATGTTCGCGACCGGCCGCACTGCGCGCTTGGAGCCTAGCTAGTCGCTTGGTGTGCATCAAAGTAAACAAATGTGTTGGTTTTTTTCACGAGGCGCGAAGCATTTTAGAAGAAAAAATGGAAGAAATATTAATGCATCAGTTTTTAAAAGAGAACCTCTGTGTATAGTCTTCAGTGTAAGAAATACTGAAGCAGTGGAATATGAATTACATATCCAAAACGCTTATGATCAAAATGTACATACTCGTTATATGCAAATGGAGAAAGATTCGGGATTGATTAGTTACATAAACAATTACAAAAATTAAATAAAGAATTATCTTTCCTTATTGTGTCTTTTAAGTTTTTTTTAATACATAAAAATAATAAATGTATTTAGAGTTTCACTTACCTCAATGTGACGGCTAGTCTCGTTCTTCGGCTGATATGCTTTTCTAAGATGAGTATCCAAATGAGTTAATTTTCCTTTAACTTTAATGAGAAATAGATCAAATGTTTCTTTGTTCATATGCAATTCTTTATACAGAACATTAAACTCCACATGACTTGATCGTGACCTATTTATGTCATGAACCCAACTTGACGGATAAGGCTGTGAAATGGTATATTTTAAAGATGAATTTTCTATAAGTAGCACTTTTAGAGCTATTTTTGAAAGTGACTTCTTGTCAACTTGCCGACAAGCAAATGACCAAGGCATTTAGCGACCCATCACGCAAACCACCTTCAGTGCGGCCACCGTGAATCCTAGCAAGTAGCCAGAATGCAAGGCTCTAGGCGCTAAGCAAGCCGCCGGTCTGTGCGGACGTGGCCTAACTGACACGAATGTGTGCCAAGCGTGTTCCACGACCACACTTTAGAGGTATTAAAAATATTTGGCTGGGGCCCATCCAATTACATTCTTATGTCGATGGTTATTATGCTTGGTCTTGTAGTTTTTTATGATATATTATTCTAAAAATAGGTGTAAGAATGTTGATTTATGCAATGTTCTACTCACCAACATTATCCAGGCGTGCATTCAACAGCTCCATCGGCCAAGCCATATCTTGCTCTGACAGCGGATGTGCGGCATTCACGAACTCAATTAGAGCATTATTTGCTCCACCCAATACTTGATCATGACCTTTCACGTCAACCTGTCAGAGCAAATTATGCTCGACGAGACCTTAATCTTTCTACCTCTAGAATCGATCAAATCTTGGTCGGCTGTCAAAAGTCGCATGCAGTTGTAACTATCTTATGATCCATGAACAATGTAAGTGATTTCTTCTCCTTCTTCTGTAACATGCTATGAAGTAGCCGTTCGTGAGACTTCGATCATATATTGGTCAATCAATATTTGGCCGACGAAGGTCTTGAACGCAGCCCAGAAGAAATCCTGGTCTTAAATAAACGTCTTTGCGTACAGATTTGAATTTAAACAGAATTTATCATACAGGCATTCAAAAGCGCTCACCACCAATATACCAACCACTTACGCAGGGCATACCTTATACCACAATAACACAATATTGTTCAAAATAAAAACTGTAATACGCCATGAAAAATCTAGATTTTCAGAGAACGATGAAGTGAGTGAGATATATATGCCCGCCATCAAAGTTCTGCCCTGGGCTGCGTTCGGGTGCGGCTTCGGCCAAGCCATATCTTGCTCTGACACCGGATATGCGGCGTTCACGAGTTCAATTCGAGCATTATTTGCTCCACCCAATATTTTATCATGACCGTTCACGTCAACCTGTCAGACCAAATTATGGTCGACTAGACCATAATCTTTCTACCTCTAGAATCGATCAAATCTTGATAGGCTGTCAAAAGTGACTTAAGCAGTAGTAACTATCACGTGATCTATGATCAATGTAAGTGACTCCTGTCCTCCTCTTCTTCTGTGACATGCTATGGAGTAGCCGTTCGTGAGGCATCGATCAAATATTGGTCGATCAATATTTGGACGAAGCCGCTCCAGCCGCTGAACGCAGCCCTATGGCCTCTATCCTTGCGTTCGAGATGGACTAAGGAACAAATAAAAACGCTCTCGTTCCGTTCGTTACGGCACAGGTAGCGTTCTTAGCTGTTTTCGTTCACCGTTCGAGATGCATGAATTTAAAATTTATTAAAAACGCTACCGTGAACTGCCACTTTTGAGCCACCTCCGAGGCTGGGTCTTTTGTGAGCGTTTTTTGTCAGCTACAGCTAATTTGAGTAGATAAACAAACATGAAATAATGCGCCAGTGTAATGTTTTCTTTCTATTTCCATTACGAAAATGTAATTCTAGTTATGATTCAAGCTAATATTATAGGTATTGAAAAAATTTTAAGTCATGATTATTCTAATAAATCGTCGTACTTGACAGCTGTCGTGTAAATGACGCCACTGGTCCATCTCGAACACGCCATGATCAGTGATGTGCTCAGTGATATACAGCTGTACCAGCGTTGCCAGATGGGGGGGATTCCCTGCAAATTTGGGGGTTTTTTTTATCTTCGGGGGGAGATTTGGGGGGAAAGTTTCTTTGGGGGGATTTTCGGGGGGGAAAATTAACTTGGGAGATATTTTAAATGCTTTTTCTGCACCTTAATCATTCTACCACAAACAAAATTCCCATCATTATTTACTTACTTACTTTCATTTTAAACATACACCATTCATTCTGTAATCATTCAATTCGTTCCAGTGTATGTATTACATTGCTCTATGATTAATTAATTCATCTATTGCTTGGATGGAAGTAGTGTTGGGTAGGGCACGAAATGAAAATGAGTTTGTAAGAGCAGCCTCATTTTAGTACTAAGCCAGTACAATGTCCCACCCCACCTCTAAAGAGCTGAGGTCAATGAGGCTTGGAACATGGACGAGGCGTACTGAAGCGCTGTGGGACGTTTGAAGCTACGGGTACAACTTTCACATTTGACGTTATGGCTGTACATTACGGTCTGTCTGTCAGTCAAAATTAAAGGAATATCTTACTAATATTAGTATTGCAAAGTAATATGTAACAATTTTTTTAGTAGGTAAATAAATAAATATATTTAAAGGATATAATGAAAAAGCTATGAAATGAAATTACAAATCACATGTTAAACACTTATAATGGAATCAATATACTTCAAATCTAAACAGTCACTTCAATGCCCGCTTCACAGTATTTAGTAATGTCAACGTCTTCCCTCTCGCTCAAGACTCGAATCACGGGCATGTAATGCTCATTTTAAAATGGCGTACTATTGTACCTTCTAGCCTGCATCTCGCTCTCTCTCTGTCTCATCGTATAGTTTTACGGAGGCGGAGAGTAAATAATGTAATATCTCGACTGCCGAGACATAAAATTTGAAGTAGCACACTATGAAAGTAAATGTCAAGCCACTCTTAATCTTTGACTTCATGTACGGGATAAATATACCGCCTCATGTTTGCCCTACTCAACACTAGATGGAAGTAAATGGAGACGTTCACAACGACACGCGTCGGAACTGCGATGCGCACTGCGATGTGTGAACGCCGCCTAATTCCAACGTGTATAACAGATTGCTCGGATCCGCCAACGCGCCCGATACGCGCTATTTATATACGCGCACGTTACGCATTGTAGGTGTGCAGACCTATAGAACTTTTTGTACCAAAAAATGGAACACTCAAAAGGTATGAAATAACTTGTTGAAGTCGGTACTATGATAGTTCAAAAGTAACCATTATCAAAATATTGTGAGCATGGTACCGACTTCGACAAGTTATTTCATACTTTTGAGTGTTGAAGACGGTTCCATTTTTTGGTAATTTTTTTCACCCTTTTAAGTGACCTTTGCTACTCTCAGGGATCAATTCATTGCACTTTTAAGTTATTGGAGTGTAACTCAAAAACAGCTTGACCGATTAGAATGAAATTGAAATGGGACCACACGGGAAGCACCAGCTTTCAAATAAAAAAGAACGATCAAAATTTGTAACCGTAGAACTTCCTTCTTTTTTGAATTTGGTTAAAAATAAATAAAAATGGTTTTGGGGGTATTTTTTTCCAAAAAGCTAATTTTCAGGGGGATTTTGAATAAGGTTGGGGAGAAATTCACACGGTCATCTGGCAACACTGAGCTGTACATGTAATCAAAGAGTAGGTATTTTTTAAATACGGGAATAAAATACCATGCATGTAATGCCATTCTCAATAGACCATTCATAATTATTCTACGTTCCGTATGTGTGATAAATACGATACAAGATATTATGACAGAAAAAAACGTGTGAGTTCAAATATTTAGCACAAACAGCATTTAGAATCAGTGTATAAATATTTTGTTCAGTGAAAAATTATGTTTTACGAGCGCGTTTTACGCGAGAGCTGAGCTAGATTTGAACCTCATCTATTTATTTTTATGTAGACAATAAACGCTAACACCAAATTATTTTCATTTTCTAGACGCTTGTCGATACCATTTCCATCATCCGGATCTGCAACGGTGGCATACGATGTATTGATAATCGATAAAGATCATAAAAGAAGTGAAACCCGCAAAGACATTTCTACCGATGGAAATATTTTGATTGTGTATGTTAACTGTCAACTTTACTGTCTCTTGTTTGTTATTCAACATTTTGTTACTATCATTTATCATAGAAATATATTCAATAAAATATTGAATATCTCAGTTGAAAGTCTGTAATATGAGGTTTCAAACCATCTTTTGTTTATTGCTATGTTAAGCATTTGAGAGCAATCCCTAGCCCTAGAATGTTGAGTGCAATCAAGGATATGTGCCTGAACACTGTATGTTTGGTGATATTTGTGATCCTCCTTTGATTTCATAACAATGTTACCAATACAGAATTAAAAGGAGGAATCGAACCAACAACTGCCAGCATGATGGCCATTATTCACAACCCTGAGAGTATGCTTCCACCTAGCTGTCTAAACAAATCGTTTTTTTTTGTTATCCAAGAGTTCTGAATATGGAGGCTGATGAGCTAGATCAGATTATATAAGGTTGAGTTAATAAGGTTTGTCCTTGTTGGTACTTGTACATTTGAAGCTATGTGGAGCTATCTGGTCATTAATGCAATAAAGCACTTGATTATAATATAAAAACGATATAATTATTCAATACAATTGCGATGATAAATAATCACAGATTGCATTAAATTTCAATTAATGAAATGAATCAATGTTATGTGTAATAATATTGACTATATAAAATAAAAACAAACTAAATAATATTTTTAGTTACAGATCGTAACTTAGTCAAATAAAACTTACTTAAAAAAACCTGTGAAATAGTTGATTACCAAAAGTGGCCATTATGCTTGCTGCATTACCCCTTATGGAGTATATATGGCGAGTGAAGAACTTGATTGTAATATATAGCAAGTACTGATTGTTGTCAAACTCAAAAATGTTTGGTTTTGAAATATGGTTGAATGTGACTAGGGAGGCACTATCACCCACTGACCAAAAACTGGAGCAGTTTTGCAAATAACCTCAACCCATACTCCACTATCTGAAGGAGTTGGAATGGCTAGGGTAGTTGGTGGGATAAATGAACAATATACCCCAAGCAGATGTCAGTCCAGCACTTATCACCAGCACATTGAATAAGAAATATGGTTGAATGCATGTAGGCTTGGTGCAGGTTAATATATCTTGCACTGTACTAAACTTTTAACTCTGTTTCAGGAATTTATATGGGAATGATCTGAAAAAATTGCGAGTTGCCCTAAATAGCACCCTTAAAAACATTTTATTGATAGCCAAGTCCATAGATATGTTTAAAAGAGCTGAAGCATAGCAAGCCATGCCTGAACACACCCCTGCACCAACCCCCGCAAGATCACTTTATGGTTTCTTCATGTATTTATTTAGTAATACTGTATTAGGTATATACTGTATTTGGGCTATCGCACCTGATGAGTATTTGCATAAGCTGAATATTTACTACTTTCCACAGAAATATTGGGCTACAGCAATACCAATACAATGCCTTGTGGCTCTGACACTGTTTGCATTTCTCATTTATCCAAGTTCAAATATGATTTTGACGGCTCATATTGATGCTACAAATACTATTGTAGATCCATTTTCTCTTCATAAAAGTATGATAAAAATTAATAACAAATGTGAAGAAGCTCTGTCGTGTATTTGTTTAGATGCAAGCAAATGCAATATAGTTACTTATAATTCAATGCCAAAATGTGAAGAGACTAGTGTTCCACTGTTGTACGATTTGAATATAAGATATGTTAGTAAGAAGTTGTATTTTAATAAAAAAATATAAACATGTTCTGTTGACTTATTTTAGCCTATGCTGTTTGCTTACATCTATGACAGCTAAGGGAAACAGCTATACTATAGTTTATTCCATTCAGACAACCAATTAGCCATGATCCACGCGGCACGCCACGACTATGCCACGGGTTCTTTAATGAGTAATGGGGTGGTGAGTATGTCGACTGTCGCGTTTCCCTAGGGATAAGCACAAGGAGGAAACAAGTTAAGTTCCCTAAGTGGCGGGAATAAAACACTAGCGCAGCGACAGATATTACAGATTAAGACGAACTAATTAAAGTCGGTTGTGAGTAGACGAATTTACGTTCTGTGGTCAAGATGTACAGCTCGGGACTTCGCTGTGTTTCAGCCCGGTCGAAGATGGGCGTGCGCAGGTGAGAGAGTTTTATAGTTTACTGGCTGCGCCCCGCGGATTACGCTTTTTCCGGGTTAAAAGAAGCCTATGTGTTATTCCAGAGTCTAACCTATCTTCATGCCAAATTTCATCGGAATCAGTACGGCCGTTTGCGTGAAAAAATAACGAACATACACACAAACTTTCGCCTTTATAATATTAGTGTGATTGCACCCAAGAATATATTCGCGTAGAGATACTAAAAATAGCATGTTAATGCAATAAACCATAAAACTTCTGCAATAAAGTACAATATCAACGATAATGTTGATCTATCAGTCAGTATTAATGGTTCATGCAATTGAAGGTAGATGGCACTAAGAACAACATCCCCTCAGATTTATATTAAAAAGAAGGTATAAATTCGGACCGCCCCAGTGGAGTGCTACCACTCTCCGGTGAAGCTGTAAATGCCGGTCGAGGCAAACAGCATTAGTCCGTTAAAAAAGAAATGAAGTGCTACCAAACCTTAGTTGGACAAAGCGGCATGGATTAATATATACTTGCAAGCAGCAAGACGGTATTTTGTCGTCGTGGGTTCAAGTCCCACTGGTAGTCGAATTATTCTTTTAAATAATTTGAACGTGAGGGAATCATCGTAGGGAGATGCGTGGATGTAGTTCCGGGTTCGCAGCCTCTACGTCAGTCTGCCGGCTGGATTTTGCCCGGGGCAGCAGATCCAGGCACATGGTTCCTCGAGGTAGAGGTAGATCCTTAGATCAAGTAGTACTCCAGGTAAAGGAGGGTTACCCGGAAGCCGGTTACCCCAACTTCTGCCAGATTAAGAAACCCCTAACGGGGTTCATACGATGATAAATATCGTGTGGCGAAGGTTCCACAAGGGTATGTAAACTGCATGAGAAGTCGTCGTCCAGGAACGGCGCAGCGGAGAAAGAGGAGCGCAACCGCCGTCAAAACGGGTTATACTCGTATAGTTGTTGCAGGCGGGGGGATCGCGTGTTTGGAGTTTTTTTATGCCCATATAAGGCTAGAGTGCCGTGGTGGTACCGGCCTAGAATAGTACTCCCCCATCTCTTCCCGTGGGTGCCGTAAGAGTCTCCTAAGGGATCACGTACCAGAAGGTGGGCAGCAGCGCCTTCTGAGGATTGTAAATCATACTGCGCTCGCCAACCCGCATGCCAAGCGTGGCGAGTATTGGCAAATCCCCCCTATATGGGGGAGGCATATGTCCAGCAGTGGACGCACATGGCTGAGAGATGATGATGATGAGAAGGCTAGATTTTGCGTCTTGCTTGAACATCCGTAACTCTATTGGATATCGAGGAAATTTCTAGAACGGTGCACTTCGGCTTCTGGTGTCAGAATAGAATTTTAGAACATTTTCAACGTGTCGGAAAACCTCGACGCACAGTGATCTCTATAAACAAGTAGCTGAGATAGCGCACAATCCGCATTGCTGTTGAGAGTTGCTTGAGATCTACCACCGTTAGTTATTCGGCTTGCCTTGAAATTGGATAGATGACGCTCAATCAACTATCGATCATATTATATTACCTCAGCCAGTTATTAAGAATCTAGGGCTTCAGGGTGAGATTAACCACCTTTGTATTCATTAAGCTTGCCTTGAAACTGGTTAGATGGCGCCAATTCAACCATCAATAGAGAAAACAAAAGGGTCAAAATATTACTACCAAAGACATCTAAAATCGAAGCGTAGATCATGTATATTAACACTAGTTTTTATTTTACTTCAATACATGCAGTATTTCTGAAGTTATAACGACGAGAAGTTGCCTTTATTTGAATTTCCGAGATTACGTCACGCCTCGGTTCAGCCCGCGACCAAAACACGGCGCACTATGGAAAATATGGGTGTGTTCCGGATCATCGGATCAAAACTTTTAAAGATATATATTATTCAAACTCTGCACATATATTAGGTAATATATGAGGCTTCAAATGCATTGTTTTTTTTATTGAAATTATAGTTTCAAATAATATTTAAAAATAAAAAGATAAATCATAGGCATATTAGGTGGGTCATGTTTTGTTGGTTTTATCTGAGGACCAGTCTAACTTGAGCTGACACGTACGCGGGCACAACAGGCTTTTAGTTTCAAATCATAACTATTGAGCCTTTCAGTATGCGAGCACTTTAATTATTCTTATTCTTATTTATTCTCAATAAGTTAGTAATTCGTCAGGGCTATTTACATAGTACTAGGTAGTAGGCAAGATACCTACTTATACAATAAAAAATAGACAAGTAGGTCAAATGTGGCAAGGGTAAGTAGACAAGAAGATGGATAAACTTATTATTAACAAATACTTACAGCGAAATAGTCTTTACAGCAGTGCGCATTAGTTTTAAGGCCTATTATATCAACTCTTTTTACGGCTATCATCCACTTTTTCCTCATTTTTGAGTCCTCGGGCACATTCAGACCCATTATGCATTTTTCCAGCCATTTACTTATGAAGAAAAGCATACGCTATATGTGTGATTTTTCAAAATCTTTAATCATAAACAAAACGTAAATTTTAGAAAAGGTCACTCGTATGTGGAATACTGGAAACAGTAGTCTTGCATTGATAGCATAACTCGCAGAATTGTGGCTCTCATAGCGGCAAAAGGTGGATCAGCAAAATATTAACATGCTATTGCATAAACTCTCTTCCAAGATAAATTATCTAACCAAGGTAAATTATCAAATACGGTAAATTGTATCTAGAAAACACATTAAATCTGATTGTGATCAACTGGTATTTAAGATTTTACATAGAAACTATTAGTGAGTCTTATAATTTGACCAAGAACCGTACAGAGTAATCAGTAAGTCAGAGTAATTGCACTGCAAAGATTTCAGTATTCCTGCCGAGAAGACAGTTTGAACCCTGTACCTAAAAGCCATGAGAGCGAAGACGTAAGCTGAGTGATACAATAAATAGGTGGTCTTGTAGTGCTCGAAGTTGCCTACTGACTATTTTTTTCTTGTCAGTGTCAATAAATTTCAATTAGCGTTTCACCACTAACTACATAGATATGTATAAGTTTCTTTGAATCAAACAATCAAGACGAATGCTTGCAAATTAATACAGTGCACAAAATTATTTTTGTGAGTTACAAATATTGGAATTTGAGATTTGTTCTCTTGTTTCTTTACAAAAATTTGCATATGTTTGGTGAGATGGCTATGGAGACACGCCATCTATTACGTATTAGGGGAACTTGTTTCGGCTTACTGTATATTGAATCATAGGTGACTACTGCGTCGTTTTTGACATGCACCTGCAAAATGTGAAACGAGCTTCCTCCCTTGGTGTTCCCGAGTATTCAATAAAAGATTCTTCAAAAGTATAACTAACAGTCTTAAAAACAATTGGCAACATATTGTTTTAATGCTCCTAGAATTATAGACATCCTTAGGCAACAGTGATCGCTGACCATCAGGCGACCCGTTAGCTTGTCAAACATTTCGTGCGTTTTCATGCTGATATTTAGAATCATGTCTTAGTAACTTTAGTGTTCGATTTACTGTATAACTAGCTGTGCCCCGCGGTTTCAACCGCGTTTTTCCCGCTTAAGGTAGACTTTCGAAGTGAGCGTCTATAGCGTCAGTAGCGCCGCGACTGAGCCACATATAGACATTCTATACAAATGTATGAAGTTCTGGGGAACATCATTCGAGCGCAGCGATGATACTAACGCAGCGTCAGTGCCGCCGTGACCGCGTTGTCAGACGCCCGCGTTTGTCACTCGGCCGCGCTTGCACTGTACGCGCTGTATTTTGAGGTTTCTTTTTAAAAATGGCATCTGTTGAGATTTTTACCAACGAAGAAGACGAAATTTTAATTACATTGGTTTCTCAGCACCCATTGCCTTATGATTTAAGCGTGGAAGATTATAGGAATACCAGAAAGAAAGACAAAACGTGGTCTGAAATTGGATTTAAATTAAATCATCCTCTTCTAGCAAAACAAGTTGCAAATCCATAATGTTATAAGATAAGACTGCTTTATATATCAACCCAGTCGCGTCGTGCGGCGAAAGTGATGAGACTGTGCGTCTGTCGTGGGTATCGAAAGTCACCAGTGTCACTGTCGCGGCGTTAGTGACGCGGCGTCGGTGACGCCATAGACGCTGCGTCTGTGACGCTCTGTTCGAAAGTACACTTTTAGGTATCCCACGGGAACCAAACCTTTTCCAGGACAAAAAGTAGTTGTAATTTCACAGTCTGACAGACGGATGGTACCATTCTCTTAAATATAAGTACTATAACCAGGGTGTCAATTCTTTTTTATAGAAAGACAAGTCATACATAATGCCACAGAGATTAAAATGTAATTATAAATAAATTTACTATTCAGATAAATAACAATTTGATCTCGATTTCATAGTAGGTAATTGCAGTGTAGTAGAAATTATATCTGTGTAGCCCTTACAATTATACCCCATCTAGCAAAACTAGGAAAAACGACAACTCAATATCTATTACCAATGTGTTTAGTAGAATTGATACCCTGATTAATAAATATCCTCCCACATTAACAGGACAATATTGAAACCATAATAGTATGGAGCTCAATGTTAATATATTTTTAAAGGATAAAACAACACTTCCCATGATTAGTACAAAAGAAAATTAAATATATTGTTAGTTTTTACATAGATAAAATTTATTAAAAGTACAGAACATATGAAGGGTCACCTACACTCTGAAATATTGAGATAACATAGGTACTTAATAATTTGAAAATGTTGTAGTAAGCCACTTTTTTAGTATTCACAATATGAACTTATTGCATCAATTAGATTATTTGGCAGACCAATAGAGATTTTCCAACAGTGCATAATAGTTAACCTTATTTATAATATAAGTGAAAATTGGAATAGAAGCTGTAAGAAAATCTGCAATTAGACTAGCCGCTACACCTTATATACCGAAACATTATGGCTAAGAAACTTGAATAATATACGATGTTCCAGCATACAAGTTCAGCTGCATGCAGGCAACAACGGGCCAGCATACACCCAAATATAAATTAACTTTAGGTAATAGTTTCATATGATAGTAATATTATTATATTTTGTACAATAAAATACAATTAAGTACAACTTGTAGCAAAGATATTTAAAGAGAGTAATATTTGTCTCAAGTGTTAAAGCTGAGAATCGTGTGTGTACGCACGAGGCATATTTACACAGCACACACATACAGCAACAACACACATGTGCTGCACACTTTATATAGTACATAATTAATGTTATTACTTATAATAGAATATAAGGACACGCCCAAGCCGAGACTTCTCCACTCACTTTACAGATTTCAATGCATGATTAGCCAATGAACATGCGTGTACCACTAGCATTCGCTATAAACAATACATAGATCATTGCTTAATATCACAGCTAATTATGCTTTGAAAATTAAAGAGATGTCTAATTTTCACTAATGTAGATAACAATGTAGAGTACATATAAGTAGACAATCTGAATTTTCAATTTACAATACAATATCATGTCTTTTCATGTGAAAAATTTAAAATTACATTACCAAAAATTAAACAGTGCAGCGCATTATAAATAAATGTGCATACCTTATTATTTAATTGACTAAATAAATTTGTTGCCTGCAGATCTGACATATTTTAAATATCGAGAGGTAATATCTTAAGAGAAATATTATAACTTCAACTATTGAAAAAAAGTTAAATCCAAATTTTAAAATTATTTTGTAATTTTAAGACAATTCCCTTCAAATCCACCTAGTTGTTTTAAATGTGAAATATCAATGCAAAAGCTGAGTCTCCTTCACATGTGTTTCACTGCCACTATGATTGTGGATTGAAATATAAGGATTGAAGAGAAGCCTAAGGTAACACTTCACGAGTGAGCATTGCTGTTTACATGTGGTTTCTTTTCTTGAGGATCTGGAGTGCGCTGTCCATCACGTCGTGGTGGCATGCGCTCATTGATAGCATCCAGCCCTTTGGCTTCAGCAAAGGAAGTGATCTTGTGATTAGGAGAGAAACCTTGCAGTGCATTTTTGAGCGATGTTTTGCCTCCAGAAAGGGCACCAAGGGGTAGAGCACCAGTAGGAGTGAGCCCTTTGAGCTGTAGAACAGATTCACTCTCCTCACGTAGCACAGAGAACACATGAGCCATCTTTCCAATAGCACGAATTTTGTTACGGATAACTTCTTTCCTGAGATTGGCTTCCTCCAAAGCATCCTCTCCTTCCGTCATCAATTCATCATCAGAGCAAATATTAAGCACATTGACCAGCATTTCTGTGACTTTTTCACCAACAAATGGTAGAGACCAAGTGAAGACATCCATAAAGTTAGGGAGCCAATATGGATGTGGGGAACAATTGAACTGTCTTATATTCATGACATTGTTCTCATACTTTAACACTGCTGCTTTATTGTTGTAAACATCCAAGTAATTGGGAGCAGAGAATATTGTTATGAGACTCGGGAATCCAGTAGTTTGGCTTTTACGGTACATTCTGTAACCAGCATCTTGAGCTTCGTGAGCTCTTATGATTGATAACAGATTGTTTCTTTGTAGAAAATCACAACAAGCAGCATAGCTATAGAAATATGAACAACCTCTTACTGAGTTGTGCGAAAAATGTTCTGCATTCTTCTCATTGCCGAAGTCTTCAAGAGGATCTGACCAGAGAAGATCACACATGGCCCCAAAAGCCGGCGGTTCTTTGAATCTATCTAGTTTACGAATATCATCTAAGTTGTTGATTTCAGGAGACAGGCCACCATGCACACACAAGAACTGCTGATTCATAAGTGCAGCCAGTGGCAGGCAATCAAACGCATCCATGCACGCGTCGTACACATTCTCCGAATATTTGATTTTGCATTCTTGTTTGAAGGTGAAGTACTCTGTCAAATGTCGGCATTCGTGATTACCGCGCAACAGGAATAAAGTCTTCGGGTAGCACAGTTTTAGCGCCCATAAGTAAAGAACACACTCTATACTGAAATAACCTCGGTCGACATAATCACCTAAGAATAAATACTTGGTGCAAGAAGGGGACCCTCCAACTTCAAACAATTTCATGAGATCATAAAATTGCCCATGGACGTCTCCGCAAACGGTCACTGGTGAATCAATCTCGATCATGGTTTTTTCAGATCGTAATAAGGTGGCACCATCTTGAATGATCCGCAAAGCAGCATTTTCTTCAATTCGACCTTCTAATATAAAATGTTGCTTCAATACCTCAGGTTGAGGTAATCCAGTATTTTCATCAAATACTTCTGATATTGTAAGCTTGTTTTTGGGAGGGAACGCGACACTTTGAATCATACGTTGCGTAGTCGAAACTTTATCACTGCTGCTCCCAGACATATTTAGTATTATTTTAAATCCATACACGCCACTATTTTCAAAATGGCAGAATAGATATATTAACGTTCAGGATCCAGACACAAGAGATACTACTGCGCACTGAAAAACAATGCGCAAACATCTGGCGAGTGGTCAATAAAATAAACAGGGATATCGAGCGCGTTTCATTACTGGTGTTGCCAATCACAATGATGTAAGTAATCCCGTCAGTTTTTTTTTAGAAAATCCTGCAACCTGTAAACTCAAATGGCGCGGGCGGATCAGTCATCAGATAGAATCATGGATTTGTAGGTGGATAGAAATTAGAATACATTACATACAGTTATCTGTGGCCATTTGTACAGACCACAGGTAAATTCAAACATTCCGCAGCAGACTGCAGAAGTGAGCCTGAACAGTACGTTCAAGACCATCTCTGCCCGTGGATGTGTGGTGTTCGAGGATTTCTTATAATGTACCGGAAATAATTCGTGGCCAATATTGGCCGTGGCATGCATGCTAATTAAGTACTGGGCTGAAACCCAAATATGTTATAATTTGAGAATTAACATGACCAAACCCTTCATAAGAAATAATGCACGTCCAGGGGCCTTACTATCAGCTTTGTAAAAACCATGTTCCAAGCAGTTCTACAACCTGGCTTAAACAGCTTATGGTACGTTTCTTTTTGTGCTTTAAGCGCTTTGAACACAGATAGCGTGCCTAAAGTTATTCCGAAATGCACTGACAGCTGCATACAAAATGTATATGACGTCATCATCCTGTGCTTAGAACGCTCACGACTACGAAGTTGAGCAGTGTGGGCGCTGTTAAACATCTGACTGTCATTTAGAGAATCTGTCGAAATATTGGTAATCCATCCACAAAAAAATAAAAACATAACTTAAGTAAACTTCAAAAAAAAATGACCCTTATTAGTGCCCGTGGAGCAAGGGCATATTAAATAACTCACTAATTATTTAATATGAATTTAATAGGAACTGGCATTCATAGCATTCGCGCGCTTTCATACACACAATCCGTTCCAATTTGCTTACGAACGTCAGCACTGTCAGTACTAAATTCATCTCGGAACAGCTAAATCCTTACGTACGAACGTGTGCACTGTGAGCGCAAAATGACGATGATGATCAGAATAAGTTAGTATGTAACATAATTATTGTATGTATTATATAAATAAATAAATAAATGAGACGCACCCTTAGTGTAAAATCATACATACTCCACGGCCTCACGCTTCGCTCCTTTAGGTGAACGGTTATTGTTCTCTGGCATGTTTTAGGCAGCTTTTAGAACTGCTCGGAATTTCCATGGTTTTTACAAATCTTATTTCTATCAATAACAGGTAAGGCCTTGTTATTGATACATACTACAGCCAATAATGCGTGTACACTTTTTGTCGAAGTCAACATCTCGAGTTCCCAATAACCCTTTGGATCGACGAATTTATAATACCTAATTGTTCTGAATGTTTTCGGCAAAATTGGAACTCACCAAATGTATTTTTTAAATTTTGCTATAAGTACATAGCCCACGATCATCTTCCTACGGTGCATAGGTACTAAGGTCAGATGATTACTGTTTTGTCTACTATACTAATTATATCAAACATGAACAACATAAATAAATCCTAAAGCAATCTTCAAAATAACAAATAAATGAGTTGAGTAGATTTTTGATATACTTAAGTACGCGGAATGGCGAAAAATATAGGCAAAGTTTTGTTTCTATTTCTCTATAATAGTGGGGGGTAATTTCAGGCTGAGCTTTTAGCTCATAGGACACTATATACCGTAGACTTATATACTGAGACTTTAGCTTATGCTCAACAACTCGATGGACCAAGCCTAAAGATACTTGTCTTGACACTGGCGAAATACGCATGAAATAGGGAGCCAGAAAGCTAAAAAGAAGCAGAAATAAACGGCAGCTCATTTTCAGATTTGCTTTCAAACATCCATGTACCTACCTTGGTACTTGGTATATAAAAACATAGGCTACATAATACCTCCTTGGATATACGATCCTCACATCGCACACCGGGTTCAATAACGTCTTAACAGCTAATGTAATTGGTAAAATGAGTTATTGATGCCATAATGCCAAACATGCGTCTACTAAGCCCATTTTAACAGTACATCAATGTAGGTACCTCATAAAATAGCCCATGAGGGTGTAAATGTCGTTGCGTTTTTGGCGGTTTTTTTGTAAATGCTAGTGCGAAAACGGTTGTTCTCATTGGTATATTGTATAATTATTTTATTTTTCATTCAGAATTATCGATAATACCGATTTCTCCTTTCATTTTAAACCCTCATGATGATGATTTAACAAAACATTCTGATCCATTTCTAACGAGTCTCCAAATATCTCTGATGATAAAAATCAATTTGGGTCTGAAAACTATCGCGAGTTTCTTCCATAATTGTAATCTACGAATCGACTTGAACTCACGTGGTAAATTAATCTCCGACCAGTTTCAAACTTATTTGCAGTTAATTTTCTGGGATCTTCATTATGATCTTGCTAAACGGCGGGCGCGAGCCTCAGCACTCTCAAATTAATACAGTACCTACTTCTACGTAGGTACTCAGTTTCGCTCTCTGATCAGTGGTACTCACAAACTATATAGAGTACTGCGCAGCGGTACTCAGCACGCCTACGCCACTAATGCCTTATTATGTTTTCTGTTTCGGTATTTATCACGAAGACTCCCTCCGGCGCATAGCATAAGCGACCAATGTCCTTAAAATCAACTAGTTTATGAAACCACTCTTGAGACGCTAATAAGTTGTTTTTACAGCCATCACAATGTAACTTTCTTAGTAAATGGCAAACCACATATCCTAATATGTAACTGACTATCAATTGCATAGCTTGTAGTATACTTTAGATTTTAATGATATCTAAAAAAACCCGATTTTGTCACTGACTGAGCTTGGCTCTACACGAGATTTGATCACTTTTTGACAGTGCGAGACACACCTACGATGGAGAGCATAGGGGTGTCTCGCACTGTCAAAAAGTCTTGGCGACATTTACATAAAAATGTTTTTGATGGGGTATCTTCTTAAAATGTGATAGAAATGATACAAAAAATAACGGCCTTGACATTACACTCTAAAAAAGAGCCACTCTATTGTTTTCATTTCTGACTCTGTGCTTGTGACGTCATTTCGCCTGTCTCTTTCTGATGCGTTCGATAGAAAGGAGTGGCAATACTTATGTCATTTACGATATTATAAAATTTGAGAAAAATAATGGTTGACAACATTTTTCGCGTGTTATCTTGGATAAAAATAATAGACTTACCGGTGATAAGTCACACCATCTTTTTTCTTTGTGGTTAAGGTATTATTTGGGCACTTTTTTATGACACACTTCGGCATTCTGCCGGCTTTGCGATCAACACACGAGTAAGGCGAAAGGTGTGCTTACATCGCCGTTATGCACACTTTTGCCGTTCCGTAAGAAGCGTACGGATAACGTATCCTTGTGTATAGAAGGTCATTGTTTCCACCCATCCATCCGCAAACAAATCGGTCTCAGGGTATGCGTCCAGGAGGAGTAGAGCGCAGAGAGAGTATGCGGTATAGGGGAATTAGCGTGTGCCACGGTACGAGACAATGGTACGGCATATAATTTATGTCTTCTACTCCTTGAATAGTTATTCGGGCCGGAAAGTCGACAGAGCGTCACTCGGGTATGAGACGTCAATTCTGCCATGAAGAATTTCACGAGCCGTTACAGCAATTTGATCATTTGCGAGGCGCACTTCAAGTGAATTGTATCCCAGGCAACCAAGGACAAATTTGGTCGGACACATGAAAGGATAATAACAATAATTAATCCGCTGATATAAAGTACCTACTTTTAAAACAACTTTTGCACCTTTTCTAGGACAAGGAGGAGTTTTTTTTGGCTTTATCAAAGACCGGTCTTTGGTAAAGCCACTTTTGATCTTCTAGTACAAAAACACTCAGTCAGTGAAAACATGTTCTCAGCAGCAACTCCGGCTATCCATAGCCTCTGGTAGTAGACACCCCTCCTTCGGAACGAAATCTCTCTCGACATCTCACCAAGGGGAGAGGGTATCGTAAAATCACCAAAATTACCTCCTGTCTTTTAAGGACGACTACAATACCTGTTTAATGTACCAGGGTTCTGAACCACCCAACTCATGGCCACGTTGTGGCATTCCATAATTATGCCTAAACTTTTCTTCACAAATACTTTATATTCGACGACTTTTTCCTCTTAGTCGCACGTGTATTTCAATTTGTAAACGGTGTCTATACCTACTGGCGGGCGCCTTTAATCAGATCTTATCGAATTACCAACTCTATAATTGAATAGCTAGAATCTTTAACTGAATTTGTAGACACAATTTTATTTGGATCATGTCGCACGAGAGAGTAGATTCCGTACTATGCGATACTACCAACTTCTTGGTACTATTTTTAACTAGGCAAGTACCTATGTATTTGTGTGAACGTTACACGATGAACCTAACAATCGCTTTGTAAATTTCGAGGTAGGCGGCGGCCGTTTATTTTAGTCACAGTTGGAACAGGTTCCCGTGAAACAGCTGTGACAAGACAAATAACTGCCGTTGAGTAAACAATTGAACCTACAGGTAAGTACTTATCTATTTTCATGTCTTGAAATATTCTTGACCGTGTTTTAGGAGTATTAAATTATCGTAAAATACACCCACAAAATATTTTAAGAGCTTATAGGTATATTTGTAGTTTCATTTGAAGATACTAGATTCTACTAGAAGTACCTAAGTAGAATCTGAGCCCTATGTCAACTTTTAGTTTACAGACCTTATCTATATGAAGCGACGATAGCACAGCGGAGGGAGCGTCGCCTGTCAAACTGACGGACACTGGTCTGATCCCCAACAACAGCTTGAGCTTCCGGTGAAGGCAACACCGTTATCAAATTCCCAGCATGGTGGTAGGGTACTTTCGAACAGTACAGTACAGTACCCGCCTGGCTAGCTACCACCCTCAAGTTTGAAAAACTGTCACCAAACACATAGTGTGTTCAGGCAGCAGCCCTTGAGACAGCCAGTGAGCATTCTAGGTCTAGCGTGATAACATTTTTGACCACATCATCATTGACCATCAAGTGAGATAGTGGTCAAACGCTAGATCTATACAGTATAAACAAAAATGAAAAAATATGCTGCACAAAACACACACATCTAAGTTGCCCGTTTATAAATAATAGGTATAAATGAATGAAGATATATATAAAAAAATATCAATTATGAATAAGAAAAACATGGTGCGTACCTACTCCAAAATAAAAAGGGCACGTGGTAACCGCCGCGTCGCGCCAGAAGAGAATTTTCAGTGTTTGCGTGGAAAGGCCGAAAACCAGCGCCATGACCCTATATAAAGCTTTGATGATATGAGAAAAAAGGTTTCTCAATATGGTACGAAGGTTGAGTGCATATTAGTGTTATTCATTACGAAGGTGATGAGTAGGACAACATAATATTTGAATATATATATTAAATACTTAATAAAGGTTAGAAACAATTTTGACTTTTAGTTAAGTACCTACTTAATTGAATATTTCGCGTATTAGGCTTTAGTAATAATATTCAAATCAAACAAAAGTAAAATGCAATGGCACATAATTATTAATACTTTGTACTTTTTTTACTAAAATTAATTATTAATTGACTAACTAGCTGCGGCACCCCACGGTAGTTTCATTTAGTTTATTGTAATTAAAATATGTTTCTTAAAATATGTTTTGACAAATACTCATAGTAGCAATCATCATGTAAACAGTACAAAACATGGTGATACAAAAGCGAGAATTGGTGTTAAATTCAAAACTCGTAGACTAGGGTAAAAAGTGCTAAATGAAAATAAATAAATTAATAAGGTGTGTTAAAGTCGTAATTATAACGAGAAGAAAAAAAATGAATCAGGTAAAATTTCCTAAGCAATGCCCAGACCCTTGCTACCGTTAGGCAATATTTACTAAGTAGGTATAAAAAGTAAAAATCGAATACACAGTTATTCATAAACCTGTAAAATTATTGTGGCTTGGACGCCGCAAACTGTGAAATTTTGTTTTTTTGTAAGTTACCAAGCGAATAAAATCTTTGTCCTATAGCGGCATGAGAGTAGCATCAATCAACGCAATTTTTTTTCTGATTTCAATGATACATATAACTCACTCTAATTATAAATTATTATGTCCTTCAGGTTGGCAGCCGACGCTCCCACCGCTATAGGCCATCTTAGCTTCATAATACGAAAATGCTTATGTATTATTATTATTACTATTATGCTTGCAATATGATGTTCCCCGATTGGTGTTCCATCACTAGTTCAATATTAGGAACGAGTACAGGGAAGTGGGAACTAAAAACCAAAAAACATTAAAATAAAAACTGTATTTGTAGAAACATTTCGCATACAACAGTTACGTTAGATAAATTAACTAAATACATTAGTCCTTATGTTACAGGATGAGGAATGACGTCAGTTCACTGTCACTGCAGAATCGACGGTTTTGTACTTTGGTTTGCTGTGGGTGAACGGCAAGTACCGATACTGTATCATATGCTAAAACAAAAAAAAAAACACGGTGATTTTAAAAATGTCATACACATAAATATGATCCATAAGGTACACATGAACAAAGTGTCTCCGCCTTAATTAGAGACAATAAGAAAAGTGTTCAAGGACGCATGGCAAGGGCTCTGACTCTCATACATACAGAGGTGAGTTTACATTCAACATGTTAATTGAATCGTTATTTTTTATAACTTAACGAGACGGCACAGGCGTGATATCGACATGTATTAGGAAACAGTGCCAGTGCCCAGTTCTACAAGCGTTAACGCTGAGAGAAAACAAAAAATGTCAATGACACTTCAAAGCGACATATCACATAAACATCGAGTACAAATTCAACGGTTAGAGAAAGAGATTGCTATGAAGCGATGCATGTTGTCTAGGCCCACTGTTAGCTGTACGCTGCAATGCATCTAGACACCGATACTCATGCTCCATTTCAAAGGTCTTCTTCTTCTTCTTCTCTCAGCCATGTGCGTCCAATGCTGGACATATACCTCCCCTATATAAGGGGGACATGCCAATACTTGCCACGCTTGGCAGGCGGTATGACTTCCAATCCTCAGAAGGCGCTGCGGCCCACCTTCTGGGACGTGGTCCCTCAGGCGACTCTTACGGCACCCGCGCGAAGAGATGGGGGAGTACTATTCTAGGCCGGTACCACACCGGCCAATTCAAGATTCAGTATACATGTATACATAGTGCCAAGACGAACTCGGGGTCAAAGGTAAGTGCAGAATCAGTCCTTGTTAATCATTACTATTATAAGTCTAGCATTTAGTTACTGTCTCATTTAGGGGTTTATAGTGACGATGCGGTGGAATTTTGCTAGAACTAAAAAGCTGACTGATAGTCGAGTCATCTGCACACTGTGTTTTGGTAACAGATGTACAAACTGAAGAATGGCAACTGGCTGTAGCGGGCACTATAAAGTACAGCTACACTACCACTATGAAATTTATTTGGTGTACATAGACTTAGCCACATAGAACAAGTAGCCATGAATATAAACTTTAACTATGATTTAAAAGTATATATCCAAAATGTGTCTACCTTAATTTGTCTCTTCATTGTGATGCAGAACAGTGTGATAAAGTACATAACTAAGATAGGCCAGAACACTGGTATATTGAAAGCGTCGATGAAGGTGCAAGCAATCGCTATAAGAGAACTTTTCGTAACAGAAAGCCAGAACTTGAATTCTGGTAATCTTCTAATAAACGGTCTGAATTCTTCACTCGCCCGGGTCGGTAAGGCTGGCCCATTTTCATCTTCAGCTGAAAACAAATTACATAATATTACCTTTATGTAGGTTATAGCCTTTATATACATGTATTATGTCAAACTTTTAGTCGATCGACAGCTTAGGTAAATTAAATTCTACAAGATTTTAATATTACATTGCAATCGTTAACATCTCTTAGATGGTGGCAGTTAAAACAATATTTTAAGTGGTACATTTTTATATTTACAAACGTACAAACAAACACATTCACACTCACACCCCTGCACTAGGATACCCTGCGTCGCGGGAGGTATGGACACACACAATCATATTACAGAAACATCCACACTCGTCAAAGAATGTTTGCATAATATATTCTCAAGAGGATTATATACCGCGTACTTATCCATACAAAAAGAAAAACGATCCCAGATAAACACAACTCAATTGTTGATCATGATTTTGACAACAAATAACATTCACATTGTTCTGGATTATTACTTAAATTTACAAATAATTTCAATGATTTTGTTAAAATCTAAAACTCTTTATTTGGTCTACAATCCTTCAAGAAGATAAGAAATATATAAAAATAGTTATTAGAAATAATCACTACTTTGCCCTATAATATTATGTAGTTACCCTGACGCTGATCCATGAAGCTAGTGGATGAGTCATCCATTAGCTTCATGGATCAGCCATCGTCATCCAGGATAACGATGAGTCAACATGTTTCCTGTCACTTATACAAATTACAATACACAGATAGCATTTACAAATGTAATTATGTGATCACTGTCATTACTAAAAGCTAATTAGTATAGGGCGCTGTATGTTCATAAGCTGTCGAAATCTTAAGATTGAAAGTAAAATATTATCTTAAATGTTACAAAAAATACATTTGCAAACATTGTGTTGATTGCATTTTTGGATATTATTATTTGCTTGTTGTTAGTAGTCACAAATATTTTTAAGGTTTATGAATATATTATTAAAATACTAGTTGTCCTGGCAAATATTTTTCCGAAATATAATATAAATGATTCAAAAGTCAAAGTGATATGACACTTCATTTATATTACAGTCAATGATCGAAGATTAAATTATTTAGATATTTTATAATACAAAAATCACGCGAACACGCGCGTTATGCGTATTTATTACATACGATACTTATCACATTTCCAAGGTACACAGCAATTCCCCGTTTTAGTAGAATTAATAAAATACTTAATTCTTACCTGTGAAGAATATTGGTTTCATCATAGCAAACATTGAACACTGACTTAGAAGAACTAATTGAACATTTGGCTCCCGCAAACCTTCTAGGCACTATAGTAATAATTCAATACTCTATAATCCAAAGACAAATATTGAATTCAATAAAGAAGCCAATTTATGATTTCAATCAATTAACCTATCGACATTGTTTTTAAGTAATCAATCGGGGCTTGATCGGGGGTTTCGACCAAGTTGCATCGGTCGTGGTCACGAGAGAAGACTGGATTTTACGTCAAAACTTACCATGATATAATTCGGTCTCAATATAAGGTTTTAGAGAAACGGCGAGAATGTTCCACAAAAGACGGAGTGTTCTCAATAAGTGGCTGCAACACTGAGGCAACATGTTTTGTTAGAGTGTAAGTAGGAGAATCTATCTGACTCACTATGGGGCGCAGTGTCACGTTGCTCTTGTGGTTGTGTTATGCAGTCCAGTCAATAGAATACAAGCTATTTCAATTTGAAGAATTTTAGTGAATTTTAGCTTGTTCGTGTGATTAACAGAATTAGGCACAATATCAGTGTTGTGTGTCGTGATAACCCTGTGCTTTTGCAGGGCTGTGACAGCCCTACAGTTTAACAAGATCAAGAGTGGGGATCAAGTTGGTGAAACTACGCGCTCTCACCGATATTGCCACCTGCATTTGCCACCTCGTGACCAAGACCAATGCAACTTGGTCGAAACGTCGAAGTAGATAAATTACTAAATGTTTTTCTCGCGATCAAGCCCCGATTTATTTACTACGAACACCGATTATGTGTTCAAATCGCGAAAGTCTAAAAATTACAATTGTTTTAAAGAATTTATCTTTAAAACCAGGACAGAAATGACTGTCTTGAATTATAAAATTACATTTGAGCGATTTTTTAATTTGGGTATCCCACACCACTTCAAGAGTTTACAAATGAGACTGGCAGTAGAAATAACCAATGGCCCTGCCGTTGACAGTCACATTAAGCTGTAGCTTTATTAGCCCTAGCATTAAAATCATAACTGTCGATTTAGTGGTGCCTCTTACTCAATAAGCAACTATGCATTCTATAATACCCTTTAAATACTATGACCCTAATTCTGTTAATCACACGAACTAGCTAAATGTTCACTAAAATTCTTCAAATTGGAATAGCTCGTATTTTATTTACGCTAAAATTCATACTTGCATAACTCCATACAACGCTCTCACTAATATTAGAAGAGTGTTAGTCCATTGCTGGCCAATTGCGGGTAGTTTTAGTAGGCACCAAATAAATGGCGACTTAATTTCGCTAAAACTACCCTCAAATTTAATAAATACATTTATTTTTAGTGATGTTATTGATAAGTTTCATACTAATTTAGACTTAACCGTAACCGTCTAAGAACTGATTTAATTTTCCAAAATTTTAGTTTACTTCGGTAGATTAAGAGAATCACTACCAATGCCTGCTAATGGGCCCAGCTACTGATAAGGAATAGCCTCTTGGTCAAAGATACCGCCAAATTAATGCATTTTTCGTTGTAATTTAAGAGATGACTTACCATCAAAATCCATAGCTGGATCAATTTTTGGGGTCAGGAATGCAATGAACAAGTTCAAATGGTAAATGCCAAGTGCATAGGTGACAATGTACCACCCCTGTAATAAAATAAACTTATAATTAATTATATATTTATGTATATATATACTTCCATTTGCATTGATATACATACATCAAGGATTATATAAGAACACTAGCAGACCACACAGACGTTGTCCGACTGCAGCGCCATCTGCCGGGTTGATTTGTGAATTTAAACCATCCAGGGCGTCACCCAAACGCATACAAAAAATTCATTCAAATCGGTCCAGCCGTTTAGGAGTTCAGTGACATACGTTCAGTAGAATTATATAATAATACTAGCTGACCCGGCCACGCGTTGCTGTGGCTAAAGTTTTTGTTATATTACATTATAGTAAACAATCTAAGAGGAACAATAAGAGAACATCAGTCACGGAGTCCACTATGCTTTTTCACACAGATGGTATTTGTAAAAAAATATGGTGATCTCCTTATTTGACTTTCTACTACTATAACCCTTTAGTACAATGAAATTATTTACGAACAAAGACGAAAATGTTGATGTTGGTATACAAATTCACTGGATATAAAGATAAGAATGTTATCAGCTACAGATTTTATCGTAGTTATTTATATGAGCAATAGTACAAGCCTCAAACAACAGCAAACTCATTGTTCCAACTTTGTTTCACTACCATTACATGAAAGAAAATAGTAATCAAATTTTTGGGAAAATCTATGAAAAGATATATTATATTAATATAATTTATATTTCTTGACAGAAAAATATATAAAATAGTTTATAGGGGTGCAAGTTCCACAAATTCTTCATACAAAAAAATTACACAGCCAGTTAACATGTTACATAATAATACGACTGGCCGGTTGGCGCAGTTCGTAGCACTCTGCCTTCTGAGCCGCTGGTCCCGGGTTCGATTCCCGGACAGGTCAAACATTTGTGTGTGATGAACATGTCTGTTTGACCTGTGTCTGGGTGTGTATATGTATATAATTATATATCAGTCATCAGGTTACCATAGTACAGGCTCTGCCTAGTTTGGGACCTGAAGAACTTGTGTGAAAAAATAATAATAAAAAAAATATATATAGATAATGTTTTTTTGAGAAGGGTGGTGATGGCCAAGTCCGAAACCACGAGAGTTAGAGAAAAGTCGTGAAAGGAGTCATGCCCTCGATTTATATGAAAACAATAACTGCATATGTAAACTCTAAGGCATTCTCGGCCGGAGCTGCATGTTGTATGTATTGCTTCCGGGCTGTTTGGCCGTGGTCTAAGTGAAACTTGTGTTCCAGACGTTTCGTCGATCACTGCGGTCTGGAACACAAGTTTCACTTAGACCACGGCCAAACAGCCCGGAAGCAATATATACAACAAACAATAACTGCATATTTATTTTTTTCAAAAATCTTTTACTTGTGACAGAAAAGGACCCGAACTATTTGTCAAAAAAAATACATCTTGTTATTGAACCAATGGCTTCTGTTACTGATAAGGATCACAAGCTTTAAAAAAAAAATTCATTAAAAATGAAATAGCAAATTTTTACGATTTACTTTTAACATCTCAAGTATACCTAACTAATAAGTTGCTCGAAATGGTTTCCATTCACTCCAATGCATATGTTAAGTTTATGCGCCTCCCTAGAGACTTTACTGCATTTGATAGCATGACAGGATTTATCCTCGATAAAATATCCCCAGGGCAAATATAAAAATATGAGCTGGGGTCATAACAGCCGTGTTGTTAGAGATATGCTGAATGAACATTTTGGGGATAAGTGGATTGGCACTCATGGTCCGGTGAGATGGCCGGCAAGATCATCCGATCTTACACCACTTGATTATTTCTTTTGGGGTTACGTCAAGAACGAACTTAACAAAGCTCGTTACGAAACAGTTGAGAGCTTACAAAGCTCATTGCTTGATATTTTATCGAGGATAAATCCTGTCATAGTATCACATGCAGTAAAGTCTCTAGAGAGGCACATAAAGTTATGCATTGGAGTAAATGGAAACCATTTCGAGCAACTTATTAGTTAGGTATTTGCTATTTCATTTCATTTTTAGTAAAAGTTATCTTTATCAGTAACAGAATCCATTGGTTCAATAAAAAGGTGTATTTTTTTTTGACAAATTGTTCGGGTCCTTTTCCGTCAAAAGTAAAACATTTTTGAAAAAAAAAAATATGCAGTTATTGTTTTCATATAAATCCCGGGCACGACTCCTTTCACGACTTTTCTCTAACTCTCGTTGTTTCGGACTTAGCCATCACCACCCTTCTCAAAAAACCAACCTGAAGATGTTTGATAGAACTTGCAAGTTCTAGATTTTTATGTAAGCTGATATGTAGCTAAGCTAAAATGGATGTTAAAAAATATTTATTTATACAGACAGGCAGCAGCATTGCTAATATCTCTTTAAAACAGTGTTAAGTCTATTTACCTATGGGTAATTCTACGATAAGAGGCATTATTGTCACAATCTCACCTCAAACATGCACAATGTCTCTTTCCAGGACAGTTCCTTTCATATTTTTACAGTAAATCATTAACTTTATAGAGATTTGAATTCTGTGCAATGATTGATTTGGCATATTTCATAAATTAATATAAATAATAATTATAATGTTATCAATATCCTTGATACACCATAATTTGTGTTTTTTTATACAGAAAATACTCACAACCCCCTATATTATGTGATTTCTTCCTAGACATTTTGTAGTCATCAAATTGTGTTTATGATTTTACAGTTATTGTGATTTTAAATCTAATTGTGATTTATTTGATTCCCTAACAACCAACACTGCAAGAGTCAACTTTTTTGTAACTGTGTTTTCTAAATAACTATTTTCGCTTAACATAAAATGACCTTCATACATGTTGGATAATGGCTCAATAACTATATTATGAACATTTTTATATTATAGGTAATTTTGTACACTGACAGTGATCAACATATTCAAGTCTATGAGTGTCCTCAAGTTGACAACAATTTCAGTTTGATTGTACACTTCTGTTTAATGACGACCTAAAGACATAAAAGTAAGTAGTCCATTGTGCCATATCATAATCTTGTAGTTTGACCCTTCAAAATAAAGCTATCTCAAAGAGAAATTACTGGTGCATTCTGATGCAGCAGTAATTTCTCAACTAGAGTATTTTGTGATTTTACTTTATACTAACAAAAGCTAGGACTGGCCAATAATAGGAATTTAGGTACAATGTCAATACCAGTATTGGATGTGAAGAAATTGAGCTAATTGATACCTTTCACTTGCATATTTAATAGAGAATATTATATCTAGTTTCAAGCAGTCAGTGTGTTGACCTGCAGAGCATGTTATGTCTTAGCAAAAATTAGTTGATATTATGGACTATTACAAACTAACTTTTACTGCATGTGTTTGAGTTAATTCATCAAAGCTTTGGATAATTCAAGTCATAAGAGGCACTTAAAGGGATTTAAGATTCAGAGCTATTTACTTACCTGTTTAGTAATTATTCGGATTACAAATAGTAGTAAAACTACAGCACTTCCAACCCATCGCATTTTTGTATGTGGTGTCCATTGATCTAATGTTCCTTGATACACCTAAAACATGCAAGGCAATTGTACACAGGCTATGGATTTTATGTTAAGCATTGTACATATTTAGAAAAACAGACAATACACCCTGACAGTGAGTAGTAGATTCAGATGTATTTGTGTTTACTGTGTACATATAAAAAGTTCCTAAAAATATCCAATAATTGTTTCAACAGTTATGTCCACGATGACATACAATATTTGCTTAATTACTTGTTTTACAATGTCAGTTAAGGAAAAATTTATCTAAATGTATACATAAAAAAGTCAATCAAGATAGTATATAATATTATTATTTCTTATTAATTGTGTCAATCTTACATTACATCAGGTATTAATTTATCATTAAGTAACTCCTTTACATAATAATAATTTTGTATAAAGGATATATTATGAAAGAGGAAGCAATAAATAATTCGTCATGTGCTGAAATAAATAGTATAGTAGTATACACTTTATTCCAAAAGGTTCTTTTCCACCATGATGCAATGGTGTATGATTATGGTATGTCTTGTTAACCAGACAAGTCTTCATTTATAGTCCAAGATCCCAGGGTCACCAGTCGTCACATATTTTCTGACGAATGAAATGTGGCTGATTGCATAGTGTTAGTATGTACCTTGATTACCTGATACCTAAAAATTGGCCGTCTAAGCAAGCTAGCAGGTAGGCATGCGTTCTTAGTATATACTAACAATACGAAATTAGCCACATTTCGTTCGTCAGAAAATAAGTGACATCTGGTGGCCCTGGGATCTTACTCTATTATTATTAATTATCGTACTTCATATAATTTTCTTATCAAACCATTTTTCAAGGTCGCACCACATACTTCAAAAAGATTCAGACAACTTTATTGAGACTTTTAAGATAATAGATAATGTTTAACCAGTTAATGTTTCCAGCAGGTTAAAATTTTACTACTGTTATAAAAGTATTCTAGCTTTATTAATATTTGATAAACATAGATCTTTTTTGAGACAACATTAATATATATAATGGGAGATACCTGCCATGGCTCAAAACAAAATCTCATCTAACCTTTCAGGGATGTCAAAAGGTGATGGTATGAAAGTGTTAGTATCTTAATGGTTCTTACGTTCTTACTCAAAGAATCTCTAAGTCAGTACATTTGTCGACAGTTAGATATACACTTAGATATACACATCATTCAGCAGTAGACATTGTACGGCTGAAATCATGGAAGGTGATGATGATAAAAAGTGAGACCTACTATGTGATTACACAAGGCCGTAATAACTCACTTCACTCTTCAGCCAGGAAACCATAACATTTAGTTGAATGTATAAAGTTATTGACGACATTGTATGGTGGCAAAGTAGACCTACTTGACGAGTTGACGACACGCTAGATCCTGTGACTAGTGATCACGTTGTTTACCTGAGATAATCGTGTCCACGCTTGTGAAATGATACCTTTCCGGTTTATTTCAGGAGTTACATCGATTCCAGCCATCATAATACAGAAGATATCCTGTTTCAGACTTTTCTAGCCACTGATATGAGACATCAAACTCTGCACATTAATGACATGCTATTTGAAATACTGAAACTGATAAAAACGATAAGTAACGAAATCCCTATTTTTATGCACAACATTTACTGGAGGCACATCATTAATTAATTATATATATTTAAACACGTAATGTTGGATAGATTTCATTCGAAATTGAAAAAATGTTGCCATTTTATAATAAATTACCTATGGCTTCTTCACTACCCGTCACGTCATCATAGGGAATTCCTATTAGGGATGTCGTTAAATAAAAAATATCGATACTAACTATTACTCTCAGACATGAACACTCACAGTATGAAGTATACAAATCCCACGGATTAAATTCGTTAAGCGTACGTGACAAATCCATGCTCACAGTAGGCTGATCGTCAACATAGATCCACAAACTTATCTATGAATCGAGCACAAATCTTCGATGAATGAAAAGGGACAAGAATTGACAATAGCACTATGTATACAGTACACGACAGCGATAGCATGACGTAAAATCATAGAAATATTAGGTATGTACGTAGTACATATTATTTCTATGCGTAAAATACTATGAAATGCTATCATAACCCCCATAGAACATTTACCATATTTATGGGTATGGGGTGACGTAGTAGGAAAGTGGAAAATAAAACTGTCTCACTTGCAACCACTGTCGTTCGATTACGTATCGCGTCGTGAACTGGTGTTCACGATGTTCGATTCGATTCGATGATGAGGTAGATATCGCACAAGCGCGTGGAAACTGAGGCGGCAAAATGAAGTCAATTGTAATAATTTTGATTTAGTCGAGAACAAATTAAGAAGTGAAAATATTACCACCTTAAGTCACGTCATCGAATGACAGGGTTTTCTTCTAACGGACTTAAGCTGTTTGTCTCTACCGGCATTTACAGCTTCACCGGAGCGAAGCTCCAATGACAGAAGTTGCAAGTGAATAGTTTTATAAATTAGAATGGCCAGCAGAGCAGAGAGGTACGGCCTGAGTTGGCTTGGGTTCTCCAGTAGTAAATGCTCGAAGGCATCAAATCACAGCAACATGAAATGCGGAATCAGAACAAAAATTATTACAATATCGCCTCGTCCGTTCCTTGTTACGCATTTTATATTATGTAACGTAACAAGGAACAGACAAGGCGATATTGTAAGACGTTTTGTTCTGACTCCGCATGATCTGACTACACATTATATGTCGAAGTGTTTTAGATATTGAAATAGGATAGATGGCGTTAACTATAATGTCACGGTGTTGCTAGTCAGACAACCATGATAGATGGCGCTGTCAAAGCGTTTTAGTTATTTAAAGTAGATGGCGCTTTATCTAAGTGGGGATTTGACAGTAAGATTACATAATTTTGATTTTGACTAGAATTTGATTTGTTAACTAAGTGAAGGTAGGTAGTCTATCTATCACTTGTTATTCGATTTGTGCCAATAAGTGAGGGTACTATGAGGTAAAAGGTAGTATATAAGCTGTGGCAATTGTTGCCGGCGTAATGTACCTAAAAATATAGAGTACTGCGCAATCAAGGTGTTGTTTTCAATTTTTATCTTTACCTCAATGATCAAAAAGCGAAACTTTACCCATTGAGTATATTTTCCTATATAGAATACGAATTATTTATGACAATAATATGTAAATCTGTGAAGAAAAGTGGGAAAATAGTAGGAAAATTTTCAAATGCGTTGAGTTTCACGAGTGTTCTAGTTGACAATAATTGCTTCATTGAAGAAATCGTTTTCTAATCAGTGGAAGAAATCCTTGAGCAAGCTGCGATAGACGGATTTTAAGCAATCATTTTATGTAAAATGTACGATAGGCACTATTACGAGTCGCCCAATTAAACTTTCCTGTTGAATGCCGCACAGTACTCTTATATAAATATATAAAGTAACCAACGAACTAAGTAACAGAATGCAGGAAGAAAAAAAAATGGAAAATTTGAGAAAATAAAATTTCAATTACATTTTATACAATGTTTATTTTACATAATTTTAACAATAGTTCTGTTCCTATAGTAAATTCCTAGTACACTACTAAATAAATAACATAAAAAATTATGTCATAAGTGTCTACAATCTATTATTGCGAGTGTTTATTTACAGTTATTAATAATAAAATGTTTTGGACATACAATTAACCAGAATTATTATTATTCTTAATTGCCTAATAATTTTATTATAATAGCTTCGAATACAAAGAAAATTTTGGTCCAGCTAAATCCTATATGAACTAAATGCAACCCTTATAGAACTTAGAAGTACTATTGCTATCGTGTCATAAGTAGAAATGTACATTTACATATCAGGGATTATGATTGTAAATTGGAATAATATACTAAATTCACTAATTATATGAAAATCGCGATTAGACGTGCTAAATCCATCACATTAAATATTTAACAATTTATTACCTATCTCAGATAGGGTCTAACCTTTGAAGCTAATATATGTAAGTCTTAGCTCTTGAGCCTTGACCTTAATGAATTCACTCTAAAAAAATAGTTGAAGTATAAATCTACGGAAATGCTCGGTTATACAATGTTATAAAGAAAAACTTTCATCAAATACGACATGTGAATGAGGGACTATACAAAATCGAATGAATTAAAACCAAATATTATCTGTAAAATCATATGAATGCAGGAATGTTTATCTGGCTTTACCATTTTGATGGTTACGTCACTATATACATACGTTTATATAGTTTTCATAATTTTATTGTAAAAAAAACAAATTCTCCAATGGTTTATATATAATACGCAAACAATATTTTATTAATATTTTGTTCATGCAAAAAATACATCCAATGTTAAACATTACAACTATTAAGGAAGACAGTACAAATACGAGTACAATGGTGAAAAAAAAGATGTATCATAGCAATGACTTTTTTGTTTTCAGGAATCTACTTACAATTATTGACTTTCAGATTATTATATGATTAGAAACCAATTTCTGAACATGATATGAAACATAATATTTCTCTTGTGTTCTACAAATATGTATATATAGGTTAATATGAACTCGTTTTATCGGTCATATTTATTGATTTTTTAGATTATATTGTAAACTTAAAAAATAAAATAATCAGTATTAGTAGTACAAACTAAAGAATTCCATCAAGACTACAACATAATATACGTAAATTATGATTCTACTGTACATAATAGGAGAGGGCTTTAAATTTGATATGTAACTAATATTAATAGTAGCTTATTTCACAGCGGAGAAGTTTTGTATTTGATTGCTGTTGTTGGAAGCCACCCATGAGCTGAACACGTCTCTGAAATATAAAAAAGGAGTTTTATTAATCAATGTTAATGAGATCTAGCTTATGCAATATAAATTATCTCCAACAGGCTTGCTCAAGGTCACGCAAGCCTAAAGGGATTTGGGTTACTCTACGAGAACTTCACAGGTATGAAGAGTGCCAAATGTGAACAGAAGTCACAACAGGCAACAGAAAGACAAGAAGATACATCCAAATGGAAGGTCATCTGAAGAGCTGATAGTGCAAGCCACAGGTTGGCAAGACCATTATGTAGCTCAACAAATATTTAACTCCATAATCATGATTACACAATATAGATGTCACTAATATGTCAATTATATAGGTTACACTAGTACTGTATAATAAAAGATTTTGACACATACTTTACAATTTAGAAATGACTAGTACCGACCCGCGGTTTCACCCGCGTGGATTACGGTTTTCCCGCTACCTCAATTATCCCACGGGAACTATACTTTTTCCGGGATGAAAGAAGCTTATGTGTTAATCCAGGGTCTATACTATCTCAATACCAAATTACATCGAAATCGGTGTAGCCGTTTGAGCGTGAAGAAATAACAAACATACACACAATCTTTCGCATTCATAATATTAGTAGAAATGTCATAATAAAACTGTTCAAATTTTAAGAGAAAAACAGATTATTTTTATAATGCTGCAAATGCCCTCACAGCTTGAATTAGAAAGATTTTAGCATTAGCAGACCTGCAATGACTGACGACGCATTCATTGGAGCAATACTCGTCCTCCCACTCACTGTTGGGAATGGCCAGATTGGTGCAGCCCTGTCGAATGCATGATGCAGTTCTGCGGTTTTCATTCTGCTGCAACAACAACATCGGACAGTTAGTGTGTCTTAGGTGCCCTGCTAAAGAAGTGGCATAATTCATACTCTCTGACATTGATATTGCAAAACAAGAGTAAGGGAAATTAATGTTTTTAAAATTTAAGTATATGTCGGTCCAACATTTTACCACTATCTCACTTGATGGTCAGTGACAGTTTGCTTAAATTTGGATCTACTACCTAGAATGTAATGTGGCACTTCAAGGACAGCTGTATAAACAATTACCTCATATTGTATTATATGCAAGTAAAAGTATGAGTGGCGAAACATTAATGTTTTACGTAACTAGCCCTATAAATATGACAAGGTAGAGGTAGGTATTCCTATAGAGTGACTGTCATGGTAACTAACAATTCAGTAAATTTTTGACAAAGCAATAGCTGAAGTGTTGCTGCACAGGCCGGGTAAAAATTAAAAAGTGCCATACATTCAGATCAATGGCATGTTCATCATGGCAGTTCATTTTTTTAAATTAATCAATATTACAACTACATATATTTGTATGTATGGATGTTTGTTACTCTTCATGATGAAACGGCTGAATGGATTCGCATGAAATTTGGAATGAAGATATCTTATACACTCGAATAACAAATAGGCTTTATCCTGGAAAAAGTATAATTCCCGTAGGATAAATGAGGTAGCAGGGAAATAGTAATCCATGCAGATAAAGTCGCGCAGCGCAGCCAGTATTATATAAATTAGATATCTAGTGTGTAACATAGCGCACTAGACATCTATGTAAATCTATTGTTAAAATTTGACCTATTTGAGCGCTACGCTACTCTACTGTTGTTCAGATTTTTGGCTAGTAAGAGCTACTTACATCTGGAGATTGAGGAGGAACACCTGCATTTCCATTGCTGTTTGGTGAAAGTGGCTCACTTTTAAGAGCTTGGATCTGTTGCTGTTGTTGGGTTTGTTGTTGTTGTTGTTGTTGCTGCTGCTGTTGTTGTTGTTGCTGCTGTTGGTGCTGCTGTTGTTGCATTTGCTGTTGATTCTGCTGCTGGAGTTGATTTTGTTGCTCTTGTATCTGCTGCTGCTGATTTTGCTGTCGCTGCTGCTGCTGATATTGCTGTACTTGATGAGCTTGCATTTGCTGATGAGCAGCTTGCATTTGCTAAGATAAATAATTATTTAATTGATATGCAAAAAATATGAAAAAATATTTATGTGTCGCTTTTGCTTAATGTTTCTTCTTCTTTTTGACCTTATACCACACTAGGTGGGGTCGGCACAACATGTTTTTCTCTTCCATTCTCTTCTATGATTAGTTGTCTCAGTGCTAACACCTTTCATAAACATATCATTCTTCACACAGTCCATCCATACCTTCTTCGGCCTTCCTCTACCTCTATATCCATCCACATTCATGTTTCATTTTACATATTTATGTTTAGTAAGGAAGAGTTGTAGGACTGTAGGTTTAAAAGGGCTATAAATAAGACATTATGTTGATGGTTCTTATATACAAGTCATAAATTGTCAACTATGTCAACTGTTTTTAAGATATTTAGATATGTAGCATAATATACTCTTGTTACATTAACACATCTGTATGTTAGGCTATTTGTTTGGGTTTTTCTTCTTGCTTCATTGAATCTACTATCAGTTTTTTGTTATTTGTCACATTTAGTAATACAATTTTTCTCTACATTAAATTAAATTATAGTAGATATGCATTATTAGCAAACTGGAATACTATAATAAATCAAAATTTGCCATTTCTCTCTGTATTAATTACATCACAAGCTCATAATTGAACAACTGGTAAATATAACTCAATATTTTATTTCAATATTTTTAACAGCACTACCTTAGCGCTTTCAAAGAGTAGACATATAGAATTCTATAATAATTAGTACTTGTTTAAAATGTGATGTGATACATGGCCAACATAGTTCTTTCTGAAATTTGAATATTTTTATACAGAATCAGAATAGCATTCTAAAAGCTGCCTTAAATAGCTTGAGATTTGTAAAATTTAGACCTGTTGAGGGTGGTGGTACTGCATAGTTCCATGTACAGATCCCATTGGTGGTGACTGTGGTCCAACTTGTCTGTAGCCAGGAGGTGACATTCCAGAGTTTGCAGGGTAATTGCTAGGCGACTGAGCTGGCTGGTAATTCCTTGGAGATTGGGCTATGTTCGGTGGGCAATTCTGTGGTGAAGCATTGGGGTTGACCTGGTATCCTTGTGGTGATTGGTTGGGAACTCCCTGCTTGACAGAAAATGGTTTATTTGCTTTGCATAATTTTATATTACATGTAATATTTTTCAAAATGTGAAATATGGATATATATTTTCCACTAAGCTTTTAATTACAGAAGATTAAAAAAAAGTATGATAAGTTTCATATTCTTGTTTATCATTGGCAATTCGCATGAAAACTATATCAAAATTTAGATGATTGTGCTTCAAGGAAACAAAGGGTTGGACTCATTCATTAATTTCAAAAGCACTGACTCGCAGAATTGCCTGGACATTGCCTCAGAACACCCTGAAGAGATGAAGTAACATACAAGTTACTCTGTGGCTATAACCATCCACATTTTCTGGTGAGATTACTGGAACCATCAAATGAGTCAAGTTGTAAAGGGGATTAGAAACTCTACTGTATAAGAACATAATAAAAAACTTAATTGGAACAGTTTCAATATTTATATTTCTACCACATACACCTTAAAAAATAATATTATAGAAAATATAGCAAAAAAAAGGTTAATGATGACGGATAGACATACATGACTAAACATTTAAAGACCTATTTTCCAGCAATTATTTTGTTTATTGTGGCCTGTAGATTTCAACTTCAATTTATTCAAATAAGTGCACATTCATACATTTTATGTTATGTGGTTAGAGGTTTACACAAATAAATTGTAAGGGTTATCTGCTGCTGAACTAAGCTTATCCCCTGTGTGTCAGCTAGGATTAGAACTATTTCTAAACAATAATAATAATAAACAAACAATTAAGGCAAGTCAAATAGTGAAAGGTGTTAATGATTAGTGTCTTCTCACCTGATAGGGTTGCGGCTGCATGGGAATATTTCCCCCATAGCTCTGAGGAGACTGTTGAGGATTTGGTGGGTATCCTTGGGAAGGTTGACCTGCATATGGAGCTTGTGGTTGTCCACCTTGGAAGTTCTGAGGTGAGTAGCCTTGTGGGGCTGGGTTACCCCCTGCATAACCTTGTGGTGAGTGTCCATTGCCATAAGACTGTCCTTGGTAATAATTCCCGTATGATGGATTGGCACTGTTGGTATGATTGTACATAGCAGGATTCTCTTGCTCACCTCCCTTAAATAAAAATGTTGACCATTTTGAATAACTCAAAAATAACAGTTCAACCCATTAGGCATTTCAACATGTTTTCATTTCATACTAATTGTTGAAGAAAATATCCTAAAATTGTATATTACGGAAAGAGTTATTAGACCTATATGTCACATACAACTTGCAAAAACTACAACGAGGGGATCTTCGTCTAATGGCAGGACTAGTCACTGCAACCTTAACTACTATGTACACAAGAAAGGACTAGCGACAGAAAGTATAAGAATCACAACCGGACTACATTAGGCTGACTCTTTATTGTCCCTGGTGCAACCAAATGTACCACCAAAGCAGCTATGCCAGCGACCGAGGGCCATGCTGAGGTATATTACGGCGTTAGGATTTTTCAGGTAATAGCTGGCAGCGGGATTGCACAAAACACCCCCAAATTAGAATGAAATTTGGCAAGTAATACCTACGGTCTTGTACTACAAGTATAGAATAAAAGTCTGAAAACTATATATTTATAATAAAATCATAAAAAAACCGTGTCTAAGGAATGGCAGTCCAAATTATTAATTGAGTAAACCATTTATTTTTAAAGGAAATTCTTGTGAGTTTGACACATTAAAAATATAGATGCAGTGGTCGCCGCGATCTGGCAGCGTAAACTCACCTGAGGATGAGCATCAGACATGCCCGAAACCTAGGTCAAAACGTTGACTATAACCATGTGTAAAGCCAGATACTACATCTATATAATAATGAGTTAATCATGTCATATGGGGTATCATAAGCAAAGTTACGATTCACAATGGTAGATATACTTTTATAGTTTTCTTCAAGCATAATCATAGCTAATTAACACACACTGACACAAGGCTTGCTTGGTTGTCCTACAATCTGGTAAATTTATATATCTGACTTAAATAAAAATGCTTAAACCTTTTACAAAGAAACAACAGATTGAGTAGGTATTAGAACACAGGAACTTAAAATATGATAAAGTATAAATTGTACAAATAAAAATAAATCATAATCACAAATGTTTCCACATAAACTGGCTCTTAATGATTTATTCTATAGGTGTTCAGATATATTTTTCATATCCAATGTTTGATTGATTCGTAAGTTCGTAAGTCGTTTGATTTCGTAAGTTAACCTTGAAAGGTTGCGATATTATAGTATGTTAAAAAAATTGATGTGTTGAAAAAATAATGAAACTACAATCGAAGGCTATATATAAATCTGATTTGGGTCGTTCGGATGCAGATTCGACAGACAGGAGGCGACTACTACATTGGTTGTAATTGCTGCCATCGTTTTTACAGACACAACTTAATAAAATACAACAAATTACAAAAGGTGTCTAACCAGGGAAAGGATTATAACCTCAAAACAAAAGCTTAAAAAGAGAAAGGTATGTGAATCTTACCGAAAATAAGTGATATGGAGTTATTGTTGAAACAGTAGTAGGTCAAAAACAACATCTATTTCCAAGTAGTATATATGTGAATTAATAATTCAAAAGCTAATTCAAAGCTCAACATTCATTCTTCAAATTAAAAAAGAAAGACGAAGCTAGGCAAAGCAAAGCTTTTTTTGTAAACACAAGCAAAGCAAAGGGGAACATAGATAAAGCTTAAAATCAGTGTTGCCATAGATATGACAGTTGGTAAGATTTATTTTTTTACATTGTGACCGCGCACGATCTATGCATATAACTAGTGCCGAGTGAAACAGTTTTTTGCTTGCAGTATATTAAGCGTAGGGCTTACTTTTTCTTTTCACCTTTGAGTCGAATCAAGCGATAGCTTAAACACAAACTACGACGTCTGGAACCTTGCTTCTTTTCAACTAAAAAAACGGCCAGCATAACGCTGTAATTTTTACTTTCGCGATTCGAACACATTGTTATTAAATCAAACGGGGCTTGATTACTAAATGTTTTTCTCGCGATCAAGCCCCGTTTGATTTAATAACAAAGCATAACGCTGGTTAAAAAAAACGATACATGCAGTACAAGAAAGTACATTTAGGCAGTCTTGTAAATCTCGGATTCAATCACAATTTTTGATTTTTATTTCCAGCTTTAAGCGAAAATCTTGTATGATTCGTTTGGGGCCAGTGGGTCTTACATTCATAACAATAAACATGCACGCACGCGAAGGTTCTGAACGATCTTACGAAAAGCATTTTTTTTTTAAACGATGACAGCTCAGCGGGGATAGCGTCGCTTGCCAAACTGATGGACACTGGTTCGATTCCCAACATTGGCTTGAGCTTCTGATGAAGGTAACACCGTTATCAAATTCCCAGCATGGCGGTAGGGTACTTTCGAACAGTACAGTACCCAAATTTACTTTGACAAATAATGCAAACTTACCTGGCATACATATAAATGATAATCAACTTAACTTGACCTCTACCACAAAATTTTTAGGCCTCACTATCGATAGTAAACTCTTATGAGAAGCGTACATAAAAGAATTGTCAGGAAGGTTAAGCGCAGCTGTGTATGCGGTTCGAAAAATAAGAGAAATCTCAAATGAAAAAACGTCCAGAATTGTATATTTTAGTTATTTTCACTCCATCATGCCATACGGCTTGCTACTTTGGGGTAATGCTGCAAACGTACTCGTAAATAGCATATTATTTATCTTGCACAAAAGGGCTGTGCGAGCGATATACAGACTAGGTCGTCGTGAAACGCTTAGGGAAGCTTTTACTAAAATCAAAATTCTTACCTTACCCAGCTTATACATATTTTTAAACATTATGTATGCACGCAAAAATTTACTATATTTTAAAATGACTGATAACAGCAATAAAAGAAAAACTAGAAGAAAAGATCACTTTATAGTCACGTCATCAAGACTGGTCAAAACCGGAAAAACATTTCATATAAATTGTATTAAATTCTATAACTTAGTACCTGAATGGTTAAAAAATCTAAATAATGCAATGTTTAAGAAATTTCTCAAGGAACTATTATTACAAAAGGCATATTACTCAGTTGACGATTTTTTAAAAGATAAAAGCTTCCCTAAACTAACTAAACTTACTTTAAGTAAATAATTTAATAATATTTTTACCATCTAAATTATTATATAGTTTGATTACTTTTAATATTGTAAACTGACATTCATAAGTGTACTTTTGTACCTACATTGAATAAATAAACTGAAACTACCCCCCTGGCTAGCCACCACCCTCAAGTTTGAAAAACTGTCACCAAACACGTAGTGTGTTCAGGCAGCATTCCTTGAGAGCCAGTATTCTAGTTTTAGCGTGATAACACATTCGACCACATCGTCACTGACCACTGACTGAGATAGTGGTCAAACGCCAGATCAATACAGTATATATTAAATAAAAATTAATGCCGCCGTCTTGCACCAACTAATTTTTCAGAGAATATCGTAACATCACTATTTTTCAATTTAAACCAAGATTTAGGCGAAAATCTAGGATTATTTGTGTTGGCGCAAGTAGGCCTCAAGTTTTATAGTAGTGTTGTGTTTTGTAAGTAATAAATATATTTTCTTTCTTTTATTCGATTTAGTGATTTGAACGTGTCAGTTACCATTTAGATAATATTTTGCCTTGTCACTGTTGCCTGAAGGCAATGCCTATGGGCCAATTGGTAATATTTAATTACAATTTAATTCGAGGTACTTAGGTATTTTCTTATAAATGTAGACCCTAACGGTATGCTATTTACAACAATTTTCGTAAATTTTGTGCACATTATTTGTTTCCGTTTTATTGTTCTGAACGTTTTACATACGATTGTGTCAGCTCGTTTCGCTAACAGTATTTGCGTTTGGAACGAAACATGTAGGCAAAAAGATTTTAAAAAAAAACGTGTTGCGCACTCCGGGAGTGCCATCAGAGGTAAAAACTTGAATATTAACGATGTGCATTTAGGAATATTTTGGAATTGTTAAGGAATAATTTCCCACGAATTGCTTTATTTATCAGTATAAAAGTACTATAATTTATGGGGTAAAATACAATATTTATTTATTACATTACATCTTACACGAACATGACAAATTATATTACATAACAAATTTAACACTTCAGAACTATTACAATTATTTTACATCGCCCTGCGCCGCTTAAACGAAACAACAAGAGCAGGGGCATTTTCGCCGCGCGGTAGAAAGCGATGGGGGGTATTACTTCCTCTCCTACGCCGCGTCGGCAGTCTACTCTCCCTCCGTCTTACAAATTTTCGATGACGTCACGCGTCTGACGATTTTCGATTAGTATCATGTGTCCTGACGCAAGTTTAACATTTTTTTACCTATACAGAAAGTGCACAACGCCACTAAAGAAGTTTTCACTTCAAAAATATTTACAGCAGAATGTTTTCACGATAACTGTTTTTAATAATAAAACGCACCCTTGTGAGGAGAGTGAGGCGTTTTCTCGTTATTTAGTTTTAAATCGTTGTCACTGTCAACACACACATATGCTTTCGTTTAGTGGGCTACCGAATTGAATAAAACTTAGAGCACACTTGCGCCAACCAATTATCAGATAATATTGCCTAACCTAGGATTAAATCACAAATCCGCAGCCAAAATAGAGATAGGATCCGAGATTCTCGTATAATTTGGTTGGTGTAAGATGGTCTTAGTAGTCTGTGAAGCTCTCCTCGAGTGACATTAACAGGACAATTTCTATGACTATTACGCCATCCAGTAAGTATTGTAGAGAACTTGTTATTTTTTACAAAACTTGAATTCTTCTTATTCGTTTGGTACACAGAGAAACTATAAAGAGATTCTAAGTAGTTGCAGCAATGTTTTAAGCAATGTAGTCTAGCTCCATCAATGTGGTCTTCACGTCACAGTGTCTATAGTTCAGCAACTCCAGGATTCGGGGGCGCCCTCAGTCACCAGTCATCATCATTACAAGTTCTTGGAGGAAAGGCAAGAATATTCTTCTCGGATATTTTCATTTATGTGTTTACCGGTGTGCTGCGTTATTGTTTAATAATGTGGGTGAGAATAAAGTACCTTTTCACTCGTAAACATTTAGTTACATTTGAAATCAAGAAAGTTCGATAATGTATAAGATTTTATTTCAAGCGCGATCTAGTGCCCTGTAGTAAAACTTATGTAAGTACCGTGCAGATCGTACTAAAGACTAAATAAAATAATAGAGGGGGAGAAGTCATGAGCATGACTGATACATAAATAAATAGTGATGATAGCGCTAAATTAAAAACATATGGCGTGAATAATATTTGTTTTTGATGTTCTTCACAGTATAATTTGTTTGTTTGTTCTACATTTCCTAACGATATGTCTAAAAAAAAACCATTAATTTCTTTCTATTAACCGCAAAGGTTAGAAGCTAACTAAAAACAGTAAAAAATGGTTCATTTTCATGAAGACGACATAAAAAAGAAAGGTTACAAAAATAACGAGAAGGCGCTTACCCTAAGATTCCAACACAAGAATAGGAATCATCGGTTATTGTAACGTTTGTCAGTTTCTTTAGATTAATGATCATTTGAATTAGTTTTTGTTATAAAAATGATGTTATATCTAGTTGCAGTTCGTAATCCAAGCACCTGGATTGAATTTTTAGTGCGTAATGACTCGTCAAGTAAGAAATAATAATAGAACCTAAATAAAATATATAACATTAAAATTATTTTAAAGATTATTAATATTAGGGTGACCAGTACGGTAGTACCGTTCCGATTTGCTTACGAGCGTCAGCACTGTCAGTACTAAATACATCTCGGAACGGCTAAACTTCTTTACGTACGAATGTATGCACTGTGAGCGTAAAAAGAAACGCACCCTTAGACTTCTAAGAGTGCGTTTCTTTTTGAGCATAAGCGCTTTGAGCACAGATAGCGTGCTGAAGTCATTCAGAAACGGATTGTGTGTGAATGCGCGCGAATTCTTTAAATGTCAGTTCCCAATAGATTCATATAAATCATTCATTTCTGCACTTTACGGGTACTAAATGGGTCATTATTTACTGACAGATAAGATTACGATTTTTTTTTGTGGACGAACTACCAATTTTTCGTCAAATTCTCTAAATGAGTCAGATCTTTGACTCTCATTACGAACGTATATGCACGTGAGCCCAAAATGAAACGCACCAAGCATAACGCTTAATTTGAATTTAGGGCTGCGTTCGCTGCCACCATCGGCCAATGTTTACTCCGACTGAGTGCGCATATTCGACGTTTTACATAATGCAATAGATAGTAACTTTAACGCAATTCTTCATCTTTGCAGGTAAGTATACAGATTATTAAAAAATACCGCTGTAAATATAAAACATCAACACTGGCTGAATACACCAGTAGTGGACCTGAAGAATAAAATGGTACTTTTGTAAAATTAAAAAATCGATACAATTCGAGGCTGTTCGGGAGACATTATTCAAATATTGGTCCACAATTTTTTTGCCAATATTTTTTCCGATGATTAAGCGAAGGCAGCAGTGTATTACCGTAAATATATATTTATTTATTTTTTATTGAGAATAGGCAAACATTTGACCATCTCACCTGATGGTCAGTAATGATGCGGTCTACGATGGAGCATGTCTGCCTGGAACATGCCTATTCACTCGTGACTTCAAGACACCCAGATTGTATTCATTCGGAAACACAGATTTAACTCGTACCATTCAGCAGACAATTTAAGAAGCATACATTTTACTCCGTCTTATAATTATATAGGTAGGTAAAACTGTGAGCAATGATATAGAACTCTTTATTTTTCTAACTTGTTTGCCACCTACCTATCACCCACCTACCTATAAAAAAAAATTCTGAACATATTCATTCAAAGCATATTTTGTTATCAATGACAGAATTGAATACTAAAAAGTAACAGTGAGCATTCAAGACCAATCTTGAGTATTCAATTAAAATATTCTATCCATAAAGTTTGAAAGCTGATGTAATAGATGGCTCTTCCATAGGTGCAGCAAAGCAAAAAATAGACAAACGTAATTATATTATTTACCTTAGAAACCAAACTTGCTCTGTATGCAGCTAAGGCTTTGAGATATTCTTTTTTAGCCACTTCAGTTTTTTGTTTGTAAACCTGCAGACAAATTCACAGTATTGAGATATTTAGATCTACTATTTTGAATTTATAAATTTCAACAATATCATATACAGTACCAAATTTTTATTTACAATTTTAATCAACATTTCTATATTGTTGATATTTTAAACATTAATATTGTCAGATACCAACTTACACTTTTGTGCTCTGAATCTAATCCATCCCACATAGATGCCACAATTTTTGACACTTCTCCGAAACTTGCATTGGGGTTTTGGCCTTTGATTGCAGCTTGAGTGTCTCGGAAGAATAAGGCGTAAGCGGAGACAGGTCTGTTACAAAAAAAAACAATTCCATTGATACACCATTGATCAATCTTAATTACATAAGTTGTAAATTAGTCATTATATATTCCTTGAGATATAAATTTTGTTTACTTTTGTGGTTCATTAGGATCCCGTTTTTTCTTCTTCTTTTGTACTTTTGGCTTTTTCTGCATCTGACCTCTGTTGATGCCATTATCCATTGGCTCAGGGGAAGACCTTTTAACTCCCATGTTGGCCACACCAATCTGAACACAAGAAACATTTGATTACTCAATGATGTGGCGACACTGTGTAAAAATTTTCAGTTTAATAAAATATAGTTCATTGGCAAATCGAATGCATTTTAGATGTTAAATAACACCTAGTTATATATAGCAAGGTAAAGCGATAAAATTTGCCTATACCTGATGAAGCGTAGTTTGTTGCTGCTGGCTCGCTGAGCAATAATGGATAGGCAGAAGGCTTTCCGCATCACCAGGCAACTACCAACAAACAACCAATTCATTAGATTTTCTACACTTAGGTATACTTTTCTAATAATGTAGCTGATAAATCATAATTGAAGTTTGAATGCCAGTGAACTATATTTATGACACTAACCAAAACATTATACACAAGGTTATATAGGTATGGCTATGAAGAGTAACATAAAAATTACAAAGTTTGACATATGAATAAAACTATTCTTTCAAATAGAGTAATGCTGTTTTGGTGTTGTGTTTACAGCATCATTGCCAGGTGGGATAAATACAAAGTATTAAATGTTTATGTTTGTACATGCAATATAAACAAAATAATGTTAATGGCACACAAATATGATATTTACTACTTTGAAGAACACAACTAAACTCTTACCTGTGAATGATGCGATGGAACACTATCATCAGAATCATCACTAGTTGTTCCAGGAGGTGATGCTCTCTGGGGGGAGCCATATACTGTCCCTGCGGGCTGTGTGGGTGTGCTAGGAGTTGGTGGGCCACTCATTACTGGTGCTGGCTGCATCATTAATAACCTCTGTTGTCCTCCAGGTTGCTGTTGGATTATGTAATTACCAGCTGGGGCCGCAGCACTGAAATCAGAGTGACATTTAGAAAGAAAGAAAGAAAACACATTTATTCTGACAAAACGCAACACTACAATACACATACATACATAGACACTTAAACCTACAGACTCCTACAGACATATAAAAAATAAAAATAAACATAAAATAAGCAAAAAATTAAAAAAAAACGTTATAGGTATTGCAGTGATGCTCGATGCCAGAAATTTTACTCTTACTTTTACTCTCTCTAATTTATGAAATACTGATTCAGGTGGGTACTAAATTTAAGTGAGAACAATACAAACACAAAGGTTTTAAGCTTTTCTTGACAACATCTTAACAATGGCAATAGGAGTACAAAATCTAGATACTCTTAAACCAGTAAGAATGCCTAGTTTTAGGAAATAAATTATATTTCATATAATTTTGGGAGTCTGATTGTAAAATTCGTAGGGTTTCAGCTCTCACTGTACCTTCAGCAGTATGTTGTTTTCACTAGGGGTGGTTCCAAAATAGGGTCTCAATGATGTAGGTAGTTTAATAACTTCTTCAAAAATAATAAAATAAAATAAGTAAAAATACATTTAGACATACCTATGAGATGTAACAGGTGTGTGTGGTTCTTGCAAGTACAGTGGTTGCTGATAAGATGGTGCGCCTCCCGGCGGCGCCAGTCCGTCTTGTGCTGGGTTCATCATGCCCACCTAGGGAGTAGTAATTCCATTAAACTTTCAGTCTGAACGTCTGACTCTGTTGATCGAACATGTTGTCCAAACACAACAATACGCAATATCTATGTCGTTTCGAACAGAGCCATTTCAAAATGTATTGTGAATTAATTTAAGGTTGGTAATGGTATAATTAAATGTAATACTTTCTGATCAGTGTGTAATACCATAAACTATATTTGGTAAGATGCTAACTCATGGCCTCCTGTCCTGTCTTAAAATATATAATAGCACAAAGATGTTTCGCTTTATCAGTGATACGATGCGATTCGCTTTCCTGATCAGTGTAGATCAGTAAGTGGCTTACGCATAGTACTAAAATCAACCATTCTGATCAGTGAAATCAACAGACAACAAAAATAGATAACAATACTATTATGCCACAGACTACCATAATTTAATTGTAGGCTAACCATAGTTTTCGCTAACTGTTTACCGTACCCTCTAACAGTTCTTGTTTATGTCCATGGTTCTTGTAACCGAAACTCAGGTTTTTTATTTTGTTATGGCTCCGCATGGTTTGCGCATTGGATGTGAGCTATTAGCTCAACCCGAAATTTCTACGGCGTTTCCTATTAACCGCACACATTGATGGCGCTTTATTTATGCTAAGATTTATGCAATACAAAACGGCTGATAACACTGAATGCAAGTGTATTAGGATGCTAACCACCTCTTTGATGTTAGCAGGACTCGGAGATGAGCACGGAGCGGGTAGAAGCAGCCCACGGAAGAGAGTATCTCTCTGTCTCTTCCGTGAAGCAGCCGGTTGATTGTGGCCGCAAACTTTGACAAAGAAAAGCATAACAAAAACAAACTCAATCGGTTGCACTCCGGGAGTGCCGGCAGAAGTGAAAACTTGAACATAAGAACTTCTTTAGCGGCGTTGTGCACTTTTGTCGGGAAAAAATAATGAACTCGCGTCAGAACGTCAGGGCGTGAAGTTAGCGAATTCGTAAGACGGAGGGAGAGTAGACGCCGCGCGCCCTTGAAATTTAATTTGAACTTAAATGTGTTACGAATAAGGAACATTTTCGTTTTTTGGCAGTTTTATTTGATAAAGTCGTTTTGTTAAAAGTATTATTGAGTTCGGTTATCAAAACACCGAGGAAAGATTACAATGTTTCAAAAAAAATAAAACGTCGTAATGTTAATTCTGTGTCCCTACTAACCTGACAAAAACGTGTTTTAGGACCGAAGCACAAAAATATTCTGCTAGCTTAGATTTGGTGCCCTCGACTCTACAATAACTGGCTACGATGATGGATTCTTATTTCTTTAATGTCTATCGGCAATCATTGACTTTAGGACCTGATAAATTCTGTAAAAACTTAAACCCCGAAAGTTCCTGAGGTTGGTTAAAAAAAAAGAATTACATTTAGGTGCACTAGGTATTTCCATTCCAGTAGCCTATTTTAGTGATGTACACTACTAAGTTGGGGCTATTTTAATGACTATTGTATCCTACATGGCAGATGTTTTATCGTTCTAAATATTACCTACTTAGATAATTGATCCTACAATATCTTGTCGAAATTCATGTTACATACATATAAGTAGATATTTCAGGGCAGCGAGCAATAAATATTGTACCTTCCTACATATCGTGCGAACCCTGTCGCTCGTAAAATGTAGAGCGGAATCCATCGATAGGCAATTCAATTTTAATAAATACCAATCTAAAACTAGGGCAGAGCTCTGTAACTTGGTGTTTCATCGAGCTATCATAATAAGAAAGGATTCCTTTTTGCGTTTTTCTATAGATTAATCTATCAGTAGACCGCTGGTTATTCTCAGGTCAGTCATAAAAGCACTTAAAGAAGAGCCTGTCTTGATAGACACAACCAAGCAACCAGTACTGCAATGCTACCTAACTATGCCGCGAAGCAATATTAATCTAGCACTGCCGTATTAAGCTACTTCTTTGCCTTCTTATACATTTATAAATAGCCTATAGAGACTGTTTTTTCAAGCTGTTCTTAAGGTATACCACAAAACAGATAGGTATACTTCATTAGTATCCTAGTTTGGTATAAGCTAATGAAGTAAGTACTATACGAAAATATATTTAAGAAATGTATCATACTTATAATTGTTATGGCGAAGTTTTAGAAATATAATTAGAAAAAAGGTTTATTGCATGCAACTGTAATTTCATTTTGGTTAGGACACTGAAACTTACATTAGTTACACACATAATTTTTAATTATAAGTTTCTAAACATTTGGTTAGAAGCGTTTTACACAACTATCTGCTGTGCAACTTTTGTGCTCAGAAAAATCCCGAAATATCCTGAAATTTTATTTGAGTGACCTAAAAATTACCCATGCAATGCGTGTAAAAACTTGAATAAGTTCAAGTTAAATTGTGAGTGTCACATACAAATTACCAAACAGCGTTTTGGGCTTCTTATCTTAGTTTTACACTCGTAACACGACGACAACGTAGGTACATTTATAATGTGTAAGTACCTACTTAAACTATTTAAGGACAATCTTGTATTGGTACAAATTACAGTATAGATACATAGGTATATATCTCCTTGATATTTTGATAACGGATCTCATGATTGAGATAAAACTTATAAATGGATGAGGCTATGGTTTACATTTTGAAGTAAGTACCGAATAAATCTATAAGTAAGAGATATGTCATATGCCGAAGGATGCTCGGCCGCCTACATACTGGTTATAACCTTCGCTCACAATAGTAACTTAAAATTATTTGGTGTACCTATCGTAGGCCTGTTACCTGACTCATTGATATAATATGTTTTCCTAAATATTTCTGTTTGCCGTGGTCAAAATATTATTCACGGATATTTTAGGGTGAATGAAATGTAATCAAATATCGACAAACCTGTGGTGCAGAGTGGTGTAGCTGTGCGTACTGTATGTGTGATGCTTGCACGCCCACGCCCGCGCCGCCCGCAGTCGCATGCTGTCCGTGAATCAGGGGAATGTCAAACTCTTCGTCGCCGAATGATGGTGTATGAAATGTCTGAAACAAGCGTAAAAGTAAAACAATAAACTGAAACTGTTGGACGATCCAACAGTTTAACAACAGATCCAACTCCATGCCGCGTGGGATACCGGCTTAGAATAGTACCCCCCCATGTCTTCCCGTGGGTGTCGTAAGAGTCGACTAAGGGATCACGTACCAGAAGGATGGGCAGCAGCGCCTTCTGAGGGTCGTATTTTATATACTGCGCTCGCCAACCCGCCTGCCAAGCGTGGCGAGTATTGGCAACCCCCCCCCCCCCCCCCCCCATTATGATGAGACAAAATTCGACCAGGCCCCCAGTCCCCGGCAGCTCCGCTAATGCTGGCTCCGGTAGCGGCCAGTGTAACGGTGGAGCAGGGGGTGCTAAGAATCTACGGCAGATTCCCGGCTACCACTCCCTGAAAAAACGACCTCTGGCCCTGGTAACACACAATATAAGATCATTGTTGGCAGACGAAAAGATCGTCGAACTGGAAGAAGAAATGAGTAAGTTACACTGGGATATCTTAGGGTTATGTGAAGTCCGTAGAGAGGGTGAGGACACCATAACTCTCAAATCCGGTAGCTTGCTCTACTACCGGGAAGGCGACCAAAAGTCCCAAGGTGGTGTCGGATTTCTCGTTCGCAAGTCCCTCGTTAACAACATCATCACCATCGACAGCGTTTCGAGGGTGGCATACTTAATACTCAGAATATCAAGTAGGTATTCGTTGAAGGTCATTCAGGTATATGCACCGACCTCGAAACTCGGAACCGATGAGGAGGTGGAGGTTATGTATGAGGACATTAGTAGGGCCATGCATACCTCCAAGACCCATTATACTGTTGTGATGGGGGACTTTACCGCAAAGTTGGGCAAAAGAAGTGATGGAGAGTTGAGAGTGGGGCAATTTGGTTATGGACAACGAAACCCTAGGGGACAGAGGCTGGCCGACTTCATGGAGAAAGAGGGTCTCTTTATGATGAACTCTTTCTTTCAGAAGCCGCCTCAAAGGAAATGGACCTGGTTGAGCCCCAACGGTTCCATAAGAAATGAGATCGATTTCATCATGACCACCAAGAAACAAATATTCAATGATGTCTCTGTGATCAACATGGTCAAGACCGGTAGTGATCACCGCATGGTAAGAGGCACATTGAATATTAATGTTAAACTTGAGAGGTCCCGTTTGATGAAATCCACGCTCCGACCTCAAAATGTCCATATCCAAAACCCCGAGAGCTTTCAACTTGAGTTATCCAATCGCTTTGCTTGCCTTGAGAACTTTGCGTCGGTGGACGAGACAAACAACAGGTTTGTAGAAACTGTCCACGAAGTGGGGTCTAAGTTCTTTAAACCCCGCCGTACAAATGGACCTCTAAAACTCTCCAGCCATACCCTTGACCTCATGGTTGAACGACGCTCGTTGCAACTGCAATCATCCGATGATGCTGCGTCATATAGGCAGCTCAATAGACGAATATGGAAATCCTTGCGACACGACATCCGTACCTTTAGTACAAATCGTATTAAAGATACGATCGAACGGAGAAAAGGCTCCAAAGTGTTTGCAAGAGATAGGTCTATTGGGCAAAGCCAGATGACTAAGCTGAAGAGAGATGATGGCAGTATAGCGTCGACCAAAGCAGAGGTGCTTGGAGAGATCGAGAGGTTCTATGGACAGCTATACACTTCGGTCGCTAAACCTGTTGACAGCTTGGCCAAAGACCCAAGAGCCAAGCTGACCCGGCACTATACTGAAGACATCCCGGACATCAGCCTATACGAGATTAGGATGGCTCTGAAGCAGCTTAAGAACAACAAGGCACCGGGTGACGACGGAATCACATCAGAGCTTCTGAAAGCGGGTGGCTCACCGATACTGAAAGTCCTTCAGAAGCTCTTTAATTCCGTTGTCCTTGAAGGGTCAACGCCGGAAGCATGGAACAGAAGCGTAGCGGTGTTGTTCTTTAAGAAGGGTGACAACACATTGCTTAAGAACTACAGACCCATTTCGCTTCTGAGCCATGTTTACAAGCTGTTTTCAAGAGTCATCGCGAATCGTCTCGAACGTAGGTTTGATGACTTCCAGCCTCCCGAACAAGCCGGTTTCCGAAAAGGCTACAGCACCATAGACCACATCCATACGCTGCGGCAAGTTATACAGAAGACCGAAGAGTATAACTTGCCCTTATGTCTAGCGTTTGTGGACTATGAGAAAGCCTTTGATTCGATCGAGACGTGGGCGGTGCTTGAGTCTCTCCAGCGGTGCCGTATTGACCATCGGTATATCGAGGTGTTGAAGTGTTTGTACAATAACGCCACCATGTCGGTCCGAGTACAAGAGCAAATTTCGAGGGCGATTCCATTGCAAAGAGGCGTGAGACAGGGAGACGTTATTTCTCCGAAACTGTTCACTGCCGCATTGGAAGACGCCTTCAAGCTTTTGGAATGGCAGGGATTCGGCATCAACATCAACGGCGAGTACATCACTCACCTTCGGTTTGCCGACGATATTGTGGTCATGGCAGAATCGATGGAAGACCTCAGCACGATGCTCGAAGACCTCAACAGAGTTTCCCTAAGGGTGGGCCTTAAAATGAACATGGACAAGACGAAAATTTTGTCAAATGCCCATGTTGCGCCCGCCCCCATATCAATTGGGAACTCGACTCTCAAAGTTGTTGACCATTACGTCTACCTAGGACATACAGTCCAATTAGGTAAGTCCAACTTTGAGAAAGAGGCCAATCGTCGAATCCAACTCGGCTGGGCAGCGTTCGGAAAGCTCCGAGACGTCATCTCGTCCAAAATACCGCAATGCCTGAAAACGAGGGTCTTCGAACAATGTGTGTTACCAGTGATGACTTACGGAACTGAAACGTGGTCTCTGACTATAGGCCTTCTGAACAGGCTCAGAGTCGCACAACGAGCTATGGAGAGGGCTATGCTCGGGGTTTCTCTACGTGATCGAATCAGAAATGAGGAGATCCGTAGAAGAACGAAAGTCACCGACATAGCCCAGCGGATCAGCAAGTTGAAGTGGCAGTGGGCAGGGCATATAGTTCGAAGAACCGATGGCCGTTGGGGCCGAAAGGTTCTCGAATGGAGACCACGGACTGGCAAGCGCAGCATAGGACGGCCACCGACTAGGTGGACAGACGACCTGACTAAGATCGCAGGCAAGGGCTGGATGCGGGCCGCTTCCAACCGGTCCTTGTGGAAATCAATGGGGGAGGCCTTTGTCCAGCAGTGGACGTCCTATGGCTGAGATGACGTTGGACGATCTTAAAAAAAAGCCTTTGAAAAATTGCACATCTATCATTTACTAGTACCCCGCAGTTTTACCCACGTGGATTGCTGTTTTCGCGCTACCTCAATTATCGCACGAGAACAATTCTTTTCCGGGATAAAAGTAGTCTACCTATATGTTATTCCAGGGTCTAACCTATCTCCATACCAAATTTCATCGAAATCGGTACAGCCGTTTGAGCGCTAAGGATACATACGCGAAACATATACACTTACACACATACAAACTTTCACCTTTATACTATTAGTGGGATAAAGGAGAAATTGTGCAGGTATGTGGGCTTTTGTGGTGGTTCCTTCCTCACGCTGAAACAGTATGAAGTTGCAACAAATTTAGTATGTACATTTCTTCGGCATTGGACACACACACTGTGATACTTTTTATCACAGAAAACTAAACGTTTCCTGTTCCAACGTGAAATTGCAAAAAAGGTAAAAGATTAATGGGGTAACGAACAAGTGTCATGCCATCAGGCCTCTTTCCGTCAGCCCGTATTAGTCCATTGGGTTCTAGGACGGATGAAAATCCAGCACTGACGAAACCCCGACGAATAGTATTCAATAAAAACTTCCATGGCATTTGGATCCGCAAAGAACTTTGTTTTTAAAACAAGCACATCTAGGTTAAGTTAGATCATCAGTACTTTAAAAATTAAATAATCTTCATTTGCAGTAATAATCCATAGCCGCCCGTCGCTGTCCAGAACTCATGGCCACCTTCGTACAGCCCAGAATTAGCTCCACGCTATTTTTTTAAAATTTTCCACGTTTTTTATTACCCAAATAATGCTACGCAAGCGAAAATGCAACACTGCCGACCAGGGGCCTTACTATCAGCTTTGTAAAATCCATTCAAGTTCCGAGCAGTTCTAAAACCTGGCCGCTTAGTGTAAAGTCATACCATCACCACGGCATTACGCTCCTATAAGTGAACGGTTCGAACATTGATATTCTTAAAGGTGAACGGTTATTGTTGTCTCTGGCATGTTTAAGCCAGGTTTTAGAACTGTTCGGAACTTGAATGGATTTTACAAAGCTGATAGTAAGGCCCCAGGCCATTGAATAAATTTGGAGGTTTATTTCGAGCTTCTACAACATACGATTTTCAAATGTTTTTAAATCTGATTCACCCAAATGTGCAAAACTACATAGGGGACGCCGGGAAATATTTTAAAAAGCCGTAAAGAATTGCATTTTATATTCTAACTAGTACCCGTTTCTCTGAGGGATCGGCAAATATCTAGAACTTCCGCTAGCTACGAATCTGGCGTACATATATATATATATATCTTGCTTCATTCTTTTGCATATTCTATAATGCTTAGTATAAAATAGATAAAAATAAATTAAGTAATGTACCGTTTTATTTTGAAAGTATAAATATAAAACATGAAGTGAAAACTTATAATTTTTTGTAGGTTCATACACAGTCTAGTAATGGCCTTAGTAATTAATGAAAGCTGGGTATGAAATAATAATTCAATAGTTTCTTTACATCGTCCATGACAATCAAAAACAGTCTAATTGTGCCATTGTTACTCAGGTTGGAGTGGACCATTAAATGCAGTTTTGATTTGGTCCGTCCAGCGCATTGGTGATCTACCGCGCGCTCTCTTGCCCTCAATTTTGCCCTGAACCACTAGTCGCTCTACAGACGTGTCCTCTCGGCGTGTAATAATATGTCCAAAGAAAGTGAGAATACGACTTTGAACGATGGAAGAAAGACGTTGTTTTATATTAAGTTCTTCGAGGATTGAGACGTTGGTTCGGAACTGTGTCAGGCTATGCGAAGCATTCGTCTCCAACACCACGTTTCTAAAGCGTCAATCTTCTTTCTCTCACTTTCTCTCAAAGTCCACGTTTCGGCACCGTAAAGAAATATGGGAAACACTAGTGCTCTGACAAGTCGCATTTTAGTGGCCTTGGTAATGTTTCTGTTTCTCCATATATTACCAAGCCGATCCATGGCGGACCTGGTGATAGCCATGCGCCGTTTGATCTCTTCCGCGCATCCGCCATCGTTGGATATCAGTGCTCCAAGGTAGATTATATAGAGAGAAGGTATGATTGGATGACGTCACAGTTCGCAATTTTCGTTACTTCGGGCGAGTTATTGTTGAGTCGATCAACAATCATAATCTTCGTCTTACTGCGATTTATCTTCAAGCCGAAATCAAGACTCACTTGTTCCATTTTAGTTAGCAGTGATTCCATATTGCCGATGCTTGTTGCAAATAGGGTAGTGTCATCTGCATAACGCAAATTGGAAATTTTATAGCCTCCAATAGTGATTCCGTCTGACCAGTTCTCGAGTGCTATTCTCATAACGAGTTCCGTGTAGATGTTAAAGAGAAGTGGTGATAAGATGCAGCCTTGACGGACCTTGACACTTGGATGAAATTCACTCGATAACACGTCGTCTGTTCTTACCGATGCTGTTCCCTCTTCATAAAGCCTTCTAAGGAGATGGACAAGGTGTTTGGGTGTTCCCATTGTCAGGAGAGTTTCCCAAAGTACTGGCCATTTTACCGAATCGAACGCCTTCGAAAAGTCAACAAAGCAAATATAAGTCGGCTTGTTAAATTCCCTAGCCTTTTCAATAATCTGGCGTACGTTTAAGATCTGCTCACGAGTACCTTTCCCCTTCGCAAAACCCGCCTGTTCTGGAGCGATTTCTCTGGATTCTAATATTTTATTATTATATATTATATATATATATTATTATTCTAATATTTACCGAATTCTAGAAATGAATAGAATTCGGTAAATATTTTTTTAATATACAATTTTCAGTAAATACAGCCGATTATAGAACCTCCTCAATATTTGAAGCCGGTTAAACATATTACAATAATAACAGTGCTATAGCTATTACAATAGCATTTGAGCCACTCACTTAGCCTGCACTGAAGCGTTGAAAGTTTTTAGGAAATATTAATGGAATGTCGTAGAAGCCTGTTAATATTTTTATTTCTTTTCGAAGTCGTCTCCGTTCCCTTCTAAGCAGCGCATTCCATGCAATCGAACCATTGACTGAAGCAGTGGGCCCACTCTTCTTTAGGAATCTCTACTATCTACTCATCTACGCCTTTTTTAAACGCAGCCAGGGCATCTTCAGGGTTCATAAAATGAATTCCTCTAAGTTTATCTTTTATTTTTGGATGTATATAAACGTGAAAAGAGACAGGTCAGGAATCTAAGGAGGGTAACTCACTAACACCTTCGATAAAAAAATACATAGGATTATAATATATGACTCATATACCTATAATATGAAGATAACCTGCTATGCAGCTAATGCTAGAAGCCGAATCCTCCACCAATACGGCAATGGAGCATTGTATGCTAAAGTCTATAACTGGAGCATAAATATGAGCGAGCTGGAGGGTTGTCGCATTGGTGGAGGATTCTGCTTTTATCATTAGCCGCACAGCACGTTATCTTCAGAATCGCCGTAGAAAGAAGTCTTTCTCGTGAATCATCAGTGAGTTTGCTTCGATCACGTTTATATTGTTTGTTATATAACTCATGAACCGTTTACACGTTTACCACGTCATGAAATGCAAAAAACAAAAGACGTAATAAATCATGGAGCGAAAAAATTTTCATTAGTCAAAAACATTTTTCGGCGCACGACACTTTAAACAAAACAGTTTTAACTATTTCAATTTGTTCACATGAATAATTCTGAACTCCGACGAAAGAGTCCTGAGCTTTTTTTACCTGTTTTCTTTAATTGTTTTTTTACGTAATAAATGAAATTTCAAGACATTTCTAATTTGCCGTCAATTTGTAAAAACAAGTGACATAATAATATTTTGTCACGATTCATATATTATAAATGAATCCATTACATATATTCTGATCTACAGATCCCCAAAGGGTTCCTAATTCAAAATTGAAATGAATTTTTGTTCACCTGTTTTTATACTATCCTATGCCAAAAACTTTCAGTGTGATCCACTTATAGGTAGGTAACTAAGTAGGTAAGTAGTATTTCAGTCGTAAACATACCATGAATGTATGAGTTTTTGGTAAAATATTACATAGCATATTACATATAATAGCATTTAATATTAAATTATATTCAACTATTTATTATTATTATAGATATTACAAGTAATGAAAACTGACTAAGGGACTTTTAAAATCATCACTAAAAATGTATTTCGTGAAAATCCTGTATTATAAATTTACCATGAGCACTATTACTCGCTGAAATAAGCCTCTTAGCAAATTGTGAATAGAGCTTTCCGCTGCAAAAATTATGGTTAGGTACATGTCAGTAAGCATTATTATTTTCTGTCCTAAAATAAATAAAAAAGTGTATCATTATAACTCACCAAATTTAGCAATTTTAATTACACATATTTATTTACATGACGTATGTTAATAATACTTGCTGTGATATTGTCGGTTTATATCAAGATACTTGGCTAAGCGGGTGATGGAGGTGTTTGGTGCTCTGAGTGCTGCTGACATTTATTTTGCACAAAAATTAATGTACCTAGCAACGGCGCCAGCGTGCACGGGAACTTTCCCACAAAAATTGGACTTTTAGATTATGTTCAAAAATAGTTTGTTTAAATGATATTAACAGGGCCGATGCCTTTATTAAAATAAAATACTAATAACTAATTACAATACTGCTGCTACTACAATAACATTTTAGTAATCTACTAGCTATTGGCAGCCTATAGATAACTCAAATGCTCTAACCCGCTACCGGCTGGCAGCGTGCCCAGAATGCTAGCAGCATAGCCACTTTGAATTGCAATTCTGATTCGTTGAGCCAAATATGTGCCAGCATTTTAGTCATGCGTCGCATCGATCAAACGCTCTTATAAGTTTTGGAAAATCCGATGAGCTCCCGGCCCCCACGGGCCCAATGTCTCGACTCCAAACGGTTCAAATATGTAACCACTACCTAGGTTAGCATATTTTCCCGTATCAATTGCTCCGCCGAATAAGCCGCGGCGCCAGCCCTAAATGTGTCTCGGGAAGATGTGATGGCGCCACAGTGTCAACGCATGTAGCGTCCCACCCTATGGCCGCCCTAATTTCCAGAGATTAAGCGTCATGCCGTCAGGTCTTTAACCATCGCATCGTTACGCATGAGACCATTCATTCATGAACGGATGATTAGTTTAGATATCTATTAAGATTTCTAAATTATTGGTTTACTATGTTCATTGAGACAATTACGAATGTATTCCGATGCATACCTGATCATTCATAATGTAAATGCTGTTCTTTGCGTCGCGCGGGGCAGACAGCGGGGATTCAAGATTTTCTGGTCTCTGTAACAAAATATCATATTTTTAGAAAATCGGCTCGTGGTTTATCTTGGATTCTTAGGTAATATACATAGGCCTCAATATTATAGACGTCTGGCTGTCAGTACCAGTTTACGGCAGGCACTGTTTTAACTTTCACATTTTTTCGTTACGTAATATTTTTGAAGCCGTGTTTAGGTAGAGATGAGTACAGTAAGTATGTTATGTTATGTAGGTTTATCTCCATATGATGACTTTGGTTTTCGCGTTTTTATCGTTTACTATAGCTGGAGCTAGTGACATTTTTCGCGTTTTATAAGAATTTTTTTTGGGGAGCCCTAATATTTTTTGACAGAAGTCGGTTATTCTTTTACAATCCGCTAATATCTGTCTGTGAGATCTGTGATAGTACCACCAAAAATGATCTTGCTGTTTTCGAGTTCAGGGGGAATTCCAGATCCAGACTGATAAGCATTTTTACACACAGTAGAACATTTTTAAAGTTTGTGTTTTAGTACAAGTACCATCTACCTACCATGCATACTTTCAGCATTTAGTAAAACAGAACAGCTGTAATTTCGATATTATAAACAGTCACTTTAATTTAGTAGATAGGACGTTTATAGGATTTTCAACCTGAAAGCTGCTTTCTCTAAAAATGTAAATCGGTGTAGCCGTTTGAGCGTGAAGAACTAACAAACATACACACAAACTTTCGCCTTTATAATATCAGTAAATAGTAGTCTATTTGACATTATCATTTTTAAACTGATGATGCAGTCCACGGGTACTATAACACATCTGATAAGGATTAATATAAAAGCACGAGTAGCATCCTCTGACTTCGTTCGGAATTACTATCAAGTTTTTTAATACAAAACTTAGTTATAGTGACCTAACAATAGTTGGACATATGGTGATGCGTAGTTTTTTGTAGATATTGACATGTACTTTCGTATTGTAAAACATTTTTTCATACTTTCATCCTATACTCAGGTATAATGTAGCATTCTAATGGTGGAAGATTTTTAAGTCGATCCATTAGGTTTTGAGTTCATTCTTCATATTCATTCGTTATTAACAAACATCCAAAAATAAAAATTGTTCCTCTTTAAAACAGTGTAAATTAAAAAAAAAGCATAAGAATCACAATACCGGGAAGATGGTATAATACATTATAAACAATACAATTTTAATTAAAATAGGTAGGTTTCATACAAATCTAGACTCCTTCTATTACTTCTTTATTCTGTGGCTGTGTCCCACATTCAGTATAATGTTGTGGCTGAAGAGTACGACTGGAATGTACCTTTACAGACTTATGGAAATTATATGGGCATCTTTCAGACTGCCTGTGTTAAAATCACGAAAACCAAACCGGGACAACGACGACGCGGACGGCGCGCCGCCGCCATCATCGATCTAACGTTTATAAGTAAAATACCAATAACCGTGGGCCACAACAAGCTCGTTAACTTTCCGAGATGATAGTTAGGATCAGTTTTATTACTTTTTACACAATATGCAGTACCCTCCAGGCCGGCCCTCTGAGTAAATTGTTGATTGCATCTGCACCGGTTATGAAAGTTATAACTATATTTACGTGTATGCGACGCAAGCTTAATTTATTCCTTTAATGTTCAACATAATTTGTACCTATATGTAGCCTTTTATTATTGTTTATAATATTATTTTAATACCTCCCATTGCTGCATTCAATTTGCAAATTATATAACTTTAGGAAAAATTCTCATTCTCTTTTTTATAATGTTCCATATCCTTTCCACACATTCTTTAACTTTATAATTTCTTTACTTAATTTTAGAAATGTATTATTTCAACTTATCGCCAAACTACTTATAGTTACACCTTTCTGCTATAGCTGATTTACTAAGTTATTTACACATTTGAATCAGTGAAAGGCATGAAATATATCTGAAGTGTCTATAACTATGTAAGTTATCAATATTGGCAACAATATTTATTTCATGTGCTATACGGCGAGTATTGCACATTGGTGTGCCAATGCTTGATCTAGTTATTGAAAGGTATTATCAGACTTGCGATAGATTATAAATTGAATGGCACAGACGCGCGCTCTATTTTTGAGTATCGTTAGTTAACAAATTTACAAAAGAGGCGGAGGTTATCGGTTATAGGTGGCGGTTTATTTCGTAGACAGATATATTGGTTATTTTATGCTTCTTATCTTGGAACTTAATAATTAACTCACTTACTTAATCATCAATTAACCGATTTAGATTTTTTAAGATCCTATCAGAATGGTTACATAAAAAATTCAAAATGAAATCATTACATCACTTAACTTTCAAGATCAACAGTACAAGCTACGCCTTAAGAAGTATGTACCTATTATCTTACGCCTAATCTCAGAGTGAGTTCGTGATCATATTGCTGTTGTTTTTAGAAATAGATTACTTGATATACATGTACAACCAGTCCCTACATCAAATATTTTAGATATTTTAATGCCACCTTTTATCCCTAGTACTGGTATGGACTGGAAAAATATATAATAAATAATGTTTCTTTTCATGCAAGTTTCATCGATGTTTGTTATTTTATTGCGAAACTCGTATTAGTTACCGTAATTATCAGCTGTTGTTGAGACAATTTGTGTGAGCAGATGTATGCACTCGGTTGTGGGTTTCAGAAAGTTGTTTATGAATTACAAGTTGATTTGGATATAAAACATGTGAGTTCAGGGCGTTCATTTTGTGTCATATAATATGTAACCGTATTATAAGTCACATTAATATTCTAAGGGCAAAAGATTGTTGTTAATCCTTCACGTTAAAACGGCTGCACCCATTTCGCTGAAATTTGGTATGGAGATAGTTTAGACCCTTTTAGACTTTTCATCTCGAAAGTAATTGCTGTTCCCCTGCGATAAGGAAAAAATTCAAAAACCTCTGTTACTTCTTCACGCTCAAACGGCTGTACAGATTCCGATGAAATTTGATATAGAGTTGTGGGTTAGACTCATAGGCTACTTTTATCCCGGGAAAAGTATAGTTCATGTAGGATAATTGAGGTAGCGGGATAACCGTAGTCAATGCGGGTGAAACTGCGGGGCGGTGAAAGTGTATAATATATTCAACGAAGTATAAAATGCATGATTCTGTGTTCCCCAAATTTTATGTACAATCTGGGTGTCTTCAAGTCACATGTGAGTACAGCTATTTTCTGTCTAGACATGGATGATCCATGGTAGACCGCATTATCACTTGCTTGACCATATGCTAAATGGACAATTTCGAGTATTTTGTTGAGAGTCCTACATGTCTGAAAAACTAATAATGACCTAAAAAATACCACTTCTAAGAACAGTACATGAACATTAATTCTGGGTGACCAAAATTTCATTTTATAATAATTTATAGTTGAAAAAGTATTGTCAAGCGACCATATTTTTCCTTTATCAAAATTCTCGCGGTAACGACAATACCAGAAGAAAGGAAATTAAAAAATCGAAAAATGTAATTAGTAATTATTAATTTTAATGTGTTCATTAGAATTTACTGTTACATTCTGGCCTTGACCGTTTTCGAAGAAATAGGTTCGTACTAAGAGGTATACAAAATACAAAACAAAACTTTTTGCTATTTATGTTTATATGGTTTACTTAGCTTCAGTTTAAGCCACCAACCAAAAGGAACTCTTGCTGCAGTGCATAGTTCTACTATCTACCAATATTCTAAACGTAATGTTTATCGATAAGTTAATGATAATATTTATAAATGTCGATGATAAATGCGATAAGCAATAGTTTCATATATATATTTTTTTTTATTGAAGGGGGAATTGATCTGATTAAGGAATTAATACATTATCACAATCTACAATAATATACTCCTTGACCGTAGTTCCTACCTATACCTCCCGGCTACCCACTATTTCTTTTGTAGTGTACCAAAAGTATTGCAATAATTTACGAATCACCGAATCATTTGAAAACAACACTTTGAAGCCGTTGCTTTTTTTCATTTTGGCTCCGGCTAGTAGGTAATTTCGTAAATATCAAGTAAAAAACCAATTCAATTTTTGTTTTGTTACTCCATGTAAAAGACAGGGAGAGAGAGAGAGCGAGAGAGAGCGAGCGAGAGAGAGAGATAGAGAGAGAGTATGGTATTATTTAGGCTGTAACTCTCCGTTTTATCTTTTAACTTAGTAAAGTAGTGTTCGTAAACTAGTAAAATATTAGCTGTTTTTTTCATTCATGCATTTCAGCCATAGGACGTCCATTGCTGGACATATGCCTTCCCATATAGGGGCGATTTACCACTACTCGCCACGCTTGCCAGGCGGGTTGGCGAGCGCAGTATCGTAGTTTCCTATCCTCAGAAGGCGCTGCTGCCCACCTCCTGGTACGTGATTCCTTATCCGAATTTACGGCACCCGCAGGAAGAGATGAGGTAGTACTATTCTAGGCCGGTACCACCACGGCACAATATTAGCTGCACTTAACTCTATTTAGTGTTACACATTTAATATGGAGAATGAAACCAACAATCCTCAATCATTTGCTGCAGAGTCCCTGAAGATAAGTTATCGACATAAATTCAAAATTTGAACGTTCTATATAATTCATTATAGAACCGTTTAAGATTAAAACGTTCAAAAATGCGATTGATCAACATTGTATACTTAGTACCTTGAGGCACAAGTCAGTCTCGTGTTCTCAGACCGGTTTCTCACCGGGTTGGGTCCCATTGGGTACCCGCACACTTACCTAACCTGTGCCTGTGGCATATACCTACAGATAACTAAGTGAAAGGACATGCCGACAATAATTGCTTTCTGTTCTATTAGATTTGTAACTGTCGTTAATATTGATAAAATATTCATTATTCTAGAATTGCTCAAACTGGGAACATTCAGGTGTCCTTTATCTATTTTAGTGAAGTGATTGTATATCCATCTATGTTGTTGTTCAATTGTATTAAGAATTGTAATAGATGTAAGTTTGCTCTGTGCTGAATTGGTTACAGTTCTAGTTTTGTAATCTTGGAAAGATACAAGACAATTTGAAAGTTAGATAGACACCATTGTAATGGATCGTTTTTGCTTCTTTTTATATAGATCAGACGAGATAGGCAAGTCGTGTGCCTGATTGTAAGCTCATTTCATGCCATTGCAACTGTCAAGCCCGGCGAACAATAAAATAAAAAAGCTAAAAACTACAATCCAACCCATATTAATATACGATCTTGTTTTCAGACCAAGCATTCCTATCAACAGAGATATTGGTAAGTATATCATGCTCGTTAAATAATATGATAACATAATAATTATAATTTCGGGATATTTATGCAAAATAAAAATTCACGTCTCTTATGTGCTGGCTCTAAATTTCAGATAGGACGCTAACAATTTGATATCCTTTTTGAAAAAAATATAGATGGTTATGTCTCAATTTTTTTTTTAAAGTTCTTTTTTTTTTACAACACACACAAGGTCTTCAGTTCTCGTACTAGGCAGAGCCTACCGTACTATAACCGAGCCTATATACTGTACTATGTAGTTCTCTCGAGTTACCACTGATAAATAAATGTACAAAGCCTTTACTACTACTAAATTTGATGCAAACAGATAAAACATGGAAAAATATCGTCCCAATGTGGCAATGGGCAATTGCTACGAATTGTCAAGTTATGGGCTTTTCAATATTATACTAGATTCGAACTCACCCGACAAACGTTGTTCTGTCATGTAAATTATCGAAATATCAAAGTGACACGACACTTCATTTAAATTTCTTCACATGAATGGTCGACGGCAAAATTGTTTGTTCATAAAAAATATTAAAATCTCGATATAAAATGGGGGTTGGGGGTAGGAAGGTGAAAAACACAGTCTGTAGGTCTGAGATTATTCGACGACCCAAAAAAAATCATAAAATATTAGGCAAGCCATTTCGGAGGAGTTCGATAACGAACACTGACACAAGATTTTTATATATTAGAAGATATATTATGTAGTTACCATAAAAGATGGCAGACGCCAGAACCAATACCGAGTATAGAGATTAAGAGAGGTTTTATAAAATTAACATCAACATAAGAACTCAGAATTTAGGCATACAGCTATTACATAAATTCATATGTATTAATATTTTCGTGTATACATACTTACTTACTGTACGAGTATGTAACAAACGCGATGTTAATGGAGATTTGTGACAAGCAAGAGTGACAAGGAGACAATAAATTGAAGACATTATTGCGTTATGCCCCAATTTATCAATTTACGTAACGATTATTTGGATGGTGGCAGTAAAGGGTTCTATATTAGTTATTATTTTATTATTCTATGTTATTCTATATCTGAGAAACAAGGACAATTAATTTATACCCAAATCTAGACTGGTAAAAGTAAGAAAACAAGGAATATGTAATAAGATTTGTATGTTTAATAAATTGCCAATTAGTGTAAGAAACTTGCCGGCAAATGAATTTAAAAGGAAAATTTAGCAGTTTTTAGAACTTTATCCTTTTTATTCCATTAATGAATATATGAAGCTGCGTTTAGTGGAATCCTCATTCTCGTATGAATAGATATTTAGTTATGCCTCGCTGTGTGTCATGGTTGACATAATTATGTATATTTTCATTGTAAACTGAGACATCTTCCTTTAAACATAACTTTATAACATTGTTAATTTGGATATCATGTAAATTTGACTTGCCTAGTATAATTTTAAGTTTATATGGCTAATAAATATGTCTATTTCTATTAGGTACCCTCTATATTTATTCTACTCGACATCAAGTAAAACAAAATAATAAAAAGCTGATGTGCACTAATTCAACTTCTTGTCAAAAAAAATGTATATTACCGTGACTAGGGCATCGATTTGCAGAGGTTAGTAGAGGCGGAAAAATTTGAAAAGCCTCCTAGCAACAAATGTGTAAATCACTTGGGATCTACCCTCACTCTAGAGAACCTTTCGACATCATCAGCTGGGCAACGTCGGTGACCTTTGTTATCCTATGGCTTTCCTAATTTCTGGTTCGGTCATGTCCCCAAATAGTCATAGCTCGTTGCGTGACAATATTATATGTCATCATCACTCATCATCATCATCACTTTTGTACTTAATTATTAATCAAATATTGACTATGCGCTTACAAGAAATCGTTTTATAAATAGATACTTAATGCCGTTGTTCATTTTCAATTAAAAATCTCTACAGTAGCCAATCGCAATGTGGCATCCATAGCGATGTTTCTAATATGTTTTTAGAGCGTGGAAAGTAGAAAGTTTTCAAAAGTAGGCAAGTTAATACACTTCGGAAAGTATGTTTCGCTTATTTGTTCAATTCATAACCGTCGTATATTAATATGTTAGTTTAAAAAAAGATGTTCTTTCCTTAACTGAAAACCAAAAAATTATAGCATATATTTGTTGGTATCAGTTATATACATACAATAAAATCAACAGTGGTAACAGTTATTAGCATAATAACTGTTTGTATAGAGGATGGCTGTATATAAAAGGTTGCTTGTGATTTGTAAATGATGATAAAAGATTGGTCTTTACTTTATTGATTTGCATAATCACCTTATATATAATTCATATCCTATAAACATACCGCAAACAAATAAATCAATCAAACTATTGTCTTAACGTGTCAACAACGTGCGCCCCAATTTACGAATTGAACATCAGTCCGTCGTGCTGAATTGAGCTTCCTATGGGCTGGCAACGGCTAGTAGACTGCTCAAATGTTCTTTTAGTAAATAGCTGTATTATTGTAATTAGTCTAGTATTTGATATTAATAATGATGATAATAATCTAATGACATTTGTTTTGACATAACTGTAGCATAATTAATTAATATACTTGACTAGTTGCATGCCTTGGCGTTGCTGTAAATGCAACTATCAGTTGAATTGAATAAATAAAAATAAATAAGTAAATAAAATAAAAATAAAGGCATCCGCCCTTATATAAAACAAAGTGATTGTCCATAGTTGTCTGTTTGATTGAAATTCTAACCTATCTCGAAACATTTTGCAAGGTATTGAATATTCTTAAACAAATATATATTAATTAAAAAATGGCGCTTGCGACAGTGCTGAAATATCGGAATCGCAAGTTGACTCTACAATGTAGAGTCAATTTGCGATTATCACAATGGCTATGTCATAGCCATTGTAATAATCCCATTTTTTCATTTGAACAATAGTGAGCTAGTGGTAGGTTTATTTTTATAAATATATTTATATAAATAAAAGTGTCTTGTTATATGATTATCGTACCTATATAGTAAAACAACTTTGTTAGCGGTAGACGAATTTGATTCATTTTCATAAATATAGTATTACTTAAGTAGTAACCCTAGATTGAAATAGGAATAGCGCACATTACTTGTCCACTACTAAAGCACATGTCTCCAACCAAAACATTGTCATATAAACTTACAGCTTAGAAGTATCAAGCACTTTTCGTCATTATAAAACGTATTTTCAACTACCTACCTATATTCCTCTTTGCTATTGCGCATCGAAACACAAATAAGTATTTATTCGAAAACAAAATGGTTATGCTCCACAATAATAACAATAAAGCATAGTTGAAGCAATAAAATATTAAAATAAGTTATGGCATCCACGTCTATTTGGGAGTCGTGTAGTGGCTCCACGGGCTTCGAGGACGTAATTGTCGGTCAATGACCTCGTTTCGTTCCTACCACTAAAATAGCGTTAAATCAATTGATGTTATTACAATTACAATTGGAACGCAACTTTCATAACGTCCAACTGTGGGCGACTCTTTAAATAAAGGGAGCAGGTGGATTCCTTTCTTGTACGACCCTTGTTTTTGTGGCAGTTTTTGTGTCTTTTTTTGTTCGCGTTTCCAGTGTACTCTATCCGTGTATCAATATGTTTATTAAAATACCTATGATAAAATATGTTGTGCACATTTTTGGCTACAGTTGTGCATATACATATATACTATAAACAGCTGTTTCGTTTTAGTTTCACATTTAAGAATGCGTAACAAAAGTGGCCTCATTACATTTTATATTCTAATTTAAGATTAGTAGAGTCTTACTTAAATAACTTTCAACGGTGTCTGCCCGACACGACAATCATTAAGAATTGATTAAACACCCAATTTAATCAATTAAAAGCGATGAATAATTTTATATTTCGCTTTATTATGCATATCTATATACCTAGGTATAACGTGAAAATGACAGAAATCATTCTGTTACGTCTACGAATAAATAATTCATTCTTCTTGTAAAATTTTAAAAAGTTCTGCGTAAAGATTAGAGTATAATACTTAGATTTATTTTATTTTTTTAAATCTTAATTAGTTTGGTTAAACAGATATTGCTAAATTTATTCACATCTGCTAAAATAGTCAGTAAAGCGGCTATATTAGGGATATTTTAACTTAATACAAAATGTGAAAGGTTGCTTAAAGGGTAGGTAGGTACAAATTAGGTAAAAAGTGAGGTATAAAATGTTGTTTTTATCGGCAGTTGATAATATACCGCTATACGATGTGCTAAAGACCCCTTAATATGGCTTCACCGTGGTCCACTGACTCCGTTTTTAGGGCATCTGCTCTCAATAGGAATTTGAACGTTATCTTCGTAATTGTACAGCAATTGAACAAACTGTTATTGCTCATTCAGTTTTGTTAAATTTAATCACTTTACCTACTAACAGGTAGGTATTAGGTGGTTTTCCTCATGTATAAGATTAAAAACCTCTGCCTCATCTAAGTGGGCAGGCGATTGGTAAGATCACGATTTTCTTGTTTTAATAACCGACTCACAAGCCGGAGTAGGTTCTAATTAAATTATATTTTTTATGTTAGTTAAGTAATTACCTCGGAACTGCTTCTAACAAAATGCTATTACAGCTTGAATGAGTTGTTCTATGATAAATTTGAAAACTAATAAATAAATTGGTCGCTCCACATTGCTATACCCTACCAGGGTCATATGTAGGTACGCTGGATTTTTTCTCATTTAAAACCTGCATGTAACGCTATATGAATGCAATAAACTATTGAGTATTGAGTACATTTATTTGTAAACCTATTTAAAAATATATACTCGTATATTCGGTCGAATATATCTACTTTCAGTAGTACGTCTGTTACATCCACAGCTGGATATATACCGCTATCATTTCCCTGCGATCTCCCCGAGAGAACAAGAAGCAACATTCCTAAATTCCTCATTTCCTCCCGCTTTTTCAGTCCAGTATATTTAATAAATACCTACCTACTATAGTTTTAGACATAGACAGGTAGGTAGGATATAAGTTGATGAAAACAAGATTTGTTCCTTGTCACAAAACCAGCCCCAAATCAGTATAGTGCTGGTAGCAACCAGCGCTGGTCTTCCTTTGGGACCGGCAAGTCCAGGCAAGTTTAATGAAATATATCGATATTGTGACTGTCGATATCTCTATCCCTCTAATTGTATCTCATTCGGGCAGACGCTATAGTCGTAGTAAGGTAAGAGAAAGTGTATTTATAAGCCATTGTACTATCATTAAGGTTGACTGTAGGTAGATATATATAGATTTGGACATCTTTTTGGCCATGGAGCATATAATAATATGTACCTTTCCTAATCAGTGATAACTACGATCTGTGTTGACGTATAGAAGTTTGTGAGACAATATAGAAGAGTAAACCTAAAGTTTTTCCCTGAAATTCGGTCGAGATACCTAGGGGCTACGCGGCTAAAATACATAAGTCAATTAAATCGCCAATAAAACACACGCCTGTTTTTTTACAATTTTAGAACTCAGTCGTACCTCCGGTAGTAACCCTAAGAAATAAGTAGACACAGTAGGCGATCCCTGTACCGTCCAAGAAGTTAAACTTCTTTTATTAGGGATGGCAGACGGTGGCAACCGTTCTCTCTACGTGTTCGGCTGTTAACGTTTTTTTAGGTTATCACTCACAATCTCTTACTAGGACTTCCTGTGTCAAGGCATGGACACACACAATCACAACACGGAAATATTGGAGACCCGAGACAGACATCCATACTCATCACAAAAACCTTTGACTTTGACGGGATTCGAACCCAGGGCCCAGGGGACCAGAAGCTATGTCACTGACAGTAAGGTATAGTTGCTGTATTGTGTCTACTTGTTTGCGTCTTACTCTTTCACATCTAAATCGTTGAACCAAATTTAATTAATTGTACAGATGAGACTACAAAAAACCACGGCGAAGAAATGTAAAGGAGGTGAATTTTATATGCAATTGCAATATAATCTATAGGTACCTATTAACGCGAAAAGCCGTGGGCATAAGCTAGTTTACTATAAAAATTTAGGATTAGTAATGCGTACCGATCGACACAATTCGTAATCAAATACATGATTGCAGGAAATGTGTTGTTAGTGGATTATGTGCTTGTTTTGGTGAGTTACGTACAGTAGTACCTAGTACATATTTAGGACAATTATAAAGCAAGAAAACACAAATAACTTCGCCATATCTTATCTCTACATCAATATCAATGTTCCAGTTTGTCACATATAGGTATAAAGGTACGTGACGTAGGTACCTACTCACCTACAGTTTCGAAACGTTTGTATATTCGGTTACTTTTTAATTAAAAGCAGTTATTTTAATCAATTGCGTTAAATTACTATATGAATGGTAATTGAAGGACATACTTTATTTACATAATTAGGTAATAAAAACAACTAAGTATACAGGTACCTACGATACATTTTGCGAATACATATTATTATAGATACCTGTGTTACCTGAATAATGAAACATCTGGAGTTAATTTAAATAGTCTGTAAATAATCAAATATGGTTATAATTATGATTATGTAGAGTAATGAATAACGAAAAAAAACAAAAAAAAAACAAGATTTACCTACCATTTATATATTCATCAAGATTCCATATAAGTAGTCCATCCAACGTTACTGTAGATTTAATTGATAACAAACATTAATTAATACGTTCCGGTCCCATGTAAGATGTAATTAATGTTCAGGGGGAAGTAGAAAATAATATAATTAGTACTTTAATTGATACAGCACTGAAGTCTTTTATTCATTGCACGTTAGTTAGGCTCGCTGATGAGTGGGGCCTCACTAAAGTCACAGTTTTTTTTGTTATTATTTTTGATAAGTTTCACTGGGAAGTGTTTGTGTTCGGAGATGTTTGATGTACGTGAAAGGGGCACGCTAGACACACGTGCGACCCGCGCGGGAAGACTGCGTGGCGGTCGAGGCTTGGTGCGGTGGGGCGCCGCGCCTCCGCTCGACTAGTACCATCCACCACCGCATAATGCCAGCGGCGCTGATGTGCACTTCTCTTACTCCAATCTCAGACCAAACTCGTTTTATACGAAACAATTTTACAATGGTTTAGAATCGTGTGGCATTTAAAGCATGCCATAGAGGTGAGCACTTAGAGATTTTATCATTACAGTGATGGTATTTTTTGTTAAGTAATAATGAAATGTAAATTTCAACCTATTTCTATGTATGTACTTATTGCCTAGGTACCAACCATATTAAATACCTACAAGTACGTGTATCTTATATCTTGTTTAACAAAAAATACGGAATAATGAATTTATTTTGTGTACACTCATGAAGTCATGATCATGACTCATCAGTATCACAAACATTATTGAAAAACTATCTATTTAAGTACCTACTAAACTTATGTAAAACTTGAGTACGTTAAAATTAATAACTATGTATGTATTCTATGTAAAAATTACCAATTGCGAGTCTGGGCATATATCTAATGGGAATTGATAAAAATGGTGTTAAGAATTACTGTACCTTTACTATTTTCTAATGTAATTACAAAGAAGGTTCGAAAGCTACATATTGAGCTTCCAATATTGAGAAATAACACAGAATTGATGTAACTATATATTATAACAATATTACACAGTATATAATAATATTGTAGGGTAAGGATCAGAATCTTATAAAGTTAGATTCAGATGTTTAGCTTATGTATATAATATATTGTATTCGCTCACATTATATTTATATTATGTTTATATTTTTATATTATGTTAGTGATAAAATATTTTTTTGTTTTCCATGGGGGTGAAGTTGATTTTTGCTGTTAGTGCTTGGTTTCAGAACACGAAAAGCCGAGAAGTTTACTCATGAGTGAAATTCAATTAATTATATAATAATTAATATTTGTACTTGTAATTTTCACTATACTAACACCATCTAGCGAAGAACTTGCAAGAGGCGCGGCGGTAAAAAGCCGTAAAGAAGTAAAATACTTTTTACTCACTTGTGAATGTAGTAGCATTTTCCTCACTGAAATCGAAGTGTAAAACTTTACGTACCTAACTATAGATAGTCCCGAATTTAGGGAGTTTCGGCCCGCGATCTCCTCGACTTTCCGATGATCCACTGGCAATACAATACAAGACATTCCAAGAGCGATAGCAGGAGCACTTTGACAGCAAGCCCTACGCGATTGGTTGCAAAACGTCACAAAAAATCATACCAAGGACGGAAGCTGATCACCCACACATAAAAGCTATAACAAAAAGCAAGAATAAAAATAACACTAAAACAAATAATTATAGAAAATAACGAACAATTTAAGCATTATATCCACAAGTCGTAAAATTCTGTACCATATAACCAGCGTGAATTTTGCTGATATACGTATTTTATGTCAGGCTCGAAGTAGTGCCACTGTTCCTTTTCGAGTGTACTGACACGTTCTGTAACGTGGAGGATTTCAACTTGGAAGGTAGGTATCGTAAGATTCGTCTTCATTGTGAGAATGAGCTGAGTGACACTGGGTTCATATATTGATTTAAAAAGCATCAAATTGACGTATTTATTGCCCCAAATTTTGTCCTCAAAGTTTTTCAGTTCATTTAGTAATTTTGGAGGGCTCTCCACGCAGCTTAAGACCGAAATAGGACTTATCTCCAAACGCAGCAAAGAAGCACTAATATTGCGAGTCGTTTCTGCCGCGTTTTAGTTCAGCGTCGGAACTCTTATTAAAAAAAATGACACGGATTTTCGAAGTACATATCGATCTTTCGCGGCTATAATGATTAAAAAACCGATTGAAATCTAGAATACATATATTAACAATTCATTAATGTACTTTAAACAAGTTTTATAACGCTTTAACTATTGCACACTATTAGGTAGCGCCTACATCTTGAACTTTTAAAAGTTTTGAATTTACTATTCAAAGTACTTATCTATTATTATACAACGTTAATTTCATACCTTAACAAAATAAAACACTTTTCCTACTTGTTTTTAATTTGTGTATACAGTGCTGAAATAAAAATAATCCCCTAAAATATACCTACTCAGCAAAGTTACGGGATATTCTTCTTAGGATATCCTAAAGGTACTTGCTGCATTGACTATCCTTGTACATATGTCATTTATATATACTTAAAATAAAGCCACCATACTTTCATATGAACCTAGGCAGGGTTAGATTCAGTAGGAATTTAAATTTAATAATTTCATAAACTTTCACCACACTAGCTTGTCAATTGCTAGTTTTACTCATCGATTTCAGTGAGGAAATAGAAGTTTTTTTTTAAATCACACTCAGACCCCCGCACTAGCATTCCCTGTGTCACGGGAGGCATGGACACACACAATCACAGCATACAAACATCCAAGACCCGGGACAAACATCTACACTCATCGCACAAATGTTTGCCCCTGCCGGGATTCGAACCCAGGGTCCCGGAGATACAGAAGTCATGCCACTCACATTGACCACTGCGCCACGGCAACCGTCAAGTTTATGAAACTGTACCTATCTTAATAAGACCAAATTATGTGCAGTTTCATACACTACTTTATCTAACCGCATAAAATAAAATAGATAATGAAATTTACGTAAAATTACAGCATATTAAGGTTGCATTTATTTGTAAACGTTTAACGCCAAAATCCATTTGCTGGTCGCGCATGCGAATGTGTGCCGCGTCCACAGACTACCTATATGTAGAAAAACTGCATTACAACCTCCTTGATCCACCTGAAGCTGTATTTTAATGGTAAAAAAGTAACATTTCGATATAGTTGTCATAGAAGAGCTGTATCATAATATAACTTATTAAATTTATTTTGATATACCTAGGTATTGTCTATAAAGACAGTCATTCAAATCTTTTTAAGTTTTTAATCTTTATATTTCAGTATGAGATTAGATAAATGTTAAAAAATGCCAAAAATTTATAATTTTATTATACGATGTTTCATTCAGAAACAATTATAAATAAAAATATATAAACTGGAAACGCTCGAATTTTAAAACTTTTTATTCGCTTGTGATTTTTGGCATTTTTTAACATTTATCTATTGTTTATTTCTTAGAATTATATTTTATTAGCTGCGACCCGCGGTTTCATCCGCTTGGATTACGGTTTTTGCGCTACCACAATTATCCCATGAGAACTATACTTTATCGCGCGGATGAAAATGAATGTATGTGCTATTTCAAGGTAAACGCTGTCTTCACACCGAATTTCAAGAATATCCGTAAAGCCGTGTCATCGTAAAGAAGTAACAAACATACAAACGACTAACGACGGACAATATTTCGCCTCATAATATTAGTCGTACCTCGAATTCACCCGCATGGAATACGATTGTCCGTTACCTCTGCTACCCCACGGTAACGGTACCTACATTTTCTAAATTAGCCTATGCGCTATTTTGAGCTACTCAAACAAAAAGAAAAGAATAAGTCTTAGGTACAGTTCCCTAAGTTTTACTTATAATAGTTTTTAGTTAACAAAGAAAAGATAATAATTTGTAATCTGAGATTGGAGACGTTGAGGGAAGAGCACGCCTGATAGTGATTGAAAGCGCATTCCAAAGGCGCCTTTACCTACAGAAAAAGATGAACCGTAATGCCATATAATACCTAATAGTCCTACTACAGAAGATGCACTTGATTGACATTTTCATATGTGGTTCGTTTTCTTGAATAAGTAGGTATCCTACAAATCAAATGAGCATATAGTTTAAAAAATACTGTACCTTACGATTTGTTTATTGCCGCATTGACGAATCATGTTCGAAACATACCTACGATTTTTTTTAATACTGGAATGTGTCACGAAATCCTGTTTTTGTATATTGTTACCCTAATCGCAGTCAATGGAGAGCACAGCATCTGTGGCAGGCTGTAGGAAGACAATAGTTTACAAGTTATAGCTCATGAAGCAAACATGGAGTGACTTCATTCCTTTGTCTTTAAAACGCATTCAGTTTAGGCGTTAATTTTTTAACAAATTTGGGAGAAATCAAGAGTTAAGTTACCAAAAATGTTTGAAGGCAACTGCATAGCCATGCATTAAGAAGCCCTACATTTTGCATATTTTGACACGCACATAGTAACCTTACACTCAGCTTCTTCGTTGGAGGCACTAGGTAGTAGTTGCGCGCCAAATAAATATAAGATCGCATCGACTAACATCACTTACGACTTCGGCAGAATCTTCGGCAGATACCCGGCTAACGCTTCCAACAATGTCTGGCGATGATAACACGCAATATAGAAGATAATAACTAGAAGTAGATACCAAAGCTGATTTATATGTTTGTATTGTTACTGTAATTTTTGCTTATCTGAAGAAATAATTTCTTTATTTCTTTCTTTGGCTGATGGGAAGATCGTCAAGCAGGAATAGAACTTAAGCAATTTACACTGGGATATCTTGATTATGTGAAAGCCGTAAAGAGGGTGAGGGCACGATAAGTCTAAAAAGTAACTTACTCTTATGTGGAGGTTACCAAAAATATCTAGGTGGTGACAGATTTTTGTCCACAAATTTCTTGCCAACGACATTCTAACCATCGATAGCATTTTGAGCAGGTCATATACCTAACACTCAGAAGATAAAAGGGATAAATGCTAAAGGTCATTTAGATATATGCGCCGACTCAGTGGTGGACCTAGGATGCTCGGTCCACCACTCTTGGTACCACCAGCGGAGGGTAGAATTCGTTTTGTCGTTTGATTTTGAAAGCAGGAGACGTCTTGTGTTTCATTATATGTTTGAATGATTAACACACAGCTAAAAGTGATAAAAAATAAATCTTTTTTCACAGGTTATTCAGACATGGTGGCAGATACTTTTGCTTTGAGAATTCTGGTCCACCAATTGATAACTGATAGTATGGAGATATTAGTAGGGCCATAAATACATACTTCCATAACCTTTTCTTGTGGGGGAATTTGATGGGCGTTTTGATATTATTGTTATATTAAGGGAAAGTTAGTCATATTATTTTGTGATAGGGCTAAGTGAAGACTCTCTTTTGACTCCGAGTATTCTGTAGTAATTATAGAATACATAAGCAAATTAACAATATATGTGATAAAGCTGTACATTTATACAGTGAGCCTACCTGCCAGCCCATTGTCAAAGTATTTACTCTATCAGCAGCATTGGCCAGCCTGGTTACTGATAATTAAATATTGTGAAGCTCACCACGCTAGCCACGAAGCTCACGCTACGTCCTAGCAGTGTGCCGCGACTCTCGTGTTTGCCGTGGTGACCAGTAGCGGTAAAATTAGATTGAGAAGTTTATTAGAAAGTTATAAAGAAATCGAATAATACCTGGCTGGCAGTACAATCGACGCGATTCATTTTGTAAAGGGTGGTTTTTGATGTGATTGAAACAGATTCAGATGATTTGAAACACACAAAGTTTGCAGAACACTGTGTTAGATATAGAAACAAGTACGTAACAAATGTCTTAAAAAAGATTGGCAACGTATCGTAATGCCTCCAGTGTTACAGATACCCATAGGCTGCTGGATTGCCGAAATACATTTAAAAAACAATCTTGATTGTAGGAAAATTATAAGGCAAATAGCACTCGGAGAGTACCTACAGAACATATATAGGACCGACGTTAACAGTGGTCACGGTCAGAATGAGCAGGTGGAGAGCGGCGCGGCGCGGACAAGCCAGCTGATGTCACGTGATACTAGGCGGTAGTACGAATTTTACAAAATATATTCGTATAACATCAACAGTTATGGATATTGGAATAAAAATTCTGACCGTGTCTTGGCTATGCATTTATCTACCCACCAACTTAAGTTTAGTATGAATATTCTTCTTATTTTGGAAGATATTCAAATATTATAAAAGCAAGTTTTTGAAAAAATTAAACTATCGGAAGTAATATATCTAACCGTATTTTATACTAAGCCAAAGATACCATAAGTGAAAAAATGAAGCATATGATGTTAAACTATTTTTTTAAATATTTTACTCTGTGTCTACGGGTAAAACGTGGCACTTACGCGTAGTTGATATCACGATCGACAATTGTTCAGATCCTGATGATGGCTTCCGGAAGAAGCCGAAACAATTTCCCAATCGTGATATCAACTATACGCGTAAGTGCCACGTTATACCCGTAGAAACAGAGTAAAGTATATTATGAACGTGAATTTTAATCATATTTTTTTAAAGTTGCGATTCGTATATACGTACTTGTAGGTACAACGCCTTAAGCAAATGTTAATTGCCTGTTCTGTAGCTCACTAGTTATGTCACGTACTTGAGAACACACGTAAGACATTTTTTATGATAATTCTCATATTTGAGCTACTGATAATTGGTTAGCCTGTATTAAAACTAATACTAATTGACTGTCCTACAGCTCGCCAGTGTCCAAATTTGAGTTGTTGTCAATTATTGACTGATCGCAAGCTGCAGAACATTTATTATTAAAACCCAGTAAAGAAGAGCTGAGAGAGATAAAGAGAGGAAGACAAGGACTAGTTACCAAGTAGAAGATAAATATTTATTACTTACAAGGTAGCTTCTCTCTAATTTATTGTTATAAAACGATTTCAACGACTTTTGTTATATATTTTTGTAGAATGGTTAATATTATTGTTTTAATGGTGATGTTAATACGTCGTGATAGTGCCGGATCAACTAAGAATATCAAAATGTTAGCCGTGTTGTTATTTAAAAATATGCAGCCATTTCGGGCGTCTTATCACAGCCTTGGACCTGGTCCCCGTGCTACACATACAAGTCTTCTTATAAATTTTCATAGGACAGCATTCCTTAATTAAAGGTACTATTTTCTATTTATTTCTATTTTGGGTTTATTAACTACTGTTGCAGAATTTGTCTAAAATAACAATCAATACTATAAAGTGATACAATGTAGGTACTCCAAAAGATATTTGATTCAGTTATTTGCTCGGGTATTGGTCGGCACATTTGGATGACGCTCTTCACAGAAATATTTTGCTTGCGCTATCTATTCAAAAGTTAAGACTACGTTTTAAGCTATGGTTTTGAGTTCAAAGCTCGCAGTACATTCCAATCTAAATGTAGGGTTAACGGCTCTTGGGAAGCGAAAGGCTTCGGTTATTTCACAATGGCCTGGTCAAATTGAATGTATAAGACTAAAAATGCTTTTGCTGAAAAACGTTATTCAAATAAATGTTGATTGAGCGGTAAATATTGTAAAATGTACTGCAAATTAAGCAAGAACCTTTGAGTACCTATACAGCCTCTGCCCCTTGGTTATTTTATCTGAGGCAAGAACCAATTAAATGAAGTGGTAAAAACTGTTCAAAACTCACCTTATACATGTTATACAGCTTGTAAGACCTCTCATGGTCTTCCAGGCTCGTTTGAGGTGACTCCATTCTGATTGAGTCATTAATGTGTTGAGAACTTTCCCGGAAATAGTATTAGAACGGTCCATTTATGTCCCAAAATAGCACATTACCTACCACAAAACCATTACAATACGATATTTAAATCATATGCCAAAGTTTTTACATAAAAACAGATAAAAATGAATTGCAGATAAACTTTTATTTGGTTACTTTTCAGATTCGTTATGGGTAACTGTACAACGTTAAATAAATACAGCTTTTAACTTTAATAATGTTATGTTTGATATTTAATGGGTTAGTTGAAAACAAAGTGATCCGGTTAAAATACTTTAATTTTAAAAAAGTAATAAAATAAGCTTGATTAAATAATCGCGTATCTATTAGATATGTATATAATTAGTGATAATTTATGAACTTTTTACGTCGTATTATTTCAAAGGGTGGTTTTGGGCTCTTCTGATAACTTGCGCGATTAAGCCGACGGCAATTCTGCCTAAATCATGTGTACTCAATATTATTACTGTCATTACTTACTGAAATATAATGTCGTCCACCAACCCTTTTTCATACGTGTAAAACATCTACTATTTTCGAGTTAAAATTTATTAGCTAAAGCAGGCAAACAGCAATTGAAAATTTTGAAAAAGTTTTAATCTAATGATGTTTATAAAAGTATCCTAAATAGATAGCTTTAGGGAAATTTTGATTATTTTCATTGGTAGCTAATTTACGTGGGTCGGACGTTAACATGCACATACGGAAAAGTGGTAAAATATACATGTAAGTATTGTTTATAATCGAAGTGTGGTTAATTACAGGCGTTACGGTCGGAGAGCGCGCGGCGTGTCCAGCCAGTGGGCCAGCGGTGGCCACGTGGGAGGCACGCGGCCGGCGCGGTGCGACGCGGGTACTTGCGAATCCGCGAGGGAGCCCGCCGGAAACAGAGGTGTACCGGCGCTCCTCGAGTACAGAGAAGTGGCGGCCCGCGGCGCACCGCCCCTCCCGCCTACCCGCGCGAACACCCGCCCGCCCCTCGAACCATACACCCGCACATGCATTGCTTCGTCTCCACTCCACCACAGAACCTTCCTAAACACAGTACCAAAGTTCGTCTTCCATATAACCATTCCATCAAACTACCATTACCAAATACAAAACCACCATGTTGCACTATAAGGTCTCGATGCATGCCGTTAGCAGCCATTGTAAGCCACCGAAGCGTTATGTATTGACATTGAGAAAAAGTATAGTAGTGAAGAAGGCATACCAAACCTGCCCATATTCCATGTAAGCACCGGCGCTCGGTGATATAAGATCATTTGTGTTCCGTTCTCGACATTTCCTCGCTGCCTACACGACATGACTCCACCCCGCGCACTATGTTTGCCTTAATCGCGAATTAAGGTTCCAGTAATGTTTTCTGTTAAGCTTAAAGCTTAATTTGACGTCATTCATTAGAGATCCCGTTTCTCTAACAAATGAAGGGATTGGCAAATTGCGGTATTGATTACACACGTATCTACTCTAGGGTTAAGGGAATCCACTTTAACGGTTGTTTGCTCTATTTATAAGCTTAGACCGAGAATTGTATTCAGTATAATCGCGCGACCTGTAAGCTGCTGCGAGCGTCCTTCACCTTGTTATATCTATATTTACGTACGTGTACGTTTTATATTTCTGTAACTCTGCATTTGAGGTCAATATATATACTTATATATTATGAAGCCATGAACATTTTTGGCTTACTGTTATTCTCTAAGCCGTCATTAATAGAAGATAACACTTAGCTCTGGGGATTCTTACCGAATTTGATAAAAGCAGTAAGTTATTGTTTCATTGCAGTGTTCTGTTCAGCATAACTGAAATTAAGGTATTTTGGGTGTTAAATGTCATGTACGAGTTTTATCGTTTAAATTATGATGAGGCCGCATATCATAGATTATAATGATTAGGGTAAAACACAAGTTTTAGCACAATGTTAAATAAAAAGTATGGGTTATTTAAAGACAATTCGTCGTTATATATACTTAACTTAATGATTCTAACAAAATGTAGTATTTCTTCATGAATCTTGAACAAACTATCATTAGTCTATCAAAACTCTAACGAGTGAAAACACTTTCAAGTGGCCATCTGACTAACTACATATATCACTCACAAGTTAGAAGATCTATCACCAAACACCTTGTGTGATAAGGCGGTCTGATCCCACCATCGACAGTATCATCACTGTCCACTGACTTTCAGAAATAGAAAAAGACGTGTGGCACTCGGGGACTGCCGCGGTAAAGCTACTGCATAACATTTTTTATCAACTTTTTATAAGCAATTAATATATTAATAACTTATGCAGTAACGCCGATACAACCAATGCCACCTAGAGGCGAGTTGCTGAACTAAATAGACAAGCGTGATATTTCAAATAAGTCATTAAAAGTTCTGCTATTCATCGATAGATGGCAAATCTAAAAAGTATCACCGCTGTGCCGGTCGGAGTGGGGGGTGTTAGGTTATTTTCGTTACGGAATTTCTGGATTCGGTCTCTACGCCCAATGCCCGCGATAGAAGCTATGCAATAGCTTAAAAACTTTTTAAATGACATTGAGGCACGTTTTGATGGTAAAAACATTAATAAAGTTGTAACTGCAACACTTTTAGGATTACATCTTGAGCTACAATTTAAATTGAAAACATGAAGTTAAGCATAAATGTAACCGGTCCAGCCAATTTTCATATGCTCTTTACATGGTTGCTAAAATTGTGAATCAGTCGGCTGCAATTACCAACTATGGTTATGTAGAATCGATTTTGAGATAGGCCATTATCTTTTGGGGGAACTCGCTAGATAAAGATATGGTGTTGTGTGTACGGTGAGGGCCGTTTGTAAACTAAAGCGATTTGACACATGTAAACCTTTTGCATACATTTGTAACTTCAAACATTCCCTTCAATTTACATTTATGAGATTTGCGTGTTTGTATATTGTAATAAGAATATGTTTAGCTACCTATATAGCAAACGACGTAAAATAAACATCTGTTTCCCACCTAATAAGACTGCACAATTTATTATTATTAGATAACTCTTATGAAGCCTCATAACTGATAAAAATTATATGACAAAGCGGTGTGCATTTTTATACATATTAGACTGACGTTACGATTGTATTTACAACACTTGGCCTAATCTTGAACAAACATGGTTTTTTTGCTACATAAATCTTTAATTTGTTGAATTTATTATTTACCAGTAACGGAGTAATTTTTATTTGGAATGTAAATCAGCTAATCTATATTCCTAACTTACGAGTGTATTGTACGTAGTGGGAACGGAAGTAGTTGACCTTGCTCAAATGGCAAATATACATATAGTTGTATAACAGGTACCTTTCGTGTTGGGTAAGTCTGATTATCAAGCTTACTATTTATAAGTTATCGGGTATTTTTTTCTTATAAAATACTTACCTACTCCTTTTAAAGCTTTACGTTGCTGCAAACAAAACGTACCATCGAAATATTACTACACGAACTATTATCTCAATGTGACAATCGACGGGCGTGCGAGTCATTGAATTTGTAAACATTTTAAATGTATGACATAAGATTGACTTGAAGAAATAAACATCCATGATGTTCTGTCATTTACAATGAAAAAAATGTTTGAAGGATTATATTTTGTTTCACTTTTTGGTCACACATGCAAAGAAGATTAGGAATACAACTTACCTATATACTAATACTACGAACTTGCGTTTCGCACTTGAGAGACGAAAATTCTTCTCTCAGTATTAATGACTCCGGAAGCAAAACACTTCCTGCGAGAAGACGGAATCTGAACTAAGTATAGATAAAAAATAACTATAGCTTTTTTGCATCAACGTGTTAATTGATAGCTGTACATCATTATATAGGACTTGCAAAGAGTTTAGATAATTGTAGAAAAAACATGATTTAGGAGTTCGCTGGTGTGTCAGTTGTGTAATTAATAGATATATAAATTAGGCTTTTCATTAAAGTACTTTGTTATTTTGCAGTAGTCTAAAAGTTAAATCTACTATTACATTTACCGGAAATTCATGCATTATAATCAACACATGTATTTAATCTGCGAACAAATGGACTAATTATTTTTTCGTAGCATTCAATATAAATTATTGCGCGGTCATATATTTGATTTACACATAAATCAAAGGCCAACAACAAAATATGCTAAAGAATATTGCCTAACTAAATAATGGAATATCGCAAGCGATTGAAATTCCATTCCAACAAAATGATTTCCCACGGGCCTGTACCGAGTGAGTAATTATGTTGAGGCTTATCAACTTGATACATTCTTACTGGATTTTAATTAAATGATGACAGTTGAATGAGGTTGTACCTGAGGTAACCAGTCATGACTATTGTTAGGAACTATTGGTATCTCAATGTGTTAATGATTAGGAAAGTATTTATTGCCGCCACACAGCCTCTGACTACCATAGTCAGCTGCCTTTGTTTGCTGTCCAGTAGTTGATACTTTTACTTGTAAGCTTGTTACAGAACCTTGAAGAATGGTCGGTAGACTATTGAGCTTGAGGCGGTGGCTTGATCAGCTGCCAGGTTTTCATTAGTGTTTAAATGGAAACGGAAATCATCGTCAAATGATTTTTCTTTATGCAAACTAATCAAGCCAGAATAAACAGCAACCTCGTAGTGTAAGGTGATTTTTTAGTTATGCATGATAGAAGTCATCTCCATTCAATGACTATCATATATTATGTTTAAGATAGATATATTTTTTAGAATTCTAATGAAATCCTTACAAATGAGATAATTTAGTTTAGGCAAATAACACTCGAACTCATCTGTATAAGAAAAAGTTTACCAAAAAATGGAACCGACTTCAACACTCAAAGGTGTGAAATAACTTGTTGAAGTCTGTACCATGATAGTTCACAAAAGTAACTATCATCACAATATTGTGCTCATGGTACTGACTTCACACGTTATTTCACACTTTTGAGTGTTGAAGTCGGTTCCATGTTTTTGGTATTTTTTTTTTCACCCTGTTTAGTGACCTTTGCTCTCCGTGACTCACGGGATCAATTTGTCATTGTGTATGTTCGCCGATGTCTTCACCCGCAACTTTAATATCATCGAGGTATGCAAAGCACTTTTCCGTTATTGGAGTGTACTCAAAAACCGCTTGTCCGATTTTGATGAAATTTAAATGGGACTACCACAGAAGTATACTCTATCAAACAACAAGGGAATCATCAAAATCGGTTCATAAACGACGAATTTATCTGCAAACACACACAAAAAAATATATACGGTCGAAATGAAACAACCTCCTTTTTTGAAGACGGTTAAAAAGTCAATGTCACCTCAATTACTGGAATATTAGGGTAGGATAAAAAAGAACAAACTTCTGCAAATCGAGATTCATATTTTTAAAGTAAAACCTTCTTTAGCGACGTTGAGCACTTTTGTATGCGGAAAAAATGTTAAAATCGCGTCAGATCGTCAAAACGTCAGGACGTGACGTCATCGAGTTCGTAAGACGGAGCGAGAGTTGACTGCCGTTGAAATTTAAACTTAACATTTTCGTTTGTTGGTAGTTTTATTTGAGTCGTTTTGTCAAAAGTATTATTGAGTTCGGTCATCAAAACGCCGATATCATAAAGAGGAATGACTTCATTGTTTCAAAAAAAAAAAACGTCATCATGTTAATTCTATGTGTACCACTAATATTAAAAATCTGAAACTTTGGATGTATGGATCAGTCGCCAGAACGGCTGAACGGATTTGGATGAAATTTGGTATGTAGAAATTTCAGGTCCCGGAATAACACTGGCTACTTTTCATCATCATCGTCAATCATCACCACGCGGGTTAAATCGAGGGCGTAGCTCGTTATAAAATATAAATAGCCTTCCTTTCTCTATGAGAAATTATCGCAGACGTTCATACGCAGATTTCAGGGATTCCGACTATGTGCTCCACGGCTCTCTACGCAATCTCATTGTTCAGCTGTTTTCAGGGGAAGTTTCCGATACGCAACTAGTAAATCATCATAATCATCATCTCAGCCATATAACGTCCACTGCTGGGCGTAGGCCTCCTCATTGATTTCCACAAGGACCGGTTTCCGTCCAGCCAGCGGTTTGAGCGTGAAAGAGTAGTAGAAATGCTAAGTGTAATTTACGGCGATGCTATAATTGATAGATGAAAGTTTTTTACCCTGTACCTGTGGTCCCACGCAAACTGCGCAAGTGGGTCTGCTGGGACTTCATATTTTTTTGTTTATTGCATGCTATAAATATTTCGATGGTATTACGAGTATCCGTCACTTTATCATATCTGAATAATAGCATCCCTATGTACGTCCGTTGAACCTTATACATGATATAGGATAGGGTTTGGCAAAGGAGAGTTGACGAATTTTGGACAAAACTGATGCTGTGATAACTGACTGAACGTAGACGAAATCGCGTCAGCTATTTTACAATACATAAGTCGTCTTGTGTGTATCGACGTCGTGGAAGTGAGCGGATAAACACTGTGTCGGTGCTGATATAATCTTGGCTAAGAACTTAACAGGCTCATCTCCATCAAATAAACTTTCATTGATACCTCGATGGTTTGTTTACAATCGGTTAGTGCCATAAAAGTGGGCATGCCGGGCCGGGCCGGGCCGGGCCGTTCGTGTTGTGGTAGTCGGATGTGTTGCGAAGTAGCTCGGTCTATTTGTGGTGACAGGAGAGCGTGGGTGCCGCGTGCTCGAGCTGGAGTGGCAATGACCTTGACACTAAGCGAGTGGCCTTGGGTAGCACGTGGCGGCTGACACCCGCTGTCTGTTGTCGGAACGCCGCCTTTCCCAGGGGAGCCTATTGTGGATACGCCCGACACTTGCAATATTCCGCTACCAGTTTTTGCGAAAAGTTGAACACGGTTATTTTAAAATTACTTTATGCAAAGGATACTTACTGAGTGTAATATATATACACATATATATATATATATACATTTGTATATATGTATTTATATTTTATCATATGTTTACAATCACTGATAAATGTAAAAATTTAATGTTGCTACAACAGAGAAAATGGCTTACGGGTCACGTATGTTTCAAACTTTCGTTTATTTTGTATTTTCAAATAATACATAATCAGTTTATCACATTCCAACCGCTGGGAAACGGATCTTTCTCAAGAGAAAGGTCTATAAGCTATAATCCACTATGATGGCCAATGCGATTCGTTGGATAGGGCCCAATGTTAGAGTTTTCAACAGAAGGAGACCCTGGATGGCCTGATGTAACGACTATCGAATTGTATATAATCGAAAAAGTAAAATAGTCTGAAATGTCACTAGCTGACACCCCTCCAGGGTATGACTGCATAGTACCTTGTTTAACTGTTTTGATCCATTAATATCGCATAGGTATAAACTCGGCTCCTAAAATAAATGTTTAGGAGCCTATTTGTGAGGGATACAGTTCATATAGTCACGTGCTTCATAGCAAGGGGCTTTTTCAAGACTTTTGTGATTATCGTTCCATAAAATATATATACAGTTCTTTTCACTCCTAGCGATACAAAAGTGGTTGTACATTACTGCTAGTTTGACAGAATATGCAAGCACTGCAATGGACGTTCAGATTCATGTCTCATCCTGCTCGCAAATTCAAATAAAACGGCTGGCTTGATTGTTATGACAATTTTTGTGTATATGTGGTAGGTCTGGGAATAGGCCGTAAAATATTTTTCACACTCCTACCCCACCCTTAATTTTTATCGTGATTTAAGTATTTGTGTATGAATAAATATTTGAATAATTTAAACGATGATCATTCACGTGAAGTCATTTAAATGAAGTATCTTGTCACTTTGTGCTTTTATATGGCAAAACGAGGATTGTCCGGTCAGCACAGATTTTATATATATTTCGTAAACTTTAGTACATATAATTGAAAATGAAAATTCGGTCCATCGCATATCCATGATAAGCGAATATGTGAATGGGTGCGATTCAGAGCGGCGGCGGCGACGTGCGGCAGCGTGTCGAGTGCGGTCGCCGCGGGGCGGCTCGCCGGCGAAGCGGACTCTAAGTAGGTGCTACGGTAGCCAGTCTTGCCGATATACGTTTACGAGCTACGTCTGACACTCAGCACTAACTTAAATCACTGTGCAAACAGTATTTAAGGTTTATAAAAACAAAACAACAAAAATGATAATTAACGAAAATTATAATCATGCTTTGGCGAGTCACACAAGTCGCGGAGAATGTCTTATCTGTAAAGTTAGGGTAATTCTTTATCAACATTTAATTTTAGCAATAATATATAGGCTACCAATAGCTAGTGGATTGCTCAATTGTTATTGTAGTGGCTGCAGTATTGTAATTAGTTATTAGTGTTTTATTTAGCACATTTGAGACTTAATATTATATAAATCAAATTCAAACTTCATAAAAGAGTATTTTATGAAGTAGAGTAGAGAGGACATTCCGATAATACATAACGAAAATCAATTTGAGCATTATTTTCCAGAGTTTCCCTGGGGCGGGGCGCAGGTAAGGATCACGATAAATGACGCGTGGTACTACTGCCACTCGAGGGACGGCCACCCGTATTTGTCGATTTGAAGGTTAAAGGCTCGTTCATTCACTATTTCATTCAATGAATACAGCTACGAGTACTTTCATGGACTTGATGTACGAGATGTCACGATGTCACAAACTACTTACTGAAAGAGGCATTTTTGTTAGATGAAACTACACTTACATTCAAGGATTGTCTGATAGTTGTGGCATCTTGATGGTGTACATTTGAAAAAAATTCTAGCTTTTGTCTCTGGGTTTGCTCGGGTTAATGTTAACTGCGAACACATTTTCGCGGCTGTAATACTTTTTCTTTAATGTCTTTGTACCATTATATCCTTTTCTGTACCCCTGTGTAGGGTAGTATGAAAGCATAGCATACAAATAAACTCAAATAAATATTAGTTAGGATACGAAATCCATACATAAAGTTCAAAGGAGCTCCCGCGGAGAGGATTTATTATGTCATGAGTATCTGCAAGTGCATTCTCTGCTGATGTTCTCGTTCGACCGGTCCCGCACTCGTACTAGTCGGTCGACTTAGAGAATTTCTATCTCTAAACAGACGTCAGAGAAATTATCGGTATTTGTGTGCAGGCGGCAAACCAGTAATGCGAAGGTAAACGAGGTGGTGGTTGTCAAAGAATGCGTGTGACACGGTGCCGGCCGGCGGCGGCGGCGGAGAGGCCGTACTCCGTCATACGCGCGCCCGGCCCACGTGCCGCGCTCATGAATGAACGCCTCGCTTTTTATCGCCATTTGCTTGAAAGCGATGGTTTAGCTGCCGACACCTGTAATTTGCGTGTTTGTGTGTGTCAATCACGTTGATTGACGGGCGCTTTGTGTAAAAACGGTATGTGTGCAATATGCACTTGGGGAGTACCGGAGTTGAACTACAGACCACACACGCCTCATTCAACATAAAAACAAATGAACATATCAACTATTTGCGCTTTCGATATTGAACGAAATAACATAATTATTTTTTTAATTTATCTCCATAGTTACCGTTGAATACTTACTGTTGTACGTATATATACTGTATGTAGTATATACTTTGTATCAAAAAAACTTGGTGTACTGAACAAACCAAAGCGGTACTTCACGTCAACGCAAAGGCTTTTGCTTACACAGCGCAAGCCCGACTCACATGGAGTACTGCTCTTACTTTAGGAACGGTGCACCCAAGTATCAGCTCGAGTCTCTGAATGCATTATAGCCTAGAGCTATCAGAATGGTCAACGACCTCAAACTCATTAAAGACCTAGAGCCCTGTATGCGTAGAGATATTGGGCAGAAACCTGTGAGTTTTCTACCGTATATACATTGGGGAGTGTTCTGAAGAGCTTTTCAATCGGATTCCGGCAACACGATTTTACAACCGCAGTAGCCGGCACCGCTTGTAAGCTCATCCACATATTCAATAATATGTGGATGTGACTCCCATTACTCAATAGTCATGGGAGTCACATACTGTGCGATTCCATAGATCGTTTCTGCCACACACCTGCAAAATGTGAAACGAACTCCCTCCCTAAGTGTTTCCGAGTAGCACCAATATCGGATTCTTCAAAAGGAGAGTTAACAGAGTCTTAAAACGGATTGGCAACGTATTGTAATGCCCCCATTATTACAGATATCCATAGGCGGCGGTGAGCGCTTACCAACAGGCGGCCCGTCAGCTTGTTTGCCACGTATTACATTAAAAAACAGTTGTGTCATTTTGTCGACTTTACACCAATATGTTTTAGCACCTTAAACATTTTATTATTATTATTACATAAAATGCTGCGCCATTACTATTCCTTCGTTATAAGTCCTTGACCATCGGATGAAATAGAGTTCTAGGAAATGAATTGCCTAAGTGTTACCGATACGCGCGTGAGACGTCAAATTAATTTGCAGATAACTTACATAATTGCTTGTTATCATTTAAATGTAGCTACGTAGCTACGAAAGATCTACGAGATCAGCTACATAGGCGTGTCGTAGAATTGCTCGTAGCAATTGACCTATTTGGTGTTGAAGTTTTCTCTAATCGAAATCTAAACGATAATTGAAAAACATATAGTTCTAACCAGTGAAAACATTGGGCTGAAATTAGAATTATTGAATGTAGCCAGGTTATAGCATGACAAGACTAGTAAGAAGAACCCATATCCACTGAATAATGTTCACGTATGTTTGAACAGTTTTTAAAAACTCAAGCTTCATGTCGGAGCGTGTGAGATACTCAAACAAAACAGAAGCCGTTAAAAGAAATAGATTAAACTGTAAGTTTTGCTAGTACTCGGTTTGTTAACTAAGTGAAGTGTAGCACTTGTTTTTCGATTTGTGCCAATAAATGAGGGTAGTATGAACGGCAAGGTTATTACAGTACATAAGCTGTGGCAACCGTAGCCACTAGCCGGCAATCAGTCGAGGCGAGGAAGTCGTACCGAACGGACGCGCAGAGGAATAATTATTGTGAGTCATCTATTGGTATATCTGTAACTGTTAAATCTCTCTCTCTGTGTGCTTTAACTGGAAGAACATAAGGACCGGAAGTGAGAGACAATGTTTTCATGATGTAAAAGGGCCTTTTAATCCACCGCCGTGGGTCCACAAGTCCCAGAGCTTCCGAGTTCGATGACCACTCGCGCGCTAAATGCGCGCGAGTGCGAATACGAGTACTATTCACACTCATCGACTTAGGCTAACATAATTTTATAACTGTGCTCACTATAAACTTCCATATGCCAGTTGAAAGTCACCGCTCTCACCGCGCTATAATGCCAAGAAACGTGTCTCACTTTGTCATATTTTTTTTTTATGACATACAGACGATTGTAACGTCACAATACAATACGATACATTGATGTCAAATGCCCATTTTCTGCTCGGGAAAACTCTGCGACATCTCTTCGTCCAAAATACCGTAAAGCCTGAAATCGAAGATCTTTAACATTATGATGACATTCTAAGGGATGACTTACAAAACTGAAATGTGATCTCTGACTATGGGCTTTCTGAGCAGGCTCTAAGTCGCATAACGAGCTATGGCTATATTCGGGGCTTCTCTACGCGATCGAATCAGAAATGAGCCGATCCGTAGAAGAACGAAAACCGATATAGCCCAATGGATTAGCAAGTTGAAGTGGCAGTGGACAGGACACATAGCTTGAAGACCTGATGGCCGTTGGGGTCGAAAGTTTCTCGAATGGAGTCCACGAACTGGCAAGCGCGGCATAGGATGGCCACTGACAAGGTGGACAGACGACCTGACTAACATCGCAGGCAAGGGCTGGATGCGGGCCGCTTCAAACCAGTCCTTGTGGAAATCAATGAGGGAGGCATTGGTCCAGCAGTGTATGTCCTATGGCTGAGATGATGATGAAGATGATGAATACATTAATACCGCAGTGAAATGTATGGAACTTAAGAAGAAACCATTATTATTATGCAGTATTATCATCAACCAAAGTCACCGAATATGTGAAAGATGATATAAACCTTTCACATATTCGGTGACTTTGGTTGATGATAATACTGCAACTGCTCAACTTGTATAAAGCACAGATTCGATTGTGTATGGAGTACTGTTCTCATTTGTGTGACGGTTTGGCTAAGTACCAACTTGAGGCTCTTGAGTCAATAGAGAGGTGAGCTAAACGGCTCATCAACAACGACTATCAGCCGAGAAGAGACTTTAAAGCCTGCAGCACTGACGTAAAGTCTCTGCTCTGGTTTTACATGATTTGATTCCTCGATCCCCATTATATCTGAGAACGACCAGATGGACGGCAATGCGACATCCATACATGGTATATGTTCCAACTTATCGCACGAAGTGTTTGCTTCCACATTCATAGTGCGTACAGCTAACCACTGGAATTCGTTATAAATACAATCTGGACATCTTCAAGTCACGAGTGAATAATTTTTTTCATCATTTTTGTTCATCACCTTTCAGATTAGACCGTCAGGGCAGCCGTGCTCCATCGTAGACCGCATCAAAACTTAGCATCAGGCGAGATAACGGTCAAACGCTTGGCTAATCCAAATAAAAATATATAAAAAATTTGGGCAGTGATCATTACCAACTTGGGTGCTGAGCATAGTACGAAGCGAAACAAAAACTTTTTGAACATAAGTGTGAAATAATTTTCAAATCGGCTCAGTAGTTTCGGAGCCTATTCAATGAAAACAAACAAACAAACAATCAAATCTTTCCTCCTTATAATATTAGTATAGAAAAATACCAACAATAAAACAAAAAAAAAATAGGATAGCCATTCATAAGTTTTACCTGTCTAGTACCTACTTAGGGCCCTGGTTCGAATCAATACACAATACCTTATTGCATCATAATTATGCATACATAATAATGATAATATGTCATTCATTTAATAATATGTAGATTATTAGCAATGAACACCTTTTCACACAACTATTAATAAATAGTTAAAATAAATATTAAACAAATTTAATAATTTTTCACAAGTGAGTAAAAAGTATTTCAAATTAGAGAACGACCAATCAGAGAGCACGAAGTCCTTCCAGCCGCGCGCCTATAAGTTCTTCGTTAGCTCGTGATATTTTGACATTCCGTTCCCCGCTCTCGAGTGGGTCGCACGTGTTCGCTCCAAGCTGTGGAATTTCATCCCACTTGACCGCGCTCGCCGACGCTCTCTCGCCCTCTCGTTCTCGCGCCATATCGCCGACTCTTCTCTCCGTACGAACTTTCCGCGCAGTGACTTTCAGTGTTGTGACATTCAGTGCCTGTGCAGTGAAACCTAACTCGGACTATAAACCCTAGACTTCGAACATTAGATTCTCCACGCATATTGACTGTGTTGTGTAATCAATGTTGGTGCTTCTCACCTACCCAGACTTTTAGACTATAAACATTGGACTTTAGATTCTTCCGCGCATATTGACTGTGTCGTGTTGTGTTAGCGATCTAGGTGCTTCTCACCTACCTGGATTATAGACTTTAAAAATTAGCTATTAGATTTTTCCACGCATATAGACTCGTAGTGTTTGAGACTGTGTTGTGAAAAGTGTTCTCGGTGCATTGCACTATAGACTATTACGGACATTGCGGACGCTCTGTGATCTGTGTTGGTTTACGAAGTGGTCTGTTGTGTCGCGATAGTTTTTGCAGCCCTCTGGATATTGGTATCGTTCCCTTTTTTCTCACCGACCCTCTCGCGTACATTTTTTATCTTTATTTTATATTTCTAAACTGTGTACGTCTGTGTGTGTGTGTCTAAAACTTGTAACGTCCTTATTTACCGTCCCCGCCGCCTCACGGCGGGGAATGTTAACCCATTCGTGCCCAAAGTCCTAAGCCACCTCACTTAGGATGGCTAGCTCCGAGGCCCGCTCGCCCACGGCCACCGACATAGCCCGGTGGCTGACTAAATACCACCCCCAGTTGGTGGACCAATTCCACGCCTACCACGCCGCCGACCACGCCGCAAATTCGCGCGCTCCCGTACCCGACCGCCCGCTAACCTGCGAAACCTCCCCCGCGACCGCGACCCCGACCGCGCCTGAACTCCCGACCTCCCGCGATGACATCTCGGAATCATCGGATTCCGAGATGGAAATCGAACAGCGTTCCGACCCACCCTCCGACGTTAATAGTGAAGACGACGGCTTTCAAACTGTCGTCTCGGGTAAAAGGAAACGCGCTGCTAGGCGCGAATCCTCCACCCCCTCTCCTCCGCCGAAGACGCAATGTGCGGCCTCCGGCAGTAAGACTCCTGGGCCCTCTGCCCCGTCTCCCCCTCCGTCTATAGCCTCCCAATCCCAAAACGGCGCCCCTTCTCAAGGAGCACCCGTCGAGGGACGCGTTAAGGCCCCACCCCCTCTGTTCATTCAGGACAAGGGGATGTGGGACAAAGTCTCGCGAATGATGATCCCGCGCGGCATCAGTTTTACGTCCGCGCGAACCACCCAGACCGGTATAAAGGTACAGGTACCAACACCTAATGACCACCGCGCCCTTACCCGCCTGCTCCGCCTCGAAAGCATAAGCTTCCACACTTTTGCTCTCGAGGAGGAGAAACGACTCCGCGTAGTCATCCGCGGACTCCCCAAGGAGATTAGCTCCGACTCGATATTAGTTGACCTCAAAAAACAGCAATACCCGATACTCGAATGCCACCGCATGTACAGTGGCAAAACCCGCGCTCCATACGACATGGTGCTCGCCATCCTCGACCGCACGCCGGCGGGGAAGGCGATCTTTAATGTTAAGGAGGTAGTAGGTCTTTCGGGCCTCGTAGTCGAGGCCCCGTATAGGAACGGCCCTCCCGGTCAATGCCACCGCTGTCAGCTGTACGGCCACGCAGCCCGGTTTTGCCATGCTCGCCCTAGGTGCGTCAAGTGTCTAGGCGACCACGGCACATCCGACTGCTCTCGCACGAAGGATAGCCGCGAACCCCCGAGTTGTGTACTCTGTGGCAACCAGGGGCACACTGCGAATTATCGCGGTTGCCCTAAGGCGCCACGGTATACAAATCGTGGGACCTCTAGGCCCGCTCCACTCATGCGTCCGCATATCGCCCACGCACAACCAATAGGCCATAAGCAAACCACGTTATCACAGATGTCACCGTCGACACCCGCCCCCGCGCCTTCTCATAACGCCTGGTCCAAGCCCCTAAGTTTGGGTCAATCGCGACCGCCGCCCGCTGCAAACCGACCTACCGTCGCCCCGACGCGCCCTTCAGCTCCCCCGGCCGCGCCCCGCGCCCCGGCCCCGTACCGCGCGCCCGCCGTAATGCCCGTTCCTAAACAAGCGAAACCGGTTTCGCTCACGCAAACAAACCTCGCCGCTGACCTCGCGCTTGTCATGGACTACGCGATGGCCATAGACATGGACGAGGTCAGTGTGCTCGCACACAAACTTCGCTCCGCGACAAACCCCAACGCCCGATTACAAGCGACGCTCGAGCACGCGTCTATCCTCAGCACCATTAGGAGCTACTCCATCACCAACTCCATAAGACACCAAGATGGCTAGTACAACCGCTAGAGTTAAACCGCGCGCCATCACGATTGCTACGTTCAATGCGGACGGATTTTTCAATCAACGCGACATTGTTCACGAATTTTGTAAGACCCATCAGGTCGACATCCTCTGCGTGCAAGAGACCTTTCTCAAGCCCGGCAGAGCTACGCCCAAGTTCGCAAACTACGCCGCGATACGGAACGATAGATTACACTCCGTAAAAGGTGGTACGTTGATATATTACAAAAGGTCCCTACACTGCATCCCCTTAGTCACGCCCACGTTATCCGTGTTAGAAGCCTCGGTTTGCCTGCTAGGTATGACAGATCATCAACCTGTCACTATCGCCTCGTGCTACGTCCCTTCATCCAAAGAACTGATTCCAAGCGATTTAGAGACCCTCCTCTCAATGAGTGACTCCGTCCTTCTGATAGGAGACTTCAATAGTAAACACGTTATGTGGAATTGCACTGCCACTAACAAAAACGGTAAAATACTCGATGACCTAGTTAACTTGTTAAACTTTGATATTATCGCCCCCACGGAGCCCACTAGATATCCCTACCAAGACGGTCATCGTCCCGACATACTCGAAATAGCACTCTTAAAGAACGTCACGCTTCGGCTGCGTTCCATAAGAGTGATTCACGAACTTATCTCAGACCACCGCCCAGTTCTTCTAGAACTCGGCCCCGAACCGACCGACAATACACCGACATACAAGACGATAGTGAACTGGAAGCAATTAGGGGAATCCCTAAAAGCGATCAGCTCACCTGACCTTGACAAAATACCCGACGACATACAGACAGTAGATGACATCTCCCTTTCAATAGACGCCCTCAGCGACCACCTCCGCACCGTTATAGGTGAGTCCTCGAAGAAGGTCATCGCGGCGGCCGACCACCGCTTTGAGCTTCCCGAGGACGCTAGAAGGCTACTGACTCAAAAAAACGCTGCCACTAGGGCATACGATTCAATTCCCACCCCTGAGAATAAAGCAAACATGCGCTACTTACAGCGTGCTGTAACTAAACGCATGGCCGAGCTGCGTTCTCAAAGGTGGGACGACACACTCTCAACCATCGCACCATCCCACCAGGCGTACTGGCGGATGGCACGAGCACTAAAGACAGACCGCCCACCAGCCTTTCCCCCCCTACTCAGACCCATCCCTCAATCCATCGCGTTTTTTGACGAGGATAAAGCCGAATGTTTAGCCGATAGCCTAGAAACCCAATGCGCCCCCAACGAGGACCACGTAAACCCAGACCACGTTCAGTTAGTCGACTCCGAAGTCGAACTCGCGAATACTGTCCCCATATCAGATCTCCCTCCCATCCCACCAACTAAATCTTCCGAGGTAGAGTCCCTCATCAAGGGCCTCAAAAAACGTAAGGCTCCAGGAGCAGACGGGATTAGCAACAAACTGCTCAAACACTTCTCCGCTCCCCTAGTACACCTGCTAGTTAGCATTTTCAATGCCGCCATGGCTAACGGCATGTTCCCAGCCGCCTGGAAACATGCAATAGTCATCGGCATACTCAAACCAGGTAAAAAAGCCTGCGATCCGTCTAGCTACCGCCCCATCAGCCTCCTCAGCGCTCTGGGGAAGCTGTATGAGCGCATCATTCTTAACCGCCTCTGGCCCCTCATTAGGTCCAAAAACCTTCTGCCAAATGAACAATTTGGCTTTAGGCCCCGACATAGTTGCACACATCAATTACACCGCGTCACCGAGCACATTTTAGAAGGTTTCAATCGGAAACCCAAACCTCAATCCACGATAGCCGTCTTCCTCGACGTGGCTAAAGCGTTCGACAAAGTCTGGCACAATGGCTTAACATATAAGCTATACGTTCTTGGCGTGCCAGATCGTCTTGTACGAATAATACAAGACTTTCTCACAGATCGAACCTTTAGCTACCGCGTCGAGGGTACACTCTCTACCCCACATCACGTCACAGCAGGGGTCCCTCAGGGGTCCACGCTCTCTCCCGTACTATTCGCGCTATACACTAGTGACATCCCAAATTCCGAACCCTCAGTTCAGATCGCCCAGTTCGCAGATGATACAGCCATCTACTGCACTGGGTGGCACCCGAATAGACAGAGAGCCGCCTTACAGCGAGCCATCACCGACATCGGTGCTTGGTTCCGTAAATGGCGGATCTCTGTCAATCCAGACAAAAGCACAGCAGTGTACTTCACTGTCAAGTCAGTTACGCCCAAACCGCTATCCCTCTTCAATAGACCCATCTCATGGGCTAAGTCAGCTAAATACCTAGGCGTCACACTCGATCGTAAACTCACCTTCCGTGAACACATCAAAACGGTTCGCAACAGAGCAGCCTTCGTTATGAACCGCCTCAGTCCCCTCATAGGCAAACGTAGTAAAATGTCCCTTAGAAATAAGATAACACTGTATAAAGTCTGTATACGCCCTATTATGACTTACGCCTCAGTCGTATTCGGTCACGCGAACAAAACTCCGCTCCATACACTCCAAGCAATCCAAAATAGATTCATGCGCAACGCAACCGGCGCTCCGTGGTACGTACGGAACGCCGAATTGCATTGCGACTTAGGCCTCCCCACAATCGCCCAACACATCAAAAACTGTTCACGCCGATACTTCGATTCCGCGGCCCACCATCCGAATCCCTTGGTAGTCCAAGCGGCCTATTACTCAACTGACTCGACCGACCCGTGGTTCACGCCCCCTCGCCGGCGCCCCCGTCACGTGCTCGTAGACGCAGACGACCCGATACCCGTGCTTCAGGCAGCTCAAACTCCGGCTAATGACCCGCGCTCTCATAACTCGATCTCCAACCGTGACCTAGTCAGCGGCTTCGGGCTCGCTGGCTTCACGGTAAGACACCGAGCCCGCCGTAGACCACTGCGCCGCAGGCCCCCGATTAGACGTATCACCCATCACTCAGCTACTACCCATCTTGGTGGCTCCCCAACCGATAGGCCGCGCCATAGTCTGCGACGTCCACACACACAGACGCTACCTCGTTTAGGCGATAGCCCAAGCCGAGGTCCGAACCCCTGAGGTGCCCTTGCGCTAGTCGCACCCCCCCCTCACCCCAACCCAAAATCGGCTGAGTGCCCTCTGCACTCGCCAAAAGTCCGGTGAAGCCGTTAATACCCCATGTGGTAAACAGCATCAAGTCATTTCTAAAATAAATAAAATGATATTTTGATAGTTAGATTTTTGGCGCTTCGCTAAGCTCTGGGTTTTCTTTTGTCTAATATAATAATCCTAGAACCCTTCGCGTGCTCAGGTTTCAACTTTCAATCCTAGCACTCATGCCAAATTTCAACTTTACCCACACGTAAAACAAATTACTAGTGTTATTTGTTAAATCTTTTAATTCTTGGTTAAAGTTCTTTAGCGTTTTGTTTTGCTTTTCTTTCTCTTCGTTCATGGTTCTTCTTTGGAACCACTCGCTTCGCTCGCGTCAATCCTATAACCCTTCGTTTGCTCAGGTTTCAATCCAAGCATTCACGCCATAGATCAACATTACCCACATGTAAAGTAATTAACCATTTTTTTATTACTCTTTGCTCAAACGAAATTCCACTCCAGCGTGACCAGCCTTTATACGAAGCTGTTACAATAACGTTATAACATTTACACTTTATAATATTTGGTTTGTAGCTCATAAGAAGTAGGAATAGCTACAGTAATGTACTACGGTACATTTCCATTTACTCATAAATAATGACAGCCTGATTTGCATTACTCCAAAACGAGTTCATATAAATAAGGTAGGTAGTAAAACTGTAGTCGACTTCAGGCCGCACGAAATTGACAAAAACTCGAATATAAATTCTCTCAAAAACTTGCAAACTCTATTACTTTTAAGCAAGGAAAAGGAAGGAATACACATTTTATATTAAATAGCTCGTAGCCCAAGTTTCTCTGTTAAAGTCGGAAAATTGTGATCTTTGCAATGCAATTGAGTTTAATATTATTCCCTTCCACGTCGAGAGCTTTAAATCTAATTATATGGGGACAACAGCGATGACGTAGCGTCGGCAGAGAGAGAGACAGCGATCACCGCCAATACGCCAATTTACACTCACCAAATCGAAACGTTACATCAAATAAGATAAACGGGCAAAATTAAATCGAAACCATATTGGAAAGAAACTTGAATTCAATGGGAATCCTCGAATGCGTAGTCTACATTCGCTACACATACGACTACGTGCCGATATGGCTACACAAACGCAGAGCACTCTAAATGTGATACAGATAATATAATAAAATAAAATTGCGATACGAATTCGTGAGAAAATTTAAATAAATGACTTTTCTGTTTGCACATAAAAGAAATATATTGCGGCACAATGAATGTTGGAGGGTGGTGTAGGGAGAGGTAGTCGCGAGGCGGACGAGAGACGGCGCCGGGGGCAGAGGGGGGCTTAGGGTAGGGGAACACTCGGGTGGCGGGGGGTGACCCACTTTAACGGGACAAGTAATATTACTTTTTACTTTTAGGCAACTATTTCATGTTTTATGGTGATAATAACATACATACATACTCGTATATGAGGTAATCTGTACATGACTACATCTTGAGTTACAATAACTCTTTTCCAAACATTTATAGCTTCATGTATGGGTTAACTCTTTGCTTGGTGGAATGTTAACATTCTATTTTTTATTTAAATCATAATATAATATATTAAAAATATTATTCCGCAAGAAAATGTCGATATAAATAAAGCGAATTAATTCCCGTACGGAGAAGATGGAATCTAAATTAAATATTGATTGTACGATTTCATTTCAGATAAGTAAGTACGTAGTCCGTTAAAAGTTGTAACTTTATTCGGCAGTATGTTTATACTTAAACGAGCAAATATTGATTAATTAGATTGAACGATTGCTTAGTAACTCAACATCAATTTTACATACGAAGAAAACAGTAAAAGTTGAAACATGGTAAAGTCTATAAAAGGGGAAAGCAATCATACGTCTGATTCTAAACGAACACAATGCTCCTACAAATTGTATATGCGATTGTATGCTTGTATATGTGTACATGTGTTTAGTTATTGATACAATATGAATAGACGCGGCTACTCAAGTGTATACAAAATATCTCAGGTTTTCCGTTTGAGTCCTGGCTCTGTCTGATTTATTTATGTTCACTTGTAATCTCCGAACAATCCTTTAACGGATAGAGTAAAATTTTGATGAAATTCAGGTAGTAGTGTGTTCATCCGCACTTACGACGAAAGGGACACTTATTTTGAAACATATACCAAAATGGAAAATAATCATTGCATCCGTCCATGATACATTCATTCATGTCAAGAAGTCGTGGCTTGTGCATATGCTGCCAAAGAGTCTGTAAAGCCCTTCGCAAGTGCTGCGTTATGTACGAAGTTGAGTTTCTTGTCATGTTTATACGGTGCGATATTGACGTAGCTTGTTTACACACATACCAACGTTGTATGTGTAGGTATTCGTTATCCCACACTCTTGTTTTGTGTGGAGGGAGGGTATTCGTTTGAATTTAATTATGTTTTCCTGCATATTAATTTTATATTAAGGTTATTCTCGTAAAAATCAGATTTTAATCAAATTAGTTTCTTTATAAATTTAGTTATGTATATTAACTTAGTTTTGTAGATGCTTGTTTGCATAATCATAATATGTAATTAAGTTTGAATAGAAGTTTAAAGACGGCTCGTATACTTAATTGGAGGTAGATATATAAACATAATTATTTCTCCATTAATCGATGTTAAGTGTTTATATGAAATTAATAAAGGTTGAAAAAGGCTTGTAAGGCTTTAGTTCAGACTCAGCCGCGTATCGCAAACACTAATGTATAGATTTTTTTTAAGGTCGGTACACGTGTCGTCTTTGCAGCATGCGAAGGAATTAATTTAACATCATTATTATATACAACTATTAGAACACAAACATTTCATATCAGTCAACGGGAATATTTATCATTTCCAATCAGTGCAATCTCTTGTCATCCCTATTAGTACATATTTGTTATTTGTAAAAGCTCAAATCTTGCAAGCTGAATTAGTCCTCCTATAATATTAATTAAATTTGTATACATACGAAAGCTTATATGTTTGTGTGTGTGTGTGTGTTACTTATATTTGGGACCACTTAGCACTAAAATAGTAGAACGGATTATTATGGAATTACGTAGGTATACTTTTTTTTAGATCTTGGAACATAATTATAAAGTACTTTTATCGTAGATTTTTCAAGAGAAAACGTAGTTGCAGAAGATGGTTGGATGCGAGCTGCTTCTAGCCGTTGCAGTCCTTGTGGGGATCAATGTGGAGGCGTATATACAGCATTGGACGTCATATAGCTGATGATAGCATATGATGATGATCAATTTGCTTTTTAAAGAAGAAACAATAATACTTCAACCCCGATATCCTTCCTCCGGTAGAACAATATATCATCAAGGGGTTTAGTATATATCCAATAATAAAATAAATAGGGGCATCTACGAAAACTACAATAATGTAACCCAATATGTATTTGCAGGTTGAAAGAATTGAGTATTACCATAAAGTGTATATACAGAGTTGTGGACTTTACTGAGGTCGTTGTTGTGGACATATATAACGGTAAAATCATACTCAACAGGAGAACCCGCAAGGCGCAGCTAGTTCCATGATGTAACGCCTACCATAAACGTGTTTGGCCCCATTGCATGACATTACAGAAATTGAACGCAGGATTCGTTAATATAAATGAGGTCTTATGAAGAAAAAAGCCATCGCCAGTAATTCGAGGGCAATTTAGGTGTCGATTATGGTTCATAAATTCTGTTATTTAGCTAAAAATACCTCCTAATGGATTCGATAAAAGGTCTCCTGCACCTAATCTCACAGTCAAAAGTATATAAATGAAAAAACTTTTAATTTTTTCCTTGAAGGAGCAGCCAAATAGGATTTTTCTTGAGAGCTTTCATTGAAGTTAGTAACTTTATGCGACCAGAGAAATAAAATTCTTTTCTATAATAACGTATACCGGACTTAACTACTTGCAAGTCTTAAATAATATAAGGTAATTTGAAAAAATATATATAAGTGTAAATAATTAAAATGGAAACCATCTTTCTATGAGTGTACGAAGTAGCAGGAATTAATTAATATTCGTTTATCTTGCTTCAATAAATTAAGTATGTCTTTTCAAATAGACTAAATAGAGCAGATTTTACAATAGCATGATTATGAAATAATTAATTATAGTACATATTACAGTGAATGTGAAAAAGGTGTTTTATATGAATTTTACCAAACCAACACATATACATATATATAGCCCGCCTCTATCCCGCGGGCGTAGGCAGAGGCCATACCTTTCCATTTGCTATGATCTTGATATACTTCCTGCGTTTTGTTTTTGCGTGTTAAAATTGTTTTTATTATCGTGTGTTAGTACTTCATACTTTATGTAATTCATACATAGATATATATACATAGTATTTGATCTAACCAAGACAAAAAATATTACACGCGTATTAATCTAAACCACAAGAAATATCAATTCCTAACCCAAATTGTTTATTTGATTTAGAAATCGCATTGAACAAAATAAATGTTTGTGAAACTACGATGACGTAATCCTGTTGATAAAATATATCGGCCCCAAATTGTATTAGCAATTTATCTAGAGAAACCCCAACTCAAGTCAATGAAATGAGGATAAGTGAAATAGACCTAAATCAATACATTCTTCCCGATTTCTTAACTGTTTGTTTTATTTTATCCCCTTGTTTTCATTCTTTCTCGAAGACGTAATGTAGGTACTTGAATTGTTGTGTTTCTAGTTGCGCGATCCATTTATTCCTGTTTAGTAAGTAGTCTTCTAGTTTGAAGTTCGTTGAACTTTATATAACGTTACAATATTTGTATAATGTTATTGAGAGATCCGCGTCTCTCCGAGTGAGTTGTTTTTCATGGTATCCATGCATAAGTGATATTATGCCCATGACACTTTTAGCGACGGTGTTTTTTTTCAACTATTGTGTTTTTTATTTTAGATGATTTACTTTTTTGTACATGTACCTCATTCAATTATTCATTAGCCTTAAGGCTAGTAATTTACATTTGTATAAATTGTTAAAGCGAGTAAATTTAAGAGGGTGTCCATTAACACATATCTTATTGTCTCTATTAAGGGGAAGATACCTCGGTTTTGTATTATTTATGACAGCACTAACTTAACTACTCACTGATACTTCACTACACTAACTCAAAAGGTTTTTTGCCTTTTAAGCATTCTCACTATTTCCGTGCTATCAAGGAGCTGGATGGCCTCGACATTCACGTGGTGCCATCATGTGAACATAGAGTATCTGTCTAGTTCCTCGAAGCATAGCCAAAGTGAGAAAAATCTAATGAAAATCCTTATCGAGTTGCTTTAGTGAAATTAAGGTGAAAAATAGTGAGGTATGCTAGTGCTGTATTTGTGATTAAGGAATCTGATAGGCTAACGCATTTTTTTGGGACCTCGTGTGTACCTATAAAAGATAGCCGAAGAACATTACGGAAGCCCTTAGCTTGGCGTATTAAAATCGTGACTTATTAAAAGGGCGATCTATGAGGAAGATTACTTTTCTAATATAATATAAAGCAAAACAATTTGACGATTACTATTAATACATTTAGTTCTATTATTCGTAATTTTTTTGTTAACATTTTAATTAATTTGTTTTCGAGAAATCTTTTATTTGACTGTGATTTTAAATTGTTCTTGTTGTTTAAATGCCCTGCATAAGCGGTCACCTTTTACACTGGAGAGCGTACTGAATAGATAGGTAGGTATATACCGTATGTTCCTCGCGCTGCTATCTGAGGCTACTCTGCATTAGACCATCGACGAACGATCTAAAATCTTATATAAATAAGAAGGTTTTAACCTGGTGAAAAGATACGATGATGGCTCAGCGGTGGGAGTGTCGTATGTCAAACTGACGGACGCTGCAGCTGGCTCGATCCCCACCAAACGGTTTGAGCTTCTGGTCAAGGCAACACCGTGAGTAAAAAGAGTCACCAAACACAGTGTGTGTTCAGGCAGCATTCCTTGAGAGCCAGTAAACATTCTAGCTCTAGCGTGACTACATCCTCGACAAGATCGTCACTAACCATCAAGTGAGATAGTGGTCAAACGCTAGATCTATACAGTATAAAAAGACCTTAAATGGGTGAGGTCTAATACCTACATTGTATGTACTTTGAGTTCGGTAACCATGACAAATAATGAAATTTAAAAATTCATATTTGCTCAATCTGCGACATGGTCTTTTATTTCTTCGTTAGAAACTCAATGGAATGGGAGAAAATAATACTTTTCACATGGACGCCATTGTTTGATTCCCATATAATCTATGAGAACTGCTTGTAATGACACTTGCTCATGATTTGTTTCTTTGTTTCACTTTATAGCTTTATTTTTTCTTCTTAGCAATAATATTTTAATCCTTCCCCCCGATTCAGAACTCTTCGATAACTAACTCAATTGCTTCAGTAATGCATATATACCTTATTACCGGCTATCCATCGAATATTTAAAATATTCTTTAGGCAATAGCGTTAGTGATGGAAGTAGGTATAGATTAGAATATTCCGTTATATATTTACGTCAGCTGTGCGCAATAAAGTATTGCAATTTAAAATGTGTGAACAATATCGAACGATTCGGCTAGGGGTCGTTCTGAATCCGGGGACTTTTAAAAATATCTCTCAGCCATGTGCGTCCACTGCTGGACATATGCCTCCCCCATATAGGGGGGGATTTGCCAATACTCGCCACGCTTGGCAGGCGGGTTGGCGAGCGCAGGATGATTTCCAATCCTCAGAAGGCGCTTCTGCCCACTTTCTGGTACGTGGTCCCTTAGCCGACTCTTACGGCACCCGCGGGAAGAGATGAGGAAGTACTATTCTAGGCCGGTTTCACCACGGCCCGGATTAAAAATATCATTGACATTGAATTTTGCTGGGGTACAATTTCCAAAGATGTTGACAAACCCAATTTGTTTACGAAAATATTAGAGTTGAATTTATTTTAGGCTTAAATAATGGATTTGTCTATAAAGTCAACGGAAATTGCACTTTCACATATGTTTTAATATATGGACATCGCACGCGTTTGCTTATCTGTTTGAGGATACAGTATAGTACATGTTTTCTCAACAAGAACTTTGTAATGTTAATCAAAATAAAACAGTACATTCAGATGGAAATGATTCAAATATATATTATATTAGAAAAATAAGTTTTGTCATATATGAATGAAAATTGATATCTAATAAATCTCCACGACGACCACGGTTACAGATGTCGATTCCCTGATCAAAGTTATTAATCACTTTTTGACAAAATTGTGGTGGTGAATTTTAAATTATTAATCACTTCACGAATTTTGAGTTTTAATCCTGCAATCGATTCGATTGTCTCCGTAACGACTCTGTCATTAACACGAAAAAAAATAATCCAGCGGTTTTAGATCATATGATCGAACTGTGGCACATTGAATTTCGTGAAATTATGCGATCGGGAAATTTGGTTTGCAATAAATTCATTGTTTCGTTGGCTGTGTGACTTTTGGCACCGGTGTCACCGTCTTGTTGAAACTATATTTTAGTGATATCCATACCATCAACAATAGGCCAAAATTGAGTTGTTAACATGTCTAGTTATAGCGTAATCCATTGACCGAAACCGCATTGCCAGCCGAATTTAAAATAAAAACCGGCCCGATCACGCTTCCACACACAGCGCACCATACAGTGACACGTTCAGCATGTACAGGCTTCTCAACAATCTGTCTTGCATTTTCAGAAACCCGAATGGGAATGATGTAGGGTGACAAATGAAAAAAGATTTTTTTAGATAAATCAACGGGTTGTTGTAGAATGAATTGAAGGAATCTACGGCGATTGGAATGATCAGCCGGCTTCAATTGTTGCACTAGTTACACCTTGTAAGGCTTTAAAGCCAAGTCCTTTGGCAGAATTCACCATGTGGTTGTTGTGGTACCTCAATTGGTGAGAACGTCAAGGAATTGACAAATTCGAATCGTCTTCAACGCTGTGGCTGCGATGTTTTCACTTGAACGACTCGGTAGAACACGCGTTGTTGCTGGCATATTATGTACCGACTGAAGAACCGCTACACAGTTATAATAGTTTAATAATAATAGTTTATTTCTTTCCTGACTTAATAACATACGAGTAATACATTTCCATGTGCTCTGAATTCCACACTAGGATAAATCCCGTGTTGTGAGACTCAGTCTCATCCGTTGTAAGAATATTACGCGAGACTACTGAAATTAAAAAATAGCCTTATTTCAATAGAGAGGTTAGTTGGCAAGTAGGACCAACTGCTTCAGACCCATACATAAAAATAGCTCCTGAAAATTCTTTAGACAATGTGAACAACACAATTGCTGTGTGTATCGATAACGTTTCTGATTTAATAATCTGCGGCAGTAGACGAAATGATTGCCTTCATAAGTTTTTAATAGACAAATTTCATCCAGTCTAGAGACCACCATGGCTGAAAGGTGTTTGAGAAGTCAGGAACAAAGAGAAATAAATTATACTTAAAGCAGTTTAAAGTTGTTTAGTTTTAACAACTTTATGAGTTGTGTTTCCTCAGATACCCGATGCTTCGAGCTTCTAGTTAAAATGGTTAAAGTTTAACATGTTAAATTACTATAGAATCATAGTAGTCAAAAGAAGCAGCGATGTACGTAGTGGCAAGGTCATCATCCTTTGGCTTACTCCGAGTATTAATAGGATCTATAATTATGTATGTCTTCTTCACCTGATGCCAACCTATGATGTACCTAAGATATCGTTATGTCACATCAACTTATAAATACTTATAATCGTGAAAAAGCGGTTATTAACTACATTTACTTCTCTTCTCCTAAATAGCTAAAATTAACAGCAGACTTGACAGGAACTTTCTTTCTTTCGGAGCGCTTTGTCTGGGTTGCCACCCCTGTAGACTTGTTTACCCATTTTAATGTTTATCTGTGCGTACTTACTAACTTATTATTTATAGTTTATTTATTCGTCAGCTTATTGGTTCTACAACGTATAGTTCTGTTTGTGGACTGGAAGGTCGTTTATATGCTGCACTAGCTAATTTAAAAAAAATATATAATAAGCTTTGGTTTGACTACTGTCTCACCTGATGTTATCTATAAGTGACATATGCTACTTTAGTCATAGGAAATTATTAAGGTTTCACGTAGGTACAATAAACACAACAGGTACTTGTATTTTTTAAAATTACATGTTAAAGCACTATATTGAAATGCAAATTATAGGTAATGTATAAATACGAAAATATGATGGTTTGTGACTTTAGGCGGTTTATAATAATAAAATCAAATTACAAAAACAATATTTACGAAAATGACAGTGACAATAAAATCGTTGCCATAACTTATTTGAACTAGATGAATTATATTGGCGGAAAGTATGCAAGTTAAACAAGTAAAGTGTTATAAGTATAACATAAACGGTTGATATAAGACCCACTGTAAATACAAGTTCATCATCATCTCAGCCATAAGACGTCCACTGCTGGACATATGTCCTCCCCCCATTGATTTCCACAAGGACCGGTTGGAAGCAGCCGGAATCCAGCCCTTGCCTGCGATCTTAGTCAGGTCGTCTGTCCACTTGGTCGGTGGCCGTCCTATGCTGCGCTTGTCAGTCCGTGGTCTCCATTCGAGAACCTTTCCACCCCAACGGCCATCGGTTCTTCGAGCTATGTGCCCTGCCCACTGCCACTTCAACTTGCTAATCCGCTGGTTAATAATTAATTAATAACTATCACAACTTTCAAAACTTTTCAGGAAGAGTCGTGTGTTTTTTACAAAGCGCGTGCGAGTTGCCAAATGAATCTTGATAGTATTATTATATATATATTTTGCATATTTATACATTATCAGGAAAGGTTCTGCGAGTACGTAGATTATTTCGAAAGTTGCCTGTGTAATTTAATAATGAGAAAGGATTTTTTATAATAGACATCAAGTACAGCAATATTATATATAGGTAAATGTATCTATATAACTACATCTGCGTAAGCCTGCCATTAGAGACCACGGGGCTTCGCGCTGGAGTCCCGTGCTGTGGATATTATTCTTAGTATTGATGTCTCAGTAGCCTAGACTTGTATACTTCAGCAGTTTCAGGAACGAAACGAAGACGAGTGCTCGTTTATAAGCGTGATTTAACAACTCCAGCATATTGATTTTTACGTCGTGTCCCACCCTTCCCCACCCCGCGGGAAGAGTTGTGCACGGGGGTAATGCTAAAATGCTTGTTCCCCTATTTGAGAGTACATGCTGGGGGGACGTTCAATGTAACCCTCCAAGTTTTGTTAGCAATTTGTTCATATTTTTAGCAACTTATATTTGTGCTTATATCGAGATGTAGGTCGACAATATAATTTTGTCTATGCGATGTTGAGTTTATCTATGTACTGTATTTTTAGATCTTTTTTTTCTGTATGTATGCGTTAGGATGGCGTATTTGACGGGGGAAATGCCCAACAAACCCCAAGCGGGCCGTCAGTATAATGCCTGTATCATGAATATCTTGTGTCAAAGTTTTCGACTACTGCTACGTGCGTTAATAACTAGTGCTAGAAGCGTTAATAACTCGCGTCACAGTTGTACTAGATGTACTACAGTTAGGTCTGTGCCAGAAGCGCGAATTACTAGCGTCACATTTTTCGAATCTTCGTAGAAACTGTAAATAATTGAATAACGCATATACAGCAGTTATAAACTATTATAGACTTGATACTTTGATGGTGTCACAGTTGTACTGTATAAGTGACAGTACTGAGTTCAATTGTTTAACGCTGCGATACAATGACGCTACGCTTTCACGGCAGTGATTCGTGCTATAAACAGAGAACATATCGCCTCTATATTATAATAATAAAAATAAGTAAAACGACTAGTTCGAATACCTACGTAGTTTATGATGTTTTCCTGTAACATTATTTTGAAACCGTTATATTTTTATTAATCATCACTTTTCCAACTAATCGCAAATGGTTTACGTAAGATTTACGACCGGATACGTCTTCATTGGAACGTGAATGTGACACACTTTCTATAGCACACTCTTATCTGTATTGTGTTTCGAACAACTATTTTAGTCGTGGCTTTGTTTAGTTTTGTTTTAGTACAGGCTCTGCCTAGTTTGGGACCTGAAGACCTTGTGTGAATGTTGTCCCATATTATTATTATTATTAACAAAGATATTTTAATAGAGCGTTACAACTTTTGCAAATGGTATTTTTAATTTTTAACTTGTATTAGAAATCTGTTTCTTGCTCGGTCTACTAACTGTTGCCTATTTTGTGAAAGTAATGAATTAAATTTAACTATAAATTAACTTTTGCATTGGTTACTGTGATTGTCAATTTTATATTACTAAGCTTCGGTCAATTCTAAATCATAATAATTGTATCTACGACTTAGAAGAATAATGACAGTATTTAAATAGACGTTTGGTGTACAAATTTCTAGATGAAAAGGTTTAACTGGATAAATATTTTTTTATTTAGATAAAAAAAATGCTATTGCATATCATTTTTATATTATTATTATAAGCGTCACATCGTAGCAAAGCTCGACTACCTAAGGACTTTAAATTTATTCGATCTCATCGACAAAGATTATGTTTTGCATCTACTATTTTACTTTTTTCGGACGGACGTCTTTATTAATTATATTCATCTCTTCTTCTTCTCTCAGCCATGTGAGTCCACTAATGGACATATGCCTCCCCCATATAGGGGGGATTTGCCAATACTGCCACGCTTGGCAGGCGGGTTGGCGAGCGCAGTATGATTTCCAATCCTCAGAAGGCGCTACTGCCTACCTTCTGGTACGTGGTCCCTTAGCAGACTCTTACGGCACCCGTGGGAAGAGATGGGGGAGTACTATTCTAGCCGGTAACCACCACGGCCATTAAATAAGTATATAATTACAGCAATTTCAATATTATAAGTACGATAACGATTTGAGCAACCTACACACCTGTTGTTAGTTGTAGTTAAATATTCCAAGCCGCTTGGCAGTTGGCAGCGGATCTAAGATGCTAGCAGCAAGCAGAACCAAAGGGCATACCGACATACTATAGTTTCATGGATCTTGAAGTGAGTCTCTGAATTAACTTTGCGTTAAAAGTTGGAATTTTAAAATAACACAACCCGCAAAAATTTTCTTCATAATTTAATATGAGGAACATTTTATTATTAAAAAACATGTGCGCCCGCCATTGCAAGTCCCCGCGAGTTTGTTCAGCCCCACCCGCGCACTTTTCAGTGGGCGCCCCGCACCCTTCGCTGCACCCCATGTGTTATTCTCCACTCGCTCCGTCCCGGCCGGGACGCTCCTTCATTTCACTCCAATTTACAACCGAAAAATTCAAACAAACATAACCTGAATTTAATTTCATGTTCAGATTACTTTAGATCGATATCACCGCGGTAAGATATTAATTTGTTAGATGGCATGCTAGGTTAATTATAACACGACCACTTTCGTCACAATATGTACTCGTTTAAAATTTTATATGTTTGTCAGGGATGACTTTATGATATGATTCAATATAAATATCAAATATGTGAAGATATCATTAGCCAAGTTACATTTTTATTCAACATTGAAATACTATTTACATATATACATAAATATGAAAATAAAACATCAGTTTGGTTGACACTGTAAGTATACTATTTATTAATAAATTGTAATCAGTAAGTACTGACAGTAAGAATGTATGACATTTGACGCTTTAAGTCGAATCTAAATGTCAAGGCTTTGGGACCTATGTACAGTACATAATAGTGTGTACAAATCAATTACGACATAAAAAACGAATAACTATAAATAGCTATCACAACATACGTTTAGAATAAATCTAGCACAGACGGTACCTACCTATACTTAATAATTGAGGGGTGGCACCCCAACCCCACAGAGTTTGGAAAGGAAAGCTTTTAAGAGCTTTTTGTTTTGTAATTAATTATGTTTTTATTTACATTCTTTGACAATGTTGTGATTTTAGTGCTCGTCATTTTTATTAGAGTTGTATTTAGATTTGTGTATTTGATACTTTCATTTGATTTATTGAATATTGACAATTGGGTAGGGAAGCAAAAATAGAAATACTCAATTTTCAGTTCTTATTTCTTGGTGTGATCGTATATAATTATGTTAGTTTCGTATGTGTATACAGTCGTGGTCAACTAATTAGGGACAATCTCTAGTTAAGCCAAATTGTGAATTATTTTTTTATTTTCCAACGAGTCTTAACAATATTCCATATCTTTTACATGTAAGTGTAATTAGTCATTTATGTGCGCGATTATACAAACAATAACAACTTCTTAAATATTAAACCTCTTTACAGTATAGCTGATAAATTATCATAGTGCTATTTGTTCAAAGAATGCTGGCTGGCCATTTAATTAGGGACACTGAGGTATTGCGTTCTAATTTCAAAATTGGAATTTTAATATTTTTTTGTTTCTTTTCTTATTGTTTCGTGGACGTTTTGGCGGCAATCCAGATTTTTATTTTAAGTTTTGATAATTATTTTGAAGAAAAATGGGCAAAAATAAAAGTTGCGATCCAACACTACGAAAAATTATCATGAAGTTTGTCGAGCGTGGTTGGTCATACCGAAGGATAGCACAACATTTAAATTGTTCAAAAACTATGGTATGCAATGCAGTGCAACATTTCAAGCGCTATAACACAGCTTTAAATGTGTCCAGAACAAAAAGATCGAGAAAAACGACTCCGCAAGAAGATAGAATGATAACCAGGTTAGCTAAGAAAGATCCGTTTCTAGGCTCTATTTTAATGAAACACGAAGTGTTTGGGGCAAACGAAAGAGCTGGTGTATCTGCGAGGACCGTTCGACGACGTTTGGTAGAAGCAGGGTTGTTCGGAAGAGTGGCTCGCAAAGTACCGTTGTTGAAGAAAGAACATAGAAATGCTCGTTTGGCGTGTGCACGTAAATATGGACATTGGACCTACGCCCAATGGCAACATGTACTTTTCTCTGATGAGACCAAGGTTAATTTGATTTCTTCAGATGGAAGGCAATATGTACGGCGTCCTGTAAAAGCGGAAATGAATCCAAGATTCACAAAAAAACAGGTGAAACATGGCGGTGGAAACATTAAAATGTGGAGTTCATTTTCTGGACGTGGAGTGGGACCTGTGAGGAAAGTTCAGGGTAACTTAGACCAACATCAATACAAAGCAATATTGGAAGAAACTATGCTTCCCTATGCTGAGGAGCATCTCCCTATTATATGGACGTTTCAGCAGGATAACGACCCGAAACATACCGCCCATTCAGTCAAGTCGTTTCTTACCAGTCAGTCTGTATCGGTGCTAGATTGGCCAGCAAATAGCCCGGACCTCAACCCAATTGAGCACCTTTGGCACGAAATCAAGAAAAAAGTTGCCACTTATCGTAATACAAATTTGGATAAACTTCATGAAGCTTTTTGTGAGGCATGGGTAAACATTCCTGTCAAAACATGTCAGAAACTGATAATGTCTATGCCACATCAGTGTCAAGCGGTAATTACTAACAAAGGTTTTGCTACTGGGTACTGATTTTACACGTAATAAAATAGAGCTGTTAAAGATATTATAACACTGCAGATTATAAGTTTTGTTTAACTGTATTTTTCATTATACTTTACTGTCCTTAATTAAATGTCCACTAAAGAATTGTACCTTAATATTTAATACATGTTTAATCTTTGATATCAAATACTTTTTCTATTTATTTAATCTTTTATTTACAGTCATTTATAGCATAATAATCGGACCACATTATGCAAATAATAGGTGCTGAGAAATCAATAGGGTTTTATATTTATATGTACATAACCGGTTATAGCCCTTCACTATCTTGAATGTCCCTAATTAGTTGACCACGACTGTATATGTATGGGATTAGTGATATCACATATTATGAGAGTCAATACATTTAAATCCAAAAAAAGCATATATTTTTTCCAGCAGAATAGAATATGTACGATAGATGCATATACATACACACATATGCGAATATAATTGAAGTTATAAAATATGTATAAGATAATATGTTATATTACGTAATTTTACCCGTTAAATTTAATAATAAAATTTCATCTCAATGAATATAATAATATATTTGTCAAAAAATATTAAGTGAAGTAGGCATCCCGCGTCAATAACTTATATTTAGCGCCAATTCGCCAGACATTACTGACATTAAAAATGCAATCCATTTGCGTTAGATGGCATTAAAAAAAATTCCCAAGAAAAAAAAAATTGACTTGACACTTAAAAGTGTGAAATAACTTGTCGAAGTCAGTACTATGCGCACAATATTTTGATAATAGTTACTTTTAAACTATCATGGTACCGAATTCAACAAGTTATTTCACACTTTTGAGTGTTGAAGTCGGTTCCATTTTTTTTGGTAACATTTTTTTTTACCTTTTCTACTACTATGTTCACAGATTTCTCCACCCGCAACTATAACGTCATCGACGTATGCGTAGCTTTTTTCATTTATTGGAGTGTAACTCAAAAACAGCTTGACCGATTTTAATGAATTCAATAGGACCACACGGGAAGCACCAGCTTTAAAATAAAAAAATATAGATCAAAATCGGTTCACCCAGTCGAAAGTTCTGAGGTAATAAACATAAAAAAAACATACGGGGCTAATTGAGACCACCTCATCCTTTTTTTGAAGTCAGTTATAAAAATACGGGTTGAATTGAGAAACTCTTTTTTTGAATTCGGTTAAAAACATCGATCTGTGTTTTGAAAAGCATTGCAGGAATGATTCAGAGCATCAACTGTCGGAACTTGTTGTTGTAGGCAAGTCACATAGAATTATGGGTCTTAAACTTTTTTATTTGAAGGAATGTAGTGTCAAATTAGCACAAAAAAATGTCATCGATATCCGATCCGTACTTCCCTATACATACATTACATGTGACATATTATGTTCCAGCCCGAAGTAGCTGAAGACAGGTTTTTCTAGTTTTTAAACCACACACATAGGTAATGATAATTTGTTCAGCTGATAAAGCAGCTACATACAACAAACCCTAAAGACGAGAAAAAGGTTCAGTAACCGTAGTAAAGATATATAGTTGAACATCCTATTCAAAGGAGTTGATTTGAGTTGTTGTTATTACTAGTTGATTTGACCTAATACTATCAAAGTCTAGCAAAGCCAAGCAAAACTTTCGTCGAAGGTTGAGTATATGGATAAAAATACATTACATAAATGTCTAAACTACCACTAAATATTTAAATTAATAATATGAAATCTATTGCATATTTAAATTCATTTTAATTGGAATATTAAGTCTTACTTAGATTTAACCAAAAGTATTTTATTGGTTTCGTTATACACCAAGTTTTGTAATGAAAAATAGCATAAAACTTTCATCATATAAACTAAAGCAATACTTTCTCAAAGGTCTCACAGACAACTTAAGGCGTGCTTTTACCAAATGTTTAGGTATTTTACGCGCGTTAGAGCAGGACAGTAGCGGAAGCGGCGCACCGAAGCGCCCCACGCCGCCGGCCCCGCGCCGTACGCACGCACGGCTCCAAGAGAGAGTAATATTTAACGCCTGGCAACAAGCTGTTGTCAAAATATAGCTCCACGTATTTTGGTAGGCGCTAATGAACATCTGAGTGGCTTTAAACATAGTCTGTTTAGACTAGCTGATCCCCTCGTGGCTTCTTGTATGGCCTAATATGTATCCTGATTTTACTTCTTCAAAAGGACCATTTGACTGTAACTAAGTTAATGTCTAAACGGAACATTATCGAAGAAAGAAATCTCCGAACACTAGTACTTTGTATTACTCTAATTTAAAATACATACTAGTACTGTACATGTGTTGCGTAAGTAAGGTTTATCGAACCAAAATATACCTAAATAAGTTCACAATGTACACAATAAAATCATATCTTCTATACCATAAAATATTGTTTTTCATAAGTCTTTCTAAATTTCAACGTAATATTCTACTATAGGTTGAGGAGAAGACGTCACAGACTAGACTAGCAGTTCCGTGGTTCAAATCCCATGGTGGTGTATAGATCTAGCGTTTGACCACTATCTCGTTTTATGTCATTATCATCATAATTATTTTTTCTTCTAATCATACCAAATCCCCGCACTAGAATTTCCTGTGTCGCGGGAGGCATAGACACACAAACATTCAAGACCCGAAACAAACACGTACACTCATCACACAAATGTTTGCCCCTGCCAGGATTCGAACCCAGGTTCCCGAAAACACAGAAGTCATATCACTGACCACTGAGCCACGGTAACCGTCAATCAGCCATAATAGATAATATACGTAAATATATAATAGATCGCCACAGGGACCGGTGGAAAGCGGCATGCATCCAGCCCCCTTTCTGCGATCTTGGTCATGTCGCCTGTCCACCTTGTGGTGGATATCCAATGCTGCACTTGCCTATTCGCGGTCTCCACTCGAGAACCTTTCGACCCCAGCGGCCATCGGTTATTAGAGATATTTGCCTGCCCACTGCCACTTCAACTTGCTGATCCACTGGGCTATGTCGGTGACTTCAGTTCTTCTAGGGATCTCCTCATTTATGATTTGGTCTCGTAAATAAGCCCCGAGAATAAAAATACAAAATATTTTTATTGACATATATATTACATTCAGTTTCTTGAGTCCACAGAATAGCCCTCTATAGCCGATGAGCCATAAATACTTACAAAATTTCACCCAAATCCGTTTTACCCGCCTGGTGATAACAACGGTGATGATGGTGATGATAAAAATAAGCCTATGTGTTAATCCAGGGTAAAGGCTATTTTCGTTTCAAATTTCATACAAATCCGTCGTGGCGATGAATGATAACGATGATGATGATGAAAGTAGCATATGTGTCACTCCCGGACCTGAAGTATCTACTTACACAATTTCACCAAAATCCGTTTTTTGGTCCGGTGATGAAAGACTATGATGATGATGATAAAAAAAATTGGTTGTCTGTAAAGTCGGTTTACGGACGATAGATTTACGTGATAACGACATAATCATGTATGACTTTGACTGACTTTGACTTTGAGTTTTGACTTTGACTTTGACTTTGACTTTGACATTGACATTGACAGTGACAGTGACAGTGACAGTGACATTGACTAAGACTAAGACTTTTGACTTTGGACTTTGGACTTTGGACTTTGGACTTTGGACTTTGGACTTTGGACTTTGGACTTTGGACTTTGGACTTTGGTTTTTGGACTTTGGACTTTGGACTTTGGACTTTGGACTTTTGACTTTTGACTTTTGACTTTTGACTTTTGACTTTTGACTTTGACCTTGACTTTGACTTTGATTATATTATCTAGATCTAGATAAAACTCAGGTGGAACGTTACGCGGAATGTTACCGTTACTATTTTTCATTTTGGCATTCATCAATTTATAAAACGTTATCACGTCAAAAAATTGGTTGTCTGTAAAGTCGGTTTACGGACGATAGATTTACGTGATAACGTCATAATCATTTATGACTTTGACTTTGCCTGACTTTGACTTTGACTTTGACCTTGACTTTGACTTTGACTTTGACTTTGATTATTTTATGTAATACAAAACTCAGGTGGAACGTTACGCGGAACGTTACTATTTTTCATGAGTGTTGCTGGTATAATTCATCAATTTATAAAACGTTATCACGTCAATAAACCTTTTTGTGAATCCAGGGTATAAACTATCTATGTTCCCAAGTTCATCAAAATCCGTTCAGTAGTCTTTGCGTGAAAGAGGAACAAACATCCATTCATCCATACATTCATACTCAGAAACTTTCGCATTTATATTAGTAGGATTTATTTACGTATCTTATATATTTATTAACATACATATATAATATATAACTACTTTTTGCTATATATATATATATAGCATATATATAGCAGCGTAGCGCTATTTATATATATATATATATAGCAAAAAGTAATAATTGTTCAAAATAACTGCTTGAGTCCGCAAAGTAGGTAACAACTTTCGATATCTAGAAAATCGTTACATTCATCATCATGTGCATAATCTATGCGTTCATTGATAAAAACGAAACTGCAACAAACAGTTGCAGTGCTACACGCCATATGCTTTGAACGATAAGAAGGTATATTTAGTATTGGTACCTACGGAAGTGGGTACGGGATTGGAAGGAAACAACACTTGCAACGAAAGTGACGATTTATTCACTCGACTTACCACGTACAGAGTTCGAGAGAGTTCCGTGGATCGAGGATCTCTCTTATCTAGAATTTTCTATACTCTTCCATTCGTGAATAATGTTCTTTCTGTATTCAGAACCTTCCACCGAACCCCAAAACGCTTAAAAAGTGATTCGGCGATATTGGGGATTGAACTCGTGGCCGGCAGAATTGCAGTCCGAGCTCTCCGCGGTACGCCACCGAGATAATAACCGAGCCGTCGAATTTTTGCCCCCGTAGACAAAGTAACATTCTACAAGCGTTAAAATAGGGTGAGGAAACGAGATAGAGCGATATAAAATTACGCATACCAGAACAGGATGGGGCGAAAGACATCGTAGCGCAGCGTTCTCGATTTGCACGACACGTTTTCGCAAGGTGTACCGTTAGCCAACAGGTTTCATAGTCATTGGATTTAATCATATGAACAACGAGAACGAAATTTCATCGGCTCGAGAAAGAGCTATGTAGGAATGCATTTGGCCCTCTGTTCAAAATTCGTAGCGCCAGTTAGACTCGCAATGGGCTGATTTTTAACCAACTTCAAAAAAGGAGGAGGTTCGCAATTCGACCCGTATGTTTTTTTGTTTTTTTTTATTTGTGTTTGTTACCGCATAACTTCCGACTGGGTGAACCGATTTTTAACCGACTTCAAAAAAAGGAGGTTCTCAAAACGACCCGTATGTTTTTTTATTTTTTTTTATTTGTGTTTGTTACCACATAACTTCCGACTGGGTGAACGGATTTTTAACCGACTTCAAAAAAAGGAGCAGGTTCTCAATTCGACCCGTATGCTTTTTTTTTATTTGTGTTTGTTACCGCATAACTTCCGACTGGGTGAACCGATTTTTAACCGACTTCAAAAAAAGGAGCAGGTTCTCAATTCGACCCGTATGTTTTTTTTTTTGTTTTTTATTTGTGTTTGTTACCACATAACTTCCGACTGGGTGAACGGATTTTTAACCGACTTCAAAAAAAGGAGCAGGTTCTCAATTCGACCCGTATGATTTTTTTTTATTTGTGTTTGTTACCGCATAACTTCCGACTGGGTGAACCGATTTTTAACCGACTTCAAAAAAAGGAGCAGGTTCTCAATTCGACCCGTATGTTTTTTTTTTTTAATTTGTGTTTGTTACCGCATATCTTCCGACTGGGTGAACCGATTTTTAACCGACTTCAAAAAAAGGAGGTTCTCAAAACGACCCGTATGTTTTTTATTTTTTTTATTTGTGTTTGTTACCGCATAACTTCCGACTAGGTGAACCGATTTTTAACCGACTTCAAAAAAAGGAGCAGGTTCTCAATTCGACCCGTATGTTTTTTTTATTTTTATTTTTTTGTGTTTGTTACCGCATAACTTCCGACAGAGTGAACCGATTTAGATCGTTTTTTTTTTTATTTGAAATCTCGTGCTTCCCGGTCTCATTTAAATTTCCTTAAAATCGGGTGAGTACTTTTTGAGTTACAAGTCAAAACTGAAAAATGCGAGCTTATACCTACACGATATTATAGTAGCAGGTGAAGACATTGGTGAACATACCTACAAAACTATGACAATTGATCCCATGAAAAAATTTTTTTACTAAATAATGGAACCGACTTCAACACTCAAAAGTATGAAATAATGGATATATAAATATGGACTTATTTACTGAATCTTTTGGCAAATTTAAATTAGCGATCCAACAATCCTGATTTCTTTTTTGTACCTTTAACTACTGCTTTTCAAATATTGTAATAATATAAATTTTATTCTTTTTGTATTGTAAATTGATGGCCATCCTTTTAAATGTTACTCCACATTGTGGCAGTGGCCATCAATAGTAGGCTAGATACTGCTCGCTCACTTTTCTACGCAAGCTGTCTTCCCCTATAATTATAGTGACACTTAGCATTTGTTTTACTATAGCATTATTTTAGTTTCTTGTATCAGTGTACATTATGTTGGGGTTCAAATAAATAAATAACTTGTCGAAGTCGGTACCATGAGCACAATATTTTGATATCAGTTACTTTTGAACTATCATGGTACCGATTTCAATAAGTTATATCATACTTTTGAGTGTTGAAGTCGGTTCCATTTTTTGGTAAAAAATAAAAATTGGTTGTCTGTAAAGTGGGTTTACGGACGATAGATTTACGTGATAACGACATAATCATGTATGACTTTGACATTGACATTGACATTGACATCGACATCGACATCGACATTGACCATTGACCATTGACCATTGACCATTGACCATTGACCATTGACCATTGACCATTGACCATTGACCATTGACCATTGACCATTGACCATTGACCATTCGCCGTTACGCGGAACGTTACTATTTTTCATTTTGGCATTCATCAATTTATAAAACGTTATCACGTCAAAATTTTTTATGGTTTTTTGACGTGATAACGTTTTATAAATTGATGAATGCCAAAATGAAAAATAGTAACGTTCCGTGTAGCGTTCCCTTTCCCTTTCCGTTTCCGTCAAAAGTCAAAAGTAAAAAGTCAAAAGTCAAAAGTCAAAAGTCAAAAGTCAAAAGTCAAAAGTCAGAAGTCAGAAGTCAGAAGTCAGAAGTCAGAAGTCGAAGTCGAAGTCGAAGTCATAAATGATTATGACGTTATCACGTAAATCTATCGTCCGTAAACCGACTTTACAGACAACCAATTTTTTTTATTTGAAAGCTGGTGCTTCCCAACTGCTGGTGTGGTCCCATTTAAATTTCATCAAAATCGGACAAGCACTCTTTGAGTTAGGTACACTCCAAAAACTGAAAAATGCGTGCTTATACCTAGACGATATTATAGTAGTGTGTGAAAACATCGGTGACCATACCTACACCACAATAACAATTGATCCCATGAGTAACAAAGGTCAAGAAAAAGAGTGAAAAAATTTTTTGTACCAAATAATGGAACCGACTTCAACACTCAAAAGTATGAAATAACTTGTCGAAGTCGGTACCATGAGCACAATATTTTGATATCAGTTACTTTTGAACTATCATATTGGTTCCATTTTTCGGTCTATTTTAAATATTATTTGTTCGTTTACTATTAGAAAGAAAGAAAAATACGTTTATTTATGACATGACACATTCGTGTGCATGTGTATGGTATTGTTACGGAAGTGGGTACGGGATTGGAAGGAAACAACACTTGCAACAAAAGTGACAATTTATGTCACAAAAGTTTTTAACCTTTTGATTATTCAAATGACTACTTTTCAGTACGCCAACTAAATGACAAGCCTAGCCGGTGGGAGCATCGGCTGTCAAACTGACGGACGCTGGTTTTTTTTTTATCACACTCAGACCCCCGCACTAGGATTCCCTGTATCGCGGGAGGCATGGCCACACATAATCACAGCACACAAACATCCAAGACCCAAAACAAACATCTACACTCATCGCACAAATGTTTGCCCCTGCCGGGATTCGAACCCAGGGTCCCGGAGACACAGAAGTCATGTCAAGACACTAACTACTGTGCCACGGCGACCGTCTACCTCTACGTTGAACCTCAAAAACGCGAATGGCTTTTGTGAAGGCAACACCGACATCAAATTTCCAGGATGGTGGTAGGGTACTTTCAAGTGCCTGTCTGGCTCGCTTTCACCCACAAGTTCGAAGAACTCTCAACAAACGCACAGTGTGTTCATGCAGCAGGCCTTGAGGGTCAGTAAACATTTTTGGTCTAACGTGATTATACATTCGATCACATCGTCACAGTCCAAGTGAGATAACTTTGTCAAACGCTAGATTATAAAGTATAAAAATATGGTCACTGATGAGCACTATTCACAACAGGCTAATAAATATAATAAAAAGTTGTATCATACACCTTCGTACAAAACGTTGGTAAATATTCATATATTATTTATTGTATCTATTTTATAAATGTATCATATTGTTGCTCACACAAGCAATCAGGCGCTACTCGGCTAACGATTGCTCGATTGTGTGTTCTATCAGGCGTAAGCAAGGTACATAGTAAATGTTCTCTCTGTAGGGATACAACAGGAGCTATCTATACTACATGAGCGCTCTTTCTTTGGACAGATATGTTAGAGCCCCTTGTATTCAGATGTTAAAATAATAATATTAGGAGGCAGAGCGATGCAAGCACAGGTCCGACGTTGACAGTGGTCACGGGAGGAATGCGCGGGTGGAGAGCAGCGCGGATAAGCCAGCTGAGATCACGTGATCCCGCGCGGCACTAAGAATTTAACGAAATAAATTCATATAAAATCAACAGAAATGAATATTGAAAAAATAATCTTGATTGTTCCTAGATAATGCCATTATCTATCAAACAAAGTAAGTTTCATATGAATGTTGATATTATTTTGTAAGATATACGTGTTTTAATTTTTGAAAAGCATATTTTTCAAAAATTAAAACTATCGAGAAAATTTTAGTTAACCGGATTTTGAATCCTGACTGTTCCTTTATGTTGAACCAAAGATACTAAAACTGAAAAAACCAAAGCTCTGTCTTCTACACATGGCTTAAAATACATTTTTAAAAATAGCGCTTTGTCTACTCACAGCGCCTTAAGTTCCGCAGTCAAATTCATGCGCAGCCCAATGACCACCGGCATAGGTATATATATATATATATATATATATATATATATATATATATATATACCTATGCCGGTGGTCATTGGGCCACGTATGCCGCGGAAGTCTTTCCTTACATAGACAATCTGATTATCTGATTATTATTATTATTATATGATTATGAAATTTGAATGACCTTGTGATAAAATTTGTTAATTCTTGTTTCTAATTATAAATATAAGTTAGTCTCACAAGACTACAATCAAAACCACTTAATTATTTATGCATTCCACTTCACGCGTTGAATATACATGCACCGTTATTGTATGCATAGGTGATTTTTATATCGTATAAAATTATAGTTAAATGTTTATCATGCTATTGCTATGTTATAAGCAATTAACAAGTAAAGGAATGTACAAGTGTTTACTATTCGTTAAGATTTACTTTTTACCAATGCCTGTAAAATTGAAGTGGAATGAGAATAATATTATATATAATATAATACAAATATGGGACAACATTCACACAAAGTCTTCAGGTCCCAAGCTAGGCAGAGCCACTATGGTAACCTGATGAATGATAAATACTTATATACATACTTATATATATACTTATATACATATACACACCCAGACACAGGTCAAACAGACATGTTCATACACACAAATGTTTGATCTGTCCGGGATCGAACCCGGGACCAGCGGCTCAGAAGGCAGAGTGCTACCAACTGCGCCAACCGACCAGATATGTAATCATTGTTAGTAGTAATAGTAGCTAAGGCTACTTGCACTACTTGGTCTGTTTTAGCTTAGTCTGAATTATTTTGCATACGTCGGGTATGCAAGAAATTCTTGTCAATCGGTATGTTAGCTAATTGTCAACTATATGTATTTTTTTAAAAGTAATATGGTAAGTATAATGTTTTTCAATTCAGGTTAAATAAAGTGAGTTTGGCATTTTCAACTTTAAAGCATTGCCATCTTCCTATACGGCTTTCATGTAAAAATCTTAAAGGAAGTACTACGTCATCATCATCTCAGCCATTGGATTTCCACTGCTGGACATATACTTCCCCCATTGATTTCCACAAGGACGAGTTGGAAGCGGCCCGCATCTAGCCCTTTCCTGCGATCTTAGTCTGTCTCCCGTGGCAGTGGCCGTACTAAGCCGCGCTTGCCAATCCGTGGTCTCTATTTGATAACCTTTCAATATTTTGGACGAGAAGATCTTGCGAAGTTTCCCGAACGCTGTCCAGCCGAGTTGGATTTAACGATTGGCCTCTTTCTCAAAGTTGGATTCGCCTAATTTGACTGTTTGTCCTAGGTAGACGTAATGGTCCAATGGTCAAATTTTAGAATAGAGTTCCTAATTCCTGATACTGGGACCGTAGCAACATGGGCATTTGACATAATTTTCGTCTTGTAGGTACATGTTCATCTTAAGGCCCACCCTTTGGGAAACTGTATTGAGGCCTTTGAGCGTCGTAGTACTACGTAGTACGTAATACAAGTTAATTTTCTTAATAATTTTTGATAACACCAAAATCTAAGATGTGATGGCTCACTTTATTTTTATCGGCGACGGTCAATAGCGATGCAATCTAGATAAAAGAAGTTCACTTGTACATTTCAGAAGCGCTATAATTAAATGTAATGACAGGCAATGCTGCTAGTATTCTGTTGCGACTGCCGCACATTTGCGACAGACAACAATGCTTTACTGTTTCTGGAATAAGAGTAAGCTTTCAGCATTTTTGTATAGATATATCTTCAGCCGGGAAAAAAATGGACTGCTCATGCTAAGGGGCATGTTCTTAATATAGTAGCACAATGTGACTGGGATACCGTATTGTAGGTGCGCTAAATTGTCCCGTCAAATAATAACAATAATTATATAGGTTTCGTTGCATTATAGGTATAAAAAAAAGTCAAAAAAAGTCTTCTTAAAAAGTCAGACAACGCACTCCAAGGGTTCTGAATTACCTATAAATACCTATTATTTTACGTATTCATTTGTTTTAACGAAATAATATTCACCAATAATTATTTTAACTGTACGTGTGCTGCTACTTGATTCTAGGTCAACGGAAAGCAAATTAAAGTATCTGAATTAAACAAAAGAAATAAAAATAATAATTTTAAATAAAGACTTTGATTCGTTCTTATAAGGGTATAAATGCTGACGGAAAAGAATATTAAAGCATTCGTAACCGAAGGCCCAGCTAGATACCACCCTCAAGTTTGAAAAACTGTGACCAAACAACGACCTCAGTATGTGATCAAGCACATGGAGTGTTCGGGCAGTGGTCTTGAGAGCCAGTTAAAAAATTAGGTGTAGCGTGATCCGACCACACTTGCAATAAGTGAGTCAATATTATATTTTATTTATTTATTAATTTATTAAAGTTCACACAAGGTCTTCAGGTCCCAAACCAGGCAGAGCCTGTGCTATGGCAACTTGATGACTGATATATATACTTATATAGAGACAGACACAGGTCAAACAGACATACATAATGTAATTACTCTTCATTGCATACACAGAGATATAGGATATTAAGAATATGTATAGCTGTTTATTAGAATACTCACATGAGTCACATAGTAAGTATGTAAGTAATTTTATTTATTTGCTCTCCCTGCAATGGTTCTTATAACTAACAACTGAAAGTTATTTAACATAATACAAATATGTTGAGAACTGTAATGGGGAGGCACAGGAGCCCAAACTAGGTAAAACCTGTGATATGGTACTCCTGGCCCTCTCTCCTACCCTCAAAATATGACAAACTAAATTATATAGCTTTTAGAACAATTAGATATACAAGATATAGTAGGACTTAACTTCGTACAATTAATTTAACTAAAATCTTATTCCAATACTAGTAACAGTTTTTCGGTCTCTTCATAGGTGTGTCTGAAGCCATTTAGCAATTATCTTCTCGCATTCAGCTTTTGGCAAAAACATGCAATATACTGCATATATTGCATGTTTTTTCTTTGCAAGGTACATATAACATAGGATTATATATAGGTAAGTACGTATAATAGTATACTGTTTATAATAAACGATTATAAATCATTTCAGATATTGTAAGTGAACAATTTAATTTCTTGTGAATGATACTATTTAAACAGCAACGTTATAATAAACACTTTTCATTATCTTATAGAAACATTTCCGTCTAAATGTTTATAACGATATTTTTTTCTGCCAATTGCTACTTAGTTACGGATCACTCTGGTTTCAATATTGCATCAGTTTTACGAACCTATTTATACAAATATAGATTGAGAAACATTAAATGCATATAGTGCTTATAAGCGCTGTAATAACTCGTAATGGCCGAAATACATTTCCATTTATCATGAATCGCTCATGAGTATGAGCCGTCTATCGGAAAGGTTTTAAATTGTTTCTCGATGTTAATAAATTTTAAACAGATAAACCTGTACATCTCGGGCTCACGGCTTAAAAAACGAATATCGTGAGTATAGAATCCAGACGAAAAAAGTAGTCGCGCAACATTTCACGAAGCACAACGGCCGCTGCACTGGCATTGTGTGCCTCAGCCTTACCAATATCCACGAGTTGGGAACACTGCCCAATATATTCATCGAATCGCCGATGGCTTTTTCACAAATCAAATAGCTCTTGCGCAAAACGCGGAGTACCTGAGTACCTCAGTTTTAGCTGTTCTCCTTCCAATTAGTTCGCACCTTCATTAGCTTCTTTCTTGACATAGATAGACAAACATAATGTATTTATCTTTGCATATAAGTGTTAGAATAGAAATAAGACAGTTTATTTATTTTTTATTCACTATAGATCTAGCGTTTGACCACCATCTTGCGTGGTCATGTGGTTGAAGATGTTATCATACTAGACCTAGAATGCTTGCTAGCTCTCAAGGACTGCTGCCAACACACTATGTGTTTGGTAACGGTTTTTAAACTTGAGGGTGACCCTAAGGGTGCTGGGAATTTGATAACGACGTTACCTTCATCAGAAGCTCAAGCCGTTGGTGGGGATCGTCGCGTCAATTGATGTTATATACTAATCAATTAGGTCCCTATGTACCTACTAACAAAAAATTCGCGTTCGAATTCGTTATGAGAAACTTAAATTTAAACCAAAATGTTCTAGCAAATGAAACAGAATTATTGTCATGTCAATTCGAGCATGCATTTCAAAATCTAAAGAAAAGACTGTAAGAATATATTCACTACAGAAACATGTAAGATAATTTGGCTTTGATGATGAATAATCGTCTGCATATCCACTACAATAGTCCTGTTTTGGTAAGGCTTGAAATCTAATTTAACGATAGCAGTAATTCTTTTTGTAAATGTTTTTCGCCTTTTTTGACTAAATCACTATATGTACTTTGGCAGAAACTTTGTATTATTGGCCGTTTAAAATAGAAAACCAAATAACATCATTGCCCCTGTAATACTGTACTTAAACGTTGTTTGTTGGACGTCAAATCAAAGTTTATTACAATTATTGTTCGTCAGTCGGAACTCGGGTCACTAGAGTACATACAAGGCGAGGTTCGCGGTCCCGCAGGGAGGGGTCGCAAACAGGTTATGACCCCGACAAGTTACTTGTTCAAAGCCTCGGATATGACCACGTAGACAGACCCTCGATCCTTAGCGAGCTTTCCTATTAAACGTTGAAATAGTCAGACAAGAAGGCTCTTGTAACGCTGGTTGTAGTTGCTGTCTCGATCCTTTTTGTCCCAAACCAGGATAAGATAAAAATATCTGGATATTATGTGTGACAAGTCACACGTGGCTATTTAAGCTATTAATAGATTTGTACTGAGCGTAATAATGACTAAAGTTATATTCTGTGATTGAATTTGTTAAAGCTTGACGACAAAAGTCAACTTCATAACTTATGGAATTGAATGAGGACGAATAACTTTATAAAAATAGAAGACACAAGCAGAGGCCTACCTATTATGGAATGTTTCCATATGTATGCAGTAACTTCAACCCTGCGTCAGGTATAACAATGCTGCGATTTGTTTAGATACTTTTTCCACGCATAAGTAATCGAATATATTTTCTAATATTACCACATAATACGCCATTGTTCTTCAGTTCGTTGATATTTCTCCAACATTTCCAACGCTTGGACTGTATTTAAGTGATACACATAACTAGCGAGCCATGAATACCATATAACGATGTTACTACTTTGCAATTAAATATCTGACTCATTACGATTTTACAACGTAACCTCGTCGTCGGACTAAATTGTACAGCCATATTTATATCAAAAAACGAACGTATGTGTTTAAGTTTGTATGTGAGGTCACAGATCATTCATAGTCATTGTGTGAGGTAGTCCTGCACCTGATGGTAGGTGCCACGCAGTATTTGTCCACGTTTTATATCGACGTTTAGCTTGGCACACACTGGTTTAGTCATTTTTGACACCAGTTTTTGAGTCTCATTTCAGTAATTTCAGTTGTGTTTTTATTTCTACAGTAGGGCTCGGTGGTATCTACCAATACCAAGTCAAAAGCTTGCTAGAGAGGCATGCTAACTATTTTTTTTTTCTTGGGGCAAATGCCTTTGTTAAAATAAAACACTAATAACTAATTACGTTAATCTCTATTTTACACACATTAATCTAAATATATACCTACGTATTTATTATATTATATACATTCTATATATATTTATATATGAGAAGGTTTATTTATGTATGATTTCATACAAATTTTGTTATAATTAGCTAAGTAATTCTCTTTAATTCTTACTTTGTTGAACACATCCTGTAATTATTAGTTCTACAATATATTTCATTCACGGTTGCCTGGTAGAAATCGCTTTCAGCGATAAGGCCGCCTATTGTCTCACTATATTAATTGTTAAGTACTGTAATAATATGTACAAATGTGTTTGTGATACAATAAAGCATTATCTATCTATCTATCTAATTACAATACTGCAGGTACTGCAATAACATTTGAGCAATCCACTAGCTATTGGTAGCCTATAGATAACTCAAATGTTCTAACCCGCTACCGGATGGTTAGAGCATTATTAGTTTATCGCTAACTAAATACGTTCAATATGTATCTTCGACACGGTACCTGGTAAATATACATACTAAAATCGTATGTACTTACCTATTTATTTACATAACTTTAAAAATATGGTATATATTTTGGAAACACGTATTTTAACAGGAAAAACATAGATCTGATTTCTTTTCCCCGTTTCTAGGGTGGGTGCGGATCGCATAGTAATCTAACAATTAGGTACTATTAAATAACCTAAACTTTTTTTGACTCAACAAATCCTTTTTAGATACCACCGTCTTGGGGGCTTGGGGGGTACAGTTATTACCTAAACCTTTTTTAACCTCGTGTAATTTCAGTCTTGTTATTTCGTTTTATAATGCTAATCTACACTACACGTATCGCGTGAAAATAAATGTTTCCGTGTGCTACTGTACGTACTTGTACTATGTACCTGCGGTTTTAATTTGCTCGTATATTGTTTTAATCGGGGGAATCTTCGCCTCAGACCGCAATAATGGCTCTCAGGCCATACATAACTTTTAACCTCACAATAATTGTAATTTCTTTTGTAGATATTTCTTTGATTTTGATTGATTTGATTGAAGGGCACAGGCCCTTCAGGCTCTTGTAATGTAATGATCGTGTCCTTCTGCGATTCCCAATTCCGATGACCGCACCACTAGGTACTTTTCAGAGAAGCTGTATCATTGGCAACAAAAAGTACTTCGTGGTTAGACTTAAAGGTACCGTGACGACAGTTTCTTTTAACTGGAGATCCTAATGCTTTCCAGGGTCCCTGCGTCCCTGCATCCCTGCGTCCATGCATCCCTACATCCTTGCGTTTCTGCGTTCGCATCTACGAATGCATCTTGGCTCCGGCCTTACTGTGCTCGTGCCGTACGCCTGTACATCTCTGCTCGGCACCACTGCACGGACAAGCTATAAATAGCATTATATAGCCCCATCGGTGTACCTGGAGACCTGGCCAGACCCTTTTTTTTTTTTTTTTTTCTTTACGTGGGGAAAATGCATTTACGCACTTCCCCCTACCGGGAAAGTAGGCGGGGTGTGTCGGGCTCGCTCGAGCATCACCGCTCCCTGGGGGGCCTCATGGCCCCCGACCCTAACTGCACCCACAGCAGCCAGGGTCCACTACCGACTAAAACCCACGGTGTCCATCCTGCCGCTAGAACGGAGGGAGCGCGGGGTACATTTGCATACCGCGCCCCCACCACGGCCGTCCGTTTCCGGACCCGTCCAGGGGGGGGGATGACCCTCCCCCTCGCGACCGTGCCGGGACCAAGAGCACGGCCGCACCACCCCGGGGACCACACAGTGCAAGGAACGCCAGACTTCCCACATCCGACGCTCGTGGTCCCCTGCGATGGGCCAGATGGAGCAGCCCCATCGCCAGCCGCTTCGGCCGCCACCCTCCGACGGCGGCCATATCGGCGCCACAGCAGGAGACGAACTGAATCACTCCCGCCGCAGCGCCTCCTCAGCTGCAGCACCGTCCAACACGGTGCCGCTGACCTGGCCAGACCCTGAGAGAACTACGGTCAACTTCGGTGCAGCTACCCACGGTTACGGGACAGCCATCGTGTACTCTGCGTCTTCCGTGAGTATATACGTCGTGCAGCCCAATGGTTGCAACTCGAGCTAAGTTCCTCACTGGAGGCTTAATGACGACACCATATCTGTCTGTAAATTCACGATCCCACTTTACTAAATTATACGTTGTACTCTGAGAATCATATTTTATTTCTCCGCCAACTCGGCTTACGGCCTCGTTAGGGACTTCCCTTAGCTCAGCTTTCGGTCTCGCGGGTCCGAAGCTCGGCATTCGGTCTCGCACGTTTGAAGCTCGGCCCGCGCCCTCGACAGTCTTTAAACTAACGTTCCTCATGACGGCCAGTTTGGCCTACGGCCTCGTAAGGCCTTCGACATCACCCCTACAGCTTGACCTGCGGCCTCACAAGGTTAAAACTCGGCCTACGGGTTCGCATAGGTGACGTGGTGTCGCCAGAGAAAATGCGAATTCAGTAAAAAAAATTACGTCACCCAAAATTTTATTCATATTTAAAATCAAAGGCCCCAAATATCCCTAAATACCGATTTTCGGGCGGATCGGAGAAACTTTGATTTTGGGTGCCATTTCGAATCTTTAATTTCACATTTTTGACACTTCCCCCAGATTTCCCTACCAAACCTCTGACATTTGTTCAAACTTCCCATACTTATCCATAATGGTTTCGGAATTGCGATCATTTTATTTTGTACTAGCGGCCCGCTCCGGCTTCGCACGGGTATCACTACTTTCTCCACTATTTATGGATGTTATTATACATATACCTTCCTCTTCAATCACTATATCTATTAAAAAAAAACGCATCAAAATCCGTTGCGTAGTTTTAAAGATTTAAGCATACATAGGGATATAGGGACAGACAACCATACTTTTTTGCCCAGAAAAAAAAGTACCTACCCTAAGTGCTATTACTCCTAGTAGGTACGCCTACGTAAACAAAATACTGTCAGAATCAATGATAAACATATAATATCATTGGTCAGAATACATTAAGATGATTTTTAATTATATTACAAAGTAATTCGTTTTAAATTAGCCTTGGATTTTTAATTCAATTTAACTTAAACAACATAGAAAACCCTAGATAAATATTAAACCTAAAAATAATTACTACTAAAACTTAATCTAAAATATTAATTGAGGAAGGAAAAATCCCTACAATTCAGGCTGCATTGCCACGTTAAATAGTTAGACTCAATTTTTGTGCAAAGAAATGCCACAATGGATAATGTACTTTATTCTCTGTGGTTGAACTTTAGTAAATTTTAATTTTAATTCTATATTTTTATAGCTACACACACTTGACTTGATAGTATTAATTTCTACAACACATTTAGCTGATTTGCGATAAATATTTCTTGAAAGTTTATTTAGGGAGGTCTAAAGGTTAATTATTTTATATTTAAGTTTTTGGCATTCGTTTATAAAAGATCTATACTTAAATCCAGAAGCTGTGCTTAAATAATAATTTTATTTTTATATTATAGTCACAAAACATTAACGTGGTGGGCCAACTAATTTAATATAATAGATAACGCACGATATGAATCGATGCCATTTCAAATTTAGAAATAAATAGCATCATCGTTATTTCAGCCATACGCCGTCCATACACTGGACTCAGCATATGCCGACAGTTGCACTAAGCAGCGTTTTTGGAATTCGATGGATGGAATTCCAAAAACGTCGCAACGCAAACGGGGTGAAAAGGAGTGGTACAGTTTGTAATGGGAAAAGGGGTGGTAAAGTTTGTAATGGGAAAAGGGGTAGTACAGCTTGTAATAGGAAAAGGGCTGGTACAGTTTGTAATAGGGAAGAGAGTGGTAGTTTGTAATGGGAAAAGGGCTGGTACAGTTTGTAATAGGGAAGAGAGTGGTAGTTTGTAATGGGAAAAGGGCTGGTTCAGTTTGTAATATGGAAGAGAGTGGTAGTTTGTAATGGGAAAAGGGGTGGTACAGTTTGTAATAGGGAAGAGAGTGGTAGTTTGTAATGGGAAAAGGGCTGGTTCAGTTTGTAATATGGAAGAGAGTGGTAGTTTGTAATGGGAAAAGGGGTGGTACAGTTTGTAATAGGGAAGAGAGTGGTAGTTTGTAAAGGGAAAAGGGGTGGTACAGTTTGTAATAGGAAAGAGAGTGGTAGTTTGTAATGGGAAAAGGGGTGGTACAGTTTGTAATAGGAAAGAGAGTGGTAGTTTGTAATGGGAAAAGGGGTGGTACCTTTTGTACCTAATAGAGAAATCGAACACCGATTGAAATCGCATATTAGTGTTTAATAACATTTAAAAACCAGACGAGTGCGTGTTGGACTCGCCCACCGAGGATTCAGTACAAATTTGTAGATAAATATTATACAAAAATGGTTACTTACACTTATACTATAAAAAGGTTTTTTTTTAAAGCTTCCCCATAAATCGATAACTATATGTACATCATAAAAATAATTTAAAATCTGTTTAAGATTGGGCCAATGAAGCCCTTTCATACGATACCCCACATGATACTGTCATCTCAATTGAAAATCTCCACCGTTCCTTGCACAAAGATCCTATTCTTTATGATTTAATTACAAATTTATAGTTTTCAGACTTTTCCCTATATATTTTTACAACTTCAAAAGACTGTAGACCTAAGAATATCGATTGAATTTTAACTCGATAACTAAGCGTTCCCGAGATAAATGGTCTTGACAGACGGACGGACGGAGAACAAAATTATCCTATACGACATAAGCGTCTCTTTTGAGGTACGGAACCCTAAAAACCAACTTCCACTAGGTACTTATCATTTGAAATAATTTATTTTTTAAAAGAAGGAAACAACATCCAATTTTAATTAAATTTATTTAGGAGTAGGTAATATCCAATAGTATCAAAAGTTTATTTTCAAATCAGTGTCTAAATGATAGCATTCTAGGGCAATAAACGATTAAAAATTATTGAAATGAGAATCTCTTCGTTTCTTGGAAGTAGGTTGCAAAGGGCTTCCATGTTGCTTATGAAGAGTAAAGCAAAATAGTGATTTTGTCTAATTAATGATCAAAATTTTAAATCAGCTAAGTACTGTGTTTTTCTTTGAGTTTAATGTGGCCTTAACAATTCAGTACCTGATAACGACTAGTTATTTATTCATTCTTAATGTTAGCGTCTACGACCTACATCCGTTTCATTGGGAAAACCCCGCAGGAATGTTAATTTCTTACATAGGTGTAAATTGTACAACTATTGAAGAGTAAATGCGTGTGTAAAAATTCCATAGCCGGAGGCGAGGGAGCAATGTTTATAGTTAAGGAATGAAACCATACAGAAACTACACCGTGACGAGTAGCCGCGCCATCTGGCGCGGCTACTCATCTGTCTGTCGGGCATCTAACATTCCACAAAAAATAAACAATCTGTGAAAGTAAACAAACCATACTATAATAAATAGACGGTAAATGTTTACACTATTTTGATTCATAATTTAGGTTGAATTATTAAGCTAAGCAGGTATTATCGGTGTGTGGAGCTGACATACCAACTATAGGTTAGGTCAACTTTGAGAAATTCACTTGGAAACATCATTCCTCTTACCTCTGTTGAAACTAAATCGACTCTCGTTTTAGTTATTTGATATAAAGCATGGATCCACGTGCATATCAGAACTAATCAAGTTCAATCACATATTAATTGGTAATTTTGTATTTATTAACGTAAATTGCCCCAAACCGGTATAAATATGCATATTTTGCACTTATATCTGCATTTTAATAACTATAAAATTATTTTAGTCCTTCGTTCAATAAAAGTTAATTCCATGTTGTCTCGTATAAACATTGTTTAGTCTCAGCTTCGTGTATACAAAAATGAAAACAAAAAGAAACTAAAAATTGTAGAACCGGTCCCCGGCATCGTGGCTGGGGCTGGGAGAGCGTCGCCGCGTCGGTGCCGGTGGAGTGACCTCTGTTGGCCTTGACAGCTGCGCTGGCTGGCGAGAGCCTCTCGATCCGACCACTAATAACTTCACTACATACTTACTACATTATAACGCCCTGAATGCAACTATGCGTTACAATAATGTGTTACGTAGAGTACATGTGCCTTGTCTCGCACGGCGCGCCTCTTGTCGTGTTCTTTGACGACGAACGAAGGTGTCATCATCTCAAAGAATGATTTGTTTGCGCTCGTTTGTCTCTTTATAAAGCACGCTATTAACAGAACTATCTTTGAGATTTTATTATTTCTCGTCAAGTATTTTTCAGTGTCAGAACGTAAGTGCTTTGGAAATTGTTATCCCTTCAAAGTGTTTAGTTCCTTATATTTGTAACTAGCGGTCTGCCCCGGCTTCGCACAGGTGTAAAATATAAAAAAAATATATATAATGGTCCAAAATTTTTAAAAAAATATGATATGGCTTGTTACCCGGGGCCCGAGGGTAGTGTAGCTTCCCAACAGAGAAAGAATTTTTGAAATTAGTTCAGTAGTTTCGGAGCCTATTCAATGCAAACAAACAAACAATCAAATCTTTCCTCTTTATAATATTATTTATTAATTTATAACATTTTAGAAAGGCTAGGATAAAAAAACGTTAAAATTAAAAAGTTATTTTGAAGTCTCCACTAATAGACACGGATTATTTAGATATGAGTCCTATTATGAGACAATACATAGGCATCTGCTCAATGCCTCATGAACAGACACGCTAGTTTGATATAGTAAATAGTGATGTATATCGTGTTACATTTTGTGTAATAAATATTACAACATATAATGTAGAGAAACATTATTTGATAATATACATAGCTTAACGGTGTAATTCCATGATTTAAATACAAGAGCAAGAAGAAAAACGTTTTTGGTTATTTCATATTTTATATAGCTATCCTTTCTAATTATTTATTTATATTTCTTTAAAATACAATATAAAAAGCTGTTTTTACGACTCGTGCCGGTGTATCATATTTTTAATTACAGCAGTTTTATATATATGTATATTGAAAAATAAATAATTGGAAAATTTGTTATGTCAATCGACATAGTGTGAAACAGATATTACTACCTATTACCTAATTAGATAGGAAACACAAGTTTCATTGTTTTTATTATTCAAGCTGTGATATACTTTTAACTCATAAAGTTATTTACTAATAATATGCTTGATCTGAAATTTGAGGTTTTGCCTGGCGTAACAACCCCCTTACATCTTGCGAATGTCAACTATACTCCCTTGGATGTTGCGACAGCCTGTTTGATCTCAGTTAGCAAGTCTTTGTCCGCCTTCATTTAAAAGTATATAGTCTATCAGCCTAATAGTTGGGCAACGTGCCAAATAAATTAAACTAAAAAAAACAGAATAACGGTACTCGCGGCTTACCATTATTTATTTTTTGGTTATACAAACTTAAATTCAAACTATATTCATTCATGTCCAACTGGACACGAATGAACTCAACAACTCAGTAAAAAGCTTAGATATATATAAAAAAAAACAGGTTTAGTATGTAAATTATTACACTTGAAATGTGTTTGATTTCGAATACAAAGAAATCTATACGCGATAAAAAAGGATTTCTTCAAAGCAAATTGCTTTAATCAATGTAAACATTAGTTCGTACGTATAATACATTTTAGAACGACCATTGTCTTCAATTTCCCATTTGATGCTCTTTAAAGTATGGTTTTAGTTTACTCTGACATTTACTTAATATGAAGAAATATCATTTATTCATCCAAAGTTGTATTGATTTTAAGTGAGGAATGTTGATTTCTTCAGTGGAATAAATTCTTAGTTTTAATAAAGTCATGTTTCTTCACTTACCATTTCTCGTGGTAACATTTTTTCTATTTTCAAACGAAATAGCAACGTTATTGATTTAAAATCATCTGATTTCTTTTTCAAATAATTACGACCTACTTAAGTTTAATACATTCTTTTTTCAATTGAAATCATGACATGACACTTAAACCATTCAGTTTCGAACATCATTCAGTCTTAAATTTTTTTGTTTGATTATTATTTGGAGCTTGTGTTTTTGAACTCAAGACTTATGACTAAATTGATTCTATACGACTGGATACTCTTTTGATAGTATTTTTTCCTATGTTATCAATATTATCTTGTATCAATACAATGGTTACTTCATTGAAATGTGCCGGATTTTGAAACTGTTTTAACAAAAATTGTATCTTTTTCATAATTTTTTCTCTATGTTACTGAATAATTGTGAAAAATGTTGAACTGGACTAATATTTCGCAGTTATTTCTATACTTACCTACTGGAATATTAAATTCTCATGGTCATTTTGCTAAAGCCTATCAAAATGGAGAGGGTTTAGGCAACTCTTCTTTTCGTATGAATAATACACCAATACTGTGAATACATAGGTACTTCCATTTATTCGGGTTCGATGCTCCTTTGTTTCCCCTGTCTGCAAAGCAGCATCAAAATATTAACAAAGAGATTTCATAACACATTTCGCTCCCGCTATCTATGCAACTATTAATCCATGTCTTGTAGTAGTGCCCGTGGTACAATTCAGATATGGAATTTCTACAAAATCAATTATTAATCGCGAAGAGAGAGTGAGAGACAGGTTCAAATGAAACCAATGATTCAAGCTTGCGACATTATGTGCATGCACTTAAGTACAAGTAAAAAGTCCAAATGCAAACGAGCACGTTATTTTATAACATTTCGATTTATCTCAGTTCCGTAGAAGGTAAATTGAAATCCGAGGGTTGAATCGGTATCGATGATGCACGCAGACGAATGTATCTATGTAATCTATCAATATAAGGGGCTGCCGATACTTGGCATAACATCATATCGGCGGGACAATGGACATACCAGAGGGCGGAGGTAGGGAGAGAAAGTGGGGGCAGGCGCGACATGTCCAATCCTATCCCATTGTACGAGACAGGACTGTCCCGCACAACAACTTATTAATTAAGTGCATGATGATAATAACAACGCTGCGGTTATGTCGCTTTGAGTGATGATTTACTTCCGTTTCCTGTAAAAGCTTTTTTTCGTTTGTGTGCAACTACAAACTCGATAGCTCAAAAATCTGTTTCTGTTATAATATTTATGCAACTGCGTTTTTTTTTATAAAGGGCCTATAAAGGGCAGGTACCTAGTCACAGGTTGGAAGAATTCCTGATGCATGTTGATTTAAAAAATTACACACATGTACTTTACAGATGACCTAAGGACTCAATTTTTATTATTCTAATCACATTTTTAGACTTTATAACTTCCTTTCTTCTGGTGTAAGACACAGAACTCGAGCATTTGTCGTTACCGCGAGAATCCTGTCCCACTAATATAATTATAAATCTGAAAGTTTGGATGGATGGATGGATGTATGCTTGTAACTCTTTCGCGCAAAAAATGAAATTTAGTATGGATATAGTTTAGACCCTAGATTAACACTTGTACCCCAAAAATAATTGCTGTTCCCGTTGGATAAGCTAATCATTTAAAAATCTCTATCACTCTTTCACGTTCAAACGGCTGTACCGATTTCGATGAAATTTGGCAAGGAGATAGGTCAGACTCTGGAATAACTTGGCCACTTTTATCCCGGAAATGCCTAGTGACCGTGGGATAATTGAGGTAGCGGGAAAACGGTAATCCACGCGGCTAAAACCATGGAGCGCAGCTAGTTATGAATAAAGAAAAATATTACCGTTGGAAAATATGTTTTCTCTAATAAATTAGCAACTGATTTTTTTTTTTCATATTAGAATTAATCTTCATGAATTGACCTCATAAGTGGTGTTTTTGAACTTGTAACTTTCAGCAAAATAAGCTGAGAACATTCTAAATTATCTATATAATGGTCAAGCCTTAAGGATCACATTGAGTCAGCACAAGTAGAGCCTCAGTTTTAATTATTATTTATTACATAGATACAAATGATAAAAGTATAATACTTACTCATGGGTTAGCAGATAATACAAAATCATCAAGATAATACAAGATCATAGGTACAAAAAGCTTTTTACTCCTATAAGGAATTTATTGAAAATCAAAAATAGCTTGCGTAATTCCACGCCTAAATTATTAACTATTATAATTATTAATTTCATTATTATTATTATTAAATTGTGTATTATTTATTTATTTAAATTATCTTAAGCTAACACATTGACCATAATCTCTTATTTGAGGAACATGGAAATATTTTTTCTAGGTAGTTATGTACCTGTTATGAACTACTAATACATATATTATAATTATATTAAATTACATAAGCAACATGTAATTGTCTTGACTGAAAATTGACTTGTAATAAATATTATCAATAAAGTTATGTCTACGTCTATGTCTAATATAAAATATCGTCATTCTAAATTTTTGCAAATGTCGTCGGGTTGAATATCAAACATAAACCGTTTCAATATTATAGTATACATTAAAGTACTTGTGACAATTCAATCTCATGTCGTGTGTGTTACACGACCACACCTGCAATTCACATAAAAATACACCCTCTTTTGAGCAAGCGATTAAAAAGCTAATAAAGAGTTGCGAATTCTCGGAATGACGTTTACCAAGGATCAGTTGTTTCGCGCTGCATGTCTACACTTCACGCGACCAACCTGGGATCATACTCGGGATACAACCGTGATTTCAGTTGTTAATTAACCATAGAATTAAACATTGCCACAAATATTTGCTACCTAAAAGAAAACGGTTGGTTTGAGGTTTACTGAGCATCAAGTTCCCGGCGAACGTTCACATTTGTCTCTTTACATTGAATATACCAATATCTCACTTTTTGGGTAGTGATGATATGGTTGATGTCGAAATCACGCTAAACATGACAAAAAAAGGCCTGCCTACCAGAACACACCGTGTGTTTGGTGACAGTTTTACATACTTGTTGGTGGTAGTTAGCCGGACGGCCAAAAAAGTTCAAGCCGAGGGTGGAGATCAAACCAGTGGCAGTCGGGTTTACAGCTGAACCTTACAGAGCGCTCCTAAAGGGTATAATTGCTTCAAATTTCATTTATAACACATTTTATTAACAAGGGTGTCTTGAACACATCCCACTTATATAATAAATGTGAAAGTTTGGATGGATGGATGGATGTTTGTCACTTATTCACGCCAGAACGGCTGAACGGATCTGGATGAAATTTGGCACGGAGATAGATAAGAATAGCACATAGACTACTTTTCATCATCATCATCAATCATCACCACGCGGGTAAACCGCGAGGCGCAGCTAGTAATATTATAAATGTGAAAATTTGGATGGATGTATGTTTCTCAATCACGCTCAAACGGCTGGACGGAGTTGAATGAAATTTGGGACTTATGTAGATGCTTCAGGTCCCAGAATAACACATATGCTACTTTTCATCATCATCATCAATCATCACCACGCGGGTAAAACCACGGGCCGCAGCTAGTATTATAAATGTCAAAGTTTGGATGGATGGCTGGATGGATGGATGTTTGTTACTTAATCACTTCAGAACGGCTGAACGGATCTGAATGAAATTTGGCACAGAGATAGATTATAGTCTGGAATAGCACATAGGCTCCTTTTTATCCCGGTAAAATGTATGACTTCCAAGGATTAATTGATGTAGCCGGAAAACCGTAATCCACGCGGGTGACACCGCAAAGCGTTTCTAGTTTAACATAAAGTTATATTCTGACATCTTTAATCGATTGCGTGTCTAAGGTTACGGTCCACCCTGTTATGTTTTAAATATTTTCGATTTTGCTGAATCACAACATAATAGGACCGAAGTAAGTACAAATCGATGTAGGATTTGAGTCACTCGATTTCATTTTCTGTAACCTCGTTGAGTTCGCTGAGTATATGTTATACATTATACATATACTATTTTATATTGCTATGTGCTACGTGAAAATAATCCCGAGATAAGCGAGCACAATATCTCGTTCACTCGTTCAATCAAGAATGCTATGCAGATGAAGGGAAGTGGGTTTTCAAATAGATTGTGTGCGGGCGCTTCATTATCAAATAAATTGATTTTATAATAGTCCCAACATTACAAACAACGCTCCCTATAAGAATATGCAAGTTAAATAGCTTATGAATAAGTTAGGATAGTAATAAAGAGATTAACTTGAAATATGTAAATAGAGAATGCATATTATTATATTAATAATTACTTAATCATTTTGTAATACACTTTATTTATGTATTTTGATTAAAACCTCACTTGATGGTTGGTAATGATGAAATCGAAATATTTAATCAGCTTGTGTTAGAGAATCTGCTGGCTGGAAATGTTTTCAGAAAATGCTTTATCTGAGTCCATAGACGCCCGTCAACGACATGTAAAAAGTAAAATTTTTAAACGTACGGATACGTCGTACACGATTGATGCCATTGCATGCAATTTTCTGCAATACGGTGAATACTTTCCCGAGATATCATTTTGCAATTCAATTTCTTCATGAATGTATTTAAACTTACTGTTGCTATTTATATAGAATATGTTATATGTGCAATATGTTATGTATTTGATTTAGGTCCATGTAATTGGAAGTACAGATAACATATATGTTACCTTATATACGATATTGTGTATTTACACAGTTATTAAACTTCAATATATAATTATCGAAGGAACTGAATACCAGATTATTAACTACTCAGCTGCCGGGAATGATATATTTTTTGGAAATATCTACACCATAATTATGAAATGTTATATAGACATTATTGTTTGACATTATTATTGGATTAATATAGGCCCTAAGACTAAATTGCACTGCTGTGAAGACCATTTAGATGTACAAGTAAGTATATCCTTCTTCTTCTTTACTTACCTTTGCCACATTTGACATACTTAATGCCGTGGGGTACCGGCTTAGAATAGTACCCCCCCATGTCTTCCCGTGGGTGTCGTAAGAGTCGACTAAGGGATCACGTACCAGAAGGATGGGCAGCAGCGCCTTCTGAGACTCACATTTTGTACTGCGCTCGCCAACCCGCCTGCCAAGCGTGGCGAGTATTGGCAAACCCCCCCTATGATAGTACAAAATATGACCAGGCCCCCAGTCCCCGGCAGCTCCGCTAAAGCTGGCTCCGGTAGCGGCCAGTGTAACGGTGGAGCAGGGGGTGCGAAGAATCCCCGGCAGACGCACGGCTACCACTCCCTCATTAAACGACCTCTGGCCCTGGTAACACATAACGTAAGAACTTTGTTGGCAGACGAGAGGATCGTCGAGCTGGAAGAAGAAATGAGTAAGTTACACTGGGATATCCTAGGGTTATGTGAAGTCCGTAGAGAGGGTGAGGACACCATAACCCTCAAATCCGGTAACTTACTCTACTACCGGGAAGGCGACCAAAAGTCCCAAGGTGGTGTCGGATTTCTCGTTCGCAAGTCCCTCACTAACAACATTATTACCATCGATAGCGTTTCGAGCAGGGTGGCATACCTAATACTCAGAATATCAAGTAGGTATTCGTTGAAGGTCATTCAGGTATATGCACCGACCTCGAAACTCGGAACCGATGAGGAGGTAGAGGCTATGTATGAGGACATTAGTAGGGCCATGCATACCTCCAAGACCCATTATACTGTTGTTATGGGGGACTTTAACGCAAAGTTGGGCAAAAGAAGTGATGGAGAGTTGAGAGTGGGGCAATTTGGTTATGGACAACGGAACCCCAGGGGACAGAGGCTGGCCGACTTCATGGAGAAAGAGCGACTCTTTATGATGAACTCTTTCTTTCAGAAGCCGCCTCACAGGAAATGGACCTGGTTGAGTCCTAACGGTTCCACGAGAAATGAGATCGATTTCATCATGACCACCAAGAAACAAATATTCAATGATGTCTCTGTGATCAACATGGTGAAAACCGGTAGTGATCACCGCATGGTAAGAGGCATATTGAATATTAATGTTAAACTTGAGAGGTCCCGTTTGATGAAATCCACGCTCCGACCTCAAAATGTCCATATTCAAAACCCCGAGAGCTTTCAACTTGAGCTATCCAATCGCTTTGCTTGCCTTGAGAACTGTGCGTCGGTGGACGAGACCAACAACAGGTTTGTAGAAACTGTCCACGCAGTGGGGTCTAAGTTCTTCAAACCCCGCCGCACAAATGGACCTCAAAAACTCTCCAGCCATACCCTTGACCTCATGGCTGAACGACGCTCGTTGCAACTGCAATCATCCGATGACGCTGCGTCATATAGGCAGCTCAATAGACAAATATGGAAATCCTTGCGACACGACATCCGTACCTTTAATACAAATCATATTAAAGATACGATCGAAAGGAGAAAAGGCTCCAAAGTGTTTGCAAGAGACCGGTCTATTGGGCAAAGCCAGATGACTAAGCTGAAGAGAGATGATGGCAGTATAGCGTCGACCAAAGCAGAGGTGCTTGGAGAGATTGAGAGGTTCTATGGACAGCTATACACTTCGGTCGCTAAACCTGTTGATAGCTTGATCAAAGACCCAAGAGCCAAGCTAACCCGACACTATACCGAAGACATCCCGGACATCAGCCTGTACGAGATTAGGATGGCTCTGAAACAGCTTAAGAACAACAAGGCGCCGGGTGACGACGGAATCACAGCAGAGCTTCTGAAAGCGGGTGGCTCACCGATACTGAAAGTCCTTCAGAAGCTCTTTAATTCCGTTGTCCTTGAAGGGTCAACGCCGGAAGCATGGAACAGAAGCGTAGCGGTGTTGTTCTTTAAGAAGGGTGACAACACATTGCTTAAGAACTACAGACCCATTTCGCTTCTGAGCCATGTTTACAAGCTGTTTTCAAGAGTCATCGCGAATCGTCTCGAACGCAGGTTTGATGACTTCCAGCCTCCCGAACAAGCCGGTTTCCGAAAAGGCTACAGCACCATAGATCACATCCATACGCTGCGGCAAGTTATACAGAAGACCGAGGAGTATAACTTGCCCTTATGTCTAGCGTTTGTGGACTATGAGAAAGCCTTTGATTCGATCGAGACGTGGGCGGTGCTTGAGTCTCTCCAGCGGTGCCGTATTGACCATCGGTATATCGAAGTGTTGAAGTGTTTGTACAATAACGCCACCATGTCGGTCCGAGTACAAGAGCAAATTTCGAAGGCGATTCCATTGCAACGAGGCGTGAGACAGGGAGACGTTATCTCTCCGAAACTGTTCACTGCCGCAATGGAAGACGCCTTCAAGCTCTTGGAATGGCAAGGATTCGGCATCAACATCAACGGCGAGTACATCACTCACCTTCGGTTTGCCGACGATATTGTGGTCATGGCAGAATCGATGGAAGACCTCAGCACGATGCTCGAAGGCCTCAACAGAGTTTCCCTAAGGGTGGGCCTTAAAATGAACATGGACAAGACGAAAATTATGTCGAATGCCCATGTTGCGCCCGCCCCCATATTAGTTGGGAACTCGATTCTCAAAGTTGTTGACCACTACGTATACCTAGGACATACAGTCCAATTAGGTAAGTCCAACTTTGAGAAAGAGGCTAATCGTCGAATCCAACTCGGCTGGGCAGCGTTCGGGAAGCTACGAGACGTCTTCTCGTCCAAAATACCACAATGCCTGAAAACGAGAGTCTTCGAACAGTGTGTGTTACCAGTGATGACTTACGGATCTGAAACGTGGTCCCTGACTATGGGCCTTCTGAACAGGCTCAGAGTCGCACAACGAGCTATGGAGAGGGCTATGCTCGGAGTTTCTCTACGCGATCGAATCAGAAATGAGGAGATCCGTAGAAGAACAAAAGTCACCGACATAGCCCAGCGGATTAGCAAGTTGAAGTGGCAGTGGGCAGGGCACATAGCTCGAAGAACCGATGGCCGTTGGGGTGGAAAGGTTCTCGAGTGGAGACCACGGACTGGCAAGCGCAGCATAGGACGGCCACCGACCAGGTGGACAGACGACCTGACTAAGATCGCAGGCAAGGGCTGGATGCGGGCCGCTTCCAACAGGTCCTTGTGGAAATCAATGGGGGAGGCCTATGTCCAGTAGTGGACGTCCTATGGCTGAGATGATGATGATGATGATGATGAATGTACTTGACTATTTTTCTTTGTTTAAATAGGTATCTTGCTTACTACATAGTACCTATGTAAATAGCCCTGACGAAATACTAACTCATTTAGAAGAAGAAGAAGAAGAAGAAGGAGAAGAAATAAGAAGAATAATAATTTAAGTGCTCGCTCACTGAAAGGCTCAATAATTTTGATTTGAACCTAAAAGCCTACCGTGCCCTCGTACGTGTCAGCTCAAGGAGACGTGACCCACCTAATAAGCCTTTGATTTTTATTTTCATTTTTAAATATTATATAGAAATATAATTTCAAAAAAAAGCAATGCATTTGAAGCCTCATATTACATAATAAATGTGCAGTTTGCATAATATATCTTTAAAAATAAAAGAGTTATCGATTTTGATCCAGAAAAGACCTATATTTTCCATTGTGCGCCGTGTCGCGTTCGCGGGCTGAACCGGGGCGTGACGTAATAGTGAGCGCGCTTAATCACGGAAATTCAAATAAGGGCTTAAACTTCTCGTCGTTATAACTTCAGAAATACTGCATGTATTGAAGAGAAATAAAAAGTAATGTAATATACATGATCCATGCCCCGATTTTAGATGTATCTGGTAGTAATATTATGACCCTTTTGTGGTCTCTATTGCATTCAAAGGTATTCCAAACAAACAGGTGAATACTAATAGAAAAAAATATATTCTGCGCCTAGTTTACTTAGGTACGTAATTTTACGACCACCTCACCTCTGAAATATGTGTATTTTAAAACATGTATGTAACTATGCTGTTTTAATGTTGAAATACCAGTTAATACCATTAAAGTTGAACATGAAACTTCGAAATATACATCTTAACATATTTAGTTTTGAAGAAAAGAGAGCTTGACATCTTGACAATTTTCTATTTAAACTTATTACTAATCTTAATTAATAACCTAATCCGTGGGGAATTCGAATAACAGATGAATGACATACATTAATTTATAAGGCTTGTTTGTTGTATAGTGGAACCTTAAAACTTCTCAAAATATCACATAAAATTTATGGTTCATAAGAACCCTCTTCGATACTTGTATAACCAAAAGTAAATTAACACAATATTAAAGTTGCATTCCGAGCAATTATATATTATATTTATTATAATTATATATATTAAATAACTCAATGCGTCCAAAGTCCAATTGAATAACATCTACATATTCAACGTATGTGGAACATCGTATGAGTAAAGTGTTGATTATTTAGAATAACCAGCCGTAAGGCATATATTAGTGGGTTGAAACTAAAGAACCGGTCCGTAGAGAAATGCTTAACTGTACTTAATGACTTCGTAACTAAACACATATTACAGAATAACTTATGAAGTTTGTTTATGGCCGCGTTCTCGAACACCTGTCCTTTGTAGGGGCAACAAATGCAATATAAAACGTAATACTTGTCTCATGCACGCTATTACTTAGTATTTATTCCTTACTTAGGAAAATGTTGCAGAATTATAATATAATAATATTACTATAAAACATAAAAGAGCGGGTTGAGACATTGTCCACAAACGACACAAAAAATATAGTGTGTTGTCTGCGCTGCGTCCGCTTCGGAACACGAAGGAACTCATGTGCGACAATCTCGGCCGATTTCGATATTTCAATTGTGTTATAAACAGAGGTATCCGAGATAATTAGGTTGCTATCTGGAGCTATTAGAAATTTGTAATTGTTGCCTATCTCTTCAAGAAAACAGGAATGTCGACTGTAAATCAGTCGTTAGTGTATGATAATTTGATAAATAAGTATGGAGTTATATCTAACATCACCCAATTTCATTTTTTGTGCAATTTCTTTTCTGTTTTCTTTTTTTTGCCCTATTATGTTATCTTTTATCTGGAATCCATTATATTATGTTTTTCTTTATTTAATCCGGCACTGCATGACATTATGTTTATCTTGGTTTTCAATTTTCTGTTGGATTACCATATTCGTTATAGTATCACTCACTGATTAGAAAGGTATCACCACTGGGTATCACTCCTTACTGTCATGTCAAGTTGAGAGAATCCTCGGTCACAGTAATGAGTCCTTTATGTATCTATGTAATTTATGGTCTGTGATTTTTCGTCGTTCAACTTCAGTCATCTCGCGGTCTCACGGCTCTTTCATATTCTATACATTTGGTTCTCGGCCTCTATGTTCACGGTTCAACGAACAATATCAATATTTTGTTTACCTATATGTAGAATACATTGTAGTTACTACCTCAGCGAAAACAAAAATTGATAAATTGGATGAGCAAACTTTAATTCATTATAATGCGAAAGTTTGTGTATGTGTGTTTGTTCCCTCTTTACGCCTGAACGGTTTCATTTTAATGAAATTTGAAATCTGGAATAAAATCCATCCCGAAGAAAATGATGGTTCCTCTGGTATACAATAAAACCGAATAATGTTATAAATGTGAAAGCTTTGTTGGCCTGTTACGTTTCACACCTAAACTACTGAACCAATTTTGATGATTTTTTTTCAGTGATGAATGGGACCTTGGAGAAGGACAAAGGATACTTTTTTCCTAGAAAAACACTGACTCCCGTGGGATAGCTCAGGTAGCAGTAAAGCCCTACGGAAGGCCGCCGGGGACGAAAGGGATCATGGACTGTCAAGCGCAGCGTAGGTCACCGACACTAGTCTTACTAAATAAGACTCCCGTCCTGTACCTACGTTTCTTTGGATCCTCTTCTTGCCATGGTTGCCTGATAGAAACCACTTTGACCGCCCATTGTCACGCTCTATAAATTAAATACAAAAAATCAAGCGATGAAAGCTCAGCGGTGGGAGCGTCGGCTGTCAAACTGATGGACACTGGTTCGATCCCCAACAGCGGCTTGAGCTTCCGGTGAAGGCAAAGGTAGCACCTTTAACAAATTCCCAGTATGGTGGTAGGGTACTTTCAAGTACCCGCCTAGCTACCATCCTCAAGTTTGAAAAACTGTCACCAAACTCGTAGTGTGTTCAGGCAGCATTCCTTGAGAGCCAGTGATCATACTAGGTTAAGCGTGATAACATCTTCAACCACATCGTCACTGACCATCAACCGAGATAGTGGTCAAACGTCAAATCTATAAAGCTAAAAAATAATTGTAATTTTTTTAATCTGTAACAATAATGAATTTCATTACCTAATCTAATTTATACAAAATTAAAATAACTAATACCTACGTCGTTTATGTCACTACCGATAATAGATAATTATACTAAAAAGCTGCAACAATAAATATGTTTATACCTCGAATTAATAAAACAGCTTTCTATTTACAGCCGATAAGTTTTCTCTTCGATCGCGGAATAATATGCAATAATGCTAGCAAGTGATTTAGTACAGGTTTTGCTCGCAAGGATCTATATTTCTTAGTTCGCATCGGGGGAAGACGTTATGACTGAAACTTAAATGGGTAGAATAGCTCACGGGTTCTTGTTATATTCAAGTTTTTTTTTTTCATATTTTGATCTTTTAGTGGACTAACTGTGTTTCAGAGCTTTTAAAAATACATTTTGTGAATCTGGTGATGTAATAGTGGTCAGAGGTATCCTGTTGGTATGAATGCCATTTCATTGCGAATTCATAACAGTTGACTTTATAAATGATCTATGCAATAAACCGTTTGAACTGATCTCAGAAATCTCTCACTTTTTCTCTACAGTATAGTAATAGGTAATTGTAGTTGTTATCAGTAAAATATTAAGCAGTTTAGCATCACATAAACTCCGCATGCAAGTTATAGAAAGAAATAAAGAAGCTAAGATGTAATGGTGTCGCCTATGATACTACCTTATGGTTTGTATATGTTGAAGAGCAACCCTGGTTAAGTTTATTATACTATAATTGTATATCAACAACAATGAGTTCACCCAATTAATTGCTAGAACGTGTATCTCATAAGTCTGCGTAAATTGTTAGCTTCTCTCGTTTACTGATTGGATAAAGACATATTTCATTCACCAATCATAGCTCTCGTAATATTGTCAGCAATCGTAGTGTTTGTAGCTAAGAATAAGAAAAATAAGCGACTTGGATGATTTATAGGTTATAAAGATCTGTGGTTATAAATTAGGAAACCTTAACACTGTTTTTTGTTTGTTTTCTACATCCAAGCGCCATTACTACCATAAAGGTTTATGGTCCACCATCAAGATGCACTAAGTACAAGCTAACACTAATTTGGAAAAATAAACCGTTATTTTATCTTAAACTCCTGCTATAATTTCAAGTTCCGTGCAACTTTTTAATTTCTAAGCGGCTACTATAGTTTTCAAACGAATGCCATACTAACTCGACACTTTGATGAAACTAGTTTTTCCGCATTACTTACTATGCAAAGAAATAAAACGTTATTGTAGCAATTTATCTAAAGGCATAGCATATCGAACGGCCATAGTGGCTCAGTGGTCACTGACTTGACTCCTGGGTGTCAGTTTTACTAATTTAAAGTTTAGATTCAGTCGATATGCATTTTTTTTAAACCAATGCGAGATGAATTTCAATCGGCTGAGCCCAAACTAATGTTCGAGTACACATCGATGACATTGGTTAAGAATATTGCGTGCGGTGTAGGTACCCCAATTGTCATGTACAGGTAAACTTCGTTATAATTATGATCAGATATTATGGTATCTGGAGATAAAGCAATAATTGAACCGTTGTCATCGTATGTATGCTGTTATCGACTTCTGGACTTTCCAGGACCTGCCTAGTTACTTCTAGCGAAACAATAAACCTATTTACCCGAAAACCTATTTTGGTATACCATATTATACTGTTGTAGGTGCCATATTACTTTATTAGTTAACGCTGCATATTATGATACATTGATGTTCACATTCACATATTCTTTACAATAAGCTTTAGTGCAGTCGCAGGTACCTAACAGTTATGCATCTTTGATTCTAAAATTGAAAATATTGTCCAAGAATTTGTAAGGAAAAATCTAAAAGCAGTCTATATGCAGGACTTACTGTTAGCTACATGAGCTTAAATTACCTAAGGAATAAGTTCTGAGTCGTTTGATATTAATATTTCATGAATCTCCAAGGTTTCCCTGTTCTCTTTGCAAAAGTAGGTTCACTCACACAAGAGAAAATCCAATTCGCTCTCCCGTATACACGCGCGCACACATAGACGTGTGACTTGAGGGAAAAATAAAATTTCTCGCTAAGTTTATAATGGGAAAACTTTGAGAACCACTTAATTATGTTAATGTTTGAAACAAAATTTTAGAAGAGACGTTCAAACATGAGAATAATTTAAGTCACACTTATGTTGTAGAAATATATGGACAGTTACTAGCTACATTGAGTATTCTTTTCAATATGTGTATTGAAATGGTAAATACATAAGTGTACTTATTTTAATCTTTGAATACATGGTTTGAGTTTTAGTTTCAAATTACAAAGCTCTGATTGCATTACAGCAAAGTTGTAGAAAATTAATATCTGAAACTAATCAAAGTTAGTAGTTAATTCTGGTACTTCTAACTTACGCCAATGAATGAATATCTTTCAACTGTGTCTGTAATACATAAAGAAGTTCTTGATATAAGTATGGTAATTTATTTCTCGACACAAATAAAACTTGGGCTACGATATTTGTTTTTTTTTGGACATGTTTTATGCATTGCTATCTATGCATTACAGATGAGCCAGATCTATCTCTGTAGCTATGGATTTCATCGGGGATACCATTTAATTTGAATGTACTTGTAACGAACTTAAACTATGAGACTTATCTAATAGGAACTGTTACTTGGTTACCATCATTTATTCATATTATTTCTGTTTTTGTACATTTGGCTGGCAATAATAATTTAGTATATAATTATAGAATATAAATTTTAGTTACGTACTCCAGTTTTGGATCTTGAGGTAGGTACTTACGTAAATAGATACATCAAAAGATTTCATATTAAGAATTCATAATCCGCTGTGCCGTTTATGAGTCACTTAAGGGAATTTTGACAAACAAGGCAGTCTTTTATTGATCAACTGAAAACCATTTATTATGGATTAAATTCTATGTTTATCAGTACAATATTTATGCTTATTAATATTGACTACCTCTTGTGTAACCTTTCTGAATACCAATATATTTATTTTACCTTCGACCATCTTGCAGATAAAGTCGTTTCGGAAAGAAAAAGTTATGAAACATTACCTCATTTTCATTTTAATGAAAATATCATTTCCTTCCAAGGAGGTAGGTATATCCAAAGTTTACATCCGTCATTTTGCATGGGCCAACGGTCGGCAGGGGTGCAAGGGGTCCGCGGCGGGTGGAGCGGCGCCACCCCGCGAGATTCTCCTCACCCCCCACCCGGTGGTCCCCCTTCGCGGGATCGATACGTCATTTGAGCCGGTCGCCATGGAGACCGCGGCCGGAGCGGGGCGGCGCGGCGGCGGCTCCGCGGGATGGGTGCACGGGACTCCGCGGGCCCGAGCCAAATGAAAAAATAGATACAACCTTATTTGGGACAAATCCCTCTATAAAATTTTCCCCGTTTTATATGTTGCTTTTCATTAGTCAACTTAGATGGAGATACTTTTAGCTGGAAACGAGTTCGGGTTTCTTTCGTGAAGTTTTATTGACTTAGTAGAGATATCCATACAAGGATTATATAGCTTACGAAATTATGCATCTCCAATAAATAAAGCATACTGGTGTATCCTTTCATAAAATGGCGATAAAAAATATAAAGCGTATACCTATATATTTATACAAGATAAAGGTACTTATATAAGCTATATATTTTTTCTCAGCAGCATTATAATCATATTTAATTAATAGAGTCTAGGCGACCAAGCTTAGCCCGGAGAAGATTTGATCAGAAACTTGAAATGACTCAATATTGAACTTTATTTACTAGCTGCGCCCTGCGGCTTACCCGCGTGGACTACAGTTTTCCCGTAACCGTACATATTTTCGAATTTATCCAATTCCCTGCACAATTTTCTTTATTTTTTAACCGACTTCCAAAAAAGAAAGAGGATCTCAATTCGTCTTTTTTGCCTTCTACAACATATTAAACAATTAGAAAATTCTAAAAAAATGGAATGAAATTGGTAATGTTGTATATATTTATATATACGAACCTATATAATAATTAATATGTCGTATACATAGGTATATATATCGCATACTCAATTGCGTTAACAATTAAAAAAGGGATTTATTTGTATAATACAGATTTTGATGATTAGTAACTTTTAATTATAAAATAGTTACAATGCTGACGCTGATTAAAAATATATTGGTACCTTATCTTTTTGTACAACACTAAGCTCGGGAGCATTCATTCCAATTCAATTTAATATAAGGTAGAGCACGGAACTAATTAATCGCTCCACTCCAATTGAATGAGGCTCTTTATTGAGTGCTTTGCACGTCGCAACATATGCAATAACTTCGACGGAACATTTAGTCGAAGTGCAATAATTACTATATTAATATGTACTGCGTGATTTATTTTGTTTGGGCTTTATGTTTACGTTTGTACGTTATATGCTTTATGTTGTTCTACTTTACTAATTTACTTAACTACATGTCGCAAACATTTTTTAACAAATGAGATTTCTTTCTTTCACATACCTACACCACAATGACAATTGATCCCATGAGTAATAAAGGTCACTAAAAAGAGTGAAAAAAAATTGTGTACCAGAAAATGGAACCGACTTCAACACTTAAAAGTGTGAAATAACTTGTTGAAGGCAGTGCCATGATAGTTTAAAAATAACATATCAAAATATTGTGCTCATACCGACTTCGACAAGTTATTTCATACTTTTGAGTGTTGAAGTCGGTCAATATAGTGGATTGCTCAATTTGTTAAATATTGTCGTAGCTGTCCTGTTGTACAGACAACATTATACAAATCATACAAAATAATACAGAGTGTGTATTTTGTTTTATTAAAACCTTCTGCCCACTTAAGACAATATGAATGTCATTTCTAAGCTAAAACGCAAGTAGATGCAACTCACCTACTAAATGTGTTCATACAATAGACAACTTAAAAGGAGAAAAAAAACGCCAAATTACTTAAATAACACTTAAGGAAAGCTTTTAAAGTCTAATAGCATATGAAACCGTTGTTGGTTTTAACGATAAGTTTCGTGTAGCGCCCGCGGATAAAGGCTCGTTTTTCCTCATCAATACGTAATGCGACGGATGGGAGGGTTACAACTCCTGAATTGAAAGCCAAATGTTAGTGGTTAACTTCGCTGTTTAGATGTTTCACAAAGCTGACAATCAGAACCTACCTATTCTAATATGTTAACTTTTAAGTTCAAGTTACTAGGTACCTATATAATGATATGATCAGTGTTCATTAGCCAAATATCAAGTGAATACAACAACACAGATAATGCTGGTGTGGAATGCATGGATCAATACCAAGCTTCCTGTATAGCTTTATCATAATTTATCTTCTTCTAATATATAAAAATCTCGTGATTGTTATCGAATTATGTATCGAAAAACTGTAACTGTCGATCATTGACGTCAAGTAATTTAAATGAAGTGTCGTGTCATTTTGCCATTTGGATATTTTAATAAGGCAGAACAACGTTTGCCAGGTCAGGTCAGGTAGTTTGTACAATATTGTGTACTTTGCTTAGCTTAAGTCTTCTGTGAATTTATGTACCCATAAGTATGATGATTTTTATTGTTGGTTAATCTGACCTTTCTTTGTGTGCGATGTGTCAACGAATGATTGGTGAAACTGCTCTACTCAAATAGTTTTCGAAAGATGGTCTATTTGACTATATGCTAATATTTAGAATGAATACTCTAACAGCTTCTTGTGCAAAGCCGGAGTGGGTCGCTGATTTAATATTTAAGACATTCAGATGCGTTAATGTATTAATTAATGCAGTAATAAAATATATTTACTAGTAATAATAATGTGATTTCCTTATTACAGTATCTGCGGTATTATATCTTAGACTAGTAGCGCCCCGCGGTTTCACCCGCGTGGATTACGGTTTGCCCGCTACCTCAATTACCCCACGGGAACTATAGGTACTTTTTCTGGGATAAAAACAGTCTATGTGTTAATCCAGGGTTTAAACTATCTCCATACCAAATTTCATCGAAATCGGTGTAGCCGTTTGAGCGTGAAGAAGTAACAGACATACACACAAATTTTCGCATTCATAATATTAGTAGGATAAAAGATTTCCACTTATTCACTCCGTTGATCCGTTGTTCACAACAATGAAGCGGTTATTTCGAGTCCCGTTTGAAGACATTATAAGATGTTATTTTCCGAGATTCTCTGACATTCATCTTATTCTAAACAAAAATACTGCTGTAAATGCCAAATAGTCAATACATAGAAAAACACATCAAAAAAACCTATCGGGGATGCTAGGGATAATCAACCAAGCAACAATAAAGCTTTTCTCGTAACTTTATAACTCAAGAATTGCTGGAGCTAATTAGATACTGTTTTCACAGCTGTTTTATATCATTGAAACTCCTAGGTTGGGAATATAGGGATAGGTTTCATATAAATAAGAAGTCAGGGAGCCGAGTTATATCTCGTTAATAGACAAATTTCACGACAGAGATTTAGGGCTTGCCATGCCCATCCTCGATGACTATACGCCGGCAGATCTCGACGTTCACTAGTTTATTATACCTCCATTGCTCCTCACCATTTGAGTGAGGAAGCGGTCTGAGACACATCTTGGACCGAGGCGGCTGCATGCGAACTACACCTCGGCTGCACAGAAGATTACATTAATTCACTCAAGAATTGAAACTTGTCACAGAACATACAATGGGATCAGCAGTTGTCATTGAGTTCACTAGTCATTCTAGGTCTTGCATAACTCGATCATGTCATCACTGATCATTCAGTGAGATGATAGTCACAAAGATTCTTTTATTAAAATTGTATATCTTCTTTACACTGTTTTTTACGGGTATAACGTGGTACTTACGCGTAGTCGATGTCACGATCGACAATTGTTTCGGCTTCTTCCGGAAGCCTTCATCAGGATCTTGAGTGCGGTGCGTTAGTCGTAACGCCCCGCACTCCCCCACCACCCCTCGCACCTGGCTTCTGTGCCGAGAACACTCATAAACAGAGCTCTGAAGCTCTGTGATCCTCAAAATGTGGATGCAGAACTGGCACACGTGAAGTCAGTGCTCGAGTCGAATGGATACGGATGGAAACAGAGCAATCGGATTGCACAAACCTCTGCAAAGGACCCGGTAGTGTCAGCAAACAGGGCACCAACATACCTGCCGTTTATAAAAGGGGTGACGGATAGAATCGGACACTTGTTACGCCGCAAATTCTGCATCAGGACGATATTCCGCCCCCCCTCAAAAGTTAGACAATTCCTGCGTTCGCCAAAGGATAAAGTACCACTTGAAAGTCCAGGTGTATACATTATACCGTGTGACTGTGGGAAAAGCTATATTGGCGAAACAAAAAGAAATGTCTCTGTGAGACTCGGTGAACACATACGTGCCATGAAGAATACCGACAGCAACAGTTCCGCCGTGGCAGAGCATGCCCTGACTTCCGGTACGACGCACTACATACGTTTTGATAAAGCCCGGATTTTGGCAAAGGAAAAGCTTTTTGTGCCGCGCAAAATCCGTGAGGCCATAGAAATCAGTCGTCGACCGAACTTCAATAGAGATAGAGGGTGGGCACTGTCGCATAGTTGGAAAACTTGTCTCCATGGTACAGTAAAAAGCGTGTCGGAGGAGTGCAGAGACATAGTCAGCTACGCGTGTCACACGGCCAGGATCCAGTCCGAAGAAAGCAGCAGCGATGAAGACGGATCCCTACACATAGATGTGATGACGCAACCGTCACCCCCTCACCCGCCTCCACAGCCCGCGGCGTCCTGTCGAGCATCACGCGCTGCCGCCCGCAGTGCGAGACGGGACGTTACGACTAACGCACCGCACTCAAGATCCTGATGAAGGCTTCCGGAAGAAGCCGAAACAATTGTCGATCGTGACATCGACTACGCGTAAGTACCACGTTATACCCGTAAAAAACAGTGTAAAGTAATCATGAACGTGAGTTTTAATATTATTATATGTATATCTTCTCTATATCTAATCTAATTTAAAAAATATCTAACCTTAGCTATAACGAGTTCAACTCTGCTGTATTTATTTTGTATATATATATCAAGATAGAATTATGCGTATAAGTTAATGACCCTCTCTTAATAACGTACTCTATATTTTTTTATAATAGTCAATAAAAGGTTCTTAGTAAATAGGTAGGCATATTATGCATAATACCTACGAGTAATAGATATCCGGATCATGAAAGATATTAAATTTGGTATATAATATTCACTTATTATTACAAAAATATGATATTGTGATGAGATATGTATTGAAATAAAACGAATATATTATATTGATGCAATAACCATTGAAAGATTGATCTTTAATCGACAATTCCTACTATTGTGTAAATAAACGCGAAAGATACGATGATTGCACATTTTTCATTCAATCAGATCAGCCGAACGGATCTAGATAGAATTTTGTACAGAAGAACTTTTGCACCAGTTGCATTTTATCCCGGCCGAATGTACTGTTTCCTTGGCATAACTCAGTTAATGGGAAAACCGTAATCGATGCGAGTGAAACCGCAGGGAACAGCTAGTAGATGATAAAGAAGATTAGAATAAGCGCCTAAGTAGTTACTAAACGAGCAATTCCAACTAAAAGTAAAATCCCAAACGCTTATCTGATATAACATTGATTTAGTAGAACACTGCACCAACTTATTACCTTACAATACAATCTACAAATATACAAACTTTCAAACATGTATTTGCTTATACAAACAAGAAAGTTAGCGAACAATATAAAAGTAATGGGATAGAGCAAGAAGGGTAGTGGCAGTCTACGTTTGTGCGATAGAGAACGAGTTATTCAAATTGAGGATACATATTTCTACATAGGTAACAAATAGCTTGTTGAGAAAAGTATGGACATTCCCGTCTGGAATTTAGGTTATGAATTGCTAATATACAATGTATGGTTTTACCGAAGACGAGAAGAAAGGTGATTAATGATTAATTAACGGTAATTGGTTTATAGACTCATATTAGTTACACGAGTTGATTGCTCATGAAAGTTATGAATTAGCTACCTCCGCGCGAATTTGTTTGCTTAAATTTATAAGAACATCATTTCTCTAATCAGATCGTTATTTCATATATATTTTATTAAATAAAACCAACTAAATCCAGTGTTTCATTTGCGTTTTAGTTTGGCGATTCATGTGAATGTCAGTCAAGACATGTAAATAATATAACAATTTTGTTGAATAATTTATCATTTATATCAATAAATTATATCATAAAACTGCAGATTCTCTAAAATATATGGAACTCATGCTATTTTTAATAAAAAATAAACACGTACATATGAATCACATATTAAATAAATATATATTATAATTACGTTGAAATTATTTGAAGGAAAAAATTCGGCTACATGTGGGAGTTGAACCCACTAGTAGCCGAAAAACCCAATAATTTGAACGTAAGTTCCGCCTAGCCTGTTGCTAATGCAATAAACCAGAGAACTCATATATTATAAAAATAGAGAATATTATAATATATAATTAAGTCAATATTTTTGAATGATTATAACACCAATGGTATTGCAGAATATAATACGATTCCTGAGACGTCGGGTCTTATCATTCTCCAATCTCAGCGTATATTATTTATTAGTCACAGTTTAATATGTTAATTCAATGAGTAATATTCGCTTGTCAAACGTATACCCAGATTAAATATTTACAGAAAACGTTTACCAGGGAATCGTCGATGGAGGTAATTAAAATGTATTAAACTTTAACTGATCAATATTATTTAAGCAATGAAATTGATGAACTTAGAGCTCTGAGAAAATTTGTGATTGGAGGGAAACTGAGTAACAGGGTAAATAATAGTGTGATACGGGAATGTTGCGGTGTAAACAAAGATTTAGTGACAAAGATGGGGAAAGGTATGGTTTGACGTAAAGAGAATAACAAAAGGAGTTTGACTAAGCAGGTATACATACATGGGTGAAGTAAATGGTAGCGTTGGAAAAGGAAGGTCTAGAAAAACGTTCCCAAATCAAATTAAAAAAGTTCTAAGAAGGGGCCAGGTCAAGAGTCCTCTAAACAGATGCTCTTGTATGAAAGGTCTGATGAGAGTGGATGAAGCGAAGGATTAAGTGTGTCGGGATCGTAGAAAATGGAAGATGTAATAAAATTGGTAGGCAGATGCCTACCCATACGGAAAAGAAGCGTGAATTAAGCAAAGAACTTTCCTTGATATGTCATTGAACCTAACCGTTAAGCGATCATGAAATATTTGAAACCAAATTTGTTTTATGCTTTACAATTTTGTAATAGATTTTAACATCATACAGAGCTGTAAAAACCTCGTAGCAAAAACTCGTTTTCTAAATAACTTAACGCTCATAATGTCATAATTGTCTCATGTGTGTTCACGAGATATTTGAAACCACTTCCAGAATGCTAAATTATTAGTTCAAACAACTGTACCCATAGCTTACTATCTTTGTATTCGTATGGGTGAAACCCCATCATAAGACTGAATTATTACCTACTATTCGGGCATCCACTCTGCAGTAATCACATCACCATAACTAGAAAGATTTCCAAAAATATAATTTGTCTTAGCAATGGAAAATTGATAAAAAGCATCTTTGTCTGTTACGAAGATTTTAACAAATAAATACTTATTCGTCCGTTTATACACTCATTCAGACATTCGTTCACAACGCTGAGACGCCACAAAATATAACCTCAATGGTAAACATCATCCAAAAATGTTACGAAACAACTGTACAAGGTAGAGAAGCGACGCGACGAAGGTAATATGTATAACGAAAGGTGTTCCCATTCCACGTTATGATTGTTATTGAACAAAAAGTAGAAAAGTTGAAGAGTTGCAGGAGCAACTTCAAGAACAGGTATTTACACTGTTTGAATATGTAGGTTGTGCTGTGCAGGTAGTTTGGAATCTCTGCTTTTCAAAAATAAATAAAGACTTTAACTGACGATTTATTAGTGGACTATCTTGCAGAGTCTGTTGTCAAGATGGAATTTTTTTATCCAACTATGAACATGAACATCCTAAGGCTCAACCTTGTGAAGATTAACAGTAAGCGACCTGCTCTCCTGCATAAAATACAATAAGTACATTATATCCCACTTATTAGTGGGATATAATGTACTTATTGTAGTACATATAAATGCGAATGTTTGCGAGTATGGATTCGTGGATGTATGTTTGTTTATCTTTCACGCCTAAACGGCTGGATGAATTTTGCTATGGAGATGGCTAGGCTTATATCCTGGATTAACACATAATGTTTATTTTAATCATCACCATCTTCACTCTTTATCATCACCACGCGGGTAAAACGGATTTGTATGAAATTTGAGATGTAGATACTTCAGGTCCCGGAATAATATACAGGATACTTTTCATCATCATCATCACGCCACGTGTAAAACTGCGGGACGAAGTGAGTGTGTCCAAAATGCAACCAAATCTGTCCAAAAACTGACATGGTGTTGCTGCTTGAGCTCGGCTATAGGTACTAACGTTTTTATTATATCGGGTTAAGCCTGAAGATGTCAAGTTTGTAGTAGTTTGATCATTTGCTAACCTGCTGATAATACTGAACTGACTATTTGATTACCTGATGAATACTGATTGCAAGAATCAAAAATAAATATTCAAAAAGCTCACTGTTATGATGTTAATCAGGCCCAAATAAATCACGCAGGTACATGACCTGATCGTTAATATAATTTGTAATAGGTAAACACAATAATTTATTTACTTAGAATGTTTCTATTTCAATTTTAATAAATTTGCGGTCATTTGCTCTTGGACACTTTTGTCAGATTTTGATCAGATCCTAAATCCGAGACGTGGCCACGAAGAAAAAAATATTTTATCAAACAACGTCAGTTTGTATTTACGGTTTAATGCTGTTTGCCTCTACCGGCATTTACAGCTTCACGGGGCGGGGGGTGGGTACGCTGAAGGTGCTGTGCCACTAGGAGAGGATAAGGCGACTAGCCCAATGCACCACTGTGGTATGAAACTTGGCTTAGTTGTCGCCAGGACGAGAAATCGGATCGAATTGCCCCGGTACCATAGTCAACCGTAAGCGAGTTTTATGGATGTTTGCTCTTTGACTATTTAGAGAGAATCTAACCAGGATGTTTTTTCCTCGGGATCGCCGACGAGCTCGGTGTCTGACTATGTAATCAAATAACGCCAATAATTGCCAAGACGTAGCAATCTTTAAGCCACAGAGGAAGGAATTTCGGAACCTAAGGTTCCTTGGTGGAACTTCACACGCTACAAGTTCTTTAATTTGGTGGCTCGTTATAGTGCCCAGAGTACGTGTGCATACTAGAAGTACTCCACGAAATCAGATTTTCTTGGAAGGCAAGAGACAAAAGCGACAAAATAGGATTTAAGTGGGCGAATTATATTAACGTATCTAAACTTAAAAATGACCAAATGGAAATAAAAGAAGTTGCATTGGCGCTTTTTAGATGTTTTTTTTTAGATCTAGCGTCTAACCACTATCTCAGTTGATGGTCACTGACGATGTGGTCGGAGATGTTATCATTATCACGCTAGAGCTACAATGCTTACTGGATCTCAAGGACTGCTGCCTGAACACACTGCGTTTGGTGAGTTTCAAACTTGAGGGTGTTAGCTAGCCAGGTGGGAACTTCGAAAATATCAAACCACCATGCTGGGAACTTTGATTACGGTGTTACATTAATCGGAAGCTCAAGCCGTCGCAATGTTGTTGGGATCGAACCAGCAGCGTCCGTCAGATTGACAAAGGATGCTCCCACCACTGAGCTATCATCGCTTCAAGTAGATAAACTCCATCTAAATAGGTACTATATTTCAGTGTCATATGTATAACATATAGGTAGTAAAGAGTATTTGATTGAATGGGACTTCGAAAGCAGTTTCCGTAACGCTTACTCAACGATATGGTACATGACGTGTTATACTTAGCTCAACAAAAATGAAGGCGTCCGCGCGTCCTTATTCAGTAGGTACGATTTTGAAGGGCTTTTGCTGTAATGATATACCTAATAAATTCCTATGCTAACGAAGGTATGCCTACTACTACGAAAATTATTGATATGCACCGCAACTTACCGAATCCAACATATTGAGACTCACCAATATTCATTCATAAGACACATTCAGGGCATAAGATAATTCTGTAATTTCCATCGTAATACTATTGGAAACGGAGCAAAGGATCAAATGATTTTTATAAGTATGATAGCCTTATTTATACTCGTATAAGCTTACGTTTGACAACTCTCGTGTTAAGAGTTTTGACTGTAACATATTAACCATATAGCGATGACGCCTTGCCATACGTCTGGTCGACCGAAAATAGGTACACTGGCAAGCAAAAGTTTTGGGTCACTTACAAAAACTTCGATGTCTTCCAAAATATCGAACATAGCTGATTGAAATAAATTTTATCTAAAAGACTTTTATGATGGACTTAACAAAACTCTTTCATAAAACCTTTACTTTTTATGTTTTAAGAAAATTATAAATAAATGTATTACATTTTAGTCAAATATAGAATAAAAATGTTTTTCGATTTTGTTTTTTCTAATTTGACTACATCTATATATAAGAACAAAACAATTGCAAAATTGTTCATTTCTACTTTATCAAAAATGTATCTTACGCCTGTAGAATGCTCTCGTATCATCACAATGGTGGAACTGGGGAGAAGCCAACGAAGTAGTCGAAGTATTGTTGTTTACGGTCCAGCGTGTACTGCAACGTTACCAAGAGACTGGATCCGTCTTGAGAAGGTCGACAAATGGAAGACCACGTTGTACTACAGCCCGGGAAGACCGCTTTATAGTGTCCATGCTGCTTAGGAATCGACACCAAACGGGAGTTGCAGTATTACAGCAGCTAATACATGCCCGAACTGCCCCTATAAGTGAGTGAACAGTAAGAAAGTCTTGCTGAAGCAAATGTAAAATCTTACAGACTAGCAATCGGCCCAAAATTAGAGCGAGAGCATCGATAGCAAGGTTTCAATACGCCCTTGAACACGTGGAATGGCGAAAAGTAATGTTTACGCATGAGTCCAGGTTTACCCTCTTCAGTCACGATGGAAGGCGTAAGGTGTACAGACGCCTTGGAGAGTGGTACATGCAAGCTTGCTTCGAAGAGAAGGCTGTAATTTAATCTATTGCACCTCTTATTACCTGCTGAAGTTGATTACAACTTAGGGTGCATTGATTAGGTGGCGTAACCATTCCTTTCACAATTGGTCGGATAATACATGTCTTGTGCTAATTCATTGTTATAATTTAACCTTTAGACTTCTGCTTACAAATGTTTATGCGTGTCATCAGGGCTAAAGCTGATTTAATTTAGTTGTGATTATCTGCGCTTCTGTATTTTCGAAACATACTTACCTACATCAGTTACCCTTTAGCCGCAGAAAAAGGATTTCGTATAAAACTCTTATCTGAATTGCCAATAGGCACTATTTTGTTAACCGACTTCAAAAAAAGGATGTTACTCAATTTGATCGTATATTATATATTTTTTATGTGTGTTCGCGGATAACTTCGTCGTTTATGAATCGATTTTGATGATTTTTTTTTTTTTTTATAGAAAATACTTCCGTGGTGGTCCCATTTAAATTTTATCAAAATCGGACAAGTGGTTATTGAGTTACACTCCAATAATTGAAAAGTGTTTTGCATATCTCGACGATATTAAAGTTGCGGGTGAAGACATACACAATGACAATTATTGATCCCGTGAGTAGCAAGTCACTGTAAAGGGTGAAAAAAAAATTTTCACCAAAAAATTGAACCGACTTCAACACTCAAAAGTGTAAAATAACTTGTCGAAGTCGGTACCATGAGCACAATATTGTGATGATAGTTACTTTTGTGAACATGAACATGGTGCAGACTTCAATGCAGATGGTAGGTCCAGTACCTAGTGCAAGATTATCTGATCTCCATTATACTCCGTTTCAGACAGCACAAGTTTATTTGACTGCGGATGTCGAGAAAATATATCGACAAATATCTGCCCATCCAGATGATCGACATTTGCAACAAATTGTCTGGCGCAGCACACATCAGATCCACTCTATGCGTAGTATCCGTCTCAACACAGTGGTCTATTGCACTGCCAGCGCTCCATTTTTAGCGACACTGTGTTTAAAGCAGCTAGGTCTAGAAAGCACAGACAAACGGGTTGCTGAGGCTATTATACACGATTTCTACGTCGATGATTGGCTAACCGGTGGTGACGATATTCATGAGGTCATTGATTTACGTGATAATGTTACTTCCACACTCGCTACAGCACAGATACACCTACGGAAGAAGTCAAACGTTACTACCTAAGCCCGAATCTTCTCAAACATCACTAGACCTAAACATCGGAGCTCTTGAGTCTTGTAAAACATTAGGTCTTTGATGGTTGCCACAAACTGATATGCTTTGTTTCCCTATAGGTGATTCCATCGCTAAAAGCAATACAACACGCGACATCCTTTCAACAATCGCTCAGATTTTTGAACCACTAGGTCTGCTGGCTCCCTGTGTTGTTATGATGAAGATGGTCCTTCAAAATCTGTGGCTACATAAATTTGCTTGGGACTTGGGATTCTTTGCCCCCAGAAATTAATAAAAAGTGGATTGAAGTGATCACCAACCTACCCCTGCTGAATATGATTCGTATTCCACGTCGTGTAATTTGTGATTCGCATGAATATATCGAATTGCATGTTTACTCGGACGCATCAGAGCTCTCGTACAGAGCGAATTTATATGTACCTACTTAGTGTTGATAGTGAAGGCAGAGTCTTGGTGCGATTATAGATGGCTAAGAGTCGAGCAGCTTCACTTAAACCTATGACCATACCGCGCCTTGAATTGTGTGGTGCACGAATTGGATCACTTCTCTATGAAAAGGCTATTATTGGGTCTTCGAGTGTACAAGTCGCGCGAACTATCTTTTGGACTGATTCCACAATTGTTCTAGGGTGGTTGAAAATATTACCAAGTAAGATACAGCCCTTTGTCCGCAATAGAGTGGCAGATATTTTAGAGAGAACTGGCAACTGCCAGTGGAGGCATGTCCCTACTAACCACAACCCCGCAGATATAATTATATCACGCGTGACTTGTACATTAAATCCATTCTCACTTTAGACAAATGGTGGTCAGGTCCAGCCTTTCTTAGTAAAGATATAGCAGCATATATTGGCCTTCAGATCACGTCTATTCTCATAATGATTCATCATTACGTTATATTATTGCGTTATATTCAACCTTGCTTCGGACAAATGCATTGTACAAAGTCAAGACTGTATTCTTATCACATATAGGTTATTAGGCAATGCGTAAAATGTCTTATGAAAGGAAAAACTGTCACTCCCATGATGGGTAACTTACCGCAGCATCGCTTTCTAGCTCGTTTTCCGTATGAAAGCGTAGGATTGGATTATGCTGGTCCTCTACTCTCTGCTTCACAAGGTCGTGGATGTAAATTAGTGAGTGTATATAAATAGCCATATTTGTGTGTTTCACGACGAAGTCAAGAACTTGGGGGTGATTTGACTAGCAATAGCTTTCTAATGGCTCTGCGTAGATTTATATCTAGGAGAGGTAAGCCATTAAATATTTACTCAGACAACGGTACCAAGTTCATGGGCGGAAAAACAGGAAGCGGCCTCAAGCTGAACTCCCTCGTTCTTTGAAGAAAGACAACTTGCCTCCATTAAAATGGAGATTTGGTCGCGTTGTAGCAGTATATCCCGGAAATGACGGTGTCGTTAGACACTTCGAGCGGAACTGTTCGCAAGTCTTTTGTCAAAATTTGCCAGCTCCCAGAGCCAGAAGACAATTATGGTTGAAATGGAAGATTACAACGCCTGGGGGCAGGTTCAGTATTAAGCGCCTACAAAAGTTGACAAGCAACACACTACGTCAATTTACATGTATACCCTACCAGTAGCTGGAGGTAGTAGCAAAATTATGAAATTAAAAATTAGTTAGCACTGAACGTTTGTTCTGATTTCACACCACCTTATGGAAAAACCCTGTAATGTCTGATTTTATTTGTATACAACAGGTTTCACAATATGCCTTGGAATTCAACAAAAACCAAAGATCAAACAAAAACACCTGCTAATCTAAGAATCGTCTGTACTTTCTTTGAAATTAGCAACACTCAAAATACCTAACCTTTTAAATTTAGACTTGATACGTATTCTTTTTAATTCTTTTTTCGGTTTATGCATTGAACAAGTCAAGAGCTGATTCACGTGTAGCCTACTCGAGGTTTCCGCAGCCAATTCAGCTTTACTCCTTTTAGGGCTAGAAGTTTCCGTACAAGATTCTTTAGCAGGGCTTTTCATATTATTTTGTTTTGATTCATCAGTGCTTTTCTTAATGTTTTTTGATGTTTCTGAGATTTTTTCAGACTCTTTTGGGCTGTTTTTTACAGTGCTATTTTTGTTCGGTAATACTGGGCTCTTAATAGAATTTAACTGTTTGGATACACCTGGGCTCTTCATAGCGTCTGACTGTTTGGATACACCTGGGCTCTTCATAGAGTCTGACTGTTTGGATCCAGCTGGGTTCGTCACTGTAGATTCTATTAAATCTCGTATGTTAACCTTGTTTTTTAGTTTCGATTTAGTTGGGCTCTTTTCAGTGCTTGACTTGTTTGTTAACACTGGGCTCTCACTATAAACAGGTTTTTTCGATATATTTGCGCTTTTCATTTTTGAATCTCCCGTACACACTGTGCCGATATTTTCATTTTTTACCATAACAGATTTTTTTTTTATCGGATAAACGTTAGGTAAGCCTTCAACATTCACTTTGAATTCTTGAATGCCATTTTTTTCTTCATCTTCATCAACTGTGTTCCCTTTAAATTTTGCAAAATCTGCATGTATTACACTTAAATAATACATTATGAATGTTTAAAACACGGGAATTACTCACGTAATAAGTCAGAGGATTCCGACTATAGTTTCAACCACATTCGGTGGTCTTTTTCAAGAGGAAAACGGGGCGCTCGCGGACGCGGTTTGCTTAGTACTCAAGTACTCTGAGTAATTCCCGTGTTTTAAACATTCATAATGTGTCAAAGCCACGTTAGTTTTAATAAAAAAATTTAAAGCATAGTTTTGAGCCAGATTGTTGGTCTCGCAATTGTCTATAATCAATTTCTATTTTACCATTCCAGCTATTGTCTATTAGTCAGGTAACGTATTTAGTTACCTGATAATCTAAATACCTAATTAACATCTAATTCTTGTTCGTGATACAAACATTAAATTTTCAGAATACAAATCTGTTGATGTCTCATTACATTGATTACTAAAAAATTTACCTTCTATAGGTTGTTCCTTATCATTCGTTATTTTGTAAATCATATTGATTATCTTAGAGTGAGATTCATCTGCACTCTCTAACTCCGCTTCGATTATAGAATCTTCCTGCTGATGTTCAGTCTTCATCAATTCGCTTAATGGAACATTAACTCCGTCCAACTTCGCTGCAGCTTTATGTCCATGCCTTTTTGAATATCTATGACTTTTGGTATCTTTACTTGAATTTTTATTTGATTTATCACAGCTGTGTTTTTGAGGGCTTGGAGGAATGTTTAATGCTTTAGCAGGTGTTTCCGCGGCAATAGAAGATTTAGATGGTCTTTTCGCCCTTGGTTGAGATGGTGGAGTTTCAGTAATGCTATTAGCTTTGTTATTATCATTTTCTACTATTGGTGTCGCACTCGAATGCTCAGTTGCGGAAATCATATGCACATTTACAGTATTTGCATTTTCACATTCGTCATCCATGTTTAGTATAGGCAAATCTTTGCACGAAAGTATGATCGGACTGCCATCTTTTGCTGTTTCTGTTGTATTAGTGAACAAGTCAGGAAAGGAAATAGATGACGCTCCGCCCTTTCCTGTCCCTTTGCTCCTGGAAGGAGAATCTTCAGTTGTAATTTCATCCTTATTGATTCCTGAAGCACGCGGTGAGTTGAGAGATTTGTCGTTTTGTCTGTAATAAATTAGATTTGCCTGTAATAATAATAATAAATAATATTTGTCTGTAATAATTTAGATGCCGTGGTGGTACCGGCTTAGAATAGTACTCCCCCATCACTTCCCGTGGGTGCCGTAAGAGTCGGCTAAGGGATCACGTACCAGAAGGTGGGCAGCAGCGCCTTCTGAAGATCGAAAATCATACTGCGCTCGCCAACGCGCCTGCCAAGCGTTGCGAGAATTGGCAAATCCCCCCTATATTGGGGAGGCATATGTCCAGCATTGGATTTCTAATTGCTGATAAGAAGAAATTAGATTTAGTCATTGATTACCCTTTTAAATACAGTATTTTAGATCGAAAACTACATTTTACTACATTACAGCACACAAAAAACAGCCATAAACGGCCGTCCATTGCTGGACATACGCTTCCCCCATTGATTTCCACAAGGATCAGATGGAAGCGGCCCGCAATAACTATCATGACTTCAATACTAACAAGGCTATACTGATTTTGATATAAATTGGTCTAACCAAGAAAAATAAAAACAATGATGTGATAAGTTTCAAATTAATTAAAATCTAAATGGCTATGGGCCTTCTGAACAGACTCTGAGTCGCACAACGAGCTATGGAGAGGGCTATGCTCGGGGTTTCTCTACGTGATCAAATCAGAAATGAGGAGATCCGTAGAAGAACGAAAGTCACCGATATAGCCCAGCGGATTAGCAAGTTGAAGTGGCAGTGGGCAGGGCATACAATTCCAAGAACCGATGGCCGTTGGGGCCGAAAGGTTCTCGAATGGAGACCACGGACTGGCAAGAGCAGCATAGGACGGCCACCGACCAGGTGGACAGACGACCTGACTAAGATCCCAGGCAAGGGCTGGATGCGGGCCGCTTCCAACCGGTCCTTGTGGAAATCAATGGGGCCTCCACCCATTGATTTCCACAAGGCATGTGTCCAAGGCATATGTCCAGCAGTGGACGTCCTATGGCTGAGATCATCATCTCAGCCATGGTAAAAATCTAAAGGCTCTCATCCTATTTACGCTAAAATTCAAATTTACCCCACTGTTTACAACGCTATCTATAAAAATTAAAAATATTAGGCAAGTTTTATTGAATTGCTAGCTAATTGCGGGTAGTTTTAGGTAGCACCAAATATGTGACTACTTATTTTACCTAAAACTACCCGCAATTGTAATAAATAGAACTAATCTTCATATCATACAATTCTATGCCCAATCTATTGCCCATGGCAATAGATTGATAACATGTGGAACTTAAACGAAGTCTTTAACTATGCGCCTCATGAGTATGCGCAAGTGACACAACGAGATTGACCAATGATGAGAAAATACATAAAAGAACAAAGTCATCGATCATGGAATGGTTAAATTTTGACCAGCTAAAATAATGGTGGTAATAATCAGTATTTAACCAACTTCCAGCTTGAATGTTTATTTTTAACATGACTAATTCTAACATATATTATCCAAAACAATGGCTCTATTGCAACATCACGTAAACGCCAAACAAGGCTCCATCGCCCAGATTTTCTTTTAAGTGAATGTAATATAGCCGATATTACCTTTCATTAATTCCAGTGAGATGTTTCATAGATTCCACAAGATTACTCATAGCCTTGTTCTTGATAGACTTCACTAGCTCATGCCGGTTGATCTCAGGCACTTTATATTCTTCCACTGATGGTGGATCCGCTGTAAAAGCAATAAGGTTATACATTTTATGGTACCGAACCAGTAATAAGCAAGAAGAGGAAGGCAAAGAAAGCGATGACAGGCCAAAAATTACGCTCCACCTAGATGTTTACTGTATCTCAAGGACTGCTGCCTGAACGTGTGTTCAGGCAGCAGTCCTATGTATTTCGTGACAGTTTTTCAAACTTGAGGGTGGTTAGCTAGATAGGTAGATACTTGAGGGTACCCTACCACCATGCTGAGAATTTTATATCGGTGTTGTCATCACCAAAAGCTCAAGTCTTTCAAGTCATCGGACTAGCGTGCGTCAGTTCGACAGCCGACGACGCTCCCAGCGCTGAGCACATCGTATCAAAATAATCCACTAACATGTCACGCATCCAAGTATGACCGAAAGACCAAGGATTATGTTGCTTAACGCAGTTGAAATCTCAGTACCTGATGACCGAGCTTTGCTAGGTTTTTCAATAATATGAGGAAACAATTGATTTTCTTTGTCTAACTTCAAACCACTCAATGGCTTAGTGTTGTTACAACGCCATCTATTGTCAAGTAGCTTTAGTGTTGCCACACAAATCGACAGCGCGGGTAGGCTTGTGGGCCGCAGCTAGTAAATAATAAAATAGTTACACTTAGTCGTGATCTTCCGAGCGCCGATTAGATGCGATAACTCTTCAAGTAGGCCGGCAGCGTGGTGTTTGGCGAGACACAGATTACCTGCAAACAAAATGAGTAACTTTTCTTTTTATTCTCTCTATCTCTCTCACACACACACATCCGCTATGGGATTCCGTTTCTCGGAAGGTATGTAGACACATACAAACACAGCACACAAACATATACTGATTTCCGGCAGGGGCGAACATTTCTGCAAGGAGCATTCATTGCATATATGTTCGCCCCTGCTGGAAATAAAACCCCTGGGACCTAAGCCCTAAGTGTACTTACTATTCAATATAGCAATACGCTCTGCTCTATAAGGCGCAACACGCTTTAAAAAGGCTGATTTTCAGAGCTTTGAATCTACTATTATTATTTAATTCGTTCATGTTGGATCAATCTTAATAAATACTAGATTCAATGTCTCAGTGCGTCATTTTCCATAGCTTCGTAGCACATAACATGTCAAATGCTCAACTTACTGAGGCTGGTTCGATCCTCACCAACGCAACGGCTTGAGATTCAAGTAAAGGCATACTGTTATAGAATTTACCGCATAGTGGTAGCGTACTTTCCAACACCTGTCACCAAGCACACATTGTGCTCAGGCAGCCGTCCTCGAGAGCCGTAAACATTCTCGGCCTAGCGTTATTACACACTGTCCTTCAAGCGAGATAGGTGGGAAAAGATGAGTCTTTGTGTGCTGCTTCGGGTACCAAGGTCGCAACAGTATAAGATGTAGAAAGCGAGCTAACAGGCTCATCAACAGCGACTGTAATCTCGACCACTTAATTGATGGGTACAATTGAATGAATTGTTACCACGACGAACTAGATAATTCTAGACACCTACACACTCTCTCAAATCTAATCGGCGCAGTGTGTTTGGTATTGCCCCTAGGTTATGCAATCATTTAACGAAACTGAATACAGGAATCAGAGTGCGTTGTGCAATGTGCAAACCAAAATATGTTATATTATACCTCCACAGAATATTAAAATGATACATTTGTACAAGTTGCTCAAATAATAACTAATTTATATGATGTATTAAAAATCTGTGTTATGTACATATTTAAAAATGTACATTTGAAACATAAAAAACTTGTTACCGTGGAATCGACATCCAAACGTAGGACTGAGAAAACGTACCACTGAATTTGTAGGACTCTGTGGGCATTTAATTATATAAATATTTACTAAACTGCACACAAAAAAACAGCCGGTTATTAGTCAATCTTATGACCTCGTTATTTCTACATATTCGATGTGGAGGACGCTCCAGTCAAACCATCAATTTCGTAGGACAATTGTTCTTCCGAGTTTATTGTCCTATTATCTTAACATTTCAATAAAAATAATTCTGTTAGACAATTTCGACACCCTATCAAATCGACATGTTATACACCTGTGCACTTAATGAGCTATCTCTTCGAGAATTTCCAAGGACGAAAAACTTGGGCGTCTCGTCGAACCGAACAAGCTCACGAAGATTCAGCCTGTTATTAATCACCAAAAAATATAGACGGAGGCTGCTGGACTAATAGTATATATGTATGAATAAAATCTGGGTGTCTTCAAGCCACAAGTAAACAGGTATCTTCTAGGCAGGCATGCTGCATTGTAGACCGCATCATCACTTAGCATGAGAGAGATAGCCTCCAAACGCTTGCCTATTATGGATGAAAAAAATTCTAAATAAATTACGAAATAAAAAAGTCCATACTGGTTTTATGTCTTCTTTCTATTGCCTTTTTCATATTTTGTAATTCCTCTTCCTTTGTGACCAACTCTTTGAGAAGCGGCACGGTCTCGTGTGTTTTTTTAAGGACACCCAAGCCTGCATTCTTCATTCGGATAGTACCTGGAGATAATACATAAAGTATGTATAAACACACTGAACATAATAGACAATATATGATCATCATTAATAAATCAATCAGGGCTTGATCGCGTGAAAAACATTTAGTAAAATATTAAGAGTACATATATTATATAGTGGTGTAAGCGTTATATCGGGTCGCTGACAGCCTGATTTGAATTTACAGATTTATATTGTTATTCTATGGGCATTGTAAGCAACCTTAAAGTCGCACCACGAGCTGTAGAGAGGGCTATGCTCGGGGTTCTAAGCGCCAGATCGCGGCGACCACATCCAGTGTAGTGCCAGACCACGATCTGGCAGCGTAAACTCACCTGAGGATGAGCATAGGACATGCTCGTAACCTAGGTCGTAACTTTGACTATAAACGTGAGTAAAGCCGGATACCACATATATATAATAATGTGTCTAACTCACGAGAATTTCCAATCAAAAATTCTATATCCAGTGTGATTACATCTTCAACCACATCGACACTGATCATCAAGTAAGATAAGTCTTTATGTGTCTATCAAACGATAGACCTATTGAGTATATAAAAGGAACTTGTGGTGTGAACCAATTGTAAATTACTTTGAATAAAATGTATTTTTTCAAATGATTCGTTTCATCATTATCAGTTAAGTAATACTCTTAATTTTTCTAATATATATCTCATAAACAGCTTTAACAAATTGGATGAGCATGTGTACTATATTAACGATTGGCTTTTCAAGATTATCATATATACATAGGTAGATTAGACATGCCTGGGACATATAATTAATAAAAAAACAATCTTAACATTACTTTATACTTTAAATCAATAAATAAGCACATACTAACCATCGAAGTATTTTTTAATTGGGGCCTCAATACCGACCTCTCTCTCGCCCAAATGAAACTGACAAGGCCCTTTGATGAGTACATGCCCTAAGATATAGAGCACATCATGCCTCTGTTGTCTCCTGGCTTCCATTTCAAAAGCTTTTATAACTGGAACATCTTCAGGGATCAGCCTCAGGGCAGCAAACTGCTTATACGGTTGTAGGTTTAGAAATGCATAGACCAGAAATAAACCAGTTACTTTGACCTGCAGAGTAGAATGAGAGAATTAAGGCTACGAGAATGGACATGGCATAAAACCTTTTCCCACATTAACTTTACCGAACATCGGTTCTGTAAACCTCAACACAGGTTTATAGAACCAATGTGTTGATAGACATTCCACCTGACACCCCATTCACTGAAGTGTTTGAAGAATCGAGACTTAAAATGAATATAATTATACGATACTGAAAACGTTTAATTCTATGATAGTCATCTATACTAATATCACTTAGCTAAACTAAGGATCAGGGATCACTCCATATGCGAGTGAGGCCTTGACAAAGGAAGCATAGATCACATTTTCTTCAACTGTCCTAATTTTCGTCAATCTTTATATGATTAGGTATATTCCCCCTAAGATCCCTCGTCCATTATCCATGAAATCTCTTTTAGCTTTCTCTCCAGTTATTAACAATGTGTTAAGTAATTTTATAAGTAGAAATAATATTTTATTGTATATAATAGTTTTAGGGTTATGTAAACTGTATCTTATATTTTGTTTATTATGTATGAGCTGTATAAATATTACATCAACATGGTCTGTAAAGAATCTTCTCACTTATCATATTCTTATTCAACTCCTACATGGTTTATGAAACTAGCATGAACATCACATTGGCAGATTTGTGGCAAGTAGCCGCAGGGGCCATAATCCAAGAAGAAGAAGCTCATGTGGCACTGCGACGGGACAATATTGCAAGCATGTTTACAATTATATAAGATGATGATAAATACTCACATCAAAGTTTTTATTTTGTGAGACCAAATACTTTTTAGCAATAAAAATTGCTTCCTCTGACAATTCCGCCAATTCTGCATTTGTTGGGCGCTTACTGCAAGAAAAATAGAGTGATCAGTTCTGTATACATCTTAAAAACTAAAATTTTTTCAAACAATCAGAGTCTACTCCACAATAAAGATATTGGGCTTTCTGGCTTGAAGGACCAATAACTATAAAGCGAGACCTACCATATATGCATTAGTTACCAGAAAATCAACAGTCAATTGAGAAATGCTTCTTGAATGGTTTTGTCCAAATACACACCAAAGTTGATCAATTTTGATCAATATCAAAATTGATAACCAGAGTTCTATAATGAGTTCAGTACAAATATTTTCTGAGATGTTTGTTTTGTACAAAATAATTACAAAATTTCTTTTTTTATAGGCAGTAATTTGAAAAGAATCAAAATAACATGATTGTGATGTATCTATAAGGGTATTGCATAAATTGTCAGTGAAGTAAAAAATCAAAATATATGAGTTAAATTAAAAACAAAATAAAAAAACAGGTATCATTCCGGGAGTGCCGGCAGAAGTGAAAACTTGAACATTAATGATGTGCATTTTTAAATATTTTGGAATGGTTAGGGAATAATTTCGCACGAATTGCTTTATATATCACTATAAAAGTACTATCATTTGAGTGGTAAGATAAAAAAATATTATTATATATATAATATATATATATTATATATATATTATTGCGTTATCATATACAAACATGATAATAGGTAATTTTTTTTATTACTGGCTGTTGCCTTTATTAAAATAAAACACTTATAACTAATTACAATACTACAGCTACTTTATTAATATTTGAGCAATTACTAGCTATTGGTAGTCTATAGATAACTCAAATGCTCTAACCCACTACCGGCTGGCAGTGTGCCCAGAATGCTGGCAGCATTGCCACGTTGAATTGCAATGCCTGATGCATTGAATGGGAGAGTTACTGGAATGAAGTACAAGATTTGTGCTATTACTGTATTGCAATATAATAAATAACATGACTATAGAAAACAGGAAATATTGCTTTTTTACCAAATTTCTTCATTTTAAACCGACTTCAAAATAAGTGATGTGACCTAATTAGCGACAATGAACGAAGTTCGGTATTTTTCTTTGACACCTTAAAAGTGGATGTTTTAACTGCTTGTATTTGTTAGTATTTTAACACATTTTATTTATTATATTGGCGCTGGATATTTGTTTTAAAAGTGATGGTATGAAAAATAGAAAATATCATGCATATATTCCTACTTTTAGAAAACTGTATGGAAAAGGCGAAAATTTAATCAAACAAGTTTGTAATAAGTGTGTAATAAATAAATATTGTAATTTTAATCATCATCAGTTTCGACAATCACAGATATAGCAGAATCGGATATAGCTTATATTACGCCTATAGCTTAGCTATCGATAAACGCACGATCGAGACATCAAGGTCAGTACGGCACTACAGTACATGCGGCCGCGGCGAGGTGTGTCGACGGGCAGGGGGAGATGCGCCCGCGCCACAGCTCATACCCCGACTGCACTCAGATCGCGCGCGTACTGTCTGTATAATGATTCCATAGCTTAAAGGGAGTGACAGACCTCTGTTGCCAATTTATCCTCATTTTTACCAAAAAACACTATCGTCATTTGATAATGAAATCACAGCCCATATTGGTATTTGAGGAGATGTTTATTAATATATGAATCAGTAAACTAATTAAATCATACATTATTTTGGTGACAGACACAGACAAATAGTTATAATATTATTAATTTGATGGATGTGTGAATGATTACAATTTGGTACTTTTACGATCTAAGATATTATCATTATTATCATTCCTCTCTCATATTATATCATTCCACTCTCATAATATAAGCAATTGGAGCCCTCAATAATACATGCAGTTTACATATTATGTATTTACCATCATCATCATCATCTCAGCCATAGGATGTCAACAGCTGGACACAAGCGTCCCCCATACATAGATCTCCACAAGGACCAGTTCAAAGCAAAATCTTAGTTGGGTTGTCTGTTCGTCTTATGTCTATTTCAGATTTGATCACATAGAGAAACCATGAGTAAAGGCTTCTTCATAGCTCATTGTGTGACTTTGAGCCTGGTCACAAGACCCATAGTCAGAGACCATGTATCATTCTTATTCAATTATTGTCTTGAAGTTATAACCCACTTTTTTTAGTTCCCTGTAGAAATGCAAGTGTAAATACTTTCACAAGCAATAAGTATTAGAGCATATATCAGAAAATGTGCATCAATGAGGAAGCAAACTGACAAGTGTTAACTGCAGAAGTCGCTCGTTTTGCTGACTCAAGAAAACTGTCAATACCTGAACGGATACTAATTGTTGAATCTGCAGAAGGGATCAATAATAATGAAAATCATTATTTCCCAAATACAAAAATAAAGAAATTTGTTTATCTGATGTTATGAAATAGGCACACCATGTACTAATATAACCAAAATTTGGGGTCAAATACACCCAGCACCATTTGCAAAACACTTTGTGTTTTCTTCCCAATAAATAACTACTTACTGAAATATGCATGCAAAGTCCATCTGCTTCCATATTTCGCTGAACTTTTCAAAATTAAGTTTGTAGACATTTAAGCAGCGTTCTATAAGATCCTCACAGTCTTCAGCCAACCCGTCTGCAATGTATATAGTTTCAACATCCAGTTCATTTGTCACATTATGAGAATTCCCATCCATTCTTTGATTCTGTTTATTTGGACCATTTGTTATAATTGGTGATATTAAAGATGATTCTGGTGTAACTGCTGATTTCTTTGGAGTGTGTAGCTTTTGTTTTTTGCTATTTTCAATATTATGTGCTGTTTTAGCAGTTATTTTCAGATTAGAAGCTTGTGTTGTACTCACACTCTCTGGTGGTGTAACAGTGGCTATTTTCTTGATTACCTGAATCGGTTCTTTTGATTTGCCAAGAGGCAACAGAGGTGGTGGGCTATTTGAAGATAAATATACTAGCGACCTGCTTTTCAAATCCAATGGAAAAACTGTGAAGACGATAATTTATAGTTGTTATTTAATTTAGTTGCCACTTGATCCAACTTCTTTAGAAGATATTGGAGTTAAATGTTTAATTCAGTTCATAAACATTGTTTCCGCTTTGTGTCCACTGATAACTAAAAAGTCAATAATAAATTAAAAGTAATAAACGTTTTTTAAAAACAAGCTTTTATTTGACTACTGCAAAAGGAAAAGATCCCACAGTAGATCTCCAACGAGATGGACTGACCACATCCAAGACGACAGTGGGGGAAAACTAAAACTTCAGGAAGTGATGCAGATAGCCACCAACAAAAATAGCTGGAGACAAACTGTGAACACTACTGCAAACACATTCCAGTGATCACGACCTTCAGCCATGAAGACACCGACCACAGTAGATAGTAAAAGTTTTAATTTAAAAAGACCCAAGACCCGCCAACATTTAGTCTTTTGATCCAATCACTTTGTTGATGGGTTGCGAAGAATGGATGTATTGGATGTAGGTATTAGGTACTTACATTTTCAAGAATTAACTTTTTTTACACAAATAAGAAGACAAGCATTCACACTATTCATTATTTTGTTTTGAAAGGTTAGCAACATATCTAGCTCATCATATAGGTAGAAGTAGCTAATATCAATAGTATCTAACTCGTAGATCTAAGCATATTTCAGAAGGAGAGGAGGGGTCGCAACTTCCCTTCACAAGGGGAGGTCTACCCCTGCCCCCTAAAATCGATGTTTTATGTTCCATGAGAAGATTTCGTGGCAGAACGTGATAAATAGTGCAAAATTATTTATGAATCTAAATTATTTATTTCTAGAAAACTATTTGATTGTTCAGGATAATATGTTGTTACGTACCATAAGACTTACTCATAAAAATAAACGAACCGCATACTAGATGTTTAGTTTAGAGGTTAGCCGCTCAAACAACTTGGACAACAAAGTTGGATTTACTTTTCTTATCAATTTAAGGGGTAACTTTTTCCAGGTCCAGGGAATTCAATAAAATGTGAAAAATAAAAGGTCAACAATTCGACTAAGACGTAAATGCTAAATGTACGATACACTTACGAGACATGGTTTCTGAATTTCTGAATATCACAGTACAACCAGTGTTGCCATATAGTAGGGACTAAAAATATGTACATCCAACAACAAAAATCCGTACAAATTCCGTACGCGTATTATCTTTAAAAGTCCGTACAAAATCCGTACGAAACTGAAATAAAAATAGAATTTTATTTATACATGTCTTTATTCATTTTATTTAACATTTGTGAATTTATGTTTAAGTCGAAACAGGATGTATTCCCTAGCAATTGTTTTGTATGTAGGAGTCCTTCAATTGTCTCTATTGAGAGTTGATTTCTCTGTTTGGTTTTCATAATATTAATGGCAGAGAAAATTCGTTCCGCTGCGCTTGAATGAGGTAAGCACATCAGTTCAGAAACAAATCTGCTTAAAGTCGGGTACAAGATATTTTCGTCGGCTGGATTGGTAGCTGTCATTATTTTTTCCCAGTACTCTTCTAGCGCAGTCGAATTTATTGAATGCAGTGATAGGTTATTTCTCAAATGTCTCCATTCTGTATCTAAGGACTGTAAATCTTCGGTATGTAATAAGTTTGGGAACAAAAGAGCGATTTCGGCTAGAGATGATATTTTTCGAGACCGCACGACATCTGGGTCTAAGAACTCTAGTTTCATGGCAATTCTGTTATCAAATTTATAGGGATTCTTTATTTGTTTTGCTCCTTCGATGTAAAATTCAACGCAGCGCAATTTAAACGTTTTAATATAACTAGGAGTAATACTCGCATTTGATGCTAATGAAATTGCTACTTTTGCGCCAAAATAAATTTCATCTAGTGGCTTAAAATTTCGTGGATTGACGAAATCAATTTTCTGTAGGTCAGTACGAGACAAATGGGAGTCATCTATGAAGCAATCCAGAAGATTTCTGTATGCTTTACATACATTTTCATGAAGTTTGCGAATCTGGGGCCGTTCAGATTGCATCATTTTGTTTAGATCGGTAAATATTTGAAGGGAAAACTCCAAAAACTCTAAATAGAGTTTGTTAAACGGGTTTCGTAGCATGTATAATATGTTATCCGCTGCTCTTAGCCGTTCCGTAAACGCAGCGTCACTAAAGAATATAATGAGTGCCTCGTACTGCTCCAATAGACGTAAAACTGAAGCACGTAGTGATAGCCATCTCGTTTGACATGGATGTAGCATCTTATGAGGTTTTATGTTTATAAAGTCTTGAAAATCTTTTAGAAGACCACTACTTTTTGGGCTGCTGTTAAAATAGTTATAGATATCTCGAATCAAATCTTCAGGTTCCCTTGGTAGTTTCAAGCATGCATAGGAGGCACATAAATTAAATGAGTGGCAAATGCATTTGACTATGTACAAATGCGGTATATCTGCTTTAAACCTTGTTGATAAAGAGTTAAGATGCCCCATCATGGCATTTGCACCATCTGCGGCAAACCCAATCATGTTCTGTTTGTAAGGGATTCTATTGTCTTCAAAAAACTTTGTTATGTGTTCGTAGAGTGCTTGAGCTGTAGCATCTTGAAGTGGGATGAGACCCAAAAACGCGTCAACAACTTTGTTATTTTGGTATATTCTTGCAGCCATACAAAGGTGTTTGATACATCCTCTGTCAGTACTTTCATCCACAATTAGTGAAAATTTGTGACTTGTGCAATGCTCCAAAACGTTGTTTTTACCGGTTTCTCCAGTAACGGACTTAAGTATCGCCGTGGTTTTAGTCCGACCACAGGTTATTTCTCTTGCAATTTGCGAATCCGTACATATATTTTTTATTAATTGGGGCAAATGTTCCATCACATTCATTGCCAAATTATGCTCAGCCACAAAAGCGGCGAGTAGGATTTCACCTTTCTTTACACCGTCATATGTTTTAGGCAAAAATTCTGTTAGCGATCTTTGGCTGCCGCTAGGAGCGGAGTTTATATGTTTTGTGGAATTCATGTGCTTATGAAGATCTTTCTTGCCGCCACATCCAATAGAGAGATCAGTCAAGCAGTATTTACAATATGCATAACATTCCCCCTTTTTACTGCGTACGACCCAGGCTTTAAATGGGGTTTCTACTAACCAATCTGCGTTAAACCGTTGCATTCTACGCGCCTTTTTTGCGTCCTCACTCATAACTTGTGATTTCAGCAAACAACACAATAAAAACTTTGTCAATCTCACTATTCTCACTCAACATCAGTGCCCATCCGAACAAAACAATACCGTACTGCGTTATGCGTATCTTATTGCGCAACTATCATTCACTCGTTCTAAACGAATCAATTCGTCCGTATTATCTTTCTCCCTCTCATACAGCGGCAAACCGCAACAATATCATGCTATCCCTGTCAGTGGCAGGCACATAAAATTTAAAAAGGGAATTCCCCGTCCCTGTGTGGCTATCTGAAAGTTAAATGGTTGCAATCCAATCACTACACTACGTGGAGTCAGTTGCGTACTTATACGTAACCCATCACATTTAAATCGTTAATGCGTCCTAAATATCTTAAACATGAGTGTTTCTAGCTGAATTCCTTATTGTGTTAGCAGTCGAAAATTAAGTGATGTTAAACACCTCCGATTTACAAAACGTAAAGCAGTGACACACAATAAGTGCTTAGAAAGAGTAAACAGGCTGTGAAGTCATAAAAAAATGTAAGGCTTATGAAGTCGGAAATAAGGCATTAATAAAAAGCAAAGTATTTTATTCTAATAGGACCATGATAACATATTATCGATTGACGGTCACCGTGGCGCAGTGGTTAGTGTTAGTGACATGACTTCTGTGTCTCCGGGACCCTGGGTTCAAATCCCGGCAGGGGCAAACATTCGTGCGATGAGTGTAGAAATTTTTCCCGGGTCTTGGATGTTTGTGTGCTTGTGATTGTGCATGTCCATGCCTCCCGCGACACAGGGAATCCTAGTGCGGGGGTCTGAGTGTGATAAAAAAACCTTAATATTACCCCTTACATATCACAGTTGCTTTTTTGGCTATCGATCATTTAGGCATATCTGTACCTAACGTCTCAACCTAACGTAAATCAATTAAAATAAAAAATAAGTAACTGTGTCCAAATGAAGCTTAGCGGTCTGTTATTGGCTCTTCGTTTCCTGCCTTATGCGTAAGCATCGTATATTATGCTGTGGTTTAAAATTCAGATTATTCACTATATTCGAATTATTCACGCTACAAGTCGGTTCAAAATAGGTCAATCTCCGTACATGTTTGTGGTGTGACGTCATTAGTAGCATTGTTGTAGCGTGAATACCATGTTCAAGAGAACGAGGTAGTGCAGCGTGTGTGCTAATGCTAACGTCAAATTCAATTGACAATATAACATTTGATGGTGGTGTATCAAAACCAATGATGTTTTACTAAAGATGACGTATATTCATACTGCGCGGTGCTCAGATTTTGTTCCTTTACGACATAAACATGCTTACTGCGACAGATAATACGGTACAAATAATATAGAAAAGGATAGCTATATGTTTAGACTTGCGCTTGAAATACGCGTCGTAATCAGAATTACTACAATTGACTTAATTTTGCCGCCTCAGTTTCCGCGCGCTTGTAGGACATCTACCTCATATAAACATATACATTGGTTTATAGATCTAGCGTCTAACCACCATCTCACTTAATGGTCAGTGACGATGTGGTCGAAGATGATAACATTATCACGCCAGACCTAGAATACTACTTCTCAAGGACTGCTGCCTGAACACACTATGTGTTTAGTGACATTTTCTAAAACTTAATTGTGTTAGCTAGCCAGCGAGAACTCGAAACTAACCAACCACCATACTGGGAACTTAGAGAATATTGTTACATTCATCGGAAGCTCAAGCATTCGCGTTGTTGTAGGGGATCGAACTAACGTCCTTCAGTTTGACAAAAGACACTATCACCGCTGAGATGTCATCGCTTCAAGTAGATAAACTCCATCTAAATACTGTATTTCAGTGTCATACGTTTATCATATAGTATAGAGTATCTGATCGAATGGGACTTTGAAAGCAGTTTCTGGTAACGCCTACTCAACATAATGGGACATGACTAGTTCTACTTGGCTCAACACAAATGAAGGCGTCAGCGTTCGCGCGTCATTATTCAGTACCTACGATTTTGAAGGGCTTCTGCTGTAATGAAAGATAATAAATTCGTATGCTAACGAAGGCATGTCTACTACTACGAAAAATCATCATCATCAATTCATCGCAACTTATCAAATCCAACATATTGAGACTAACCAATATTCATAAGACACATTCAGTGCATAAGGTAATTCTCTAATTTCCATCGTAATACAATTGGAAACGGAGTAAAGGGCCAGAAGTTTCTTGAAAATGATTTTTATAAGTATTATAGCCTTATATAAATAAGCTTACGTTTTACAACTCTCGTGGAGAGTTTTGACTGTAACATATATTAACCATATAGCGATGACGCCTTGCCATACGTCTGGTCGATCGATAATAATATGTGGAATTTTGAATTAAATATCTAATTCCAATGCACATTATCCGAAATGTATCCGATAGAAAACCAATGGCCATTCCACTCTAATTATTATTTAGCCGCTGTGCTAGGTTAGTTTTTCAGCGTAGTAGGTAAAATAAAATATTATTATACAATTAAACCTCTGATTAAGGAAACCTATGGAAATGCCATACCTACGAAAAAAACGTGTACACCTACGCAGCTAAACATGGCGGCTTAGTGTTGTTACTGTCACCGTACCTATCGATAAAATGATCGACACGATTATAATATAGGCCAAATCAAACTTATTAGCGTCTGTGAAGTTGTTAGCGCGCACAAAGCACAAGTTGTGCAAATCCCCGTTTATTGAACCACTGACATGAATAAATTGCTACTACTGAATTGATATCTTCGACCTAAGAGTACCTATGCATACGATATGCATTGGTCAGAGAGGGGATTATAATACTCCCTTATAATACCCTACTACGCGCACCAGTGCAATGAAGACATTTAGAACAAGTGCGGATCCACCTTTTTTATAGGTACTAAGTATAGGCATGGACAATATCAAAATTCAAAAGCGGGTTTAGTGTAAGGGCGATTTTGACGCCAAGTTTCATTTAATCTACTATCTCCTTTTAACACGATTAATTGCTACGGTTTGGTTAATCTCGCATCTGGCCGATTTTAGGTGGTCGTGCCCATAACCTTATTTTAGGTCTGAATCCACGCCTGATTCAGAAGGCGATGGTGATGATTTGTTATTTTACTCGTAGAATGATTAACTGTGATCATTTAGGGAGCTGCTAAAATAAAAACAATATTCTTACATATTCGTATTTATTTATTTACATTAATGACTTTTCCACTTACTTTCCAATCACCTCTAACCAAGATTTTTTTGTGGAAGACTGAACACAAAAAATGTACCTACATCTTTCACCGATCTTTTAACAAATCAGATTAATATTCATTTTCTAAGACGTTGGTTCCATATTTTAAACTTTTATATGCAGGCTCTGTAAGTGCACTTGTGACTCCAAGCGATCATTGATTATATCATTAATATGATAAATTGTATACTCAAAGTCGCGAGGAGAGCGTCGCCCGCCAGTACGACCCCGCTGCACTGGTATCCGCGAGGTTCAGATAAATAAATCAGCCGGTATATACTGAAAGGGCTCATACTCAGAACTGTATACTCAAAGCCGCGAGGAGAGCGTCGCCCGCCAGTACGACCCCGCTGCACTGGTATCCGCGAGGTTCAGATAAATAAACCAGCCGGTATATACTGAAAGGGCTCATACTCAGAACTGTATACTCAAAGCCGCGAGGAGAGCGTCGCCCGCCAGTACGACCCCGCCGCACTGGTATCCGCGAGGTTCAGATAAATAAACCAGCCGGTATATACTGAAAGGGCTCATACTCAGAACTGTATACTCAAAGCCGCGAGGAGAGCGTCGCCCGCCAGTACGACCCCGCTGCACTGGTATCCGCGAGGTTCAGATAAATAAACCAGCCGGTATATACTGAAAGGGCTCATACTCAGAACTGTATACTCAAAGCCGCGAGGAGAGCGTCGCCCGCCAGTACGACCCCGCTGCACTGGTATCCGCGAGGTTCAGATAAATAAACCAGCCGGTATATACTGAAAGGGCTCATACTCAGAACTGTATACTCAAAGCCGCGAGGAGAGCGTCGCCCGCCAGTACGACCCCGCTGCACTGGTAACCGCGAGGTTCAGATAACTAAACCAGTCGATATATACTGAAAGGGCTCATACTCAGGGCTGTACACTCAAAACCGGGAGGAGAACGTCGCCCGCGTGAGTTGTCTGGAAGAGATCGCTCTCTGTTCAAGATTTCGTTCCTGATTTTTGAGTATCTCATCATTACTTACATATCGACCCTACCCAAAGAATAAGGATTATAAAAAAATATACAGTAATCATTTGGAATATTTTATTGAAAAGGTCGTTTTCGTAACTATTGTACAAATAGCTAAAGACAAATTAGCTATACCGGTAAAGTACAAATAAAATAGTTATTTTTTTTGTGGCAATGTTTATCTTATTTCATGATTCCATCTGTCATGGTTTTGTTGACATGTCATCTTGTAATCGCTTCATGAATATTATAACCAAATGGTTACTTCTAATACATTAAATAAATAAGAAAAATTATATCTATACCTACAACCTGTAACAGAAAAAGATATGTACGAACTAATGCGACCGTTAGTGTTAATGTATTCTGAATTAGAAACGGTCACAAAGCCTTTTCGACTTCCGTACCCATCTTGATCTGCTCTAAGTGAACTTCTACCAGCACTTTAATATCAAAAGTTACAAAAAATCCTACAATATCATATTGTAAAAGTTTTTTTTTTCAAAACGATTTAATTGGCCGCTATCACTGGGTACGTGCTAGGTAGCGAACAAGTGTCTTCCACGAGTTAAAGAAAACAAGAGTTGTCACTTTCTGCAAAACGTGAAAGAAGGAAAAGCACCGTCCAAGGTAGCACCAGAGCGATGCCTGTCGTCGACCGGCGCTTTTCACGTTTATTATAAACGGGCCTTCGTTTTACTTCTAAAATTATAATAGTCACTGGTCTCAAAACATGGCTTAAGTACTATACACCTAAAATATATAAATTATTACAAATTAAGGCATTTACATCAGGGATCCTTAACATTGCTTCACGTTTACACGATACTAGACTAACTGTAACATCGTATAAATATAAAGAATTGACTAAGCTTACATCGGTAAAATAATTAATTTTACATGTAAATGGTCAAGATTTCGGCGATCTCGTTAATGACCTTCGAAGCTTGATAGAATTATTCCGTGTATATTTTTATGTAGCTTCGCTTTGGTCAGCATTTAAGTGACGTACAGATAATTTTGAACATCTTTTTCACAAAGGCATAGTCGTTTACAACTTAGCACTATCGTTTGGCACTGACTTTAGATAAATCAATAATATAATAAAATAAATTATAAAATAGCCTTAATGAAGACGAAAATCTATCAAAATTCAGATTTAGTAATCGTTACTTTTAACATTTAATCACAGTCATGAATGATTTCTTCATATTGAGTTATGCGTGCCACGACACTTTATGAGAAGTAATATAACAATAATAATAAATCGATTACTATATAATTATGACACGAAACCTTAAACTACTCCATCGGGGATAATTTGAGTTGAGCATTATTCTTGTGCATTGAAGAGTAGATGAAATGATTAATCACATAGGCTTATCCCTTGTGATGATAGATTCGAGACAAGTTGTTACTCGGAATGTTTTCATCTTCGTCGTTTTGCGGACACTGCGGCTGCAATCATTTGCCTTAACATAGGCTCGGGAGTGCACACTTTCGGGTCGCACTTCATCTGGCCGTCTCCTCCACATCTGCAATTATGCGAAAATAATATTAAGACACATTCACTTTCGACGTATTTGTAGTTTCGATTACCCTCTATATTAAAACTTATGTCAAATGGGAATAAAGACGTCAAAGTGGTGCTAACGCAGCGGGGCGTCAGCGCGGCATTAAGTATATTAAAATATACTTAATTTTAGCGTAATTAATTACGTTCAAATTGTTTCCTTAAAAATTAAGTAAGTTCCAAAATAATACTTAAATAAGTTCCGTCGAAGATGACGACAATATAATGAACCATAACACTCTATGTATATTTTTGTAGCAAACAAATAAGGGAGGTACAACAGGGGCAGTTCGCAGCAGATCTGCAGTGTAGCTGTGATGCTATCGCTCTTTTCGATCTCACTTACACTTTTTAAATTTTGCTTGATTAAAACTGAAGTAAAGATGCCTTGCTGACAATAATATTGATCACACTCGGTTGCACTTGAAGTGCACAACGGTTTTAACAAAGCTTTGAATATAACCCCGTAAGACAACTCAAAAAAATAATGTTATTGCATGATAACCGATACGCTATCTATATCTTTTCGCAATATAACTAAACATTTAATGTCCCATCGAGTATATAGAGTGTTTATTGTATCTTTTAGGCATATATTATACATATATGTTACCTACGTAACCCAAAGTAAGCTTCTGATAAATCAAAACTTTAATAAATAATGAGCTTAGGCATTGGCCTAATATGTTTATTGTACAGAAAGAAATAATACTTACGTGCAATGTAAACATGGTCCAGATGATACGCGGACGACTTCTCCTACTTTGTAAGTTTGTCCTTTTATTTGGCACCCTTGCTTCAACACTGAACCCTTGTAGGAGTGTGTTGGGAAATGAGGGGGCAGCGTCGTCGTAGTAGTCGTCGTAGTCGTAGTAACATTGACTGTCGTCGCCATCGATACTGGGCACTCATATCGTGGACAACAGAAACCTTGTATCGGCTCCTCGTGGCACCCGTGTATTGGTGGCGGACAACTTTGTTGTAAGCAAATAATATCACTTCTGAAACAGAAGCAGAAATCACAGGGGTCATCTCTTGGTATTTGTTGAGCAGAAACGTAAACTTTGCCTCCATATCTACAAGTTCCAGGTCCAAAAGTCTGATCTTCTTCCACATAATCAGGTTCTTGTCCGTAACCACTCGTTCCACCACTAGGTGGGAACGGCACTTCTTCGTCAGTTGCAGGAAGGTCATCGGTTGGATGTGATTCCGTAGAAACAGGTTTTGGTGTTTCAGGTGCTAACGTAACCGGTGCTGTAGTCGTTTTAGTTATGGTGGGTTCAGGTTTTTTAGTAATAGTTGCTTCGGGTGCTTTAGTTATCGGCTTTTCGGTCGATTTTGTTGCAGTAGCTTCCGTTACTTTCGTCTCCATCTCGTCTGGGGTTACTGTAGACGGTACTGGTACGGGTTTATATGGCGTTTTGGCAGGTTCTTCTGACAATGAAGTTACAGGTATTGCAGCTGTCGTCGTGATAAGTAATTCAGATGTTGTTGTAACAGCCGCTTGAGGCATAGTAGAAACAGGAATATCGGAGATTGTTGTAATAGACGCTTCAGATGCCACCGGTACAGATTCTTCGGGAATTAAAGTACCAAGTTTTTCAGGTGCTGTTGTTACTAGTGTCTCAGGTGCAATAGTCGAGAGTTCTTCAGGAACATTGGTCATGGATACGTCAAAGTCTGTCATGACTTCTTTTTCAAGTGAAACACTGATTGGCTTTTCAGATGGATTAAGCATGGGTTCATTGAGTTCTGATACATGTAATGATTCAGATGTGGTGGTGATTTCCTCTTGAGGTGTATTGGTAGTAGACATGTCGGATACTGTCACGATGGATGCTACAAGTCCAGTCGTCAATAGTTCGTCAGGCGCTTTGGTTATGGGTGCATTAGGCATAAATGCAATTGGTCCCTCAGGTTTTAAAGTAATTGTTTCTTTAGGCGCATTAGTAAAAGGTGCTTCAGGAACATTGGTTATAGTTGCTTCAGGTGCATTACTGTTGAAAATCTCAGGGATATTGGTCGTGGATGATTCAGTAACTATCGTGGTCAATGACTCTGGTACTACAGTGACTTGTTGAGCTGTTGCGTTGGTAATGAACGGTTCCGGCGTTGTCTCAACTGGTTGTTCAGAAGCTATAGTTATTGATTCGGTAAACGTTGTGGTAACATGTTCAGGCCTATCAGTTGCTCTGGATGTTGAATCAACAATTGTTTGCATTTCCTCATCTGATTTAATTGACGTGGGCTTAGAAGTTGCAAGAAGGAGTTCTTCTTCTGGTGCAGTCGTTTCTTGAGCGGGCTTAGCTGGTCCTACTGGAACTCTTTCAGTTTGGACTGTAAATGATTCTCCGGACGTTGATAAGTGCTCTATTTCTGGAGTAGTTTGCTCGTATTCATGTGTAGCTGGTATTTTGTTATCCTGGTCCAAAGCAGTTGACACTTCTTCAGAAGATATAGGATAATCAGTAGCCTTTTCTGGGATATTTTCAACAGTTGATGCCATACTCAGATGTATTTTTGGAAGTTCAGTCGTCAGATGCTCTTCAACAGGAGTTTCATATTGAGGCGATAGTGTTTCTATTGTGTCTGGCTGTTGTTCCGAGTGAATTTCTGAAGTTTGTGCTGTTGTTATACCTTCAGTAACTTTTGTGTTTTCAGTAGTAATATCTTTGTCTAAAGTAGTTGATTCATTAAGATCCACGTTCTCAGATGGACCTGTTGTAACATCAAGGTATTCATGTTTTGGTGCAGTTGTAGGTTCATGTACAGAAGATAACTCGGTCGGAACGTTCGATTCAGAAGTTATTTCAGGCTGTTTGTTATAATTATCTGAACTGTCCGTCGTTGAGATATTATCTTCGCTACCAGGCCTAAACATTGGTTTGCCCGTACTAGTAGATGAGATAGCAGGTAAATTTGTTTCTTGGCTTTCGAATCCGGGCGTCTTGGTTAAATCTTGTTCAGAGCCAGTGAAAGACTTGTCTGGTACTGTAGTTTGCTTATCCTCTACGTATGTCACCATGGTATTTGTTGTATATTGTGATTCTGTTGGTAAAGTTTGCTCATCAACTAAGAATTTATCTGTTGTATCTGGTTCTTGTTTTTCAGTAAGCAATTTGTTCGGCTCAATTGTTTCAGTATCAACTGGAGGGGAGGATGTAATATGTTCTGTGGTTAAAATTTGTTCGGTAGCCACAAATGTTGGACTGTCAGTACGAATCTCTTTATCAAATGGTATAATATTATCTGTAGATGTTACGGATTCCAATTTTTGGTCTATGTCAATGAGATTATCTGGCAATTTACTAGAGGAGGTTGGCAATTTGTCTTGTTCAGTTGATTGAGTCCTATCACTTTCCGATACAACTTGAGTAACTTTTTCAAGACTGGAAGGTTTCGTACTAGTTTCATGCTCTTCAGTAACAAGTGATTGTACCACAGGATTTTCAGGTTCTTTAGCTTCATGATATGTCGGTTCTATCGTGAAAAATTCTTCACTAGGATATAATTTTGTTGCATCATATTCTGTGACAGGTTTTGGTGATGTATGCATAGTTACATGTTCTTCTGTAAGGTTTTCTTCCAAAGTTGAAAGTTCACTTCGTTGGGTCGTGAAACCTATGTTTATAACAGTAGGAGGTCTTCCAGTATTGATTGCTTCTTCTAAAACCGCAGGTTTCTTATTTTCTTGTTCGATTTCTTCAGTAGACACTTCCTGAGTTATCACTGGGATTTTTTCAGAGGTTTGTTCTGTTTGGAGGGTTATGTCTAATTCTGGATATTCAGTTATTTTTTCCAAATCACTGGGCTTTAATGTTGTAGAGTCTTGTATTTCTGTAGGTGTAGTTTCATGTACTTCCATAGTTTCAATAGCTGGAACCGATATCTCAGTATTCATTGGCTCCTTATCTAAAACAAACAGCTTATCTGGTTGCTGAGTCGTAACATTATCTTGTGAATCTATTTGAGCATCACCCTTCTGGTCGGCAGTAGATGGTGAAACTGTTTGTGTTTCTAAATCTGAAATTTGAGTTGCTTGTTGTGTTGGCATATTTTCTTCATACTCATGATCAGAATTACTTGTTAGAGGAGAGTCAGTTGTAATATCGTGTTTCGAAGGTATTGATATAGAAGTGGTTTGGTCTTTCATCGAAGATTCTGTTGCAATACTATTGCTATCCGTTTGAGTCTGTATTTCTGAATCATTTACAGATCCATTTTCAGTTGCATCTGTTTGGGTTGTTTCAAAAGCAGTTACTTTAGAATGTAGTATAGAGGGCGGTGTAGTTAATTCAAAAGATCCTGAAGTGAATGGTTCTTGTACAGGTGTTGTGACTTCTGTAATGGCTACATTCGGTGTCTCTTCTATCTTTGAATTTTCTGTAGCAGTTTCAGCTGTAATAGTGGCATAGTCACTCTCAGAAGTTTGTTGTTTAGGTGAGTCAGATTCTGATTCTAATTCAGTTTTTATTGTGGTGCTAATATATTCTTTTTCTACGGAAACCTTATGTTCATCTGTGTCATCTAATACAGACGATTCTGTAGAAAATTCAAGTGTAGGTACTGGTTTTGTATCTATTTCTCCAACAATACTTTGAGGTTGTTCAGATGTGTTTGTGGAAGATTCATTTGCTATACTTGTTGTCGTTCTCTCATAATCGGTATCTTCAGCAGGTTTAGAATCTGCCTTTTCAGGAGTTTCAAATATTTCATCTAACTTAGTGCTTAAAGTTTCAGTAAAGTATTCTGTTGTTTCTGCATATTTTGTGATTTCTTGCTCCTCTGATGGTTTTGTGGTGATTTCTGAAATCTCGGAAGTCGATTTGTTTGGAACTAATACAGAAACTTGTGAATAGTCAGAACTTGTAGCGTCAGAGCTGGATAAAGTGGTACCGTTTTCTTCAATTTCAATTGGGGATTTAGTTACTATTTGAGGTTCTGTGTGATAAATATGAGATGATGTGATACCAATCTCGTTAGAAATTGAGTTTGTAGAATCTTCTTGAGTTATTGGTTTATCTGTGTAGTTAATTGGTTCCTCACCAGGTTTATCTATAATCTCTGCGGTCGTAACATCATTATGGTGTTCAGAATAATTTACTGTGATTTCTGGCTGTGTAGCAGGAGTATAAGATATATCATTAAGCGACTCTTCAGTAACAACCGACGAATCTTTTTCTTTTGGCATCTCAGTTACACCTTCTAATTCTATGTTGGTAAATGTAACTGGAGTTTCAGTACCAACATCTAATGCAGTGCTTGTGTGCTCTGTGTTTGGTGATTGTTTTTCATTAAACAAAGTTGAAGGCGTTGTTCCACTCTTTTCAGGTATTTCTCTCGTAGAGTCATCTGACAGTTTTGTTATTTCTGTAACAGTTTCATCCATAGCTTTCTGAGTAATCACATCGCGGTTTATTAAATCTGAAGATGCGGTAACTTCTTGTGACTCAGTAGCTTGAGATGATTGTGTACTGCTATCTTGAATATATGTAGCGCTCGTTTCTTCCTGTTCTAAGATGCTTGGTGATTTTGTGGTTTCCAAATGTTCAGTATATTGGGCTTTGGGTGGTTGAGTGGTAATGGTAATTTCTGTATCTTCTTCACTATCTAATTTTTTATCAACTTCACTTGTCTTTGCCGTTACCGTAGCGTCAACAATTGGGATATCAGTGTTGTATTCAGTTACCTTTGTTGCCGTTACGTCACTAAGTGTTTGATCAGATTCAGATGTTTCAATTTGTTGTGGAGATTCTGTTTTCGTTACATGCTCATCAATACTGTTAATATCTTTAGGTGTAATATATAAATTTGATATTTCTGTAGCAATTTCATCTGAAGATTGAGTTTTTGTTTCATAATCTTTTGTTGCAGGTTCAGTAGTTAAGGATGGTGTCTCTATTGATTCAGTTAACCCAGTTTTATTTTTATTAGGTTCATGTTCCAAACTTGTAATTTCACCCATTGTATGTGACTCAATAGAATCAGATGTAGGCACCAATTCTGGTTCAAGCTCAGTGACTAGTTTATTATTATCTGTTACTGTGGTAAACGGACTAAGAGATGTTATTTCTATCTGTTTAGTTGCAGTTTCATTGATATCAGTAGCTGCTGTAGTTGTATGACTATGTGAGATCTGTTCAGTAAATTTATCTATTTTTTCTGTGGTGTCTGATTCTTTCATTATTTCTGTCGTATCTTTTTCTAAATTGACCTCCGATGCTTGTTCTAAGATTGATGTGGTGGTCAATTCTATACTTTCTTGAGCCTTTTTGCATTCTATCCCTGTGCAGTGATCAGAAATGGATTGTTCCAGTGGAGATTTGTCTATTTTTTTACAACCTACTTCTTTACATTCTTCATCAGAAATGTTAGGTACATCTTTAGGATATGTGCCTTCAAATGAAACATTGGTAGATATGCAGTCGTTCGAACTACATTCTTTGGTAGGAGTATCACAATCTTTACCATTTACACATGGTTGTGGTATATTGGAGCCTTCACATTTTTCACCCTCGCATGGCTTTACTGGAATAGCTTGGCAGCCATTTTCTTCTGTACAGGATGTAGGTCTACAATTAGTACCAGAACAACCTTCATTTTGGTTTGTTATAAGTAAATCTGACACTTTAGAAGGATCATGACTACTAGTTTCTTGAGACGTATCAGTTTGTCCTTCACAACTCTCAGATTTGCAGGCAACTGAAGGAAGTTGGTTTTTCTCGTCACCATTTATTCCACAATCATTGCCTTGACAAGGTACTGGTGAAATAATAGAGGGTTCGGTTCCAGACATTTGGCTATGTGATTGTGGAGGAATAGTTTCTGTTTTATGATCACAAATATAAGTGGGACAGCATGAATCAGGACTATCGTAGGTAGTTTCACAGTTATTCATGTATTCTGGCGGAGGACTACAAATAATCGGGTCACATTTTACAATACTGCTAATACATCTGCAACCAGATTGGCATTTATTGGAGCTAGGAACCGTACTTTCATTTATATACCTTACTCCGTTAATAAGACAATCCCCTTCTCCAGGAATTCTCGGTTCACTAAATATTTCGTTATCGTTTTGGTTTTCTGTTGTAGTTTCCGGGGTTTTTTCATATAGAGATGCAGTTGTTGTAATTTTTTCTTCATTACTATAATCTTTCTCTGTTACCGGTTGATACTGCTCTTTAGGTGTAGAAGATTCATGTAGCAAACCATCTGTGACTTCTTCAGGTAATATCGTTTCTCTCAAAATATCTGAATAATTTGGTTTTGAAGTAGTTGTTATCTGTGTATCTAATGCAGAATCCGTTTTCCTAGTGGAATCGTCAGAAGACACAGTAGACATTACTTCTTTAATATCAGCTGTAGCTGTCGTCAGTTCAGGACGGATTTCATTTTCTGTTGTTGTGTAATCTTCTTCCCTGAAAGCTGATTCAGTGGTTAAAGCAGCTGTCTCTTCTCTAGATACAGATGTATCTGATGGAATAGTTGTTAGTATTGATGGGGTTGTTATGATGTCAGAATCAGAACTGAACATTGTAGCGACATCAGATTCCGTAGTTATACTTTCTTCAGATTTAATAGTACTTTTTGGTATTTCCGGAGATACTGGAGCTTCTTCATTAGTTAAATCACTTGGTATAGTGTTTAATCCTTTGTCAGGTTCAGTCGTAGTTTCTTCACTTTCTAATGGAAATGGAGTTGAACTTGAGATAATCTCCAGCTTATTATCATCTTCAGCAGTCGTTTTTATTGCAAGATCAGGTTGCACAGTTCTTCTTCCACTTTCATCGATTTCAGGGTTACTCGTAGAAAGAGGAAGTTGTTCAGATTCCGAATTATCTTCAACATTGGCTTCTACAGAAATTTGAGGGGTCAGTTGAGGCTCAATACTAGAAACACTTTGATGGTCATACGCAGGAGCTTCAGTTGTAATCGAAACAGTCTCAACAGTCATATGTTCTTGAAGACTGGTTGGTTCAGTAATGTCTTCTTCATCATCTGCCATCGATGCAATATTTGATATGGTTGTACTTAACATGTCAAATGCACTATTTTTCGTTACATCACTTGATACTACATCATCAGGTTCTTTATATTCTGTAGTATCTTTTTCAATTTCTTCTAACATTGGAGTACTTGTAGTAATATGTAATTGGGGTTTAATCTTTTCCATTTCTTTTTCGGTTTCTGTGGGTAACTCATTTTCTTGTGTTTCAGTTGTAACAAATTCATCATCAATACTTGAGAACGTTGTACTTGAGGAATAATGTTGAGGTTCCAAGTTTTCTTCTTTTTTGACTCCCTCGATTTGTTTGATATCATTTTCAGTAACAGGAATATTAGTGGTTGTTGCCGATTCGAAGCTTTCTGAACTCTTAGAGGAATTTTCTTCAAGTGGAGTTTGTTTTGTCAATTCTGTGATTGCAGTACTTTTTTCTATCTCAGGCGAACCAGTGACTTTATCATCTTCAATTGGCAATTGAGATGTTGTTTTATCTTCAGTGTCACCTGTCAATGTGTCGTCTTTAATTGGTTCATTCGTATTTTTTTGATCATCAACAGGAGCATTAGTAACGGGTATTTCTGATTCGTAAAGTTCTTGGTCTATTTGTCCAGAAGTTACCATATTCACTTCGTTTATATCAGTGGTAACTTCGTTTTCTTCTGTTATTGGTAATTTAGATGTCTCGAAAATCTCTTCATCTGGTCCTAGACTGTCATCTTCGGGTTTTTCACCAGAACCAGTATCTTGTGTATAAGTTTTGTCTGTCACAGATTCTTTGTCTTCCATTTTAGTATAGGTGACTGTAGTGTCTGACAAGCTTTCTTGATATTCTGGATTAAGGTTCACATCATCACTACTTACTACATTTTCTCCATCAGTATTAACTCTTGCTGTAGAAATTTCAGGTATTTCTTCAGGTTGCAAAGGCTGATTAGTCGTCAATGGAATAAATTCGTGAACCTCTTCCGTACTTGCCAACATCTCATCGGTAATTCCAGGTGTGGGATCTGTGATAGGTTCAAAAGGTTGTTTTGGCACTTCTTCTTCACCACTTCCTTCTACTTCAGGCTCAGTGTAAGGAATTTCATCTGGTTCATTTCTATATCCACTTCCCTCTGAGCTAGTTCTTCTTGGTGGTGATAATGTTGTAAGTTTTTCGATGGCAATTTGAGTTGTAAAATCAAGGGCATCATAAGTTCCTGTAGTGGGCTCATCCCCTTCGCAAATGTACGTATCTGGACAACAGACACCTTCTCGAGGAAGCAAAGCAGTGCAATTCTTGCCTTCGTTTTCCATAGGTGTACCACACTCTTGTACGACACAAACTATGTCTCCTTTCATACAGTAGCAGTGATCGCAAGCTTTTTCGGTTTTGATAAGTGCACCATCAGGGAAAACTCGATTATCGTAAACACAATCTTGAGACATTTGCGTCACTGGTGAAACAGTAGTTGTTGTTAGTAAAAATCCAGGAGTAGGTCGCACGGTCGTTGATAGATCATCAAGTAGGAGCGTGTCATCTTCAGGATGATCTGAAATATAAAAAAATAGGTGCAGGTTAGACCTGGAATAATGTATCTCGCAGAATTGACACAAAATATTGTGTATTTTATATCTATCTCGTATGGATTTCCGCAAAGTAAAGTCTGAATCCATGAAATTTCTAGATTGATTTAATTTAGTTACTTTGCTCAAGCAATCACATCAGGCATGAGGCTGCAAGTATGTGTAATAGCATATTCGTGTTTGCGCGTGTATTCTTTGGGATACGCGCGAGTGTGCGAGGGTGTTTGCGTGTGTGTATGTGGAAAGGCGTAAATAGATACTCACCACAAGAGTAGCGTACTGGACAGCAGACATCTTTATGATAAATCGGTGTGCAGCCATCAACATGTAGAGTACATTCTTGCATAACACAAGTCGTCATGTTTCGTATGCAATAGCAATGTTCACACGGTTTGTTCGGGGAGGGAGGCACTTTTGCTCCTTCTGGGAAGTATTTTCCATTGATGCTGCATCCAAACTTATCTAATTTGCCCATACCGGTCGAACCGTATTCTGCAGGTGATGTTGTAGTTGATGTCAAAAGGTCAACTGGAACTGATAAAGATTTGAGGTTAACGAGCGTGTTCTGGCCAAATATATTTACCAATATTTATGCAGGTTATGGGTTATGGCTTTACCATTTGCCAAAATAGAAAATATTGGGTCTTTTCCACTTATTTTATCTGAAGTCCTACTTGACTAATAAACTTTAAAAAAAATCCACTATGAGAACAGTTCATGTAGGTTATTTCTGATTGAACTAAATTTGATTTCGTTTGCTGATTTATTCATGAAAAAATGTTGCCACCATACTATTCCTTTCCCAAAAATTCTCGCAGTAACGTCAAATGTGCTTGAACTGTGTTTTACACCAGAAAAAAATAAACTAAACACTCTATAAATGTGATTAGCCATTTTTTGGGCTCATAATCTACAAAGTACATTTATGAAATATTTTAAATCAATACGCATTAGTATTTGCTGGCCGCCCCTTTTTCCTCCGCAACACCCACAAGCCTCTGTAATGTCATTGGCTAATGTTAAACACTCAACACAATCAAAGCTTCAGGCTATTATTACAGAATGTTGAGTGCCTATACAGCTCCGTTGAACCAATACTGTAGGATACGGGCGAGTGTGTGCATAATAGGTTCTTTACGCTTCGTTCACCAGATGAAAAAAATTTTTATCTCAATATTGTCATGGACACACGTGCGAATTGCCAAGTTAAGGTTGTTTTTTTGCTACTCTTTAATCGTGTGCGTTATGACAAGAAATAAATAAAGTTAGCATATAGAATATATATTTTTAATTTCCAGTTGAATAATGTGACAACTTTATTATTATAAGAAAATAAATATAAAAATGTCTCACCATCCGGGCAGGTGACGATAGGGCAGCACTGATCCGCTCGCTTCTCGATAGTGCAGTCCTGACCGATGGGCTTCGTGAAAGGGCAAACCCTCAAGTAGCACATGAGCATCCGGTTGTGGCAAGTACAATTCAGGCAGGGTTCGTTGGTCATAATGCGGTCGCCTTCACCGTAGTGCTGGAAGTTGTAGTAACACCCTTCTGGAGCACCTGAAATTACGTATAAATATAAATATTACAACTTTATCAGCATCAAAAACGGCATTTCTACAGTTCGACTGGTTTTTGCCTTACGCGTGCTTTCAACTCTAAGTTCTTTAAATTGGAGAGTGACACACTAAATATATAGGTCCAACTTTCGATACTGCTTTACCTTATATATTTACTGTGGAAATATATAACAATATAGGGTAACTACGTATAACAATCTGATTGAAAATATTTACTAAGATTCAACGAGGCGGTCCGAACTATTGAACCAATAGAGTTGCTTTACGTAACTCGTACTTTGAATAAACGATGAAAGAATCATTTATAACCTTGATGACCAGCAGCAGAATATTCATCTCGCTATTTGGACCAATCCATCTGGAATACATACATACAACCTAAGTATTTGCTTAATACTTCCCTAGATTGGTAACTCTTAAAGATTTCGTTTGAAATATTATGTACCAAGTCTTGGTATGCACGCATAGATTTCAGGCTAAACGAAAAGCCGAAACCCTGTCTACAGCTGCTGCATTGTGCCCAGGGCTTTATCATATATTGTATGGTTTTCAAGACGTAATCCAGTGTTCCTCCTGGATTTTATAACATTAAAATACATTTATTTAATTGTATGTCGCACTCCTCAGCCTAAGGTAACATCAATTATGAGAAGTATTTTGATGCGGAGAAGACATAGATTCTAGGGTAGATAGTCATGCGACCAGAACCCCACACGATCACCATACGTGCTGACTAATGACAACCATATCTTGCTGCGTTGCATTCACACGAGGCGTATGATGCGATAACGCGGGTGGTCTTCTGTGTCCGGTGACGGCAGAGATGTCTAGAATTAAGTTGACTCTTGCATTGAATAGACGTCTAAAAGTCTCTTGCGTTTCTTTTTAAAAAAGCATCCTGGTGCCGTCCCAATTTGACTGGCGCAGCCGGTAGGATACTCGCATTGTCCTACTGCCGTGCTTACGCTTAGTAAAGGCCCATAAATCGGTTTTGGTGCGTACAAGTACGGTGAAAGTGGTTCGAGTATCCTGACGAACAAACAAATAAGTCTCCCGCGACGCGCAATCCAGGGTGAAGGAGCAGCTGATTCTCAGGAGAGGAGATGTGTGGCTTGTGAGTAGTTCACTTCACTATTCCTTGTTTCCCTATCTTATCCAATCCATAAAATCTGTTATACTGTATTTTAGGTCTAGAAATTGCCTAATTTAATTTGCGTTAACTGATTTTCGGTATAATTGTACTAGAATTGACAATTATATATCTTTAGTTTACATAAGTATTTTAGTATAGCATATTGACTTCGATCGAGAAGTATTACTCGTATTATAATTGTACTAAAATTGACAGTTATATATCGTAGTATAATATAATATAATTATATAATCTTTACAAAAGTATTTTAGTTTAGCATATTGACGAGAAATATTATTATAATTGAGAATATAGAACAATTTTGAAACCGTGACATTTTAGATTTATTGTCTAGCTTTGATTGATTTACATACTTAGACGACTATATATTAATTTTAATTTGTGTAAAAGTGTATTCTTTAAACTTTTAAAATGACGGAAGCTAGTACTACTAAAATCCAATCTGTGCCGATAGAGATGTCTTCGATCATCCCTAAATTTGACGGGGATGAAAAATTACTAAATCTTTATATAAAGAAATGCGAATATGTGATTAGTTGTTTTGTACATGGAACCAACCCAGCCCAAGAGTTGTATGTGTTTCACGTTCTTACCAGTAAGCTTACTGGCAAAGCCGCTCACCTCATAAGTGAAAGACAGGATATAGAGTCTTGGGCCGAGTTGAAAGCCGTTTTAACTCAACATTTCGGAGATCCGCGTTCAGAAGAATGCATTGCCATTGAACTGGAGACCTTAAAAATTAACCATAACGAGTCATATCTAGACTTCTGCAATAGAATCCAGCAGGTTAAGAGTACGTTAATAGCGAAGGTTAATATGATATCAGATAACAATGTTAGGAAAAGTAAGATCACAATTTATGACAACATGGCCCTTAACGTATTCCTCTATAACCTTCCTGAGGATTTAATACGCATTGTCAGGCTTAAGGGTAGCGGAACTCTAGAAGAAGCATTGAGTATGGTGCTGGAAGAAGTAAATTTCCAATTTCAGTACAATGCTCGAAATAAGATGCTGCGAATAGGTACAAATAAACCACAACCATCATCGTCTCACAATCCTTACGTCGAAAAATTTGGTCTAAAACCATACTTCTCGGCCAATAGCACTCCTCAGCAGCAAGGAGGTTTTAGATTTGGTATTCCTAACCAATTCAAGCCCAACGTCCCACAAAATCCAAACTATGGGGCACAACAGGCTCCGCAGTTCAAATTCGGAGTGCCTCACAATTCAGGTTATAGACCACAACTACAACAACAGTTCCAACAACCTAATCAGAATTTCAAATTTGGTATTCCTCATCAAGGAATTAGGCATGGTACTCCACAAGGGTACAGACCCAACATACCAGGACCTCAAGGTTATCGACCCACTTTTGGTCAAACACCACCTTAGGCAGGCGTTCCACCAGCAACAACCAAACCAATTTAAATTCGGAATACCATCCCAATCTAAACTTGACAACACAGACGTCACAATGCGTACAGCATTGCCTGCGGCACGACCTAACGCTGTATTCCACAATGAATTAGAAGTGTATAGTGACAACTATGACTATTACGACTATGACAATTACTATGAACAAGCCGATTACACCGTTGACATGCCCGAGACCTATGACGAGACAAACAACGATGAAAATTTTTACAAACCAGCCTCGGACACGGACAATCCGAAATAATAAATATTAATTGCGATAACTTTGCTAAACTACCCTACATTAGATTACCTGAAATAAACGCAAAATTCATGATTGACACCGGTAGTTCACGATCATTTATAAGCCCCCATAAGGTTGATGAGTACTTTAAGGAGTATAAGTTCTCAGTTCCGTTCGAAGTAGTAAGTACTCATGGCCGAAGTGCCCATGGAGAAGCAATCCACATCCCACTTTTGAAGTCGTTTAAAAGTAACCAACAACATACATTTTATATATACGAAGTAGACAAAGACTACGATGGACTTATTGGTTCCGATCTGTTGGCGCAAATTGATGCTAACATAGATATGAAAAATCAAATGATACATACTCGTGATACGGCTATACCATTTATATATAATCCAGAGCTAAATTTCTCTAGGGTTAAAATAAATGCAATAGGAAAAGCCGCTAACGATGACAGTTCTATACAAGTAAATGTAGACCAAAGTGAAATGGAATTGCAAAGACATTGTGATAGCTTAACTAATGAAATAATCGAGTTAGGAAACAAAAAGAAGACAAAGAAAGTACAACCAAAATCTCCGATCGCTCTCTCTTCTGATTCAGAAAAAACTCTAACTGTCTCTGATTTAGAAAGCACAATCAGCATATCTGAACATGGTTCAAATCACCTTCCATCACCTTCTAGTGGAACAATTACAGCATCAGAATCAGAGTCGATTCATTTAGGTTCCGAGACTGTGCACTCTGAACGTAACACTGACTCGGTAGGAATCTCTATTTTAAAAGAAGCGGTCGACACAAAGCCGAACCAGATATTGGTATACACGTGGTTTAGGGATGAAACTGCAATTAAGGATATCTCAAACAAAAGGCAAAGAATTTTAGAAGTACACATGCCTTTAAATAGACCTGACCTTATACGAGACTTCCTAAAGAAATACATACGAAATAAAATTAAATACTTCATATACTTTGAGGACCAACATCATAGGGCAGGGTTTACAGAAGCGGTAATAACTCTATTCAAAAAGGGTACAGTTAATATTTTTGAATGCACTGAACGGGTAGTTAACGTAGAAAACGAAGACGAACAAAAAGAAATTATACAAAAGTACCACATTGGCAAGAACTGCCACCGCGGTATTAAAGAAACAGTATCGCATATAAAAAGAACTTATTATTGGCACAACATGGATATTACCGTAGCTGCGGTAATAAACGCATGTGAGGCTTGCAAAAAACTTAAATACGATAGAAAACCATTTAAACCCGCATTACAGCTCACACAAACTCAGAACCGACCTTTTGAGGAATTATTCATTGACATATTCAAAATAGAAGGGAAATCATTCCTTACTATTATAGATGCATTCAGTAAATTAGGTCAAGCATTCGAGGTATCTAATTTATCTGCACCAGAAGTTGTAAGAGCTTTGATTAAGTATTTTTCCCTTTATGGAACACCTAATAAAATAAGTGCTGATTCAGGCTCAGAATTTAACAACGCGCTCATAAAAGAGCTACTAACGTTTTATAAGGTCGAGCTACATCTAGGTACACCGAATAACCCGAGTTCTATGGGTCTTATAGAAAGATTCCACTCCACTCTTCTTGAGACATACCGACTCGCTAAGTTCGAACAAAAGTTGACTGACGCAGCGTCAGTAATGACTTTTGCCATTATGGCCTATAACCACAGCATCCATTCGGTAACGGGTTTCACGCCCTTTGAAGTAGTATTTGGACACACGGAAGCTAAGAGTCCATTCAATATAAACTTAGATAAAAAATACATGCAGGTATTAATTAGCGACCATGTTAAACGAACTAAATTCTTATATAAACATATAACTGATAAAATGATTAGGAAAAAAGAAGAGACCATAGAGAAGAAGAGAGGAGAAACACAGTTTCATATAAATCCCGATGACGTTGTTTTCTTTAAAGGAACAAATGTCAGAAGGAGTAAAGACAAACCCAGGTATGAACGAGGTGTTGTTGTAGGAGAAGTTGATAGAAATGTAGTGACTGTTACAGCCAAAAATCGCGAGGTAAGAGTCCCTATTAAAGATATCAAACGTCCTTCACAGAAACACCCGAAACCTGGTGCTGGTCCTGATGGCAGTGACCCAACTCCAGGCCCTTCAACTTCAGTCACTTGAGGGCATTCCCGGGGTCTTACCTATTAAAGAAGGAACTGCGGTCGTCAGCACTGAAAGTTGGACGTTACTTAAAAGACTAGACCTTAACCTTATATCAGAAGATCTAAATCTTAACATTTTGAAGTTTTCAGAATTAAATAGTATTATAGACACCACTTATAACGAATCGTATACAGCCATTACGTTCTCTAATTTTAAAATCCAAACCGAATATGTAATGAACCAAACTATCACCAAGTACAAACAATTAGTCCCTAGTTATAGGGTAAAGAGAGGTATAATTAACCCTTTAGGCTCTATAATTAAAATCATTACAGGAAACTTAGACAATGATGATGCAATCAAATTCGACAAACTAATTAACGATATCCAGTTAAAACAGAATCATCAAATTAAAAAGGTCACGCTGGTTTCCGAAGTTGTTGAAGGGTTTTATAATATTACACAATCTATTAAGAAAAATGTGATTCAGCTCAATGTTAAATTGGAAAATATTCAAGAAAATCTAGAAAATGCACTGAAGGCAGAAAATGTACACTTTACTAGCAATATGATAATAAATCTATACTCTGTGATTTTACATAATTTCCAAAGTATTTCTTTGAAACTAAGTGATGTCGAAACTGCTATAGCATTTTGTAAACTTAATACTCTGCATCAATCAATTATCAATTCTAATACTTTGTTGACTGAGCTTAAAAAGATTGAACAAACAGACAAGTTGCCTTTTCCGGCTAACCATGAAAACCTAGTTAGAATTGAGCAGCGTATTGGGCTGAAGTCATTTCTCAAAGAAAATCAGTTAACATTTGTAATGGAAGTTCCGTTGATTAGTAAAGAGATCTATATATATTACAAATTGTATCCTATACCTGTACTCCATGATCACAATACCTACATCATCCTACCTAAATACCCTTACCTTTTAGTGAATGGACTTACCTCCGAGCCACTATCGCAGCCATGTAAGCCGTTGGGTGACTCCAGTTTCATGTGTTTTGAAGACAGCACTGCCCAAATCATTGAAGACAAATGCATTTCCGATCTAATGAAATACGCGAAAAATATGAGTTCCTGTACCCTGGTTCCAGTAAAAATAGACAATACACTTATTCAGCACATACAGCCTAATAGGTGGATAGTATATTCCAAAAACCGGAAACGTATTCAAAAAGTCTGCGCAAATGAAATAGAGCAGAAATTCATTCAAGGAACGTACATAGTTACGCTAGAAGATACCTGTGAAATAAAAATAGATAAGTTTTCTTTGAAACTACGAGCGCATCAATTGGAAAACGTAGAATATGCCAGACTGCCTATTGTCAACCTACCTCATATAAGTGAAGTACATACTGAAAGAGGAAATCCTGTGGTACTAGAAAGTATGGATTTGAAAACGGTTCAATTGAAGATTAACTCCATAAAAAGCATTGACTCAAGTGAAATAAGTGAAGTTAAAATCTATAGTGTCAGTGTTTGGACGATCATACTATATGTGATTATTGCAGTTAGCGGATTAGTTATTTTATATGTTAGACTAGTAAAAATGGGTTATAAGTGTACAATTCGAAATTCTCCAATTCAGGATAATTTCGAATCTGAGGAGGGAGGAGTCATGCGACCAGAACCCCACACGATCACCATACGTGCTGACTAATGACAACCATATCTTGCTGCGTTGCATTCACACGAGGCGTATGATGCGATAACGCGGGTGGTCTTCTGTGTCCGGTGACGGCAGAGATGTCTAGAATTAAGTCAGAATTAAGTTGACTCTTGCATTGAATAGACGTCTAAAAGTCTCTTGCGTTTCTTTTTAAAAAAGCATCCTGGTGCCGTCCCAATTTGACTAGATAGATAACACTTTATTGCACAAATGGCACAATAGTACTATACCCTGCTCACCTGCATGGTAAGTGGTAAGGCACGATGGTAGTCTCTAACTCAATTTGCTGTAAATAAAGGAAGGCATAATGGATGTGTTTAACTTACCATCATATAAATCTAACGCTGTGTGATTGCTTGCTGTAGGAGCTGAAATCAGATAAAATAAACTGGTAAGTAACTTATAAGAATATTTATAAGCGTACTATAATTTAATTTTCAATTATTATGAGAATCGTAAAGATGATAAGCTTGCATAATCGATCTCAACTGATTAATTAATTAAGAGTTCAGCAGCGCGTCTTGACGTACACATGACTAAGTACGTGTTTAACCGTCAATTGAAAGATTTTGAATCGAAGAGTAAAAATTTAATTAGAGAAATTAGTGCCCAAACTACATAAGCAGAAGAAAAATTTGTATTTGTTCCTCTTTATCCGCTTCCTCTTTAAGCCGGGGCGGACCGCTAGTATTTTATATAATCAGTTGTCAGATTGTGACGATATTGGGATCACTGTGAGCACTATAGGCTATGTTGATGTTATAATATATTTGAAATTGTACTTTATTGGAATTTAGTTTTCGTAGTTTATAAATATAGAGCAAACGGCACCTACATAACCTGGTTTTATGCAGGGTGAAAATCTAGCGGGTACCTAACATACCTACAACTCGCTCTCACCTAAGCATTTCCATGTAGTAATATTTATAGCGAACGAACATGTGAGTGCAGTTTCATATATGTTCGTAATAAACAATAAACATTTGTCGTTGATCACATAACTTTTCGCCACCACTACTAATATAAAAAATAATCTCTATTAACCACATCGTCGTGCCTGGATAAATTTAGCAACTTCAAGACAGCTTAGGTACATATTTTCATCCATTTTTTTCAATCTGTACACTTGTCAAAGAAACGTGTACAATTTTTTTAATAACAAGCAGACTAGCCTATTTCTGCTTAAATGCGAACATTATTCTTTCGTTCACAAACATTGTCACATTTTGTGCGGTTAGGTTTTCTTTGTCCTTGCCAATGACGTATCAGTTTCCTTATCATTGAAACGACTCGTGTTGAATAAGTTACGCTTGCTCGTTATTTCCGTCTAATGTTAACTCTAGTTGATTTAGTCTCAATGTATATTCCAATTATCGGCGGCTGCTGTAAATGTCACGTACTGCTACACTATTAGTATCGTTTTGATGGCGAAAGACATTCTCAATTCGCTGCAATACAATTAAATTACCTACTTTTAAGAATATCGCGCACGATTCAATAGTCGGCCTCATGATCAATGTGACTCATTAAAAAAAGTAAAATATACGAGTAATAAACTGAAAACACTACCGAGCCCGGAAGTAAATGTTTCTTAGAATATTATTATCTAAAATATATCATGGACAATCGGACACCGATATAAATCGCCGCATTAAAACAGTAATATTGAGAGTAATTTTATAAACGACCATCTACATTATAGTATTCTATCAACAACATTGTAATAGCATATCTGGGCTCGTGTGATAGTTTAATGTAGTAGTACCTTCGATCATGTATTCTTGATCGAAGAGTAGTACCTACCTCGGCAACCGAGCTTAGCTCGGAGTTTTCCCAGGCAAGCCACATATGGTAGTAGTTAGATCTTCTTGTTAAGCATATCCTTATCCAGTATAAACTTTAATCGAAATCGTTTTTTGATAGCTTAGCGAAATATACTTTCAACAATTTTTCGTTGTAAAGTAGGTATAATATAACTAACATTTTAATTTAAATAACTTTCCATTCAATATATATATATATATACTTCTATTAACGGTGAACATTGGTAGGTCAATTTAATTATCTTCTATTCCTCATTATAACTTAATTAATGCATTAATAGGTAATTGAGAACATTCAAAGTATCTAAAACCGTTAATTAGCTGATAATGATGTGCTCTAATTTCATATAAGACTTCGTTAATGGCTAAGTCGACGGTAAAAATACGAAAACAAAACAGACGTGTTCCGCGAATATTTTACTGCCGTTTTATGGCCTGACTTATTAAGCTCGCCTCAGACGGGCAGGATATTAGCAGCAAATCGCTCGAACCCCCGATCGGTCATCGTCTCAAAGCCGTTTTACATATCCGTTTTACTGCGTATAATTGCTGAAGCCGCGCGGCGGCGACAAAACTGTAATTAAAGTAACGGAGTGGCGTCGTTAACATGGAAAACGCGGCTTAGCGACCGTACCAATGCTCTCACACCTCGGGGCGAGCTCGTAACACGGGCCATCGCCGACATCACGCCGACACCTTCTAAATGTAATCGATTGACGAATATTAAGCTACTATACTCTCCAAAATACCGTTCTTTGTTCGTTAACAGCGACGTGTATTGCTCTGTTGATTGTCTACGCGAACGTTAAATAATAGTAATTAACTTATGACTTAAACGCAGTTACATTACATTCTGAGTGTTTCCTTCCATTACACCGAGTCGTGTATAATCTACGAATGCACGTACCAATTAATAGTTCTGTTATCTGTACTCATAACTCTGACTATGATTGCGGCTAATAAATTTAAAGTTATTTCCTCTGTGAGATGATTGTAGGTTTTTATTTATTTATAGTAAAGTATTATCTTACAAAGTTGTGTTTCTTTAATTTTAACTATTCCAACTGAATTTACGATCTTCAAATAACAGAATGCTCGAGGCAAATGAGCAGTTGTGCAAGATTCAACAGAGAAATGATCTCGTTGGGTACGCAAACAGTTTATCATTGATTTTCAAGTGCAAGCTGGCGTAAACAGGTTGCGTGTGCCAAAGCTTGTGTAATTGATAATGTCGGCTAATGGTACGTGAGCTTTTCTTATCAGCAGCGGCGACACCGTTACGGGTAGGAATAGCGCAGGTTTCAGTCGCTGCATGTACGTAAAAGGCGCGCGGCGACAGGCGGCGGCAGCGCAGTGGCACACTGCCCCTGGCGCCTGGCTCCACCGCCGCCGCCGCCGCGTGCGCATCGAGATCGTCCACCTAACGGTCATCAGGAATGTCGTTAGCATCCAGTTTTTGCGAACCTCTATTCGGATTTTAATACAATTCACTCTCACATTTTATGCGACCATTAAACATAATTATCTTCGTCATAACGGATCGCGAACTGCTAGCATCCTGTCTCTCTAATTAAAGCTTAAACAATCGCCCTCTAAACCTCAAAAATCTATTGATGTAGGTTACTCCCACGCACCGGCGCGCGCGACGAAGTCTCCAAATTCCAAAATGCCTAACTGAATAACAAGTACCTTATCATACCGTGGTTCTAGTACGTGACGTAGCATCAGTAATTTATGTGATACCTAATGAATAGCTTTTACGTATAAGTGTGACGTTGTAAATGGCTTTGCACGAACAAAAAACTACTTAATGCAAAATCGTGCGCTTAGTAACATGGGTCCGAGCAATCCAAACGAGGAGACAGTATGAATTTGAAATTTGCACTACATTAATATGGATCGTCGTTTCAATGAATGAATGTCGCCGTGGTCGCCATGCTTGATGAAGTTCACACGGTGAACCTAAACATTGTAGGCCGCATTTGAATGTACTTCCTACGTATAACATAAATTCAATTCGAATTCTTTGAAGTAACCGTGCTGCGGGTACTAAATCTGAGGAGACGAAAATAGCATCATCTAATAACATGCATCGTGAAAAAGACACGCACACCGAGGCAATGCAATGTAAGGTACTGTTATGCCGAGAGGGGAACGACGCGCGCGAAGACTGGCGCACCTACTTCAGCGCGCGCGGCTCTCCGCACCCCAGGGTTTATTATTCAAGAGCGTACTAACAATGACATGTGACAAATGAAGATGACAACTCTCTCATCTACACTATACAATATTACAAGGATAAAGATTACATTTGTATATTTTCTTGTAATTAATAGATACATTCAAGAACTACTGGACGGATTGTTAAACCAAAGCCCAAGGTTCAACTAGAAATTAAAGTTTTTCTATGATATCTGGGTCGATTACGGGAAAAATCATGATTCACACGCGTAAAACCGCAGGACTAAACTAGTTTTATATACTTAATTTTTATACTCTAAATTTCATACATTAAAAGTTACAATTATATTACTGGGCAATACTGCTAGCATTCTGGGTACGATGCTAACTGGTAGCAGGTTGGAACATTTGAGCTATCAATGGCTGGCATCACCTAGTGGATTGCTCAAATGTTATTGAGGTATAGCTGTAGTATTTTAATAAGCATTTTATTTTAATAAAGGCATAATGCTCAGAAAGAAATAGTTATATACTGACAGTATACCTACTCCAGTTTTATTTCCAAAACAGTTATTTACTTTCAATGAAATACTAAAGCCTACATAGCTTCCTGCTCTATAAAAACATAGCGGGCTTTAAGCTGGTTTCTACGAAAATATTTAAAAATAAACAGCATATTGGAGTGATTAATTTATAATTTATGGCCTAGCTCAATAACCTCATAACCGGTTTTGTATTTGCATCAAAATGTCACTTTTATTCATCTTGCATAGTACAGCGTAGTAGAAACGCATACGTCATGCTAAAGGAATTTCATGTATAACAGATACTGATACAAGACACCGAAGTTTCCATTTGGATGCCTTCAGTGGTTCAAGCAATTTATTGACAAGTGAGCTTTATAATATATAACGCCTTCATAAGACAATGTTCAGTTAAATAAATCTATGTATACCATCTATAATTTAAAACAATTGAATATACGTTTTGTTAATGCTATTATCTATTTTCATATTATTATTATTACACAACTACAATATAGAACAACCTTTAAAATATAACAAAAAAACACGGGTTAATTCATTTTACACCATATAGAGCTCCATAAATACATACTACATATTACTACATATTACTAGACTACATAAAAATATTGTTTCTTTGTTTGATTCATGACAAAATTATCACACTTTAAGCTTTGTATTAACGATGTAATAATAATAATATTTTTAGGTCCAACATAATTGTACCATCTACCACAGCGTCACCACCCATAAAGAGACTTCGTAGTCAAACGCTATCTATTAAATGTCAAAACGAGTCTTTAATTTCCAATAAATTATATCTGTAATAATAATAAATACAAAATTATAGCTTTAAAATATCTTGTCACAAAAGACAATTAATTACAGTTTGGCTACACTGGCAATCGAATCCAGTACCTTATCTACGAGTACGTAACGTGACAGCCACAGCACTGTCACGATAGCAGTAATCAAAAAGGAAACTTGCAGTAGCGGTCGGTCTCTGGGGGGTCCAAATGCATGCAAGTAGGTAAGTAGATAAGTATCATGCGCGGAAATCTTCTCACGAACTACGTATTCTAGGTCACGAAACTACACAACGGTAGATACTTGTTCCTCACCATCAACTTAATATCACAATAAATACGAATCTCCTCGATACCGATATAATCCCAGTAACATAATTGCACCTGCCATAATATTTTACACAAAATCGGTTATTCTGTTACGAAAGTGTTTTATGTCTACGCATTTTATAGATGTTTATGACTTATTAGAAATTCATTTATGAATAGACCGACGATGGATTGTGACGTATTTGATAGCCGTGGTAATCGAAAAGTGAGGTTCTTTATAACTGTGCTCCCCGGTGTTACGTCGAGCCGATTATGAACCATTTACCAAATTCCCAAGCTAATTCAATTAAGACATCGCACGTCTTGATGATTGATATCGACGCTTTTCATCATTTCATTTTCTATCACACTCATATGCGAGCGCTCGTGATTGAATAAGTGCTGAAATAGTTTATAGTTACATTCGGAATAAACATAGCTAACTTTTTTTATCCCAAGCCAACAAAACAGGTTCATGCACCTAATTTGCTTTAGTCTCATTTGGACCGGCAGTTGTGCAGCGTGTATTATCCCCACAAAATATATTTCTAATTAAGCAGAAATAATGCCTTCCTGTGCTTTCACAAAATGGGTAAATAGCTCTCATAGAATTCTATGACTATATATATATAACCAACTATGTGTGCGTTTGCCTGAAGTTATAATATCTAGTCCAGTTTTTAGTGACGATATCTTAGAAAGTACCGTATCTATGTTTTCTATCTATTTTTAAATAATATATATTACATAAACTAAACTACATAGGTACACTAAAATAACTGTTACCAATTGTGTAAATGAATGAGAAATGCATATAAATGCATACTAATCTGATATTCTGTGAAGATAGCTTATATCCTGGTATAACACATGGGCTACTTTTTCTACGAAAATTTTGACTGTTCCCGTGGGTTGACGGAAAGACACAAAATCACCAAAACCACGTAATTTTCGGGGCGCAGCTAGTTAGCAAAGGCAGCTAGAGGAGTAGGTACTGACCCGCAGTCGCTGCCGCGATGCTGGCGGCCAGCGCGAGCAGGAGCCCCGCCGCGCGCCGCCGATCCATCTGACGCCCTCCCTCTGCAACAATCACATAAAACCATCTATTAGCGTCGCAAGGAATTAATGTCCAACCAAGCTGTCAACTCACAGGGGCGTTATAGGGAAAAGCTACCACTTAGCGCGACTTGGAACAACAACATTTGACAACAGTCACTTCGATTGAAATTATAGGATTACGAAAATAGCATACATATTGTATATAGAACTTAAATAGTGAAATTAAAGCCTACTTGAAGAGAATATTCGTACAATTATAAATGTAAAAGTTTGGATTTATGGACTGTAAAACAAAATAAACCACTAATAACTAATTACAATACTGCATCTACTCCAATAACATTTGAGCTATCTACTAGCTATTGAAAGATTATTAGCTATTGCCTATAGAAAACTCAAATGCTCTAACCTGCTGTAAAACTAGGACCTCAATCGAGCTAGAACGACTTGAAATTTGAAACATAGATCTATTAAAGACTGGAATTGCCATTAATAACATAGGTGCTTATTGTTACAAGCCAAATTTATGACATTTCTACGCGAATATAGCCGCTCGCAACAGCTACTTAAAGGCAATTGTTTGACGATATTTTTTTCCAAGGAAGCTTTTCAGCTATGTCTATTTTGTATTTTTTCTTCTTACATCAAATACTCAAAATCGTATAAAGCTCGATAAACATTTTAAAAGTTTGTACTGACGTCAAGGTTCATGAATTTACAATATTGTCAAAACTGATATCCTTGTCCTTTTTTAAATCGATATGCATAGCTAAGGTGACTTTTCAGTGACCTTTGCTACTCACGGGGTCAATTGTCATTGTGTGTTCTCCGATGTCTTCAACCGCGACAATAATATCGTCGAGATATGCGTAGCACTTTTCAGTTATTGGAGTATAACTCAAAAACCGCTTGTCCGATTTTGATGAAATTTGAATGGCCACCACGAATGTATACACTATCTAAAAAAAGGATCATTAAAATCGGTTCAGAAGCGGCGAACTTATTCGCGAACACACATAAAAATAAAAATAAAACATATGTACGGTCGAATTGAGTAACCTCCTTTTTTTAAAGTCGGTTAAAAATGGAATTAAACTAAGAAAAAATACGATAAAAAAGCAAATAGATGATATTCGACATTAATTAAGAATGTAACTTTAAATTAGCTCAAGAATGGACAATGTTGGTTCCATTCGTTGTTAAGATACACATTCTCATAGTTAGATACGATTCATTAGGTTATACTTAAAGGTACAAACATATGTAACAATTATTATTTAATTTGCGTAACATAAACTGTTAGTAAAAACACACCCAATAGTTTAGACGTATGAGCAATTAAAATTTCTTGTGATTCATTTGATCATTTTGTTTTTACCGATGCAACATCGTACAAAAGTTTCTAAAATATCAAAGTTCACCAGCCGACACGCTTCTTCCAAAACGAACAAAGAGATCAAGCCGTTGTACATAAGTTTAAGCATATAACTATACTCAGATAAAATAACCAACCGGAGGCTGTATACTCAAAGTAACTATAAGACTATATACCTACTAACGGTGCATTCTGTTCACAATAAATTTCAATAAAAATTTTTTTAACCCAAAAATGGAACCGACTTCAACACTGAAAAGTGTTGAATAAGTCAGTTCCATTTTTTGGTAAACATTTTTTTTTTCACTCTTTTTAGTGACCTTTGTTACTCATGGGATCAATTGTCATTGTGGTGTAGGTATCTATACCCGCTACTATAAGATCGTCCAGGTATAAGCACGCATTTTTCAATTTTTCGAGTGTAACTCAAAAACTACTTGTCCGACTTTGATGAAATTTAAATGGGACCACACGGGAAGCACCAGCTTTCAAATAAAATAACCATCAAAATCGGTTCACCCAGTCGGAAGTTATGCGGTAACAAACATAAAAAAAGAAGAAAAAAAAACATACGGGTCGAATTGGGAACCTCTCCTCCTTTTTATGAAGTCAGTTATAAATCATTATATTTGCTCACATATTCCTTTTCAGACGCAACTACTGTAACGGAAATGAACTATTCATACTCTTGGTTGGCAGTCATGATCGTACGAGTATTATATGGTATAACATCTATCATCGCGACATTCCGACGTAGAAAACGAAAATAATGTTTTTTTTCTTCAAAGGGCACAATATTTTATCAAAATAATTGTTCTCGGCAAATAATTGTTCGTCTATAGAACGCACCCTATATTAATAAGCCTTACCGCGAAGTCAAGCACACATTATTATGTGCTCGCATATTGGTATGTATATATTTGTCTATGGTATAGGTATAGGTAGTTCCAGAGGGAGCATTAGGGGTAATATATCGGTACCATGTGAACTCAGCAAAGCGTATTATAGCGTAGTATAAGTATCAACGCGTGCCCGAGTGGTCGCGGAGTCAGACTCAAGGAACTTCGACTCTTTAAACATATAAAAGACAGAAAAATACATGAAATAATTCAATTATTCTTTATTACACAATCTTTATGTACAAATAAATGTATATTTTTAAATATGCTGTCCGGCACTTCAATTTAAAAAAGTGAAGGACGACTCAACTTAACATTGAATATCTTGTTGAAAGTATTATCAAATTATTTAAATAATTAAGAAAGAAATGTTGTAATTAAATATCAAATCAATAAAAAAATATTGTGCTGATATTTCTTAATCATATTATTATTTATTAGTAAGTAGCGTAATTTAATTGTTCTTTTCTATACACACCCTATTTGTAAACAGGCAGTAAAGCGTAAATCCATCAATGTTTTGTATAATAAAGATATGAAAAAGTTGATCAAGTATTAGAATACAATAGAAATTCCGTTTTTCTAATCACGGTAAAATAGGCTGTAATTTGTTCCCAGAGTGGTAATCGGCTCGGCGTTCTATGGCCGCTTTGAATGTACGGAGCCAGGAACGCGGAAACGTGAGCGTCTGGCAAAAATGTGGCCGTTTAGCTTTGAGTGAATAGGAGTTTAACTGTCCATTCAGTGGCGGGCACGCCGGCTATTCGAAACAATGTTGAAGTCCGCTAGTTTTAAAGGGTTTTCAATGAAACGTTGTATTTTACAACTAGGGAACGTTACCTACTTCTAGGAAGCAATTCAGAAAATGTTGAAAGCTGTTCAGCTCGTGTTAACCTTCTTTCCTGCTGCGAACAGTTGTTTATATGTACACAAATAATAATAATGTTATAAGAGGTATGTTTAAATTTTTGTATATATATGTTTTCGTGTAATAATTAAAACATACTTAAAATATTTGTAACAATAATATAAAATAATAATAAATTCAAACGCTACTAGATTGAAAAAAATAAAATTTATTTTACGAGCACCTACGATAAGTTTTATTTATTCACAAAACTCAGTGACACTTATTGTTAATAATAATATTTGTTATCTCTTATGATCTAAAGATCTTATCTAATTTAAATTAACTTAAATTAAATTAAGTTACCACTTCTCGAATAACGAGCTCCTGTCCCAGTACTAGTTAAGACCTGTGTTACAGAGTACAGGGCCTTCCCGTTTAAGGGCTTTCATAATACAACTGTATGAATAAATAAAATTAAAATGGTTTATATATATGTTTTCAAATCAGACGTAAAATGTCAATGAAAATAAAAGTGTGGAATAAAAAGAATGTAGTAAAATACATATAAACGTAAATATATAAAAAAAAATATAATTATATAATTATACCTATGTACATATGTACTCGTGAAATAATAAAACAATATTGTTTTATTATGTAATTACGTTTTATATTTGAATTGTGAAGGAATAATGGCAAAATAGTTGGGCACGCAAGAAAAACCGCAAAGTGCAATTAGTATATTATGTTGTATGTTGCCCAATTAGGGCAGTCTTACTATATTTATTTTAACAATTAAATTTCAATATGAATATTCAGAAAGTTTTAACAATAAATAAATGTATTAAGGTTTATTTCCACAAATAAACTGTATATTCAAAGTAACAATTATTGTTTGCAGAATTGCAATGTCCATTTATAAATCTGATTGATGAGTATAATTACAGGAATTCAATCGGATACATGTCCATTAGACAGTAACGGCAACTTTGATTGCTAGAGGTGGTATCAGGGGACAGTGGACAAGCAAGCTTCGTCCTCGACCCGTAGGTATAAATAAAAATATTATTTAAAAGTTTTGTAATTAACTGTCATTCATATACGATATCCGGTTCGAGGATTAACATCTTGATTGAAAGCTGTTATCGTGAACGCTAGGTACAGTTAGTAACTCGAGGATATAAGTCGTAAATACACGGTAATATAAATAAACGTATAGGAGATAAATAATTTCTGCGCACCGAACAATAAAGTATATTTTACAGATAATAAATAGATATGAAGTGATTTACTGTTATCAAATACTGAGGTATAATTTATATATATCGGAATTGACCCGTTCGGCATTCAAACGATTTAACACTTTAAAATCATGGCGAATTAATATAATTATCACAAAAATTGATTACTAGACTAATAGTTTTTTATTACAACGTTCAAGACGAGTATTCTACGGATAACCGTAGTACCTTCGTGTCAAGTATAAAGTACCCATATCTATAACTACACGCCTAGTACACGCAAGTTCAACTGCCCCACCCTTCCCGCTATCACGATTTTCAAAGGGAGCTTCTTTTATTTCCCTGCCTTCCCAGAAACGTCTATCTAAGTTAAATGTTTTATCCAACTCACCGAACTACAAACGTACGATGCCCGTTATAATGATTACTTATAATGTTCAGTTCGCATCTATTGTACGACTAAATCGAAATGAAACATCTTTAAATGTGTTTGCATATATTTAAATCCGAAAGTGGTTTATATAGATATAAAGCAGATGTAGGCAGGGTCCCTTCGTCTAGACGCTCTGTGCAAGTCACCTCCGGGTCGGGAGGGTGAGGGTGCCGATTCTCCACTATCTATTTATTTGCTTCACTAAAATATCGCGTGTTTGAGACGTGGAGAGCAATAACACTTTTTATAAGATATTTCTGGTGTTGACACATCAATTCTCGAGGGTAACTACTACAATATACATCATACACTTCTTTTATCATTAGATTATAAAAACAATTCTTCTATTAACAATTGCCGTCAGACATCAAATATTTTATTCAAAAAATAGTAATTATGGGCAAGGGAATTGTTCCATTATTTACAAAGATAACCCAGTTCCCAGGCATAATTTAGCGTACCGTTTTCTATAGTGAGATTATACTAACAGTTATATTAAATCTGATTAACATAAAGGAAAGCATACGGCTCGTGTATTAAAACATCTCTGTGAGAGTTCTAGAAAGAATTGAAGCATCAATGTAGCTATATAGGTAAATCTGCGCAAATGTTTGGAGCTCTACGAGATGCTACGTACAAACTTAGCCTACCCGTTTGAAAAATCACAGACATTACTGCAATAAACAAAAGAGAAGCACTGATGATGGAATGAGAGTAAGGCTATCATTTAGCTCGAGATAGATAAAGTGATTGTATCGGATCGGAAGGGCGTCAGTAGGCAGCGGGCGACCGGCGGTGGGTCGCTGGCCGGCCACTGCCTGACGTAGCGGCATGTCTGCGATATTGCCCAACACATCATTTCGGAACACTGCAACCGCAGCGAGCATTGACACCAATTTCTTGAATATTGGACGACCACTCCGAGATCGGGAAGCATTATTATGCATTTATCTTTTGTTGTTATTTACCTTATATGCGCAATAATATAAGGGAAATGTAATCTAACTCAGAGTTCTCTCTCTGACATCACGAAAATTACAGAAACACCACGGGTGTCTGTTAACGTATGGATAGCTCGGGTTATTAAATTTAACGTTGTATAGGCAAAGAGATTACATTTCATAAGTCAAATTGAACAAATATACTATATTTCGTAGCACTGTCGTAGCACTCGCTGGATAAGCGTCACTTTAGTATGAAGTTATGTAACTCACACCTAGTAATATTTGCTCTTAACACATAAAAGTGTCTCACCGAACCGGATTAAGTTGCTGGTGTGCTAAAAAGCGGCAGTGTTCCTGATACGAGACGTGATAACCGTGAGGTCAGTGAGTGTACGCCCGCCAGCTCTGCGAATTGGCTAACATTCTAATTCTAGATGAAGATAATGTTATGCAAATGAAATAACATTGATTAGTGGATTCTCACGGGAAGGCACGAAAGCTCAGCATTCGCAAAGCGCGCTTGACGCTGCTTGTCACAATGCGCGCGCGCCGCACAATGCACTCACGTACGCATGTCGCGATTATCGAGCCTCGTAAATTACAAGCGATTAGCATAGCAGTCGTGGACATGGCTTCGTCGCCTGTCGCCGGCTCCTTATTAGATCGGGCTACAAAACAACCCAGCGTTGTTATTAGGCTATAATTGTCGTTGAAGTGAAGCGGTCGATTAACGGCAGACGCGGCCGGTCACGTACATATTAACCAGCCGTTGCTTGTACAGCACACGTACCATACTACTTAGTTTAAGTGCCTATCTAGAGTAACACGTTTAAAAACTATGACTATTATTTTATGGTTTTTGCAGAATATTATCACGTGCAAGTGCGTATACCACGGAATAGGAATAAACTAAAATCTCCATTAAACGAAAAAACGTAGGCGCTTAGTAAATTGATGTCGCAATCTAAGTTGCATCGTTGAAGCGTTTTATAATTCCATAAACCACATACATAGGTACACAATAATTCAGGGTTCCCAAGTACCGTATAAAGCTGCCGAAGTGTTGTAATATGTAAGTATGTCCATAAAGCAGTCCTATCGAGGAACACAAGTAGAGCAGCGCCAGTGACGCGGAAGTAACCCGACGTGGCAGGGCAGGCGCTTGTCCCTTATGGGAATACGTAGGAAGATAGCAAATATTAGTTCCTTCATGAGGCTGGCACTCGCGGTTCATTGACCCGCGCGAATTTCGTGACGGAAGGTTCAAAGAGAATTTTATTACACTTTAGAAGTTATTATGGAGCCACTCTCTTATTTATATTGTATTCACGGAAAGTATGTAGGATAAAATTATTGAAATATCTACGCTGTATACTTGAGTCAATGATACTAATAAGTTTGATGTTTTGATCAATTATTTTTAATTAGCAACGCAAGCTCATCATCAAATTAGATTACATGTATTGTATATTCATCTTAGGATAGGATTGTAATAAATTTAAAATCGTGATGATGGATTGTTCGTGTTGGGTGCAAGCGGCGCATGCGGCGTTAGTAATGCGCCGGTGAACGTGATACGAGCGTGGGATCACGCTCTCAACGTCACCGTCTGAATTCACAACTTCAGATAAACTAAACACTAAAGTCCTCACCACCACCGTTAATCCGCGTTAGCATTCTCCTCCAACACTCGTACGAATTATCTTATTTCCATGCCATTTCGTGATTTCGATTCGATCTACGACACTTATATTCGGGTTTTTTTCTAAGTAATCATTAAAATTTTGTACGCATATCGTCTACATTCCACCGATTGAAAGTAGGTGCGATGTAAATAACGAACGTGCTCTTGAAAAAATTGCAAATGTGAGGAATTTCGCACAAGTTCATGAGAAAAGCCGGCTTTAATGTCTCGAGTCCGTCAAAGCTAAAGCTCGCGAGTGCATTCTATGTCTGTGTGTTCGAAGAAAGCCACCGTTAGTGTGAGTGCCTGTTGCTAGGCATACGTTGAATTCGCGATTGTTGGTCGGGCTCGGGCGCGTCGCTCACACGATGAGCGTTGCCCCCGCGCGCCACCACTGCGCCGCCGCCGCCTCCGCCGCGCCGCTGCATACTAGCCTCGGCGTACTCTACCAGGTTTGCAGGATTGCCGTTTGCTATCAACCTCCCACGATATGCGATACATTGTTTCTTTAATTGCTCTACCCTAACAGTCTTTTATTCTTTAATTAGCTATTTGTGGCTATTACACATACTTCGTGGCTGCAAATTGTTCAGTGAACCGTAACATTGTACAATATATGCGTGCATCTTGTAGGATTGTGATGTGATTAATATGAGTGATGACCAGGGTTAGCGACAGGCTCCCCTGCATCTGCCCGCCCTCGTGCCAGAACGATCTCCGACACTGGTCTATTAGGGTTACCGTTGACCCGTGCAATTTTGCCACCCCTAGCACGCACAAACCGGACCGTGTGCATCTATCCGGCCACTAAATCAGTGACCTTTGGGTCCCGAGCCCTTTTTATGTGGAATCTAATTAAGTAAACAACATCGCAAATCTTTTGTTCCGTGTCGTGCATGTGTTACCAGGAAGCGGCGAGCAGAGGATCCTCCTCTGCCTCTGCGTGCTGTCTACTGAGTCGCGTTGAGTCGAACGTCGGAATGCATCGTGTCGAGAAGTGTTTACGAGCGTTCGGCCGATAGCTGACCGAGAGGCTGGTCATTAAGAGCCATATCTCTATGAATGGCAAGCGCACAAATGAACTCCACAGTTTAGATTTAAACGAGCAGTTGCAGGCACGTATTGGTATTTGTATTTTTCCTTTAAATACCGCTGTACTATTTAATTATTTTCTTTTTTTTATTCTGTGTTATTACATGGAAGCTTAGTCAAAGTTTGACTAGGTAGGTCGTAGGGCCGATTTACTATCTAATTATCAAAACGGCCCATAAATTAATGAATCTTGGCAGTTTATTGCTATATAGCAGACTATTACCGTTTAAGTAATCTGAAAAGTGATAACTATCACAATATAGGTGCGATATAAAATTTCTGTTTAGAACATTGAATGAATTCAGAGATTTCTACTATTTCAGACTATTTCAGAGATGTATTAAACGAGAACTAAGAAGTTTGTATATAAGCATATTAATGAGTTCTCATCACATTGCTCAGCGTTGTGATAGGCGCAATAGAATTAATGGAGGACATATAAATAAAGGACAAAAAGTAAGTCAAGTCACATGAAACGCTTGGCAACTCAAGGGAACAAAATCACATCGCATAAAATGAGTTGAGTAGGTACAAAAATAACATTAATAGTTAGAGCTCCTGTTCCCTCTGTGGGACTGCATTGTACAAAACAGGTTACGGCGCAAAAACGATAATAAAGAGCCCTAGACATGAAATATTTATACATCGCATTATCATATTACACGGGAATCGTGGTCATCGCTTAGAAAATTATACTGTTCGTTTTCACTTGGAAACCACAGTATAAGAAAAAAGCATGCAAAAAGCACTCAGTGAACCTTATCAAGGGAAATGCGACCCTCACTACAGTATCCTGCTTCTAATGTTGATATCAATTGCCGTGTACGTACACGAAGGCTATAGAAACGTATATAGTAATTATAATCACATGATAACTTAACGATGTATTCATAATTATCTAGATAGCCCCTTAGTTTTTTAGCATTTAGGATTGTAAAGCAGTTGTAAAAAGTGAGGTTTTAATCAACTGTCTATTATTCATGGCGTTGCAAAATGTTCTGTATATGCGATCATTCTATACTAAATATAATGTATATATATAACTCTAAGGAGTAGTTACGTGTACTGCTATCTTTGCTCGTAAAGCTAAGAGTTATAGCTCATTACTCTCGGAAGTAAGGATTATCCCAGCTAACATATAATGCTTTTCTAATATAACTTTAAAGACAAACGAATAAGCAATTTTCCTACGGCTCGTGAACTTAAACTTCACATAATAGCTAGTATTTATGACGGAAATATATGCATTCTAATTAGAAATAACTAATAAGCCCCATGCTTTTGAACGAGTAATGTTTCATGGCCAGTTTAGTAAATTCTAGACGTTATGTCCGTCTGTGTATGTCTAATAATTTTAACCGTGACAACGACTTTTTAAATTAATCCTGTCAGGGCTGAAATAATCACATATATTCTAACAAATTTGCGAAATTATTGAGAAAAATTATTAACAATGTCAGTACCATATGTGTTGCTATTACTTTTTGGCAACGATTCTTATTAAGTTAATTATGCACTGGTATTATGACTCTTCTAAATTAATTAAACGAGTCAACTTTATAACTATAAAGTTATACAGTTGATAATATGATGATGAATGATAATAAATACGTATTAAGAAACATGGACGTTAATATTAATATTTATTGACGTACTAATATATAAAAAGCAAAAGTTTGTTAGAAGGTGAGTGAGTTAGTATGTTTTTCAGAGGGTATTTATGTTTTTATGGAAATCAGTATTTCTATATTTTTTATCTGTCCTAATTTTAATACTATAAATGTAAATATTATTGTTAACGCCATTATGCCTTTTGGATTTAAGAAGTGCCGATAACAGTACCGAGGCTCTCGGATGTTTATGATTGAAAATATTACAAAGATGTACTTTACAGGCTCATAATAAACCTACATATAGCATTATTTACCATTTTAATATTTTCTTCCTTCTGGTGTACGATAAAGTTCAAGCGCGTTTGTCGCTACCGCGAGTATTTCTGACAAAGGCTTCACTAATAGATTAGGATATGAAATCATATTCTAAAGAATAAACCTTCAAGAGCTGTTCTCATAAGTGGTATGCTTTTAGTTATTAGACATGTAGGACTTTTAGCAAAATAAGCTGAAAAGACTCAAAAAATTATATGTGGCCTGCGTATAGACGTTGTCAGGAATACAAAAAAGATAAGAAGAACTTTAAAAGTATCTTTCCCCGGCACACAGAAAAACTTGACCTACAGTGTATACGAATTACATATATTCACTAAAATAGACAAAAAATATTTTTGCCCATTTATTTTGACGCGTTCTCAAGAGATTAGGTGTCTATCTGCTAATATATTATCATTGCCCAGGAAAGAAAAGCCGCTTATTAAAGCCGCTTAAACATAATATTATATAAATTATTGCATATGCATGGTCGTAAGGCACTCTGAGTACGTAGCCATTGAGGTAACGTCCTCAAATTAAAAACCTTTCGCCGAACAGCAGTACGTTCGCGAAAGAGACATGTGCAAATCTTTATTCTAGGTCTAGCGCAGTACCACCTTCAACCAAAGTGCCATTCATCATCAAATGAGATAACGGACAAACAAACGACATAGAAAGATGAAGAATCAATAATGAAATTATTACGTGTAGCTACGGGTGCTGTCAGCGGATAAAACAATATCAATAACGATATATATTTAGGTTGAATTAATAAAATTATATCAAACATATATTTTCTATCTTCTCCAATAATATATTTTATCCATTAATACATATAAACAGGTAGAGTTAAGCTAATTTCCTTGTATATTAAACAATGGTATATTCATTGTAACTTCAGTATATGAGGCTTTTATTAGAAATCAATGACCATGCTCATTTGTATGGTGTATATTACTGAAAATATTCTAGTTATTTCCGCTTAGAGTTCAATAAAATCACAACTATTAGAGCTATTGAGATCGACTATCGATTTGAATGAATTACCCTTCATCCGAGCACGGTCGGGGTCAGTCTGTGCGTGCAACACCGACCCACATTTGAAGGATTACAAGTAGCTGCAGAGAAAATTTACCGCTAACATTGCCATATAAGCTGTATGAGTTTTAGGTCGCTACAAGCATAGCATGGTCTTGCGCCGACATCTGCGCAAATATTGATTTAGTAAGTCGGAGCGACAATGGCGGCGGTCGGCCGCGCCCGCGCACCGACCGGCGCGGCCGCGCGCCGATCGAGGGCCAGTCTCCACGTCAACATCACCATTCTTTCACTTACCCATAACCGATATAATCGATGCCTGGTAAATAATACACTAATATTTTCTCACGGTTGCGCTTTATTGTAAACATTAGTTTGCTTTTAATTGAACTTACATTCTTACTTTCGCGGCATTGTGTATGGGAATACTTATTAGGAAAGTTTTCGTTCACCTTTCGACATTAGAACAATTTATTTCATGGTCTCAAAAACATATCCGCGGAAGAGCACATTGGCCTGTACACAATTCATAGTATGTACGAACTGACAGAGCTAGTAATATTGTTTAAAACTATCACACGTAAAATATGTCTGGTACACATGTTTAATCCACCGTAATGCACGGCAACACAATACATAGACTATTTATATAAACAATTACAAAATAAATTACATAACATAAGTTTTTTATATTTTTTCTATAATTATATTTATTTTATATTGACATGGATGACAGATACCTTTATCAAAATAAAACACGACTAACTAATTACAATACTGCAGCTACTACAATACCATTTGAGCAATCCACTAGCCTACTATTGGTAGCCTATAGATAACTCAAATGCTCTAACCCGCTACCAGCTGGCAGCGTGCCCATAATGCTAACAGCATTGCCACGTTGAATTGCAATGCTGAATTGATATGGATTATGCGTTAAACAATGTATTTCTTTTTGTGATGTATGATCTGTTTACAACTAACATTTCAAGAACATATATTGAATATGTATGTTGTACATTATGAGTCTTCAGAAATATACTAATTTCAAATAGCTTATGCAATTGATTGGTCTTGTTATGACTCCTTCTATGACTTCAGTTATCTGTCTCGTCCGTAGCAACAAAAAGATACAAAGTGTAACTAAAACACCCGATTCATAATTGTATGAAGTAAAAAAGGTCACGTCCTGTACACAAACAATGCAACACTTGTAACAACGCCATCTAATCAAGAACGAGCACGTTAAAGTGATTACTTAGTTGTCGTATGCGAATACAGTACATCACTATTAGGCCAGTACAAATAAAATCCAACCCGCCGTCCTAAGACTCAAAAAGTATAGACATTAGAAAAAAATTTAAAACAAAAGTTGTAGAGAATAAATTCATATTTAAAAATGGATAGATGCATTTTATTGATTAATCCAATATTTTAAAAGTTATCGGCCGAGATAAAAAAAACCGTTTCATGAAATGGACCATAAATCGTTAACGGTATATTTTACAAAAATCTTACAAGCAATAAAAGATGCGAAATTTTATTTTCTACAATAATGACCTAACTTTCGTCCAGAAGTGCAGTTTCCAAGATATCGGCCAAAAAGTATTTTTCAAGATAGCGCTTGAAGCTCCACCTGTATGTCAGTATTTTGTGATTTTATACTCAGTAAATGACCCTAAACTTATAAAAGAAAATTGGATCGGAAACTTAGTGTGAAGTTGACCAAAAAAAAGCCTATATTTACTGGCCTATATACTCGTATAAAACCGGTGTACTGCTGGTTTGGCACACCGCGTCAGTAATAAAAGATGGCATGTAGGAGGGAACGTTTCTACTCGAATGTACGACTTAATGTGGGACCATCAAGAAAAGAGCGATGCAGGAAATTAACTTGTTTTACATATAGGTACGTTATGTAATAGGTACGCACCGAGTTAATGGTGGTTTTGTACCGTTACGGTGCGGTCGCAGTTTTTGAACAACCACTTAACAAAATAACGAGACTTTGTGCATTTACGTGCAATAATAGTTATGTGTTATTAACGTGAACAAATTGGCTAATGCAAGGTATAAAGCTTGTATAATTCATACTAAGAAATAAGTTTTAACATCGCTATATCTTTGAATTTATGGAAGGCTTGATGATAGATAGACCATAACGGTGACACGTAGGTATATGACTCTAATAACCAATAAATTGCTAAAACATTACACACACAGCATTAAATTTACTTCCCTATAAATGTCATTTGCTTTTCGTAGAAATTATTATTTCTTTATATTTATATGATAAGCTATCGCAACGTTATTAAATCTGACGTAAAGTTAATGATTTCCTCTAAGTCGAAATGGTATCTAAGACGTTTTTAGACAAGAGGACAAGAACAGTCGTTACTTATACCATCAAAACCGAAGTATTGCCATTACAAAGCAAATTTTACTGGACGAAAATAAACGAAGCAAGAAGATGCTATCGCAAATAATACACCAGTGAATCGATTTGAATAGAACTTTGGCTCTCTTATCGCTCTACTGTCCATCTCGATATTCCCAATTGTTCCGCACCGAAATGTTGACCTCTTGACATCGCCACAACCGGACATGTTTTTGCCCTCTATCTGATTATGTTTGGAGTTCTGTGTACAAACGAAAACAGAAATCTCATGTCATTATCCGGAAAAGATGCGCCTACTAAGCAGACAGCGATGGGGGATAGCCCCTACAAGTTTCTAACAACGTCCAAGATTCTAAAAACGATGGCTGAAAGCAGGATAGATCAATGTTTTGCACAATGGATGCGACATCATTGTGGCCATCAATAATAATTATGTATTGGTTTTACTTTTTATATTATCGTATTAATATTATCATTGATTTGTTAACAAATCAACGAGTACTTCAATCTCATGTCCGTCAATTGCTGCGAGCGTGTGGCCTCTACAATCATTGCTGTAGTACTTAACCACTGCAATAATGACAGTATTCATGTATTTCTTTTTAGAAAAAAGTACGCAATCCATTCGAAAAGAAAATAGAAATATAATGTTTCCGTGCACAGAGAAAGTACCAATTAATCGGTGTTATAAATACATTTTTATATGCCTACATAAAATATCAAATAAATATGATATTTTACGTGTGTATGAAATGTTCAAAGTTTGTCAGTTAGCGAGTTCATTGATGACGAGACAATTTGAACGAACTCTGATGAGTACGAAAGACAGGCGGAAATCAAAGGCAAAATACTTTTGTAACTAAAATATTTAGTTAACTTAATAATTAACTGATGTAACCATGCCTACGGGGCTCTGCCTTTTATGCCTGACACGCACATCAACTTTTTTTTATATGAAAGCACAAGGATACAATTGTTTTAAATGCGATTTTTTGTTACTAAATCGTTTTATAAATAGGTGATGACATTTTAATTGAGAGCTGAGTAACCAACAAGTATTTTAAATTAGTTAACCAAAATCCAAGCAAGGAAGTGATGAATCACATCAATCCTTTAATTATTAAAGTGCCAACACGCCATAAAACTAATTTTTTAAGTCTTACAAGAACAGAAACAGTCGTGATTAGCTCTGCCATCAAGATATTGAATGAATACATGTAAAAATTATCATTATTGGTAAGGAAAAAACTTGACAACCAAAAAAAACCTATGTTCTTTCAAGGTGAAGATTCGTCAGCTCACGAATATTTAAAAACTAAAGAAGCAGGTTTAGGGAAGCACCACGAAGTAGGAAGTATATTGAAATGACTACTTTTAGACTCATCATTATCTATAATTTTGTTTGTGAGTATATCTAAACGTTTGTACCCAAGCGCGTAACTAAGCGAGTGATTATTGAACTATTTTGCTTGCTCTACATTGAATTCGGCACTTGCAACCAAAATTAATTTAGTTCACATATTCTGTTATAACTGGAATGATAACTAGTTTTAAAACAATCTAAACTTTGTACTTGTCTAATAAAAATTGATGCGGCAATGATTGCGATTAGTATTTAGTACAGCGATTTGCATACATTTTATATTTAACTAGCTGCTCCTCGCGGCTTTACCCGCGTGGTGATGATTGATGATGATGATGAAAAGTAGCATATGTGTTAATCCAGGGTCTAAACTATCTAAATATCAAATTTCATTGTTATTGGTTTTAGTCGATTGATCGTGAAGAAGTAACAAACATATACACATACACACAAACTTTCGCCTTTATAATATTAGTGTGATTTCTATCGTCGTGTACATTTTCTATGAAGAAAAAAATATATATTTTGCCTCAAGAAATAACCAGTTACCAGTAGGCAAGCAATATTTTCGTATTCATTTCCTTGGGGTATTCTCGAGTGTAAATAATTCATGTGGGGATTCAGTTGACATAGTACCTACTTCCGAAAAACCTCTCGAGATTAAAGGAAAACAAAGTGTGTAGATACATACATCTTTAGCTAACTGCTCTTTTACCTGTGTCGATGGCATTTTCTATAGCTATGCAAATAATTTGGGTATAAGTCATCATCATCATCATCTCAGCCATAGGACATCCACTGCTGGACATATGTCTCCCCCGGGTATAAGTACAACCCCAAAAATTAAGGACGGGTCGGGTAAAAATAATCTGCTAATATCATCATGAGCTTGCACTGCTTTTAAATAGATTTAGTTAGCTCAACTTACTCGGTGAAGTACATGCGAGTCAATCGACACACTTAAACACCTATGACCCTATTTCTACCACCTACTAAAACACGTAAATTTATTACGTGTACTTATTTCGACAACGATTAAAAAAAGATATTGAAAAATTTTTAAAAAAAAATTGTTACATCTTGTAAATAAAACAATATTTACAATAAACATAAATTTACAGAGAGTGTGACAATGGGCGGCCTTATCACTAAAAGTGTTCTCTATCAGGCAACCTTTGCATGGAGAGGATCGAAAGAAATTTAAATAACGGCTGTGTTACATAGCTTAAAAATAAATAAAATAAGTGAGTATATAAAAATAAGAAAAACAAAAAGAAAATAACTTTCATAAATCTCATACATTACATGATATTACAGTCCTTATGATTCTGATATAATACACAACGTGAGCTTTATTAATTTAAGTAAAACATTATGACTTCGGCTTTAAATACTTAAAGAGAGGGTGCACATCTTATTGAAACGGGTAGGGAGTTCCACAGGCGGGTGGCTTGTATACTGAATGATCCATCATAAAAATAACTAGTATGTGGAGCTATTTGTGAGAGTACAACTTACCTACATAATGGTGGAAACATTTTAGTAAGAGCTCGTCAAAAACGTATATACGAGTAGCTAACAACTATATCCAAAGAAGCTCGACCATAGTTTACAATTTATAAAGGATAGTTTTCTAGTTGGCCGAATATTTATTTCGCAAAAAGGCTTCGAAGGCAATGAGAAGTGCTCACGATGACGACGGAGTGGCGCGGGCGGTGGCAGCGGAGCGACGCGGCAGAGATGTAGGTACCCGCCCGCTCGTAGGACAATGACATTGCACGTTCCGCACCATATAACAATCTGGACTTTACCGGCTGTTGAACACTCTCATTTGCAAATAAACATATTATAATAACTGGCTCTTTAACAGTTCCTTATATGCTTCGCGAACTGTGAACTATTTGCGCGCGGTTTCTGAAAACCAATTGGAATCGCGGCGTGTTGACGCCAATGACCTGGCCATAAAAGCCCCAAATATCGCTTGTAGGTCACAAAAGGAGGTAAAGGTCCTTTTATAAACGTGAGATGTCGATTTGTATTTTAGAGACGATTGTTGTTAAAGTCTTCGATTTTCCTTTGTTTGTCAATGTCGTTTGATCGTGGCCCGAATATTCAGATGCACAATCGCAAAACGCTTCACGTTGTGTATTGTTAATGCGTGAAAACCTTTAATATCCGACAAAAAAGCTCAAAAGGGTCAGTATTTGAACGCAAACAATGGGTGGTTAGTAGTTAGGCAGAGTCCTTATTCTCTCACACTTCAGTTCCGAGGCGGGAGGGCGTCGGGCGCTACACAAAGTGTTCAGACAAACCTCGAACGAGTCAAACGTCATATATCGGTACAAATACTAATTGGTAAAAGACCTATTCAAACACAACATGAGAATTTTTACTCGGTAAATGGTAAAGTGGACATGTCTATTTGTCTTGTTATTTAGAGTGTGGGTGCTATGAGCGTGGGCACAAGCAGGCTCTTTAGGGAGATAGTGCAAACGCAACTCTTCACGCAACTGAATAGACACCTTTATTTTATAGCCGCATATAGGCTAAATAGTTCTTGGCTCCAGACAGATACCTTGTTGAAGTAGAAATACACTTTGATTTGCTACAATTCATTTGTAAAGTAATAACTCGCTAGCCTTACATGAAACGAGTGAATACAGCGATGCGAGAAAGCCAAGAGAAATAAAACAAGTAAGTTGGCGGGCATTGATATGATCCTCATTGTAAGTCTGCACTTGGCGTACCTCACAAAGAGGACGGATTTATGGGTGCTTCAGGCTTTTTTACGTTGCTATAAATCATACCTGCCTTGGATTTTAACAATAACCTGAGTGATCAAGTATAGTCTGCATATTTCTATAAACCTTTACATAATCGTCATGCGAAGAGATAAAAAATTAACGTATTGGTTCTTTATTCAAGTGCAAATAGGTTCGTTCACTTAAAAGAGAATCAACCACTTCCGCAACAGTTTTGGATCAGTCAAATACTTACAATATGTAGTCGCCATCATTCCCACGTTTGTAAGCTATCTAGTCCAGTAATAACCATGAGTATTATTATAAAGTGCAAAGATTTAGCGCGGTGACGTCAGTACTTTCTCGCCTTATAAGGCGCTGATTGACACGAAAGGAGATATCTGCCGGCCTTTGTATCTAATAAAAACTTAGACCAGCAAAAACTCGAGCTAAATAACATCATAACCTACATTCCATTTGGTGGCACCGAGCACCGACGGCGCTGTAAACTATGAATGTGAATTTTAAAGAGAGTCCACGTAGGGTCATAATCGTATGTTTCTGTTTATCGGTCATTGTGGCCGGCATCGCAACTTGGCTATATTCTGATATTGATATTCAGGCGGCGCCCGTGTCGAGGTTTCTTACACACTCGTTACCACTGTGCTCTGTACATTGGGGACCAATAACTATCAACTTGTATACTCATACTTTTTCATTGTCCGTGAATCTAAAAACATTATGTCTTTCGGGGGCGTGTAATGTATCGAATGGGCACGTATCTCATTTCAAAAGGTACTCTCTTGAGGGATTGCTCCTAGCCAAGTAAAAATACGCTTTCAGTATTCTACTATCAAGATGTTTACCAGATGATTGGCGCTACCAACGTCGACAACAGTTGTTGTTCCACTCAAACTTGAGTTTACGTGGCACTGTATAGTTACCAAATGGTATTTATTGTCATTTACCATAGATTGTCAATGATAGACTGACTTAGAAACTAAACACAAAATAATCAGTCGTCACTAAAACTTGCTATGAGGTAGAATAAGGATTGAGTGTTGAGGAGATTCCTCAACACCCAATCCTCTTGCTGAAAAATTGCATTTTCCGAATATTTACTACCGTTGCAAAAACACGTTGTAAATCGTAAGTAAGTAAGTAACCAAGAGTAAACGGGCATAGTTAGTTACATAATAGTACATGAAAGCAATTTCGTTTTGACCAAGCTCATTAAATATACCATGAAATCAAAGTCACGTCATGAGATTACAATATAACAAGTGAAACAGAAACGGTTTCCGAGCTTTTTTGCGACATTTTTGTGGTCCAGTAACGGTTTCGTCTCCTACAGCGGCGGCGCAGATCGAGAAGCTCGCTGCACTCTCTCCGGCGAGATAACGCTAACAAACATCTCGACTCACGTCTAAGTATATACCCGTTCGGATGGATGGTGTCATTAATTCAGCATAAAACACTATTATACTCGCATAAAACGGGCAAGTGGAATATTTCTCATGACTAGTTGTTGGTTCTATTCACCGCGGTCGTCATTAAAACCTTTGACCGCTCTACCCCATTGTGGCTTTCGATTCTTACGAGTCTATAAACCTATATATAAGTGAGGTATGTGGGTAAATATTAAACGTGAATGGCAACACATGTGCGTCGAGTGTGGCAGGTTGCGCGGGTCAATGGCACCTGTGAGGCCCAGATTCAGTTCCCCATAAGTTGCCATTTTCTCAGGAAGCGACGTTCTGTGGGCGCGCTGCATGCCACGCGCCCGCGCGCCGCGCGCTGCCGCGAAGACGCGGTCGTTCGCGAGCGCATTCTGTCACGCCGGGACTCGCGCGCGCATATTGACGCGCAAACGCATTAATGCAGAGTCACTGGAGCCACCACAGTCATCACTAACTTTTAAGGACACTTCATTTTATTGCGGACTTTTCCCATGGCTTTACTGGGACACTCATGTGAATATGTACCGTACGGGTGTTCTGTAGCTGAGACTTAAAAGCAAATTGCTATCTTTCATCATATCAGTAGTGTATCCATCGTCAGTGATGGGTGGTCATGACTAGTTAGGTTTAAGTAGGTAGTTATTTCGAACAAGAAGTGCTTATGCATTCCATTGTTATATTTTTTGTACTAAAATGGCGTGCCTGAGTTTGGTACATCACGGCCGCCGGTGTGAAGGAAGACCGCCATCCAGCCACTTAGCTCCCGTCAACTAAGCGTATTTCCGCGCTGTAAGTGCAAAACACTTAAAACAAAAGAATCGGAAACGCGCTAACCTTGTCGCTTCACCATCATCATTGATTATAGCAAATGGTCTTATTTGTCTTCATTCATGAATCAATTTTAATACAGAAGTGACCCATGGTGATTCAATAGATTTATTAATTTATTGACAACGCATCACCACGTATGATTACGAACGAAGGATGTGGTGTGATGCGCCATATCCCCTTATTCATTGACTGAACATTATTCTCACGTCCCTTCGCGTCTTGTCCCTTACGAGTTTACATCACATGGAATTTGACGTTGATTGACCTTTTTAGGTTAAGACATATTTTTAAATAACACATCTAGCCCACTTTGCATACCAGAGTTCTGTTCTTAAAACTTTCTAAATAAGTTGCCTTTCTGATGAACTTAATCGACTGTTTAATTGCTGTCAGTTATTAGTTACAGTTATAGTCAAGAAATGTGTTAAATGTCGGCATTTGGAGAAAGTTAGTGCATAATCCTAAAGATAAGGTGACTAGTAGTTATGTGAAAACCAATCAACTGTTGAGGTTTAATAGATCATGAGTTATTTTAAAATACTAATTAAGTTTATTATTACATAACTTAAAAATTATGGTGATACGCTTTAAAATAAAATTAAACACCTAAAATCAATAATAATAAACTTAAATTTAAAAAAAATACTTCCCAAAATAATGTTTCGCCTACCTATGTGTATATGTACACAAAAGTTGGTTGAAACAATCCTGCATCTTCAGTTCAAATATTTGAAGGAAAAAATTCGGCTGCTAGTGGGACTTGAACCCACGACTACAGAATACCGTCCTGTAGCTTTGTCCAACTAAGCTATAGCAGCCCATACCACTAGGGCCGAATTACTTCCTTCCTTTATTAACATCTTGCGGGGATTTTCGACAAAGTGCCCAAACTGCTAGAGTCGCATTACTACGCTTGATAGCGAAACTTATTAATTTATCGAGGAGACTTATTCGTCGACAAGAAAATAAATCAAGCATAGCAATCTTTGTAGCAGAGAATCTAATTAGGTTTTAAATTTATTTAGAATGTTATACGTTCTTACACATACACTAGCTGCGTCACCCGGTAGATTTCAGGATATTCTACAAAGCCTGGAATCCGTTCAGATCTCAAGTCAATTGTGGTGAAGTCGACGACCACACCATTAATATTATTATATTGAACTTAGCTCTCATTATCACATTTATGTATTTGGTGGGATATCATTACTTTTAGTAAACCAATTTATGTCTATTCAAAACATAAAATATCTACTTATAAAATTATTTCTTTTTTTCTACCTTCACACTGCATGGTTTTATTTTTAGTACCAATTTTTATATTTTCTTCTGTGAGAGATGCAACCCAGTAGGAGAGACATGAAAGGTTCAGAGTCAAGTATAACACTGAAATTTATTAAAATAAACATTTCGATTACGTTTTATACTAACTGCGCCGCACGGCGTTACTCGCAGTGAAATGGTACGTGGGATTGATGATTTTTGTCTCCACGTCTTCCCACGGGAACAGTCAATACTTTCGGGATAAAAAGTGGACAATGTGCTTATCAAAGCCTTTAAGCTATCCTAATTCCAAATTTCATGCAAATCTGTTCGGCCGTTACAGCGTCAAGGAGTAACTCACATACAAACGACAAACAAACTTTCGACTTTTTAATATTAGTGTGATTACGTAATTACTACTACATCACACCCTAACCGTTAATTTAATATAAAATTACATCATAATTTTATTTTATTTCAAGTAAACATCGTGAGTAAAACGTTTATTTAGAAAAAGTTAATACGCATAAAATAATGTTTGAAATATTGCATTGCAAATTGATAAGTAGTTATGGACTTTCTTTAAGTAAGTTAAATAAATAAGGTATCCCAGCCTATGTAGGTACATGTGTACCTACATATGCCTGAAAACTAAGTGATTTTCACCAATCTCTTATTCCGCTAGGCTGCGTTCATAATTATGTATATGCCTACGAATCCTTCTTTACGTATATTAATCTTGTGTTCCACACAAATCTATTAGTCGTTTATCGACAACAGGAATCCAATCTAGGCTCTTGTAAACAATTTTCAAATATAAACACATAAGTGATATAATTGATTGGCACTAAAGGACCTCAAGAAAAAGTGAAGAACAACCTCACATCATGGAACTTATCATCCTTTAACAAAGAAAAACATATTTATTGCTTTAATAATTTAGCACAACGAGTATTACCTAATAAAATCGATTGATCGACAAATCACTGTTTTCTGATTTTTCTTTGCGCACACTATTACCTAGCTATATTTTGTAATATTTTCTTATTCTTATACATGCTTCTTAATTGAAATAATCTTTTAAAATTATAATGTTAGAAGTTAATTAATATTTTATTAATTAAATTTGGTTTAATTTTTTTTGCTCGTTATTATATTATGAAAGACCCTTCACGCAAACAGAGTCAATGTCTCGTAAGAGACGAGGTGAGGCATGCAACACCGACGCCTAACCTTCACCCTGAGCTTGAACTCAATGCAGGAATTCTTGCGTAATCAACTGACCACTAACCAATGGATTCGCAAGAGTTCAGTATTTTTTACAATTACACAAGTAGCTACCCTGTTGTATAATTAAATAAAAGGTTCTTTACTCATGAATATAGATCACAAGTTAATATAAAACAGTAGTCATAAGAGGTTTAAGGTAAATAGCACTGTAGTAGCGTAAAGAGCAACAGAACAACATTGTTGACACTTGACATAATTAAGTCAGTTCAAGTTCTTATGATTCAAGAAAAAAAAAAAAGACGAAAGTTTGTATGTTGGTGTGTGCATGTTTGTTACTTCTTCACTCTTAAACGGCTTCACCGATTTAGATGAACTTTGGTATGGTATGATTCAAGAAATATTATAAAGACGAAAGTTTGTATGTTGGTGTGTGCATGTTTGTTACTTCTTCACTCTTAAACGGCTTCACCGATTTAGATGAACTTTGGTATGGTATGATTCAAGAAATATTATAAAGACGAAAGTTTGTATGTTGGTGTGTGCATGTTTGTTACTTCTTCACTCTTAAACGGCTTCACCGATTTAGATGAAATTTGATATTGAAATATCTTATACCTTGGAATAACACATGCTACTTTTTTCTCGGAAAAAGTATAGTTTCTGTGGGACAATTGAGAATAGAATAGAATATTCTTTATTCGCGTAAAATGTAGGTTAAATTATAGTTCGAAATAATTATGTTAATACAGTATGTACATTTTGTCGCATCACAGTGACGTGCAAATTTTATATTATATAATATCTAATATGTTACATTAATTAATTTCCATCTAATACATACCTAAATATTAACAATGTCAAGAGTTACGAATGTCGAAACAACTGTTATTGTTTTATATAATTTCTGTAAATAAAACATATAATGCCTTCAACAGATATGACTTCGTTTTATATCCTGTACTGAATAAAAACATTTCTCGACCAGCCATATCTTTAATTTCTTACAAAATCTGTTCAACGGCAAGTCTCTTATTTCTTTAGGTATAGAGTTATATAATAATCCACACATGGCATAGCAATTTTTAAGATACAACTGTGTTCTTGGAGCTCTTGGCAAAACTATTTTATCAGCATTTCTAGTATTTCTGGGGAATATATCGCTGGCTCTTGTAAATTGCTCCGGGTGTAACTTGATAAACTTTGATGCTTTGATGTAGCGGGAAAACCGTAATTCACGCGGGTGAACCCGCGGGGCGCAGTTAGTGCTAAATATATTTGTTTGTTAAAAATGCCACCAGCATCACCGAGGTATGACCGAGCCGTACGCTGCTTCACCCGGTTGATAAGTTAAGGTAGCCTGAGTAGACTCCAGTTATAGCGCTTCTACTGATCACGTATTGCTATCTAGAAATACGATATTTTCGTCACAACGCTTACCGACTCGACTTGCCTAATGCACAAGAAACAGCAGTTTTAGAATGTATGTGATTAATGTATAAATTGAAATTAATTACATTGTTAGAGAGGTGTAATTGGCAAATGATGCATCGGTAAGTGATGGTCGCGCCTAGACCTTCACCCTGCGCTTGAACTCAACGCTGCGAGCTTTGCGCAATCAACCGATCACTAACCGCCAGTTTCGCACTCCTAATGTCCTCACGCCGCCGCCGCGGAGAAACTTAATTTCTTTTTATCCTATTTTTTATGTCAAATATGTTTATTGTTATTATTAAAATTTCAATTGTGTGTAGTTGGTTGATTCATCAATACATACATCTTTAATATCACTGTGCAGAAGATTGTGGATTGCTCAAATGTTATTGTAGTAGCTGCAGTATTGTAATTAGATTAGTGCTTTATTTTAATTAAAGTGACGAAGATTGTGCATAATGTCATGTAAATAATGTATTTTATATTATTAATGCTGGCACAGTCATATTTGGCTCAACGAATCAGCATCGCAATTCAACGTGGCAATGCTGTTAGCATTCTGGGCACGCTGCCAGCCGGTAGTGGGTTGCTCAAATGTTAGGTACTGTAGTAACTGCAGTATTGTAATTAGTTATTAGTATTTTATTTTAATAAAGGCATCGGCCCTAATACTTTTATATTATTCGTATTATATACTTATGAATAAGCTAATTTCTGCTTTAAAATTCTTAAAATTCTCCATTAGTAATGTATTACAATTTGTCAAAATAATTCTTTAAAATTATCCTTTCTATAAGTTAGAAGAAAGCTTACTCTCTTCTACCAGATAGAGTTAATTTTATTTGAAATATTTATTTATGGCAGAACCATAATAAAGAAACTAAAATTAACAAAAACAAAGTTTTCCGAGCATTGAAAAAGAAACAACAAAGGGGAAACAAGAGGCGTCAGGTTCAGTATCTCACAAAATCCCTTCTCAACATAGCAGAAGGGAAACAACAAAAACAAGATGGCACAGGCGAAACTTTGCAAAAGTTATAGCCAGGTGAATAAAGCCCGACCGCCTGCGTCGAGGGGTGCCGTATATTCGACTCCAACAAACAACAGGCTAAAGTGCCTATCGTCTAGAATCTAGACGATAGGTTAACTTTCAAGTTCGGAATAACCCCGCCGCGCCGTCTTTACAAACGACCTATGAGACAAATTACTCCGGTAATTTATGAGTCTTGCATAATATTCGCAATAGCAAGGCGACAAAAACTCAAACGCAGAGGAAAACCACTCTAAACAGTGAGCTATTTACATTGCTCTCGGATAGGTATTTGCATTTCACCGAATGATCAATCAATGATTAAACACAAGGAAAGAAAATGGAAAATGTTTAAATATTTGTTCTAACAGTGAATGTCATCGGTGGGAATGTACCTTAGCACTCACTACATAATGTTCGTGTCGTATTTATTTAGATTGAATAAATAAACGTCGGATACAGTTAAAGTGTCTGACACTGAGAGTTGGCGCGCTCGACACCGAAGTGTACGTGCAACGCGCGCTCACGTATACACCAACGTTGGGAGCTAGGAACCAACATCTTTTTCTATAACCTTTCATTTCGATCTAAGCCATAATACATTAAATTATTTTCTTTCATAGAAGTCTTTATCGGTAACTGTGTCAAATGGAAAGCTGTTTTCGTACTCGGACTTGTTTCATTTTGTTACTTAAAATAGTTAGGCATATAAAGTGGCTGATTTAACTCCAATCTGCATCGAAGTGCTATCGTGAATGATTAGCGGTGGTGAGTGTGAAATATTGAATCGGCTACGCTCGTTGTGAAGGCACGCGTCTTTATTGGATCCACTCATGCTTACAATATTCAATTTACAATTTCCTTACGATACCAACCTAATTGTATTCGATCTATCACACAAATCAAGTCATAAAGTATCAATCTTCAGATTGATAGATCTGTACATATATAGGTACTTTATAAGAGAAATTGCAGTGTATGGATACCTTACGATATTAGGATAATTTTATTAGATCTAACACACTAATTAGTTATAAAGTATCAATCTTCAGATAGATAAATCTGTAAATTGATAAAATGTAGATTGATACTTTAAAATAGATATTGCAGTTTACAGCTACTATAGTTTCACATACATATTTATTGTCACTCTAAGGGCGGAGTTCACCAAAATTTAAACGTCCGATTACCAATTTAACCGTTGGTCTAACAGTTTAACTTCATGTTAAAAACTGTTTGACCGACGGTTAAATTGATAATTGGACGTTTTAAATTTTGGTGAACTCCACCCTAAAACACAGTAGACAACACAACGAACAATTATCAAATTATCATACCTAACATGTTCTATCATACGTTTTACTTCCAGTTATAATTTACTACATATATGTTGTTCAAAATGTTCAGTTTAAATGCGAGCCAGTAGTTTTCTCTATTAACGTGCACTAATCTATTAGTTATACTTTATTCGCGCGAATAAGTGCATATTTATCCTTGAAGTCAATTCGAAATGCCTCAATATATTGACTTATATAAATATAATGAAGTAAATACATTTGCAGCTGAGTTATATTTGTAACGAGAACCCCGTCCCGTGAGGCTTCTGTTCCATTTCCTTGCCTTCTTGAGATAGTAGTGCATAAGTTAGTACCTAAATGTCTGGTCGCATATGGTTATACCATATGTATAAATAAATGTTAGTCATTCTTTTTAACAATCGATTTACATGAGGAAACGTTCACCCAAATTGCGGCTATTCAAATGAAAGTTTTTCTATTTATTATTTCCTTATTATAAGTTTTTATAATTTAGGTATATAAATGAGAGCTCATATATAAATTAAAATCTGGTGGTAGGTACACATGTCGATTGACTCGTAGAGTTTATAGATATTATTTTGTTGAGCTGCTTCTAGGATTATTTTGATATTGATCACTTTTATGTATCTAAAAAGTACATATGTATAGGAATAAAATAATAATGTTAAAAAATATAGTGACTGCTTAGAAAAACTCAGTATATTCTTTACGGTGGACCTTAACTGAGTTATATGCTTGAAGTAAGTACCCGAAGAAATATCAAGTGTGAATAAAAAATATTCTGAAAGCATTTTTTGCTAAGACCATGAACGAGTGTTGAACATACGTATGTGTATCATTTTGTCATATATAGATCCAACGGATCATCATGTGTTTTCCTCTGTGTGCAACAGTGGAAAAGCTCGCTGACCGGCTTTTTTCAGACGCTACGCTTATATGCGTCTCGCGATGCCTTCTTTCTATACACAGGATTATACATAAACGAACAATAATAATTTATTATTGCATTTTATAGTTAATATTTTTATTGGTATTACAGTTTAAAAGTCAATTAAAAAAAATAGATTTTACACTGAAATATATTTTTTTATAAATGGTAAAAACTCACCAGTTCTGCACAATGAATATATTAGCGATCACTCGTTCAGCCGGCTGCCGGCAGTTAGCAAAGTTGTAGATACAATATGTGTCCAGTGTCCAGAGTGGAAATAGTTGCAATTGCCGGACGTGGTGCTAGCGGCGCGGCCGGGCCGGCACTGACGCGAGGCGGGTGCTCGCGCGATGCCCCGCTCGACGGCTTACGGCGACGCTCCGGAGGCTTTGCGGCGCGAGCTTTCAGAGACACGACCCGCACGCACTTGCACACTGCACTCGCCCTCGTCTACCCACGCGTTGCGATTCTCTCTCGACCGTCTACCGTTCCGAGCGCCCGACGCACAATTGAACTCTTTGCGGCGTCCGCTTTAGCGTATAAATATGAGGTCCGGTGGCGGGGGCCGCGGCGGAGCAGGCCGCATCGCGAATCCACATCGGCATAAATTGAAGATGCAGCGGGTGTCCTGCCCATTGATTTTATTGCTTATCTATGAGATGCAGCCAATTAGCAAAATTCTCACCTACTCCGTCGTGACCACTTCCTTAATCGATGCGCATGCTACGTATAATTGTGAGATAACACATTCGGTTTACCTTTGTGTCGCGGAGCAATGGCCGCGATTCAAATAACTGCCTATGGTTTTTATACAGTGCGTGTCATAATCTATATTTCAGAAATTAGCCTTTAGTGTAGGGTTTGTGTTGCAGTAATATCGAATGATTGTCTGGCATTTGAGATGGTCATGGGGTATGATTTAATAAGTACCGCGTTTGCAAGTCGAATCCATATAAAAATAAATTGAAAAGGTCCCTGTGGGCGCTTGGGTAATGACGATAATAAGAAGAGATACAGTGTGTTGAGGACGCGTCCGCGACGTGCGTCCGCTGGTACGTGCGTATCCCGCTTGCAATACTCGGTAATTCGTTCCGGCGTGCATGAACACATTACTTACCAATTATTTTTACTCCGTAATATTACTGCGGAATCCTGTTTTAGGGTCCCGTAACCACGGTATTACCGCTTAAGTAGTACATGCATACGGTTTTTGGCAAACGAACGGAACTTGTACCGAAAGATAAAAATAATTATATCCTACATTACGGGTCGTGTTGTTTAATATTGGCGATACGCACGCTCGATTAAGGTTTTCCTAGAACTGCTTCGTTTTCGACAGCGTGAAAGATAAAGTATGTAAGGGGCATTGTTATCAAGGTACTCGTTTTATAAGCATATTTTTTTATTAGTCTATGATTGATAAATACTTCCAGTAGCCACGGATAGATACAAATAAACTATTACGTTCCCACTTCTGGGATATAAGTTTCACTCTGAGGAATAGGAGTATTGGCTATAACCCATCACTCTGGCTAATGCGCGTGCCTACCTGCATTGATTGGCCTCCGATACTGCTCACTCTGAGTAATAGTAGTAATCCCAAAAGTGGGATCGTAATGGATTCATTTGTATGTTGTCTATATTAGTATTTATGTATATATTACGGAAGCAAATAACACACTGGTTGTAAGGATTTTAAACTCCGCTGATATATTATCCTTTATATAAATTGGAAAGGTATACGAGTACTCTGCCTCTTAGCATTTCTGTCTAAGGTATGACACATAGATAAGTAACTATATACTGAGAGTATGACAAGAAAAATAGAAAGAAGATGGCGTCTCTAATCGAAAGTTAACACCGCCATTTTATATTCAAAAAGAGAAATAAATCATCGGGTCACGTCAAAAACTAATCTCTAAATTATATAAACCAAATGTCAAAATTGATTTGAGAAACTAAACAGAACGTAAGTATACACTTCCGAATTATTTCTGGGAAAATACAATATGGTCCAACATTTGTTACTTGTATATTAATTAGTGTTTAAATTGGTCTGATTAGGTTTTACTGGGTTTCCCTTATCCTTATAAGGATTACGGGAAAACGGGATTTAGAATTTTATACAGTTTTATTATTTTCCTTAATTTAATAAGCGTTACATAATATAATCACGTTATTCTAAATTCATTCCTGTTCTCATTTCTTGAAATGTAAACGAGAGTAGCGGTTTTGTTAAAGCATCTGCCAACTGTTCACCTGTGGGGATGTAATTTAATTATTTTTTTCAATCTCTAGAAAAAATATATTTAATATCGATGTGTATTCAGCGTTTGTAGTTAGTTGGATTGTTTGCTATGCTTATACAAGCGTTATTTACTCATATATGATAATAAGCTTGGGTATATGTAGTTATAAACTAACTGCTAGTAATCGAAGCCATAATTCTTCTATGACAGCTTCATAGAATGCTATATATTCGGCCTCAGTGGATGAGGTTGCGACTGAAATATGTTTCCTTGTACTCCAGGTTATTGAACAGTTATCAAATAGCTTAAATAAATACCCAGTAGTACTTTATCTGTCTTTTGTGTCATTACCACCCCAATTTGAATCCAAACACCCGTTTACAATATTTTGATAATTACACCTTTTATAACATAACTTCAAATCAACTGTGCATTTTAAACACCTAAGTAAAACCTACTCTAATAAAAACCTACTCTTTTAAGACACTGCCACAATTATTTGTTATTTTTAGTTGTGTACCTACACCTAACATACTAATATTGGTGTCTAATTCTGGCCCAGTTCATAACATTATATACATTAAACAACATTGCGACATGGAGCATCATATTTTTCTTCAGAGTTTAATGCCTCAGAATTTAAATTACTCTTTAGGGGTGAACTGGCAGGTTTGCAGACGTAACACGAACATAAGTATGCCTTTTTGTGATATATAATCAAACTTATATTTACTATTTTTATTATGTATATAAACATAGTTGAGCCAAAAACCTTTAAATATTTTATTTGCGGTTTTTTATTATACCACATTTCGAATGGTGTTTTTAAAAGCTTTTGTTGGTGTCAAATTTATAAGATACACAGCAGTCAATACTGCTTGAACCCAGAAAACTTTGTCTAATTTAGCACCGCTTATCATGGAACGAGCTTTTCCAGTAATACATCTTATCATTCTATCACTATTTAGTTGTAGAGTATATGGAACAGTCAAATGATAAGTGATTCCTTTCTCAACGCAATCGTTTTTCATTTCAGTAGACAGACGTTCTCCGCCATTATCGCTATACAACAAATTAACTAATTTCAAGTTAAACTTTACCTGACTTTTGGCAACTAAATCTTTGAAAACAGAGAATACGCCTGATTTGTACTTTATTAGGTACGTAAATTGATTTTTCAGGCCCACAGATATCTGTATTTTTTATACTGTATAGATCTAGCGTTTGACCACTATCTCACTTGATGGTCAGTGACGATGTGGGAAATGTATGTATGCACAACATATAACGTTCGCTTACTATGACATTCATCTTTAGCCTCATAATACAGCAGACAACTCTGTTTCCCATTTATACAAGCCTCACATAAATCGTCATTGGGCATAACTGAATCAATCAAATCAATCATCAAACATATTGTTAGATTTCAGTTCTAAAACTTACTTTTACTAATGTGGCAATCATTCTTTTTATGTCCTTTGCGTCCACACTGATGACATTTTATAAATTGTAAAAGTGTTAGGATAATTGCATTATCACTATTCAGAGATAATTTAAGCATTGTTTTTGTCCAAGCTTGCTGACGAGCTCGATGTCGGATGGTGTATACTTGGCACTAAAACCAGAAACCTTGACCTTATATACATATTACCAACCGGCAGACAAGATGACGCTAAAACCGTCGACATGACGGCTATGTTGTGGTCATCCTGATCATCCAATTAATGTGTTGGGCAAGGACGGGATGACGGAAGTTAGTACCAAACATGTCCGTCAAGTATGTACTGCCTCTAGTAGTAGAAGTAAGCGTATAGTCTCGGTGTTTCCTCTATTCTAGAGCATATCGAACTTGTGCGGGGCGATGGCCACCTGCAAGAGCACCTGCAAGAGGGATTCTTTTCTCTGGAAGCTGGAACGGCGCCTTGTATATAATGCATCTTGGTAACATTCTGGGGATGTTAGATTTTCAAAAACGTAATACTAAGGTTGCTGGGGTATGGATATGGGCTGAAGCTAATGACAAAAACTGTTAAAGGCCCATATTTGCTTATCTTTTTGATCAAGACGTTAAGGGTTGAAATAATGATTACGTCGAAATGTGCCTAAAAAATGTCGGATACGTCAATAAATAAATGCTGGATCATTTATTACACAAATAAGACTGCAAAATATGCTCTAGGTAAAATATTGTGAGAGAATATTAAGTGCAGAGTGATCTCTTAAGAGTCAATTGAACGAGCAAACAAAGTCTAGCTGTAACAACTAAAATATTGCTATTACATTGGAATTTCCATATTTTCGTATAATCGAATATGTATCATATATTGATAACGATAATTTATTGGTACGCAGTAACTGATTGTGCGCATTGTAAACACAGTGCGTTCAGACAAACCGATATGAAACATTTGTTAGTTCAGTTGTGTCCGACATTGTCCCATAACCATTGACTGCAAAATCATGTAATCGATACAAATTCATACAATTTATATACTCTATTGTTCCCATGACATTGACACAATGATGATAACATAATTACTGAAGTATCTACGAGTAAAATTTCCAACCATAAAAGATTGGAAACTGAAGTTAGTGCTAAGCTGAAAAAAAAAACAGTTATTTTAATTATATAAAGAAATATCCTAAGCAGCCGATCTTTTTAACAATATATTTAAAAAATCGCTCTAATAATAAAAAGGCGTAAGTTTGTTTATCGTTTGTATGTCTGTTACTCCTTCATGAGATAACGGCTGAACGGATTTAGATGAATGGAATGAAGATAGCTAGAATAACACATAGGCTACTTTTTATTCTGGAAAAACAGTAGTTCCCAAAGGATTATTGAAGTGGGAAACCGTAGTCTACGCGGGTGAAACCACGGGGCGCAGGCAGTTGGTACATAATATATATTATCTTAACATATTCAATTTATCGTTTATTTTCTATTCTTTCTTTTATTAGTCGACATGTTTCTTTCGACCATACTGTTTCTCTCGTTGATCGACCTTTTCATAGGCATATAATTATCGAAAGAGTTATCCATGATTTAAAGCAGACTGGAAGGGAAGACTGTTTATCTTATACGAATACGACTTACGTTATCGAAATTCTCCTTCTTTATATATTTCAATTTCAGCTGTGTGATACAGCTATGATGTTAATATCAAAAAACTTCAAATAAAAATAATACAAAACTGACATGTTGTCAAAGCACCACTAAAGAGTGTGACTCGTTAATTAATTAAACAACAAATAACAGTTGCTTTATCGCAAATATATGTATCTTCAGTGGGTACATAAATAATTGTGATTTCCTGTAGGTACCTGTAACTTATACTCTACGTTAAGTATGTATAATTAATTAGTTGTTTTGATGAAATTGCACTCCGGTGCCAAGATACAGATTAGATCTTGATAATTTTATTACTTAAAACAATTTCGTCTGTTGTTCTCTGGAAATCATTTAGTAAGTTAGGTGAATACTATATAAAAACGCTAATTGACTCGGCAAAAGTTGTTCTGCCATATAAATTATTACTTCACTACAATGATGGACGGTTGAATTATTTGTAAATTTTTTCATACAAAAATCGCGATAAGTCTCGGGCTGGGGGGTAGGAGGCTGAAAAATACTTTACGATCTATTCTCAGGCCTACTAAATATAGGCCAAAAAATCAGGCAAGGCGTTTAGAGGAGTTCGTTAACAAACACTGCACGAGATTCATATATACCTATTAGAGTAAGAAATTAACGAATACTTTAATATGTAAACTTCGTTACATTTTCATAAATACGTTCATTATGCATATCTTATATGCATTACAATTTAAAAAAACAACAGTGCTGTACTATTAATTTAATTACCGTCAAATTGTTCTCAACTCTAATCTTGAAGTCGCCATCACCGTGGCCAAATAATTTGACCGTAAAACGCCGACACGTGTGTAAAGGAAACAGTCATTATTTTATACTTAAAAAATGGACATAGGATGTAAGCCTAGTGGTACTATGGTAGGAAGTACATTCCAAAAATCATGTTATAGTAATTGAGACCTTAATCAACCAAAGTACCGTAAGAAATAAAATGTATTTAATCTCATTTGCCAATTAAATTATCCGGAAGGACACTGTAAATAATTGATTAGCACGAAGCAATGATAAAAACATTCATCATTCGAAATCCGAATAACTTGTTTATTTAAATACTTATTTTATTTTATACCTACTCAAAAAATTATGCTAATATTGAATTTATTGACACGTTTACGGTTCCGTACACTTAATTGTACACTTCGTGGCATACATAGTATGTAGTTTATGGTGGCTTTATATGCAACATATCAATCGAAATACTCGAAATTGAAATAACAGTCAATATGCTCTCATTCGTTCGTTGAGATTCCACTTACTCACACGACGCTCCCTTATTAAAACGCGTATGGGTAAATAAAGGTAAGGAGTATAGTTTCTGCCTAAGTATTTTTTTCCATAGACACAAAACCAGTCTCAAGTTGCCAGAGAATAGGCATTTTAGGTGTGAGCGTGATCCATCACAGATTACAGTCGATAAGCTACTACTACTTTTCAACTGAGAAATCATACCGAACTGCAGTATAAAGTAGTAAAAAATAGCTTAATACATTAACATGCTGCATAACGCTATTTTTCTGGACACGCTTTGAAGAATCAATAGTTTTTGGTCAAGTCTGATTTATTTATAATCACAATTTACATATTTTTCATCTTTGTGCATTTTAAAATGTTATGCACTAAGTTTGCTTATGATTAAAAATTATATTGTACATAACAGGTTAATAAAGGCCTACATGAATGTATTGAATGGTTAGTGATGCCGAAAGTAAGATAGATGTCACTAAAATTGTGTATTTTTGCAAAGCAGCGCTAAACATGCATACTGATTAAATTAGTCCGTACCTACACGTACCGTTAAATTATTAAATGTGTTACAACCTAAATTTTACATTGCCATTTTGATAATTTCTTGAACTCAGTACCTATCTTATGTCGCCTGCCCAGAACCTTTGTAAGACAGAATGATTTTACTCTCTTATCCGGATCTCAGTTACTATATGTTCCCTATCCTAATGAAAAGTAAATTAAAATAGATCCACAAGTTCAACCTTCATTTTGCTAAATACAATTTTACTGTTGTTAGAAGAAAAACAAATTACCTAAAAATGCTTGAAATAAGTGTTTCGAACCGGAATCACATATGGCTAAGGTGCCTTGAGAAACATTGTTTCTGCTCGTTATGCGGTTCAGAGAAGTTGTTTTATATTTATTTATGGATTTTTATGTGTATTGATGGATTTCACGTTATATATATAATGTATATATGAACGCCAACAATGTTTACAAACTAACAACAATGATATGTTATATCTAAAATACAAAGAGATAAGAGGACAACAATAATTATCTTAAAACATAGATCCTATGGCTAAATCTAAGGAAGCCGTAAGAAATAACACCCAGTATTAGTTCACCCGACTCACGAAAGTTCCTTTTTCTCAATCAACTTTGGCTTAGAGCAGCATGTTGCTATTTATCCTGGGGTCATCGTTCATACATTGAGATAAGTATATCTATTATCCTATAGAAGTATACCTATATTAATATTTAGTATATTTATTATGACTGATTATCTTCCCGGATTACTTTTGTTACCACAAGTAATGTTACAATACAAAATCGCTTCGTAATTCGCATGGCATTCAGAAGCATGAACGTACCGCGTTTTGTTTTACAGTAGCCTTCCAAAACAACTTACGATCCGTTTCTTTAAATATAAAAAGTTTCTATAAAAGTTTAATAAATATTTTTTTACATATTTATTATTGAAAGTCTATTATTATGTATAATAAATATGTAATTTACTTCATTGACAAAATGACATTGCTTATAAAAATGAATAGATTTTAAATGACATATTGTTATTATGTTTGATGTCAGCTCTCGATATTTTTATACCATATTAAAGGTTTTTGTTCTTATTCCTTTTTTTGTTTTTGGGTTACGACACATAATGTACCACTGTCGATACGTCGACACAGCTAGCGCTAAAGCAGCAGGCAGGGCCACCTATGTTTTAAGTACCTACTATTTTGAAAACAATAAACAATTTTGTATTTGTATTTGTATATGTATTTGTACAAAAAGAAGTTAATATTATAGTATAAAGCGTTTACGTTTCGTGATTTAGGAGGAGTCAGTGGATAAACAAGGAAACATACTCGGAGGGTGGCTTCCTTTTATTACTATGTATGGACAATATATGCTTAACAGCTCGTCATTTATTTATTCATCAGAACAATCCAATAGGAATCTAATGTTATTAGTAGACAAATTCCATTTCCCCTGGCGGAGTTCTGAGCCAAAGTATTTATGTGCAGTAGGTAAGTGCAGCGCAGTTTGTTCTGTGTCGCTTCTAAACTGGACAGAGCCTCCGCCAATCTAATCTTGTTATCAATCTAGTAGCCAGACGTCTCTACTATTCCATGCTGCAGTAGTTGCAACTTTTAAATTTTAAAACGGCTTTTAATCTAGTTGAATGAAACTTGAAAATCAGCCAGACAGGTTGTAATCGTAGTGACTTATGATAATACTAGGGTTGTGTGTATCGTGGCCTATATTTCTTTATCATAGATAAAACCATGTTACGGTTTGTTCCCATCGAGTAACACCCTCAACTGTCACACTGTTGCACACATGAGCACAATATTGTGATGATAGTTACTTTTGTGAACTATCATGGTACCGACTTCAACGAGTTATTTCATACTTTTGAGTATTGAAGTCGGTTCCATTTTTTGGTATTGTTTTTTTGTTAATGTATAAAATAAAACAAAATCATCAAAATCGATTCACCCAGTCGAAAATTCTGAGGTAAAAACATGAAAAGAAACATACGGGTCGAATTGAGAACCGCCTTTTTTTGGAGTCGGTTAATAAAACTGCAATGATTTGGCAATATTTCAAGTAAATCCATCGATAACTTTAGAGCTTTGCAACCACAACTGGAAACTGTATATATTGACAGATGAAATAGTTTCAATATTTTTTCACATCACATTTTTTAAACTTATTTCAGGCATTTGGCAACCCTAGGAAGCTAGAATATAACACTGTTAGGTTATCTTTGCGGTCTAGAATACCTTTGTTCCGTATTGTCAGGACGGTAAGTTTTGTATCATAACTTACTCGTAATTACTTTACACTATTTATACGGGTACAATGTGACACTTACGCGTAGTCGATATCACGATTGGCAATTGTTACGGCTTCTTCCGGAAGACTTAATCAGGATCTTGAGTGCGGTGCGTTCGTCGTAACGTACCGTCCGCACGACTCAACATAATTGTCGATCGTGATGTCGACTACGCGTAAGTATTACGTATTCCTTTAAAAAAAGGATAAATTCAATTAAGGGTGTCAATAATTTATTATTTAAACTATTATCATATCAGTTGAGAACTTCACGGAACGCAAATACAGCTATTATGAAGCCGTATTTGGTATAAGTAGCTATTTTAAATATAATATTTTGTTATTATAACTATTAATTACAAGTAAAAATTATAAAAATAAAATACTAAGAATAGTAGGCAGTATGAGTGTGAGAGTTCATAATGAATCCCACTATCATTGTAAAGGCGAAAGTTTGTATGTGTGTATGTTTGGTACTCTTCCACACTCAAACGGCTGCAGCGATTTCGATGAAATTTATTATGTACATTGTTTCGACCCTAGATTAACAAATAGGATAATTTTCATCTAGAAAATAACACTCAAACGGCTGTACCGATTTCGATGAAATTTTGTATGGAGATAGGTTAAACCTTGGAATTACACATAGGCTACTTTTATTCCGTAAAAAGTATAGTTCCCGTAGGATTATTGAGGTAGAGGGAATCCGTATTCTTATCGGAACACTTGTTATATATATATCTGCTCTCATCACATGGATAGATAGACTGTTTTCTTTGACTTTTCTAACGTCCGTATATGTCCACAGAGGGTTTTAATTGTAACATTTGCAGATTGCCCAGACGCAGTCGCATCAACACGCCACTAATATGATGTCCTTTATTTTGTGCAAAAAATAACCATATCGATACATCGTTATTCGTGACAATGCAAACATAATTTTGAAGACTACCTACTGGAAGGGGTTTGTTAGACTTAATCTTAGTAAATAAATGTTTATTTTTATCATTTCTTTATATAACGATGATTTACATGTTTTTTTTACTGTAAATAATGTATAGGTACTATTTATAAAAAATATATTTTTCATGTAATGTTTTAGCTGTTTAATTCCATTGAAATTTACTTAAATAACAGTGTAAGCAAATACCATCATCAAAAAATATTACAGTAATAAATATATTGCCTCAGCACCAAAACTGTTCCCTATAATAAAGATAGAATCACGTAAATGATCTTCACAATAACTCTGCCTCGTAAACATAGTTCGTAACTGTAGTATCGAATGCGGCCGACTGACGACACCAAGAGTTGGTATTAAATAATAGTTAAGGAGTCGCAGATCAAATTATCTTACTAATTAAGCACTATCGTGAACAGCTCTAAACATGCGCTATATATACAGAAGTCTGCATTTACACCAATTAGCTCTAATTAATGTTCTCGCTTCAACTGCTTTTTATAACTTTACTAAACGAATCGTGAAATGGTTAAAGAATTATCTTAATTTTTATTATACGGTTACAATCCAGTGATAAAATATACTTGAAACAAATTAGTCATTAACATTGCGTTACGCAGTCGTGTAAGCTAAGAAGACAGACATAAATAACGAGAATTATTAACTTCCGAACTGCATTATCTCTGGAATTCTATGCATTATGCAAATTGAGTCTGCAAACTATCGCGCGTTTTATCCATAATTGTAATCTAAGAACCGACTAGGAGTCACGTGGTATATATGAAGAATGAAGAATTGCACGTGATAGGCATACTGTGGCTAAGAATTCCCTGCAATATTTTATTGACTGTGGTCATAGGCTCAACATGGCTTCCTAAATTGATTCTATTTCCTAATTCTTATAGAAGTCTGGGCTTGTCGATCTGTAAGCAGTTCTCCCAGAAACGATTCATGGATATAAACATTTTTTTTCAAAGGCCGATGTTTTATTTAAAACAAAATACTAATAAATAATTTCTGCAGTACTGTAGCTACTACGACAACATTTGAGCTATTGTCAGCCTATAGATAACTCAAATGCTCTAACCCGCTACCAGGTGGCAGCGTGCCCAGAATGCTAGCAGCATTGCCACATTGAATTGCTATGCTGATTCGTTGAGCCAAATATGTGCCAGCGTTTTGGTAAGTAAAGTAATCTCGAAAGGTTTCACATAAATCAAGTTGCGAAGCGATATAGCCTAATGGCGGGAGTGACCACTGGGTGTCAACCTGATGAACGCTGGTTCTATTTTCACCAACGGCTTCTGAGTTTCCGGTGGAGGCTACTTTCCAATCTGGACAGCACAAGTTTGGAATCCTGACACCAATTAGTGTGTTTAGGAAACTGTCCTCGTGGGCTTACGAGCCAGTTCACAAACTAAGTCTGGCGTGATTATATCCTCGACCACATACCACATTATGGTCAAATGTCTGTAAAGTATAAACAAGTTAATGTTGGAAGTTAACGTACGGCTACTAGTTGAGTTTGAACCCATGGCTCCACCATACCGTAATGTTGTTTCAAATCAAACTTCATGCTACTAAATTCAAAAACAGAACTTTCTTGAGAACATTTGTATCAAGAGGCCAAAAACAGACATCCTACCAATATTATAAATGCGAAAGTTTGGATCGATGGATGGATATTTGTTACTCAATCATGCCAGAACGACTGAACGGACCTGGATGAAATTTGGCACAGAGAGAGATTATAGTTTGGATTATAGCACAGAGGCTACTTTTTATCTCGGTAAAATGTATGATTCCCGTGGAATAATGTATGTAGCGGGAAACAGTATTCCACGCGGGTGAAAACGCGGGGCGCTACTAGTGTAAATATAAAATTGTGATTCAAAATCGAATATTTCGAATCGAATATGATTCGATCAATCCATTACAAGCATGTAGGTAGGTACATTAGATGAAAGCTTTCATTTGTCTATCGCTACAATCAGTCATGATCTGAGTGCCACAATGAAATATTTATCCTCCCAAATTGAAGCGGCCAGTGACACTGGCAAGCGCCGCTTTTTATATTAATTAAAGCGGACTCAATCCTCGCATAACGGCTGCAAACATTACTATGCTAATTTATTATTAGGGTATTTTCTTGGCATCCGCAATGTGACATACATTTTATTTTTTTATTTTAAGATGTAACTGTAGCGGAAATATGATTGATAGTTGACCGTTTAAGTATGCTTCAGATGTCTGTATCTCTTACATGGCATATTCTGTGCAGTTCTTAATCTGTGCTCCAAATCACAAGTAGGTAGTTTATTACCTTTGCGGCTCCAAAATATTTGTGATAAGGCATCCCGCGCCGTAACGTCCTGTATGCCGTACGCTTTACATTGAATGCGTTGATTAGTGTGTATTCTTGGTAATATCAATTATAATGTATACCTTTGTATTACATACTTAATGTAATTATAATAACGTGACCAAGACCTACATATATTTTCAAAAACTTCCTGATTGTATCGTTTTGGTGAAAACTGTAAAGAATGATTATGAATAGTAATTATTAAAATTCAATAAATATAGACAAATAAATACAATCTTTTCACCCTCAAACAATGCATTGACTACAATTACCAATGTAATGGCAGACATTATTGACACCCTCATAATGATCACAGGTCAATGATCACTCTTAACACTAATGTAATGAATTAGATTGGCTAGGATTCGAACCCGGAAGCTAAACCCTCTTTGGTATGGTTCATGCCAACTTAACCCCCAAATCGCTCATAAAAGTATTAAGCTTAAATAACACACATAAAGTATAATTAAAGGCAAACATTATGTAAATTTTCGTCAACATTTAATAATCGTTTATACCTAACAGAATTACATTAATTATCAACAAACTAAATTGTGTGACCAGTCTATAAAAATTGCCCATATCAAAGTCTTTCCACAAACGCATTATTACCTTAATCAAAATTCCTGGTATAAGTATGAAGTCGGGTAAAACGTTATTCTACTAACACAGAGACCCTCTTCATGTTCATCGCCTCGAGAATAAAAAAACATTCTGTTCTTTATGTTCTAATATATTGCAATTTAAGTGACCTCATAATGGAATTTTCCTCCGACCCTCGGCATAAAGTTCATCGTAGACGCCACCTGTTCGTAGATAATTCCGGGCGGCGCGGCCCGGCAGGCGGGCGCGGGCGCGGGCGGCAATAGAGGACCACATAAAGAAATCGCAATGTGTGCACATTTCACGGTTGTAGTGGTGTAGCTATTCGGAGGTACCGACTATTGATTTTGTCCACCCCCGAACCGCACGCCGCCGAATGCAACGAGCTCTCGGCCTAATACTTAATACCCCATATTTTTGACATCAATTTATTGATTCTACCGAAATAGTTGCTCTACAAGCTGTGGAGCAGCGTCATCGAGCTTAAGTAACAGTTTAAAGTTATATCATCAATAAATCGTAATAAACACCTTGATCCAGTATCATATTAATGTCAATAGCAATTTCAAAATGTGGAGTCTATTTCTAAATTATTGGTCTGACACATACTTGCGTAGTAAGTACGGACACGTTTAGACGTCGGTGTGTGTAATATACCGTAATATTCCTTTGCCTCAAGTCACAAAAAAATAATGCTTAATTTGGAGAGAGCTTTCGATCGAGTTGCGTCAAGGCTTCCGCGAATTTCCCGATTATAAAACCAGTCAAGCCTGGGAATCGCCCCACTGATGTTTCGATACGTGATAAGTTTTCAAACGGAAGATCGACTTCTGAAAAATAATTTGCAGGCATGCGCAAATATTTATGAAACTATGTCGTACTATGTGTACCGTGAGAACTTGTACGGTTTATTCTAAAAATGTACCTGATTATACTAAGTATGTAAACACGAGCGAATCGAGGGCAATGTATCTGCGTACAAATCCGTTACTGCAGAATTGGCTTCAATTTTGTTATAGCATTAGTCACGAATATATTTCTAGTATTCAATACTTCATATTCGATCCACTATTGATTAGTAGATTATCTACATACTTCGTTCGAATCGTTTAGTAACGGGACGATAGGGCCTGGGCGACCGGGACCCCATCGGATCTTCCAAAACTCGGGAGAACACCTGGTTGATGCGAGTCATGACCTAAATCGCTAACATATATCTGGCTCAACGAATCAGCATAACGATTCAACGGGAAAATGGTACCAGCATTCCGGATACACGGCCTGCTGAGTACTGTAATTAGTTTTAAAGTATTTGGCGAAAATTAGTGGATTTAACAACTGGTGACGCGTTACCAAAACGCTGGCACATATTTGGCTAAACGAATCAGCATTTCAAATGAACGTGGCAATGCTACCTGTTGGCAGCGTACCCAGATTGTGCTAGCATTGCCAATTGGTAGCGGGTTAGAGCATTTAATTTATCTATAGGCTGACAATAGTTAGTAGATTGCTCACATATTATTGTAGTAGCTGCAGTATTGTAATTAGTTATTAGTATTTTATTTTAATAAAGCCACCGTTACGCTGGCCGCTGCCGGAGCCGACATTAACAGAACTGCAGGGGACTGGGGGCCTGGTCATTATTTGTAATATCATAGAGGGGATTGTCAATACTCGCCACGCTTGGCAAGTAGCTTGGCGAGTGAAGTACGATTTGCGATCCTCAGAAAGTTCTGCTGTCCACCTCCTGGTACGTACTCTTAGCCGATTCTTACGCCACCAACGTGAAGAGATGGGGAAGACTAAACTACCCCACGACCGTTTACATAATAAAACAATAAGCAGCACAGATTTTACGTACAGTCATCACCATTCCTCAAAAGATTATGTTTTTTACACAAGATTTCCCAAACGGTTTTATTACTAATCGGGTAATTTCCGGATACAATTATGAGGAAAGAAACTTCTGAGAATTTACTTATCATAATAATAATATCACCAAGAGAACTAATACATATATTATGTAGTAAAGTATGTAGGAAAATCCTTTATAAGTACTTCTGTACTTATATAAACTGAGAAAGCATAGATAAACGTAAATTGTTATGTACTCGTCGATAGAGCTAAGCAAGAACTATACATACATGATTATTTTGGTTTGCGTAAGATAACATGCAAGCCAGAATATAGGTGGGTTTCTGCGGAAGTTTCTTGCATATTATTCCTTTGTTGACCTTTAAGTCTTCGAGGATTTGGAGCAACGTATTCCTTTACCCGAAAACTGTACTGAGTAAGTAATATGCCAATATTTAGTGCCTAGCTACAAAAAAGTATTTTGAGGTTTACTTTAGGGGCTTGCTTTTAACTAATATCACTCACGTGCAAGGAAGCCTCGTAGTTGGCATAATTAAATATTTTAAAGAGCTAGGCACTAAGAGGAAGGAGAAGCGAGCATTTCCCACTTGGTGGATCAAATCCTGCTTTGACTGTCACTGAATCCATTATCATTTAATGCACAGTTTTTTCATCACAGCCGATGTTGCCCTGACACAACCAATTATTGGCAACCCGTTGCCAATAATTGCCCGCCAAAAGTGCGGATAAATAAAATTACACGATAACCTACCACATTCCCCCGATACTAAAATACATCTAGTAGCTATAGCTTATATAAATAAAGCAATATTAAGTAAGTATCAGTAATGTCAAATATAACGCATACCTATATGTACATTCATTGGACCACACAAGCCGCTACCTGAAAAAGCCTATCAGCCTAAGATGAGCTAGATGCCTTAGAAAGAACTAAATTTCGGTACGTCGCCGCGTCGTACCTTACGTACAAAACTAATAATATATAACGATTTTTTTTTTCAATGATAAGGTGACTTAACAAGCAAAGGCCTACAGGATGTTAAGTGGTAACCTCTGCCTATAGACAGATTCGCTCGCCAAGATCTGCACTGCGCCTGTCATCGTGAGACCATATATTTGGTCTCATGTGCCTGAACGTTGACGCCGAAAACCATACCCTACAAACCGGAACGCAGTAATGCGAACAATACTGCCACGCGGTAGATATAGATGTGGTAGCGTACTTCCACGAGCGAACTCTGACATAAAGTACTTCTACTCTTAAGCTGCATCAATATTAAAATCTAAAGGAAATAATAAGTATAGCTGACATCAAATTTTACTTAACAATAATAAGTTGTGCCACAGATTAACGCACCGATCTATAAACGTTTTCTATATAGCAGAGTATTTATACACTTGGTGTATGTGTAAGCTATATAACATATAAACATACATACATATGCTTGTATTCAATGTATGGTTCTGTGATTCCTGGCACGTCCGCAAAAAAGAGGGTGGGTATTCATAGACTTACACGTGTCTCACCTCACATATCCACTCAACGATTTTAGGAGCAATGTACCCAGTTGATTTTTACTTTTATTTATGTAGGTTATCAAATTGATGTTAATAAGATATGTACGGGCTGGGTAAGAACCAACGAAAAACGAACTAAAAATATGAGGACAAGATATAACGTCGAACGTTATATCAAAATTTTTATTGAAACTTTTCCTAGCTGTTTAAGTGCATGGAAAAAATACTAGATTCGTTATAGTCAACCACTCTCAAGACGCCATCTCAATATTTTATCAAATGTTCAGCCCAAAAATACATAATAGGTATATCACAAAAATCATAATTAATTCTTACGTCCACAAAATTGACGACGAGCTAACAATAATGAATACTTATTAAATATCATTTAATAACTTTTGTGGCTTGTCTACCACATAGCAACAATGTCTTTTACATATATACTGGTTGAGAAGAATAAAACTGTTATGCAAAAGTACTAGTGATGTCCTAGTGAACAATATGTAAATCGTTTAGTGGTAGGCCCCAAAGGCTGCGGCCTGGCGCCATCGTCGATTCTCGTTTGCGCGATGGCTATCAGGAGCGCAATCCCCTATTCCTCGCAGTGCTAATCAATGAATAATTACTCTGTTTAAGGGGCACCTCTATAAATAGCAGGCTGGAGCGCTGACCTGGAGCGACGGGTTAGTCCGGCCCGACAGCCGCGGACACTCGCAGCAGCCTCGCTCCTGCACCCCCCGCGGCTCCCGCCCTACCTTCGCCTCTGACGATCTTCCAGGGTTGTCTTTCTTTTTACCATCCTCAGCAAATACATAATATAATACAGATCCTCATTAGCAAAGCTTAAGGGATGTTATCTAAAATCTAATGCTACATTTCATGTTGCCTTGCTAAAAATGGATAAAGCATAGCTAAAATTATGTAATGCCTTTTTAATAAGTATGCAACTAATACCATTCGTTGTAATTTTCGGGAAGCCTAATATTTTTTCTTGACAAGATTTTTATTGTTTTTAGTTATAGATAAATGACTATTTTTTTATTTTCTGTGACAGTTTTGGCAGCCCTATGCGAAGTCGCCAGCACTCGACACGCCTCCGACTCCGCATCCTGCCGTTTTTTGCAAAATTAACTACAAAGGCATCTTTGTGGGCAAATGTGGATACAATTTCAACTAAGTGATACCCGTACGTACTTCTTCAAATCGTGAAGCCACTTCTTGGAATTGAACTCTGGTTCGTTTTCTTCTTGGTGATTGGCAGCGTTTCGCTAAGGAGTGCAAGCGAAAGAAGCCCTACAATAAGGCTTCACCATTATCTTTCGTATCTTGCATTCGTAGCGCGCAAGAATATTAGAATTGCTTTCTAATGGTCAGAGTACATAATAAAAGAGGCTAGTCTCTATACATTGTTAGAAGGTGCCCGCTTGAATACGAGGAGGATTGTGCGTGTGATTTTACAGCTAACGGCAGTTCTAACCGAAGCTATCGAACGGGGTACCTTCGGTGCCAAAGGGTTATCTATTATCGAGCCACCTATAAACAGATAGCTACACATGGTGTAACAATTCCAAGGTTTATTTAATGCATATACAATCCAGTCGTGTGAAATGGTAAATAGCTTAATATAAATATTGTAGTTAAATCATTTATTTTGGAAGTTTGCGCTAGCTAGTAGCTATTAGTGTTAGCATAAAGCTTGCCATGACTTCTTTTCTGCAACATTCTATTTCTTTTAATGCAATTCAGTATTGTACATAGATTCCTAGTTGCGTTGTTTTATTCACTGAATCAATTACCAAGATCCAAGGGACGATGACATTGACATTAGAGCCTTGTCTAAGGCAAAAGGCAAGGCTGAAGGTGGCGCGATCTGGCGGCGACATCCGGCCGGGCGGCGAGCGGCGGCGGTGGCGGCAGCGACCTGGAACAAATGCGGGATGATGCCAATTTGCCACTCAATATACAGACAATCGCCACCTTATTTGTACTTATAGCATTTACATTATCTGCTACATTTTAATGGCAGATGCCTTTATTAAAATAAAATAAAAATAATAAAACACTAATAACTAATTACAATATCGCAGCTACTACAATAACATTTGAGCAATGCCCTATTGGTAATTAACATTTTAATTAACATAATCTGGTGACGGTAACGATTTCGAACAATAAAGAAAGAACTAAATTAAAATAAACTGACGAAATAAAAAGCGGCATCTTAACAAAGTCTCATCGTAAGAGTCCTAGGCATGAAAACAACGGAATCTTATCCAAAGTTGGAAGATTGGTTGGAGATAGTATTCAAAATCTCTTATTCCTTAGCCGCGTGTAATTTAATAGCTACGAGTTGTCTTTTAATTCTTAGTTTGAAATGGTAGTGCACGAGGTGTGTAGTAAGTGGACAGACGACCTAACTAAGATCGCAGGATAAGGCTGGATGTGAGCCGCTTCCAACCGATCCTTGTGTAAATCATTGGTAGAGTCTTATGAGCCGCGGTGGACGTCCTATGGCTGAGATGATGATATGGTAGTATTATTAAACAAAAGAGAAGAATATAGGGCCTTTTCTGATAATGTAATAGGTTGTTTGTCTATCTCACTTAATGGTCGAATAGTCACTCACAAATAACTTCCGGAACTCACTGCGAAGGGGGGGGGGGGGGGGGGACTGTTGACGGCTAGTACTATTTAGCTAGCCGAGCGATAACAAAAAATGCACAATTTGTATCGTGGCCACTACCAGGTCGTATATCCTCACTATAATGTGTGTCCTTCAAGCCTTAGGTATGACTGGACCGAACAGCCACGTGATGAAAGCCCGGCACTAGCTCCTGCCTCTCTTCTAACATTAAAATCTAGATGGCACCCTTTTGTATCCATGTACTTGTTTTGTGAATGCCACTACATCACCCCAGGTTAGCAACTTGTCGTGTCAGTCACGCAATTACACTACTGTCACGCGTTGTTAGTACGTGCGACTGAAGCGATAGCAATACAATGTCGATTCTAAATTCAAAAGAAGGAGTAACAGAATTTTAAAAGGATTGGTAACGTATCACGATACCCACGTGTTACTGCAGTGTCTTCAAATGTATTTAACTGTAGTGTACTTTATTCCTTTAGAGCTTTATAAACACTCATTAGCCCTCGTTAATGAAAAATATTATTTTAATCTGCCGGATCAGAGCAATTAACATACAAAACTAAATTAAGACAAAATAACCGAGGAGCTGATAGCCTTTTCCTTATATCAATTTAAAGTGACTTGTGACTAAGTGATGGTGTTTATTATATAAACTACCAGCTGCGCCCCGCGGATTCATCCGCATGGACTACGTTGTTCTTGCTACCTCAGTTAACGCACGGGAACTATCCTTTTTTCACAATTAAAAGTACCCTATGTTTTTTTCCAAGGTACCATCTATATCTGTACAAAAACATATCAAAATTGGTTCAGCAGCTTAGGCGTGAAAACGTAACGGAAAGACAGAGTAACTTTCACGTAATATTCAACATTTTTTCTAGTAAAAAAAGTAGACACACAGATCTGTGGTGAAGATTCGATCGAGGTTACAATAACACATACACTTTTTTTTTTACATATTATAAGTTTGCGTTTGACAACTGTCCCACCTGATGTTAAGTGACGACGTTGAATACACACAAACTTTCGCATTTATTAAATAAGTGTATTCCTATTTCTTACTCTATAATGTGTCAGGGCTGTGAACTCAAGCATCACAACCCGCGACGTAGCCTCGGTCTAGTAGATATTATAGCAATCGAAATGTCCTTGGATGTAAAGCATCATAATGACTGCGCTTAAAAATGACATAAATGACTTCTTGGCTGTGAACTTGTTGTAATGAATTACGGCATTGGCAAGGACGCAGTAAAGTTGAATATTGCATCAGAACAGTTTCGAGCGCAGGGAGGCAATGTTCGCGTGGAATGCCGGTTCCCCAGATAGCGGCGCCGGCGCAGGCTGCGGCCATCGCTCGCTGCCCGCTGCCGCTCTCGCGACCGCCCGTGACTCATCAGACAGACATCTCTCCGTGCAAAGATTGGGGAAGTACGTGGATAATTTGTACGTCTGATCGTTTCTTACAACCTTAGTAACATTGACCGCGGCCTTTGACGTCACAAATATGATTTTATTGGAGATCAATGACGATGCAAACCATTTTCCTCAAGTGCGTGAATCACAAAGATATGGACATACTATACTACTACGCATATTAAGATTACCACTGATCACAGTTCTCAAAACCGAAAGGGGTGACAGAAATGTAGCAACTATATTTAGCCGTTATGTTCTCGGTCTATGGATAAAGAAGTGAACCTCTCTTAATCTACAAGACAGAGCGAGTACCCTGGACTAAGATTTGAGAGTTAGAATAACCCTAATGCCTTTATATTATAGAGAATCACACAAATTGTCTGCCCTGACCGGAAGCGAATGAGGCATCCCAGAAGAGTCTCCACCTTTACTGTTATCCTGGTACTGCTTTGGAATTGGAGAAAAAGTAAACAATTACAATTCGAATGTAGTTCCAGCAGCGTCTGCCGTTGAACTCCGTACGCACAAAGTTTAAGTATACAGTTGGTCATCGTTTTCAAAAAAGGCACCTCAACTTTAAGAACCAGCGTCCGTCAGTTTGACAGCCGACGCGCCCACGCTGATTTTTAAAAAAAATCTAAACAAAGATTGTGTAATTTCTAAAGATTTTAATCGTCTCAAAAATAAACATATGATGCTCGTGTGGATCAGTAACGCACGATATAAGGTATCGATTTGATTGCGAATCCTTAGTTTGAATTTGAGCTATATCATCATCATCATCTCAATCATAGGCATCAATATGAATAGGACGTCCACATTTTTATATAAATATCTCGGCACGTGTTTAAATGTTCAAGCTAACTAATGTAGGAATGTGACTTCAGGTGTCAACTGATACTCAAAATAAAATGTAAATATATATATAATTCTACTGTACGTGTGTATGTTACTGAACTCCTCCTACGGATGGACTGATTTGAATCATTTTTTTCGTATGCGTTTGGGTGGCGCCCTGGATGGTTAAGATTCACAAAAAAAAAAGATCCACCGGGTCCGCTAGTATTATATAAAGGAAAAATGTATTAACATGAAACCTCTATACGTGAAAAATGCTATGAATAAATAAATAGTTACAATTAATAAATATTTCATAAGGAACTTGAGTCGATTTTGTGCGAGTATTTCGGTATCGGTTAATTGACTCAAGTGTCGATTACATCTTGAGCAGGAATCAGCTGATCGCACTATAGATAGAGACAAATATTAAGAGCGTTTCTTACGGTTCCAGTTTCTGGAACTCAGCTTTGTTAAGGTGTAATAGCTATAATTATATTTCGTCGCTTCATTCTTCAGATATATTTAACAACATGTAGTCCTTTTTTCCTGCTGGCAACTTCACACTTTAAGAGAATAAAAGTTTTTTATTTGACTTTCAACCACTTCCTTTGTGTAGGCACTGTGGCAGCTCGTCATTCTTTTTTCGTGTGCGGCAACTGAAACACGTTTCCTTATTTTAAACTAAAAACTTAAAATGGCTACGCGAAGTGTTACCGATATAATTGAATATTATAGTGCAAAAATTACACGATAAAAGTGAGACACCGTGTAACTGTGTACTCATCATCGGATTTCGACGAAAATTCTGGTAAGTTTTTACATTTCTTGTCAGTGACGTGATTTAAGTGGATTATCTGTAAATTGGCATGCAATGTGCATCTATAAGCTATCCGGGAGGTTAACTGTGGGCTAACACGATGGTTTAGCATGACGCAAAAATCAACCTGGACCATGGGTCCAACAGGAAGGTATGATGCCGAAATTATTTCGACCAACTCCAAAAACAAATCGCATTAATCATTAATTTGCTTATCTTTAAATTGTTATGCGATGTGCGTCAATAAGCTAACCGGGAGGTTAACTGCGGGTTAACACGATGGTTTAGCATGACGTAAAAATTAACTTGGACCATGGGTCAACACGAAGGTATTATGCCGAAATTATTTCGACCAATTCCAAAAACAAATCGCATTAATCATTAATTTGCTTATCTTTAAATTGTCATGCGATGTGCGTCAATAAGCTAACCGGGAGGTTAACTGCGGGTTAACACGATGGTTTAGCATGACGTAAAAATTAACCTGGACCATGGGTCAACACGGAGGTATTATGCCGAAATTATTTCGGCCAACTCCAATAATAGATCGCATTAATCATTAATTTGCTTATCTATAAATTGTCATGCAATGTGCGTCAATAAGCTAACCGGAAGGTTAACTGCGGGTTAACACGATGGTTTAGCATGACGCAAAAATCAACATGTACCATAGGTCCAACACGAAGGTATTTTGCCGAAACTATTTCGACCACCTTCAAAAACAGATCGCAATAATAATTAATTTGCTTATCTCTAAATTGTCATGCGATATGCGTCAATAAGCAAACCGGGAGGTTAACACGATGGTTTAGCATGACGCACAAATCAACCTGGACCATGAGTCAACACGAAGGTGTTATGCCGGAATTATTTCGACTACCTTCAAAAACAGATCGCAATAATAATTAATTTGCTTATCTTTAAATTTTCATGCGATGTGCGTCAATAAGCTAACCGGAGGGTTAACTGCGGGTTAACACGCTGGTTAAGTATGACGCAAAAATTAACCTGGAGGTTTACCGAAACTTAACACGAATGTATTATACTGAAATTATTTTGACCAACTCCAAAAATAAGTCGCATTAATCATTAATTTGATAAAATAATGTTTATGGCAAATACCCTCAAATATCTCAAAAATATATTTATTTTTTCCCCGGAGGGATACGATTAGATAACGGCTTTATTACTTTCGTTACCTATCGCACCCGAGGATGTTCCTCCTGAACTCGATTCTGAGCTATTATAGATACAATCCTGGGGGCTATGATGTTCCAGTTTTTGGACCCGACATACACAGTAGGTAGCTCAACGTCGGCTCCTTATATATAAGAAAAACTCTTGAACGAATTCACGGTTCACAATAATTGCAGCCTGTTAAGAGCACATCAAATCATAGGATCTGAGCATTACGGCTATCAACAGAGCAATGTCATTAATTAATGCTACTTACTGGTACTTACTGACCTCCGTTCACAAAGCCGCGAGTGATAGCTAAGCTAATCACTCCTGGACTTGATAAATTATTTTTTACTGTTATTATCATTGAAAAATTAAGAAAATTAAGGTGATTGAGAGACAGGATCTTCAGTTTAGAAAAGCTGATGACTTCTAACGCGAATGCAACGACTTCGCGCCCTTCTCACTAGGGAAATTGGTCGGGCCCTCCTCGCTTTAACTCGTCAAAAAGGGGGGGAGAGGCAAGTCAACGACGCGCCCGTCGACCATAACTTTTCATAACTGGGCACACGCCCATGAAGCGTGCACCACCTCGGCAGTAATAGAAGCAAATGCTGGTTGATTGAAAACATTTCTAATAATGTTGGCTTGATTTCAAACAGAACCCAGTTGTCTTAGAGTGGATTCGTAACGGACATTGCATCCCCCAGGTTAATACCCCAACTAATAATTTATGTATAGTATAATTATATTAATCTATTACATAATATTATTAATAATGAAATGTAAGCACCATAAATGACAATATATTTCTAATATATTTTTTGAACACCAAAAGCTAACGGCGCTGGTGGATTTATGCTTAATCTTAAGCATATCTATTTAAATAAGTATATCTCTAATTCCCATTTCATGATGGAGGATTACAGAACTGCAACAAAAATGTTACAAATATATATATCTATCTAGGAGAATATTACCTAACGGCCTCTTGTTCATAAAAATATCGTACAACAAAACTAATTAAATGAACTAAGTAAATGAAAAAAAAAATAAAAAAAAAAAAAAAAGAAAACGATATTTTACAAATAGTGTATTAATTCCCCGACAGTGCCAAAAATGTATAGGTTTTACCTACAAATTCTATGGACATGACGTTATCACTCGCCTCAGAGAAACGTTCCAATATTATTTGATTAGTAAAAACATTTTACCATCTACCATATTTATGATTGGAAAAACGCGTAAGTTTGACACGTTATTACTTATATTAAGTACTATCCGGCCTTACTCAAATTTATAGTCGAAGTTTCGACCTAGTCTTCGGGTATGTCCGATGCCCATCATCAGGTAAGTTTGCGCCAGATCGCGGTAGCCGCGACATAAACATATATAAGTACTAATCTACCGTATTGTACAATAAAAAGTTATGCCCATCTTATTGGCGACCTTGCCTAAGCATGCCCTGGCGTAAAGTATAGATGAGGTATAGGTACAAGGAGAATTGAGCGACAGAAATCAATAAATCACAACGCTATGACGATGAATTTAATTTTGCCAGGCGTTGAAATCTTAACATACTTAAAGCAAACGAATGAAAACAATATTTATGTTTTTTCCACCATTTACAATGAATTGTATATATATAAGATATAGCAGAGGGTGTCTTGATATTCCTTAATTGGCCACCTGAACCCTGATGTCCACTGCTCAAATAGATTCTCAACACTAGCACAATGTGTTTCCCCCCGAATTTATACTTTCATCGTCCTTTTGCGGGACTCTTGCTACCATTCGAAGCAGCTTACCCTGTGCAGCAATGCTCTCAGGTCCGCGTTTTTACCGAGAGGAATACCAACCGAGGTATAAGACTTAATGGCATCCCTCTCAAAATACCTTGCTACAGTATAAGGGCACTTATAAATTATGGTGTCAATTCTGTATTTCTAATTACGTTAGCCCATACGGGGTAAGTACTCTTATTTCTTTAATGCTATTGAATAATAATTAAGCAATAAATATATAACAAAGTCATTTTGTACGGTTCGTCGAATGTTAGTCAGTCATCGGTCTGAATTGTCATTGATGATAAGCAGTGACCTAACTACGAACAATCAAGTCAAACGGCTCCTCACATGAGCGTATAAACTGTGACATGTTTTTCAAAATATTCTTTTACTTGGGGTCCCAAGACATAGATAGTTTTAAATAATACGGCTAACTGAGTATCTACTAGGAGTACTCCCATTCTAAAAAGATAATAACTACCGAAGATAATAAAACCAAAAACTATTAGCACTATGTACAGCGCTCGAGGCGCAAGTTTTTGTTCCGATTAAAAAAGATAATGTTAACGTTTGTTCCTTCGGCGTTACAATAGGTATTGCAGACATTACAAAGAAATCTGCAAATGGAAGTGACCAACTAGTACTATCACTAAAATATTTTGAGGAAAATAAGGCCATCTGCCCAGCTACGATACTAAAGTATTATTAATGTGTTAGTTACTAAAACATTGATCCTGTGACGACAGAAAACATAATACTAACGCATAAAAGACAGTGTAAGCCAGAAACCTCTCAATATATCAGCAGAAGAATCAAAGAGGTGTTGCGCGAAAGCAGCGTGCATGTGTCGACCTTCAGCGCGTATAGTGCGCGGCACGCCCACCGCGCAGCATCGCCACATCTGCAGCGCGCGCCTCTGGCTTATCGTTTAGACACCATCAGAAAAGCAGCCGGTTGGAGCAGAAGATCCCAACCATTTGCTAAAGTTTACGATCAAAAATGACATGATAGTGCCGATTTCGCCACTTCAGTCCTACTTTGTAATAATACATGATTATTCTAAATCTTAATACATACAAAACTTTTAATCCTACGAATTTAGTATTAAATATAGTAATACAATTAATGTGACTAATGACTAGGGTACCTCCCTATATATATATATAGGTATTGTGTTAGTGAAGAGAACTGACATAATAAAAAAAATAAAAAAAAAAAAAAAAAAAAAAAAAAAAAACCAACCCCCTGTAATTTTGTTTTGATTTATTTTCTGATAATATTTTCATTTGGGTTCATGTGACATTAAAATAAAAACTCTTACCTTTTTTTTTTTCAATGTCTTGTTCGATAACACAAAATTTTCATCTCTAAACATCTACATGTTGTTAAATATATCTGAAGAATGAAGCGACGAAATATAATATATGATCAAACGAACTTAACAAGTGAAGTTCGATCGATATTATATGAGTACGCTTCATTCGAAGATATACACTCCCACCCACCCAGTTCCCAGTATTTATAGAAAATTTTGTGTTTCGTACTCTCTAAAAAGAATGACGAGCTGCCACAGTGCCTACACAAAGGAAGTGGTTGAAAGTCAAATAAAAAACTTTTATTCTCTTAAAGTGTGAAGTTGCCAGCAGGAAAAAAGGACTACATGTTGTTAAATATATCTTCGAATGAAGCGTACTCATATAATATCGATCGAACTTCACTTGTTAAGTTCGTTTGATCATATATAATACAACACATTTAAAGATAAGCAAAAATATAAAATGGGCATAAAACGTTCAAAAGCAAATCAGAAGCTAATTTTACAATTAGAGACTGTGTTCTGTACCTTGTATCCTCTCCAGGCGCATTCAAATGACAAATTATATTTTCTGAGATTGAGTTCTATACTGTGAGTGACGTTGAGAAACTCGGATCAACATGGTGCTGTGTGCACTATCAATTTATAAACCAACTAGCTGCGCCCCGCGGTTTTACCCGCGTAGTGATGATTGATGACGATGATTATGATGATGTGTTATTCCGGGACCTGAAGTATCTACATACCAAGTTTCATCGAAATCCGTTCAGCCGTTCTGGCATGATTGGGAAAAAGACATCTATCCATCCATCCAAACTTTCACATTTATAATATCAGTGGGATTAAATTAGTGAGATTACTTACTTGGTCCTCCCTGCGTTCGATAGAGAGATTTAGTGTTTATGCTGGCCTTTATTTTGCACAGCAAGTCAGTTGCTAAATAATATTATAGATTTTATGGTGTGCCAGATGGCCGGCCACAGTCTGTGTCCCGCCGCCCGCGCGCTGCACTCCTCCACACCCCGCGCCACGCTCCTCACCCCCGATTGAGATTTATCCTCCCGAAACATCCCCTGCAAAAATAGATTATTCGATTTATATTAAGTTTCCGCAATATTCGTTTAGAGGGACGCCGGAGAGAGGTAAACAATCGCGCTGCGAATTTGTTCCTTTGTATGAAGGTACGAATTGCGAAGGGCATGTCGCCGAGCTATTGTCGTTACTAATGACAATGAGTAATATTAGACGTCTAATTTCCTATCGACGCGTGGACATCTGTTGCATTCGAGATTCGCTCTCACACTCACAAATACTTCCCATTGCGATGTTGCTATGTATGCGACTCGATTTATTCAAGCTCACAGTCATGCGACTCGTTTACAGTTATGGCGACAGGCGAAACGACGCTTAGCGAAGGACTCTGTTTTTATTCGTCCTCGAAATGCAAACGTCGTTGGAGAGCAAACAAGAGCGTTTCAATGAAATAGCACAGATAAATCTCTGGGAAAATCGCGTCATAAAATAAAACGAGAGCTAATATACGAAGCGCGCAATGCAAATTTGCTATCGCGATAAAGGAACGTGAAAACGAATGAGCTTATATTCCATTTTACATAATCTCTGTCTAGACGGAAGCTGACCGGTACTTTACTCGCTGTTCTCTTATTGAATGTACGAGCGAGGCTTTCGGAACTCGCCTCGGAACTGGAGGTCCACATTTGCCACCTACACGTTTGTTTGTGAGCTACCTTTACGGATGAATTACGAGCAATTTCATAACTTTGTACTACGTTCGATTCAGACGGGGCCTCGTACATTCCGGCATTTTTAATTATTTTGTGTGGAATGTTAGTATTTGCTTTTCTTTCTCTTCGCTCTCCAATTTTTTTCTAAAGTACAGCTTATTTCGCTTCTGTATAATGAGCGTGAACGCAGTGACCGATGTGTGGCGGTCCCTCTGTATCATGTTTCGCGGTGTCAACGGATGCCTCTCAGTTCGGTTCTCATTAATTCTAATTACACTCAAATGTTTGGGGTTTCATGGGAAATGGAACGCAATAATCCCTTCGGAGGTAGGGTTGTTAATTTAGTTTAATTATGATAAACAATTGGTTTATGATAAGCCCTGTTTATGTTTTGAGGGGTCTTTTTAAAATGGTTACGTGCAAAAAATGCATGCGCAGATTAAATTTGCATAATAGACTAAGGAGAGTGGTGTACTTCCAAAAGGAGGCAGAGGCGGAATGTTTTCCGAGGGGCTCGGATCTAGGTTGAGCCAGTTAGCGAACAAAGGGTACAAAAGGCTTGGATGGCTGTTGGGGCCTATTTGATGCTTTGAACTTGTTATTTTAATCTTGTTTTGGTTACTCACGATATACTTAGATTTATGAGAAACAACTGCAAATTGTTTGGAGTTATTTCATTTCACGAGAGGACTTACACTTAGGAGATTAAAAGTCGTATGTTATATTCGTTTATATTCCTACTTCTTGTTTCTTATGAAAATCACCACATTCATCCCAATATCACTAAGTACCTCCAATGAGCTACTTTTTTATATATTTTAAAAATATCACTTAAATTTGATAACCGGCCGCTTGCATCAAGCATATGCCTTTGAAACAATTTCAAGTAGACAAATTAAATTAATTAATTCATTAGCATCCCCTAGGCATTAAAATTAGGTTAAACTCATATTTCCTATTTCTGTGACTAATTTTAATCCTTTTTAGTGATATCTGAGCAGAATAAATACAATAGAAACTAAAGCACGATTCTTGTCAAGCATGTGGCTCACACATTTGGTTATTATGAACTTCCGTCTTTTTTATTTTTTTCTTGCCCCTTTTGACCAGCGCAATGAGTTCATTTATTCAATTTGGCCAATGAAAGCCGTCAAACAGTTCTCAAAAAATCACAACGACACGAGCATCTCATGTTTCATTTTTTCGGAATCCAATCGGAAAGGGATTTATTGGAAGGACAATTTAATGCCGTTTTGCTTTTACGTTTTTATTGTTCTAATTACATACTAATTTAAATACGTATTTTCGACATTGACGTTTAAGTAAACGATTCAGAATATTGCATAATGCGAGTAATTTATCAAGTAGTGTCTCTTCTTGATAAATTACTAAAGAATAGATCAGCATTACATTTTCTGCGAACGATGATTTTTGTAAGTTGTGATGACATCATAGGAAGCGTTGAAGCATGACCCAATCACTTTTAGAGTTCCACGATATAGTGAATTGAATATTATAATTTATTTAAACTTTTTAACTTAAAATCTCATTGACTGTAATCATAAGTATAGTAGTTTTTAGATGGAAAACTACCATTCCAATTGGGGCTTTGGTGCATATTTGTCTCATCAAAATTTATTAATAAGCGATAGTAGTTATATTATTTATTATAATTGATGATGGGTTGTTATTAATTATAATTGATGATGGGTTGTTATTAATTATAATTTATGACTTTGCATAACTTTTGACTTATTTAATTTAAGTAAATTATCATGTAGTCATACAATTATTATTAACAGAGTTGTCTGACTGAAGACTAGTAATAGATTTTCTAGTCTTCAGTCAATATTTCGAAGTAAAAATATGATGTAAGTATATTAATTTGTTTTTGGACTATGCATGATGCTCAAACTATTTGAAAACTATGACAATAACTCTTTTAAAGTCTCTTTTAAAGATGCAGAAATTCGGGAAAACATAATCAACAATAATTCCGTTTTGGCAACCCAGATTACTACAAGTACATTTACATAGCAAATAGCAAAATAATATAGGACACTATCTCCGTGATCTCAGATTTACACTTGACGCTTTTTACTCTTGAGAACTCTAAGCCGATTTGCATGTAAAGTTTAAGATTCAAATCTGGTGAATAAGTTGAACCTGTGAATTTAAATAAGGCTGGCACCCAATCTCTTATTTATATTTTCAAGTGTCTAGGTCCAACGCTGGCAGACTGCAAAGTTGCTATAGACTACATAACTGTACCGTGCAACGACCATCCTTGACAGATTGACCGGTATGGTCCGTGAACAGTGCTGTTCCCAAAGAACCATATATCTTGATTATACATTTACTCTAGTTCAATTCAAGCTTTCACGTATAAACGTTTTGTTTAAAAACGTAGACATAGTGGCCAGCCTAATACTGGAGTAGTTTTCAGATTTAAGGGCCTCCGAGATGGCCTAGCGTCTGTTGTCCTTAGATAACTATGACAAGCAACAGCTTGAAAGGAGACGGCTAAACATATCCTCCGAAGCACGAAAGCGCTACGTTGAAAATGCCACTAGCGATCACCCATCCTATGTATGACCGAACAGTACGTAGCCTAATCCGGCTGGGTATAGGGTATATGTACATATGTACATGAAGGTTGCTCATAACGAGCTCTTCGACTTTATTGCCTTCCTGTTATTCAATTGTTTCAAAAGAGTATAACACTTGTGTTGAATAAAACTCGCTGAAAGCATTAAGTCTGTATTTATCACAATTCCAGCCAGCTATGTCTAAGTACTAACGTCTCTAGGAATGTACACAGCAAATCTAGGAAGTACCGTAAGCGACTATGGGTCATTGGCTCATGAAGATGTCAGGTGAGCAATAAAATTTATTTTATCAGCGCCACTATCGTTAATATTTACAATGCGATGTGATGGGAACTGCAACACAGGTTATATTGTAATTTATGTTATAAAGTTTGACCATTCGTTTAATAGACAACTTTGAGTCTTTTCAGTTTATTTTGTTGAAAGTATTACATGTCTTATAAACTTACAAAAATTACCACTTAAGTGGACAGTTCATGAAGGTCTAAATGAGGTCTAATCGAACAAAATTTAATTTAATTTGCTAATTTACCAATGCAAAAATATTTTCAAGCGACCATATTTTTCTTTAAACTGTTACTACGAGTATAACGTGGAACTTACGCATAGTCGATATCACGATCGACAATTGTTTCAGCTTCATCTGTTTCAGATGAAACAATCGTGAGATTCAGCTGTTATTGTCACGCTGAGAAAAGATGCGTTATAAGGTTATTTGATAGATTTCAATATAAGAACTTCTAGAACTTAGTTCGGAAACTATTTCCAAACGTAACGTTATATGTAAGTAAACTTAATAATGCCGTATCATTATCATTTATCATCATCATGATGATAATAAATGATAGACATACGGTTAAGTCTAAATAAGTATGACGTTTATGAATGACAAAACTAAATTTAGATCTTTTTATCAAAATGCTGGTAGTTTTCGGTAAAATATGCCGTCACGCTATTGCGTCACCATTTAAACTACCCCGAAATTGTATAAAACCGATATAATATTAAAGATTTTAATAAGTAAAGCTTTGTAAGAAGTTATACGAGTTTGCATGTTAGCGACATTAAGAATTTAAGAGATTTTTAGCTAGCTATTTTGAATGATTAACAGAATTACAACTATAATAACCGCTCGTGTATATTTATCTGACAGATGATACTCACCTACAACCTGTGCTCATTATTAAGACAGAATTAAGAAGACATTTCCTGCATATACTAGTTATAGTTATACTAGTAAGCTGAAAGGGTTTTGGAAATTTATTTTCTAAGAGGTGGTAAAGTTGCAAAATGTCATTATCAGCCATTTTGAAGTCGAACTGAGAGCAGTGTGGAAGCAATTTAGCGGATGCAGCATTCGCACACTAAGAATGAATAAAAAGATATTACAAAAAAGTGCTATGCATATGATGAGGTCTAGTTTTAACTATACGCCTCATTTTACGTTCATCTCTCAATAGAATATCTTTACAAATAATAACTCACATGAAAATGGTGAGCGGTGGCCATCCATCGAATATTGCTGATCTAGGGAACGTTTGTAGATATGTAGATTAATAAATGACGATGTTGTCGAAGGTTGAACGTTGCATGACGGCAAGCTCAGAGTTACAATGAAATGCTTTTGTTAATATGCCTAGAATAAATACGTACAGATAATTTATAATGGAACTTAGAAACTTAATGCAAGATCCCGTAGTAATGTAGCACCAGAATGTTCTTAGTGACGAAGAACTGTCTTGTGATCCCGCTCAGCGATCAAAGCTGCAGCCCGCTGGAGGTAGAGGCTCTGAACTAGGTAAATGCCAGTGATTTATCGCTGCGCGTTTGCTGAGCCATTACCGTGTCTCAATCCATAACCAATGGCAACCGGCGGCTAACAATTCTCGTTTATTTCCTCCATAGAGCTATCAGTGAGCACCATACACCATACACTCTTTAGGAATACTTGAAGGATGTAATAGCCCTGAATTAATACATTACAAGAGGACAATATATTTACACTAAAGACTTCTCACTCAAATAAATTGAGGTTGTTGGCGTCTAATTTTTTATACTTTATAGATCTAGCGTATGACGTTATGACTATCTCACTTGATGGTCAGTGACGATGTCGGAGATGTAGTCACGCTAGACCTAGAATGTTTCGCAGCTCTCAAGGACTGCTGCCTAAACACAGAATGTGTTTGATGACAGTTTGTCAAACTTGAGGGTGCAGGTAGCTACTGAGCTCTGCCTGAGTACTCGAAAATACTCTACAACCATGCTTGAAATTTAATAACAATGTTTCCTACACTAGAAGCTCAAGCCGCTGATGGAGATCGAATCAGCGTCCGTCAGTTTGACAGTCAACGAAAATGAACAACACACTTTATATTTTAACGTAAGGAAGCTGAATGTACTATAAAACTGTTTATTGTTAGTGATTCTCTTCTTCATATAAACTAAACTAAAATTCTAGAAAATAAAACAAGTAAGTTCTTATATGGTTATGATAAAGTCTAAATTAGTATGAGATTTATCAATATGAACAATAAAACTTGTTACTATTAAAATTGGGGGTAGTTTTAGGTAAATTAAGTCGCCACTTATTTGGTGCCTACTAAAAGTACCAGTAATTGGCCAGAAATTCAATAAAGCTCGTCTAATATTAGTCTCAGCGTTGTAAAGAGTTATACGAATTTGAATTTAAGCGCAAATAGAATACGAGCTATTTAATTTTTATAATTTTTACTGTGTTTTAGGTAGTTTGAGTGAATTAGGACCACAACCATTTATTCACGAAAACTTAAGTTATTGGTAACCCATAAATAGCTTAGAAGTAACAAATCTAGAAAATTTTTAACAACTGCTAATTCAATTTGTGCAACGATTTTAATAATACTATAGATGAATTTGTGAAACGCTTTGTTCTCGAATATACTCTTCATTTTTACTGAATGAGTGCAAATGAAATGTTTAATGTATGCAAATTAAATCAGCTTAAGTGATTTTTGATTTAGCTTCATCTAAATTATTTGTATTTAATATAATATAGTCTTGCTCAGCGATTTCGATGACGACAATCCCTGGACGGTGAGTACATCTGCTATTCAGAGCGAATTTCGTGTTTAGCAAAGGATTGTCAATTGATTCAGTCAAATTGATCAAACTGTATTATATACTTGTATGCTTTGTTTTACGTAGTTCCATAGATACAGGCGTATATTATGAAAATCCTTGATAGCATCTCTGATAATATAGCACAGCCATACAACCATAATTATCTTTATGTCATACATACCATATTTTTTTCGGTCGATATAATCCCTAAGAAAAATTTGAAAGGGAAATAATTTGGCTTGGTATTGGCATGTCATGAGGAGGGAAACAAAAATATATAAAAAAGAGTACTTAGCATGAATTTGGATGGACATAGAGGTAGAGGAAAGCCGAAGAAGATATGGATGGACTGTGTGAAGAATGATATGTTTATGAAAGGTGTGAGCACTGAGATGACTATAGAGCAAAAGCCGACGATCGCCAGACCTTCGTTATTTTAAAAGAACTGAAAACTTCTCAGAGCATGTTCCTATCAAAGGTAAGAGCGCTCAGTGAGTATGGGTTGGAATTGTGGGAACTTGGGCAGGAATCAGGTATTAAAGTTTATTAGTTTTATTAAAATTTCGTTATAGTCTAAGATTTAATTTATTTATATTTTCTTGGGATTAACATTAGAAATCTGTCGTCCACTTAGCACGGTTGCAACCCCTTGCCAAACACCCCTAAACTTTAATGAATTCTGATAATACTTTCGTCATAGTATAAGAGCTGGATTTTACATATATTACTTGGGGACCCATAAAATAATGTTGACTCATTTTCAATGAAGATTCATTTCTCAGACAGTTTTACATCTTGCCAGACACATCGAAAGTCTGTGTAGGTGCGATGTATGTTCACTGATTTCTCTATAATGATAGAACAGAGTGGAAGAGAAAACCCTGTTGTGGCGACCCTACCGAGTGTGTGATAATGACAGAAGAAGAAGAAGATGAAGAAGATAATCTCTAAGCAAATATCTAAGGACTATTAAGTACTTCTACTGTCCATCCAAGGGTTGTCTGGTAGAGATCGCTACAAGCGATAAGAACGCCCATTGTAGCACCATAATGTTTTAAAATTAAGTTTTGTTTACTGTTACATTTTTTTTTTTGCACTGGTTTACAATAAAGTGTTATTGTATTGTATTGTACTTCATACATGAGATTGACATGGGCTGAAGTTTAGTGATAACTTATTATCTCGATTATTCTATAAGACTAAATAACTAAATAATAACTAAATCTGAAAACTATATAATAGAATTTTGAAAAAAAATGAGTATAGCCGGAAATATTATATCATAGCACATTTTTTTTTTCACAACTTCTATTGTATTTTAAACTACCTAATTGTTTTAGATGAATATATTGAAATATCAATGCTAATATAAATGGACAGTTACATATTGAACTTATATAAAATATCAATAGAATAGAATTATTCAACCAATATTCAAATGAATAGAATGTTATTTAAATCACATGATTAATATATAAAAGATTAAACAGATTCTTAGCCGTTTAAAAATTCATCAACCGTAGAAAATGTGTTGTACAACAACAATTTATTAACAACGCTCCCAAACAAATCATAAACAGTTAACGGTTACAATATTAGTAGAATATTATTAAACATTATTTCTGTCAAACTAAATTATGATAGGAATTTGGGAAAAATAATTCGATTGTACCAATTTATATATCTTTTGGCTTTATGTACATGTGTGTTAATCGACAAAACAGAAAATAAATCACTGATTGTACACATAATAGTCTCAGTCATACTTATCCTACATAGATTAAGATGCTACGGGCTCGAATTGTTTGAATGAAAATCATTAATTCAACGTCATCCTATAATCCAATGTCATACAAAAATAAGAATAAAAGCATTGTAAACTCTAACGCTTTCACGGCTGGCGTTGCATGTTGTATGTATTGCTTCCGGGCTGTTTGGCCGTGGTCTAAGTGAAACTTGTGTTCCAGACGTTTCTTCGATCACTGCGGTCGACATCTTCAGTGGTTCAGGTCCGAGCAGCGACAAGAGCGTAGAACTCTCCTTCGCGGCGTCTTCTCTGTTACTCATGAGTACGCTTCTCACAAGTTTCACTTAGACCACGGCCAAACAGCCCGGAAGCAATACATGCAACAATAAAAGCATTGTATAAAATGTGGCTACCATTGGTGGTTCACAGAACTACATTCTATAAATAATAAGCAGTCCAGCACACATATAGAGACGAACAGATTAAGTTTTTAAACTGGGAGTTGAGAGTGAATGACTAAACCAAAAAGAAGACATTTCTAGCAATAACTACTCAACCGGATCCTTGAGTAGGTTTATAAGGTTTATATTATCTATCTATCTATGAAAAAGAATAATTATGTGTATAAAATATTAAACCGATTCATTGAATGAATTGATTTAGTCTGTTTTTCGATAGTAGTAGTTTTTCGTAGTTTCATTACTTTTAGTTTCTATTTTCACAACCAAAATGTGCATGCCTACAAATTATTATTTTTTATATATTTTTTATTTTACAAAGTTTTGTTCCTGTCCATGTGTTTTAAATAAATTTGGGATAGAATCTCCAATGATAATCAAGATATACTCTACTTAATCTGTGGTTGTCCGTGGGCGTGAAACCGAATAGTCTATAGTTATTTGATAAAATATAATTTATTTCATCGACGCTGTTGTTATGTGGGTAGAATGAGGATAATAATTTACATTAAGTTGTAAATCAAATGGTATTCGAAAAAGACCCGCTAAGTAAGCACAGATCCATGCAGATCAGCAGCTGTTATTACGTCAGAGCAAACATATGTATATGCAACGTCACCTCTGTGACAAATACGTCACGAAGTATTGGCGGCTGCTTAACCTGTTGAGTGTTGTCCACAGTGAACTAACTATAAGCTTTATAATAAATTTGTAAGAGGATTACTTTTAATACTTACGAGGTAATTTGAGTTTAACTGTGAACATGCCTCTTTATGCACGTTTATTTATATTGTAATATAACACAGGGAATGTGGGTGTGGAGACCAGCGAACAATAACATTGATTTGTGAACTAGCTGTCTATGTATATTATTAGTATTGTGAGTTAAGATAAGATACTTAATGACAATATGAAAACGAACTGTTAAACCATTCTCTCCCCGACCGGACTATGCTTACGTTTGCGATCGTTATCTAACAACCAGTCAACAGACGCTTTGTATCTTCATGATGTCAGGATACATATTAGAGAGTAATTAACCGACACAAGGCTAGCTATTAGGATAACTCTTGCTTCCATCACTCTCATCAGATTCTTCATACAACGCTAATTTTAAACAAGGAATGCAAATAATAAATTTGACTGGCTGGTTGGCACAGTTGGTAGCACCCTGCCTTCTGAGCCGCTGGTCCCGGGTTCGATTCCCGGACAGGTCAAATATTTGTGTGTATGAACATGTCTGTTTGACCTGTGTTTGGGTGTGTATATGTATATAAGTATGTATATCAGTCATCAGCTTACCATAGTACAGGCACTGCCTAGTTTGGGACCTGAAGACCTTGTGTGAATGTTGTCCCCATATTAAAATAAGCAAACATAGCGAACGCTCTGTTGATTTGTTATAGTACCGAGTTGTTTACATCATGTTTATTCAACCATTGATAATGACACCTTGATACGTTGTGTCGAGCCTGAACGATAAAAAATATGCTAATCATTGATAAATAATCTATCTGGAGGTGTCATCAGGCAATCAAATATGAACAAAGCTGTAGCGCCGGTTATATCCGTACTCAGTCGAGCTTACGGTACTTCATCGTATCCTATCAGCCTATCGTACCTAAATGCGAAAGTTGGTGTGTATGTTTGTGACTTGTTCACGCTCAAACGGCTACACCGATTTCGATGAAATTTGGTATCGGGATAGTTTAAGCCATGGATTAACACATAAGCTACTTTTATCCCAGAAAAAGTTTAGTTCCCGTGGGATAATTGAGATAGCGGTACAACCGTAATCCACGCGGGTGAAACCGCTTACTAGTAGTTGTATAATTTTCAAAGTTATATAAGCGGATAAGTAGTACAAATTGACCACGAATATAGAGCGATTATACCAAATCCCCCCTATACGGGGGAGGCATATGTCCACCAGTGGATTTCTAATTGCTGAGAAGAAGAAGAAGATACCAAATTTCTACTTTTTACAGAAAGTTTACATAAGTCTAAAATAGTTTGCTGTCACAGTGTATTCGAGGTGTAGTGTAGCAATAGTGCCCGACCATGGGCACTAATTTGGGTAACTAATTTAAAAATTACACCAACTATTCAAGCATTTTTTAAGATTCGGATATATTTGAAAATCTTAATCTTTCATCTTATTTTTTTTTGTTTGATGATATTTTAATTGTCTTTTGTGCCTACAACAAAAAATATTAATACAAAAATAGTGTTATTACTCTGTGTGCTTATTTACTTTGCACCCCTTTAAATAAAATATTAAAGGATTATTAATTATTAAAAGCGAACAATAACATTGATTACCGGCCGTGGTGGTACCGGCCTAGAATAGTACTCCCCCATCTCTTCCCGCGGGTGCCGTAAGAGTCGGCTAAGGGATCACGTACCAGAAGGTGGGCAGCAGCGCTTTCTGAGGATTGGAAATCATACTGCGCTCGCCAACCCGCCTGCCAAGCGTGGCGAGTATTGGCAAATCCTTCCTATATGGGGGAGGCATATGTCCAGCAGTGGACGCACATGGCTGAGAGAAGAAGAAGAAGAATTATTAAATTTCCCAATAAATATATGTACCTACTGCATATATAATATTAGCCATCCACAATGTTCTCGAAGCAGCTCACAACAAAACACGTGCATGTAGGTGGGTACAGTTAGAGAGAGAATTAAGGTACTTACATACTTGCTTACAAGAATTCCGTATTTACCTTAGGTGATTATTTACATAGAAGTTCTCAGGAGGCTTGTGAACGTATGGGTACCTATCTAACTACACTCGTATATGGTCAAGTGAACGGTGGATCGTCTTCGCCGCCGGAACGTCTATTTGTCTTAACGCAATACCTGTCAATACCCGTCCCAAGTTCATTGGCACTCCCACTTTGGCGCATCCATTGCGTAGATTTGTGCAATGCACTACCATTCGTTCAACAGGGACCCACCGAACTGGTATCCAGTCTCGTAACACGATCTTTGGTATGCCATTAGCTTGTTTACACGTCAAATACTAAATAATTATACTCAACACGAGCTTAACCACGTTTAATTTTGTTAAGCATTGATTTAAACCCTGAATCGGCTTCCATTATTCACAGCATCCGCTCACGTGTTCCTATCAATATGTGTATTTTGAATCAATTAGCCAAATTATTTAAATTGGCAGTCACATCATTCACACGTCTCGCAGATTGCGGTACTTAATTTCAATTTGTCAACAATGCACCGTTATACAAAGTCTTTAGTTCTGGGAATATACATCTAGTCGATTTTTAACGAGAACAGAATATCTAAAACTGTACATCCCATACCAGCATTCGCATGCATTATAACTTTGTCTTCTAATGCTAAATTAAAGGTCGGCGACGCAATCCGACCTCCTTTTATAGGTACTGACTGTTTTGTTACATAGGTATATATCGGTCCTTTTTTCCGGTGTAAAAATTGAATTCATGGGAAGCAGTCCATTGAAGTGTGTTATTATGGTGTTATTTTTATTTACATTCTTCAGTTGAATTTTCTTAAGTTGAACAGTTTGAGACGGTCATGACTTTTCTATTATGAAGTTGGATTGGAAGTGAATGATATTTTGTAACCCGTTTCTGACTGCGTGTAAAATTTCTGTCAGCACTTGTACCTAATTTGTATGATGGTGTTAAATAAAACGGTGTTCAATATTTTGTAACAAAACAAGGAATACAAAGGGCGTTACACTCCTAAAGTAAACATAGAGCAACAAGCGCGAGCTGGAGACACGCGCTTGTGCACCGGCCGCGTCCGCGTCCGCTGCGTGCTCGTTGACGCCCGCTTCGCGTCGCACCTATCATCAAATTATCTCAATACATAGGTGCACTCACTCAAAAGAATACACGCTAATAGCTAGATAACACACAATACAAATGTTTACAAATTAATTGAACAATGATGTGTAAAGATCACATTTACACAATTTGAAATCAATTCGAAAGTTGGATGGGTGACCGGTGGTGAAATATTAAATTGAACTTATTTGTGTTTCAGATAGCACTTTTAGCCGCTGTTACTAACTTGATTGCAATTAACCAGTCGCTCAGATGAGGTTATTGACAAACTGAAGAAAAAAACGTCATTATCACAACTTTTGTTGCATCTCATCATCATCATCTCAGCCATAGGACGTCCACAGCTGGACATAGCCTCCCCCATTGATTTCCACAAGGACCGGTTGGAAGCGGCTCGCATCCAGCCCTTGCCTGCGATCTTAGTCAGGTCGTCTGTCCACCTGGTCGGTGGCCGTCCTATGCTGCGCTTGCCAGTCCGTGGTCTCTATTCGAGAACCTTTCGGCCCCAACGGCCATCGGTTCTTCAAACCGATGGCCTTGCATCTCAGATACAGAGAACTCTTTTTTTAACCTGTTATTTTTTGAATATTTATTCTTCTTTATAAATCGAGTTTTGGAAATTGATTTTCCAAGTGTCTCTTTTGAAGTCGAAGAAAGTTTCCACACGTGCAAAGCCACCGGCTGATCAGCTAGTATTAGAAATGAACTCACTGATTTGTCTGCTCCTAAAAATTCGTACCCGTAGAAACTTCAGTTTTCTTGTTAACATGGCGCACGTAACTGTGACGAAATATTAAAAAAAAACAAAGACAACTTAACGCATGGTAAATATATATCCAATGATAACGTTAATTCTTATATTCTAAAAAAAGTTCCTACAAAAATCAAATACATATTTGCATATCCCACTAATATTATGAATGCGAAAGTTTGTATATGTGTAAGTGTGTATGTTCGCTACTCTTTAACGCTCATAAGGCTGCACTGATTACAATGAAATTTGGTATGGAAATAGGTTCGACGCTAAAATAACAGATATGTTACTTTGAGCCCGGAAAAAATATAGGCCCCGTGGGATAATTGAGGTAGCGGGAAAACCGAAATCCACGCGGGTGAACCCGTGAGGCGCTACTTGTGATTAATGCTTCTTACTGCTTAGTCACTACTGTTACTGTACGTTCCTACGGAACGTTTACACAATTGCGGTTTTTATATTTTTAAATATCAGTTGTAAAAAATATTTTAATAATACATTAAGAAGCATAGAGTGTAAAATTTGTGTGGAGAGTAGCTGTATTCCCATATGCAAATATGTCATCGATTTATGTAGGACCTATGAACAATTTCAATGTACCTACTACTAGGATGCCTGATGGCTTATTAAAATTATATACTAATATAGATATATCAAAGATAATAGCAGACAGACAGACAGATAAAGAATAGTCATGTTGGGTGATCTAAGCGCTATATTGGTGCCCTTTTATATGCCTCGATTGATAAAAACCGAATCGACATAAAAAACATCACAATGAAGCGTAGCAGTGTATTACTTAAAATAGCGGGTCATCATTAGGAATAATTTTAATTAAAAATAACAAAACGGTATTTGCTCTACAGATAGTGAAAGTTGTTTAATCTTATGAATAAAGTAATCAATACATACAAACAAGCAAAACTGTGTCTAAAGTTAAAAGAATAGCTTTTTACTGAATGCATATACATAAGAAGTGCATTTGGTATATACGTACACTAAAACACTTTTTTTTCTGTCTGTTAGTTCTCATCTGTCTCCAAAACTGGACCGATTGGAACTTTCACAGACAGATAGCTGATGCTATGAAGGTGACACACGTGCTGATTTTGTTTTGTTATTCAATCAAACTTACACTTTCTTAAAAACAAAGCTTTCTTTACGGTTAAATTCAAATTCTCCTTCCGCTACCTTCTCTATATCCTATTTCTTTAATCACAAGCATCCGTGAGAAGTTGTGATGTGATATGTGATTGCATTGATAAAATGCTATAAGCGGAAATCAAATAAAAAAGTATTTAAAAATTTGGTATCCGTAATTTATTAAAAATATAAAATATTAAGATTGTCATCCATACATGTTATACCAAATTGAAATTAATCTGAACTGCATAAAAAGGTTTTTATTTTACATAATTTTAGTTAATTTGAACAAAAATATAACCATCTTAATGCTACAATTGAATAGGTCCAACAGAACAAGAACAGAAAAAAAACTTGAACCTCAGCATTCAAAGTCATCAAATTGATTAACATCTCAACTTAAATTCAGAAATAGCAAGGTGGAAGTAATGTTCAAACTTATCAAAGCAAGCACGGTAAGTCTTACATATGTAATTAAGTTACCCTATTACACTTTACCTTGCAAGGCCCACGATCGGAACCATGCGGGTCAATGGGACTAGTTCAAATAACAACCAAGTACCAATTAATTCAAAATGTAAAAGGTAGGAACCATGTAACGGTAATGAGTGGCTAAGGAAACTAACATTTTCACACGTACTTAATGACCTTAGTATTTCCATGGAACATGCACACATTCGTGTATGTTTAAGTGTATAAGTACATTAAACTCTGAAGTGTGACAAATTTCCATCATATACATAAAGATATCTGTATAAATTTGTGAATAAATCGAATCAAATATAACTAAATGAAAAAATTATTGAAAATTCAAAGAATGATTTGTGTTCATTTAAGTTTTAGTTTAATTTTTTTAGGTTTGGAAATAAACAACACATAACAGCTTTCTAGCGATCATAGCTTCGGGCTAGTGTGTGAGCCAGTCAGTGGTTCTAATGTTTCCTTCCCCCATTCCCAGCTCTAACCTTCATCAAATCCTCAGCAAGGTGTACCCTCAAATTTCAAACACTGTCACAAACAGTCTCTGAGAGCCAGTCAACATTCTATAAGGTCTAATGTGACCTTCGAGTGTATCATGATTCATGACCATGAAATGGGATAGTGGTCCAACTCTAGACCAATAAAAATATATTATTTGTTTGTTTTTAGGATTGTCATTCATATCATTTTATAGTAGTACTAGCTGCGCCCCGCGGTTTCACCCGCGTGGCGATGAAAAACGGTGATGATGTTGATGATGAAAATAAGCTTATGTGTTAATCCAGAGTACTTATAAAATATGTCCATACCAAATTTTAATGAAATCTATCCAGCCGTTTAGGCATGATAGAGTAATAAACATATGTACATCCATACTCACAAACATTTGCATTAATAATATTATTTGGATATTGTTTGATACTTTTTTTACAATACAAACGCAGAACAGATTTAGTTTTTAAACGTACATAAAAGGAGCTATTTACTTTGGTATTTATCATTTGATTGGCAATTATTGCTATGAGATATAATTTATAGACTTCTGAGCGATTGAACACAATGTTAATAAATAGAACGATGTTTGATCGCGTGAAGAACATTTAGTAATTTATTTACGGTCTGCTTTTGCAGGACTGTGACAGCCCTACATGTTAACAAGATCAAAAGAGGGTAGTTGGGAACTACCCGCGAAGTACGTGTTCACACCGGATATTCTCCCGCATTCTCGTGACCAACGGAAATTGGTCGAAACGGCAAGGTAAATAAATTACTAAATGTTTTTCACGCGATAAAGCCCCGTTCGATTTATTAACTATGAGGTACAACTTATAAATTACCCAAAACAAGGAGCGGTTGAACGCAATGCCGTCGAAATCGCGTACTATATTTTGAAGTCAAAACGTACCAGTCATGCATGACATTGGTAAATGAATCAGCTGTAACATATACTCGTTTAACGCTACAACAAAGGCATGAAATTTGACGTGTCATTGGCAGACTTTCGCTAGACTGTGACGCACACTCGGCCATGTAAATTAATTCACTAAGATATACTCTCAACGCCAAACGCTGATTCGTTGAGCCAAAATGCTGGCACATATTTGGCTCAACGAATCAGCATTGCAATTCAACGTGGCAATGCTGCTAGCATACTGGGCACGCTGCCATCCGGTAGCGGGTTAGAGCATTTGAGTTATCTATAGGGTACCAATAGCTAGTGGATTGCTCAACTCTTATTGTAGTAGCTGCAGTATTGTACTTAGTTATTAGTGTTTTATTTTAATAAATGCCTGCACCAAAAGGGAAAAAATACATGTTAACATTAAAAATAACTAAACCCTTAACAGACTATAAATATTCGCCGATCGTGTGCGCACGATGTAACGATGGTGAAATATCAAAGATGACATTACTTATACAAAAATGATTAATCTGATTAATATCTAATAACATCAGAATAATATTCAATATCACATTTATTCATAATTATACAGGTGCCTACATCAATTTATTAAATGAAGTGTCAATGGTTTGCCAATATAAATCAGTAACTATTAATTTGTAGATAAAAGTTAACTAATTAGACACCCAAATAGCGCTACACGGGTAAGTTGTGCTGTGCAAAGAGAAAAACCATAAATTCGTTAAGAATAACTTAATCAACTGATTCTGCATTTCATATGCATTTCTATCAAATCATATTAGATAATAGTCATGTAAGTACGACACAAAACGAGAACATACAACGAATTCTTTAATCGTAGACTTTAATTTCACTGAACTGTAAATCGCAAAATATTAATTTCGATAATAACGAAAGACAGACAGAAAAAATTTAGATCGGAATCCACAACAACAAAGCAAAACAAAACAATAAAGTTCCCTAAAATTATGTGTAAAATCGCAACACGGATGTAGACCGCAAGTTAATTATCATACTCAGGTACCCTGGGTTCCAATCTGAGATTGCGAGCTATCATTTAGGCAGCTGAGTGTGACGAAGCCAGCCATCGAGCGGTCAACGATCGGCGCCCATAATTTGGAAGGTCGCAACACGGCCTTCTTTCGCCGAAACATCATCAACTAATGCTACACTGCCCGTCCCGCGCGCCCGCGACCGGACACCCTGTATTTACCTCCATACACTAACAGTTATGAATGCTCTCGCATGTGTTCATGTAGGTTATGTTTCTGTGTCGACGCCGATTTTGGTTCAATTTTAATTTTAATAAAAACGAGTAATCGCTTTTACGATTAAACTCGCATCGTTTTATAATTGCAGGAAGGAAGGCGTGACGAATTCGTCGCACCCACCGCCTTAGAGCTAGAGGTTTTCGGATCTCACGGTGACATTATCATAATGGCTTAATAACTCTTTCCTGCGAATACCTTTGTGAGAACGTCAGGGACCAGGGCTGAGTCACAAAACGCGCATGATGCGCAAATTCTTTGTGTTTTGGAATAACATGCCGTCGTACCTACCGCATGTTTACGTGAATGGTATATTCATTAAGCCATACATTGAGATATTATTGTGAAAAAGCTGTTTAGATAACGTTTTTGAGGTGAAGGCGTGTGTGTTGTCAGCGAGGGTCAGGTCAACTGAAGACGGCTGTCATGTATTCTATTCAATCCTGTGCAGCCCATTCTATCTTCATCCTTGACTAGTATTTCCCAAGAATTGACTTTTAATTTAAATTACGTTCATAATTAAAGGTTATTCAGAATATAAAAATTCTATTTACCTTATTACTGGGGCTATTTTTATTAATCATCGTCGATCACTTTGAATTTCTAGTAAAAAATATTCAAATCATGATCTGCCTAAAAAGCATGTAACATGCTTTACAAAGAGATATAGTGACCTCGAAATGGGAATCATGCAGCACTTGTAACCGTTACAGTAACGAGGTCATTTATCAACTCTGTATTTGTTTGTGCCTCTACGCATTAAGAAAGTTATTATAGATATACATACAACTGATATATCGATATTATCGTTCGTAAACTTTAATAAGCTTACAAATACGGGCTGTAATTATCCGGCGTCTAAGAACTTTTACCAATTATATATATGGCTGCCTGTCAAAAACGAGAAGGCTCGTATTAGCGCTTATTTGTTTTTAACCGATTTAAAAAAAAGAAGGATTTTCTCAATTCTACCCGTGTGTGTTTTTATGTTTGTTACCTCCTCAGAACCTTCGACTGAGTGAATCGATTTTGATGATTCTTTTTTATTTGACAGCTGGTGCTTCCTGTATGTTCCCATTAAAATTTCATCAAAATCGGACAATCGGTTTTTGAGTTACACTCCAATAACTAAAAAGTGCTACGTATACCTCGACGACATTATAATTGCGGGTGAAGACATCGGTGAAAATACACAATGACAATTGATCCCGTGAGTAGGAAAGTTTACTGAAAAGGGTAAAAAAAAATTATCAAAAAAATGAAATCGACTTCAACAAGTGTGAAATAACTTGTCGAAGTCGGTACCATGAGCACAACATTTTGATAATAGTTTCTTTTGTGATAGTTCAAAAGAAACTATTATCAAAATGTTGTGGTACCGACATCGTCGAGTTATTTCACACTTGTTGAAGTCGGTTTCATTTTTGGTATTTCTTTTTATATAGTTCCTGCTATATCAGATTTAAATATTTTTTGTTCAGTGTAACACTATTTTCATGTATTTTTTAACTTTATTGATCAAGCGTTTGACCACTGTGGTACCGACATCGTCGAGTTATTTCACACTTGTTGAAGTCGGTTTCATTTTTGGTATATCTTTTTATATAGTTCCTGCTATATCAGATTTAAATATTTCTTGTTTAGTGTAACACTATTTTCATGCATTTTTTAACTTTATTGATCAACTTGGTCACTTGATGGTCAGTGACGAAGTGGAGATGTAATTCGCTAGACCTAGATTGTGTTACTATCTCTGAAGGACTGCTGCCTGAACACAAGTGTGTTTGGTGACATGTTAATACCGTTTAATTATTTAATAGCAAAAGTTTTTTTACTTCTCCATAGAAAACTCCTATCTACATTTAAAAGGCGCCAGTTAGTATACATATTCTCATTCATTTTTTCTTGCTTCAGCCTTAGAACTAAACAAACACTATTTTGAAGCAGAGATAAATTATATATTTGTCAACACATCAAGTAAATATAGAACAAAATGAGCGTAAATTGCTTAGCTATTTTTTATTAGCTATCATTACGATAAGCAGATAAAAGTTTGGTATTTAAATAAATCAAATGATCAAAAGAAATCGTTCGCAAAAATATATTTCATTCAACAGTTAATCAAGCTATTGTACCGCATACTTTCACTGACATGTTTTGTATGGCGTGTAATTGAAAGTAATGATGTTCAATATTATGTCGTGTATGGACAATGTACAGTTCAGCGAAAAAGAGTCCAAGTAAAAGCGAACTGTCTAAACTTTTAGGGTTCCTTCAACATAAACACAAACTAAATTTGTTAGTTTTCCGACTGCCTTTTCGTGCATGACATATACCCGTTGTTGTAATACCCGTAAAGTACCATCATGGTATATTTTTTGTACGTAACTACTCCCAATCTTTAACTGTCTATTCTAATTACAGGTTGAAGTACACAGAAGCTATATAGCTTATAGCTTAACAACTAATTAATGCCAAAATATTTTTGCAATTAGATAAAAGAGGAATTCAAAGTCATTCGAATGCCAAACTCGAGAGGTTGGTGAATCACGAATTATCAACAATCCTTGTGGAAGAGGACGTTATGTACTAGAGCTGACCGATACATCACAGCCGTGAAGATCTCGTGATTGTAATCGAACATCAAGTGGATAAATAACTTGATAACATAAACACAATACTACCCGTACTCAGAAGCTATAATCACGTTGATAATTCTACTGTTGCATAGACTCTTCGACTTTGATAAAAAAACCAAATTAATAGAGAGATATATACAGAGATATATCTCTGTGTCTGTCTTCAAGGCTTTCCCATTTGCTAAATACACAGTTTTGAGTCCTTACGTAATTTTTTGTTTGAAAGTCCTTCTTCTTCTCTCAGCTATGTTCGTCCACTGATGGACATATGCCTCCCCCATATAGGGGGGATTTGCCAATACTCGCCACGCTTGGCATGCGGGTTAGCGAGCGCAGTATGACTTACAATCCTCAGAAGGCGCTGCTGCCCACCTTCTGGTACGTGATCCCTTAGCCGACTCTTACGGCACCCACGGGAAGAGATGGGGGAGTACTATTCTAGGCCGGTACCACCACGGCAAAGTCCTACATGTTTATAAACTTTAAAAATACCACATATGAGAACCGTTCATGAAGGTTAATTCTGTTTGAACAAAATTTATTTTTGAGCCCGTAGGTCATCTGTAAAGTAGGTACATTGTTGTAATATTTTCAATTACTACGCCTCAAGATTTGTCCCGCCTCCTCTGCCTATAAAGTGAAACACCCGCGAGTCTGTTATGTCATCGGTACCTCTTAAACTCTTTAAATACGTTCTCGCTATTATTTCAAGTTTACAGAGCTCTTTTAGATGAAGATATATCAAATATAGTTATACTGTTAGTAACATCGCTTCGCAGTAAACAGCTCTTTGTATAACACAAATAGCTGAAATTAACAAAAATGCTCCTGCAGAAGATTATTGAGCCACAAATTGTTAAGTTATTTGTAAAAAACTGTGCCTGATAATATATTACTAATACGCCCACATCAATCAATCCATAGACCACTTATTATTTTGATATCCAACAGACTTCAATAAGCGGTTTCTTGATTTAAAAGCGGTTTCTTAATTTTAAAAGGGTGGAATAGAAACAAAATCAAACGATTTACCAAAAAAAACTGTTACAGCATAATATTTTAAATTAAATAAATATTGCAGTCTTCGGCAAGGCCTCGTAGAAATCTGATAATGCTCAAAAATATCAAAGAGATGATCAAGGCAGTAAACGGGTACTTGAGGGAAATGGGGTTCAGGTAAGAGAGTTTCGGATTACCTTCAGCCAGGAACGAGGGGGACGCCCGTAATATAGGGGAGCGGAATGACGGCTCACTGCGCAAACAAGTATCATACCACAAATTGCTGTTTTTAACAAGTTTATTCAAATTCGTAGTCAATTACAATTAGCAAAGTCGAGGAGCTCACAGCGAGAAGGTATAATTTGCTCACGCATCGATTCATTAAGTCTGAAGTGGAGGCATTACGGGCGCGACGGTATCGGCGGTGTTGGAGGCGGCGGCGGCGGCGCGTCCTTGTGAAGGCCGATCGTTTGTCCATCACTAATTGCACGTAAAACTCAAATCCGTTGATACGTGACGAGTTTGTACATTACGTAAACTTGAAGCACCAAGAACAAGGAAGTAACCTTTATATGTGAAACTATTCAAACAAATACAAGTTTTACATTACATGTTAGACACGCACGAGTTTTGTAAAAGATGATTCAAAATAAATATTTACATCATTACCAAATAAATAACCGTTAACAATAAATCAGTGAATACAAAATAAATGATTAAATCATTTTATTTGTTCAAAGGTGTAATCTATGAAGTGAATACAAAATATATTATTTAGTTATTGTTTACTGTTCAAAGAGTAAATCGATTTTAACTATATACTGAATTATTCAATTATTTTACTAATTTACTCATTTTATGCAAAATACCTAATTATCTTACACTGGGATAGAGCTATTAAAAAAACATTTTATAAATTGTACATGGACACATTATTTTCTTTCTATCAATATTATTCCATTTAACCGACTTCAAAAAAGGAGGAGGTTATATGTTCGCTTGTGTGTATTTTTTGTATGTATGTTCACCAATTTCTTCCCCATTTTTGGACCGATTCTCAAAATTCTTTTTTTGTTTGTGAGGGTACCTCCAAGGTAAATTTTAAAAAAAAAAAAAAAAAAAATTTCATCAAAATCGGACAAGCAGTTTTTTTTTTTCACACACTCACACCCCTGCCCTAGGATACCCTGTGTCGCGGGAGGCATAGACACACACAATCATAATACACAAACATCCAAGACCCGAGAACAAACATCTTTGCTCATCACAGAAATGTTTGCCCCGGCCAGGGTACGAACCCGGGGTCGCGGTTCCAAAGTCAGTGTCGCTGATCACTGAGCCACGACGACCGTCGAAGTTTTGAGTTACACTCCAATAACTGAAAAGTGTTACGTCTACTTGGACTTCTTAATTGCGGATTAAGATATTAGTTAAAATACACAATGACAACTGATCTCGTAAGTAGCAAAGGTAGAAAAAAAAGTAGAAGACAGTGTAATAAAAAGTTTTACCCAAAAAGGGAACCGACTTCAACACTCAAAAGTGTGAAATAACTAGTTGACGTCGGTACCATGAGCACAATATTTTGCCAACTTCATGAACACATGACTTCATGGGTTGGGACAAGTTATTTCACACTTTTGAGTGTCAAATAACTTGTTGAATTCGGACCCATTTTTTAATAAAATGTTTTTTTATCTGTCTAATTTGAGTATGATTGGTGCTCTCATTATTATTAGTACAATTTATAATGCCGATTATATTTGTTGCCACAATAAACAAATCAAGAGAAAGTCAATATTAATAAATAGCTAGTATTATGAGATGTCGCTCAAGCTACATACTGGAGGGCAAGCTAGGGCGTGGGCGAAATTAGGGCGGGCGGCGACGAGCGGGCGGAGGGTAAGTAATATTTGATTAAAAAAACTGATTGTTTGTATAACACGGTGCATATAACATTTTTATATAATTGATTCTGACCTTTGGCAAGAAATACCAAATAAAATAAGAAGTGTTTTTAATTGTAATCATCGGGGATGTATTTATTTAATCTACAAAATTTAGCTATTATCTTCTGAGCTTTGCAAATAAATATTATCTAATCTTATCTTATCTTATCTTATCGTTTCGGAAACTAAGCATTGCAGGTTTTGTAAATACATGATACCTATACAAAAGAAATAACTATCTTATACTGAAGCTGTAGTTGTAGCATCTTCTACAATATATAAAAAGTCTCGTGTCACGCTGTTTGTGGTCGCACTCCTCTGAAACGGCTCGACCAATTTTAATGTTTCTTTTTTTTCTATTTTGTAAGTATGAGAATAGTTAGATAGGTATTTTTCACACTCCTACCCTCACTCCCCATTTTTTAATCGCGATTTTAGTTTTGTTTTTATGAACAAATATCCAAATAATTTAACCGTCCGCGTCGCGTCCTACATCGTCGTGAAACGTATAAATAGAATCTACGACGTGAAATAATTTAAATGAAGTGTCGTATCACTTAGACATTTCCATAACATCCATAACAATTATGGCAGAACAACGCTAACCGGTTCAGCAGTGTTATAATATTAAACAAGCAATTTTGGTATGTGCACTCCAAATGAATGAAAATTGGATGAATTTGTGTATAAATAACTTGATCGTTACAACAACTACTAACAACTTCATCAATCTTTGTATACTTGTGTGTGGCCCAGACAGGCTAGGCTAGGCTAGACGTTTTTCAAAGAATGACCCGGACAGTCTGGGTCATTCGTTGAAAAACGTCTAGCGAAGCTCAGTCAAGCGCAGTATAAAAGTTAGTAATGACAGCCTAGAGGTTAAAAGGTCGACTGTCAAACTGATGGTCACCTGGTGTTATCCCCACCACCCGCGCCGCCGCCGCCACTGTCACCAAACACACAATGTGTTAAAGGCAGCAGTCCTTGATGCCAGTTAACATTCTAGGGATAGCGGGATTCTACCTTCGAACACGTCATCACTAACCATCAAGTGAGACCACGGTCAAACGCTCTATCTATAAAATATAAAATAAGAGCACAAAAAGTAAAATGTAGTTCATATTTTTTAAGTTTGATTCACAACAAAGTGTTGTGAGACTTCCTATCTGCGTCGTTGCATATCATAGCCGCAATCTGCGGAACGATGATTAATGCTGGGCGCAGTGAAAGCATTTAAGTGTAGTGTGTACATCTACATAGGTACATCTCGGACCGTAACAGTAATCAGACCCTACCACAAAATGAATGTACGTACCCAAAACACGCGTTACAATTTTTCTCTTAGATTGCACAATACGAATTTGTTAACGGGAACCGGTCATCTACATTCGTCTTTTTTGTTTGTGCACGGGTAGAAATTGATAATGTTGGTAATTTGACGCTCGGCCCGAGTGCCGTTGCCCGCTATACTAATGAGTTTATAATGGACAGAATAATATACCATGATCATATATTTTCAGAATCAATGTCTAGGTCGGGTATGCAGAGACATGCATGTATTATGATTGGAATCTATAGCAAGCATAACTTTATCTTCGTATATAATCATCAGCACAACACGTTCCCACTGCTGGGACACCAACGGTCCTCTCAGAGGAAAGACAGGAGTTTTGGCTTTAATCCACTACGCTGGCCAATGGGGATTGGTGGATAGGCTAGTAACTAGCGCATTTACGTAGTTTTTAGTCTGGCCTTTGACATATCCTAACGACTCCAAAGCCCTGGGACCGACAGCTTGACGTGCCATCTGAAGCACAGAAGCGCTTCATTGGTGGCTTGCATTACAATTAACACAAGTTCATGTACGTTAAAATTATCTCTTTATTCTCCAATACAGTCTTCTTCTGACTCAAGCTCCGATGCAGCTACCTCATATTGTAAATTACGTTTGCTATAAGAAGTAACAAAAAGTAATGATATCGTGCGTGTTCGGTAACATCTCTCAGATGTTAATGACACAAATCTTAATTCTCACATTGTTCCTGACATCTTAATGACTGAAACTGTTAACTAAAACAATGGAGGTGTCGGCGGTCACGCCACGGAGCGACGCAAACAAGTGTAAATTGTCGAAACCACTCCAAATCGGAACATCTAATTATGTTACTGCATGAATTTCCAAAACATTGCCTCATTGCCGTTCAATACGAAAGAAGCTTGGCACATCACAAAATTATCACGTTCAACCTCTGCGTGAGGCGCTAGCAAGAAAACTTGATCTCGGTAACAAAAAAACTTTAATAACTGCCTACTTCAGCTGTAGGAAATATTTTTGTATAAAACTAAATTAGACAGCAGCAGTCAAACCGTTGTGTTCCCTATTATTAGGCAGAATGCATTGTTTATCCTAGTTTGTTTCTTAGAGTTTCGCAGAATGTTTGTCACGCACGCCGAGTTAATGCGAAAAATAAAACTTAACCACGCACATATAAAACCGTTGTTCTAAAATAAAATAACGATGAGGTCATACGATACGACAGAGGCATTTCTGGAGCCCTGCTGTATCCCTGCTAATAAAATTGCACACCCGCGTATTCTTATAAAATAAAAGATAAACGCATTCCTACCAACCTTCCGTGAATCATCAGGATCGGAGCAATAGCCTGACTGTCGGAAAACAAGTCCAGTGGAAAATACCACCCTAGACGTCTGTTAAGTGAAATTATAGCGCTCGAGGCTCTGATTTCGCAGCTCAGATCACAGGACAATAACAATAGGCTTCGTGGATTAGTATTAATGAACGAAATGGAAAATCAAATGTACATATTTAATGACATCAAGCTTCGACTGTTTGATTTACTCAAAATAATTGTTGTAAGATTAATTAATGAATTAGATGTTTTGTTGTGATAAATGGAGAGTCGTGATGAAGTCGGTGGCAGCGGCAGTCGATGACGGCATGGCTTCCAGATCTTCCTTGTAATGTGTGACTCATGCGTTGTGGTCATGACCCGGTTCACGGATTTAGTTTGTTAGCCCTTACTCGTTGTATACCATGAGATATCATTTATGTATATAGCGAATTACTAATTTTACGGAGAATCTTTAAGTGCTATTTTAATCAAGGAAAACTCCAGTTTTTATAATATTACTCATATGTAGAAAACCGGTCAATCAACCAATAAATGTTATAGAGATACCTACATGTCTCTACCTGCAGAAGTCAAACAAGAACTTCTATATAGGACGAAATGATTCATACCTCACCATGTCCTTCTTCTATTAGTTTACATCACGGGTTTAAGGAGTTTTCGGCCTCCCGAAGGCATCTGACATGGCCGAATGACTATTGCCCTGGACAACAACTGAGCACGACAGTATAGCGTGCCCTCCGAAGTACTGAAGCAGTGTGTTGGAAATGCGGCTAGAGGTCACCTTTCTAAAGTATGATCAAGGAGTACGTTTCTTCTTAAGTGCATCAAAAGTGGAATAATAACTATTCAAAGTGGCAATGCTGCTATAATTTTGTACAATAGTGAAGAGTATGAAGAAATAGGTAAATACATGGATCTAGAATGGCCACATTTAATTTTATTTTATTAGTTTTCGTTTCATTTAGTATTGTTGTGTTTTATGTCGTTTTAGTTATTTAGACTTGATTAGATACCGTTATATTTCGTTTCGATGCGTGTCATTTCATTCTATATATTTTACTTCATAACTTTTTATATCGTTTCATGTAGTCTATCTGTCTTTGTCAATAATCACGCGTCGATCGTGTCTTCTTCTACAGGCTCCAATGCACCATTAGAACCCCACTTCTGAGAAACGTATTTATAATATATACATGTTAGTTGTGAAAGTTTTTTAAGGCTGATGCCTATATTAAAATAAAATACTAATTACAACACTGAAACATCCACTTACTGTAATTTAGTGTCAGGAGAAGCATCTGTTCTAGAAGTTTGTTTTCGTGAGTTGTTAAGGTGCTCTCATATCGGAGACAGCTTGTGGTATTTCAATGTAAAACGTAAATAGTGAACTGAACACATCCGGCTGATTATATCTAAAGCAATATACGAGCAAACTATATTGAGTTCGTTGATCTGAAGGGTTATTTTCTATGATTATGATTCCGTACAGCAACAAATCAGCGCCCGCTGACTTCGGATAAGGGGATATGTCCATTTGCTGCCTTTTTTATAGGTATATATCTGGAAAATATTAAAGCCGTATCATAACGTACAAAGATAGCTTTTATTGTTTATGTTCATTTTAATATTACTCGTTGCTTCATGTTTACTTTGCATACAAAGTGTTATTTAAAATAATATATATAGTTCTAATATAAAAATACATTTCTATAGACAGAGCATATGATTCTGATGATACAATTGTATATATTTGACTTGAAATTCATCATGCATAGGATTAACACACATATATATTATTAATAGCTGAGTCCCGTCGTGTCACCCGCGTGGTGATGAAAAATGGTGATAATAGGTAATGAATATAATAATGACATGTAATCTATGTAGCCCTATTTAAGGGTGTCGGCTACCACCATACCAAACTTTAACAAAATTGGTCCAGCAGTTTAAGCGTGAAAGCGTAAATAACAAACAATCTGACATTCACATTGATAATATTAAGCATGGCGTAAATAAAAACTATTAAACAGATGAGTGAAGGTCGTTCTTAATCGGATCGTAGACTATACATCATCATCATCTCAGCCATAGGGCGTCCACTGCTGGACATAAGCCTCCCCCATTGATTTCCACAAGGACCTGTTAGAAGCGGCTATTAATTGTGATAAAATAAGTAAACTATAGAATACTGACATACATTTCTAGTTTGAATAAATATCAGGATCGCTGACACCTATAAAATAAAAGCTTGTACTTACCTCTAAATATTCATTTTTATTATTACAAGCTTGCGTTTGGTCACTGTCTCACCTGATGTCAAGGGTTGGTTTAAAATATAGCACGTAAATTTATAAAGTACCTATTCAAGTGAACACAAAAATAACAATTAAATAAACCCTAGCATTTAAATTAACTCATCCAAAAGGATCCAATTATAACCCTTATTTACTATGTAATCAGTTGCTTCTATGACAATAATGGGATAACATAGATGGCTCTATGTAAGACGTGGTTATAATGTGAGCCTGTTGAGAGCCATCAATTACCGTCGTGTGTTACAAAAGCATGAGCCTACTTCCTGCTTCAACAGCGAGTAGCTTCTGTTAATGTTCCATCGGCTAAACAATATATTCCGTTAGTTAAAAAGTCGTGAGAATTGGATCCATTCAGGATGATCAACAAAAACTCCAATCTTGTGTGCTGTGAGCCAAGTGCTAATTACTGCTAATGTGCTTTGCAATAAAATTAAGAGTTAACGTCTACATATTAAGTAATAACTTGCAAATTATTATTGCATATCAAACAACGCACCTATATCACACTTCGATTGAACAAAATGCTTTTAGTGCCACCCGAAATTGTTTCACTTATTTGCAGATTTTATGAAGGCAATAACTTACCAAAACGAAATCGACCAGAAGGTAAGCTTCTTCCTTAATATTTAAATTAATTAGGACAATCTATTAAACGTTAGTTGTAATTAATGCTATATGAACTTTAACAACAGAGAGGACTGATACCACGGTTTTTAAACAAATACAGTCTGCATACTGAGAATAAGCGGCAAGAAACTAAAAGCAAACTCATTTCAGATTATTTATTGGTACAATGAGTTCATTATAATAAATAATATACAACTACAGCATCTTGGATTCCAAATTCCTTACTTTCTACGGACACAATTTGATAAAGACTATAATAGCAATTTCGTTTTTTCCCTCGGTTTTGTTTCTATGATTTTATTGTAGGAACGAGCGCAGTTAGGTATTGCTAAACTGCGCTTATTATTATCAAGAAAACTTATTAATTTACTACTTTATACAGCATATTATATATGTGCCGTGGTGGTACCGGCCTAGAATAATACTCCCCCATCTCTTCCCATGGGTGCCGTAAGAGTCGGCTAAGGGATCACGTACCAGGAGGTGGGCAGCAGCGCCTTCTGAGGATAGGAAACCATACTGCGCTTGCCAACCCGCCTGCAAAGCGTGGCGAGTATTGGTAAATCCCCCCTATATGGGGAGGCATATGTCCGGCTGTGGACATCCTATGGCTGCGATGAATGAATGAATGAAACAGCATATTATCCTCAATTTTTAATGAGATATTATGATTATATTATAATTTGCGATAATGTGTACTTTATAAGGCATATTCCTATGTATGTTAGTGAACTTGAGGTGGAGCTAAAGAAGCATATAAGGAACATATTTGAGATGAGATGTCTCGGAAGGATAGTTGGAGTAATCTTGGTAGATAAGACTTTTTTTTTCATACTGTGTAGATCTAGCGTTTGACCACTATCTCACTTGATGGTCAGTGACGAAATGGTCGAAGATGTTATCACGCTAGACCTAGAATACTCACTGGCTCTCAAGGACTGCTGCCTGAACACACTATGTGTTTGGTGACAGTTTTTCAAACTTGAGGGTGGTAGATAGCCAAGCAGGTACTCAAATATTGTAAAAGAATGTTGCGATGTCTTAGACCATAAAGTAAAAGTAAAGTAAAGTAAAATCATTTATTGGCCTTATAACTAGGAAAGTTACATTGGGCATGTCAAGTTACAATGTGTACATCTTAAATAATTTAATCTTATTATCATTTACTTTAGTCATAATCTAAATCAATCTTGTAAAGAATTTAATTTAATTTGCAATAGTAATTTTTAAATGCTTAAACCATGGTAATGGATTTATTCTAATTAATTAGTTCTCAAAGTAGGTAGTATGTTTTGTAGACATAGGTACCTAATGTAACCTACAATAATGAACACAATATTATGTTTTACAAGTAAGTATATGTAATAGATACGAAAGAATATCTCAATAGTCCTATTTTACAAACCACTGCATCAAAAGTAAAACTCTCGGAGCGAGCATTAATTTCCAGACAGCGTAAACTTTATCAAAATGAATCAATTAAGAATACTCGCCAAAATTCCATGGCAATTATGTGACCACGTTTCACAGATAGGGTAACGGTGTCCGTACCGCCCGTGTGCATGATCAGACACGCAAATTTTAAAGAAACTGATTGAATATGTAAGATCCACACAGTTCGGAAAGTTTCCAAAATGTAGAGCGTGTGTTGCGTTCTAGTTTTTCGATATTGCTTTGTAAATGATCCGCGGAGTGCAGTGTTGCTAGCGAGGGTATCTGACGATGTGGGCGGCGGTTGCGATGGCGATCGGATTGTGTTAAGTAACGGCACCTAACTAATTATCTATTAGAGACAACAATGGTCTCACGTTGGCCACGGTGCGGCGCGGCGGCGGCGAGCGCAGCCGCTTCGTGTCACACGCATCACGGCTCTTGTCACACACTACTTCCTTAATACAGTAGCATTTGAATATCGAAGTGTCAGTATGCTGATTGAAAACTGAATGCCTTTCTTTCGCTTTTTTAATTAAATCTTATTTTATGTACTTTATTACGCTTTACACTTTTTCGAACGTTAAGTCATCTTTAAAACAATTCCATGTTTTAAAGATGACTTAACGTTCGAAAAAGTGTGTGCTAGATAAGTTGCGTCTGCATTAGTTTTTTTTATTTCATCATATATTGAAATATCATATGTTTATTTCCGCTGTTAGATATTTTGTTAACTTATAGATGCTTTATTGCTGATTGTTTCACCCTAGAAATTTCGGGAAATCATAATCGGAAACGAAAATTAAACTCTAAAATTGATTATGAGGGTTACAAAGAACGCCATGGCCATGGCATATTGCACGTGGCCCTACCTACCTAAATGCTACTTTCGCAGCATTTTACCTCATGAAGTAACCTGCATGGCTGATTGGCCGTATTCTGTTGTGATAGAGTCATTCATCATCTATAGGTCTTATTATGTTATACCTATATGTAAATGTAAGTAAGCAGGTATACATGGGTGAAGTTAATGGTAGTGTTGGAAGAAGAAGGCCTAAGCGGATGTTCCGAAATCAGATTGAGGAAGTTCTAATAAAGGGTCAGGTAAGGAGTACTCTAAACCATCGCTCTTGTATGAAATGTCTGATGAGCGTGAATGAAGTGAAAGAAGTGTGTTTGGATCGAAGCATTTGATAGGCTGTGGTATCTGCATACCCCAAGGGGAAAGAGTTGATATATGTCATGATCATCCCCTATATGCCTCCCCCATTGATTTCCACAACAAACGGTTAGAAGCGGTCCGCATCCAGTCCTTACCAGCGATCTTAGTCAGGTCGTCTGTCCACCTGGTCGGTGGGCGTCCTATGCTGAGCTTGCCAGTCCGTGGTCTCCATTTGAGAACTTTACGACCCCAACGGCCATCAGTTCTTCGAGCCATATGCCCTGCTCACTGCCACTTGAACTCGCTGGGCTATATCGGTGACTTTCGTTCTTCTACGGATCTCCTCATTTCTGATTCGATCACGTAGTGAAACCCCGAGCATAGCCTTCTTTATAGCTCGTTGTGCGACTGTGAGCCTGCTCAGAAGGCCCATGAATATATATGTATGTATATGTAGCATAAAATCAATGTCAAAAATCAAGAATAGAGCTGAAGTGTTTTGATCATGGACATTCGAACGTTGCCATGATTTCTATATTTTCACTTGCCTCGTATATTCTAATCATGTAGTGTGTCTATATCTATCTAGGAGTTGGTGACCTTTTAGATAATTTTAGAACTCAAAAAATATGTATTGAGACGAAAGCAGTATAGTAATACCGCGCAACTCATAGCTTCGGGTGACGCTTTATCTGTTGAAGGCTCCTTTTGTTAGGCAAAAGAGTTGTTTGTCTTGTCGATTCATAACATAAAAAATGAGAGAGTAGGTAAGACCGTTATCAAAGCGAATGGAATTGCCGATGTGGTTTATTTTCTAACACGAATTGCCGATCAGTGAACGCACATCCAATGGGTCTTAATCACTTTCCATTTTGACCCATACACAAAGTTGACGTTGTTGCTGCGCTATTCTGTATCGTCAATGATAAAACCAGATTGCAAAATGTAATAGCCAATCAGGTCATCGAGGTCTATATCGACTGCCTAAGAAGTTCTGCAAATACTGACCACGCTCTAAGTGGTAATTTCATTCCTATCAAAAACTTACCAAACCAACCCCATCGTTCGAACGGTGCAATATAAACTCTTTGGAATAGTCAGCAATGATGAGTAAGGTATACATTATATACATTCATTCTGGGATACTAATAAGATAAAAGAAATACACTTCATACTTCATTTCTCTGTGGTCAATGGTTTTGGCCTTGGAACTATGCTTTGTTAGGGGAAAGAAACTGACTTTGGAAAAAAGTTATCACACGCCGGTAGACTTTGGACTATGGGCATTTAAAATATGTTATTTTAGTCTTAAGGTGAAGAAGAACAGTGAATTAGGCAACTCTTTTTTTTTTTGTTTGGGGTCATCCTGTCCTATCCTACTAATATTATAAATGCGAAACTTTGTGTGTATGTGTGTATGTTTGTTACTTCTTCACGTTCAAACGGCTACACTGATTTCGTAGAAATTTTGTATGGAGAAAGTTTAAGCCCTGGATTAACACATAGGTTACTTATAACCTGGTAAAAATATAGTTCCGTGGGATAATTGAGCCGTTACTAGTTTATAATAATTCTGATAGCTCTATGTTGCAATGCATCCAACGAGGCTCAAGCTGATATCTTTAGAAGGGTACTCATTACTAACTAAAGTAACTAATTCAAACAATATATATCTTGTATTAATCTTTTATTTATATATATACTCAACATTTAATATAATGCTAAGTATCTAAAATGATGTCGTTAATAGTCAGAAAATATTATTCATCTCTTAAACTATACCAATATTAAACTTTACAATAAAATCGTAATGATGTTACTCACAAAACTGTACATGCAATTACGCTAATTTATAAAGGCGAAAGTTTCTGTGTTTGTTATAAATCCTTCACGCTCAAACGGCTACACCAATTTCAATGAAATTTGTTATGAAGATATCTAGACCCTGGAATATCACATTGGCTACATTTAATCCCAAAAATAATTGGTATTCCCGTGGGATAAGCAAATAATTCAAAAATCTCTGTTACTCCTTCACACTGAAACGGCTTGGCAGATATTCATGAAATTTAGAGTGAAGATAGCTTACACTGGGAAAACACATAGGCTACTTTTTACCCCGGTTAAAGTATAGCTCCCGTAGTGTACGCGGGTGACACCGCGGGGCGCAGCTAGTTTTTATAAAGTAGCGTCTTCTTGTGTAAGCAATATAATTATGTATTACTCGTATATATTTTGTTACTAAAACGGACGTGGTTTTGACAATCTCCTTGAAAAAGACCACCGAATGTGGTTGAAACTATAGTCTGAACACTCTGACTTATTACGTTTCTGTGTTTTATACATTCATAATTATATTATATAATTTTCATTGGACTATTCATTATCACCCATCACAATCATCACCGCCACCAACATATACCTATGAAATATATATTTTCTGTAGATGTAGATATGTAGAATCATGAAAATTATTTTCCACTGTTTATAAGGGAAACCCTAATTTTTACATCCAAATCTCGAAATAAACACAGATACGGTTATTATTGGCGTGTATTCACGTGTTTCGTGTGACTGACATATTTGACGTAAACATATTACCCACCAGAACAATGAACTTCTTCGTTAGCATTAGACTCTATATAATAATGCCACATTATTCGCAAAGCTAAAACAAAAGCAGTTATAATGCCGTAATTTTATTCGTATGTAAATCGTCGGCTTAGAATGCACAGCTTCATTCGTAGTTGCCAAGCGTACAGTTTAAAAATGCTAAGGATTTTCCGTCGCAAATGAGAGCACTATCTGCCAGAACTATTCCCAGGCTACATAAACAAATTCAGCTCACACCACCGGCTGGTGCGGCGCTGGACGCGGCGGTCGCGGCGCGGCGGCGCGGAGGCGTCGACCGAGATTGGTCGCTTCATAGTGATAGTCAATCCTTTTATTACAAGGTAGTGGGCACATACTTTGCTCAAACTGACCTAGTTTCTTTGTCCTATCCTACTAATATTATAAATGCGAAAGTTTGTGTGTGTGTGCGTATGTGTGTAAGTGTGTATGTGTGTATGTTTGTTATCTCTCCACACATTCAAACGGCTACACCGATTTAGATGAAATTTGCTATGGAGATAGCTTAGACCTTGGATTAACACAGGCTTATTTTCATTATCACCATCATCACCGTTTTTCATCACCACGCGGGTAAAACCGCGGGGCGCAACTTGTTCTTCTGAACTTGTTATAGTAGTAGTATAGTAGTAGATAAATATCATAACTGAAATGACTCTGATTACTTAAAGTTTGGACAATGTCTCTATGTCCAATATATTTTTCATTTTATTTTGTACAATAGCTACTATGTTTTATCATCGTCATCATCATAATAATTTTAATATTTTCAGCTGTAGGGAGTCTTCCATGTTGGACAATCGTAAAAATATCTGACTGAATAAGTATCTGAGGTCATTCATCCCTTTCATAAACAAATAACGAGCAGGGTAAGTCTTGTAGCTTATGTCATTTTCTATCAGCAAAATAATGTTTTAGACTTATTCACTTTCTCCACTGATTGTATTTGTTGTTCTCGCAAATGTTTTTGTGAAGTGGAAATTAGGTATTGTAGGGGATACTTTCTTCACACTTCACATAGAAACTAGTCTAGTCTAGCAAAGTTAAAAATATTGAATTGACCATAAGTAGCCCTTTCGCCTACTAATGTTTTTTTACAATTAAAAAAGCGGTTAGCAACGTCCCATGTCCGAGCAATACAAGGCATGTGCTGATATCGGAGAGTAGGCACAAGATTCTGGCGCTCTCGCCATAACGGTATCCCGCTGGCGGCTCTGCACACAAATTAATGGTTGGCGCTCAAGGCCGCCTATAAGCAATCGACATAGATACATCGGTTTGTCGACTATGAGAACACGGCGCCTTCCGACTCATGGACGAGAATGAGGTCGAGAAAGTGGCCCCAAACTTACATATACTGGCCCGCGCCTGCAGCTGCCACAAAGCGGGGCCGTACAACACCCAACAATCTCACAAAGCCTCCAAAATCTTATAACTCTGAAAGTATACCTAATTGCTATCTTAATTATATATCAATAAGTTCTAATTGCTTCTATATAATGTGAATGTCGACTGGACATGACCGTCCGATTAATCAAAACTCACCTCACTTTTCAATTTGGAGTAGCTCTCACCGTTTATTGAGAAAGACTTGCAAAAAATCTTGTATCATGTAATACAAGTGAACGTATCGCTAATTAAATCATATCCATTGATTCAGGATATATAGAACAAGTGTTCTGCTCTGCAGTCCATTCACTAGAGTTGAAACCATTAATTCGAATAGGTGAACCACAAAGGTGCGCGACTCATTTTTGGGTGGCCGGTTTTTGCGCCGAGTTGGTTGGTTAGTGAGTGTACGGTTACTGTTAGCCGAGTTTCGACCGCCCCGCCACGCCACCGTCTAACCCTGATTCTTTCAGTTTCCAAGTCCATTTCGCACTCCTCTTGTTACCGCTGTCATCTTATTGTGACCGAGTTAACTGACAAAAAATATCAATCAAAATTCTAGCACAAAAGCCCGAGGCAGTCGCGCAGTCTGTTGCCCAACAGACGAACGAGAATCGAAACGTTTCGTCATCATCACTTATTTACTCACTTACTTACTTGCTTGCATTGTAGATCTATCACCCATCAATGTAATCAAATGCTTTATTTCTCTAGCACAAGTTTTGTCAGTATTGTCCTCTCGTACACATCTTCACAGATATTTCCCGCTGAAAGTTCGGGTTCCTCCCGATACGATATGTATACGTGTTGATCTAGTTAGCAACCCCAAATTTAAAACTCAACATTTTACTTTCTTAATATGCCTCTTGCTGTTTAGGAATTTAAGTTGATGTTTTTGATAATGATGTTAATTCTATTCATGTGGATCTCGGTCGTTATGTCGTAACGTGCATTTAAATATGTAATAGCAAATTCATCAAGATAAGTTTCTTGTAGAAATATGATACGAACCCAGTTATAGTATATTATAATGTAGGTCTCTAGCTCCTCGGATGTGGAATTCATAAATTAGGTTTATGGACCCAATTTTCTTTAGTTGCAATCGGGCCGAGAATCGTTCAACAGATATGTTTCACACTAAATATTATATATATAATTAGTCAGTAATAACGCTTTCCTGTGCTTTCACAAAATGCACAAATGACTTGTAAAAATAACAGTTGGGTGTGCGTTTGCTTATAGTTGTATTTAGTCTAGTTTTTAATGGCTCAATTTTAGCAGTTTTTTATTAAAGCAATATTTAGTATAGTTGCATATATGGTGACATAACATTAATTATTGAGCTTCTGAGAAACACCTCCATTTTTGGCATATCGTCATATTTTCGCGTTGACCAATAGATGCATATTTTGACTACTGAATATATAATATACACACAATAAAAAAAATCTTTTTTTTTAAATATTGGCGCTTATTATATACATTTTATACAGCATGTTTTTTTGAGAGGGGCGTTGATGACCAAGTCCGAAACCACGAGAGTTCGAGAAAATTCGAGAAAGGACTCGATCGTGTCCTCGATTTATAAAATTTGTTTAAATCGTTTATGATTTAAATCAACCCAAATAGTTATCCAAAAAAGACTTTCTGTATTATTGTAAATTATTGTAAACCCAAACCTAATGTATACTAAATAAATACGTAGAAAAAATAATCAGTATGTTATATATTGAAACGACTTAATTCCACAATTCACACGCTTTTAGTTACACTAAATCAGATAATATATACAATGAAATCATTTTGTGGTCATTGAAGGGTTAATCATGGACAATAATATTTGTGACTAAATTTGGAGGCTTGTGCGTAAGCGCAGCGTGCGTAATGCGCATACGACCGTTACTCCCTACAATAATTTCATCGGTCTGTACGAAGTGGGTCGGTGGGTGCATGAGAGCCAAATTATGAATATTCTCACAGACATTGTATATAGGAAAAGTCACTACCGTATTTACATTTATTATATCAGACACTATAAACTGTTACTTACGTCCTTCCAATCCAATTTTCAATTATTTATTTATGACAATATATTGTATAATAGAACAGTAAGTATTTTATAATTTAATAACTAGTTTTTAACATTACCTAACCTTATTTAATTGACTTGCTTAAAAAATATATATCTTGCAAAATTACATACCCAATAAATAGTTCAATATTGTTATAATAATATAACACAGTTGTAGATTAGATTGTTTATTCACCAATCTAATCTAAAACTGTGTTATATTTCTGATTTCGATGATGCGCGTGTGATTTGCATGAGATTTAGAATGAAGATAGCCTTTTATCCTGGAATAGCACACAGGCTACCTTTTATCCCGGAAATCGTTTAGTTCCCGTGGGATAAAAGAGGTACCGAGGGGCGTAGCTAGTGTATTATATTATTACAAAAACGGTTGTTATTTTTCTAATATCTATACCTACTAATATTATAAAAAGGAAAGATTTGATTATTTGTTTGTTTACATTGAATAGGCTCCGAAACTACTGAACCGATTTGAAAAATTATTTCATTATTAGGAAGCTACACTATCCTCGGTTGACACAGGCTATATTATATTTTAAATAAAAATAGGGATCCTCATTTATATTTAATATTGAAATTTTTTACCCGTGTGAATCCGGGGGGGACCGCTAGTTATATGTCTGGGTTCCAATTCTCTTATTTATTAAGACAATCCATTCATAAACAATGCAATAGTCGTTCAAATGTTATCATAAATAAACTTGATATTCCGCTAAAATAACAATTGTATTCGGTTGCATTATAGACAATTGAATTGCGGTAGAAATGAGATCTGTGTAGCCATTACAATTATACTCCAAGTAGAATAGCAAAACTAGAAAAAACGACGATTCACTGACAATCTATGTGATATGATCAATGTGTTAGTAGAATTGATACCCTGGTGTTTGACAACTATCTCACACGATGGTCAGTGACGATGTAGTCGAAAATAAAATTACGTTACACCTAGTATGTTGACTTACTCCTAAGAATGTTCTTATGAACATTCAAATTAAAATATTATGCAACTTGAGTAGCTAGCCGGAATCAACCAGGCACTGCAAAGTGTCCTACCAATACTATTATTACCCTCACCAATAGCTGACTCCGATTAATGACATCAGGGGAAAGCCCATGTTCGAAGTAAGGATTGATCCAGTGACCAGCTACTTAACGATCGACACCCACTACCGATCATTGCTTCAAAATTTACAAAGGTTATAAATTTGATTAAATAATACTTTTGAGTAAAACCGTCACTTAGTTAGTGACCGAACTTTTCTCGGCGTTTTCTCAAGTGTGTAACTCGTAATAGGCATATTATGTGTACATACGTAATACGTATATCCAATATATACATGTATGCATGTTTGTAATCCATGCCCTTCAGACCGATTCCGAGAGACCTTTATAGAACATATACAGGAAATGCTGGTCTAACAGTATGAGATGAATGTTCCTAGTTACATAGATAAGCACCAACTGTGATATTTTGTGTTGAATGTCCATCATAAATGAGATGAAGTAATATTCGTTATATTCATATAAAATCTGTGCCTGCAAATTTCCGTCTGCCTCTGTAGTAATAATAACTTTATCTCAAAGAAGGATTGTACAATAACAAAAACTATGAAGTAAGACGCGAGATATAGCATGCGACGTTCAAGTTCAGTGACTTTACCTTCCCTTCGGGATTGGCAAGAAGCTGCATTCGCGTCCTCCGAACCTGTTTGTGTATCCCGGTGCCGCTGTTGTGGGGATTTTGGTGGCCAATTAAGTGTACATGCAAGACGAACGGAATAAAGTTGGCGAGCATCTGATATTCGGGAATCTTCGGCAGGCATGCGATGCACGTAACTTCGCTCTGTTACATAACAATTAGCAACGAGCCGAGCCGCGGCGGGCGCCTGCGCCGGGGTCATTGGCAAGGCGGCCGAGAGCTGCCACTTTAGGTTCAAGGGTATCTAGGACAGGCTTACATGCCACCGCGTTCCACTGCGCACTGCATAACGCTCACGGCGGCGCGGCACGCCCTGCGCTACGCTGCTGCAGCCGTAACTAGGTATGCACTCACCTCTATCACCTTCTTACTCAGTGAGAACTTTTAAAGACAATAAGAGACTAAAAAAGAGTAGGTATGCACATTGTGAGCGAGTCCTTGAATTTACACTTAAAAAGCTACGGTGAATAAACGGTTAGGTTGCACGACATGACGCTGCGATTACCATGACTGTACCTCTGCTGAATAATTCATAAGCCAGTAATTTAGCCAAAATAATGACAGTTTCTTTTTATAGCCTTTGCTTAAAGTGTTTTCCCAATTAATGAGTGCAAACTGTCTGTTTAGAATCAATTTAGCGTTCAACCCCTCACCCTCCGCAAAGAAATTCTTAGAAAACCTTTATCTAAATTTCCTATATATAGCCATGGGTATACGAATCATCGAATTAGTTAGATAATCTTTTTATGAAAAGTAACATAAATTGATTACATAATGCGCGCACAATAGCATCATGTAAGCCGCACATACCTTTGAGCCGTTCTCTGTCATTAGCGTTCTCTCACGTCTAGAGCATTAGCTAATTTGTCATCGGCGCCTGTGCTTCGCTAATCAATATTACCTTACGTTTGGTACAAGAACATTACCTACTGTACTATATACATTTCATTGCTTTTTCGCGTTAATACTTCCTTAATTTCATTGAAAATTAATACAGTTCAAATTAAATATGTGTGTTTATTGCGTATAATAGAGAAGGATTATTATTGTACTTGTGAATGATTGCAAGAAATGTCAAAATATACATTTCTTTGGTTTATTTGATTCAGCTATTTTAGTTCGCACGTGTACCAATGGACATATTCAGTCTATCGTTTATCAACAAATATTATGTGAATGGTGACCGAAATACGTACATAATCCATCAATTATTAGTCATGAAATTAACTACGATATACTTGTATTACAAAACATTTTTTTTTAAAACGAGGCAATACTTTTCATAGCTACATAATCAATGTCCGAGAAATTACAGCGGACCGGTTAAAGCTGCATCAGGAATATCTATTAATAGAGAGTTAAAAACATTAATAATTATTATTATGAATAATGCTTTGAAAAATTGTCGGAAAACAACGTGTGACGCTGATCATTTTATGAAAAATTTACAATATTATAAAATAAATCTAATACATATGCGAACAAGTGTGTTTATAGAGCGATTAAGATTGTTATTGACGATCACAATAATGATCTTGAATGAACTTCTCGAAAACACCGCTGGCCGCTTGCTGACGGCTTAATTGTCCATAAAACTCGAAACTACACAAACGGTAACAATATGTAAATTCAACCAATTTTCTTTCATCTAAATGTAACGTTCAGGCCCCCAATAACATCGAAAATTTAACGTCTCTAATGACCCTAGATCTGTTCTGGAGGTCCCGTTACCTCGCAGAACTTTCCACTTCTGTCCAAGTTGTTTGTGTCACTTTGTAATTAAATAGATAATCATATTATTCATAAACAAAAACTAAAATAACTAATTACAATACTGCAGCTACTACAATAACATTTCAGCAATCCACTAGCTATTGGTAGCCTATAGATAACTCAAATGTTCTAACCCGCTACCGGCTGGCAGCGTGCCCAGAATGCTGGCAGCATTGCCACGTTGAATTGACATGCTGATTCGTTGAGCCAAATATGTGCCAGCATTTTGGTCACGCGTCGCATCGATCAAACGCTCTGATAAATTTTGGAATTACATTTTAATAGATTCCAAATATAAATAGATTATTATGGATTTGACGCCATCCAAATAATCGTAAGTCTAAATGTTTTTAAATTAACAATTCCGTGCTAGAAGCTGTCGTACCATAGATAAATTATAAATATGATCATAATATTGCAACCTTACAACACGATTCAAGACACGAAATATACTCGGATAAGTAACTACGTACTTCCCGAACTCGGAAACAAACTAGGTAAATTATATATGTGCTCCGGCATATCCCGTTATGAATTTCTCATAAAATTTCAAAACATAATACCAGTACAAAATAGTTTTGAGTTATGGTCTGATAGAACCCTACAATTTATAATAAAAACAAAATGTAAAGTGTAGAACTGCACAGCCCGTTATCTTTATCGAGAGAACCATCAAAGAAATCGTTAACTGCATCGAAATTAATTAATATCTGCGTAGGTATGTGCGCTATGTAGTAAGAACTGATGTATCCGTTTCTTCGGCGTCTGAATAACCCGCTATACAACATAATCAAGTCAATTACATCATTTACCTACAAAGTATTCGCTAAACTAATAGCCCTTCTTTATCAGAACTAAGGTAATAATACTGATATGATGCACGACTATGACGCATTGTCTGCGAGCGTCCATCACGAAGATCATGGTTTACAGGTCTTTCTGTTTTGCCTATAAATAACTATTAATAGGCGCCAGCCGCGAAAGGCAATCTCGCTGGATGGCAGCTAAGAACCCTCCGGTTATTTTATAACTAAGTTCATTAATGACAGTTGGAAGAGACTGGGAGTAAAGCGTGAAGCGTCCTGCGCGCTACACGGGTCTACGCAACAATAATAATAATACTGCAATAATGTCTTTTTTTTATATTGTATATATCTAGCGTTTGACCACTATCTCACTTGATGGTCAGTGAAGATGTGGTCGCAGATGTTATCACACTAGACTGCTGCCTGAACACACTATGTGCTTGGTGACAGTTTTTTAAACTTAAGGGTGGTAGCTAGCCAGGCGGGTATTCGAAAGTACCCTACCACCATGCTGGGAATTTCATAACGGTGTTACCTTCACCGGAAGCTCAAACTGTTGTTGGGGATCGAACCAGTGTCTGCCAGTTTAACAGGCGACGCTCTCCCTGCTGAGCTATCATTGCTTCATGTGTACTAAATATGAACATTTGAGTTATTTCGTAACGAAATTAGCAATAAGAATAAATATAAATGTGTTATATAAGATATAAATTAGGTATAACTGTGTCAGCTAGATCCAACAACCTCATAAATAAATAAATTGCTAGATCTTCAAATAGTAGGTACTTTTTTCTCTGACGTGGTCGAAGATATTATGATGCTAGACCTAGGTCTAGTATTCTAGAAGGCTTACTGGCTCTCAAGGACTGCTGCCTGAACACACCATGTGTTTGGTAACAGTTTATCACACTCGAGGGTAGTAGTTAGCCAGGCGGGTTTTCGAAAGTTGTCGATTTATATAATTATTATTATTTAATAGTGTGTTAATGTTAAAATGTCATTATTGATATGAAATTAAACCCTTTCCTGAATCAAATAATGTATATTTTATAATGTGAAGTACGTGTACGAACCATATAGGCAATAGGCAAAGAAGATATTACTTACCTAATTGATTGTATTTAAGGGAATATATGGATGCAGGCTGCTTCCACGCTCCATCCGGTCCTTGTGGAATTCAATGGGGGAGGCCTATTTCCAGCAGTGGGTGTCCTATGGTTGAGATGACACATGTGGTACTGACCCTGTTTCAGGTTTCATTAAGTTTGAAATAACAAATAAGGAAATCACATTTATACTAATTTTCTTCAAAACTTCTTAGCGTTTTTAATGCAATACACGAGAATTCTTCGCGAGCATTATTATATTATATTTTAAATGTACTTAGCTATTTAGGATTCGGACGGACGATAGCTTGCAATATTTATGTGCGCAAGACGCAAATGTACTGATAGGCGAACTCCCAAACAAATAAAACTCCGCAGTCAAGGGGTAGCGAGCGCAGGAGTATTGACGCAGAAATTGACTTTGGAACTGCAAGTGCAACGTGCTTAATTCTCACCGTTGTCTATCCCAATGAGTATGTAATCACTCCGTTTGTCGCTCCAATGAGTTGCACGTGTCATCACTTAAATGTAATGAATATTATTCTGTGTAAGTTGTTTTAAATTCACGTACCTTGTCATGCCCACGTAGTACCTACCTATATGATAATTATTTTGCATTTTCTTTATCTTCTTAGCTTTACTACTCTATCCTGTGCCGTGCTTGCCTAGATCTCATCCAACATCCCATTAATTATGTAACTAATGTAGGTACCATTTCTTTATTTTTATCTATATTATAAAATATCAACAATACGTCGTTAAAGCGCCGGTTCTGTCGCGTTGATGTCTAATACGGGCGATTAGCGCACGCGCAAGATGCGCATACTCTTCTCTACAGTACGTATGACTCTACAGTCACAATGAAATTGCCGTTCAAGACTGTGATGCTTACATTATTTATTACCTGTTTATAAAATGAACTTACAAGGAAATACTTCGTTATTCACATAAAAACCAATTAAGTAGGAAGATACTAAACTAGGTATAATTATATATTTTATTAAAACTAATAAAATCAACTATCGAAAAAGGAACTATTAGTGTTAATGTATAAATGATAATTTCCTATTTGAAGAAGCAATTACGCGAATTAAAACAATTACGCAGTAAGTACACATAAGATGTTCTGTTTTATTTATTTGATGATAACAAAATTGCATCAGTATTTTTACTCGTAATGTTAATACCACTACTGGATCATGTTGTTTGGATATTCACACCAGATGGTGGTTAGAAAAGTGAGCAAAGCTCATGCCGTCATTTGTTTTTTGAGATCGTGTCGGCCGAGGCCTTCCAAGCTCGGCGTATATCACAAAAACCACCAAAATGCTTAGCGGATGAGCTAACCCGCCCCGTCCTAGCGCACGACTCATTGATTGCCTTGTAAAAAATTCAATCATCGGCTAAAATTAATATCCCCGATTGAATTATCAAATTCTAATAATCCAACTGAACGATGTTCATCGGCGTAATGCGCCATAATCAGCGGAATGATGATAGTTGCGGAACTAAACTGCGCAGATTCTGACAAACAATGATCGATGATCTCTTCTCAATGATCTGATACTATTCTCACAGAGTAGGTACTCTACATACCTATAGGATATGTGTTCTTTTTCTAACGAAGATTTTACATCTCCTTTGAAGTTTTAAGCACTTAAGGACCGGAAATCATTCGCCAAGCGGATGTGATGGTTTTAAAGGAAATTGATGTGCTTTTTTTTCTTTTCATGAGATTGATAATTTTAAATGTGGGTTAGCAAAAAATATCTCTTTCAAATACTTACCAGTGACTAATTGCATTTAATTGATAATAGATAGTATTTATATGTGCAAAAATATATATTTAAAGGAGGTACCTGTTGTGTATTGATGTTTTCTTAGAATCGTGGTCGAAACTAAATGGGGTCGGATAAAGGTGTTAAAACATTGATCCCTAGAGAGTATGAAGTGATGAATCATATAATTGCGTTGGGATGATCGTGCGATAGACAAGCCGGATACTATTCAGATAAGCTCGAGCTGATGTCAACAAGATGACGTCTTCAGGAGTTTAATCGGCAGCAAAAAGTTTACATACCTATGGATCAGCTCATAGCCCCACTTAGTCATATGGGTAAGAAATTCTTTCATAGTTTATGTGCTTTTATACTTAATTGCCCATCAGTCGCTTTGCTTCAGTCGACGACCTTCCTTTCCTTAACCATTATTTGCGTATGTTCTTTGTTCAAGGGAGAATAAACTATCATTGAACCTAGTAGCAGATGAGGCATTAGTCATTGGACACACGAATAATTTGCAAATATTATTATGGACTTATGGCCAGCGTAAACAATGAAAAACATGATGCGGTTTGTCATAAAAACTGCCAGGGGCACCACAGTTTCTCCATAGGTAGATTTGTATTAAACTCAGTTTATTAGGTGTATGTTACTATAGAATATCTGTATTTTTAACCAATTTCTAAAAAAGGAAGAGATTTTCAATTCTGCTCTCAATTCTTCTAACAAGATAAATTATACTATTTCTGTAACTCTCTAAAGAAATCTATTGTTTTGAGATGTATTGTTAACTGTGTCTACTTTAGCAAATAAATAAATATATAATTCTTCACGCAGCCCATCCATGCCTTCTTCGGCCTTCCTCTACCTCTATATCACAAACTATATATAATGATGCTAACGCATCTCTATATCCATCCTCATGCATGTAGCTAACTTATTCTATACTCGGCTTTATATAAACTCGACTTGATATTTTATCAAAACCTTGTGATAGGATAGGCATAAGAAAACACAGGAGTCTATATTTCGCCAAGATCTGAAGAAAGCAGTCCCGTTGGGTGACGTGCTATTCGGTTACATCATTAGCGTTACATCGTTAAACGTGATCAAAGCCATAACCATTTACTGCTTCAGACGAATGCCGGAAGCTTCGACACTGAGGTGCCAATAAGGGAATCTTCATTGCAGTCGTAGAACTCTGCTTGTATATGCCTTGCGTTAGACGTCAGTTATGGCTACTATCCTAACCCCCATAAACATAAATCAACCAATAAACCAGCCAACAATTAAACTTCGTCACAATTCCGCAAGAGAACCTTAAAGCCTTAAACCATAGAATCCTAAGCATAAATCAATTAGAGCCCTAATAAGGAAATCAGCAGGGTTTATGTTTTGAGTACCTCTAGGTCTTCTTTGAGTGTGGTGAGCATCCCATCGTGACATCTTGTACGGTATAAGTAAGCATTGCAATTTACACACCAGTCGGTATGCTCTTTCAACTTATTAATGTGGCATAAATAAACGCTTGTGGAAATCGTTTGTAAGCAACGCATATAAATCATTCGGACGTGTATATTCCCCGGCTTTCTCCTTATCGAGTATTTGGATGAAATCTTTCAATGGCGATCCTATAAACATATTAGCTGCCAGACCTCCGCACAGAATAGATTTGTAGTAAATAAATATTGTGGGAATGCATTTTATGACCTTTTGGCGGGCCATGTTTCAATTTTCAAACTGTAACTATACACTCAAAACGAAGCAATGAATCAATCATTTTATATGGTAGATGCAGCAGATTGCTTTTACGGGTGGAAGAGGGTACCGACAAACGAGAGAGAGAATGAAACAACTACTGTATATGTTCTTATTTCTAAATTTTTAAATCCTATATAGATCTTACATTTGATCACTATCTCACTTGATGATTCGCGATACATATATATTAACAAAGACATACATTAGTTCACTACGCCACAAGATCACATTAAAAAAAAAAAGGATAAAACGTTACGGCCTACGGGCCTTGTAAGCAAACTCAACGTCGCATGGAAAATCTATGGAGAGGATAGCCCTCTCCATAGCTTGCCATATAGCATAGAGCTATTTTTTAAATTAGAGGGATGAAAATCACCGACATAGCCCAACGGATTAGTAAGTGGAAATAAGAGTGGGCAGGGCATATAGCACCAAGTATAATGGCCGATGGGGTCGTGAGGTTCTCGAGTGGAGGCCACGAACAGGCCAGCGCAGCATAGGACGTCCAACGACAAGATGGACAGATGACCTGGCCAAGAGCGCACGTAGGTCTGGATGCGGCCCGCTTACAACCGGCACTTCTCAATGATCAATAGAGGAGGGCTATGTCTCGATAACGATAATGATAAAAAAACTACAAAACAGGTGCACGTAATCATCACACCGAGTGTTCTTATCGAAATTTATTAGATAGCCAAGTACAGTAAGGGTGATAGTAAATATTGTAAGTTATGGTATATTGGAAAATCTTTAGTACTAAGCTTTTACATGAGAATGATCATAAATATCGTTGCCGGTTTGTAGGTTCCAAACAAACGAAACTCATTATCGTCCCTTTATCGAACATGCCATCATAAAATTGAGAGTATTGTGGCTCGAATTGTGAAAACAAGCTTTTAGCGTTAATCACTTCCAACCCTAAATTGTTTATCCCTAAATGCCAATGCTAGCTTTTTAAATGATTCCATCATTTAAAAAAAAACGGCAATGATTGATTCATTTGAATGGCAATACATATTGTTTTATATACCGGACCGTTATATATATATATATATATATATATACATATATATATATATATATAACGGCCCTAATTCTGTTAAATCACTCAAACTAGCTAAAATTCACTAAAATTCTTCAAAAAAATTGTTCTTTTAATATTGACACTAAAATTCAAATTCGTATAATTCAATTTAATGCTTTCGTATTAGACGAGTTCTATTCAATTACTGCCCTATTGCGGGTAGTTTTGGTGGGCACCAGGTATGTGACGACTTATTTTACGTAAAACTACCCGCAATTTTAATAAATACTTCTAATTTTAGTGCCGTTATGGATAAGCGTCATACTGATTTGTTCTTTATCGTAACCATATTAACTACTTATCTGACATATGATATTTTCCAGAATTGCAATTTAGTGTAATGAACAAGAGTCTCACTACCAATATTTAGAATCTATAGAAATTAGATCAAACTTTTTGCAGTAGGTACCTAACTCTGATCATTGATAAAACTGTTTTGCACCGAAGTTAAGAACTCCGTTTTTATAAATTTACTACTTATTAATCATTTACAATTATTGAAATCCCGATAAACTAGCGGGCGTTTATCACGTAATTAGTAACCATTCCATGATAAACATATTTGCTAATTATTACCTTACCGACCATTAAGATAAAACCACAACTCGGTTCTCAGTCCCACACGCCCTTCAACCAAATGGAAAAAAGTAAACAAAAGAAAACTACCTACGCACTGCCGGTTCATAAAATAATATCTTTATAACAGCAGTATCTGCTAGTTCCCGTATTTAATTCTAATCATGAGATGACATGACAGCTTATTATCTTATTAGAAGTAATTACCGTCACGATGCTCGTACATTTATAGGACTGTTTTCGAGTGACTGCATGCTTTGATATACCTAATAAATTAGCTTTTTATACAGTTACGCTGTTAGATATGCTTGGTAGTCACTTTGATATCGTTATTTTTTATCGTCACTCTATTCTGTGTCAAATTCCTGGGGCCTAAGTCTACTATCTAATATGGCAATATGATCGGCTCACAATTGTTGAATTTGACAGCTTTGGTATGTCCGCTATTTTTGTCGTTCTGAATAAATCTTGATTCAATTCTAGATTCAATGACACAGCGCGTTATTTCCGTAGTCTGTTAGCACATTAAATGTCAAATGCTCTACTAAATCGACATAGGCCGAGCATAGATTCAACATAGACTCAGGCTGCTATGGCTTAGCAGACTACGGATTTTGACGTTATCTTATTGGCATCGGCTCGGCCTCGCAGCAGACTGAATATGAACTTTGAATTAGTAGACTTGACACCCTGATCAGGGTGTCAAGTCTACTAATCAATGTTCATATTCATTATATTCATTTTCTGATTTGCATGGATGACTCACTAAGTATATTTCAAATTTTTGATAGCTTGTACGCAGAGTAAAATGAGTTCCTAAGTCTCTTAATTTTTTTTATATAAAAAAGAAATTTTCACAATGTGTCAAAAAATTTAAAAATGCATCAATAATGTATTTAGAGGCAGAGACAGCATAAGTATGCAAATTAATTATGAAAATGATCTGTCTTTACTCTCGTCTTCAGTAAAGTACTTCGACTTATTGGTTTCGGGCATATCCGTAGCGCTTGCCGTATCGGCAGCGTTATTTACAACCTGCCTGATGATGGGCATCGGACATGTTGAAACCTAAGTCGCAATACTCGACTATAATCATGAGTAGGTAAAGCAGATAATATTATTCTTGTTCAAAGTGGAGGCGATAAGTGCTGCACTGACGTCCCGCTTGGGGGAATTGTGCTTATTCTCGACTTGGGTGTATTGTACAGGATAATATACATATGCTGCACAATAATATATATATAAAATAACGTGGCAAACTTACGAGAACTTTTAATAAAAAATATGAATATATATTCATTTTCATATTTCGCATCATCAATTCATTATATTCATCATCTCAGCCATAGGACGTTCACTGCTGGACAAAGCCTCCCCCATTTATTTCCACAAGGACGGGTTGGAAGCGGCCCGCATCCAGCCCTTGCCTGCGATCTTAGTCAGGTCGTCTGTCCACCTAGTCGGTGGCCGTCCTATGCTGCGCTTGCCAGTCCGTGGTCTCCATTCGACAACCCTTTTGGCCCCAACGGCCATCGATTCTTCGACGTTGTTTGTTCGATGTTCTTCATTATATTCATCACAACACACAAAATTATTATATTAAACAATGGTAAACCAAAGACAACACAGATTGTCATCTGTTTATTTTTAGTGACGCCACAAAAGCACCATAGTAGCTTGTTTCCGTTACCGTTAATATTTGACATTAGGTACCAATGGATAGAATATGAGCTACATGTCCAAAAATGGTGTTATATTCTTAATTTAATATACCTCGTAACAATCTTGGTATATACATATTTATAATATAAGTGCTTATATACAGACTTAATATATAAATATCTCGTCACATTGTTTTTTTCGAACTTCTTCGAAAATTCTTGCCTGTTTATTATATTGCGTACATATATTGAAACGATAATAGCTCAGCGGGGGGGAGCGTGTCGGCTGTCAAACTGACGGTACCGGTAAGGGTACAACCGTTATTAAATTCCCAGCAAGTGGTAGGGTACTTTCGAGTACCTGCCTAGCTACCACCCTCAAGTTTGAAAAACTGTCACCAAACACATAGTGTGTCCAGGCAGCAGTCCTTGAGAGCCAGTGAGAATTCTAGGTCTAGCGTGATAAAATCTTCCACCACATCGTCACTGACCATCAAGTGATTGTAATAATTTATATGGCAGAACAAACGTTTGCCAGGTTAGCTAGTAGCAATATGAATTCTTACATAATTGGTGGAATATTAAGTCGATATGCAAGGGTTCAACATAAATAAAAGAATTAGTGTACTTCAGTACCCGCCGAAGCACAACAAAGAATAGAGTACCTGTACAGAAGCCGGTGTGTACACTACAGGCAGGCACTTGTGAACCAATGAATCCGATCCTTTAACAATCATCACGTACATACTCATATTGTTGATAATTTTGTTAGTCATTTGATCTCACTGTGTGCCGCTGTTCAAATACATGTTAAAGTTGTCATGTAATACATCTAAGAAAACCATTATTTAATACATTTTTGCGTTTTAATTTCAATAAGTAAGTAAATGGTATGTAATTTCGATAAGAAAATGGTAAGTAAATTCGGTAAGTAAATGTCAGTAATTCAGTTGTTTAGTACTAAAATTGTTAAATAAGATAGTTTTATAGGTACGGTTAAAATAAAGGCCAAATTAGTATGATACTCATGTATGATTATAACCAAACTAAACTTCCGGAATTGCGGACTTACTAATTATTATCACTACTGAAAATACCCAGAGATAAGAAAGAACTATGGAGTATACCTTTGACAGAACAGTTCACACGAGATACAAACCGTCACCACTGATGAAAACCAACGTCAACTTTGGGGCAATTTTCTTGTCGCAGGCGGCAAGCAGCCCGGTCGTAAAAATTGAGAAAGAGAAACACATATTGTGCCCACAACAGGATAATTAGTACTAGTTGGGATTTAGGTAGGAAAACGATGATAGGCATTATGAGACAATTCTTATTATCTGGTTCTATATAGTGTTTATTTGGAAGCTGTAACAAACATAGAAGACACTATATATCTTTTCAAGGGAAACATTTTCGAAACCGAGAACATATCCAGTACCCAATAATTTGTAAAAAAAAACAATATTGACCTCCTATTTTATGAGGCCTAAACTGTCTAGTTTAGGCCTTCAACAATATGGCCTTGGCAGGAGTTTCCACCGATGACCCTATGTTAAAATAGCTAACTGTAACGCTAGTTGGTAAGCCAATCGACCTTACCCATGCGCAAATATCGTAGTGTAATTGAAATAACTGTTCCGCCCAGGACATGGGATGAAAATTGGAAACATCGCGCATTCTTAATCTAGACTCAATACAAAGAGGAAAGTTTGTTTTTTAATCACCCCCGCACTAGGATTTTCTGTGTCGACAGCACACAAACACCGAAGACCCGGGACAAACATCGTCGCACAAGTTTTTGCCCCTGCCGGGATTCGAACCCAGGGTCCCGGACACACAGAAGTCATGTCACTGACACTAACCGCTGCGCCACGGCGACCGTCGATTTGATTGATGTGATTGTTTGTTTGTTTATTAGCATTGAATAGGCTCCGAAACTACTGAAGCGATTTGAAAAATTCTTTGACTGTTGGAAGCTAATCTAGCCCCAGGTGACACGTTGGAACACATGATTGTCTAATCAAAAACAAACTTAGCATATCCGCAGAGAAAAATGAAGAATTATCAAATATATTACACTGTTTATACGGCTATAACGGCGAGATAAGTGCGAGACGGGACGTCGCGACGAACGCACCGCACTCAAGATCCTGATGAAGGCTTCCGGAAGAAGCCGAAACAATTGTCGATCGTGATATCGACGCGTAAGTACCACGTTATACCCGTAGAAACAGTGTAAAATATTTGATATTTCTTCATCTAAAAGAGCTCTGCGAACTTGACATAAATAGCAAAAACTTATTTTAAGGGATTAAGAAGTGCTGATGACATTACAGAGGTTCGCGGGTGTTTACAGGCGGAGGGGGCGGGACAAATTCTGATGCGTGTTGATATAAAAAAATTTCTTGTGAAAACTTGTGTGTACTTTACAGACGTCTTAATTAGGTACTAATCACATGGTTTGCCGTTTTAATTACCTGTTTACTGGTGTAAGACATAGTTTGAACGCATTTGTCGTTACCGAGAATTTTCGATAAAGAATAATAATGGTCCATCGAAAATTTTTTTTCACTAATAAATTAGGTGGGTAGGTAATGACATTAAATTTCATTCAATCACAATTAAAATTCAAGAAATGTTCTCATCAGTGGTATCTTTTTTAAGTGTATGAGACATGCAGGACTTTCAACAAAATGAGCTGATATGACTCAAAATTGTCCATCTAGCGAATGGTCAAACCTTAAATATTTAAGTCAAAGCAGCACCTAACGCGAGATGCGCACGGTAAATAAGTGTAACGGGGTTTTTACAACCGCACAACGGCAGCGACCAGCTAGCACAACCTCGAAACTTTGCCAATTCCCATTACACAAGCTTTCAATATTGGAATTTCTCACTAGAAACAACTTGAATAGATTCACAGCACTATTCATTACAGTCGGCTGTGAAATTCACTTCAAACGCCAAACCTCCAATTCATTACCAGACGCGGATTATCCACGCATTTATTTGTGCCTCATTCTGGTAACTTTTTAATTAGTTAACACTATCGTGCATTGTATCCAGTTTTTGTCGGCACAAGGCTAATCTGGCCTTCTCGATTATTTGTGTAGCAAACATTATCTGCGTCGTAGAATATAAAAGAGTAATAACAATAATACTCATATTTCACAGCAATAAATTTTAAATTACCTACAATGTTATTATGTTATCGGCGTGACCTGGTGAAGCTATTGGATACGAGCGTGCATGCGCTTCTTTTTATTTTACTCAACATGATTTATAGGTTTAACCTTTTTAATCATTATAGTTAAAGACATCTAACATACACTAAGATTATCCTACGCTATGACTAAGACAATCCTCTGATTACGGATACGGGGATACGTGAATTTTGACCCTGGATTAACACATAGGCTACTTTTCATCCCGATAATAATTGATGTTTCCACGGGATAAGAAAATAATTCAAAAACCTCTGACATCTTCACGCTAAAACGGCTGTTTCAATTTCGATGAAATTCAGTATGGAGATAGTTCAGACCCTAGAATAACAAATACTTTAATCCCGGAAAAAGTATAGTTCCCTTGGGGCAATTTAGTGTAGCGGGACAACCGTAATCCACACGGCTGAAGCCGCGGGGTTAACGAAGACATTCTGCTGGCAAAACTTAGTTCTATAGGGCTACCGAGACTTCTCCGGCTCCTTGCAAACTATCTTCGTGATCGCCAGCAGTTTGTCAGACTCGGCTACGAATCTCAACCGTATCACACGCGCTCCGGGGCTCTGTTTCGAGACCCTTTTTCTAATAATGGTAAATGACCTTACCTCTGCCGTAAAAAACTGTCGATACTTGTAGGTACGCTGAAAACCTCAAACTCTTTACAGAGGTGAGGTGTGCTGCTGATTGTACAGCTTTGCAGGAAGATGTAAATAATAAGATAGCGACTCTCGTTCATCATTACCATAATGATGTTGTTAGTGAGGGACTTGCGAACGAAAAATCCGACACTACCGTTACCGGATTTAAGGGTTATGGTGACCTCACCCGCTCTACGGACTTCCCATAATCCTAAGATATGCCTGTGTAACTTACTTATTTCCTCTTCCAGCTCGACGATCTTCTCGACTGCCAACAAAGTTCTTTCGTTGTGTGTTACCAGAGCTAGAGGTCTTTTGTTAAGGGAGTAGTAGCCGGGAATATGCCGCAGATTCTTAGCACCCCCTGCTCCACCGTTACACTGGCCACTATCGGAAGCAGCATTAGCAGAGCTACCGAGGACTGGGAGCCTGGTTGTTGTATGTAATATCATAGGGAGGGGATTGCCTCGCCACACTGGGCAGGCGGGTGGGCAAGCGCATGATCATTTGCGATCCTCAAAAGGCGCTGCTGGCAACCTTCGGGTAAGTGATCCCTTACCCGATTCTTACAGCACCCATTGGAAAAGATAGGGAAGTACTATTTTAGGCACCGGCCTATATAATGACAGATGGCAAAAACTATGAAATATACCTATAATGTGGAAATTAGTCATTCTTTAGATGTTTTAATAACATTTCGCACTTCTATTATTTTTTTAAAATAATTAATGGAGCAGTTTTGCCATCAATAAGAATTTAGCAATATTGGCAATTGTTGCCAATGGATATCTAGGTATCGACAAAAAGTAATTTTAGGAAGTGATCATCATAAGCATAGGGAACAGGAAATTCCAATAACGAGTAAAAACACTACATTTTATCGAACCAATGTTTAATTAAAACGTCATGATTAAAAGTAACACCATCAAATTTGATTCAAAATTAATAAATCCTTTAGTCTCTTTAATCCTTTATAATTGGTTTTATACAATCATTTGTTTATTGGTTTAATCTAGGCACAGTGTAAAATAATCTGTTATAAAGTGTACTATTTATTTCTAATCTTTCGTACATCCTGAAAGGAAAATTATATGTAATGTCTAGGCTATTCTTGGATGGATAATGCGATTGATTTGTTTCTAAAAATAGAACCTACGATAGATAGTGATAATATAATAATAATCTAAGCTACTATTTGAAATTGAATGCAACTTCTAACATTAACTACTCGTGAATGGTTATTAATCATAAGTCAAATTAATTTTAACTTGAAATCGCACGTGTAGCCTATAATTTTATCCAAAAAGATTGTACATAATAACATTCATAGATACTTCGTAACTTTGTATCGGACAAAGAAAAAAAGTTAACTTAAGCAATAAAATATGACTATTAACTTCATGGAATAAAAATTAATATAAAAACATAGAATTGTGTCATCTTGACTTATGTAAGGCGGTGAATATATAATACGGTGATGAGAAACTCTGCAATAGGGGTTTAACTAGATACATCTATACAAACTTTAATTAAAACACAATGTGTTCATGTAATGTCAAACATTTTGTACTACGTTTCATGATCAAATTATCTTTTATCAAATATATAAAAGGTAAGTATATAAGAGAGGTCCATAGAAAATTATTCCAAAGTTAAAAGCTAGCATCTAGCAAATATCTGCACTCTGACAATCTGGCGACAGTAATGGCACGAGGCGCTGCGCAATCATGCCAACGGAACATTTGGGAATTACTTAATTTAAACATAGGTTTTATTTAACTAGGATTTAAACGAGGACAATCGATCGTACTAAGCCATTGCAGACAACGCGTCGAGAAAACTACTCAAATTAAATACAATTTTATACAATTTTCATAATTCTCAATAATCGACAGCAAGTTTATCTAAAGTGAAGGGCAAAAAACACCTCGTGTAAATCCTTCTTAAAGCTATAATCATTACAAACACGTGCAATGTCTATGAAAATGCATTAGTCACAATACACATAGTCCACTTCGCTCGCAATAACAATGTATAAATGAAAATTGAGACCATGCAACCTGTACTTGACGCTATAGATTCTTAATTACAATATATTTTAATACCTAACTACAAAAATAAAAAGATATACCTAATATATTACAAAAAAGATGTAAATAAAAATAAAACTTCAGCAACACTGAATCTTCGATATTTAAAAGTTTATAACTGAACAAAAATATACGTAAAAAATAACAGTATATTTTTAGATCAGGAACACAGAGGTGGTTCCTGTTGCTCTTAACAAAATTAATAATTCCGACCGTCTATTGGTGTTATACTTAAATCTATTCAATTCCTATGAGATAGGTTAATAACGCGGCGCTTTCCTGTTAGTTCGCGTAGCGCTTTCACGCGCTACATCTAACTGAATGCTATCGATTAAGCAGTATTTTTTTCCGCAACGTTTAGTCTTGATTCACGAGATTGAGAATGATATATAACTAATATTGCTGTTGGCAGGATCGGCCATCATTGGCAAACGGTGGCGGCCTCATCACTCAATACAGGCTTGTTCTGTAATTGAAACAAAGTTGCTAAATCGCCGTGTCACAGCAAGCAGGTACGGCTCACTCCGGCTGCGTCACACACACTTCATCATATTTTTATCAAAATTAAGGTACATCTCTATTCACTAATCAATTTACAAGTAACAACAAGTATGCCGGTATCGCAGGACACGCTGATCACCAAACCGTGAAACAAGATGTGTTAGTTTAAAAGTAACTTTGTATTTATTTTGTTTAGTTTGCAACAATAAATGCTTATAAAAAACAAAACAACAAGTATGTAAGAAGTTAGTAGACTTATTTTATATTGAACTTAAGACACCATTTCATCGTCATAGCGGGTAAGAATCTAATTTCAAAACCGGATGTTAACCGGATATCTATAGAAAAAGGTATCATTTTATTCTTGACCTGTGTGTCTTTAGTTACAATCTTAAAAATCGAATTAGATGAACTTTCGAGAATGTTACTCCACATTGTGGCAGTGGCCATCAATAGTAGGCTAGATACTGCTCGCTCACTTTTCTACGCAAGCTGTCTTCCCCTATAATTATAGTGACACTTAGCATTTGTTTTACTATAGCATTATTTTAGTTTCTTGTATCAGTGTACATTATGTTGGGGTTCAAATAAATAAATAAATAGATTTTAACAGTTTCAACCATATCGAAAGTACAATAAACTTAAAACGAAATAATCTAATTGTATGCAATTGATTAAAGTTTAAACTATCATTAAGTTTGCATGTTGGTAGCGTACTTTCGGGTACCCACCTGGCTGGCTAGTCTCTAGTTTGATAAACTGTCACCAAACACACAGTTTGGGCAGCGGGCTCGAGCGCCAGTAAATATTCTAGGTCTAGCATGATTACATCGTCACTGACCATCAAGTAAAATAGTGGTCAAATGTTTGATCTATACAGTATAAAAACAGTTAAAACATTTAAATTGTAGCTGCGGTACAATAAAGAAAAATAAGCGAAGTAATATGCACGCATAGCGACCGACGCGGAAGGACTTTACCAGCGCTGCACCGAGCTAAAATGCTATTTATAGAAGATAACATAATACTTACCTGAGAACCGTTTAGGTTAGGTAAATCATTTACATGCCAAGTAAAGTGGTAGCACCATTCAATTAGAGGATGTATTCCTAAGAATGAGGATACTCACCGCAGTGGCTTGGTCACGACTCAAACCTGCCCAGTGGACGAAGGAAGGCAGGTCACGCGTGGGCAATTCTGCCGCCAGCGCCTTCACGCGTAAGTTCCGGTCATCCGTCACCAATACTACTTCGCAGACGCGCCTCACGCACTGTGACGTCTCAGCGCCTTCATCGCCGCGGCTCTCTGGAACTGTCACACATGTCATTACAACCGGCGCGGCGCTCATTCGACCATCTCACATAGACAGCATAATATGATATCAATTGAGCTAAGAACGGGCCCTCAAGTATTCAGCGTACTTTTCTAAATAGGGTAAAGCTTCAAAATTTTTTAGATTTAATTATTCCACTACAATAAATATAGACAGTCTTCGAAAAGTAACTAAATGAGCCAATAAATATGTATATAAATCATCGAAAAATAATTATATAATTTTGTTTTGCACGGTTCGAAAACTGCAACCTCCTAGGGAACGTGGTGGATTATTGCTTATTTACTTCTTATTAATGTGACAAAAACGGTTGAACCAGTCACAACTATCACACATTGCTAAATTTATAAAATACTAATATTAACACTGTAATAAACATGTTTACCATGAACAAAAAATCACATTCAATAAAAATGGTCCACACACGTCCAAGACTTTAAAGTCTTACCTCAATTAGAAATTTGTTGTTGATGAACATTGAAGTACGGCTAAATACGAGTAGCCTAACCATCCCACGAATGAGAACATCAACACTCAATACAAGATCGCACTCTTACATTTTTGGGTCGCTAGGGTCTAGGCTTAATTATTATATAACTGTCTCACTCTAAGTCACTCGCTTTCGTAGGTCAAATCTTCCTATCTCGATTACTCATAAAAGTATTCATGACGTGAGCTTGCCTTTTTCCAGAACGTCATGAATCTGACCAGAATACGTTCGCTGAGATCTTCCCCTAACATCTGTCCTATTCATGATCAAGCATGTTGTACAGGCGTCGTACCTTGATTATCGCGGACGTGAAGGGTAATTGCTAAGAAAATGAAGGTTTATAACACTATTTATTACCGAATACTAATAAACCATAAAAAGATTAACCCTGGTCTTTAGACCAATATAGTTATATTACGCCAAAGATCCGGAGAGTGTCGGTTGACACACTTAGATCCAAAGATATATGGGAAGTGTAAATTTTACAGGGAGACTAATATAGATGAATATATTTTGACATGAATACAGTCAGTGCAAAACACGTCTCGATAGTATCGAGGTACTTTCTAAATAAATACAGAATTGTTTATACTTAGAAACCGGCTACAACTCACGTGATATTTACCAGAAAGTTTTCCGACCAGTTCCAAACTTATTTATCTTCATTAGACAAAACTCGCTATAGTATTCATATGCAAAGATTTGAATATGGATATTTACAAAAAACAAACAAGACGTTGAACTTTGTTCACATAGTATTATTTTATCGGCGTGGCTAATTCCTACTACCGGTTAATCAATTGTTCAAACAATGGTTACAAAATATTACTGCCCTAGTCATAAAGCGCATAAAAGACGTCATCTTTATTTATAAATCATATTCGGTTCAAATATTCAGGTTTCCGTGGTGAATTCGTAATTTGGCACGCACTTACTGCATTAAGATACTATACATATAATTGGAACTAATTTTTTCGCGGAATGAGTGTTGACGTGCGGTCAGTGAAAGTACCTATATGTGCATCGTCCATTCGTCACACTTGTAGCAGTGATCCATACAGTGACTCTTCTTGCTCGGTTTGGATTAAAGCACCCGAGACGAACGCATGCACATGCTGTTTATAACGATTTGCACATTGTACACGCACTGACAAATTACGAGTGGGGAAACATATGTACAGTCAACAAATAAAATGGTCTAACAATTTTGACAAAAGTTTCTGTGCAATAACAATAGCGAAGGTTGAACCTATCTGTCAGAATAGAAAATAAACTTTATTGTTATATAGTGTCAAATGATCTTCGACTACAGAGTGGTAGGCGATATATTTGGACGATGCATATTATCATCATAATCATCTCAGCCATGTTATATTAGAAAATGGATTGGGTAATGATCGGAATCATAACAAATACATGTTATAGTGATATACAGTGTGGCCGTCCTATGCTGCGCTTGCTAATCCGGGGTCTCCATTCGAGAACCTTTCGACCCCAACGGCCATCAGTTTTTCGAGATATGTGCCCTTTCCACTGCTACTTCAACTTGCTAATGCGCTCGGCTATGTCGGTGACTTTCGTTACTACTTCATAGCTCAATGTGGGACTTTGAGTCGAACGGGCAGACTGCTACCGCGCCGGAGCGAGCACTTCGTTGTCGCGGGTGCGAGGCGAGGTGAGGTTTCGTCTTCCCGCTCGTATAGGAAAACGTGCAGACATATCAGAGGTGTGTCATTCGTGATCTACATTACTACAGGTGATCGAAACGTAATCCGAAGCCGCGGACAAGTTCATATAGATAGGTATCGTCTGCGCTAAAGAGCACTTCGTCGTCGCCACGGGTCGGCGAAAACTACGCGGAGCGAAGCGGGCGAGAATTACGTCTCTACAAATTTTCTTATCGGAATCTGCAGCCGCTCAAAGAGATCATACGCATAAAGGCGCACTACCATACGTTGATGCGTCGTTCGATTCGTTCATACGGCGAGCCACGGAGTGGTTAAGAATTACATTTCTGCAGGTCTCATTGGAGTCCGAGACCGCAGGTTCGTATAATCGGTGAGTGCTGCAACAAGCGCTTCGATGTCGTCGGTGGTGGTTCTGCGTCTCGGTCACAGAGGAAGATTTGGGGAAACATATGCGGTGTCGAGTGAGAGAGCTAGATCGGTGCAGGTGTTCTCACCTAAATGCGTGGATGCGGCGAGGTTCGCGTGCAGGTTGAGCGCGGTGGCGAGCACCTTATCGTCGTTGGTGGTGGCGCGGTCGTCGCGCTCGGCGCGGCACGCGCGCGCGCCCACAAGCGAGCCGCGCGACGTGCACAGCCGCACCCCCGCGCCTCCGCCCCCACCCACCTCGCCTACCCACGCCAGCGCCGCCTCGGCAGCGCCGCCCACGCGGCTGCAGCGCCGCAACCCTTCCAGCTCGCTCATCACTATATAACAGTACATTTTTTTAGTTTATCTCTGCTTTAGCCCTACTGTGTCTAAGACTCTATATGATATATATTCACTAGAATAAAACTATTGTTTATAACTGACGTGATCTCGTTTACCTGCCGAGTAATATTACTTGCAGGGAATCAATATTATCATCGCGATGGTACCTTCTTTTTTTAGTTCTCGACATTTTGCACGTCTATTTATAAATACGTATATGTATTATTTATTTATATATAAGTATAATTTATGTATACGTATTTATATATACGTATATTTATTATTATAAAAAAACTTCCATTAGTGAAAAGAGCGCAAGCATCCGTACCGAAATTTCTCAATCTTTAAAAATGCCCCGTTTCTTTTAATTCGTACTTTTCTTTTTAATTAAAATGTGCGAATCGATTAGAGTCGATTGAAATGAAGCACGTTTGCGTTTTGACATTTCAAAAAAGAATCGTCCGGTACTGTCCTACCGTGGACCTGACGTACATTTTTATAGCTTGATAATTATGAAACGCTTCCTCAGTGAAAGACTTTTGTCATGGTATGCTCGTCGTATACGTTGAATTAAGCACCTATCGAACGAACTGACGACACTCTGTGCCAGAGTTGTACTAGATAAATTACAGTTAGTACTAAGGAGAATTACGTTACGCTGCGACACGACTACGCTATTCCTCGATAGTATGATTACTCGATAAAACAACGATCACTCAGTTATTTTTTCTTGAAATGGGACGTTTTTATGTGCGTAATGTCAAATGCGTTATAAAGCAGCCGTTATGTCGATAAATTATCATATCAATATCAATTATACATGTCAAATTTTGTAAATACACCTTGTTTATATGAAGGTATTCACTAGTCTAGTTTCTGGTGTATGTAATTTTTATTTATCTCTTGTATTACAATTATGTAATTGCATGTTCGTAGGTAGTTCATGTATTTTCTATTAAACAGGTATATGTATATGAATTGGGAAATCACTGTTACCTTAATCAAATTTCTCAAAATTTTCTGTATGGATTATGTTTAATGGTTCTATAAATACAATTTTGAGTATTAAGGATCACTCACCATATACTATATAACATATACCACTATATAACATAGTCCAACCGATACATTTATTTAGAGTAATTATTCATAAAAATCTGAGAAAAGTGCTCAGAGTTACTCAACTTTACTGTGACCAACTTACCATTTTAATTGTTTCATTATACGCCTTTTGTTAATTTATTACACGCACTAATTTATACAAAATCATGAACAGTTCTGCGCAATAAAATCCAAAACCGTGTTAAGAGACGATAATTTTAAATTACCAATAAACATTTCACGAGGGTCTGCACTGACCACTCTATTACCCCGCAACAAAAATAAATCGCAATCAATGAGGCGCGAAAGTAACGAAGCAAAAAAAAGTTTTACTAAATAATGGAGCCGACTTCAACACTCAAAAGTGTGAAATAACTTGTCGAAGTCGATACCATGCGCACAATATTTTGATAATAGTTACTTTTGAACTATCAAGTCGGTTCCATTTTTTGGTAAAAATGTTTGTTATCCCTTTTCATTGACCTTTAGTACTTACGGGATCAATTGTCATAGCGTATGATCACCGATTTCTTCACCCTGAATTAGGAAATCGTCCAAGTAGACGTAACACTTCTCAGTTATTGAAGTGTAAATCAAAAACAGCTTGACCGATTTTGAAGAAGTGGGACCACACGGGAAGCTCTAGTTTCAAATAAAAAAAGAATAATCAAAAACGGTTCACGCAGTCGAAACTTCTGATTTTAAAAAAAACGGGTTGTTTAAGAACCTCGTCCTTTTTTGAAGTCGGTTAAAAATAACTATCATTAAAAAAAAATTATATAAATAAATTACAAATACATTATTGAAAATACAAAAATAAATAAAAATATGAGTCAATTAGTCAAATAACCCGCCCCTAATTAAATTATTTTAACGTGTAGTATTTGCCCACTATCTCATTTTATCACTAATGAAAACTGGAATCACACTTGAAATATACAAAACTGGAATGTGTATTTTTCGGTGTTACTTTGTATGAATTCTATTCGCCCTAGACCCCGAAGAAGCGAGAGAGCGCTCACCGACTAGCGGCACGGCGAGCACGTAGGGCCGCGTGGGCGCGTCGGCGAGCGCGCGCAGCAGCGGCAGGTGCTCGATGAAGCAGTTGGTGTCGGGCACCAGCCAGCGCGGTCGAACCTCCAGCTCCACGAGCACACGCCCGCTACGCACCATCTCCTACACGATCAAAAATATCTCTTTAAAACGTTTTATAATATGCAGGATGCAATTAAATAGGTACACAATTTTACTACACTTAATGGTTGCCGGTTCGATCCCCACCCGCAGGTTGTGCTTCCGGTGTAGGTAACACCGTTATCAAATTCCTAGCATGGTGGTATGGTACTTTCGAGTATCCGCATGGCTAGCGTCCCCCAAAGAAAAAAACCCCCAAGTTTGAAAAACTGTCACCAAACACATAGTGTGTTCAGGCAGCGGTTCTTGAGAGCCAGTAAGCATTCTAGGTCTAGCGTGATAACATCTTCGACGACATCGCCACTGACCATCAAGTGAGATAGTGGTCAAACGCCAGATTTATACAGTATAAAAAAAGATAACAGGAAAATTTTCCTTTAAGTTAATGTTGAATGACAAAAATTGTTTTTAAATACTAGCGACTTCAGAAGGAATCTAATATTAGTTATCACGAATGGTCTCTAACACAGGTTTGACAACTTCTAACCTCCCGAATGAGTCGGTTTTTGAAAAGCTATAGTAACATAGACCAATTTAGATTAATATCCACACGCTTCGGCAAGTTATAGAGAAGATCGAAGAGTATAACATCATTCAATCAATCGATCAAACTGTATTGTTTGATCTCTGTCTGTTTGAAACAATCTGTGCCAATTCGATATAATAGTAAACATTTTATTCTGTATATGACATCCCGAAATGTCACTACTTCTTGTCTAAATGGGTTTAATTGTTGAAAAGGAAAAAAATTTGATACTGCGTGCTGTGTTGTGCAAGTTTGGAATAACTGTATGTTCCCGTTGAATTTGTTGACCGCCCTGATAACTTCGCTCTGGAATTTGGTAAGTAAAATTCAATATTTCTCCCCGAAAGCATACGAGTAGGTATTGCCTTTCTCATGTCATTCTCATCTTGCTGGACATCGTCGACGGCACTTGTAAGTAGGTCAAAGTAACATTATTATTATTTAAATCCCCTTGAGATCGAGGGAGTCAGTTGCCCCTTCGGATCTGTCTCAATGAAATACTGCTATTTCCATACCCATTGAGGCAGGTCTGGGACCTGACACTGTCTAATAACTACAGTATTTACTCAGCAACAGAGCACAATACACAATAAAATAACTGAAGACAAAACGACCATGCTTTTGAATTTGGCGCGCTCACGTGTTCAAGTGTGCGTGGCGCTGATCTCCGGTGTACTCTGCAGCTCGAGCTACCGCAGAACTGGTAGCCGATGGGGTTGGAAGTTCCGTAGTTGGCACTACGGACAGGCAATCGCAACATAGAACGGTCGACCTGACCATGATCGCAGGAAGGGGCTGAGTTCGTGCCCTTCCTACCAGTCCTTGTGGAGATTAGCGGAGTAGGCGTAGGCCTAGCACTGATGGATGCCACCCAGCAGTGATGGACCTCTTATGGCTGACAGAATGATGATGATGATGTTAATAATGAACCAACCTGCATCCTCTGTCTCTGTTTCTCTAAAGTGGCTTTCCTGCTCTCGAGCTGTTCTTTTCTTCTAAGCAGTTTTTTCGTAGTTTCGTCCGCGCCTTCCGCTCCGTTAGCCGCATCGACGAGACTGGCCGGCCCGCTTTGCTGCTCGCTCGCGTTATCTTCGTCCTCGGAACCTTCGGTCTGTTAATAAATAAAACATTACACGTCTACAATTTAGACTATGCAACTAATGTACCCTACTCTATTTGCACTCATTGAGACAAACATGAAATAAGTTTAGAGTCTAAACTCACACTCCAGTTAACGATCCTCAATCATTAACGCGAAAATAAATAAATTACATAAAATTATATTCAATGTCTATCTATACTAATATTATAAAGATAAATGATCTGATTGTTTATTTGTTTGTTTGCATTGAATTGGCTCCGAAACTACTGAACCGATTTGAAAAATTCTTTCACTGTTGGAAGCTACACTATCCCCGGGTGACATAGGCATTATATTTTCAAATACATTAGGGATCCTTCTAATTTTTAAAACTTCGAAGTTGTTATTTTATTTTGAAAATAAAATAACTTCGAAGACAACGTTTTATGGACGCCGAGGAAGCTGTGGTTGAGTTTCAAACGGCCGTCGAAGAGACCCCTAAGGACGAGTGGGTACTTTTCTCAGTAGTTCCATCGCATGCAGCGATAGGCACTATTTTGAAAAGATTTAATAAAAACGAATAACTAGCTAGTTCAATCAATCTTTTTATTTTTTAAGAACTTTCAGTTTGGCCCTCGTATCATTACAATATCGTATGGTGATAAAATATTTTCTAATGACCAGGCTAGCTACCATTCGTAAGTTTGAAAATATTGTCACCAAGCACAGTGTGTTCCGGTGGCCATCCTTGAGTTATCATCAACCTTTTGAATCAAACGCGATTCCTTTTGAACACATCGTCACCGGCCATCAAGAGATCACAATCAAATGCTACACTTATAGTAATATTTTTTTTTAAATAAATTATAACAGTTTTATTTCCAGCAGTAAACACTAGCGGCAAATACATAACACGAATATTATAAATGCTAAAGTTTGTGTATATGTACTTGTTTGATTGTTACTTTTTCACGCCTTAACTGCTTGATAGATCTGAATGATATTCGGAATGTGGGTTGGTTGTATAACCTGTATGAACAAATAGGCTTTTTATTCCATTTTCTATTTTTATTTTGTTACGGTTTAATCCCAAAGATTAAACCCAACAATATTATACAGGCGAAAGTTTGTATGTAAGTGTGTATGTTTGTTATTTCTGCACGTTCAAATGACTGTACCGCTTTCGATGAAATTTAGTATGGATATAGGTTGTATAGCCCTGGAATAAAATATGGGGTACTTTTTATCCTGGAAGATAGAAGGTTTCCGTGAGATTACTGAGATAGCGGGATAACCGTAGTACATGCGGGTGAATCCACGAGGCGCAGTGTTTTATAAAATTAGTTACACCTTTCATAATAATATCTAACACTGACAGACATTATACTGAGGTCATTTAAATGCCTGCGGTGCTCACACTAGGCTTGGCCTGTATCGTGAAAACCCCCTACAATAAGTAAAATACTGTCGGTACCAAATGTTGTAACGGAGCATGGTGCGGGCGCGGCTGCTGCACGGCGCTCACGTAACGCGGTGGGGAGTCCCCGGTGTACTCCAGCCTCAGCACGGGGGGCTCCACGCCTACTAGATATCTGGAACCGACAATATGCACTAAACATCACAACACTTCTTATTCGATTCCTGTTTTAATTGATTGATTTAATTTATCCGTCTGGGACGCGTTTGTGAACGTTAATTAATTAAGTAAAGATCCGGTAAAGCGAAATCGCACGCGACGATGATGCGACGGCGTTTTTCCATATTTTGGCAAGAACGTAAAGCATTGCGTTCTATTGTAATGTCCTAACTTTTTACAAGTCAAGTACAACGAGCCATTATTAGCTCAATATGTTCGTAGAAAGTCAAACAAATATATAAACAAACTAAAAATATTGCAACACTCGTGCTAAACTGAATAAATATCCGTTCGTTAGTTATAGTAGAATATAATATACAGGATGGGTCAGTATGGACAAAAATGTAACTCGGATCCAGTATAAAGATTCGTTCTTAGGAAGCATAATAATATTATATATTTTAGTGCTAAAAAGCAACATTCATTTTTTTTTAAACTAACGTTATTTCTATGTCAGTGTCGATCGTGTAGATATACATAACCAATAAATATTACTATGAAACGCTATATCTATATATATCCAAAATGGATAAATATTATTGAACGATTCCCCCAAGCTACCGCGACGATGTATACGAATATTACGAAGCACGGAAAACGGGGAAGAATCCCGTTAGATTGTTATACTTAGTTTACTTTAAACAAAAAATGTAAAAAAATATTATATTTGTCTCAGTTTCTTATGGACTCAAATTAATAAAAAAATCAACAATAGTAAACGTTGATATACTTACGCCAATTTGTGATTTTTCTGATACTATAGGTATCAACTTTACTAGTTCTATATTGAATGTGTCTAAAAACTGATTGTTGGTCGCTACGTGTACGTTCAATATTTTCCACCATTTTTAACCGACTTCATAAAAGGAGGAGGTTCCAATTCGAGCTGTATGTTTTTTTTTATGTTTGTACCGCGTAACTTTCGACTGGGTGAACGAATTTTAAACGTTCTTTTTTATTTGAAAGCTGGTGCTTCCCGTGTGGTACCATTTACATTTCATGAAAAACGGACAAGCTGTTTTTGAGTGACACTCCAATAACTGTAAAGTGCGTGCTTATACCTAGACGATATTATAGTAGCGGGTGAAGACATCGGTGAACATACCTACCCCACAATGACAATTGATCTCATGAGTAACAAAGATCATCATAAAAAGTGAAAAAAAAATATACCAAAAATTGGATATTAATAAAAGGAGGTAGACATAAATGAGGTGGTATCTGAGCTGGGTGGATACTCACTCGGTGCCAAAGAAGAGCAGTTTCCTAGTCCTGAGCGCGTGCTCGGCGGCGTGGTAGGGTAGGTCGGCGCGCGCCCACGCCACGCCCGCGTCCATGTACATGAGCGGCGTGAACCCGCCCAGCGTCGCGTCCTCCGCCAGCCGGACGCACGCGCTGCCTGCCCAACAACAATGCACCACATCATTCTAACATTCATGCTTTATGCTGACGCTTCGCCCAATGTTTGAATATAGCTCGAAAAAGCGTGATATCCCCAGAGGATGTTGACTACGTGACGAAAACCTAAGTTCCTCTCCCGCCTTTGTGACGAAGCGTGTTATATTTTAAACCCCTTGCACTTCTGAAGGGGTCACGTAGTATGGGTACGTTTCCTCAGATTTGTTAGGCTACCTCGAACGCACGCCGGCCGGTCCACTTGATCTCTTGCGCTTATGGTCATCATGTAACAACAAAAAGCCTGTCACAATCCTTACACCATTTTTATCTCTTTATTTTAGTGGCGGTAAGTAAATTATCGACTTGCGCACGCTGACGATTCATTTCGTACCAACGGTATACCATCGTCTACATACGACATATACAAAGGACATAACAAGAATACTCTCATTGGTTATTCACGGAAATGACGAGACGTGCGTGTCATTTGCTTCGAATAAATCAACGTCTGCACATGTTGATTGCAGCGCCACCTTGAACTTAGCATTTTTAATTCCAACACTAATTTGCACTAATCATTTGAACATAAGATATACAGTAATTTAATTACATAAGATCCGTTGAAGGGAAATTCTGAAACATTGCAGCCTTTTTCATGAACAGTGTTGACGTTATCTCGGGAGTAGGCCACACCTACGTACTTATGAGAATACAGTTCTCGACGAGTTGCCAATTAACTGCCATATGAGGTAGTACAAAGCCTATATTGGAGTCGGTATGCCCCAGCGCGATGTCGGGTATTCTGTCCGTAATCTGGATGTACTGTACGTCAAAAGAGATGTAAAAAAAAGAAGAAGAAATAGCAACTGGTCTTAACTTAATTTATAAAACGCGTCTCAACGCCACTTGGCACTTGGTCACGCCACTTGAGAACGATTTTAACGGTTTCATTTATCTTTTTATTCAAGTTTTCTAGTACTTTGTAGAATGTATTTAAGGAACGAAAAATTAAACAAAATTCTGCAAAAAAATATTAAAGTCAGGAAAACGTACAGTAACGAGAAAACCGTAGTCCACGCGGATAAAACCGCGGGCGCAGCAAGTGATACATCAAAAGAGGTCAAAATAATTTAGTGGCTCAGGATTTTTCATTGTTAACAAATCAACCGACCTTGAGTCCTTTCTTCAATCCACCAAAGTGTCATAATATATTTATTATTGCTTCGATATCATTTCAAAATCATTGTCATTGTTGTGAGAAGAAAATATGTCATAAACATAATGCACTCCAAAGCTGATTGATGAGATATTACAACCATTGTTGAATTGCGTTTCATAAAATAATTCCTATGCCGTTATGTTGGTAGCAATGCAAATAAGTGTTAATCAGCCAACCAGCAGGTGCTTACGTCTTCGCATGTCGATGATGTTGATAGACAAGGTTGCCAACATGACGGCATAGGAACTATTTGATGAAACGCACTCTAATTGTAATATCTCATTATAAATGCAAACCATATACTTCGACTCAACGTCCTTCAAAACTACTATAAACTCAATATATGGTTCGTTCTAACTTAAGTGGGCACTGTTATTCCATGGTATTTAAAATTTAAGTGGTTTTCCTAAAAACCTAAATTCAAGCAATTTTTTACATGAGGTCAAGGCGTCGAATTAAAAATTACACCGAGCACATGAAATTGTAAAATCTACTCAGCTAGTTTGAAGTAACTTTTTAATCAGAGAATTGCAAGAACTTTCGCACTGAATTTAATTTGTTTTGTTGAGGTATTATTTAATCAATATATACCTATCATGATCTGAACTCAAAGATCATGGAAAACAAAAACCAAAAAAGATTAAAGATTAAATATAAAGGATTAGATCTAGGCAGCTACGTCGGTATCACCATTATTATGTGCAATTCTTGTAATGTATTTCGATCTTATAAATCGACAAGACCTTTCAAAGACATCGTACGTCATCTTGTCTACTCTTTCAGAGCCGCTACTTTTCGCCGACCTCATTATGCAGCCTATCATTATTAAGCACGAGCGTACACGTACCCGAGCTTTTATGCCTAATTTTATGCACACGATAGAACACGTAATCGGTTAATCAGGATCGATGAATTTGTATGAAGACGCAACCGTTTGCAGTAAGGCGTTTTGCGAGTCAATTATTTCCGAGTAAGGATGTGTCGCCGGCATAGAAACGACAGTTTTAGGAACAAACCACTGTAGTGTGCCGACCGACCGATAAGTACATCTGGCACGGATTAAGTTCATGTGTGCCATTAAAATTTGTCAAAGAACACCGCTTTATGGCAAAAGGTCTCTTACCTTCTTTCATTTCGTTCTGTAACTCTATTGACTTGTCGTCTAAAGCTTCTAGAATGTTCATAAGCTTCGCGAGCCAATCCCATGGGTCGTTTTCTGAGCTGTAGAATAAATTGCACAAAGTTATGTTTAAATCAAATACGAACAGGTTTAATACAAAAGCGTAAAGCATGAGACCTTACTCAATATCGAAGTTTTCAAAGGATGGTGGTGGGTTCCATACACTACTGTGACAAAGCATCCAGTCGGACCACACCTGCAATAACAAATAAACATACTTAATTAAATACAATTTCAAAGTATAGCAGTAGTATAAAGCAATGTTGAAAATTATATGAGAGTCGTAGAAGATATATTCCAATCGTTGTATAATATTTATTGGCTTTTGATGCCAGAGTTAGCGAGAGAACAAACTAGACTTAGTTTGCTCTTTTGAATGTCATGATAATTGACATTAAAAAAAACCCTTTATTATTTAAGGATGATGATGACCTCACGTTTGGGAAAAACGTGAAGCGCATGTATCCTCTCTGCGGATTATAAAAAAAAAATTAAAATCTATCGTTATCGGATGACCGAGTCATAATATCTTTTTGTGTGCCACATTAATGTTCCACCCGGAACCAACTCAGTAGTTGGAGCTGCATGTCTATATAGTAAATGCTCCCTAATTAAATTCCACGTCATCACTTGTCTTTACATCGGGTGAGACAGTGGTCACGAAACTTATAATTAGAAGAAAATTATTTTGACACAAACAAATGATAAATTCAAAATGTATTAATAATGTACATTTTGTTTGACAGTAAATATAGTCTAAGACATGGCCTAAGAAATATATACCCTCATCTGTTATTTGAACATGACAACGATTATATGATCTATACTTACTAATATTATAATGAGGTAATGTTTGTGAGGTTGTAGGGGGTAATCTGGATCTACTGAACCGATTTAAAATCTCTTTTAACATTAGAAGGATAGGCTTTTTGTGAGTGTCATATGCTTATCGATCGTGACCGTTTTTCATCACCACGCGTGTAAAACCGCTGGGCGCACTTAGTCTTACATAAAATGTACATTGATATTCTTCACGTGAGTTGCCTAGCTAAATCCCGACCTATACTATTAAATACTCCAGTCATTATAATAATTTCTATGCATCCTTGTCACTCGCATGGAGTGGAGTAGTTAGCGCGACCTTTTTCTCGCAATTAAAACTGAACATTTACAATCTGGTCTACAAAACTAGACAACTACAAAACTACTTTTGAATACTAGAGAACAAGAACATATAATTAATATACAAGAATTAACATTATTGTCAGAATATTTACCACGCGCTCGTATGGACTGACTTACTGATATTTAATTTGCTTTATTTGGTTGATATTATGGCGCGTGCAATTGTGACGAAATATCGAGCAAAAAAAACATAGTAAATCTCCCGATAAGCATGTTAATGTGGTATACATAGGTCACACTAAAAATTTCCGGAACTGGCCACTTACATAAACAAAATTTAAAAAGTAATAACACCGTTTGAAAATGGAACTCTTTGGCTGTAGAATGCAGTTTGTTTCATCTGACTGTCAATTGTATTTACATTGTGTCGCCATTCGACCATCGCCAAAAAACGGACCGCGTCACTTGATGCATTGCCATGCTTACCAGATTCCACGAAGGTGCGTCAAATTTGGTGCGGGATATAGTAACAGGTGACGAAACATGTATTTATTGCTACGATCCCAAAACAAAGCAGCAATCGAGCGTATGGGTCTTTCAAGATGATCCGAAACCAAACAAAGCGGCGCGCGTGAAAAGTGCATCTAAGCGGATGATTGCATCTTTTTTTAATAAAACTGGACACGTGGCTACTGTTGCTTTAGAGAATCGTCGTAACGTGAATAGTGATTGGTACACGATCATTTGTTTGCCGGAAATTATTGACGAACTCCGTAAAAATAACCGCGACTTACACCACGACAATGCTAGTTCCCACACGACCAGACAGACAAATGAATTTTAAAAGGTAAAAAACGTAGAACTTATGAGCCTTCCTGCATACAGTCCCGACCTGGAACCACGTGACATTTTCTCTTCTCAAAAATTAAGAACCAATTACGCGGTCAACAATTTTCATCACCAGAAGAGGCTGTCGAAGAGTATAAAAAACACGTTTCTGAGGTCACCACGGAGGAGTGGCACAAAAGTTTCAAAATTGGTTTAATCGAATGAAAAAGTGCATTTACGCAAATTTTGAGAAACAAAACATTCATTTTTGACCTTTAATAGTATTATTTTCTTATTCATTCCGGAAACTTTTCGTGCGCCTCAAGGAGTAAATAAAATAAGCTTTTATTTAAGGAAAAATAATGTAATAACCGATGATGATATAACAAGGCAACCCATGAGCGATGTATCCAATCTACATAATTATTATCAAGCATAATATAATCGTTGTTATCACAATTAACAGACGAGGGTATGTATTAGTAAAGACGTATCTTGTACTATTATACTACACATACGCTCATAAGGAGTAATTAAACGTTTTTATGGTTTCCTATAAATATAGAACACTTTTATGTTCTAGCAATTTATTTAAATTATTTTTATATTCACATAAAAAATTGTAAAGAAATTTCGCGAACAGAGCAGAAAGCCTGTACTAGCAAAACAAAGTGAGATTATGGATCGAAAATATATCAATAAAACCCGTTTCATGTTCTAGCGTGACATGTCTTTTTATGCGCATTGCAATGAGTTGTTAAAACTAGCTGGTGAATTGTAACATAGTCGTTAAATTGTAAAAACTTGTCGCGATTGTGGTGTCACACACGCCAGGCACACATCTATTATAGCAGCTTAGCGGGTATCTATTTATGGACTGGATAATTGTCAACTGTTTAAAAGATCCTATTGTGAAAATTGTTTCAACCAAAACCAATAAGAAGTAAGTGTCCTAGCACATTCAACACAAAGTATTACATGTCAATGATATTTTTAAGTTTTGAAATATATAAAAATGAATCCCTATGGGGAATACAATTGGTCATAACGCTAGCAATTTCGCTAATGTATTTTTGTTTGTTATTACGAAGAAGGTTATTACGAAAAAAACAATTGATAAAGATGCTCATAAAATTAGAACATTACTAAGCTATAGGGTTATGCTCAGCATGTGCAGCGCCGACAGCTGCATGCTTACTGCTTTTCAGCATGCTCCAGCTCGATATGATGTTCACCGAGAATAAGACGTGTATGTACAAAAAAAGCTAATTACATTAAAAAAAATATTATTATTCTGCAATTATTATACCTATTTTCTATATTATTTTCGGTATTACAGTTCGTTAGATCAGCATGACATGTTTTTTTCTTCCACTCTGTCAATTGATATATATCTGAGATGTTAAAATTGCAGTTTTTGTAGTACTTTTAAGGATAACTGTATAGCTTACGATAATTATTTACGAGTCTGTTAATGCGTATGGCCAACACTTATCTTGAACGGTAAGGACGATTTGGTCGAAGGTAGTATCAGACGAGACCAAAACGATGACTGACTCTGAAGGACAGCTACAGGAACACATAATATGTATAACGACAGATATCAATAAACGGCTCATCACGTCACGACGAATGAAAGCCCAAGCCCGAGGTGAGATTGGATCCAGCCCTGATCGGCAGCCGACGACGATCATTATCGTATGTGTCTTAATCGCTTTATACAGTCTCATAGAGCCTATATATCAGCAGATAATTCCCAGTATTTCAAACCTGATAATTATCTTGCTGGTTAAGTACCAACGTCAATATATCGTACTTTGAATCGCGTTCATTTACTTTACCTTTTCGACCCAATATCCAAAACGACGTAGAAATAAAACAAACAAAAAAGGTTGCAGATGCATAAGATTTGCAGAGCCAAGTAGTTACTTATACTCTCCACTGCTGCGAGCATAAGATTTTTGTGAAATCCCTTTAGATAAAACGTACCATGAGCAGTATTGCATGCCGGTACATTTTTTCTCTTCTGAGAAATCGAATAAAAGGAAACATCGCCTTTTATTTTTCATTTGTAATCAATATTTACATACTATAAAAAAATATTATACTTCAAGTTATTACTTTTTGATTTATTTATTCAAACGTTGTATCTGTACAACGTCTCTAATAGTGTATATGTATAAGGAATTATAATTTTGCATCTCTTATAGAAAATTTGAATATTGCTAATTAAGTGAACATACAAACCTGTAGGTAAAACGATTTCTTGACCTTTTAATTGACTGAGTAGAGCAAAGGTGCTCCTAGGTACAAAGTTTAATGTACCTCGTTCACTAATCAATTCGACGCGACGCGGCGACGACGCGCGACGGTGGAAAGGTGAAAAACAAATGAAACGCCACTTTGGCAAATACAAATTTATATTCTACTAGCTGCGCCCCGCGGTTTTACCCGCGTGGTTATGATTCATGATGATGATGATAATGAAAAGTAGCCTATGTGCTAAATTTGATCCAAATCCGTCCAACCGTTCTGGCGTGATTGAGTAACAAACATCCATCTATCCATCCAAACTTTCACATTTATAATATTAGTAGGAGTAGGATTCTTGGGTTGAAAATGAGTTTTATATACAGGTCGATAGGGTTTTGAATTTTCTATAGATGTGTTTATGCCAATCAGAAGTACTTTTTGGAGTTTCATTTAAAGTACAAAATGGGGTATTACATAAAGACTAACTTCAAACGACCGTTTTATGATATATTTTTTCAACAAAGTCGTACTTATTTAGCCTACGAACAAATAATATCAGGAAATATAACGTTAAAAAATGACCCAACTAAAGTCGTGTCCAAGTAGGCGGGGCTTAAAATTCGTGTCCAGCGCGCCATCAATCGGAATCAAATCAAAAAATCGGAAATTGTTCTTGCAAGCGAGCACACGTCAAAAGTTTGCATACGTTTTCGTTTTTATTATTGTGAAATACAACTGTGAATGATCATGCCAACGGTCGTGTATTGTGAAGTGGTGCAGGAGTTAAATGTCCAGGGATCACTTTACACTAGTAAGTAGTAGCAAACAGAGATGGTCAATACTATGCTGTTCAGAATTAAAATCAATCACCCAGCATTACTTTTTGTAATATTTGAAGTGACATATTTTGTATCATATTGTTTGGTTCGAAGTAGGGCCACTTTTTGAGTAGAATATGTTCTGAATTAGGTTTCCTGCTATTATTTTTCGTAGTATTTACATACATAAAATTGAGCTATCAAAAATATGTCATTCGTTCAGGCGAATGAACTATGTCAAATTAACTACGTGGGATCATACACTTTGGAGTCACTACAAGAACGTTTTGTCGAATTGTAAGAAGGCGGTAACGGTCTTGATCCTTTTATCAACAATTTCATCATGTGCAGTGACACAATATCTCCATTAAGAAAGTTTTAAGGCTCAAATTAAACTAGATCAATTAAATCACTATTCCAAAAATACATAACATTTAAACTTCATAACTACATTATGGTCCATAAACTATTTTACTGATCTAAAGAAATGAACAGGTAAGAGGTGTAACATTTTACATAAAAGTTTATTCTATCTTGTGATAAGCCTTATGTATGTTTTTAATATAAATTGGTATTTAAAATAGAATTTTTATGAAGATTTGGTGAAATAACTAATTTATCCTTCCAAGTTTATCTCTCGATGGGTGTTGGCGCGTTTTTCTCTGCTTAATAAAAATTTCAGAGTTGCTGGACTGATAACGAAATTAATCACTTTGTTTTTACGCACTAGTTGGTTTATCCTATAAAAGTAAAATCTTTAGTGTTGTTGTATTACCTTTATTGCAGGCAGCAGCAATAGTGCATCCGCATGCTGTTGGGAATGTAAGGGCGCGGGAAGCAAGGCGCAGCATCGTTCCAACATCACTCCAAACATTAGTAGAGACACTCCGAGGGCGCAGTCGAGCCATGCCGATCTGCTTCCATCTGATAACAAACAATATATTGACACGAGTTAAGAATTCGACTGTCGACCGGACCATAAGACCATAGCGTGTAGTGGAATTGTTTTTTTGACACTCACATCCCCATCCAGATGTATCTTTGCGTGGTTGTTGTTAGCTGTTTGTCCCAGGTCTTGGATGTTTGTTTAAAACATCACGACAAACACCAATAAATGTTTGGCCCTGCTGAGATTCTAACCCACGCCCCCAAGGAGTCAGCTTGATTTTTTATACCGTATAGATCTAGTATTTGACCACTATGTCACTTGATGGTGTGTGTCGATGTGGTCGTGGTGGTGTTACGAAGCTATACAGACTGGGATCGAACCAGGTTCCATCGTTCACACTGTTCACACAGGCTGTCATCGCTTTTTGTCTATACAATATTAAAACCAATCAACAAAATGAAGTAACGTGTTCTGCCAAAACCCTATACTAAGCAAAGTTAGGCACGCACTTAGCTGATATAAGTTTAATAATAACTATATTCTTTAGCTTTATCCATAATGACATTATGAACGAAGCGACCAGTAATTATTAAAATAAATAGACTGGCACCTTATTCCAATTACATGTTTTAGAAAATATGTAAAAAACACAGACATCATTACAATAATAACACACTAGGATCGCACAGACCGACTATTAACATAGCTATTACCTTAGACTATTAATAAACCATTAAGCGCTGGAAACAGGACTTAAAGTAATGTTTACATTTAATTTAATTACGTCAGATGTGTGTACTTATCCCCACATTCCACGCACAAATAGGTGATTCAATAAAACGAGTTTCTAGAAGAAGGTAGACAAGTGAATGGATACTACGAGTTATTCCGCATAAAAAAAAAATATCTCAAATGTAGATAGGCCTACAGAACCGTGAAACAAAACGTCAAGATGTTTGCTCATGATGGTTGATAGATGTTTGCTCCTACCGGGATTCGAACCCAGGTCCCGGCAACCCAGATCCATGACCATTGAGCCACGGCGACAGTCAAAACTTCTATTTATATACTTTGTAGTTTACGTATCAGCAAGGTTTGCTTCTACAGTTAAGACATGGGCATTTTTAATGTAATACTCGTGTATAGGGCTCGGCCATGGTACCGCGCGAAGTGCTTTTTAGGTTGACATCTCAAAATTAGGGTCTAACTCTGAAATTATATGACTAATAATGACATTATATGTTTATATTTCGGAATAGCTGCGCCCCGCGGTTTCACCCGAGTGCACTACGTTTTTCCCGCTAACTCATTATCCCACGGGAACCATAGTTTTTCCAGGACAAAAAGTAGCCTAAGTCCTTCTCCAAGGCTTATGTAATGTAATGTAATCTATATATGTATATAGATTACATATAGGCTACACTACTAGATTTCGTATATATTTATATATCGATTATTATGCTACAAACATCTAATCTTTGCCATACGTGCACAAACATACAAATTAATTAATCCCAACAAAAACCAACATACTCGGCTAACGTGTATTATATCGGATTGCAAAATAAATAATTCAATAAGTTACCTGAAATACTTGCACCGACCCACGTCAAATTATTCATTTGGCAGCATTATGGCAACAAATCTTTGAGGTTATTTTTATTTTTTAACCATTTTTGTTTGATACATATATATGTATAAATTAATTGGTTGACGGTCAGACGTAACCGGAATGAACCACTGTTGAATCAGCAGCGCAACGTTGAGACACGTACAGTCGTGTTTATAATTACTTTCTTATTAATACATATAACGATAAAGCGTGATCAACGAGATCAGAGACTATAATAATCTCTTTAATTGGCTGCAATTCGCTCTGATTGTACAAGTAAAATAACTTTCATTTTTCAATCAGGATAAACTTTAAAGCAAAACTAAGAAGAGAGCCGAAAAAGGATCGGTTTTTCGGGTTGGGCCATAAAATATAATGGAATGAAACAGTTCCCCGCTCAATATTTGTTTCACATTTTAGAAACATTTTAATTTATCACTCATTTTTATTATTTCGTCTTATTTACGTAATTTATTGAACACGCGTTGCCGAAACATAATGTAGGCCAAATATTTGTTTATCTATGCCAATCGGTCTACTCAACCCATCACGCTCTGTTAAACAAAGTCCCAGGGCTGAAGTTTTAGGGTTCCTCAAAAGAAACCCTTACAGGATCACTTTGTTGTCCGTCCGTCTGTCTGTCAAGATCCTTTATCTCGGGAACGTGTGGAGGAATCGAGTTAACCGTGTCATGTAGGGTATCGTATGAAAGGGCTTCATTGGCACAAGCTTACAGATTTTTATGATGTATAGTTTTCGACTTATAACGAAGAAATCTAAAAAAAAGAAATCTTTTTATTGAAATACACAAAAAGTATTTTTGATATGTACCTACAAATTTGTACGGAACCCTCGGTGGGCGAGTCCGACTAGCGGTTGTCCGGGTTTTATTACAGTAGGTACGCTCCCGTTAAATAGAGAGTAACGAAAAAAAGTTTCATTGCAAATAAAACATTTCAGTAATTGATGAACTATGTTATTTTTAAACTATTATTGTGATAGGCACAATAACTGAGTGAACCCGGGGGGCGAACGGGTGTGTGATAAGTGAATTGGGTAACGCTAATTAACTGCGTCACAAGATGAGTATCATACACCATGCCGGCCAAGTGGTTCAGCGGAACGCAAGTGACAACTTCAACATTCGTTTTTAATACTTTACAGATCCAGCGTCTGACCACTATCTCACTTAATGGTCAGTGACGATGTGGTCGAAGATGTAATCACGTTAATCGAAATTATCAGATCGTTCGAGGGCTTCCGCTCCTCAGTGGTCAAGACTGTTATTCTACTGTTGACAACACAAGGCCTAACTTATCCAACCAAGTCACCGCAGCAGAGTGGCGTAATTCAAATAATCTGTTGACATCAAATAGGTAACCCCAGATACGAGCTCTTCATGCCAATGGCTAGATAAACTGGTTTTCACATTTGCTCGTTGCACGCTGTACTCATTTTACAAGCACATCATAGTTACATGACAAGTACCCGGCCTTCGGATCATACATCGACAGCTACCGGCGGACGCGATCCGGTCGGGTATAAATAGATAGAACAGTCTAAAAATACTTAGCACGGATTGCACCTGCGATAGCGTTCGCCCACAGGCGTTACAAGCACAGAAGCAATCACAAGCCTCTTTCGTGACTTGTGCTACGTCATTATAGCCTTTGCTGGTAATACGTTTAAATTTGCAATGTACACAATAATGAGCAAGTTATGTAAATACATAATTATATGAATTCTTATGGTATATATGAACAATAAAAATAAATAAATATATCACTCTTTTATTATAAGAACTGACGAATGGATTAAATACCTGATGTCTAGAGTAAAAAATACTAATAAAAATTGGAAGTTATTCATTCACGAGAAAGATTTCCGTTCATCGTAGTGACGAAAGTTTTAAGTTTGTTTGTACGGAATAATATCTAGAACTACTAAAGCGATTTTGAAAACTTTTTTAGCGGTAGATAGCTGCGTTACCATACTGCATTACATGAGTGACTTAAAAATATGCATACATAAGACTTTCAATTATGATTTTATTTATCCGAGAAAATTTAAATTGAATTATCGGCGTGCGCTGACCAAATGGTTTGACATAGGTGAATATACTGTTCAACAAAAATGTTTGTCTTTAGTAGGTATACAAAAGTCCGCAGCACTACAAATGAATCTTTGAAAATTAACAATGTTTGAGACTCAGCAAAGATCGCACGGGTCAGCCAGATAAATGAAGAAAAGGCAAGACGTGATTATATAGGGAACCGTATAGAACTGTCTGGTGGTATGGTAGTTTTGCCCGTCTGGTAGTGACAAACTTTGTCATCAAGCTCTCAGTGTGATAAGCTGATAAGGCATCTGTTCCAGGTTTAGTGTACAACCACTTTCCCTGGCTGCGTGAAGATAGTGGTCAAATGCTAGAACTACGATTATTTAAAATAAATCTTAAACTAATTATTTATTATCTATAGAAACGATTAAACTTTATGTTTGAAGTAAGAAGTAGACAAAACTTTCGGTTTGGGATATTTTAAGGATTCATTATAAGTTATTACAAGTTCATTACACGTAGACGTATGTATGTACATATATAGATTTACGGTGCATGTATTACCTTTGGTAATGTTTTTCGCATACTATTTAGGTATTATATTCGCTTGGAACTTTCTACAGACCGTAAAAAAATACGCAGGAAATGCTTTATTTGATTGTGTCGACCGACATGCCAATCGACGATTTACACACTGAGATTACGTTGAGCATACCCAAAACAAGGAAACCAAAACACATCGCCATGCGACATTATCGCACGTAAAAACAATGTTATCTCGCAGCTTTCGTGGAACTACCGAGTACGTTAAATGGTTTCCCTAAAGGGTATCGAATTGCCAAAACTCGTAATTAAGGGCCTCGCTGGTCATAAATTTTCTATAATAATTCAAAACATCATTACGAGTAATGGCGTAAAAGTGCGGTCGTCTCCGAGGCGTTCGTCGCCGGTCCTGCCACTCAGTTTGTTGAACCTGTCTCCGTCAAATGTGTGCATTTGTGAGAAGCGCGGGCGAGCGGTAGGACCGCGGGGCGGAGAAGGGCCGCGGTGCATCAACCTCCAATAACTTGTAATTTGTAATTACAAACCTTTACTGCGCCCGGCGAAGCCACAGGAAATAGCCGCACTGACAAGCTCACGTTATGTATTAATTTTCTATTCGAATACCGGAGGTCCTTCAGAAAGAACCCGGCCCAATTTTCTGCCTGTGTGTTATCGTTGTACCGTTTCTTTTAAACTATCGAAAGAAATCTAACGGTAAGAGTTTGACAAATATTAGACATGCTTTTTAAACAAATACAGTTATAAAATGTTATTGTATGAATTATTTCGGAGGCATGTTATAGTTATAGTTAATTATTGGTATTAAAAATGTTTACCAAAAAATGGAACCGACTTCAACACTCAAAAGTGTGAAATAACATTTTTAGTCCGGTCAATCATAAATATTATGAATTTTTATTTTCTTCCCCATCATTCCCGTGTATGGAAAAAAATTTACTCGAGGTCAAAGTTTAATTTTTTTAAACAAAACGAATATGATATGGTTATTATGACGATAACAACTTTTACAACCTTTTGAATCGTTATATCTCAGAAACGGTGGCTCGTAGGAAAAAAGTATTGATATAATTTAATTATCTACAATTTTTGTCTGGGGTACTCTTATGATAAAACTAACCGTTTTATTGATTTCCTTGAAAAATCATCAATCAAAAAGCCCATTGATTTCTATAAGAACGGATGGAAACGGCCCGCAGCCCTTATCTGCGATCTTATTCTAATCGTCTGTCGACCTTGTCGGTAGCCGTACTATGCTGCACTTGCCAGTCCGTGGTATCCATTCGAGAACCTTTCGACCCCAACGGCCATCAGTTGTTCGAGCTATGTGCCCTGTCACACCACTGTCACTTCAACTACAACAATCCGCTGGGCTATGTCGGTGACTTCTGTTCTTCTACGGATGTCTTCATTTCTGATTCGATCGCGTAGAAAAACCCCGAGCATAGCCCTCTTCATAGCTCGTTGTGAGACTTTCAGCCGGCTTACAAGGCCCAAAGTCAGAGACCACTTTTCAGTTCCATAAGTGATCACTGGTAACACACATTGTTCGAAGACTTTCGTTTTCAGGCATTGCGGTATTTTTGACGAGAAGACGTCGCGGAGTTTCCCAAATGCTACCCAACCGAGTTGGATTCTACAATTGGCATCTTTCTCAAAGTTGGACTTGCCTAATTGGACTGTTCGTCCTAGGTATACGGAATGGTCAACAACTACGAGAATCGAGTTTTCAATTGATATTGGGGCGGGCGCAACATGGGCATATTTTCCATGTTAATTTTGAAGCCTTTGGGAAATTCGATTGGAGCCTTCGAGTATCGTGCTGAGGTCTTCCGTCGAATTTGCCATGACCACAATATCGTCGGCAAGCCGAAGGTGAGTGATGTACTCGCCGTTGATATTGATGCCGAATCCTTGCCGTTGCAAAGCTTGAAGGCGTCTTCTAATGCGGCAGTGAACAGTTTCGGAGAGATAACGTCTCCGTGTTTTACGCCTCTTTACAATGGAATCGACTTCGAAATTTGCTCTTGTACTGGAACCGACATGGTGGCGTTATTGTACAAACAGTTCAACACTTCGATATACTCTAGCACCGCCCATATCTCGAACGAAACAAGGCTTTCTCTAAGTCCACAAACGCTGAACATAAGGGCAAGATATACTCTTCGGTCTTAAAAACTTGCCGAAGCGTGTGGATGTGGTATACGGTGCTGTAGCCTTTTCGGAAACCGGTTTGTTCGGGAGGCTGAAAGTCATCAAACCTACGCTCGAGACGATTCGCGATGACTCTTGAAAACAGCTTGTTTACATGGCTCAGAAGCGATAATTAAAATGATAACATTAATTTTTAAAATCAGTTTAGTCGTTTTTGAGTTTATTTGTTACACACATACAAAAATACAAATTACAAACCTTTCCTCATTATAATATTAACAGTGTAGTTGCAGATAAGAGATTGTTCTCACACTAGTTTAATGGTATATTGATAAAATGTATTGAACCATATATACATGTATTATGATAACCACATCACATACCTACTTATCCTATGGAAATAAATAATTAACTGAATAAATGAAGAACAATATAAAACTATGCTATATTGAATTCGGCCGGCGATTCGATTGATTGTCCATGATGATCAGATTTAGATAATAGTTGTCCACTGCGGCAGCGAAATGGTAAAAATAATATGCTAATTCTGTCCTTTTTGTTTTTTACACTCAGATCCCCGCATTGAGATTCCCTGTGTCGCGGGATGCCTGGACACACACAATCACAGCACACAAACATCCAAGACCCAGGATAAAGATCTACACTCATCGCACAAATGTTTGCCCCTGCCGGGATTCGAACCCAGGGTCTCGGAGACACAGAAGTCCAGTCACTGACACTGACCACTGCGCCACGGCGAACGTCAAATATAACAAGATCCCTTTGGTATGGATAAGTTAAGCGTAACAACTCGTAAACAGTGAATAAGTTAATTCCATCATATTATATTCAAATATGTATTAAACATTTAACAATTAAAATAATAATGAGCATTCCAACATGTCGTTAAAATATGCAAATGTTCTCAAACTCATTACTTTCTGTGTACTTAGTCGAGTTTTTAAATTTAACGACCAATTAAAACGGCTTGTAAGCTTTTCTTTCAACAAACATACAATGATGATAAATAAAATATTGGGTTTTTTTAACTTTTACTGGAGCTTGAAGGTGGAATACATTATATTGTACTAAAACATGTCTAAAATACGTAATGCCCTCACAAAATAACGGGAAGTGCACATATAAAAATAAAGGAGCAGCTGATTGCAGATTATGGGAAAGTATTTAATAAAGATTGTGGTGGGAAATTTAAGCAGAGCAGATTAACATTATACCATATGTCTAAAATGAGTCTTCCTTCGGGTGTTAAGGAGTAATAATGGTGTGTACTAAGCGTCCGTAGAATTAAAAGATGTGAGAAACAAAATGACCTAAATGGAAAATCTTTACTTCATTATTTTTTTCCGCAATCTCCAAGAACAAATAAAGAATTCTATTCTATTCGAGTAAAGTTTTCACAAGTAAACTGATCACTACTCTACTGAATCCAACTTGTGCCAAATGCACAATATGCTCATTATATGCGGAGCCAAACCGAAGTCCAAAAAAGTACTAAATAGTCGATTCATTCACGGCAAATTCTAGTTCCCAAATAAAAATTAATGTTATAAATAATTAAACATGGTCAATGTTATAATTTGGTTTAGTTTGAAATAAATTGTATTTAATTTATAAGTTTCTCGACACCGGTGTTTTGCCTTAGAAAATGCCATGTTTTAATGAAAGTGGTAAGACCATTTTTTCCTAATGATGAGATCCGTAGAAAAACGAAAGTCATCGGCATAGCCCAGCAGATTAGTGAGTTGAAGTGGCAGTGGGCGGGGCACATAGCTCTAAAAACTGATGGCCGCAGCTTAGGACGTCCAGCGACATGGTGATCAGATGACCAGTCTAAGATAGCAGGAAGAGGCTGGAAGCGGGCCGCTTCCGACCGGACCTCGTGGTGATCAATGGGGGAGCCCTATGTCCACCGGTGGACATCCTAAGGCTGAGATGATGATGATGATGATGATGATGATCTTAATGTACACTAAATTGTAGGGGTTTGTGACAAATATAAAAACAGATTAATCATGTAATGACAACGGACATAATTTATTAGTTTCTAGTATTTTTTACTAGCAGCGCCCCGCTTTTTTACCCGCGTGATAATGATTGATGATGATGATGATAATGAAAAGTAGCCTATGTGTTTATACAGGGTCTAAACTATCTCCATACCAAATTACATAGGAATCGGTGTAGCCGTTTGAGCGTAAAGAAGTAACAAACATACACACAAACTTTCGCGTTTATAATATGAGTTGGATGATGCATATCGACGCACACTGATACATCATTTACACCTGAAATTGATATTGTCCAATTATAATTTCAATGGGGAAAGGTTTTGCAGCACACTACAATTTTAGAATTTTGGAGTAAACAATTTTTCGTGAAGGTTCCTATAACGTGAGTGCCCAGATAACTATGTATTATATTATGCAGGCCATTATCTACAATATACTGATACGACACTCGTACAATTAAAAACGGTAATAAACTAATAAATTAAGGCAGCTTACAGTACAGGGAATGTTCTCGCATCAATTTTAAACTCCTAACTGTAAATATAAATAAGGTCCCACGTTATTAATGGTTCTGAATTAAAACCGTTATTATTTTTACTTTTATGCGCCATAAAATTCATTCTCCCATCTCGAACGAACTTGCCAACTAACTGTCGATTTGCTCGGAGATCTCAAGCATGTGCGTGGGACGTTGTAAATATTTTACTATCGAGATAGTGGATCGATACTTAATAAAACAAGCAAAAATGCGCTACTGGAATCCACTTCGAATAAATTATATCATAGAGCCAACTATATCTCTGCGCTCTAGTTGTTAATTAACTGTGGTATATTTTCTTTGGTTTAATCGATTTCAAAGTTACTCTCAATTGTGAGGCTCAATGTTATCAAACTAGTAAAAAAATCGTTAACGATGTTAATTCTGATACGACAAAAACAAAAACATTTCAGAAATTTGCCACCCTTAAAATGTGCTACAGTTTGGCTTATATATTTACGATGCTATAACTTATTCTATGGTTGTAGTAGTAATATAAATGTTTTAAGAGGTTATGAGTACAAAACAATTTAGTTTAGGCACTATCATATTATTGCAGCTGGCGGTGCTGCCACTGCGAGACACTGCGGGCCGCGCACGACACGCAACACGCCGACGCGCCTATTTGCGCTTAGTGGTACATGTCCTTGATTGTCGCAAAATAACAACAACTAATTTTTCAAGTCTAGAATGACACAAGATACCTATACTTAATATTTGGTTGTCGTGTGTCTAAAAGATAAATTTGGATTTTAAAATATATAATATTATTAATTATCTAAAAATGCGGTGCAGCAGATGAATGGTAAACGTGTCGAATCCTGACTTCAAAATAGCATAATCATAGATTATTACATAGATTTATCATAGCATAACTTTCCAATATTCCAATCGTATGATATTATACACTCATTCCTGACATTTCGGATCATTACAATATAGCATATATATAATTAAATAATTATAAATAAAGAAAATTTGATTGTATTACGGATTTATTGTTCAAAATATTATAATTAGCTTCAATTTGAATTTTGAAGGAAATGCTCAGTTCATGACAGTATGTAGTAATGTTTAACATAGAGACACATTATACGTTACTAAGTAACAAGATACGGGTGTTTGCATTCCAAGTTTGGTGATTACACCCGCAAATTCACACGTCACAATTTACACTCAAAAGTGTGTTATTTCACACTTTTGAGTGTTGAAGTCGGTTCCATAGTGACCTTTGCTACTCACGGGATCAATTTTCATTGTGTATGTTCTCTGATGTCTTCAACCGCAACTATAATATCGTCGAGGTATGCGTTTCAGTTCACTTTTCAGTTATTGGAGTGTAACTCAAAAACCACTTGTCCGATTTTGATGAAATTTAAATGGGACCACCACGGAAGTATACTTTATCAAACAAAAAAGGAATCATCAAAATCGATTCATACACGACGAAAAAGTACGAGTACACGAGTAAAAAAAATAAAATAAAAAAAATATATACAGCCGAATTGAGTAACCGTCTTTTTTGAAGTCGGTTAGAAAAACTTTTATATAAAAAAACGTTTCCGGCGAAATTCTGGGCACATGAGACTTAAAAACTTTATGTCTCAGGGTGACGGGCGCAACGCAGTTCTTCATGAATCGAATCTTTCATAGGTAGATGTCACCACCGAACATAATAATATATAATAATAATAATAATAATATGGGACAACATTCACACAAGGTCTTCAGGTCCCAAACTAGGCAGAGCCTGTACTATGGTAACCTGATGACTGATATATACTTATATACATATACACACCCAGACACAGGTCAAACAGACATGTTCATACACACAAATGTTTGACCTGTCCGGGAATCGAACCCGGGACCAGCGGCTCAGAAGGCAGAGTGCTACTAACTGCGCCAACCGACCAGTCACGCACATCCTGTGCGCCTTTTGCTTGTTCCGTCGCCTTATCCCATAAAGAAAGACGCTCAGTGCACAGTAGGTGTACCTGCGTGCAGCGGCGGCGTGAGCTCCACGGCGAACATGTTGAGCGCCGTGAGCTGCAGCAGGCGCGCGGCCGGCGTGGGCAGCGGCTGACGGCGCAGCAGCGCGCGGAACCGCACCAGCATCTGGCTCGCGCACTCGTGGAACGACTCCATGCTGAGGGACATGTACTCGACGCTTATTGTTTCCTTCTCATTTCTTAACATATGTACATTCACCGCACTAAAATACTCGCCGTCGCGGGAGAGTTAGACACGCACGATCGCACCACTCAAACATCCGAGACCCGAGATCGTACATCTACATCTACGCTCATCGCAGAATTGTTTGCCCGTGTCGGGACCCGAACCCGAACCAGTTCTAAGTGAGTATCGCCGATGACGAATCTATATTTTGTTTATAATTTACGTTCGGCGACTATACAAAATAAACTCTTTATTGTGAGTACCAAAAGTATATACTATAAAACTACATTTAAATATTAGCGATCCGTTCTACGATCGGCGGCCTTATCGCTCGTAGCGATTCATCCCGAGCGACATTTGGGTGGACAGAAACGATGAAAGGAGCGGGCGGTCGGTGATAGTGTGGATGTGAACTATCTGCTCGCTCTTGACAAAACTTGCTTTAAAAAATCTTGAACTCTAAACAAATTGGAAGTTTTTTTTTTGATGGACATTCATTGTCCATCAAAAGGTATATGTGGTGCAAACTTACCCTATTTTTGTAATGAGCTTCCCGTGCACGTGTATATAACTTATGATGAAGTTTTTATTTAACTGCAACAAAAGCATCAAATTAGTTATTATATCACCACATGTGAAGAAATTTTGTACAAGAGATGAATTCGGTCGGCACCGCCACAGTACCAATATTCAAGCACATTAAGGGTCCATCAAGCTTATATATATTCTATGACGTAATAGATGGAACACAAGCAGGCGGGCCGCTTGATGGTACAGTCCGTTCATTACAAGTTGGCACTTTCCTTCGTGTTGACATTATTGCCGCAATGTGGCTGATGCCTTGACAGGGAAGTAAAATAAAGTTGCCAGTCCTGAGAATCTACTGCTTATATTAAATTAAAATTTTAACTTTTTAATTCATGTACACATATTCGTAATTTATTGACTGAGTGTTGCACGGTCACAGTGGCAAGTTGGAGGGCAGCATTGTATGTATGCTCATCTGTTAGTGTATCGCTTTAAGGGTCTGATCTTACTGTTACGAAATTTGGTACGTAGATAGGTTTGTTGTCTAATATATAAAGTTAATGATCCTATGAAATAAGGTCGTCGTCGTCGTAAACGTAGGCCCTACACGCGCTGGGAGGACCATATTAGGAGAATAGCTGGACCACAATGGCAACAAATAGCACAAGATCGAGAGAAATGGCAATCCTTGGAAAAGGCCTGAGAGCGGTTCCTAACTAAACTATGTTTAAATTTTTTAACATTTTACTATTATTTATAAGAAAATAAAAGGCTTTTTATTTTTATTTATTATTCTATATAAAGTTAAAGTTATCTTAAATACACTACTTTGTTACCCACACCTGTAGCATGTATGCTATGTTGTAACATAATGTATATTATGTTGTACAGCCATCAGAACCCATTTTGACTAAAATTGTTTGAATGTTAGGCTACTGCTGATTCCAAATAAGGCAAACCTATAGAAGGTACCTCACTGCAGGCACTCATTACTTGAAGCCTCATTGATAGTACCCATCGGGAAATAGATTTGGCCAGAGTTCGGCGGTACGCATTATGAAAAAAATCATAACGTTTCGTACGGTGTTACCATCTAGCGATGGCACATTGGCTATATGGTACATCATTTTTTAACACTAATATAAGAGTTAAAAATACGATATCCGTTAAACTCTTAAGGAAGATATTGGCAATTGGTTCAGTTAAGTGAGATATGTTAAATTAAATTGGACTGTTTAATGAGAGAGAGTAGTCTAACGGAAGCTTATAATAATGTAAAATGAAATGTAATTAATTGATTATTTTATTATATTAAAAAATTATAATTGAGTTTAAATTTAAATCGCACCTCGTGGCCGAGGCTCGGCGCCATTAGACGATCAGTCCGCTGATCCAGATAGATCAACAACTAACCGGATTGGTTAAACCCAATATTGTTCATACATTTTATATTATGATGTTTTTAATTTGCACATGTATCGTAAATGTAATGGAATATGTTTTTTATGCCTTCTATTCGAAAAACAATGATTGGTTCATCTATAAGTGCGAGCAAAGTAGGTCTTTTCTTTTAGAGAGTTTTGTTTTAGACAGAAAAATTTGTTAAAGTAGATGAAACCTTAATTTTTAAAGGTAAGTAGGCAAAGTCGGTATAGCGGGCGTAAAAGTGTTTTTACGCCCGCTTTACCTACTTACCTTTAAAAAATAAGGTTACATCCACTTTAACAACTTTCTGCACACTAACCTCTACTGATGACATATCCCTCAGCTGTTCTTGTTCCAAGTCTTGTCTCTGCGTGGCGGTGCGATGTCCACTTGGACGCACCCAAACTTCCCGTCTATTGCCCTGTACGTTGGTTTCCGATTCCTCTGTGTTTCCTACCCTGCTTTCTGCTATTTTTGTTTCTATTGCCGCGCGGAGCTTCCGCTCTGCTGCATCATACTGTGAATTAAAATCAAAGAAATAATATTGTGTAAGGCGTTTTTTTCTATATGCCATATGGTAACCAATGATTAAAAAATGGAGGAATTCATTGTTAAATGTACTATATACATTTGTTAATTCTACACTGTAGTCAGTGTTAGTTTAAAAATTTAACCAATAGTAGGATATTTTGGCCACTAGTAGTCTGAGCACAGATAAAAACGTTTATATAAGAAATTTTTACACATATACAAATTACAAATATTTGCTTCGCAAAGTACAGCAATAATGATGTTGATATTATGAAAAAAGGGAAATGGAGCCAATTAGGTGTGAGCATCTAACTTCCTTCAAATGCAATTGCTTGCTATTGCTAAGTTATACAACATATAAGGTTCTCACAAAATATTTAATAATTAGGCAGAAATAATACAATCATGTGCTTTCACACATAGCCCTTGTAAAAATAACAACTGGATGTGCATTTGCCTGTAGTTGTATCTAGTGCAGTTTTAGTTACGTTACGTTAGAGCATACCATGAATTCGTTTTAAAAAAATATCATTGGATAATTATTATAAATTTACTACAAGGAACCATTTTGCTGGCAGCTTGGTACACTTAAACATGCACTATTCATTGCAGACCACCAGCCACATTTTCTGAGAGATAAAACAGGTTGAAAAGCATAAATACAAGTTTGAATGTATAATTCTAAATAGTTAACTTACCTTTCTTCTATTCTCTTCAAACAATGATAGTAAACTCTCCCGTGCTGAATGAAATGGATTAGATGACATCAAACTTCTCATGTAATAATATAATGCGTCCAATTTTCTCCTCTGAAACAAAAAATAATTGTCTTTGAGGTTGTCTGTAGGCTGCTGCGCGTAGCGATTTTTGAGCTACTAGAGATTGGTCTCTTATAATCTCATTTTTCTTGTGATTATATACACTAGGCGGGGTCGGCAAAACATGCTTTTCTCTTTCAATCCCTTCTCAGTGCTCACACCTTTCACAAACATATTCTTCACACAATCCATCCAAGCCTTTTTCGGCCTTCCTTTACCTCTATCCATTCACATTCATGTTAAATACTCTTTTTGTTGTTCTTCCTTCATCCCTCCTCATAACATGCCCATACCAAGCCAATCTATTCCATATCAACATATCATTCACTGGTGCTGCTTTCAAGCTTCCTGCAAGATACAATCATTCCTCTAGTTTCACCGCACATCCATCTCAACATTCGCATCACTGCCACATACACTTTTCTTTCAGAATGGTCCTCTTTTACAATTCAATTGTCATTGAATAATTCAATAATCGAAACCAGTCACATAATTCTGAACCATTATAATCGATATTCTTATTAGCAATCGATCATATTTAAGTATATACACGCTCATCTATAGCTAAATTCTAGTGCATTTAATTAAATTAAATGTAAAATTTAACACTAACAAAAAGTTACGAATAAAATATGCGTAAAATGATGAAACAAACATTTTAGGTCATTTCAACCATCGAGTTCCGAAACTGTATCACATACAGAAAACTAAAGATTCTACAAGATTAGTAATCTTATAGAATGATTCTAGCATGATGAATTTATAACGGCCTCGCTCACTCGCATATGTTTGTCGCATCATTCTATCTCGCTTACTCGCCACATTTTCGGATAAAACGCGCACAGTCTAAGTTCAGTTGCGCGTACCGTACAAGTAAATTAAAATAGTACTCACGGCATATATTGCTAGTAACGCTAGCTGGTTGTATGGTCTTCCATTCTTAGGATTAATTTGTTGAGCTTTTGTATAGCAAAATTTACTCTTAGCATAGTTATTTGTCTCGTTAACTTGTTCTTTATACCTCGCTAAATCGCCCAAGAACACGTATAGCTTCTGAACAGAGATCAGAGCGAGACCGACGTATCCGAGCCCTTTTGGCGGTAGTACATGGTTATCGTTGATATAGTCGTCAGTGTTAAACTTGTAAGTTTTTTCTAAAAGCTGAACTAAATTCTCGAAATAAACAGTCCCCTCCTCGATAATTGTGTTAATCAATTTCACTACTTTCGGCTTATCTTCCGGCGACAATTGAGGAAAACTTTTCCTTAGCACCTCTATGAAGTTATAGTATAAAATTTTCCAAAAGTGATGTTCCACGTTGTCTGCTTGGCAATATTTGAGATCTGATACAAGAAGTTTTTGAAGAGCGTCGAGAAGAAATTGCCTGTAAACAAAATTAATATAATGTATACTGATATAATTAATTAAATAGTATAACTATTACTGACATAAATATTATAATTAAGACTGATATAAATAATATAATTAATACTGATATAACTCTAAACAATCCCGAAAGAAATACTTACTTTTCACTTCCAGTGCGACAAAAACTCTGTACAATATTACAAACAAATAATTTGTTTGCCTTCAAATTCATTTTCAAAAAAAACACAGTTGTTTCCTATCTACGGAAATCTTTGTAAATTTACACATAGATTTTATGACCTGTTGATAATAACCAACTGAAATAAGAATTACAGTCCCTTAATACTAAATAATAATTAAAAATTAAATACCCTTTAGTCCAATACATGCTTAGCAAAATAAGAAAAACAGAGTTGTAGAGTGTTACAAGTGGAAAAAAAACATATACCTATTTTTGTCAGCATCATACTACTGACCACTGTCTCACCTGATCTTAAGAGACGAGGTGGTCCAAGATGTAGCATACAAGCCTTGAAGGTTTCTGATTTTAACATTGGATTATACAGAACTTCTGGATGGATTCAGGATTATACTGGATTGGCAGTATGCATTAACGATTCATATGTATGCCTATACGTACGCAGGTATATCTATACGAGTATAACTAGGATAGTAGAGTATATCTACTATATAGCGATGGCGCATTGCCATACGTGAGCATAACGCTTCGTAGTTCCTTTATAAAAGAACTTTATTGAAGCTGTAACTTTGTGATTTAAAATATAAGTTTACAAAATAAATCTATCATCCACTACATATATGTAATTTCTTCCTTTTACTTCTGATTTGCCGTGTCGTGGTCTTGCAGTGCCGTGGTGGTACCGGCCTAGAATAGTACTCCCCCATTTCTTCCCGTGGGTGCAGTAAGTCGGCTAAGGGATCACGTACCAGAAGGTGGGTAGCAGCGCCTTCTGAGGATAGGAAATCATACTGCGCTCGCCAACCCGCCTGCCAAGTGTGGCGAGTATTGACAAATCCCCCATATATAGGGAAGGCATATGTCCAGCAGTGGACGTCCTATGGCTGCGATGAATGAATGAATGAACTACTGACTTCTGTCTTTTATAATCTCCGTAAAGCCACGCTGTCGCGTCCACGTTTTTATCTCGTTGCACTTTTTGCACTAATAAATTTAACAATACGTCCGGTAAGCCGATGATAGAATGGGGAATCTGGAATTAAATATTGATTATATAACAAGTACCTAGTGTTGACAACGTCGCTCCAATGTTCAGCCAGTGCCAAAGAGCCTCTGAGGAAGTGAGCCTGAAGGATAACGTCAGCGCGGTCCACTTCCTGCAGCAGGGCGCGATGGCGCGCCGCCCGCGCCGCGTCTCCCGCTTCGAACCCAGCACCGCCGCGGGTCGATGACTCTTTCATCGCTGAAAACAAAAGGTTGGATCTTATATGAAGTTGCTCGAATTTGAGTATACTGGAAATTTGGGGAAGTCAAGAGGGTTCGTACCAAGGTTGCGTTAAAATTATTTTTCGCAAATACGCGAACTCTAAAGAAAAAAATTACGAATACATGAAATGAAGTCATTTCGTTTCTCTTTCAGTTGCGTGAATGTGGTCTTTCTATATATTGTGGTATTTTTCGACTCTTCAACTTTGATTTTGGACTTGTGGCGAAGAGATAATAGTAGACTCAACCCCCCTCCCACCCTCTCTCCCCCTTTCTCCTACGAAGGCGACTTATTTTAAGATTTTTAACAAAACAAATATTTGCTTCTAAATTCTACTACTCGATCGCGTACGGACGGAGTCGCGGCCGAAGTGTTGTCGGGGTGAGTGTTATGAAGCTCGATCGGCCCGGTCGCGAGAATCGCTAGGATTCGATCGCGACTTGTTAACGTGCTCACTGATATATTTTGCTTATATATATAATGTGCCACAATAATAGAGCCCCTGAGAGCCAGGCGACATGTCAGTTCAAATTCAATTCCAACTTTCATCTGGCATTCTTTCATCTTTTGGTGGGATGAAAGAATAAACTTCATTTAGATTTATTTTCTCATGAAAGGTAAGAATTTTCGAATTGACGGGACATACATTTATTTGTATGTATAACCACGTATAAGTGTTTATTAGATCTTCATATTTTTATGGGTTTTATTAAAGAAAATCTACTAATAAATAATGCATGTATATATGCATTATATATTTATATAAATGTAATATAAAATTAAGCAACAGAAATGAAGCACATATAGGTATATAATAAAAGAAAAGGCCCGTTTAGACATTTGTCTTTGCGACGTAACTAGTGATGTAACCATAAGACTCGGTACTCGACACTCACGATACATCGATTAAGTTTCAATGAGCATTTAATCGATTCAAGTTTGAATGAGTATTTAATCGATTTGAATATGTATTGTAAAGTGCATTGGATTAAAGTTCTGATTAGAAAATTAAGCTTATACTTTGATATTGTAGGTATTTTGAAATACCCACCATTTTTTAAACCGCAGCTGGTGGAATTCAGTAATTAATTGGTCTAAGACTAGTATTTAAATAAGCAAAACCGGTCAAGTGCGAGTCAACCTAAAAAAAATTAATTGATAGTTGTATTTTTTTCTTAACCGATTATTTATAGACTGAACAATATGAAAAAATCGTTATGCACAGCCTTAGCCAAGTGGGCGGTGGGCATCAATGAAAAATGTAATTGCCTTCACAACAATTCGAACGATAATAAATAGCGACTTCATAGTCGTGACGTGAACTGTCAAAATGGGCCTTTTATTTTGTGATAACTTTAGCTGTCACTTATATAGAGAAAAACCATGTACTAAAAGTAAAATAATTTGGGGGTTACTGTACCTTGCTTACCTTGTTCCATCCTTATATCCACTTTGGAAGGACTGGTCTGAACAATAATTGGCTTAGATGGATTCTGCGGGTCAAACAAGTGCTTCTGTGTCTCTATTGACCCTCCACGCCTGAAATAACCATAGCAGATATTATTACATCATAATGTACTAACATTATAATGTAATTACACAAATGGCAAAGGGCTTTGGCAAAGGTAAGTGGTAGCCCTCTTCAGCAAGAGTCCATCTTAGTGACTATCAATAGCATCATCGGCAGTGCCAGGTATTCTGGGTCCAAGCAGAAGTGTAAAGCGTGACTGTGTTTTGGATTGAATTCCACTGCAGCTAGTGAGACAGCTGGGCGAACGAGGCATAACAACTCATTTCTAAGTAACCGAGTACATCGCGGTATCACTAATTTTGTCATGAGCAGGCATAATGCTATAGATAGACAAAGGCTATCCAATCATACTAGCCCAAATAGGATTTGATAAACCAAGAGACGCATTAGAATGTTGGTTCGTATGTGCTAGATGCACATACGTTACAAAGATGTTAACCAACATATTTCCAAAGAAAATAATACGCATAATATTTAATTGTTTAGGACAATCTTTATCTATGTATTTAGACGGAACTGCGTGGGGGGATCGCTAAACTAAATGACGAAATAGCTAACTCTTAATCTAACGACCTGAACACGGTGTGCTAAAAATATTTAACATGTATAGTTCTATTAATTTTACTTATTCTATTTTTATTTTTATCCCACTGTCTAATAAGTGTTATTGGCTTGGGCCGTTCTAAATAATATCAAATAAATAAATAAACAGTGTGCAGAAAGGATAAATTGATGATATATTAGAGAGAAAAACGTATCATCTCAGCAGCCATACATCAAACATTTGTAGGTTTCCATAAATATTTATAAAATTTTTGTATAGTAAGTCGCATGCAACTGCCGCAAAAGGAAAATATGGTAAACATCCCTATAATAACGTTAATTCTCGTAACAGTGACATTGTTCATTACGAGGACGCGAGGGTCAAACTTAAAGTTCTTAGAACTGGCCACTTGTAAAAAATTGTTTTACGATTTAGCGGCAAATTAAAAATTGTCTGTATCATCAGAAAATTTTACGTGCAATTATTTTTTATAACTTTCGATGTCCTTTAAGTCAACAAGAAAGATATGATAGAATACGATTGGCTTTTCACGATGAAGCCCCATGTCGTGCCACTGTTTACAAATGCTTTAATGAGTTTTGGGTATGTGCCCGGTAGATACCTCATAATTTTTTCCGTAGCGCGAGGCCCAAGAACTCCGTCGTATTGATTGGTGCCGTGAAATGGTTGAAAGATTTAACGGCGGTGACTTAAATGTTGTGCTCGACATACTTACGGGTGACGAAAGCCGGATTTACTGTTATGATCCCGAAAACAAAAGACAGTCTGCTCAGTGGGTGTTTCCGTCCGAGGAGTTACCAACTAAAGTAAAGAGAGGTCGAAGCCGTGGGAAAAAAAGATGGTGGCCTCGTTCTTCGGAAGGACAGGTTATTTCGCGACAATTATTTTATAGGATCGAAAAACAGTTTCTGCTGACTGGTACACTAACAATTGTTTGCCACGTGTCTTGGAAAAATTTCGGGAGAAACGGCCTCGCAGTGGGATTCTCATTTTACCACGACAAGGCCTCGTCGCCCACCGCCAGGCGAACGATCGAGTATATGGCGACCTCAAACATGAAATTATAAAAGAAAAACTTTGAAGGAAACGTTTTATGGACAAATTTTAAGGATATTGGGCATTTTACGGGACACTGAATTAAACATATTGTTCCAAGATTCTTGAATAATGTTTTGGAATCCCTCCAGTTGGTAATAGAAAATTAACCAAATTCAACAACCGAACCAACTGCTTCTGCGCCAATAGCATAGATAATTACGTGATTCTCAATTACCCTTGATCTTTATGTGAGTGTGGTATAGACCCCTGTGGCAGTACAATGATCCCAGGGTGGTGGTTTGACGATTCAGTCGCGGACTTGTCTGACATCACACTGTTTAGTCTGTTACGCTGGTGAGCATTTTCTTGGGGCCTGAAAGAAAATATGTTTGTAAATCTTTCAAATAATAAAAAGTAGGGATTAGTGCGTGCCGGCCTGCGATCAGGCAGTCCACCAGTTTGAGCGCATCTCAGGACTCGGCTTTCGGTAAAACAAGATAGTAACAGCAATGCTTTAATAATGTTGAAGGTTCATATCGGTTCTAAAAATTATTCCGATGGGATTACTTTCAATCGCAATTAGTTCAGCATCTGTCGTCGACTTCCGAAAGAGAGATTCAACAGCAGGTATTAAGCCGTAGAGCCCAGAGATCGATCGGATCGGAAAGCTTGAGCGTCCAGAATAATTCGAGTCTTTTCGGGTTGAATGCAGGGAGACCTCGCTGAGGGGAAAGAACACATAAAACTTCTATGAGGCTTGAGTCTGAAAACTATCGCGAGTTTCTTCCATAATTGTAATGTAACAAACCGACTAGAACTCACGTGGAAACTGGTCGGAGAGTAATTTTCCAGTGTTTACCACGTGAGTTCTAGTCGGTTTGTTACATTACAATTCTATGAGGCTTATTAAGTTTTCCTTTGCAAGTGACAGCGACGTTTGATATACCAACATCAAGTATTCTAACACTTTGAGGTAGCTGGAGCGGGCTCATGATAACGGAGGTAACGATTACAAACAACATATATTTGTGTAAACCAAGAACTCACTTGTCATGTGATCCATGTTTTTTCGACTCTAGTATCTCTTCACGCCAGTTCATAGGCGCAGACGACGAATTATGGTGGGGAGTCGATGACTGCTGATGATGATGGGCCGAGGAGGGCTGATGGTGGAGAGTCGACTGCTGATGATGGTGGTTCGAGGAAGGCTGATGGTGTTGAGTTGGCTGGTGTGGCGGCGGAAGTGTAGGCGCGTGCGTGTCGGAAAGTCGAGAGCGCTTTCGACCGTTGCGTTTCCGAGAGCGTCGGCCGCCCCCGCCCCCCGCCGCCCCTGCTGCTGGCTCGGCAGCTTGGCTGGCGCGTTCCGTACTCGGTGTCCGACCGTTGTTGGCCCATGAACCGTTGTTTTTGTTCTAATTCAAGGTGCATTATTGATTTTCAGCAGCACAAATAATCACACAATTATAAACGGGATGGTTAGCACTCGAACGGTTAGTAAGATTGTGATAATGTTTCTGTGTATATCACACTTTATGTTTGTTACCTCTTCACGCTCAAACCGCTACACCAATTTCGATGGAATTCGGTATAAAGATAGTTTATACTCTGGATTAACACATTTTACCACCATCATCACCGTTTTTCATCACCACGCGGGTAAAACCGCGGAGCGCAGCTAGTCCCACTAATATTATAAATGTCAGAGGATGTATGGATGGATGTTGGTTACTCAATCACGCCAGAACGGTTGAACGGATCTGGATGAAATTCGGCACAGAGATAGATTATAGTCTAGCAAAGCACATAGGCTACTTTTATCGGTAAAATGTATGAATCTCGTGGAATAATTGATGTTGCGGGAAAACAGTAATACACGCGGGTCGCGAAGCGCTACTAGTGTTAAATTAAGTTTGTGTGTATATTTGTAATATATGTGTGTTTGTTACATCTTTTGAGGTAAGATTTGAATAAAATTTGGAATGTAGGTACTTTATTACCTGGATTAGCACATAGGATAGATTTGCATTCCGAAAAAATTGATGAGTCCTCTGGGACACAACAAAAAATTTATAATATATAAATTTGAAAGTAACTCTGTTTTTTCATACCTACACTGCTGAACCAATTTTGATGAATGTTAGTATATAGGACCTTGCAATGAACATAATAGATTTTTTTATGAAAGAAAAAGTAGGGTTCCTATGGGATAACTGAGGTTGCAGGAAAACCGAGGTCCACGCAGGGCCGCAGGCGATACCGCGGGGCGCAGCTGGTAATAATATAAATGCTTTACTCGTAATTTTAGATGTTAACAAAAACATTAGTCACACCTGGTTTGAATTGAGCCAAGCAGCAGATTTAGTTACAGCATTTGGTACCCTAAATCCATCATTATCTCTGGGGCTTGTTGCTCTATTGGCAGAGACGTCTCTGCTGTTGCATTGTGAAACAATACGTCTGAAACCAAAAGTTAATGTCATAAATAATTTGTAGGCATTTCCATAAATAGAATAAACTGTATCCTACAGAGTAGTATTATTAAAGCGAAAGTTTGTATGTGGTAGTGAAAACCGCCGGGCGCTGCTAGAGAAGTTATAAACTTACTTAGCTTTATCAGTTTGATTATGATATAGAAGACATATTAGATAGCTTTTGTAAATTATTCGAAATATACATACTATCCACATACACAGATATTCATACATTCATCCAACTACAAAACAAACAAAATGTTATATATAAATATAAAGTAAGTTAATATTAATAATAATGTTTACATAAGTTATTGTATTTTGTCTACATAATGAAAAAATATTTAATATTACATCTATATGTACACTGTAACAACTCAATATTTACATATTAAGATATGAAGAATTAAAAAGCATAAACGTAAAACATGATTCTGATTTATCAAGCGTTAAATAAATTTATAATAATTAATATAGTTAAAATTCACTGGTTTAACTTAGTTCTTTTCTAAAGAAAATAAGCCCGAATCCTAGGTCAAAGTACTTGACTATAAACATAAGCAAAGCTTGATAATATGATGTATAATAATATATCAAAATGACAAGACTTTAAATGATAATAAGTTTGTCGGAAAAAGCCACTGCCACTCAGAACACAGTTTGCGATTAGTTGGAGACCCTGTGTATTTTATAATAATTTATGTGTAAATCTTTTGTATTATATAAACATTATGAAATACATATATATGTTTTATAAATGAATATGAAGTTTCACACATACCCTTCTGTGCTTTGCTCTCGGCTGTAAGATCTCAATGAACGCCAACGGTCTAAATCATCTCTGCTATTTCCTATTGTAGAAGAACGATTGCTTCTGTGGCTGTCTCTACGTTCTCTATTCTTCATATTATTTGATATATGTTCATGTGGAATGCTGACATTGCTGTCCTTACGGTTTCTTTCATTTTCTGGTTGAACGCTTAGCATACTGTCCTTTCTATTGTGTTCTAACTTTTTGTCCGCATTTTTCAAGCTTCTACTGGAGCTCCTAGAACATAATATGGACGTATTGTAGTAATTCTTCCAGTAAGGAATCGAAATCGGATTGTGGATGCAGATTTTAAATTCAGAGCAAGAGAATAATCCAAATGAGCAATGTGCAAATGAATTTCTTCCATTTTTTGTTTATGTGTTAGGAATACAACTTATCAATCTGGCGATGAGAAATAATCGATCATATTTATGTAAGTAATTGTGTCAGTACCAAGTGGTGTTGTGTAACTGAAAGCAGTAATGGAGATAACAGGAAAATTGGCGGGACCAGCTAGAAGAATAATAAATATAGATGGAATAATAATACAAAAGATAAGGTACCTAGAGCAATATGTATAGTTACCTTCTATCTTTACGTTTTGATCTGCCACTTCTTTTTGATTCTCGGTTTTCTACAGGTTTAAATTCTTCTGATCTTGAAGGTTTTGCATTTTGAGAAAAACTTATTGATGAATCACACATATCATCTAATTTAATATTTTTTTCCACTTCTTCATTCCAATCCTAGAGCAAATAACAAAAATTTGTTAAATATAACCAAAAATACATACAAATAAGCAAGACAGCAACTTTTCCATGTGTGCAGAAGAAACTACAGTGACAATAGGTAATCCAAATTGCCTTACCCATAAATCCCCATTACTTCTCTTTTGCAGCCCCTAATCCCCCATTGGCATGTATTAGTATTTGATTAATAATGCATACACACTAACCTCCATAAAGAATCTACTTGACAAGGGCCATGAATACACTTAAAAGACCGTCAATTTAACCCAAGGGTCTTGATGATTAGAATGTTGTCAATAATCAAGACATGTATAAGATAAATATGAAACAATCTTGCGATATCATAATATAGTATGATGATACTAAATCCACAGTATAATAACCATTCTTGATTCCCAACTATATCAGAAAAAACTGAACAAAATTTGCAAAAACACAATGTGTTAGCAGTAGCAGTCTTCCTATCTGGTGGATATTGTTACTATACTAGCTACCACTTAACTAGCCTTTGCAGAGTATCAGCTGCCTGTTATGGATATAGCCATTATAAGATATATAATCAGTCTATTAACATAAAGCTTCATAGACAAGTTCCACAGATAATACCCAGGGCACACATGGAAAGAGATGGCTATACAATTTCGAACCATGAAAACTTATTTATATCATTCCAGGGATATGATGAATAAATATATGAAAATAGAAAATTGGTACAGTCATAAATTACCTACAATAAAGTTGAATTAAATCTCTCACATATTCAACCTTGAAATCTTCTAGATTTTAGTTAGTATATAAATATCATCCTCCTCTGATTCTATTGATGTTAGGGTTTATAATGAGAGTAAATAAAATATTAACACAAGCATGTCAATACAGCAGCAATCTCTGCAATCCAGTAGTAAGAACTCATTCAGAGATGATGATTGATAGTTTTGCTTATTGGAAATATTCAAAGCCTAAGTCAAGAAATTCAACTGAGCTCATGAGGGAATAAGGAATACATATATTTAAATTAATAACACAGTATTAAACTCATAAATAACTTACCAAATTAGTGACGTCCAAAAGTGTAGATGAAATCTGAGAAGTAGTTTCACTATCATGGTCATTATCAGAGTCTTTTTGGGATCCCATCTGGTTACTAGAAGCTGTATTTGTTTTCATACTGATTCCATTTAAAGATGCTGAAAAAATATAAGCTATACTCAACAATAGGTACCAATTTACATGCAACATTCAATCTTAATTCAGAAAATCATAATTTTATACATGATACAATAAATTTATCCATGTCTCTCTTTGTGAAGGTCCTCGAGAATATGAGCTATTGTATGATGGTTTCTCATGATTACTAGACATTCTTCTGTTGTTATATTGACTAGAATTTTCACTTCTAAATCCTTTTGACTGTTTGTCGGGATTAGGAATGCAGTCATTTGATTTAACCACATATTCAAAATTAATAAAACTTTTAAATTAAATACATAATTAAATTCTAGCAAATTTTCATTGCTAGAATTTAATTATGTATTTAATATAAATTGTAATATTTAATGGTTGCATAATTTAAATTTTTTTCCAGCAAATTTACCTTATTAATTTAAGCTTTATCTCCAACATAGTAATTAATATTTTAACAGCTTTTACAATACTTAAGTACATATATATATAAATTTGCTTACTTGTTAGCAAGACTAAGAAATATGTACTTACCACTTTCACTTATATCTTTATTTTCCATACTATTGACCATTGGATCAATTTTATTAAATGTTTGAGAATTTTCTGTTGAATTGGTATCATAAAGATTCATGTATGAACTGCTAGGAGTCGACCTTCTTGAGTTTTCATAGTTTCTCAAATACATATTCATGAACTTTTCTCTGTCAAAACTGTCAGTATCACGTAGCCGACCTCTTCCTCGTGATGGCAATGTTTGAGACCAGTTTGGACCAGGATTGTAGTACTGTTCCTGATTAGATATTGGAGGTATAGAAGGATTGGATACATGTTTATCTCTGTAAATCTGATCAACACTTTCAGAACTATAATACCCTGACTGTTCCATATATTTCTTGCGGAACCTGGGGGGTATGTTGTCTATATTCACCATATGTCTGCCTCTAGATGAGTCAGACATATAACCAGCAGAATTTCGTCTGCCAGAAGGAGGCTTTCCTCCTGAACCTGACATGTGTCTTCCAGCAGATGTTTCCATACTTCTACTGTCTCTATTGCGGTCTAAAGAGTTTTGTTCCTTCATATGTGTTGGAGATATAGACCTTGTTTCAGATGTTTGCCTATAATGCCTATTGTAATTTACATCATTGTTTGTGCCATCTTTGTTAGAAGTGTCTTCATAATGTCTATCTCTTCGTGAAGGTCCTCGAGAATATGAGCTATTGTATGATGGTTTCTCATGATTACTAGACATTCTTCTGTTGTTATATTGACTAGAATTTTCACTTCTAAATCCTTTTGTCTGTCTGTCGGGATTAGGAGTGCAGTCATTTGATTTAACCACATAAAGCTGTTGTTCAGGTTTTTTTTGCCGTAAATTAGATCCCGCATGGTCTTTACTCCCATCATTTACATCGTTAATGGAGTTCTGAGATCCATAATGATTTTGTTGTCTGTTTCGTCTTCCCATGTCGTCTTGTGAATTCATTTTAGAATCAAAACCATAACACGATCGCCTTAACGGACCACTACCAGGTTTATATATCCTTTGTTGGGGCTTATTTCTTCTGTACTCCTTATAATCATCATCCATATCAAAATTATCATACACAAATGTAACAGATATTTATCACAAAAACATAATGAATAACTTGAACAAATCCAAATTTCTAAGGTTAGGTACAAAATTTTAAAATTTATGGTTGGAAATATAATAGATCATCAATAGTATAGAAACAATATTATTACTTATAATCTAATTTATAAGAACACACCACAAAAACTCATAAAACCAATACATTAGCTACTTACTTCGTTCGTCTAGAGTTTTTGTTCATTTATTTTTAATTTTCCATCTTCTCCGCTAGGGATGTCAATTTCAAAGTTCTGTCATACTAGAGATCAAACAATCAAAACGAGCTCGTACGACATTAGAATCGATTTTCAGATCATCGAATTACAGAATACATCCATTAGAATTGTTTTAAAAAGAAATGGGTTGGCGCCAATGAACTTTATAGTTCGTTGGTGGGCGCTAATTATTAAGACATAAAAAGCAATTTATCGTGGTTGTCATTGCATACTCACTCCTAAGCCCACTTGCACCACCTATATTATCCTAATTAAATCACAAATTTGCTTGCAAATTTGTTAGCAAATAGAAGATTTCGGTGAAGATCTTTGTTAATTTGGATGGCCCAAGTAAGCCGTAAAGCTTTACGGCTGCAACGAGTGAACCTTTTGGTAATCATGATAGATTAGAGGCATGTAGAACTCAAATGGCATATTTATAACTAGTTTTAGTAAAATGATCATGAATTACAGTGAAAGGGGAGGGGAGGGAATTTCAAGCGTAGCTTGTACAACAAAACGCTTATTTCTTGATTTATTTACATGACATTTATCTTCTTGACGATGGCTAAACGAAAGCGTGAGAATCCCAAATTAAAAAAAAAATCTATGGCATACGTCGTATGCCTGGAACTATCAAATGTAGAAAGTTGTCTAATAGAATAGTGCAACTAACATCACTTGATACTTTAAACAAGTTTGATTTGGATTGTGTTAATTTCTACGCCAGCATCGAACAATTGACTTTTTGAATACCTTTAATTAAAATATATAAAGTTCTATTGCAAGTCACAAAATGATGTCATTATTTATTATTCAGTGTCTAAACATGTATATACAATACAATTAAAAATGTTTATCAGACTTCGATACAATATGCATGTATTGAATATACATATATTCCAGCTATTTCATTTTGAAGAATTTTAGTTAATTTTAGCTAGTTCGAGTGATTAACACAATTAGGTTACATTGACTACATGTCATGCAAGTCTTCATTTGATTTGTTCAGGGGTAAGCAAAGATCACCACACGGGCCTACCTTAGCCTGCCTACGACTCTTTTATTAGAAGGGCGTATAGATACTGCCTCTGAACCAAATTTCAAGAACAAACATGTAATGTCACTGTCAAAATAAGTTGTCTCAGGCTGAACTGGCACATGGCATGGTCATGAAAAACCTGGCCTATGAAAAACAGTTTTTAGGCATGGAAATGATTGTTGGGTACATCTAATTTATTTTCGTTTGGTGATATTACTTAATTTTTCATATGAATGTGACATATGATTTCATGGTTCAAATGTCACACTTGCTATTATTTGCTACTTTCACGAAATACTCCACAGTAAGCAAGTAATATAAAATCAAATAGGTAATTGATTTTTTTTTTAACTGAGTTAACTACTAAGTTCGTGAATTAAAATTGTATGCCTATATTTGAATATCTCCAAATGTTTTGTATAATTCATTGGCCCCTTGATTTTTTGGTTATTAAATCTAGCCTCCATTAAAAAAAGTTGCCCATCCCTGACCTTCCTTTACTTAAGATCAAAACTTGTTGGTTGAACTATGTTTTCAACCTGCAAATTGCAATGGGTTCATAACCCGTAGGTGACGTTTATTAATTTTATTTATTTAGATGACATAAAAACTGTACATTTTTGTAGAAATAAGTGTAACATCTGTGTATATTTTAATCAATTTATAATATATTTTGTTCATGACTAAAGAATAATGTCATTCGAGTATTTGCCCGTGGCTGAAGACGAAAACGAGGAACCCATAGAACTACCAGTCGAGGATGATGGAACGTTGATGTTGACGACTGTGTCTGCACAGTTTCCCGGCTGTTGTGGCCTCAAATATCGACATCCCGAAACAAAAACAATCCGAGGTATCCGGCTAAGGGATGGAAGGTTGTACCCTCCCCCCGAAGGTTGGGGTAATCAGCTGTACATATGCAGCTTTCCTAAAGAATGTAAGCGTAAAGGTGGTGAGAATTCGGAGCCATCATCATCTAAAAATAAAAGGAATGACAATTTATGCTCTGATTTAATTGTCTTGGGCCTGCCTTGGAAAGCTACAGAGCAAACTGTTCGTGAGTATTTTGAGAAATTCGGAGAAGTTTTAATGGCACAGTTGAAAAGAGACCCGAAAACTGGTATGTCTAAAGGCTTTGCTTTTATTCGATTTGCTTCTTACACCTCACAGATGAGGGTTTTAGCACAAAGGCACATGATAGATGGAAGGTGGTGTGATGTTCGAATACCGAACTCCAAAGAAGGAGCTGTGGCCTCAATGCCATGTAAAGTGTTTGTTGGTCGCTGTACAGAAGATTTATCAGCCAATGATCTGAGAGAATACTTCTCACAGTTTGGTGAAGTTACTGATGTATTTATACCTAAGCCTTTTAGAGCTTTCAGTTTTATCACCTTTTTGGACCCAGAAGTGGCACAAAGCCTGTGTGGACAAGATCATATTATAAAGGGTGTATCTGTAAATGTTTCAAATGCTTCACCTAAACAAAACAAGGGTGCTTCTAATCAGCGTAACATACCTAATAGAAACTATGATGAAGGACACCCTCACAGTGCTTCCAATAACAATTCTTGGAGCAGCCGCAATATGGACATGGTCAATATGCAAGCTCTGAGTATGTCAGGCCAACATGGTCAAACTGCTGGAGCTGGAGGACAGGCTCAAGGAGGCAGCATGCCACTGAGCATGGGAGGATTGCCTGTCAACCAAGCTATGGTGGCAGCCGCCTTGAACCAAGCAGGGTGGGGCCTTATCAATAATATACCGTCCGGAGGGTCTGAACAAGGTGCCTTTGCAGGCCCTGCATCTTCAGCACCACCTGCGCCACCCAACTTCCTTTCGTGGATGCAACAAGGTAATTCTGCACAGGGACCTTCTAGTCAGTGGGGACAGAGGCACCAGTCCCAGGGCCACTCTGTTTGATTCTCTCATCTGATTCAACAAGCTCACAATAATCTCTGTGATTGTAGCAACAATTAGATAATTTATCATTCTGTTTTTATCTACAATCCAAATAGATTATTCTGTTGGTGATTGTGTAACTACAATGCATAGTTGGCTACTTCTGTTATTTATTTATTATGGATTGCTTGTGTTTTGTTGATTTTCTTGAAACTATATATTTTATTATTGTGCCTAGTTACTATGTTATGTATCAGCCATATGTTTCACAGAGTATAGATATATTATGTAACATTACTAAATAAATAACTGTTGTTGTTTGTCAATTCATACAAATTTACTTGGGATAGCCTTTAACCCACTAATCAAATTACATAATTCATTTGTCAAATATTTACATGGAGTATATTGATGGCAAACATTTTATTATTGGTATGTTATCTAGGACGTTATGTTATGTACTGGTTCTAATTTAATGGGTATAAATTGTAAACAAAATAGGCATAGTGCTATAAAAGAAATGATAGGTTCAAATTAAAATGAAAATTGTTATACTATGTAAATACTGATGGCAATTTTATTTCTGATATATCACATAGAATGTTTAGTATACCCTGCCATTATTAAACATGGTTGACCCATTATGTTGATACTTGGATTATGGACTCAATTTTCTGCATCCACACCTCTGTGCATTGTTAGCACCATTATCTTAAGAATATTAATGTTATTTCAATATGCTTTATAATAATATTTTTATAGCATCATACTCTCATAACAAATTTATGACACTTAGTATCCTACTTTCAATATAGCACCACACTTGGCTCACAAATAACTATTTCAACAGATTTTGTAGTCTGCTGATTCCAATTATTCAATTTATCACTTCTTTGTTCAAAATCTTAATTAAACACCAGCTGTAAGTTTTTCCCTGGACTGTTATCATTTGAAGATGTTGATGGGGCCAATCCTCTATAAGAAACATCACATTTTAAACATATATTCAGGATGCTATGAATATTACTGGTTATAACTTTTTGTGATGATTTGATAGTATCAGCAGTCTGGTATACTGGACTCAATCTTCGCAAATTAGTAGACTTGACAGCCAGATCATCAAAATAGCAAATAATGGTGTATAATGACAAAATGTTATATCTGATATCATAATTAACTTTTATTTGCAATATAATTTGTTAATTGCCTCACCATAGCAGAAACCATTACTAATGTTAACATGTACATTCATTTCTCATGGTTCAACTGTAAGTTGCCTTTTTGAACAATTGCTTTCAGTTTACATATTTCATTGGAAATCAGACTGTTGAAAATTCATACATTTAATAATAAATAGAAGTCTATGTAATGTTATCATTGTTCATCAAATGATGTTGATTAATATAAATTTTTATTGTGTGTTTTCTCAGATGGATGTGGGTATGAAATAGTAAAGCAGATGTGTCTATTTTTGACAGAATAAATAGCTAGAATATTTTTGTTACTATGTGATGTGGGATTGTTTACTGAATGGGTATAAAACTAGCTATGGCAGACTTATCTATCCATGCCATTGTAAATAAATGTAGGAAAGTCAGAGGGATGGTTGACAGTTGTACAAATTGCAAGACTGTAAATAATGAATCATCTTACAACAACACTCTAGCTAGATGGCTCTATAACGCTATATTAAAAAATACATCAATAAAATTATTCACACATTTGTTAACGTGAAACTACATTTTATTCATAAAGAAATGAAAACTAGTAACATATATAAAATAATACAGTTCTTTGCCTGATGGCTTTAACTTATTTTAGATATGAATAAAATTTAAATATCCGTTAAGAGCAATATTAAATTAGTTCATGAAATTTTGTATATGTATTTAAATAAACAATAAAGAAAAACATGTAACATGTCATAATAAGTCACAATTGCTGAGTTGAAAACAAATTGATTATTTAAATATTTGTTAGTTGATAATTACATCTGTTTATTAATAATATAAATGGCTTGATAGTTAGCTTTTCAATTTGTAGGTAGTGGTGTTGTTACCCAAAATATTAAGTACAAAAGAAGCCTCATAATTGTATATATATTAGTTATGGAAAATGTACACCTTCATCTTATAAATAATGGTCTAACCAAAAAGAAAGTGTATAAAATTATGATAATTATGTAATACTGAACTTATTGTGTAACTGTTTGCGTTTTATGTGACAAATATTTCAAATCCATTCACTATTATATCATAATTTTTTCCAAAATAATAAATACAGAATAGTAAATGCACACATTTAAACACTTAGCGAATAACAGTCAATTTGTTGTTTAGCATTATTTAAACATATTCAGCTATTACATTTCTGGAGTTACCAGCCCAATATTTGATTTTCCAGACCATTGAAGAGCCTCCGACTTGGCCTAAATGCTGTTATCCTAAGACAAAAACCGAGACATGGAAATGCTCTGTCTAAAAATGTCTAATTTTGGTAAATTTTAATATGCACTGTGCTAAGTGGTTATTTGGAAGTCATTGTGATACTTTTTTAATGTAATCATATTACATGTTTAAATTCAATATATCATTTTGGATGACTTAAATAAAACAGAAAGGTAACCCTAAAAGTAAATAAAGGTAAAGGTACTCTTTTCATTTGAATAAGGCCAGGTGGAACTGTCAGATATTAGATTATATCAGAATTAATAAACATAATTGACTAATAAAATATTGGATGTTAATTATCACTAACGTAGTATATTTTACCCCTTATGAGGTGCTCAGTGTTGTAAAATCATAAAAACAATGGAACTTGCAGTTTCTTCTTACTTATATTATTAAGTGTTTACGATAAACGCGATAAAAAATGTAAGTGAACTAAAGATAATGACAGAATTTCTTTCTGCACTTTTCGCAACTCATACCAGGGTGTCAATTCTACTGAACACATTACTCATAGATTTATAATGAATTGTCGTTTTCGCTAGTTTTGCTATTCTTCTTGGATTAGTATTTAATGGCAACAAATAAATAACAATCTAATATCTACTGCAATGAAGTTACCTACAACGCAATCGTGATACAATTGTTATTTTAGCGGACTACGAAGTTTATTTATTACATATGAATTGTTTATGAATTGCTTGCCTTCATAAATAAGAGAATTGACATCCTGAAGGTTTTCTTACACTATGTCCACATACTTATTACTTATTAGTTTATTTTACCACGCATTACAATTTTAAAAGTGTAAATATGAATAATTGAATTGTTACCATTGTGTATGCAGTAAGTATAACTTGTTAAATCATGTAAGTACTTGTGTATGGTTTTCTCTAAATTTTGTCTATAGTGTCTATAGTACTTATCGCTAAGAAATGATTATATAATTGACTATTGTAACAAGATTACTTTGTAGTAGTTATATATTTTAAAAACTGACATAGTAGGTGTGAGACAACCCACACGCACGGGTGTAATCCGCACTTCTTTAAAAAACACCCGATGTATTTGAAAATGTAATGACCTTACTTATGTATGTGACAGTTTCCCCTTTTTTAACCGACTTCAAAAAAGAAGGAGGGCCTCAACTCTACAGCATTACAAAAAAAATCATCTGTGTAAACTCGATAACTTCTTCTAGGTGAACATTTCATTATTTTTGTATTTAAAAGCTGGCGCTTCTCATTTAAATTTGAGCAAGGTCCGACGAGAAGTCTGAGTTATTCCCAATAATTCGTTTTCAATTCTCTCCGTCTTCATCGATGTTTTCATTTTTTAAAGAAAATGTTTTAAAAGTTTCATGTACGTGTAGTGGAAGTCAGATTGTACCTATAGTGTTTAACTAAATTATTGTGCAGTTATTCATATTTAATATTGTCATATTTTATCAAGGCTTGAAAGTTTACTACTACTGGTACAAGTGTACCAACAAAATATTATAGGAGTAGTTGAAAAACCATGTTAACTAACATCCACTTATTATCAATACATGGAGCGCTTCAAGTATGCCTGTAAAACTTGTAGAGTTCCTTAGATTTTTCTAGAATCCCAATCTAGAATCTGGGACCATTTGGGAAGTATACAAATAATAAATGTTCTTACAAAAATCGGTATACTTTCAAACAAAAAAAGTGTTCCAAATTGGTTCAGGCGTCAACGAGTAATCGGGGCACATTTATTTATGTAACAGGTGGCAAAAAGCACATAAGTCGCCTGATGGTAAGCGATCACCGTCGCCTATCGATATCTGTAATACTGGGGGCAATACGATACGTTGCCAATCCTTTTTAAGACTACTAACTCTCCTTTTGAAAAATACCATATTGTAGCTACTCGGAAACACTGAGAGAGGAACCTCGTTCCACATTTTGCAGTTGTGTGGCAGAAAAGATCTATGGAATCGCACAATACACATACATAAAAAAGAAATACGTCGGTATGACAACCTCCTCCTTTTTTGAAGTCTGTTAAAAATAGGTAGCTACTATGACTGGCTCTATAAATAGTCATAGTAACTTAGGCTACTTTTTATGTGGCTTAGAGCTTAGACCACAAAACAGTGCTTAGACTATGGATTTCAAATTTAAGTATTTCCTAAAGCAAATTTTGAGTTGAGTAGAGTTTTAGTATATACTAAATACCTACGTATAGACTTCAGTCCTCAGACTAATTAAGGACTCGTCAAGCGTGTGTAGGTATATGTTTTTATCTTTTTTGACATAGTGTATGTACATATTCCGTAACTATATATATATTTCCAGAGGAGGGAATGTAGGTACCTAGACATGTTTTTGTGTGCGTTTTTGCTTGGTTTTGATTGTATAATTAACTTATTTGGCTATTTGTTGTTTGGTTCTAATTTTCTTATAGATACTATTCATGTCGGTAAACATGTAGTGAAAATGTGCGTAAAATGTAATTAGGTACGTTATACACCACCGTGATTAGTTGTTTTGATAACACACAATTACTGACAACAGTTATGATGTGTAAGTACCAACTTACAATCCGTTATGTGTGTGTATTTATCAATGTACATTATATTCGTGAAGGTATTGTGAAATTACGTAGGTTCGAAATGTATGTAAATTGTAGCGTAGCTAGTACAAAATGTATCAAAGCAGTGGAAATGCCCAATGATGACGACGGCGCGGCGGCACTAAAGATGCATACCATTGACCATAAAACCCTATTTTGTATCAATTTTGTTCCACTTCTACATTCATATGTATATTAGTAGATACTTTACCATTTAAATGCTTGAAGACACATAGTAATATTATCGTTATCCGTTTCATTTTTATCTATATTTGTATATAGACACCTGACGTGGGTAATATGTATGTAGGTAGATAAACGCTTGGTACACCGCTATACAAAACCGTTCAAATAATGCTATGTACCTACTTGAACTTTGAACGAAGCGACGGTGTATCGCGCATAGCATCCTCTTCTTGAAACCCATTTAGTGCTTTACTATACAGTAATGTACAGTAAATTTCTGTTTCTATATACAAAGTTGCCATCATCCCTTTAGGATAAATCGCAAGTCTTTTAGCTATCTGCCATCCCATTAATTATGATTGATTTCTCTTCCTCGTTTCTCATCCGGTATTGAAGTACTTACTAAATTATTTTAAGATATATATTTACACATAATTACAACCATAACGAAGGGATGGGAAACAAAATATTATTTTCAGTTTACAATATAACTTAGAAGTTCGTCACAGAGTGAAGTAAAATCATACTATCAGCTTTACCTGTCCAAACGTGTACCAAACGATACATGGATGGTGTCATACATAATACTCCTTATTTCTTCCTACGTGTCAAGCTGTAACTCCATGGGTAGCTGGTACGACTCAACTGGAACCTATGATGATACTACATAATCATGCTCTTGTAGTCTATTTACTCGTTAATCATGTATTCACCCGCTATTCATATCAGCACTCGCCCTGCCTCGACCGAATACTAACGGTATATATTTAATCTTTGACGGTACGGTGTATTATGTAAGTAAAATAATTATTTTACTATGAAAATTGAATTTAGGTGCTCTACGTTATATTTATAATCTCATGGATGGAATGTTATTTATTTGTACAACTGGTGATTTTTGAGCTATGCTCTTAAAAATATGTCTATTGTAAAATGATGCGTTATTTATTATAAATAAATATTATTCTATCACATAATGTTATAAAAAGTATGTTCAAAGAAAATAATAATAAAGAGCGGACGCGTATCAGAAAGAAATTTGTACATTAGACCTATTATTGTCTAACTCTTTCTTTCTCGCGAAAATATATTGTGTCACGCTCGCACAAATGCGTACCACAATGACCACCGTCTTATGCGATTTCAAACGGCTTATGTTTAACTGATCACCAAACATAGTAAAATATAGCACCAAAATTAGAACACCAATTTATTGTATAACGGCCAAATTTCACATCTTGCTATCCAAATAAAGAAAATGACCCCTAAGTCTTCAAACTATATAATGAACAGGGATCGAATTGGTTAGTTGTGGTCGCGAGTAACCTAACGAGTCCTATACATAAGGTAGAAATGGTGTAGGTATTCATGTGCTCGCCATAGGCATTTATTTGGGCAGAAATTGTGCAATTAAAGGTGGTCAAGATCTGGTGACCACTTACTAAATTTGGTGTTCGAATATTGGTGCTCATTATATTTGTTCCCATTTAAAACCAAACCAAATATAAAAATATTTGTAAGAGGAAATTTTAATATTCACATAAAGTTGCACTCAATAAACAATATTTGTAAGCACTGTCAGTGGCGAACAGGTCATTGTACAAAATTATTCTTGTACCTCGTCCGCACTTTAGAGAAAGTTTATTGTAAAAAGAAATTCACTTCTAACCTTTTTCAATCTGTGATTACTTATCAACACTGCTTATAAAGCATTAATTATTGTACTTTTCCGTTTTTGTGCAAAAACTAGATATGTAGTATATCTATGCCAACTTTCCATACTTGATAATGTGATTAATTTTTTAGGTACCTGTTTATTTTTGGAGGTGCTTAGTTGTTCATTTATTGCCTTATCACACTAATATTATAAAGGCGAAAGTTTGTTTGCCGTTTGTATGTTTGTTACTTCTTAACGCTAAATCGGCTAAAGGTTTTGGATGAAATGTAGTGGGTATTATTATGTTATAACCTAATGTTATACCTTACAATAACACATTTAGGCTATTTTATATCCCAAAAATATTTACTATTCCCGTGCGATAACGGGACACAAAAATCTTCAATACGACGTACCATTTCGAGGCGGTTAGCACCGCGGGGCGCACTTTGTTATAACTTATATTAACTAAAAAGTTTTTACTCATTGTTTCATACATTTACTTGTCCGTGTAACACCTTACACCACAACAAAAGACACCTAGGCAATACAATAAATAAATAATTAATTAATTACATCCGTTTTTTTAAAAGTCGTGACCGATATTTATTAAAATTTTATTTGTGCTTGCGGTAGATCACGATATTTATTTCTAAGTTACTAGAAACAATAAATTTCAGCTGAAAAAAGGATTTTCTAAAACATAACAGAGCGTTTGATCAATGCGACGAGTAACCAAATGCTGGCACATATTTGGGTCAGCGAATCAGCATAACAATTCAACGTGGCAATGCTACTAGCATTCTGGGCACGCTGTCAACTGGTAGCGGGTTAGAAGCATTTGAGTTATCTATAGGCTGACAATAGCTAGTAGATTGCTCAGATGTTATTGTAGCAGCTGCAGTATTGTAACTAATTATTAGTATTTTATTTTAATTTGGCATTGGCCCATAAAAAAAATAGGGACTTGAAAAGGGCAAAATCATAATACTGCAAAGTTCACATTTTATTTCCCGGGAAAAGGCTTTATCATTAACAAATACATAAAAACTGAGTATGTAATTTAAACTTTACTTAGGTACCTAGTTAATTAATTAGATCCAGTATGGAAAGGCATGTGATGTTTCGATTTGTTTCGTACAACGGAAAACACTCAAATTGTGACAAAAATCTTATCTCACTCTTACTATTTGATTGGGTGAGACGGTAGCGACGAAACCAGCCTTATCCATGAGTATAAGCAGATGTGCTATCTAAGCTATTACCTGACTTTCGTGTCTACTACTTCATTCATGCTGTCGGGTTATGTATCATAAATTACAATATATGAGCACAGCGACACTTAATGTAAAACTTACTAATTCATATCCTCTGCTGCTCCGTGATATTAAATACTGATGCTATACTGATTCGTTCGACGTTATTAGGTATAAGCTGTACATTAATCATTATACTTGAGTGTGAAAATACCTATTGACATGGAATAAAATTTATTTAGCGTTGCAATTTGGTTTTATTATTATATAGGTAGCTTACGGTACTTATTCCCTTTAGTAGGTAGGTACCAACCACAGATTATATACCTAGGTAGCACTAGACAAAGTAACATTCTACAAGCGTTAACGCTAGAGAATTATGAGAAAACATAAAAAATGTGTGAGTTTGACACTATAGTGGTTGCTTGCAGTTGGCCGCACTGTAATACCAATAGATGGCGTTGATGTTCTATTTCAAGGAATTTTTATTTAATTTTTTATGAATGAAAATGATCTTACAACTGTAAACGAATACCTACGTTTGCCGGTAATAGTGTTATTATTCACTAGATCCTGGGCTATATTTAATGTACATTTAAGTTTATTTAATACCTGTATTTGTGCCGAGCAATATTGCTAGAATAGAGGAAGACGACGAAGAGCTATTCGCGCACACATCAAGCATCTTATCGTGTTTGAAGTATGAGCCTATTTCATTCTTGTGTAAGTCCATATGACAGTGAAATGTCTCTTGTAAAAACATTACTTTTGTAATAAAATGGCTTTGATATGAGCATTCTAGGTCTAGCTTGATAGCACTGATAACATCTGCGATCACAGTCATTGACCATCAAGTCCCGATAGTGGTCAAGAAAACGCTAGCTTTGTACAGTATAAAAAAAGACCTTCACCTCGGTTTAGGTTTGGACCATTGATTTTCGGAAAGCTGTCAATGTACACGCGTATATCCTACGAATATTATAATTACGTGAAAGTTCGTGAGTATGGACGTATGTTTGTTATTCTAAGCATGGTGCACTATGCACTGCACCAACTGAGGCGGTCCGTTTTTTGAGCCTTGGTCAAATTGTGTGGGATCCACCGCGAGGACAGCTTTCTCACACCTTAATGTTCGTAAAAGATTGATTGTATTTGACTCATGCCTATGTCTAAAGATGCGCGAATCTCATGGTAGGTCACATGCCTGTCTGTTTCAATCATACGGTGCACAACATCGATGTTTTTGTTGTTCACAGCGGTGGACGGACGACCATCACGAGATTCGTCACTGAGATTGACACGACCGCGCTTGAATTCTGCAAACCAGCTATAAATAGTTGTCTTGAATGGTGCTTCATCGCCAAAAGCAGATTGAAGCCGAGCGATGCTCCGATGAGCTGTCAAATTACACTTAAAATCGTAGAAAATCATACTACCGAAAGTTTCCCGAGTAAAATCCATGTTGATGTAGAGACGCAATTTTTAAAATGGCGCCGCAATGTAAAAACAATTGACAGTGAGATGAAACAAACTACATTCTACAGCCAAAGAGTTCCATTTTCAAATATTGTAATTTCTTTCTAAATATCGCACTAGGATTCCGTGTGTCGCGCGAGGCATGGACACTCACAATCACAGGACACAAACAAACAACCAAGTCCCGGGACAAACACCTACATTCCATCGCACAAATGATTTCCCCTGCCGGTATTCGAACACCGCGGTATTCGAACACCCTGGGTTCGAATACCGGCAGGGGAAAACATTTGTGTAACACCCGGAGACACAGAAGTCATGTAACTGCCCACTGAGCCACCACGGTATACTAGTAGTATGCCTAGTAATATTTTTATTTTATACCACATAATATGTAGTCTGCAATCTCAATATTATCAATACCCACACTTCTGATAACGCGAATTATCATCTTTTCAACACCCTCCAAAAATTAATATCATTCTTCTCTGAAAAATGACGGAACTGTTTATGTGTTTATGGCCCAAAAGTTTCTATTAGGTCCTACCTCTTCTTAGGTTATATTTTCGTTGTTTATGGCCGTCCTGAACATTTCAACACATTTTCATCTGAAAAATAGAATAACATACATAAATAAATAGAGGAGTATTCATAGATTAATACGTAAATATTCGTATTCTCTAAAGAACTTATCACGTTTGACAAACAGACTAAAGTAGCTACTTATCTATGATTGACCCGTAGAGGGACTTTCTACGAATTGACTTCAATTCTTACACTCCTTTTTGGATATTTACAAAATAGCTAAGTAAGAAACAATGTACTTTTACAAATGTCATGGATCCTCAAAGAAAAACCAGGGCGGGCCCTATGGCTGCGTCTAGTGTAAAAACCTCAAGAAAGAGTTTTGCGGTAGTCAGTACTTTCGTACATAAAATCATGCCTGAGAAAGAAATAGTAACTGTTCACACCAGCGTACCTCACACTGAAAAGAGATCTTTCAATGAGCAGAAGAACCAGGTGTTCCAGGGTCAAGTGAATGTACTCTCAATAACGTAAGCAGAAGATGTGATTGCTATTCTACTTGGCAGCTATCAATCCAAGTAGACGTATGTTTTAAGTACCTACACCCAACGATTTGAAGGGCACGCTACGCTAGGTGACAGAATATCTGATACTGCGGTGGTAGCGTAGCTCCTGGACTCTTGGTGTAGAATACTAACATAAAACTTCAAAGCCTTATTAGGTAGGTAGTAGGTACCTATTATGCTTATATGCCTTTATTGTGGAACGCCGAAATATCGGGTACTTAATCAAAATCTAAATCATGGTGCGTCTGCCGTGTTAAACAATATTTTTATTATATGCCTTTGTTTCGTTTCGTGGTTAGCACAGCACGTGACGATAAATCTATACATATCGGTAGTGTACATAATGTATCAAATTTGTAGGTATGCGTCATATCTGTCGTTTGACCACTATCTTACTATTCTTATTTGATGGTCAGTAATTACGCGGTCGAAGGTGGAATCATGCTAGACTTGGAATGTCAGATAGCTCTCAAGGAGGGCTGCCTGAAAATTCTGGTGTTTGGTGAAATTTTTTTCAAAGTCCCGGTTGGTAGGAAGCCCTGCGGGTACTAGAAAGTAACCTATGACCATGCTGTAGATTTAATAAAGCCTTACCTACAACGGAAGCTCAAGCCGTGGGAGGGAACCAACCAGACCCACCGCTCTCACCGCTAGGCTATCTTTGGCAGGGCGCCAGTCAACTGGTTTATTGTTGTGATTTTGCAGAGACACAACTAAAGATATAATGTGCTGCAAGTACACAGAAGATCAAAACGAAATAGCAGCTGGCTTCACTGACGGCACTATACGCCTATTCAACTGCAACACTGGCAATTGCTCGCACACACTAGTAGATGACGAATGTCGGGCTTATCCTGGCCCAGTGACCGCAATCAAACATCGACCTATAAGCAAGGCACATCCTATAACTAACATGCTACTGTGTTCCTGTAAATATTGTTTTAGATTTATTACTAGTAGCGCCCCGCGGTTTCACCCGCGTGGATTACGGTTTTCCCGCTACCTCATTTATCCAACGGAAACTACTTACACCTTTTCCGGGATAGAAGTAGCCTATGTGTTATTCCAGGATCTAACTTATCTCTATACCAAATTTCATCGACATCGTTTCCTTCTTTTGAGGTTAAGGAGTAACGAGATTTTCGGAATATTTGTTTAACTCACGGGAACAGCAATTGCTGTTATAATTATATTCGGGATGAAAAGTAGACTAAGTGTTAATCCAGGGTCTAAACTATCTCCATGCCATATGATGGATTGGACAATTTTCATCGAAATCGGTACAGCCCTTTTTTTTCTCTTTTTTTATTAAAAAATATATTATAATACTATCTCCCCAGTCGGAGACCGCCTTTTTTTTCTTTATCCACACATCCTTCCGCAATAGGATTCCCTGAATCGCGGGAGGCATGGACACACAATCACAGCACACAAGCACCCAAAACCTGGGACAAACATCTACATAGGCCTTTAGGGTGAGGTTCAAGCGTTCGACCATGTCTTCCCTTAATACATACCAGTGTCTTTGCACCACTGCAGCGTGAATTGAATATGTAACTCTGCACTGTATGTATATAATATGTAATGTAATATGGTTCTACTACTGTACTGTCATCTGCATACCCTAAGGTGCTGGGCTTGAGCAGCTCACAGTGTTGAAGAGAGCACGGACCCCTGAGGAACAGCGGCATATGCAATTGATCAGACGACCACTCGTATTGATCTGCCCCTAAGAAAATCAAGATATTTAATCACATAAAGCATGTACAATCGTCTTCAAGTCACAAGTGAATTGGTTTCCTTCTAGGCTTGCGTGCTACATCTTAGACCGAGTCGACACTAAATATCAGGTGAGACAGGGGTCAAATGCAAGCTTATAATATAACAAAATATAAAAAATGTGCAAACCGTATGAAGGAAGCTTACTTGTAAGGTTATTTTGCTAGACCCTGTCAATAGACTGAGATCTCTACAGAAACGACCAGCGCTTCTCCGTATTTGTCAATGGCCTCACTCCAGATGTCCATGGCATACGCTAGATCTCCCGTGGACCGGTTCCGGTGGAAGCAATATTGCCCGTTACTCTTGGTTTTTTTATTTGAATTTAATCATAATGACAAAATAAAGCGAGACATTGTCTAAAAAGTAAAGTAAACATGGATTATGAAATTCTAACAAGTATTTTAGTCATATATGGTTGCGTTGATACGCTTAGCATACACTCGTACCACTGGTAAGCATGCTAAGCGTATTAACGCAACTATATATATGATTAAAACTGCCTGTTGGCCAGGCAGGGAATTGTTTTATTATGGAAGCGACAAATTCTTTGCGTTTTAAAAATCCAATTTCAGATGTGAACGGATGCATTAAATGTTGGAAGTATAAATACGATCAGTGTTTGTACACGATACGAGAAAAACGACAAACTTTAGGCCTGAGTTATCATCCACGCTTTAGTAAATTTGTCACATACGGAGATGATGCCAAATTGAATATGTACGATGAAGAAGTGCAGACGCAAGAAAGAGCTTTCTACTCAAGGTGATTTTTAGTGTGAATCTAATATCCACGTTCAATCATCGAACATTACCGGTTGTTTAGGATAAATCATTCATAGGAAAAACGCGAGTTGCGCGTGACCCTAATACAGCGCCTGGCCGATGCCTGCGTACGGCGAAGCCCTGTCTACTTTGTCTGGTACAGGCGTCATATATCTCGTGTCCCGCGAACTCGTTGGAGTTGGAGGGCAAGGAGCAACATAAAGTGTCTGTTTTGCTCCTTGCCCTCATCAAACAGTTATTTTTTATTTTTCGTTCAGTCATATGCTCCTTCATTATTATTTACAGTGCAAGAAAAGATAAAATAGATGGCCATACATCTAGAATATTCGCATGCGCTTTCAATCCAAAATCGAATCATGAGCTGATTTCTGGTGGATGGGATGACATAGTGGTGTGCTGGGACGACAGGCAACCCTACGCGACAAGATATTTTCAAGGCGTGCACATATGTGGAGAAGGCTTAGATTTCGATAAGCCAGGGAAAACGGTATGCGCGATTTACTTCGCTGTACACTATTATGGTAGATATATACCCTATAGATTTAATGGTTTTTCAAAGAGTTTACTTACAATACAGGTATGTTTTTTTTTTGTTTTTTATTAACATTCACACAGGGTCTTCAGGTCCCAAACCAGGCAGAGCCTGTACTATGGTAACCTGATGACTGATATATATATACACACCCAGACACAGGTCAAACAGACATGTTCATACACACAAATGTTTGACCTGTCCGGGAATCGAACCCGGGACCAGCGGCTCAGAGAAGGCAGAGTGCTACCAACTGCGCCAACCGGCCAGTCAACTAAACCGAGACAAGGCAAAGCGACAGGATGGTATTCTGTAGTCGCGGGTCCAGTCCAAGAACGTGAATGGTTCATTGCGTTAAAGTCCCAACTAGCATGACATTAATGCAATTAACTCATTACATCGGGGTTTACGAGTGACTTCCCTCGATATGTTACCTACAATTACCTAACTGCAATGTTGCTCTATCAGTCCTATTAATAGTTGGTAAATGGTAAAAAAGGCAAATAGTTGGTAAATAGGGCTAAATGGCGCTAAGAAAAACATCCTTTCGGATGTAACTGGAATAAATTAGCTTAGATGGCAATGGGACAAGACGATATTCTGTAGTTGTGAATTTAAGTAAAACAATTAACCGATTTTTTCCTTCCAAAAATTCAGTATGATTTTACCCAAAAATAACACGAATATTTAATGTATAACGAAATATTACAGATTCTGACGTGTTCTTGGCAAGAAAAAGACTGCATACAACTTTGGGACTATGGCTCTTGTAAGCTGATTGAAACCATCGTTCCCGACGGCCACATGTCGAAGCTCTACTGCGGAAAGATGGTGCCAACGACAAGCCTTATCGTCTGCGGAGGCTCTGACTCCAATATACTGAGAGTTGTTGATATTAATATGAAAATTGTAAGCCGCTACATAAAATGTCTTTGCCAGTTGTAACATCTGCCGAAAAATATGCAGCCTAGATCCACAACTGGTGATAATTACATTGTCATCTGATGTATCTATGATTCTAGTTTGAACAGAGATGCCTTGACCTAGTTGAGGGTAGGATTCTTATCGTTACTTTAGAGAAGGAGGGAAAGTGGGGAGGCTGTAATTCTGCGTAGTTGAATTATTAGGGCACAGCTGAAATAGCTGGATATTAAACCTTTATCTTTCTCGATCCGGCAGTGATGGCCACTAACCATTAAAATCAACTGGTACTTGAATATTAACAACTTCACAAATAATGCACGCACAAATGTGCAGCGAAAATGATCAAATATATGCACCCTGACAAATGTGTCCTGATGTAATGTGTGAATTGATATATGATTTTATATGATTACAGACAGAATGCTCTATCCGCAACAATCCTGGCGGAATATATTCTTTTGACTTCGGCACAATTCGAAGGAAACCGAGAAAAATTTATGATACATACAAAAAATTAAGTGAAATAGAGTTCGTGCCGCGCGTGGCTTTCGTCACCGGGAAGAGACTGCAAACTGTCGATTTCGGGTAGCAGTGCATCAATATAAAAATATTTGTATAAATCAAGAGTTCAAGCGTAATAAGAAACATTTATAAAAGTTGTACATCTGTTGTATTATTTTATTTTCTTTTAACATTTGTCTACATACTCAAAACGGCCACCGAATACGAATCACGGGAAAGACAAACACGGCGATTTAATCTTGTAAATATGGTTTATAAAACTCTAAAATATCGAGTTTGGCAAGAATTCATAATAAATAAAATAAAAACATAAATACACCTACACGGTATCGTATACGGGATTCGAACATCTATTGTTATTCGACCGATTCAGGTCGAGCCTCGTCAACGGATGAGTCTTCCCGTGTTGCGATTGTTTTTTACTTTGAGCTTTCGACATCACAGTGGACACAAGCACGTCGCTATAGACGATCGGCGTCATCGAGAGGAGGGCGGGGGCGGGGGCGGGCGGGGGGCGATCTCCGGCGAATGGCTCCGTTCCCGTGCCGCGCACCGCGCCGCAGAACGAGTTCCGCAGCGGTGCCGGCGCCCGGGCGGTGCCGCCCCCCGCCAACTTGCACTTCTCGGGGGCGCCATCTGGCGCGGGCGGGGCCGTCTCGCAGCGCGCGCGCGCACGCGCCGGCCGGTCGTACCGGCCCACCAGCACGCGCACCGACAGGTCATCGGGCGGAATCGCGCGCTCGCCACCCCCGCCGGGGGAGGGGCGCGCACGGCGCGGAGCGTCTGCGGGTTCCGAGCGCGCCTCGAACTCCTTCTTGAGGTTGCCGACGAGGCCAAGCCCGAGTGCGAGGGGCAGCGGCGCACGCGGCAGGTCCCCGTGCGAGGCGCAGGCGGGGCGGGCGCGGGGTCGGGGACGGCGGCGCGGGCCGGCGCGCAGCCACGTGTCGGCCGGCGCGGAGGCCGAGGGCCGCCCGCTCCACGTGGACGCGCCGCGGTCCCGCGCCATCTCCATCCGCGCCGCCGCGCTCGCGAGTTCGTTCAGTATGGCACACGTCTCGTTGAACTTGCGTTCGTTGTCCGATATGCGCGAGGGCAGCTGCGAAGTCACCGCCCGCGTATCGGCATGCTCGCTATCGTCCTCGGGGCGATCCCCGAACCGGGCGGGCTCGTCCTTCGGCGCGTGGGGCGGCGGCCCGTCGGAGCCCCGCGAGGAGCGCCGCGACGGGTCGAGCGCGACGGCGCTGTCGAACGAGCTCCACGAGCTTCGCCGGCTCGGCGGAGGGGCTTCGCTCTCTGCCGGCCTCCGGTCGTCCGTTTCTAAATCGCTCCGATCGACCGAATTATTAGAATTAACCCTAACGGTCGCTCTCGTTTCGACGTCTATTATGCCGCTGTCACTTTTCCCGATGTCTTCGATGTCGCCCGCGACGCGATCATCCTCCGGTGGCAGCGGCGGGGCTTCCCCGGGATCCCATGTGTGTATTTTGTCCGTTTCGAGATTCGACCGGGGGGCTTCGCGACTCGAACTCCGCGATCGCGAGGCGCTCGACGAGCCGCCGGGAGCGGCCGTCGGTGCCGCCGATGCCTCGGACGGACTACTCTGCAGCGGCTCCGAGGAGCGGAGACAGTTTATGAGCCTCCGGTATCGCCTGCTCGATTCCCTGCGGTCGCTGGAGGCGTTGTTCTCTATCTCGTGGACGATGTGGCGGACGCTCGGCGCGCCGTCTTCTTTGAGCCGGATGATCTGGTTGGGAGAGACGCTGTAGCTGCCGTTGGCGCAAGGCATGAGCATGTGCCTCGTCTCAGAGGCGAGGTTCTCGAGCGAGACGGAGGTGGGCGGCAGCGGTGGCAGCAGTTCCGAAGCCAGCTCGGTATCCGGCGACCAGGACCGAGGCCGGCCCGAGTACGAGCCGGTCAGCGCCAGTACTAGAGGAGTGGGGTCCGTGGCTTTGCTCTCTATCTTCGAAGCTATCTTGGGTGCTTTTAAGTTTGTCTCTGACTTCGACCGCTGAAGTTTTTCTTTATTCTTCATCGCGTCGAGTATACCCTGGTACGTTTCGAGTTGATTCAGAAAGTTTGTGTTCGGCTTGATGCAGCTTCTTTTCGCTTTGACGTGCTTCAGGGCCTTGTCAAAATTCCAATTGAACGCCTTCATTGCGTATGCTATCACGACTGATGCCGATCTGCTTATGCCCATTTTGCAATGTACGAGAACCTTGGAACCGTCGTTTCTGGCTTTGTTTATGTACTTGAAAGTATTGTCCCAATGTTTTAATAAGTCAGTCTTTTCGTCGTCGTACACTCTTATATTGAGGTAATCGAACATACCAGGAAAAAAGTTGTCAATTTCTCTAGTTACATTCAATATGTGTCTGACTCTGAAAAGAAGTAGAGAAAAGAGGTCAAAATCAAATCATAACTACTAATGTAAATAACAAACTGATAACAAGTAATCATTATGTTCATCCCATGGTACTATTTGCCGATAACTGTGCAACTGTTTTGACTGCCAGTAATGTTCACTTGATTCCAATATAAATATGACCCTCAAAAAATGATTAATTGGTTGACATTAAATTACTCAAAAATGAGTTTGAATAAGACGAAAGTGGTACACTACAACCAAAAATTTACATTTGGGGCTAATTTTAATATTATTCATGATGTATTGAAAATGCCGATGGGACGAAATTTCTTGGGTTAATGATTCTTGAAAAACTTTCGTGGAAGGTACAAATTGACTCTACATGTTGTCTAGAGTGATAAAACACATTAGCACTTCTTAGAGCATATCATGCTTACGTATCGCCCACTTTAAGGTCCGTAATAATACTCCGGGGCAATTAGATCCAAAGTGAATTAGCATTTACAACAAAGCATTTTAGGAAGGAAGTAATTGGGCTCTAGTGGTATGGGCTGCTATAGCTTAGTTGGACAAAGCGACAGGACGGTATTCTGTAGTCGTGGGTTCAAGTCCCACTAGCAGCCGATTTTTTTCCTTCAAATATTTGAACTAAAGCATTTTAGGTCACAGTGACTAGTAAGATCGAATCAGTTTCACCAAAGATACATTTCCGTTGCTCATTATACTTAAAGTTAATATTTATATTAAAGCAATATTACTTCAAACGCCTGCCTATTGTGAATAAAAAAAACTGAAAGGAAAACTAGTGGTAATTACCCATTCCGTTGAAGTTCTTCCAGATTGCTAGCATTCCATTCGGAGCCGAGGTAGACATGGTCGAATATTTCTGTGGGTGCGTCCATCTGGCCGAGTATGGTGAGCATTTCCTGGTCTATGAAGGATTTGAACTCCGTGAGGTCCATATCGAGATCGTCCTCAAGCCGCCCGCGAATTGCCTTGCTCGTCACTTCGTCCAGGTCGACGCTCATCATTATTTCCTTGAGGGTGCAACGTATCACGCGCTCTGTTTCGTCCCTTTCTCGTGGTCTGAAACGTAACATTAATTATTATAAGATTTCAATTTAAAATATTCGATTGGAGTTGTTCACAGTTCGAGTAGTGTAACAACATACATCACTGAACGCTTAAGCCATGGTTACCCTGTGTCTTTGGTTATTATAGTTTGTCCTTTAAAGTACCCCTCATCATACAGCTTAATAATCCTCAAAATAGATGAACCAACTTTCTTGATCTTCTAATCAAGAAAGTTGGTTCGTCTTAGCTTGAACACTCTTGATTACACAGAATTATCATTGTTTATTCGTGATTACAGAAATAAAATACCTCACAAAATGCGGCACTACACGAGGCTTAATGAGTAGTTCAATCATGTTATCCTACGAACCATTTCTTTAACGGTTAAAAATACCAGAGACACCACAAGCCTCGTATGAATTAATACTTCTAATGAACTACAAAACCAACGTGAACGTATTAATATGTATCAATTTAGCAACAAAGAAACGAGCACCAAGCACGCATGTGTGCCTCGCTTAATGTTTTAGTAATAGCAGCAAGATGTAAATCCAACAGTTCGCCAAAACTAACACCATTACGCAGTTGGCACCGGACGACAACGGCTGCCCGATCTTGAAATTAGCGTACTTGTAGTTAATACATGTATTTTCGGCGTATGTACTGAGGACTTGCAACAAGCTTGACAAGCCACACGTTTCTAGTCAGTCTACTGCCAAAACGAACCAAACTACTGTTGAAATACAGTTCAAGTAAACACATGCAATGATACACCTTGCGGTGATTAATATGGCCTTCTGATTTATAGCCCTTGCAGTTATAAAACCAATCGTCGAAATAAAAATATATTTCACAGACGTGATATAAGATCCTTAAACTAGAAAATATATCTCGTCCAATTATATATTTACAAAAACTACTCAGTGAACACAGGAGTTGCTAGAAATACACAAAAATCGAAATTTTGCCACCTTGTCTCTAAATATAATAGTTATTACAAAATACATATATACATATATTTAAAAAAAATCTATGTAGACAAAAAAAAATATTTTTATAATATCTTCAAGTGTAATTCATCTTCCTTCATCAACTGAATGCTCATGTGAAATGTCAGGGACTTCCATAATCAACAGGTTGTTACAACTTTGTACAATGCTTTGGTCAGAAGCAGCATCCAGTGCATGCGTTCGGAACCCGCATCATGTAACATATACAAATGTGCTTGAAAAGGTCCTAAAACGGTCTTACGGTACCATACCATACGCTAAGTACGCAAAATTGGTTAACAAATCGCACTCGAGTCCCAAGATACAGGCCTTGTGCTTAGTTTGGGGCTCGCGGGAAACAGGTCTAGCTCGTACATAATTACTTAATATTATTCTGCACATTCTGTATAATGTTTAAAAGTACTTAACCTTTTTTGGCAATAAATATATCTTGTATTACAAAAAAAATTTGGTTATTACCCATTCATGTACCCAGCAAAATTATTACTAGGGCACTTGGGATTCAACTCCATTGAATTGAGAAGGATGGTCAACCAGCTCACCACCTGCATCAAAATCCTGAGGAGAACGGTTGACTGTCTACTTTTACAACATCTACTATGTATCCTATTCATTCCTGATGAAATCGCAATCTTTTCCATCCGGACATGGGTCACACAAAGGCGAGATCGATAATTATCTGGTCTAGTTCGACCCCTCAATGCACTCTATGATGCCAACACTGATTTTGACTTTTCTTTTGACAAGTGGTCTACCATCGTTTCCGCAGTATTAACGCACTGAGAAAACATAATCCACTGACCAATGGTTCATTACGGGCAATCCCGAAAATAGTTATAGTGAATGATTTACTTTTTATATAATTAATTTGATTTTCTATAAATAATTTGACATCTTGATTAATCTATACATGCATAAATTTTATTGATTTGCTTATTGTAACGTATTTATGTAATGGGAAGTGTCCAGACCTGATGCGCCGTACGCGCACCGTTCGGACGCCCGGAACATGAATGCGCGCGTAGTCTGCGAACGGCGCGCGTACAGTGCATTCGTCAGGTCTGGACACAGCCTAACTTATTGTATTAATATCCTCTATATTCAGATATTTAGAGTTAACAGTTTTAAAAGGTTCGGGTGACTAAATTATTAATTGAATGTATGACCCTTTTAACATTAGAGTGATGCCTGAAAACACGAAACAATTTTTTTTTGTAATGTTGCCCGTGTTACAGATAAATATATAAATACATGTTATATATATATATAGGCATATAAATAATCTTAGTCACATGTACCTACATTATATTTTTGAAATTGGCAGTAGTCATTATCAGTATGGATTTGATCCAGTTCATTGCATGTTGATAACAAGCCTAATTAACAGTTTGCGCGTGTGGTCCGTTTGGAGGCCATTAAACTGGGTCTAGGCGTAAACATATACATGTGCGTGTCTATTCAGATAATGTTAAATATTCGAGTATGTAGTAGTAAGCAGCCGCGGTGACGGTTACGGCTATTGCTAAATCTTAAATGCATAACAATGATTAGTAGATTGTTACACAGAATAGGCGAGTAAGATTACAAACTAGATATTTAGCCACACAAGCGAGTGAAGCGAGCGAGGGGCTTGAACAGCGAGCGTTCCATCTATCAATATCTCAAGGATATTGATACAATTTTATTACAGACTGCTTTAATCTAACTCTCCATAATATTAAATAACAATGTATGCTGCTTTGCAATTGGTTGCCTGGAAGAAATCGCTTTAAGCGATAAGGCCGCCCTTTGTATCACTGGATTTATATTTGTTTGTTTGTTTTCTTTATGTGTGTGCTTTTGAAATAGTGTGCAAATAAAGAGTTTTCTATCTATCTACCTATCTATCTAATGTAATTTATTTTCAGCCTCGATCAAATTATCATGTTTTAAATTTTGTTAATTAAGAAAGGTTTTATGCCTCATTTTGCTTCTGGTTTTCTTCTTCTCAAAGCGTGGGTTACACGATGAACTAAACTGTATTTATTTTAAATAAAGCTTAGTTCATCTTGTAATCCACACCGTTAAACACTGTTTATTAAGCATAAGTTAATGAAATACAATCGAATATCATAATGATGAATATTACATTGTGACCTGGATGTCGCCATATACTAGCAAACTTTTTTTTCTATATGTGTGAAAATTTAAAAGCACCCGTTGCAGCAGATTTCTGCTCATTTATGTTTGAGTGGGTCCGGCGAGGACGGACGACAGGAACGATGCCACCCATCGCGTGCGACTCGTCGAGGCAAGCACGGTCCGAATAGATGCTATACATCGCATGCCGCTAGGTTTTAGTCGGTAGGGGGCCCCCGCCGCCGTGGTTGCAGTCGGAGTTTGGGCCTCACTTAAGCCCCCTCGAGGTTGGGGAGGATGCAACGCTCGAGCGATCCCGGCATACCCTCAACAATCTTACCACCCAGGGTGAGCGTCGAGATGATAAGTAAATTCATCTCCGCACGTAGAAAAAAAAGGTGCAGTCCGAACGAAGGCGGTCACTCACTGCGCCCCGTAGTGCGGTTCGAATGAAGGCGGTCACTCACTTGTGCCTGAGCGAGTCGGGCGAGGGCGGGCGGCGGGACTCGATGCTATCCATGGCGTGCCATTCGTTGAGGCAGGAGCGGTCGGAGTCGATGCGCGCCTCGTAGTGCGCGCACCACGCGTGCGACGCGCCGCCCGCAAAGTGATTCAACTGCCGCGCGCGCGCGCTCGCACGATGCAGCGTTTGGAGCGCCGACCTGTCATCAATAACTAATTTATAATTCATGTGTAATCGCAAGTGAGAAATGAATTCGTCGTTAATATTAATTTAAGTATTAAACATATCCTCTAGTGCAACGCTAAACAATCTGGGGGATGTAACGTCCCCTTTTCTCACTCTTTTATGGTCCTCCACACTGGTTATGAGATTGGACGGTCATTGTCGCTGTCTCATATAGACATCTTAACACTTGGATATATCGCCAATTAACTTGGAAACGCTGCAAAGATTGTGTAACAGACCAGGTTTCGATGGAATCAAAGGCTTTCGCGTAGTCAATAAATGCTTAGCACAGGGGCCGATTATACTCTTCGGACTTCGGTATAATCTGCCGCACAGTGTAATTATGATCTATTATACTCCTCGAAACTCGGCTAGCTCGGTGGCTGGGGCGGACCGTCAAGTCTTTTCGCAAGACGATTTGTGATGACTCTTGTTACCAATGTCATACTTTTATTTATTATATTGACATTCCTTTGGATGTGCATTACAGTTACCCAATGCGCAACATTTAAGGTTCAAAACTATAAAGTACAATATATACACATTCTACTAAAACTATAGTACCTAGACCAGCCCCGGATCTTCAATTTTTTTTAGGCGGGGCAAAAACTGAAAAATGCCGCCCCCGCCCACTTATATTTATTTTTTTCTTAATCATCCATATAATTTCAGATATCAGATGTCCACTAATTGATTGAAATTTGGACATAGTCTTACATAGGCCTTCCGGAAATAATGCATCCCTGGCTTGTGGAAATCAATGGGGGAGGCCTATCTCCAGCAGTGGACGTCCTATGGCTGAGATGATGATTTACAGATATATAGCAAACTAAAACTAATTAAAAATTATTTGCGATATTCTATGAGCCAGGAACGATTATCGAGTCTTGCAATCTTAGCAATAGAAAATCGAATTGCACACGAGTTAAATTATGACAAATCCATTGATTTATTTTCTGAACAAAACCTCGAAGAGTAATATTGTAATTTCAATTCACAAATGCAATAATAATATATATATTTTATAATATATTATAAAAATAAAAATCAAATTTACCAAATTATTTCAAATAACCCATTATCATAAGATTGGCCACGACATTGTCCAATATTTAAATCATCAACAGCCAATTTTTCTAAAATCTGTTGACAAGAAACAAAAAGCAAAAGCCGCGCGAGGAATAGCGAACGCGGGCGGACGATTCTTTTTTATAAGGTTTTTATTTGCGGCCAGTACGGCGACATGGAGCCCAGAGGTTTGCCGCGTTCTGCGATTCTTGCGGGCGAGCGGGCGCGTATTTTGGACTATGCCTACGCGCCTCGCGTGTAATAAATGTTCGTGCAGCACGTCTCACTCCGTTCTCTGGGTATCGGCCGAGTTGATATGGCCATAAAATATCTGTACTTGTACTAATATTTATTCTGTAGTCAAAGTAAATGATGAGTTGTCTATTCGTTTGTAAAGTGTAAATTTTCCGCCCTCTGAACCGCCGCCGCCGCCCTCTGAACTTGCCGCCCGGGGCATGGGCCCCGGCTTGCCCCCCCCTAGATCCGGGGCTGACCTAGACACATTAAAGTAGGGAGTACTCACCACATGGCCTGTACAGACACCGGCTTGAATATATGTTGCTGGCTGCACACGCACACACTGAATCCTCTGCGGACAATGAATCCTTAATTAGTTATTGTTCGTGCTTTAAGAATCGAGTGAGGAAAACCGTTTCTCGTTATTGTGATACATATTACTGATATAATGGGAACAATACGGGTTCTCTAGATGGAATGCACGGCGCCTAGTTGTCACTAGGCGCGACAACAGTGCGATTTCTCAATGTTCAATCTTGATAGCAGCAATTTCTGCCTATTGATTAATTGCAAAATTGAGAGCCAACAATGAGGCCATCGATGAAAAATTATAAACAGTGTTGCTTTTTCTTAACTAGGGTCTTTCATATTGTTTCTGTTGATACATTCAATTATTTATTCAAGCGGGACTTGTCTACGAAATGGAGACATTTTAAAATGTGTTTTTAATGTGGCTAATTACTATATTATGATTTATGACCCTTATATAAATTGGGGCGAATTTACGACTAATCTTAGCTTAAATGAATTAATGTAAATCGACATTTACTTTTTAATAATTTATAGGAGTTACGTTTTACTATCTCCGTTGATGCTCAGTGAAGATAATGTTCATAGCTCGAATGACTCTAAGCCATGGATGCACAGACTTATTAAGACTAGGGGCCACTCGGGCAAATTATGAACTGATGGTGGGCCACCAGAAGTATAGGTAATTAAAGACAATGAAAAATTGATAATAATGTATTCAAATTGAAAAAGAATTTATTAATTTGAAGCGTGGCACTGCATAGTGCTTACAATCTTTTTTATATTTGGCTCAAATTTACTTGTAGCAACACGTAAAACTGCTTCCAAACTTTCATTTGCAAGGCGGTTTCGATTTTTTGTTTTATTATTATTTAGGATTGAAAAGGTTTGTTCACATATATAGGTAGAACCAAATAAGCTTGCACATTTCAGAGCGTTTATGCGCAACTCTTTGTACGTATTTTTATCAATGCAGCGGTAAAAGTTCAGCAAGTCTCCTTCGTTGAATTTGTTGCGTAAATCTTGGTCGTTCTGAATGTCGATAATTTCTAACTGCATTAACTCTGGCGCATTTTCAACTGAAATCGTGAAAGGATTGCTAAATATGTCCAACAGAGGTTTCACTGTTTTAAACTCCGAAAATCTGTCTTGAAAAGATTGAATCAAAATATCTAGCTTTTTTACATAACTGAAATTAATAGCAGTTTTTTTGAATTTTTCAGCCATTTTCTTATAATTCGGAAAATGATTGTAATTTCCAGAATTCAATTGCGATCTGAAAAGTGTCAGCTTGCATTGAAAGGATGATACATGTGCGTAGAGCTGGGATATCAGTTGATTTTTGCCTTGAAGCCGTGTGTTCAAGACATTCAAATGATTTGTAATGTCAACTAAAAAAGCCAAATCACACAACCAATCAGGACTTTTAAGTTCCGGGACGTCCCTTTGCTTTTCCGCCAGAAAAATATCAATTTCTTCTATTAAATTTAAAAATCGTTCCAGTGTCAATCCACGACTTAGCCACCTTACTTCTGTATAATACAGTAAATCTCCATGTTCGCATTCAATGTCATCAAGGAATTGTTTGAATTGCCTGTGATTGAGTCCTCGTGATTTTATGAAATTCACAGTCGAAACTACCACTTTCATGACATTTTCAAATTCAATTTTTTTAGAACAGAGGGCTTCTTGGTGTATAATGCAGTGAAACTGCATGAGATCTTCAGCGTTTAAGTTTTTTTCTTGCAAATGCTTTTTCAACAAAGTAACTAGCCCAGAATTGACACCAATCATCGAAGGAGCACCGTCAGTCGAAACTCCCGATAATTTCGATAAGTCCAAATCAGTTTTTGAACACTCGTCCAAAAGTACATTGAGTATATCAACTCCTCTGGTTTGACCTTTCAATGAACACATTCCTAATAACTCTTCGAAGACTTCAAAATCTTGAGTAACACCTCGTATGAATATAAGAAGTTGAGCTGTGGAACTAATATCAGTGGATTCGTCGAGTGCTAATGAAAAAAAATCAATTATCTTAGTTTTTTCATTTAATTGTTCCGCAATATTATCTGACAAAGACATAATTCGTCTTTGGATGGTCATACGATTCAGTTGAATTTTCTCAAACTTTTTTGCTGCTTCTGGACACATTTTCTTAGCGGCAATTTCTATGCATTCTTTTACAAAATCCCCATCATTGAAGGGGCGACTCCGCTTTGCTATCATTCGAGAAATTTCATAACTAACTTCTGTAGCTGTTTCTGTATCTTGAATGGGTTTTGTAAACATAGCTTGTTGACCAATAAGCTCCCGTTTTAAAGACAAAACTTTTTGCTTTCTTAATTCGCCTGTAAACTTCGTAAAAGTAGGATGCTGCGTTTCATAGTGCCTTTTTACATTATATTCCTTTGCAATCGCAACAGAATTCTTGCAAATTAAACAAACGACTTTGTTATGCGACCATACAAAAAAGTATTTCTCAGTCCAAATTTCTTGAAACTGCCGATTTTCATCTTTAACCTTACGTTTTTTACTAGTTCCTGGCATGTCCATGTTGCGTTTTAATCCTGACTAGGATTACCACAGCACCTAAAACCAATTACTAGGCATGAGTTCGATATATCAAAACGTAACTAATAACCGATATGAGTTTCATATCGTATCATATCGATATGACGGTTGCACATAACCGATATTACAAAAACTATGATATCTATATTATCGAGACGATATCAAAACACGCGCGAGAATACCTACGTTATGAAAACTGCAAACGATATAACCAAAACGCAAAACCGTGCACACAACTGAATGGATTGATATTCGTTTCTTCTCTTTCTTACTAAAGAGCGGTGTAACGGTTTTGGTGATATAACGAAAACGCCCATGTCTACCAATTACAGTTCCTAATTAATTACCAAAAATAATTGATAAAATATGTAGATAAAATTAATAACAGTTTTACTTACGATTTCACAACACAATTATACACGGCACTTGACGGGAAATCTACGTTGAATGTGGATCAAAATATATTATAATTATGACACCGGCTAGTCGAGTTAAAATCTACACTAGAACTAACGACACTTTACTCAAATTAAAACCGAACTGTCGGTCGCTTTTTTTTTTTTTTTTTTTTTTTTTTTTTTTTTTTCTAACGGACTAATGCTGTTTGCCTCTACCGGCATTTACAGCTTCACCGGAGGGGGGGCGAGCACAGATGGTGCTCAGCCCGGTATTTGTGCGGGCGCAGAAGGCGCACCGCCTAGTGAGGCTAGCGCTGACGGCGCTGTGCCACTAGGAGAGGGCGAGGCGACTAGCTCAAGGGCACCACTGAGGTTCGGACCTCGGCTTGAGCTGTCGCCAGGACAGGGAGATATCGGATCGACTTGCCCCGGTACCAGAGTGGTCCGTAAGTGGGCCCTAAGGATGTTTGCTCTTTGACTATTTGGAGAGAATCTAACCAGGATGTTTTTGCCTCGAGCTCGCCGCCGAGCTCGGTGTCTGACTGAGTATACCAGGGACTCTCGACCTTGTATTCTACCGGGATGACCGTGGGACGACGCTAAAGCTAGCGACAAGGCGACAGCGATGGGGTCGTCCGGGTCATCCAATACGTGCCTAGGGCGGCGTCGTCGGGGGGGTTGAAGGTGCGGGTGTGTCGGGGTGGTGGAATAGTTGGCAGCTTGCACTACCAGAGGATTGGGATGGTGGGGAGCCGCGTCAAAGTAGCGACGGGAGCAGGTCTTAATGAATTGGGTTATGGACTCTAATTCGAGGTCGCAATGCAGGTCGGTGTTCCGCATATACCACGGAGCGCCGACCGCCTTGCGAGCGAACCGATTTTGAATTATTTGGAGACGGTGGAGATCGCGAGGGTGACAATGAGCAAACGCTACGGAGGCGTAGGTCATGATTGGGCGGACGCAGAGTTTATACAAGGTGATTTTATTTCTAAGTGAAAGTTTACTATCTTTGCAAACAAGGGGACCGAGGCGACCCAATACGAAGGCCGCCCTGTTTCGAACTTTAGTGATGTGCTGCTCGAAAGTGAGTTTCCGATCAAGGATCACACCTAAATATTTGGCAGAGTTAGCCCACGGTATGGGCTTGCCGAAGAGGGCTATGGGTTTGGGCTTTTTTAAACGGCCTATCTCGGTAAAGTACACAGCTGTACTTTTATCCGGATTGACAGAGATCCGCCATTTACGGAACCAGGCACCGATGTCGGTGATGGCTCGCTGTAAAGCGGCTCTCTGTCTGACTGTCGGTCGCTGCGGTTAGCGTGGCTTTTATACCACGCGCATAGAGTCGAAAACTGTCTGGAGAAATCTCGAAACCGACTCTGGAAGCTTCGTGTATCTACCTACGCGAGCTATCGGGAATTTGGGACTATTGCTATCTCGCTCGCTCGAATTTAACCGAGATCAGCACGAACATTACCGACCGCTGTTACCGACGCATGCACGGCGCACCGATAAGATTGATAGAGCGCGCGCGCGAGATTCAAATTACTTTTCGAACATTTGTTATTGGTTTTATTCTGGAATAGAACTCAATATTTTCGAATGTACGAGAGTATTATTTTTGCTGTCGGCGGGCCACCAGTATTCGACCGGCGGGCCGCATGCGGCCCGCGGGCCGTAGTCTGTGCATCCCTGCTCTAAGCCGAGCTATATTGACTGGCTTTCGAGGACATCTGCGCGAACACGCTGTGCTTGGCAAGAGTTGTTCAAACCCGACGGGGCCATAGCTAGCCACTCATGGCATTATACTGTACCCTCCCAACATCCTGTGGATTTGCTAAAGGTGTAACCTACGACGAAAACTCAAGCCGGAAGGATGAGGATCGAATTAGAGACAGTCAAATTGAAAGCCGACAATACAATTAATTTATTTCTGCGTTTTATAAATAAAATAATATAAAAAATAGATAAACTAGTATTTAATTTATCAAATGGGAATTGATTAATTTCCGTGGTCATGTTATCCTTATTTTAAACCAAATGCACATATGTTATCGGGAAACATGAGCATTGTTTTGTAAACAGACACCTCTTTATCGCTAATATAAATAAACAGACACAATTAGTTTACATAAGTTACAAATAATAATGTCTATTACGGGTATGTATAACTTGTTTACATTGTATGACTTGTATGTATGGTACAAACTTTTCAAGTGTTCATTCCAATGGGGAAAAGATTGTTGAATTGCAAACTTTACAATAAATAATGAGTTTTTTAAGCGATGATGGCGCCAGTAAATAAACATTTTTAACCAATTACAATGAGAAATCAGAAATATTTATTGATCAATGAATATACATAATATCGTTCATGATTGTTGTAATAAGAGCGCCAATTGTTTAACCAGCATTTGTATACTTATATTTAATTTTATAATTTTGTTGTGTTTTTGATTGATTTATCCTCACCAATGGGCTGAGCTTCTGGTGAAGGGAATACTGTTATCAAATTCCCATAATACTGATAGGTACTTAACAATACCTGCCTGGCTACCTACCACCCTCAAGTCCAAAACACTGTCACCAAGTGTGTTTAGGCAACAGTACTTGAGAGCCGGTAAACATTCTAGGTCTAGCGTGATTACATTTTCGACCACGTTGTCACCGGCCATCAAGTGATACAGTGGTCGAACGCTATAAAATAACGAATCTTAAAGTATAAAATAGAGTGTAATTTTTCCAACGTAGAAAAAAAAACTTTAACGATAAGATTTTACTGTGATCTTTGGGTTTTTACTTCTTGTTACTTATTACGTTTATTGATAAAATGCTACAGAGTTTTAATCACATATAATATGATAGCTATTGTCTTATAGTCAGAATCTCAAGTAGGGCTAAAATAACAGTTATAAAGTATCGGATAGTCATATCTTATAATATAAGTAAAAACGGGTAAACAGACAGACATAAATAAAATAAACGTGTGATTCTTGTTTCATTGGTTATCCGTAGCAACGTTTTAAATTTGGTTCTATAAAATAATTCAATGAACAAAATTGAAACGTAATCTAAAAAAAAATTGGTTGTCTGTAAAGTCGGTTTACGGACGATAGATTTACGTGATAACGACATAATCATGTATGACTTTGACTTTGAATTTGACTGACTTTGACTTTGACATTGACATTGACTTTGCCTTTGAGTTTGATTATTTTATGTAATACAAAACTCAGGTGGAACGTTACGCGGAACGTTACTATTTTTCATTTTGGCATTCATCAATTTATAAAACGTTATCACGTCAAAAAATAGGGCACTCAACTCTCCGTGAAAATATAATAGTATTATCCAAATAATTGCTAACGATGATAATTCGACTCGAACACCTTACATCAGTTTTAAATTATATATCAGGCTAGTTTTCATCACATTGCATTTTCACGAGTTTTGGAACGATTTGCTTACTGAACTCACAATCTTGAAAGATATACATAAATATTATTTGTCGCAATCGAGTGGAGGGTAGTTGTTTTACCGAAACCGGCTCATGTGTTTTTTTTTAATATTATAAGCTTGCGTCTGACCACTGTCTCGTCTGATGTTAAGTGATGACGCCAACTCAGAAGGAGCACGTAAGCCCAGAATGTGAAGACTCGTGAGATACACACTCAGGCAACGAGTTCGATTTTTTGGCGGTACGCACTAAGAAAGATAAGAAAAGAAGAAGTAACACCGTTATCAAATTCCCAGCATGGTGATAGGGTACTTTCGAAAACCCGCCCGGCTAGCTACCACCCTCAAGATTGAAAAACTGTCTCCAAACATATTATAGTGTTTTCAGGCAGCAGTCCTTGAGAGCCAGTGAGCATTCTTGATCTAGCGTGATAGTATCTTCGACCACATCATCACTGGCCATCAAGTGAGATAGTGGTCAAACGCTACATCTATACAGTATAAAAATAAATAAGAAATTTAAAAAACTGATAAAATCAAATTGTCATAAATAATGTGAAAGCAAAAGTACAAGAAGAGTAGTATAATGATATATTTGAATCCAACGCACCCATCCCCGTCCAGCTTGATGGCGGTGTCGGCGAGCACGCGCAGCACCAGCCCCACCGAGGTGCGCTCGTTGCAGTCGAGCCCCAGCAGCGCCGCCTCCTCGCTGCTGGCGCCACACACCACCACCAGGTACCGCGTGCGGCCGGCGTGCGCGCTCTCCAGCTTCACCGCCTGCAGAATCGTGTGGCTCATGAATACGATACACGTCTGCAGGTCCGCCATGCGGATACGTCTCAACTTACTTATCAATAAATACAGCTTTCATATTTATTTTTTTTTTGCTTTATGAGACAAAGTGACGGAACGAGCAAAAGGCCCACAGGATGTTAAGGAAGGCCTCTGCCGATAGAAGGATACAATTCGTAGACAACTGCACTGCGCCCGTTACCCAGAGACGAAGTTTGTAAGTCTCATGTGTACTCACAGTAATGCGAATACTAACGCAGCGATTTCGTCTGCTCATCTAGAATAAAGCCGGCATTTCGTGTAAACTTAATATTACCGTTAAAATGAAATTGTATCGTGGGCAAACGAGACGATTAGAAATGATTAATTTCCTAAATAAATAAATTACCATTTTGAGCGTCTCTTCGGGGCGTAGCAGAAAGAACATCGACTGGAGATGGTGCTGGATATCACAGGGAGGGTGAACGCGCGTCGGCGACAATCTCTGGTCGCAGCCGCGCTCTGAGGCACCCAACACCACGGCCGCGCCCTTGTTGGCGAAGTAGCACTCATTGAGACTGAAATCACAACGATGCTTGTATAACATACGGTGTATGAACGCTTCCTTATTCGGACTCCATTTTCAAAGCTATTCTCGCTCGATCGAATCGAATGACCTACGGGATTCTATCTCGGACGCGAAGTTGCTAATGTACGCAGACGATGTTGCCGCGGTCGTGACTGCTGCGAGCACCAAAGACTTAGAACGGAAGCTAAATAGTGTGGCAGAGCAACTGGCTAACTGAGTCAGAATAAACGGCCTAGCACTTAACCCAAAGAAGACAAATGTAACTCATTTCAATTTATCGGGAAGGCGTTGCGAGGAAGTTAGAGGTGTTAGGGAAGGAGAAATGCTACAGCTGGTGGACAGTTTCACAATTGTGGGATTTACGATTGCAAAAGTTCTGTCTCAGAAAGCGGTCCGCAACTGCTTTTTTGCCACAGTACTGAACATAAGTTTCTCAGATAAAATGAAATACAAGTGAGGTTATAATCTTAAATAATTCTTTTTTATTTAATTTTCATTATTAATGTTCTATTATTATACTGTAATGTAACGAACCGACTAGGACTCACGTGGTAAACACTGGAAAATTACTCTCCGACCAGTTTCAAACTTATTTGCAGTTCTTCATCTGGGAGTTATGATCGTGCCAGGCGGCGAGCGCGAGCCTCAGCACGTAACTGGCGTTGAGACGGCTGCGCTGCATCAGTCAAATTGTTCCGGTGCGCACTGTCACTTGAGTCATTGTCACTGTATGAGTATATATATCACTTGTCAAATAAGTTCGAAACTGGTCGGAGAGTAATTTTCCAGTGTTTACCACGTGAGTCCTAGTCGGTTTGTTACATTACAATTATAGAAGAAACTCGCGATAGTTTTCAGACTATTATACTGTTTGAGTGACATAAGAATTTACAATCTTTGTAAATGTAATTTCTATATTCTCTTTTTATTTCTATTGTGAATAAGTACGGCGTGACACGTAATTTTTGTAATTATTAATAAATATTATCATTCTCATTATCGTGTCGCTTGGCTATACATTTCTAACTAATACTCAATAAACATCCTGCATCAGACAACCTGTTTGTCAGCTGGGTCATCTTTTTGTTGAACATAAAAAAGGCTTACATAAAGGTCTAGTGTGAACAGTTTCTATTTCTTACCATTCAGTAATACATGCTAAATTTACATATGAAAGAAGGTTATTGTATAAAGTTACTCGAGATTCTCCCGAAGTACCTGCTCTACTATAATTATTTTTGAAACGTAATGCAACCGCGAACTGTATGAATGACGCCATTTTTAGTAAAGTTGCGGCAATACGTCTTGCAGGCGGCGCGTTTAACCTCCCTTTCACTGCTCAAACGCAGGCGCGGGGACGACGACGGCGACGACGCGACGACGCGCTGGCTAGCCCTGCCACTGGGACGCACACGCCTCCGGTCTCTCTCATTTTAATCACTACTGAATATATAAATTAGCCATGCTCGTAGACGCAAGATCTTCAACTTTTATACTACATAAAAGGCAATTAATCTCCAAAACGTCTGTAAATCTGGAAATACCTTACCGACCGCGTTAAAGTGTACCAAACGATACCGATGCCCTTTAAAGAGAAAAACAAGCAATGACAGCGCCTCGATCCACGATGACATTTACTTCAACACGGGTCGACTGCCTTTAGCAAAGAGGTAGGCAACCGTAATATATTGGGCGTAAAATGCACGATGAGGTCATCCGAAAATAGCTACGCGGGAAACATGTGGGAAGACTTAGCCGTACATACAAGGAAGGAGGGTGAAGTGACGTCTAATAATAGAGCGAAAATAGATTCGTGATGATACGGAGCGAGGATTTCCAAATGTTGACTTGCATATTATAAGCGGCAAGGGCGGTTCCTCTCAAGGTTCGTTAAAAATAGCGTGACGCGCAACGGCGACAAGAGACGGCGCGTTGCCAAAATGTAGCCCGCCCATATAGGTGACAGAGCGCGAACGCGGCCGCCTCTCGGCAGCCAACAACCTTACCCAATTGGGAGTACGGGGCCCGACACGGTTTCTCGTATCGTAGACGAACCTAATAGGTTACCTTTGCCGATTACGCTTTATATTTATTTTTGATTGAGCAGCAAACCACGCTAAGAGCCTAAGCGACAAGGTGATAATTAATGAGCCACGTGGCCCGATATCGTACATTACATAGGTCCGTTATAACAAAACGCCCAATAATGTTACATAATCATACTAATATTATAAATGCGAAAGTTTGTGTGCATGTGTGTAAGTTTGATGTGTGTGAGTTTGTATGTGGGTATGTTTGTTACTTCTTCACGCTCAAGAGGCTACACTGATTTCCATGACAACATAGGTTACTTTTATCCCGGAAAAAGTATAGTTCCCGTGGGATAGTTGAGATAGCGGGAAAACCGTAATCTACGCGGGTGAAACCGCGGTGCGCTAATAGTTTAATATAAATGATAATGTTGTTATACGAGCCAAACTTATAACATCGACATGATGACGATATTAGATAGAACTTATGCCACTAATTGTGCGACGGCATAGTTTATGGTTGTAAAGTAACTATTTGTAATTAGAATTATATACGTCATTAGTACATGTGGTTTTTTATAAAAGCACACTAATTAAACTAAACTAATTAAATGTAAGAAACAATACATACTCATATCAATATCTACAGCTGATTTGTGAAAACTTTTTCCATTAGTTAGTTCCATTCTTAGCCTACCTTGCCATTTCTTAGTTCCATTTATGGTATCTTCTACATAAAAATAAAAAAGAAGTTTTGATATTGATACCTACCACGTCTGTCACGTATCACTAACTAATTAGCCATAGCCTCGTATAAAAGAATTAGTAATTAACTAGTATCACACATAGTAGTTCCGTATATATGCATGCTTTGTTTTGAAAATATCTGTATTTCGTAGAGTAAGGCAAACTCACGGCTATCATACATTGAGCATTGCGAATAGCTCAATGCTAATGTTCCTAAATACCAAGCAAGGACGCGAGCAATTGTCGGCGATTTATATCTACGGTACTAAATTATAATGAGAAATGGTAACCTACTTTGGACAAGGTTTACATTGCATTCGATCAAAAGAAGCTGCGACTGTAGGCTCTACTTACGGAATCATGAGTCACAATGTCAATGTTGGATAAATTGGCACGAGTCAAAACTACGAAAGCGATTCATCGACATCAATTAATTAAAAACTGTTGCCAATGTGGCATTACAACAAAAGTACGATTACGGACGTAACGTCTATAATATTGTGATAGAAATGTCTCTATAACACACATCTTTAACACTGTTATAGTGCTCATAATAAAGGGAAATATGGATTGTTGTCAAAACATAGATAAACCGGCCAATACCAACCACTATGTAGAGTGATCTAGGTCATCGAACCTGACTTGTTAACTTTGGCCTTTAACCTGTCCACTGCTGGGAAGAATCTGATTCCTCCGAAAGGATGTGAAAAATGTACGATATGCACCACTTAAAGTCACCGAATCGAAAATATATTTTAAAATAGATTTAAGATAAATTATACAGTCGCAATAAAAAGAGTTATTTAATTGCCGTTTTGAAACGTTTATTAAATGCTACGGTTTAAAACTAAGATCAGTGTATTTACTTGCAATTAACACTTCAATTATGCTCTTAAATTCGGCGATTCGCATGCGTGTCTATCGATTCATTTATATATTATAGATTTTCAAGGTATTATTCTTTAGCAATGCTCAGAACGATAAAATCAAACTTAAAAATCGCTGACTGGCTACCAGCCCTGATTCTTTTTCCAATTCCCCTAATGTTTACGGCTTACCTTCGTCAACCAAATTATCCGATATGTCTAAATCTCGGATTAAATCATAAATTTGCAGACAAAAATTGTGATTTTATCCGAGATTCTCTAGTAATTTGGGTGTTGCATGATGTGCAAGACGGCCTAAGTAACTTATTTTTAGTGAACTTTTATGTGTTTACGCATTTCCGAAATATTTCAATCGATCACATATAAAGAAAAATCAACAGGATTTAATTACCAAGATCTAAACTCTGAAAGGTATATATTTCAAAGTACAACTTTAAAAGAACCTCTTTTATAGGTACTCGTAGTGTTATTTTTTTAACAACCTAACGCTACGCCTCACACAGTGCCGACAGTTAGTCATCTTTGTGATAATTGAACTAGAAAACTGTATGTAGGTATTTGACCTACTTTATAGGTATGAGCAAAACAAGGCATAAAATAAAATACTCACCTTTTGCTAAGAAGATAAAAACACTTCGAAGAAAAGGCGATTCCTAATTACACACTAAAATTACGGTACTGGCAACAATTCATAAATAAATATAAAAATAAACTTGAATAGTTTCTAGAAGCTTTTGCTTACGGCTTCGCTCATATTAACACATTTTTAACGAGTTTCATACAAAATTCAGCTTTACCCTTCAAATTTTAGTTCACAAAAGGGTAACCTTTGACCGTCTCCAATGTCGTGCCTTTTTTACCTATTTATATGACATTAGACAAATATTGCATAGTATGTAAAAAGGTATTTTGCTTTATTATTTTTACATTGCACAATTGGCTAATAAATATCACAAGTTTAAAAAAAAAATCGACTTAACCTCGCCATAAGTGGAAGACATTTGAAATGCAATCTAAAGCTATAAATTTCATGATATCGCCCAGTAATGATAAATAAACTCAATATGGTGATAAATTTAGCGTGGCCAATCTAATCGCTGTACATTAAGTGAAGATAAGGTACGTACTAATTATTTGCCAGAAAATAAATTTAGGTACAGTACCAATATGCAATTATAATTATGTTTACTAACAATCTATGACGCCAGCTTGGTTGGTGGCTTGATAGATAAAGATGTTTAACTTCAATTACATACTTGAAGTTATCTAACATTGTAATATCATAATCCTTAGACCATGTATCAATTTGTATAACTTATATAACCGTTTGCTCACTAGCTAGTAGATGATATAAATGCCATACGTGCAACTCCGTTACAAATAATGTCAAAGTCGTTTTTGATGTAAATAAGAGGTCCGGAGATCAGTCGTAACCAAAAATAATTTAAATACCAGTATTTGTAATCGGCTTCCTTCGCGTTAAAGTATACATATTACACGTATTATTATTATTATTACACATATTATCAAGAATCATAACAATTTTTTGTGACTAAAACGTGCTCCACAAAAATGGAACACATTGTAAAGGGTACAGAACCACTGACAACGCGTGTACACTGTACATGAAAAACTATTGAAAATCAGTTTAGCAGTGTTATATAATAATATATTTACTTATATTTTTTATACTCTATAGACCACCGTTTGACCACTATCTCACTTGATGGTCAGTGAAGATGTGGTCGAAGATTAAAATAATAATGATAATAATAAGGTACTTAATACTATAATATACTTATCATATATACATATACATATTTACATTATTATGTTCATATCTTTCACTTCAGAGATTTATTTTAAAATATGCACTATCGTCATATCAGCTATAAGACGTCTTCAGCTGGACTTATGCCTTCCCCAACGAGCTCCACATGGACCGGTTGAAAGCGCCCCGCATCTAGCCTCTGCCTGCGATCTTGGTCAGGTCGTCTGCCCAATCACCTACACGCTGCGCTTGCCTGACAGTGGCCTCTACTCGGAACCGTGGTAGAGAAACCCCGGGCATAGCTCTCTCCATAGCTCGTTGTGCTACTTTACTTTGGGCATGCTCATAAAAATTGAATGCCGTATTATTCAGGGCCCATACATAGAGATCACGTTTCGGTTCCGTATGTCATCACACGTTACACACACTGATCAAAGACCTTTGTCGTTGGGCATGCTATACTGAACAAAAGGAAGTCACGGATTTTCCCGAAAGCTGCTCAGCAGAGTTGAATCTGAGAATTGACTTCTTTCTTAAAGTAGGACCTGCCTAATAGACACTCACACGCACTTACTAACTCACGCACACCTCACACTAATACAAATACAACACACTCGTCAGCATGTATGAGCTTCGGCATCGGCCCAGGATGTCGATTGTCGTCGGTATAATGTCGAGTTAGCTTGACTCTTGGGTCTTTGAGCAGGCTTTTAAAAGATTTATCGACCGAAGATTATAGCTATCTTTGCAAACACCCTGCCATTTCTACGTTCTAAAAAGTTTTTGAGGTCCATCTGTACGTTTATAATATTGGTTAACAATAAACTTGGCTCTATGAATCGGATAAGTTAAATAGTTTTTCACACATTGACTGATTGAATACAACAGTATATGCTGTATAAGATACGTACCCTGTTTAATGCGATTCATGGGTTCCAAAACCTCAGATTGACTATACTCTACCATATGTGTAGAGAAAGCTGAAGGCGGCGCACTTTAGGAGTACGTAAATATTAGCCGATACAGCTGAAAAAAGTTCAGCATTACAAAATATATTATATATAGTAGAGATAGTAGTATTCTATGCTTTGTACTTTGAATGCGTAGTAGCAAATATACAGCGTCTTAAAATATGCACGCCTTCTGGTAAAATTAACTCCACTTTTATAGGAACCTAGTGTTATTTTAGTAGGTGGAATAATAAAAAAAATAACCACACCTCTATTACGTAGCATTTCTTAGTGCATTGCGAAAGGTGTTTAAATGTTAGCCCTGCTGGATATGCCGTGGAAAATATTGTTTACCTGAAAGCTACCATATTGCAAACAAAGGGTAGAGGTAATCCGAGTAACAAATGTCACACAAGTTCACACAGGAATCGTGTCACTGAAAGGCACCCACACCAAAACATTGCGGTGTTGTGGTTGCGATTTTCCAACGGATACGGGGCAACGATAGGGCAAAGTGCGTATGCGTACACCGGTGCGTGGTGTGAATCCCGACCCGATACGGGAGAACCGGCGCGCGGCATCCGGCGGGCGACGGGCGGCGCGCCCCAAGCGGCAATACCGTACGTGCGGCGTGAGCATACTACACTACCCAACCAGCCCGACAGAGCTGACGGGCCCGACCGACAAACGTCACACAGCTCGCAGCTTCCCTGTACACGGACCAAACTGCCGCGTAAATATAGAATCGCCACACCACGCGCGCCGCACAGCACAGGAACACGACCACGAGGCGATGAGGAAAGAAATCTGTTCTACTCACACTCGCCCACTTTGATATCCCTTCATTCGAACTCGATAATGACTAATCGTAATTGCGCTTTATTTTAGGAAGGAACATGTAATTTTAAGTAACATAAAATTTACTTTATCAACTCACAGCACCTTTCTAACTATCTTCTCCTTGAGATTCTCTTTTAAGAACGGGTAAATGTTATTGCAGTTTTTGAATAATTATATAGGGAGGGATGTTACGATTATTTCTTATTTTACCATCTGATCCCTTGGACAGACTGATCGAAGGCGTTGAAATAAAATAGTTTCAATCCACTCACGCGCAGTAACAATATTTAAGGTCAAGCAACGAGCGTTCATATCGTCGGTTTCAGGCGTCTGTCCTTGCGACATTTGATTGTGAAGGTGAGGCGATGCAGTCGTAACGAAGAATTCGCGTTTTGAGATCCCTTCTCCTAAATAACCTTTAGGGATATCCGTTTACGCAGAATGTAATATTTGTAACTAGTTCCAATGTACAAGATCATTGGCCGTGAGTCACACCCATGGTCACGTTAAAGGCCTTATTTCTACACCGTACCAGTTTTCTCAACAGTTAATTTGCTCATTTAATGGTCTCGCTTACAGATATTTTATAAATGCATGTAAACTGTAATTGTGTATTTGGATGATATCTTTTTTTGGATGATTTGGATTTTCTATTTATTTTCGCAATATAAAAGTGCATACATTTGAGATTTAAGATTGAATAATTTTAGTATTATTGCCAAATACCTCTTACAAAACATAATCTTATAACCAATCCCACTAATATTATAAATGTAAAAGTTTGGATGGATGGATGGATGTTTGTTACTCAATCACGCTAAAACGGCTGAACAGATCTGGATGAAATTTGGCACAGTAATAGGTTATAGTCTGGAATAGCACATAGGCTACTTTTTATCCCGGTAAAATGTATGATTCCCGTGGAATAAATTGATGTAGCGGGAAAATCGTAATACACGCGAGTGAAACCGCGGGGTGCTACTAGTATTATAAATGTGAAAGTTTGGATGGATGGATGAATGTTTGTTTATTACTCAATCACGCAAGAGTGGCTGAACGGATCTGGATGAATTTTGGCACAGAGATAGATTGTAGTCTGCAAATAACACATAGGCTACTTTTCATCATCATCATCACTCGTACCACGCGGGTAAAACCGCGGGGCGCTGCTAGTGATAATAAATTCTACTAATATTATAAATGCGAAAGTTTGTGTGTATGTTTGTTATTTCTTCATGCTCGAACGGCTACACCGATTTCGAGGAAAATCGGTATGGAGATAGTTTAAACCCTGGATTAACACATAGGCTACTTTTATCCCGCAAAAAGTATAGTTCCCGTGGGATAATTGAGATAGCGGGAAAACCAGAATCCACGCGGGTGAAACCGCGGGGCAATACTAGTAAATAATAAATAAAACATTTAATTATTTCAGAAAAAACATAACAGTCTTCTTAGGAAGCATAATCAAATTACTTGATACCAAGTTATGTGCATTATTATTATTTTGAATGATATATCCAGTTCCTCGCCGCAGGGAGATACCCATGTCCTCTGAACTAAGAATAAACCTGTATCTAATATAATTATATAATGTAATATAATATAATTTATACTTTAGGCTCTCAATGGAGTAGGGACCTCAGTTCTAAAGCTATCATTAAACAGCTTCTTTTCTTATTAGTTCAATGGGTAAACACTCAGGTTAGTTGCACAAAAATAATATGTTCTAATATTACAAATGCGAATTTGAGGTTTTTATTTTATTTAATAGGCATAAACGAGCAGATGGGCCGCCTGATAGTAAGCGAACAGCGTCGCCTATGGATATTTGTAATACTGGGGGCATTACGATATGTTGCCAATCCTTTTCAACTCTGTATTAACTGTCCTTTTGAATAATCGCATAATGTAGCTAGTCGGGAACACTGAGGGAAGCTTCTAAAAATGTTCTTATACTTTCATGTCTAAATAGCTGAAACCGAGCATAAAAAATTTTGATACAGACATAAATGAGACACTAGAGACGGTTATAAGCTTACCTTAACTTTATTGCGAAAACTTAACTTCGAGGAAATGAAATGGGCGAAGTTGAACGGTGCATGTAAACTATTGCCACAATAATTGAGAGTCACTGAATTATCTATATTTTTTCTACTTTATATTATATATATATGAAGCATCATACACACACATGATTCATAGATAAGATACAAAACTATGATTAAAAAGCTTACCTTTTACTAACACGACTTTCAGCATCATTTTCGATAATTTCACTTGATTTTTCATCTTCATCCTGCAACAAGTGAGGTATGTAAGAAATTGAGAATATAAATATTAAATGTATTTCTCACACCACCTGTTTGACAATTTAATAGACAAGTTACCAATGTTACAAAAAAATGTAACCTAAAGTATGAACCATTATAAGCATGTCAAATTCCAATTTCACCAGCAGCAATAATTTGAATAAGGGAACCTCCAAAATCGTATGAATTTATTTATTAAAAAAAGGTTTTTACCAAAAAATTTGACTTCAACACTCAAAAGTATAAAATAACTTGTTGAAGTCGGTACCATGATAGTTCAAAAGCAACTGATATCAAAATATTGTGCTCATGGTACCAACTTCGACAAGTTATTTTATACTTTTGAGTGTTGAAGTCGGTTCCAAATTTGGTAATAATTATTTTTTTACTCTTTTTAGTGACCTTTGTTACTCATGGGATCAATTGTCATTGTAGTGTAGGTATGTTCACCGATGTCTTCACAAGCTACTATAATATTGTGTAGTATAAGCATGTATTTTTCAGTTTTTGACATGTAACTCCAAAAAAGCTCGTTAGATTTTGATGAAATTTAAATGGGAAGCACCAGCTTTCAAATAAAAAAAGAACGATCAAAATCTGTTCACCTAGTCGGAAGTTATGCAGTAACAAACACAAATAAAAAAATTTAATAAACATATGGGTCGAATTGAGAGCCTCCTCCTTTTTTTGAAGTCGGTTAACTCTTCGAAAGGTACATCTTCATCATCATTACCATCATCATCATCATCATCATGTCTGCCATAAGACGTCCACAGCTGGACACAGGTCTCCCCCATTGATCCCCACAGTGAGCCGTTGGAAGTAGCACACATCAAATGGTCATCCTTACGACTAATATTATAAATGCGAAAGTTTGGGTGTATGTTTGTTACCTCTTCACGCTCAAACGGCTACACCAATTTTGATGAAATTTGGTATGAACATAGCTTATACCCTGGATTAACACATAGGCTTATTTTCATCATCACCGTTTTCCATCACCATGCGGGTACAACCGGGGGCGCAGCTAGTGTAATTATATATTCATTTTACTAATTTTATAAATGCGATAGTTTGTGAGTATGTTTGTTACTTCTTCACGCTCAAACGGCTACACCGATTCCGATAAAATTTGGTATAGAGATAGTTTAAACACTGGATGAACACACAGGCTACTTTTATCCCGGAAAATGTATAGTTCCTGTGAGATAGTTGAAGTAGCGGGAAAACTGTAATCCTCGCGGGTAAAACCGCGGGGCGCTACTAGTAAAGAAATAACTTTAAAAAATATATTAATAAAACCCGTGTCTCGCGGTTTTACCCGTGTGGTGATGAAAAACGGTGATAATGGTGATGAAAAAATAAGCCTTTACTGTATCATCCAGGGTATAAACTACCTCCTTACCAAATTTCATCCATATCCATCTATCTGCTTAGACATAAAAGAGTAACATACAAACTAAAAATATGTACAAACTTTCACGTTAATAATATTATGTTTGATTCGAAACATTTCTGCACCTGAACTTTTACTACCCTGCCTCGAACAGTTCTTATTCATGCATTTTTATTTGTTTTTCGTGCAATATGGGACGGCCACCGGCAAGATAAACAGACAATCATACTAAGATCGCAGCTAAGCACTGGATGCATCTGATTCCATCTGGTTCTTATGGAAATCAATGGAGAGGCATATGTCCAGCAGTGGACACCCTATGAGATGATGATTATAATGAAGAAGACTATGGGGTGAAACAAATAAATTCTCCAGTTTATTATAGACTAATATAGATCAAAGTATCTTATTTAGTGCTCTCACTTTACATAGAATGGTACTGTATGGTGGTGATGGAGTGATAATATTTTTTTATTTTCCGCAATAAAATTTTGTAAAATAGATTTATTATTCTTGATCTTGCTTTTTCAATTGGTTTGTCGTGAAATATGTGGTCACCTCTTGGGAAAAATAGTAAAACAAGAAGATATGATAAATCCAAATAACTTTTAACAAATTATGTCATAATGTGTAATTGATGCAAATCGAAACTAACAATTTTATTATAACAGCTATCCAAAAACTAGCTATAATAGGCTAGAAAAACACTAAATGATGTATTATAACAATGTAACACTTATGAACTGTTTTAAAGTTTTGTTTTAGCATCAACTTTACGAATTTTAGAAGTACATTGTACCACAAATGCACGGAATCTTATGGATAATAATACTCAAAAATTGTTATGTGAATTGTTGATTTTAGTTTTATGCTAAATCTCAATCAGATTCTAGCATAATTTATATTATAGTAATGAACATGAATATACATAATACATATGTATGTCTTTTACAAAATAATCTCAAGAAAGTAATATGTGTCAGTGCAGCCATGAATGCTTTTACCTCATTAACTAGATGTAATTTTATCATTTTAAATTTAAGAATAAATTTAACAAATATATAGTTGAAGGAATAGCAATTATATTTCAAACACAGCTACCAGAAAATGTTTTATTAATTTCAGTGAGTTTCTCAAAACCATTGGCTAGCTAAGTAGAACTAGAAAGGGTGATCCCTAGTACCACCATGCTATGGATTTTCATAATAATTTACCTTCACCAATAGGTGGAACCATTGCTGTGTGTTTAATCTGGTAACTGTCAAATCAGTGGCTGATCATGAAATTTTTAAAAGACTTGACAATTCGTTATTATTTATGAGGTTATGTAAATATTGTTGTTGATAAAGGAAAATGAGTATTTGAGAAAAGCTCATACCTAAATAAATAATGTTTATACATGAATTCCATTGAAATTCTTTGTATACAAAATTGAAATGCCTCTCTTTTCAGCATAGCTTGACAATAAATTCTGATAGTGCTTTAGTCCACATCATGTTGAATAAGGTTTTGTTTAAATCAAATAATGTAATGACTAATAAATAGATAATTGCTAACATGTTAAAAAGTAGTATAGATAAAAAGACATTTTATTTTAGAAAATATTGTAGTTGCTGTTTATAATTATTATTTATTTGTATATTTCTAAAATGCGCCTTCTGAATAACCATTGAGTCAAATAAGACCATTCTGGTTCTTTCATGCAGTACCAAAATAAACGTCAACAATGGTAAAGTTGCAAAATAAGTCTTTGTTATATACATACCGTTTTCCTAGGTGTTTGCACACTCGGAGAACGCCTGATGGTAACAAGTGCCATACCACATCAACGTTATCGAACCATTATCGAGCTATTATAGTTACAATCACAAACTTGAAAGAAATGTAACACAACATATCGTTGTAGCATTATTCCATACATGAATCATTCTATTTTATCAAAATCTACTACACCATTTAATAGTTTCATAAAAAACAATAACAAACTAATTAAAGAGAGAACGACAGTATCTCTACCTAATTTTAAAGAATTATTAAATGATTCTCGTGTAAATTTTACAAGTTTTATTTCTAAATCAACCATAGATCAGATAGAATACTTATATACTAGTACTATAGAACTACTACTAGTAGAAATCAACCAAAATGACACACTCACAGTGCTGCCAACAAAACTTTTATATGTCCGTCAAGTCGTTTGTTGTGTATCCGTCAAAAATCCGTAAAAAATATTTTATAAGTATCAATAATCGCCGTAATAATTCTCTAATTATATATTATATTCGCGAGTTATTTAAAATTGAAATTAAATTTACCAATCGTACTTGAAAGAAAACAATATACTTGTAGGTACATAATATTACTCCACTTCTGGTTCTCTATTAAAATTTACATCGCAAAAATCAATAATATTGATTTAATAACATGCTCAGTATTATCAGGCTCTGTTACCATTGTAGAAGCCACGGAAATTAATGACCAATTTTCGAAACGTGCAAATTAAGGCGTCAGATAAAATAGATGAGTAACTATTTATAACTGAATTTTACCATTACGTTTAAGCCCTAAGCGTATAGGTATTATGGTATAGCGACTTTATCAACTCAACTTACAGTTACTTGAAGGCAAAATGATAGGATTACTATTATGCAGGCTTGGAAAAAAAGTATGCATGTAATGTATACATGGGTAACTCACTAAAGAATCACGATCCGTATCTCAGATCAAAGCTCAAGCGTCTGAGACGGATCTTTGTGTCGGTTCACAGATCAGATCAATTTGTATTTCTTTTGTACGGAGTTGATTGTGACTCTGTGACTCAAAACGAGCCCCTCGCTAGAATTGCATAATATTTGACTAAATGTTTAACTGAAATGAAAATACTTTGTCATAAAAATATCAACAACTTAAAAATGTTGTTTATATTTTAGGTATAGGAATAATTATAAATAAATATATATTATATAACAAGGTTATGTATAAAATGATTACTATTATTTTGTTAATTTACTTCACAGTCATTTGATTGAATCTATGAAATACATTAAGTAATGTTGGTCATAGACAATATGGCAACGAATTCCAGAATTAAATTATATACGGCCTTACATTGCTCGCAAGTGAATTAGCGGATCCACAGATAAACAGTTCAAAATGAACTGACTACTAATCCCAGCTCTGGATCATCACAGCTCGTGTGAGTCACGACTAATCCGTGAGTCATGCATTATACAATTGAGTTACGGATCACGAGCTCAATTCTATCTTATTCGGATCTTTGAACCGACTCAGAGCTGAGTTACACATTTCATTGTACAACTCGGTCAGAATATCTGTGCACCTCGCTGGAATGCGGCGCCTCTCCCGCTTCCCCTGTCTTCTCTCCGCGCACTCCCCGGTGCGACAGTACGGTTAGCATCTTCGTTGCCGATACACGTCCCGATAATTGTGATATTTTCGCTTTGTTGTCGTTTTGTTTTTTAATATTTATTGTTAAGTTTAGACTGTTTACTGTTAAGTTTGGACTGGTTTGGTTGTTATTAAAATTGTTGTAGCTGTTAAACTGAAGTCATGGGAAAAACAATACACAGCGAATCAAGAAATTTAATCTTGAAAGTGCTCAAGTTTTTTGAATCGGAGAAAGCAAATAAACAGTACACCATACCTGTAGACCAAGTGGTGAAACGAACCTGTGCTGCAACTGGGATATCAAAGAGGACTCTAATGAAAATTAAAAATGAAGCTAAAGTACAACCACCTACTTCGCCGGGCGCTAGTCCGACTCCAAGTACTAGTAATAATTTAGAAACCCACCCAGAACAAAAATTATCGACACCGGGTAAGAAGCGTAAACAGTACAAAAAACGCATCGAAGTAGATGATTTTGACATTTGCGCAATACGAAATATCATCAACAGTTTTTATGCTGTAAAAAAAGAAATCCCAACTATAATAAAAATATAATAATAAATGTTTTTGTAATCAAAATTATTGTTTTTTAATAACAAACCCTTCATCAATAATACATTGATTTGAAAAGGTTAGTAATTTTTTTTTTACCGCCACATTTCTCGAAAAAACTTTTTTTCACACCGTACCCAGACCGCCGATATGACGTCACGAGGTCAGGTGCACAGATATTGTGACCGGGTTGTAATGGATTGTACACAGACTAAAATCCGTGTTGTGCGGTCGAAAATTTTTTGTCGATGATCACCGGCCGTGGTATGGATGATTACCGGTCGCGTTTGGTTTGTAATACATTTCAATATTATATAACAAGAGCGCAACAAGATTCAATTTACAGGCGAATTTTGTAAATGTTTTTACAACTGATTCGGAAACTAGCCCAATCCCGAAATGATAAAAATGTAGTAACTTCTTTGGAGCTCTTTAAATATTTGTTACGTCAGTGTGAAAGGCTTCCTCCCGACGCTTGTAAACATTATAAATTCGCCGTAAAACAGGTATGTGAAATTATACAAGTTATACTGTTTACTCTTCCATTTTAAAGAGTTGTTTAAGGGTATACAGCTGTTCTATTGCACCTCTTAATTCATTTCGTTCCATTGATAAATTTATCGTATTGATATAAAAAAGTTTTGCTTTAGCCTCAATCGAGCGGGAGCGGTTGTACTGCATTTATTGTTCTCACTCAATATTGTTATTATTAGCAGAAATAATACAATCCTTCACAAAATAGCTTGTGTAAAACTAACAAATGTGTGTGTGCATTTGCCTGTAGTTGTATCTAGTCTAGTTTTTGTTTACCTGATCTAATAGAGTGACATAGCTTCCATAAATAATTAATGTAATTAAACAAGGCCATCTTCTCTTTTTCCAAAATAAGAATCAACAAATTCCATTGTGCCCGTAACATGTTGAAATAAAAACTGCATTTATAACATAATGGCCTTTATTGTACACTGACATACTTATTTACTTATTCCAGAGCTACAAACAGCATATGTTTGAACCAGACCCTGAAAGAGTCAAAGTAATAATTGCCAAGAGCATAGAAGATGCTAAATGGATAGTGAATAAGGTAAAAGCAATAATTGTAAGCATTATACTTTAGTATATACCTCAATCCATGATTCGTTTTATTTGTACAAATTCTAGTCCAAATTGATATTGCTGAACCTAAAGTAATAAATATTTGATTATATTTTAGTATGCCAATTGGAAGAATTTACCTGAAATGTTGTGTAATTTACTACTTGTGCTTCCAATATTTACAATTAGAATGACTGTAAGCATTAAAGTTGCAGGCCTTTCACTGGCTTACACTACAATAGCAACTCATCATAACTCAAGTATTGTCTGCATGGACCATGTAACATTATTGGAACATTATCCTGCTGCAAATTTGATCTGCAAAACAATTATAATAAAAAATAATTTTGCTTAAATAGACAGTTTGTTATAACAAACTTACATATGACATATTAATTAGTATTATACATTAGAATTAGTACTATATATAAAAAGATCTAATGACCGATTGTTATATATTTTCAGTATAGTAAAAAATAATGGAGAACTTTATGAAGATATCTTGGAAATCTCGATATTACCAGTTTAGCTTCATACATGACAAACGAATATTATAGAGAAATACATCAATATGTTTGGTGAGAAAATAGAGGATTATGAAATATTAGAACACCTAGGTAAAGGTGGCTTTGCACATGTATATAGAGCAAGATGTCGGAGAACAGGTTTTTTTGTAGCTATCAAAATGATAGACAAAGCACTGATGGCAAGTGCTGGCATGATAGGCAGAGTAAGACAAGAAGTCACCATACATTCACGCCTAAAGCATCCTGCTATTTTAGAATTACACACTTTCTTTGAAGATGCACATTATGTTTATTTAATTTTGGAACTCGCACACAATGGTGAATTAGCCAAGCACTTTAAATTAGGAACCCGTGGCCTTTCTGAAAAGGCAGCTGCAGATATTTTTAGACAAGTACTTAGTGGTGTACTTTATCTTCATGCACATAATATCATTCATAGAGACCTGTCACTGAATAATTTACTACTGACAAAGGATCTTAATGTAAAAATAGCAGATTTTGGATTAGCAACACAGTTAAATGGACCTGACGAAAAACATGTTACCATGTGTGGTACACCAAATTATATATCTCCTGAGGTTGCTTCAAGGGAAGTACATGGTCTGCCAGCAGATGTTTGGGGATTGGGTTGTATGTTGTACACACTGTTGGTAGGCAGTCCACCTTTTCACACCCAACATGTAAAAACTACTCTCAATAAGGTAATAAATGCAGATTTTAAAATACCAGCAGAGTTATCAATTCAGGCACAAGATTTACTGTTGAAACTATTATGCAAAGACCCTCGTAAAAGAATAACTTTGAAAGAAGTATTGGAACATCCATTTGTGAATATCACTGTTTGTAAGCCAGATCTGTCGAGAGATTCAGGATTTCTAACAACCCTTCACAGCACCCAGCACAGCCAAAAGACCAGAGCTGAAGATAAGGTATACAATGAATTTGTTGGGATACATAAAAACCACAATATTGACTGTTCTGAAACAAGGCTTCAGTCATTTAATGTATTTTCTGGCCTACAAGAACAAAGCTCACACTCTGCTAATGCTATTGTGCCCAATTACAGACACTTAGATAATGTTGACAATGGGTCAGGCGAATTATTTGTTAATAAGGAGCAGAATAAGTTGTGCTTACAAACAATAGAACATGTTTGTAATGGGAACAAAAATATTGCAGATAGTTTGAATAAAATTGGGTTAAGTTCTAACAAAGATCCAACAGCTTCTCATAATAAGACTAGTGAAGCAAATAAGGAGAATATTCCGAAACGTAACAACATCAACTCTAATACACTAAATGTCCCTCCCCTATGCGCTGAGAGGCTGCCGTCCATATCTCATAGAACTCGCAATGCTATACTAAAAATAGAGCCCTCTGGTGTTGTTGTAGAATTCATTAAGAAGAAAGGGAAAGACAGAGAAGAGAAAATTGTTGAAATCTGCAAAATATCTAAAGATGGTATGAAAATAGTCATTTATACTGTTGACAATAGTAAATGTAAACAGAGTGTTACGGAGTATGATCCTGCACCAGATGAAGTATTTACTTACCACAACTTACCACAGAAACACTGGAAAAAATATCTATATGCTTCTCGTTTTGTTGATCTCGTCAAAGCAAAAACGCCTAAAATAACACTGTACACTTCTTTAGCAAAATGTCAATTGATGGAAAATGGGACAGATATTGATTTATTTTTCTATAGTGGTGAAAAAGTTACTTTTACAGCCACCGAAGGACTGAAAGTGATTGATAAGTACTTAAAGACTCACCATAATATATCTGCAGTTCCTGAATTGAAATATGTCACGGACCATTTTGAAGAGTGCTCAAACCGTATGAAACGAATACAGGCAGCTTTGTCTTGTATTTCTGACGAATGTTTTCCTTTGATCATAGGAAAAAGGCCAGTACAAGCTACAAGTAATGTACAATCATCACCTCACCAGGGTTCTGTTACAGCAAATTGTAACACCCCACTTTTGAACATTGGTTCATTCCACCGTACAACTGCTGGTTCTAGTCAAGCTCCAAGTGACTACAATGTAATGTAGAAGTTGTATGAATTCGAATTCTGCCAAATGTTAATGTTTATTCCATAAAGGTTATCATTATCACTTATTATTACAGCATTAATCCGGTGACAGAAAATTACTTATGTATGTATTTTCATTGTAGGCACATTAGTATATTTTGTATACTTGTGTCATACTGAAACTTCTTAGAAAATCAAAAACTAATTAAACTAGCTAGTTATATGTTTATTAAATGGGGCCAATTCAAGTTAACACATTGCTGCATCCGTTGGAACCACTGCAAAAGCACTTTGCCCACTGGTCCTTAGGGGTCTCTTCAGCGGCCTTTTGAAACACAGCCACAGCTTTCTCGGCGTCCATAATAATAATAAGTTCTTTATTAATAATAATAAAACCATAAAACTAATAAATAAAACTTGCAAGGTGCAAGCTCGACGGTAAGAACTTACGGTACGACGGGTGACCCAATAATTCCACGTTTGACGTCGCCAAAAAGTCCGTCGTTCGCCTGGCGGTGTGCGACGAGGCGTTGTTGATGTAAAGTTGGATCCTCCTTGCTGCGAGGTCGTTTCTTCCGAATTTTCTTCAAGAAAAGTGGCAAACAAAGTAGTGTACCACTTTGCAGAAACTGTTTATCGATCACTGAAATATTATTGAGTATGTATCGATCAATACATACTCATAATATTGGCAGAGTTGCATTTTTGACCGACTTCAAAAAAAGAGGGTTCCTCAATCCGTATATATGTTTTATTTTAATTTTTTATGTGTGTTCGCGGATAGCTTCATCGTTTATGAACCAATTTTGATGATTCATTTTTGTTTGATAGCGTATACTTCCGTGGTGGTCCCATTTAAATTTTATCAAAATCGGACATGCGGTTTTTGAGTTACATTCCAATAACTGAAAAGTGCTATGCATACCTCGACGATATTATAGTTGCTCTCGAAGACATCGGGGAATATACACAATGACAATTGATCCCGTGAGTAGCAGAGGACACTGAAAAGGGTGAAAAAAATTTTTTTACCAAAAAATGGAACCAACATCAACACCCAAAAGTGTAATATAACCTTGTCAAAGTCAGTACCATGAGCACAATATTGTGATGATAGTTACTTTTGTGAACTATCATGGTACCGTCTTCAACAAGGTTATTCCACACTTTTGAGCTGATTTCATTTATTGGTAAAAAAAAATTCCAGAATTTTATTTTGTTTTATTACTTCTCTATATTGTTTACAAGTGGCCAGTTCTAATAGCTCTCAGTTTGACCCTCTTATATTATGTTATGTATATTTTTAGTATATCCAAAGAAATGTATAGAAAACGAGGATTCGCAAACTTTTTTACTTTGTGGTGCACTTATTTCTTGTCTCAGTGCAATAGCTAGTCAAAACAATCTACCTAAAATGATTTAATGTATAGACAGAGTCCAAGCAGAGAAACTCATCCCTACACTCATCCCTGCTCTAGCCATCAACCATCCGCGCTCCAAAAAGCCACTACAATGTTTGTTTTCTCTGTTTTTCTTAGTTAGATTCTAGTGTTCAATATAAGTACAAAATGTACTATGTGGAGCAGAGAAGAGTATAGGTTTCTCGCGCGTTATAAATTGTTTTATTTTGTTCCTTGCGTGGCTGCCGAAGGTTAAATTACAGAAAATGGTAGTAGCAGCCCCAGGCACTTCTGTTTTACTCATTACGGCACACACTTTGGGAACCCTTGGCTTAACCAGTAGACTACGACGACGGCCCTACTAAGAGGTTATGGTAGCCTGGTGGCGGAAAGTTGGTGGCTAGTGGTTAAATTTATTTTTGGTTGTGCTTTGTTCCTTCGGAATTGTGCATTGTTGTGCTGTGGACTTGCATTTGTAATGAGTGATGCTTATGACCTTTAGAAAAATCAGTAGTTTGTTAATAGTTCATGGAAACAAAGTTGAATACAATGTATTAACCATTATGAATGTATAAAACACGAGAGTTACTCACGTAATAAGTCAGAGGGTTCCGACTATAGTTTCAACCACATTCGGTGGTCTTTTTCAAAGAGAATACGGGGCGCTCGCGGACGCAGTCGCGGTTCGCCTAGTACAGTACTACACATAGTACATTCATAATGTGTCAAAACCACGTCAGTTTTAATAACAAAAATGTATAACCCTTATTGGGCCTTAGCCAGGTGTCTCACGAAGTACTTTTTTAGACCTAAGATTTCCAGGAAAAGGAGGTCTATCTCAGTGATGCAACTAAATCGTGTTCCTTTGATAGCCACAACTTTGTTAGAATGCTAGGTACTTTAAAAGCTAAGTACTAACACAGCTTATTTCTGTGTTATATAGTAGTGTTATATTAAAGATGTAATTATTTAATATAATTTATGCTATTTAAGCCTAAACTATTTTTTATTCTTACCTAAGCTGCATGTGACCAAAGTGCACAATACATTTGAAATCAGAATATAAAAAGAACATTCATAGATAAGGCATAATCCTCGAATGCAAATCTTACTAAAACTATGAATGTGAAAGTTTGAAAAATAATGACTAGAATGGTTCTACAGAACTGGATGCAATTTGACACAAATATAGATTATATAAGTGGCATTGCACAGTCTACCATTGATTTTTGTGAGCTAACTAATGGTATACGGGAAAAGTGTAGTCCATGCGAGTGAAAACTTGGAGTGCAACTAGTATAAAAATAAAGGACAAACATACAAAATATTAATATGTGTTAATTAAGTACTTTTCTTACTCGGATTTGCGCTGTATGGAATTTATGATATAGGTAAACGTAAAACCCCTAATAGCATGCTTAGATATATAAAAGGTAAGTTTTAAAAAAATACATCACATCAGCCATAGCCCATATGACTTCTTATGGGTTATAGCTGACGACTAATGGCGAGGGCGCTATTTTGAATCCAGAACGGAGCGAAAGTAGAATCCTGAGCCCAGCGAGGGATATACTTCGCCCGAAGCAAAAATAATTTCGCGACCGTGTGATACACTACTACTTTTCATCCCACTATGAGAAAACAAATGACACTTAAACAATACAGATGATGAATTAAATAAATATAAAGGTACTTAACCATCTTCATCGTGTCAGCCATAAGACGTCCACTGCTGGACATATGATATGCCTCCCCCATTGATCTCCACAACGACGCGTTAGAAGCGGCACGCATCAAATGGTAGATATGGTATGGATAATGGTAGATACCTATTAAATATACACACATATATATGTATAGAGTAATAACTATAATACATTAATACAAATTGCGCCCCGCTGTTTCACCCGCGTGGTGATGGAAATAAGCATAAGTGTTAATCCAAGGTGAAAGCGCCGTTTAGGCATTAACGGCTGGATGGATTTGGACGACATTTGATAAGGAGTATAATATCAAATCCATCCAGCCGTTTTGATTCATTTGAAATATTCATGGATTAAAAATTATTCAATATTTATAATATTAGCTTGAATCATAACGAGAATTACATTTTCGTAATGGAAATAGAAAGAAAACCTTACACTGGCGTATTTTTTCATGTTTGTTTATACACTCACATTTGGTGTAACTATCAATCCTTATGTTCAATCAGTCAAAAATCGCTCACAAATGACCCAGCCTTGGGGGTGGATGAAAAGTGGCAGATCACGGTGGCGTTATTAACACTTTTCATGCATTTCGAACGGTGAACAACAAAAGTTCAAAACGCCTGCGCCAACTACCTGTGCCAAAACAAACGCGTAACGTGATCGTTTTTGGCGTTGTTAACTTTTCCATAGCCAATCTCGAACGCACTATATCAGTACTGCCAGTGTGGTATAGTGTCACTAAATTTGGCACGTTCAGTATATTCACCTAGCATAATACGATGCCACTGTTCGGAGGCGAACGACGAGCGGTCCTCGCAAAGAGCAGAGTTCGTCATAATCGACCCCGCTCGACAATGTGGGTTGGCGGATATGCTAGTGGCTAGCCCTATTTTTTAGTTTTCATACCATTCAAACGCCTCCGACTTAACCTAATGAATGTTATTCTGGGAATGACGGCTTTACGTGCCCTTCAAAGTACGGAAGAGCTTAGTTAAAAATGCCACTAGTGGTCACCCATCCAAAGTATGATGGTCCAGTAGTACCTACGTAACCCGATGGATAAGTTACATGGTTAAACTCCGCTACAAGCGCTAAATGAGGCTTTCCTTATGTATCTACATTCTGCTAAGCTATTATATATTTCTATTACATATTTGTAATATGCCAACGAGAAACATTTATGTTATGAGTAAATTCTTCTATTGATGAACTCACACGATAACTTTTAAGCTAACGCGTCTTCGTAATCATTCATAAATATTTTCAGCTTAGAAACAACTATGAAGGCAATTAATCAATGCTTTCATCTCATGCTAATATAGCTATGTATAAAGTGTAACTTGTTCCAATGAGAGGTACCAAGGTACCAACCTTTGTCATTTTGATATTTCTTATAAAAGTAAAAACTGAACTGACCTTAATGAGGATTAAGGTCAGTTCAGTTGTTTCGACCCACAGACGTACTAAAGATTTGATAGGTCAGTAATTTTTTTTGGTTACAGCTAGATGCATGAACCTAATTTATCTGCATTTATGTTCAAAGCTCTAAAACTTTTGAATAAATATTATCCAGTTCACTACATATCTTTAATAAACGACTATGCAGAAGGTAATTTTTTACTCATATCCGTCTTTGATAAGGTACGAACACAATATTATTTTACCATATACATGAATTAAGTAACAATAGAAGCAGGCACCGGAGCAGGCTAATTTTCAGTAGAGTTTCACATACACATAGCCTAAGAATAAATAATATAATTTTCCAAACTGCGGACTATGTGGATTTGTTTTACCCAGGCTTTTTCTGCAGTACTAAGTAGAAAGGTAAGCAGTCATCGTAAGACAATTGCAGGATCCTTTTAGACAACCAATATAATTTATTATGTAGTTCACATATACACACATCGTAGGCTCATAAAGAGTGAGTTTTCTTGTCATTGCGAATAATTCTATTGGACACTACTTGACATACGCTTTTAGAGATATTGAATATATCTAATATTCTAACATGTATAACTTAGTGTACTTACATAATTATGCGCATATTAGTTAAGTTACCTTTGACTTACAACATCATCATCATCTTAGCCATAAGATGTCCACTGCTGAATATAAGCCTCCTCCATTGATTTCTTGTTGACTTAAATATGCATAACAGTGTAGATCCAACCATATTTGATTTAAATAAATAATTTAGCATGTTCCTTTGCATCCGTATCTTATTTTTATGTCATTTTTAGTTTCGATTTGGTAATTGGCATTTGGCAACACTATCCTCCATCTTTTTATCACGATGGCTCCTAAGAAGCAACCCGAAAAGTCCGGTAAGTATTAGATTTATTCTAAACGAATCTTGCAATTAACACTTTTAGGAACATTAATGTGTTAATATGGTGTTCCGTTTGTTTTATGGTTGTAATTTATAATACTGGCCAAGAGTATCTATGCTTGATATTGTCGCCAAGATTGCCAGCAGGCCACGCGGTAAATTTGTTGTCCCTGGAGCTGAACCCCGAATACTGCGTATTATAACAGATAGACGTGAAATACTGTGCTATGTAATTGTAACATCAAATTTCTAAATTCGACACGTTGGTGAATGATTTTATATTGAAAAATTAAAAAGAACCATAAATGGAGGTTATGTTATTAATTTCTATAATCCTTCGTTTTATTTAGCTTCGAGTGGGTCTAAACCCGCCGAGAAAAAGGCTTCTGCCAAGACTCCAGCTCCTGCGCCTAAAGCTGCGACTACGGCGAGTGCCGCCAAGCCGGCGGGCAGTGCTAAAACTCCTGCTCCCGCTCCTAAGGCAGCCACGAAGCCCGCTGCAGCCAAGCCTGCCTCTGCTCCAGCAGCCAAACCAGCAGAGAAAAAACCTGCGTCTGTTCCTACTGCCAAGCCTGGCTCTGCCAAAGCTGCTGCTTTGAAGACCAAGTCTAGTGCTAAACCTTCAGTGAAGAAAGCCGTAGCAGGGAAACCCAAGGCTAAGCCTGTGGCTGCCAAGCTTAAAATCGCACCTAAGCCCAAGAAGACTGGCATCAAAGGTCAGAAGAAACAGGTTGTAAAGCCTGTTGCCAAAGCTCTCAAAGCTCAAAAGAAGGTAAACATACTGTTAAAATGCTTATGATTTGTGTTAGAGTATGAAATAAATTAATGACTGAAATCAATTCTATAAACTGGGAGACTTAAATTATAATTTGTGTTTTAGGTTGTCAAAGGTGAACATGGCAAGCGAGTACGTCAGATCCGCAACTCCGTGCACTTCCGCAGGCCCAAGACTTTTGAGCCTCCAAGGCATCCTAAATATCCCAGAAAGTCTCTGCCCAAGAGAAACCGGTAAATATTACTTCTTTATAAATTACTTTTTTATTCTTCTTGCCTTAGGAACTCCATACCTATTTTGTTTAACCAACGAATAATTATTAAACATGAACAAAGAACGGATGTTGTAGAACGAAGTATATAAGCAAAATTACCGACAAATTGTACTGCACATGTAGTAGCTATTATTTGCAGAGAGGCTTGTGGTGCCTTTTTGACATTATGAGTTCTCATAACTCGTGAGTTCTACATTATCTGCCTGACCAAATTTAGAATTTTCTGCATGATATGACATTTTTTGTCAGGCCATGGTGGTAAGTAAGTTTTTTTACAACTGTCTAGGTTGTAAAGAAGTCTTGCTGGTTAAATTTCTCTTGGACTTATAACTAAATGAGGACTGCTTATGAACTGAAATAACCATATTTTGTAATTTCAGTATATGATATTACATTGTTATTAAGGTTGTTCATTACTCTAGAGTACCACTGCTACCAGTACTATATGTAGTAACCCATAAACATTAGTAGCCAATTCACCAATATGTTACCAAAACAATTGTTTTGTGACATATCAAAGAAACATTGGTAACTTCAACCTGATGTAAGACGTATCTAGACTCAACCAAGAGACCAAAATGCACAGTTATAATATTTAGTGATGGCCACATGTGTGTTTTCTGCTAATAAGACCATTATGGCTGGGAATACACCATATAAAAGGGTTTAGGCACTTTATATTCCCTGTGATTGTAATAGTCTCAACTGAATCTGCTAGTTATTTTAATCTTAAGATTGCTGTACATGGGTACATAAATTAAGTGTAATGTTGGTGTAAAAATGCTGTCGTTTACTCAAATTTTAGCATGGATGCATACAATATCATCAAATACCCCCTGACATCTGAAGCTGCCATGAAGAAAATTGAAGACAATAATACCTTGGTATTCATCGTCCACACCAGCTCCAACAAGCACCACATCAAGGCGGCCGTCAAGAAACTTTATGACATCAATGTTGCAAAAGTTAACACCCTGATCAGGTAAGCTCAATGACTATGTAGCCTCTGCATTTCGTTAGTATTAAAAATAATGTAGAAACAGCAATTGTAACAATCAATAATTACGTCGTTTTAACCAACTTCATAAAAATATAAACAAAAAGATTGCAGTAAATAGTTGGATGCCCTGCATGCTTTATCATAGAACTTGCAACCATTAATTTTTAAAACACATGCATTATGCATACATGCAATTGATGCAAAACATATGTTTCTTTATGTTTTATCCTCATTCTATGTTGTATGCGATGACAATCTAAAATAAATTTTCCAAATAAACATATCTGTAATTTTAATTAAAATATAATACTTAACTCAGTCTTATTCATTTTCAGGCCCGATGGCAAGAAGAAGGCGTACGTCAGGCTAGCCAGAGACTACGACGCGTTAGATGTTGCCAACAAGATCGGCATTATATAAGCTATATGCTTGTACCATATTGTATAAGATTAAAAACATCTAAAATATGAAAAAAATGTTTCTGTTCATTAAGTATGCTTAGATTTATATATATAAATATGATCATAAAACAGGTCAGTTATGTCATATGTTATAGTTGGTGAAAACTTTACGGTTTACCTTTATAATCTGTACAGTGTCCATAGCAAAGTTGGAACTTGATCTAAAGTACATATTGTGTATATTATTACAATAGATATTATTTAGGTTTTGATCAGCAACTCATACCATACTTCTAAATACTGTTTGAATATGATACTAGTATATGGAATGGAATTGCAAAGATTACAAATGTGTCGTTGTTCAGAGCTCATTAAGTACAAATTATATGTATTCAAAATGAAGAAATTGAATATCTTATGTGATAAATCTTAATGGCCTCTAATACATTTTAAATATACTCTGAATTCATCATATTGGTTTTTACTTGGTGAGTTTTGTCATTGTTTATTTAGTTATTTATCTTAAAGCATATTTATTATAATTGAAGATATGGGTTCTCAATTAAACAGGTGTCTCATATAAATCAAACTACTAACCTAGAGTGAGTAATGAGTTGAATTTATCATTTATTTTTTTAAAGTAAACACTATATAGCTGGTTATGTTAGTAGGTAATACTTATTGTTAACTCTAGGTTTTTTGCAGTCATATTTTATGCTTTCGTTATTATTTCATTGTGTTGAAAGTGATAAATAATATAAGCATTCTATTTCAGTATAGGTACTTGCATCCTACAAGTAAATCCTGCAACTTGGATGAAAACCCTTTTAGTGCCTTTACCATCTAAATAAAAGGTTGGTTGCAAATCCCGGAGTATTTGTAAATAAAAATTTCTAGAAAACAATATAAATATGTTATCACATTAATACTGGCGCGCTATGGTGGTTTATTTTATTTTCCAATGTTCACTTCAGTATTACTGTGTTGTCATAATTTAAAATGTTCCAACAAAGCTGACTGTACTGCCTGACGATTTCACTGATTATCTAATTTTCTATTACTATGGCTATATTCTTGCACAGCAGCACAGGTTGCAACACAAACCAAAGATTTTACATTTTTGTGTTATTTAACTTCACATCCTGTTCCTAATAACTTTAAATTGTAACCAAATATAGAATATGATCTCTTGACACAGTTAAAATATATATAAATAAAAAGCTCAAAATTAATGCAACATTATCTTATAGTTAATATAGTTTAATAAGAGTCTTAAACATATGGAGAGGATTTTCATAAGTGCATGTTGGGTTCCTTAATTATTATTCAAACAAGATATTTAACTTTTCAAACTGCTTGCAGGCTGACTGACGATATGGTATATAATGCAATAGACTGAATATGAAACTATTCTGATTGACTGCACTTGGCGTAAGAAAACAGTCGGTCAGTCAGTTTTACAAGCATTTCCGGCTTTTTACTAAGCTAAGCTTCTTGTAACAAATATGGGCGATTATGGCAGAAAATTGAGAGGGCTCATGCCCCTGTGTCAGGAATCTAATAAGGCTGAATACCAAATGATGAAATTACTGTGGGAATCTCATTGAGAGAGAATGAAATAAAAAATGCACAACTCTGATATCTCTTATCATCAGTCATGTTACATAATTATGCTAAATCTATTTATTGTAACGGTGTCTGTGAATTTCAGGTATGGGCGACTTGAAGAAAACTACGATCATCCTATGAATATAATACAGAAGATACTACCATCTGCACCTGTATTACGCTAGAACATAAATACAAGGTATGAACATAGCTTTAACTTTCCGCAGTTCCAAAAATATTGTTTCATACAATTTTTTTCATCTAATTGTGCCTACGGCTTTAATGAGGGTCACTAAATATTGTATCCATGGCCAATATTCTTTTTCTTCTTCTTATTCTACATAAGATGGGCTGAACACGTTTTTCTCTACTATTATTTTATCTCAAACCCGTTCTTATACATAAAATGCTTTATTCATATATATATATTCTTACACGCCCCTAGCGGTAGTAGTGGGGCGAGCGGCAGACTGGCTATATAAGCCAGACAGAACCGAAGCGCGCACACTTTTACTCGGGCGCTCGCCGGCATCGGACGTCGACGCAATGACGTAGCAAGTGGAAGGGGCGACCGACGTTACGTCACCGGCGCGGCTGGCTTGGACGAGTCATTCTACTTCGGGACATCGTACTGAGCGGACGTGCCTTATTAGTCCACTGTTGAACACTTCTACCTGGGTACTCGGAGACATCAGACGTGGCTTAGGAGTCTACGTGAATTGTTGTCATGTTTGGTGATATCGCGTTTTGTTATTTAATTTCAATGAAAAATATTGATAGTTCGCTTTGTATTTTCTGTTTAAAAATTGAATACACTTCTGATCGTCAAGATCAGAAGTGGGATTCGCTTAAAAACACGCGACCTTGATCGTTCGCCATCTCTCTAACTTTTGTTTGCAAACAACAACGTGTTAATTACTTTCTTTGTTCTGTTGTTTGTGTGTTTTACAGTGAAAATATCACGGTTTGTGTGAATTTAAATTTTGAAAATTACTACGAGTCGATTATTCATTTTTGTTTGCTAAATTGTTTTGCATGCCGAACTATCACGTCAAGTGCGCTATTGTCCCACTCCATTGCTTCCTGTGATTGCGGGTGAAGCCAGTGCGTAGTCTGTCTAAATGCGATTGTTGTGTGAAATAATGACGTAATTAATTTGAGCAATTTCTGACCGTTTATAAATTCTCAAAGTACCCACAGTTTTATACCGTCGTTAAATGAAGTTGGTTTAAGCTCCCGTTAAATTTACACATAGCGCCTAGTATGTGAGATTGATACCAAGGAAGTAGAACGCTCTTGTAGTGTTACAACTATATTGTGTTTCGAAATTTTAGCATCTGCTAAGATTACAACAAATACATCCGTATTTGTTTGTGCCATTTTTAGTAATGGGCGCGTTTGCCCTGTTGGCTACTGACATTTGAAGCTGGAAAGCATAGATCTGCCGGTGCGGCATTAGAGCAGACAAATGTATGACATTCTATTGAGCGAGTACTATTATTTACTCAGTAATTTTTTAACGTTTTTTGTGTTTACCCACAAATGTAGTTCATTCCTAGCAACCAAAGTTGCTAATTCGGAAGGCTTATAAGTCAAGGTCAGGTAGGCCGAGTCCTAGGAAGGCGGATGTTTAACCAAAACTGTTGAAAAGACTAATTTGTGTTTGTTTGTATGAAATAATTCGCAGAATTTCGGCCTGGCAGACGAATTCCCGATACGTGTGGGCTCTGGCTTGGCTGGCGCATCCTCGATGCGTGTGGGTTCTGGCCTGGCAGACGAATGCCTGTTGTGCGAGCTCCAGCCTGGGAGATGCATTCCTATTGGGTGTGGGAACCGACTTTGTGACTATTTCGTACCTCAATATTGTGGTACCCGCAGCACTGACATTGTGACTCTTTTGTACCTCGACATTATGGTACTCGCAGCCCCGACATTGTGGCTATCTCGTGCCCCGACATTGTGGTACTCGCAGCCCCGACATTGTGGCTATTTCGTGCCCTGACATTGTGGTACTCATAGCCCCGACATTGTGGCTATGTAGGGTTCGACATATTAGAATCGGTCTGAAAAGTGTCTGATGCAGTACGCTGTGTGTGATGAATGTATTGAAGAGATTTAGTTGACATTGATATAGCCTGGAGTGTATCTGTGATAGAGGGCCGTGATTGTGAGATGAATGAAAGAATATAAAACTACACATGCTGTTTTGGCGTGACGAATGTGCGCTGGGTGTTTTCTCTCTGCTTGTTTGCTGAAGGCGGGGTCTCGTAGCACACGAGCTCTGGCAGCTGCTGCTGCTGCTGCTACTGCGATGAATGGACTTTGGGTGCTTCGTTCAACCTTCTTCGCGAGTTGTGAGCCGCACCACATGAACATCTGCATTATTGGCTACATGCCTAGTGATTTGCTGGGCCAGCGTGTGGATAAGTATGTCAGTAAGCCAAGTTTGTGCCAGACGGAACGATTCTCAGTACAACATGTGTTGTGGTGTATTGTGTTAACGAAAAAAGCCTGAAGAACCTGACGGGGACGTCAGGGTGTCAGGAAAGGCCGTCTTACACGCCCCTAGCGGTAGTAGTGGGGCGAGCGGCAGACTGGCTATATAAGCCAGACAGAACCGAAGCGCGCACACTTTTACTCGGGCGCTCGCCGGCATCGGACGTCGACGCAATGACGTAGCAAGTGGAAGGGGCGACCGACGTTACGTCACCGGCGCGGCTGGCTTGGACGAGTCATTCTACTTCGGGACATCGTACTGAGCGGACGTGCCTTATTAGTCCACTGTTGAACACTTCTACCTGGGTACTCGGAGACATCAGACGTGGCTTAGGAGTCTACGTGAATTGTTGTCATGTTTGGTGATATCGCGTTTTGTTATTTAATTTCAATGAAAAATATTGATAGTTCGCTTTGTATTTTCTGTTTAAAAATTGAATACACTTCTGATCGTCAAGAATATATATTATCACTCACTTATGACCAGACAGAGAATTTCTTAAAGATTGTTTCCTAGCTGTAATTCTAAATGTGAAAAACTCCACCATCTACATCGAATATCCAATCTTGTTTTTTCAATGTATAAACCGCACCATACATATACAAAAATAAAAGTTGTTTAAACGCTAAATCGTGGGTCCTGCGATACAGGTTTACCTAGTGCAGGATTCACAAGCCATCACTAAACCTTAATGTCTAGTAACTGTATATTATACATATAGTACACATATATACATACATTTAAGTAATTACATGTTTAGTTTATTAAGGTTATAATCTTTTGGTGAATAAAAAATATTTCTATTTCTATATATTTATTCGCACAGTCTTCATAGTCAGTCATATCTTCTTCAGCCTTCCTGTACCTTTATATCGATCCACATTCATGTTATGTAGGTACTCTTTCTGTTGTATGTTTTTTTATCCCCACTCATGACAAGCCCATATTAAGACAACCTATTCCCTTTCAACTTATCATTCACTGGTGTTGCTTTCAAGCTTACTCTGATATACTAATTCCTTAATTTATCCATGCTAGTTACACCACATTCATCTCAAACTTCGCATCTCTGCCACATGCACTTTTCTCTCATCCACCTCTTTTGCTGCCGAACATTCAGATCCATACATTACGACAGGTCGCACTATGGTCTTATAAATTTTGCCTTTTAGTTTCATGGGCATTCTGCAGGCAGGTTGCATAAGGTCCCTGAGAACAATCAAAGTTTCATCCAATATGCATGGTAAATTCCTATGTGGTCCAGTCTAGATTTTGCACCAAAGCTGTTTTTGTGTTTATTACCGAACTTCCCCAATAAAACTACTTCACTATGTCACATGGTGTCAATTACAATACATAAATATGTGCTTATATAAATGTCTTTTATTTATGCCAACATATGATGTATATATTTTGATCAACTTCTAAGAGTCTTAATACTGTACTTTCTATTTTAATATTGATTGAAAGACCATCACTAACCAAATTAGATAAACGCTTTGTCAACTGAATAAATACACAGTTTATCAGCGTTTATGTGCCCCAACCAAAAAAACTCAGGATTTATACATAAAGTCGGATTTAAAAATGATGAAATCTTTGTGGGAATCTCATTGATGCAGAATGAAATAAAAAATTACACAATTCTGATCTGTGTTTAATCAGTGTTTTTTTAATGAGGTCAAGTATATTTTTAATTAGTTTTTATTGCACATTTCAGATTGGTGAAGAGGAAGTGGGCAGGAGGTTTCCTGATGCTATGAAGACTACTCTATATGCAAGATTTTCTATGTAATTTTTAAATTGTTTTTAAATATACTATTAATATTTCAATGTGTTTTTCATGAAATGCTTTTAATGATAACTAATTTACTTATACCGAAATAAAGGTAGGCTTCGTTTTACGCTAAAATCACTAGATCAAAGTGCCTACCTGTCCAATCGATACTTATTTATTTCTCTCATGTGTCAATATCAAACTGATTACAGGTACTTTACTGAATCATAGCGGATACAGTGAGTGTTGATTTTCATGCCAAAAGCAAGTTTTTAATAAAACATGGTTATGGTAATGATCGACTTCTCTTCAGCCACAATCGATACCAATCATGAAAAAAAAATGGAATCGCTTTCAACACTCAAAAGTGTGAAATAACTTGAAGTTGGTACCATGAGTTCAAAAGTAACTATCAAATTATTGTGAGCATGGCACCGAATTCGAGAAGTTATTTCACAGTGTTGGAAGTCAGTTCAATTTTTTGGTAATTTTTTTTTCACCCTTTTCATGACCTCTGCTACTCATGGGATCAATTTGTGATTGTGTATGTTCACCTGTAAGTACAAAGTCATTGAGGGCCGTTTGACCCCTCAAAACCCCCCTACGGCCTTAAGTGACGGCTTTAAGTTAGCTTATTAAAAAGGTACCTAAAATGACGCACAGAAGAAAAAATATCTATTTATCGAAGATTTGTATATTCTTTTATAATTAATGCCATACAAAACTGAAGATTGTCGAAATTAGTTGCTTATAGGGTTAAAATACGTAGGTACGTAATTAAAAATAGTTTGGTACTTAGGTTCTTGTTACTAATTTGTGACACTGGCAGGTAGTAGGTAGGTACCTACCTACCTTGCATATATGGCATAGGTCAAGTCAGATTGCCTACGTGAGTGTAGTCACGAAGTAGGTTGAATCAATGCCAAAGGCTTAGGCGGCACTACGGTTTGATACCGTGGGGTTTTGTGACTCGGGGAAACAAACGCTTTTTGCCGCGACTGATTTAAAAACCGTGTAATGTTACAGACAAGCCGAAGGAAAAAAAACAGAAAAATTTGTAATCCAAACAAGTGAGGCACTGCGAAAGCCGCGGCCGGTATTTTAGCTACATGCCGTAGACCGCATTGAATCGCGCCCATGCATTATATCTTCGACCTCGTCGGAGTCTGTTTCAAACGAACTAGAGTATGAAAGTTGATTGCAAAAAAATACTGTCTATGTACAAAAAAGACCACCATTTATGACACTACGTTGCGTCAATATATATAAAGAAACAACAATTAAACACTACTTGACTGGCTGATTGGCGCAGTTGGTAGCGCTCTGCCTTCCGCTGGTCCCGGGTTCGGTTCCCGGACAGGTCAAACATTTGTGTGTATGAACGTGTCTGTTTGACCTGTGTCTGGGTGTGTAGGTATATATGTATATATATCAGTCATCAGGTTACCATAGTACAGGCTCTGCCTAGTTTGGGACCTGAAGACCTTGTGTGAATGATAAAAAAAATAAAACACGGACCTAATATTTGTGACATTTGCGTAGACGTCTCCTTCTTCTATTTTTGAGTACCAGAGCAACGATACATACCTACTCTCTTGAAATCTATCTCCAAACCGTGAAAACCGCGGGCAGTTTCTCGTATTTACTATCGTAGTGGGTGCGTCTCGTTTCGCGGTTGTAGCGTCGCTTGCTGGAAAAAACCGTAACGCGGCCTCGGCCTTAGGATTGAATAAATTAAAAGTTACGTCACTTTCAATATAAAGAAGGTAGATACGGTACGTTTTTCTTTATAAAAGTATTGAATATTTCCCTATCGCGAGAACGACAGGGCTCCACTCTGTGGGCCGAGACAAAATGCGTCGCTTCACAGCGATTCTCTTTATCTCGCTGTTGAATGTTCGTTGTCGTTATTCATGTGATATATCCAATTACCATGAAACTTGTTGACTAATGGCACACCTTCCCCTACGGCGAAAATGATTGGCGCAAATCGAGCGCGTTGAAGTCTTTCGTCCCATCCTATTCTGGTATCGGTAGTTTTATATCGCTCTATCTCGTTTCCTCACCCTATTTTATCGCTTGCTTTGCAACGAGAACGAACATTCAACGGCAATAAATTCAATTTCAAAATAATGGCCTATGGGGTCGAAAGGCTCTTGAGTGGAGCCTACGTACGTACAGGTACAGGTTAGCGCAGCGTAGGATACAGACGAACAGACCAAGATGTTACGAAAGAGACCTATGTTCAGCATTGGACGTCTTATGATGCCAAAAAAAATTCTAGAGTAAAACCAAGTAAATTCAGTAATATAATAATAAATCTACCTATAAACTAACAAACATTGCTATGTTTAGTAAATACTGTGTGGCATAGGCCTTATTTGGGTCACTTACCAATAACACGCCCAATAAATCGGTAACTGGGTATTTTCCCTTCAAAACAAGCAATAGCAATTTGTACAATTACCCTTCTTTAATATTCCACCCTATGTATTCCATGCACTTGATTAATTCTTCCCTTCACAAGTGAGGAAATGATCTGAATTTGTATTCCTACTGACTATACATTCAGCACATGAGCAAAGAGATACATATATTACTCGCCTTCCTGAAATCTTATTTAAAAGTAGTATCCTACCTGTGAATTGAAAACATTAGCAATGCTTCTGCGAAACGCTATTATAATCATGTACTAATTCATATAATAATGATAACAACAGACAGCCAGACAGACAAAATTCAATAAACGCTTCATTATAATAACTGATGATGTCGTCCACGTCGCGTCGAAGGTATCGAAACGATGGCGACCGATCATCTTCTGGCATGCACTCGGATATGAGTAGTGAATCCGAACTTTGTCTTTATGTACGGTCACATTTTCACCGCATTACAGCTCACCAGCGATAATAAAATGTAGTTATAGGAGGGTTTAAGTTCTTATGAGTTTGGTCTAGCTCCGGGATGCGACTGCTTCCAAAGCCCGCTATGCTTTTCCAGACCTTTTTACACCATTCAGTTTTTCTTTGCGTCGCCTCCTTCCACTGTTCAGTGGGTAACCTACACGCACTTTGTAAAATTCCGTTTTAAATTGTCTTTATAGCGCAGGTACGCCCATCTGGAGTACGTTTTTCACTCGAAAACACTGTCTTTTTACGCACGTTCAGTTGAATTTGTCCGTGGCAGCGTTATATAGCATCGTGCTTTACAGCAGCAAAGTATAGATTGAAAAAGAGAAAGTGCCATCACCTGCCTTGCTTCACTCGGACAGTAACCGGCAAACGCTCTGAAAAAGCTCCTTCGTGCACATGCTCTCCCATTTTCATGGAACTCCTTTTTTAGATTTGTGAATTTTCCGGAACACCCGAATTTCCTTCCTTTCCATTGACCCCGGATTAATGTTAATTTATTTCAAAAAACCTGTGGAATATTACCCTTCTTTGGATGGTGCGTAACCTAACGTACCTACCTACGCCCGACATACTCATTTACTTACCCAGTTTGTTTTGTTAGAAGTTTTTACTTAATATACGTAATTTAACCTACTAGTAACGTCATATAAGTAATCAGCAAAAAAAATTGATAATTCGTCAGACCAGTCAGAATGGCGAGCTTCAAGCGAGCAACGTTTACTTCGAAGTATTTACCTAACTAGTCCAATAAATAACTTAGAAATAGTAGTGGCAGCACGCTTTGGCGGCCTGACGACCGTCACCTTGAGTGGTTGACCTCCTATTGCGTCACACTTCCATACATTATTAAAATTGAGGACGATGTTTTTCCGCGTCGTGCATCGTGTCAGTAGCAGCTCTTTCGTAAATCGAAACTGAGACGGAAATATATTTTATAATTTATGTAATTATATTATCAACTCGAGATAGGGATTAGATAAGTTGATAAGAAGCAATTTATCATCCTTCTGAACTAATCACTTACACAGAATGTACACAAAAGCATCGATGTGTAACATCGTTATCAAATTCTCAAATAGTGGTAAGGCACTTTGGAATACACGTCTAGCTAGCTAGAAAAACTGTCACCAAACACATATTGGACCACATCGTCACTGACAATCAAGCGAGATAGCGGTCAACCGCTAGATCTATACAGTATAAAAATAAAACAATTATATTAATTTATAAAAGGGTTTTTTAAGAAATATGATATTATAGATTTATGTATTATGTACATGGCCATAGGGAAAATGCCTTTATTAAAATAAAACACTAATAACTAATTACAATATTGCAGCTACGACAATAACATTTGAGCAGGTGCATGTAATGCCTACTTGTCTTACCCTCATTCTTATAAGGCAAAAATGATACTAGAATTAGTTAAGTACGGTCTCAAAATTAGAGGATGAATGTATGCTACAATTTATTGTGTTTATTAGTATTAGAAAATAGATTGTATATAGATTTAGGTTTCACAGAGCGGCATATTCGCATTAGCGAAAAAGCTCTTTAAATAAAGAAAAAAAAAAAAACATTTGAGCTATCCACTAGCTATTGGTATATGTACATAATTATATATACGAGTAGATGGTCGACAATCTATATATATCTATAATATCAATCGGTTACACTTACACAGTAATTACACTTGTTTAAACCATATTTTCATTACGCTTATAACTTTGAGATTCAATAGGATTCTGTGACGCGTGTTACGGCCTTACTGTGTCGTATATATAGCTCTAGTTTTGCATTTTTACATCAATTAAAGAAATCTCCAGCAAAAACCAAATAATTTTTATTGGAGATAGATAAAATTCATTGCCAAAAAAACGTGTCTCAGGAGGTGCCTACAAAGATTTAAATAAAAAATGTTTATATTGGCATTTAGGTAAGTACTACCTACTATCTCCACATTTCAGACGTTGAAATGTCATTGTACCTAAAATGTATATTGAATCGGTAACCTGCGGCCTGTTACCAGCTTCCTTCTGCACGGTGTCCTTAGGTGCCCTGCCGATATCGTTCAATTGGTTCGGTTCTACGCTTAGACCATGCCAAGATATGAAAATGAGTGGGAGCTTAACTTGTTGTTGACTTCTTTCGCTATAAACGGATAACACGGGTTTAAGGATCTATCTAAGGTTGACCAGGAAGAGAACGCTCGAGATCATAATTATATTCGTGCTGTGAAAAAACGGAAAGGAGCTGCCCTACAGAGGCACGATTAATGTAGAACATGTTTTATGAGATGTAACTAGGTATATGTCAACTTGTAAACAATGCTTACAAACAAATAAGGTATTTTTTATTTATATAATAATAATAACGCATACATTACAATTACGCTTATTATCAAAATTAGAGTAAGTAGGTACTTACATAAAATAAAATTGTACATAATGTAAGTATATGATTAATTACACTTCATAAGTATTGCCATTCCCTTATCAGAAAAAGTGATAAACTAGTACATAAGGTATAGTAGTATGAATAACCAGTTCAGTTATTCCTGATTTGTTATAAATGACATAGGTACCTAATATTTTAATCCACACAACGCGGCAACGCTGCGCGCTGGTAGTGCTATTTACCTACCTACTCACCCGAAGCCTGGTGTAATGTTGAAGTCAAATCGTTTGTGTTTTTCCAAATAGAATTTTGAATGGATTTTTTTTATAAATAATAACATGGTTCTTAAATGATATACAATTATGAAAGGTAAAAAAAAATTACCAATAAATGGAACCGGCTTCAACTCTCAAAAGTGTGAAATAACTTGTTGAAATTGTTATAAAAACAGGGTGCCAATTCTCTTATTTATTAAGACAGTCCATTCATAAACAATGCAATAGTTGTTCAAATGTTATCTAAAATAAACTTGATATTCCGCTAAAATAACAATTGCATCTCGATTGCATGGTAGACAATTGAATTGCGATAGAAATAAGATCAGTGTAGCCATTAAAATTTACTCCAAGTAGAATAGCAAAACTAGAAAAAACGACGATTCATTGACAGTCTATCTGTATCCATCTATCCCTATCTGTACCAGTATCTGTAAGCGTGTTTTCAAAAATGTTCTTGCATGATTTGAATATGCAAATCAGTTTTATTCCAGTCCTACAGACAAAAATAGGTGGATATCTGTTAAGGTGTTAAAATGTCAAAGAAAAACGTTTTATCTCTTGTTATATTTTACTATTTCATGCCTACCACCTTAACATTATGACATGGTAGGTAAATTGTGACATAGCTGTAGAACTGACAACTGATTATACAGCAGAACTTTATGTCTGCATTCAAATCTGCGTTAAAATTGTTTTCTAGAGATAAGATTGCATGTATTATAATTTGTAAATGGCGCAAGCGCCTCGAAGTACGACCGCTGCGGTCGGCTACCTCCGTCGCTCGCTCAGTCAGTCAGTCTGCACCCGCTAATCGAGCCCCACGTCTCTACATTTACTGACGCAATGTGCTTATTCGAGTTTGTTTTTCGATTCTACTCGGATTATATGAGAAGTACGGTGTGAAGTCGTACTATTTAATTTATCACTTGTGTAAACACAGACTTGTACAAGTTCGTTCGGTTTAATTCTGTTTTATTCACTTTTGCGTCTAGGCCCATAGTTCGTGCGGACGGTCGTTCATCGTTCTCGTTCATTCGGCAGTTTGAGTTACGTTTCATACATACATAACCAGAATCTAATATTCACGTGACGTCATTGTGTGTTAGTGCAGTGTGTGTAGTGAGTTCGCAAAGTGGGGCGCGTGGTCGCCGAGTGTGTTAATAGTACTTGTACACAGTATCGAGTGACCTTGTACCTGACGATTAAAAGTGATTACCACGTAATACGTTGCCTAGAGACACTAACCTTAAAACATGTCGGATACTACGCAGGACGTACTCAAGGATGCGGCGACGACGGGGGCCGCCGCCGCTGCTGCTGCAGCTGGATCATTGTTTAGCACATTTGATATTATTGTGCTCGTCATTTTACTAGGAGGCACTATTTGGTGGTTGTATAATTCAAAGAAGGATAACAAAAAAGATGAAATACTTCTCAGTAAATATTCAATACAGTAAGTAGGTACCTGAATAATTAATGAACAATTTTAGTCAGGCTTATTGTTATTTCTTCGAAAATGCATGTAGGTATTTAAATTGGTTGTTTTAGATTTTCCGTCGATATAAAGTAGACTTATTTATAAACCCATGCATAAATAGGAAATAGTTGAATAATTTCGCATAATGTGCAGGTTTCGTATATTGCGTCATGTCATGAATGCACTCGCAGTTAAGAAAAGTAGTAGTCGGTGCATGTGCCAAGTTACCAACTTAGCTATGTAAATATAGTCAGTATAATTTATTTCTAATTCGGAAATACCTACTTTAACTTGGCGACTTGTAATAATGTCCATTATAATGATACATTGTAGATAAAGGTTTCGGAGAAATCTTTAGTTTAAGGTAGTGGAGTGGTTTTTAAGCTATCCTGCAAGCCCAAATCGCATTTGCTTGCTAAATTCAGTAATAAGTTGATGGCCGTAGGTACTGATATTAGCAGTTACAGCGAGCTAGCCTGGGGCCCTCAGCAACCAGTGTTCCGTGTATATATATTCGCTCCGGATTTAAGGTTTTTACGACTGTAGGGTTATATACCTAGTTTAAAAAAATGTATATCTAATAGTCAAAGGAGCTCTTCAACGTCTTTAATATAACAGGTAAATATTCAGGTTATGCAGGTGATTCTTATTTAGGATCAAGTCAAGTATAACAACGTCACTTTGTAAAATTATATGCACGGCGGTAGGTAGGTACTACGAATATGGCTAAGATGATAACTAACGTGTTGATACTGTCCGTTACTAAGGCTACGAAATACCAAAATAATTCAGTTCAATATGAAATGCAACATAACATAAACAGCCCATTATTTTCCCACTGCTGAGACAAGGTTGCCGTAATCCGCCACGCTGGCCATTGCGGGTTGATAGATAGGCTAGTGGCCAGCTCAAAGTCAGACTTTTCAGACCGCCCGAAGGTCGCCGACGTAAATTAACGCCTATTATCCTAAAACAACAGCCAAAACCGACGACTTAACGTGCTCTATAAAGCATGGAAGCGCTCTGTTAAAAATACTACTAGCGGGCACCCATCCAAGGTATGACCGCGCCGTACGTTGCTTAACCTCATTGATCGCATGGGTAAACTCCGCTACTGCGTAGCGAAAAACTATCAAAAAGGCAACAACTTATTATGACAATGATGTATCCATCAGAGCAAGTTCAGGGCGGGGTCTTGCAACCTAAACTTTGACTCAAGTTGCACCTATACAATTATACTAATTTCAAATCCTATATATTAATGGTATAGTAACCAAGGACAAACCTGCTTACAACAATTACGAAAATAAAGCATATTCAAAGATTAAGAAGATCAAAGTTCAGTCTATATGCGGCAATGTTAATTTTACGTGGTAACTCCATTCTGCGGACAATTGTTAAACGAAAAATATTAACTTTTTAACTTTTGTTGTTGCAAAAACTTGCGCTCTCTCTTCTACCTTAGTACCCGTTGAGATGTTGGTAGGTAACTCATATCATTACTCGTGTGCTGATGGTGTATTCAAAAAGAGTAAATTGAAACTTGCGAAGGCATTATCACCACTTCATAATATCATATATATATATATATATATATATATATATATATCAAATAAAGTGATTGTCGAGTGTAATTTTTTAATTATTTTGTGAGCCGCAGCAAACGATAATTTGTGTCTTAATCAGGATCTTGAGTGCGGTGCGTCGTAACGTCCCGTCTCGCACTGATAACAATTATTATTGTTCATCGTGATATCGACTACGCGTAAGTGCTACGTATACCCGTATAAGCATTATAAAGTAATCATGAAAGTGAGTTTTAATAATATTGTCTTAGAGTCCGCATTTGCAGTATATACATTTCACTTATCTTACAAATAAACCGTTCAAAGCACCATACATTAAAAAAAAAATTATTTTGGTTTAGCACTTATCAATTGATCATAAATTAAGCGGGAATTTAAAGTGTCAGCAATGAGATTGACACTGTAAATTACTTGAGACGGGAAAATTCATTGTACCTACCTAGTAGAGCGAATTACATGTATTATGTTTTGCGGTGGTCAAAAAGAACTATCTTGTTTTTCTTGGAAATATTGGGGCTCGCCTTGGTATATTTCCTGTGAGATGGCTTCAGCTGTTACAGCGCTACAGATGAAAATAATTTTATTAAGTAAGGGACTTGTACTCGAGAAACCCAATATCACCTTGACCTTGAAACATTTGGTCTGAAGGCACGATGGCATAAGTTGCACGTTGGAACCGTGAGAGTGTAGCGGCTACAACTGCATAAACATGACAGAGCTACGAGTATGTGCGCTCTGGTAACTTCTACGTGTCCATATCCATAATATGAAAATAAATAAATATTGATGTGGTACCCGTAATATGCATTTTAAGATATTTGGTGACTTATCGCATCTTGTGCTGCAATCTAATTACCCCATGGTTAATATTAATTTACTAATACACACTAATTTGAAACACTTTAGGAAGAGATCTCTTATTTTTGAAATGTATCGAGTTGATGATCATTGATAACACTCTCTATACTAATGAATTCAAAATAAAATCCACCAGTAGTTTTTCATACTAAATACCAAGTCTTGCTGTCACATATAAATAATGTTATTTTTTTCTTCAATGCATATTGCATTAAAATTATTAAAAGGAATTATTAAAATTAATTGTAAATTCTGAGCTTATCTAATTGATATACAATATATCAATTAAATGGGTCTTAAATAGAAGAAAATATTCGTAATTTCATTAAAGTCACTTAACAATTCTCTTAAATATTCTTATGCTTAGTGCCATAAAATGTGCAGAGCATTATAATATCCCATGCATGACATTTTTCATTCTTACTAATTAGAAGTAGTTAGTATAATTATATTTAGATACTTAGCCACCTCACGACTATGTCAAGCTCATAATATTATTCACATGGATTAGGTAAGCGCTGAGGTAATTTTCTGCTAAAGTAGGTACTAAGCGTAGTAGGTACCTAATGGAAATATATTGAAATTTGATGTGTAAATAAGTGTAAATGTACACTAATTATTTATATTATGTAGGACTTAGACTTGGATATAAATGCGTTGTCATTAAATTCGTTGGCATTATGAATGACGTGGGGGTTCGCTAAGTTCGGTTAAAAAACGATTAAAAACGTCATCCCATTATCTCATTGTTATCGTTTATTTTTTATTTAAGTGATTCAATTCAAATTCGACTTCTATTTTGGAATATGTTTAAGTCAGTTTTTTAGTCATGCATTTTTAATAATTGGCATAGGTACAATTATTTATGATATCCTGCTTAATTTAGACGATATTTGATCTTCTTTAGCTGGTAGACAAATATATAACTAATTACAGATATATAGCGTAGGTACTGCTTAATAAATTTCTTCAAAACTCCATATATTGTGCAAAATTGTGAGGTGTTTGATATTTTGAAGTGTTGATATCGCGAGTTAGTGAATGTCGGTCGTATCTGCCTGTCTCCAAGCACAGCGGATTCATTCGGCTATCTGAGTACCAGGACCGATGTTATAGGTACAGCTTGATAATAATATATCAATAGTAAATAAAAATTTACGAACATTTATAACATAAAAATATGATGAATCGCAAAACGAAGGGGATCCGCGTGGAGGGTGAGCCCCGTCGTCGCGTCACGCCCCGCAGTCCGCACCTTCCATGGACCCTGCGTTGCCGCGTCCGCGTCGCAGGCTAAGCAATGCAGTTTGGAAGCTTTTTCAAAACAGGGGGTCATCCGCCTAAACATATTGTTTCGACTATTGCTATAGCTTTCGACTTTGTTTCCTTCTTTTCGAACCTAAGAAAGTTTCAACAATTATTTATTTATTAAACGAATTATAATATTGATTTATTAACAATTAATCAATTGTTGAAGCTTTCTTAGGTTCGAAAATACGGAAAGAAAGTCGAAAGCAATAGCAATAGTCAAAGCAATATTTTTAGGCGGATGACCCCCAGAGCTTCGTGGCGCTGAAACGACGAGTAACGGGTACACCGCGATTATCGTATTGCACGCGCCTGCAAGAAAAAGAGGAAAGTGGATGATCAGTGGTAAAAAAAAATGTATAAAGCTAGCATAACGTAATGGCATAGGATCAGCAAAATACCTGGGCCTAAGTCTACTACTCAATATGGCAATTATGCTAGGCTCACAATGGGCGATTTGACAGCTTTGGTAGTCCGCTATTTTAATTTGTACATATTGAATCAATCTTCATTCATTTCTAGATTCAGTGACGTAAGTAGTACCATTACCGTACCTTTTCGTAACCTGGAGATCATTCTTGAGAGAGAGTTTAGATTTCAAAACTATAGTCTTCATTTGCTATATGCTATTTTTATACTTTATAGATAGATCTACCGATTCTACGTCCAGGACGTTCTAGGACACTAGTCCTAATATCTATCAGAGACGATGTGGTCAATGGTAGAATCATACTATACCTAGAGTAAAGATACAGATATTTATTGGTAAAATTAATAAATTATAAGTCACTTACAAGTTTACAAGAGTATAAACTGGCTCTCAAGGATAGCCTGAACTTACTGTGTTGACAGTTTTTGAAACTTGACAGTGTGAACCACGCGGGTTCAGGGACCTATCTCTACTATTCAATATGGCAATATGCTAGACTCACAAATGACGATTTTGACAGATTTGGTAGTCTGATATTTTTAATTTGTCCTGAATCAATCTTGATTCAATTCAGTGACATAGCACGCGTACGAATTTAGTAGACTTGGTACACCACCGTGCTGTGGACTCGATAAACATGTTGCCTTCACCGGAAGCTCAAGCCATGGCCGCGTAGGTGGGTATCGAACCAGCGTCTGTCTGCTTGATAGCGGATGTTCCCACCTATATAGGCTTTCGTCGCTTCACAATCACAACACACGTAGTCCTTAAGAAGCTTTGGGTGGTCAATGACTGGAATAATAATTAGATTTTCAGAATGTTGTAATTAATTGGAATTGGCAGGCAGACCGGAGTACGTGTGATAGTTGTAGACATTGAACTTGACCACATTGGCATCGCTCCAATTGTAAACTGCTTTTATAGGTAGGTAGGACAAGTTCAGGCGGTCGGCCATGTCCTCTCAAAAAGAATGGACTTGCTGCGGAAATTTGGGTCGAAGGCTACAATTTTATTGTACTTTTGTCTCCATCAATAGTGTTTCATAACAGAGCCGAACAGAAACATGTGAAACAACATTTATAAATCTGTGTACAGACCCGTATACATTTAGCACGATCAAATGACGAATAGGCAGTAGTACCTACCTACTCTTCACTTTTGTTATTAAAACTGACGTGGTTTTGACACATTATGAATGTATAAAACACGGGAGTTACTCACGTAATAAGTCAGAGGGTTCCGACTATAGTTTATATGTAACTATAGTCGGAACCCTCTGACTTAATACGTGAGTAACTCCCGTGTTTTATACATTCATAATGTACTCTTCACTTCTTCAGGATTTGATATAGTGATAGAAAATCCAGTGTGTTCAATGCAGTATGAACTTATATTAATAAAATTCCTGGAGCCCATTCTGTCATACCAATGCTGTAGACGTGTACAATAGGTATACAGATGTTAATTAAATGCATTGTACCATAGTTGTGAGCTTACACGATGCCAAGTCACTAACTTCTCCATATTTTGGTTTCAGGCCTGCAGGCTCGATACAAATCACAGAAAACTCATTTATCAACAAACTTAAAGCATCTGGCAGGAGTTTGGTGGTATTCTATGGTTCGCAGACGGGAACCGGTGAAGAGTTTGCCGGGCGGCTCGCGAAGGAGGGTATACGCTATAAGATGAAAGGCATGGTCGCTGACCCTGAAGAATGTGATATGGTTAGTATATTACTATATTGCTTAAGTGGTTACTAATCCGTCTTCGCCGGAATACTCATATACTTTCCCTTCTCTACACTATCTTATTATTTCCTCCTACCCCTCCCTGTCTCAAGGAGCGATTTGAATTTCGATCTCTCACAAGTCTGCGAGAACCTCGCTCTTTACAATCTATCCAACTAAAGATTCCAGAGCAAACTTCAGAGATTGTAAGCAAATCGTTTACTGTTCAAGCAACTAAACTGTGGAATGCTTTGCCTCTTACTATCAAACAAGCTACATCCATACAACTATTCAAAAACATGATGGTTAGGTAGAGAGCATTACTTGTCCTCTACTCACTGAAACCGCTACTTTTTCTTTCCATAACATTATTATTTATTATACATTTATTTATTTATGTAAATATAATATGTATATACTGTATAGTACATAAACCTAGATAGAGGTTACATATTTGAACCGTTTGGGGTGGAGATATTGGGCCCGTGAGGACCGGGAGCTCATCGGATTTTCCAAAACTTATCAGAGCGTTTGATCGATGCGACGCGTGACCAAAATGCTGACACATATTTGGCTCAACGAATCAGCATTGCAATTCAACGTGGCAATGCTGCTAGCATTCTGGGTACTCTGCCAGCCGGTAGCGGGTTAGAGCATTTGAGTTATCTATAGGCTACCGATAGGTAGTGGATTGCTCAAATGTTATTGTAGCTGCAGTATTGTAATTACTTATTAGTGTTTTATTTTAATAAAGGCATCTGCCTATTTATATAAATGTTTGAGCACTTCTCTAAGTTATATTTTGAAAGCGAAACAGATGTATAGGGACGCTTATATCGTCATAATTTTCCACAAACCTTGATCTCGGGTTTGACCTTGACTTTGAGGTAAAAATGAACTTTAAATTGGTATAGAATGGCAACGAGGCTGAGGGGCTTCTCGCGGATAGACATAGGTTGGTCCTGTTTTCTCTAGAATACAACCCTTAAGTTGCATAAGTTAAATGGTTGATTCAAACACAATGCACTTATTAATTAAAAGCCGATATCAAATACACAATAATCATTGATAACTCTTGTAAAATCAGTAAAATATCTCGCGAAACTAACACTAAATATTGTGTATTTAATAACATTTTGACATGGATTGCCGTATAGTAGGCCTATAACGTAAACTGAATCTATATAGGTACCAAATTTAAAGCGATTAAAAAGCCTACCACGTTTTTGCTTAAAGTCTCACAACGAGCTACGGGGAAGGCAATACACGAGGCTACTACACGGTCGAACGTGAAATGAGATGTGTAGTAGAATGAAAATACACTACCCCACCGAATTTGGACAAATGGCATGCCCGCTGCCATGCGGCTTCTCACGTACTTACATAAGTTTTTATGTAAGTGCGTACATCAAAGGGGGTCGAGTGGCATCTCCAGCCCCCTGCAAGATAGACAGACAACTTAAAAGAGATCGTAGGAGTAACTCCGATGCAGGTCTATTAACCGGAGATCAATGAAGAAGACAAGCTGCTATGCACGTCATGTGGCTGAAATGATGATTATGTTAAAATAAATATGTTTAGTAGATATTGCATATGTTTAGTACATAAAGACAGCTATTCTGTATGCATCTTTATATATCTCCTAGCCTATAGTTAGTCTGTCTTAGACTCGACCAATGGACCTTTTTATTCTTGGAACTTTATCTATTACGTGACGCTGTAATGCAATGCGCTGGGTGTTTTAAACCTGTGACGTCGTCCCCTGAGTTGTTATTGTCAAGTGTCCATTATTTAATCTAAACGGGACGGCCAATGTCCTATGAATGATATTTATACAGGCCGATAAGATATATAATAAACTTCTTATCTAGTATCCTAATGGTATGGGCGTCAGTATTCATCACTCCTTCATTGACGTCAGTAAGGACCTTTTCGATCAACTCATGAGATAATAACATCCGTGTTATAAACTATCAAACATAAAAAGTTTTTTTATTTCTTTGTCCATGGTTGGATAATTATATATCTATTTACTATACACGAAGATTTGATATTTATATTCGTATCTGCACTTAGCTTAGACAGGCATCTTATAAAAAGAATGTTTGTGTTATTTTTTTCTGCACTATATAAACTTACAAACAAAACTCAAAGTAATAATTTTCACCGAAATCTTTAGATTTTTTTCCGATTTGCAAACGTAGCTATAGTTATTTTCCATTTATTATAGACTAGTAGCGCCCCGCAGTTTCACGGACTTGGATTGCGATTTTCCCGCACTTGGATCACGATTTTCCCGCTAACTTAAATTATCTCACGGGAGCTATACTTTTTCCGCGATAAAAGTAGCCTACATGTTATTCCAGGTTCTAATCTATCTCCTTACCACATTTCATTGAAACCGGTGTAGCCGTTTGATCGTGATGAAGGAACAAACAGACACACATACACAAAAACTTTCGCATTTATAATATTAGTAGGATAGGAAGTAGGATTACCTCTTCTAAAGTTTTCGTTTTCGTTACATTTCGTGTGGTACTTCTTGACTTTAGTATGTTTTGGCAAGACTGGAGAGATCAGAATGCCATCGTCGTCGGTCGATCTCTCCAGCGAGCCAAGGCTAGCAAACGAGTTCCACGCGGACTTTAGTATATAGTACTCTAGACAGATATACGCTATTAAAACTCAAGGATAAAACACTTTATCAATTTAAATCATTACAGGAGGAGCTCACAAAATTACAAGATATACCCAACTCAATGGCTGTATTTTGTATGGCAACGTACGGCGAAGGAGATCCAACAGACAATGCCATGGAGTTTTATGAGTGGTTAAAGAACGGCGATCCAGATTTAACTGGATTGAACTATGCGGTGAGTGAAATAATTAATTTGGGTGTGATTTGTAGTTATGTTGTAAATTTAATTAACAGTAAGTAAGTTAAAAGACTGATCCTTCGAAGTTCAAAGTCAAATACCTAACTGCAGTGGAGATCAGAGCTTGACATAGTATGTGTGATTTGAAATTGAAAGACAAGTGAGTAACAAAAGAAAAATGCGGTGTGAATGAAGTTATTAGTTAGGTTACCGTTACGTGACATTAGTCGAGAAAAGTTTTTTAAATATATGCTGAGCTTGCGCTTGGGTAAGTGACGACGCGGTCTGAGAGATGATGGAGCACAAGCCTATAAGGTACCTATTCACTCGTGACTTAAAGAAAGTATGCTGAGATAGCCATCTTAGTAAACTCTTTTCGACTAATTATATAAATAATAGACATATAGAAAGGGTGGACGAAAGAAGAGCGATAAATTAGAATGTATTCACCTTACAACAGAGATCGTTATTATAGGTAAGTAGTTTGCAAAATACTTTAAAAAATAGATAACTAATTAATGTCATATTATGTTATGTATGTAAGTAAAAGTTAAAATTAATATTCAATGTCAGAATATCTTATCCAAAAGAGGAGGCTGCTACTTTCAAAATCATGTATACTTACTCATTGAGCATGTAGAAAGGGGTGAAAGGCCAGCCGGGCTATGATGCGACACCCGAGATAATTAATGTCGGGGTTTTCGCCGTTGAAAAAACACGACATAAATTATCTCGGGTGTCGCATCATAGGCCGGCATGTCTGAAATACCTACTTTTCATACTAGATAGAAAATAGACTGATGTGTATAAATAACCTAATGAAGCTAGTGGTCCATGTCTGTGCTTCCATAAACCAGATGTGATGCCATCTGTGTATTATATATAATAATATACCTACTTAGTAGTATTTTATGTACTATATTATTTATTAAGAAAAAAATAATTGCAATAACTGAAAAATACAACGGGACAAGACAAATTGACAATAGGTACTCTAGTTTTAAAATTGCGAATAATTGTTACATAAAATAATTAACAAAACATATAGTATGGTGGCACGGTACGTAAGCACCTACCTAGGTGCTTACATGCCAGCCGTTATTTATGCGTTCGCTTCTTGAAGTAGCTTTACGGACACGTGTATATTGATAATAGAGATACTTTTCTTATCTAAGTAGCTAATCATAATAGCTTCTAAATATACTAATTACGTACCTAACTACATCATTGTACGCATGACTGAGTTGAAATTATGAGTAGGTAATTATCAAAATGATTATTCTATCTTCATTTCTAAGAACAAACATAAAATAGGTAAGTAATTATGTTTATTACATCAATGATTTCTATTAGATATTTTAAACGTATTGGTTACTTTTTCATATTATTTTTCCTGTTCGCTTCTTGGTACAAGCAGGTCATTTTATTATTTATTGTTAATAGAGGTTGTTTTTTAATTCAAAGTCAATAACAGTTCCATTATGATAAAACAAAATTCAATATGTTATAAAGGATAACATGCTTGACACGTTGGTAAGATGCACAAGCGTGTGGAGCCGCAAAAATAACTTTATAATCGTATTAACGATTATAAATCAATAAATAATAATATAATATATGTTTATAATATAATTATAAACGCACCCTAGCTATTAAGCTAGGGTGCGTTTCTAATTGAGCTTTGAGCGGTTTGAGCACAGATAGCCTGCTTAAAGTCATTCCGAAATGCACTGACAGCTGCACACAAAATTTATATGACGTCATCCATGACGTCAGCATCCTGTGCTTAGAACGCTCACGAGTACGACGTAGAGCAGTGTGAGCGCTGTCAAACACATAGATTAAATACTATGCACTGAGAGTCAAACATCAGACTCATTAGGAAAATCTGTCGAAAAATTAGTAGACCGTCCACAAAAAAATAAAAACGTAATATTATATATCAGTAAAAAATGGCCCATTTAGTGCCCATGAAGTACGGAAGTGAATTATTTAATATGAATTTAATGGAACTGACATTTAAAGAATTCGCGCGCATTCGCACACAAAAAGCCGTTCCGATTTGCTTACGAGCGTCAGCACTGTCAGTACTCAATTCATCTCGGAACAGCTAAATCCTTACGTACGACCGTATGCACTGTGAGCCCAAATTGAAACACACCCATAGTCTCATTTGTCACTGTCAAAATTAAATGTTTCAAGCTATGATTTGCTTAATGTTAGTGCTGCCAAGTTATAGAAAAAGTATCTACTCTTAGCCATTTTTTATGACGACATACGAGTACATAAGAAATTAACGCTATTTTGTAGGATATAGGTAGGAATAAAATTAATGAAACGCTTGGCATACGTGGTGATTGACGTGTTTTTTTATACATTTCTTGTAACCTGAAGCTTCGTTGAGTCGGTAGAGTTAACTCCACCGGAACTTATTGTCATGCTACAGTTATAGGAAAAGTTGATGTGTTCATGAACTAAAATGCTACGGGCTGAATAAAGTAGTGTCTTCGGCCCATAGACAATTTAAACTTTGAGATGTGAATACTCCAAAAATATATGTTTCCAAACAGTCTGTTGGTAAAATGATCGTCAATAATACATACGGTTGGTCTGACTGGTGACTTCTGCTTTATAATGAGTACGTCTGCTCATTATTTCATTTTATCAAGCGCGTTCTAGCAATACCATAAGAGTTGTCTAGCGCACTTTCTAAAAAGAAGTAGCACGTTTTTCATCCATAGACATGACAGCACTGGGCCACCGGCTGGCAGTGATGCCAATTTAGTATATTTTATGCTAAAAATAGCTTATTTTCATGTTGTTTAGCAAACTTATTTGTGGTTTAGCATATAGCATATAAAATGATTATAAAATAAAAGTGTAACCGTGAAAATTGCATAAGTGCGTTATTTCCATTTAAAATATCTTCTTTAGAAAATCCTTTTGTTATATTGTTGGCGCTCCTAGTGCCAACATAATGTAAACGTGTTAATAATGCAGAATATAGCATAATGCTCTCTAGCCGTATTGTGGGGATTCCTCACCAAATATCATTCAATATACCATAGATGTTTCAGATAGGAGCATTTTTTCACTCCCTCCTTCTTTTATGAAAGAAGTGAGATAGAAATAGGAGAAACTTTAACTCATACTTAATTGCCATTCTAACCTAAACTTATTAATGTTTCTGGAATTTTAACACGAATTATTAATTGTTTACGGACTTACAGGTTATTATTGTACCAGGGGCCTTACTATCAGCCTTGTAAAATCCATTCAAGTTCCGAGCAGTTCTAAAACCTGGCTTAAACCGCTTAGTGTAAAGTCATACCATCACCACGGCATTACGCTCTTTGAAGTGAACGGTTCGAACATTGATATTCTCAAAGGTGAACGGTTATTGTTGTCTCTGACATATTTAAGCCAGGTCTTAGAACTGCTCGGAACTTGAATGAATTTTACAAAGCTGATAGTAAGGCCCCAGTTTCGGCCTAAAGAGGGCAGAAAAATGCTGCTACTCTTTACAGTTTGGATAACGTACTGCACTCTATATGTACCAAGGAGAGTTACAGTCTGGGTAATGAGGATTCTTGGTCTTTAAGCACATTAATTGTCAATGAAGAACATGATATGAATGTTTTAGTTGATAGCTTAGTCGATTAAAACACATGTTTTTGATAATTTATAAAATTTTAAAATTATATTACGTTTTATTTGACATTGAAAATAGTAAGCAGAATTTTCGACATATATAGCAATTAGCATAATTTTAACACCATTTTAGCAGATTTTTTATTGGTCTTATTGGCAACACTGCTGGCTGGTTCGCCATAAAATTCCTAAATGTTTCGATTTAGCGAAATAACGCGAATTTTCTAGTTAAAAAAGTTATTTTTATAATGAATAAGTTTCTGTACACACACCTATAGAATTACAGTATTTGTGCTGTGATATTTACATTTTGTGTAAATTGGCCTTGAAGTCGTTACATCATTTTATTTTATTCTGTCTTGTAATATAATTAAGTACATTATGTTCCTAGTGGATTGTGAATCGTGAGGTGATAATTTATTTTGTTTTCTGATTCATTGCGCTATTATTATCTGTCATTCTACCCTTGGTAAACTAACCAACAAATGTAGGATTAGGTTCAAGATGAGTGCATTATATAGATTTTTCCCGGGAGTGGTAAAAAGAAGACAGTATCTATCGAGAATTTTCAAATTACGTTATATGGTATGAATTAATATAATATACCTACCCCTTTAAAAATTTTACCCATTGTTCTAACTTGTTGCTAGTTACATGTTGCTTGTAACATGATAGTGAATTAATTTGGCATTATAACCTTTACTTCATGTAATTTTGCCACTTATTATTTAGTCTTTCATAAGGTCTGTTCCACGTGTCATGTTCATGCAAACCTATTACAATTTTATGACATAAATTAGTATGACCTAGGTGACAGACTTTCACTTGACGTTTTCCTAGACATTAGCACTATGTTATCCTTGTACAAACGTTCTTCCAAATCATGATAGCCGTTTCTTGGAAGCTTTGAAAAAATATGCAAGAATTTAGGTTCAATAATAAAGATAAAGGATTAAATTAATTTATTTGGATTCAAGGCCAGGAAAAATTCATTGCGTTGACGGCAACCCTCCAGTAGTGGCACAATAAGAAGAAGAATAAAGATCCTCAGCAACAGAGTAGTTCACAACTGGAACAGATTGCCAGAGGAAGTAGTCAGTGCTACAGTGGTCAACAGCTTTAAAAACCTGCTCGATGGCTGGCTGCAGAAAAGTAAAAAATCTCTTGCTAACCTGTGACCAGTGCACCAATGGAATGTAAACGCTGTGGACACTATGTGGACTGCCTAAATAAAATTTTGACACAGTGTGATTTAGGCACATCAGCTTAATGCTGCTTGCCTATTACTCAAATAAATAAATAAAATTAAGTATGCATTTAAAATTTTAAATAAAGAATACACTAAGGTTTTCAAATGTTGATTTTAAATTTGCTAGACATGAGTTAAGAAATCTTTTTATTGCTTGTATTTTGTCAAAGGTCAATCAATGACTCATTAAGTTAATTCAGATTTACAAATACAATACAATACAAATCATTTATTCAGTGAACTTAATCTAATTTACATTTAATTGGTTTGGGACCCTCTTTTAAGTATGGAAATACCTGTGTTAGAGGATCCCGCTCTTCCTAAGTAGTTTAACTATAATTGATTAAGTAGGTAAATAAAAAGTAGGTAAATAAAATAAATATAAAGTAAAGTAAGGAAAGGTGAGACTAATAGGTATTAACCAAAATAAAGAAACAAATCTAAATATTAAATTTACAGAATTTACAAAATTATGATTCTATTAATTAATTTATTGCCTTGCATATGTGTGTGTGAAGGGTGTGTGTGTGAAGGGTGTGTGTGTGAAGGGTGTGTGTGAAGGGTGTGTGTGGGGGGAGTGTGAGTGTGTGTATGTCTGTAAGGGTGTGTATTTGTAGCGGATGTGTGGGTGCAATTTAATGTACCTACGTTTGATGAGACTTACGAAGGAATTTGAAGGAGTTTTTCTACTTCGTTATAATTTAATGTCGATAGCCATTCCTCGAGGGCTTTTTTACAGTAAAAGCTATTTAAAGGGTAGATATTAATTTTTTTATTAATAATATTGTATAGATATTGACTTTGTTTTGCATATTGTCGAGATGCATACTGAGTCCGAGTTGTAACGCCAGAGGTAACTCTTCCTCTTCTTCGCTTACTTTGGTCTTTATTCGGGTTGTACTCGATAGATTTATGTTGCATCACAACAGCATTTATTATATATAGTTTTCTAATTGACAATACTCCATATTCTTGATACAGCAAATCTGTAGAATATCTGTAGGGCTTAAAAAGCATTACTTTTAATAAGCTCCTCTGTGCTCTTTCGAGTTCTAGGAACTTTGTCTTAGTAGCACCTCCCCAAACAGGTATACAGTAACTTTGAACCGATTGTGCTAAAGAAATATATATTTGTTTGAGCAGGTGTCTAGGTGCAACATGACGTAGAATTTTAAAAATCCAGATTAATTTACGAACCCTGTTCATCAAGAGTTCAATATGAGCATGCCAGGACAAACGTTGGTCAATCATGATTCCTAAGTATTTTGTGGTTGATACTTTATCGATGCTAGGACAGTCACAAGAGGCATCTTTGAGGTTACATTTGTGAATTTTAAGGCTATAATTTGTATTGGGTTGGCTATTATTATAAATAGTAAAGGTTATAAAGTTAGTTTTAGATACATTTAGGGTAAGCAAATTTAACGTTAGCCATTTAGATATTTTGGAGAGTCCTTCTTCGGATTTATTTTTAACCTCACCCCATGATCTACCTGTAAAAACGATGGCAGTATCATCAGCGTAAGAGAAAATATTTCCATGGTTTAGTTTTATGTTACTGAGGTCGTTTATGTAAATTAAGAATAAGGTCGGACCCAGTACGCTACCCTGGGGTACTCCGTAGCTTATAGTCTCATCATCACTAAGAAATTCACCAATTTTAACATGCTGCTTGCGGTCACATAAGTAGTCCATTAAAAGTGTTAGCGGTGTTCCTCGTATTCCAATATTTTCCAGCTTTTTGATAAGTATCTCTACAGATACAGTGTCGAAAGCCTTTTTGAGATCGAGGAATACCGCCAAGCATTTATTTCCACTATCAACTTGTTTCACAATAAGATTACTAATTGCTGTAACAGCAGTTTCAGTTGAGAGTCCTTGTCTAAAACCATATTGAGAGTTTGATAGTATGCTGAATTTATCAAGATATAATAATAGTCTGTTATTAATCAACTTTTCTATTATTTTGGAAATAGATGGCAATACGGAAATCGGTCTGTAATTATTAATGTCGTCTCTCTCTCCACTCTTATAGACCGGTGTTACAATAGACTGCTTAAGGGCACAAGGGAAAACTCCTTTAGTAAAACATAGATTTATCAAATGACATAAAACTGGAGTTAAAATGTGTATTGATAGTTTTAAAAATTTGGTCGGTATGTTATCCCATCCAGGCGCACTTTCTGATTTAAGGTTCATTATAACGTAGAGAAGTTCTTTGGGATCTGTTTCTAGTAGTGTAAAAGATGAAACTTGACTAGAACTTAGCGGAGAGGATAAGTGATTGTCCGCCACGTTCTATTGCCTTATACTTTCAGCTAGAGATTTTCCTATGTTAGAGAAAAATGAGTTAGTAAAATTTACTGATTGCTTTGGTGAAGCCTTTGTATGAAGTAATTGTATATTTGGTGTCTTTGAGTTTTTATAATTTGTTATGTTATTGATAGTTTTCCATAAAGTTTTATTGTTTTTTGACGCTTTATTAAGCTGTTCTCTGTTATAATTTCTTTTAAGTTTTTTTATTAAATTATTGCAATAGTTCCTATATCTTCTATAAGTTATCTTAAGTGTTTCATTGTAGGGGTCATTGCGCAGTTTTCTTTGCATATTATTTCTATTTATAATGCAACGTAAGATACCATGTGTAATCCATGGCTTTATTATTTGTTTACTCCGAGGTATTCGTTTTGTGATTGTATTGGCAATGAGACATTTTTGTATTATATTAATTAATTCTGTGCATAAATTATTAGGATCATTTAATTTAAGCAGGATTTCAAGGTTTTGGTCTGATAAGTTTTGCAGTGCACCTTCATAGTTAATTACTGTTTTTGATTTACAATAAACCTTTTCTGTAATTTTAGACAGATTAAGTAAGACCATATTATGGTCAGTAATAGTGGTTTGTAGGACTGCCACCACGGCAGAGTGCTTTTGTTTATTTATTTTTATATATACGTGATCTAGACAGCTATGCATTCTTGTAGGTAGATTATGTCCAGGTAGCAGACCATGCATAGATAACATGTTTAAATAGTTTAACCGGTTTTTTCTTTTTTGACTATTCTCTGTTTGCTTAGGTATAGTATTTATGTTTATATCCCCTAACAATATGATATTTTTGAAATTTTTTATTTTTTCTAAATATGTATTTAAAGAATTAATAAATAGTTCTGCATTATTGTTCGATGGGGATCTATAAACACATAAAATAATGGTGCTGTATAAACTTATTTGTATGCAAGATGCATGTGTCAGATCTATTTCTTTTACCACAGTTTTGTGAGTATTCTTTATGAACGATTTTGTTTCATAAATACAGTAAAAGCTCCTTATTCACAGGGTATATGTTCCATAAATATGCTGCGAATACAGAAACCGTGGATACAAAATGGTAATTTGTATCCGTGGTTTTTTGTATAGGAATGTAGGCGATACATTCTAAGATCTTAAAATAAACCAAAAAATCATACCAAAAATCAATATATCACATAATGTAACTCGTTTTTAACAATAGATACTAATTATGATCTGACTTAGACAACTCAACATTTTAAATCACAAAGAGAAGAGAGGCGTCTTGTTACATTAAAAAATGGTGCAACAAATAACAAAGTGAAATAATAAGTCACTGACCATCGCAAATGCGGCTTTTAATAAAGGACAGCGGCATGCGTAATACATCGGCGGCGGGTGCATTTGACAACGAACTTTATGCATAGTGGCAATAATATTTTCTTTATTTCGGTGCAACCGCAAATGCCTTTGTCAAAATTGAACTGGCACTTGCCAGTAGTGCTCAAAGGAGGCCTACGCATTAATAAAGGGCACCGATTTTGATGTAATGTATGGACTGGATCCGCGAATAGCGAAAATGTTATCCGCAAATACAGAAAACGAGACGCCATTTTTTAACCCGCGAATAGCGAAATCGCGAATAAGGGAACCGTGAATAAGGAGCTTTTACTGTACTTAGCTCGGAGGCATGTGGGAAAACACCTCATGCTTTGGGAAATACTCTACCACTATACTGTGAATTTGATAATGGTGTTTCATTCACCGGAAGCTTAAGCCTTTGGCAGGGATTAAACCAGTGTCCATTATGTTTACAGTTGATGCTCCCACCGCTAGGCTGTCATTTCTTTAATCCTTGGAAACCTTGTTGACTTGCATACTACAAACATGGATTTAGTGGAATACTCATATGAAATATTAATGGTCACAAATATCAGTTGCACAATTTATATAAAAACCCATAGCTCCTTTTACAATTTGTAGATTCTTCATAGTTTATTATTACTGGTTTTTTTTTAAATATGATTAGTTAGTAAGATCTTACATTTAGCATCACTATTGACAGCGAGTCTGTCTCAACCCTAATTTGCTGGTAATGCTGTGGTCATAGTAGATGCCATGGGAATTTTCAATGGCACACCCATTGGTTAGCTAATTAAAAATAAAAAAAACCTGCCATCTGTACACATAAATATGCAGGGTGCAATTAGTTCCATATAATTTAACTAAGTTTTTGATGATTTATACATCAACTTGCAGGGCTAACACCAAACTTTTAATATTGACCAAAAATCTGCATAGGCTATTATGGACACAAATTGTCATGCACCCTATCTACTTTTCAATGTGTATTAATATTATAGGAAGGAAAACTAAATCACTCATAATATTAGGTATTTATGACATTGAATATGTTTATAATTTTGTTATAGTTGTTAGATTAGGTAGTTTTTATTTAATGTTAATCCTATTTTTGATGTGTATGGAATGAATACCATTAAATTATATGAATATTCATGGCTCACAATATTTATTTACCATAGCTATTCGTTTATGACTTTAAGAGGTGATTATAACTTGTATATGCCATTCTAATTTGTATTAATTGTAGACAGTGTTTAGTTAATACCTTGTATAAATTATTTGTTTAATAAAAACCTTTTCAAAACAGGGATAACCATATATTATATACTTCAACTTCTTCTTTGAAGCTTGTGTGAGTTAACAATTTCACCAATGCCACATAGATAGAAGAGTAACTTTCATATTCTGTCATTTGTAAAGCCTATTATTAGTACACTTCTATTTTATTTATTTACATAAAAGATTTATATTGCTAATTCATTGTTTCAGGTATTTGGCTTAGGTAATAAAACATATGAGCATTATAATGCAGTGGCAATACAACTGGACAAGAGACTCGAAGAGCTTGGTGCCACTAGAGTTTATGAGTTGGGGCTTGGTGATGATGATGCTAAGTGAGTATAGGCATATGCTGTAACCTTTTACAACTGTCAGAAATACTTGAAGCACTTACTGAACTTTAGTTCAGCAGTGTACTGAACATTTCAAAATCGATTGATACAGTAAAGTACTACTTTTTCAATCGATTTTGAAATAGCAATGGCATTCATTAGTGTCAAGTTTACTCATGTTGAGAATGAGTCCGGGGCCAAACTGAGTAAATAACAGATTAAAAAATTTGTAGACTGCCAAGTTCATAGCTTAATCTATGTTGAATTTATACTCAGCCAATGCAGGTGGGGCATTTGATATGTGATCCCAGATTATGAAAAATAATGTCCTCTCTATTGAATAAAGATTGATTCATTATGGATGAATAAAAAATAGCAGACTATTAAAGCTGTCAAAATCGGCCTTTGTGAGCTGAGCATATTGCCACATTGAATAGTAAGCTTATAGGCCCCTGTTTGACATAAATATGCCTTAGATCTCGACAATAATAATGCATTTTTAATTTTTTTTGTAGCACTAAATTACTTCTAGTGTAAAAGTAATTTAGTGCTACATCATGGTCAATAGCACAATTATTTTAGTTTGCAGTCTTTATGTATTGTGCAATTATAATACTAATAAAAAGAGCCCATACTAATCTACTTACTTTATTTGCTTGCAATATTTTTATTGTAGGGTGGACGATGCAACTATTAAATGTCAATAAAATTATTTATATTTCAAAGGATCTAGTCTACTAGTGCATATTAAAATAAAAAGAGTGGCTTCGAATCTTATTCGCAGGTACTTCCAATACATAAGCTTCCGAATCAAAATTATGTTTGTCACTTTTGTAGCATTGAGGATGACTTCATCACTTGGAAGGATAAGTTCTGGCCGGCTGTGTGTGAGATGTTCAACATTGAGAGCACGGGCGAGGAAGAGCTGGTGCGACAGTTCCGTCTCGTGAGCCATCCCCCTGGAGAAATTGAGCCTAACAATGTATTCACTGGGGAGATTGCCAGGCTGCACTCAATCCAAGTTCAGAGACCGTAAGTTACTACATACTATTACTACTACATGCATAGAAACTGGATGCTTTGCATAACATCACAAAAACAACTGCAGCTACTATTGTTAGGTGGGCACTTCTTTAAATATCGAAAAGAATTGTTTTGATATGAATTGTACCTGAACTGTATTCTCCTGGTGCCAGCCTATGTAAAATCTATGGTGCCAGCGGTCGGACTAAAATTCTGGGTATCATATCTATGAAAAAAATGAAATTATTTTGATAAAAACGAGATTTAATTGCAAAAAAATCAATGTTACATTGTATAAAAAGCAGATCTAATAATATACATATGGGTGTTATTATATTAATTTGTAATTAATGATGGTAATTTCGAACTTCATAGTGACACTGTTTATTTTATAAGTTTGCGTGCTCCACCTGAGACCGCGTCGTCGCTTAACATCAGGTGAGACAGTGGTCAAACGCAAGCTTATAATCTTTAAAAAAACATCAGAGTAGCTAGTGACAGCAAAAGTGAGGTTCGTTGTATTTTACAACAGTATTTTTCTAAATCTGTTTTCCGTAGCGTCCAGTAAAGTTCACTACACACTGACCGAGACTACACTTTCGACCAAATCGTCAATGACCATCAAATGAGATAGCGGCCAAACGCTATCAATTAAAGGAGATTAAAAATAATACATTTCGAAAAAAGGATATACTTTTATTAATATAATATATCGAATATCTCTACATTTGACTTCTATATTTACAGACCGTACGATGCCAAAAATCCGTTCATGGCCCAAATCAAAGTGAACAGAGAGCTACACACAGGTGGCGACCGATCATGTCTACACGTCGAATTGGATATTAGCGACTCGAAAATGCGTTATGAAGCCGGTGAGTTATTTAAATATGCCCAGAGATACATAATTATGTGACGTAATGATACAGTCGTCGCCATGTTTAAAGAACGCAGAGCGGTAGCTGAAGGCATATGTTTGCCGTAGCTGGTAAAGTACCTGCTATGATTCTATGTATGACACTGATATAACAATAGCCTAGTACCCCAGTACATTAAAATGGCCAGTACCTACTTTAAGTCGACTTAGCTAGACCCAACGGCTGCTTTGTGGATTCAATATTGTCACATAATTATTTTACCTTAAGGCGCTGTACATACACAGCAACGCATACAGTAAACGCAACTTTTATAAAGGAGTGTTCAGGAGTTAAAATACGATTAGGTATAATCATCTCGATTGTTTTATTTTTACAAAAATATGCTTTTAATAAATTAAAAATCGTATATATTCCCAAATAATAAGAGTATTCATAAAACAACTTTTGTTGGGTAGGTAATATCATAGTCAAGAAACGGTCAGGATTTTCATTGCAATATCCATAATTGCTGATTTGATACGAATTTATATTGTAAAATTCCTTCCTCCATCCAATAGCACGTGACCACAGCTGGCCAGTCCGCATGTCCGCTCATTATAACCATGACCTCTGTCATGGACCTACGCTTGATCTCTCTGTTTTATCCCATACATTACTACCTTATTTTAAACAGATAAGTTCGCGCACTATTTACTTAAAATATCAGGAAAACCTCGCCTTAAAACGCTCCCTTCAAATGGTTACATCCACTTTTCAGTATCTCTTGAATGTAAGCTACAGCTGTGCTGTATCTATTTCACGTGGGCGTGTTTCCAACGATTTTATCAAGTTAAAGACGTCTTGCCCCACCTGTTTTGTAACGCCTGCACCATTCAAAATTATGGTGGCCAATTATTCTGCACAAGCAAATGTCCTCGCAAGGCTTTGCTGTATTTGTATTTAACATAACAAATTTGTGGGATATTTCGCATTTCAGCCAAAAAGTTTAAAATTCTGTAATTTTTTATGGGTTTAACATCCATAGGTAGACGTTTGTATATTCTTGACGGGAATTTAATCATCTACAAGGTTCACGCACAAAGCAATCACGAAAAGTAGACGAAAAGTTGAGACATCATCACTTAACATCAGGTGAGATAATGGTCAAATGCCGGCCCGTTCCGAATTAAAAAAAAACAGAGTTATCGTATCAACTTTGTTAAAATCTCACATTTTCAATCTCCGTTATCCCGGCCATGGTACGCACACATTTTTTGTTTAGTAGTATATGGCTACTGTATACTATACGTATAAGTTTATGTAGTATATGGCTAAGTAAATAATTAACATCTTCTACAACTTAGTAATAACAGCAGTATATCAATTTTTAAATGCCAAAAACCGCTAAACAGACCTTCCCCCTCTCTTTGGCCGCCGACTCCCGAACTCGCCATATAGGGCTTTTATATGTTATATATTGAGTAGGAGTCCACCCCTAACAATTCCCCAAGTACACGGAAAATTGTTTAGGTTTTTTGTTAAAGATTTATTTGCTTAGTATGGCTGGACTATGAAAGGTTTTTAATATTAATGGATTTAAAAAACTCCAAAGCGGCTGTTTTCGTTACTGCTGTTATCTCACCACGGATTATCATCATCTTTCATCATCTCAGCCATAGGACGTTCACTGCTGGACATATGGCTCCCCCATCACAGATTATACTAAGGACAAACCTGAAAATCTATTGTAAAATCGCCTATGCTGATGTATTTACGTTAAGCCCGTGTAATAGTATATTATGATACAAGTGAGCTAAGTTATGTATAGCAGGTACTTATGATAGTAGATGGAGCTCTCAAACTCTTGCAAGTTTGAGAGCTCAAGCCGGGCTTGGTATCGAACCAGCAAACGAATTACATTATTAGCTGTCGCCTGTCAAGTCTTAGTGACTCGACCTTATTTGTGTGCGCTTAACGACAAAAACAGAATTTCTATGTGTGCGTCTCATTGTTGCGCGGTTTGTGTCTAACGCGATGCTATTTTATAAAACTAGTTTAAACTTACTTTTACGAGAACCTAGCACCTAGACAAACCTGAATTAGGTTTTAAGGTGCTATACTTTTAGAACTAATGTACTTAACTATAATGTTATGTATTTATAATAAATAATAATAACCGTCACACCGCCAACACTTACAGTAATAGCCTTAAACTCATATAATGAAATCATGACATTACGAATTTTTATTATTATTTTTGATCGTGTAATCTATATTGGCGTTTGTGTTTCATTCATATAGATCGCAAGATTAAGTACACATATGTAGAACTGGTTAACTTATAATCAGCAATTACAAAAATAAAACTGTGTTAATTAGCCCAATTGTATGTAAATGGACTTGCGTTAGGTACCCTTACGTAATAACAATGGTGACCAAATAAACATTCACACTAATCGAAAAGTAAATGATTGTGTTAACGCGCCGTGGGTGGCCTGGTCGTCGTGAAGCACGGTCGCCCGCCACGGCCACAGTGGCCATGCCGGTTTAATTTGTGTTGCGAAACTAAAAAAAGTTGTGACAAGCTAAAGCTTAAAATATTGTTAAGATTTATGGGATATGATTCACAATAACGAAAAAAATTTTTGAATATTAGAAAAGTTACGAAATTTAGACGCCATAATTTATAGTATAGTTTTATTGCAAATGATTATGAATAGGCGACAGAAAACATCCTTTTGACGTTTGTGTCATGCTTCTAGCCCCCCTGTTCCGAATTGAACCGTAATTGATTTTAGCGCGCTCATGATATATAGGCGTTCCGTTTCAATAATAAAGCAAAAGCACGATTACGACCCTCACAGTGCTGTCAGTGCGTCTAATGAATCGGAACGGTTTCATTACCTCAAATACTTGAACTCAAAATAATTATTCTCTTTTATATTTATATATATCACTAATAGTACAAATTAAAATCTTGGTGTTGAAACAAAATTGAAAAGAAATCGAACATATTACAAAAGTACTCTTGAAATGGCGGTTATATTAGATATAAAGAAAATTATTTATTTCTGACTTCAACACTACATTTTTTTTAAACCAAAAGAAAGGCGCAGGTAGGTAATACATAAATAGAACTTACAATTATAAGACATTTAAAGACGAAGAAAATACATTAAAATAATACAATGATTCTAAAAAAACATTACCTTGAGATGCCAACTCATAAATTTGAAATGACGTTATTAGGCATTGCACATGATTACCTCTATTTGCATTGCCGCATGTAAGGTGGTAGTATCTTTGCCAGTAGACGACTAGTCAGTGGACGATACTCGCCTTAGACTTGTCCCTCACTCTCGTTACACCATTACGACAAACTAAATATTAAATCTCCGTAATCGACGTGTCACCACCCAGCCTCGTATTATTGTCATATTTGGTTTGACAGGTGACCACGTGGCTGTGTACCCAATCAACGATTCGCATCTCGTCGAGCGGCTCGGCGAGCTGAGCGGCACCGACCTCGATCATATCTTTTCTCTGATCAACACCGATCAGGAGAGCACGAAGAAACACCCGTTCCCGTGCCCGACTACCTACCGCACCGCGCTCACTCACTATGTAGAGATCACGGCGCTGCCCCGCACTCACATCCTGAGAGAACTGGCCGAGTATTGCACGGATGATGAAGTGAGTTATTTTTTACCGACTGCCGAGAGTATTGTTGTATTTGTAACTGGCTGCCGAAAAGGTGCAGGTCATCCATTCGGTTTGGTTGTTTCTTTTATGGTTCTGTATTCATTTGGTTCTTCTTTGTGTGCTTCTGTAACCCCGTCATTTATATTTAGTGCGAAGTCTGCTTTGTACTTTTAAAACTCCGTAATTATCCGTTTGTACATGTTTACTATTGTGCATATGGATACCGCAAAGGTGGGACATGGGTGGTATCTGCATCAAAGCCCACCTTCCGATTGAGCTTTCGGTGAAGGTAGTGAGGTCTACAACGTGATTGGTATGCGACTATTTAGTACCTACTTGGCTAGTTTCCACTCTCGAGTTTGAATATATATAATTAGATATGCAGTGTGTTTATAAAATAACTGTCCTCAAAAGTCCAATAGATATGTAGCTCTATAGGCGTTATTATATACACAGTACCACATCGTCAAAAACTATTACGTAAGATACCGTTCAAACGCTAGACCAATAATAATTATATGTTCTCTAACTTCGAGGTCTTGCAATAATAATTCTAGCTGTTCCAGATTACCATAACAAAAAATATAGGATATTTTATGTTATGAATTTACCTATATAAAGATAGGTAGTGTAATACTATCTTTTTAATGACTAAATACTTTTTAATGACGGTCCCGTGGCGCAGTGGTTTGTGTCATCGACATGAATTCTGTTTCTCCGGGACCCGGGGTTCGAATCCCGGCAGGGGCAAACATTTGTGCGATGAGTGTAGATGTTTGTCCCGGGTCTTGGATGTTTGTGCGCTGTGATTGTGCGTGTCCATGCCTCCCGCGATACAGGGAATCCTAGTGCAGGGGTCTAGTGAGTGTGATGAAAAAAAAAAAAACGTATTGTAACATTACGTATTAGTAATATTACACTAACATTATAAATGCGAAAGTTTCTGTGTATATTGTGTATGTTTGCTACCCCCAACTAAACACGCCGAAGCCTCGCACGGGTGGATAGGTAAAAAAGTATAATTCCAGTGCGATAACTGAAGTAGCAGGAAAACCGTAGTCCATGCGGGTTGAACCGCGGGGAGCAGCGGGTATGATATAAAAGTCCCTTCAACTACTACTAAACAAACAAATAACTTTAGCGCGTTTTACCTTCGAATGAGTTATGTATGCTGTCTGCGCCGGATATGGGCATTAGCATTAAGATATACGTATTCAGAGGTCACGTGACGGTCACACCAAAGTCACACAAAATATTCTAATAGTATGGCCAACAACATAGATTCATCTCGGCCAATGCAAACATTTAACCAATGGTACGTAGAATTTAAAATTCAAGTTTCACAAATAAAATTATAGTTCAGTTTTCTCAGTTATTAACTGAGAAAACTGAACTTTTTAAAATTGCAATTTGAAATTTGCAACTTTGCAGTGCAAAAGCACCAAGAACGCCCTTAGGTATATCAATCGATATCTATAATAAGCATATTTTTAGACTGACCACTAACATTGTTTTCCGAAATTAACAAAGCCGCCAACATAAAGAACCCGCTAGAAACTCGGGTCACGCGTTTCAAATAAGTTTTATAATGTTCTCATACGCTCATGCGTATTAGTACTACAATACGTATTGAATTAAATATATGTAACATTAATATACACGGCAGCGCGCGCTTTAAATTGTAGATTACAACCACCGCTTATTCCGAAAGACAAAATGAGATAAATGTTTACAGTTTCGTTATAGTACAATGAACCCTTTTATAGGGACGGACGCTAATTGGCTCTGAATCAATCTCTCATCCCAATTATTTCAATGAGCGGTGGGAGCGTTGACTATCATACTGAAGGATGCTGGTTCGATACCTATCCTGTCTGCTTTATCTCCCGGTGAAGGTAACACCATGATCAAGTCCCTAGCATGGTGGTAGGGTACTTTCGAGTACTTGTCTGGCTAGCTACCACCCTCAAGTATGAAAATCTGGTCAAAAAACATAGTGTGATCCGGCAGCAGTCCTTGAGAGACAGTAAACATCTAGGTTTAGCGTGGTTACACCTTTGACCACATGGTGACTGACGGTCAAGTGAGTTAGTGATAAAAAACTAGATCTTTAAAAAAAAAACTTTGGAATTCTTACATTGCATCATCTTAGTCGCCCTTCAATAGTGTAATAATCATGTACCCATGTTACATATATGTGTATCATTTCAGGATAAGAAGAAACTGCTGCTAATGTCAACCAACTCTCAGGAAGGCAAGGCGTTGTTCCAATCCTTCGTCACAGAGGCTTGTAGAAACATTGTCCACATTCTAGAAGACATTCCGTCATGTAAACCGCCGTTGGACCACATTTGTGAGCTGTTACCGCGTCTGCAGCCTAGATACTACTCTATTTCATCAAGCCCTAAGGTACTTATTAGCTTACTCCGCCATTTCCGTCAATTGACTTATGTAGGCCGGCTGCGGTAGAAGGAGGGTTACTACTGCGTAAAATCTTTTTTCTCCCTTGGGATATATGCGCAATGGGAATTGTTTGCCTATCCCTGCAATAATGTATTAATAGATCAAGAAACGGTACGTTCAAAATAGTTTTTTCTTTTCAAGGATATTTTTATTTCACAATAGTAAAACATTGAATGACCCATTCTTGAAAATCATTACACGTCGATTTAATATGACTTACATAGTTACTATGTTGTTTTGCGAAATCAACGTCTAATTACTTTTCCCTGCAACACAAAGCGTGTGATTTATCTAACATGACATGTGATAACATGTTAGATAAATAACTGATAAGGTGTTATTATTTTAATTCCATGTATTTATAGTCGATAAGGAAGTATAATGCATAATAATGTATGCCTACACTTCACTCAGCCCTTGACCATAAATTAGGTAATGAAATTATTAGTTATTACGTAACTGAATTATAATGACATTTGCATTTGGCAAACAGGGTTTAATCAGAATGATGTTTAATATTTTTTTTACTTGCATACGAAAAAGCTTGCTAATATTACACTTAACATGGTTAATCCAATAGACAAAGTGCTTGCCGTTAGTTTGAAACTGTCGAATGTCACGCTTTTAGCTGGATGTAGAAATATCAGCTGGAAAATCCTTGCGGGAACTAAAACATGAAGGAACGTGGAATATTCTCTAAGAGCTATGCAATATCACTAAAAGTGAAATTAACACTATCCCATTACTGAAGATTAAAAATACACCGATCGAGTCACTAAATGATGTTAATAGTTTTTTTACTTGCAAAGGAAAAAGCATGCTAATATTATCATTTCAGGTACATATAGACTTCTTAAGACTCACGTGACGTCTCGCATGTGGCTCCTTAATATTTTACATAATTAACACTAAACATGCACTTAACATGCTTAATCCAATGGATAAAGAGCTTGCCGTAAGTTCGAAACTATCGAATATCACGCTTTTAGCTGGATGTAGTCACAATTACCCTCCATTGATTTCTTCAATGACCGGTTGGACGCGGTCCGCATTTAACTCCCCTCTGCCATCTGTATCAGCAAGCTTACTGTCACTATCTTTACCCATGACGAAGTGTCAGATGAAGAACCTGCGTTTCAATTGGTCGTTTCATGTAATGATTTTCACTCAATGATGTTTGTCTCTATTCTTGACGTTTGATCACAAACCACCAATGAGAATAGACGGAGATGGAGGTGAAGTGACATTTCGTTATGAGTGAAACTAGAGCATAAGGCTGCTGGTTATCTCTCTATCCTACCTTGTCAATGAACATCACGCGCGCTTCCAAGTCCTTGGTGTTTACTCCAGAACTTTCCGAAAGTATCGGATATATAATGCCCAATTTGGAAAAAAATAAATATTTTTGCAGCTGTACCCTGACACCGTTCACATAACGGCCGTGGTGGTTCAGTACAAGACGCCTACCGGTCGTGTTAACAAAGGCGTGGCGACCACGTGGCTCGCCAAGCTGAAGGCGGAACCCGGGAAACCACTGCCCCACGTGCCTGTATACATCAGGAAATCACAATTCAGGTACAAATAGACTTCTTAATGAAAATGAAAGCGCTGAGTTCTGCACTGACGCATGACGTCTCTCCTGTAGTCCCTTAATATTTGATATTATTAATTACTTTCTGTTCTTCCTTGCCTATCTAAATCTAAAATTATTTACAACTCAACTATGATAACGCCATCGGGTTATAATTAGCAGATCGGAGTTGATGTTATAATATTACTCGGTTCCCTGACGTTCTATAAAAATGATATATAATATAATGATTAATATCTAATAATATATTATTTTAATCATGATATATATATATATATATATATATATTATCCTTCTTAAGTTATAAGGTAACAAGTAAACAGACAGATAGAAACGAAATACAAGCTTGATTCTAGATTGATTTGTTATTCTTTGACCTCGCGATTATTTTTTGTGAAAATAATGTATTTTTTTATTATTCAATATAAAAGCAAAACTTTAAAGAAGAGGATAATTAGAAGACGAATGGTAACAATCAACGACCAGTATATCATTTATCTAATAACAATTAGTTAAATGATAAACGAATATTACACACGCTTTTTAGTTAAACATTGGTAGCGATTCTCTTGTTCAACAAAACTAAAATTCCGGAAAACAAGATAAGTTCGTATGTGGTTACAATAAAGTCCAAATCAGTATGACACTTATCAATAACAGCACTAAATATAAACGTTTTTATTAATATTACGGGTAGTTTTAAGGAAAAAAAATTAGTCGCCACTTATTTTGTGCTGACTTAAATTACTCGCGATCGGCTAGCAATTGGAATGATTAAAAGAATCAGGGTCAATTTTGTGCCTAAATCCAAAACCAAAGTACACATCGTTAAGTAAGCGTGAGGTTACTTGATCTAGTATAAAATAAAAAATAGATCAACGTCAATGTTTGCCAGATTTCATTCGATGTTTGCTCACGTATGTGTATCCATTTAGCAGTTCTCCGTGAGGTATCATATTTTCACCTGAATTTTGCTGCATATCCTATATGTTTTTGATAAAATTGAAATGTGACGTCTTTACCTGAAAGCGTGCATGCATAAGATAGTTTCCCGGACGCGGACGTGTCGTGTCGTGGCCTCTCGGGAGAGGGCGTTAGTGCGGCGCGCGGCGCGGCGTCGTCGCTGCCTCGGGTTCAATGTTTTAATATATACTCGCAAGGCACCTTCGTCTCACCATCCTGACTTCTATCGTGTTCTATGCATGAATTATTCCCGAGATAAACATAGTATATATTTAAATTCTTTCGTAAACGTTGATTTATAAGTGGTCACCTTGTTGACGAGGTTCTTTACTGCGTCGCCACGGGAATCACGCCCGAGTTCTCTGTAACGGTAAACACTGCATATTTATTTTACAATTTTTATTGTTAACTAGCTGCGCCACGCAGTTTCACCCGCATGGATTTCGGTAGTCCCGCTACATCAATTATCCCACGGGAATTATACTTTTTTCGGGATAAAAAGTAGCTATGTGTTATTCCAGAATATAAGCGGTCATCAATCCAACTTTCATGCATATCCGTTCAGCCATTTCAGCGTAAAAAACATACCAACGACAAACTTTCGCCCATATAATATTAATGTGTTTAGTCTTTGAAGTTTTATTAACTACTAGTAGCTGCACTCCGCGGTTTTACCCCCGTGGTGATGAAAAACGGTGACGACGGCGATGATGAAATGCCTATGTGTTTATTCAGTGTCTAAACTACATATCTCCATAGCAAATTTCATCTAAATTTGTGTAGCCGTTTGAGCATGAAGAAGTAACAAACATACACACAAACTTTCGCTTTTATAATATTAGTGTGATAGATTAGAAACAAGTATGAAAAAATAACAGCTGTATATTTATGTAAAGGTCAACCATAAGAATAAGAACTAAATTCTAATGGTTCTTCTGAAATTAAAGTACCGCGTCGTCGCTTAACATCAGGTGAAACAGTGGTCAAACGCAAGCTTATAATCTTTTTTTTTTAAAAAAAGTAGACATTCCGTATGACCATTTCATCTCAAAATAATATGTTAATATATTGCGTTGTCGTCTAAAATATGCCAAAAAAGCAATTTTGCTTTTCAGTTTATTTTCTCCGAAAATTAATTCCATTATACAGCTTACAATACTTTTGCCATTGTTTACGAGGAAGGATAGCGGTATCTCTGAATTCCTCAGATAAAAGAGTTATTAGCCTCGAACTATAATAACTATATATTATATAACTATTAATATAATCATATATTTTAAACATTCTATTTATACTGAGAATATCAATATAAAATACGAGAGATACAACGTTGTCTACATTGAATTAAACAAGCGATTGTTTTGTTTTTTTTATGTACCCTATCATACTAGTCATTAACTTTATTACAAAAAGTAAAACTTTATTATGGTAACAACTACCTACACTAGTCTTACAGTTTAAGATGCAGAATTCATGTTAAATAGGCAGGAGAAACATTGTTTGTAAATCGTTCTAACCAACAAGGCCACCACTACCACCCAACAAACGAAGGTACATCAACTTTATTAGAATTATTTAACATACTTCTACTCTGCTGTTGTACCTTTTTGGAAATACGGGACTTTCATTATGGCGGGAGTTTGAGATGATCACAGCATAAGCGATTACGATTTCACTAAAGCTGGGATACGGGGTTTCCTCTCAGGGAGAGAGAAGTATTAGGTATAATCCACTACGCTGACAAATGCGGGTTGGCGATAGGCTTGGATGGCTTCGATTAGGCTTGTCAGTGTGCATCCTTTTAAGGACTTCGACGTTTGATATCTTATCAGTCCAGCTTATTCGAAGCATGCGGCGATAAGCCCACATTTCAAAAGCTTCTAGCCTCTTACGAACATCGTCATAAATAGTCCAGGACTCGCACCCATAAAGAACCACTACAACATGAATCATGCAGTGACATTAATAATCTATATTGTTATCTTAGATTGTATAACATAATGAGTTTCTTTATCAATCCGCAAATGGATTTGTTGGAACTTTGTGCCGAAATTACTCATCATATGAATTACATTATTACCAATAAAAAAATGTATTAAAATAAAGTGTCTTATTATGACACATTTGTTATCTAGTTTGCGATTTGATTAGAATCGCCTTAATATTACGCACTAAGTTCCTAAAATCCCGGCAAACATCTGTTATCTGCTGAAAAACAGCGCAGTCTGCATTCTCCTGTTGAGTCTAATGTCTGTAAACGCTGAGCATAACCCTCTTAACTATCCCGTAAACTGTACTTTTGTGTTTAATTATAGATGCTGACCGTACATACTTTATTTTAAGCACTTAAGTAATCAACAAAATGAATAGGCTAAAACATGACGTATATAATCAGCTTGCTATGTGAGCATAATAATTACTGAAAAAAAAAAACACCCATATATAGTACGAGATACGGCTTAAGAAATATATCCCTTCATCTGTTATTTACTTGTGACTTTGATTATATGTGAATTAATATATGTAGATTGATACATTGCACATGGGTTGCCTACCGAAATCGCGTGTCTGCACTGTTTAATAATAATAACTTTAATATTAAACCGTGTTACTAGAATTAATTTTAAATTAAAGCTTATTTTATTGCCTATGCAACAGTATGAGGTTGGCTAATTAAAACTATGTCATGTTCATGTATGCTTAGATTTTTTTAAAGTTCATATATAAGCGCGAGTAGGGAGAGTGACAGAGAAGCGTTGCGCGCGCTACTCCGAGTGAGAGACAAGGAAGCAGAGATTTTTTATAATTATTGGGTTATTTGACCGTATAGGCCCGGGGTTTTCGGCAACCCATATGCACTTTATCCTTCTACATATTATCTAACAATTAAGCCTTCTCATAATTAAATAACGGATATATTTCTTAAGCCGTATCTTAGACGAATATGTGATGTGCCGCGCGCTGAAGCCGAGCCAACCCTAGCGAGTGCGTAGCGTTTAGGCAAGTAACGCCGTCGCGGTCGCAGATTCGGGCCGGCTGTTCTTAGGCAGGCTGTGTTCTATGTGTGTAGATCAGAACATTGTACCTACATGAACAAATTACCTGACGACATTGAATAGATACAATTCATACAGAATTATAATAATTACGATTCCTTTGTATTTTGATAAGGTCGCAAATTTTTTATTCAATAGCCGAGTCTGTCTCAAGGCGAGGGAAAATGACGCATGAGGAAGAGATTGAGGCCGGCGAAGAGAATTGAGGTTATTGTGTATAATTCTTGGTTCGAGTTGATTGTAATGGAGGTGATATATTATTACTAGCTGCATGCTGCGGTAGACTATATATGTAAATCCCGGGGTTTATCTTGTTATATTTATTTATAAATACTAAATGTTGGTGACATTATACAATTTATACAATTCAAAAACTTATACTGTCTAGTATAATTCTGATATTATTATTATACCTTTTACAGGTATGTACAGCATTCACGGTTAACTTGAAGCTACGGTTTAACTTACGCACTCGGCCTTGTCCGCGCATGTATATGCACATGCGCGCACACGGCCAAGAACGCGTGCATCTATGGAAAGGTGACCCCAAAAAGTCACGAATCCGGTTGGCAAACCTATGCATCCAACGTCAGTTAGACCTTTAGTCCATTGAAACTTTACACTTTTTAGGCCTTAGCGTGCGTTTTTCAGAGGACACCATTTTTTTAATAGGGATTATAATATCCTTACATAAGGATATAAGGGAAAACCTTTAAAACGCACGTTTTAAATGCTAATCGAGACAAATAGAATTGATTCCACAATTTTTTATATGTTATTATAACCATCTATACATTATGTGTACTCAAAAAAACATGCGCTGAATAGAAGGAAGTTGGCAAAACAATTACGATTCTGATCATTAATAATTGTATATTCATAATGTATTCATTCTCCTAGAATGAATTTAAGTGTTACATGAAGTATTTGAATCTAAAGTAGGTTTTGAGATGATGGCAATACATATATAGTCCTGTCCTGTCTTTACTAATTAGTAGTCAACTTTGATCTCTCAGTGTAGATAAGCATTGATAAACTGTCTGAACGAAGACCGTAATTAGGAAATTACGGTCTTTGTCCAGGCACAGAATAAATATGTAGTATTATGTTCCTTGGTACACTTCAATCACAATTTTTGATATAAATCAATTATGATGACGTAATGAGAAATAAACAAAATTGTTATTTATGACTATAATCCACCTCGTGCAAGGTGACCTGGTAAAAATAGCTTTTAGCGGTGAGGCCCCCCATTGTCACACTATGTTTAGTAAATACCAATAATTTGTTACTGTCTGTGTGTATTTCAATAAAGATTAACTCTATCTATCTACTCAACCCTTCATTAGTCCAACTACACCTCGTGAACTTAATGAACATATATTTTTAAATCAAGGAAAAAGATCAATCTCCACGTCATTGCACTAACTCTTAAAAAAAAAAAACTATTTTTCTCAATTCTTTGTAATTGAAGCCCCTTTAAAAGGTATATTTAACATACGTGTTACCATTATCTTATACTATTTAACGTGAATTATTTTTTTATATGTTCAAATAATCTCGGAATCCACTGCACCATTTGCTCATAACATTTTGATTTTTAAGTTTATATCCGGCCTCGCGGTTTCACTCGCGTGGAATACGGGTTTCTAGCCCATTTTTCTTATTTTTTCTCCGTAAGAACCTTCTACTAAGTGTTGACTGAGAGTTGAGTTCTACTAAGTGACAGTTGTGACCTTAGTGGACCAATTTTTCAAGTAATTGTTGATATACTAGCTGCGCCCCTCGGTTTTACCCGCGTGATGATTGATAATTATGAAAAACAGTAGCCTCTATGTGTTATTCCGGCTCCTAAACTATCTACATACCATACATCAATACAAACATTCGCGTTTATAATATTGAAAAATCGTAGTTGTATTATAGATAGAGTGATTACTGCTTTGGCATAGGTCAGGAATTCGTTAACAGACGGTCTTTTATGAGATATTTGATGAAAGTGAAGAAAACCAGCGGCCTCACCGGGAACAATACGCATAAATGTCAGTCAGTCTCTATTCTCATTGGTGCTTTCATCCAACGAATCTCAAGTTGATCTCTACTCTCATTGGTTCGTGCTTGAACCACCAATGAGAGCCGACATGAAGTTACATTTCATGGTGGGTAAAGGTAGTCAGTACGGTCGTTGGCCTGACGTATGTGCCTATGTGTAACGTTCCTCTGTTGTTGTTCAGGTTACCGATGCAGAATCAGACACCCATCGTGATGGTGGGCCCCGGGACGGGGCTGGCGCCGTTCCGCGGCTTCCTGCAGGAGCGCTCGTTCGCGCGCGCCAACGGCAAAGAAGTCGGTGAAAATATCCTCTATTTCGGGTGCAGGCATCGCGATCAGGACTTTATATACAAAGAGGTCAGTGGACACAGCATTGAACGTACTTTCCTGGTTATGTATCAAAAGCAGCAACGCTCAAGATGAAAAATGTATGCGGAAATGTACCATAATTGTGTTTAAGCAGATTTCCTTGAGATGCAATCTTTATTCGAGGTCTTTGTAAATATGTTCATAAAATAAACAGTTATTATATTTTTATGGTTTTCCACTGACAAAAATAGATCCGTTAGGTGTTCCACAGGCAAGTATCAATCTTGTATTGCGACAATTATTGTGCGAAATCCCTTGGAGGTTGTACCTCCGGCACACCTAAGGGACCTATTTTTTCAGTGCAACACCATAAAAGTAATATATTTTTATTTTATACACAATACATAATAATGATTATTATTTTGATTTTCGATACCTTTATTAAAATAAAATACCAATAACTAATTACAATACTGCAGCCACTACAATAACATTTGAGCAATCCACTAGTAATTGGCAGCCTATAGATAACTCAAATGCTCTAATCCGCTACCATTTGGCAGCGTGTCCAGGATGCTAGCAGCATTGCCACGTTGAATTGCAATGCTGATTCGTTGAGCCAAATATGTGTCTGCATTTTGTTCACGCGTCGCATCGATCAAACGTTCTGATAAGTTTTGGGAAATCCGATAAGCTCCCGGTCCCCACGGGCCCAATGTCTCGACCCGAAATGGTTTAAATATGTAAACACTACCTAGGTTAGCATATTTTCGCCGTTTCGCTTGCTCCGACGAATATGCCGCGGCGCCAGCCCTAACATGTTTTTTTACCTAATTATTTTGATTATATGCGCATATAAATTACATGCTTATGTAAACATGTACATGTTTACGGTTATATAATCGGCAGTCTTATCGCTAACAGCAGTAACTTGGAAAAATTGTTACAAAACAACCAGTGTGTTCCAGTTTATTCAGACACCTGTCCTTGAGAGCCAATCTACACTTGAGGTCTGGCGTGATTCCACCTACGACCGCAGCGTTACTGACCATCATATAAGATAGTGATTAAATGCTAGGTCTCTATATTTGTACAAGATGCGCCACCAGGTTTCCCAGTTTTGCCGTTACCGCTCATTTTCCCCCGGATAAAAAGTAACCTAAGTATAATATGCTTTACCAGACTATAATCTATTTGTGCCAAATATTATTTTGACCCGTTTAGCCGTACCTATCATACAAGCATACAAACCTTCACATTTATAACATTACTAGCAGTGTCACGCAGTTTCACCCGCGTGGTTTACAGTTTTTCCGTTACCGTTCTGTTTTCCCGGATAAAAATTAACCTATGTGATATTTCAGATTATATACATTAGACATCTCTGTACCAAATTTCATTCAGAGTCGTTCAGCCGTACGAGTGTAACTGAGCAACAAAAATTCAAACAAGTTTTCACATTTATTATATTAATAGGATAAACGCTAGTATTACAACGGAATTTTATGTTTCTAACTAGTAACGTTACTAGTTTGAAACATAAAGTTAGCCACAGTTTAAATTTTCGACGGTCGCCGTGGCGCAGTGGTTAGTGTCAGTGACATGACTTCTGTGTCTCCGGGACCCTGGGTTCGAATCCCGGCAGGGGCAAAGATTTGTGCGATGAGTGTAGATGTTTGTCCCGGGTCCTGGTCGTTATGAACACCGCGAGCGTCGCGCTAAAAGTCATCGTAACAATTATGATTATTATTGTTGGTAACCATGGTTATGCCACAAGGCAATCGCGTTTGCTATATACATTATTTTTCGGCGGCTTAGATGCAAAGTAGATGTTTCTACCTAGGAAAATCACTAAAATAGGCTTAGTTTTTATACACATAATATGTACGTATAGTTATATAATATGTACAACAAACACTTTTTTCTATTTAAGTAATTTACTCTTATATTAGTTTAAGTGTAAATATAACTGTTCACTTGCTTATATACTTTTAGGAAATTCTTTTTGTTTTTTCTTTTTCTTTTTCTTTTTTATCACAACGATGGACGTTAATAATAATTGTAAGCTACACTACTGCTACGTAATACACTGTGTACTCCCTTTAACAGTCTGTCTCAAGCTATTTTGTAATAAGTCAACACACCACTTGTAACGCTCTTGGCTATTATTTATGTTTGTGTGAAACTGTTCTCCACAACACAGGGAATCCTAGTGTGGAGATCAGAATCCAAACCACTACTTAGTGTTACCAATTAGATTAGCACTTATTTTAAGATTGTTATTATATTATTACCTTTGTGACCGTGGAAATAAAGTTATTCTTAAAGTTATTCTTATAATTCTTACGTGAAATGTAAATTAACCATTTGTGCCAACCGCATTAAAATTCGTTGCGTGGTTTTAGAGAAGCTGACATTAACAGACAGACGCGGCTACTTCAATGTATTCATTGAATTGCTCACATAGTACTTATGTATACTACGTATGGCGGACTTGAATAGTAGCTGATGTTAAAAATAACGTCACCAATGACCGACACAATGACATGATGTCGAGTCATTGTGCACGAGCGTTTCATTAAATGATACATGAGCACGTGAACGATAAGTACTGCGTGCGAGTGTCGTATCAGCACAGTAATAATGTATACTCAAGATTACACTACATTTTGTATCAAACAGTATAATTTTCATTGATTGTACTTAAGGTACAAAATATTTTTTGAGTTTTTTAATTTGCAATTCATGATGACAACGAACTATCGTTGTTTTCGATTTATATTTGTTGTTTTAAAACAGGGATGCACAGACTACGGCCCGCGGGCCGCATGCGGCCCGCCGGTCGAATACTGGTGGCCCGCCGACAGCAAAAATAATACTCTCGTACATTCGAAAATATTGAGTTCTATTCCAGAATAAAACCAATAACAAATGTTCGAAAAGTAATTTGAATCTCGCGCGCGCGCTCTATCAATCTTATCGGTGCGCCGTGCATGCGTCGGTAACAGCGGTCGGTAATGTTCGTGCTGATCTCGGTTAAATTCGAGCGAGCGAGATAGCAATAGTCCCAAATTCCCGATAGCTCGCGTAGGTAGATACACGAAGCTTCCAGAGTCGGTTTCGAGATTTCTCCAGACAGTTTTCGACTCTATGCGCGTGGTATAAAAGCCACGCTAACCGCAGCGACCGACAGTTCGGTTTTAATTTGAGTAAAGTGTCGTTAGTTCTAGTGTAGATTTTAACTCGACTAGCCGGTGTCATAATTATAATATATTTTGATCCACATTCAACGTAGATTTCCCGTCAAGTGCCGTGTATAATTGTGTTGTGAAATCGTAAGTAAAACTGTTATTAATTTTATCTACATATTTTATCAATTATTTTTGGTAATTAATTAGGAACTGTAATTGGTAGACATGGGCGTTTTCGTTATATCACCAAAACCGTTACACCGCTCTTTAGTAAGAAAGAGAAGAAACGAATATCAATCCATTCAGTTGTGTGCACGGTTTTGCGTTTTGGTTATATCGTTTGCAGTTTTCATAACGTAGGTATTCTCGCGCGTGTTTTGATATCGTCTCGATAATATAGATATCATAGTTTTTGTAATATCGGTTATGTGCAACCGTCATATCGATATGATACGATATGAAACTCATATCGGTTATTAGTTACGTTTTGATATATCGAACTCATGCCTAGTAATTGGTTTTAGGTGCTGTGGTAATCCTAGTCAGGATTAAAACGCAACATGGACATGCCAGGAACTAGTAAAAAACGTAAGGTTAAAGATGAAAATCGGCAGTTTCAAGAAATTTGGACTGAGAAATACTTTTTTGTATGGTCGCATAACAAAGTCGTTTGTTTAATTTGCAAGAATTCTGTTGCGATTGCAAAGGAATATAATGTAAAAAGGCACTATGAAACGCAGCATCCTACTTTTACGAAGTTTACAGGCGAATTAAGAAAGCAAAAAGTTTTGTCTTTAAAACGGGAGCTTATTGGTCAACAAGCTATGTTTACAAAACCCATTCAAGATACAGAAACAGCTACAGAAGTTAGTTATGAAATTTCTCGAATGATAGCAAAGCGGAGTCGCCCCTTCAATGATGGGGATTTTGTAAAAGAATGCATAGAAATTGCCGCTAAGAAAATGTGTCCAGAAGCAGCAAAAAAGTTTGAGAAAATTCAACTGAATCGTATGACCATCCAAAGACGAATTATGTCTTTGTCAGATAATATTGCGGAACAATTAAATGAAAAAACTAAGATAATTGATTTTTTTTCATTAGCACTCGACGAATCCACTGATATTAGTTCCACAGCTCAACTTCTTATATTCATACGAGGTGTTACTCAAGATTTTGAAGTCTTCGAAGAGTTATTAGGAATGTGTTCATTGAAAGGTCAAACCAGAGGAGTTGATATACTCAATGTACTTTTGGACGAGTGTTCAAAAACTGATTTGGACTTATCGAAATTATCGGGAGTTTCGACTGACGGTGCTCCTTCGATGATTGGTGTCAATTCTGGGCTAGTTACTTTGTTGAAAAAGCATTTGCAAGAAAAAAACTTAAACGCTGAAGATCTCATGCAGTTTCACTGCATTATACACCAAGAAGCCCTCTGTTCTAAAAAAATTGAATTTGAAAATGTCATGAAAGTGGTAGTTTCGACTGTGAATTTCATAAAATCACGAGGACTCAATCACAGGCAATTCAAACAATTCCTTGATGACATTGAATGCGAACATGGAGATTTACTGTATTATACAGAAGTAAGGTGGCTAAGTCGTGGATTGACACTGGAACGATTTTTAAATTTAATAGAAGAAATTGATATTTTTCTGGCGGAAAAGCAAAGGGACGTCCCGGAACTTAAAAGTCCTGATTGGTTGTGTGATTTGGCTTTTTTAGTTGACATTACAAATCATTTGAATGTCTTGAACACACGGCTTCAAGGCAAAAATCAACTGATATCCCAGCTCTACGCACATGTATCATCCTTTCAATGCAAGCTGACACTTTTCAGATCGCAATTGAATTCTGGAAATTACAATCATTTTCCGAATTATAAGAAAATGGCTGAAAAATTCAAAAAAACTGCTATTAATTTCAGTTATGTAAAAAAGCTAGATATTTTGATTCAATCTTTTCAAGACAGATTTTCGGAGTTTAAAACAGTGAAACCTCTGTTGGACATATTTAGCAATCCTTTCACGATTTCAGTTGAAAATGCGCCAGAGTTAATGCAGTTAGAAATTATCGACATTCAGAACGACCAAGATTTACGCAACAAATTCAACGAAGGAGACTTGCTGAACTTTTACCGCTGCATTGATAAAAATACGTACAAAGAGTTGCGCATAAACGCTCTGAAATGTGCAAGCTTATTTGGTTCTACCTATATATGTGAACAAACCTTTTCAATCCTAAATAATAATAAAACAAAAAATCGAAACCGCCTTGCAAATGAAAGTTTGGAAGCAGTTTTACGTGTTGCTACAAGTAAATTTGAGCCAAATATAAAAAAGATTGTAAGCACTATGCAGTGCCACGCTTCAAATTAATAAATTCTTTTTCAATTTGAATACATTATTATCAATTTTTCATTGTCTTTAATTACCTATACTTCTGGTGGCCCACCATCAGTTCATAATTTGCCCGAGTGGCCCCTAGTCTTAATAAGTCTGTGCATCCATGTTTTAAAACAACATATAATATAACCTTTTGACTTTAGACTATTTCAAGCTCATTATATAGGTGATGTAGGTACACGCGTAGAAAGTAGAAATAAATATAATATACGAATACATTATGTATTAAGCGTACATACCTATAAGATACCTACTTAGTTACTACTACAACTAATGCCGTGAGAATGCGTTGCACAGTGCGTATTCGTATTTGATTTGTGGCTTTTTAATTGACATAAATATGTAAAAACAAACATTAGATAAATATTTCAATGATCGCATCACTAGCTCACTAGCACTAGCTAAGATGTTTTTACTGCAAATAGGAGAAAGAACTTTGATGAAGTGAACTCTATAAAAACGCATTCTCTCGACGGCCGCACTGTACTGTAGTTCAAAATACATTTATCTTACAATTAGTAAAGTAAGGTAAACATATATTTAATGCAGTAAAAGTTTAACACATTACAATATAATGAAGTATTGGTATAATCAATGTTGCCAACCAACTATACCTGCGACGCGTGACCAAAATGCTGGCACATATTTGGCTCGACGAATCAGCATTGCAATTCAACGTGGCAATGCTGCTAGCATTCCGGGCACGCTGCCAGCCGGTAGGTAGCGGGTTATAACATTTGAGTTATCTATGGCTACCAATAGCTAATGGATGACTCAAATGTTATTGTAGTAGCTGCAGTGTTGTAATTAGTTATTAGTGTTTTATTTTAATAAAGGCATTTGCCCCATGAAGAAAACTATACCTTGTCTCGGGCTGACAATCTCTCTTCCTTTTTTTACAATTAAAAGGTTCTATAGCTTAATAGTAGGTTCATACGATATTACATGCATAATGATTTAACTATAGGTACAAATGCTTAGACTATATACTGTTGTGAGTGTTCAGTGTTTTAGTTCTGCTAATTTTAAGTTTTATTATATTATTGCGATAAGTATTTGTTCTCTCTTCCTATAGTTTCTGAAATAAAGCCACTTTTAAGGTTATTTTTACCATAGTATTTACTATGATTAAATAATTCAGTACTTTTGTTTATTTTGCTATATAAATAAAGTCCTAAAAATGAGTAAAGTCTGCGTTTTAAAATTATATTAGTATCTAAATTCTGAAGACCTAGTTTCCCTCGGTGGTTACGTGGTCGCGCTATGAAGTTCCTTTTAGAGAAAAATAATTTTCTAAATCAAATTATTGTTCATTATTTTTAAAACCAGATGTCAATTCTTGCAACCGAGCTATACCATTTTTTTTATGATTACACTGAATCCCTCTCGAACGAATCGCGCATTTGCTACGATCATACATCTGTTTTTTTCGGGTGAGTCATAACTTAGAAAAAACTTATAAAAAAAACAAATAATCATACGGATTTAGGATCAAAGCACTGATAGTGGTAGCTGATAACACACTTATGAGTCGGCAAGGAAAATAAAAAGATCGACACATTGCACCGCTCCGCGGCTTTACACGTCTGTACCACCGTCTTTATAAGATACTTTATAGACCTACTTTTGCGACCACTATCTCATTTCATGGTCAGTGACGATGTGTCGTAGCTTTATAAACGTGCTAGACCTAGAAACTACTGAAAACCCGCCTGCTGTGTGCACCATGCGTGTGTACCGTGCTTACCGACTTTATGACGGTGTTGGCTTCACCAGAAGCTCAAGCCGTAGAGGGAGATCAAACCTGCATCAGCTGCCGCACACACCGCTAGGCTGTGTTCTGTTCAATAACGTCATTTGGATGATATGAAACATAGCATAGAGATATTCCAGTCTTCCCTTGAACGTTACCATTACATACCTTTCTCTTTGCAGGAATTAGAAGAGTACGCAAAGAATGGTGACGTGAAACTGAACCTGGCGTTCTCTCGGGACCAGGCGCAGAAGGTCTACGTCACGCATCAGCTCGAAGAGAACATGGACGAGCTGTGGGACATCCTCGGGAAACGCAACGGACACTTCTACATTTGCGGGTGAGTTAATATAATATACCTATACCCTTTTTTTAAACTTACGTTACCTTTAGCATTAGGAAAACTCTTCAAAAACACCATAATGCCTAAATACAAAGGGTTTCGAACAGTTAATGTTACCAGTGATGACTAACAGAATCTAAACGTGGTCTCTGATTGTGAGCCTTATAAGCACAACGAGGTATAGAGAGGGCTAAGGAACCCTGTGGTTTCTTTACTTACGCTATGGAATCAAGAATGAGGATGGATCCGTCGGACTGGGCAGCGCAGGACGGCTGCTGACCAGGCGAACAGACTACCTGACGAAAGGACTGCATGTATAAAGAGCGGAAATATATTTTACAGAAAAGATGTTACATTCTCTAAATCTTTGAAAAACTAATTTATTTCCACGTGCAGTGGTAGCCATCTTACTCTACCTGCCGACGTTCGTCTCGAAACCTCTTGCTTGCTACAAACGATTGATTTCTTGGATTTCTTCCATGTCACTATTTTTATTTATTATATTATATATTTATTAACTTTCACACAAGGTCTTCAGATTCCAAACTAGGCAGAGCCTGTACTATGATTACCTGATGACTGATATATATATATATACTTATATACATATACACACCCAGACACAGATCAAACAGACATGTTCATACACACAAATGTTTGACTTGTCCGGGAATCGAACCCGGGACCAGCGGCTCAGAAGGCAGAGTGCAACAAACTATGTTGAGGCGTCGAATAAAAATTGATGTACATGATTTTTACATTTTATGTTATAAATACCATAGCATAGAAACATTATAAATGTGTAGTCTACGGGTATTGATTGTTCGTAGTGTGTAACGACTTTTCGTTATATTTTTTTTAAGTTGCAATGTTTTGCAACTTAAAAATTTAACGGTTTTGCAAACTTCTATAACAATGTAACATTTCCGCTACCGCCAATTAATCATTTCGTGCAAAACATTTGTCTCAATTGATCCATGGACGTACGTGGTAAGGTACTAAGAATATCCGCCTGGCTAGCTTACCACCTTCAAGTTTGAGAAACTGTCACCAAAAACAAAGTGTGTTCGGGCAGCAGTGCCCGAATGCTTACTGAATCTCAAGATTCAGTAAGCATTCCTATCTAGTGTGATTACATCCTCGACCACATCTTCACTGACCATCAAGTGATATAGTGGTCAAACATTAGATCTATACGGTATAAAAAAAATGGACACTGTTGCGTGTCTATTTATTGCTAAAGAGGTGATATAATTTCGGAATGCTAATTAATCTTAACAAATGTTTCAGTGACGCAAAGAACATGGCTGTAGACGTGAGAAACATTGTGCTCAGAGCGATCCAAGAGAAGGGCGGGAAGACGGAGTCGGAGGCTGTGCAGTTCCTCAAGAAACTTGAATCGATGAAGAAATATTCCGCTGATGTATGGAGCTAAAAACATCATATATCCTGCTATGAACCTGTAGGCACTGAATAATAAATCCAAAATCGCTATTTTCTTAAATTTTTCGGTGAGTAAGCAGTGCCTTCAGGTGCGATTAGTTTAATTTTTATAGACTTACTTTACACTAGCACTGTAATGATGACTTTATATTGAAACGCGTGATGTTGGTAGTAAGTTGTTGTTCAAACAAACTAACTAAAATTGTTTTAAGTAAGAATGTTGTGATTTATTCTGTACAATGTATTTTGGCAACTCGGCAAAATATTTTATATTTCCTTCCTACAACTCATTGCATTATTGATGTTGTTAATTTAAACAGACTTAAGATTTTTGCCTACATTATTATTTTTTGTATTATTGATATTGTTTGAAAACCCTAAATGAGAACTATGTTAAATAATGTCTGTTATTAAAACTGACGTGCTTTTGGCACATTATGAATGTATAAAACACGGGAATTACTCACGTAGGAAGTTAGAGGGTCCCGATTATAGTGTCGACCACATTCTATGAGTGAAAGGCGAAGCGCGAGTCGGTCCGCGAGTATGCTCTCCTTGAAAAAAAAACCACCAAATGTGGTCGAAACTATCTGACTTACTACGTAAGTAATTCCCGTGATTTATATATTCATGATTAATTCATAGGCTTTTCAAAAATGTAGTAAAAAGCTCAGGAATTATAAAACGGTCTAGCATGAAAAACGTTGTATTTTAAGTTTTGGCACAAATTTGTATAACATGTGAAAAACTGTAATTAGATCTTTTTATTAGTATGCGGATACTTTGAAGTAAAATAAGTCATCATATTATTTGGTACCATTTAAAAATAGCCGCAATGAAATAAACCTGCTATAATATGAAAGATGTCATTGCTACCAGTTATACGAATTTGTTATTTAACCAAATCAGGATAAGAGCTATTGCATCTTTTTTAATTGCGACTAGCAATTGCAGTTTGAACAACAATGACCACCAATGTCAACATTGAGTTGTGATAAATATTTTTAAAATGTGGCGAAGTCGAAACAAAATCGCTCAATTCAATACAATTTTTGTGACTCGTACACGGTAATCGTTTCCATGTTTTGATTAATCATAATATAAGCACGTGTTGCTGTTGATATTTCAAGGATATTGTTATCTGTTTCATCTAAATGTTGTCTTGAAGCGAACAGGGTAGAATCAATGCTGTAGCTATAATACAGATTTGTATTCAATGTTTATTTGTTATTTTAGTTCGTTTTTTGGCATAAGTGTGTACAACAATAAGTGCTTGCATTGCATTGACATTTTGGGTGGAACTCACCTTCAAATTTTTGTAGGAAAAAATAGGTAATTGGTGCAATTTGATCCTCACCGTCAACCGACACTACCGTTCTGTCGCTTTGCAAACTAACCTATTAGTAGAAAGAAACATATCCCCGTAAAATGTTCATAATGAAGGAATACATTCAAACTGCTAATAGATTACTTCTAAGTATAGCTTAGTAGGCAAAGTAGGCGTAGTTGGCAAAGCGGCAGGATTCTGTAATCGTGAGCTGAAGGTCCACTAGTAGCCAATTTAGTTCAAAAATTTGAACGTGAATAAGCCTTTGGTTACATTACCTTGTTTTATCATCCTCTCGATACGTTGTTCAATATTTAATGTACTATAAGTATAGTTTGTATCGAAACGAAGATACTGACTTCGCTGAATATAACCGCAATTTGTTATTTGAACCAAATATGTATAAAGAATACAAGTAAGGAAAATAGGAAAATAATAGGTCCAATTTTGTTACCTTTCTGAGAACAAATCTCCGAATTTGTGTTGTTTTATTTAAGTAAATGGCTGTTGTATTGCGTGTAAATGTAATTATATTGTTGAAATATCATAAATATATAATATATAAGTGGACTGGGGCATTTAGGTGTAATTTTATTTAAATTTTTATAAATGTAGTATTTTTTAATGTTTGTTTTATTTTAATCTCTTAAATATGTTATTTATAAGTTATGCTTTCACAGTGTTGGTGCATGCAGTATACAATTACTAAGTAGTAAGTATCAGATTATTAAAAAAGAATTACATTCGTGTCGACCAAAAATTAAAAGAAGGTTGAATATTTTCATAAATTTGGTCTAATGTAGCCATTACTCAATGCAAGATATGGTGGCGACTACCGTTTTTTTGGTATTTACTGAAACCAATAAATTCAACGTCAACTGCTGCCTATTATCTCATTGTGTCTAACCAAAGTTACATTTTCTGCCATTAAATATTTATTTGGTACATACAGTCCACAGAGCGTCGTTTCTCAGTTTTGGGACGTCAATTCTGCCATGAAGAATTTGGCAAAATTTGGTCGGATACACGAAAGGTGGTATCATTTATACCATTATCCCGCTTATACTTTAAGCCCCAATTTGCACCTTTACTAAGATAGGTGGTCCCAAAGTAAAAAAAATCTTAATTTTTCTACACTACTTCCACTGCTTCATCTTAACAATTACAATTGGTATACCGTTATATTATTCTATATCTAGTTCGCTGGCTGCACGCTTCTGTGAAGGCTATATAAGTGCAGAAAGCAATTAATATAATTGTATAGACCCGTGGCTAATGTTACCCGAAGATTGGGTATTTTTTCTTTCAGCAGGCCCACAACAGCTTTCCATATTCCCATGGGCTTATGAGAGGTAAAGAAAGACTGTTCGAATATTGATGCGATTGCTTTTAGGAGCCTATAGGGTTGATAAAACTAAAGATAATATTACCGACAATTCTTAATTTACATCAGTCATGAACCTATTTATTAAAACCCGGAACTTAGAAATAAGTTTTCGTGTGTCGATAATTCGCAAAGTTGTGTACCTACCCTAACGTAAATTAATAAAATCACTAAAAAACATTGTACTCACTAATGGTGGAGTTCACCAAAGTTTAAAACGCCGATTATCAATTTAACCGTCGGTCAAACAGTTTTTCCATACAGTTAACCGACGGTTCATTGATAATCGGGAACTCAGGAACTTAGTCCCTTTATTGTGAAGAAAAAAGCGAAGATTGTACTGGAACGGAATCGACAGAATGTTTTAAGCTTTTTTCGCCAGCAAATCATGTCAGTTTTTATATTAATTTTGACTTATTTAACGCCAAGGACCTCCGTGTGTCCAGATAATGATACTCAAAATAGTTATTACCCACTCAATAATTAAGCATATGGGCATTCGATATAACACAGGCACGGGCATAATATTCAATCCGGAAGCATCGATACTGCCATGACTAGAAAACCGAAGACAAACCAAAGGCGAGTGGTGTATTCCCTGTCGAACATAATCTCAGCCATAGGACGTCCACGGCGGTCCCGCACAATAGGGTTTTTTTATACTGTTTATATATACAGTATAAAAAAACCTATTATGCGGGACTAGCGATTGACCACATGTCACTCGATGGTCAGTGTCGATGTGGTCGAAGATGTTATCACGCTAGATCTAGAATGCTCCCTGGCTCTCAAGGACTGCTGCCTGAACACTGTGTGTTTGGTGACAGTTTTTCAAACTTGAGAGTGGTAGCTAGCCAGGCGGGTATTCGAGAGTACCCTACCATCATGCTGGGAATTTGATAACGATGTTACCTTCACCGGAAGAAGCATGTTGTTGCTGGGGATTGAACCAGTGTCGCGTCAGTTCGACAGGCGACGCTGTACATTCCTTCACTCGAAGCCTAGCTAACCCGTTATATTATCTTAATCATCTATTACTAAGATAAAAAATGTGAAAACTTAAATCATGTGTGGGCAGTTCCTTTGAACGCTCTAGCGTTAGGTATATTAAAAAAAAAGTTGATATATTATGTATATAAATGTTAGCAAATGAAAATTCGAAGAAAACACACATGTATATTCTTTGTCAATCTGACCTGTACACTATATTCCGTAACGGTTGTATTCCACATTTGTGATTATTGAAGAAATCGTTTGTTGTTTCATTCATCCTGATCTCGGAGGTACAGTCTGATGTCCAGGATGTCGAATTAGCTTGGCTCTTAGGCAAGCTCAAAGCAGGTGTCGCGGACCGAAGAGGAAATAACGACAAGGGCTCATAAATTAAAGAAAGTTGTATTTTTAAAACGATAATTTAATGATATAACTGCAAATATATTAGTCTATTTACAAAATAAGGACGTCAACAAAATGCAAACGCGGGGCCAGTAGTATGTACTTCAATTACCGATAGAATTCTTTTAACCACCGATACAGTTACACCAAAGTTATGTAAATACGTATTAAATACATCACAACTGACTTATTACTTTCGACACCTAAAAAATTCTAAAAATAGATGGTCAAAACCACTACCTAATTTATCCTAGGAAAAGCTTGCCAAATGTACTACTACAACAACTACTCATACAAGAAATTAATCTATCAAAATCAAACACTATCCATTCAACTTATCAAAATACTGAATTTACTTAACGGAACAATGAAATATGAAATTCTTTTAAAATTTCTTTTTACCATATACACTAATTATTAAAATTCAACAAGTCAGGATACACAAGTGCTCATTATAATTTGTCTACAACCAAAGATCACCGGAAGCCCGGAAACGCAGACACCTGAATTCAGGAGACAATTTAATGTTTAGTGCCATCTGTTAGTAAGAAATGGAAGCACTGACGACACATTTCTATTCTACAGACTAGAATATTTGCAGTAAATAGTTAACATTTATTTGTCAAACATAAGAAATTAATCAGGAAGTAACGTTACCCAAATTCAATTCAAATAAAAAATTCATTGAAATAATATTTCGTACCATTCCTATAATGTGAAAAGTTTAAGGTACAATATCATAAGTGAGGTGCCTTCTGAATGCCACGTGTCACCTTTATCACCAATACTTAATATATAACAAAAAATATAGTATCTGAGAATTGCTGTTACACTGCAAACATTCTAGCCACAGAAGCCGCGCAATCATAAAAGGACAAATATGCCGTGCCACGTGTTTCGTTAACATGTGCGAAGTCCTTGGATATCGTCTGACATCGCCAGATATATCGTGTCGAACTTAATTGATGACCAAAAACATTTGTGAAGTCTGGCAACGTCGCACGACTTCCCTGAAGGAGTTTGTAGTACATAATTTGTCCTATAGTGAATACGTGACTACACAATGAAGAACACGAATGAAAATCTTTCATACCGGTGTTTCGACGGGCACACAAGTTCCATAATGTATCTTCTTTTTACACATTATCTACAACATCGAATAATTTGTACATAACTATACATTTCAGTCTTTACGCACAACGAGAAACAATATGCATTAAAATTAATGTGAGGATACATTTCCATCTGTTTCTACACTTTGCGACTTACGTCTGTCACATAGATAGCACTGAGATCCAAAGGCACATCGTAAACGGCACATCAGCCAGGTGTTTGGTTTATAATCATTTATTTGAGTAATCTTCATTAGACACAGGATTTTATACAGAATTTTGGCACCTAGGATCAACATAAATAAGTACAAAATTATTTTTCGTCGATGGGTTCAATTATATAGTTTACAAATGCAGAAGTCCACTTCAATGAGTAATGTTTTATAATGAGCATCCTGTACTTCTTCATATAAGTTCACTATGAAATCGCCATTAATACATTTTATAATTATGAACCGATTGGTACGGTGGCGCCGGCCGGCGGCCGAATGTTTCATTGGGGGTACGTAATTTTCCTTTATTACGAAATAGATGCAATAACTTAATATTTACACAGACATCGGAAAGAAAACGAAACCATTAACTAATTAAGAGTATATTAACTCTTCATTCCTAGTCATGAAAAATTGTTGCCAATATAGATAGAACAATGGATATTTCACGTACAAATTTGGCACGATCGTTACATTTTATGGAAAATTTATTTATGAAATCTGTCGTATTAGTATAAGTAGTCCAGGAAACATCAACATTCATAGTTTTTGTTTAAGACTTTTTAAATCTTCAGTTAATAAATGCGGAAATGAACAATCCAAATCCAATCTAACAATCATAACCGGTATAGGCTGTTCTCCATTTCGGATTTTATCCCAAACTGTTGAAACATTTCACATTTATGAAATAATTAAATTATCGCTTTTTTGGCGTTTCATTCACAATGAGCGAGTTGAATGTTTTAAAATATTAAATGGCGCTTTTTTTATTACCATTGTATACGTACCCCTAATCATATTTATAGATAAGTATATAGTATATCAATAAATTTCTTATGTGGGAGCTAAGACGAACGAGTATCTGCATTATAATTATACATCAGTTGGATTGACTTAACGTGTGTTACATTAAGCCTATTCGCATCATAATACGCTACTTTAAAAGCAATGCAATGTAACAGATTGCAAATAGTAATTATCAAAAAAGTACAACTACATCAAAATAATTAAAACGTAGCGTTCTATATAAAATAAACATTTATTAATTTATCATCTACGTGTCAACACTTAGAAGTGAGACTGAGCGTAGTAATAGTGAGACAATTGTAAGCTTGTATGTTCATGTAGCCCGTGTAGTCTCTAGTGTGAAACATATATGTACATGTGTCAATTAAATGAAATGCAATATTTATCTCAATATACAACTAGTCAGCGTCATGAGCGGGAGTCAGAAGCCAGCTCACGAGTCGGGCGGGATCTCCCACTCGGCCAGGCCGCGGTCTACCAGCTCGCGGTTCAGGAATATTACTTGCTGAAACACACAAAACGACGCACAATTGAACACTTGCCAACATTTCAAAATGTTTAATTTCGTAAGGACCTTGATCTTTTAGCGACGTAGTCTCTCATTGATCTTTAAAAATAATATATGTTTATAGTAGACGGCCTTTGGTTAATTTGCTTGAGGTCATTTGCGACATCAATCAACAGGCCGCGGTCCGCGCTCGACTCAGGTGTGTAAACTTGATTTACAATAATCCAAATTATGTAAGCCTTCACACAATCGTAAGCGTGAAGGTTCATGTGTTATGTCGATCGAAACGAATGCTAATGCGTCTATAGATATAGTAAGTCACGTGGCGTGGCGATCACGCGCCAGCCGGAAATATCTTCACAATTATCTTTAGAGTGAACAAAATATTTAGGTTTCTGTTCCTAACGCCAGTGAAGTATAAATAGTACCGTAGTTATTTATACCAAGGTCTGGGGTCAACGAATCATTCAGCCACGTTTTCTCCGTCATGTGATTGTAGAAAAGGTAAATAAGTAACATTATTAATGGCATAGAGAAAATCATTTCATTAGAGCTCAGTCAAGGCGACGGCATAGCTTGGAGAATAAGCATCACTATTACATACGCAGTTTTTATTCAATTATGTAATATGAATTATTAATACACTTGAAACGTTATGATAAGCAATCTATTGTGTATTTTTTAAACGCAACATTAGATGCAATAGATAATTACATAATCATTTAAACTGTGAACTGTGATAAGATTTATGTTTGGTAATAATCATAAATAAAACAGTTATCAACACATGTAATGAATATTTAAACATGTTTGACAATGAGTATTTTTATCAAAGGATAAAAACACATATTAGGATTTTTTAAGCAGTCCACTGTACTGTTTGTTACATCCTTACCACAATAGTGGCCGATTTTGCATCGATTCCACCTTATTATTTCTGGAGTGAAAGTATGGCACCACCGAGCCAGTCGATTCCCACCTCATATTTGAACTTCCTGTGGTACAACCGATAGCATGGGCACTTGCGACGCTCACCTGCTAGCTAATACTACCGCCCACGAGTTTGAAAATCTGTTACCACATATTGCGTTCGAGCAGCTGAGGGCCTAGAGGGCCAAAGAAACATTCTACAAGCGTTAACGCCAGAGAAAACATAAAAAATGCATGAGTTTGACACTTCAAAGCGATATATCACTTGATCAACGATAACAAATATTCATCATTAGCGGTTAGAGAAAGAGAAGCGATGCATCTATGCCCGCTGTTCTCGAAAACCATTCAACAATCTAGGTCTAGGAAGATTCGGCCACATAGATCACCAACTGGCTTGGTGGTGAAAGGTGAAACGTTAAGAGCTATAAATAATGTAGTTGGGCGTGACGCGGCCGTACGTACCTGTGGGCTGAGCGTGAGGTAGAGCTGCACGAGCGGCAGCCCGGTCTCCCCGTACCCCGCCACCTGCGCGTGCAGCAGCTGCCCCGCTGTCAGCCCCGCCATGATGCGCAGCGCCTCGCCGCTCCACTCCGCCTCTGCAACCACATACACCACGCTTTACTTTATTTCTATACAAGGTAGAAAAATCAATAGGGTCTGAAGAGAAACCACTTTAAATAAGTATCTAAGATAAATTATTTTACTTAAGACTAGAACTGTTCACTTTCTACTAGTACCAGTAAACACATTATAATTTTCTCAATCTCTAACATCCAGACATTATGAAGTACAAACTTGCTAATATCACTCATAAGAACCTTGTTTAACTCAAATGAGTAAACGCTTTTATTGATAATAATAACTTCTAGCACATTTCCTTACACTCGCTTGTACGAAAAGGTTAAATATTTAAAGTTTCACTTTGTTTGCAACGCAAACTGTAATTTAGAAAATTAATGTTGTTGATTGTGTATTTTATTTGTTCTATTTGAAAGACCAAATGTTTATTAGTTAAATTGTATCCTGAACAATAATCCTATCCATTAGTAGAATAAAATAGCGAGGGTTTATTTTAGATTTTTTACCTGGTTTGATTCTCTGTTCAAGTAAGCTTGTCGAGAAATCAGAGAATACAGTTTTTTAAATATGTACGATTTTACCTTTTTTCACTAAAATAATGAATCTAAAATTTGAACTGGTTTCCCTACAGGACTCATTGTTTTTTTGTACTTTGTATTTATTGTCACTATTTTCTCTTGGTTCATTTTGCTCTAGCAGTAAGTAAGCAAAGGTAAGTTTGTAAGCAGTACTGGGGTCTCCATTACTGCTTACGACGATATTAGTGCATCATTTTGTATTGCCGGTGATTCTGATATGACCATTTAAATCTAATAATATATATCCAACTATGTGTACTTTTTTGTTGTTATAACTCACATGGTTTTGACACATTATGAATGTTATAAGACACAGGAACTATTCACGTAGTAAGTCAGAGGGTGCCGGTTATAATTTCGACCACATTCGGTGGTCTTATTAAAGGAAAATACGGGGAGCTCGTGGACGCGGTTCGTCTAATTATAGTTATTCCCGTGTTTCATACATTCATATTATGTATACATAATCTCACTCTTTTTTGTTATTTATGTTCTTACAATAAAAGAAACCACTTTGATTTTTTGATGTAGTGAAACAGAATTGGAATGGTGTGTCTTGTGTCTTCATGACAACAATTGTGAAAATATTGGTTTTTGTGTAAATCCTTTATCTACAATTTATCAAAAATAATTAATGTAAATAGACGAAATTTAAATGGAACTTGCGAGAACTCTATCATATGCATAAATAATTATCATTTCAAGTCATTTAAAAGTGGTATATTAAGGATCGACATCAAAACCAGTCGGAAACGCGGAAATTTTCCGCTTTTATGCGGAAATATAACATCGGCGTAATAGTTTATTTATAATTAAAATATCTTCATGAATGTGTCAAGGTAATTAAAGTAAAGGTACATGACATAAGGTAAGCACCATTCGATCATCAAATTTTAAATGGCTTATTGTAATTGTATTCTTGATATTTATTATTATATTGACATTTGCGTGATTTTATATCAATCTCTTTTAATTTAAACGAGTTATTTATTTAAATATTTGACTTTAAGGGATGTTTTAATACTATAAACATAACATATTTTAAATACAATAATTATAAATGCATCTTTTTTGTACACCCCGGTGATACGTCACAGCCGGCCATTTTTTTTAAAGATAAGACCTATTTATTTCCTTTGACAATGCAATATAAGTATTTAGATTTGAGTTTCATGAACATTCACTAATCGCATATAGTCTGACCGACAACTGTCTCCATTGCAACCCGTATTCCTGTTTCTTACGTCTCTGTGAATGTTGCCATTGTTTCGGATCAATGACCCAACTAACCAGCCTGTGAAGATAAAATATGAGAAAGATGAATTACCAACCATTATTAGCTGGTTTGACGAAAGCCAGCAGCGCCTCTGTCGCCTGGAAGGGCAGCGTCATGAAGTCCGAGCGGATCTGCTTGAGCTGATCGTTGTCGACCGTGAGGTAGCCGCCGAAGTCGACAAGCTTCACGACCGTCGTGTCCGCCTCTTCGTTAGTGGCGACCACTTGCGCGCGGTACCAGTTGTTTTCGGTTGGCGCGGCGCAAATTGAACCCTCTAGGGACCAAATCCATAGTTTTATTCAATGATATGGAGTTATTTATCTATTATATTCACATTATCTTCTAATATTTAAGTATAAAAATCTCGTATCACAGTGTTTGTTATTGTATACGTAAACAGTAATAAAAACTATGACTAATAACAGATATTAAAAATACGGAAAGTAATTCAACACAACTTTTCAGATCCCTGAAACCCACACTAGGATAATCCTGTGTTATGGGATTCAGTACCGCCCAATATGTTATACCTTTTAATTAGTGATGATGAATATAACTTTCAACCAATAAATTAAACTAATATTTCAAAAAAAAAAAATTCAATAAACAAAATTAACAATATTGAATAAAAATATCATATCAACTTCAAGTTTCAACGGTACTCACATCACGCATTACGAAAAAACATAAATGCATTGAAATTTAAACTTAAACTGGTTACTAATAGGGGACATTTTTGTTTGTTAGTTATAATACGACCGGACTAAAGTCAGCTGGTAGCAGAGGTAACATTTCAACCATGTAATAAATTTATTTGTTGTTACGTTATTTTAACTTCATTCTATTTTATGCTCTATCGCCCTCACTATAGTGATGTATATTTATTGCAAAACAAAGTAAATTGATATTTTACAATAAGTTAATAGTGTGATAAGTGTGTAGGAGCTGATAAAGTAGCAAATTTATAAATATTGGTTTTAAAAGGAGCTAAATAAAATCAAGTACATACTTGCGGTATTTTTTTTTGTGTTATGTTTATTGTTTAATAATTATTTTACTAAAATAATGTAAAATAAATACTAACCTAAAAATAATGTAAAAATAAATAAATAACTAAAAATAATAAAATACAACTTATTATGTAAATACTTTGCACATTAAATAAATAACATAAATATACCTAATATATTTTAAAAATCTCATAAAGAAGCGAATGCGAATATAATATAATAATAGCTCCTAAGCTTGTTCAAGTATAATATAAATCAAGTTAACATAAAATGTAATCCTCAAATTGAATAAAATAATCAACATCAATAACATCAACCAAAACCAAATCTCGTACTTGATGAATAATATTAACTAATATTTTAATAATATTAAATTAATAAAAATATTAATATTTTTTTATCAATTCACTGTTAATCAATGTTAGTCACAACTATTTGTTACAGCCATTTGTACTTTTAATTTACCTACAATGACAAAAAATACAAAGGAGGAAAAAAGAAGAAAAAAAGTCAAGAAGTCTAATGCAGAGAGTACACATAACAATTATTGTTATTTTAAGTAGAGGCATGGCTTCGCTAATTCTCAGGAAGTCAAGTTGATACACATTTTTACATTTCTCTGTTATGTATGAGAGATAGTTTAAAATATATACCAGGCAGCTTCACAGTTTATGTGAAGTTATCATCAATATCACTGGAAACTAACTTTACTCAACCTAAACAGTTTACCTCTTAAACATATTTGATATTTCATCAACATTGTTGCAGCTCTAAAAACATAAATACGTAAATGTTATCACTGATACAAGAACAGTATGTTGCAATAATAAATTGGGATCTCAGGAAAACATTCGCGAATGTTCAAAAATCAGGTCGATGTAATAATACAATATGCATTCGAGTTCCGTGCGCAGAAGCGGTATGTAGGTGCAACTTTTAAAACTGACCTACACATCAATAAAATTCAGCCCTGACATTTATTAATTGTTGTTTTGCTTAACATTTCACTGTGAACAAGTATCGAACAACATTCTACTCAACACGAAAGATTTAAAGAGAAAATAATGAAATAATAACCATAAATAAAAGCTGGACGTCAATCGAACTAATAAGTAGCACCGGATCATACCAGACCTCGACGTAAAAAAATAAGTCCAGTGCAAGACCAGTTCACTTAAGTCAATGCTATGTCGTAAACGTAATACGTGAACTGGTTTGGAAATTACCTTTCACAGGGCGCGGCAAGGCGGGTACATCCGGGCTCTGGTAAGTGGAGGCCATGAGGCGGTGCAGCGCGTGCAGCGAGGGGAAGGTAGGGTGCAGCGGCTGCTGCAGGAAGAAGTGGCCCGCGCTCACCAGGCACGTCAGAATGGTGTCGTTGTTCACGGATTCCACAAGCTGCAACTGACACATTCAGCATACAGCGCTCGCAGATTTCATTGGAAACTTAATGCGAAGGTCAATCACTCATAGTAGGGTACTGTAGTACGAATTGTTTTAAGACAATGTGAAACAAATTTTATAAAATAAATTATAACTTATTATTACTTATTAAAGGTCTTATCTCTAAAAAGAAAAATATTATTAGACATATATATAATTATAGCATTTAGATACTTGTCGTTTTATCAGTGCAAATTAAAATGTTGTGCTGTTCCAGGGAATTATTTGTAAATTATGCATAGATATTCCTTCCAGAACGATGAAATGGACAGAGAATGTGTGGAAATATACCGAAATATTCGAAAATGGAATGCAGCTCAAGTATCGTATTTTGAACCTCGCCTCAATAGCTAGTAACCTCGCCTCAATAGCTAGTTATTGCACACCACATGCTGGCACAGCTTTTGCTTTCACGCACAGCACAATCGCTAGGTATGGAGCCGGTCCCAAGCCCGGACAAAGAGGGAGGGCACTTGAGGGGGTGGGGAGCGCAATATTTCAACTCATACGTTGGTATACTGGGCTCTACACTCCCTTCCAGAGGCTACCTGTGGCCTGCGTACTTTCTTGGAGGGCGACTCACCGCTTGTGTTTCTCGCAGTGTACTCCCCCGCCAAGACCACGCGAAAGATCAGGGGGAAAGTAGCTTGGGCAACCGCTTTCACCATTGCTTTTGCGCCCACTAACATGGAGAGATCTTTTTATTCACAGGAAAAGTAAAACTATAAATATGGAAAGCAAGAAAATGGAAATAGATATGCCCTGCAACCCGGCCAGCACCCGGCGCCCTCCGGTACCCGGGCCGGACGGTGAGAAATTGGTTACCGAAGGCGACGGCGGGGTGGAGTCCCAGGCCTCGTCGACCGCATCTGCTACTGGACCGTCGTCAGCGACAGCAGAAGCGACTAAGGTCACACCTGGACCAGTGCTCAAGAAGGATGGGGCGCGGTACAACGCGCGCAAGTCCCGGCAGCAGAAACGCATGCGTGAATCTGCAGCGGTGGTCGCGGCTGCAGCGACGAGAGCAACGCCGGACGCTATGTTGGAAGGTAACGGGCAAGGTAGTGGGAAGCCCACAGGGCCTAACACTACCTTGCCACAAAAACTACACGGAGGCAAAAACTTCCGCAAAAAAATGAAGGAGCGAGCAAGGCGTGAAAACGAGTTGATCGACGCCTTCTATCAGCAACAGCGGGAAGGTGTGGTGAAGATGCCCGACGTTGCGACCTTTGCACCGGCCGTTGCGGTATGCTTGGCACGCATCGACCCGCGATACGAAAACGTGGCTGAGGATGAGACCGGGGATCCAGGCATAGCAGTGACCACCCCGTTTGCGACCGCACCTGGAAAGGCATGCGGGTCGCGTGAGGAGGTGAAAATCCGAGAAAGGCAAGACACCGCGCCTGCAAAGGACAGCAGGTGTCGCTTACTATCGGAGAACGCTGTGGAGCCGGACTTGGTCACTCTGGAGTCACGGTCAACCCTAAAAACGGCGGAGGCCGAAAACACTTTATACCTCTACAAGAGGAACCTAACCAAAACTGAAATGGTGACCGCCGACACTCCTGGGACTTCGCACTCTGCCCACCCTCCTATTAGACCGACACCGGGCCCTGCCAAAGGCAAGGGTGTGGGAAAGGGCCGAACGGGGAGAGATAGGGCAGACAACATAGTCTCAGGGGTCGCGGTAGCTACAGAGGTAAAGCTAGCAGAAGATGCTTCTCGGGGGGCGAAGAGGCAGCGAAGCACCGACCAGGTATCACCCTCTGGGTGCATGGCAGCCGAGAAAAAGGTCTGCTTGGAAGGTGGAACCGCTGCTCCTGTCGCCACACAGAGAGCAGTTTTTAAAAAACCGGGGGCAGACAGTACAGGTGGCTCGTCCTCGTATGCCGAGGCTGCCAAGACGAACCGCATGGTTGTCTTGACAAAATCTGGTGTACCGATGGACGGATACCGCGCTACGCTCCTACGCAAAACGCTTGAAAAGGCGCAATACGCTGTCTTCAAGAGCAACCAAGGCAAGCCAAAAGCGGAAAGAAGGATGCCGAAATGCATGCTACGACCGCAGTTGGTGCGCGGCGGTCTTAGAGTCGTTCCAGAGGATGAATTTACACTCTCGTGGCTCACTAGTACGGTTGAGCAACTGCCACACCTGTGGGAGGGATCCGGGGGGTTTAGAATCATCCCAGAGAATGAACTGCCGCGATACCATACTGGGGTCATATATGTCCCTGACCTTGGGGAAGACAGAGAGGACCGGACCCGATGGCCATACATCCTGAAGGAATATCTGTCTGACCTAAATCCAGAGGTAAACATGGACAGATGGCCCATCTTCACTCATCTAGTGAGGGAAAGAGGCGAATGCTACAACCATGTTCTTGTGATGGGTATTCCGCCACAGGACATGGAAGAGCTTAAACGCAGGCGCTATCGTCTGCATTATACGATGGCAAAAATTTTCGTCAAGGTAAAAGGAAATATAGCGGGAAACACCACGACAAATGCTCCCGGGGCTTCGGAAGCGGGAACTGCGGCAGATGCCGGGAATGGTGGGACCGCAATGAGCGTTGACGTCGAAGCTCAGAACGATACGGATCCGACCGAAAATATAAATTTTACAAATGAGGAAATGGAGAAACTGTTAGACGTTGGCGAGGATGGCGGGGAGGACATTGCAGGAGAGTTTATGGCTCTGAATGTGTTCTCACCGCTATCACTTGCGGACTCGGAGCAGCTCCATTTCCCCTCTGTAGAACGTCAAAATTAGTCGACGATCCTCAAGATCTCCGTACTATTTTAATATATAAAATCTTTTAGTTGTAAAAATGGATAGTACAAATAAAATAAACACACAAAACATATAATAGTAATAGTAACAACCGCCCAAGTAGTGGCAATACTCACCTTCCAGGTAACAGTAGGAAAATTAACATAATACAAGCCAACCTCCAACATAGCGACTCAGGCTCTGCTACTCTTCGAAGAAGCCTGGAGGAACAACCACACACAATAGCACTGGTCCAGGAGCCTTACCTTACTCATGGCAAGGTATGTTATTTCAGCTCCTTGCAGGGAAATGTCTTTGTTCCCCCCGTACAACACAAAATACGGACTTTCATATATGTACCAAAACTTTTCAGAGCATCCTTGGTGACGCATCTGTGCACGGATGACCTCACAGTAGTTAAACTAGAGACCGGCTTAGAAGGTAAGCTCGGTACTATACTTATAGCGTCGGTGTACATGGATTGTAAAGCAGAAGCACCCCCGCCAGAACTGGAAGAACTGATGAAATTCTGCACAAACAATGACATAGACTGTGTGTTAGGATGTGACTCAAACTCTCATTGTACTGTTTGGGGCTGCCCTGACACAAATGACAGAGGTGAAAATGTACTTGAATTTACACTAAGACATAACCTAAGTATTCTAAACCAAGGCTCAGAACCTACTTTTGTAACGTCATGGGCCAGGACAATAATTGATATTACATTAGCAACAAACGACATCGCTGAGATAATTAGTGATTGGCGAGTGGCTACAAATGAAGTTTCTTGCTCGGATCATAGAAGAATAAGATTCAGTGTAGAGACTGGGAAACTTGAACCAAGAACCTATAGAAATCCGAAAAAAACCGATAAGCTGTTATTTAGAGAAAACTTAGACGCATCACTAACAAAAGTAATGCAAATGAACATAGACACGGAATTAACGCCAATAAATATCGAGAACATGGTAAATTCACTAACGACCTGCCTTTTAGGCAGCTATGAAAAATCATGCCCTCTGAAAACCGAAAACAGCAAGATAATGCATAAGAAAGATAGATGGTGGACCAGAAAACTCAGTAAACTGAGAAAGAAAACGAGACACCACTTCAACAGAGCTATGAATACAGACCTGGACAAAGACTGGGAAGATTACAGGAAAGCACGACACCAGCTTAAAGTAGAAGCTGAAAGAAGTAGAGATAGATCCTGGAAAAAATACAGTGACTCAATACAATCAGAAAGTGAGACAGCAAGACTACGAAAACTGCTCTCAAACGACAGTCGGGTTAAATTAGGCACCCTAAAAAAACCGGACGGCTCCTATACCTCGACGGATAAAGAACAGTGTGAACTTCTCCTTAAAACTCACTTCCCAGAATGTCAAATCGACAGTGGCAACGAGTGGGAAACACAAATCTCTGCTGCCCCAGGGAATAAGGATTGGGATTTTGCCAACTCTATAATCACAGAAGATGCCCTGTCCTGGGCAGTAAGCACCTTCGATCCTTTCAAAGCTCCAGGACAAGACGGAATTTTTCCAGGTCTCTTACAATGGAGCCTAAACAAAATTAAAACGCTACTTGCCAATATCTTCAAGGCTTGTTTAGCCTGGAAATATATACCAATGGCATGGAGGGAAGTAAAGGTGGTATTCTTACCAAAACCAGGAAAAGTTGATTATACAAATCCAAAATCATTCAGACCAATTAGCCTCACTTCGTTCTTACTCAAAACTCTTGAAAGGCTATGCGACAAGTATATACGCAGTGGACCATTAACAGACAACCCTGTGCATAAAAACCAACATGCCTACCAATCAGGCAAATCTACAGAAACTGCACTCCATCAAGTGGTTCACAAGGTTGAGTCAGCACTGGAGAACAAGCAGGCTTGCTTAGCAACCTTCATAGATATAGAAGGTGCCTTCGATAAAACCACTTTCTCTAGCATCGAAGAGGGGCTGAGAAATAGAGGGGTTGATGATAGAGTGAACCACTGGATCACAAATATGCTATCTAATAGAGCAGCAAACATAGAAACAACGAAAACAACTCGATGCATCGTCACCAGAGGTTGCCCACAGGGAGGTGTAATATCCCCGCTACTGTGGGTCATAGTGGTAAATGAGTTGCTCGAGCTTCTGAACAAGGAAGGCATATTCACTATAGGGTATGCTGATGACCTGGCCATCATGATTTCGGGTCTTTTCGAGGCGACACTCTGTGAAAAAATGCAGGTGGCGCTTCGAATGGTAGAGAAGTGGTGTGGAGATCACAGCCTCTCTGTAAATCCTCAAAAGACCGAGATGATCCTTTTCACAAGGAAGACCAAAACAGTCAACCTTAAACTTCCTACCCTTTTCGGAACCAGACTATCTCTTAGCAAGGAAGTCAAATACCTAGGCATTTGGCTAGACTGTAAATTGCTATGGGGAAAACATCTTAACCACATTATAACCAAAGCTACGAACGTACTATGGCAGTGTTCTAGGGCCGTGGGAAGGGACTGGGGCCTGAAACCAAGACTCTGTCTCTGGCTCTACACTGTCATGGTGCGCCCAGTCCTAACATATGGCTGCGTAGTATGGTGGCCGAGAACAAACTTGGTAACCACAATAAATAAGCTACAACACATCCAAAGACTGGCATGTTCACTAATCAGCGGATGTGTGAAAAGTACGCCATCTGCGGCACTCGATATAATTCTGGGTCTGATACCATTACATCTACACATACAACAGGAGGCAATGGCTTCAGCACTAAGAATCAATTCATTACGACAGTGGAAAAAGACAGGACCGATAACAAATCACTGCAAGATTCTAGATAAAGCAACAAAAATAGTTCCGGAGGCTCACCAGGGCACGGACAAAATAGCCAGCACATACCTAGACAATAAAGGGTATGAACTGGCTATGGAAGATGTCGATGAGGACCTCCCATGGGACTACAACATCTACAATATCTACACGGACGGTGCAAGAAACAAGACAGGAGCAGGCTGTGGCATCTATTCTCCAGAGTTAGGAATCACAGAATCCATAGCTTTAAACAAAACTTCAACTGTTTTGCAGACAGAAGCCGTAGGATTACTTCTAGCGGCAAAAAGAATATCAAATATGGACACAGCGAGTAGTCAAAAAGAAAAACAAAAGGGAGAACTTCTCTCCTTTGTCACAGACAGTGCGGGTGTTATAAACGCACTCAGTAAACCCACGACTAGGTCTAGGGTTATTTCAGAGTGCCATACTGCGCTGCAGAGCCTGTCAACTAAATATAAAATCATAATAAAATGGAAAAAGAGTCATGGCATATGCGCTGGCAACAGAAAAGCAGACGCCCTTGCAAAAGAGGGAGCCAAGAAACACATTAGCAATGATGTGACAGAGTTCTGCAAACCAACGGCAATGGAAGCTAGAAACTTACTAGTTCACCATATGCATAAAGAACACCAAAAATTGTGGACCAAAAGAGCAGACTGCAGGCAGGCAAAGCTCATGTGTCCACTTTCGAACAAAACTACAACAAATAAGCTGATGAAGCTCACGAGACAGGACCTACGCCTTATCGTAGGCTTAATCACTGGTCACTGCAACTTAAACTACCATCTGCACAGAACGGGTGGAACAGATAGCCTAGAGACAAATTTAATATATACATTTTATTTTAATGATTTTATTGATAAGTCTCATACTAATTTAAAAAACACGATTATTAATCGTGTTGTTAATCGAAGACATGGAGAATCCCCTTGAAAGTGTTGTGTACGAGTTACAAAAAACTATAGTGACCCTAGTGAATAAAGTCAACTCCCTAGAAGATAAAATTAGTGAATTACACGTATTTATTACAAAGCCAAATTCACTCGCTAATAAGATTCATACCCACAAATCTGCTTTACTCGCCCCGTGTACCACGAGCCCCGGTGCGGCGGCCGGTACACAGCGACCAGCGCGTAATGCACGTGTACATGCATCGCTGGCTATAGCAGCGATGTCAAACATGGGGAAAAAACCGCGCAATGGACAAGCGCCTACTACTTCAACTACGGAATGCGATACCCGGACTGACAACCTAGTACAAGACGCAAGCGAAAATAAAAATACACAGTTAAAGTCTAATAAATTGGACACTTCTGGGGCTGAGACTGTAATCAAGAAAACAGCCCGAGATGGTGAATATACTGACGGACAGTGGCAGGTAGTTACCCGACGAAATAGGAATAAAAATCACCAACGTCCCATTACAATTGGCACGGGCATTTCGACTAACGATCTCCAAGCTGCGGAGAAAATGAAATTCATTCAAGCGTGGTCTTTTAGGCCTGATACCACCGTAGAACAAATAAGTGGTTTTCTAAATAACATAGTTCAATCCCAGTATAGTGTGGAGAAGCGGATTATAAAATCTAAGTCGCACGCTTCGTTCGTAATCGGGATGCCAGAACAAGTGTACGAGAAAGTTACGTCCCCGTCTGCTTGGCCCTCCAGGGTGCGCTTTGCAGACTGGTTTCCCGCGCGCCCCCGTCTACAGCGGGGTATCAAAGTTGGGCCCGTCAGCGCCCAATGACTCATCAAAACATAAAGTTCATCAAACGACAACGACCACAACAGCTCAGCACGAAGCATATAGAAACGTTGTGGTCTGCCATCAAAATATAGCTTCACTGAACTGCAAGACAAACCGATTGGAAATACTTCTCCAGGACGAAATGAAATGTGACGTGTTGGCCTTGACTGAACATTGGCTTAGTGTAGCTAAATTAAAATGTATAAATATAGACGGATATACATTAGTATCTCATTTTTGCAGAACTCAATCTGAACACGGTGGTTCTTGTTTATTTGTTAAGAATAGTTTAAAGTCTATAGAGTATTCTGAATTGACACAAATGTCAACAGAAAGGTACTGTGAGGTATCAGCTGTTGAATTAATTGATTATAATATTTTAATTGTTTGCGTTTATAGAACTAATTTAGTTAGTTCAGCTAGTTTTCTAAAGCATCTGGAACCCCTTCTCGAGAGAGCTACAGATAGTGGTAAGAAACTTCTGTTTGTTGGAGACGTTAACATTGATTGGCTAGGGAAATCATGCTCTATTAAAAAAGATCTTGTCGATATATTGGCATTACATAATTTACAAATGGAAGTAAACTTTCCTACACGAGTGACTAAATCGACGTCCACATGTTTAGACCATGTATACAGTAACATGCAGCGGGGATCTGTGGTTACGGCATCGCTTGTCACCAAGCTCAGTGACCACCAAGCGGTCCGAGCCTCAATCACCTGCGTGCGCGTGGGATCTTCGCCGCGCAATCGACTCATCAGAGACTATTCACTGCCTAATCGCATGGCTTTTCAAGCTGCAATTCATAGTATAGACTGGATGGCAATACTTTCAAGTCATGCTCACTCTGTGGACAACTTAGCGATGTCTCTAATAAACATAATATCTAATAAATACAGCATATGTTTTCCATTCAAAAAGATAAACATAAGGAAGCAATCTTGGGTTACAAGAGAGCTGCTGGACTTGAAGGATCTTTTATTGGATACTGTAAGACTACAGTCGGTTTTTCCAGGTTCTAATTTAGATTCATTTATTGATAAAATCACTTCACAACTTGAATACAATTCCAGAACTCAAAAATATAATTACTATGAAAAACAAATTCACAACAGCTCAAATTCACATAAGACCATATGGCGTATCGTGAACATGGAAAGGGGAGCGATGACCAAAATTTCTACTAGTTTTGCAGACATTGTTAAAGACCCCACTACTGGTATTAAGTACGCCTCCAAAAAAGCAGCAGCGGATGCGATGAATGCGCGGTTTGTGAACGCTGCAGTTGCTTGTGGCGCCCCGCGCCCTGCGATGCTCCAAGTGGAACAGGCATTAGCGGCTACACGACGTCAAATGGACCGTTCTTTAAGACTAGAAAGGTTTAGTGCGGCGGAAGTGTTTCAAATCATAACATCACGTATCCCGCGTAAGCCCACGCGGGATATATATGATATATCAATGAAGCTCTTGTTTACCGCTGCGGAACCACTCGCTCCTTGCTTAGCGATCATGTTTAATTATTGCTTAAACGCAGGGAAGTATCCAGAGGCTCTAAAAGTTAGTCGAATTTCCCCTCTGTTTAAGGGAAAGGGCAAGCGTGAAGACATCGACTGCTACCGACCTGTCTCAATAATTCCCGCCGTTGCTAAGGTATTTGAAAACGGCATTAGCTCCAGACTCACTGAATATCTTGCATCGACGGGCGCTTTGTCTGAAAGACAATATGCTTACCGATCAGGCTACTCGACTACCTCGCTCACTCGTGAAGTCATTCATCACGTTCTTGAGGCGTGTGAACAAAAACTGCAAGTTGCAATATTGTGCTGTGACTTATCGAAAGCATTCGATGTCGCAGACCACAACGTTCTTGCGGCCAAGCTTCACCATTATGGCATTGGAGGAAGAGATCATTCGTTTTTGACAGATCTCTTGCGAAACAGATATCAGATGGTGGTAGCAGATGGAGGCGAAACGAAATCCGACCCTATTGGGACAGTGATGGGTGTGGCGCAGGGATCCTCGGTGTCCAACATCCTATTTTCGCTCTTGCTCAACGACTTGCCTAATCATGTAACGTCAGGTGAAATATTTATGTACGCAGATGACGTGGCTGCTGTTATCTGATCAATTAGAGCAACGGTTGAGTGAATCTGCGGGCCAGATATCGCAGTGGTTCAAGTGGAATGGACTGGTACTAAACATCAAGAAGACTCAGTACATGCACTTCTCTATCTCTGGTCGAAAAGTGAGAAACCTCTATGTATCGGTCGATGAAACGCTTATTGAGCAGGTAAAGTCAACAGTATTCTTAGGATTTCAAATAGACCAAAGCCTTACCTGGAGTACACATATTGACAAACTGTGCGCCAGGCTGGGCAGCGCTTGTTTTGCTTTGAAAAGGCTATCTCGCGTGGTTTCTCCAGATGTAGTACGCACCTGTTATTTTGCGACTGTTGACTCGCTTCTACAGTATGGAACAGAGCTGTGGGGGCGCGCCGCTGATAGAGAACGCGCCTTCCGCATGCAGAAACGTGCTGTGAGAGCGATAGCTCAGGTGTCAAAAGTGACGTCGGTAAAATCGTACTTTTCTTCTATGCGGATACTGACTCTGCCTTCGATTGTGATTCTTCAGGTGGCAATGTATGTAAGGCAGAACCTCTCATTGTTTAAAACGCGCGAAGATATGCACGCTCTGTGTATCAACACTCGAGGAGCAAAGAAGCTTGCAATGGTGTCCCACAGACTTATGAAGTCTGATAGGCTAACGTATGTGTTGGGACCTCGTGTGTATAACAGATTGCCAGAGCACATAACAGAAGCACCCAGTTTGGCGTCTTTTAAGGCGAAATTAAAATCCTGGCTTATCGAGAGGGCTTTCTATGATGTTGAAGATTACTTTTCTAATGTAAAATATAACATGTAATCAGTTAATTATTGCTACCGATTTATACATTTAGTTTTATCATTAGTTACTTTTTTGTGTACCGATTGAACTATATATTTATATTTGTTGCCTTTTGACATGTAAATTAATATTTACCAATAAATTGATTATTCCTGATTATTCCCTCTGTGCAGGGGCTGCATGCAGGAAAATGAAACTGTGGAACATGTTCTTTTGCAGTGCACAGCCACGGAGGACATAAGACGCAGCACCATATTACATGAAGATGTAAAATATAAATCACTTTCGGAAGAAAGTGAGTCCAGGGAGGCAAAACCACCTACTCGCCCAAAACTGGAACAGCTGTGCCAACAACCTAAAGCCATGCTCCGCTATGTAAAGGAGCTGGGATGGTTAGGGTAGTTGGCGGGGGAAATGCACAATACACCCCAAGCGGGACGTCAGTGCAGGACTTATCGCCCCCAGTCCGAATAAGAATAAGAATAAGAAGCGCTCGCAGATTTCATTGGAAACTTAATGCGAAGGTCAATCACTCATAGTAGGGTACTGTAGTACGAATTGTTTTAAGACAATGTGAAACAAATTTTATAAAATAAATTATAACTTATTATTACTTATTAAAGGTCTTATCTCTAAAAAGAAAAATATTATTAGACATATATATAATTATAGCATTTAGATACTTGTCGTTTTATCAGTGCAAATTAAAATGTTGTGCTGTTCCAGGGAATTATTTGTAAATTATGCATAGATATTCCTTCCAGAACGATGAAATGGACAGAGAATGTGTGGAAATATACCGAAATATTCGAAAATGGAATGCAGCTCAAGTATCGTATTTTGAAATATGTTTTACAACATATTAAATATTACGAAATCTAATGTTATATAAAAATCTCCTGTCACAACTACTACGATACGGCTCGCCTGATATTTATGACACTGTTTTGTGTATACATTAGGTCTGAGAATAGGTCGTAAGTATTTATTGCCCTCCTACCCACCCCCTATTTTATTATCGCGGTTTCGTATTAATTTTTAAGAACAAATATGCAAATAATTCATGATTTGACCATTGATCATTGATGTGAAGTAATTCAATTTAACGTTTGCTAGGTCAGCTAGTAGGTAATAAATATGTATTAGGTTAAATATTGAATACTCGATCTAAATTAGTTATACAAAGCATAAGTGTCATCCATATAGATGTTAAGTTAATGTTTAAGTCATACTACTTGCTGCTGCACTGAATAAATAGTACTTCTATGCTTTAAAGAATGAATTGTGTAAAGCAAGTAGTATTGACTATAATAGTCTTGCTTTACACAGAATTCACATAAACCAAATATCACACGACGAAGGACCAAAACCATACTAGAAACAATTAATGGAACTGTTGTCCTTGTCATTAACTCTTTTTTATGCTAAACCAAACAATATACATTATTGCAAGTATTACACAAATTATATGAGAATATGGGACATCAATTGATGCACCTATCAGCTCTGTTTCATATCAGCTTAATATACAAATTGTTGCTGTTATTAATTAACATAATCTTATTTGTCAATAATAGATATGATTTGATGATACTGTAAGCAAGCCAAGTGAAAATTACTTACTCCCAGCTACTTGAATACCATTATCTACAGCAAATCGAAATATATGAAAATGTATGTTTGTCCTAAACATTTTCATAATTGAAAAAAAATTGATGAAAGCCTAGATTAGCTGCCCTCACACTTGTTCCTACACCAACTAAAATAATATTTAATAAATCTCTTGTGAATAGATTGACAGTTATTTACTTATTAATGTACATACATCACTAATAATGAATTAATTGAGTACACTTCCCTATTTTCTTGCAAACAATTACATTGGTTTTATATTTCTACATAGTAGTTCCATTAGATTAAAACTCGCATTAGACAACAAAAGTCCTTAAGATTAATAAAATCCTGGTGTATATACAGAAAATAGTATAAGAGCTGTTATTAAATTTTAGCTAGGTATTTGAGTGAAGGTAAATCTATGTTACACAGTCAAATACCGGTTTTAAAAGAAAAGTTTATGTAACATAAGTTTCAACAAGTCTGCTGCCAAGAATAACTCCTAGATAATAATTTCTTGGAAATGCACTATCAAAAGCCAAAATGTGCTGTGTATGAAGATATTGATGATACAAGGCGCTGAATCACTAATATGTACATCATATAGAAAAAAGACAGTTTTATGTTTTTAAACAGAAACATCATAGATAAACAATACCACAAAATAGTATTTTACAGAAACCTACACAATAGAATGTAGCTTATTAACAAAAACTATAATTAAATCATGTTATTACAGCTGCATAAGTTACTCACACAAGTGAGTAGAAACATATAATTTACTTTTCACTGAACCAATATGAACAAATATTAAAATAAGGAAGGTCTGAGTCCATATGAATATTCATTGAAATAAAATATTAGAGTGCTACAAACTTTAATCAATAACCATATGGATTAAGGGCAAGCCAGGCTTACTGATAAGTAATTACAGATCATAAGTCTGCTGATTTTATCTACCTACAAATTATATCATAAATAATTTGGCTTTTTCTAGATATGACCAGTGAATAATGAGAGAGATACTAAATTATACAAGAGAAAAGAAATACACAATAAAACAAAGGGATTGAAAAAAACCCAATACAACAAGTATACAACACTTACTTGTAAGAACTCAGGTACAAGTGGAGTAAGTCTTTGATAGAGCTCTGCACTGATTTCTTGAAGGGAGAAGTGGGGGAACTTCTTTTCAGGGAATTTTTCTCTAATCATATCCAGTGCTGCTTCAATTTCAGCTTGAGTGCCTAAAACAATAAGATGAAAATGTGGTTTACTTTTACCCCGCTAGTTTGTGACAAATACAGAACCAAGAAATACTATTATTATATAAAATTAATACATATTATATATAAATTAAGGTTCAAGGTTTATCTATCTGTTAATAAAATGTACACATCCAAGGTGAATAGATTCCTAGTTGATTGTGACATGGAGATAGCCTGTAATTTACTGAAAGATATGAATAGTTATTATCTTATACAAAACTCCCCCAGGATTGTGGAGAATGAATGAGAATGAAGGATTATAATTTGAAATCCCAGTCTGGTTATTGTATTACGCATAGTCCTATATCAATAGTCTGATAACCTCAGCCATAGGGTGTTACTGGACAAATGCCTCCACCACCTCAAGGACTGGGAAGGGGCCCATACATCCAGTATGTAATAAACACTTTTATTGTTTTTCCCCACTAGTTGTTCTAAATCAACTGATACAGTATAGGCCTCACAAATCTGGCAGTGTTCTGGTACATCCATTAATTCACCCTCCTATAAGGAGGGTGCCTCCCTACCCTCATTCTACACTGGTATAAGCATGACCCCAACCTCATAAATTATGTCAACAGCAGGTACATTTACCTACTATTTTGAAGTTGAAAATAGTGTAGCAAAAAATAAGCTACTCTAGTTTCTTAACAAATAAAACTATAAATTTTTCTAATCCAATAATTGGCCAACCTCTAGCCTTATGTTGTTGGATTAGTGGGACTGTACTGTACATATAGTTAACATTATGTGTTACTATGGAATAATAACTTAATACAAGGAAAATATACAATAAGTTCATACTGCAATTGAGAACTACTCTAATACTGTGATTTAATGTACTGTATCACTGTGATATATGAAACATCTAATTTCTAGTCAGATTTGGGCTATCCAGGATGAGTGTTATGGTGAGTTATGCATTTCCCATGTTACTTAATTAGACTATTGGGTCTATTTGTATATATTTAGATTTCAAAATATAATTAAACCATGAATGTGCATAAAATGCCTTCAAAGATCATGTAAGACTTAGAGAGTTCAAGCTCTTGAGGGCAGCTGAGTTCAAAACCTGAGTATGGTAGCTAGTGGGGCAGGTATACAGAAGTATCCTACTACCATGCAAGTATTTACATTATTTTAAAAATACATATTTTTTTAGATATTAATGAAATAGAAACTAGGTTAGTACTTAGTAGCGAAAATCGAAGTAAATTTTTGCCACTGCAAGTTAAAAGAAGCATATCCATAACTATTATTATAGAAAGTATATTAAATTAATAATAATCAAAATATTACCTTCAACTGCACAAATCTTTTGCTTGCCGTTGTCAGGATGTCCACTAACATAGACAGTCGCCCCTGTCTTTGCTTTAATTTGAGTTACAAAAGATCCATGTTTTCCTATCAGAAGGCCAACAAGGCTTTGTGATATAAGAAATTGATGTATCCTAAGTGTAGATTCAGATGGAACTAAATTCATGTTTGCAGGAGGGGGACTGGCAGCCTCGGAACATCCTTTACCACTATCACTTGAACCCTAAAATAAATAACAGATGTAAATTTAAGGGTAAAGATAAAAAATATACAAGAAAAGTTATACGAAAAGGTTTACCTCACTATGGTTGTCAGAAAAGTGGTGACACATTGAAGGACTAGCTAACATAGGATCAACAGGACTGTGGTTAGCGGAATCTCTATCCGAAATGTGTCTACTTTGTGGCAAATATCTGTTATCACTGACATTACTATCACTAGGTTCATTAATAACTTTGTTATCAACATTTAAATCCTCTGTATCAGCCACATTGGCTTTCTCACAAGTGTGTTCTTCTGAAGTTTCTGATTTAGAACTATCATTATGTGATACTGCATCTATATCTTCAGAAGTCTGTTTTAAATCTAAGTTATTTGTACAATTTTCATTATTTAATGAAACATTAGCATCAGAATAAGCCATTCTTGTTGTAGAAGGCAAGCATAGTGACTGTGTTTCTATAACAAATGAGGGCTTCTTGGTGCACGACCTCACCACCAAGCTTTGGCTGTCAAAAGCAGCTGACATCATTTTTTCCACTGATTTCTTCCTGACAATTTTCTCTATTTCTAAATCTACTTCTTCGTCTGTCAGTTCCATAGGAGAAGATCTCTGAGAGTTACTCCCGTTAGGAATAATGTCAATGGGCTGAGATTTGATAACGGAGCGGTCAGTTTTTCCCAATGGGGTAGACTTCTGGGCCTCAACTTGAGCACTAAGGGCTTCAGCCAGTTCTTCTTTAAGGGTTTTCAACCTTTCTCTTCCACCTGGGTCAGATTTGGCGTATTCCCTTTTTTTCTTGAACCAAAATATACCCAGTAAAACAGCTATTGATGGCACAGACCACATGAGCAACTGACGACTGGGTGCCATTTTGATGAGCCACTTTTAGACACAATCTGAAACAAAACATAATTTATAAGTGCTATAGCACATCACTGTAACTGAATTATATTATTATTAAATATAAATATTTATATGGAAAAAAACACATTTAGAAATTTACAGTTATCACAAACCGCAATAATAGAGGAGTAGGAGAGATATAAAAGCTGTTAGTCAAAACTGCCAATTTGATATGTTTTTTTAAGATAAGCAGTTGACATACTTACGTGTATACACTCCATATTGAATTAGTAAATTTATTTTCTTATCACATGGACATACTGATATCTTTTGTAGCTAATAAGATTGTACCCCCCAGATTACGCCAAACGTAAATAGGTTATTGTCCCGCGTGTTTATTTACAATCTAAATTGGCACATGGAAACTAAAAATAATGGGTAGCTAAAATAATTGGTATATTACAGTGCTCTAAGCAATAGATGAATTGTGCTAGACCATGAATTAAACAATGTGATTCTAACACATGGCTTTCCGTAATGAAATTGAAACACTTTCGGTCACCTTTAAAAACACTTTTACTTAATTACAATATAATTCGCGGATTATTTAGGGAACAAGTACGCAAAACTAGTATTTTTAACTAAGCTTCCAGTTTGAAATATGAAACCGGCATGGGTAACGACTTGAGAGCAGACTTTTTTGACGGCATGCAAAACCTTCACGGGCAACACGTAAGCAAAATGTGGAATGGTAAATGAAAGGTTACGCAATTACAAGTACTTGTATCGATATCTTGTCAAAGACTATGTTTAAACACAAATGTTTAATAAATATGAAATTAGCGGCGACTGAAGCAGTAAATGAACATTAAATTTCAGCCTACCAGTCCGGGACGGCACCACGACTCTGCATGCATGAACCAAATCTGGAATCGTGCCACCGGTATGCAACGGGAACATACTTACATAAAAATTCCAAAAAGATATACGCCACTTAATAGTAACGAAATGAAATCAAACCGAAAAGGCTATTTCTTACTGATACTACCGAATTTCACCAATTTGTTTCAAAGAATCCACGTGCTCACAATGTTTTCGAAGCACAACAAAATCCAATATGGCCGGAATAGCTACATGGCAACTACAAAATGTGTTTGTCTATGAGTTTACATAGGCTGGGGTGCGTCCGGGTGCTAAGTTATTTTTGTCCAAATTTTAATGCTGTATAAATTATTATAAGATTATCAAAACCATGTCTGGACGTCTGTTTAAATTTAAAATGAGATATTTCACTGGGCTTAAATAATGCGTTCATTAATTGCAATGATTAATTTCACGCCTATTGTGGCTCATGTCATGTGCGGCGTTTAAGCACTACATTAGAAATGTATTCCATGTAATATGATCCCATTGGCACCAAGTCAAGGTTTGATGTTTGGATCCCCCAGGGAAATCGAGGGCAGCTCTTAAATTCATAGGCATGTATTTCGTGTTTCATATATTTTTTTGTAAAGGTGTTATAGCTTTAATAAAACACATATGAAACACGTAGCATTTAACGTAGCGTACAAGTAGCATTTGGTAGCAGTAGCATTAGGATTCGGTATTCATCATTTAATGTTGATAAACTGCTGATGAAAGGTATCGGCCAAGAGTTAGAAGATAATTCCGATATGCACTTAAGTATCGAACTTTAGTTGTATTCTTTCAAGTTATTGAAGTGAGCTGATGATGGAAGGTAATATAAATTTCCATAACGGTTTGGAGTTAGATGATACTTTAAATTGTCGATATAAGCCCGAAGCCTGTTTTTTAAAGAAAAGACTTACATAGCTTAATGCGTATACGATGCAACAAACGAGATAATTTATCGCGTGGTTTTTCTCGTTAACAACGATAATTCTCTATACCAGTCATGCGTGCTTCGCAAACGTTGTTCTGCCATCATTTTCAAGAAAAACAATCGAAATGTCAAAGTCACTTTCCACCACAAACTTAGTTTACGAAGTATACAAATCCATGCTTTTCACACATATTTATTACCATAGATATGTAACTTATACTGAGATTACTCTTTATCGCTTCAATAACTTGGTATATATCTATGTAACGGAATCTTTGAACGTGATTTGTGACTTTTAGAACGACGGATTGATTTGAAACCGCACACAATCAAGGACTGATGTCAATGTAACAATTTCTATAGTTTAAATCCTTATCAGGATCCTCGGAATCTCGAAAAATGATTTATTCCGAGCCGGAAGCAAATAAATATCAGCTTTCTGTAAATAACTTTTCATATCTGACATCTCTATACTCGAATCGTAACAACCTAAACAGAATTTTGTTTAAGACGACATCTAGCGCCAGGTAGATTACATAAATACTTATGGATGTAGGACGAAGGACGTACTAAGGACTTAAATAAAAATAACATGACTGATAAATACATACTGGTCATAGCACTAATATTGAAATAAAAATAAATCTGGTATGAATAATATTTTTTGTTTTGTGGTTCCTAGTGAGTATTACTTGTTTCTTCTAGATTTCCTATTTAACCGCAAAGCTCGGAAGCTAACTAGATATAGAATGTTAGGAGGTGTCCATAAATTACATGAGTTAGTTTTAGAGATTTTCGACTCCTCTCTCCCCTCGGTGAGATAGAGCTGGACCCCCACACACCACCCGTAATCTCGTGACTTTTGAAAATGCATATTTTTAATTATTTACATTAAAAAACCATATCTTCAATGTAAATAAATGAATATGTGCTTGTTGGATTAATTTAAAAAATAATTTTCTTTTTAGATGAATAATCAGGACTTTTACTTAAGACTAATAGCGCCCCGCGGTTGCACCCGCGTGGATTATGGTTTTCCCGCTACATCAATTATTCCAAGGGAATTATACATTTTTACCGGGATAAAAGAAGCCTGTGTGCTATTCCAGACTATAATCTATCTCTGTGCCAAATTTCATCCAGATCCGTTCAGCCGTTATTGAACAACAAACATCCATCCAAATTTTCACATTTATAATATTAGTGGGATGAGATTATTAGAGGCTACTTTTCATCCCGAAAATAAATGTTCCCGTGGGAGCAAATAATTAAAAAACATCTGCTACCCCTTCACGCTTACACGGCTGTACCGATATCGATTAAATTTGGTGTGGAGATAGGGTAGACCCTGAAATAAGAAATAGGCTAATCGATTTGGTACTTAATCATCATCTCAGCTATAGGACGTCTACTGCTGGACATAAGCCTCCCCCATTTAATTCCACAAGGACCGGTTGGAAGCAGCCCGCATCCAGCCCTTGCCTGCGATCTTAGTCAGGTTGTCTGTCCACCTGGTCGGTGGCCGTCCTATGCTGCTTTCCGTTCCGTAAGACGTCACACACACTGATCGAAGACATTCGTTTTCAAGCATTGCGGTATTTTGGACGAGAAGACGTCGCGGAGTTCCCCGAACGCTGCCCAGCCGAGTTGGATTCGACGATTGGCCTCTTCTCGAAGTTGGACTTGTGTAATTTGGACTGTTTGAACTGCATGAGATGAAGTGACTGAGACTGAGTAAATAAGATTATACATGTAGAGAATGAACGAAAGGAGATTGACTAAGCAGGAGTACATGGGTGAAGTGAATGGTAGTTTGTAAGAGGAAAGCCTAGGCAGACATTCCGAAATCAGAGTTTGATGAATATGCTTGAAGCGAAAGGATCGTAGCATTTGGAAGGCTGTGGCATCTGCCTAACCCTACGGGACAGAGGTATGAATATAATATGTAAGTATATATCCCATATTACAGACTTTTCATAAAAACATTACAAACATTTGTTAATGATGGAATTATAGATTAGAATAATTCATTACATAAACGAAATATGTGCATATTAAAAACTTCACAATATATGAACAATACTGAATCAAATTAATTTGGTTACTTGTTGATCGTTCTCAATCAGAGGGCAGTCCATGATAGTGGGAAAAGTGCATGAGACTGACTCATTAAACGATTGAATTTTTAAATACATATTAATGCCTTGGGCAGTGAGTGTTGGTCATTAAGTCAAGAGTAACTTGCAGAATCTGTATCAATCCCCACTTTCGACTTGTGAATATTGTTATAAAAACAAACAACATATTTGTGAGGCATTTTCTTACTGTTGTAGTAGCCACTGCTAAGTACCATCATCATGTTAGAAAATCCGTTCACATAAACATTTGTAGTAGCATTTCAGGTTAGGCAACATACAGTTATTACTTCTTATTAAAAAAAAAAAACAAAAATATGTAACCAACTTCAACACTCAAAACGTGAAATAACTTGTTGAAGTTGGTACCAGGAGAGTTCAAAAGTACCTATTATTAAAATTTGTCAGCACGGTACCAACTTCGACAAATTATTTTACACTTTTTGAGTGTTGAAGTCCGTTGTCATTTTGTATGTTTACCAATGTCTTCACCCGCAACTATAATATACATATGTATAGCACTTTTCAGTTATTAGAGTGGAACTCAAAAATCGCTTGACCGATTTTAATGAAATTTAAATGGGACCACATGAGTAGCACCAGCTTTCAAATAAAAAAAGAACAATCAAAATCGGTTCATCCAGTCACAAGTTCCAAGGTAATAAACATAAAAAAATAATAAACATGGGTCGAGAATGGAGAACCTCCTCTTTTTTTTTTAAGGTCGGTTAAAAATATTTTAAAATAATGTTGAGAGAATATCTTCTATCACACAGGATAAGCTTGGATCTCTGTTTCGCAAGTTACCATTTGCATTAAGCATTTCACTTTTGAAAAAACAACAACCAATCATTCAGGCCAGACTTTTTGCAGACAACTTTATATCATGTTCGCAATGAGATAGTGCTTATTTTGATGTAAGGTTTATTTAATAAACAAATAAGTGAAAATAACTATTATCACAATACCTGTTAATCCAGTAATTATGCTAGGAAAAAGATAGACGACCAAATGTTTTCATCTTCTATAGGCTTACAACTGGTATCAAGTTTATTCATTGAACTCATGGGTGCAATATTAAATAATTATTTCTCAATTTTTAAATTCATAATAGTGTGACCAGGACAACCAACTTGTGATGCATTTTCTAATATACAAAAGTTTGATTAATAAAATATTTTATCAAATAAACAGTTGGGTGAAGGTCATTCTTTATTGGATTCTTTACTAATATACTAGAACTTTCTTTCAGAAAAAACAACTTGTGTGGCTGATATCACAAACATCAAATCAATCTTTTGCAAAATACTTCAGCCTTATATAGAATTGAACCCACTGGTTTCATAGTCTTATTTGTATAATTTTATATTTTTTTGGTTACCTTTTACCAGAAATTTATTTAGAACATCTAGTGTGCTTTAAAATCATCCTAATTAACACTGTTTGGTAATTTGAGTCTGAAAACTATCGCGAGTTTCTTCCATAATTGTAATGTAACAAACTGACTAGGACTCATATGGTAAATTTTTATTTGTTACATTACAACTGTTTGCTAAGTTATCACATTGTGCCAATCTTTCGCTAAGACCTTAATTTCACTATATATTTACTACTGAAAAGCTTACACAACTACCTAGACACCATTACGGCTAGAATGAGGTCTACTTCAGACACATTCATAAACAAATCTCTAGTTGCCCTATTACGAATCTGTAAAATCTAGGCCTGATAATATTTTACAATAATAACTTAAATACCCAGGAAAGAATAATAGCATTTTTTGATATAATTGTTTAATTTATATACACATTCCTTAAAGTTTTAAAAAGACTATTAATGGATTACTTACTGAGAACAATTTGATTCAAGGAATGTTACACTATAACAATTTGAAGGGAGATTAGATATATAATTGGTATTAGTTCTTTATTTTTATAATAAAGGTATACCATACGATAATGTGTTACAAACACTTACAATAAAACAAGGAAATCAATGTGATAAGCAAAATCATGGATAACAATTTAGGTGTAAGAATAACTTGAGGAACAACTTGTCATAAAAATCACAAGGTAATGTTTATTCATAACAGCAAAATAAATTTACACAAACTTACTTTAATAGATATCAATAAATAGAGCTAGTGATGTTAGATAGCATCTACATCATCTTCATCCTCTGAGCTGACTTCGTCTCCAAACTCGATATCCTCGTCAAGACCGTCGACGGAGTACACAACGGTCTCGTTGATGCGTACAGTCTCTGGGAATTCACCATACGTCTTTAGATTCCTTGCCTCGTCAGGAGTGTACTTCAAGATTACGTCAGCCTTAGCATCTTGGTAATCTCGTAAACCTATAAGTATAATGTCACCTTGGTTTATCCACACTTTTTTCCTAAGTTTCCCTCGAATATGACATAGGCGTTTTATGCCATCAAAGCACATGGCCTCCAAGCGGCCATTACCGAGCATCTTTGTGACTTGGGCGTACTCTTGACCGTCTTCTTTGAAAACCAACTCGCGTTTTTCTGTTTCATTTTCGTTCTTTCCCCTCCTTCTGTTTTTACCACCTTTTCCTTTATTCTTCGGCATAATTTATATAATCTTGAGTACAAACATATACAATAAAACAATGAAAATAGAAAATCTCATGAATTTGCTAGTGCCAAACTCACACTTTTTGACATTAAATTCTCTTTGGTTTTTGACAGATGATTTTTTTAAAATTTTATAGAGTGTTTCAATTGTATGCAAGGAACATGTAATGAAATGCTGGGCTTCTTCGTTAATACTATTTATTATACTATATACTACTATAATGTTATACCATTCGATACGTCGCATCGATCGAATGGAAAAATTCACCCATGTGAAATGTTGGTATCGCTTTTTGTGTGATAGATTTCTAGGTTTGCGTGCTAAATCCTAGACAACGTCATCACTTAACATCAGGTGAGACAGTTGTCAAACGCAAACTTATAATAATAATAAAAAGAAAAAAAAAGATCTGTGTAACGTAACTCCAAGGATTTGTACACTTCTTAAACTGAATCGTGTACTTGATACTTATCACTTAAAAATGGACTGTACAACGATAGCATAATGATTTATTTTTCTGCCAGGTGAAATAGCTCAAAATTAGTAGTTCCTCCTTGTCTAGCAAGTTGCCATTGGATAGTTGTTGCTGTGGTGAAGTACGGTGTCCATACATACGGCGTTGTCAGTACATACTTATCTGTATCGTCTGTTAAATAGAATAGAAGCGTTTTCCAAAAACGACATATTATATAGTACCTATATATTTAACCTACATATAAATAACATATTGCCTATCAGCATCCGAAATTTAAGCGCTAATGAGTTTTAAAGAAGTATTATACTACATGTACGTGATAGTTGGTACATGGTAGTAGTAAATTTGCATAATATTTATTTCCATTTTACATGAGACAAAGAGATGAAAAATATAATTGTTGAAAAAGCCTAATGGTGGAAACTACAGTTATAGAGAATAAATATTATATATAATTATTAGATATTCTTTGCACGGTCTTAAATCATCGATGAAATATCGATAGCATAGTGTCGACATTTACAATTCTCTAGTTCGTTTACATTGAACATCGTGCGCTAATAGGACGCTTCTCTGTGTATGCACGTTTGTGTGCGTAAAGTTCGAACTAGTGTTTAAATTTTTCGAAGTGTGCGAAGCAACGCGATCGATAACGATTAGTGTGGTTTATTTTTCGGAGTATTTGAATACAGTGCTGAGAGTGCATACGCCCGGTTATTCATAGAGATAACGTTATATACACGCTACCAAAAATAAACCGCAAATTGTACGCAATTGTACACCACCATCAAATGGCGAATGTCAATTGGTCAACTAGAGAATGGAATACTACTGTGATTGGTCAATTGAATTTGACGTTAGCACACACGCTGCACTACCTCGTTTTCTTGAACACCGTATTCACGCCATAAGAATGCTACAAATGACGTCACATCACAAACGTACGGAGATTGTCATATTTTGAACCGACTTGTAGCGTGAATAATTCAATTACTCTGAATACTCTGAATTTTAAAGCACAGCATATGTAAGTGGTAAATATTATCTGTGTACTGTGCGATTACCTCGTCCCCTTTAGTTTTTGGCGAACTTTTTTGTACTGACGAAAGCGCTTGTGACGCATCCTTGTTGGTTATTTTATCTGTGAATATAGTAAAGTCTAATTATTTTATAGTCGCGAATTCTACTACTTTCATATATAATTATAAGTAGGTACATTAAATACGTTTAAAATAATGCACGGCCCATAATTCGTGTACACCCATAGACTAAGATAGAATTCTCAGCTTGCAATTCGATGCTTCCTTTGCCTTGTGACAGTAGCCACAGACTTCCAGATAAATATGATATTCAGTTCGCGTTTGTGATAATGTGCAAACTAAATCTGCCAACCCCGACCTACCTGGTACTTGGCTCCCCTACCCCTAGAGTGTATATAAAAAGCTGGAGGCGCGGAGGGAGAGCAGACCCCGCCCACCGTAACAAAGCGCAGACATCAAGTGAGTCGTAGCGGCTGAGGCTGGTCGCCGAAGGCAACTAAAAAGCTTAAGCTGCGGAGGCGAACATTGATGTCTGTGCTTTGTTACGAAAGGGCGGAAGGGCTGCACTTCCCGCAGCGCCGGAGCAGTCACAAAATATAAACTCAATGCATTCTTCAAAACATTTTTCTAAATTGATGTTATTGAGATTTGGGAACATGTCATAGCCTCTGGAAGACCATGTCTATAGTCTGTGTCCTACAATTAGTTGATTGCACTGGATCGTGCAAACGAGGTTTTGTCTATGGATAGTACCAATACCAATGATGATAAATTATACATAGAAGTAATATGTACTACGTACAGCGTAGTACATATTACTTCTATGAAATTATCTCATTGGGTGGTACACGGATTATTGGCCGTACAATAAAGGGACTCCGTCAATGATGTTTTACTAAAGATGACGTATATTCATACTGCGCGGTGCTCAGATTTTGTTCCTTTACGACATAAACATGCTTATACTGCGACAGATAATACGGTACAAATAATATAGAAAAGGATAGCTATATGTTTAGACTTGCGCTTGAAATACGCGTCGCAATGAAAATTACTACAATTGACTTAATTTACCCGCCTCAGTTTCCGCGCGCTTGTGCGACATCTACCTTACCTATATAAACATATAATATCATTGGACTCCGTATCAAGTGTCAACTGCCACGGCTCTTGAGCCAAACTCTAGACCAAATTATCAGTTAGTGGAGAAATTTATTTTATACTTTATGCGGTGCGTTATTTGGTAACTTATAGGGCTTTTAGAATTATATATTTGTCTATCCACAATATCACAGCGTAATGGACTGGGAGCGATCGCACAGATTTTCAAGATAGTGAATCGGAAATAACAAAGCATTGCATGGTTTAGTGGCATAGATGACGGAAAAGACGTTGAAGTTGACGCAAATCTCGTGGGGTTACTTAGCGCGAAGTACCGCTTTGCCCTGTTTAGAGTAGGTAGTTTATATATAGTTATATCTACACCAAGGTTTTTGGATGCGTTTTCGCATGCTGTATTTTTTCTTTATTGGGAATAGGCAAGCGTTTGTCCACCTTCTCACTTGGTGTTAAGTGATGATGCGGTGTACGATGGAACACGCCTGCCTAAAATATACTTATTCACTCGTGACTTGAAGATACGCAGATTGTATTTATGCGGAAACACAGATTTTGGCAATTAATTAAACTCAATAGCGGCAATGCTCGCGGAACTGTTTACGCGGAACATTTTCTTAAATTTCATATGATATATTTATTTATCAAAGTAAATTTCTCTTTAGATATAAAAAAATTTAAATTCGTTTCTGAGAAATCTGCAAAAATCCAAAACTCCCATTTATAGTAAGTACCGTCTTGACGCTTTGTCCAACTGAGCTATAGCACCCTATACCACTAGGGCCGAATTACCTGATGGGATGTTGTTAATAGCGCCATCAACCTTTAATTGTATGAACAATTAATTAATAGGACTGATAGACCAACATTACAGTTGATATCGTATCAAACGAGGGCACCCTACCTTTATCTCAAGAGTTTTATGGTTTATTACTAGGCGGAACTTACGTTAAAATATTTGATGAAACAAAAAATGGTGTTTATTACTTTTGTAATATGTATTTACAACGCTATTCCGAATCGATATATTATTCATATTTTTCCGCGATTGCTGAAATATTAAATAAAATATTGAATAAAAAGCATTCGTTGACGGGACCAATTTAAAAGATAGGTATTTACATATACCGTTTAAATATGTATAGTAGTCCTGCCTATTCTCCGTACTCACACTTTGTGTTGCACCGACTTCAAAAAAGGAAGAGGTTTTCAATTCGACCCGTATGTTTTTTTTTTAATGTTTGTTACTTCAGAACTTTCGACTGGGTGAATCGATTGATGATTTGATGATTGGTAATTCTTTTTTTATTTGAAAGCTGGTGCTCCCCGTTCGGTCCCATTTAAATTTCATCAAGATCGGATAAGCAGTTCTTGAGCTACATTCCGATAACTGAAAAGTGCTACTCATACCTTGACGATATTATAGTTGCGGGTGAAGACATCGATGAACATACACAATAAGAATTGATCCCGTGAGTAGCATAGATCTCTGAAAAAAAAAAAAAAAAAATACCAAAAAATGGAACCGACTTCAACACTCAAAATAACTTGTCGGTACCATGATCACTATATTTTGATATCTAATAGTTACTTTTGCACTATCATGGTACCGACTTCAACAAGTTATTCCACACTTTTGAGTGTGTTCACTGTTGCGTCGGTTCCATTTTTTGTAATAGAGATAATCATCTACTGTGGTAAGCTTTAATCGCTCGTTGATTGCAGCTTTTGCTCAAGTACTTACGGCCATAATAGTCCCAGTCACAATCTAGGTGTGTAAGTACGTCGGAGAAAAATATAATAAGATAATATAAGTAGGTGTTTGGAAGGTAAAAGTATGTGTCGGATTGCAGTGTGGCAAGTGAGCAGTCTGGTTCGCAAGGGTGGCGGGAGATTGCAGGGGTGAGGCCAGACGGCGAATGAACTGCAGACTGCAGAAGGGTTAATGCTCGCTTCCCCTGCAGCGACGCCTGCGCGCCGGCCGCCCACGGTCTCAAATACCTACTCGAGTCTCTTCTACCTACGCCATATTACCTGAAAAATGTGGAAAAACCATGTGCCGAACATATTTTTTATTTTATTCGACTTGCATTTTTTTTACATTACGCAAAATCCAGCTTTTGCCATCGAGATTCCAGAATACGGTAAGTAATTAGTTATAATGTATAATTGTAATAATATAAGAAATACGTAGTAATATTTTTCAACTGCTCGATAGCTTCACACTGTGTGTGATGCAAAGGTAAACTGAAGTAAACAAATAATTGATAGATCTGAGTCGGTCTCAGATGTTTACTGGATTTTACTAACTGGACTGGATTTCACTAACTGGACTGGATTTACTCCGCTGGTGAGTAATTTGACATGAACCTCATGATTAAAATAACATAGAATATTCTGGTCACATTATACTTCGATATTTGTTAATACAGTATCATGGTCATTGTACATTTTGTCGAATTTGACATTACATACTTAATAATTAATATACGGGAATTAATTAATTTCCAATATGTCTAGACAACAATTTATTGACTAAAATTTTACAATTATAAGTTATAACATAATAATATCAAACTTGCCGAGGGGTACCCCGGCTTTTGAATTGTACCCCCCTCCCATGTCTTCCGGTGGGTGTCGTAAGAGTCGACTAAGGGATCTCGTACCAGAAGGATGGGCAGCAGCGCCTTCTGAGGGTCATATTTTTATACTGCATACGCCAACGTAGCGTCCGGTAACTTACTCTACTACCGGGAAGGCGACCAAAAGCCCCAAGTTGGGGTCGGATTTCTCGTTCGCAAGTCCCTCGTTAACAACATCATCAACATCGACAACGTTTCGTTTCGAGCAGTGTGGCATTCCTAATACTCAGAATATCAATCAGGTATTCGTTGAAGGTCATTCAGGTACATGCACCGACCTCGAAACTCGGAACCGATGAGGAGGTAGTAGAGGCTATGTATGAGGGACATTAGTAGGGCCATATATACCTCCAAGACCCATTACACTGTTGTTATGGAAGACTTTTACGCAGTTGGACAAAGAAAGTGATGAAGAGTAGAGAGTGGGGCAATTTTTTAGGTTATGGACAACGGAACCCCAGGGGACAGAAGCTGGCCGACTTCATAGAGAAAGAGGGACTCTTTATGATGAATTCTTTATTTCAGAAGCCACCTCACAGAAAATGGGCCTGGTTAAGTCCCAACGGTTCCACAAGAAAAGAGATCGATTTCATCATGACCACCAAGAAACAAAATATTCAATGATGTATCTGTGATCAACAGGGTGACAACCGGTAATGATCACCGCATAGTAAGAGGCATATTGAATATTTTTGAAAACTTAAACTTGAGAGGTCCCGTTTGATGAAATCCACGCTCCGACCTCAAAATATCCATATTCGAAACCCCGAGAGCTTTCAACTTGCGCCATCCAATCGCTTTGCTTGCCTTGAGAACTTTGCTTCGGTGGACGAGACCAACAACAGGCTTGTAGAAACTGTCCACGTAGTGGGGTCTAAGTTTTTCAAACGCCTCCGTACAAATAGACCTCAAAAACTCTCCAGCCATACCCTTGACCTCATGGCTGAACGACGCTCGTTGCAACTGCAATCATCCGATGATGCTGAGTCATATAGGCAGCGCAATAGACGAATATGGAAATCCTTGCGACGCGACATCCGTACCTTTAATACAAATCGTATTAAAGATACGTTCGAACGGAGAAAAGGCTCCAAAGTGTTTGCAAGAGACCGGTGTATTGGGCAAAGCCAGATGACTAAGCTGAAGAGAGATGATGGCAGTATAGCGTCGACCAAAGCAGAGGTGCTTCGAGGGATCGAGAGGTTTTATGCAGAGCTATACATTTCGGTCACTTAACCTTTTGACAGCTTGGCCAAAGACCCAAGAGCTAAGCTAACCCGACACTACACCGAAGACATCCCGGACATCAGCTTGTACGAGATTAGGATGGCTCTGAAGCAGCTTAAGGCAAAACAAGTAAAGGTAGTATGTTAGGATGGTACTTAATAACGGTAACATTAACATAGCATAGCTGTAACAGAAAGCAAACATTAAACACATCCGATTCTAATAACGTTCCCATGCAAAGCGGAATGAACTCGGAAGCTCTGCGCGGTTGCAACCCAGGGCCGGGGTTAAAGGTACCTTATACGTCTGGACAACGCTCTCCCACTTCCTCGTTCACTCCACTTTAAACATGGAACAGAGCACACTAGATTACACATCAGAACAGGTACAAAGTAACACAATTAATCACTTACAATATTCCGCTGCTACTCGCGTCTTAATACGGCAATTGGAGACTCCATTTGACAAGGCACCTCCAGAGCGCCCGTCCAGTTCAGCTTCTATGACTAGCTAGACTGTGCGCCGGCAACGGTTGCCACAACTTATATACTGCCTTTTATCTCATACTACCTTCACCCATTGGTACAAATTGAATAACAAGTGCTACCTACCTTCATTTAGTTAACAAATCAAGTACTGGCAAATCTTACTTTCAAATCCATACTTAGATTTAGCGCCATCTATTTTGAATAACTAAAACGCTTTGACAACGCCATCTATTTTGGTTGTCCGCTACACTTAACGCTATCTATCCTATTTCAATATGTAACATACTCCGACATACTAAATCTTCGCCAATTACTTCACCTATATGGAACCCATAGATAAGTAACTATATACGGAGAATGGAACCAGCGCAACATCCTCAGATGAACGGCACGGTGGTAAGGTACTTTCCAGTACCCGAATGGCTAGCTGAACTCAATGTGTTAAGAAATCTGCCTTTGAGACTTTTAACATTCTAGGTCTAGCGTGATTCCACCTCCGACCTCATCTATCTATGTCTATCTATCTGACTGACTATCAAGTGATGGGATGAGATAACGAAACTAGAGTAAGTACTAGAAGTACTCTAGTACTATGTATTAGAGTTCAGACCATAGACTGGCAAGTACGGTGTAGTAGGATGCCCACAGAAAAGATGAACATAAGAATTAATACAGTTGCAGGAGAAATGTGGATGCCGCCAGCTTCTTAACGATTCTTGAGAAGATTGGGGGGGGCTTTGTCCAGAATTGCATTTCCTTAGGACGAAAAAGTGGCATTTCGTAAAAAAAAGGGGGTAATCTACGGGGACTGTACATTTCCAGATATAGCTTTAATCTATGAATATTCATAAACACCAGATCCGCTCAGCCGTACTGGCATTATCACAATAACATTATGAATACGAAAGTTCGGGTGTATGTGTATGCATGTGTTTATTGCCTCTTTACGCCATCACGCCAGAAGGGTTTGATAGATTTTAATGAAATTAGGAATGTAGGCGTACCTACCTGCCTTATAACCTGGTTTAACACATAGGCTACTTTTTATCTGGAAATGATGGTTCCTCTGGGATACAACACAAAATTAATAATATTATATGAATGTCAAAGGATTTCTGTTCGTCTGTTACTTTTTCCCGACTAAACTGCTGAACCAATTTTGTTGATTTTGGTATATCGAAGACACAGGCTACTTTTTGTCCAGGAAAAATGTGGTCATTTAGGCGATTTTTAGACTCTCCCCTCTCCCCTTGGTGAGCGTCGTGAGATTTTGCTGGACCCCCTTCCTCTCCTAATCTTACGTGAGATTTTTGAAAATGAATATTTTTTTATGTATATGAATTAATATATGTGCATGACTGTTTCAGATTTATTAAAAAAAACTGCTTAGATATTTTTATTAAACGAATAATGAGGACATGTATTTAAGATCATAAATAACGTAGTATTATAGAATCATATGATATGAAAAAAACGGCGGTTGTTGTTGCAATTGATGAATGCAACATAAACTGTTCAATGATTGTTGTATGTATTGCTTCCGGGCTGTTTGGCCGTGGTCTAAGTGAAACTTGTGTTCCAGACGTTTGCCATCTAAATACAGCCTTTAAAGCCAATCGGCCCTGAACCACTGAAGATGTCGACCGCAGTGATCGACGAAATGTCTGGAACACAAGTTTCACTTAGATCACGGCCAAACAGCCAGGAAGCAATACATGCAACATGCAACGCCGGCCGTGAAAGCCTTAGAGTTTACATTGTTCAATGATTCTTGCGGAAAAAAAAATACGCGATATTGGTCGATATTAAGATTATCAGATATATTAGAATATTCTGTTCAAATGATATGCGCGGCCGCCGCAGTGGTTGCTAATAGACTGTGGCCCTTGTTGTGGGGCTTGCTGTGGCGGATGCAGGAGTGGTTGTTGCTGACCTTGCATAATCTGCACGTGCTGCAAGAAGATATGATAGTCTCAAACATGCGCATTATGTATATATGTTGTCTGCAATAATGTGGTAGAAGATGTTATCATGCTAGACCTAGAATGCTCACTGACTCTCAAGGACTGCTGCCTGAACACACGATGTGTTTGGTGACAGTTTTTAATTTTTTACATAATTTGATTCCTCCCTCTCATTTCATCTGAGAACGACCAGACGGACGACAATGCGACATGGTAGACGTACCAACTTGTCGCACGAAGCATTGGTTTATTCTATTTTAATTAAACGGAAAACATAAAGAAATCTAAATTAAAGTAATTTTTATTCAAATATTACAAGTACTCACATACTAACAGAATTCCATAGTCGAATAAATATCAATAACAAAAACAACCCCCGTTCATCGAAAATATACGCCCACGTTCAACCATACACGCGCCACAGGGTCAGAGTGCGGTGAAGGTCGCTCCCGGACCAACTCCCAGCATTAAGGCCTCGGCCGACGACCTCGTAGGAAATCTTCCAGGGAACCTGACCTTGACCTTTACACGCGCAAGCGCCATGCTGAGTACCCTGACCCTGTTACGAAAGGATCCTATATCCGCTTTAATATAGAGGTATTATACTCAATAACACCGAACTTTCTAGAAAATCAACTTTCGGTCCCGACTGACAATAGAAACGGAAGGGTTCGGTTAATTCAATATTTGTGGCCTTTGATAAAGGTTTGTTTAGGAATAAATAAATTGGTAAACTTTCAGTACCAATAAATCTTTTATTCCCGAGTAAAATTCATCATTATCACCATTCGAAAACTAAGTGAACTTGTGGGTGGTAGCTAGCTAAAATGTAATACAAATAATGTGTTTAGTGTTATAGCATTGCACTTCTTTCTTTTTTGTCCAGGATGCCATGTTAACGTTTTTCAGTAAATACCTGTCTAAAATTTTGCATGCGCACTTATACGAGTCGTCAAGTTAAATATTTATAATGTAATTCCATAAAAAATAAACTTATGCATCTTCTGGTATAATTTTTAAAAAGCAGTTAAGCAAAATTAAGCAAGTATAATTTTACGCCACATTTCTTTTCTGATCGATGGGTAAATTTCAGTCGACAAGTGAATAGAGCCTCAGCTGTATTATACTTTCTCCTCAATGATAATTATAGCATTCTCCAGCCTCCTTATACAATCGATTCAGAATTTAATAAGTCCCGTATGACAGACTTTCTCTAGATCTAAGCATTTCTTAGACACTTTTGTTAGTGATAGATGTATAGATTAGGATCCATACATTAGGTAAGATTAAACAAATTAAAATACTTCAAAATATAAAATCTATCACGAACCAAATCGATTCGGTTAGTTGTCAATCGTTTTGAATCAGGGGACTTGTTTTTAGTAGAATCTTTTCATCCCATCATGAACCTCGAGTCGTCCGAACACATTAATCATGACCAGTCATCCAGCGTCCAAGTCATGTGTTCTCTATAACGTATCTAGTATTTTATATATTGGGCTACTTGTTAGTCTTTATAGCTTTAAGATTCTAGCAAAATAAATGCCATATTTATACTACGGATTAGAACAAAAGTAGTCCTCCATCAAAACTCCTTGAGTAATCTCCTAAGTATAATATTATATAGTGATATTACTTGTAGAAATCTAGTAATCGATACATACGTATCTTATACCATTAAAAGAGTATTTTTAAGGTATATTCAATAATATCAACAATAGAAATATATCGAACATGCCCTAAGTAATTATATATAGGCGTGGCTTTTGGCAAGGGCGCGTAATATTAGGACGTTGATTAATTACCCAACGACATCCAAAAATATCGGATGTCTTGGGGTGAGGGTTACAAAACAGTTTCGTTCAGTAGAAGTTTTCTTGGAAGCGCTGTAACTATCCGGGATAGCCTGAGCGCAGCCTTCTCGTGCCCCTCATAATTTGTAAACAGGCAACTCACACCGACGAGGACAAAAAACCAAATTCATAATAAACATAAACGTAAATTTAGTAGTAAAAAATTTCATATGAAGAGAATAGGTAAGTTTTATATAAAAAGGCCCAGGGTATCTACAAGTCTGGATGAGAAAGCGATCACATGATTTAAAAGAGTCTCCGCGAGAGAAGGATAATTGAGATAATCAGGTTTGCGTAGAGTGGAGCTCGATAGATAAATTTGGCGCGGGCTCTTTTCGGAGCGTTTATGAGAGGTGTGACAAAAATTGGATTTATTAACACGATTTAGAGAAGAAGCGCCAGTGAACAGTTTCGTTGATTGAAATGGAGGAAGATTTTGATTGCTACATTTTAAAGAATGACAAGATATAAACATAATATCATTGATGACAAGGCATGTAGTGTACATTATTTTCTGTGATCAAAATAGCATTAATGCAGATTGGTACACTACAAAATAATTACTGTGAAATGTTCACTTCTTTGAGCATCAAGAGACCGAACAATTGGTCTAGGCGGGCTGCTGGTTCATAACAACAATGCACCAGCGCTCTTTTCGTTTCAAACTTCCTCGACACATCGCCGTTCAAACTTTTGGGTAGTCTTCCTTACAGCTTTGGCACCGTGTGACTTTGTAATAAACGTCAACAATAAAAGGAGCAAATGAAGTCGGTTAAAAAGGGAAACATATCGCTTGAAGATATGCAAAGGCGTACAGGCGTACAGCAGTCTGTGGTGCAGGTGCTAGAGGCAGATTGGAAAAGTGTTTTTTTGAAAATCGATTTAGTAGCATGATCTTTTGCATAAAGAGCGAGGAGAGTACTTTGAATGGTATTAATGAATATTAAATTGCTGTGTTGAACTTTATTTTTAATTTCGCACTTACTGGTCGACTCTCGTTTATCTATAAGTATATTCGTCTATGTCTATAATATAAAAATGATTGTGTTGCTAAGCGCATATCTCCTGAGAGACCTACAATGATTATAATTATATACTGCACACGTAGATATACCTTACAGTACTACGAGTAGTAGTGCATCTACCATTCTCACGTAGCGTATGCTATTATTTTATTATTTGTTGACGTATAATAAATAATATTATGAATGAATATGATTAAAGTCAGCTTTGTGTGTGCAAACAGACCAGTCATGCTCACCAAAAGGTGTTGGTAAATGGTGGCATCGTGTGTCGGGTCGCCATTTTCCCACAAATACGGTTGAAGAAGGCGATGACTGGCACGCGTTTCAACTCGTGAACGGGTGCGGATATCGGTCTGCCATGGATGCATGCGTAAATCGGACCCAAATAACAATTGCTTTATTATAATATTAGACGAACGCTGTTATTTGATTAATACCACTGATAATAATGATTGAGTTTATGTGAAAAATTTTCGCTTTGGAATTATATATCTAATACTATATCTAATACCTGGCTGCCGATAAACCTCTAAGGATACGTATATACCTATCAATTAGCTAGAGCTTCATGCGGATCCACGCATGAAGCTCTAGCTAATTGATTAAACATGTAGTCACCTCGGATTGTGTAGCATGCTGTTTGCTTATACTTAGGATGTTAGTAGAATTTGTAATAAATACTGTTAGTTGCGGGGCGGTGTGAGGTAGGCGGGCGGCGGGGTGAGGTGTGGGGGTCACGGCCGAGGACGCGACCTTGACACGCGCGCGCAGCCTCCCACGGAACCTCTTGAAGGCCTGATATTTGACATTTTATTTCAATTATTATGGCAGCCGGGCTTTGATAAGCTGAGATGACGAGGCTGAATTATTTTGGCAGATTGTTTATTCCGTTACACGAACCAAGATTTCATAATGAATGATGAACAATTGAATATATTTACTTTCGATTTGGTATCAAACAGCGGGTTATAGAACTTTGTTTATTCTTAAAAGGTTATATTATGGCAAACCTAATTTAAGAGCTTGGGAAGCTCAGTCATAAGTGGTCATTAGTGCTTTTTGCCTGAGCTTCTCAAGAATCCCATGCAAGCAGTTCGCTAGCCTCATTATTGACTGTTGATTGCGGGGCACATGAAGCCCTCGGTCACAAATCACAAAATTGTCTTCAAACCATAGACAGTGTTCTTTCAGTAACAGTTCCTCTACGTAGTACTCAGATACATACAACGACACAGGTGTCATACTCCTCCGCCCGCATAGTTTTGGTAAAAAGGGGTCAATTTTATTTTCTTTACGAATTCGGGAATGGGCCGAAAGATTCGTTTTATTGTAGATCATGATACCGCCTACGCGTTTGTTAGGGTCACGTTATACCCGTATAATCAGTATAAAGTAGGAATGAACATGATTTTTAATAACATGGCTGCGTGTAAGTTACTACCTTTTTGAAAACCGAAAGTTATGTAAACTTATGTGCTGACGACGCGGTTTTTAAGACAGACCAAAAACATTCTCTGAAGGACAGCATGGTCAACATATTCGGTTCGATTGTCTCATAAGCAAAAATCGGGTAAGTATATTGCTATAAATATATATAATTGTCAGTATCATCGACCGATACATTTTTAACTGACATAGTTATTAAGACAGGGATGAACATTATCATCGGGATATTTACCATGTATTTCGTTTGTTTTATTTGCTCGATATTTCGGTACAGTTACAAGCGTCATATTCACGAGTAAACAAGTAATCGTTTAATAACTTTAAAACAAACAAAATACATGGTAAATATCCCTATAGTAATATAATTCTTGCATCAATACCTTTCAGTATAAGTGGCCTTGTAAAATTAGAAGTGCCGTACCGTACTATAATTCCACACTTAGGCTTGTGCTTGAAACTTTCGTGCTATGATCTATATCTATTGGGACTGATCACGGATAAGTCTATTGTCCCTAATATACCTGATATAGTGATAAGCGATCGATCTTAGAAACGCCATGCGGTCGTCGTTATCAATGTACCTACTCTACTATGAGAGCACCGTAGAGGCCGAGAAGAACAAGCTCAGCAAATAGGTGATATCTAACTGGACTTGAGTCATGAGCTTACCACAGTGCGAGATGATATACAATCATAATATGCTGATTATACAATCATAAAATGCTAATATGTATTAGTCACGTAATATTAAAATAAGTATCCAGATTTAATAACCACTAAATAATTTGTATTTGAAAGTCATTTTAGCAAAAGAGACCCACATTGGCGACTTCATTGGCGTCTGTGAATGGACTCTGGGACGGTTACCTCCGCTTTTTGATATGTTTTACAGTAAGACTCCTAAGGAGAGTTAGATTTAATTAACCATACGTGTGTCAATAAATAACGCGTTATTTCCGTAAGATCGTTAATCTATCAATTAGCATACATGTCCATCGGCACGTTTATAATAATGATTAATTAATAAACTTCATCCTATTGTTTTCAATGGCCAAAATGTTTATACTTTTTAACCGATTTAAAAAAAAAAGTTTCTCAATTCGACCGATATATGTTTTTTATTTTATTTTTTTATGTGTGTTCGCGGATAACTTCGTCGTTTATGAATCGATTTTGACGATTCTTTTTTGTTTGATAAAGTATGCTTCCGGGGTGGTCCCATTTAAGTTTCCTCAAAATCGGACCTGTGGTTTTCAATAACAGAAAAGCGCTACGCATACCTCGATTATATTAAAGTTGCGGTTGAAGACATCGGAGAACATACACAATGACAATTGATCCCGTGAGTAGCAAAGGTCACTGAAAAGGGTAAAAAAATATTTACCGGAAAATGGAACCGACTTCAACACTCAAAACTTGTCGAAGTCGATACCATGATAGTTCACAAAAGTGTATTATTATAATCGCGATCCTTTGCCCCAGGAACCAGCCGGTGCGCCTCCCACATCGCGCCGCCACCGTGTATTCTACGCACTCTCTCAATCACAAATCAGTACGATATTTTATTTGGAAAAGTATGGCGATAAGCAGTCATCAGTGCATAAAATTAAAATACGTCATCATTATCACCATCATCACATCCACAGCGGGACACAGGCCTCCCCATATGATTTTCACAAGGTATGAAAAGGTTTATTAAAATACGTATACCATTGAAAATCATTAACATCTATGTGCATGTAATAGGTAACTACTGTGCAGCCTAAAAACTAATTCAATAGCTACGATCCTACCTAGATGCCAACTGGACCGTATACGGCTGCGGATATGGATCCCACTGGATCGTGAGCACACGGGGCGGTGCAGACGTGTCGGAGGGACGAGCGGGGAAGGGTGCATAGGGACGTTGACTGTCTGGGCCCGACTTGCGTTATCTGCAGTTGCCCTTTAGTATGATGCGTCGTACTACCCTCTTTCCACCCCTAATAGCTAGGGAGGAGAGGGCACCAGACTTCTGCAACCCCACTTAGCAGTTCTCTAGAATCTGCTATTGACCTGAAATAACAATGTAAACATGTTTTCAGAAGGGGCGACGACCTGTAAAAATTTTAGAATAAGGGCCGACACACGCTGAGACAAAAGATCTCTAGCAATTTGAGACCAATAGTAACTATTATCTGTTAATTTCCTTGTTGCGACTTCGTATACATTATTGGTTTTCATTTAGAGAAAATGTTTCCGTAAAGGGATTATTTCCTGTGAATGTATAAAACACGGGAGTTACTCACGTAATAAGTCAGAGTGTTCTGACTATACTTTCAACCACATTCGGTGGTCTTCTTCAAAGAGAATACGGGGCGACCGCGGACGCGGATTATTTATTTAAAAGTCTAATTAGGTACGTATTTAAGTTTGCATTAAAAGCGAGTGAGTGATATTTTTGAGCATCTTTAGCTGTTTTTGACCTGACTATATGTCGTATGGCTTGCTTGACTCTATACCGGTGCTAAACTATCATTTATTTATACAAATTATATTATAGAAAAAATGTTTACAAACTGCAATACCAGTTTTACTGTTTCCTGTTGTATTGCTATCATGAAATGTGTAGGTACTTTGAAATTTGGAAAAATTTAACGACTCACCAGTTTCAAACATTTTTCGTTTGCAGTTGCTCTCAGTAATTTCACGCCAGGTATATATTTTATGTAAAATCTAACGGGAACTCTGTTGTTTGGTAGTTTTAGTAGATCGTTTAAATATTATTTCAACAGAAACAATGAAATCTAATAAATAAATAACCTTTATAATACATAGGTTGATTTGAGGTATATAGGTAATCAAAGTGATACATACCGTTTTCATCGTTGGTTAAATATTTGAAGGAATGGTAATTCCTACGCTATTTCTTCAAAATAAATTTACCCGGACGAAGGAATCAATGTCTTACTTTTAAACGCCTTCCATAAAAGAAAGAGGCTAGTGCGGTGGTCAAACCATGAGAATGCCTTTTCCCACCCTGCATTTACCCTGTCCCTTATGTTCCTAATTAAATGGTTATTTTTATAATTTCATATAGATTAGCGCTTTAACACTGCCTCTCTTCATGGTCATTGAACATTTGATCGAAGGTTTACACCTTAACGTTAGACCCAAAAAATTTACTGGCGTTCAAGGGGAAAAAAAAGTAAAAGGGAAAAAGTAGTACTAGAGAGCCAGTAAATAATGTATGAATATAGCCAGTGAATAGTGTGATGTGCGTTTTGGTTGTCACTTTGGTTGGTCGATAAATCTCATTTTATACTCTTTATGTAGGTACACTAGAAACTATAATACCTATACACCACATTATCTCCTGGTATCAAACGTGTCAAGTCACCGATAGAACAAAAGCGATGGCGTCCAACTTAAAGTTATTGAACGCTTTATAAGTATTTGTGATAACGATAGTGAGTTACGGCCGGTAGGCCTTGAACCTAGAGAGAAGAACTTTGTATTGTAGTCTCGGTTATTATTATTTCAACAAAATGCCAGTAATAACTACCCAATACCTATTATCTGCGTGCTTTTACTGGACACGCTGGATTCGATAAAGCGAATCATACCTATTTTATATTCATTTTATACACAAAGATGATTAAGTAAGTACTTAAATCTAAGAAATTTAATTTGAATAATATAATATTAGAAAAAGATATAAAACAGAAGAAGGAGAAGAAGCAGAAATATATTTATGTATTTACAACAAAATGGGTAACATCGAATCAACGTAACTACAATTGGAATACATAGAAAAAAAACGTTAATCTGACACCCAAGTCATAAAATAGATCCATCTCAGCAAAAGCATAAAAGCATAAAAAAATTGACTATATTTTAGTAATGAGAACAAAACTGCTGATTAGTACATAAAAAACTATAAATTTATTTTTTAATTAAGTCCAGATACAATTGTAAACTAAAATCCAGATAATTAATAAAACTAATGGCGACTAAAGCTCAATTAACTCATTTAACTACATATACCTATAGCCAAAATCAAAGAATTTATATAAATGTATACATAATAAATACACTTATTAAACAAGTCTACAAATAACATCGACTGCGCCTGAAATTGCATACAACAAAACCACAGATACATGAATACTCAAAGAACAAAACCAAAACAGATAACTACTGAATCTGTCAAAGTAGCCATTTCGTCATAGTTTAAAATGCACTATCATGTTTCGCAAGAAATTTTGTTACAATTGTTATATTACTTACCTACTTGTTATGAAATTAATTAGGTCATAATTAAAATATGTATTGAATAATAAAAAGTGAGCTGCACTGCGCACATACCAGATATCTTTAGCCAACGCAATATCTTCCATGAAGCGTATGTCTAAAGTAATGAAATCTTGCGGACCCAATGCGTTTCAATTCCGCCCAATTATTTTACAAAAATCACTAAGTTTGGTTTTATACGACATAGTTTAATATAATAGTATATGAGGTTTTCGTTCGTTTTAATCACTAATTAAAATAAATATACAATTCTATGGCCAAAGAGGATGGATCACAGAAGGGCGGTGAAAGGACGATTTACATTTAGATTTATTTTAGGACGGAGTTTTGCAGGCTAACTCTTTGGTTTATGCCCATGACCATAGGCACATGCGATGCGGAGGCAAGAAAATAAATAATAATATAAAATAACCTTTTGAAAACTAATAATCTCACTGGCCTGTTTTTATGTACCTATAGGTAGACCTCAATTTTTTTAATAAATGCAAATTCAGCATTCTATAAAATATTTTAACATAACCTTACCCTTTTACAGAAGAAAAAAAAACCTAACAAGTATTTATAACCGCAATGACACGATGTACTTACCTATTATGTAAATATTATAGTGCGTTTTTGATTCGACCTCAGTAAATAAAGCATGGACGGGCCCAGAACACATAGGTAGGTACCTATTGTTATCAAAAATAACAAGTCAAAACATTAAGGTCCGGATAAATAGACGATGCTAAGCACTCGATGAAAGTATGACTATGTAAAGTACTACTTTGACTTAGCAATGAAAAGGCAATAAATAAACGTTACTTTCGACAATACTTAGCTAAGTACGACTTTGGCTAAGCGTGGGCTAAGCCAGAGCATGCTTTCAATCGTAGTCTATGATTTAAGAAGCGTTCGTAATTAATAGATTATATTTAGTTATGAGTGTTATTATCGAATAAAATGAAATTTAAAGTAAGGTTATTTGTTAATATTTAAGCTTGAGAGAATTATTTACATGATTTTACGTACATATATTATTTGTATTATGCTATTTAAATCGTAATAATAGTTTTAAAAATGAACAAACAAGAGTTGACTGTGATCGCGTCAGTAAAATGACAAACGAGAAAAGAGTAGGTACATATAGTATTACTACGTAACCTGTAAAGTTTGCTAGAATCACGCACCTTAAGCCAGTGCTAAGTCGACAAGAATCAAGACTCTGGCTTAGCTAAGCATTAGGTTGACTTTCATCGAAAGTACGATGCTAAAGTACTATCTATTTAAATGAAACTCGTGCTTAGCACGGCTCGAAAGTAAGACTTTGGCTTAGCCAGAGTAAAGTAAGGACTATTTATATCTGGACATAAATGTATGTCGGTTAGCACTCGTTTACCAACGTTGTGCATCCTTGTCGCACTTAGTAGTTAGGTATATTTCTGCCCCGTTTAAAACTTCGGTACGAGTCGGCACTATTCGCTGCCGTTACCAAAGAAAGCGCGCTATTCTTGTCACACAAATTAATTACATTTTTATAAAATAGAGTGATATTATGTACATAGATACGTATGGAATGTCATGCCTAAACTCTTTTTTTTTTTAAGTGTTCTTTCGTCTATACAACGGCATATTTTTGCAAACTATTGGGTCGAGTGTTCTTAACGTATGTATGATCTTCTCATGAACAGGCGCGAACGTACGCAAAGTGTGTTCCGCGACCACACTTTAGAGGTATTACATTTTTTGGCTTAGGCGATTCAGTACGTCTATGCTAAAAGGTTGATCGGGAACGACTAGGTTTGTAGAGGCAATAAGCTTTCGGGTATTGTAGTCTTATTATATTATATGTTACTGGTAAGTGAGACAAATAATGCCGCCAAGGAATGTTCCGTTTTCAGTAATTCTTTTTGTCTTCATTTAACCGATTTGGCATATTTCGCACGATACTGACTGATACTTAACAGACTTAAAAAGTTTCAGATTTTTTTTTATAAAATCGTTCTTAAACTGAACTTAGGTACTGGCAGAGATGATTCTGCTACTTCTACTTCTGGAAGCAAAAGTTGGGGAAGGGATTGTGTTCAGGGCCACAGTTCGGGGCCACGCGACCTTGGAGCGTGTCCTCGGCCCGAGTCAACGACAGTAAGAACGCGGCCTCGTGCTTCACAGTTCACACCCCACACCTCCTCTCCACCTCCCGCGTCCCGATCTCCCCGCATCCCCTCGAACAGTACCTACCTGCCCCCACGCCCGCGACGATTACCAGAAATTTAATGAACCCCGTGTGAATTCTAGATATAAACACACCCTGGAGGTTCGATTGAAGCAAAATTAATGTTTGTGTCTCACATTAATATAACGATATTTTATTAAAATAATGAAGTGATTACATTTATATGAATGGAATTGCTTTACTATTATATTATCCATTATTAAGTGGACATACGTATTTAAAACTTTATGAACTAAATGAAAGTGGCCACTACTGTTGTTCATAAAACGTTACACTATTGCGATGGTTACATGCGGTACGAACCCACTCTTACACTTAGCATTTGTTCTTGAATTACATACTTTCGGTCAGCAGTCACAATCACTTGTATAGCAGCCCATCATACCTCAAATACGTGAACCAGCATAATATTGCTTTTGTGGGAAGAATATTGTTAAGTGTTGTGCCGTTCAAGAGAGCCAGGCAGTATTTGAGGTATACCTGACCTAACAAGTTGGATTTTAGATTTTTCTTACAACCGCAAAGCCAAAGACCAGCAGACGACAGTAAGAAGACAGCTTATAACTAGGCCGCCGAGTCCTTTAAGAAGGCTCTAAATAAAGCTCGATTCACTCACCTGAATGGCGAAGGAACTATCTTCGTATACTGCAGGAGTATTACTTCTTGGCATCTGGCTATGTCGCTTGAATCGTGTTTCTGTCATTCCCGCTACCTTTAATGCTGAAATACACACTGGTTTCAATGGGCGGGGAGTAGGATAACACGTTAGCTATTGGTCAAACGCCTTCACATACAACATATTAAATAGGTTGTATACAAGTACACACACAAATAATTTATTCAATCAACTTAATCTAATTTACATTCAATTGGTTTGGAACCCTCTTTTAAGTATGGAAACACTTTTACAGAATCCCGCTCTTCCGAAGTAGGTTAAATCTTGATAAGTCTAGTAAGTAATTACAATATTAAACTAACTTATACTTAACGAATTAAACAAAATCATAACTAAATTAAGGAGTTCAAATTCAAAAAAATATTGTACGAGTTAGTTTAATATTTGCCTTGCGTTTTTGTGTGTAGACGGTGTATGTTTGGATGTATGTGTGTGGGGAGAGTGTATGTGGAGATGCGAGTGTAGGTATGTGTGTAGGAAAAAATATAACACAACACCGAATTTGTAAGGGGCATGTGGGTGAATTAGGTGTATATAAGTGAGTTTATTGAAGGCATTTTTAGGTAATTATATGTTTCATAACTGCATCGAACATAAAGACTAGACCTATTAATTATATAAAAAAAGGTTGCAACTCCGGGAGTGCCGGCAGAAGTGAAAACATGAGCATCATTGATGATGATGATGAAAAATGATGTGGCCTTTGTGTTATTCCGGGACCAGAAGTATCTACATACCAAATTTCATCCGAATCCGTTCAGCCGTTCTGGCGTGATTGAATAACAAACATCCATCCATCCAAACTTTCAGATTTATAATACTAGTACCGCCCCACGGTTTCACCCGCGTGGATTACGGTTCTCCCGCTACATCAATAAAATTATTCCACGGGACGCATAGAGATTAAGATATCGTTTCTATATTGGGCAATATTTTACATATTGTTTTTATATAAAACAGGATTTAGAAACTGTTTAATAATACTACTTTAAACGGAAGCAAAACCGTTAAAACATTTTTAATTTAAATTTACTTATAAATCTCTGAAATCAATATAACGTTTACCTGGGAACACAGTGTAATCTTCACAACCTCATTCAAATCTTTGTGCTTTATAGATAGCGTCCATATGTATCACACCTATATAAGTAAAGGAAATGGACACATATATATATAATGCAATAAGACATATCTAGTATCCACAGGCAACATGATGGAAGGATGTACATTGTATGTCTAGCCGGTGCATATCGATCGCACCGCCGCGGCCGGCCTGCCGACGACACGTCGCACGGTCGCACCAACGCTGCCGCCCGGCGCGGCGCGGCGGCGGTGCAGCCGGAGTGCGCTTTACACTTACACCGAAACAAGGAATATTTTCTGAGAATACGTTTCATAATGGTATGTTACCCAAGGTATATCTGGATATACCTTGTAAAATACCATTATAGAATTATATTGACTGGCCGGTTGGCGCAGTTGGTAGCACTCTCCCTTCTGAGCCGCTGGTGCCGGGTTCGATTCCCGGACAGGTCAAACATTTGTGTGCATGTCTGTTTGACATGTGTCTGGGTGTGTATATGTATATAAGTATATATATCAGTCATCAGGTTACCATAGCACAGGCTCTGCCTAGTTTGGGACCTGAAGACCTTGTGTGAATGTTAATTAATAAAAAAAAACAAAAAAATATATAAATGTCGTATCCCTGGAGATACGACAGTTAGCTGAGATGCTGAAACAAACGAACAATTGTGTTGCTTAAAAGCTAAATATCTATTTTCGCTACATGGAACATTTTCAAGATGTTACATAAATTACGCTTGCCTGGCTTCTAAGAAACGATTAAATCTGCTCTAAGAGGAATGTTCGAGTTTCCTCGTTGCCCTGAGATACAATATTTTTCTTTTATTTTTTAAATGTCACTGTACCCAGAAACTTATCCGCTCCATGTACAACAATGCTAGTACGCACGTGCGGTCCGAAGCTGGCGTCAAAGATTAGTTCAATGTGGGCGTAATGTCTAGGCGTAAGCCTATAGCCAATTGGTGTAAACCAAGGATCGGCTTTAAGATCGGCCGCGCCACCTAGTTTGGGATAAGGAGAAGAACAAGTAGGACCCGGTAATATCTGTCAGTCGGTCTGTATAAAAACAAATTATGGAAAAACTTCTTACTCTACTACTCTACTTCATTCATTGTATACTAGTACGAAATTCATGAGTTTTGTGTAACTTTGTGTAACTAAAACCAATCCTCATCTCTAGTTGTTATTTATAAAAAAAATAGTAATATGAGTTTATCATTGCCCTTAAGATCATTACCTATTGCATAGTTTTTTGGTAAAAAACAAATTGCCGCACGAGTACTAAGAAGTAACTATTTTCGTGCATGATTCTTCAGATGACATGAAAAACATGCAAAACAGACTCGGTGTAAATGCAATCCTATGGTTTTCCTGTTCAGACAGCGGGGTAGCCACGCGCATGCGTATTAAAGTACTACTCTCTCCCCATTGCACCCTGTGTCCTGGTGCCCTTCCATACAACTTTCACCGGATATCTATAGGATAGACAGTTAGGCATAAAGGGAGGATAATTGTATAGATGTAGTCTGTTTTACAAATAAGTTTAGCCAAACTTGAAGAAAACCGGTACAGCAGTTTGAGCGTGAAGAAGTAACAGAGGTTTTTGAATCGTTTGCTTATCCCCCGGGAACAGCAAATATTTTTTAAATGAAAAGTAAGAATCTAGGGTCTAAACTACCTCAAATCAAATAGTTTATTGCGAATATACGTTTTACAGAGATGTTTGCATGAAAGATAAATTGTTCCGCTATATTCTACGTTTTTGGCATGCAACATAAAAAGTATTCTCATAAGAATAACTTACAACTTTTACATTTAATGTCCTCCACACCAAATTTCATCTAAATCGCTGCAGCCGTTTGAGCGCGAAGAGCGCGAAGATGTAACAAACATACACAACTTACACACTTTCTTAAGTGCGAAGGTGCGAAGTTAGCTACTAGTAGCTGCTAGTTGTGGAGTTTTCAGTCAAAACTGCCATAAACTGAAAATCAAAATGATTTTCAATGAGAAACAAACCATGAAGATAGAACATTAATTATTTCCTACTCTGCTCGGGGCGTCCCGTCATGAAGGTCATATCATTCAGGGAATGGTCAATGATACAACGCTGAGGCTTAAAAAGTATTTATGTCATACATAATTCACACTCGAATTGAATAATAGGTTCTCAAATTTAAAGGCTTGGCATAGCTAACATAGCAGTAAAAAATGCCTTAACGTAAACAGCCCTTACTTTGGACATTCCCCTTCAAATCAATCAAAAGTTGTTATTGTAGCTTCCTACGTACATAAGATAGAAAAATGCTTCGCTTGGCTTTGCTATCCGCCATTATGACATATACGAAGAATCCAGTTTCGATAGAGTCAACGCTCTCCTATCTACAATACTTACTAATCTTAATTAATCTAATGTTAATATGATCTATACCCAGACGTATTTTTACCATCGAAACATTTAAATTTTTAGTGGTTAAAAATTCTTTGCTAGAGTAACTACCATCACAATATTGTGCTCATGGTACCGACTTAGAAGTTATTTCACACTTTTGAGTGTTGTATTCGGTTCCGTTTTTGGGGAAACATTTTTTTTTCACACTTTTCAGTGACCTTCGCTACTCACGGGACCAATTGTCATTGTGTATGTTCTCCGATGTCTTCAACCGCAACTATAATACTGTCGAGGTATGCGTAGTAATTTTCAGTTATTGGAGTGTAACTAAAAAACCGCTTGTCCGATTTTAATCAAATTTAAATGGGACCACCACGTAAGTATATTCTATCAAACAAAAAAAGAATCATCAAAATCTATTCATAAACGACGAAGTTATCCGCGTACACACATAAATATATATATGGTCGAATTGAGTAGCGTCCTTCTTTTAAGTCGGTTAAAAAATACGCGGAAAAAAGAGTAAGATATAAAGCACAGTTAAAGTATATATGGAGAAGTTAAAAAAATTGAAAAAAGGAGAGTATGTGATACCTTTTCACAGTTGTGCATTATTTTTTTAGCCCTTACCTATGTTAAAAGTCACCATTTATACTTTGATTAATTATAGTACTTAGGGGCACTTTATGAAAAATTCGTTTTTTAATATTGAGTATAGAAATAAAACAGTGAATATCTGCCATTGTTCAGCCACCTTCCGACAATCATGCACTGAAAATAAACGAAAGAGAGTACAATAACATGAAATATTGCTTATGCTGTAACCATTAAGTTTACTTACTTACTAGTCTACTCACTCGTGAACTAAATCCTACTTATAACTATCTGTTAAATTATTTATCTTATTATAGCATAAGTACGAGAGAAAATACATCAATATTATTTATTTATCAGCATAATGGATAACATTAAGAAAAAAAGGAGATAAAGCATAAGTTAAAACAGTTTTATTTGCTAAAGCTGTTGAGGTGAAAAGGCTATGGAGTTCAAATTTAAGGGCGCATGCGCGTCAAGCGAACCCTTACTTCGCCCCATGTCCTGCTGCCCTTCAAATGAACTTTCTAACACTATACCATTTTATAAAAAGTACATAGGATAGTAAGAATATGATATTTTTCTTTGCTATACGAGGTTTTGTTCTATCAAATGCTTTCTGTTGCATAGCAAGTCAGCCCTTTTAGGCTTTTAGGATTGACAATAGTTTTGAATATCAGGATTCTATTTATTTCCGGGAAAAAATACGAGTCATAAAATAGTAGCTCCTAACAATTGTTCGGACAAAATGTTAATTGTACAATCGGGACTTGATCGCGTGAAAAATATTAAGCAATTATTCATCTCTCACCGATATTGCCACCTGCATTTCTCGAGTCTCCTGGTGATCACGACCAGTGGAACTTGATCGAAACGTGTAGGTAAATAAATTACCAAATGTTTTTCACGCGATCTAGTCCCGTTTGATTTATTAACGGCTTGGGTATTAATATAAATTTTTGCATGCGTAGTATTGCACCCGTTTATCCGAGACCGTTTTTTCCATCCCCAGCTCTTGCATCAAATAATTTAACTAGCAATTTATCTGGTTTGAACCTTAAATAATCGCTTTATACGGTAGCGCTTTCACTATTCTGCTTCTGCTGTTTATATGAGACAAAGAGAATCAGTTGTTGGGTATACGTTATTATAACAACAAACTGTTGGAGTAATAGCACACTCTTCGTTTTTAGGAGAATATAAAACGATTTTCGTTATGAAAATATTATTTATTATACATATCTATTTTCAAGATATAATTTATAGACAAACAAAGAAAGCAAAAAAGCCATAATAAGCGTTGGCGTAAGCTTGTATTGATTGCAGAAGGCTGCGCCAGGCATCGCAGGTCATTGAGACTTGTCGCCAAAATATTCGCGATGAGCGAGGCTCTTGGCCACACGGTGGCAGTGACCCCGGCGCACCCCGACTGCAACGTGCCACCCTCGCTAGACTGCCACGGGTGGCCGACAGGGTTGCTTTAGGCCTTCATATTTTACTGTACTTATTCAGAATTATTAAATACAAGTACCGCCCCGAGGTTTTGCCCACGTGGATTATGGTGATTATGGTTTTCCCGCGACCTGAATTATCCCACAGGAACTATATTTTTTTCGGAGTAAAAGTAGCGTATGTGTTATTCCCTATCACCATACAAAATTTCATTAAAATCAGCGTAGCTGTTTGAGCGTGAAGGAGTATCAAAAGTTTTTGAATTATTTGCGTATCTCACGGGAACATCAATTATTTTCGGGATGAAAAGTAGCCTATGTGTTATTCCAGGGTTTAACCTATCACCACCATACCAAATTACATCGAAATCGGCGCAGGCGTTTTAGCGTGAAAGAGTAACAAATATATACACAAACTTTCGCCTTTATAATATTATGAGTGGGACATTGATGTGCTAACTCGTTTTTGCATACCATCTACAAAGAGTAAGTAGGTGCAGAACTTTGCATTCGTTGCATATAATTTACACGATGAGACGTTTGACTGTTCTATGAGACAAAGAGTTTTGTGGCTGGTAATAAGTAGGTATACACGTAGAAACTAGGTAGAAAAGCAGATTAATTTATAGCGAAAGGCGAGCTCAAGAGTTCACGCAAGGACGTGCATGCATGGAAACTGTTATGAAAGTAGAAGAAGCGGGAAGAATAGAATCGTAGCCAGTGCAAAGGTCTTTGTTTACCATAACGAGAAATTAACGAGAGAGAGATATCTACTACAATATGTAATGTAGAACGATATTTCAATATCAATTTCTAAAATCATAGACTTTATTTAACTTTATTATGTACCTGCTTACAGCCATGTTCTTTTGATTAAATTTTAAATGCACCGTATTTATAAGTATAATAAATATTTTAATTATCAAATTAAGTGGTTAAATCCATACGATAATCATATAAGATAAGTTTATGTATTCAAAACACTAAAATACATATAATTTTATATACGTGTGTATCGATATTAGATATAATAAAATGTAATAAAATATAATAAAATTGTTGTGCATTGGTTTGTAATGTTACTTATCTATGGTAATAACATTTTATGCAGTACCAACAACTGGATATTCGTATTTTCCATATTTTTACATGTTAATTCAACATATAAAAAAATAAACTTACTTTCAAGGGCACCTTTCAAATATGGCATTGACCGAGGAAAACTCAGCGTAACAACCCTGTATGCTGCCTCACAAACCCCACGGTGGTGATGGCGGCAGACATCACCCTCTTTGATACATATTTCCAAAAGCTTTTTAATAGTAAAATGCAGTTTGAAAGTCAATCGAACTAAAGTTTGTGAAAGGCCCACAATTCATTAAATGTTTGTATATAATAAATTAAATATTTTCAATTATATTATAATTTTAATAATATTATATTTTAAGAAAGTTGGGCAATGACATGTTATTGTACAATATAATATAGAGTAAAAATAGGAAATTAAATTATAACTTTAATTTCGACTCATGTTTTAACAATGCTTTACATTATTTTTATTTACAAAAGGATTAATAAGAGTCAATCGAAGCTCGGCAGAGTACTTACATTCAAGTACAATTAAAGCTAGTTTTTGTATTCGTTAGTTTTAAGGAAACAGACTGCTACAAAGTTTTTGCATACTAAGGGGGTGTCCATAAATTACGTGAGGTAGTTTTAGTGATTTTCCAACCCCCCCTCTCCTCTTGGTGAGATGTTGTGAGATTTTGCTGGACCCCCTCCCCCCATCCATATTCTCACGTGAGACTTTGGAAAATACATATTTTTGATGTAAATAAATGAATATGTGGTTGATTTTGTTGAATTTAATCAGGATTTGTTATTTGAGATTATTAATATCGTGGTATAGAACCACACAAAAATATTTTTACTTAATTTATCCTAGTTTTCTCTCTACATTACAATGTTCCTTGCGGAAAAAAAATTACGTGAGTGTCGAACCCACCCCTCCACCATGTGAGTTTGGGTGAGACTCGCCTTGACCCCCTCCCCCCCGTAAACACCTCACGTAATTAATGGACGTCCCCTGACTTGGATGTCATTTCAATAGTATTCATTATTATTTTAGAAAGAAAATGTATTTATTTAAGTCATGTACTTTAAAACCGAAAAGTTTCCTGAAGATTTTCAAAGATTTTGCAAAGATTCTAACTAAAAAATTTTAGAAATACTTTCATAACTATTTCTAAATTTTTTTAGTGACAATCTTTACATTTCACCATCATCTCAGCCATAGGACGTTCACGGCTTGATATATGGCCCCCATTGATTTTTATAAGATCTGGAATTTTTTTTAACTTTTTACGTTTACTTTCGTTCAATTAAAAAAATGCACTAGATGATGGCGTTTATTTTTATAGCTCAAAAAGTGTTTACTTGATACCATATGGGATGCCAACAATACTACGACGCGCCACCTGGTGAGATAAATAGTAAGCGTGACTTGCCACTGTCGATCGACATATCGACAATGCGCAAGTTCTAAAAAGCCTTGCCTATAACATATTTTAAAATAGTAATGAGCGTGAGTTTTAATTAAAATGTTTCTTATTGGAGCAATCTATAGATAATTAATAAAAAAAGACTATCATCACGCCTCGTACTCATCCACCGAATCTTCGTATCGCGCACGAATTTACTTGTAAATTTGATTAAAAAACGTGTATTATCATTCAACAGATAAGAAACAGTTTGTTACAGGCACATAGCAGTCGTATACATAGTGTCCAGTTTCTGAGTTATCTACTTGATTAGTATCAGCTGTTATCGGCATGCGTGCTGTGCTGAGGCTGCCAGCGCGTCGATAGGGCTCCTGCTATCGGGAAGACTCTACGGCAGTGATAGCACCGGTTAGCTATATCTCACACATTGACTCACACTCGACATTAACACTGACCGACTTTGTAAAACATGTTACTCAATAATATATCAAAACAATAGGTTTAACAAGGGCAAGCCCACACACAAACAAGCAAAAATGTTGATAAAATTGATTTCATTCTATAAATACATACACTTTATAGTCATCGTTCTTAGCTTGTTAGCGTTGTAAACAGAGTGTATTACAGTTACAAATATATTACAGTTTTTGTACACTATTTGATGTACATATTTCTATAGACTATCCTACTAATATTATAAATGCGAAGGTTTGTGTGTATGTTTGTTACTTCTTCACGCTCCAACGGCTACACCGATTTCGATGAAATTTGGTATGGAGATAGTTTAAGCCCTGGATACATAGGCTACTTTTATCCCGGAAAAAGTATAGTTCCCGCGAGATAATTGAGGTAGCGGGAAAACCGTAATTCACGCGGGTGATACCGCGGGGCGCTACTAGTAATTACTTATATACTTACTAGTATTTTAATGTTAAACAAATACGCCTAAGCTACTAAGAAAGTGCGAGTAAAAATTGAATATTTTTCTACGCTATAGGGAGAGGGTGAAATGCCTTGACATTGTTTATCCTGTACTGTCCACTATCTCAATTGATGGTCAGTGACGATGTGGTCGAAGATGTTTTCACGCTAGAACTTGAATGCTTACTGGCTCTCAAGAATAGCTGCCTGAACACACTATATGTTTGGTGACAGTTTTTCAAACTTGAGGGTGGTATCTAGTCAGGCTTGTAGTCGAAAGTACCTTACCACCATGATGGGAATTTGATAACCTTCACCTCTGAGCTATCATAGCTTTAAAACTACTGTCAACAAATCGATTATGACATTTCTGCGGAGGTTCTATTAATGTTAATTATATTCATCCAAATCCTTGACCTTCCATACTCACACTTATATTATATATATGCGAAAGTTTGTGTGTATATGTGTTTGTCACCTTTGGACGGCTTGATAGATTTGAATAAAACTCCGAATCTATGTTCTGAATGCATTGCAACTCACTAAGTGGGGTTCAAAATTAGGTAATTTTAATCGGTTAGTTTTTGTCGACTGTATCCAGGCCTAATATGAATTCAGTGAATTCTCATAAGCTTAGAGTACCCATCCATTCTTCACAATATTTTGATAAGTTCTTCAGAGTCCAAGCTGTCCTACTATGGAATGCTATGCCTTTGGAAATTAGATGTGCCAAATCCCCTGATATATTTAAAAATATGGTTAAAGAACACTACTTATCAGTTACATAACACTGCTTAATATTATAGTTATTTCCATTTTATTGCAAATATAATATGTTGTTTATTATTTTATTTTAGAATTAGCATTATTATGTAGGTATAGTTTTAAACTAATATTATTGCATCATTCACCGTATATTGCGTATTCTTTCTGACACTGTCAATCCTTACTTATCCTCCATACGTTGTCTCGAAGAAATCTCTATATGCTTATAAGACCGCCCATTGTGCTGTACTACCTTCATTAAGTATTTTGTTACATTGTTTTAAATGGTATATTTGTGCAATAAATGATATTGTATATTTTTATAGGCTTAGCTCATGCAGATTATTGACGTTCAGAGACGAAGCCGTAATTATGCTAGACCTATAATATTGACTGGCCCTCAGTGATAGCTGTCTCAATAGTGTGTTCAATGGTAGTTTTTCTAACTTGAGGGTGGTAGATAGATTAGCTAGTCAGGCACGTAATGGAAAGTTCCCTAGTACCATGTTATGCCTTTGATTAGGATGTTACCTGTAATGAAAACTTAAGCCTGTGGTGGTGGGAATCGATCCAGCATCCGTCAGAATGACTGCAAGTACTTGCAACCCGCTTACAAACCGCCGCTTCCTACAGGTCCTTGTGGAAATCAATGGGGGAGGCCTATGTCCAGCAGTGGACGTCCTATGGCTGAGATGATGATGATGATGAAGATGACTTGCAACCCCATTGCCATCGTCTCGTTGCTCATAAAAAAACAAATTATCCAACTTAGAGCATGATGGTAGCATGCACCGAGAACTCTTTGCGATTCAAAACTAAAGTATTTGTTAAAAGAATGCTCATAGATATTTTTACCGATCAAAGCTAATCTGGTATTTTGTCATGTAAGAAAAATTGATATGTAGAAATAATATTTGCAGTATTAATTTAATTTAAAGAAACGAAGGTTGTCTTATATTTAACACCTGTTACGTAAAGTAAATGTTTATCAGCCAATAAAAACGTAAGAACGAATACAATAATAAATAAAGAAATTAATTACTATGTCACGGAAGAGAAGAAATTGTGTGAAGGTCGCCATTGTTATATGCACACTCGTCACAGCGCGCGGCCGTGATATAATTAGTTATGGAAAAATGGCAGTAAATCTGTAATTCAAGGTAATTTATCAAGGCTGCTTTGTGTATACGATACGTACTATGTCGACCGATAGATTAGGTTTTGTTACAAATAATATCATATCAAATATATGTGTATATAATAAATAATATATTCGACTGACCATATTAAATAAGTATTTATTAATTAAATTGTCTAATACGAGTATATTGAATCAATAAAACTATTGAACGGATTGACGAGTATAACGATATGTTAATTTTTGGAAGCTACATTGACTTAAAATCTGGAAAGAGGAGTCAAAAAGATAATTGACTAGCTTCTTTCTACTGGCTCTCGAGGATTGACTCGCCTGATGTCTCGGCGTTAGAAAATACGAAGACCCGCGTTAAAGTATTTCTGACAGAGCTTTACAGAACTGAGAATGTAAAAAAAATTCTGTTTATGTGAACATTTTATATTTTGTTTTATTTCATTGGGTAACAACAGGTTAAACATTGACACATATATAATAATTATATTTAACCACCCGCGTGATGATGATCGATGATGATTATGATGATGATGAAAAGTAGTCTATTTGTTATCTCCGGATCTGAAGTATCTACGTACCAAATTTCATCCAAATTAGTTTTATGGTATACGCGTGGTGATGAAAAACCGTTATGATGGTGATGATGAAAATAAGCCTGTGTGTTAATCTAGGGTAGAAGCTCTCTGTGTTCCAAATTTCATCAAAATCCGTTCAGTTGTTTTGCTGGAAGAGTAACATACATCCATACTCACAAGCTTTCACATTTGATACCGTATTATTGGAATCTTCTGATTATATATTAAAAAAAAATATTATTTATTAAAATACACACAAGGGTACCAAAGGGTCCCAATTTGGGTCTTCAGGTCCCAAATTAGGCAGAGCCTGTACTATGGTATCCTGATGAATGATATATATATACACACCCAGACACAGGTCAAACATACATGTTCATACACACAAATACTTGACCTGCCCGGGAATCGAACCAGGGAGCAGCGGCTCAGAAGGCAGAGTGCTACCAACTGCGCCAACCGGCCCGTCACAGGTTATTGGATTGTATAGACAATATCATAGTGTTATATTATAGGAAGATAGAGTAGAGATAAGTTGCCTTTTCTTGAAATATTCAGGTAAACTATTTTCAACTTAAAAACCACAGATAAATGTACAATTATATTTAATATAATTACGTATACACTTCCTTGCCTTATTATTATTTTTATGAAATTATGTACATGCTTGTATGATATTTTTTTATATTATACGGACGCCGGTGCGGAGGAAAGAGCGGGCGGCCGCGGCGGCGTGAGCAGAAGGTGCAGGATTATTGGGACTCTATTGGATGTATTTCAATTTTGTAATCATCAATTCAAACTAAGCAAGTAAATTACATTTTATTGTTTAAACTGTACATATTCTGTATGTAGATGCTAGAGATGCGGACGCAGCCAAAGATTTGGGGGGAGTCACCTGGTTTACATTTATACCTTCGAAAGATGTAAAGTAATGAAATTGTATTTTCAATTCACACGAAATGACATGCAAATTTATCTCTTTACACTCTAAGTACCCACTAGAACATTATTATTCGGTTGAATACCACCTTTTTTGTCTTTATTGCTCGATATTTTGCAATTGAAAGAAATAAAATACATGATGAATATCCCGATGATAATTTTAATTCTTTCTTATCCTTAAAGCGCATGGTCCATGCGACGCAAAAGGTTGAGACATATTTGGCCCAGCGCTAGTCCTGTTGGTACAGATCACAATATGTCAATATTATATACCTGTTGCAATGCTGATAGCACTGCAATTTTACTGGGCAATGCTCCTAGCATTCTGAATACGCTGGCAACTGTTAGTTGTTTCATACTTTTGAGTGATGAATTCGGTTCCGTGTTTTGCTAAAATTTTATTTCACCGTTTTCAGTGACTTTTGCTACTCACGGGATCGATTGTCACTGTGTATGTTCACCGATTTATCCACCCGCAACTATATCTAATATCATCGACGTATACGTAGCACTTTTCAGTTATTGGAGTGTAACTTAAAAACAGCTTGACCGATTCTAATGAAATTTAAATGGGACCATACGGGAAGCACCAGCTTTCAAATAAAAAAAGATCATACTGGTTGAAAAGTTAAGCGGTAACAAACAAACAAAACATACGGGTTGAAAACCTCCTCCTTTTTTTGAAGTCGGTTAAAAAGAATCATCAAAATTAGTACGCAGTGGAAAGTTCTGAGGTAATGGACATTAAAAAATACAGTCGACTTGAGAACCTCCTCCTTTTTTGAAGTCGGTTAATTAATAAAACCAGCTTACGATATGTATGCGTGGAGTATGTTGTACCATTAAAAATGGTACGCCTAGAGTGTGGTGCCAAAGTAGGAAGAATTTATACAATGGAGAAAAAGAGATCGTGTGACAAGTTTGAAACCAAATTCTGCCAAATGAACACAGCGAATGATGTTCAATAAAACGTCTACGCACCATATAATTTACCCTTTACGTGTTTTTAGGGTTGCATGGTCATTTAACAATAAGCGAAATACTGGTGAAATACTAAGAACATATTGAAAAAAAACACTTTATTTATGAAACTTCACAGTAAAACCACAAAATATACTACGACTGTATTTTTTAATTTATATAACAATAATGCAGTAGGTAACACACATTGTCCTTGATCGTCCTAGATGTGACCGTGATTCGACTTCGTGTTGACGTAACCAAGTGCATGTATGAGACAAGTATGTGTCATAATCACTATAATACACTTCCTTGCCTTATTATTATTTTTATGAAATTATATCCCTGTAATAGAAATAAAAATATGAACACTAGTATATCTGAAGTAATATCTCATTTGTTTATGGTTGAGTATTTCAGTTATTAAAATACTTTGTAACGTACACTCCACAAGAGAAAAACATTACGAATGCACATAATTAATAGTTTTCAGGAGCTGTCAGAGTGCAGTGTACTTCAGTAAAGGTCGCAGTTAAGGTTAAAGTTGATGTCGGATGGGTGGTGCAGCGGCGGCGGCGGCAGCGGCGTCGACGGCGGTGGCGGCGTTGGCGGCGGTGGTGTTGGGCGGGCGGTGCAGGGTTACCTGAGGGCGGGAGGCGCGGGGCGCACGCTGCAGATTCACTTTCGTCCGGCTGCGACCGCCCGCCACGCCAGTGAGAGAAAGTTGGCCGCGGCGAGCGAACGAGTCTCGCGAACGAGCGGCGTGCCGCGCACGCACGAAACGCGCGAGAATACGGCGCCCGGCGTACGTACGCCACCTGCATTTCCACTCCAATAAAATAATGCGCGAAATGTCCCTGTAAATAAATGAAGATTTCCGCATTTTATGTGCAATAAATGACAATGTGCTGTTGAAGTTTGGGAAGTTTATAAGAGTATAGATTTTGAGACTTAATTTGTTTAATAGTGACTGATTATTTTAAAACGGAACAATGCAGTGTTATGCTAAGTTATCCCCGAAGCGGGAGCCGATAGACAACAGCTACGAGATGGGTGGAGAGATGATGCCTGCAGCACGCAGGCTGGAGCTGCCAGCACCACCTGGCAAGGAGTTCAGGGCACCGGTGCTGCTTGGTCCACCGCTGGCCCCGGCGATGGTGCCGACACACTCCGTGATCCAATGCATGCGTCCACCGCCTCCTCCGCCGCCACCGCCCCCACCGCGTCCCATCAAGCCTCATCCGACCTTCGAAGAACCTTCTAGCTCCATTCCTGACCTAGGTGAGTATTTTAAACATGTTACTTCTAAACAACAATATTATAACTGGTCGGTTGGCGCAGTTGGTAGCACTCTGCCTTCCGAGCCGCTGGTCCTGGGTTCGATTCCCGGACAGGTCAAACATTTGTGTGTATGAACATGTCTGTTTGACCTGTGTCTGGGTGTGTATATGTATTTAAGTATATTTATCAGTCATCAGGTTACCATAGTACAGGCTCTGCCTAGTTTGGGACCTGAAGACCTTGTGTGAAAAAAAAAAAAAAAAAAAAAAAAAAAATAATGATACCAAAATTTGAGATATTTTCATATTAACTAAACTTCAACTTTGAAGAAAGTTTACGGGGAAGTCAACGAAATTTCGTAGAGGTGCTACGACAGGGACAATACTGATGAAATGATTTATTTTGACTGTTTTTTAGGTAAACACATGTCTTTTTATTTGTTTTATTGTGAGAAGCAATGAACACACGATGTTTTGTTTTGGTATGTAATTATAAAAACACTGGTAAATAAATTATATTGTTCTCAATATATTTTATACTTATTTCTTACGCGTCATCTTGCTGTTCTAGTGTATTTTTGGTTGTAATCTGCAGTCAATTTGAGACGAATGCATCCCATTTGCATGGCAACATTACAGGGTTATTTTTCTCTAGTTTATGGACCTGTTTTGATACATACATTCTCATATAAAATAACCAGGAGCGGAGGCTGTATACTGACTGGCCGGTTGGCGCAGTTGGTAGCACTCTGCCTTCTGAGCCGCCGGTCCCGGGTTCGATTCCCGGACAGGTCAAACATTTGTGTTCATGAACATGTCTGTTTGACTTGTGTCTGGGTGTGTATATGTATATAAGTTTATATATCAGTCATTAGGTTACCATAGCACAGGCTCTGCCTAGTTTGGGACCTGAAGACCTTGTGTGAATGTCAGGCTTCTTACCCGTAGGCAGAGACAACAGCCTTCTAATTGCAACGATCCTGACACCCTTTCTTCGCTTCATCCACGCTCATCAGACCTTTCATACACGTGGGTCAGTTTAGAGTACTCTTGACCTGGCCTTATTTTAGACCTTAATCTCATTACGGAAAACATCACCTACGCCTTCCTCTTCCAACACTACCATTAACTTCTATCCAAGTATACCTGTTTCGTCATACTCCTTAGGTTCAGTCTCTCTTCATAACCAAACGATTATTCTCAATCTTAGTCAATACATCTTCGTTCACACCGCAAAACACTATTCTTCCCTTATCACACTATTATTTACCTTGTCACTCACTTACACACCAATTGTATCTACTTATCGAAGCTCTCATTTCCACTGAATTTTATTCTTTTATTTTAGATACACTGATATGAAAGTAACATTAATATTGGTTGATATCGCTCTAGGTTAACTTTTTATGCAACAGTAAGTACATATTTATGGTCGCCGTGGCTCAGTGGCCAGTGACATGACTTCTGTGTCTCTGGGACCCTGGGTTCGAATCCCGGCAGGGGCAAACATTTGTGCGATGATTTTAGGTGTTTTTCCTGGGTCTTGGATGTTTGTGTGCTGTGATTGTGTGTGTCTAAGCCTCCCACGATACAGGAAATCCTAGTGCGGGGATATGTGTAATAAAATATATATATATTATACTGGCCATCAATACTTTCCAATTAGGAAACCTTGTATCTCGCCCGTTTGTACTCAGGTGTGTCAACGGCATATTCAAATCACAATAATTGTCCGCAATACAATTTGTTTCTCAATAGCAATATAGTGATATAATATATGGCTATTCATAACCATCAAGGTTTCAGTAATATACCTTTCAGAGCTGGAAGCATCCTAATTAGTCTAGGAGTTATAAAGACACACAGCAAGTGATGCATCAAGAACATTTAATAAAAGTATATAATTCATAAGCTATTTCAGCTCTAGGAAGCGATCTCTTCCAGGTAACGATTGGCAATACAGATATACACTTTAAAACAATTTAGGTTATAAATACTAATGGCATAAAATACTAATAGATATGTAAAGAGGTTATTGTCAAAAGCTAAATATGTTTTAAACATACGCCATCACGGGCTAGGCAAGATATCATGCAAGAAACGGTCTCCGGCAACAATACTTACCTACTTGTACACAACCTACCCCAATGTTGCATTCGAGAGTCATTTTTAACGTCACATTTGTTATTGTTTTATAGATAAGGGCTGTTGGTACTTCACTTATATCATTTTCACTGTCGCCACTTAAGGTTTTTGCTGTAAATAGGTGTATTCATATTGTGTATCTTTAGTGTGCGTTCTTGATTGAATAAATTAATTTGCGTTTTGTCTTTGATTTACTCTAGTATTACTTGGCAGGCAGTAATAACAGCTACCAATGTTATCCCTCAATAACAATGGCAATCTAACTACAAATATAACATTTTACATGCAATTAAAAACATTGTTCCCGGGGAAAATTTCTTATAAAGTATTTACCTATGCATGAGTAAAAATTCAATAAAAATTCAAAAAGTATTTGAAATTGGTTCAGTAGTTTTAAAGTTTATCCATCACAAACATACAAACCTTTCCTCTTTATAATATTAGTAGTGTAGATAATGTAGGAACAATTAATTACAAACTTAATACTTAATAGAACTTAACAACTAACAGATCCACTGAAGATTCCCCTATAATTTATATTCCTGTAGATACCTTCTTCAGTAAGCTGTCTACCAGCGCTTACTATCTAAGGTAACAACCTTAGATAGTAAGCGCTGGTAGACAGCTTACTCCACCTCCATGCCCGGAAAAACGAGTAGAGCCTATTTTTTTTAATTCATCCCAATTTCGGATCACAAGCGTATTGGTCGATACGGCTATTTTAGCATTGTATACAGGTACTTTGTAAACGTGGATGACCTTGATCGTATCGCAGTTTTACATTATCACACACCATACCTAAAGATAAAAGGTGTAATCATATGGGAGGGCGTGTTCACACTTAAATAAAAAACTAAAACTACATACCACATCGTCACTGACCATCAAGTGAGATAGTGGTCAAACGCTAGAACCATATAGTATTAAAAAAAATTAGACACAATGAAAAATCTATTTTTTAAGACTGTTGTGTAAATTATACGTTTTTTGCGAATATATGTAAATATTTGACCTGCATATGTTTACATAGACTTTGGTCATACAGCTACTAAATAATCGGAGTCCGTACTATATTTGAATTACCAAAACTATGATAACTATGATATTTATAATTACCTATTAAAGTAACACAAAAGTATGTTTAGGTAAACCATGCTCATTTGCAGGAGCTCCATTGTGTAGATTTATTTATCCCAAATCCAGGTAAGATACTGTATTTTTAACTGTTTTCCACAAAAGAAGGATGCTTACAATTGGTTTGTATTTTTCTTTTTTTCGTTTGTTACCACAGAACATCTACATTTATGGACAGATTAGAAAAAAAGCTTATTTATTTCAATCCACCTAATGTATAAAATAACATTGCCTAAAGTACAATCCAATTACAACATATATCTGGATGCTATTATAATTATAGTTAAAAGCTACATGCAGGTGTAAGGAAAGTCATGCTTACAGATTCGTCCGATAAAATTTTTATGGAAATCGGTTCAGTAAATCTCTTTATTTTGTGGATTGTAGCCGTTTGAGCGTGAATTAGTAACAGACATACACACATACAAAAACATTTATAATATTAGTGGGATGGGTTGGCCAGCACCGCTAAAAATTTGTTCACTTCCTACCTTGCTGCTGAACCTGGTGGATACCTTTTTTTTTTTTTTTTTTTTTTTTTTTTTTTTTTTACGTGGGCGAAATGCATTTACGCACTTCCGCCTACCGGGAAGTAGGCGGGGTGTGTCGGGCTCGCTCGAGCATCACCGCTCCCTGGGGGGCCTCATGGCCCCCAACCCTAACTGCACCCACAGCAGCCAGGGTCCACTACCGACTAAAACCCACGGTGTCCATCCTGCCGCTATAACGGAGGGAGCGCGGGGTATTGCATACCGCGCCCCCACCACGGCCGTCCGTTTCCGGACCCCTCCAGGGGGGAGGATGACCCTCCCCCTCGCGACCGTGCCGGGACCAAGAGCACGGCCGCACCACCCCGGGGACCACACCGTGCAAGGAACGCCAGACTTCCCACATCCGACGCTCGTGGTCCCCTGCGATGGGCCAGATGGAGCAGCCCCATCGCCAGCCGCTTCGGCCGCCACCCTCCGACGGCGGCCATATCGGCGCCACAGCAGGAGACGAACTGAATCACTCCCGCCGCAGCGCCTCCTCAGCTGCAGCGCCGTCCCACAGCGCCGCTGCCCCCCTCAGTTGCAGTGCTTTGCAGCACCGCAACCTACCGTCTGATGGACCGCTCCTCGTCGGCTTGGCGAGCAAAGCCTATCGGGAGCAGTCCCGGCCAAAATACTATAAACATACATAAATAAATGGATATAAATAAACTTACATAGATATGAGACACGCGAGTCGCCGGACGATGTCTAGTTACGTCTAATTCAGAGGAATTAGACCAAGAACAGGCAGCACCGCGAGAAGGTAATCGCCAGACTTGCCTTGAGGATCATCACGACCTGCGCTTCCCCCAAGACCGTAGCCTCCCTACTCATCACGGGATGAGTAAAGAAGGCCTGGACTTATCCAAAACAAGTAACGTAAACGCTGCAAGCATAGGCATAGCAACTATTTAATGGATAAACCCAGACCCGCCCAACCTGGTGGATACCTACCACAAATATTGGCAAGCGTTCTATTTAAGATAGGAGTTTTGTAAATGTGGATGTAACCTTCGTATGTACTAGAAGTTTGTTTTATAGTATTTAAACAACGCTATTATTCGTAAACACCTTTGAAAAAGTATTTTTAAGCGTATACTATATATATAGTAGTAAGTATATACTATATATAGTATTTTTAAGTATATGCAGGTTTATAAAAACATTTAAATATCCAATTTATTGTGGCCTAAATCACGACATTTGGAAGCTTGGGTTCCCAATAGGGTCTGGTGATGTATACTTGTCGCCATTGAGGGAAGATTTCACTGTTAGATATATATGTATAACTAAGCATGCGTATTTAATGTTATAGTTTTGCTTTGCCTTAGTTGCTATGAGTTATATACTTCCTGCTTCGGAAAATTGTAACAGAGTGTTTGCTGCTATATAGTGATTTCCGGGTGATGACGAGGTCTTTGAAGGCTAAAGATACTTGTATATAATGGACGACACATTATATTTGCATTGATTACTGTTGTTATGATTATATACCAGAATGAATTAAAAACATCTGAATGCATTTAAGTAGATGTCGGCGCAATAAAACTTGTTTTAGGGGTCATGTGCAAAAATAGTTGTAGGTATCATTCTACATTATAGGTTACGGTCATATAATGAGATTCTTCTTCTTCTCTGCATTTAGACATCCACTGCTGGACATAGCCTCTCCCATAAAAGGGGGGGGGGATTTGCCAATTCACGCCACGCTTGGCAGGCGGGTTGGCGAGCGCAGTATGATTTCCGATCCGGTGCTGCTGCCCACTTTCTGGTACGTGACCTTACCTTGGCCGACTCTTACGGCACCCACGGGAAGAGATGGGAGAGTACTATTCTAGGCCGGTACTAATGATATTGTTGTAAATAAAAAAATGAAAACATCCTAAATATAGATTTAGGTAAGCGCTGTCAGTAGCAAGCCATGCTCGACATGCCTGCTAGATTATATGGTTATCTCTATATGTCAATCAAATCGATGTAATACATTACTAATATTATGTTACATATAACTATAACACATTTTAAATACCCTAGGTTTAATTTTAATAGTTATTTTCCTTATATGATAATATACATACCGAGTTTGTAAAGGTACTCTAAGTGTGTAATGTACCTATGTCGAAGCATAAATACCTACTTAGCATAAGTGAAATACAAAATTTATTGTTGAGGAATCTTTAAACCGAAAATGAATCCCTTCAAGAATAAATAAGTTTTTTTTTTATTTAGTAAAAGATTCATACATTTTTTTACCTGTCCGCTGCCATTTCCTTGAACTTCATTATGTAGTAGTGTTACGGATAATTTGAGATTTTGAAAAAAAACACAAGTTAAGACCATAAAGTACCTCCTTAGTTAAAGTTTCCTTTTGGCGGAAAACGATTCCGCCAAAATATTTTTGCAGTGGAGATTAGATAAATATCACAAGGTCAGAGCGACATACGCGTGGTACCGCGTCATTCAGAGTCATTAAGGTCACTGTGACATTGGCGACACAGTGACAATATAATAGCAGTATCTTATCTGGCAATGTCACATGCGCGGGCGCAGGTGCTCGCGACCCCTGCAACTTGTACATACATTACATACACATCGTCACGTGTGTTTACTGTAATGGGTAGGCAGAGAACACAATTTTCCACTACCTATGCATTTGGTATCTCCCTTCGTTCCGTCTCAGTTTCGTCAGATTCGTACTGTGAAACTAACAAGGAGTACTCTCAATATACGCTTTTATTTTTGGCACATGCTAAGTACCATCTAGAAGCTTGAGGCAACCAATAGGCAAGCCAAAAGGACAATTGAATAAAAGTCAAATATATACGCTTCAGTGCTTTGGACGTAAAAAACTGTGTGAATTGTATAAATCATTATATAATATAATAATTGCACCACCTCTTAGACTGAATATGGAATGGGTTCCATATTCAGTCCACAACGCTCTTAGCTCAGATACAAACCTTGTCCGTGTCTGTATTTACCGATATTATACAATCCTGATATTTTTAATTCCGCCTGAGTTGTTGTCACGTATAAAATTCAGTGACGGGAAAACATTCCCACTTGGAAAACCCTTTCAGCAACAGCCTCCAGTACCGCTCAGCAGATAAAAAATCAATCGCCAAGTTGTCAAAGTATTTAAGCAGCTGTAAATTTATAACTCTCTTGTCATCTATACATACAAATATTATAAAGAGGAAAGATTTGATGGTTTGTTTGTCTGCATTGAATAGGCGCAGAAACTACTGAACCGATTTGAAAAATTCTTTCACTGTTGGGAAGCTACACTATCTCCGGCTGACATAGGCTATTGCTATATATTTCCGAAATAAAATTACGGACCCTTATAATTTTTAATTTTCAAATATTTGACCCGTGCGAAGCCAGGGCGGACTGCTAGTCATAGATAAGTAACTATATACTTGTAGTTCTACTGTGCTATGGTCTTTGGCGTTATTGTCAATGAACATCGATTAAGGATATCAACGTCAAAGCGCGATTGCTCAAATAAAATTAAAAAAGCAGAACGACTAACGCACGGTCATGGCTGTTATTACACTTTAGGGTACCTATTGATATATGTGTGAACATGACGTCATCATAATTGAGTTAGTATGTTTGTCACCACTCAACGCTAAATAGGCTGAGCTAGGCGAGAATAAAATATAGGATACTTTTTATTCCAAATTATGTAACTAAACAGTGTCAGTCAGGTAACGGAAGTAGCAGGGCGCAGCTAGTACTAGGTAAAAAATAAAGTAACCTCATTATCCACGTCCATAGAACAGGGAGGTAGCACGTGGTGTACTCTACAAGTGGTGCCATTTAAGTGACACACCGGTTCTCCGTCGTAGTGCATACGATTGGCCACATATATTTTACCTCCACGTAATAAGCTTTGACCTCTGACTTTTGTAAGCAAATATGCGTCTCTATTTCGTCTTTTATTGAAAAGGTTCAAGTTCAAGTAGACAACATATTAAGGTGGTAGACAATAAATAGATACTACGTTGCTATGAAGTAATAATCTATCAAGGCTTCCTGTATATAGTACAAGGCTAAATTTGCCGTAAGCCTTGAGCCACATGGTGTCTAGGTATCTCATGGCATTTGACTTATTGATTTACGGATTTATTATTATCGACGGTCCTCGTAGCCCTGTGATCAGTGACACTGACTTTAGAACTGCATCCTCAGGTTCAAATCCCGGCTGGAGCAAACATTTCTGTGATAGATAGATTTTTGTTCTCGGGTCTTGGATGTTTGTGTATTGAGATTATGTGTGACCATGCGTCCCGCGACACAGGAAATTCTAGTGCAGGGGTGTGAGTGTGAATGTGTTATTAGTCAAAATAACTGATGCCATGTGTAAGTGATACATATCCTCCGACTTTGCAAGCTGCAGTTAGCGAGTGGGATATTTTGTTTTACGTCTTAAATGGCTACAGTTTGGCACTTAAGACACGTTAGGTATGTGTCGCTGAACTAGGCACATAGCCTGTGTTTCGATATAAATGCCCCCTACCCTTAGTTTCGAAATATGCTTTAGCTCAGGATTATTATACAAGACTCGTCAGATATAAGATCACATATCAGGAAAAGAAAAGAGGCCACCGAATGAACCTTCCCTCAAGACACTGAGCTCAGCAATCTGGCAATTTAGAGTAGCAAGCCAAATATCATGCAATACTGAGGGAGGCGGTATGACGTCAACGTCACGGTAATAGATAGATAATATTACCGTGTCAACGTCAAATAAGAAAAAAAATGTTACAAAAAGATAAGAAATATAGAACCAGTTTTTTTAGGTAAAACCGGTATCATGTATGAGCCACTCAACGTATTTTTCTAAAAAAATATGGATTGAAAATATTCTTTGAATCTACAGCCTAATAATCGAATCAAAATTGCATACCTCCTTTCCTTACTGTTTCATCAGCATATTGAACAATTTACGTGCCTATCTGTTTCATAACATTCTCATCGTGATAAGAAAATATTTACCTATAGCCTATTTTATTTGGTTACAAAAATGAATACTTCTTTATTAAAATAAATATATTATAAGCCTTTTTTTTCACGAAAATAGAGTAAATTAATGGTTATATTTTGGTTTGTCGTTCTTCTATTCTGCTGTTTGCCGACACGTGAAATTGCATAATTGGACTTAATAAAATAGAAACAAAAGGAAAATTAGTGGGTATTCAAATTAAAAATATACAATAGTCAAATAAAGATAATGTCCAATGGTCGATTAGAGGCATTATTAATCGTCAAAGAATCAATTAATTATATTACATAGCAGTACAGTCAAAATAAAAAGTCAAAAATAATAATTAAAAATAGCTAGCATACAATTTAGTCAATCAGATATACAGTACTACAGGTACAATAGAAAAATCCAATAGTCAATTTGAATAGCAAATTTACAATTTACCATAACCTGATTTGGTGTAACATTTTAAATTAATAATTATTTAAAAAATCAGATAGTTCGTAGTATGATTTTTCTACCAACCACGATTTCAGGTTTTGACGAAATAATGTAAATGGAAGGGGAATTAATTCTATTTGCGTTTGATAGAGTTTTAATTTATTTATTTTAAGTGCTATAACTAGAATTATCGTCATCTCACTCGTGAAGAGTCTTTTCGTCTTATAATCTCTGGTAGGACCCTTCATTTGAGGCTTTAAAGTGCCAATTATCTTAAATTACTTTTATATATTAAATATAAAGTAATTTATAACCAATGCAATAATAATTCAAATGTAATCATAAATAAACATAGTTGATTCTCTATTGCATTGTAGATTATATTATTATTATATTGTACAATTATACTCCAAGTAGTAAAACTAGCAAAAACGCCAATTCATTATCAATCTACGAGCAATGTGTTTAGTGGAGTTGATACCCCGGCTCTGTAAGTAAATTCTATTGCTTTCTTCTATTATTATTAGTAGCAAGTCAATATTAATCCAGTTATATGCGAAGAGTCAACCGTGTGAGGTGTTATCACCATAACCTTATGTGTGAGCAAATTACTTCCTCCTCATCGTCGTGCATGATTTATATCTACCTAGTTATCAATATGTACGTTCTATATCGGCGCTGTGGCGATCATGTACTACGCATTATTACAATTTGCGTAATTTCACTACTTTGTATATCCTTCCTAGTTCGATTACACATATATATGTATGTAACCTCTAAATTAGTTAGCGCTATCGCTTAATCACCAATAAAATGCCGCCGGAAAAATTAACTGTTACATTTTAGACAGTAAGGTTTGAATATTACGAGGAAACTATATAGAGTTGTTATCTAAACACGACTGCAATCGTTGATAGGACTCATATGCCTAATTGAAAATAAGAACCCAACAAATAGCGGTTGGTCAATTAATAAAATGGTATATACAATTTATAATATGTACCTAGTTGTAAATTGTGGTACTTACAAAGTTATTTATTAGGCCATACGAACATTATTTTTATTTATTTATATAATGGAAAACAAACAGCTTAATGATAAAGTCTATAGAACAAATAATGTAGTACAAATAAAATAAAACTACATATATAATTATAATAAATTTTGTTTTAATTTAACGCTCTGTAAGTTCATATGTAATTGCACAGCACCTCTCCAGCAGTACCGAACTAAATATTTCCTCTGTTACAGAAATCTTATATTATTAATTATAATATGTCCATAAAATTATCTATACTAATATTATAAACAGGAAAGATTTGATTGTTCATTTGTTTGTTTGCATTGAATAGGCTCCGAACTAATGAACCGATTTGAAAATTTCTTTAAATGTTGGGAAACTACACTATCCCCGGGTGACATAGGCTATATTATATTTTCAATAAATTACGGACCCTTATAATTTTCAATTTTGATATTGTTTACCCGTGTGAAGCCGGCGCGGACCGCTAGTATTATAAAATCATACAGAATCAATATAGTTAGATGTTGTGTAAACAGTCCTATATCCCGGAAAACAATATAACATATGCGTATAGATTTGATCACGTTGTGTTCTAGGTGCCTAGATACAATGTATAGATTTATGTAAGCATCACTGCTATAAACGGCTGAGTACACAGGGAAGTGGCTCGTAGCCTTGGCCGAGGTCGGACCGCGTCACTACCAACACTAATAAACTGTTTCATAACAACTCGTCTACCAATAATTACTATAATGGTGTATTTCCGCAAATCAGTTCGCAAATTCCCAGCGTCGGTATTTATAAACAGTGGAACTTATGGAAGCTGTATCCGCTGTATTCAGGGAGCAGCGTTCTTGGTCCCCCCCCCCCCCACGCCCGCGCGTCCTTCGCTTTGACCCCGTCCCGCGCACCTCCCACCCTCCACCGTGACCGAGCAGGGGTCACGGCCGCGCACATTTTCCAAGCACGTGCCTCAACAATTTTCTATTACATTATAAAAGTTATTTTAAGTGATTCATTTCAAATTTAATATGCTTGTACATCTTACATGACACCTAGCTTATTTATAATGGCGTCCCAAAACATTTAACAGGATTACCATGACGCAGAGTTGAAGTAATGGTTTAATTAGCGTGAGATTTATTCCGTAAAATGTTTTCTGGAGAAAACTACTTGCAGATATTACGTTTACCATGATAAATACTTAGTAATTGTAATGTGTAAGTATAATATTTTATCATTTTTTATTTTGACATGTATATTGACATTTGCATAGCTCATACGATGTTGTTATGTCGGACTACAAATATTGTAATTATTGTTCAATCTTAATGTACCCCTTTGAGTATCCGATGTACCCATATACATTTATGCCAATCAAGTAATTGAACTTCGACTTGTACTTTCTGGTTAAGTAGGTGCGCACTATGTCTCTGTTTCCGTGAAAAATTATTAACCTTTGCAAGTGTGTCGATAAGCACTCTTGATGACAGATGACAGATTCAATGGCAATCATATGATAACAGCGTTCAATACCCATCTAACGGATAGCGTATACCATCAAAATCTGTTCATTCTTTTCAGCGCTGACGTCAACAAACCTACTGATACATAAACTAGGAAACCTCCTCTATACATATTTTGGATTCATAAGCAGTAATATATCGGGTGGTATAATTGGCAGTCTCATAAGGGGACTGAATGTTCATCTTCTACGTGGCGTATTAAATCAGACAATATATTCAATCTTCACGTGAACACGGTCAGTGTTACTTTTTGGAAACGCCGAGATTAGTCTGAATTAAAAAAATTATCAAATAGTAACCTTTTTTGCTTATTGGGTGCGGCGTTAACTATGCATAAAAATCGGCATTTCGTTACCAAAAGAAATAATTGCACAGTTTTATATGCAAGCTAGCTGTGTCCCGCAGTTGACTCGCGTGGATGACGGCATTCTCTTTACCTTACATTTTTACAGAAGTTTCTAATTTTATGTAAAACTTTTATATTTCCTTTCCGTTAACCCTTTCGCAAATAATAAGAAAACTTAATAAAAAAGTATGAATTAAATCGATTAAATCTATCTCAAGTGTAGTAACGTGTTCTCTGATGGCTTGGTCATCGCGTGATCAAGGAAAATAAGGATTCACTTTACACTAACAGACCCGTTTGCGGCTTTGCTCACGTATCCTATTTTTTATCTCGTTTTACCTACGATAATATGGATTCCGAGAATACTGATAAAAGTACCCATTTGTTTCGCCTGTGTGTTGTGCCATTAGTTAATTATGGCCAAAACAAATAAGAGAGCTAATTAAGCTCTTCATTCTTGAACGACCTTTCGGTTTCTCATGGGTGACGATCGTAAAAGACTAGGGCGGCCTTTAGTGTGGGACGCTACATGCGCTGATACTCTAGCGCCGTCACTTGTTATAACAACTTGTGAGTTGGTGTTATCTCAAAGTAGAATGGTGTCCACATTTTATTATTTATCTGACATTTATAAGAATGTTACAGGCACCTACAAAAGCAATGCACCTAGTAGACAGCAGCAACAGTAGGTATTTCGCTTTTGTTATTTGATTGTGTAAGTACAAGAGTTGTATGAAGGTCGTTGATAAGAAATCAGCAATGTTACGACTCCGAGGTACCTTATACGCCTCGACGTAATAAAACCCGACATAATCCACACAAGTATTTTGACGAATTTCCAATGTATAAATTAACCTTGTGCGTTTTCAAAGACATGTGTGATTATCGCAAAGATATTTTTTTTATTAATTAATACGTTATTAGGTATCATTTTAATCAGATGATAGCTGATAAGACCCAGTAAAGGGTTAATAGGCATAAGTTTAGAAATATGGATGCTAGTTAAATCTTTAGTCTGTACCTAACCATAGAATATGGTATGAAGTGCATGTACGTTATTATCTGGGGCGTACGTATTTTGAGTAAAGCTAAGTTATTTGATGATTAAAATTGTCATAGAAATGTAACAGAATTTCTTTTATTATTAAGGCTTTATCTTTCGCTAATTAGACAGTTTTGAGTCCTTACACTTTATTTTGCTGGAAATCCTACATGTATAATATAAAAATAAATATATAAAACAAATACCACTACCGAGAACGATCTGGATCTGATTTATTTTTTTGTAATCAACTATATTTTAATAATAATAAAAACAATATTATAAATGTGACAGGGAGTTTGTTTGTGACGCTAAACAGTATTTACCACCTAAATAAAAAAATAGCTGAACGTATTTTGGTAAGTTGGGGTTCAGATATGGACAGGGATCCGCTTTCATGCAAAAATAAAACGCGAAGGAGGAGAACTAAAGACGGTTGAATTTTGTATGATATCTCTTCAAATACCTATATAATAACGTACAATTAACCGCGGGTAAAAGCTAGCAAACAATCAAATCGTTTGAACTATACATAGATACTTTATAAATATACGTAACAACATATTCTGTAATTAGATATAAATTGGCTAGATAAAGACCAAAAGTCTATGGCGGCTCTCGGCAGCTGTTTATAATATATAGTTCTTTAAATATGTACTTTTGGCACAATATTAACCCATTGTCTACCTGTTGCTCATAAAATACGGGGGACGTGCCCAAATCTTCAGGCTTTGACACTCTACTCAGGTTTTTTAAATGGGGTCCGACCGAAACCGGTTTTACAGCCGAAACCGAAACTGAACATTCGGTCAAGCTCTCAGTTTCGGCTGAAACCAAAACCGGAAACGAAATTTACATACACTTATTCATTTATTCACCATTATTATATATTTCTATTTTAAACTCAAATCTATTGTTATTTTGATACATTTATTTGCTACATAAAGACAGTTAAGGAGTGTTGAAACTTAGACCGAAACTAGGTTTCTGGGCCGAAACTGGTGAAAACCGAACCCGAACTTTCGGTCGGTACTACTTAACCAATGAAATCATATTCTTTGTCTTTCTGTCAACATTTACTTTCATAATAGATGCCTACATCAATAATGCTCGATAGAATTCACGAGCGTTATTGTCCCTGACCGTCACACCGCTCTCCACGTTGCCATGGTTACGGTCGATCGATGCTGTACCGAGAACGCATCTCGCAATATATTCTCCGATTATTATAAGTACTTTATAAAATATGTTGCTGAAATAACAGTGCAAAGAGATGTTTTTTAAAAAAATATTAATATGTTTTGGTTTTTACCTTACCTTACTGACAAGAGAAACAACATCCCAACAAACCCATAATTGTCTTCTTCTTTAATTAATAACATTCACTAGTGTATAAATAAATAATTCTGTAATTTTATTGGCTAGGTACACAAAATGCACTGCCCTTAAAATTATACGTGATTTTTCTTATCTTAAGGATTTACATTACACTACTATTAAAAAGACGCAAGTTTGTTTGTCTGTTTGTCGTTTGTCCTCCTTCATTTCCTGTTACTCCTTCACGCTGAAACGGCTGAATGGATTTGCATGAAATTCTGATTGAAGATAGCTTATACCTTGGAATAACACAAAGATAACTTTTATCCCGGCAAAGTTATAGCTTAATTATTAAGTTAATTTAGGCAGCGGGAACACCGTAGTCGACGCGGGTGAAACCGCTAGGCGCAGCTAGTTGTGTATAAATGTATAGGTAATATCAATGGGTTAGTCACCAAAAAAAACATTCAAAAAGCCTAAAATTTTGCAGACATCTTATGGGGGTCACAGGAGTGCGTTTATATGACATGCGCATTTATAGAAATGTGCGCAGTATACTAAGCTGCGTGGGGGCGCACCGCTGTCTTTACTTGACCAGTAGGCCTAGACAAAGCAACATTCTAAAAGCGCTAATGCTGAGAGTAAACATAAAAAATGTATGAGATTGACACTTCAAAGCGTAACATATTACTTGATCAACGAGAACCAATACTCATCGTTAGCGGTTAGAGAAAGAGAAGCGATGCAACTTGTCTAGGCCCGCAGGGTCATCTTAGACTCACCCGATCGCCAGTATTAATTTTACTATTTTCGTCATTGAAGCCTTTCTTTGTAACAAATGACAGTCTCTATATAACCTTTATCAAATAGAATCATCATCTCAGCCATAGGACGTCCACTGCTGGACAAAGGCCTCCCCCATTGATTTCCACAAGGACCGGTTGGAAGCGGCCCGCATCCAGCCCTTGCCTGCGATCTTAGTCAGGTCGTCTGTCCACCTAGTCGGTGGCCGTCCTATGCTGCGCTTGCCAGTCCGTGGTCTCCATTCGAGAACCTTTCGGCCCCAACGGCCATCGGTTCTTCGAAAAATGAAGAAATTTTTTTCATTCTATCAAATAGAATGTTCAGTGAAAATTACATTTTTTAAATTCCAGTTAGGAACTAAAGAAGTGTGTATCTTATATCTTTAAGTTTTGCAATAAAGAAACATTTGTTTGCATTTATGTTTGTATTTATTTATATGCCTATAGCATGCATTACATATTATAAATGCGAAAGTGAGTATGTTTGACTCTCCGGCGGTGAACGAGTCAACAGCTCCTGAGGATGCCTCGTGCAGAGGCGAAACACGTGTCGAAGAGGTCCCGGTTACGTAACATTGCTGAAATAATGAAAAGTGGCGAAATTAACACTAAATACTGTATATTATATCTTTATGAGTATCTTTGCTTGTCTTGTTAAACGCACGCCTATATCAATTTTGGTGAATTATTTTACAAAAATGGGACCGTGGAGATGGTCTCTTGATAAAAAACAGGTCTATGGAAGTACATGTTGTTAAATTGTCAAAAGTTTGGTATTTAAAGTTGAAGTAAAAAGAAAGAGTTTGTTCTCAATAACTCTCTAAACATGAAAAGATCACTGAAGACTAAAAAGGCATTTTTTTCCATGTTTAGTAAAATCTACCATTAAAACGATTGTAACGATGGAGTACGCATGCACCGAGTCCAGATGCCCCTGACCCTCGACGGAGGCAGCTTCATTGTCACGGCCGATCGATGCCGACTATTGCCGAGGACGCGAAGGCTTGCTCAAATGAAAGATATTTTCTTTCTGTGAGATATTAAAAGCATTTATTTCATTTCATTTATTTTTTGGTATTATAGTTTAGTATTTTGTTGACCCATATTTTGAAGTCAAAAGCTTTTTGTTTTTTTTATTACTATTATAAGTTTGCGTTTGACAACTGTCTCACCTGATGTTAAGTGATGACGTTGTCTAGGATTTAGCACGCAACCCTAGAAGGTGTGAGTGAATGAGTCTGTCTGAATCTTTTACATCTATATTACATTTTTAGTTATACATTAAAATAAATCAACTGACCTATAAGAGGAGAAAACTCTTAAGCTGCTGGATTGTTTAATGTTTGTTATTATAAAACTCCGTCACTCATAAGAGAATGTGAGAAATAAAAATAAAAAAATATTTTTACACATTAGTCCCATTAAAATTTCCCAAAAAACCTAACAAGCCTAAGTATTGCGATGTTCTCTTTACCGACAACTCAAAACCTAGGTATAAAACATTGACTTTGAGTTATCAACGTTTCAATAAGTATATTTTGGCGAACATTTTAGGAACTATTACCGCAATCCATGAAGAAGACCATAATTTAAAGGCGGTTTACAGCGAAGCATAAAGTATACGTACGTAGGTACTACTATAACTGGGTCAAAAGGATGGATCAGTTAAGCTCCGGCTGACCTTTCCAGTGTTCATGTTCACGGCCAACTAACGTCACCGCGTGAATTGGTTCGCACGTAGCCGTTCATAAAACACTAGCGGTAATCTATTACAGGAGAGGAATTACACACCAATAATTCTATTGGTGTGTTATTCCTCTCCTGTATTCCTATCCTACTTAATCCCACTAATATTATAAATTTGAAAGTTTGGATGGATGGATGGATGTTTGTTACTCAATCAAGCCAGAACGGCAGAACGGATTTGAATGAAATTTGGTATGTATTGTTATTATCTTTTTCCCCTACCTATTAGATACTTCAGGTTCCGGAATAACACAATTGCTACTTATCATCATCATCATCATAAATCATCACCACGCGGGTAAAACCACGAGGCGCAGCTATAGGACTAGTCCTCCTAATATTATAAATGCGAAAGTTTGTGTGTATGTTTGTTACTGCTTCATGCTCAAACGGCTACACCGATTTCGATGAAATTTGGTATGGAAATAGCTTATACCCTGGATTAACACATAGGTTATCGTTAATCATCACCATGCGGGTAAAGCCGCGGGGCGCAACTAGTTATACATAAGACATCCCCGCAGATGTAACTAAAATGAAGCCAAATTCGGACGGTTAGAGGAGTGCTACTATAGCTAATGGCAAAATGATAGGATGGTATTCTGTACTCGTGGTTAAAGCCCCACTAGTGGCTTAATTTTTCATGAAAGTGAGTAAGTTTTTTAAAGTCATGTACCGAATACACCATAGTTTCTCTTATCTGCAATGAGTGTCTCCCAGCATGAATACAAGATGATATACAACTTATACCAAGGACGAATATTTTGGAAAAAATCATTAGTTCCATGACACTTAATAGTATATTTATATTGTTTTCAAGCTAGGGTGCAATGCCGCGGTGCTCATCGTGGGCTATTCAGACGAGTAAGTAAAGGTAAATCTGCATCTACAAGACATACAAAGATCTTAGTAAACATTTGGCTTTTAAATCTATGCATGTAGTTTTTCTTGTCACTAAAACCGATGACATGCAGATCATACAGGACAGATCTTTGTATGTTTTATACCGGTAAGTATATTATTTCCATTTGTTTTGCGAGGATTATAGAAAAACTTCTGTCGAAGTGTATGAATTGACATGTGTGTAAATCATCAAATACAATGTTAAAACAATCCTACTAATATTAAAAATGCGAAAGTTTTGAATTTGGATGAAATTTGGTGTGTAGATACTTCAAGTTTCGGAATAACAAATATGCTACTTTTCATCATCAATTATCACCACGCGGGTAAAACCACAGGGTGCAGCTAGAAATAAAATAAAGAAATGATGCAGAAACATATTTGCATCAAACAAATACGCATTTACTTTATGTTGCCATAACATGTACCTCATAACTATACTATACTTGTGATATAAGTTAATAATTGAAGCAGTTCTATTGGTTTGAAAAATCTCCATCACTGAAATCCAGTCTCTAATCCAGCTTGATTTTAATATAATCTGACATAATTCGTCGTCCTTATTGCCAGGGCTTTGCGATTAAAATAATTTTACCTTGTCTCACAGAATCGATGTGTGACGAGTGCAAATCTACAATTAAATACTGACGTTGTCTTTCTGCTTCTCCCCCGTGTAACACCTTCTGGGAATGGTATAACTTTCTATTAGTTAATAGTACAAAATAGTGTCAGTGATTCGGGAGATTCACATAATCACGTAAGACGGTCCCGTGGCGCAGTGGTTTGTGTTATCGACATTAATTCTGTGTCTCCGGGACCCTGGATTCGAATCCCGGCAGGGGCAAACATTTGTGCGATGAGTGTAGATGTTTGTCCCGGGTCTTGGATGTTTGTGTGCTGTGATTGTGTGTGTGTCCATGCCTCCCGCGATACAGTGAATCCTAGTGCGGGGGTCTGAGTGTGATGAAAAAAAAAAAAAAATACATACAGAAGAGCAATATGAGCAAGAGCAATTGTAATCTACGAACTGACTAGGACTCTCCGACTAGTTTCTCTTTTCTTTTTAAATGTCAGACTCAAAATGATTGAGCGAATTATATATTACTAGTAGCGCCCCGCGGTCTCACCCGTGTTGATTACGATTGTCCAGCTCCCTCAATTATCCCGGAAAAGATAGCTCCCGTGGAAGAGCTTTATTTTCCGGGATAAAAGTAGTCCATGTGTTATTTGTTAACTACTGTACACTATTTGTTTATTCCAAGGTATAACCTAATTCCGTACCGAATTTCATCGAAATCGGTACAACTGTACGAGCGTAGGGAGTAACAGAGGTTTTTGAATTATTTGTTTATCCAACGGGAACAGCTTCTACTTTCGGGATGCAAGTATCCTATGTGCTATTCCACACTATAATTTCTCTCTTTGGTAATTTTTGTCCAAATCCGTTCAGTAGTTTTTGCGTGAAAGAGTAACAAACATCCATCCATCCAAACTTTCACATTTATAATATTTTTATAACGGTTATTTGTTTTTATACTTACGAGCACTGTAAACACAACGTTTGTCATATAATTTTAGTAATATGTGTAATCCTATTTTGGCCATACTTAAGCTTAGATTTACTACATACGTGTTTAATGTGACGCTGTTGGATTATGTAAATAAATAAGATATAATAAAAATAACATTTATAAATTTTGTGTTTTTGTGTATTTATGTGGCAACACTGTAGTTATGAGACAATAAATGTAGTTTGATTCGATTTGATTTATTAAAGTGTTATCGATAAATTCCAGCAATTTATTAGCACCTTTGAGAAGCGCCGAGCTCCATTAAGCCGTCGCCCTTGCAATTAGTATTACTGCCACGGTCACGGCCAATGTTAAATCCAAGGACTCACATATCATGTTTATTTTTGTATACTTGAATAAGTCACTCAGTAAAGCGTTATATCGGCCGTTTAATACGATAAATGAGGTTATCATATTGAAAGAGTAACCTTACAGACGTGTTTGTTTTGCGACATTTGCCAACGTCTTAGATTTTAGGAGAAATTATGCTCTATATTATTAGCTTCAATATTGGTTACCCTGTGTAAACCCTAATACAGACGAAACTAGCTTCGAGCAACAATATCGGGCGTTAAATAGTTCTAACGTGAAACATTACTTCTTTTAATGAAAATAGTTTGCCTCTCTTATCTTTTTTTAAAAAAAGTAAGCCTCAGGTGATAAAGTTGGTAAATTGATTTTCAAGATTTTAAACTGACAAATTGTTCATTATATTCAATCCAAATGGCTAGTGGATTGCAAACTCAAATGTTTTTGTAGTAGCTGTAGTATTGTAATTAGGTATTAGTTTTTTTTGTCATAAAATAAACCAAATAAGTCCTTATTGTAATTTACTTTATAATAACGTAGTGTATTACTATAATAAAACGAGCCGTAGGCGAGTTAACTTATACTCATGTTTTAAGAACCCTCATTATGATACAGTTTCATAAACTACTATTATGCATCGCAGTGTAGCTCGATACTCACCAAAAACCTCACCACTTGGTATGCAGAGAGACACAAGATTAGAATTAGCTTTATCCCTCAGTATTCTGCGAGTAACTGCAAGGTGAGATTCTTTGAAAGTGCAATCTACAAAGTGTTACTAACGTATATGTACCCCAGTATTACAGATATCCATATAGGCGACAGTGATAGCTTATAATACTACTTGAAGCATGAAATGTTGTTATATTTTTGATTCTACATAGTTTTGTGACGTTTGACCACTATCTCACTTGATGGTCAGTGACGATGTGGTCGAAGGTGCAATCACCCCAGAACTAGTAAGTTTACTAGCTCTCAAGGACTGCTGCCTAAACACACGATACGTTTGGTGACAGTTTTCAAACTTGAGGGTGGTAGCTATCCATTTGGGTACTCGAAAGTATCCTACCATCATTCTGGGAATTTGGTAACAGTGTTACCCACACCTGAAGCACATATTGTTAAAGGTGGGGGATTATGATCTCGAATAGCATTACTTTTCATCCTAGAAGAAATATGTTTTCTGTGGAATAACTAAGGGAACGATAAAACCGTAGTGCATACGGGTGAAGACGCGGGGTGTAGCTAATATACATATAGATGTATAAGTATAGTTAGTGACCGTCGTTGTTCTAGAAACGTAGATTGATTGCGTAGGTATGATTGAACCGCGTCAGTAAGCTGTATCCACATTATGTGTGTGCCCGTGACCCTCGCGCCGACTCCGTTGCCACGGCCACGGCCGATCGATGTTCGCACCGAGGATGCACCCGGAAATAAGGCCATCAGTGCGGAGATGCGGTGCTGCTGCTGTTCTCTAGAAACATGATTCTTGTAGAATTATATATCATATTAAATCTACAATTTGACGCGTATAAATTTTATTAACATAACTTTAAAAACATACTTTATGTAATAATAATTATTAAAATGGAAATACAATTTAAAAATACTTTTACATATTTAAAGACAATCTATGAATATAAAAGGTTTGACGAACGTCACTGGACATATTTTATTCAATAATTATACAGTTTTTGTCTCATGTCACGATTCGTAGGAGTATTGATCAACATACTTATAGTACGTTAATTAAAAGGATGCGTTTGACAGTGCTTTTATAATTATTCTTGTTTCAGTTCAAAGTAACATTATCTATCTGATTACATAAGAACCTAATATTGCATCAGTGGGCCATTTAAAAGCCTAAAAATATTTTTTATTTCATACAAGCGGCCCGCTCCGGCTTCGCACGGGTATAAAATATATAGCCTATGTCGTCAATGGATGTTATTATACATATAACCCTTCCTCTTCAATCACTCTATGTATTAAAAAACCGCATGAAAATCCGTTGCGTAGTTTTAAAGATTTAAGCATACATAGGGATATAGGGACAGAGAAAGCGACTTTGTTTTATACTATGTAGTGATTAAGCTCGAATTATTAAAAAATAGTTTGTGCACATACTGTAAAACTCATTCTCTCGGAGGCCAGATAATAAATTAGTCAGTAACGGAAGTATGGAGAGCGAGTATATGGCTGTATGTATGATTGGAAGGCTGTTTTTGTTAGGTTAGGCTCTGTGCCTGTTAGATAATACTGAAGTTGTTCTACAGGTGTATCATGGAACGATGATTTTTTAAAATATATGTATTACTAGTTGTGCCCCGAGGTTTTACCCGCGTGGTGATGAAAAACGGTGATGATGGTGATGATGAAAATAAGCCTGTGTTAATCCATATTTCTATCTCCATACAAAATTTCATCCAGATCCGTTCAGCCGTTCTGGCGTGATTGAGTAACAAACATCCATCCAAACTTTTTTTCATTAGTGGGATTACAATATTAAATATAATATTAGGTTGCGGCAGCCCTATAATTCCTGGCTCGTGCAACCCGGATGCCCGTGACCCTGCGGGGGATGGCTCCCGGTTGCCATGACTACGGTCGATCAATGCCAGCAAACGAGGATGCACCCGGATATAACATTGTATACTGGTGTATCTGTGTTCAAGGCAACCGCCTACAGAATTGCGTGTGTGTGCGTAAACTGGAAAATCTATTTTATTGCTTTGATATTTTCCTCTCTGGCACCTTTTTAAGCTATATCGAAGAATATTGAAAAACAAGATGACTAGAAAATCTTATTCTAATTAACGAGCGATGTTACTAAGTACAAAATTAACATGAGAGCGATTGGATGGTTGTTTTTTACTCATGTCAGAATAGTGGATAGATAGATAGAAGATTTTAGGTAGCAAAAGTAACTTAATACAATTGATTTTTCACTACACTAGCTGCAAATCGATGATTTTACTCATCGATTTGTCACAGGAAAATTGTATTTAATTCACAAGATAATAAATGTTATTAAATTGTGAGCGTTGCCAACCAGAAAATATATTTCAAAATCACGTTCTGAAACGAGATTTGACGTAAGAATAACCGTTTGTTAATTTTATTTATATATATAATTTTACTATATTTTAATTAATCAAATCATACGGTAAGAAGAAATATGATTTAAATGTTTTTTATGAAAATGTAAGATAAATGTGTAGCGCATGTGAAGGACGGACCTGAAAAAGCTAATGTCAACTCGCCGACCAATCAGAAGGGGAGTGCAATTGGAAGAAGCCTGTGAAATCCTTCCCGCCATGCGCTCTGGCAAGTCCCTCGCTAGTGAGTGTGGTGAAAATTATTGTGTTTCACTCATGGGTTAATTTTTTTAGACAGCCACCTCAATAACATTTGAGCAACCCACTAGATGTTTCCAGTCTACAGATATGTAGAAGTAATATTCCGACCCACCAACAGTTGTCAGTGTACCCAGAACGCTAGCAGCATCGCCCCGTGGAATTGCTATGCTGATTCGTTGGGCCAAATATGTGCCAGCATTTTAGTCATGTGTAGCTTCTACCAGGCTCTCCGATAATCTCTCAGTCCGGACAAAAACATATCTGTAACATTAGGTTATTATTATAAGATTTAAAGGTAAAATCATCACACTTATTATGTTACTTAAGTTCATAGTTGTTTGGCACGAAATACTGTAGGGACCCGACAATCAGTAATGTAACATATATAACGTTGAATATTGGGTGTGTTGAGTGAGGTCAACGACCGGGTGGGTAAAAATAAAGAGCTCCCTAAATACGACGTCGACGGCGAGGGAACGAAATGGACGAGGGAGACGGTGAAAAAAATCTCCCGAGTGAATGAGTAAATGACTAAACCTGTAAAAGGGTCACACTCTACTTAATTGCACGTAATTCTAAATGTAGGGCCAGGCGTACACGTTTTCTTGCCTTTTTAAACTACCTCTTTAGTAACGTAAACAAGTTAATGCTGTTGTTCTTCCTCCTAAAGATGAATAAACAAAAATAAAATAAAAAATAATGTAATTACTTGAACTAATGGAATTTCAACTATTATTCTATTCCAAATATTTCCATAACAATACAATATTTATAATGCGTATCACCTCTTTGACTTTGCGTAAACTTTGACTTGTATAATGTTAATTGAATTAATTGGTTACGAATAAAGAAACTTAAATATAGATAGGACTATGTCAAAAAGGTAGTGGCGTTATCTACACACACACACACACACACATATATATATATATATATATATATACACCATCTACCATGGTGCATGCGCTACTTTTTAAAAATAGAAAATTTTAAATATTATATATAAATGTAAACTATCCCAATATTTTATTTGGCACTAAATTTGAAAGTAATTTTAACATAATATTAGCAAGATAACAGTGATTCTAAATATACTATTCATATCAACTAAATTCCTTCTGAAAACAAAACTATGAATACATTCCGAAATAAACGTATTATTATTAATTAATTATTTTTACTGAGCAGGCTCAGAGTCACACAACGAGCTATGAAGTGGGCTATGCTCGGGGTTCCTCTACGTGATCGAATCAGAAATAAGGAGATCCGTAGAAGAACGCAAGTCACCGATATAGCCCAGCGGATTAGCAAGTTGAAGTGGCAGTGGGCAGGGCACATTGCTCGAAGAACCGATCTCCGTCGGGGCCGAAAGGATCTCTAATGGAGACCACGGACTGGCAAGCGCAGCATAGGACGGCCACCGACCAGGTGGACAGACGACCCGACTAAGACCGCAGGCAAGGGCTGGATGCGGCCCGCTTCCAACCGGTCCTTGTGGAAATCAATGGGGGAGGGCTATGTCCAGCAGAGGATATCAAATGGCTGAGATGATTAATTATTTTTACTTAAAAGCTATTGAGAATTTGTACGAATAATATTGGAATAGTATTATTCGGTTACCAAGGGATTTTCTGATATTAGGAGAACTTTTTTGTTTTCTTTTACGTAGTGAAGTAATGAAAATAAGTTACAACAGGTATGTCCTGGGGTTTTCTAGTCTTGAGTGAAATGGCACCTGGAATCTGGAAATTCTGAGAGATCCTATGAATTTTCCGTTAGCGTATAAAATGTGTTATTGAAACAATGTTGCAAGCTTAATTTTATTTATATAAGTACCAATATAAGTAGATGAACACTTGTCCTTGCTTGTTTTTATTTTTATTAGACGTAGTACCTACCCTTCACATATCCGTAAGGAACTGAAATGATTGAAACAAAAGAAACTACTTTCCAACACACCGGCACAGTGTAGATTGCATGGTGCCATCAATAATTTGACTAGAGCTCTCGCTTTTAATGTATCTATATAAATGTATCGGGTGGTACAACATATCTTAAAAAATGACTAGCGGCCCGCCCCGGCTTGGCACGGGTAGATATCGGTAGGTATTATTTAAATACTTAGAAAATAATAAACATACACACACTTAGCAAACTTTACATGCTTGGAAAACTCGATCAAGTCAGCTTTTAAACACTAAACGTAGGAAGAAGAACGCGCGCGTGTACCTTGCAAGGCATAGCACACCACGGCGGCGTTAATTTTTTTTTAAAAATATATTTTGAAAGAAATGTCAATTTGAAAATAGTTTAAATAGCAATCATTTAAAAAGCAGCCTACGGGTACTGATACTGTCCTATTTTACTTATGAAGGATTCATATTAAGGCACGGGTAACACCGTCTGATTTCTGTTGGCATTTCTATCAAGGTTTTAAGACCCTCCTACAATAGTTTAAGTTACCATTTCCCGAGAAAACCCTCAAAACCCTCAAATGGAAGCATTTCGATCCAAAGGGGTCACACTTCTCAGCATTGAGGGAACGATGCGAGGAGGAGACAAATTAAAGAGATCACTCGCTGTCCAGCGTTTGAAAGTTGTTGAGTCGATATAAACTTAAACGATTATAAAATTACGAATTGTTAAAAGGTTTCCTAGAAACCAGTTTTTGTGATAATTACATTACGTTATAAAATTTAGAAAAAAAAACCCAAAAAAATAATTTATTAAGGTTTATTAAACTTGATGATAGTAGTGAAAGTATACAAAATATGTTTCATAGAGTTACTCCAATAAACATGTTAACGATCATCAGTATATAAAATAGTTCTGCTGTACTCTATAAATTTCGAAAAGGTAATGTTCTCACTACGAGATCCACTTTACTTCTACAATATTAACACCTTATAGGCTACGGCAAAAAAGCCCTAATCAAATAGATATAAATAACTATACTATTTTTATTCCACTTGTGCGGCGTAAGCACTACATGCCAACTTCTAATGAGAACAATTTATGTTGTTGTTTCCTGTGCAACCTTGACCAAAAATGTTAACAAGCATGTATGCCGGAGTACATATAAAGGCACATAAAGAATACATGCAATAAAAAGACAGGTAACAAGACTGCAGGTAGCGCCAACAAAGTCACGTGCGTCACTTGGATCAGGTGTTTTGCACACAATGCAAGTAAAGTCAACGACATGAACCCACTGAATTAGTCCTTTTCAGTAAGGTTTTAGGACCAGAAAAGGGTTGTGTAGTGAACGAACCTTTAGCACCAGGCGAGCAGAGCGTGCGAAGAGTTCGTTGCGTTTGCGCACGTCGCCCTTGCTACGTCACGCGGCGACGTCAATTGCATTGGGTCATTGCACAGGTACAGATACATAGAAAAGTGAAAAATGGTTTGAAATGCATTCTAATGCAAGCAATCATACATTAACATTTTTTAGAAAATATTATTTTATGAAACAAAGTTAATTTAACTTAGCACCATTCACTGTGGAAAATGAAATCTACAGCAACATGAAATGCTTGTGTTAAATTTCAAGCCTCGGCGCGGCTGGTCTTCACGCTCTGGGTTAATGAATAAGTCATCAATCTGGACATCTGACCAAAAATAAGTATGACGTATAGATGGTGGTAACTGAAGTTCTTTTAAAATGCGACTTTTAGGGATTGAAAAAATATAGAGCTCAAAATCTCTGCACTAAAAGTTGAGTACAGCTCAAAAAGTGGACTCTTTTCTGACTAGTTTCCACTTAAATACATTTACAAATTACAAATATAATATTTTACAGTTTACGTTATTTTTTATTTTTATAGTTTACGTTAGCGGAGCTGTAAACATAAAGTGGTACAACTAGGTATTAAAAGGCAGGAATTTAGGTACACCGTAAAATAGAACGCATAATAAGTGTGTGTTTTCACACTTCTCATTATAACACAGCTGGATCATATCATATCTAATAGTTATTATATTAAATTTCAACAAAAATACTTTTTATTACATAGGCTCAGAATGCAGGGAAATAAATATGTATCCTTCCCAAAGGGGACTTTAAATGGGTGACTCGTTATAGAGCTCATGGTATAATTTATTTGAAAGAGTGCTACGAAGTCCTTTGCACGTGGCAGGAAAAGGGTAAAATAATGTGAATAAAAACCAACGAGGAATGAATTTTGTGCGTGACTGCACGTAATAAATGTGTTTATAATGCACTACTGCATCAGAAATACACGCGCGCTATGCAGCTGTCCTTATCGCACTCGTAGTTTTTTACGACGCTTTTCGAACGGCATACAAATGTAACGCACTTTTCTTAATACCACAGTACATGTACTGTATTAATATGTCGTCATCATCGCCTTGCAGTTCAGCTGCCCTGGTACGTTGTAATTGAAGTTATCAATTTGTGCATTGTTCATGAGCTTCGCAATTAACGTTTTAAAATAAATCTACATACCACTTATCTTGTATTTTACTCATTGAAACCATTTATTTGTGTACCACGGTGTTAAACTCTGTCTGCATTTTAAATTTAGTAGAGCTGGCTAGTTTTTAAACTATAGCTCCATTAAACACAAAAATCTAAAAGTATGTTTATTTAATTATTTTTTTAACTATATTACATGCCCTTACATAAACGTAAGCATCAGATATCATGTTAATTCATTTGATTCTTTTTAATGAATTTCGTTTAGCAAAAAATCAATTTTAAATATTTAAAATAAATACCGTTTGCTGATTTAAAATTATAATAATGCCACAACACAGGCACGATAGCGCATTTGCGGCCGTGGATGCATTTTAGTGCACTCAAGTACCAGGCGTTCATAATAATACAAGAGGTTTGCTTGCACTTTCCAATTGCAGCCTTTATTTTACTCACCTCACTGACGATACTTATATTGGATTATGTTTAGATGCCAAAAATATGTCATAATTGGCTGATAATTAATGTTGTATACCTAAACCAAGCCGTCATAGATACGTCATACTTATAAATATAGCAGCTTCCAAATAACATTACAGCAATTTACTAGCTGTTGCCAGGCTACAATGATTGCAGATAGCTAATATCAAAGAAAATATACATTTTCTTTGTCCGAGATGTACGATGGTACTTCTTATTCGACACACTTGCAGTAGAAATTGTTTTAAAAACATCCATTGAATTATCGCAACCCAAATTGTCCAAGAAATCATAACACTCTTGTACAAATATTTTTCTTTATAGACATTGAATAGCTTAAAGATAATTGTTATCGAGATGATCATAATAATGGGAAAGCGTGGGATGTATACGATGTCATTGGTAAATAATCCATTGGTACTGCCATGCATTGTAGGCAAGGCAAGGTGCAGGTATGAAATGAAAATTCATAGTTAATGTTGCATTGGAAACGAGAACAGGCTCTCGCTTTTACTCGTTACTAGAGCGGTTATTACGCGAGGAGTTGCCGTGAACGTTAGACGTAATAGATGTTGCTTTCTAAGCAGTAAGCAGTGAAGGTGAGGTGCACGCCCGCGCTCGTTGCACCTCCGCTAGTTCAAGTTTAGTTGCGCGGGCGCAGCGATAATTGCAGAGATCGTTGCACTTCTAACGCCCTGGAAAGGGGCAACGAACGCTCGCAGCTGCCCGGGGAATAGATCCCGACTATTTTAGAGCACGCCTGTACACAGACACCGAGCGAACCTCCTGCGCGTTGCTTTTAACTAATGGCATACCTGTAATGCGAGAAGTCGCCACGAAAAAACATCGCGTGGCTCGATCGTGCAACAGCATAAAGTTTGTTTGATTTTTTTGATGTATCGTGACGTTTTACAAATCTACGGGTCATAGATAAGTCAATATTACAATTACAACGAAATAGATGTGAAAAAATACAGTATGTGTGTATTAATTTAAAAAAATAAATAGTGCTTATACATATGTATTATAATACATTTTAGGAAAAATAATACAAGAAATTATAGCAGCGAGAGAGGTTTGTTATTTATGGAGCAAAAATAATTTGCCAGGGACAGTATAATGAATCTGCTTGTGTATACTAATAAAATTACAATAATCTATTAAAGGAATCATTCTTGTATATCACAGAAGCGGCTCTGACAATTTGAAGGGATGAATTTCCCGCATTTTTTTTACTTATTATAAACTTATAAGCGTTTGACAACTGTCTCACCTGCCCAAAAGTCTACAATTCAATATGGCAATATGATCGGCTCTCAATGGGCAATTTCGACTTTAAATCACCAAATTGCGGGAAAAATAGCGATTTGAACCGATAATTTCGGATAACTTGGTTGGTGCATGTGGGCCTTATATGATAAAAACCTTTTATAGCTAATAAGTAACAGTAACGAAGAAACAGTTTAAATATGAAACTACACTTCTCGTACCTTTGCGCTTCTCGACATACACCTTTATTGGCGAGCAATGAGAACTGAAGCAGGTTTGGCGAATATTTTTATCCAATTGGCTAAGGCTAAGGTACATGCGTAATAATGATATAAACAGTTAAAATATTTACGTAGTGAGTATTATCTTATAATGCGGTTCATGACGTACATTCTTTTATTGGCGAGTAATCAATTATGGAAGCGTGTATGGTAAAGATTTCGTTCAAAGCCCTATTACGGTGCGCACAATGCTCTTAGACTTCTACACATAATGCGATCTCGTGCGCCCACAAACTGAATATGGTGCACTTCACAATGTAGCGCGAAGTTCACCGGGCCGTTGCACTTGCGATGCGACCCAGCAGCGCTCGAATCGCTCTCTGCTACACTGTTACTCAGTTATTAAGCTTTTACAGGCTTTATCCCGGCATGCGAGTACAGGAGCTGCACTCCTAATGCTGCACTTGGCAAGGCCAAATCTATAATCTCATCTATGTGTGAATACTAAAAAAATGTCATAAATTAATGTAATGAATAATTGCATTTTTTTTTCAACTGGCAGATGCCTTTATTAAAATAAAACACTAATGACTAATTACAATACTACAGTTATTACAATAACATTTGAGCGATCCACTAGCTATCTCATAGCTCCGCCGAATAAACATTGCATTGCATGTAATATGGACATAGTCTTAATTCGGTAATATTTATTTTATCCTTGTATTATTTTATACGGGATTCTGAGTGACGAATAATATGCTGTAAAGTTGTGTATACTCGTAGATTTCAGTTACTTTCCATTGTCCATTCTTGGCATCCTGAAAGTTATACATTTTTCATGTCACTAATTATCTAACGTATTAATTAACTTTAGAATTGTAATCTAAATTTACCGCGTATACATCATGACATTTACTGGTGATCACGACGCTTGCAATAATGCCGAAGTATCAACTCAAATATTTAAAAAATACACGGCAAATATCCTGAAAGTTGACTCAAAAAAGTGTTTCTTTAGTAATATGATGCATCAGAGATCCCAAAAAATACCCATTTTTACAATAGGCTCCAATAATGTCTATTAAAAAATGTGAGCGGGATCGATAGTCAAATTTCTCCGTGGTTATAGTAGAATATTTATATATACGAGTATGTATTTACATGGTAGAATATTCAATTTGTTATAGTAGAATATTAGGTACAATCATGGATATTATGATTTTCACATGTAGAAATAAAACTGAAGTAATAGCTTGGTTTTTAAAATATCTTTTATTTCGTTAATTGACTGTTTTAAAAACGAACTTTAGATACGGGCCATAGTGATATAATATTTATTAAGTCTTACACAGCTTGTGAAAAACTAATTGGCGCTTTATAAAATGGGATATTTACAAATAATATTTATTTCCAAGTTAATACTATACTGGCCACTATTCTATTTATAAATAATATTTCCCCTGCAAATAATCCAAAACGCATAAATTTTAAGTACTCGTTGTAAATGTGATGACGACATTACTGGCTCGGAATTTGGATGGAAATTTGTACTTTGATGACATGTCGAGTTAAAATAATTCATTGCAACGTTATTTTGCACCAAGAGAAAAAAAAGAATGTTGTTTAACACTGCCACTTTGTATCTAACACAGCTTCGTCGTCGAAGTACTGAGTAATCAACGCCGAATTGGCTGTATTGTATCGTCATCATTATCTCAGCCATAGGCCACTGCTGTACAGTGTACATATGCCTCCCCCATTAATTTCCACGATGATCGGTGGAAGCGGCCCGCCTCCAGCCCTTACCTGCGATCTTGTTCAAATCTCACTTTCCACCCCACCGGCCATCAGGTTTTTGATCTATATACCATATTGCATGCATAAGATATTCATCAATAGAATCACATTGGGTCAAGATAGTACGAAAATATATAACAATGGCCTAATGCAATATATACGTCTCCACATTGAAAGAACCGCTATTTTTAACGAGAAAAATCTTCCATTTTAACTAACTACGCTTCTGTTTACAACTCGAGAGTAAAACTAGCACGTTATATACGTGTTATAAGGGTAATTTAGCCCCTTGTACAAGTATATACTATTGACATAGAATACGAGTATATTTTTTTACGGATATATACCATACTACATAGCTAAAGTATTTCCCAGGTATCTAACAAATCTATTGTTGTTTCAGGTAAGACCGTTAAGCTGCCTAGTACTTGTTATCAGTTGATGCATGGTAAGTAACTACTCGAGTACCCCGCGGTTGTACCCGCGTGGTGATGAAAAACGGTGATGATGATGATGAAAATAAGCCTATGTGTTAATCCAGGGTATACGCTATCTCCATACCAAATTTCGTCGAAATCGCCGTAGCCGTTTGAGCGTGAAGAGGGAACAAACATACACACTAACACACATACACAAAAAAAATGGCATTTATAATATTAGTGGGATGAGCGTGGTATGACTGCGAGAAAGTGATAAATAGCTTGGTCGGTGCAGCATGCACTGCTATTGTTGATTGTATCTACCATCGACATACTCTTGGTTTCATTTCACTGTATTCGTGTGTGCAGTGCATGAATGCCCATTGTCAGAGATGCCAGCAATTGCTCTATGCAATTAAGTACTACGCTAATGAACCCCCAGACATTGCGCACTGTACCCATACACCGTACCCACTGTACCGCATACTGCCGGAGATGTACTTGCACTGCCGTGCAGTTATATACTAGCTTACACAGCTTCAAATTGTAAAAAAAATATATCTTCATTTGGGAGTTATGAACGTGCCAGGCGCAGAGCGCGAATCTCAGAACTATTGAGAGTGGCGCCTGCCTCCTGGCACGATGCAGAGAACATCACAGTCGGTTCTTAGAGATCTTCCTAGTTTCCTAAAATATGATGGTAAGGTTAGCAAAGCTAACGAGAGCTGTCTCAGAAGCTTATATAAACGAAGCAATGAAAAAGCACATACTTGATCAAATAAATACATATGTCTGTAATATTGTTAATTCTTGTATCTGTCACAAACTATAAACTTGTCAAATTTAATTTCATTCCACTTTCCCCATTCTATCATCAGTTGTACGGTAATGACCATCACTATATGGTAAATGTTACACCTATTCGTATGAAGCGTTTTGCTTCCACTTTCTCAATACGTACCGCCAAAAAATGGAGCTGGTTGCCCGAGTCTGTGTTTGCCGATATGTACAATCTTGCAATCTTCAAGCTACGACTAAATAGATACTTTCTAGGCTTGCGAGCTACTTAATAGACTACGTCAGCACTTAACATCAGGTGAGCCAGAGATCAAACGCAAGCTTATAATGTTTAAAACATCTCTTAGTTTAGTTGGATAGCTTTATTTGAGCGTGACTCGACATAAAACCGTGACGTGAACGCTCACTCGATCATCCAGATCGTCACTGACTATCAAGCGCGATAGTGGTTTACATGACCGAGATGCTAGGTAACATTTCAACGCCAACTCTCATATCAAAACTATTTTACCAATACAAATAAACAGAGAGGTAATATTGAAATCAGTCCAACAGTTTTTATTTAGTTTTCCCGAAGATTCAGTGAGTCATAGTGCCAGATAGCTTAGAGGCTTCACAGGATTTTCCGGAAACACGTCATTGTGTTTCGGAGAAAACACACTAAAAGAGAAATGACTCACCATGAAACAACAAATAAATTCAAAGAAACCATCCCTTTGCTATATCGTTACTCCCTCACTAATAAAGTATGACTATTCTCTGTTTTACTTTTATTACAATTTATTGTTAGGTTACAAGATTGCATTACTAATTCACATTGAGTATCTTTGGTTCAGTATAAAGGAGTGTTCAGGAATTAACATACTATTAGCTATGTAATACTCTCTATGGTTTTATATTTTCAAAAAACATGCATGCATGCATGCACAAAATAAATTAAATACGTCTTTCTTCAAAAAAATAAGAATATTCAAACAAAACTCAGATTTTCAGTAGGTAAAAACATGAAGTTGATGTCAAGAAATGGTCAGGATTTTTATTGCAATATCGATAATTTTTAATTACATACGAATTTATTTTGTAAAATGACTACTGTCGCTAATTATCACGTGACTTCAGCTGGGTACTCCGCTCTCCACCTGCTCTTCTTGACCGTGACCACTGTCAATGTCGGACTCTCTCCCATACATTCCTAGTAATAGTTGTATTCCACTTTTGAATGTTTGTAATCGATGTACTGACTACTTCTAAACGGCCATATTGAATGTTCTCTTCCTAGCTTATTTTAAATAGATAAAAAATAAAATAATTTGAGTTTGGTACCTCTTGAGATTTTATAACTATATTTGCTCAATCCAATCCATAATACCAAAGAGTTTCTTGGTTCATTGCATTGGCGTCACGCTAGGCGGAACTTACGCTCAAATTTCTTAAGGGGCAATTCGGCTGCTATTAGGACTTGAACTCCGACTACAGAATACACAAACCATCTCCTCCATAGTCGGGATGAAAGAAAATAATTGGGTCCGTTATTGAAGTACCACTACATGTTTTTCACTAAAGTACTGGGTTTGTTCCCTTCTCTTACGCACCTAATTTAGGGATTTATAACTAAAAACTTTTCAAAATTGATAAAATACAGGTATATATTATTAAATGAGTCCAATTAGTACTCTGAATTATACCTTACCTTATTATACGATCCGTGTAAATATAAAACCACCCTTATTGATTCATTATAAAGATTACATTGCATGACATTGGTTTAACACTGTTTAAGGCATTGTTATCTTTGATGTTGATGCCTCAGACGTTTTCTGATGGAGATCAATACAGGATGCCTATGTACAGCGGTAGATGTAATGTGAATGAAATAATAATGATGATCTTTCGGTGGCGTAAGTCGATCCCGTATATATTTTATAAACATTATTTAATAAAACTAAAGATACAAAGCTGCTACTTCAAAAGCTTCAACATACATAGAGATTCTTAACCCCTATCTACCCTAGTACATAAATTACGATATTAATGAAGTACATAAGGCTACGGGGTTCATGCTCTCGTAGCATTTCGTAGCGCTCGCTACGAGGAGTAGCGCGGTGACGCCGACGGGCGCGGTTGCAGGTCACTGCCACAGTCAGTCACTGCCCGGCCACTGCACCCAACGAGCTTAGATACCTTGTAGCTGAAGAGCTGTACACCCAATTAATTACATAAAGTATAATAATTTTCGTTAATATTAATTTTGCAGATTGAATTAATCCGAATGAAGCTTATTTGGCATCTTTTAATATATCTCCCTTATAAATGTTCGGGTTTTATCTCGTGTTTTACAAATAATTATAAATCATTCATTTTAACTGCCTATAAGAAATTTATTTATATAAAATAAAAGTTGGTCATGTCTTTTGAATTAAATCCGTTTTTACCGAAACCAGATTTTTATACAAATTTCCGAGTTCATCAGGAACTCTGCTTAGGAAGTGTACCTGTCTTCTGTTGGCTTTTTTGACCTGTGTAAGACTGTTTCTCTTATTTATATAACTGGATACAACTTTTGTAATAATCCTTGAAACATAGAAAAAATAAAAACGTTATACTGAGGTTATTAAAATTTCCCATAAATACTTAGTCTACATAAAAGAAAAGTCTTCGGTATTTATATATTTATACATATATAAACCGTCGACTTCACTCCAGAAACAACTTGTAATATATAATTCTTCACCGCATAATTAGAATATTTTTTTTAATTTTCAATAAAATATGATTATGTTGCAAAAGGTTAAAAAAATAAGTTAAAAAAAGTTTCAGAGAACTTTAGAGCCTTGAACATTTGCATACAGCTGTTGCTTACCTAACGATTTTCCATCAGATACAGTTCGGTGAATGTGTATAGTAATTATATAATTTGATTCCATCTCCATTCTATCAACAGGTCGACTAGACATACAGCAATATGCCGCCACTATACGGTAGATATACTTTTATGTGCGAAACATTTTGCTTCTACTTTCTTAATGCGTACTGCCAAAGAGTAGAACTTTTTTCGAGTCTAGTATGAATAGGTATTTCATCTAAGCGTGCTACATCTTACACCAACCACATCATCAGTCAACATATCGTGAAACATGGCAAACTTAGATTTAAATATTCTTTTGAGTTGTCAGTTCACAAAAGTGATGATAAAAAGACAGAATTTCAAACATCTCTGTCAAAATGGCCGGTAGCGCTGAGCCCATCTAACATTGAAGCTTTTTTCTATTACCAGCATTCCAAGCTAGCGTTCATCCAACTTTATAATGTAACTAGATATCTACCTTCACTAGATATATGTGGCAGCCGATTTTAAAATATGCAACTAGTAGGCGCCTAAGTGCTGATATCGTGTTATAATGGACTTAAAATGGCGGCCAGTTATCGTTTCAGCTTTTTGATAGATTTATTTTTGAATGGTATGAGATGGTAAATATTCTGCTCATGCTGCTCTGTCATGTATGTAAAGTATTAAGAATAGTAAGGATATAAATAAGTCGAAGAGGAAAACATGTTGTGCTGACCCCACCTAGCGTTGGGATAAGGGCAAGAAGTATAAAAGAATCACGTATTTTAAAACGGACTAAGGGAACGGATAAGGGTCTTCAACTACCTAAAGCAATACCTACTGAACTGATTTCGATTTAATTTCTTTAATACTAATCTGAATTATATAGCCTTTCATATTAAAAAAGGGATTTAAAAGGTTATTGCGGTAGCTATACTATTGTAATTCGTTGTTAGTATATTTTTGTTCAATAAAGGCATCGGATCGTTATACAAAACTTTGGGCGTTTTATATTAGTTATTAATTATGAGTAAACAAAAACAAGAAAAACAAAGAATTGGGAACTTACTCCGTTTTGTTTTAATTAAACCGCTTAAGTATTTTAAGTCCTCTTCGCTTTGCCTAGCGCCAACCTTCTTTGGTAATGTTATTGCTTGGGAAAAGCCACCACGTGCTTTAGTCAAAATGTAGTCGTATACACATAAAACTTAAATTTATCCTATTCTCTCATTTACAGAGTGGTGGACAAAAATCAGACAGTATTTTTTTTCCGTTAAAACGAAGTCACGCGCTTGATTTCGAAATCACGAATTTGAAGTCAATCCATATAATTTCCATATGGAGTTCCATGACCTACCCCACGCAAAAGGTTGGGTAAGTCATCGTTTATGATTCAACGGCATTAGCAATGCTGTCGCGATACTTCAGCTCTGAGTTGAATTATGTGAGTGTATAATTCATTCGTACTTTTATGTGACCTTATTTAAGGACATATCATTAACAGCATATCATTCGAGAATAAAAACGCTTGATTTTCTTACTTTCTCAGTGGCACTTACCTAAGTGATTTAACTTGGAAAAGTAATGTACGCTGTGGTCATACCTAACGCTAACGGCATTTTCAACTGAGCTCTTAAAGGCGCGTTTACGCTCGTAGGGTACGTTTAGTTGTCGGTCTCAGTATAACGTCACGGCAACGTCAGAGGCACTTGGAGTTTCTAAAAACTCTGGACTAGCCAATAGCCTATCTGCCAACCCGTATTAGCCAACGTGTTGGATTGTGACCAAAAAATGTTCTATCTCTGAAAAGAGGAACCACGTCACACCAATGTGAACTTAATGGATTGAATACATAAGCTTGAAATAGTTCAAGTGATATTTGAGTTTCATTAACAATTCTTACCTCTAAGGCTCAGTAGCATACAAATTGGGCGCACGTGTCAATACTTTAATTGCACTTGCTTCCTGGTTATGTATATATTATGTCGTTAATTATTATTATACTGTCGGTCTTAGACTATTATTTAATATACAAAAAAATACATATTCTATAGCATAGATTATGGCCTTAATTCTACCCATCACTCAAACTAGCCAAAATTCCCTAATATGAAACAGTTTCCATTTACGCTTTTAACATCGCTGTCTCTGATATTAGACGAACTTTATTCAGTTGCGGGTAGTTTTAGTCGGAAGCAAATAACTTGACAACTTATTTTACCTAAAACTACCCGCAATTTTATAAAAAGATCTAAAAAAGTAAGTTTCATACTAATTTGGACTTTAGCGTAACAATATCACTACCAGTACATTAAACTATTACCATGTGCTTTTATTAGCTTCACCTGTATCGATGTAATGTAGTCTATGAACTTGATATTCACTCCCTCCAAATCGACGCATTCAATTGAAACTTCGCACACTTATCAAAGACCAATGCCAATGCAATAATTTAAATAGTTTCTCCTATATCCATATCATAATCTCCGGGATTCGCTATTTTTTATAAACGCGTGTTTTTTATAATCTATCATTATTTTCAACTATAGCCAGTGTCCATGCGACACTGGCACACCATGCGGTGTGTTATTATTTATTAATTAAACTCATAAATAGAATAAGTTTTACACTGTTTTTTACGGGTATAACGTGGTACTTACGCGTAGTCGATGTCACGATCGACAATTGTTTCGGCTTTCGACCCGTAAAAAACAGGGTAAAGTAATCATGAACGTGAGTTTTAATATTAGAATAAGTTTTCTTCAATTTAAACATTTCATCGAGAGAAAGGTGTCAAAATATATATCACAGCGACTCAAATGAAGCAGGTTCAATTCCTACCTCAGATTGTACCTATTGGGAAACACAGACTCAGTTTGTGATATATCGTTGTAATAAAGGCCGGTGAGAAATATTTTTGATGTGGAATATTCAAGCTAATCAATCAATTCATTTCCTAATAGTTTGGTGGATGTTTACGATGTGGAAACAATGCGATGTAATCGTCAAATCCGAATTATACTTGCATTTGTCGAGTATTTTTAAAATTATAGGCGTTTATGAAGAATCTGATGAGCAAGTGAAAATCCGTAATCTCTGCCTACTCCACCGGGAAATGGGCGAGCATTATGTTTATGTTAGTCGAGAGAATCCATTTATTGATTTATATATATCTATTAGGTTTATTTATTAATTTATTTATTTGTTAATTTATTTTTACACATACATTTCAAGATTAAAGCTAGGATCGCAACAAGTGGAAATCCGTGATATCTGCCTGCACCTCCGGGAAATGGGCGGGCATTATGTTTTTAATTTAAATCAATTTTTGCTAAACATATTTTTTTATCTAGATGTCTACTTTTACATATTCAAGCCATTAAAAATACTACATATATTATTTTTATCTTCTAGTCATGAGTGAACAGGTACCTTCTAGGTTTGCGTGCTACATCCAACGTCATCACTTAACATCAAGTGTAAGTTGTCAAACGCAAGCTTATAATAAGTACAAAAAAATGATTATATTTCATATCCGGAATTTTGTTACTGTATATATACGATTATTGTACTATGTAATCAAAACTATAACGACACTGATTTATTTTATTGGTTCGCTACTCGAAGCTTATCAAACTAAAGATTTATGTAGTTTAAGTTCATGATTGGTTCATAAGTTCAGTCTCCTCTATTGTATTGGTGTGGGTGGTAATTTTAATTGGCTTCTCAGACATCAGACTTTAGGGGTTGATGTACGCGCGATAGAAAGCGTAGGTGGTTTGCACAATGATCATTGTATACATTAACGAGGGAAAATACCATAGTACTATACGACTAGTACATAATTAAGTTATCCGGAAAACTTGCTGTTGTGATTAGTACTTCGAACTATTTCCAGCGATAGCCGACTAATTGACTAATTATAAAGCGTTTCACTTTCCGGTCATTTTCATGGAAAGTTAATTAGATAAAGAGTGCGTAGATAAGACGGTTGTTAGATAATCTACGTCGTTACGAGTACCGTGAATTTCAGATTCAGTTTAATTGTACTTATTAAGGATTTGATGCCAAAAATAAACATGGACAGATGACGTGACCAAGATTTAAGGTAGAAGTTTAATGAGGATCCAACTGGTCTTTGTGGAGATAAATAGGGGAGGCTATTTAGAGCAGTGTACGTCATATAGCTATGGAATATTGATGAGACTCCTATATTTTTTTCTAATGTCACAAGTTCTTTCACCTCAGGAATGTGCAGTTTCTACTTGGATTTTTTCCAACTATCGTCATCGTCGGAATCATCAACATAACTATGTTTATGACTGTTACTATTTTATTGTTCTTTTTATATTTCGCACGGACGTGCAACGTTTAACGATGATAATAGAATTGTATCACAGATTAGATGGTAGTTACTATACAAGTTATGTTGCGATATGAATTCAATGCAGGGCTGAGTCGGTGAAGTTTTTGCCGGCTCGCCGCGTCGTAGTGGGTGCGCAAGCGCATATAGATGCGACCCGTAGTTACCGACGTCACCGCGCCCGCCATCGCGGCCCTCGGGCGACGACCCGCCCTGAGCCCGCGGCGTTTGACCCCGCTGCGCCTAGTCCTTACCCACCTTACCAGTTTTCTCTGAAGTATATAACAGAAAACGAGAATTTTCCATTTCATTATGCATGTTGACATTGACCGCAAACTTGAACTCAATAAGGTGAATATTTAAGGTTACTATGAACATTTTATTGGCTGTTAAAGCTACGTTATTGGATGTGCCAGAACTGTTCATTTTTATATACGTCTGTAAAAATGGCTTTTCGTTTTATTTAATAGATTTTTACGCGCTGCTAATATGCAAGTCTAATAATAATAACTATTTAATAATAAAGCTTCTTCAGCAATAGATAAATACTCCGTGTTTATACGAAGTTTAATAAAAACTAGAGGGAAAAGCTCTTCCCAGCCTCGGTGGCTGAGTGATAAAGCCGGCTTGCATTGTAAGTCAAAATATCCGAGTTCGAGTGTCGCCTAAAGATGTACATTCCAAGGTTTTCGATGAAAACGCGTTGGTGCTTAATAATCATGTAACAATAGAAAACAAAACACTTTCAAACACACTGGTCACACAAAATATAAACAATAATAATAAAACATATGTACCAACCATAGTTCAATTGGCGGCCTTATCACTTAAAGCGATCTCTTCCAGACAAAAACTGACAAAATAATAAAGTGATATATTTATTTGCATTCAGAGGTTTTAATCTAATCAACACACAGTCCATTTAAATATATACATGTATAGGTGTTCCACATTAAGAGTTTTTATTAGTGTCTTATATGGATAGAATATGAATTATGCATTAAAGTAATGGATGAATTAACTCATAATGGGCATAAGTCTGAGTAATCCACACGAATTAATGAGACAATCACTACAAAATACTTACCCATAACTATCGATGCCAGAGTTCTCAAACATTTTGTTCACTCAGTTATGAATCTCAAGGGAGCATAATTTGAGTTTGTTTTAGGGTTTTCTATCCCTGAGACTAATAGTGGAATGTTCAAATCATCGCATGTTAAGCCAACTGTAAAAAGGTATTAACACACATTAATAAAGAGCTGACCTTCCTGAGCTTTCTGACCAATGATAGAAACGCAGTGCGCAGAGAGTTTTAGAAGATATTTCAAATCGAATACCAAAACAATATCTGATGTCTTGTTGATGAAGCATTTTTTGTAATGTCATCTAATTTTGCTTCGTAAAACTCAATATCAGTAATTGCTCTTAATGGATCAGTATTATGAATATATAACCGATTTCCTCAAAAGTAGGAGTGTCTTGTTAACCTTGACAAGCCAGTGAGTCACAGAAGCCATTGAAGCTTCATCATATTCTCAGGCAATAACCAATTAATGTCTGCCGGCTCAAGGACCGATCAATGGGAAAGAATGGTCTCCTCACTCCAGCCCTCAGACAATGTATCAATGTCGATTTAGAATTTGCAGTAGTATGCGTCGTCTCTTTCCTATCAGCGTGATTGAAGAGAGATGGAGAATCGAGATTATTCAGTTATTGTAGGGTTGGTGTTCGGAGCAAAATTGATACTTCCATTTCTTTGGTATTTATTTGTTTTGTAAGCATTACGGTTTCCCAATTCACTTATGTATTATGTAAATCTGTTAAGCGACCTACTAAATACAATAATCTAATGTATAAAAATCTCGTATCACGGTGTTTCTGGTTGCACTCCCCGAAACGACATGACCTATTTTTTCGTATATTTTGCCGGTATGAGAATAGGTCGTAAATTATTTTACACCCTCCTACTCCAACCCCCCATTAAATGGCTGAATAACATAACTAGCGAGGAACTTGAAAGGCGCGCGCCGGGTAGGACGGGTAGGACGGGTAGGTCCTTTTACAGGCTTCTTTCAAGTGCTCTCTGAGTGGATGACAAGTTGACATAGCTTTGTAAGGGGCATTCTTGAATTTCAAAAATTTTTTATTCAACAGTGAATAATATAGAATTTTTCTGTCAGGATGAGCAAAACTAGCAAGTGGCAGCTATTGTGGTTAAAATAACTATTTTATTAGATAAAGCATATTATTGAAGTAGGCAAAATAAATAAGTTACAAGTAAGTAAGACAAGGACTTATATACATACCTAGGCCGTGGCAGTATAGATTATATATATAAAAAACAACTCTTCTAAGTAACATAGTTTACCAAAAAAGCCACCAAGTTTTTGTTTTCGATAAAATGATTCATGATTGTGTTTACTTTATAAAGTTCGATTTCACATGTAGTTCATAAATTAACCATTTTCTATCTTTAAAGGTTCTTATAGATTGCATACCTAAACGTCGCGTCGTAATGATAAAGTAATGATCTTTATGATAGAAAGATTAATTGCTAGGGTTGGACCCTGATTATAACTGATAATCCGGTGAAAGTGACCGATATTTTATCATCGCTATCTATCGGTTTATTTTATGAACAAGTAACCTAGTAGCAACCCTAGGGTAATACGTTTAAATAACACAAGTGGAATGGTATCGCGAGTCGACGGCCGCGGCCAAGGCCCGCGCGGTCAGGGACGTGATATCTAACTCCATTCTGCCTACTGACTATATAAGTAAGTATTCTACCATCTTAGCTGGCTTAGATACTTATTAGATACTTGCGCAACTCGTATGTTCACTTATAACATCTTCAAATGTTAGGAGAGAAATGCTTTATTTGTAAAGTGCCACGGTCCTCGATTAATTATATAATAGATTTATATGATTACATTTATATATTTTTTATTATTTTTATTATTACACTCAAACCCCCGCACCAGTATTCCCTGTGTCACGGGAGGCATGGACACACACAATCACAGCACACAAACAACCACGACCCAGGACAAACACCTGGACTCATATATATCAGATATTTTTGTCCCTGCCGGAATTCTCACCCAGGGTCTCGGAGACACAGAAGACATATCACTGACCACTGAGCCACGGTGACCGTATTAGTATATTACATATTACTTGCCGTGGGATACCGGTTAAAAATAGTACCCCCATATCTAACCGTGGGTAGCGTAAGAATCGGCTTAGGGATCACGTACCAGAAAGTGGGCAGCAGCACCTCCTGAGGAGCAAAAATCATACTGCGATCGCTAGCCCGCCTGCCAAGCATGGCAAGAATTACTACCTTCCACTACCACTTCCTGAATAAACGACCTCTTGGGGGAGGTTTATGTCCAGCAGTGGACATCCTATGGCTAAAATGATGATGACATATTACGATAAATTTAAAATTAGAACTTAGCTAACAAATACGTCGAGTTTAGGCTTGTCTAGTAATAAATTACGGAGAACTGCTTATATGAACATCGCAGGCGGCCAGTTATGCCGAAAAAAAATTTGGAACATCTACAGTTGATAAATAATGAACGAAAATATATCTCTGTTTTCATGATGAAACCTGTGGTATAATCAAATTTACGTAACTTTAATAAAAAAAACATCTTGATCAATAGTATTTTATTTATGAAACTGTATATTAATAAGGGTTCTTAAAACACGAGTGTAAGTTAAAAAAACCAACCGCAGCGAGTTATTTTATAGCATTACGCGAGTATTTTAAGACCAAATTATGTGCAGTTTCATACATTACTATCTAATCTCATAAAATAGATAATGAAATTTAGGTAAAATTACAGCTTAAGTTTGCATTTATTTGTAAACGTTTAGCGCCAAAATGCATTTGCTGATCGCACATGCGTGTTACGCCGCCTCCACAGGTTATGTGTAGGAAAACTGCATTGCAACCTCCTTTGTCCAGATGAAGTTGTATCTTAATGGTAAAAAAATACATTATGATACAGTTATCCATAGAAGAGCTGTGTCATAATGTCATTTTTTAAATTTATTTCGATATATTGTCTTTAAAAACTGTCATTTAGTTCTGTTTTTGATTTTTAATCTTTTATTTTAGTATGATATTAGATAAAATATTTTAATCTGACTACCCATTCGTATACGAATTGCCAAACTAGATGTTAGAACTTTAGGAGTTGGAGCACAACACTCCACAGATCCTGTAGCTTTTACAGCAAGTGTAGGCTTTGTGTAATTGAGTACAGTCTTTAAAAGAAGAAACCGTATGTATTTCCGCTCCCCTATAAGTAAAGGGTCTTTGAAATACTTGCGACAAGCTTACACTTGGTACTGCATTGTCGCTATGAATACTATACTCGTATATTTATGTTGGATGGTGCTCTTGCGGAAACGAGGTGCGTCGACTTCTCCCGTCTGGCCCCACACCACCGTCCCTCCCTGTCTGCAAGACCCCCGTACCCTCCTCCACCTTGCACCACCCTGGGACACCATAGGATGTAATTCACTCTCACTAACCCACTGCAACAGAGTCAATCATGCATATCTTTTTGTCTAACATGAGGCGATGACAGAGCTACTAAAGTAAGCAATGTTTGCTACAACATATTTAAGGGTCACACAAGTGCCGATGACATTACAGGCAGAGAAGGCGGGACAATCCTGATGCGTGTTGATTTAAAATATCACAAATCTGTACTTTACAGATTTGAGTCTGAAAACTATCGCGAGTTTATAATTTTCCAGTATTTACCACGTGAATCCTAGTCGGTTTGTTAGATTACACTTAACAGATTTTCTACAGGCTCAAAAAATGTACTACTAATCACATGTTTAGATTATTTAATTTGCTTTCTTCTAGTATACACAGTTTAAGCGCATTCGTCGTTATCGCGAGAATTTTCCACAAAAGAATATTATTTCAAATTTTCTTCAATCAGAATTAACTTTCATGAAATGTTTTCATAAGTAGTATATTTTTTATAAATACACTCTGGGTGCGCCCATTTACCCCCGTGGACTACGGTTCTACCGCTACCTCAATTATCCCACGGAAACTACACTTTTCCGGGATATAAAGTAGCCTATGTATTATTCCAATGTATAAGTTATCTGTATTTCACTTTTCATGCAAATCAATCAATCAAATCCGTAAGGCCGAAAACAACAAATAAACTTTCGCCTTTATAATATCAGTGTAATATAAGATGTAGGATTTTCAACAAAATAAGTTAAAAACATTCAATATTGTCTATTTAGCAAATGGAAGATAAAGCCTTTATGGATTGATAAAACGTAGACAATTACTTATCACAAACACCACGATAAAAATAGAAATTACTATCGTACTCCTAGTGCAGCCGCATCGCAGGGTGAAATAGTCGAACTCAGTATTAACTGTCATTTATCTAGTACAACTATGACACAGAGAAATTAATGTACCTCCTTTTTACGATCGTTCTTCAATTCTTCTTCAAACAGGAATGCTCATTAGCAAAGGAAAATAAATTATATAGCTTTGGGTGTAGTTTTGTAGTATTTCACCGATAGACGAAGTGATTCCTAATGAATCAATGTCTAAATAATAATGGTCTTTTGTGAATTGCCTGAAATACTATGATCAAAAATATCATGTGAATTGGGGGCTGTAATAAATGCAAACGGATGCAAAAATTAGACGTAGGCTTAATTAGCCATAGTCAGTCTCGCAGCAATCGCTCTGTTGCGTTGGTGTGAACTAAACGGGAAAGCTTCAATTGCAGGGTTTCATTATGCTCGGGTTGTTTGCATTTTTTGGTTCATATATACATACATGTCATTATTAGGGGACTATATATATAATATACACTAAGCCATTTTAATTGCGTACATTTTTAATACTTTCTAGACTCTTTTCAGTGATCCTGGTCTTAGGTAAACGGGTTGAAATTTTGTTATTAAAACTGACGTGGTTTTGAGACATTATCAATGTATAAAACACGGGAGTTACTCACGTAATAAGTCAGAGGGTTCACACGTTCACACATTCTCCTTGAAAAAGACCACCGAATGTGGTTGAAACTATAGTCGGAACCCTCTGACTTATTACGTGAGTAACTCCCGTGTTTTATACATTGATAAGGGTTGAAATTTTTAGTGCGGAAAGCTGGATAATACATATCTTAACCACGCGATATGTTTGTTTTAGTAGTTTAATTACACGCTACATCTTATTTGTTAGCTGAATCACTCGTAGCTGTTCAGCGCGAGAATTGTACATACTCTTAGTATGTGCGATTCTCACTAAATCTCATTTCTCTCAATAGAGTTCAAATTAGCTCAAGCTTTAACATTACAGCAACGCCAGTCGTTTTGTTTGAAATACAATAAAGTTAAAGGAAATAATTTTGCGACAATATCAAATATCCAAATAACCTATTTATGAAATAATGATATATTGGATTTCACCAGAACTTAACTTGAGTCCAGTTGAATCATCTGCCCTTTACGATACCAGTGTGAGCTAAAAATTTATCTGCGTAGTTTCACAGCAGTCATATTTACGGCCGTGCTTAGTTCCTTGTTGTTGCACAGTTGTGGCCTTCGGTAGCAGTCGTAAAGCGCTATCGTAGGCTATTGCTTTACGACTGAGATATAATTTCTTGGGCGGCCTGAAGATCCTGACATTAGTCTGGCAACTACCCAATTTACCAACCCGCATTTGCCAGAGTCGTGAGTTAAAGCCAACAATTCTCCATGAGAAGGTCTGTGTCCCAGCGGTGGGAGCGGGTTGGGCTGATTACGTTTATTATATAATTTTACCAACACAAATCATAACCCCTTTCAGAACTAAAGTTTTATTTGTAGGAAACTCATGTTTAACTATAATTGTATCCATAAAAAAAATGATATAAAATATCCGAAGCAATGCTACCTACCTATTTTTTGAAATACTTATTCATAATTTATTAATCATTTGCAAACCACTATAACAGTATAATGAAGACCAGAGTTACGTTTAAATTAATAATGACTAGAAAAACAGGCAGCAGGAACCAAAGCGTCACTTGAAACCCTATATGAAAACACCTTTATCATTTTTCATCTCCATTTCCCTAGGTTTTTGTTCTCATGTCACACACCGCATCACTCAAAAGCGTCGTGTTCTCTTTTTAAAATGTCTGCAAGTCGGTGGTGAAAGCGCCGGACTACGGAGGGTTACAAGAGGCGCGGGAGGCGAGGGAAAAGAGGGGAAGTGCCCCCATGTCTAGACTGGGTCGGTAGTTTTCCGGGATTCAGCTGGCTTCGCCTGCAGTCTGCTCACCCACTCACTGCACTGTATTTACAAAAATGTATAAGTATGCGCCTCCGCTTGAGTACCCTCGACGCCCGACGCGGTTTCAGCGTTATTTGTCTGCGATGTAGGTATTCGGTATACAGCGGGGTGGAAGATATAAGCTTATGTTATGTCAGTAGGGGAAGCTTTAGATTGTCTGATCGATACGGTTGCGTTTTGGATTTTGTTTTGTGCGTAGATACGAACGCCGGACACGTTGCGTGATCGCAATTGACCCATTAACAGATACTATCAAAGTTATACACAACAATACTTTAATTTACTTGTAATTTTATATACTTTATAGATTACAGCAAAATAATGGATGTTCAACGAATTATTGCCCAATTCTGAATTCTATGCGTTGTCACTGTTAGCTCAGGTATTATTACCTGACTAAGATTTATTCCTAAGCACCATACTGTTTCTTTATGATAAATGTTTTCCAAGCCAAGATGGTTGTGCAAAATTTAAGGTGATGTTATAGGTAGTATCTGTGTATAGGAATATATTCAATGAAAGTTATAATATGATCAAAGAGGCAAATGTGAAGAAATATAATGTGAGCTTGTGAAGTTGTAGAGAGTAATCCCTGCATCTATAACTGAACCGTTCTTTTACCAATAGAAAGCAAAAAAAATCATAACATTATTTATTAGTATCATAGGCTTATCATACGCGGCACAGCTAGTCTTATATATATATATATATATTTCCAATATATTTATTTTGTTTAAATGTCTTTATAAAAACAGATAGAAAGACCAATCAACACGAACAGCTGCTATAACCATCAATTAAAATAAGTATCACTTGTTGCTGGCGACCTTACCAAAAATAAATACAAAATCACAGGAAATCTATTTCCTAATCATAGTTTCATAGTGTTACCATGTAGAGTCTATTTTAACCGTTCACTAGACACCGTCCGGTTAGATTCCTAGGAGTTTGTATCATGTGACCAAACAGCTCATTCATCACGTGAATAGGAACGTCTATTCACTACAACAATAGGCCATATCGTCGGATTCCTTGTAATAGGCCTTTGTGACACTGCGCTACTAGTATGTTCACAATTAATGTTACCTGAATGGGTAAGTGCTTAGTAGAACTGGCATCATATTAAAACCTACATATAATCTTAGACGTGTGTGTTACGAGTGATGACATATGGAGCCGAAACGTGGTCCGTTTCCATGGGTCTCACAAGCGTGAATAGCGGTGGCCCAACCAATATGCAATATCTCCGAAAGTACCTACTGCTGCCACTGCCCAAAACTCCGTCATTTACTAAAGGACATTGAAATACTTTGTTTTTTTTTAATTGAAAGATATAATTTCAGATAGATCCCATACAATTTTTTAATTTTCAGTACCTACTTTTATTTATCTTCAAGAGGACCCATGCCTAGGAACCGGTTTTTTATAAAAAAAAAACGTAAACTACGTATTATATTATTATATTAATAAGTCTAAATAAAAACCGTTGGGTTATTATGTATATATAAAGAGCGATCAAAGGGGAAAACTATAAATTATAAAACAAAATCCAAGACGAGATAAAATAATATAGAGATATGCCTAATTAGGTAAGTGAAATAGATAAATGTTCCGTATAATACGTCATGTAGCCTTAAAAGTAGCTGCATCAAAAATTATTTTAGCATTTCATATAGCATGCTAATCCAATCATGCTTAATTACCCTACGCATTCCAAAGTTGCACCGTTCACTTCCAGTCGGGTTGGAATATTTGTCTAGAAATAGTGGAGCTAATTGTGTTTCATAACGCCAGTCTGGAGGGTCGTGGAGCTACCTATATATAGCGAGGGGGTGAGCGGGGCGGTGGGGAGTAACGTTGGCGGTGACGCGGAAGCGTAGGGCGGGCGGAGGGCGATGACCGTGAACGTGGGGCGGCATCGATCGGGCGGTGGCCATACCCTCGCGCAACGAAAAGTGTATGCTGTTCGAGTATGCTCACTCGATTCCGTTTTAATACCATTAAGTGAGCAGTGTCTAACGCAACATCTACATTTATATCACACTAGCAGCGCCCCGCAGTGTTACCCGCGGTGAAATAGTACGACAATTTTTGTGTCTTCCTGTCACCTTACGCAAACAGTAATATTTTCGTGATAAAAAAACCTGTGCCTAATTCCAGGGTATAAGCAATCTTCATTCCGAATTTCATGCAAATCCGTTCAGCCGTTTAAGCGTAAAAGAGTAACAAACATACAAGCGACAAACGACAGACAAACTTTCGCCTTTATAATATTAGTGTGTTGAGTTCTGCAAAATCATAACATAAATTATGGGGTAATTAATGAATGATAGTGTGTTAAACATTTTCTATTACATTTCCAGACCCTGGCTCATTCGAATGAACGAATCCTTTTAATATCAATTTAACGCCCGAGTTATTTTATATCGCTCGTGTATAATATTTTACTTAAAAGATCATTTCTACATTTTAACAAATATCCTACTCATATTATAAATGCGAAAGTTTGTGTGTATGTGTGTATGTTTGTTACTTCTTCACGCTCAAACGGCTACACCGATCTAGAGGAAATTTGGTATGAAGATAGTTTAAGACCTGGATTAACACATAGGCTACTTTTATCCCGCAAAAAGTATAGTTCCCGCGGGATGATTGAGGAAGCGGGAAAACCGTAATCCACGCGGGTGAAACCGCGGGGCGCTATAAGTGATAAATATAACTAAATAAAACTAAAACAACAACGAATACTGTACTATACTTCTTAAAGAGTTATGTCATCTGTATAGAATTTTCATATCGTCATTTGTTTTTACGCAGTGTTATAATCGAGTTCAAAATGAGTAGTGTATAATATATGACAAAAACCGATGGTAGTCCCTGGGTCATGAAGCGGGGAGAGGCCAATCGTAACAAGTTGATAACGCTTTTTATTGGGACGCGTCCTTGTAGTTCAAGTTCAAAATAATTATCTGTTCAACAATAATAAACAAAAGTCAATTATCGTTATCACAATAACATTTTTATGAACGTTTCGGGGACGTTTAATGTCAATGCATAATTATTGCTACGATAACATTATTTATTTAAGTGTAGATAATTTAATTTGCCAGTGTTAATAAAAAATTAAGCTAGATACATTTATAATTTTAATCAAATAAAACTAACCTATCCACTGCACAATATATCAAAGCATTCTCGAAGAAACACGGAGGGATCCCGAGACGTTCTGGAGCCCTCTTTTTCTTTCTTCCCTTCAATTATATAACGGAATAAAAGTTAGTAGGGTGGCCTGGTCCCCTGGTCATGGCATGTTGTGAATAGCTATACACTTAGCTAGCCTGGGGGATTGAGAAAATATATCATTTATCATAATGGCTAAGAAAGGCACTTTGTTGTGGGCAAATGCTGAAGCAAATAAATATACCCGATAATTTATTTCTTCTATGCATGCTTGCTTTCTGCCTCTCCACTACTGGACGTTGACAGTCAGCTTAGTGTTTTTTACCAGTTTTGTGCCATGCAAAACAGCTTTTCTACGGAGTAGCTCTAGAAGAGCTTAATTATTTATTAAAAACCAATTAAACACTAGTCGGTGCAAAAATAAGTAAGATATTTAAGATCAGCATCGCTGAAAAGTATCAAAAATCTCAGAAAATATTAAATACATAGAGCGTTACCTAAATGTTACATAAAAAGAGGATAGTTTTAATTACGTATGTCCTAATTACAGTTTGCTTCTTTCTTGACTATATAACGGGAGTTTTCAAAAAACATAATTTCGACTTGGCAAAATTTTTATTTTCAGTTTTTTTTTTTATAATTATGTATTGTATAAATTTTCTACTCAATGCCATACGCTTTTCAAGAAACAAGCACGTTTCTTTTTTTTAATTTGCAGTCACGTGTCAAGAAAACAAGGTGAGTAAAGCTGTCAGCAAAATGCAAACAATAAAAACAACAGTTACATGGTTTTTTGTTTATATGCAACCCTCTTTTCAGGTGATTTGAATAAACCTCATCAAGGGTTAATTTAAGTCGAAATAACGTTTGTTAGGATTAATGATAATTGCATTAATTTTAGACAGCGCGGCTTTGATAACGCGTGCAGGGTGGGTCGCGATGGGGAAATGGGGTAGAGGAAGTGGCAGGGGGTATTTGGGGGTAGTTGAATGTCGGGCAAGGGCGTGAGTCACGGCCGCGATCAATACTGCAGTGCTTTGTGTAATGCAGTACTGAAGCTTAGTAATTGTATTACTTTTCTTGATTTTCTAGAGATGTACGATAAAACGAATTGATATTTATTATCGTCTGGTTAATATTTATACTGTATCTGTATTGACTCCATTTGAAATGAATGTTGTTCCATGAATGTTACGTGATAATAACTGATAATAACTGATAAAAAATGATTTTCTTTGATTCGGTCCATATGACATGTACTTAGGATGGAGTTCACCAAAATTTAAACGTCCGATTATCAATTTAACCGTTGGTCAAACAGTTTAATAACTATTTGGTAAAAACTGTCTGACTGAAGGTTCCACACTAAGTATGTGAGACGCTGATTCCGCTTCAGACCATAATACTAAAAGCGTCTCACTTTTTCCTGTAGTATGCAACCAATTATGATGAGTCACAATGATATAAAATACACGTTTTCTTTTTTTTATGGGATAAGGTGACGAAAACAAACATCCACACTCATCGAACAAATGTTTGCCCCGGCCGGAATTCGAACCCAGGTTCCCCGGAGACACAGAAGTCATGTCACTGACACTGACCACTGCGCCACGGCGACCGTCGAATATTATATTTATTATAGCTGTTAGATGGAACAGGTAATGTACGCTTAAATATCAACAAAAACTGCCATAAATGGTTATCTTCCTCAGCGTTATCTTTGTAGGAACAGTTTGGCATTCCACGTACATTATTGTTATATACTTAGATGCTTGTATAATTATATATATGTCAGACGTCCAACATTATATTCCAAAAATATAATTTTGGAATTGTCATTCTTAAGTACGAAGGTATTGTATATAACGATGTACAGGATGCTCAAATGAGAGGTGGGCTGAGAGTAATCACAATTTGAAATTATAATATAAAAATGTATCAGCTGTTTACTAGCTACTAGCTTTACTAAGTCCAATATTATTTTAAAATTTAAATACCTTTTTTTTATTGACAATAGACAGGCATTTGACCACTACCTCACCTGATGTTAAGTGATGACGCGTTTTACGATGATTCACGCCTGCCTAGAAGATACCTTTTCACTCGTGACTTGAAGCATACTAATGCAATAGTCAGTTTGTCTGATTATCATTTAACCATGTTTCAAACCTTTTTTGTATTAGTTTGACAAAATATATTGTATAGCTCAGCTATATCACGAGCATATGTACTCACACTGCTCTATGCAAATATCTCAGTATAAAAATAATTTAAAACACGTAATATCAGTTGGACGAGATAACGTATCTAAAATGTATATTACGAGTAATGTAAACGAAATAAATGTAATGTAGATCGATAGGCATACATTACTTAGGTTTCGAGTAAAATAATGTTATTTTTCGAGAATATAAGCTTGCGTTTGACAGCTGTAGGTATTGACATTTGGGAAAAAATTTGAATAAGCTATTTAATGGTATTGCTTTTAGTGTTTAGCGTTACAAATAGGAAATACAAAGACAGCACGTTATGGTTATGGTTATATTCATCATCACCATCTCAGCCATAGGACGTCCTCTGCTGGACATAGCCTTCCTCATTGATTTCCACAAGGACCGGTTGGAAGCGGCCCGCATCCAGTCCTTGCCTGCGATCTTAGTCAAGTCGTCAGTCTGGTTATGTATTTAATTAATAATATTATTTTGAAAATCAGTCGATCTCATGTACGGCGTAGACAAAATATATTGGTCTGTGTGTGCGTGCCAGTCGCGACGTGCCTCGTCTCGCCACGCTGCCGCTACTGGTGCACTCGGGAAATTGGCCAAACTTATCCATACTGTACTAGCAGGGTAGTATGCGCACTGCGCAGCCTACATCTGCAAGCAAAACACAACCTAACCACACTAGCATACAGCGTTAATTTTTACATTGATTTAGTTGTAAACGCAAGTGTAGGAGTATACAGAACATCGAATCAATATTTGATGGTCTTAAATTCGTGTTGCATTGTGAGACAAGTACTTCCGTATTTCTTATAGGGAATGAGAAATAGTATTCTACGAACGGACTATTAAAGTTTGTAGATGTTGCTTCAATTTTAAAACACATGTGTTAGTTTACGCTTAGTGACATACTGACTGATTTGTCTTTAATTTGCATTACATTCTTAGTAGGTTTTAAAAGACCGACAAGTTAAGGCATTCTTCAAAAGTCAAACTTATTAATTTAATATAAGCATCTAGGACGTGTTTAAAAAAATCGGAAGCCGTAGCAAGTATTAAAACTATAAGAATGGTTTACAAAGCTCTCTTATCAATTACTGTATAACATCACGGGGTGCTGCATATGCTACTCACCTAATGCAAGCAGAACGAGCAGAGTGCACTTTCATAAAGGTGTTACTTTATGAACAGTGCACTGTGCTCGTTATATAAAACCTTTATCTAACAAATGACATGTACAGGGACATCATAAATCTCAGGATATGACTACTTTTTGAGTTTGCGACAGCATCACGCTCTATGACCCGCACATATGTTAGCATCCAACATTATAGTCTATTGTGCCAATATTTTAAAAAAACTAATCTACGTAAAATCGTTTACCTTTCAGCGTAAGAAATAATCTTATGATATCAATGATTTAATGACATTATAAGAATTATTAGTCTTTTATTATAATCATGATAAATACTATTAATGACAATTATTCAATTAATAACCTTTTGTCCTTTTGTCTTTTATTTACAGTTAAAACCTATTTAAACTTCAATTTTATTTTATTATTCATAAAATCATCGTAAACTCATCGACCCTTACCCTTATCTTACGCAAATAAAATATGAATGTAAATATATTGCTATGTACGTTACCCTACGCTGTTTGAGTGAAACTGCGTTGGCATGCGCGACTGGCCGCGTGCCATTTGGCCGTAAACAACCAATTCTACATAATAATTACGTCAAAATAATGTATTTCCTAATCTTGGTTTGGTTTTTGTTAGTTTTGAGGAACCGAAACTATTATCAAAGCGGATCCATTTGCTGTAAAAATGTCCATCTCCCCGTCTGAAGTTTGTATTAATTTTATACATACAAATGTACTACATAGTATAAATGGGAGTACCTTCCACGTCAATCCCGCCATCTTTTTTTTAAAGTACACAACGGATTTGGGAAAGGAGGTTTTTACCATCATGCAGATCTTTCGAATTCCAGAAGATTTATCAATCAATCAATCAAAAACACTTTATTGAACACGTTAAAAAAAATAGAATTTAAATTACGTAAAACATTGGTAGAACAATTGGCGGCCTTATTGCTTTAAGCAATTTCTTACAGTTTACTCTTTCTTACAGCAATTTCTTCTTTTTGTGGTGGGGAGATTACTTCGAGATTGCAGTAAAGAAATAATGAAGTAATTTATAAAAAAAAAATTACTGTATTGTTCTAGCGTTTGACCACTATCTCACTTGATGGTCATTGACGATTTAGTCGAAGATGTTATCGCGCTAGACCTAGAATGATATGTTATTTAGACTTGTTGTTTGTGTAATAACATAAAGAAACATTATCAATGTATAAAACACGGGAGTTACTCACGTAATAAGTCAGAGGGTTCTCGGGAACAGGTATCTTCTAGGCAGGCGTGAATCATCGTAGACCGCATCATCACTTAACATCAGGTTAGATAGTGGTCAAACGCCTGCCTATTGTGAATAAAAAAAAAAAAAAAAAAGATGACAATATAAAGTAAGAAAAATCACGTGGATATATTTGTGAGCTGATAGCTTGTCTATGATACCTGATGAATTATCATCAGGTATGACACACGTGTCATAATGAAGGTCATCACAACGCGTATAATTTGCATTATAATACGGTCTTTTGAAGGTTGTCGATATCGTAGATATGTATGTATATGACTTTTTGTTATTCAGCAAATTTATTTTTTCGTGCATTGTGCATGACTTGACCCAGTGATACTTAATATGTACGAACAACTAGCCACACTTACGTTCGAACATGGTATAATTACTGGCTTCTCTCACCATTAACAGTCGACAAATATTTTGGTCGCATCAAAGGTAGACAGATTTTGACATTGACAGGCACAATTGGTGATGGTTGGCATAAACGGGCATCGAAATTGGGACGAAGCAATTTATTGCCGAGTGAACGCGCTGAAACATCGCCTAATCGCAGTCAGAGTGAAATATGGCTTGACAGAAATCTTGCGCAAATGCATCCCAGAAGCATACTAACATAAAAAATACACCATTTAATTAAATAACGATACGTACAACTTCTGGATGCGGGCCGCTTCCAACCAGTCCTTGTGGTTCCACAAGGACTGGTTCAATGGGAGAGACATATGCCCAGCAGTGAACGTTCTATGGCTCAGATGATGATGAAATAAAATGCTCGATCTATAAAGTATTGTCAAAAATGTAAATGACCATTGTGCTAGTATTTAAAAAGTCCTTTACTACATTTATTACGTAAAAACAAAATGGTGCATAATAATTCGACCTTTATTAATAGGTGATGAAATGTGCCAGTTCATAGTCTGTATTACAAGCGACACATACAAGCGATATTGGGTACATTGTAATTGCTTTTGTTAAGTTTTGGATATTATTGAACAGAATGTCAAGCGATACTTGTCATGAAAGAGGAAAATCCTGTTAAATCTAATATAATATAAATACTACACTAAATAAATGCTAGGATGATATAGCATTAAAATTAAAAATAGCAGGTAGTGCTCTGCAAATTCCTGCCATATGTATATAGTTTATGGTCGATGTTTGACCGCCAACGCTCCGCCATAACGCTTGCGTGTGTTTTGTGGCATTGAGTACTAATAATAATCGGTGAACTTGACATTGAGAGCGGAGGCTCGTCACCACCGGTTGCTTCATCTCTTACAAACTGCATCAATATGCACAGGTGAGAATGGGATGGCGAATATTATCTCGCAATGTTCTCGCCAGTTTGTAGGTCAGTCGTGTATGTATTTGTTCCGGACGATAGTCCGAAAGTCGGCTGGAGGTTACATTACGTAGATACGTCAGCACAGTGTAAGCAAACACAATCAACGTGGAAACTGCCCGATTGAATGCATTAGCACGTCTGTGTTGATGTAGGTATCCTTAAATAATATTAGTACACCTTTTACAACACAGTGTTTTTGGTTCATTACATTGACGTCATGCTAGGCGGAACCTACGAACAAATGTTTTCAGGAAAAATATCAGCTACTTTTTGGGAATTGTGAGTACAACTAGAGACGGACGGTATTCGTGTAGTCGTAAGTTCAACACCCAGTAACCGATGTTTTCCTTAAAATAATATAAAATAAATTTCACAGATTTATATTACTTTCCCCGTTTAATCTTAGGACATTTTGTCATTGAACACCTCGATGATCAAGTTGATATGGAAAGAGAACGCAGGGAGCTGGTAGTTTGATGTAGATACCATGCTGACCCGATGGTTTGCTGCTGCACAGAGTGCGTAGCAGCCCCTACACCATGCTAGAGTAATAACCGATACGCTAGATTCCCCAATGAATAGATATTTTGTTGTGGTGTTGGCCAGATAAGTAGTAGTACTGTAAGTGTTTACTAACATAATATAAGTTCTGGGTCGTGTTGCCTGAATGATTTTATTTTTATTTGATTTGAATACATAGAAAAATTTGGCCTGCATTCATCATCTTTTTTTGCTGTAGGACGTCTACAACTGGACATATCATATGTCTCTCTTATAGTTTACCTGTCTTCTATAGCCTTTTTTTTATTTTTGACTGGCTACCTGACTAACCTGACTCCTAAATTTGGCTGCCAAACGCTCTTCAGAACCAATTCTACCACCGGCTTCTGCTTTCGTTGGCAGAACACACTGGATTGAACACCACATACCATTTTGAACATCTATCACCGAAGACTCAGTGGGTTTATTCAGCTGCCCTAGAGTCCCAGCTGACATTCTAGGTCTAGCGTGCAAATCGCAATGCTCTCCTTTCACGCACAATAAGTACTTAAAGTAGTTAAGCATTTCATAAAGTTTTAGCTATAGTTTTGTTGCAGAAGGATACCTGTCATTTTTTTAATTAAAACGCTCATTATTGCTTATACCGACTGTTATATATAAAGCGATACTTTGCGTATCACGTGTTATCACGATCGACATTTTTTTTTATATAGTAAACAGTATAAATATTATTTTTCTACAACATTTAGGTCTTCCAGTAATATTTTTTCCCATAATCCTATTGTCACCAATGAGATGAATTGGGGTAGAACAATTTGTGACGAGAATTTAAACGGATTTCACGTGGACATAACTCTTCTTATACTGATGTAAAATGTAGTGTTGTAGTAATGTTCTGGAAAATGTAGCCGTGATGTATTTCCTGATATAATTGCTATATAGTATATCAAAGTTTCAATTCTTTACTTTTGACATCAACTTACGAGAAGACCAATATCTTCGCAAGATAGAACTCTCGAAAACAGATTGATTTTGGGTTTGAAGCATTAATCTGTCTGGGTGCTGATTTTTTATTGACACCTATCTGCGTACTGTTTACATGTCATGAATTCAAAGGCTAAAAATTAATGAATACTTATTGTAGATAGGTAACTAAATAAAGCCACCTTGAAATGCCGTTAGCTAGAAGTCATCTGCGTATACCTACCATAAGTATATTGTATATGCCATAGAAGAAATATAGAAGAAGTATTGTATATACGTCGGTGGACACAATCATAATATAAATACACAAAAACCTTATATTTTATCCATAGGTACTAATATTATAAAGAGGTATAGTTTGTGAGGTTGTAGGGGGTAATCACTGGATCTACTGAACCGACTTAAAAATATTATTGTACATTGAATATCAGTTATTTGTCTCGTTATCTCGTGCCTCGTTACTTGTGAGTGTCATAAGCTTTTCATCATCATCATTATCACCATGCGAGTGAAACCGCAGGGCGCAGCTATAGTTATTAATATTCGCCAAACCGTTCACACGCGTGAAAGTTAAAATCCTGCCCAAAATATTGTATTTCCACATACAAGTACAGCTGATTCTAACAAGAATTTATAAATATTTGTATTAAAGATTTTTTGATTAGAAAACATGAATATTATCACGCACATATCAAATTGATGAAAGCGTTATCTATGAGATTTTCTAGAACCTACATAGTGACCACGCACCTACGAAGCCTTCATCGTTTGAGAGTATTCCGCTAGATGGCGCCTTTAAAAAGTTTGTAATAAGCTTAAAGCTTCAAGTCAATTTTCACAGATGGCGTTACCAACGCCAACTGTATTCCACGACTAGCGCGCTCAGTCATAATTATATAGTTTGTGGGCGCGCTTTACAAAGGATCTTAAAAAAGAAAAAAGTATTTGTAATCTTTCTTATATAACGTGTAGTTTATTTCATAAAATTCACGTTACTTTTAATAATGTTTTTTTTATATGATAGCTTAACTAATAAGTTTCTTGATGATCAGTATTTACTTACTTGTACTCGTAATAAAAAAAAACATACGGGTCGAATTGAGAACCTCCTCCTTTTTTTGAAGTCGGTTAACAATTAATCTTAGTAATAATGAATGGCACAGATACCGATAAAGATAGCACTGTGACTGAAACCCAAGCATTTACGCACTTTCAGATTATGCCAGAATTCATTTAAGTACCAAATTTCATCCCCAAATAAATCCCGTTTGTTATAGTGGTGATATACTGGATAATGAGATTATCTTAACCGGATAAGACACCTGAGCATTCATCAGTCAACTTTTATGAAAATGATTAAGTACCTACCTAAATACTTTATTTTCCTCAATCGTAAAGTGATAGGTAAGATTATTCCCTAGAAAACAAAAGATATACTTACGTATACATTCTCAATACTAGTTTATAAAATAAAATTTGATTATCGCGTTATTTAAATATTACGGACAGGCTTAGGTGCGTCATCAGCTCGTCGCTTAGGCGGTCATCGTTCTCTTTATGAACAATATATTTTATAAGATTATGACTCAACCAGTTTAGGCATTTCCGGAAAATACGAATAAAATTTGTTTTTGTTATAATTCAATCGGCGCATAATTTACAAGAATTTCAATGATGACATGTGCGTAGTAACAAAGCGAGGAGAAACGACACCTAAGTCGGATCTGTCACGAGAAAATGTGTCCCCTAACCCCTTGTATGTTTTATTAGCTATCCGTAAGTGCTATAAAATATATAGCGGTTAAACGCTGGCATATCGCATAAAGAGCCTAATACGTTCCCACTGCTGGGACACAAGCCTTCCTCTTGGGACGAGTGCGGGCCATGATCCACCTCGCTGGCTAATGCGGGCTGGTAGATAGGATAGTGATCAGCCCAATGTCAGTATTTTCAGGTCACCCAAGAGCTTAAAGACAACAACCAGGACCGACGGCTTTAACCTGCCCCCCAAAGCACGGAAGTACTATGATGAAAAGGCCACTAGCGGTCACCCTTCCATGTTAGCAAAAAGTACATTGTTTAACGTTTCGTTTTGAGTGGCTATGTTTAACTACCCTACGAGCTCTTCGCGAGAGCTTTAATTGAATAGTATGTAATGGCATTGTTCTCCGCTTTAGCCATATTATCTTTTATTAGAAGTATGTAGACTGTATGAAAATAGTATTTTTTTCAGTTTTTTTACATCATCAAATTTTTTACTAAATTTTGTAAAGCTTAGCTTAAGTAATAGCACAATAAATATAATACACCGATGTGAAATAATACATATTTATCGTGCTTCAACGACATTCTTTGCTACGGTATTAGTTTAGCTACTCGATCATAGATGGCACTACTTGCGTTCTCACAGAAATAAAAATGTGTACTTAGTAAATGAGTAAAAACTAAACAGTACCTAGTCTTTTATAACTTTAGTATTGTTAGCATAATTATATCATAAATCAAACTATAAAAATGTTTTAATATGTAACAGATTTTATCCAGATTTTCATGTGAGACGATCCTTTCATTTCTCGGCTGCATATTTACTCACATATCCTTGTCGATATTTTAGTTAAATTTACTTGATAAATTCATGTAATGAAGACAAGTAATATTATTAATTATCGATAAAGAGCTAATAACTTAATGGAGTTGCATTGATTGTAGTACTTCATTGCATCTTTAATTATGAGTTGAAAAGACTAATTATAATCCGTAAGACCTTCGGGCTGTATCGATATGACAGCAGCGTAATAATATAAAGTAGTTTGTCAGAGAAGGGCGAGCGATATAGTAACGGTAGGACTGTAGGTGAGATAGCGCTGTCGGTCGCGGTGCAACCTTGCAGAGTTTGTTGCTCCGGCCTGGCGATACGGGGGAGTGGTGCAAGTGGGGCGGGAGGGGAAGGCATATAACCTCCACAGACATGGTCTCGCGACACGATACCACAGTACAAATATAATAGTATGTGAGATTGCAAATAGATATGCCTAATCAATCTGTTTGGTTGGATTTAGATGTGACAGCGGGGCGCTGCTAGAATCAACATTAGCTCCGTATTAAAAAAATCTGTTTAAATTGTTATTCTGCGATATATAAGTTTCAATCAACTTAAATGTGCCTATTAGTGAACCGATCCAGTGAATTGAGTGTTATCTTGGTCTAATAATACGCGATGACTTCAAATTACACAATTAAATAAGTGATTGACTTTGATCTAAATCCACCAACTAGGCAGATCTAAAAATAACTCAAATCAATGTACTTCAGTTCAATGAGTATCGCAAAGTGAAATATTGTGTTAAAATTACCAGGAATGATGTGTTATTGACGAAAACATTAACAACTGAGTCGTTATATTTCTCCTGCATCAATTCAAATTACTTGAACTTTGGACCCTCAACTGACCGTTCTATATCGCACGTACTATAGTAATAATGACAACTACTATAACACGGACGGCTTGTATACCAATAGATAACTAATTACGAACGTCATAACAAGCGTATTCGTGGCCCAACGGCTATACAACGCTTCAATATCTTTGAGAGTATCGAGAGCGTGGGTTCGAAAACCGCCCCGACATTTTCTTATGTTTTGATCTTTTTATATTTTTTTTTTTATTTTTTGGGTCTACTATATAATATATTTCTGCAGAAAATTCATTTTAATACACAATTTACAACAATGCAAATTGCATATAAGCACGCATGAGGATGGACATTGGATAATAAATTACAGGAAATCTTTCATAAGGCAACCGTCTGGGCTAACTGATAAAGTAATTAATGATTGATTTGTTATAAGAAAATAATAAGTTCTGCACATTTATCATTTCTACATTTTACGATAATGGAAAACATTAATGTAACTCATCGGAGACCGTTACGCTCGTACAGTTCAATGTCAGACATATCCAAAGATTCATCTTTCGAGACAACTATGATAAGCTTACCGAATACATCTATGATTGAAAGTGACATAGTAAATGAACTAAATGAGAAATTAGGTCAACTCACAGTCAATTTACAAAGCGCTAATATGGAAATAGAAAACCTAAACAGCGAAATTGTACTTTTGAAATCCGAACTACTAAAAAGCAAAAAAGCTATAGAATTATACAAGAAAGTTGGACAAATTGAATGCCCCAGTACAACCCCAAATAAGACTACCCCCAAATCAGGAAAAAAAAAGAAAAACGCAAAAAAAACTATGTCTACTCCAACTGCAACAGTGGCTGAACAAAATAACGTTGTATACAAAAGTCTGTCACAAAAATATGGTCAGCAAGAGCCCATCGAGGAAGCAACAATAGAAGAAAACCAACTGACAGAAAATCAAGAGAAATACAAACCACAAATTGTAACGATTAACACTACCACTTTGGAAAAAGAAAAAAAGATAATAGAAAACCTTCAAACAGACAAAATTCCCTATTATGATAATAGTAAGATGGAAAACATAGAATCAGAAAACAAGATGAAAATAATAATATTGGCCGACCAACGAGGAGTAGGACTGCAAAACGCTTTACAACACCTTGTAGGGTCTAAATATCTGGTAACATCTTTTTGGAAAGCGGGCGCCTATATGTCAGATATTCTCAACTCATGCAAAAATGAACTAATGAGTTTAACCAAAAGAGATTTCATTATTGTATTAGGAGGAATGAACGATCAAAATCCATTAAATTTCAAATTTGTAATAAGTAGTTTTTTAAACTATTTTAACTTCACCAATGTAATAGTCAGTGAAATTCCTTATAACAAGTCGCTTAATGAAGTTAGACTTAATTATGAATTGAGGTTTATCTGCTCTGCGTACAAGCATGTAATATATCTAGACATGGATTACAGTAGGTGTGTTCCAAATAAGTATATAATTTGCACAAACATATGTAGATCAGTTTTTAAGGAAATTTTACAATTAGTCTATAAGTTGAAACTACAAGAACACATCAGAAATAATAAAAGCCATAAGAAAAAGGTTACAGTAAGCAAAAGCACACAAACGGTGACTGATGTAATATATGATTTACCGGTGAACGAGTGTGATACAATCAATGAAGAATCACCAAAACAACAGCTTTTTCGTCCATAAGCACATTAACGTTCTTCATCAAAATATCGATGGTCTGATAAGTAAATCTGAATTACTTGTGATACAGCTTAATGAATTGGAGAATAAAAATAAGGCAGTAGATGTTTTATGTATAACAGAGCACAATATGATCTCTAGTGATACCCCTCTACTAAAAATACCGAATTTTATTCTTGTTGGATATTTTTGTAGGAAAAATCGTTATGGGGGTTCTTGCATACTAGTTCGAAATACTCATAAATTTAGAGAAATTAAAGAAATATCAGAATTTTGTCAAGCACATACTTTTGAATCTAGTGCCATTGAGCTAATTGAGCATAAGTTAATTATTATTTGCGTCTACAGACCGCCGAAAAAACGCAAATTCTATCTAAACATATTTTTTGAGAACTTAAAATTAATTTTAAATAAATATGCATATAAAAAGAAAAAGGTAATATTATGCGGTGATTTCAATATCGATTTATTGAAAACTGATTTAAATTCAAATATTTTTAAAGATATTGTAAGGGGATATAATTTAAAGATATCACTTAATGAGCCGACACGTCTAGCAAGTAAAACTTGTCTTGACAATTTTATGCACAATATACGTGGTTCGTCCTGTGAAACAATTGAACTTGCAGTTTCGGATCATACAGCTCAGTTTCTAAAATGTCCGGTGAAAGAATACACGACAATAAAATACTGGTATGTCTTACGGCGAGACTTGTGTGATGAAAATATGCAGAAATTTCAAGACAATTTAAGTAGGCTAAGTTTTAGTGACGTGTACAGCAGTAATAACCATAACGATGCTTTCAATCACTTCCATGACGCATTTAAACTGTTATATGATCTCTGTTTTCCCCTCATAAGAATAAAAAAAACAATTCAAAAGCACTCTAAGTGGATGACTAAAGGCATCAAACTCTGCACTAAGCGAAAAAGAAAAATGTTATGGACATATAGGAAGTCTTTAAATAAGAAAGACTACGAATTATTTAAAACATATAAAAGACGATTAAAGCATATAATTAAATTAACGCAAAAGTCACAGAATGACTATGCCATCAAAATGTCTAGTAACAAATCTAAGACCACATGGAGAATTATAAACGAGTCAAAATGTAATCCTCGCAAAACGGACATCTCCCAAATAAAAGTAAATAATAAAATAATAACAAATCCAAATGACATTGCCCAGGCATTTAACGACTATTATGTTAATCAATTTCATCCAAGGAAAGATATGGCCAGTGATACATTACAATGTCAAATATCAAATTCAATGTTTATGATGCCATGTACTCCTGATGATATATTACATATTATTAAGAATCTAAAAAATACTGAAAGTACTGGATATGACAATATATGTACTAAAGCTATAAAAAAAGTGGTTGCTATTGTGAGTCCCGTATTAAGTTATATTATTAATGTATGTATTGAATGTGGGTCTTTTCCGGATAAACTTAAATTAACTATCGTAAAACCACTATTTAAAAAGCAGGAAAGAAATGACATGAGTAACTACAGGCCACTGGCTTTAGTTTCAGTATTCTCTAAAATCTTTGAGAAGTACATTCATTTCCATTTATACTCATATCTTGAAAAGTTCAACATCCTAGTAGAGGAGCAAGTTGGTTTTCGTAAGAGCAAATGTATTAACTTAGCTATTTATAATTTCTTAAAAACAGTTATGAATAGTTGCGATAAAAAGCTGGCTGTTACTGCTATGTATATGGATCTTACAAAAGCGTTTGATTGTGTTGATCATAACTTGCTAGTCAGCAAACTTGAGACATATGGAGTGCGAGGCAATGTTTTGAATCTTATGAAATCTTATTTGGAAAATAGATATCAAATTACTCAAATTTGTGAACTGTGCCCAAAAACAAATAAAGAAAGAATCTTTGTGTCTGACGCTAAGCTGATAAATGTTGGTATTCCACAAGGAAGCGTTCTCGGACCACTGTTATTCATACTTTACATAAACGATATGCCAAAAGCTCTTGACCATCCGATGGTACTCTTTGCTGATGACAGTACAGTCATCTTTGTTGGAGAAAATCAAAATCATCTCAAGCCAAAAATTAATGAAGGATTAAATAAAATAAATAATTGGTTGACATCTAATAATCTTATTATTAATTTCGATAAGACTTATATCATGACATTTAATAATAATCATAGTAAAAACGCAAATCAACCCTTAAAAATAAACCATTCTAATAAAAATATTAAAGATATTGCTGAAACCAAATTTTTAGGACTATATATTGACTTCGAACTAACTTGGAAAACGCACGCTAAATCGGTATGCTCAAAACTTAGTAGTTTCTCCTTTGCGTTACACATGTTATCAAAAGTTGTGAGCCAACCGGCAGTACTTACATCTTACCACGCGTATGTAACATCTACGCTTCGATACGGTATAGTATTCTGGGGAAATTGTTCCGAACGAGAGATGATATTTAAAGCTCAAAAAAAGTGCATTAGGTCTGTTTGTCGCATAAAAACAAGAGATTCTTGTGAGCCATACTTCAAAAGTCTAGATATTCTAACTTTTCCAAGTTTGTACATATATGAAATCGCAGTGTTTACAAGAAAAAATCTAAGCTTATTCAGTATTCCCAGGAGTGTACGTCACAATAATAAAGTGTGCATGCCTCTCCACAGGACCACATTATTTGGTAGCAGTGTATTTGGTATGGCCCCGAGATTGTACAATCGTTTACCAAAATCTATATTAGAATGCGAAAACCTTATCACATTTAAGAAGAGCCTTTTTACTTATCTATGTAAAAAATGTTACTATTCAGTAAATGAATTTCTGAACGATCGCTTCTTGTAGTTTCAAAATAATTTAAGTATATTTTGTTGTTTGACATTTACATTAAGATTCTTCATAATAATTATCATCTTAATAATTCTTCTTGGTATTGTATTGTAGAAAAGTTAACTAATATGTAAATTGTATAAATGAGATGTACAAAATGCCTATATATAAGAGTAATAGTTTGCATACCAGTAATGGTGAAATATAGAGGACATAAGTTATTAACACTACCAACATCTAACACCTATATTTGCAAATAAACTTATTTGATTTGATTTGATTTGATTTGATTATCCTCATTGCAAAGGAAAGTAAACGCTAATTTTCACGGGTTTCCAAAACATTTATGCCGACGAATGTAAAAGCCCAAACTGGTTTTAAGTAAGTAATCAATAACGTTTTCAAATATATTACAGGTGTATGTACAATTGTACATGCACCTGGTTATAATCTTAAGATAATTTTGGGCCCCCAAACTAGGCTTACCTGTATATTGGCTCACCTTACAATACTATACATTATAATATTCATATAATGGTTCAACTGATTGCATTAATATCTTTATTTGTTGAGTAACATAAGTTTTGAGTTTTTAATTACATCAATGTATGATTTATAACGCTAGGGGTTATATTATCAGTTATGAAACAAAGAAAGTTGTAACATCTTTTTTTCGGTTAAAGTATTACTTTTTATTGTTTTCCGGGTTAATTATTAGACAATCAAGTAATAAACAAACAGCATTTATATAATAATATAAACTAACCACAGCATCTATAGAATAAAAAGTTATTGCTAAGATTATTTTCAACGGTTTTCGGGCACACTTATAAGTATTTATGAAATGATACGGACAGTATATTATTTTTCTACTGTATAGATCTAACGTTTGTCTACTTTCTTACTTGATGGTCAGTGACGATGTGTTCTAAGATGTTATCACGCGGAACCTAAAATACTTACTGGCTCTCAATGACTGCTGCCTGAACACACTATATGTTTGGTGACAGTTTTTCAAATTTGCCGGTAGCTAACCAGGCGGGTAGGTACTTGGAAGTATCCTACCGCCATACTGGAAATTAGTTATGGTTTTTGAACGTGTTATAAAAAAAATATAGAACCGCACTAAAATTAACATAAATTTTTATAGACGTTTAATAATAACTTTGACCGAATGTTCAATCGCTGTAGTCTTTTAGTCGTAGTTTATCGAAATTTGAAATTAAATGAAATACGTTTATTTCTAAAAATTCTACCGAGAGAATATATAACTAAAATAATTAGTACAATATTTATAAATAACACAAAAACAATGTTAAATACTACAAAACAATACCAAATCAGTATTGATTAGTTATTATTTGTAGGTTATTTAATGTATTTACGTAGCATGTAATACGTTAAAAAAGGTTATTTGAAATAATACCACATGTAGATGGTATTCTCTATAGGAAGTGCCACGCTCTTCCATGATAGGTCAGGTACGGGCCAAAGAAAAAATAAAGAAAAAAAATATTTTTCTTTCTTTAAACATAAATTTGCACATTTTCTGCCATTGATATTTACATTGCTACGAGACCGTTTTGTTTAATTCAGCTGTGTAATTCGTTCTACATCATATCGGTATACGCAAATGTTGATCCAAAAAGAGTTCATTCTCGGCAACCTTATACAATACATGTCTGTAAACATCAATTGTTTGCGGATTTCAGCCTTCAACCTGTATCTGAGCCGACAACACGGTTCATCGTAACACAAACGCTTGTCATAGCACATTTGTGCAGTACAATACTGCTCAGGCGTGCATCTGTATGCAAAACGCAAAGATAAACGCGTATCGGCTTGAAACATAATAAGATAATTACTTGACTATCGAACAAAATTGTTTTCGAATGTTCTTGATGAAGTTTATTGTCCTACTTGCAGGTTGTTTACTCGCGTTTTGCTTGTATGCATTGTTTCACTGAGTATACAATATTCATAATTTACAATGCATATTAAGATTTTGTAATAAAGAGGATGTTATACAAACAATGAACACTTAAATGTGGTGTGAGATTTTACGGTCCTTTTTCTTGGATTTTGGGCAATATATTTTTAATATGATACGTTTTTTTGATGAGAAAACGTAACAGCAGGCTAATGACATTTTGTATCCTAATCGATGTTTCTCAGAGTAAGCTAGCCTTCAGCTAGAATGCATTATAGGAACAGCAGTGTCATTCATTTAGTTTTGAAGCAATTGTCTGCAAGGGATACCTACTGAGTGCTTTTGTTATGAATGTATTAAAGCTTGAGAGGCTTAGTCTAAATAGTATTTGGTGTCAATAAGTCATAGAACCTTTTTCGCATAAAAATTTAACCTCTATAAATCTTCTTCAGAACTCTTTTCCCTAACTTATACCATTTTCGATAATTGCGAAAAAAATATTCAAAAATTGTTTTTCATCCCTTGGCGGTGGTTATGCTCCCAAACATCTTTACAGATTATTCTTGTATGATTAAAACTACATAATATCAAAAATGCAGCCTTTAGAGTGAAATTTTCATTTAAAAGTCTATTTGAGTGGCCTATAAGATACTTAAAAACCATAAATCGGTGTAGACAAGCTCAATGTAAACCCACCACGTTTAATTGAAAAGAACGCGTGCCCATCTACAGACACAAATATATTGAGAATTATAAACTTATAACTTATATCTTCAGATTTCATCTCATTGACTGCACATGCATTACATTTTGTTTATTGCTATTTGATGTAATTTTTTAGATTTTTATACTAAGCTTAGCTCTAGGATTATTATATCGTATACTTTTGGTCTGCTTACGGCTCCATTGGATAACAAGATCTATATTTATTTTTATTTATTTATCAACATTCACACAAGGTCTTCAGGTCCCAAACTAGGCAGAGTCTGTACTATGGTAACCTGATGTCTGATATACATACTTATATACATATACACACCCAGACACAGGTCAAACAGACATGTTCATAAACACAAATGTTTGACCTGTCCGGGAATCGAACCCATATACCACTACCATTGTATTATTCATGAACCTGTCACTCTACTGCCTTTATGCTCTTCCTTCGTAATCTATTAATTATTGTTCATACAAGTTATAAGGAAAATATTTAACGATTTCTACAGTTTCATATAGTGAATACGTATGCGGTACTTGGACCTAATCCCACCTCAGGTTTCAACTTTTAGTGAAGAAACGTGTTGAAATCTGCACCGTGGCACAGTATAGTGGCCGCATAGCTACTGCCCTAAAGTAAATAAATCTAAAAAAATAAACAAAATTCGTGCTCAGGAATGTCATTGGCCGTTGACATTATAGATCATGGGATATTACGAGTATTTTCGACCACATCGTCACTTATCATCAAGGGATATAGCGAACAAATTTATTAAATATGATTTCGTGTAATTTATACCATATATGTGCGATGTATGGTTGAATGAAGCTATGTAGATATTATATAATTATAAACAACAATTTAGCGCACCAAACAGGACTATATAATACATACTTTATCAAATTTGAATACCCATTTTATGCAAATAAATATAATTAGAAGTGAAATATATAATTATAAACTTAGCAATATGAATAAAGTATGCATATATATATATATATATACATGAGTATAGCGATGAATCAACATCTGACCCACAGCTTTTAGTGTTGTTTCCTTTGTATTATGTATATAGTTTTACATTGGACATAGGCGCAGACAAAATGGATTTATAATATTCACTAGCGGTCCGGCACCGGCGTCGCACGGGTAAACAGTCTCAACATTAAAAATTATAAGCATATTAAATTTTTTTTTTAAATATAATGATTGATGGTATAATTGAACCTACTGAACCGATTTGAAAAAATCTTTCATTATTGGGAAGCTACACTATCTCCGGATGGCATTGGATTCGGAGATAGTGTAGCTTCCCAACAATGAAAGATTTTTTCAAATCGGTTTCAGTACGTTCAAAGCCTATTCAATGCAAACAAACAAAAATACAATCAAATCTTTCCTCTTTAAAATATTAGTATAGATTACAATTTTCAATTACTTTCGCTGTATATATATATGTATATTATTATTTTTTAAGTAAATATAATATAAATATTGTAAATATATTTACTTAAAAAATAATAATAAAAATATGTAACACAAAAAACACATTTCATAGTTCAGCAGTCAAAAATTAGCATGTACATATAAATAAATTTAAAACGTAGCTAAGCAAAAAACAGCTGACGATAAATACCTGATATTTGCCGCGCTCCGATGTGATTGTATTTATATAATGTAGGTATGTGTAAAAATAAAATTATATTAAATATTCGCATGTTGATTTCCTCCGCTTTATATTTTGAGACGAAACATTTGCGCTCGAATATTGTCGCGCGCGGCTGACTCCCGGTGACCTACATCGGTGTATAGCTTTGTCTTATTCGAAAATTGAGAACGTTCAGGAAGGAAATATGTATGTACGTACATACCACTGTTATTTAATGTAATAAAGTATATATTACATCTGGTTGCGGGCCGCTTCTAACCAATCCTTGTGGAAATCTATAGGAGAGGCATATATCCAGCAGTGGACGTCCTATAGGTGAGATGATGATGATGATGATGATGATGATGATAGTATTTTATATAGATTAAACCTCCTGTTTAATTAATAACTATATTATAAATTACTAGCGCCCCGCGGTTGCACTCGCGTGGATTACGGTTATCCCGCTACCTCAATTATCCCACGGGAACTATACTTTTTCCGGGATAAAAGTAGCCTACGTACTTATCCAGGGCTTTTATTTGCCGTTTGAGCGTGAAGAAGTAACAAACATACACACATACACGCAATCTTTCGCATTTATAATATAAATAGGATGTACTTTATATGTCTGCACGAGGTTTTCCCCATAGGATTAAATTATTTGTGTGATAAATGTAATGTCTACAGAACTGTTTGTCAAAAACACAGAGACATTTTCACAGTTAATAATATTAGTTTAAAAAACAAACTTTTGTGATTTATTTTATTGCATTGTCATCGGTCCAAAATTGGAGAAATGCAATCCGCATTTACTCATGTTTCCTAGCAAAAGACAAATAAGACGATTATGTAATAATATTGTAAGGATCCCGGTTTATTGATTATTCTAGATACATGAATGTAGCTACTCTAGATCCAATATCTAGCGAGGGCGATAATTGCGAAGGTCGGTCCGCAGCTGGATCTAGCTTCAAGCCCAGCTCCATGTGGTATCGCTTGTTAGGTGCTTCGTGACGATATACCGGCCGTCACTCGCGAATAAATAAAAGTACGACGTAACATCTCGGCGATAAAGCTCAATTTACATTGATACCGGCTTCGGTCGGTGGCCTTACCTCGTTAGAGTTCATGCACCCGCGCGAAACTAGGGCACGTACCGCGTGCTCCCCCCCTCCACCACCCGTGCCTTCCTCCTGGCGTCCCGTTACCTACCACTAGCTTTCAATGAAATGTTTCTATTACTTTACTAAACAATATTCTATGCAAATCGTCTTGCTTTTAAGGTATTCATAATTTAACAAAATATCTTTATAGAAATAGTTATGAGCGATTCTACGGCAGCGTTACTGCTTGTTGACTCAGAGCTTGACATTATTAATAGTAATTTTAAGGCCGCGTTGTAGCGCAATAGAACTTGTTAACGACTGCATTAAATTCTTGAGAGGTTATGTCATTTTGCAGTTGACAGAGCTAATGCAGCCGCTGAAATATTTTGTGGCATCTGATATGATTTCGATAAAATCTTGTAATTAGTTCAAGGAAAGCGACCGTTTCAACCTCAAGTTAGCTCGATGGGTGAGTGAACCAGTATTGCGCGGTAGGTTGCGCAAGCGCTGCCGTCGAGAAAGTGCGAGTAAAAGTTGACGCAACCCACGTCACACGCCGCGCCGGTCGTGAAGCCACGTCACTCACACACACACAAGTCTCTATGCATGTGTGCGTCTAGGATAATGTGCAAACTAATATATTATGTGTGACATGCACTGGCGACGTTTAATAACAATAGATGTTATACACTTTTTATTTATTAGAGAACTATTACGAAGGTTTTACTTTATGTGCACTACGTTTTGCACTATATACTACGTACTTAACGATATTAATGAAAATATGATCATCATTTTAATGGAAATAACACCTACTGACTAACCCTAACGACACTATTTTTTACCACGCGATCACTACCTTTATTTCAGCTATTTGGGATCGGTACAAAATATCAAATTCACTCCTACTGGTATTATCACGTATTATTGCTTACTTTGAGCATATAAAATAATTTTGTTAACGATGGTAAAAAGGTTAAATATAAATAAAACCGTTTGATCACCGTGAACAAAATTATTCTTAGTAAAAATGTTATCTAAACATATCAATCTACACGCGTGTATTGCCAAATAAACGACATCAACGTGTATAATATATATTAGAATATTCAAATTTTCAAATTCGATCTCTGTAGGTTTACTCTTTTATTTACAAATTTAACTACTAGCTGGAATGTAGAACAGCAGAAAATGCATCTTATATCTATTAAAAAAATATAAACAAAAGACATTTGTTATTTCAAAAATTATACAAAATCATTACCGGATGAAGGTAGCAATTTAGTAAAATAGTGATAGAATTAGCGTTGGAATTGTACATTCCATTATAATTGAATTCTTCAGTTCTATGACTATAAAGAAAAAAATGCAGCTCGTTTTTGGCTTATAATCGTAAATACTTCTTCCAATCACTCAGTACGTACAAATACTCCTTTGATAGGAGCAACGACATTATTAATAGTATGAGATAGCAAGACAAAGGCTTATAAAATATTAGTTTACATAAATTTCTGGTCCAGTTGAAATTCGATAAGGAAAATACACAAATTGCAGTAATTTTCAGCGTGGAGGGTTCTAATGGGAGACTGGGGTATGGGGGGCAAACACGGGACGCGGGGCGAGTGGTACTCTGAGGCGACAGAAATAGGGCGCGGAGGACAGAGCAAGGCTGCCCCGGTTGCCGGCCGACGACCCGGCTCGTACCTACCTACCGTCTACACGCACAGATTACATCTCAGTTACCATAGTACGTAGCGACACAGTTTATCTAACAACTGCAACAGTACGTAGCGCGCGAGGGCGCGTAGCTTCTACGAACTCACTACGACAACGGCGATCTGACGTATTGTACCGATAGGGATGCATCGGGGTGATAAATTTACGTTAAGTCGTGCGCCCGCGCTGTTTACGTAATTCTATTTTTAAATTCAAACGATACATTTCTATTTCCAGTTATTATGTAAATGTTGTTCCGTAGTAAATGAATATTCATTATTACGAGCAGGCCTTGACGGCTCAAATACCATCGAGGTTTTTACACATAGTAAAAGTAAAAGATATTTTATTTAAATTTCACTTTTTAAGCGCCATCTGTCGCATTAATAGTTATACATTTAAAGTTACCGAGAGTCGAGAGACCATTCTCCTCCCACCCCGCAACTCCCTCCGCGATAAGGGCATGAGTTCGTTGCCCCGATGGAGGCTGACCTCAAAAACGAGGACACTGCAAAATTAGGACGATGACAACGTAATGACACGAGCGCCCGACTCTAGCATATAAAATGAAACCTAAGTGATATAACAATAAGACGTAATATAGTTCGTAGCAAAGCATTGAACAACATGTATTTGATCAATTAGGCAAATACGCTGAGTCCGACAGAAGTCAGCTAGCTCGATCTAAGTGTTTCTTTACTATAATGTAGGTATTTCTGAAGTAGGTGCTTTTGGATTGTACTCGTGTTTTACAGGTGGTCATTAATCTTAACCAGTGCCTGTTTATAACTCCAATTCGATACCGTTTGTTGGTGGAATTGTATTTGTGAAGAATATTCTAGAAACCTATATGTATATTCTTTGGTAAAACTGACTTTTGGATGTATATTTGCCAGATGTAATATAAAATGGAGCTTCGTGGAATATTTTCAAAAATAAATTAAAAACATTACTTATTAATAAAGTCTACTACTCAACGACAGAGTTTTTTAAAAATAAATTGAACTAAAAAAAAAGTGCAACGTTTGAAAACGTTGCCATTATAAGAAAACTTATTATTATTATACCTATGGAATGTTATGTTATCTAGAATAAGTGACTTGTAAATTATTATTTGAACCAAAAATATCTGCATTTGTATCTGTGCTGTATATTAAATAAAATACTAGAGATTTATTAGGTCATTCGAAATTTGAACCGAGTCACCAATCTAGGCTAATATAAAAGGTTTATTAAAAAGGCCCCGTGTTTCTTGATGGTCCTTCTTGGTTCTATTTATTTTTGAACGCAGCGTTAGCTTATTATTTTTACAATAAATAATGATTAAATTGAGTATTCAATTTTTTCACTCCTCTTGCTCAAAAAGTCCGTTATTGTAGCGTACCAAAACCAGGCTCCAGGAGCTAAACTATTTTTTTTGTGCTACCAACGAGCTCATAAAAATGAAATTATTATATAGGTTTGATACTCTGCCATCTTACATCACTATAGCCAATAACCATCCTGATTTTCACACCATAGACATGACTTTTCCGTGCATGCGTTTTCAAAAATGGCACTAAACGTGGTGATCTCTATGGTAGGTTGCGTGCACTGCGTTGCGGCTGCCATCGTAGTGAAAAGTAGAGTAACACACGTCGCTAAAAACCATTTTAACTTACTACGCTTCTATTTACAGCTCAAGAGTAAAACTACCACGTATATAAAGGGTCATTTAGCCCCTTGTATAACAATCTACTATTGACTTAGAATAAGAGTATATTTATTTACACATATATACCATAATACATAGCTAAAGTATTTCCCAGGTATCTAACAGATCTATTGTTGTTTCAGGTAAGTTCGTTAAGCTGCCTAGTACTTGCTATCAGTCGATGCATGGTAAGTACCTACTCGAGTATCCCGCGGTTGTACCCGCGTGGTGATGAAAAACGGTGATGTATAAAAGCTGTCTCCATATCAAATTTCATGGGAATCGGTGTAGCCGTTTGAGCCTGAAGAGGTAACAAACATACACACTTACACACATGCACACATACACACTTACACACAAACTTTCGCATTTATAATATTAGTAGGATTAGCTGTTTGAGTCTGAAAACTATCGCGAGTTTCTTCCATAATTGTAATGTAACAAACCGACTAGGACTCACGTGGTAAGCACTGGAAAATTAAACTCCGACCAGTTACCAGGACTAGCTGTGCCCCGCGGTTGTACCTGCGTGGTGATGAAAACCGGTGATGATGGTGATGATGAAAATAAGCCTATGTGTTAATCCTAGTTATAGGCTATCTCCATACCAAATTTCATCGAAATCGGTTTAGCCGTTTGAGCGTGAAGAAGTAACAAACATACACACATACATACAAACTTTCGCATTTATAATATTAGTAAGATTTTTGCAGACCGACCTCTTTTTATGCTGGCTGTTTTTGTACAAAGATTATTTTCGAATATTTTAAAAGAAAATAGTTTTTCAGTTATTGTTTGTGTTGTTTTAGCAGTGTAAAAATTAAATTCATGGGAAGCAGTCCAATAAAGTGGGTTTTTTTAATTTTCTCAAGTTAAAGTTTTTATAATTATATGAGAAATATTCTGTTTACGAGGAAAAATAAATACTTACATAAGAACTATACAAACTTATATCCACTATTTATTCATGGACTATTTTCAATATAATATTTAAAAATAAAGAAAAGTACTTGATCGTTATATGTGTAAAATTTCTGTGGGACCAATTTGGATTGATCTAAAACTCGGCTTTGGAATCATGAGGTATCAAAATGAAATAGAAATATTTGGATTAAATTTTTATTAGACTGAAGGTCTGAAAGTTTGCAGATTATCTACGGTACTAGCAGTTTTGCCCTATTAAATTACATTGCCAATTTGTAGAGCATTTTGAACACGCGTCACATCAATCAACTAAGCGCTCTGATAAGTTATAACTATACGTTAAATCCGACGATGAAAACGGCTCAGTGGCAGCGGCTCAAAATATAGCAAACTTATACAGTGATACTTATTTTACACAAGCTATTTGTCTGTTATCTACCATACTCACAAGCTCATAAAAGTGATTGTATTCGGGATTTGACTTCTACCTATACTTAATATTATCAAGAGGAAAGATTTGACTGTTTGTTTGCATTGAACAGGCTCCGAAATTACTGAACCGATTTGAAAAATTGTTTCACTGTTGCGAAGCTACACCATCCCCGGGCGTAGGCTATATTATATGTTGAAAAAATTAGGGTTCCTTTCCATTTTTTACCCGTGCGAAGTCGGGGCGGACCGCTAGTAAGTAATAAATAGGAAAAGAGGATAACAGTTGATGAGGTTGAAGTTGAGTGTAGTTTTGTTAGCTACCATTGGAATGTATAGTGTATGCAGCATGCACGGACGGCCCGGGGCGCGCTAAATATAGCCCGGTCGCTGACCCGAATATAGGTCGCTCTCTCCCTCCAGAACCACCCCGAACCCACCCTCTCCTCGACATGTCTATAAAAGCTACCCATTAATCTTTTCTATCCACTTTACAACATAGTTTTAATTTAAACTTGCCGCTAACAATTAACTTTACCCTTTCATTTAATAATTTCGTGTCTGCGTGATTTAGACAGTTTGTAATCTAGTTAGTAGCGCGCAAAAGTTGCATGTGTTATTTTGCGTAAATAAGTAAATGCCTGTGATGACGTAGCTACCTAATGTCTGATATCCGACGCTCGAGTAGCTAATCTAGCACCAGGCGCAGTGATTCAGCTATGGAGCTGATTTACTTGATATCTAGTAACTGATGAAGTCGACAGCTGATTAAGACAAGAGCCTGTCATCTGTTTTTGTTAGATTGATATCGTTGTTCGCGTGATCAGGTGTCAAGATGCCAAATTTCAGCGAGGCTTGCGCACTTCGAAAGTTGCGACAGTGGTCGAAGTAGCGCACTGCATTATTGCATTCGTAATAAATTTTGTAAGGCCACGTCAATAAGGCAACGTGGGTGTTGTTGTTTTCCCCATGGTTCATGTTGGCTGAGCTCGGCTGGAGCGGCGGAGGCTGGGTGAGGAGCGGGGCGGGTGTCGCAAGTCGCGGGTGCATGGCCGGCCGTCGGCACCGCGCCGACCCTGACTGACTTATCTTACGAACGTGAGCCGCGCGCAAATTCTAATGCTGGCAAATTTAACAAGCCGTAGATTATTGCTGATCGCCAATATCGTGCTCTTAAATACTGGACATGCAAAATATGCCTAAGTAAGTAAGTATTGGCACAAACAAACGTGCTCGTTTTGTTTATGTTGAAAGGCTATTAACACGCTACGGTCTTAGCCGTGGGAAATATGTTTTTTTTTGTTATCTCTTCAGGACTCCCTGTCAACTCTTTGGTTGGTCGTAGACTGAAATTACAACCTCACTCATATAAATTTCCAAGTATGAAATGGGCTTCGGATGTTTGTTGATCGGCTTGGCCAATTCAACCTTTCAGTCACTTTCTTCTTACATAAATAAAAGATTAAGGTCTATTCCCATTTCCAACCATAATCAGCATATTATGGATTAATATCAGATTTTGGCGTTATCTCATAATTAATTATCAGCTATTTCTTTATGAATTTTCAATAATGTATAAAGCTTTTCGCATGCTCAGTCGGTAACAAGTGCAGAATTCACGTAGAGTAGGACGGTTGCCAACTGGAACGCAAGTGTGCACCTCTATTACTGAAGAAATGTTATTCGTCTTTATGTCCTATTGAAAAACAATTCAAAACAAGAATACTCGTATATTCTATATCTTTCCTATAAAATTGAATTGTTTGTTATACATAGAATAATACATAACAAACTTTTACAGTCTTAAACCCCATATTTATATGAAAGTATACCAAATTCAATATATGTTCATTTTTATGAATAAATGTGAGTAAATTCTGGTGCTGAAGTTATAGTTTGGTATTCATCAAAACAAATGAGCTCGAGGTATAAACATAAATTTACTTATAATATTACAGCTATCTGTTAACCTTGATTGGTTCCGCTTACTGTAGCTTTTATTGTATTCAGTTGATTGTAAGTATTATAAGTACATTACCTACAGATTACGACCAGAGCCCACCGATTGAAAGTAAAACCGTCGTCACCATTCACGACCAACAACCAGTTTTATATTAAGGCTTTACCACTTGTTAAATACACAATTTTGAGTCTTTTCAGCTTTTTTGTTGCGATTTTTATATGTCTAATAAACTTTAAAAATATGTAAAAGAAAATTATGACAAAAGTACACGAAGGTTAATTTTGATTGAACAAATTTGATTTAATGTGCTGATTTATTAGTGAAAATATAATTTCCTTAAACTGTGAAGTACATTTTTGTAATATTTTAAATTAGCACGCATCAGGATTTGTCCCGCCCTTTCTCCCTGTACACACCCCCGCAAGCTTCTGTAATTACGACAGTACCTCTTAAACTCTTAATATAAAAATTTACTGGCTGTACCTATTATACCTTTTTATATGTATTAATAGTTCATGCAATTAAAGATAGATGGCGCTAAGAAAAATATCCCCTTAGAAGTACAGTATCTGTAATGAAGGAATGAATTCGTACTCCTAGTGGAGTGATACTATAGCTTAGTTGGCCAAGGGGCAGAGACGGTAATATTTCTTGCGATAATTTAAACGGTAGTTCCGCCCAGAATGACGTTAGTGCAATTAACCTTAAAATTCTTTTTATGTTATATACTCTTTGTGAAACTAGAAAATATTGAGACATGATTTTATTGAGTACTTGAAATAGTGTGTTTTATAGTTGTTTGTTCGATTGACTCATTTATTTCTACAGGATAATTGTGCCAGTTATGGTCACAAGACCACACACGACCTAGTTCCTGTGACGCATAAACTAATCGTAACCACAAGTTGAAAAAAACTATATTTTATTACAATTATAGTCGTTATAAACAGGTGTGGACTTACCCAAACCGAAGGTATCTCTATGTAGTTTGTGACGTACCCTAAACACTACAGTATACCTATGTGTTACCATTTAATATCATATTGATTTCATTCGATGGACATAGTTTAGTAATGAGACAAAATAATATCTAAATGAATCCGTATTTCCCTTGGTCACGCTATAACATGAGAAACATCTTTTTTAAAAACTCGTCTAATACTTAGCAGAAAGTTTTTACGGAAAGAGAAATGCAAAATGCGCATAAAATTGAAAAAAATCCGGGAAAATGTTTGATAACGGTAAAACCGTAGTCCACGCGGGTGGATCCGCGTAAAAGGCTAGATTTTTTAAAATCGAATCCTAAAAACAATTCTATGAAAAATTGAGATGACTTTTATTTTATTATGTCGCTCAGAAACCGAGTGAGAATTGACCACTTGACCGAGTTTCCGGTGAGGTAAAGAATTAGGCCGACGCTACATCTCCATTGTGTTGCAATTTATGAGTCGTGTACCGTTTTATTTATTTATATATATATATATATATGTTTTAATATTATGTTTGACTTATAGATGAAATTGAAAAAATATTTTAAAACTCAGCAGAGATAACAAACTGAAACTTGACAAGCACATGATTGAATTTCATATTGCTAACTATCTTATTAGTGATTATTTCGTGTCCATACTCGCATTTTATTTTATCTTACCAGTTAGTTGTTTAAGATAATTTGACCCAAATAAATATGCAGTATCGTCGGCTACTTTTTCAATAAGTTTATTATTTGGGTCACTTTGTCTCACTTCACGTATCGCGGATCAACTTAGCCTCGGCCCAAATCTAACAGTGCAGGCGTGGATGATATTATGACTGTTATTCTTAACCAATATAAAGATTTCAGTGTCAACCAACTTATTTATTTTTCAAGTTATTTGATGTTTTTTAGAGGCGAGAACAAAGAGCGTAACCTAGTGTTCAAAAACATTCCGTATTATCGTGCGCTTTAAGGTGGAAAATTGTGTTACCTTTGCATTTTATAAGCTGAGTTTGAAAGCTTGAGCAGCCTGTGTCACCTTGACGTAACTCATTAGACATAGGTTATAGGTACTGAGTACGGTAAGAGGCGAACCTAGGGGCACAGATTAGGTGGCACTGGCTAGGATCTCAAAGGCAGAGGTAGGGGAGCGGTCGACTCGGACTTTGTAATACATTCGGCCTAGTCAGCGTACGTTGCCCTGCGTTGCTCGAGGTCGCGTCATAACCACTGTTAAACAATCTGTGACTCCACTTTGAGACTCCGGCTCGGTAACACGAACGCATACGGAAATTCACGAATGATCAGTTGGTACGCGATTCGAACGTTGAACGTTTTGCTGAAATACTATATCAAAATTGTCCTACTTCTAAGTTTATGACACCTTCATGTATATACTCAGCCCAGCATAGATTATGATTTATTTTGTTCTAAGTAATTAGTGGATAATGTTGTGGGTAGCATAGTTAGTATTGATAAGAACAATTTGTGTTACTTAAGATGTTACCGTTTTTTGTCCCAAATAAATAAATAAATACTCGTAGTTTCAGCGAGTGATTCAGGAATAGTAATTAATATAGAACATTATTTTCTTCGATCAACTTCAAAACAACTATATTATAGGTACAACTAACATGAAAAAAATTACAAGCAGTTGTGCACTACACACTACCATACATAATGTACTTAAGTTACGTACGTACGAATAAATAAACGCAGAACCATCAGTGCATCTCGTAATGAGCCATAGTATAGTAAATTCATTAAATCTTTATAGCATTTAATTATGAACATCTTTGCACATTCATAGGCTATAATATATCTCTATTAAAAAGCAAAAGTTAAGGGCTTATGTAAGCAAGAAAGCAGTGTGACACTAAACACAGTGATGAATACTGTATGCCATCGTCTATTACTACTAGCCACGGTAACAGTTAACACAGATGACTCAATAGTTAGTTCATAGACACAGGTTAGTAGATAGTAAGTGGGTGCTGTCAACGCACCCGATCGTTCATTTGTATGGAGATAGCGTCTACCACTTTCACTGTCGAAGTCTCGAATAACAAGTCTTACGCAACGGCAACTCTCTACGCGTCGCTTGGTGCTATCACCGCCACGAAAGCTCCTACTTCGTGCTGACCATGATTGTAACGTAGCAACATCACAATGATGTTGACCGGCTGTTCTTGGAAGGGAGGTGTGTTCGTTGTGTTTTCTTTTTGATTTATAATTCATGTTAAAACTTATTACTCCGAATTGGTATAAATAAATTAATAAATAGTTTTTATTAATTATTAGAAGCATCTGCCCAATATAAGACACCTGAAGTGTGTAAAAGACATCTATGATATTAAAGGGGGCCGATGCCTTTATTTGAATTAAATACTAATAACTAATTACAATACTACACCCACTACATTTGAGCAATCCACTAGCTATTGTGAGCCTATAGATAACACAAATTCTCTAACCCGCTACCAGTTTGTAGAAATTGAATATCAAATTGTTATTATATTTATATAATTATACAATCAATATAATGAAATTTAATATGCAAAATCACTTAAAAGTTGTAAGCAGATATGCAAATAACTTATGTTTGGTTCTCAACAGATGCTTGATTTTGCGCTCAGTTTGGCATTTTGCCAGGAAAATAAACGATCAGGATAACCTGTATAAATAAGTGTGTCGATCGGCATACGATCGAATAGACACATTCGTGTAATTTTTACAACATCACCATAATTATTGTTTTAAAAGTATTGTATTCCAACATTTTTTTATAACAAGAAGTATTTGCATGTTTAGCTATATGTAAAACTGCCTTTGGTAAATTTTAGGCAAGAGATTTCTTCAAATCCTTTTATTGGCATCTGCGGAGAAGTTGCAATTTGAAATCTAAGTTGTCGAATTATTTATTTCAAACAACTGAATGTATGTCACAACGCATACCTGAACGTAACACCAAATACCATGATTATAAAATACTTACAGGCAACCTAAACGACCGCAACAGATTTATAACTCTCGCAATAATGGTGCAAGAGTCAAGACGCAAGTCGCATCCTCGAGCCTAATGACACTCTCAGAAATGAAAGTGAATACTGTTTCGGTTGTTCAGTAGGTCAGCGGAGTAGGCCACGGGGGGTCGACGCCCGCGCAGCCTCGACGGGCGAAAGTGCCCCTCCGCACCCCCGTGCTTTATACCTCACTTACATGTCAAGCTCTTAACTACTTATCAATTAAATCTATACAATCAGTCACAGATACCTATGTACCTTTAATACGTGACGGGGAATCAGCAAAAAATAACTATGAAATGAAGTATTTATTGGAAGTTTTTTTTTTTACATATTATAAGTTTGCGTTTGACACCTGTGTATTAGTGATTCTGTTGTGTCAACTTTATCTGTATAGAATAAGATTTTAAATACTTTGCTTTGACTTTCCGGCTCAAATGTGACAATTCTGATGCGTAATAAATAAATTAGATGTTATTATTAAAATACGGCTATTTTTATACGGCTTTAACTTAAAGTAAGTAGTCGCGTTATTTTGTGCTGACCAAAAATACTCGCAATTCTATAAAACTCTTCTAATATTATAGTTAGGAGTTATAATATTATGATTTGGAGCTTAAATAGAATAAGACATTTCTGTTTTTTTATAGTTTTGTAGCTATTGACAGAATCAAGACTAATTATATGTTTATGTATAGCATAGGTGTAATAGGCTATTGCCCAGCTGGGCCAGCTGGCATTACCAGACCTTCGAGTTTGAAAATGGGTCACTAAGCACCTTGCGTGTTTCGCCAGCTGCCAGCTTGTGCCAGTTTCTATTCTAGGCCTTATTTTATGCCCCCTTACACCACATGTGACTCACCACCAAAATATAATGAAAAATTATGGTTATTTAAATTTGTAAGTATAATTTGTATGAAATTGTATTAGCTACCGTAATCACAGGCCCGTACGAAAGGTGTAATATTCTGTGACGATGGTAACGCGCGGTTAAAGTGCGCACGCGCTTGCTTTTTGCAACTTGGCCATGGAACCTATTACGATAACTGCGAAACAACAGCGCTCAGGCAAATGTAAATGCATGGCCTTTATTAGTGATCATACGACATACCGAAGTGCAGGACATTCTCATTACATTCCTTAAATCTAGAACAATCTGGGGACTTTACTTCACCTGTATTTGCATTAGTTTTACGTTATACGTATCATGTAATAGTATTTTTTTTTAAATTTTTTTTAACATTCACCCAAGGTCTTCAGGTCCCAAACTAGGCAGAGCCTGTACTATGGTAAACTGATGACCGATATATACTTATATACATATACACACCCAGACACAGGTCAAACAGACGGATGATGTTCATACACACAAATGTTTGACCAGTCCGGGAATCGAACCCGGGACCAGCGGCTCAGAAGGCAGAGTGCTACCAACTGCGCCAACCGGCCAGTAAATTACTAAGATTAAGCGTATTAAGATACAAGTGAACTAATTTGCTCAATACACACGAGGCTGTGGGTTGCAGTGGGAGCCGCAGGCGAGGCCGTAATTCAGCCGAGGGTGTAATGAGCAGAGTTCGAGAGTTTCATGCGAGGTTTTGCAAGGAAAAATCAAACATGTATTGGTTATATCGTTTTATTATTAAATTGAGAATGCTCAGATTACTCGCATACACCTTGCCGTAAGGTACTAATTGAACTTTGTAGGGATTATTATTATGCACTAGTGTGTAATATTGTTCCGCACGTGTATGTTATACCTCGGTGCATGGCCCTAAAAGCAAGTAATATGGGTCACTTCACGACGGAAGTGTGTTGAAAAATATATTTTGGTAGCGGTTTAGGGATAACAATGTGGTGTATTTGTTCCTTTTTATTCGAGCAGACCAAAAAGGTATCGTGACAAGTAAGTTTGACACACTTGTAGAGACTTACATAGTAAGATACAAGCAATTTGTATTATCGAGCTGACCGAACGAACTTAGATCAACCGTCCTAGGAACGAACGCTTTATTGACAGCTTGAGCGAAACCGCGTATGTTTCATACAAAGTTATTTGTTCTTTGAATATTTGACGAAACAACCCAATGGATTCACACACACAATTCATTCGAGTTTATTTTTATTACCATATCAGTGCGGGGCTGTATTATCGCTGATAAAAGGATTGATATTTTCAAATACAATTATAGCAAGTAAGGTATAATTGATTATGTGAAATAAATAAGACCGCAATATTAAATTTTATATAGAAATACATTTAAAAATATACGAAGCGTAAAAACTTTAAAAACCGTTTGCGCGTATTTTCAACAATTTTTTGAAAATCAAGCGAAACAGGTAACCCATTTCAATTTTTATTTTTTATTTTTATTTGACTAATCTGACGGTATATCCAATACAATTTAAAACTGACAAAAAAGCTTATATAGTCCACCACTAACAGCCAGTAGCCATGTATGCATGTAGCGCAATGATGCCGTATTTCGTAGCCGTGCGCACGCGCATCTAAGAAAAAAGGTCACGACGTCATTTATAAACCTATGAACAGTTCTTTGAACGGACAGATGCTATTATAGATTATTACTATAAAATATTACAAACGAATCATGAATAAGCAATGACTGCTCAAATATTATTATACAAGTAGTTATGTGCTATTATATAGAGTTGTAGTATGTAAGCGACCGGCAATAGTTAGCAGGGTCAGCACTACTGCTTTTTAAGGCATAGGCGGTGGTAAACTTCCAGGCTATCGGAACCAATCAGTTTCAAAATGGAGTCTAAAAAAGGTATCTTTAGGACAGGAGCTGGCCGCCGGCTTTCATGAGAAGCTATAACCATTGATGGGGATCGAACCACCATCCATCAGCTTGACAGCGATGCTCAAACCAAAAGGTAATCATTGGTTTAAAAAAAATATTATTGTCTAAATAAAAATGTGTAATAATATGGACAGTAAGAAAGGTAATTAAACTTACATTGTTCCAAACCAATTTAAGCCACTTCAAAGCGCTTAGTACATGATGACAAGAGCCAGTTAATCCGCACACTGCCCAAAAAACTCTTCTATACAGTTTACACGTGAGTCAACCACGTTCCATAAAGTGAAAAATGTGTCAAAACCTTGTTAGTTTACATTTGATTAACAAATCGTCGCTGCGACGTGGGCAGTGATGTTTCCGTTATTCATCAGGAACTACAGGTCGAGTCAGGATAAAAAGGTTGCTCATGTATCCATCCTCACATTTCTTAAGGTCTGGTCAGCTGTAGCATAGGTTAGCTATAATATTTTGTGGATTGAGATTGAATTAAAGGATGGATTGTTAATTAAGTTTGGATTCATTTGTACGGAATCTGATTTGGTGGTATAAAAATTGGCTTTAATTTGGGTATGCTTAAACACTACACATAACATTGTACCCGTTCGTACAACTGATAAGAATTGCGATATATCTTATTATTTGTTATTACTATTATGGGCACGTTCTATTCACAACGTTTATCACAAGTTTTATTAAATGTACACTTACAATCCCTGTCCGTTTCATCGTACTGGACGGAACACGTGTGAAAAATAAACGAATTCTTTGAAAATTATTGTGAAATAAAGCGCACTATGTATTTATATCAGCTGCAAGACGGTTATCTATATCTCTTGCAATTAAACGCTTGTCAGCAGCAAGGTTTTGCGCCTTTCGATTATGGAAACGTATCGAAAAACTGTCAATTATTTATTAAATCTCAATTTTCAGTTTCAGGATTACATAATACTGCCTCAGGTCACAGACGATTATGACGTTTCATCTTCAGTTACAGAAACCTACTTACATTTTCCTTATTTATCTTTACAGTCTACGGTTGTGAACAATAGATTAGTTTACATAACCGGCAGACGGTTACTGTGATTGAATAGACCTCTCCTTACGTAAATGTAACGTACTTACGTACATATTAAGTATTGTTTATGTAAGGTTTTAGTCAGTGAGTATGTTTTTCTGTCATACATTACACCTACAATCAAAAAGAATAAGAGAAATCGAGACACATAATAATTATGAACATTGGTCCTATTTAGTATTATGTTCTATATGTATTGAAAAATAAGTTGACACAGTTTATTCGAATTTATCTATGACAAATTAAATTAAGATTGTTTAAGTAACAATATATACTTTTGAGACATACCTATTTACATTTAATATAGAAATGAATTCATCAAAATATAAAATATATAAAACGTGCAATTAATTATTTATTACATTGTGTATAATTCTACGTTGTAAGATGATTTCTTTTTAATAGTCGATTAAAAGAGTCGTCATGATGAACCCGGACCTGATAACCGAAATGTATTTGGGTTTTTACGTAGTCAAAGTACTTGGAAAATCACTGAAGTTGAAAACAACAACACCGGTTTTATTAATAAATGAGGCCACAACATTACGTTCATAGAGTGCGTTTACAAACGATTGTAATTCAGATGAGTGAAGGCTCAATAAAATGATCCGAGGCTGGGGTGCTACTACTGGTCTATCTACGTAATCGTAGCGACTAAATTAAAGTGCATGAAGAACATCAGCAAACTACAGTTATATAAACAGTGTTATTGGCTTTTATGCGTACAACATATGTGCTTCAAACGTTAAAAATGTAGCACCCAGACATAAGTTTAAACTAAAATTGCCTGTTTTTTTACGAGATAACTCAGACACATCTACAACTAATGTTGGCTAAAGGAAGGACAAAATGTTTCATTCTACCGTCCTTCGTGTCATGTTTTATTTAATACTGAAGATTCTACGTATAAAAAATATTTAGTTTTGTAGTAAATAGAAAAGAGGCTTTCTTTTTCTAAAAAGATTAATTTTATAGTAATCTATAAAATTAACCTTATGTAGTGAATCGTTATCAATAAATAAGTCATATCAAAAATAAGGAGCGTTTGAAAGTAATATACGATAGTTTTTAGGTTAGATACACAACTGACACCCTCTCAATACATACACGTAATTTCAGTAGGTATACACACAGAGAGGGTCTTTCCCATCATTATGTACATTCGACGATCCTACTAATCCTACTAATATTATAAATGCGAAAGTTTGTGTGTATGTGTATATGGGTGTATGTTTGTTACTTCTTCACGCTCTTACGGCTACACCAATTTCGATGAAATTTGGTATGGAGATAGTTTAGACCCTGGATTAACACATAGGCTACTTTTCATCATCATCAATCATCACCACGCGGGTAAAACCGCGAGGCGCACCTAGTAATATTATAAATGCCAAAGTTTGTGAGTATGGATGTATGTTTATTACTCTTTCACGCCAAAACTGTTTATGTCTACAGTTTCTGTTTAAGTCTAACTCAATGTTTTTACTCCTTGTAGCTTTATAAAAGAAAAAAATGGGTAAACAAGAGGCTTGTTTTAATATCTTAACTAAGTGAAGGGCGCCCTATGTTGAAACCCAGGCGATGCGCCCAGTTCGGCGTCAGATATTCAACATAAAACATGTGCAAAACTCCACCCATTTAAGATGTATAACTTTGTATTTGCACATTTTTTCTTGAATAAACGTTTTAATATTATTATTTAAACAGTATTCCACAGTGGTTGACAACGTACATATACAAGAATTACTCATATGATAGTTATTGGTGGTGTAGTTGTTTAAAAGTGGTCCAAATCTAGCTCTGTATTCGATATCTTTTCTGAATCAGCCGCTTTTTGGCGCTGGCTATAAGCTAAACTCTATACAGATCTAAATAATTTGTATTATTTTTGTATCCTATTTTATATTTCTGATGCAATGCTGCTGTTTCTCTATATATAAATGGACAAGTAAAGGTAATAAACATGAAATAATTACATATGCACATAATAATAGTAGACTTAAATGAAACTTAAGTATCGGTAAATCACTGGTAGACCCCTGAAGCGAGCCCAGCGTTGCGACAGGCGAACAAAGAAAGCGGCAGCGGGCCGGCCTTGTGGAGTTCATCGCCCGAGTTTTGCGGGTCGCAAGGTTTCGCCAATCGTGCTTCTCTAGCTCCAGGATATTGCCAATTCAGCGCGATCAAGGCTACCCCGTACCACCGAAGCCTCTTACTTTTAGTTTGCGTTGAGGGGAAAATCGTTCACACTTTGCATGACAATTCATACCGTGTGGCGTATGACTAGTATAATAGGCGATATAAAAAAAAAAATGTTATTTTCTTTGCCTGGACGCTGATAATGTTTTCCATACCGCCATCAAACGACAGGGATAATAATTGTATTATTAATAATGAATATTATTTTGTAAATTATTATTTGTAGAGGGACTATATAAATTATTTTGTTATACTGTGTATTATACTATAAACACTCGTACAACAGTATAAAATAATAATGAGCGTGAGTTTTAACAAAATTATTTTTTCTTCTTATAGATACACTATTATATAATTAATTAATTCATTAAAAATAATTTAAATCACACTATCTCTTTTAAGAGTTCCACGTGACTGACTAATAATGTTACTATATGAATATATAGCTTTTTTAGCCTTGAGTTAGATGCTTGTTGAAATAAAAAATATATATAATAAAATTATGTTCTTTTATATTATTATATCTACGGTTGGCCATGGTTCTTTCGGCGAACCGAGCTGTCGGTAAAAAAGGTAGCGGCTGAATGATGTTCCTTTGTTCCGATGAACGGCGAACATTAACTTCTTTGTACAATTAAATATCTCAAAGGTTTTCCTATCTACAGTTCAGAACTCATCGAATTGAAATGTTCTCGCGTAGAGACTTTTTTGTTTTACTGTATAGGCCTTTGATTGACCACTATCTCACTTGATAGTCAGTGACGATGTAGTCGAAGGTGTTATTACGCTAGACCTAGAATGCTTACTGGCTCTCAAGAGCTGCCAAACACTATGTGTTTGGTGGCAGTTTATCAAACTTGAGGGTGGTAGCTAGCCAGGCGGGAACTCGAAAGTAGCATACCACTATGTTAGGAATTCTATAACGGTGCTACTTTCACAGGAAGCTCAAGCCATTGGTAGGGATCGAACCAGCGTCCGTAAATTTTACAACCAACGTTCCCACCGCTGTCATCGGTTCAAATCTCAGATAAATGAACTAGATACTCAAAGGTTCAAATAGACTACTGAATTACAAGTGCAGCGCGAGACTTTAACCGACAAGTTGCATAGAGAACTTGAGCAAAAGATCCCAGGAAGTACCTGTGACCTGCAGGTCATTTTTCCTGCCACTTCACGTGTAGATCAATAGAGAGGCGTATGCCTGAAGATCCTATGGCTAAAATTATAATGACGATATGTCTGTAAGTATGTATTTTGAAGTCGGTGAAAAAGGTATTGATACGTATAAATGAAGACTAATACTTGTTAGTGTTGGTCGGTATGATGATATGTTGACCTGTTCTTTTCACCTTCGTATTCATTATAAATGTGCATTATTTATTTTAAGCCACATAAACGCAAATACCATTTAGACAATGCTTTTCAAAGATTTTTTTTTGTTGATTGCAGTTAATTTCCGATAACGTTTTTTTAGCCGTTTCTAAAATAAACGTCCCATGGAAAAGTTAAAAAGAACTTGCTTAAACATTCACTAGCGTAATGGTACCGAGGCCAGCCACTGCCACTGCCCTGCCACCACCAGGCTAATACATCTGGCGTACTTTCAGTACAGGCTACATTTTATTTATTTTTACACAATGTGTTCAACGCTCCTTTTATACAAGGTTATTCTACGACGGGTCGACAGGGCCGTCATTGTTTACACTTCTCTGTAAATCTTATCGCACTTTGCCTACACATTGTATAAACAGTACATGCATAAACGACCTTCTCGATTGCCCCGTTATAAATAGCAAAGTACGCCGTATGTTATGAAACAACCATGAAATTACTGAACAACTCATACGGCACCGCACATAAAACAGTTTACTATTCTCTGAAATTTTGCACGGTTGTAAAAAACAAAGAGAAGGCTGAGCGGTGGTTACCTACTGTATGTTTTACACAAAGTTACGTTCTCGAAACCTAGATCCTCACTGTGACACGGTTTTTATTATCTGACGCGATCAATTCGTTGCCTAGAGGCATAGCAATCATACGCATATGATGTACAACTATAACGAAATGCGATAATGCTTTGTGTGTAATTTTAATGACTACACAATCAAAAAACAATTAAGATTATAAGGCCAACGCACTGTTGCTAGTATTGTCGTTCCATGACGTAATACGATATTAATATTTTATAACAGGAGCATTGTGGTATTATTTTTTAAAAATAACTGAATAACTACTAACTATACCACAACTTTAAGACCGCTTAAAAGAAATATAATGCAGAATATGTTGGATGCGGATGTTTAAGGGTGTAAGTATTTTGATTATCATGGCGGCAAAATACTGAATTAATATGTTCATAGTTTTTATTGCAAATATGTCATGTTTTTGGAGGAGTTTTTATTGTGCTATAACATAACCTTTAATAATAGCGCATTCGATTCTTGCATTACTCTTGTCTTCTCTGAGTATTGATGACTTAGCTACTCTACAAATAAAAAACCGAAACATGCACTAAAATATAGTTTATGTTCTACTGTTTGGTGTTAAGCCCTCTGAAAATGGAGTAAACATCGATACGGATTCGTAGTGAAGATTCCAATGAAAGAAGATGGAAGGGGAACTGATTTCAAAACATTAAGTGTCTTATACGAATCTCTGGGCTGGTTGTTGTTACCCTGGGAGTCATCATCGTCTAAACAGTTTAAACAGTCTAAATTTTAAAAATTAAATTCCATATATATATATATATATATATATATATATATATATATATATGGAATATATATATATATATATATATATATATGTATCTATATATAAATGAACCCCTATTTCTCTTGGTCACGGCATCTCGGTAAACGGCTGAACCAATTTCGCCAATTCTTTATTGTCGTGTTTGCTATTGTCAGGGGAAGGTTCTAAGGAAATAAAAAATAAGAAAATTCCCGCAACACTAGAAAAAATAAGAAAACTTACCCACCATGTTAATTTTTCAAATGTAAAGTTCTTAGTACTTTTGACAATATAAACTTTTCTAATGTAACCGGCGTTATGGCGATTGACGTAGCTGTGAATTTTTTGCAGGACTACGTCTATCAGGCAAGCCATAGTTTACTTATAAAAGTGTGTTTACACTTTCCAATGCCCCGGTTACAAACTGCAAAGCACCGTTATTTATAACAAAAGCCGTACGTGGCTCAGTTTAGCTGACTTCCTGTGACATGAGAACAATACATGTACACGAGTGTTACAGTCAGGAAGAAAAATAGATCATTTGCATTGAATGAGGTGACCCGTTTTGGGGCGTACGCTTACGATACAATAGTGAAACTTGTTTAAAACAGTACAATACAAATTACATGAGGTTAGGAAGAGGAAATATATGTAAATATATACATATGTATTACGTGGGTGTAGCAAAATGTACGAAGTTTTGTATCTTATTCAGGTGAAGCCAGTCAGATGAATCAGAAAATTTGGCAGATGAAGCCAGATATTAAGTTAATTAAGTATATTATGTACATAAACCTACTTGTCCTAACTGACAGATGCATAGCCTAAATATCTAGTACTACAAACTGAGCACAACGCTTCTTTATATAATATGTCACAAAAGTGGGCACTATTGACAAGCATTTTTGGAGATTCATCCCCTAAACAATTACTATAATTTTCAATTATAGTAAAAGTAGGTAGTAGTAGTAGGTAGAAGGTAGGTAAAAATTATATCGATGAAAGTTATTTAAAAATTAAAAAATTTTATGTTCGTAATTTGAAGATAACGTTTCATAGTTCGAACCATAGTTTTGTTTTGAGTTTTGGAATAAAATAATCTTGTCGGGTGAAACCGTAAGACAGAGCTCGTAAAATATAAATACGTGCTTGTTTATGTTTTGTATTAGAACTCTCTGTACAAGGTTTTTTTACTATAAGTATTATAGATCTCGTATTTTTGTCCCTAAAGGAATACTTTTTACAACTAAGTATCGCGATTGAATGAAGCTGATTTCTTGGTAGGTTTGTACGATAGAATTTGCCATATTGCATTAAAATCTAGAACTGGCTTTCGTGTAACTTACATATACACAAATCTCGAGATGCTATGTAATAATCGTAAGAAGTAAACCACTTTCATAAGAGTGTAGCAAATTGCAGACGTATTAATAGACAACATCAATCTCTTACCAGCGATATATAATTTTCAAAGAAAAGTGGGTCAGTGAGATTATGCTTAGCACTCATCAGTCACACTGCGATCACAATGCAATTAGAAAGCGAATTGCACAAGTGCCGTTCGCTGTGGCATCGGCACTATCAGAAGAAAGCGCGTCCATCGACGTAGGAAAGTTGAATCTGGAGGGGAGTGGGGGCCTGCGCGCACGCAGCAACAAAAGTGGTACACTTTCGATCTCGGCGCGCAGTGAGAGTTGTGCGAAAATGAAAGTAGTGGTGTCATTATGGTCCACTTTCCACGACGGGGTCAAGAACCTAGCTGGTTCTAAGCACGTTTGCAGTCAATTCTATGATTAGAACCTTACGTAGAAGGTGTGTTGTAATAGGAGATTATAGTACTCGGCTGTAGAAAAACAGACATAATTTGTTTCTTTGTAGGTATGTCATTGATGCACAATTTCTATAGATGTATTTGGTTAGAAACACGAAAAACCCAGTAAAATCGTTCCCAAATAACCTAAGCTTTAAATAAATGAGCTCCAACGGCCTGACCCGGTTGGCATACTTGTACCTTAATCCCATTAAACTTAAGTCTATAGTTACAAATAAGAAAAGTGTTCTCGTTTATGCCATCAAGAAAATTGGAACGGGTTTATGCAGCGCTCCATAATGAAGTCGGGAAAACTCTCGTTGCGAAAGAGGAATAATTCCAATGCACAGATTGTGATTTGGGTACTCCGGTGAAAAGGCTTTTGTTTTGAAAGTACAATAAAACAGGAAATAAACAGGTACATTTTTTATAAGAATAATCTTGAGTTCCGCGTTTTTAATCAAAAGAACCAGAAGTTGAAAAGATTTATACAAACCAAACCAAAGCCACGTAACTGTGATATTACGTGGCTTTCATGGGTAGCTACATATTATTGAGCTAATTGGAGCACTTAATGATCACATAGAGTTTTAAGATAAAGCAACTAAATCATTCTTTTATTCAATTGTAGCGTACAACTAAAGACGAGTTTCATTGTATAGGTATTTCATTATTGTAATAAGGTCTGTTTAGCTAGGCACGGCAGATATAACTAGACTTTATTTGCTAAGAATGTCTAATATAGGGCGCTCTATCTTCCACAATTATATAAAAGTAATGAAGTCGGTTAAAAAGGACCGCACTAGCACCATGAGTGACCGTGATTAGTTAGGGAGTGTGATCATTTTTTTTTAAACTTAGGCGCGGTTTATATTGCTTACTACAAACTATTAACAGATATATAATATATTGTCTTATATGTGTTCAATAACAGAATGCTTTTTTCTTCTTTTTTATGTTTCCCGTAACAACGAAAATTCAAACAAATACGACACATAAGAAAAAAAATTCGTGTTACGTTGATTATCACAATGAGAAAGAAATGTGTATACAACAAGCGTCAACAGTGATTTACCTCTATTGGAGGTATTCTGTGCGACTGAAACCTAGACGTTATAAAGATGGCAACTATCGTACTCACCAATTCGTACTAGCCAGCGTGTTCACTTTTAGACAATACAATATGCTTATTATTCATAGACATATTTGGCTCAACGAATCAGCATTGCAATTCAACATGGCAATGCTGCTAGTATTAAGGCCACGCTGCCAGCTGGTAGCGGTATTGGAGTTATCTATAGGCTGACAATAGCTAGTGGATAGCTCAAATGTTTTTGTAGTAGCTGTAGTATTGTAATTAGTTATTAGTATTTTATTTTAATAAAGGCATCGGTCCATTGTGTAGACTTCCGCATGCAATATCAGTAGTAGAAACATAATTGCAATGGATATGTATGTATTATTAAGTGGTGACAATATTATCGAGTTGATCGCCTGTTAAGTGCAATGTCTGCTCTTGACATTTTCACAGTAACGGTGAAAAGATAGCTTTGTGTTACATTTTATTGCATACTTCAAGCCTAGAGAGTTCTTTTGCTGGTCGTTATAGTGTCTTTATTTGCCTCGAATTATTACTGTTATTATTACGCTTTATTGACGTCACAATCGACAATTGCCTCGTAACACTTGTATGGAAGGCTAGTTCGGAATCTTAAGTGAAGAAAGAGCATTTGCTAAAGCAACCTGTCACTCTCTAAAAGTTTTAATTATCACCCGTAATGAATAACTTTTAATAAACGTAAATTTTAATATTAAGTCAGATATGTTCAGAAGTACTATTTTTAAAATTGCCCATTGTTATATGCCTATTAAGACAACATAATACCAATATTTTATATATATGTACCTATTTTTGTCCAAAGGCTGGAATCGTGGTAGCAGTAACACATAGAATCCTAGTACTGCTACCAACCATATCTAGGTAAAAACAGATAAAAAGTTCAAACTAAGTATTTTTATTTTTATTTCCTTATGTATTCAGTTATAATTCCAACATCATTTTAATTTTATCTAGTGAATTTTATATCTAGTATTGTTCTGTAATTTTAAATAAACTGTATATTATGGTATATGTATGTATGTAGCATTGTATGCGTTTATTGTAATCCCACCTACACTAATTGTACTATTAGAGATTGCAATAAAGTTTTGAATTGAATGGGATTTATATCTTTAATTACAAATGTTTTGTGAATACTTAGGATAAGTACGATAAGATATTTGTATTGAGTAATAATGAATAAATGAAATACAATATTATTTAAAGTCATAGTAGAAACTTTAGTTCGGCAAAGATGTGGAACGAAGGTAGTCGGGGGAGGTGGTCGACCGCCAGTGACGTCAGCGTGACCTGATGCTGCGGCCCGCCTGACCTGATGCTGCATGTTATATGCACACATTATCAAATGTATTTGTCCTAAAAGAAATGGGTAAAAAATCAGTTGTTTATTTGGTGACTGTTGACATCGTTTTGTTGAATGACTCCTCACTTTGTCTGTCTGTAAAAACGTTGTTATTATAATTTATCTATATTCTAAAATCCCGATCGTTATATGATTCTGAAGTAGTTTTAAATGTTATCAAAACGATATTTGGGGTAGCTAGGATCATGGCGTGCTAATCTGGCGGTCATGGTTTCTGAGCTTTTCCGATGGTCATTTATCAAAATGACGTATTCATGCCGTCTATTTTAATCGTATCGATTTTCGTGAAGGTATCGTAAGTTAATATTGTAGTTACGAGTATTTCAACTGCATATTTTTATAGTTAGTTTATTGCAGTTAGGGGTTTAACAGGTGGCGATGACATTACAGATCTTGCGGATGTTTACAGGCAAGGGGCGGGAAAAATTCTGATGCGTATTGATTTAAAATATTACCAAAATATGCTTTACAGATAACCTGTTAACTAAAAAATACATTGTAACAATATTTTTAGCCTTTATTATTTCTTTCTTTTGGTGTGACATACGGTTTAAGTACAATACAGTTGATGTCAAAATATTTTGGTATTAAACACACACGGAATATTGGTATGGAGATAGTTTAAATCCTGGATTAACACATACGCTACTTTTCATCCCGTAAATAATTGCTGTTTCCGTGGAATAAGCATATAATTCAAAAACTTCTGTTACTCCTTCACGCTCAAACGGCTGTATGGATTTTGTTGAAATTTAGTATGCAGATAGGTTAGACCCTGGAATAACACATAGCTTACTATTATCCCGGAAATAGTATACTTCCCGTGGGATAATTGAGGTAGCGGGAAAACCGTAATCCATCGCGTGTGAGACTGCGGGGCGCAGCTACTAATTAAATAGTTTCTATATTAGTATTGTTTAGTTTTTGAATCTCTTGATATACGGTTGGTGTAAGGTTATAGAATATAACAGAGATGAAAGTAGGTGATTACCGCCTGTGACGTCAGCGCCATCCCAGGTCGTATGTAACCCGAACTTTGACCTAACAGTACCTATTTTATTTGAGTTAATTGATAAAATAAAAATAGGTACTGATTTCATTATGTAACGTAAAAATAATAATGCATACTTGCTGCCACACCCTATTTAACACAAAGGAATACTGGTCAGATACTGGTTCAAATTCCGATAATTCCTAAATTTTTTAAATATTTCCGACATTTACTGGAAAGATCGAGCTCCTGAAAAGGAAACCCTTGTATTGTACTGATATCTATACCTTTATACTAATATTATAAAGAAGAAAGATTTGTATGCCTGTAACGGATAAACTCAAAAACTACTGGACTGCTTTCAAAAACTTTCATCATTAGAATTTTACACTATCTCTGAGTAACATAGGCTATATTTTGTTTAGGCAAGGAAAAAATATGGCTCATTACTAAAACTTAATCATGTAACCGTGCGAAGACGTGACGGACAGTTAGCTAGTCATTTATGAAACTTTACTTCAGGATGTGCAATAATGAACAAAGCAAGACTTTTTAAATTAAATAATACTTCCTCATAAACATTTGTATATGCGTCATGCTTAAATACTTTAGCTTCAATGTCGTATGACTCCTACGTTAGTGAGTATAACCGATTTTTATTATCTACTATACTATTACTACTATATACTATACTATATACGATTTTCGCTTTAGTCAGATCTGAGTCTGTGTTTTCGCACACATATAATATGGGCATCTTCAATTTAAGAGTGAACATGTATCTTCTAGGCAGGTGTGAGTTATCGTAGACCATATACTGAACATAAAAAACTGACCTTCATATATTGATACTGAAACGAACTCAATTTCATTTGAGAAACACTTGTTTAATTCGGCTATTCACATGTGGATAATTTCCTGCATATTTTGTTGGCAATGATTTGAAGGTTAAAGTTAGATTTTTAAACATTTAGCCTTTGCAAATATCGGCCTTGCAGATGTCAATAAATTCAACTGTTTTTTGCCGTAATGGGAATCCAAAAGGTACTTAGAAACGAGTTATTAAAAAAGTGGAGTTAATGACAATATTAGGTAATACCTGATGTAATATTACGACAATAAGTTTGATTGCTGTGAAATCAATTATTGCACCAAAGCGGTTTTTGAAAAAAGTCTCATTCTTTGGACTCTGTGGAACATATTTATTCTGTTTAATAAAACAGTGCCATATTACAACCAGCAACGCCTTATTCGGTCGCTACTACTATACTTCTATAAGTAGCCGATAGGCATTTTGGACTGATCACATTCGTGTTTTACATTTTGTCCTTTATTAAAATAAAATACTAATCACTAATTACAATACTGCAGCTACTAAAATAACATTAGAGCAATAACTTTTGTTGCCTTAATAAGAGAGTCCTACATTCATTAACAAATTTATCTATGTTGCAACTGAATAACATTTTACTATGATATGATATCGTACAGAATTTGAGTAATTGAAACAACTTAAACGCGGCAATTTTACGCTCTCGTCTCGAAATGTCGCAAATAATGCAAATTCATAGCTGCTACATTAACAGCACACAATGCGTCATAGAAACTCGCGTGCAATCTGCGTACGAGTAGTAAAAACGCATTATTTTACAGCTGGCAATAACGCGCGGGCTCCTAGTAGACGGATAATTGGTTGCCTTGGCCTATTAACTCTCTCTGAGTAACCGATTCGCCAATTCTAGATTTAGGTATTCAGTTCACGAGGTTGTTTTGGAAGCTTCTGATTTAGAACTTATTTCGCCACAGCTTCAGCAGAAACTTCAAGGGTTGACTGGGGGCTTTATACTATACAATTTGTTAAACTATTTGTCGACTGTTGACCACAGCGTCCATCAATAGATTCATTTGACTTCAATGTAAGATATTAATCATATGTTATCGATTAAAAATTACTTAAATAATGTTTTTTATACAAGTACTTATATAAAAATAGTATAACGTTAAATTTAAGACTCAAATTTGATCATACATCATAGAAAAATAGTATTAACACATAATTTTAATTATAGCTCATAGCTTGCCAGGATCGAAAGGAAAATAAACTTTACTTAAATAGCAACCGAAAGTATTGGAGTTAGAAATCAATTTGCTCAACTATTTTACACACTTGACATAGCAAGGCCGTTATTGTGTCTGAAACCAAGGCTTCTTATAACATAATTAAATAATAGAAAGTGAATGAGAGTGTCCAAAAATAAACATGACTTTTTCTTGTTAATTTTATAGATAGCGTTTAATCGCTATTTCGCATGATAAAAGACTATGCAGGCGTAGGCTAAATCAAAGACTACAATATTGCGAAGGCTAATTCGCGCTATACCTAGAATGATGACTGGTTGTTCAGGACAGTTGTTAAAACTTTGGCGGTGGTAGCGAGCTAGGTAGATTCATGCAAACGACCAACCAGCCAGAGCCCGTTAAATTGGGAGCCAACTCATACTCGTCCAGGAACATATACATATATGCATATACATTTCTTGTCATAATAATTATAAATTATGTTTATATACTAGTGCATAAACGAAATGGTTTATGCTATGGTAGGAAGAGATAAAACAAGGGTGCTTTAAGTGGATAGTTAGGGGCGGGCGGCGCGTAGCCCGTCTACGCGAGGACGCCCTACGAGGCTGGTCTCACGGGCGGCGCGGCGTAGAGACCGCTCGCGCCATTCGCGCTGACGCCGCCGCCGGCCGCACGCGTTCTCCCGCGCCGGCTAATGCGTCTCCCGTGCGACATGACTGTGACGGAGTGCATCCACTCGGACCCCAACCATGGGGACCAGCTGAAGAACCCGCATCCCGACGACTCGGAACTGCTCCTCGGCCGAGTCCTTGCAGGTAAGCACCGATCAGCTGATCGTGACAGCTGCCTTCGCCCATTGTTTACTGCTATGTGTGAACACTCGGTTCAGTAACCTTTATTTGAACTTACCCTTCTGCATTCTATCTCACAGTGTAATTAATTCAAATCGTTAATTACTACTAGAATTGTAAGTTCACGCACGTTTTGTTTATTTCTGATGTGCGATGGCAGTCATCCGGTGTCGTAAGTAAATGTGTTCGTCGATGTTGATGCTGTGTGTGGTGTTGGATAACAGTTGTGATAAAGGGACGTAAGAATGTCCTTTTCACTTTCTTGTGGAGTAGTAGGGTTCCCGCACCGCCCGCACCGCCCCCCGCTCGCGCGCGTTCGTATCTGGGTCAAGCGGAGTTCGTTGCCCTCGGCCTTCCCAACTATATTCGACTTCGCTAATAATCACAGTCTCCGCCCGCCCCACACCGCACACCCGCGACCCGCGCAGCCCCACTACAGAGACGAACTTAGACTAATTGCTGTTTTGTTTGCACTTTTAGGTGACCCACATTAACATTTCAATGTTACTTTTAAGATAATGATAACAAAAATCCTGGCGTAGCGCGTCGGAGTTACAAATATTATTTATGGCACTTTAAAAAAATATATGGGTCAGTTTGGGAGTCATTATCACATATTTATTAGCGGGATTACATCATAGCTGAGGTGGCTACTAGCTAGTTGATTCGATAATAGATAAAGTTGTGTAGATATGAATTACACAACAATTACTGAATTACTGATTGCATTACCCGCAATTGGAAAGAGGAGCAAGTGAGTCTCTGCTTTCGGCATCACGGTCGAGTCGAGTTTCGCAAGTTGAGCCCATCGCTGAATGCCATTTTATTTTGGAGGCCGCGCGCGCTCCGAGGGCCCGCGGTCAACGGCCCCGTGCGCTATCTAGGTCGCCTCAGAATAACCTAGCGCCGATACTCTAATAATAATCCGCGTGAAGCCTTGACTATACAATCGTCTCGCTTCCACTCGCGACACTTCAGCACATATAAACGGTGACAACATTCATTTCGCAAGCTTACTCCATTCTGTAGGCGCAGCAGATGCCTAGAAATATATGGTCGTCTCTTTCTATACTGTAACGTTAGGCGGACTATGCAAGAAAGATAGATGATACTAAATTTCAGTATGGCTGATTTGGTACACATTCTTTTACATAATAGCTTCAGCTTAATACCATAGACCAATATACTACAAGTATATATATACAATACAATACACTAGACTACTTGTACAATTATCTTACCCTAATATTACGGAACAAAAACTTAAAATCACTTGCTTGTTCACTTGAGCTAGTAGTAATGTCTGTATAAACTGTGTAATACATAACATAACTTATCAAACTAAGTATATATATATTTGTATATAACTTATATTTTCTATAATTATATGTTATACTTATAAGTTGCCTTGTAACATAATTATTTTAGGTACTAAATAAATAAATGAAAATACTGTATAAAATATGTACTGCATGAAATGCAAAAGATATATATATATATGTGCACACATATTTTATTATATTGATATAATTGCCTAATAAAATAATTATATAACTTCGCCACCCTTTGTAAATTTTGCCAACTATTTCCGTAATATAAATACCATAGTCATAAAAATGATATCAATATTTGTTACAAGTAAACTGAAAATAAATATATTTGTCAAAAGTGACCTATAAAAAAATCTTGATCTAGAAAAGTGAAAATCCGGTTATATTTAAGTTAATGTATAATATACACTCAACGCAAATCAATTAATTCGTGCGTGTATACGTATATATATATATATATATATATATATATATATATACGTATATATATATATATATATATGTGTGTGTGTGTGTGCTATTTTTATTAGGCTTGAAACTGTAGCTAGATATATTAGGTATTGAAATCGAAATAATCGTGTTGCATACGGGCGACGGCGGGCGGCCGCGGCGCGGCTAGTGACGTACGGCTAGTGAGCGAGGAGTGTGCGGCGCGGGGGGAGAGCGGTAAGCGCGCGGTATTGCGATCAAGGCCCCGAGTTCGTTCACCCAGCCCGCAACTGGGTCACACCCCACACACAAAATAACTGTTTAAATCACTCTAAATCCGAGCCTGTAACTTCACTGTATGTAGGTAACCTTAATTATGCTATTTTAGGAGCACATTTTTGTTGTCTTAAATAAATTCTATGAATGTGACGAACTTGGCTTACATAAACACGAACGTCCAATAAAAGTGTTTATTGTAAATAGTTTCAAAATGATACTATGTCACGAACATCTTAATTCAAATGAGATTAACAATTCACTATGATCAATTGATCACCGTAGTGCTGTATTTTTGATGAAATTAGCTTCAGACACGTTATTTGAACATGTTTTGTTGAAAAAAAATCGTTAGGTGTAAAAGCAGGTTTATGTATTTTTTAGGTAAAATTTAAACACATTAATGTACTCGGAAACTATTTTCAGTTTCATATGCCACTTTTAACTCAATCTATATTGACGAACTGCCCTCGACTCTCTCTGGCTATATAACTTCTCACTTGTTTACATAAACATAATGCAAGGCATTAAAACATTCAGTGACTTGGTACAAAATGTCAAGATTTTATTCAGGTCACCAATATATACTAAGCATGCGTCATATTGCCTTAATATCTCATAGATAAACTCTTCAGAAAATATGTTGTATATTTATGCTTCTTTACTTATAATTCCCCGAATCAGATAAATTATTATTTATTGCACTGTAACATAATATCTGGAATATAATAACACTATGTTCAACAATAACACATTTTTTATAATATATATAAAAAACACTAAAAGGAGTGAAGTTAGAGAAAAGTGTATACATATATGACAGTCGTTTGGTTTATGTGCAAGCGATTATAAGATTATCGTTTGTAATATTTTAGAAGCGAAAAATTTGGAGTAATGTAGTTTTTTTACCTTCCTGCGCTAGAAGGAAGGTTATGTTTTTCTAGTGTATATAATGTATTTTAGCTTCACGAGTGTCGTTATAATTTGTCTTGCTAGTGAGAGCAACGCTGGGATAAGAGATTCAAAATTTCACGCTGTCTCGTTTCGTGTTTTTTAATAATTCAATGTTTTAAGTCCTCGTGAACCCAACCTTTTTAACCGAGTTCAAAAAAAGGAGGAGGTTCTCAATTCGACCCGAATGTATTTTTTATTGTTTTTTATTTTATTTGTGTTTGTTACCGCATAACTCCCCCCGACTGGGTGAACCGATTTTGATCGTTCTTTTTTTATTTGAAAGCTGGTGCTTCCCGTGTGGTCCAAGGTTACAAGTCAAAAACTGAAAAATGCGTGCTTATACCTACACGATATTATAGTAGCGGGTGAAGACATCGGTGAACGCTACACCACAATGACAATTGATCCCATGAGTAACAAAGGTCACAAAAAAGAGTAAAAAAAAATTTATTAAAAATGGAACCGACTTCAACACTCAAAAGTATAAAATAACAGACTTCGACTAGACAAGTTACTGTTATTTTGTTTTTTTGAGTGTTGAAGTCGGTTCCATTTTTTGGTAAAATTTTTATTTGTGGTATCGATTTATTAGGGTAGGAATATACAACTACCGTATTTCGTAGAGCTTTAGTCTTACGTAGAGCGTAGACTCCGTAGGACTTGAGTTCTACGGAGGGTAGGGGAGCGGGGGACGGAGTGGGCGATGAGGAGCGCGGTTGGCGAGCGCGGGAGCGAGAGGCTGCCGGGTCGACGGCCGCGCCGCCCTGACCTCAATCTATCTGCGCTCGCGTCATATCGTGCACTACGACAGCCATCATGTACGGAGATAATCCGAGGATATTTCTTTTTTTCTCTAAACAAAAACCCATACTTTTTGATTATCACTTTTAAATAGTTATATACTAAAATTATAGCACATTTTTATAAATGTGTCATGTTCTAATGAATTAAAGCATGTTAAAATTATTTATCCAACATTGCATAATACGTTTTACACTTAATCTTATCCTTTATTCTAAAAGATGGAATGCTGTGGTATTCTACACGATATTGGTTCTAAAACTTGTTTTTCGCGAAGTCCGCAAAATTAAATACGGATGGTTACTGTACTCGCAGATCTCGCATCCCGAACGGCACACTCAGCGGAAAATACCCATATCTTTCAACACTGAACCAGCGCTCGAAACTCTGAATACCTACATACTTTCGACACGCACTGACATTGTTTCACACAATTAACAAAATTGCTTTACAATTTGTAGCCAGTTCAAAAGTACGCAAGATTTTGTAAAGGTCTAAGATAGAAGTTACTCCTGAAATGAAAATAATACACATATTCTACCGTGGGGTACCGGTCTAGAATTGTACACCCCTATCTCTACCCGTGGGTGCTGTATGAGTCGGCTAAGGATTCACGTACCAGAAGGTGGCCAGCAACGCCTTCTGCGGATAAAATCTCCGCCTTCTGCGGGCAAACCTCCTTTCCTAATGACACACATAGAAGACATGGGGAGGCCTTTTTCCAGCAGTGGATGTTCCATGGCTGAGATGCCATATTTTAATTTGGCACAGTCGGGAATAAATTATTGATTTGCCGTTTATATTAAATCAGACTTTCGAGGTTTTTTTACATCCAATATGATTAAACTAAGTATTCATTACATGTACAGTTAAAAGCATCGTACAACTTGCGGTATTTGTTAAACGCATGACCAAAAAAGCGACAAGTGTGCCATCGGCCTTACTCAACGATGAATCCGCTCCATGTAACCATGTTTTTTATATTGGCGTGATATTTCTCTTCTAACCCGCTAACCTACCAGACTCTAAAACTGTCGACCATTGTATTCGTTACCTCATTTTTTAGACCAATCTTTTAATATTGTCAATAATTCGATTGCACAGTTTTTTATGCGAGTAGGTCATGACTTGGTACAGTAAACTACATTGGTGCAATAAGGTCTTGTAATTTCTTAGTAAACAGTTAATAAATATCATATAAAATCTTACGTGAATGTATTTACTTGTAAGTGTATATAAGAAAACCTGAAGAGTGTGAGTTAAGGATCATGATTACAAAGGAAAAGAGGATGTGTTCTACTTTAAGTACAAAAAAGCATAAAGAAGTACTAAGACGAATTTTGTCTCCCCATAAAATCAAAATAAAAATAATTACAAAAATCTCAAGATTTCATCAGATCTCAGATCATTCAGATCTAAAATAAATATACTTATATTGTACCTAATATGTAATACACACAAAAAGATCATTTACGCGTAATGCAAGGAACTTTACCGCTTTTAGTTATTTGCCCGAGCTCTTTGTTACGTCATGGATTCTCACTGTGGTATTGTCAACTTTAACCGAAGGTTATGTTTGTAAAGCTAGCGTTAAATGTATGTTATTATATCACCACGGCCTCGCGGAAATAGGCCGAGATTTTACAACATGGACACTTGAATATGAGTAATCGTTGAGCACGACATAGACCACAGCACGCAGTGGATAAGTAGATGATTAGCCTTGGAAATATAGCGGCTTTTGAAGAAGAAACAAGCATACATTCCCATTTTAAGTTTTTTAAATCTGAAGTTATTTCATTACAACCCCCTACATTCCTAAAACCGTCTTGCACCACATAAATTATCAGAGATCTTCGTCTGATCTAAAATTAAATCATAATTTTTGCTAGTAAATTTGTAATTTGATCACTAGCAAAAATCTCGGATGATTTGATTGGTACAAGTGGGCCCTAAGATTACTTTTGGCTTGATATACTATTTTACAGGCTACTGAACTAAAAGTGAAGAAAAGTACGAAATATTTTAGTCTTTATATATCTGAGTGGCACTAATAAAACATATTACGAGAAAGTAGGGACATCATGTTATGAATTATAATATGTACCTATAACTATTGAGATTTTCAAGTCAAACCTTAGTAAACGTACCTCCGACGATGATTAAGCCTAGTAGGTCACGTCATGAGTCAGTGTTGCTGTTGACCCAGATGCGGCAGGCTGTATCGTGCTCTAAATAGCCCCGGAGTAGGTTAGGGAGCGGGGTCAACGACCTCAGGCTTCGCTACCCCTGCTGAACCTTCCGGGTCATCCGACACTTGTGCCGAAAGACTCGTGTATAAATTTACTGTGGAAGTGGGTTCACGGCTTCGCTAGTGAGGAATTTATACACAGAGACATAAAAATAGATTGCCATATAATGAAACCGAAGACGTCACTTACATAATGCTCGTGTAATTGTATTGATTTTAATAGATTGAGATATTGACGATATTAAATTTGAAAATGTGAATGAAGACAAAAAAGCATAAAGACCTACACATAAAATTAAATGTTATGTTATTCATTGTTACGCTTATACGTGAACCAAACGAATGTAATAATTGAAACCAGATTGAAACCAATAGATGTCTGCATAGAACGCCATCTCGCGTCGAGTAGGGCGTTCACTGTAAGAACGATAGATGTCGCTAGCTTCCTTAAAATGACGTCGCATCATTGTAGCAAACTATCTGTATATTACTTGAAGAAGTTTTGTGTTTCTGAATGTTTTTTTTCTTGAATATATGTAATTAATTATTCAATGTGTTATCAATTACCATAAGTAAATACTAAATATTTGTTTTAATTTTACCTGGTGGTTGGCTTTTTCGACACTGTCTGAAGCCAATATGGCCTCAAAAGACTGCCAAATTATAGTTATGTTTCACCCAAACAAAGTCAATCAAAGTATTAGAGGGGCATTTTGGACAGTTAAACCTGGCGGTTTCTAAAGGGTTGGTTCCTGCAGCCCTTCCAATAAAGTTATATCTGTATAAATGGGTACCATTGTATAGTGTGTGTTTATGTCAACAATGCTCCTTATTAGCCACAGCCGAACAAATGGACAGTCATGTCACTTATTTACAGAACACCAAAAATGTTCTTATAGTTTAAACACTAATGTTTTTAGTATGCATTGCTGTGCTATATTACAACATTACTTGAGTATAATAAATTGCGAAGCAATATATAACATATGCGGTTTATATCATTGAAATATAATGTTTTTATTATATTGTAAATATGCGTGATTACATTTTTAATTATAAAAATCTTAAGGAAATGTTCATAGCTTTATAATTTTTAAGACAGTTTTAAGTGTTTATATACCATTTGCTTAACGATTGAAAGTAAGGAATAGTTTTTATCCCACAAAATGTAGCTTATCGATGTTTTTAAAGTGTCATGGAGACTTAGGCACATAGCACAGCCATTAGGTACCAAATAAATCGCTTCTTGGTACCCAACGGCTGTGCGGTACAATTATTGTTTATGGCAACACCTTAATTGTGGGCTAATGCCCACAATTAAGGTGTTGCCATAGTCCTAATTTTCAAACAAGTCTGAATACTCCAGCGCTACCGAGCTGCCACTGCCGGAAAAACCACCTGGTCATCTTATCAAATAGGTTTCAGAATACATAATATATTTATTGCATATAACTGTGTACATAAGATGGTCAAATTTACAATTACAATTTCACAATGAATTAAAGAGAACATATTAATAAATAAGATTTATTTATAATACTGACAACTTGCCAGAAGGGAGGGGTATATGTTTTTTTCTGAGTTACCGTAAAACTCCGTTATTTATGAAACAATTCGTTTTTTTTATTAGATATTAGTAAGAAACACAGGAAAATAATTGGTTATGAACGTATAAATTTAAATTTTATTCGAGTGTCGTTTCAGAGAAAATTCATTTCAATATTAAATCATATTAGTATCGTATGAGAACTTATAATAGAAAAAGCTCGTTCGGCTTTAATGAAGCCGGGGTTCTGTTGGTATATGTGTTCTGTAGCCAGGGTTGGAGTGGGTGGCAAGGGGCAGGGGGCAGGGCGGGAGAGAGGCGAGATGGCCGTGAACTCTCGCGAACCCTCCGCTCCGACCACACTGATCACATTTCCCGCCTAACATTATTCGCCAAATAGAATGCCGATGAAATCTCTTTACTTCTCGTAGCTTCTCTGAATTACAAAAATAAACGAGCTGCTTACCTACTTCTATTCAGGAACAAGCACTCGAAGTTATTGCATTATTATACTTGTTTCAACAATGTCCCTTAGAGTGAAAATAAGTTAATTAGTACATTCTTTACGTAATTGACTTATAAACTATATACCATATCAGCTACTGATACGGAGAGTCTGTCATTATTAAATGGTATTCTTCATATAAAATAAAGTACCCGCGACATGTTTATTAGAGGGTAGAAATTCAAAAGTCAAAGGTTATTTTCTCGAAGTAGTCATTAATTTAAAGTGTGTAGGTTGAAGAAGGGAGCACCTAGTAAGGGTAGTCCATTGACGTCACGAGGGCGCATGCGCGGTAGCCGCCCCACGCGCCCGTCACGCTCGTTGTCGGCACGTTTCGCGCCAAACCGAGCCGAGTCGCGCGCCGATCATAACCTAACTTTCTTAGGCCTGACAAATATTTTCTTGTATATTTGATTCAACAAATGATGGAAATTAAAAGTGAACTGACGCTTCAACCGCCGGACATGTCAGGTAAGTTGAACATTTATACACATTCTAATAAATATCTCATTTCAATATTTTGTAATAAATTGAACTTGATTCCTGACAGGTCAATGAACTTTGTCCTTTCGTGGGTGAAGCGTTAAAATACCTACAATCTTTTTTATTTTGGTTGTTCCAAGTATTATTAATAATTTCAGGCGCTTATGTGCGCTTACTGTGTGCTTTTATTGGTGGATTTAGGATAGTAGTACATACCTAACATACTTTTGTCAATATTTACGCGCCTGTGGCCATGACACTAAAAATAAAAACAGGCGGGCCTAAATACTTTCTTCTGTTTCTTCAAATGTTCACCGTGTCAGATTCTCTTGTACTTATTACATTTTTAGGATTAATGGGCCTTGCTACTTACGTTACTGCCACTCTATTGGCTGACGGAGAAACTAGAAGAAGGAAAGACAAATAGGTACCTGTACCACACAAAATGGCGTCCAAAGAGAAATGTCTAAATGAAGTATAGGTTAATAAAAAGAATAAAATTACTAAAAAGCCGACTTAATAAAAAGAACAATGATTTATTTCCAAAGCATAAGTAGATGTTTAAATAATCAATAATTAGAAAAAAAAAACCTAAAAATAATGTGATTTTATCACGTCGACCCGTTGGCTATATTGTTAATAAGACTTTTCTTTAGATTCTTCATTTGTCATGAATGCATAAACGAATTCAGGCTGAAACTTTCCAGCCGCTATTACTGTAGTGCTCATCTTAGGCACTAACACATACATTATCTATATCTTGTTAATAGCTTTACAGAAATAACACGATTTTAAAAATAGCTTATCCATATTATTTGTAAGTTGGGATAAAATAACAATTTATGGTCTCAGGTTGTTGCGATGCATCTGGTTAGTTTGCGCGCTGCACCTTAGATTTAAAATATCAAATGATCAAATATCAAAATAAATAACGGGCAGGATTCATTATTAAAATATATTTTCAGAGCACCAATCAACATATAAACACTAGCGAATCCACCTACGGAGTAAAATTGACCATTGTTTGTTGATATAGTAGAGTAAGTACTATTAAACTATGGTACATTTGATATAATATCTATCAATGGGTACAGTGATTCTCACTTATTCATATCATTCATACACGTCAATAATTAGTAATCATTAAATATTTATAAACGTGATTAGCAACATTTGTTTAACAATCCTACTAATATTATAAATGCGAAAGTTTGTGTGTATGATTGTTACTTCTTCACGCTCGAACGGCTACACCGACTTCGATGAAGTTTGTTATGGAGATAGTTTAAAACCTGGATTAACAAATAGACTACTTTTATCCCGGAAAAAGTATAGTTACCGTGGGATAATTATAGTGGTAGCGGGATAACCGTAATCCACGCGGGTGAAACCGCGGGGCGCTTTTAGTAGTATCTTAACCTAAGTGCAAATATTCAAAGATACATTGCGTGTACATGATTTTGTAAGTAGATACACAATAATAAACTAATTTTGATGCCCGTTACATAGCGAGTCAAAGAAGTATGCATTATTAAAATACCTTAGGTACACACTACCTGCCTACGCTTGTTATTCTTATAGAACATTTGTTTGCTTCGGAATATTTTATCGTATATCATAACATAAAACTCATACAAACGACATAATACTTATACCGAAATATTATGCAATTCATTCTTGTTTGTGTCACTAGTGCCATAAAATTATAGTACTTACTGTACTACTACTGTTACTGTGTAGTAACTATGGTACTGTATACTATTAATTAGTAAATGGTACAAAATGCACTCGGTAATATTTCTGACTTTGTTAATACAACCTCTTGTAGACAATACTGATATCGTTCTATCATACAGTTGGAAATCGATTGTATAGTTATACAATAGTAATCATCATAGTCACTTGAAGCCTGGGATGTTCACTAGAACACTTGCTCTTCCTTATCTCATAGGTCTCCCTACAACATGGGCCTCGTCACCTCATTTCACTAGCACCATTAAAATACAGGCATCACTAACACATAGTTACACACAACGATATTATATGTTTATATGAGGTAGATGTCGCACAAGCGCGCGGAAACTGACGCGGCAAAATTAAGTCAATTGTAGTAATTTTCATTATGACGCGTATTTCAAGCGCAAGTCTAAACATATAGCTATCCTATTCTATATTATTTGTACCGTATTATCTGTCGCAGTAAGCATGCTTATGTCGTAAGGGAACAAAATCTGAGCACCGAGCAGTATGAATATACGTCATCTTTAGTAAAACATCATTGGTTACACATTAGTGACACTGCCACGCAATGGTACAAAATATGATACTCGGTAGATATTTTTTCCTTGTATATCCCTTATTATCAATCGAACACAATAATAGAATCGACCAATTTAGAACTCGTTTGTGTCACCAGATCCATTTAGACAACTACGAGCACTCCGACGTATTCAGACTCCTTTTTCTCCTTGTACCATACAAGAAATAATCGGACACAAATTTTTCATTATACTCGTTGGATTGACAAATTCTATAAAGAGTGACTATCGACAGTAAAACCTATGGTGATAGGACTGAATGATAAAGGACGCTCAAATATTTATAACAGCACGACAACACGAATTTAGAGTCCTATTATCAGGAGTATTATTAGATATTAATGATTAGATTATTAGGCGTATAATAAGGCAATATAACATTGAACTAAATAATATATTTATTAGTATATTTACCCTATATTTCGGACCAACTGTTCTCCTACTATAATATGTATATTCATCTGTCATAACAGTCTCAGCTTCACGCCCTTATTCTGATTTAGATTCGGACCCCATAGCCAGCATGAGAGTAGTTTACTGCTAAGCTCTGCACCAGATAAAGCGTTTGTTGCCGGACTCTGTACATTATGCATGAAATTAACTACCCTCAATTATCTTCTCTTATTTTACATATTCGGTGCCGAAATGTCCTACAATGACGTCTCGCTTCCAATATATTGTGCATTTTCTCCGCTAACTTAGTCATCATAACTTAACCTATGTTATGTAATTGGAGTGTTTTTTCGAAGTCCATTAATTTTTTTTATTAATTCATCTCGATGAAGTCACAGTCTATCTGTCTAAAAATAAATTCCACGCATACGTGATTAATATTTCATTATATATCAATATTTCATTATACTATAATGTGCTAATCTTGTAGTGCATAATTTATATTTTTACTTTTTTACTTTTACTTATTCTTAGGAGATGCAATATTTGGTAATGCAAAGATCAGCCTTAATCAATAGCCCAATAACGTGATAAAATGGGACAATTGTAATTTGTACAATGTAATAAACAGAGGGTGAATTGACAATGATTATAAGGTAAAATTGCATATCCTACTTCCGTCAGTTCCCGAGCGTTAAAAGGCTGCAGTATGAAGTAGGCGTGCCGGGGTCTCGGTCGCGGTGCGTGTAATGACTCAGGCGCATTTAGACCGGAACAGCGCCTGTTGCCTCACCGTGCACCCTGCTCTGTCACCGGTCACCTCACTCCAATGCACCTATGCATATTCCATTTTAATGCCACCGATATCCGTTCCACTTTTACGACCATGCCGCCAGTGCAACACTATCCTGCATGCCAACAAACTTGTATTGAATCTATCAATTCCAATTAGAACACTCTTTGTATTCTAACTTATCATACTTTCACACATATCATCGTAAAAACCATCAATACTATTACGAGTAACATCCTAGATTAGATAACATCTCGTAACTAGGTTGAGGAGCATGTAATACAGGAAGATGATATGAGCGCGCTCGTTTATATTTTTTGCTAAGACAGAAGAGTTCTCAAATGAGTACACAGGATTCCGCGCCGACGTTTCAATCTCCTCAGTTCTGAAAGTGTTCCTTTCAAGTAAACTTTTTTATGTAAGCCTCAGAGGCGCCCCATGCCACTTCACATAGGAAAAAAATAGGAGTGTTTGTCGGTGTGCGTGTAGTACGTGGCACTATGAGTATGTACGTAGAGAGTGCATCGCTCCCGGGCGCCGGTGTCGTCGCACCGCATATAGGCCAGTGCACGCGAATGCCCGGACCCCCCCGCCGCGCCACCCCTCCTCCCTGATGCACTACGCGATTTTCCATTTCCATCGTGGCTGCTCGCTAATTCCAGCGATCGCTTAGCTTGGCCAGTCCAATGTCGTAAGGTGGAGAAATTTCTCAGTCCTTTCTCTGCGATGACGTCTTCCGGCAAAGGGCGTTCACAGTCCATTGAGAACTGTAATATTCTGGAATGTTTGTACGTCATGATATCTGGAGGCTTGATACTACACAGACCGGTAAATGAGATGCTATTTTATTTTTAACTTTACCTGGTAGCTATTGCATAACCAGGTGCTGGCTGAATGCACCTAAAGCAATAAATAGGTTATCGAACTTTTAACAGGAAAACATTTTATTAAAGAATGAAGCATGCTTAGTATACGAGAAAGGTTAAACTTTGAGGAAAATAAGTAGATTTATAAATAGTAATGTCGGTTGTTTAACTTGGAAAGTAAAACTAATCAAATAAACGCGTTCTTTCCAAATTAAAAGTGGTTCTACAAACACCTTCGATCAAGAATACAATCGAAGACTAACACACACGAGTACTGGCCAGGCACCACGAATTTTCATCGAATAGATATATACTAATATGTTCAAACTGTGGTGTAATAGATGACATAAGAATTTCTTAAAACATTTACGTCTAACTAGTAGCCGTTGTTGGTCTGTAACCGTCTAACAAAAATACTCTCAGTAATCATCAATCAAGAATAAAAAGCACGTAAAATTGCATAGCCGTGCAAGCCATTGAAATATTACACTACTCATCAATACTAATTATTAATATGTATGTGCTACTGTAGGGGAATGGTTTAATTAAAATGGCTAGAATACTAAAATAATGTTCAAAAGCTGAGATTCTCTTCTTTTATCATACAACTGACAGGTGGTTAGCAGGACGTCTAGTTGTCAACTCCTATACTGCTTAAGGTCTATCTGTATTGCGAAGACCGTCTATGCCCTGTTGAGTGCAGGTTCAAAGAGCTCAGTAATAGTTTGCACAGTGCCACAACGGTGTAACAACGACTTTTACAGGCGTACTTACGCCGTTTCAGTTGTAAGCTCCGGGATGTAGTTACAAGTTCTCGCGGTCGTTGCCCGCCGTCGTCGCCTTCGACGCCGCCCGCCACCGCCACTGCTGTCGAAGTGCGTGCAGCTCTATACTACACAGTCATAACCCTACTCTATATCCGTTAATTATTGTGGCGCGTATAATTAATAATAATCATATACTTAAAGCTTAAATAGCTTTAAGAATAATTCAGTAAAAGGGGGCGCGGGCGTATCGAAATCTTACAATGTATACCCTGATACTTTCCGTATTTCAGCCTCGATGAACAGTTTCGCGAACGTTCTAAAACAGTTTAATACTTTTTTGTTACATAATTTTTAGATTGTTTACACGTTTAACTACAATCTCACTTGATGGTCAGTGACGATGTGGTGGAAGATGTAATCTCGTTAGCCCTAGAATATTTACTGGCTTTCAAGGACTGCTGCCTGATATTATGTACTATGTGTTTGGTAATAATAATAGCAATTTTACATTATATTGCGTGAACGCAGAACGGGTAAGTACCGTTAAGCAGTAACTGTGTGGCTCTAGTCTAGAACAATCCTGCGCAAGTAGCGGTGGCATCGGTTGACATGTGTTGAGTTGATCAGCTTACAGCGGGCCAAGCTTTTGGTTCTCGTGATTCACTGTCTGGCTATGGCTATTAGCTCATTATAATACCCATAACCAGAGCTAAATGTAACTAAATGTAACTTTCAGATTACAGCAGTACTAATCAAACATACTGTATAATTTGTCCACCCCCACACAGTCCCACAGCACCCACAAGAACAAAGCTCTTAAACTAAAAGTATAAAATGCCGATTTTTCTATTTTATTTTTTAAATCGTACATAACGTACCAATTTGTCCATGTTTCCTCTTGTAATGACAATATCATACAAAGCTTCATATTAAATAAAGAAGATTTAACCTTCAGCCGACTTTTGAAAAAAAAAAACCAATCAGAGATACTCGGAGGATGAATTCTTCTCAATTATTTTGCATTGAAATTAAACAACTTCAAACTGATTGTGATCCCGAGTTTCGAATATTTTTCAGTGATCACTTTCTCAGGTAGATTGAATAGCATTGGTCAATGAAAAATGAATCACCAGAAAATTTTAAAATAACTGACGCCATTAAATTCATGTTTATCACCACTGTAATATATTTGTTTTTTTATGGAGGGGAACAAAGCAATATTGCTTTATGAATTAAGGTATATAGCAACTGAAACTACTTGGAGCATAGTACAGCCTAAAATTTCTAACAATAAGATAGAGAAGTTTCGGAAAAGTATCTGCATGTGTCTAACGTCAGCATTTTAATAAAACCCTGAATTAAAATTCCATGAGCCGTCTTGCCTATGTAGTTTTTTTATATCATAAAAAAGTATTTACGGTGTAAAATATGAGAATTAAGTTTATTTTGGAAAATGTGTACAACGTCGAGGGTTGCTAGTTGGTTGGGGGTTAGCGAGGGTGGAGTGAGGTTAATGACCGCGTGGTCGTCACTTTGCGGTGTCGGTGACGCGTCGCCTTTGACTCTCTGTGACTCTGTAATAGTTCAGCTGTGTGCACATTGCATGTTTTTAAACGAGTGCGTTTGCTGTTCGTTGCGTATATCATATATACGATATTTTTGTAAAATAATAAATAATAATAATTGAGAATAATCCTACTAATATTATAAAGGCGAAAGTGTATGTGTGTATGTTTGTTACTTCTTGACGCTCAAATGGCTGGACGGATTTCGATGAAATTTAGTATGTAGATACTTCAGGTCCCTGAATATCATATAGGCTACTTTTCTTCATCATCATCATCATCATCAATCTTTACCACGTGGGTGAAACCGCAGGGCGCAGCTAGTAAATAATAATTCTCAATTGGAATTTAGACAAAAGAATAAATGATACAGAAAGAACGATGGTGTCTGCGAAAGGTTTTTTAGAAAATCTGTGTAGCAAACACCAACGCCCTGCCCTTTAATAACTAAACTAGATTAACTATCGTACGTTTATCATACTTCTTAAATTTAAATAAATATATAAGAAAGAATATTAAAATATTATTTATCACAAAAGTAAGCAAGTTTTAGTTAGGTGCATACCATAATTATGCTTTAACTCACTCAATCCTGCAAATAATTGACATTTTACATGAAATTTTTATACATATATTCTAGTTTTGAAGTTAAAACTATTCAGTATTAAACAAATATCTATTCAGAACAACGCTTGCGTTCAACTAAGGCTAAAAAGTGGAATTTTGAATAAAAAACATCCGGTATTATTGACCTCTAATTCCTAGCCTCGATGTAAACCAAATTAACCCATCCAAATCGAACAGACAAAACGCGCATATTAAAAGCTGGCAAACATGCCACCGCTCGTGAACTTTAAATGTGTATAAATAAAGATTTAAGTCGGTTGATTAAATTTATCGTTACATACTAGTTTATACCTCAGAGTGACGTAAGCCGCGTCCTTGAAGCGAAACTTCAAACACAATTGTACAAATATCTGCCGCGAGTGGGTCAATCACCCTCGCCGACGAGCTTCGGTACGTCGCTTCAGCTACATTGTAGATATCTATAATCAAATAATAATACCGAACATTGTTCGGTTACGTTGACTCTATGGCTCGCTTTGGAACTGCCAGGATTGACGCCCCAGGCGAGTAGGTGACAATAAAACTGATTGTGTAAATAAAACGTGGCAGCGCGCTACGCCTCTGTCATTATTTATTACGACGTAACTGTGAAATAATAACTTTGCTCTCCTTATGCGGTGGATGACATATAAGTATGTAATCTTTACATAATGACTTTTGTCATCAAAGCAGGGCCAAATTATTATAACGCTTTTTTCTTATTTGCATTACGCTTAGATATACTTTTCATGCCTATTTATTTAAAAAATACGTTGGTTTATATTTTATAAAGATATGTAAAAATATCAAGGCCAGGAACGTGCTGAGGTAGTTCACCTTTCTAGATAAGATTGTTTTGAATGTTTGAACGTTAGCCATTTAATAATATGTGACGTTTTTTTTCGATTTGATGATAAAAAGCTTAGGACTTGATAAATATAACGATAACACCTCAACAAAAATGTCTCTCCACAACGAAGCCATAAACCTAACAATAAACAATTGTTGTAGCTAATCTGAGTTACAGAGAACATGATTATAAGGCGAAAGTTTGTTTGTCGTTTGTATGCTTGTTACTCCTTCACACTGAAATGGCTGAACGTATTTGCATAACATTTGGAGTGAAGATAGCCTATACAATGGAATAAAATATAGACTATTTTATCTCGAAAATAGTCACTGTTCCCGTGGAATGACGGGAAGACACAAAATCTTTTATACCATGTACCATATCGCCGCGGTTAACATCGTGTAGCGCAGCTAGTATGAAATAAAATCATACTGTAACAATTTAAATTGTGATAGGCGACGAAAGTATCATAACATCGATCGCGATTTCAATCCCTTTTCTGTGACACAGTTGCAAAAAAGGGATTGAGTGTTTTATGGACAAAATTGGTGTATCATCATCATCATCGAAGCCATAGGACGTCCACTGCTGGACATATCCATCTCCCATAGATTTCCACAAGGGTCGGATGGAAGCAGCCCGCCTCCAGCCCTTGCCTGCGATTGTTAGGTCGTCTGTCCAAAAATCGGTATACAGGGACCTGAAAAGTAGACAGAAAAAGCATACAGATTGTAGGATGTTTCGTCGCATTTATATTACCACCTAAGTAATAGTATCACTTACTTTTAATTATCTCTTGATATCATGTAATATGCCAGTAAATTACACTTTTATGCTTTGAATTCTTTACATTACTCACGCTATATTTATGCTTTATAAAACGTCATAAGGCTGAAATCACCTTTTGTTAACATACATTTTACTTTATTATTACATAACTAATTTGGTCTTAGAAACTAATTTGCATTGAATAGGTATGTCCTTATAAACTTTCTACCAATTTAGAAAAGTAAAATGCTCGTGTCAGCGTTTGTCAGAAAGACGTTCTTATTTTTGTGTTTCAGTCTTAACCATCTGTAGATAACGTTATTTCTATTCATTATTACATACGTAGGTAGGTATGTTCTACAATACATAATTACCATAATAAATTATTTTTACATGAGTCTGTGGCACAATTGTGGCGGCGGCGCGCTGGTTCCGCTACGCGATCGTCAGCCACTGAGTCATGTCAGTTCACTACAAGTGCATTGACATTCAGCTTAGCGTCGCCGTCGCTAAGCTCTACGTGGCCGAAATATGTAACCACGTTTTGAGAGGGCGCGACAATTTTGTAACTTTAGATCTTATAAAACACATAACTTTTTCAATAACTCAATTCACAATTAACTCTATTTCTGGTAGCGAGTTTTTATTGGGATATTTAAATATGGACACAAGTTAGATAAGGTAATAGTTGTTATTTTTTAATTTTACGAGCATATTATTACATAATGCATTAGTGAATTTTCAAATTCACTCAAAAATAGATTAGAAAACTGATGTTTTCAAGGATTAATGAACCGCGAATATTATGCCATTATTTAACATATTTTACTGATTATCCGACCGTTATGTATGGTCGAAATTTATAATGGTCAATTTTCAGTTGTTTGCATTATAAGTGTAATTAAATACACAGATGAAGGTATTAAATTTACAAATTAAATCGGTTCCTTTTTGTATTTTATTAGTATACTGCATACAGATCTTGCGTTTGACCACTTCATGGTCAGTGACGATGTGGTCGATGATGTTATCACGCTAGCCCTAGATAGCTTATTGGCTCTCAAGGACTGATGCCTATGTATACACTAGTACACACTATGTATTTGGTGAAAGTTTTTCAAACTTGAGGGTGGTAGCTAGCCAGGCGGGTATTCGAAAGAAAAATGGATTTTTTTATTCCAGGGTATAAGTTACCTTCATTTAGAATTTCATGTAAATCTGTTCAGCCAGACAAACAAACTTTCTCCATTACGATATTAGTGTGATATTTAATTTAAAAGCTACCGTATTTTCTTATGAAATTATAGTTTCATAGTTTCATGCTGCAATGTTACTAAACAGTTTATAAAGATGGTTATAGCCCATATACACTTAATCTGGATTATCTCAAATTTACCACGGCTTAGGTAAGTGTGTAAAGGGCCACGCGGACGTGTTACATAGTGTTATAAAATCACACAAAGGAATAATCTTACTGTTCCTATCAGTGACATATATAGCCCGCTCGATAGCAACCTAGCGATAAGCAGAACAAAACATCAACTCGGTACATTGACCCAGAATTATATAAAAATGTCCTCGATTTTGATAACGCTCTGACAATGACATTTGACGGTGACGGCCGCGTGATACTGTTGCTGGATGTTTTATTATTACTTTTACCAGGAAAACGATGCTCCAGTGTGTGCTCTCCTTCATTATCATACACGATAACCTATATAATGTACACGATAGTATATTATATTGTAATATGGTTGATTTTATTACTATTATGTTATTCAATAATTATGAATCACATTGTTGTTACAATGTGTACATATTATAATCTTCATAGTGAGAGGACCTGGGTTCGAATCCTGCCTAACACAGTAGTTTCGTGTTATCTACGTGTATGTATGTATACATGTATTCGTAACACAGATACACTCACTATATCTGTGGTTCGTAATAATCGCCTTGTACGAAAATATATTGGAATTTGAGTGAATATTTCATTATCTTCCTAAACAAAATTTTGAAATAACTTACATTCTCTTCAATTGCACTGCAAGTTTTCTTTATTTTATTTTACGCTTTATTATTTAATAGAAATTGTAACAAGTTGTTCTCTGCTCGACCAAAACTGTGCTGACATTATGTTCATTGCCTGTCTACCCTTCTGCTTCGGCCATTTCCAGGTATACGGTAGTCATGCCAATTTCATTCGCCAAGTTCACTCGACTATTAAGTCGCTTTTACCATTAGTGTATGAGATGTACATATATTATCTACACATATCTTACCCCCCTCCATCCATAACGCACTAATTTAAGCCACTCAGATCAATTCTTATGCTATATAATTATATAGCATAATAATAATAATATAATTAATCTTATCAATATAAATAAGTAAAAACGATTATTTGTATGTATATAATGGTACATTTTAGAAGATTTCCATTTTACAAAATCCGGGGCAGCTGAAAGTTTCAAATTCGTTATATGTTCACAAACAGAATAAAATCCCAGGAGGATATTGGATGCTAGGCAAATCTTACATCAAGTGGATTTATAATATGCTAAGTGATGAATTTATGATGAATAATTTAAATCGGTTATAAAAACATTCTAATTAAATAAGTATACACTGATGTACGAAACATTATGTATATAGAAAACAAAGATTTTTGGAATGCTAGAATGCTCCACTTCTCCCTCGTCACCGTATTAACGTATTACCTACATATATTACTATGAATATGCAGTGTAGTGCAATGAGTTCATTGTTAACCATATTTGAAAAAAAATGGCATCGATTTCTTACCATCTACTCGGTAGTGGATGGTATTTTGGAACGGCGTTAGTCTGTTGAATATTAGTAAGAAGTCTTTGACGTATATAAATGCTTCCTGCTTACCTAAAATGAATAAATAATTTTGAGTTTGAGTTTGAATATAATATGTTTATAGTACATTAAAGTATTATCCCAAACGATAACAATACATGCTACAGCAACAGAATAGCGCTTGGCTATGGCTGATTAGTTACAAAATGTTTACTACAGATGCTAATTAGGTTGCATTGAACTCGAAATGCAGTGACTTGATCAGTGATGTCTGATCAGCCGGATGTCAACTTTCTCGTGCGTTACGTAACTCGGAGAGATGTGGTACTAGAACGTTCGCCGGAGTCATCGACCACGAGCGCTTACGAAACCACACACTTCGACTGCACACCCGGACGTTCACCATGACAAATTATAATTATGTTTGTCAAATAAAACATTTATTTTAATTAGTATTCGGTCATCGCGGTTATTGTCTCGTTATGTGTCGATTCGTAACTCGATTCCGTAAGCTTTGACGGTTCGACATTTATCAGATATCTAAAAACCTACAGTATAATATTATGAGCGTTGCTAATTTTAATACCTTGTTCAACTGAAGATTTCTAATTAATAAGATTAACAATTTCTAAACGACATTATTGTCATTTGTTATTTAAAAGCACAGTCCGTAAAAAACGATTACTTTGTACAACGTCAAACTATACAAATACGTATATACATACATATATTATAACCACATATCTTTTTATATGATGTATTAATCTAATATATAAAAATCCGTCCTAGACAGTTTTTTTTTTAAATATATATTTAGTAGGTACTAAATGGGGCGTAATGTATTTTTTACCTTTCTACCCCCACTCCCTATTAAATGGCAGAACCACGTTTGCCGATTCAGCTTGTATAAACATATGCATAATAATTACGAATTTTAAACTTGATTATATATTCGCAAAACAAAAATGAAATGGATCATAGACAAATAAAATACTTATTTATTCGATGTATATTTAGCACTACCAATGATATCGTATGTAATGGGCAGGTTCTAGAGAAGTATAATAGTAAAACCGACCGCGCTGGAGTGGAGCGCTAGGTCGTCGCACGCGCACCGAGGTCATCGTCGCAACGCTTTGGTCGCGAGCCCGCTTTCACGACTAAGCATTACATCATTTCAATATTATTTATACAAGAAAAAAAGAAATTTTACCTCTTAAATCTAAAAACGAATAAACGAAACTATCTCTTGTTTAAAAGAAATAGTGCAGTGTCTTTCGATACTTTTATGCATCGCCCTAAGGAAAGTAGAGCTTAGGTCGATATGTATACATAGGTAATTTTAAAAATAGAAACCTAACAAAAATTTCCCCTTACGTGTGTTAAGGAGGAAAAGTGTAGTGTTCGGCAGCTATACATTATTCAATTTCTTTCCCGAAACTAATCTGAATTGACGTTATCGAATATGGAAAGTTCTGGCCGAAAATAGGTCAATATCAAAACAATATTAGTATTTATATGTTTAAATTATTCATTGTCTCCATCTGTTTACTTTCTTCGTTATCTGCTTTTGTGGGTCACTAGTTCGTAAATATTGGGCTACTTGCCCTTTGGAACCATCGTCGTGTTATCGGGCGGCCATAATACTTTCCTACAGCCCACATTAAATTGTAATAATTAAACATTGGATTTATGCCACTTCTTGCTGAGAGGAAGACCCCGTTCTGAGTTCTTCATGCTTATTGCTTATGAATATAATTAAAGTATTAAAACGTTAATATAACTAGTGACTACATTATAAAATAAGAACGAATTTATAAAAACCATAGGTTCACTTGTACTTAATAAGAGATTACATTAAACTACTAAATGTAAAGTAAATAAATCAATGAATGTCATATACATTGTAAAATAAAAATTAAATAATATTTTTACAGTAAAAGATCTTACCTCAGTCCGATAAACCGCTCAATGGTCAATTACCTAAAGTGCCCATGCTTGCTCTACCCCTCTGTATGGCGAGCGATATGTGCTGACGAAGCAAATGGCCAGACCAAGGGTGTTCATTTCCTATGCTTCTTCACTTCAGCCTTTCTCCCTCAGACGGCGACTTGTGTTGTAGACGATCTTGGCTTCATTGCCCCATGGTCCAGCTGTTTCAACGGCAAACGGCACAAAGTCGTACACCAATCCAGGCTAGAATATTTGACGTATTTGTTTCTAGCCGCAGTCCCCTTATTAACAATATTGAATTTTTTGTACTTCAGAGTTAATGTTAAAAGTATATAATTTTAAAATTTAATAATTTTCTGACCTTATGATCTATACCCAATTTTTCAACAGCTGCCAAACTGTTCACTATGTGTGAAAATTTGATTTTGAACGTAGAATGTGACACCCTATTTTTGATTTGAAAGTCATCAATATTGTTTTAATAAGTATGTTTTCTTAGTAATATATACTTTAAAATATTTGTATAGACTTACAAGCAAATTTGAGAATTTATAATATGTGCTTATAAGATAAGTGGTGGTCATGACACGTTTAATTTTAAATCGGTTATTAAACTTATAGCCCAGAGTGTCCACACAGGTAATAAACCTGTATTATCTTAACTCTTAGTCTGGAAATCGAGGAATAGTTCGTGGAAGCTGATTCCAATCACATAAAAAGTTGGTAAGCATCCCTATTATGAGCGCAAAGGCGTCATTGAACCCGGGTTATTGCGAAACAACGGAAACCAGTCCAGAGGCTCTCGGCCCGCGCAAACAGCACCTGCCGAGAATCTTTAAAATCCTAGATTATAGTTGTTGACATGCGGCCAGGACCTGCGAAACGTGATTGGCAATTGGCATGAGTCTAGCTGGGTTACATCACCATTCGCTGCAGTTCGCAACGATCTATCCATTATTATATATATTATTTTATTTAAAAGTGATCCTTTTTCATAAATATATTCAAGTTATGAACTTGCCACTTCTTATAACTGTATTTTTATAAGTTCTTACTGTGTACACAGTTGCAAGATGCGAGCAAAGCAACCCATCAAAGTCTTTAAGACGACGGATTTGAAGAAAGTAATTCTGCTAGTATAAAGAAGTATATGAAAAGGATAAATAGTATTTCTTTAATAGATCAAAATTTGTTTTTTTAAATTATGCTCGACATTGTAATTCATGGCTTGCGTAATAGTAATTACCGAAAGGACACGATAATTTAAAAAAAATAACCACACAATATATTAAATTATTAAAAAATAATACAATATAACATACAAATTTTCATATTTTGAGTTAATATATAGTTTATTTAATATTTCGAGTTCTGGTATAAATTATTGACAAGCAAAAACAAAAAAAATAACGCATACTACGTTCTTAGCTATTTTTTTTAACACAGGTAATTTTATATGTAAATGTGAGAATTTTATTTTGCTGTCCATACTCTGCCTAGCAGCGACCTATAAAGATACGTGCTTGATAGTGGTGCATTCAGGGACAACGGCCGCGCTGCCTCATTCGCAAGAGTCGCAGGTAGGCTAAGGGGTTAAAGAACTCCCGTGCACTATATCAAATACCAGTGAACTCGGTCTGTCTCGCTCCTACACTGCACAATTAGATGCATCCATTGCACTCATCACCGTGCGAATCCTGTCTGATTACGCGCCACGCATGCGTATGACATTATCTATGAGAACTAACTATAGAACACGTAAACCGGTATAAGTACGTTGCATAGACCTACGCTGCACAATGTTAGAATTATAATGAGCAGGAAAACATAGCCAATGCACCAGCACATAGGATACGATGGATTAGGTTACTGCAGGTCATTGAAGTCTAGGGAAATCCTTAATGTTTCAACAACGGTACTTCAATGCATGCATTTGCAATCGTACCTTGAATTTACGGAGTACTTGAAATTCTACACTCTTACATTAAGACTCTGAAGTCTTATGCATCAACTTTTTTCGCTTTGAGATAATTTCGACTTTATCTATCTCTATGAAGATATGGAAAACGTAAGAACGCATAGCATTCATCTCAGCCTTAGGATGTGCACCGCTGGACATACGCCTCCCTATTGATTACCACAAGGGCCGGTTGGAAGCGGCCCTATTCCTCGCATCCCTGCGATCTTAGTCAGGTCCTCTGTCCACCTTGTCGGTGGCCATCCTATGCTGCGCTTGCCAGTCCGAAGTCTCTATTCGAGAACCGTTCGACCCCAACGGCCATCAGTTTTTCGAGCTATGTGCCCCACACACTGCCACTTCAACTTGCTAATCCGTTGGGCAATGTCGGTGACTTTTGTTCTTCTACGGATCTCGTCATTGCTGATTCGATCGCGTAGAGTAGAGAAACTCCGAGCATAGCCTTCTGCATAGCTCGTTGTGCGAATTGAGCCTGCTCACAAGACCCATAGTCAGAGAACTCAGAGACCACCATGCATCGAATATTTATATTCTATTTAAGCGTCGCTGTTTACAATGTTTTCATGAAACACAGTGTTCTAATATGTCCGAAGCCGATGATTGGTAACTCGATCCACCTGTTATATAATCATTGAACGCGAGCTTAGTACCAGCATTCTATCGATAATCAAGTTTAACGAGTGGAAAGTTCAAAGAGGGCAACGGCATCAAGCGACGTGGCGAGGCGTTGTCGGTACTTTGTCGACCACGCGGTGGATGATCGCACGACATCCGATCGCACTTTTCGCGCGCACTTCGCAGGGAACCAGGAAGAAATAGGCTTGGGTAGGGTTACATAGGATAGTTCACACGCCATATGCTACGCAAAGTGAATATTAATTTTCTATACTAAGGCATCACAGTGATGTCATAACCGGTCATGCTACATTGTCTAACGTAATATGCATAATCTGATGTGCGATGATTCATTAAGGTCGATCATAAACATGATGTTTTATCATCCAAAATTTATATAGTAAAATATTGTTTATTATGGTCAGTTATATGGAATAAACTTCACTATTCATATATTTTCATTAGAAGTATAAATAAAATATCGTATAACATAAGCATTTTTGATGTTTACTTCTGAACATGTTGTCGCATGCCGCTAGCAATTCAAAGACATAATTACAAAATTAAAATCTAGTGATACCTACGTCTTTTCGTAGCCAGCATTGAGCAAATATGCAGAGACTTGTAACAGTCCAGGGTAGCGATTAGTAAGTTTATTATGATGGGTAATCTGATGTATACGTTTTCGGATAGTTATAGACCTAGGGATTGAGAAATTTTTCTAATCAATAAATCTTTACAACACTCCGGTGTATATTATTTTGACGTAGATATTAACGTTTACCGTTATCCACCTTTTATTACATCTCTTAATTAATACATATTATATAAAAAAAGAATTTTCACCACAAAATTTCTGATAACTACTTACTTTTCAAATGTGAACACAATTTATCACTTTATTTTTTAGTTTAATCATTTGACAAAACGCTATTTGATAAATTCAAGGCGAAATGATAAAAAGTCATTGAACTTGATATGAAAGTCTGCATAAACAATTTTACCAACAAAACTCTTCCACTAATTATACGACTAATTACACTGTTTTCAAAATGATGCTGAGATAAATAATATTGTTTTGTTAAATTACTTTATAACTAGCTGAATCTCGCTGCTTTACCAACTTATAATTATATCAACTATATATCCAATACAGAATCATCTCCTGAGATAGAAGTAGGTTAATACTTAACAGTAGAACGGATGTTTTGTATCACTTTTTTCCGAATAATAAATTATTTGAAGTTAACAAAAAGAATCGGACATAAAATCCATGGCCCAAAATTTCATATTATATTTTGTATCTGCATTGGAGCATGCAATATAATAACAAACATTAATTATCACAGATATCCACATCGTAATATTAGCAATAGCAAACACATTCACACAAAACTTTGTATCCAAATTAAATACTATTCTGTACTAGCTAGTACAGAATAGTATTTAATTTGGTTTTGTTAAGTTTGGTTTTAATTTGCCGCCCTACAGTTAACGGCTACGACTTTCCCAATACCTCAATTATCCCAGAAGAACTATAATTTTCCAGGATTAAAAGTAGCCTATGTATTATTTTAGGATATAAGCAATCTTTACTCCAAATGTCATGCAAATTCGTCCATCCTTTCAGTGTGAAGGAATAACAAACATACAAACGACGTACAAACTTTCGCCTTTAGAGAATATTAGTGTGAAGTGTTGTCTGTATTGGAGCATGCAGTATGTTAACAAGCATACTATGCTATTGGAGATATATATGCTACAGATATCCGTATCAACATATAACGATGAACTTACCATCAAAGCAAGAAGCGTAAATATATACTCCACTCCATCATAACTCTTTAAGAATAAAAGTTAAAGCAAACGCGTCCATATTCGCAAATAAAGCACGCGGGGCGAAACAGTGTACGTTATCGCGGTCGCGGTCTGACGCGGCCTCATGACCGCTGGACCATTTCCCCAAATCGTCGCGCTCGCCTTTCCCACAGACCTCCACTCGACTAGTCTACTACACTGGCTCACTGACCGCTTCTCCTGCAAACAGAGCGAGCGCCCTCAATACCGTAGCGCCCGCCCGCGCCGAGCCGTAGCACTCTCGTAGCCGCGATTTACCAACTATTACATTGCAACGCGATTTCAATCTATTACTATTAACTATGAATAACTCTAGGAAAAAAAATCTGCTCAGACGTGTTTTGTTTTAACATTAAAACAACTGCTTGAAATCCATTTTAACACTGCGTAGCCTGACTTTGAAAATGTATTGTAAAATACATTATACACTTTTTTTGCTCAATGAATAATCTGATACTATTGATGTTGTTTTTTTTTTGATGACCTCCCGTGTATAAAAAGCATAGTGGTAAATTTACATGCGATATCGAACTTTTGACTGACTACAATTCATTTAAATTCAAGGATATTCATGATTAACATTTTTTTCGTCTTTTAGTGTTTGCTCCAAGGAACATCAATAGAAATATGTATATATAATATATACGCACTACTTTATGTTTAAGGTATGTGTAACTTTTTTATTTTGACAGTTGCCTTGGCTCATCTGTCAGTGACATGATCTCAGGTTCTCCGGGACCCTGGGTTCGAATCCAGGCTGGGGTAATCATTTATTCTATGAGTGTAGATGTTTGTCCCGGGTCTTGGATGTTTGTGTGCTGTAATTGTGTGTGTCCATGCCTCCCGCGACACAGGGTATCCAAGTGCGGGGGTTAGAGTGTCAGAAAAAAACTAATATCGTAGCCTTTAGAGAACGGGCAAATTCTTTCCTCGAAGTAAAGTGCTACACTTTACTTATATACATATAGCGGTCCGTCCCGGGTTCGCACGGTTACATGATTGAAGTTTTAATACGGATCCCTATTTTCTTCTTGTAATAAATATAGCTTTTATTACTCAAGGATAATGAGTAATTCTAATGGTGAAAGAATTTTCGAAATCGTTCCAGTAGTATTTGAGTTTTTTCATTACAAACATACAAACCTTTCCTCTTTATAATATTACTGTAGATAAAGTTGTAGTGCTGTGCAAAGATGATGTGAGACTTTAAATTACTTTGGCAATACTTGTGTTGCTGAGCCCAAACCCATAGTCTAGTACATTTATAAAGTGCTTGAAATTAAACGATTCCGTGCATAACTTAAATCTTTATAAAATAATAGCGGTCCGCTCCGGCTTCGCACCGGTAAAACATTTCAAAATTAAAAATTATACGGATCCCTAATTTAAAAAAAATATAATATAGCCTATGTTACTAAGGTTGAATGTAGCTTTCCAATGGTGAAAGAATATTTAAAATCGGTCCTGTACTTTTTGGGCCAATTCGTTACAAACATACATACAAATCTTTCCTCTTTATAATATTAGTTTAGAAAACACAAAGTTCTTTAGAATCAATTGTTTTTCAAATTATATCAATGTTGCCGACGTAAAAAGTTGTAAAAAAAGTAGTTCAAAATTGTGATCTGTGAAAGCAACCTTTTAAAATAAGGATATCCAAACCGTTGAGGCATTTAGACCGTCGATATCAGCAACACTGTCCATGTGGTAGGCAAATGTTAACGCTGAATGTATTGGTTCGTTATTATATAAGCTACGTGCTCAAAGATAGGTGAACGCCTATCTACGTACGTGTACCTACGTCGACACTTGTTTACCACGATGAGCGCAGACCTTGAGATTCCGGCGGTCACTGGCCCGCTATAAACTTTACACTAATCTGTACCACCTCGCACACATACATAATGTACCAAATATACCAGGTAATCTGTGAACACGCACACATTGCAAATGTTTACATTACTCAACCTCGTTGAATAACTATATAAATCTTACAAATGTTTCATAAAGGGGTAAAAGCCATCGCTTGCTGAGGACATTATATACTTAGTGATTATTTCACTTTAAGCTTAGCTGCAATTCGCACGTTTACATGAATTATTGTTTGTCTAATTGCGTGAGTGATGCTTACAATTGTGATTATGCCACTGTTAGTAATATATGAGGCAAGTTACATTACCTACTGAATTATAAGTCATCAAGTTATATGGTTGCGGGCCGCTTCTAACCGGTCCATGTGAAAATCAATGGGTGAGGCAGATTTTTTAGTTTTTTTATTTATTTACTTGACTCAAACCACCGCACTAGGATTCCCTGTGTGGGACACACAGCACACAATCACCCAAGACCCGGGACAAACACCTATACTCATCGAACAAATGTTTGCCCCTGCCGGGATTTGAACCCAGGGTCCCGGAGACACAGAAGTCATGTCACTGACCACTGGGCCACGGCGACCGTCATATATGTCCAGCAGTAGCCGTTCTATGGCTGAGTTGATGATGATGAGGCCATATATCACACTAATCTTCTTATTTTTATATACAATTTCCGCATGTCAGTCTGTTGACTTCAAGCTCGTGTACCCAAAGTCTCAGTTTATTCCGACCGTTGATGGTGTGAGTAAGTTTTTTCTTGTGCTACATCGACTTGCGTGCCCGTTTATTACCGCGTGTAAGATACAGACGAATGCATCTGTGTTGGTGATTGGCAATTTCGGTGGTGGTTTCAAGGGCGACCAGGCCCAGGTTCAGTAGCCACTTTGGGCAGTGAACGACACCATTAGGAGCGTTGACCCTACCCATTTCCTGTGCCAACTGAAGAAAACACTCGTTAGATCGGTTCAATTCTTATTTAAATTACAATGTATGCGCACCGTTTAACCGACTTTGACTTAGAAACAATGCCTGCATTAGCATATAAAACGATTATGTGAGGTGTGAATGGCCACCCCAATGAATATAAAGACATTGAATGTTAAAGTTACCAATACTAGAAACACCTTAGAGTTCTAAGAGAAGATTTTTTTATACTCTACAGATCTAGTTTTTGACCACTAATCTCACAAAATGGGCAGTAACGATGTCGAAGATGTTGTCACGCACACCTATAATGCTTACTGGCTCTCAAAGACACACTATATGTTTGCTAACAGTTTTTCTAACTTGAGGGTGGTAACTAGTCAGGCGGTTATACGAAAGTACCCTACCATCATGCTGGGAATTGGATAATAATGTAACCATTACCGGAAGTTCAACCCGTTGGTGGGAATAGAAGCAGCGTCCATCAGTTTGACACCCGACGCTCCCACCGCTGAGCTATCATCGCTTCGTAAACTAAGTACCTAACTATTATTTAGTTATCTTATAATTTGTTGTTCTCTTTGTTGCAGGTAAGTTGAATCGACAAAGAGCTTGCATGGGTTAGCAGGTCGACAGCGAGCCAGGCAAGTCACATCGGTTATTTGTTGGCTAGTTTGATATGATTGCACGTAATGCTGTGGTCTCGTTAGAGCACAATGCACCAGGTTGCAATGGCAGAGTCAGTCACCCCGTCCTAACGGGGCTCGCCCTATGGCCGCATGCGAGTTCCCGTCACTGAGCCGCCAAAGCCACGTCGTCATTGTCGCCTTTGCCACGTGACGCTTCTAATACCACTGCATTTCTACCAATGTGTTCCACGCAAATAAAAACGATTTAAACAATAATATACTCCGTTTGTTGCCTGACCGTCAATGGACGATGAATACATTCTTTCCCAAGCTACAAAGCTTTGACTGACTGCAATTTACAATCACCATTGCCGCAACTAATACTTAAACTCAGACCTACAAAAAGAAATGTACACTGATTGAATCACTAGAAAATTTGTAAAGCACCACTAATAATGTCCGAGTATCCTGCTGAGTTACTAACAATGCTCAGAGAAAATGATCACCAGCCCCAATTGTTATGACAATAATCGTCACCACATGTAACAACTGAATACTGGACTTCGTTGCATTTACTCTGATAATAAACTAACACATTTTTGAATTATTAGAACTTTTTATCGAATATTCATTTGTGTTGAACAAAGTTCTAAAGAGCTTTTGAAGATTTGAAAATATTGATCTAGCTGATTTATTATAAATATTTGTCATAGGTGTAGATGTGACATGTTTTTAAGCTAAACAAATACCTAACCTTATGTGAAAACATTGTTGTAAAAGTATGGCGCGGCATCCCGCTGATATTATATCATTTGGACGTATATTTGTAAAGGTATCCCGCCATCGCAATATCATTTGGAAAAGACACAATACCTCGAAAATCTGGGAATGTCGGTTACGAACTTGCCTGACAATAGGATGTTAAAAAACGAATCTATAAAAAGTTCAATCCATTCACTTTTTGTCAGCATAAAGGTTCGAATAAACAATAATTCTGCACTTTTTCAAGTCTGCCGAAGATTCTGATATCGCGATGTTGCACAAAGATTCACATTCAGCAAAAAGTTGGACAATTACCTGTTCGTGAAATCCGAGATGAAAAGAAAGGGTAGGTCGGGTCGCATCCACTTTTTAACAATAAAAGGGTCTCGGTTTTACCTGATTTATCTAAAAAAACAAGCAAAAATCTGAACTTTCAATTCTTTTTCTTTAAAGGAAGTTGCCAGCTTAAGGGTTAGTGGATTTCTTTTGGTCGATTGTATTCTCTACTGAGTATTAAATTTGCTAGTTGCTCCCTGATCCCATGACAATGTGGGTCACGACTCACAGCTAGCCTTGTTTTCGATATCCTTTAACCCACATCAGTCTTTCGGACAGGAACATTACAATGTCTTCCTTACTTAGTACAGTCTATTGTTCTATATTTACGAGACAGCCAATGTTTATGGCCATACTAGCATAATCGCTGTCAACAATAGGATCCATTATCATTAGTAATATAGTGTCCCTTTTATGACGCCTTTTTCGACAAAGTCTTTATTAGAAATGACTGTTCTCGTAAATCTTTAAAAGCTTAATTCTTTAGAGACATTTCTTTTACTGCTGAAATACTTTTTCTGTTGATCGCTCATGTGCCATTACGGTCACCTTTGTTCCTGAAGAGGCTTTAAATGCACTAACAATTCCATTAATATTCTTTACGGCTTCATTAAAAATAGACTTGACCGAACATTTTATTTATTTTGTACGTAGTTACAATTAATTTAAAATGCTAAAAGAGATTTATAATTTCATCATTGCTTGATGGTGTAGTGTTGGAGGTTGAGTGAGAACGTAAGGCACCGTTATACGTACTCGCGGAGTTGAGTGCTCGCGCGCGCGGTCGCCGACTTGAGCAGTTATGACCCCACGTTTACTGGCAAACTCTGGAATGTCTTGAAAATAGAACAACTATTACAACTTCCATAATTATGTAGCGATGATAGCTCAGCTGTTGGAGCGTCGGCTATCAAACTAACAGACGCTGGATCAATTCCCACTGACGGCTTGAGCTTCCGATGTAACACCGTTATAAAACTATATGTATAGTGGCAGGGTAAATTCGAGTGGCTAACAACATCAAGTATGAAGAACTGTCACTAAACACGTAGTAGGTCTAGCGTGGTTAACGTCGTAGCACATTATTTTACCAATACACGGTCAGTATTTTTCTGAAAGAGGACTTTTGGCTGTAACACACCAACACTGGCTTATGTAAATAAGCTGATATAGCGGAAGGTTTAGACTTGCTACATACTTGTAATCTGTGGTCTCGACCGCTGGAAATTCGATAAATCGTACATACTGACGCCACTGGCATAACGTGCTCACAGAAACACAAAAGCGGTCAGTCCAAAATGCCTTTTTTCGTTTACAAATCTATCGAATAAATAGGCATCAACCAATCATTGTAATAGTTTAAAAAAGCATGACTGCGCGTGCATAGTACATTTTCGGTTCCTTAATTATTTAAATATTATCGAGTGCCCCAAGAACACTATTTGATATCTAAATCATCACAAGCTATATATAGTTATATACATGCATGCCATGGTGATGCCGCAATAAAATAAAATGGGCAAAACATAAACGAAGGAAACCATTAGGTATATTAATGTAAAATTGTTCCAACGATTGCTACGTTCTATTTATCGTTTTGTCAAAGTTTACGAAATAGTATGAACTAATTGTATAGGAAACTCTCTATTTGCCGACCCTATAATTATTATTTAAAAAAGAGCGGGTGCAAACGGCACGCGGCAAGCATGCGTTCGACATACGTTACACCGCGTATTAAAATATATTAAAAAAACCACAAAGTCTCCCAAACTATGTAAATGATGATACTTCTTCCTTCACTTTTTATTGATAACAATTGAACCGCGGTTCGGTGCCGAGTTTCACCGCCAGCTGGATGACGAGGAAGTGCGCACAATGTCGCTGGAGAAGCAAATTCCCTATTAGCAAAAATCGAAATCGCTTTCAATAACAACCGCAGCCGTTCGTATCGTCAAATAAATAAAATTTCGTGGCGAACGTAACCACTTTTTATAATAAATAGGTACATACACCAGGTTGAACGACTTCTTTATTGTTTTTTTTTGGACCGCCAAAGAGGTCAGTGTGCACGATAATCCATCTTAGATCCCGCTATCAAAGTCTAAATTAGAAGTTATTATGTTGGGTTATAATAGGTGACGCATTATTCTTCTGTTATACTATAATTACATCGATTTCTAAAATGGCCATAGATGACATCCTACGCAAATATTTACACGAAAGATAAATAAGTTTAATGAACTGACGCAGCACTTATGTTTGCAACCGTTAGCACTCATTATCTGTGGTACCTATAAATCAATCTAAATATACTGATATGTGTGTCATGAGTGTCATGACATCTCTGACGCCTAGGGTATTGTTGACAAATCAGTTTTATTTCATACTAGTTTTGTAATCTATGTTTACCTATATGGGGACACCAATGTGTCAAAAAAGTGATCAGAACAAACAGGTTTGATCAAAATTAAAGTTAGTTGGTATGTATTATTAATTACAAGAAATGCGCACGAGTGTCTCAGGGATTACTTTAAGGATTCATAGCTTTCAATTGTTAGTTAGGACATACTATTGCCCTGATTTATTTAATCAATCGAACTAAATAAATTTCACTACAATTCTTCAAAATGATATTTCTCGTATTCTACGCTGATACTAAAATTCGTATAAATCCACTCAAAGCTATATCTAATATTAGACGATTTATTCAATTTCTGGCCAATTGCGGGTAGTTTGAGTCGGCACGGTTTATAGCACGGTTTAGCTGTTAACGGTTAGGCGCAGCTATATAGGTAAAGTAGCAATGATCATTACACTGAAATGAATATATATATACCTACTAATATTATACGAAAGTTTGTGTGTATGTGTGTGTGTTTGTTACTTCTTCACGCTCAAATGGCTACAACGATTACGATGAAATTTGGTATGGAGATAGTTTAGACTCTGGATTAACACATAGGCTACTTTTATTTCGCAAAAAGTATAGTTCCCTTGGGATAGTTGAGGTAGCGGGACCGTTATCCACGCGAGTGAAACCGCGGGGCGCTACTTGTATATTATTATAGTGTAATAGGCCTATGTCCAGCAGTAAACGTCCTATGGCTGAGATGATGATGATGATGATAGTGTATTAGCGAATATTCGCATAAATCATACTTGTATGGACATAGAAGTTCCATTGCCACTAACAGTGTTCAGAGTCATCTTACTATTTTTACTGATAGGTTTGTGTTTAAATTAATGGGCATTTTACCGATCTGTAATGAAAGTATTGTAACGATTAACAGTGATCATGAAATGAATAAAGTTAAAGATGAAAATTGTAATAAAAAAACAAATACTAAAACGACTTAGAAATGTCACTCTTCTTAATTTTATTACAAACGGTCACCATATCGGAAAACATGACAAAAAAGATCACCAAAAATATACGAAATACCATCGGACGATGGTTGATGGAGTGGGTGATTTAAATAAAGTCAAGGGGATCATTTGCGTCGCAAACAACGACGACGGGGTCAGTAGACTCGGGCATTGCCGAAATTATCGCGTACACGAGCTGCCTGAGCCGCGGCCAACGAACGAGCCAAGGCCAGATGCTCCCCGCACCTCGCGCCCCTTCACCACCGCCCCGCGCCGCGCTGCCTAACTGCCAACTCAATCCACCGAATCGATTACCACCCTTCTCGAGAAAGCAGCCTTGACTCTAACAGAGACCCTTACATGTGATACAACTACTATTTCGTCGGAAGCCAAAAATATACCAACAGTAACGATAATTATCTACATTTGAAATAGTCAAATTTACTATAGAAGTGCTGCTAATATTTACGCTGACTTCTACGGCGTAGTTATTTGTAGTCATAATATTGATTACCAACATAAAATAGCACATTTCATTGTAACAATTAAATATCTTATTATATTATCTACCTCATGTAATATATTGGTTTCTAATCTCAGATGTTCGATACGAAACTAGAGCACCATAGTGCTTCGTTACAGATTGAGTCATCATTCACTCGTTTACGTATCTTGTAATTGTCTTATTCAAATAGAAATGTAATGTCGGTAATTGATGTTCGATAACACGCAATAATCTTTGGATGTTGCGGTGATGTGTGGGCAGTGAGAGAGGCAGCGCTGGTAGCGGAAGCACGCGAACTCGAGCGGGGCGCGGCGCGGGCGCGGGGAGCGGCAGGTGGTAGCGTCAACGCGCGGCCGTGAACTTTCTTCGGACACGTTTTCAGGAGTGAATTCTGCGCAATACTCTGACCGATGGGGCCCCACGCTCCCCTCGCGTCTCCTCCTCTCGCGTCGTCCTCCATCCACTTTTCTAATCGAATGATCGAGACTGTGACAGATCACATCACGTTCCTATCATGGCAATGGCACCCTGTTTTTATCGTGATTTCATTCTACATAAAGTCAGCCGTGAACTTTAGAATATATATTATTATTTGTAGTATATGTAGTAGTATTTGCAAGTTTTATAAGTGGTATTTTGTATACCACTATTTATCACTCGTATTCTAGTAACGTTTTGACATAACTTTTGCATAGTAGTATGTATAGTAATAACCTTAGGTTTTATAACAAGAATTTGTTTTCATCGGTATCGAACTAAGATTTTATACATATGTTAGATTCCGGTATCATGTTTTGTTATTTTTATGTGTTGTAAGAGTGATTAATATGGAGATTGGAGATGGATGGAAGGGAAGAGGTCGAGTAAGAGATTGATAGATTGTAGTAAAGATGCCATGAGCGTGAAGAGTGTTACTGATTTGTTGAAGGCTGATAGGAAGTGAAGGAGGGAAGTGGAAGCAGAAGATGTATTGTAAATTGGGTGAACCCAGTTTATTTGGACTGGCAAGAAGAAACAGAAGAAGAAAATCTTGGTACAAGACCGTTACATGAATATTCTGGTGATGTACATCTGGTTTTTGTTTGTTAGCACGGGTTTTCTATTGCTCTTCTATTGCTGCCGCCAGCAGAGAGATTGTTGGGAAACTTTCGTGTACTCTTAGTTTATATAGATAAATATCTTGATTTTATGAACAGATGATGTCTATGCATTATCTCCATTCTAAATATATTTGCTGAACAGCTATCGGTATCGACTTATTAGTACATATCAACATCATTGAGTTTGATAACGTGATGTTGCTGTCTAGACACTATTGGTGACGTCATTGAAGTGCTTGCTTTCTTCGTTTAGGTTTATTTAAATTTACTGACGTTTAACTACAAAAAAATATTTCAAACACTTTTTGCTCTAGTTTAATACCTTAAAATCTTTTATCTCTTCTTTATACTTTCTTCTAGCTCGACTCGAATCCAGTATCGGTCAAAATCGGGCGGAAATCGCTATTTGAAGGTCTATTTTACTTTGTGTAGATGCTCTAGCAATAAAACGCACATCATTGCTGACAATAAAATAATATTCATAAACGGATACATTAAATTTAACTGAATAAATATTGGATTGGGCATAATTTATTGAGTTCCCTTTTTATTTATTTAAATAACACGCGGTTAAACCCATTCAAACTTTGTACGGTAATCGGGAAATCACAGTAATTAATATAAAACACTAATAACTAATTACAATACTGCAGCTACTACAATAACATTTGAGCAATCCACTAGCTATTGGTAGCCTATAGATAACTCAAATGTTCTAACCCGCTACCGGCCGGCAGCGTGCCCAGAATGCTAGCAGCATTGCCACGCTGAATTGCAATGCTGATTCGTTGAGCCAAATATGTGCCAGTAATTAATTAAACAGATATCATCGCTAAGCGGGGGGAGCGTCGGCTGTCAAACTGAAGGACACTGGTTCGATCCCGAATAACAGCTTGAGGTTTCGGTGAAGGTAACACCGTAATCAAAATTCCTAGTATGGTAGGAGGCTACTTTCGAGTGCCCGCCGGCAGCAATCCTTGAGAGTCAGTGAGCATTCTAGGTCTAGCGTGATTAACATCTTCGATTACATCGCCACTGACTATCAAGTGAAATAGTGGTCAATCCCTAGATATATACAGTATAAATAAATATATATATCAATCGTGCCCCATCAAGAGTACAGAAAGAAACAACTGTGCAGAGCTACCTGAGATAAAGCGACGGTTACAAAAAACGAGCTCTACGTGACATAACTAATAATTTCTTAATACGTATTCGCAAGTAGGTACGCTATATAAAATGTCATCATAAACCTACTGTATACCGCGCAGACGATTAAAATGTAACAAGGAAACGTTCTTCATGCTTCCTCATTCTCGCGCGAGCGCTGTGTAGGTGAGTAGAGTAGTGCAGCGTAACACTGGCTGGAACAGCGCCCGCGCCGCTGCAGATTATACAACCGGTGCATTATCGCGCGCGCTCGCAACGCTCTGATTACCAGACCCATAATGCATTACATATAATAATATCATCGCTGCTATATCGTAATAATAACTTTTTATCAGTGACGGTACTGCCTCATCACGTCATGAGAAAGGCCGCTTTTCGCACTAATTGAAGTTGTAGCAGAACATTTGTGGGGCACTCCACTAAAATAGCAACCTCACTAATAATGTAATGACACCCCATCCGTGACCGCCGCTCAGGGATTCTCTAAGTATCTCTAAGTATAGCAGTTATCTATATACTAATATTATAAAGAGGAAAGATTTGATTGTTTGTTTGCATTGGATAGGCTCCGAATCTATTGAACCGATTTGCAAAATTCCTTCACTGTTGGGAAGCTACACTATCCTCGGGTTACATAGGCTATATTATACATTTCCAAAAAATAGGGGTTATATTATAGCCCTGTATATAAAAGTCTATCTTTGACACTTTAAAAAGTGGTATTGACGCGTGAGCCTGTACGCACTAAGGGTGTGTTCCATTTTCAATAGTTTTCTAAACGAACACGGAATATAAGAGAACGCACCCTAAGAATAAGATATTTGTGTTCACGTCTCTGATACAGAATTGATTGACCAAAGTAGTGAGAACAATAAACGAAAACACCCAAGTGCTTCGATGAATATTCTATCTTTTCTCATTTTAAGAGAAAACATTCTCTTTTTAAACAAAAATAGATCTGTGAGTAGTTTGCAGACGTCCTCTGTCAGGTGCAGGAAGTCTGGCTTCCATGTAAATATCAAGGTAAAACAGCTCAAGAGTAATGTGCTCTTTCATTGACTGTTTATTGCACATATATGTACGCCCTTCCATAGTTTCCTCATAATCCAATAGAGTATGATACATAACTAATGTGTGGAGACAGTGAACATGTGTTTCATTTATTCAATCACAATAACACAATATATATACAAATACAAATATATTTATTTGACATAACAATAGGTGTAACAATACATGAACCCATTGGCTCCAAACTAGTTTTTACTGTCTTTTGGAGCCGAAAATGAAAAAGCACTCGAAAATGAACTCTACTAATACTGTAATAATTGAAATATAATTATTATATAATTATCTAGATAGATGGCATTGAACGCAATACTTCTTCTCTCTCAGCCATGTGCGTCCACTGCTGGACATATGCCTCCCCCATATAGGAAGGATTTGCCAATACTCGCCACGCTTGGCAGGCGGGTTGGCGAGCGCAGTATGATTTCCAATCCTCAGAAGGCGCTGCTGCCCACCTTCTGGTACGTGATCCCTTAGCCGACTCTTACGGCACCCGCGGGAAGAGATGGGGGAGTACTATTCTAGGCCGGTACCACCACGGCCATACCACGGAACGCAATACATAGTCACTCAATTTTCTTTGAAAATTTCTGCCTGCTTTTTTGACACCTGTCACTTTTGTTAAATTGTAACTTTAGCCAAATCTAATGTACTCGTATACCGGAGTACATTGCTAGCGACGCCTGCTTCGAACCGTGAGGTTCCACCCCACACCAACGGCTAAATTTTGTGACCTCCAAATATACTCAACCGTTGCCCCACAAGCCTTAGTATTATTCTTTGGCACTATATTCTAGATAAAATGTACAAATGTATGTATAGAGCATATAACAATATCTTATTAAGAATCGTAATGTAACGCATAAAATATAGGTTGCACTACCTGCGCACAGTTTCCGGTATGTTGTCTCTGAAGTACAATTAGTAATAATAAAATAATTCACCCATTGACATTTGGAAAGTATTTCCGAGATTAATGTAAATCGACAGATTAGACGACCTCTGGAATGGAATTTAACTTAATCTAAACTAAGATCAACTTAAATTCCACGCCAGTGATCAACCTTTTGCAATTAGTTTTGTGTAATTTAATGCTAAACTTCACATGAGGTTCATTTTTTTGGCGAGGACGTTGGGTATTATTAGAGCCGGTTAATAGTTCGATTTCCTTGTACAGTCACCTTCAGACCGACATTGCGGCTAATTCAGCACACTTTGACATTGACATGGTCCGATATTTAAACGAGGAAGTTCTCCTAGTTAGTTTGGTGGGGCCGCGCACAAACCTATATATACGAGGTTTCACAATCGCGCGGAAATGCAACACTCAATGCATGCTGACATTATCATTCATTTTAATCGGTAGGAATAATGTTATCTTTTGATTGGTGTAATATTATAGTACCTAGTTGAATTAGAATAGAATAGGCGGAATATTATACGTGTGATCTAAGTATTGATTCATGCCGGGGTCAATGTAGCTTCTGGTTTGAGCAGCAAATTATATTTCCAGTGTGGGGATTTGAAGGCCAGATTGCGTCATATGCTTTGACGGTTCTTATTTTGTATATTAGAAAACACCATGGATTTGTATACTAATAGGTTCGTGGAAAACACAGACTACAAGCCATGATACGACAAGTAGGTGCTCGAGTTAGGGTTATATCCTCTTTAGTTATGAATAGTGGAAAGAGATAAGATGTATTAAAATTTACAAGGCTTCATACGAATACAACTCTATTTGTAGAGACAGAGTAACACAAACTGAAAATTAGCTATTGTTAGATGTTAACCTATGCTTACACCTAACAATAGCTATAATTTTCAGTATGTAATCTTCTATAAACATTTTTACTTAAACATTTTTTTTCATTTATTCATTGAAATAAATAAAATTTAAGCGTAGTTTACGTCTAATAATTTCATGACAAATACTTGTATATCTGCGACATAACCAAAATATTAAAAAGTTGTCTGTCTGTCTATTCGTTACTTTGTTCATTTCCACCTAGTTTCACAAACGGCTGGTCTGATTTTGACGAGACTTGCACTTACTCATTAATTATATGAGGAGTGCCGTATGTTCTAATTTTAGAATAACTATTTTTTCTATTAATAGAGTAAATCCTTGGCGAAAGGCGCATACGGGCAAATCTGTGGGGTCCTGCTAGTATGAAATAAAACAATAATCATGTGCTATATTTTTCTAGTGTGTTGTCTGTGGACGCAAATGAGTCTGTCCGCGTCATATGACGGGTAGGTGTTGACGGAATGGGGCCCCAGCTCGTTTGGGCTATTAATTGAGCTCTGTCGACAAATTGACCTTGGCCTTGGCACGGGTTGCCGAATCAGCCGAGGTCGGCAGCGATTGAGAGCGTCCGGATCACACGACTCGTATGTCATGCTTGCTTGTTTACGATATTAATAAATGACTACAGTATTTGTTCAAAAATAAAGAAACGACCTACATATTCCTATCAATCTATTTAAAGTCAAATATTTTACAAATGGACTCCTCTGACTAAGTCAAGATATTATTCATGCCCGTTTTCAATCACTCTTCTAAGAAATATATTAGACATTATTTAGTCCTTCTCAGAAATTGTTTCCTTATATATAGAGAGGTGAATTATTGAAGATGCAATAATTGAATTTTCGTGTTGTTGATTAATTCGAATTTAATATCGAACAATGAATATATAATTTTCAAAACGCTATTATATTTTATTTAAAAGGCAAAATTAGTTTTTGAGACTGTATGTAAGTTGGGGGCCGCAATTATCAGTTAAGATTATAAATAAATAAATAATTCATTTCCTCCCACTACATGTTAACAGAGGCACTAACTATTAAATAGAATTTTAAAAAACCTGATAAGCCTGTTTTTTAATAATTAGGTCCTTCCCGTCAATGAATACATTCAAAAGTTTATAATAATTTTAATTAGCAATTAAGTACCTAGTGCTATCTTAGCGCGCTATCAAATCACCCTCGGCGACTTGACAGCAGCGGGAACAGGGCGAGGTAATTGACTCGCCGTCGTGACCTCGTAACTCTTCGGGAAAAATCGCGGTGACTCGGTATTTTGTTTTCTAAAATAGAGAAACCTCTTTTGATACGTATGGGCTTTGAAACTGTCTCTGAAGATTTAAAAAATAGCGTCTGGAAATCGCTGAAAATCGTGAGAGGTTAACAAGGATATCACTCAAAATATTACAAATGTTATTTATATTTACGTATATTATAGAAATATAGTATACCTAATACAACTGATTGCATTGGCGTACCTATGCACAAAAATTCAAAATGTACCGGTTACCTTATTAAAACCAAATGTTTATTATATTGATATATTTCAAAGTAATTTATTGAATATAATAATATCTACTTTTTATATTTCGTCGAACTAATGGTAGGATTTGTTCGTCCCGCCTCCCCTTGATAACCTTCAAACTTCTGTACGGCACTGCCCCACATTTTTCATCCAAAAACGTTTCTTTTATACCTACTATTTCACCAATAATTACCTTAGCTACAGCTTATCTCGCTTTTGTTTAGCTATAGTAGTCAAGTACGGCTCAATTTATCATGACTCCTTGGCTAACACGAGCAATTAACTTCCAATAAATATATTTACTTCTGTCGTGATTAACCCGTATTAGAATCACCGAAATAAGTTTATACAATTTGGTTCTTTATTCAAAAGGCATAATAATGATGTCAGGTTACTACGAAGCTTATGACAATGCTAAATATGGTTAACAATAACAATTGGCCAGGTCGAATTTCCGATGCGCGCCCTTGACCGCCCGACGAGCCGTCTGCATCATTCGACACACAATAATTAGCTGTTGTAATGAACATTATTACCCCCTTGGCACCGCACTAAATTGCTAACAAAGCTTTTTCAATTTGTCACCAAGTCGCAATACTTCCAGTGAATCCCCACCGACTTTGTGATTGTATGTATTGCTCTGTTGGCACTTTTTGAAATGTAACACGTGTTCTTTTTGCGTTGTGGTATTGTTGATAGTTGTACTCATGATATATATATATATATATATAGCCTTGACTCACTTTTTCTCACAAGATCCAGGTGTCATTGATAAATAAGCATCCTACCATATTAATACCAAGAAAGGAATCGTAGTTGAAACTTGATTAAAATTAGCAAAATAGTTAAAAAATTCTGAAAATAGGATGTATTATTCTTTTTACATGAAAATGCATTTAGAACTTACTATTAAACTAAGGGGAGGTTTTTTTTATGTTATCTTTTACAATAATAAAAAAAATCCCCGTAAAAACCACAGAGTGCTGATTAGTTTGTCTCATGTCAACAATGCTCAATTAATGAAGGTAATGTATGGATATATCTACATATAATATTCCCAATAGGTTCTGGATATCAGACGGCTTTAGGAACACTGGCTCTGTCTCATTCTATAAACTAAGAACGGCTAGTCTTAGCAGACCGAAGACCTCTCCTCTAACGGGAACACCACACATATTAACAAGGTATAGTAACACATATTATTTAAAGATTTTTAGGTAGCTATGGCAACGGTTGCACTGTCATCAACAAATACTTGTAGTCTTATAGTCACAACGGCGAATGTGGTGGCACAGGCTCCCGAATCGAGGGGCTAATGTGATATAGTAGCTTTATACGTAGTTGCTTTTGTCTTCGAAGGTTTTAGATATATTACTATTGAGAGTCAAAACCTTACGATGTAGATATTTTGTCAAAAATATCAATTGTCTATACTAATATTATAAATAGGACAGATTTGTTTTTTTATACGCATTGAATAGGCTCCGATACTACTGAACCGATTTGAAAAGTTCTTGCATTGGTTGGGAAGCTACACTATGCACGGCTGACATAGGCTACATTTTATTTTCAAAAACATTAGGGTTTCTTATCATTTATAATTTAGAAATTTTTCACCCGTGCGAAGCCGGGGCGGACCACTAGTCACAATATATTTTCAGTGTTGGTATGAAGTTTAATTTACTATTATGTGTCTATTTATCTAACTTTATCCTCCAATCTGTAAATTGTGAGTCTTTCTCAGATGGACTAAGAAAGCTGTCATGAAACCTTTGTGTTTTTAACTGTGATAGATAAACATGTCAACATTGTCAAAGCTTAAATTTTAATACCGTGTCGTGTCCCCTTTGCGGTTGTGACTCGTGAAAAGAGATCCTTGACCACATTATTTACAGAAAAATGTTGTTAAAATTATTTATGAGTAGTATAATAGCTATGGTACGAAGTTAATAAAGAGCCAAGTCCCGTTTGACCGGAGGGTCTCGTCGCACGCCAATCTATTGTTCCTTCGTCCTTCGGCTGTCGGAGGAAGGCCGACCGCCCCATTAGTTCCGTATTTTGTTTGTCCAACAACAATTAACTACGAGCTTATAAAATCTAAGTGCCGGAATATTATATAATCTCATCTTGTTACACTTTTACATTATAGTCCCCGTCCTAAGAAGGTAATACAACTTCATCTATACCTAATTTATAATGTTTTATTGATTCCTATCTGCAAATGTAATATGTAAAGAGAGCTATTTCTTGTACTGTACTGTAGATATAGATCTAGCGTTTGACCACTATCTCACTCGATAGTCAGTGACGATGTGGTCCAAGATGTTGTCACGCAGACATAGACCTGCTCATATAATGGAGTGGCTTCTTTTCGTCAGCCTACAATGTTCCTAAGCAAATACATTCCGTCACCGATTGCGAGGACAAAGTAAATAATCCGGAAGAATAAAAAATAGAAACCATAAATTGCAAACAATATGGCATGCGGTCTACTTTTTTTAATAAGTAAAAAGTTCATCCGATCAATCGAGATCATCAAAAGTGAGGCGATCCCTTCGGCTGCGGCCACAGAGAAACAATACTAGCTACATGTGGCTACCGACTGGCGACCCGCTTACAGCTTTTGTAACGTTTACTACACGAACTACTTTCAACTGTAAATCAACAGAAATAGGGAATACTTTTCTAAAGCTAAATTTACCGACCGGGCTGACATTTGATATTCGCACCCTGATATTAAAACTGAGGGCAGCGGAAGGAAGTAAAAAAGTGGGTTCCTATTCACTTTCGTGTTTTAATCGACTTGCACACATGTCGCATATATTTTTTTGTTATGAAAATGTTGCAATAATATTAGCTTGTTGCACGGAACTTCAACACAATTATTTCCTAAACTACTCGTGTATTGCAAGTTATCATCGTTCATTACTCGCATATGCAATATTGGTATCAATAAATACTAGATTAATCGATTGTTACATCGCTTGGCTTGCAAAATTGCAACTTTCACCTCTTTATTTTATGTCCGTAAGGGATGTATTTTAAAAAAGAGAATCCGTTCACCTAGAATAAAGTACTAACGTAAGACACACACGCAGTTAAATTGAGAACCCCTTCTTTTTTGAAATCGGTTATAAAACAACTAACTTCTTTAAACAGAAGTACAAAATATTTAATCCACTTTATTTGCACCCATTTGATTATAAGGTGCAAATTTAGTGGATACGTACAATTTAATCACTTTTTTTTACAAATTTTTTTTTTTGCATCTCAGCTGCTCTTTCGAACCATTATATATTTTTCTTACATATGTAGGTTACGTGACAATTAAAAAATAATAATAGTATCAGTCTTCTGCCACATTATCATCATCATCATCATCATCATCTCAGTCATAGGACGTCCACTGCTGGACATAGGCCTCCCCCATTGATTTCCACAAGGACCTGTTGGAAGCGGCCCGCATCCAGCCCTTGCCTGCGATCTTAGTCAGGTCGTCTGTCCACCTGGTCGGTGGCCGTCCTATGCTGCGCTTGCCACATTATCACATAAAAATTATTTTGACCGCTGAACTTCATTTTATAGGCAGTGCCACATTATCACTGCCTATAAAATGAAGTTCAGCGGTCATAAAAAAATTTATAAACAATAGTACCAAAACCAAGTTATTCAGTATGAAATGGCATTATTTAATTCAAGCAAAACCTTTTCACCAATGGGAAAAAAATCCAGTAGAAGAGCATACAATACATAGAATTTAATTCGCTTGCATAAAAAACTGCATGTTTGTGTGTGAATGCACGTGGGAGGATATTTGCGAAACCTTTTAAAAAGCTTCCTTTTGTGCAAAAGGGAAAGTATTGAAGCGAAATAATTGCAGCAAAAAGTGTAAATAAAGCCCAACGAACACCTTTGTCAGATGTCTATGTAACCCTTTGCTTTTTTGTTAAAACATGTGAAATTGCGTTCTGGTACATCTGTCATATCTTTTTAAATTTGTATCCCGGTTTTTTTATTCAATTGAACTAAAAAAAAACATAATATAAACATAATAAACACTGGACTAAAACCTTAAATAAAAACTAAAAACCTTTAATACCAAAACCTCACAACTCTGATGGAGAAAGAAAAGTGCTCAGAATGCCAATTCCAGATTGAATAGCGATACCCAATATTTGTGCAAAATAAATGCCAGCTTTATTTGTTATATACACCTATAAAATATTTGTCTTATATACACAATTTAAAAATGTATATATGGTACGAGCACTACGCTCTCAAATCAATTTAATAAGCCATTAAATTGATTTGATAGCAAAGTTGCCATATAATTAAATTAACAAATCAGCTAAGCTCCAAACCGTTCCAATAAAAATATGCATGTTTGCGGCATCCAATCTGAAACTGATAACTATTAGAAAATCTGTTTTTTCAGTCAACTACAGTAGTGTCGTTTTACGCAGAGATGCCCCTGATAAATTTTAGAAAAAGGGTTATTGCCGTGGAGCATAATTTCTGCGAATATCTGTTCATTTTTCAAAGTTTATTTTAAAATTAGCGCATTATTAGGTACCATAAAATTCTGGATCTCTTGTAGAAACTTTGAATGAAACTGTATACCTAAACGTCACGTAGTCCTAGCACGCAAGCTTACAAGGCACCTATTCACTCGTGACTTGAAAACCCCATGTTCACCCATCGGTACGTTCAGTTGACCCAGTTGACCATTCCTTGGCAGTCCGTTTTATGAAATTGTGAGCAGAACGCTTTGTATGTAAAGATGGGAAATCTACAAAATAGCGATGGCGCATTGCCGCATGTCTAGACGACCATGGGATGATGGAATTAAATTACGTACATTCACCGAAAATATCTGATAGAAAACCGATAGGCCAGCAATTACTACAGGCTTAAAAAGCTCTCAGGTTATTATATTAGTTCTAAATCTCACACTGATCTATGAAGTACTTATGCCTATAGCTTTATCTTCTCCAATATACTCGTATAATATCTATAATAATATCTTATTAGATATATATATAATAATATCTTCGGCTTAACCTTTCGCCACTACTAACAAAATAATTCTTGTAAGCTAAATACCTGGGTAATATGGCGAATGGCCTAATTAATATGCATTATATTATTAAGTTTCATATTAAATAACTTCAATGTTCAAAAACTTAATTACAAGATGGCACGTACTATTAGGTATGTAGCCCTTTAAAGTTGTATAAAAAAACCTGTAACAAAAATGTATTTTTATTATAGCAATTTAGACCATGCCAGAAATCCAAGACAAAAGAGATATAAATAATTTGTATGTTGCGGTTTTTATAGGAAAATATTACAACTACAGTGCTTAATAGATTATGTTAAGGTTTGCCTCTAGGTCAGCAGTATACTCAATGTAAAACCCCAGGCCTGCCCAATTACCAATGAAAACAATTTTGAAGGGCTTTATTTCGTGAATTCGTTGCAAGAGTCTATTGCAGCACATTACAAACATTTGCTCTCATACATTATTTTATCCATACACATTACTTGCTATTTACATCATTATCATCTCCGTACTATTATTATTATCTACTATTTATTACTATTATATAAGTTAAGTAGGACCTGAATAGCAATATTCGATTATCTGTCCAATGAGGATAGCTGACCGTCTTGAATACATTTTTACATTTACCTACCATCAGGTTTGGAGCGAGCGGCTCCCAAATACGATTGTCTCAGTACTAGTAACGCGTAACACAAATAACATCACAATTACCCATCTCAATGTGTGTGGCCCATCTCAATCTTAGGCTTTAATCCACAAACCTCCACTAATAGTATAGAGCACACAACAGGATAAGTTTTATCTAAATGGATCGTTCGAAACTCGTACAAAACATATAATATTCGGCGTTTTATTTGCCGCACATTCGGTTGTTAGCCTCAATAAAGCAGGACCCAGTTCCCTCCAATCATGAAATGCTATCAGGAAAAATATTATTAGCTGAATAAAAGTAGGTTCTGTGAGTATAGCAGAGCGCTTGCGCGCCAGTGGCCTTGACCGGCCTGCGCCAAAATTTCCAGGTCGTTCACCTCCCCGACGCCCACCATCGCTCGTTTTATCTCGCATAAATACTACCGCGCCGCTCAAATACCGACCTTATCAACGCTTCTGTAACGCTCTTTTTTATGCAACCACAATGTGGAGCGATAATGTTATATAAATTCGTGTTTATGTGCGTACATATTGTTAAAAGAAACTTGTTTATCAATAACATGTTGATACCTAACGACGAAGTGCTATTATGTGAAGTCACTTCAATTGATTAGGGTAACCAAGGTGTTATTTAGGTTTTATTACATTTTTAAAAAAAAATCTTTATTATCATATGTTAACCTGTATAAAAAATTTGTTGACGGTTTCTTATACATGATATTTACCGCATTACCGCATGCAAATAACTGACTTAATATGCTATTATCGACTTCGATAGTTAAAGTAGGTATCATATGGGTATCCCGGAAGTGTGTGCCAGGAGGGAAACGGGCAAGAAGGGCACGGCACCGGGTCAGTCCGTCACGCTGCGAGCAGTGCGAGCGCGCTTGCCTTCCATTTGTGTTCAAGTTCACTCGCGTCGCGTTCCATCACCAAAAATATTTTTGTAGTGTGACGCAATCGAGAGCGACTACATCCCACTCGAACACTCGGCTCAGGCAGCTCTCTGTCGATGCGGAGCCGCTCTCGCGCGACCTTGGCCGCGGTGAGCTGCAAGGTTCGGGTCTTCGAACTCGCGTTCAGCGGGAGGCGCGGGGTGCGGGACTTGTAAACCTCCAATCGCTGGCCGCGCTCGTCCGCGCGCGCTCATGATTGGTTCACCGTCAGCGCGGCAATGACCTCGGAGACCGGAGTTCGAAGCGCACCGATCCTCGCTACGTAGCGCAGACTGAGAGACTTCGCCGACCGATAGAGGTGATATTCGCTCGGCATGCCTCGCTCCGTCGTCTAAGCGATTGTATCGCACGGAGCGCCGATCTTTTTGCAGACTTTCACTCTTAAGGGGAGGCTCGCGCGGCTTCAAGCAGGAGCGCGCGCGTCGCCCGTTCAGTTCGTCGATCGAGCTCGAGTGAGTCGCACGCGCGCGTGCAGCGAGTCTCGCAGTGACCTTCATCCCTCGCGACGAAGTGCCGGCCGCGCGTTCGGCCCATGCACTCCTGTCCTATATTCGGAAACAGAGCGCGCAGGACGATACATGCCTGGTAGCCGACGTGGTTCGATGTGCTTTACGTGTTGTGCAGTGAGAGGAAGGACATTTCAATAATAGTTCTAAGGATATTCCTATATGACTTTTGTGATGTCTCCGGACAGCAGTTACGGGCGCTACGATGCGCCTACGCCGACTGATCACAGTATGATGAGTCCAGTCCATAAGGAGCGAGAACCAGAGCTGCATATAGGTAGAACCATTACAAGTTTATTTTACATTCATGACGTGTACATATACGTATATATTATTCTATTATCTATCCTTTATCTTACGTCATTTAACTCTGATTTTTTGAAAAACTTTCCCTCAATAAATAATCCCTATGTACTCGCAGCATTAAAATAATGGAATGATGTCAAACTTACTACTTACCTGTTAGCTTCAACCATTTAATATTGCTTTTTCAAACTATAGTCCCATTCTCGTCGCCAAAAATATAGTGTTTAAGGACGTTTTGCAAATAAAAGAAATAGCTTTCTGCGCATCGTGTCCAATGACCCACTGCCCGCTACCGAGCTACCCTCCGTAACCCGATATTGATACAATTCTTTTTGGGGGTAGTTTGATAAACACTACACAAACATATAATACAATAAAATACCTATGTCAATTCATTTGAAAATGCTAGAAAACTGGCTGAAGGTCACAACCGACTGGTCGCTCGCTGAAAATACTTTCATGACGGTTCTTAATTACTTTTAGTTTCTGTTATGAATTTCTATCGTACTAGAACATGTTTTAAACTAAAGTTATGATAAGAAACAATTATTTCCTATCAGGAATAATAGCTTTCACTCTGTTGATATATCTTTTTATGACTCAGACATTATGAAATAAATACAACTTATGGTAGTTTATCTAAAATGTCTCAACGACCAAATTTTTTCTTGTAGTACAACAACTGTTTTAAGTTCATGTGATGTAACACTCTAAATGCACCTACTAATACTTTATAAACATACTCACTTTTTGTGCGTACATACGCACACAAAGTGAGTTCATATGTATGTGTGTTACGATTAACCGAACACTAATTGTTACGACGAATCAAATTTTTCTCAGGCTTTTTCAAAGTGAAGAGACGATTCTCTTCACTTTGAAATAGCCTGAGAAAAATTTGGAATGTAGATGTGGTCCGGGAGTTACATAAAATATTTTTTTATTCTAAACTTTATCTACGACTATGTTTTTTAAACATAGTCACAACAATTAAAATTATTATCAGGATAAGTATTTTACCCTTATATTTGTGAACATGGCGCATACAACTGTGCTGTAATATCGAGCCAATAAAAGTAATAAAATATATGGTAAATATCACGACAATAATGTAAACTCTTTTAACCACGACTGCGCGCAATCCGATATTTTTCGAGCCTTTTGAACATGGAAGAATTTCACGGTTAAGTTTGCTCAGCAACGACTGATTTGATTAATGATGTGGACCAGACTAACTGTTTATAAAATAGTAAAGGGTACAAAGCTCACAAATGCTATTTTCTTCGTTGTTAACGGGTAAAACCGTTTGCAGAACGAATATTGATTGATCGATTTGAGCATTTCCGCTCGGAAGGGTCAAAAAACAATTAAAATAGCATTGTGCAAAATGTAAGGACCTCTCCAAACATAATCGATGATTCCCTCCCAGCAAATCGATAGGGTGATACAATGCATCGACAGCAGGGATCCTTTATCGATTTGCGTTCGATTCCTAATGATCTTATCGTTTTCTCCCGTGAAATTTGACTTAACGGTAACCATTTGTTGCTATTGTAATATTTTCTGTATAATAAAATTATTAATGATTATTATCGTGAAAGGGTTGGAGAAGTCATTATTTCGAACATTTCTTTGTATAAAATAAAAAGTAGCAGTAACAATATTTTGAGGGAACTCAGTTGAAATAATGTCAGATAGACTGGAGATGTGATGGTTTTTTTTTAAAGTAGCAATTTATGTGCTCATATGGTTATTGTGACGAGGTAGTGATGTAAGAAAGAGAGCATCATCGACAACGGTTGGAGACTCGCGCTCCACGTGGCGACAGCTGTCTCACCTAACACACTACTTTTACTTTTCTCTCGACGCACGAGCCGCCTCTAACCACCAGTTGAATGAACTTATCAGAGTACAATTTCAGTCTTTACTTATTTATTTACGTTACTATTTGATAGCCTCCCTAAAGGTTTTTTCTTGAAATGTTCCTAATGATAAAGAGGCATCAATCAGCATCAGCAGTTCCAATTTTAAACAAATATTTTATCGTTGTTTTATATGTAATACGTGCTTGGATTGTGTTATGTAGGTATTTAGTGTATTATAAAACTGTGTAAGTATGGACGTGTTCAAGAAAATGTTACCGGGGAAAGAGACAACGTGATTAATATCATTCTTATTTACAAACAAACCTCGCCGTGACACAGATCTGCGGCTGCAGCGAAGTCAGGTTCTGCACGCTCGGCCGCTGTTACGTGGACGAGAGACTTTCTCGCGCTTTCCTTGCCACTTAATTGACGTAACGAACGAGCTACTCTCACGCGCCGCAAAAAAAACGCGCGTGTTGCATCACACGAGGAGAAATGGCTGCACGCTACTACCTCTGTTGCAACTGCACCAGTTACGTCTCGAAACGCTTTCCCTGATCTATTGTGCTCCCCACCGCGCCGCAATCAACTCACCTACGGAGATACTCGAGATGACACCGAAATTATTACGAAGCCCATATACCATTAGAAAAAAGAAAGTAACTATAGAAAGCGACGGCTCCGTACGTCGACCCGCCTCGAGTGCTCGCCAGAAATAGAAAGTTTCCTTCGAATGCCCGGCGAGCCTGCTCCCTTAACAAATAAACAAATGGTTGGATGAGGAAAGTGAGAGCAGTCGGGAGCGCCCGAACCAGTTCCTGGGACGAGCGCTATCGCCTCCCTGCCCCCGACCCGCCTCTGTTCCCTAATTCAACACTACACTTATTATTACTGACAGCTATCATTTGATTGCTGTGACCCACTAACGAAATTACTGTTGTCATTACGCTTCCTTGCGTAACTTTGTTTAATGACAAAAATCCGGTAGTGATAGAGTTTACAATCATAATGTTAACATCGTTAAGATACATAAATAGGTTTTTACTTTTGTTTGTCTTAAATTAGGATAACATTAGGTAATTATGTCTTTATATACATATATGTAGCTATTTAAAAGAAAATTTTACTTAAAATGCTTTCGTGGATTGTAGGGGGCATTGACTCTGCTAAAGTAGAGTAGAGAGACTCGGCACTTTCTAAAATAACTATTCAGTGTCACCTTGACGCACGCAACATGACGCGGTTGCGTCACTGATTTCATTAGTGAGAATGCTTTGTTTTGCATTTGAGCAGCTAAGTATTCTTTCTTTATTAATGTAGGGACTAATTAGGTATTCTTATACAATTAAGGTTGTTAACCGAATCGAAATGTTATGAAACACGAGCCGAGCCAATACGCACGCGAGTTGAGTGCACGTGTAAGTTGTACCTAAATAACTATACTGAGTCTTACGTTTAGCTTCTTATTTGCCTTTAACGATCTCTACACGGTCCTAACTTCATATCAGAGCTGTGACTAATTCCGCAACTACACACAGGCCCATTTCAGCACAGCGAGTGGTTGCAAGGTCGCTTTATCGCTGAAATCACGTGTACGTCCAAGATTGTTTGTTATACACGCTCGTTTCACAACCCAGGATGTTTGGCATGCGCTAACGAATACCGTAATCTTTACAACCTCCATAAAACATCTGAATACGTGTACCCTATGCACGTGTACAGAGCGCATAATTCTAAGTTTACGTACTAAGACTTGTTTCTCGTTTTGTTGCAGAGTTTGATGGTACAACAGTACTGTGTCGCGTATGCGGTGATAAAGCAAGTGGTTTCCACTACGGAGTGCATTCCTGTGAGGGCTGCAAGGTAAATATACATACTATCATTCCTATGGAATTAAATTAGATCAATTTGAGCTGAATACAATGTTCACCAGCACCGAACGCACCCTCTACTATTACTATATATTTTAAGTATATCAATGCCACTACCACATAGAAAGAAAGCATGAATAAGAAACATTCCATACGTTAAGTGGACGAGTTGATTGTGTTTAGTACGTTGGTATACGGGTAGCCTTATAGTATTCTGAAGCAGGAAGTTCGTCTGCGGGTGACATATTAAGCCTCTCCGCCCCCATTTCAGTAGTTGCAAGTTCCTCTCAGGTGCCATTCTTTGCACCGAGGCCAAAGCATGCGGAAGACAATCTCTGCATTGCAGACCAGATGACCTTATTTACCTACTACAAGTTACAAAAAGTTAATCCAATCTATAGACTTTAATACAAACGTAGAAAAATCCGTGTGAACATGTTAAGTTAAAAGCGGTTTTTGGGTCGATGGATACCTGCCGTCCTCGACCGGCCGTCCGTCGGTTGCCCTTTGCCATCCCTTATTATTTTCTATAACCTTTTTGTACCTGTTCCCGAACAATCACACGGGAACGAGCTGTCATTTTAAAGTTCATATGTAGACAAACTTTCATTATAAACTATAATGTGCACGGCTCGGGGTCAACTTAAATGTGTTTCTCTGCCTTAAGACTAACCTCTCTCGACTAATCTCTTAAAACTTTTTGTAAAATAGATAAATATATTAGAGTTAGAGAGTAAGTAGAGTGTAATTTCTCAAATGACACTGTATATGAAAGAAATCCTTTTGTCTAAAGCACTTCTTATACATTTTCTATTCAGTGTGCTTACACTGAATAGAAAAAGTTGTCGTCATTCTGAAGAAAATTTGTAATCTGAAAATAAAAGAATTGAAAGCATTATATTGTATGTTGTCTTGACAAATCATATTGACCGTCTTTTGTCACGTAGAATCTGAAAATACGGAAATGAAACAAACAAAGCGTAATCGTAGAACCACCCGATCTCACGTTCTATACTAAATATTTTATTCGAAATTAAAAAGAAATTACGTGATCGGAGATCGTTCAAGGGCGTGGAGTCAACGCTAATTGCTTCCTCATATTTCTTGACCTTACATTTATTGTCCTTTTCATCTTTTCATAAGAGCCCCTTTAATTTGATTCATTTAACTGCAATTTCTATTGACCAGCGACCGAGCCAGACGACAAAGGTCGTATTCATGAGCGTGAAAGCGATGCGAGGAAGTGGTCGGGAACAGAAGTGCAAGTGTCCGTACGTACAGTAAACTGGTTTTGTTGCGCGAGCTCGCCCGCAGGCGCACAGTAGTGGTGCCAGTCTGTAGGGATGCCGACACGGGACAAAGCGTGTCCTTCGACAGAGGACGTCTGGTGCATTGTGTAGCATGCAGCGCTGACTCGCTCACCAATGACGTCTGAACGGACTTTTTATAACATACAAATCCGATCCATGCACATACTGCGAATCATAATAATATTATGATAAATAACTCCGGTATTGTGTCATGGATAAAGTTATGTCTATGGCAACTCTTAATCAAGTGACTGAGATTAATTTCATCGTCCGCTTCATCTTATATATTAAAATAATGAGATTTTAAGTTAAAGTCGAATGCTAAAATAACTTCTAGTCCAGATAGATATTTATTTATTTACACTTTCACAACACCTTCACAGTAAAAACCAATACAATGCTGTATAAAACTAGTAAATTGTAAAAGTGTAATTTTCCAATAAATACCACGTTAGTCCTTGTCGGTTTGTTACATTACAATTATGCAAGAAATGTTTTCAGACTCAAATTGTAATGGTGACTGGCGCGCCTACTATCGTCAGCTTTGCTAAATTAATGTTCAGCTACTCTCCGCTAGATGGCGTCGTAGCCATTCTATACTAGTGCTGCCAGCGCTCGAGACGGCAACGTACGTAAACTTGTTTCATGAATGATGAGCGGACGTATAATTTTATAGCTCCAAGTTGTAGTAATAAATAATGGGTACGCATCGAAGTCAACGAACTCTCTTTATACAACGTTTCAATTATTTAAAAAATACCTGGATTGGATTGCGGTTTATTGGACAATAATAATGTCATCACAGCTTAGTGTCACCAATATTTAATTGGTATATTATATGTAGCATCTTTATACCAAAAGCATCTAGCTGCATTGCTTTCAATTATATCAAAAATGTACTTTTGACAAACACTAGGTAAAATAAAATATTATGAGGCTGTAAATAGGTCTTGTTGTGATATAGTGCGCACAACGGCACGACAACAACGATGGCACAGTCGGTCGCGAGTTCTTTGTTCTGTTCTGGTTGGCCGACATAATCTCCGCGTTGTGGGTCGCTCATTTTTCGGCACCGATCCGCGGTGCAGGGCGAGCGGGCGTCGACCTCGCTCGCTAGCGCCGCGCGCCTGCCTCGTCTCACCGTAAACAACTTTTACGGGCAACGAATGTACGCGCAACGTGAACGTAACCTACATTATTTTTGAACTGTCAGCGTTGAAGTTCGTTGATCCCTCGCCGTTTATTATACCCGTATTTATTGAGAACATCGCGCCGACTGTTGCGTTTACGATTTCCTGCTCTGCACAATGCCTGTGTATGTGTTTGACGAACTTGACTTTTACTCATTAGACTCTGAAGAATAATTTATCGAATTATGGAGTTTACTGTTATGCCAATAGTAGTACCACATTTTAGGATGCTTCATATTTTCACGTGTAGGTTGACTAATGTTTATTTCTATAAAAATACCAATCGTAGTAGCTTGATCGAACACTCGATGAATGAGCATGATCTAATATTTGAAAAGTATAGCTAATACTATAGCTATAAAATATAGTAAGCTCCATCGTAATTTATCATACAAATCGTCAAACAAAGAGTTATTAATGGAGTATAGTACTTTAACAATCTGCTATTAGTTTGTCCGAACAATAGTTAAGTATAATGAAAGTGATATCAAATAATTAAGCAAATATACGTAAGAACTTGAAATTATGAGTTACGTTAGATTATTGTTTATAATTATTTTTGGAATGTCTTAAAATATAAACGGCACTGATACGTGGACGGAAATGAATCACAAGTGAATCATAGCCTTCTGTTATCGCTAACATCTGTAGAACAGGCACGTTGAATGGACAGTTACATATTAACTTGTTCCTAATCTGTATATTCTGCTAAAAATTCTGTGAAGTTCTTCGGAACGGTTCGTGCGTCATGTTTTCAGCAGTCGGAGGAGTCGTTGTCCGCGTTACCGTTAATCGCGGCTCTGTGAGACGCTCACTAAACTTGTCATTAAGGCTAACGCAAGTAGGCACTCGTATGTGCGAAAAATTGAATTACTCACTCACGACTAGGACCAGACAGAAACTCATTTGTATACCTCAGAATGTATCTGTCTCACTTTACTCACCATCAATTATGACAGCTCTAAGATTTATATGATGTATTAAAGTTGCGAATAAATGATCTCGTAAAAGTACTCACACGGTGCATATGTTAACTATACAATACAATCTGTAATACAATCCGTAATTAGTACAACACTTCTGCTTATGAATACTCGTGAAAATATATAAATCATACATAAAATATGTAACTCGGTATGTGTACTCAAAAGTAGTTCAAACCCAATCACAATAAGGCACAACAAAATGAGAGCTAAGTATGTCAATGTAACGTTAACGACAAAAAGTGTTCGTTGATCGCTTATCTCAGGCTTCGGCCGCAACTCGGCTATGTCGAAAAGACTAGATGGCTGGAGTCGGGTGTGACCCACATAGCCTGACGAAATCCGCGCTATGCGTGTATGTATGTGTGTCTGTGTGTGCTAGTTTATGTCATTATACCTGTTCTGGTGACTCACGTCGAACTACTGTCTTAGTATTGAAAGAGTCGCGGGACCCTCTTTCTATATATATCATAAACCACTAGCTGCGCCCCGCTGTTTTACCCACGTGGTGATGATGGATGATGACATACCAAACTTCATCTAAATCCGTCCAGCCTTTTGAGCGTGAAAGAGTAACAAACCTCCATACAAACTTTCACGTTTATAATATTAGTAGGATTGATCCCATAATAGCGATGAATCAAGTTAATATCTACTTAATCTTGTTGTAATTGTATGAAAATACGTCATTGTCATTAGCTGTTACATAACAAGGAAAACAATTATCATATATTTACCCGCTTGGATGGGAATATACGCTACAAAACACAAATACCCGTTACCATCCATAAATAAATGGAATAATGTTAATATAACTGTCCTTTCAATATGGTGCGTGTGACTCATCAAATTATCGTAATGACCTAAAATCAGTTGAACTACATACGGCTAAGTGGAATTTTGTAAGCGTTTAATACAAATAGCATTCTATTTTTTAGAATTCAAAAGGAAGTGACCGTGTTAATTAGTTAGCGGTCAATGACCGACGATAATGTTATTCAATTCAAGGAAAATAAGTACCACATAAATACGAGTTGTGAGCTTAAATCGGATTGCCCCACATCGGTTACGCCTTATATTTAATAATTATTGTTATTTATTAATACAAATACAAATATATTTATTACTGAAGAGGTGCATATTTTACATGCTTAGTCTAAAATTATGAACTATAGTTAAAGATAGATAATATTTAAAAAAATTTAATAAAAGGTGTATACATTTGTTTAGTTAGGTACACACAGTTGTTACAGCATGTCACTCTAGCCCCCACACTAGGATATCCGGTGTTGTATAAAATACATAAAATTATTGTCTAGCTAAGAAGTTTGAAGTCGCGCTTACATGTTTATACAAGGTATTGTCTAAATAAATGTAACAAATGAAGGCACGATAAGTGAGGAATGTAGCGGGGCGGGCGGGACGGTAAAGGTTTTGTTTTCGCGGCAGCAGGTCGTTGACCGCGTAGCCGGTCAGTGCCCGCTGAGACCAATTATGGGCCACTCGTACAGCGCACAATGGATCGATGGCAGCGCGAAATTGGGCCACAGAACCACGCGCCCCGTACTCTGCGCACAGCCTCCGCCCCGCGCCCGACCTCGCATAATGAGTCCCTACACACGACCTACCTACTACCTACGACGACGATTGTGTTACTAGCAAACTCACAATCGTTCGATCAATATTTTTATTAGGGATAGTTGGGGTGTAGTATTAAGTGTTTTCATATGAACATTTCAGAATCGACGTGATATATATATCACGTCGATTCTATATATATATATATATATATATATATAGAATCGACGTGACATATATGTTGGGTGGTACCTCTGCGCTATATATCCACTAATTACATCGTGCTTGCATTCGGCGAATACTATAAGAAAATATACAACTGAGAATTAACATATCTGTAGTTTGTTGTACACATTAAATGGGGTGTGTTACTCGACAACACTAATGTTATGTATCCAGTAATTAATTGGATCATTGCAGCCCCTAGAGGAGCGCGCGCGCATTGAGGTAGGCCGTGACGCATGGGTGACGTCACCGGGCGGGCGTATAGTCGGTCGGCGACCGCTCGAGCTGTGCCCTAGCTCCCAGGAGCGATAGGGCGTGCGGACGGTGCGTGCGGGGGAAGGCGCGGTTGTGCAATCGAACGGTCGACGACCCGGGGTGAACGGCCGTGCGCCACGACGCCCGTCGGGATGCGCCCGGCCTATATCCGGCGCACCGGTGCAGCGCCAGCGGCGCATTCTAGAGCGGCGTGGACCGTTAGGAGTGCGCGCGAGGGCCGCGAGGGGGCCGGGGGCACTCTCACTTTCTCGGTTGGGTCGGCGGCCGGCAAGTAGGTCACGCGGGTAACTGTGCGCCGCGCTCTGCGGCGCCCGTACCAGTCCGCTGTCGGCCGCCATCCGTGTCGGTGCAGCGCCAGTAGTAAGAAACTTCGCAATACCAGTTAGTGAGATAGTACAACTCGGAGAGTAGCAGTGGTAGTGGCTATTGTGTTAGTGACTGTGCAATAATGTCTTGCGGCGCTGAGCTGCGCGAACGGCACTCGGTGCTGGTGAGCATGCTGGAGGCGGGCACTGAGTCTAGCGACTCAGGCTGCTCCAGTGACGATAGCTCCGATGCTGAACGTGACTCTAAGTGTCGCTGTGATTCCCAGGGTTTCTTCCGCCGCTCCATACAACAGAAGATCCAGTACAGACCCTGCACCAAGAATCAGCAGTGCTCCATTCTTAGGATTAACAGAAATCGGTGCCAGTATTGCCGATTGAAAAAATGCATCGCAGTTGGCATGAGCAGAGATGGTAAGTTACACAAATTTTTCTATTCATAAACTAAATTAGTTACAAAAGTTAATAGAATATAACTGAACATAATTACGAAAATAAATACCGTTTGCTTCAGTCAATATATTTTTATGGTCGGACTTAAAAAAGTATATATTCTATGAACATTTGTAATATTGGAACTTATGTTGAGCCGTTTTTCTATGTCGCAATATTACGTCTTATAAATTGCAACGATTATAAGTGTGCCAAAATGACGCAATGAATCATTGAAGTAATGGGTGCGCTAATTGGTTGTGTGCGGTGTGAATGTACGGCGCAAGTAGGGTTGCAGTACGCATACGCAATTAGCACGGGAAGGTCGCGGGCCGCATCTCGCGCGCCAACTGGGCCGCGGCGCGCACGCTCATGCTCCGCACAGATCCTATTTCGTGGTACACGCGGAGGGGGGGCCGGCGGGTGAGGGCGAGGTGGGGATAGAGCTGGTCGCGCAGTGTGGGAGGTCGGTTATGCAAGCGCGGGTGAGCGCACGCTAAGCGGGTCGACGGCCGCACCAGCCCCGATCGCGCGGTTGCGACACTCGCACGCGGTGAAAGCAGAGAAAGGCGCATTTCGTAAGCGTGAGAGTGAAATTTGTATTTTCACTTTCGTAACGCAGTATATTGACCTCTTATCCCATCATAACATGGAATATATTAATTTTATGTCATTAGATTGTTGTGATTCTAATCTACATTATTTTATAATATAATGGTATTCTGGAATCGTCGATTCAAATCCAACGAAGAGCTTAATCTGTTGTTCTATAAATTAATCCAACAATATTTACAAATGTAACTTACCGATAGTGCTTTGCCTAGATTGTAGATTAATTAACACCTCTACTGACATGAAACTCCAAGAACTGTCAAAATATTCCAAATTACAAAAAGAACACAAAGTAATATTTACTTATAGACACATCGTAGTACCTCCGTAGAGGCTTCGTAGACTCATAATATGGTTTCTGATTTAGTTCTGCCACTCAATAATAGGTGGCGCTCTTTGTAGTCAAACTGTAACGCCAGCGCTGCATATCAATGTAGTGTTTTCTGGTACTATACAAATTTATATTTCGGTAAAAAAATCGTAGGATAAACTATTTTAATAGCTACAATCTGAACTTCGTAACAAAAGTAAAACGGCGAATAAGGCACGGTCATTCAATTGCTTGATGTTTGTAAACTGTATGCAAAATATAATTCAACGTATCATTTCTGTAAAATAATACAGTTTTCCAAGTGTAAAAAAATAAATCCGATAATCACGATTGCAAGCTTTCAGTCATGATAACACTGACAATCTCAACCTGTCCACTGTAAGTTCTTGGAATGTAGCAATAACATTCCAAGAACTTACAGTGGACAGGTTGAGATTGTCGGAATGCGTTTTTAAATCATTGTGTCCAAACCAAGTATACTTTTCCGATAATTATGAAAGGAAAGAATGGTCGCTACCTTATACAGCATAATTGTCTGAGGCAGCATTTTAAATATCATAGTTACTAATTAGGAACAAAGATTGAATCTATTGCAATAAATTTGAAGAGTTTGATCAAGTTAATTTCATCAGTCAATTATAGTGAATATAGAAATAGAATTAATTATTTTAGCGATGCGCGCGTGTTAATCGATACATTTTGTTATAAATATCTTTAGAAGCCTTTAATTTTCCACGGGTGAAAGATTAAATATGGGTATTAGATATGTTTCCACATGCACGTTTGTATGCTTACTAGTGCATACTAATCAATATAATAATAAAATATATACAAGTTATTATGATACGTGTCCTCCCGTGAACCAGTCATCATGGTTCATTTTAGATAATGCGTTGGGTAAACCTCTTGTATCCGGCAGCAAATGCTTTAAGCAAAATATATAATATTATAGTGTTATAAATTAATGTTCTGTTCAAATAACTTTATTGTCTTAAGAAATTACAAAATTTCACTTACAAGACAATGGCGCTGTTAAATAAAAATATTTTAAGATTTCACAGTGAGATTGAGCATGCAATTAAATAGTTGTCTTAAGTTGTCAAAACTGTCAATTGTAGAGTATAGTATTTGCAGGCATCACTGGTTGCATACGAGCATTATTCACATTAACTTTTAAAGCATGTTAAAAAAACAATAGTCTTACTCTTTATGATTGATTAGATAATTGACATGTAACTATAGTTTTAAAGATAGCCACAGATCGAGTAACAGTTAACGCGGTGTCAATTTAATCCAACACCTAAATAGTAATAAACGATTAGTTGTATATACCTTTAGTACTTGATAACAAAAACAAAATACGTAAAAATTACCTAAGGTAGAGACCAAAAGAAGACACCAATGAATTCTGATTCCGTAGCCGAGACCCGAATATTATTTTCGTAGCGGCCCAATATCTTTTCTGAATTAATATAACATTATGTGTTACGAAACAGTTACCTGTTAAATGCACAATCTTGGCACTTTCAGTAATAGTATTAATTCGCCTTGTTACAATCTTAAACTTGGAAAGTGACCAGGCTCACAATACACAGATGTGTCGTCAAAATCTGCAAATTAATATTTTATGGTAATAGGTGCGCGAATATCGCAGGATAGGCATTGGGTTAGTTTAGTATAGGTGGGGAGAGATGGGGCGGGAGGGAGCGATCGGTGAAGTGACGCGGGCGGGGGCAGGGGCCTGCGCGGAGTTTATTGACGGCTCCCCCCTCCGCGCGGGCGCTTCAAGTTCAAGGTTGGCGCGGCGCGCGCCGCCGCGCAGTGCGAGGGAGTCCGGCCCGCGCACCGGTCGTCAGCCCTCTTTGCTATCGCTATGTCAGTGAGTCGCTCACCAGTCCGGCACGAGAACGCGAACCTATCTCACGGCGACCGCTCCGGCGTACCACAACACGAGGTGCTCTGAGCTCACTCTCACATTGGATTGCCACCGTTGTCTACTCATTTGGATTACAGTGCTTGTGCAAATTATTTAATATTATCAGTGATATGTGACACTTTCATAGTGATTTAAATATTATTAGTTAAAAACTTTACTTCGAGTTACCAACTTTGGCCATTGGCTGTGACATAGAATTATTAGTGAAAAACTGTTATGGTATCAGACATGGGGGAAGATTTACCAATCCTGAAAGGGATCCTCAACGGTGTTGTGAAATATCACAATGCACGTATGTACCTTTTTTGATATTATTTTTAAGTTTATTAGTGAAACCAAAGAAAACAAAAATAGAGTCCAATATTAAATCGTAGCACGTGTCTACGAATGCTGCGTTTAGCGTAGCAAGTGATTTGTTTGGTTCATTTTAACTCATTTTGAACATTATATTTTTAATTAATTAAAAATTTATTTAATTAAAAAGAGCACAGAAATATTTATTAGCGAATTCGATTCAAAAGCTTAAGATATCAATGCATGTGTTATAATGCAAATATTCTTTAGATAAGCGTCTTGACTCGGAAGTACCTAGGTGTAGATGACATTTTCGTGATTAACATCAGAAGCTTTCTTTTATTTTCTGTGTATTATAATACATACACTATTATACACTAACTAGGCGGACCGGAAAATATTTATTATTATTTAAGACTGCAACGAACTTGTAATTAAAATATCACATATTCTGATAAGTATGATAACGTTAGTATTTAAAAAAAATCTATAAATAGATAAATATTTACATCGTTAATATAACATTGAAAAAAGAAAAATTACTTTATAGAATTTCCTATAATGTCCTAATGCTATAGAGTTTGAACATAGTCAATTCTAGATATACATATAAGTACAATAACACAATTGCAAATTCAGTGCAAATCTGAATAAATGAAACAGAACGACGCGTAGCGAACACAAAGACATAAAAGAGAGATTATTGTTCAATCGCGAACAATGGGATCGTGCATCTGGTGCGGCCTACATACATTACGCAGCGAAAGTCGGGAGAAATGGCGAGAGGGCGCTCTCCGCTTTCGTTTTCAACCGAGCGCGCGTCAAACACTTTCACCGACGCGCGCGCACGAATGCCACAAGCGCCATGCTCGCCTTCGGCGCATACTACATTTCGATGCGGGGCCCGGAGCCTAGCGCGAGAAAGTCGTAACACTTTTTAACCTGACCTCGCGGTTCGCGCTTTGTCACTCGCCATTCGAACTAGTTCACTGAAACGCGGCGCATTCGGCTGGCTGGACCCGACGGATTTCTAAAGACTTGCCAGACAGGGGTGGGTCTCGGTCGGTGCGACGACGGGCGATGAACTCTACCCTCTCGCCGTCAGCTGCGCGTACACATGGCTCGCGCGCCCGCATACATCGCGCACATAGCGACAGCTGCAATCCGACGTATGTTTAGCCACGACCTCGCTCAACATTCTCGCCGTTAGATGCGACGGCATCGGCGATCGATTTAATTTTAGTAAATTGGGGTGGTATAATGCATTTTATTAAACTGTCGTTTCTTTGTTGCAGCCGTGCGATTCGGGCGCGTACCAAAGCGTGAGAAAGCGCGCATTCTGGCTGCGATGCAACAGTCTTCATCGTCTCGCGCTCACGAGCAAGCAGCGGCCGCAGAGCTAGACGATGCACCGCGGCTGCTGGCGCGTGTGGTGCGCGCGCATCTTGAGACCTGCGATTTCACGCGCGAACGCGTCGCAGCTATGCGTGCTCGCGCCCGAGATTGTCCCACCTATTCACAACCAACTCTGGTGAGTGTCTAAGCGTCTCATTTTGCTATTTGTACAAAAAAATTTTGAAAATAATTGAGTTTTTTAACAAAATCCAAAAATATGTGAATGAATGTTAATAAGTTTTTCTTTTGTCGTAGGCTTGCCCTCTCAACCCGGCACCAGAGTTGCAGTCTGAGAAGGAATTCTCTCAGCGCTTCGCTCACGTCATCCGTGGCGTGATCGACTTCGCCGGGCTCATCCCTGGCTTCCAGCTCCTGACACAGGACGACAAATTCACACTCCTCAAGAGCGGACTCTTCGACGCCCTATTCGTCCGGCTGATCTGCATGTTCGATGCGCCGCTCAATAGCATAATTTGCCTCAACGGACAGCTAATGAAGCGAGATTCTATCCAGAGCGGAGCCAATGCCAGGTTCCTGGTAGACTCCACCTTCAAATTTGCCGAACGCATGAATTCTATGAATTTGACAGATGCTGAAATTGGTCTATTTTGCGCCATCGTCCTTATCACCCCAGACAGGCCTGGCCTTCGGAACGTGGAACTGGTAGAAAGAATGCACGCACGACTTAAGGCGTGTCTGCAGAGCGTAATCACCCAAAACAGGCCCGACAGGCCTAGGTTCCTGAAGGAGTTAATGGAAACTCTCCCCGACCTGCGAACACTCAGTACGTTACACACAGAGAAACTGGTCGTGTTCAGAACAGAGCATAAAGAGCTCTTGAGGCAACAGATGTGGGGTGAAGAAGAAGGCATGTCGTGGGCGGACTCCGGCGCGGATGACTCTGCGCGCAGCCCCATCGGGTCCGTATCGAGCAGCGAGTCCGGTGAAGCCGCCGGGGACTGCGGCACCCCGCTGCTGGCCGCCACGCTGGCGGGCCGGCGGCGCCTCGACTCAAGGGGCTCCGTAGACGAAGAAGCCCTCGGTGTGGCTCACCTCGCACATAACGGACTCACCGTCACGCCAGTGCGCCCTCCGCCACGCTACCGTAAACTCGACTCGCCGACCGACTCCGGCATCGAGTCCGGTAACGAGAAGCATGAGAGGATAGTTGGGCCCGGCTCGGGCTGCTCCAGCCCACGCTCATCGCTCGAGGAACACGCCGAGGAACGGAGGCTGCACGCGCCCGTGGACGACATGCCTATGCACGACATGCCCGTGCTGAAGCGAGTACTGGAGGCACCGCCCCTTTACGATGCGCCGCTTCTGATGAACGCGGCGTACAAGCCCCACAAGAAGTTCCGCGCGATGCGGCGCGACACCGGCGAGGCGGAAGCGCTGCCCGTGCGGCCGACCCCCTCCCCGCAGCCCGTGCAGCACCCGCACCCCGCGAGCCCCGCGCACCCCGCACACTCGCCGCGGCCCCTGCGCGCCTCGCTCTCCTCGACGCACTCGGTGCTCGCCAAGAGCCTGATGGAAGGCCCCCGTATGACCCCTGAGCAGCTGAAGCGCACGGATATCATCCACCAGTACATGCGGAGGAGCGAGGGCGGCGCGGTGGCGGGCCCGGGAGCGAGCGCGGAGTGCCCGCTCCGGTCGTGCTACGGGGGCGGCGCTTCGCCGGCGCCTTCCTCGGTGCTAGCGCTCCAGGTAGACGTGACGCCGGAGCCCCTGAACCTCTCCAAGAAGTCTCCGTCTCCTCCTCGCGCCTACATGCCGCAGATGCTGGAAGCGTGAGGCCGGCCCGCGGAGCCGCACGTCTCCGCCACCCACCCTGACCTACTTTAAATTAAATGAACTACATAGTAATTAGTAATCGTTCGCAGATCGTTTTAATATATTATATGTGATAATTCGTTTAGGACGCGTGCGTGCGTGCGTGGCCGGCGCCGGACGAGGAGAGCGCAATAGACTGAAAAATAATTTAAGAATATATAAGTGTAATTTATAATGCAATGCAGCGCCGGTCGCGGTGTGTTTGTGTGTGTATTGTATGTGCGTATGTGAGCGTGCTCAGTCATTTGTTTGTTAATATAATGACAGGTTGTCGAATTAAAATAAAAACAATCTTGTAAAAATTATTCTTGAATTTCATTCCTTACCCTTATTTTAACAATTTAGGTACACATTAAATGATATTTCATAAGACAAATACAAAATCATAATCGTAATATGTAATAAAAAAGTATACCCTAAGAGTCCAATAGCAAAGTTAAGCTAAGCAAATCACTGATTTAATAGAATTTAATTAAATATGAGATGGACATTTTGTTATACTAGGATTACAAATATGTCATCTCATATATTATAATATAAAATCAAGGGCCTGTTGCACAACCTCTGAATAAAACTAAACTACCTCGTTCATGTACATCTATACTAATATTATAGAGTTTGCGAGGTTGTATGGGGATCCCTGGATCTATTGAACCGATTTTGAAAATTCTTTTACCAATAAAAGCCACTTATTGGTTGGTGGCCATTATTTGTGAGTGTCAAAGGCTTGTGATCTTCATCATCACCACGCGGGTGTAACCACGAGGCACAGCTAATTAGATGTAAAGCCATAAATAAAGACACTTTCAAGTGAAAAAGAGCTTACATTGAGCCAGGACACATACCCTTGGATGTAATAAAACGATAAAAGCCTTTTATTAAAATGCTGATAAGACATTTCATGGAAAAAATACAAAAGCTAGTAATAATAATGCATCAGTAAATCAACAAGAGTTCTATAAATACAGAATCTATAAATAATAATAATTAGACCACAACACAGATAAGTGTTGGTAAGTGAGGTGTGACGTAGTAATCTCAAACACGTAGGTAAAAAAACGAGAAGGGCGTGCGGTCGTCGACCCAACTAGCGGCACACGCACCTGACTTCCGGCGCTCTGCCGCTTCCAGCTGACCCTATGAATGCCTTTCCGCGTTCGCGTCACTACTCACTACTCACGACCACGGAGATCTAACGGAGCGACAAGGCTATTATGGTAAGGTTACAGGTGAATGACGAATGAACTCACCCTTACTCTGAACAGATGATTCTATTGATCGAGGCTTATCCGCTTTGGCCTTGAAAAATGTTCTGAAGAAGTTTCGAGTCTAGCAAAATTTTGTATCAATAATTTTAAAGTAAGTATATATAATGAAAGAAGTTCCGTATATATAATACGGTCATATAATTTCTAACATCTCTATTGGCAATAGGTAATAGATAAGTAATGAATTTTACAGATACCTTATTTGACCGCCAAAACAACGTATTATTAAAAAATGAGAGGAAACGATAACTGCGGAAATACAGTGCCACTAACAAACAAATGTACGGCAGTACATCGAGCCATGACGTAGGGTAAAATGTTCCATTAGGAAGTAAATAAGCCGTGAGAGGTACTTTATGTATCTATGAAATAAACTAAGATTGTCTGTTTCTTTAGAAATATACCGATAAACATTGCGTCATTCGTAATATTCATTATACTACCAAACTCAGCGATGACGATATATATATATATAAATACATAAAAAATATATATTCCTATATACATATTATTTTACTGTGGTATCTCGCTGCTCGCCAGAGGTTGGAATCGTGGTAGTTTTAACACATGGAATCCTAGTACTTACTAGTACGACCATTCTAGTATATCTAAGTAACTCACATAACAATTTCTAAACTTTGTATGAGATACTACGGTTTAGTTATATTATTATTGATTTATTGATGAATAAATTATGTGATTGACTAATGTAATTGAAGGTGTATAGTTGAACGTGGACGCAGAATGTTAACTGACTGGCGGTGGCTATTCATGGCATGGCATGTGCTGTAAAGTAGTCATCCCCTCAAATAAAAAGGGATTAAGTTTAAATGTAGCAAACACTATTTAAACATATCCTCTACGTCATGGAGACATTTGAAACAAGACTTCTTAATTCGCATTTAGATTCAACGGGTTGTTATCTAAAGTCCGTCGTTAACAATAAGCAACAATGTAATCGATAATAGGTTTTATTTATTAAACATAAACAGTCACCTTTGTTTGCCGCTTCCGCCACGTGGAGCTCAAGGTCTGCTGGATAACCCAGAGTTTTCCTCAACTAAACAAATCTATTTAAAAAGGATTCGTATACGGAAGGAATACAATAGATCTTTTATTAAACCATCTGTGATACACATTACAATTGTCGTTGATATAGTGGATATTATTTAGAATTAGCTTTATTTAGAATTATTTCTTTACATGATTTTACTTTACGTAAGTTTACTTCATTTTTTCTCCGTGGAGTCCATTTTTACAGTCAGTGGCTCTAATAACGTTAATCAGTCAAAAAGTCGTAAAAAAGTTAAAATGCACTGAAATCCTGTAAAATTAAATAGCTCGTATTATATTCACGCAAAAATTCAAATTATAAACATAGCGACAAGCGTCATACTAATGTGTACTTATTTGTAACGACATAGTAACTTATCTTACTTATCTTATTTTCCAGAATTTTATTATAGAATCACTAGCAGTGTCAAGTAAAAATATTTTAGTTTGATTCAAGTATGTGGCTCATAATGTAAGAGTTCTCGGAATATCTACTTCAGTTTTGAAAGTGATTCAGTAAAATAGTGGACACTTGACTGAATCTTTTCTCACAGATACTGGAGATACATAATAAATAGGGGAATATTTACTGTTTGTTCAATTTTCTACACACTGGCAAATATGAAGGTTAATTTACTTTTTAAACGTATTTTTTGAAAATGAGAGAATATTTGAAAACGTTTAAAAAAAATTTTGTATGTATCAATGCAAATTACAAAAATAGCTTTATTACATGATTACAAAGCTAGATGTTCAACTATAATTATCAATCTTTATGATTGTAAAGGAAAAATACTACCTCTGACGGAATCAAACCTGCTTTGTCTGACTTACCTTGTGAGACGCCTTAACAACTCAGCCAACGAGCTTCCACGTGATGAAATGATCTCTGTAATATATTTAGAGTCATACGACGATCATATGTAACTAAAGAGAAATAATGGATCCAGCCAGTGAAAACCCCTGCGTCATGCCTGTGGAATCATAAAGTTTTATGTATATTAATTATTTATTATGCATCGCCAATGATACAAAATATGTTTAATACATGAACACTTGAAATGTATTTTTAGACTTGAGTTTAACGTAAGCAGTTCGTAGTAAGTACTTAGATATACTTTTTTGAGTAACAATCTCGAAGCGCCTTTTAGTTCTCAAAGCCAACATTATTAATCTAGTGACGTGAATTTATAAACCAAAATAACTTAAAATACGTATTGAAATACATCACAGCGTTTGTAGAAATTTCCTACGCAAAGGCGTACTCTAAAGAGAGTAAAATGGAAAATTTCAACATGTCTGACATTATGCTGCGTAAGACCTGCTACCTGCCTGCTGCCTGTCATAATTTTACTACTCTGTCTTTGGCTTTTCTACACCATTATGAGATAGTTTAACCAAACGGTGATAAGTGTTGTGAAGAATATTCTATATACGTGCACATGGTCAGAAATATAGGATTCATAATTAATTCCACCACTCGGATCAGCATTTAGATTCTTGTTTTGTGTGAATTGTTTGTCGTCAACGAAAGGGTCAATACAGCTTTGTAAAAAAATAATAATTTCAAAACATCACCCTGTATAAGCAGGATCAGGATATATAAAGGACGAAGTTATTGACCGGTGCGACGGGTGCAATGCGCAGGCCCGGCCGTGCACTTGACTCTCCGGGCATTCGGTGCATCGGCCCTCGCAACCCCGTGTACCAACACGCGCAACTACACCCTCCTCCCGAGCCTCACCACCTAGCAACCTTCTAGCTCATACCACTGCCACCCTCCTTCGCCATCCCACTTACCAACTATATATAAATCCCTTTTCCGCCATTTTGATTCCGTGAAAATAAAAATTGAGCTCCCTATAGTAATTAGATACACATTGTTGCATATAGACGTAGGTATTAAGCCTCATGTTTAGAGATACCGTGTATATGACAATATCAACATAGTTATTTATTCATAGAACCCTTATCTTTGCATTCATGACGGCAGCCGAATTAAATGAACAAGTAGGCAAAAGTGAGGACAGAAAGGTCACTGAATTCTTTTCGGCGATTTGTATGAGTGTCCATGTGGTAGTGGTTTTTCGAGATATTATTTGTGCGGGCCAGCGGAGGAATTAGATATGTGTTCTAAAGTGTACGTTATTTTCATATCTTAGTAATCTGTTTTAACAAGTGAATGTGCCTGGAATCTTCTGATTTCCTGTTTCAGCTTCACGGTCGTTCCAAGAAGAACTATAATTGCTCGTGATCTCATTCAGCGCTTGTGTTGTCTAGACTTTATTCAATTGCTTCTGAAAACAGTCGACTACAATTAAATTCCGAATTTATTTTAAATTACACACTGCAGTGGGTGGTTATTTAGGACGCATTTACTAAAATTTAAATATTGTGTCGCTGTCCGGCTCAGATATGCATTCTCATGGTGATCGATGCAAATCTGATGTTATGTATGATGCATGAAATTCAGTTCAAATCAACAGACAAACTGAATTTCATATATGCTCGGACGATGGCATTCGATCAGAGTATGTTTTTTCTCATAATTAAATTTCGCATAATCTTCTTTTATCGTAATCATTTAACTTATTTCAGGATTTATCATCCTGAACTACTGTTGTGTCTTTCCTGAGCTGTGTACTGTTTTGGTTGTATATAAAGTAGCATGCAATTATGTAATAGTAGTTAATGAAACTGTTTCATAATAAGGGTTCTTAAAAATGAGTGTAAGTTGAAAAAGTTTTTATAGTATTACACGAGTAATTAAGGACCAAATGATGTGCAGTTACATACACTATTTTACCTAATCACATAAACTCGATAATGAAATTTACGTAGATTTACAGCATATGTTTGCATTTATTCGTAAACGCTTAGCGCCATAATCCATTTGCTGATCGCGCATGCGTGTTGTGCCGCGTCCAAAGATTATGTAGAAAAACTGCATTGCAACCTCCTTGGTCCAGCTGAAGTTGTACCTTATTGGTAAAAAACAAAGTTACATTATGATACAGTTGCCCATATAAGAGCTGTATCATAATGTAATTTTTTTAATTTATTTTGATGGCTCGTCTGTAAAGACCGTCATTCAAATTTTGTTTTTGTTTTTTAGTCTTTATATTTTAGTATGAGATTAAATAAAAGAAATATTTGGGATTTTTACATTACCAAGTAATAATTTGAAAGGCAAGTTACTTGAATGGCTAGATGATTAACAGATTTTGAGGATAAAATGCACAAATAATATCAACTGCAAACAAAGCAAAGATCGGCTTTGATTCGTCTTAACGGGTAACGAAAACCTTTGGACTTGTCCATTAATTTCATTGGAAGTATTATAAATTTCATGTTTATGATTGCTGATCATGGAAAGAGTTGAAAAAAAAGCAAAGGAATGAAATTATGACTAAGATTTTTATGCGATCCATATCCATGCGAGATTTCCATTTCGACTTTATCTTACCTAAAAAGGTCCAAAGGTAAAAGGGTAAACAAGATCTTAAAACTTGTTGTTTACTCTATATGTTTGATGATACTCTATATGTACTCAACATTTATCTTTGTAGACAATCTAGTGTGTCTATCAAATATTTATGAAAATGGCAATAAAAGTGAGATTGAGGGTATTACATTTATATTATATTACATTATAATAAAGGTCCCTGGAGGGAAAGAAATGTAAATTCGGTTTTATATAATTATGTACCTGCATTTTCGCTTATGCCAGTAGCGGCTTTACGAGCAAGCAAAGTAAGCACCAGTGGGCGGCGATTTTAGGGGGCGATGAATATAGCCGGAAATTTTAATTTGTCGTACTAGAAATAAATATAAAAGAGAATCGTGTTTTTAAATGATATTAGGCCCATTTACACAATTCAATCGACGCGTAATATGTATTGCTATTTAAATACATATGATTGTACTACATACGTATTTTGTAGTGGTGTTTGTATTGCAGCGTAGGAATTACGGACTTGATCGTCTGATTTTTCAGCCGGGGGCGGCAAGAAGCGAAATGTGATCCTGTGTAGGCATATCTTGCGTGGAGGCATTAAGTTCGAGAGCCAGAGATATAGATATAGAACGGCGATACAATTAAGTTCCGTCAAGCTTAGTTCTAAATAAAAGTCACCTCAAATAATTGCGTCCTACACATTTTTAGTGTTATGACTATGACGTAAAACTATGCCTTTGTTTGCATGAAATATTATTAATAAAATAAAGTAAGTTCCGTTTCACGTGGGTAAAACCGCGGAGCGCACCTCATATAGTACAAACAAACTTTAAGTACATATCTCAATACTACTACTATTGAGTATAGCGCTTCCAGCGAAAGTTAACCAAACATCCAAGGACCCAATTAAACGTACAATCAAAAAAATAATTAAACTCCAGTTGTCTAAGAGTAATTCAGTAACAAATACGCGTATAAAAGAATTAGAGATGTTCATTTGTTATGTTGTGGACATTGTTTTTTTTTCTGAGTGCGTCACACAATATGTGTCTGTATCATAATTTCATAAATGTAAACCTCGCTATTTAAACAAAAGAGATTTCTCAAAATGAACAAAATAATCTTATCCAATGACACATACACATTTAGTGATACTGTCATATTGTTTGGACATGTTTGTAAATTAGATCACAGAATAAAGGAACACTCATGCTCATTTATGAAGTCATAACTTCATTTAGTGTATATCGTTTCATTAGAATCGGAAACGATTTCAGTGCATACATACAATGTGATATCCAAAGTATTAGTAGTTTTGACAACTTTATCTTTATTAATTGTTAATAAAAAAATAAGATTTTACGCCTTTAATATTTAAAAATGTATATATTACGTATACGTTAATATGTGTACGTATAATACCTATATAATGCAATAACATTATATATGTATTAATGTATATTGCGTTCATTTTGGCTGTATAAAAAACCAAATGTCCAAGAACCTTAGCGAACTCTTTTTCTATAATATCGACGAATAGTCTCTCCATACTTCATACACTAATGTTTCAACCGAGATAATGATAATATAATGTTATTGATGACGAAAATGAAAGGAATGATAAGTAAATTACCATAAAAGGGGAATGAACCAAAAGAGGTATGCGAAATGTGCTGTGTTTATCTACCCATCTGGGGAGCAAACTATAGTTTATATATGTTTATTGAGATAGCTCCCATTAAAATTGTAATGTAATGCTCTGCCGGACCCGGCAGTGCCAGCACCATCACCTCGGTAATACATGTATTTATAAAATTGTACGCAAAATCTGATTTACAAAAGTTTATAGATTTATCACGTCACGTCGGTTTGTTCGTCGTCATATAAAACATTGATATTTTTAAACATTAGGGTACCTATATTTTTTGTAAGAGAAACATTGGATAGAAACAAAATGGCTTCAAGTGAATTGTTTCTAATCAAATTTAAGAAAATGTATTGTTTATGGTTTTAAAAAACATTCGAGCCCAGGCTCCCCAGACCAAAAGTCAGGCCACTGACGATAGAGCCATGGCGACGGTTATATTGTAAATAAGCTTGTTACTTCTAAAGGCGAATTTTACACAGATTATGATCCATAGTCCATTGCATTGCAAGATTAGGGTACCATTCACTCGCCGAAACAGGTGATCACAATCAGTGATTTCAGTGAAATGCACTCAGCACAAATTTCGGTATTAAAAATAATGAGGATCCCTAATTTTTTGAAAATGTAATGGTGTGGTGTGGGTGGTTCTTCGTACGTTATTTGATTGTTTATATAGCTACGACTACGATACGATGACTGTGACGTAAGTCATTCCTGTGTCAAGCACATCACTCGCCTGTACAGCTATCATCCACGAAACACACAGCGTGTTCAAACAGCTGTCGACCGCCTATCATTATCACTGTACATTCAAGGTCCAGCGTGAATTCCCTTTCGATATCAATATCACTGACCATCACGTGAGGTAGTGGTTAAACGATATATATGGTATAAAAGTACCATACCATACACGCATCAATTTTAGTAGTACTTTGATAGACAGTAGTTTTTTTTATTACCACTAATTGATTCACTTCCTGACATCTCTAATATGTTCAATTTTACCATATATTTTCTGAACTGTGCCAAAATTTGCCATACTGCCTTCTCGTTTTTTTGTGACACGTTGGGTTTTGCACTAGTAATAATACTATGCTTCAACTTAGATAAGTACAAAAGTAAAAGGCATAATCTGCAAATGACACAAAAATAAATAAAAAATTTAACTCCTACATATAAAACCTACAATACGTTTGAAAATAATTATATGACCAATCATTTATTAATGTATGTCCATCCTCATTAGCACTCAACAAATATAGCCGTGGCTACCTACATTTTCCCATTGTGTTTGAACCGTTTGTGTAAACACTGTAAATTTAGTTCAACTGTCGCCGACGTTCAATGTCAGAGACCTTCAGGCGGTATACGGAAAGCCCCGACAGAGCCACCCATACCCACGACCTTGTGGAGACAAGGCCGCGCTCAGGGGCCTCGGTACTCGTGGATACAGGACACTTAACGTAATGACACGAGCCACTTTATTGACGAACACTATTATATCAGTGTATTCAGCGGTAATACGAATAGTAAAAAAAATACCAATAATGTTATTATAATTATAGTCGGTACCATGATAGTTCATTAAAAAAAAGTAATTATCATCTAAATATTGTGCTCATGGTACCGACTTCGACAAGTTTATTCACACTTTTGAGTGTTGAAGTTGGTTGCATTTTTTGTTAAAAATTTTTTTTTCACCCTTTTGTGATGTTTGTGTGTATGTCCATGTGGCGTGTAACATAAATAAATAAATGTCTTAGTGCGAAATTTGGGATGGATGTTTGTTACTTAGACCCGCCAGTATGTAATTTGACACGGAGATTTCTTATAATCAGATCGGATTACTATAATGTCCATACAAAGGTTGTCCGGTACAAAGCGCTATACGCGTTAAGACGCTCTTTGTACGTAGAACGTACACCTTAGTTTACGAGTGTCTGTAATATTTTTTAAGATGGTAAGTGCAATACAGAATTAGCGTATTGAATAGTCCGGTGTAGCACATAGATTTTTGTTCCGGAAAACTGTGCGATTCCAATAAGTGACGTAACGCGTAAGATCTTAGTCCATGCGGGTGAAAGCGCGGGGCAAACCTTTAGGTATAAAGCAGTATGTAACTTAGTGGTTTTTGAGGATGTCGAATCACGCCAGCAGGTTAACTAACACTCAAACAGAATGCGACAGATTATATCTTTTCTAAGCTGAGGATGGCAGCTAGCTATCTATCTAGCTAAAGTACGTACCTACTGCAATTATGCTGTGGTTTCATAAGTTTGTTGTGCTCGAGAAGATGTACGACCGTCTGATTGATGGTCTACCGGCTACACTATCATCACTTCAAATACCTGTGGCACGGTATATAATACCTCTTTATGCGCTCAGGAAACGATACGAGCAACCATTGTGCCTGACTTTTTATCCGTGTTCCCGTATCGGGCAGGTACCACTGAATTTACTTAAACATTGTGAGAGTAAAATTTGCTGGGAAGATCTGTTTGAAGTTAAGTCATAAAGATTAGTCGACATTTTGTATGTATTCCTGTTCCGTACTGTGGGTAGATATTCAATTTTGCACGAGGCGTAGGTGTAGGCGGTAGGAGATGGAACCGAGGGCCGCGTGGGCGGGGGGTGGTGTAGTCAGAGGGTGCGGGCGTCGGAGGGGAGAGAGGGGTCGCGCGGGGGGCATCAGGCTCCAAGGTCGCAGAGTCATAGCCGGGCAAGGTCGCGGTGCCCGCGCGTGCCCGACCTCCCCCGCGCCTCAGCACACCCGATAACACCCTAGATTTGCGTGGGACGTGACCTTTATCTACGTTCTAGAGAAATAATTGTATAAACACGTAATGCCTTTTACGACCTAATACCTCACTTGCAAGAATTTCTCGAACTCTAACTATAAACATAGGGAAAGTTAATAATTACAATGAAAATTTCCACTGGCACCTATACAATAAGAGAAATCTAGAAAATGTAATTATTAAATAATATAGAGATATTATATATATACCTATAATAGATATTATATAGATAAGCGTTGAGCAGCGTTTTCTTTTTTTTTGGTTTTTAAAGCCTTTTTAAGCCTACGTTAGACCGCTGTCTCACCTGATAGTAAGTGTCGACTCGGTCTAAGATGTATCACGCAAACTTAGAACGTATGTACCTATTCACTCGCGACTTAAAGACCGGGGCTCCTTTCGAGAAATACAGATTTAGGCAGTGAGTTCTACTTCCTGGCAGTACGCATTATAAAAGCAAAAGCAAAACGTTTCACTTATCGGTGATATATCTACCATGTAGCGGTGGCGCATAGCCACGTCTGGTTGAACAATGATAGAATGGAGACGGTGGAATTAATATATTTTTTATTCCAGTGTACATTCGGAGAAATGTAACCGATAGAAAACCGGTAGGCAAGCAACTCTACGCCGATGTTCAAGGCGTTGTAGTTCCATGTGACAACCGACAATTGACGGATAATCTTTAGAATCCATATTATTTTACATTAAAAAAATCATTGATATTCCTTATAACCTGACAATGCAGTCAGCATCAACCATTGTCATCAATCATACAAGGGTAAACTATACTAATAAATAAATACGTTGAAAGAACATTAATTTATTTGTGATTAAGCACAGTAAGTAATAACTGATATAAATATATTGTATGTAAATATCTGGTGGTGAATTATTACAATAGCCTTCAGCGATACATATGCATAGTAAAAAGTGTTGCTATTGATCTCTCTTCAATTTTGAAAATATCAGTAAGCAAGTTTGAGATATTATTGCAAAAAAATATTTCCGTATACGCGAAAACTACCGAGAACATATTTTTGTTCTGCGATAACAGTCTGATTAATTCAATAATGCTAACATGGCCATATTAGAGTTCCAATCTTTGTGACCAAAAATGTATGGTTGATCTAAGCATACTTATTTACAGATCATACTTACAGATATTTACTTAAATATTACGTATAGCCGCCTTATATTGGAATTATTGTACAAATTACATTACCTACAAAAGATCAAGGCTTTATGAGTACGAAGTACACGAGTAGTATAAGTATGAAAACTGAGAGTCTGCCCAAATTTGAGTAAGAACAGTAATTTTTAGCACTAAATTTGAGCGGATTTTCCGCAGACGCAAACCTGTTCTATTAATACATAACTTAAAAACGTGACTAACAAGCACAGAGTATATTTTTAGTTGCTCTGTGCCGGAAGGTTGCTATTATGCATATTAAAAAAAAAAATTACATGTATAGGCTTTCCCATATTTTAAAATATGTTGTCCTCTCATTATATTTCTTTTGTGATTAAATGTAATGAAATATACTTTAAACACCTTTTTTGTTGATTCTCATCATCATGTGAGCCATAAGATGTCCCCTGCTGGACATATGCCTCGCCGATATGATTTCCACAAGAACCTGTTGGAAGCGTCAAGCAGCACGTATGCAGCCCCTTTCTACAATCTCGGTCAGTTATCCTTGATATATATTTGTCGACTAGACTGTTCGTTGGGAGGGCCTTGTCACTGACTCACTAACTACTCTCGCTTATTAGCATTAGTAGACAATTTCGTACTAAACTCCCTTATTTGACACATATGGAAAAGCAGCGAAACCTAATGTCATATCCATACTTTACACTTATAACGCTATCTATTCTGCCCAAATATCATACTTGTATCATACGTACTTGTGTCTAAAACGAAATATGTGTGCAAAAATAACTATTGATGAAAAATATTATTTTTGAAAATGATTATTAATGGAACATAACGAACCCTAGCCTTTTCTTCTTCTGCTCTTTCTTTTGTTCTGTTTCCTTTATATAGGTATATTATTGAATGAAATGAAATGAAAATGAAATGAAATGCTGAGTCAGGGCCCATATTCATGACACTCACAACAACATTCTTATTTGTTTTCTTTCTGTATTGTTCTTGTGTGTATCTCTTGTGTAATGTGTATTGTGAGTGTCTTGAATAAATGTCTCTTTTCTCCCTCTTTACATATCTAACGCGCTCCGACATATTATTTTGTCTTCATTACAATGCGCAGAAGGATTCCTGTTTGAAAAAGACGTGAATCTGAAACTGAACATTGCGAAAAAAATATGAACACAGCTGCTATGGACCCCGACCTTGCCATTAGGCTTGTTTTACACGCGTACATGATTTATTTCTCGAAGTACCGTCCAAGGTTTACTGTAAATAATAATGTCATTGTGTTCTAATGAACATATTATATTGACCACTTATTTCTTTTATGTTCCATTATATTGCAGGAATAATTAACTGATTAATGGTAATAAGAAGTTAGTTTTTTACTCGCTGTTCCTTATTCCTGTCCACACATCCCGTTGAATAAATCCGACTTCCTTATACGCAAGGTTATATCACCACTATGTAACATATGCAATGTAGAAGAAGACGTATATCTATCATATTCAAATGGAATGTGTTCGTAACGAAGGACCTAGACATAGATTATTTAGTGACAGTTCCATTGGTACATGTAATGCCTACTTGCCTTACCCTCATTCTGATAAAGCAAAAATGATAATAGAATTAGTTAAGTACGGTCTTAAAGTAAGAGGTGGACTGTGTTCTTCAGTTAGTTTCTGACTATAGTACTTATTACTATGTATATTACTATAAGAAAGTAGATTGTATTCACATTCATGTTTCACAGAGCGGCATTTTCGCATTAGCGTAAAAGCTCTATAAAACGAGAGAAAAAACTTCATGCTTATCGCACAAACGTTTGCCTCTCCGGAGATTCGAACCCAGAGCCCCAGTCTACAATATTTTGTAGTTTTTAGTTCGTAGCAGTTGCGTAGACGCGTCGGCCGTAGCCCTGCCCTGTCACTACGTATATTTAACCGGCCTCAAAATAAAATAATATTTTAGTTCTATCTAGTAAAGTTTAAAAAAATTCTCTAACTTATACTTAACATAAGGGTGCCAGAAAATAGGGTAGATAATAGTATATTATACAATTTCCTACGCAACTACGATTTCCTGTAACCCGGCTATCGCTGGTGCTATTTTTATGCGTATAATCTTCGTACAATTGCGTGCTATGCTGATAAACGTTATCGTATTATTATATATAAATTAGTGCATAATATAGTTAGAAAACATTACGAAGGCCCATATCCAAGAAGAGGAAATGTAAAGGGACCGTTTTATCTTTGGGCATCTAAAATAATGACTAAATTATACAAATAAATTTATGAAATCTAGTGGCAGTCCATCCAATGGTAGTCCATCTAGGAAAGATGGACGGCATGACACCAAGAGGCCGATCGCCCAGCCACTGGTCTGACCAAGTGAAGGCTATTATCGGACTTTCAGTGGCGACCGCTCTGAGGCAAGCCGAATACAGGCAATGCTTCCAATTCAACCTTGCTAGGACGAGCACGACCTTCAACTGAAGGTGAAAATGGTGTCGAAGATGTGATATCAGCTGCGATCTGCAATTTTACCCGCTTGGACCATTATCTTCTCGTTATCCCTCGACAATTACCATCTACATAGTTTAAAGTAAAGTTTTGAAAGGAATTTGAAAAATAAATTAACTTTTTGTGACTGTCTAAAAATAGAACATCTCATTGTTAATGTATAGCCTAATATTTTAAATGATTGTCTAGTAATTATCAGACTGAAGCTTTGTCAACCCTTGTCAATCATAATTGCCAAAAATTTGATTAAGGCTTGACCATTTGCTTAATAGACAATTTGGAGTCTTTTCAGCTTATTTTGTTGAACGACTTTAATGTCTGACAAACTTTTATTAAATACCACGTTTATAAGTACAGATCATGAAGGTCAATTTCGATTGAACAAAGTTAGATTTCATTTGCTAATTTATAGTGAATTTTTTTTCGATTTTTTCTTGTGTATTGTCATTGTCGAATCATTGTCATCATTATGATTGTTTTTTTTGCTATACTTTCGGTCGTGGCAAAGTAGTATAGTAAAAAAACAATCTATATTAATAATTGTAAAGCAAAAATAATATTATTTTTTCACGTCTGCGATATTTTTTGATAGAAACCACCCATCTTCGTGTTTTACTTGTACTTAGAAATATGTCAGTGAAAACGTTCAGGCTTTTGTCTACATAGTTAAATTATAATATTGTTTACGCATGACGTTAGAATACTTTGTAAGGATAATCCCAACAATACTGTGGAAGTCGGGGTTATTTAATTAAAACCTTGACGTTCCGCTCTTGGAGGTTGACTTCAGTCAATCGAATTTCATAGGCAGTTGGAAACTTAAGTTAAGTTCCCAGTTGGAAGTTAAGCTGGCATAGTCTGTGCGCTTACCCACATTGGTCTGCATCGCCGACTATGGCCAACACTCTGCTCTGTAACAGGAACTCTCATGTCATAACAACTTGAATAGAAATTGTTATTTAATTAATTTATCGGATGATTTTGCTATAAATGCTTTTAGTAGCTGACAATATCTGGATAGTGTCCATTTTATTTTTTAACATTCACACAGGGTCTTCAGGTCCCAAACTAGGCAGAGCCTGTGCTATGGTAACCTGATGACTAATATATATACTTATAAACATATACACACCCAGACACAGATCAAACAGGCATATTCATACACACAAATGTTTGACCTGTCCGGCAATCGAACCCGGGACCAGCGCCTTAGAAGGCAGAGTGCTACCAACTGCGCCAACCGGCTAGTCAATTATATTAAAACCTAACCTTACACAATGGTGAACAGAATTATAAAACAAAGAATTATTGATACATTCATATATATACATAATTTATTTCAGGCATCAGGTCAGATGCTATATTAATATATATTGATTTAATAACCTATGTCCACCTAGGTTTATGGTCTTACTAAAATTATAGGCTTCTGTTCCTTTAAGTGCGGATAAGCACTGGCAACCACAAATATATCTACGGGATTAAAAAGTTTTTTTTTTTTGTTTGTAATGTCCATAGTTCGCGATCTTTTAAAGCTTTGACCTCGAATCTAATAAATTATTCTATCATATCAGGCCTGAAACCGTCTCGTTTATATGTTTCAGTTGTCCTTGGGAAATAGGCATTTCGGGCTGGAATCTAGGCCGCGCGAAGCGAAGGGACGTCGAAACGACAAATACCCAGTTCAGCCAACAGTTACTATGTATACCAAAACATAGAATAATCAACAGACACTATGGACGCTAAGGAAACCAAGACAAGGAGAATGGAGCGACCCAGATCTCAGATATTTATTACGCTTAGACAAGTAAGTACGCAAGGTTAGAAAGTACGAGCACATTTTGGCCTAAATACGAAGGTAATAAGAGAATAAGTGGAGGTTTACATTGTATGATATACATATACATACATACTTAATTTCAATGACATATCGGTGAGGTAACGGATAAACTGCAACATAAAAAAGACATGACATTACATTTATTAAATAAGTACTAGTTTACACAGTTATGTGCCCATGAGCCTAAAACTGCACAAAACTAGTTTTTGAAGCCGAAAACAGAGTTTTGATGCGATGATAGCTCATTGATGGGAGCGTCGGCTGTCAAACTGACGGATGCTGGTTTGATCCCTATCAACGGCTTGACCTTCCGGTGAAGGTAGCACCATTATCAAAATTTTCATTTGGTAGGGTACTTTCGAGTAGGTACCCGCTTGCCTAGCATTTTGAAAAACTGTCACCAAACACATAGTGTGTTCAGGCAGTCCTTGAGAGCCAGTAAGCATTTCCGCTGACTGACTATTCCACTTCGCGGTCTAGCGTGATAAAATGACCAAGCACATCGTCACTGACCATCAAGTGATCAAGTAAAGTAGAAACGCTAGATCTATACAGTATAAAAAAAACAAAGAACATGTCACTCAGTTTTGTTATCCATTGCTATTGTATAATCAATTTGTTTTTTTATTAATATTGGCGATTCGTTTGATTATTGTTAATAAAACGACAGAGATTTGATCGCGAAAAAACATTGACCACTAAACCATGGGGCCACTAAAACTATATCGTTATTTATAAGCTGCACGTCACATTTTCTTATTCCAAAAAAATAAACACAGAATTTACGGGTGACATTGAGCATTCACATTAAGCGTACCTATTCAAGTATGTTCCCTGTTCCAAGGTTAGAGGTGACTCGTGATCCTGGGAAGGTTGATGGGTGCCACGGGGAGGCGCTGAGGTCACGACAAGGTCACCGGGGTCGCGTCTCCGGCAGGCTTTGTCTGCAAACATAATTTGGGAATAAAAACTGCCTACGCTACTTTAACGTTAGACTTGACGTCATACCAAACTTATGGTATGTGTAATAAATATTAATTGGACAACTCATTACTTAAGTGAAGGTTTAAGCTGAGAACATCGATAATAATGAGTAATTGGTACGAAAATTAAAAATAAAATGTACAATACAATAGAACATCTCTTTATTATACACAAAAAGTCATACAAAAGTAAATATACAAAAAAATAGTACAAGGTGCAGACTTATCGCTGAAAGCAATCTCGTCCAGTCAACCTAGGAAGGAAAAAGCTTTCATAGAAAGGCTAGTAGGGGATGCAGTTAAATAATATGATACTTATACCTACATTTTTTTATTATGCACTATGTCTCTAGATATAATGAATATACGAGTACATTACATATTTATTACCACATATTACTAAAAATATATGGTAGTTAATCACTTATTCAAAGTCAGCTTTTGCAATTGGTTTGCAAAAAGTCATTTCATGCAAAACGGTTATACTTAATAACTGTTTTGCATGAAATGACTTTTAAAACAGTAGCGAAAGCAGCGAACTATTAGCGAACTTATTCGCAAGACGGTCAAAACTAGAAGAATCCTTATTGACATAAAATATTTAATATTTATATAATATATATCAAGGTAAAATGTTCAAAAATAAATTAATGTAGATTAATATACATAAAGATTATTCAAAACAATGCGAAAGATATCACTTTCTTCTCTTAAGGGAAGCCGTAATTTTGCTGATGTGGAATTTCTTTAAAAAAATCATCACGTCTGCTCTTGATTGTCCACCTAGCCAAGAACTATCGCCAAAATACCTACAAATACCGAACGTGCAAAACCTTTAACGACTACATTAAAAGCAGAGTAATTTAGATATCTATACTTTTACATCAAGCCTTACATGAAGGTAACACCGTTATCAAAATCCAAGCATGGTGGTAGAGTACTCGCTAGGCTAGCTACCACCCTCAAGTTTGAAAAACTGTTACCCAACACATAGTATTTTCAGGCAGCAGTCCTTGAGAGCCAGTAAACATTCAAGGGCTGGTGGCGTGATTACATCTTCGACCACATCGTCACTGCCCTTCAAGTGAGATAGTGGTCAAACGCTAGACCTATAAAGTAAAGTTTATGGATTATTGCATAAACATCATGCCAGGCGAACCTTACGTTCAAATTTTTTAAAGGAAATAATTCGACTCTTAGTGGGATTTGAACCCACGACTATAGAATACCGTCCTGTCGCTTTTCCAACTAAGCTATTGTAGCACCCCACTAGCCGTACGAATTAATTCCTTCCTTTTACATCTGAGGAGATGTTTTTCTGCACTATCTACATTTGTCTTCTTCTTGTCCTTATCCCACACTAGGTGGGGTTGCCACAACATGTTTTCCTGTTCAATTCTCTTCTATCGTTAGTCATCTCACACCATTCATACACTACTACAGGTCTAACTATGGTCTTACAAATTTATTCTTGAGTTTCAAGGGCATTCGCGCATCGCATATGGTCCCTGAGCCCTGTCTCCATTTCATCCAACCTACATTGATCCTGTTCCTTACGTCTCGGTCAATATTGACGTCGCGTCGTATTGATCAATGAACCGAGGTTCCTAAAATCAGAGCAGACTGGTAGGGATACAGCATTTTCAACTAATGGGTTAAAAAACGATAGGGACTCTTGTAATTTTTAAGTTTGGAATTGTTCACCCCGGGGCGGACTGCTAGATTATTATATACAGCCGTTCAGCTCGTTTGTGCTATAATACTATTCCATTACGGGTTTGAGAAATGCCGATGACAGCACAGAGGCTCGCGGGTGTTTACAGGCAGAAGGGGCGAGGAGGGCGATGCGTTCTAAATATTACTAAACAATACTTTACAGTTGACCTACGGAGTCAAAAAAAAATGTCTAATCACATTTTTAGACTTTTTAATTTCCTATTTTCTGGTGCAACCACAGTTCAAGCATACTTGTCGTTACTGCGAGAATTTTCAGTAAAAGAAAAATATATCTAATATATCTTTCGTAAGTATTTTTTCACTAACACAATATATGTATATGCAAATGAAATCAAATTTTGTTCCAATTAACCGTCATGTTCTCAAAATAGGTTTTTTTAAATTTATTAGTCACGACTTCGTACAAAATCAGCTGAAAATACTCGAAATTATCTGTTTGTCAAATGGTAAAGCCCTCAGGTTTTTACAATGTCGTATTAAAACTTCTAATAATGTCATAAATAATAATAAAAAATAAACGAAATAGGTACAGTTCAGACAAATTACGCCATAGTCGTAGCTATAGGCTAAACGTAAAGAGCAGCCAATTAACAGTCGACTAGGCATGTAGGACGCTGATGTGACCTTGTAAGGGCACATTAGTTGAATGTAGGTCAGAATAACTCGCCCTTGACCTAGGGGCGACGTGCCCTTCACGACGCCTGCTATTTTCTAGATAGACAAGGGCGTTACCATTCAGAGGCTCTTTATGTGTTTTGTTTGCCAAAATGTATTTCGTAATGTTGATGTTGGAGCTTAAGAAAAATAGTACTGCTATTTATTAAGGAATGTATGAATAGAGTTAGAAAAATACCGTTTTATTTACGAGTATAAATCGGGATTCAAATTACTACCACAGCAGAATTAGAAATTTTGTATGGGAAGAAACGTATTACCTACTTAATATTTGTGTGCAGGCAGTTTATAAGTATGAGAAGAACGGGATTAAAACTCCTCCAGGTAAAGGAAACAACGGGATATCATTTTCATGTAGGTACTCGGACGAAGTCAAGATAGGCAGCTAGTATAATATAAGCCTGCGGTCCGCCCCGACTTCGCACAGTTAAAACATTTCAAAATTAAAAAATCAGCCGGCAGCGGCTACCATTCTGGGCACGCTGCCGACTGATAGCAAGTCAGAGCATTAGGGTAATTCTATAGACTGGTAAGAATTAGAGAATTGCTAAAATGATATTGTAGTATCTGTAGTATTGTAATTAGTTATTGTACTGGCAAATACAGATGGTTTGTCATTCTGAAAAAACATAAATTACGAATCAGTTTTAAACATTTATATCCACGCCTCTTTCCCGTAGTGGTGGGCAGAGACCACAGCCTCCAATAGCATTTTGAAGTTCTTAAGTAGTAGTAGTAGTTCACTGGTAGTAAATTTAAACTTTGATGTTCTGCTAAATGTTTCACAATTTCTCGCGGTGTGTGCCAAAAAACAAAATGGTATTTTCGATTTTCCTTCATTGTGCGCTGACTCAATCAATTGTAAAAGATTTAAACGGAACGTAATAAATAATGGCACTAAAACAGTGACTTGACTTTACCATGACCTCCCTCAAAACGCTAAGTCGTTGCAGGGAATTTATTGAATGTTATTTTCGCGAATTATTCCGGGATGCTGCGACAGAGGCGAATAACGGGTTGGCTATTATTCTGATATTACGACACACACAAGCACCTATATCTAGTTGGCTCGTATACTTATTCGGTAGACATTGGTGTGTGTGTGTGTGTGTGTGTGTGACATTGAACTTCACACTTCACGCGGCGGCGCACGAGTTGCGTAACTCCGCCACACTACCGCCATACTAACTGTTGACACATCTGTGGCAGTAATCACACGCGCACCCGTATGATCATTGCCCGTTCTCATCTTCGTCACAACCAAGCGAATTTACATTATCTCAACTAGATTAAATTGACTTATGCAATACATCGTTATTATCTCAAGGCCGTTGTATGAAAATATTTATTTTATGTATATCCGACCAGTGGTTGAGCTGACATGATATAGCCAGAGTTTCAGCCTCAGATATTGCCGATATACAGTCATATCCATCGCAGTTTGCGTCCTTCTGGACTTCCCAATTTTTAACCGACTTCAAATAAGGAGGCGGTTATATGTTCGACAGTATATTTTTTTAAATATTTTTATGTATGTTCATCGATTTCTTCCCTATTTGTGGACAGATTCTCAAATATTTTTTTCTTTGATAGGGTATATTTACCTGGTGGTGCCATTTAAATTTCATTAAAATCTGTCAAGCGGTTTTTAAGTTACACTTCAATAAGTGAGAAGTGTTACGACTATCTGGATGACTTCCTTATTGAGGGTGAACGGCAATTGACCCCGTGAGTAGCAAAAGTCACTGAAGAGGGTGAAAAAAAATTGTTACCAAAAAAATGGATCCGACTTCAACACTCAAAAATGTGAAAACTGACGTTGGTGTGACTGTGAAAAATGAACGTAGTCTTTTTGTCTTGTCTTGTAACTTTCTATGAATTGAGTTTTCAAATAGATGATAATTTTCAAAATATATACGAATTCAGCGGATTTACTTTTATGTTCCGTGCCGTGCGTTTAAAATACACGACGATTCGACCAAGGTCGCACAACACTTCTGAAGAGCAAATAAGATACCTACCGTTTTTTTTTAACGGAACAATTTCTGCGGGAGGAAAGAGGCCATCCGTAACGAATTTAGCGGATTTACTTTTATGTTCTGTGAATATTCTTCAAGTCGCGAGTGAATAGGTTCCTAATTTCTAAGTTATGTGCAACACCTTAGACCGCGTCGTCACTTACCATCAGCTGAGAAAGTGATAGTAAATACGCTTACATTTAGCTTATAATCTTTTTAAAAAAAAGAAGAATAGGTAATAAAAAATATTTACACGTGCAAGTACCCGATCCCAGTATGTTTTATGACGCATTTCATTTAACGATAACAACCAAAAATTTGCGTTTCATATACAATACTTGTACGAAAACATCAATCAAGGTCGCACAGTATATTTGATAATGTTTTATGTTGCTACAGCCCGCGGCTACGCCTGCGGGGTTTGCGACTTTTCCTTTTTCTACTTCACGTTTCTAGTTATATACACTTGCTCATGATTAGTATGGATTCAGTTTGATTATTAAATCTTTCAATTGAATTGGCATGCAAAAAAATACGATGTCCATTTATTTTGTACCTTTGTACCTACACTTATTGTACCCAGTTGTAAGTTTTCTGTTAATTAAATACTACTAATATTATAAAATGTCAAAGTTTGGATGGATGGATGTTTGTTACTCAATCACGCCAGAACGGCTGAACGGATCTGGATGAAATTTGGCACAGAGATATTAGAATTAGAATTTCTGATACTAAATATCCAAAAAGCTATTCTGTATTTTAAGACAAATAAAATCGGTATTCAAATGCATATATTTTAACAATGAAATAAAAATTGAGCGGTGGTTTCACCGGAGTGGACTATGATTTTCCCGCTACCTTAATTATCCCAAGGCTACTACTACTTTTTCAGGGAAACGACTAATCGTTGAGTGAGTTATTCCAGAGTATAAGGTATCTTCATTCTAAATTTCATGCAAACCCGTTCAGCCATTTCAGCGTGAACGAGTAAAAAAACACGCAAACCATAAACGAAAAACAAACTTTCGCCTTAAAATATTGGTGTCATGTGTTGGTGATTGGGTATTATAAATTGATATTAGTTTGCAATACCGAATTTTCGTCCGAAATAAAAAAAAATAGTTTTGGTGTGAGAGTCATACCAAACTTATATTCATCCAAAAAATACAGACTTTCCCATCTATAATATATAGATATGAAAATCTTACACATGTTGGGTTGTTTGATGATTTAATACAAAGTGGTGAGTGAGCGAGTGTCGCTGTCGCGTGGATAATTTGACAATGACATTGACATTGGCCTGAGACAGGGCCTGAGCGCTCGAGGCAATGTGCCATGATCATGAATCATAGTAATGTGATTACACGAAATTGACGTTGTATATGCTAAGAATCGTGTTGTGCTGTTACAATTGGAAAATATCCTAAAGAGGAAATCGTATTCCAAATTTCTGACAGCATTTTTTTTTAACGTTTATTTTTTGAAGCGATAAAAAATCTATCACTGTAGGTACACGTGCTTTTGCATCATAAAACTGTATGTAATGATGCCTGATGAAGACCAATATATACCATTTAAGGCTTTAACGGTAGAATGGAGTGACATAAACTTGAAGATAACCTCTGGAATAACACCTAAGTAGATACCTACTTTTGTTTCAATAAAAAACTAAACAGTTCTCTTGACTTTTTGACCCTTCCCCACACGTGTGGCGTGTAGTCAATTGTGGCCGCATAGAAACTACAAAATCATAAGCTCATGCATGCATTCATTTAAATGCATGCATGTGCTCATTATGACGTTATTAACACTTAATAATGTTATATTAGCAAACGATATTTGCAAATACATGCCTTGTAGCGTTTGTGTTTGTGTCGCTTTTTAATTGGCTGTGTCCATTATGTCCTTGGATATAATATACTAATTTGCAAGGCGTCGCTTCCGCGATTGTCGCGAGGTCAGCCCCCCTCCTACTGTCGCAGATTACTTAACAGTAGGTATTGCTACGTCTTCTGTATAATGGTAATGATATTTACTGAGGGTCGTGGCCGCAGCAAACGAGACCTCGTCTCGTTGTTTCCGCGATTCGCTATAATCAATGAATAGCGCGCTATTACAGATCACATGTTGCGCTATTTACACTGATGTTCTGGGAAGCGTTCACGTGGCTTTTATATCAAATAAAACTTTAGGATCACCAAATACACAGTAGAGGTTCGTCTTGTACATATGAGTGAATTAGCGTTGTGACGTTCCACTGAAACACAAAACTTATAATTAAATAAAAATGTTTTCTTGTAGTAAATTTTGTATCGCTGAAAATGTCAAAGAGATAATTGTAGTTGAATACCGAGGAGTAAACCGGTTGGCCTCCGCAATCCGCAAATAATAGTCATTAAAGTGGCAACTGGCAAGTCCGGGTGACGCAGATGTCCGGGCAGCGGAGTGCGCGGGCGGCGGCGGGCGGTGCGGCGCTCTATCTGACTATACAAATACGAATACGACCTTGGGTTTCGGCAGGCGGCGCGCTAGACAAGGTCACCGCGCAAATCGTTATCAGCGTGACGTCAGCACGTGACCTCCACCGAGGTGCCCGCGAGATACGACGCGCTTGATATCGATGCCGACCGATAGCGTGTTCGCGAGCCCCGCGCTGCGCCCGCGCAGCCGCCGCATCGCTCTTTGCCGCGCTTCCGCATCAACCTGCTACGCCGTAGCTACACGATACATCACGCGCACACTCCATAATTACCTACATTTATCACTATTCCTATTTTTTACATCACAATAATGATATATTTTCTTATTTTAGATACATTTACAATGTATAGAAATATTTCAAAAGGACAACATAGATATTATTTTTGAGCTAATTATAACAAAAAAAAATAGGTACCTACTTTATCTAAATGACTTTGGTGTGATATTTAAAATACGGAAAATCATACGATTTAATTTTAACACACATAGGTATATGGTATCACGTTGCACAGCTGTGTTATATTATTCCGCTTTGTTATTGCCAGATATGAAATCAGACCATGAAAATCCGACTTTACAAGTTTTTGTTAAAACGTACTAACTTCGATAAACTAATCTAAAAGGAAATTTTGTTTCTATCTCAATACTTTTAGTGACAGTATCCTTGCTACTAATATTATAGACGCGATAGTTTATCTGAATGTATAGATGTTTGTTACTCTTTCACGATGAAACGGCTGGACGGATTTCGATGAAATTCGGCATGTAGATACTTCCCTATGCACTGTGACCTATGTTATTCTGGGACCTAAAAAGGTCCCAGAATAACATAGTCATCAATCATCACCACGCGGATAAAACCGCGGGGCGCAGCTGTTATAAAATAATTAAAGAAAACTAGTCAAAAGTTGAAAGGTAAATATTAGTCTATGTTCCGTAGCTGTCGTTATATTTCTTATTTTGAACTCGTCACTTACTTTTACTAAACATGGTTGCCAAGCCAAAATGGGTAGGTGTGTGTGTAGGTTAGCTATTGATAATTAGCCAAAATATATCTTATCTACGAGTATGAATAACCTAAACTAGAAAAACTGGAGGCAGTTTCTTTTTAAGCCTTTTATGGTTCTGTAATGTTACTACTAAATGTTACCAATAACCTCAATTAATTCGTACAGTCTGTCAGTCTTTCCTTCTAATCTTTTATAGACAGCTTACTTTTACAGTTAATAACATATAAGCTTTTTTTTTCGGCAATTACAGCTTATAATATACTGATCTAACAAATAACAAACACAATACAACTCTACACTCTAACTTCTACTTCTACGACACTATGGAACACCATACTGTGAAATCACTTATGGTTTCAGGTTCAAGAAAATAATGTACTGTTTTTTATTTCTGAACTCAGATATGGCTATAACCTACTGCAAAATTCCATGCAGTGGAGTTTGAACGATTCAAATAAGGTCAAGATAATACAAGAGATGAGAAGATGGCTACCCGTATTATAACCTTCAGAGTTACCTTAAGGCATATTTATCATACGAAAATGTCCACGTACTTGAAGTACATGCAAGAAGTATGTATATGCCATATTAGTCGTTGGCACTCAGCCAATCATAGTTTCAGTATAGCTCGCTCGATCGAAATCACTTTCCACGTGGTTATGGTTGCCTTCCGCAAATATATGTTTTGACCTTGTGTGTTCATGGCCGTGCAAAAATATCAACTTGACATTCTAAACGATTTCCCGATCTTTGAGTTGGTGATCAGGAAGCGTCGGTTAACATTAACCACCGCTCGCTCATGGCCGACTATTTTAGATTGTTATAGAAATAAATGCATGTTTAGATTGTGCAAAGATAGCGGTTTCGTGTTTCAGCTTCAACTGTATTTAGTCAACATTTGAGAAGCGAGAACTTTGGAACTTTGATTTGATTAAAACGTTTACATATTTAAGTTGAACAACAATGAATTTTAATGATTTTTTTGTCTTTTAAATTTTTATCAGGGCCGATGCCTTTATCAAAATTAAATAGTAATAACTAATTACAATACTGCAGCTACTACAATAACATCTAAAATCATTTTGGTCACGAAGTTAATACCATTCAGTGATAGTGGTCTTGACTACACTCATATAATCTCTTTAGGATTGTGTTTCAACCGACAGTAAATGGCTAATATGATGAGGTTTATGGAGGGGAAAATAATAATGAAAGTCTATTTTTCCTAGTAATTAGTAATGTATTTGTAATATCAAAATACCAAAAAGCCTGATATCACGGAAGGAAAATGCGAATCGATACTAATATACCTCCAGAATATGCCTACCGCTTAGGTACCTGCATTATAAAAAAAGCATTAACGCCTTGTTATCAAAAATCAAACGTCATTTGAAAAAAGAAATTTCTTGTTCAATTTATGATTAGAAGTTAAGGAATCACTAGCATTATTCTGGTTATTTAGTTAATTACTTTAAGTGAATAAGCAGATAAATTCCTTGATATTATTTTATTTTATAGTATCACTTTGTTGTCCGTCTGTCTCTCTGTCAAGACCTCTCAGGAACGCGTAGAGGTGTTAAGCTGAAATTCATATCAAATACTCAGGTCTATTTTCCCTTGGATTTGTAAAAAAATTAAACTTCTAAGCCAACGCAATCAACACATACAGCCGTTTGTGCAGCAAATTTTCGACATTCGCAAGGGAATCAAAACCTATGGAACCTACAGGAACTGCTCCGTAAACTCAGAATCTTGAAATTTGGTACGAAGCAACGTCTTATGGATAGGTCTTATAAAAAGGAAAATTTGCGAAAAATATACATTTTTAGTTACATTTTTACTTACACACATAAAGGTTTGTACGGAACCCTTGGTGCGCGAGTCCGACTCGCACATGGCCGTTTTTTTTTAATATTGTACACAGATTCCAGAAAAAGCCTAAACGTTTGACTAAGCTGAATATTAAATAGTATGTGCCATACAAAATTTACTTAAAACTACCCTTAAGTAGAGGTTTAGTAAGCGTCATTCCTAAAGGGAGTTTTGAATCTATTTAGCATCTTGGCTCCTCAAACTCCTACTCCTACTAAAGCCTCGATTGAATTACTCATAATTAAATATGTGCCTAATTCATTAGAATAAGGTATATAATTAGGTACATAATAAAAGGTATGATTCTGATCTCGAATCCTTGCAACATTACTGCAGCACTACTGGTCCCCATACATTCTCTATAGCATTATAATGAGATCACTTTCCGAGCTCCGCAGCAATGCAGCCGCACCCCTTCTGCGCGGCAGGTAGCACCGCTGCGCGACAGAATAATAGTGACGCGTCCGCTGATGCGTTGTGGATAGTACCTACGTAAATGTTCACAGGTAAATTGGCAACAATAGATGAATTTCCCTGATTCAGAAGAATTAGACTTTTCATTCTTCTGAATCAGATATCAATTAACTCGATGACTTTATATCCAGCCTTTTACTATAGCAGTCATACTAATTATCGTAATAACAGCTCAACACCAAGGACAGCGCGACATTCCCTTGTTTGGAATCAGCGCGACAGGCAGCACTGCTGCGCAGCACCATAGCGACGGCACTGCTGCGGCAGCACTGCTACGTGCAGCCTCGATCGGAATCATGCTGTAGATAACCGTCAAAAATAGCGAGATTTGAAGCAAATTGGCGTCTTCCTTTTTAATGAACCGACATATATACTGTATGTAATTTATATATTTACTAATAAACACATCTCTGTTGTAAGTCATCTATTCAGTGGATGATGCGTTTCTAGAGACCCAGGGATATACCCCTGGGTCTCTAGAAACGATGGATGGATAAAAATATGATCAGTTACTATTTCAAATATTAAGGAAAATTAAGAATCTACGCTGTAATAAAATAAATAATACTTTAATATTATTATTGTATAAGTCGACTAGTAACTAAAGGACAATAGGATGGGTTTATATTATTAGTTTTGAATACGTAGATTCGTTTATATATCTATACTGACCATAAATGTAAATATGTACGTGAAAGTACTTCAGTGCCAAATAAGTTACATAGTTTTGTATTATTAAGTAAAAGTATAAAGAGCAAACGCCCAAATTGGTAAAAAATGATTTGCACTTCTCGAACATTGTTTTCGAAAGAATACTTAATATATGACAAACGAGACCAATACATATTATATCTATAATAAATATTATAGACCAACAACTAACAAAGGACATGTGTAATGTAAAAAGTGTCGTAAAATACAAACTACACAATATTTTACAGCGTTCCGATAAGGATTAACTACAATCCCATGGCCACCGCAAAGCTGTGCACGTGAGTGAATGTGCCAATTGTGTTATATTCCGTTGTTTTGTTAGTAACAGGATTGATGTTCATGTGTATGTGATGATATGGTTACTAATTACAAATTATTTTAGAAAAGAAAGAAAGAAAAACATATTTATTTACGATTATTATAAAAAAGTAGTACACAAAAGATAATATATTACTTAATATGTATTATATTACTGACACAATTATATATATATATATATATATAAAATATAAAATTTTATATATATATATATATATATATATATATATATATATAATTTTATATTTTATGCATACGGACACATTTTACTTGACATAAGAAAAGAAAGTAGTTACAATGTAATAATCGCAAAATGGCCCCAGCTCAGCATACTACTGGTTGGGAAGCCAGTGCTGGTCTTCCGCTGGAGCTGGTTTGTGTAAAAAAAAAATCTAAGTAAAGTTTACTAGTAATCTACAGCATGTATTTAATATTTGTAAACTCACGATAGTGCCAAGATATCTCTCTTTCCACTTCCTCCAAGAAGATTATATTATTCTTATTGATTTGATACGCTCTGTGGCGTAAGTAGCGTAAGTGACTTATGGCTTTAACAGAGAAGTGTCATGAGTCTTTTAATTGTGGGAAAGACACCGATTAGATCAAAATTATAAAACTAATTTCCTTTTGCCGGTTTTTTAATAATTCATCTTTTATTCATATTGTTCATAGTTACTGCTATTTGAGAGATTAAGGATTATGGAATACCTTTGCCCACGCGACTTTGTATAAACTCGACCTAGAGTTATATGTAAGTGTATACCACCATGTCGGTTATCAGCTTACAAATTATATATAGCAAATATATGACAACCATTGACAACCTGCAATACAAGACTGACACGCGAGATAATTAGATAAATGTTTGGCCGTCTGGATTCAAGGCCTCATATTGTGTTTATACGGCCTCTAAATCCACTAGCAGTGTCAATAGGCATACTAGATTAGAATATTTCTTTAAAAAAAGACTTGCATTTGACCACTGTATCACCTGATGTTAAGTGTCGACGCAGTCTAAGCTTATCTATATATCTATTAGATTAATCCATCATTCCGTTTTGTATTGAAATGAATAATTGAATTATTCACTCGTGATTTGAAGACTCCAGGATTGTATCTATCGCGAAGCACAGATATATAATGTTTGTATAATATAAATCTTTAGCCTATGGTTCAATGTTTCCCGCATATAAGTCTATAACGTTGTCTCAATATATAAATTCTCATAAATAAGAGCGATCTAATCTAGAGTAGGTTTGGGTGAGGTGTGCATGACCCGAATCCCAATACGGGCACGCGAGAGAAATCTCTGTGCAGTCGGCGCGGCGCGGCGCAGCGCGGGCGGTCGACGCGACGTGCGCAGTGTGCAACCGGCAGACGCTAGCCGCCGCGCCCTCTGCGCGATGCACGGAGAAAGGACCTCTTCCTTTATGGCCAAATGTCCCACAGATGTTCGCCGAGTAGACGACTGTGTCATTCTCTCCACGCTTTCCCCTCCCGTTAAGATATGAATCGTATTCATTTCATTATGACCGTATAAAATCACCATTGCTGCATGAAAACGGACTAGAAACGCAGCGTAGAAACCTGGTTTTGAAAGTTAGTACTCGGCACCTAAAACTTTAAATTTGAACCAATTTTAAAATTACGATTTGAGATGCTTCGTGCAATTCAAATTGCAAGCTATGATGCAAAGTTATGATTAAAATAAAATACCGCATGGATATAAGGGGCCAAAAATAATTTGTGAGATGTTTATTTAATATATAAATGTATAAACACTGTTGAATAAACCATACACATACATACATATAGATTCAGAAAAATATCATTAAAGACATATATTCCTTTAATTGAATAGTTTCACTCGTGTTTAAATGGTTAAGAACTCTCGATGTGGAAACTAGAACATAGGATGGCATCTTTGTTGGTCAGTGGGGCAACGAGTAACCAACATATGGCCGTATTATAAGTGATATCGCCTCATTTTCTCTGCAGTGCGTACGCGAGGGCGAGGCGCGGCCACGATGTCGCGCAATGAGGTACCCCACACAATGCCAGAGAAAACGACGACAGATGCTGTCATCGAGCTCTCGAGCTTCGATGACTTATGGCTCTCAAAATCTACATACAATCATCTGAGATGTGGGTCGGGGCAGTAGGCCAGGCGGCTACGCGCCGATACCTTCGCTATCACTTCGTTAAATTGAAAATAAAACACTTTATTTTGATTTTCCTTTCGATACGAATTTGACACAATGTCATATTTCAAGTTCCTTTCATTTTTATTTCACATCTTTGACATTCACAATAAGAGGTAGTCCGTTGCAGCCAGAATCACTAATATGAATGGATACAAATATGAGACAGAATTGTTACCAACGGGTGATTGGAATGCGGGAAGGAAGACATTTTAGTTTTTTAATAGACATAGCGTATAAGAATATTTTTGATAAGACACCATAATGTGTCAAGTTTACGTTAATTTGTGCCTTATCAGTGGAACAGCTCGCCGAAATAATAAACAAATGCATAAGTTTCTGAAGCGAATTTAGTGATGCTAATTTAGCCTTAAAATACGGATACGTCGAAATGATATCGAATTTTGTCAAATCAAGATTAAAATATAATAAGAATCCTTGCCCCTGCTTATCTGGAAACAAATGTGAGTATATGGATATATAAGTATACCACATAAATTTTGAATACATACAGAGCAAATTCTTGTGAATGGACTAATTAATAGTTTACACAGTGATTTTGTTGAATGATGTTAATTTAGCAACGAAGCACGATTACTTCTATACATATTTATTATCCTACTAATATTATAAATGCGAAAGTTTGTGAGAATGGATGTGTGGATATATGTTTGTTGTTCTTTCAAGCCTAAACAGCTGGATGGATTTGAATGAAATTTAGTATGGAGATAGCCTATACAGTGGATTAACGCATAATAATGCTTATTTTTATCATCACCATCATCACCATCATCACCACACGGGTAAAACGGATTTGCATAAATTGGTAAGTAGATACTTCAGATCCCGGAATAACACATGGACTGCTTTTCATCATCATCATTGATCATCACCACGCGGGTAAAACCGCGGGGTGCAGCTAGTACGATTATAAATATATCAGTATCGGTGCTCAGTGGAGTTATTTATTTTACGTTCATTGACTTGTCCTTAAGACTCCAAACCGGTCAGCAACTCATCTTTAATCCTTTGTAAACTTTTTGATCCCAAATAATGAAAAATTGTAAGACTAACGGCCAGTGAACCAAGAATCGTCACCACATTTGCTATTTACAGAATTATTCAGTTTAAAAAGTACATTTGAAAGAAACGATTAATAAACGAGGCTATATTTCAACGGATAATTTATATGCTGTTTTAGCAAACAAATTAAAGATTTCTTTCCACGAATTTTCATAATCCCTGTTGACTTTTCTGACATATATAATTCAGCTGTTGTGTAGCATCAACTCGGGTACATTATATATTAAAACTTTTGGGTAAATGTCTTCCATGATTTTTTTAAATATCTTTATTCTTTAGAAAACTTGTATTCATACCATATGATTATCAAACCTAAATCTTAATATGAAACTAAATTAGCATAGACAAACAAAACAACCGGTTGCACTCCGGGAGTGAACATGATTGATGATGATGAAAAGTAGCCTACGTCTTATTCCGGGACCTGAAGTATCTACATACCAAATTTCATCCAAATCTGTTCTGGCGTGATTGAGTAACACACATCCATGTATCAATACATCCATCTAAACTTTCAGATGTATAACATTATTAGTGGGACATATAAAATTAACATGATGTCGTTTTTTTTTTAAACAATGAAATCTTTCCTCTTTATATTATCGGCGTTTTGATAACCGAACTCAATAATACTTTTGACAAAACGACTTTATCAAATAAAACTAACAACAAAGGAAAATGTTCCTTATTCGTAACACATTTAAGTTTAAATTTCAACGGCGGTCCTGACGATCTGATTATCTGACAATCTTACGAACTGACGCGAGTTTAATATTTTTTCCCCATACAAAAGTGCACAACGCCGCTAAAGAAGAATTCACTTCAAAAATATTGATATCAATAGGGTATATCATTATGCTAGTAAAACAGTATTTTTTATGTTCCAAGTAGTAACGTAATTGTACGTATCGTATATAATCAACCCCTCGATTTCTCCCAAATATAAACGTATGTGACACGTTCTTGCGATTACATTATGTTGAGCCTGTATCAAGGTTTGAATAAGTTTGATAGTTTCAACTTTGTTACCTACGATGGTGTCGGGTTTCGCGATGAGATTTTGTGAACTAAAGTAAAAAATAAGTTTAAAAAAATATACGCACATTTTGGACAGTCATAATATATTATGGGAACGCCGCGTATGCTATGGCATTAATGCACATGTCTAATCATAAATTGTAATCAATGCACACGAGCGTATTAGCACGTGGTAAGTTTCTACAATGTTTTCACTGGCATCCACTTTAGTGTGAATACTTTCTCAAGGGCAAGTAGTGGAGTGTAAAGAGTTTGCTCGTTGGTAGGAAGTGATGGCTGCGGTGCGGCGTAATAGTTTATCGCGCGACACGTGGACGGGTGCGTGCAGTGCAAGGCCAACGTGATTGGTGTTCTGCGATGCACTTCGCGGTAGCGCGGCGGTGGCGCGGCGGTGGCGGCGGCGGTGGCGGCGGCGGTGGCGGCGGCGGTGGCGGCGGCGGTGGCGGCGGCGGTGGCGGCGGCGGCGGTGTCGGCGGTGGCGGTGGCGGCGGTGGCGGCGCGGGCGGTGGTAGGGAAAACCGTCGCGAGCTCCAGAATGATCGGAACCAATTACATACTTTTTACTAAACACGCAAACAGACGCTACACAATTCATACGTCTAGCTAGACTCTAGATATGTTGTATATTATCATGTTATTTCATTTCATTCAATTCTGAAACATGTATTAAATTAATAGTACAATTAATAATTATGTAAGCAAGCTCTTTGGTAAGCAGCACAAATCAACCCAAATATTCTGTGGCAGCAGTCTGTGGGCATGTAGGTTTTTTTTTTTTTTAAAGATAACAAGCTTGCGTTTGACTACTGTCTCACCTGATGTTAAGCGACGACGCGGTACATATGTAGGTACATATTATTATGTACATAAGAAACATTATATGCAATGGTACATAAGTATAGTTTCTTGCGTTCGTAAGTATCTATAAGTAGGTACCTACCCATGTATTCAATACTGTTAATATAATATTATTTCATCTGGTGCACTATGTTGAAAATAAAATTGATATGTTTTAATTAAAAACGTGATTTTTATTTTATTATTTATTTTTATATGAATACAAAAGTATATATTTATAATAATATATAAATCATTTAAACTCAAGACGTTCACACGCAATCTCTTTCAATATGCGTAGACCCTGCTATATACACCAGAATAATAATTAACAAATACGAAGTGTATAAGTATGTTCTCCTACATTCAAAACAATAAAGAGATTAATAAAAACAAAAGTGACAATGGGTATGCCCATTTGACGGGTCCTGTCCGGCAGCTTTATTAAGTTTTGAGTCCATTTAAGGCAGTGCGGGGGTGTAAGTAGTGTGGTGGTGACCTTGGGGCAACATCATACGATATTTTTGCTCTCGGCGTTAATACGGAAGACTATTTCAAGAGTCAGGGTCGCGGCGGCGCCCGTCACCCGCGCCCGCACACCTCGCCGCGTCACGCTTCGGTGTCGGGTTTCCGTAACGTGACGCTACACCTATCCCTTATATTATACCTAATCAACTTTTGACATATTTCACTTATTAACAATTATGTGGTAAATTGTAATAAGACATTTCAAGGTGATCTGTCCACGTACGTACATTAAACGGTCAATGCTACTTTTACTCCTTTATCAATGTCGCCTGTCGCATTGTGTCGCTATGAACTCGTTGACTTTTGTTTATCTGTTAACAATAGCCAATATATTAATGAGTAAATCATTCATCTCAATGCGTCTTCGTACAATATCCTTGTATTATTTGCGGCGGTTACTAGCGACCTCAACCCGGTTGTGTGAAGGTAACCTATAGACATGTAAATACACAGGAAGCCCATACAATGTCAGGAGCCGATTCACTATTTTAAATACGATTTGGTTTTTAAGGTTCCTTGAAGCAAATATTATTTTTAAACAATTTTATTTACAAACCTTTTTTTAATTCACAGGTAAATAAATATTGTAGTAGTATGCATATTTTTATAATGCAATATTGGTATTGTTAGTATTCCACAATTCTAATGAATATTATCCTAATAATAAAGAAGTGAAAATGATTGTATCATGGTATGTTTATTACCTACAAAACAACATTCAACGACCGAACGGATTTTCATGAAATTTAGTACATCGATTCCTTAGACTATGGAACAATATCAAAAATTTATATTTAAAAAAAAGGAAGTTCAGTTCCTTTAGCATAACATGTTTTCACTAAAGTGGTATATCGTAGGCAACGCAGGTGAGTCCGCGGAGTACTAGAAATAAATTTAGATCAGAAGCAGTTTCATAATTAGTAGTAGGTACGAGTACTATTGTAATGTAGGTCTGTTACAATTGAGTCCAATTCATACTATTTGGAATCAACTAGATTTAGTTAAAGGATTAAGTATCTGGCTCCATCTGGTTCGGTTTGAGATATGACCACTTAGAACTTTTAGCCTTATTCAAGTAAATATAATAAGTCTTTGTCCATTTTTTAAGTAGTTGCCATATAAAAGCATCAAATTTCTGTCACCAAACACATAGTGTGTTCAGGCAGCAGTCCTTGAGGGCCAGTGAGCATTCTAGATCTAGCGTGATAACATCTTCGACCACATCGTCACTGACCATCAAGTAAGATAGTGGTCAAACGCTAGATCTATACAACATAAAAAAAAGTATTTATTAATTTAATAAGTAATTTAGGTCTGTCTTAATTTTAACCTACAGGCCTATGTCCAGCTATGGACGTCCTATGGCTGAGATGATAATGATGATGATATGCCTTTTGCTTGACCATTATTTCATTTAATGGTCAGTCATGATATTTATGGTCAAAGGTGGAATCTCACTATACTTTCTTCAATATAGAAGGTTGTAGGTAGGCAGGAGGGTACAAGAGAGTACCCTACCACCGTGCTGTGGACTTGCTTACGATTGTAGAATTTAATAATTTATTCGCCGTATGACATAAACAGTTATACTAAGCAAGTCACTAGTAAGTACTCTCTGGTCGAGAGGAGACTCCAAAGCCTGCAGCACCGACGTAAAGTCGCTAGTCTATCGGTCTTTTATCGGATACATTTCAGGGAGTGAGCTCTGGAGTTGCATAATTTGATTCCACCATCCCCATTCCATCTTAGGACGACCAGACGGACGGCAATGCGACATCCATACATGGTGGACGTTCCAACTTGTCGCACAAAGCGTTTTGCTTCCACATTCATAGTGCGTACAGCTAACGAATGGAATTTACTGCCTAAATCTGTGTTTCCGCAAACATACAACCTGGGTATCTTCAAGTCACGAGTGAATAGGTATCTTCTAGGCAGGCGTGCTCCACCCACGACCGCATCATCACTTAATCCCAGGTGAGATAGTGGTCAAACGCTTGCCTATTCACAATAAAAAAATAAAAAAAAGTCACATATACATCATTAACACACATCATTATTCACGTTCATAATTACTTTATACTGTTTCTACGGGTATAATGTGGCACTTACGCGTACTCGATATCACGATCGACAATTGTTTCGGCTTCGAACGCACCGCACTCAAGATCCTGATGAAGGCTTTCGGAAGAAGCCGAAACAATCGTGATATCTACTACGTGTAAGTGCCACATTATACCCGTAGAAACAGCATTAAACACATATACATCATTGCAAAAGAAACGATTTAATCAAAAATGAATTTCTCATATGTTATTGTAATAGCATGTCATTTTAATAAAAGCATCGGCCCATTAAAAAAACCATCTATTCCTACAGCGCATTTTGTCAAGTAGTACTTAATTGTATAAAACCAAACCTCATACAGAACCCAGGGATTTCTGGCAGATATTGTGTTTATGCAGACCGAGACATTTCGCATCACAAAACCATTGTTATTTAAATACATGTATGTAAATTGTGAGTGAGATGTCTGCGGGTTTGGAAATCAAACAAAGGCCAATGGTAATATTTAAGCGACCTTGGATTCTTTCCTGAAATTATTTTCATACATAAATGACTGTGGCAGCAGGAAATATTAACATGCTGAATAGGTTCACGCATGCTCAATATATGTTATTTTTTATACTGTGGCGTTTGATCTCTATTTCACTTGATGGTCAGTGACGATGTGGTCAAAGATGTTACCACGCTAGATCTAAAATGCCTACTCGCTCTCAAGGACTGCTGCCTGCACACACTATGTGTTTGGTGGCAGTTTTTCAAACTTGAGGGTAGTAGCTAGGCAGGTGGTATTCAAAAGTACCCTCCTACCATGCTGGTAATTTGATAACGGTGTTACCTACACTGGAAGGTCAAGTCAGATCAAACCAGCGTCCGTCAGATTGACAGCTTACGCTCCCACCACTGAAGTATCATTGCTCAAAGTTCAGAATACTACTATCAGTTACTGAAGCAGGAATAACTTAGCTGAAGTAATCAACTATTCGGAATTGATATGCTTATCTTAGTACATTAGTAATTATTTCAATACATTGTGGAATACTACCGTAAATTTCGTCAGGCTACATGCAAAAATAAAAGTATCATGCGGGATTATATTTAAAATACGTATATGGCTCATGATATTGGGGCAAACCCTTATATAAATAGAAATTTAATGATACACCAATAGTGCAAATAATTTCCTTTAATTTTACCTTCAATTTGTGTTCAAATACGTTTTATATATATGTACGTAATTTATTACTTACAATACTTCAGTTTTGTTCTATTTTCACGTTTAATTCACTTAAGCAATTTCAAGGATTTGTATACAGAGATGGATAGGTCTTTATAGAAAAAAGAAAAGTACTTGGAAAAGAACATTGTCGAACTATGGTTAAGAAAACAGAACACAAAGCAGTCAAATTGGGCAAAGGAAAATAAATCTTTATAAGAAAAAATCTAGATCTAAAAATCTAATCTGACTTTGTATGTTCACTTTTAATTCCCGTTGATCTTCATTCGAATGAAACTGAAGAAAATTTACTGAGTTTTGGCTGATATACCAACAACAAGAATCATAGTTTTTGTATCAGAATACTCTACGAAGATTCAGATATATTCAATTTCAATAATTCGAAAAATTTCACGAAACCTTTGTGTATGCGTATATTTGAATATTCTAGATCAACGGTCAGCAACAGGCGGACCGCGGTCCATATCGGGACCGCGAAAGATCGACCCTGGGACTTAAAGATTCAAGATTACTACAGAATATTATAAAACGTATGGGATAATTCCGGATGATGATGATCGTTCCATTCTGAATCATTTTAGCTTTTGAATTAAATTTGATTATTCTAGATAATTCTAGAATATTAAAGAACATTCTAGAACGTTATGGAGCATTCTAGATGATGAGATGACTGACTCTTCTGAATCATTTTAAACTCTTTGAATTAAATTTGATCATTCTAGATCATTCTGGAATATTAAAGAACGTTCTACATGATGATAGATTCACCTCGTATAATTATCACAATTATGAATATCAGATCGTTATAGAGAATTCTAGAACATTTTGGCAATATCTAGAATATTTAGCAAAGTATTCATATGAGAGAATACTTTCGCCACCCACAACCATCCACTTCGAACCCTTTCGTTCAAACTCGCTTAATCACAGCAGGATACCAAGGGGTTACTACCACCACAACGGGGAGTACCTTGATCCCAGTGATAAATAAAAACCTGTACACACACTTGCTTTATATATATATATATATCTATTTGATAATTAATGTTGAGATAACAACATCGTAAGTGCGTCCATTTTTTATACGCACATTTTTCAGATCATAACTTGCTGCAGGCCGATGACATTATAAAACTAGTCACACGGGGTTTATCTTTTCTTGAGTCATAATTTGTGTAAAGATATGTGTGAACTCATTCGAACAGCTACATTCAAGGATTGCAGGTGAGCATGCGCGCACCTGCTGACTGGGCGCACTTGCACGTGCGCGAAGAGGAAATGCCCTAAAAGGCACTGAGTTACGAGACGACTATACCTGCACAAAAGCATACATCGTAAGCTTATTTTTAACTGACGTGCAACTGTTGCTCTTAGTGGAGTTTACTGCCTTAGGGAAGTTTACTCAGTACTCCCCGGTGATACCTTGGATGGGTGACCGTTATGGCATTTTCAACAAAGTGGTTCCATGCTTCGGAACTTCGGAAGGCGTCAAGCCATCAGTCCCTCTTGTCATCTTAGGTTGACAGATGGTTAGGTCATGTCATCATCATTCTTGAGCCTCAAAGCTTTTACATTACACTTGCCTATCCAACGACCACATTATAGCTTTAAGCTATAAGCCCATTCCTCAACCTTCGTGCAAATCCATTCAGCCGTTTCAGCGTGGAGGAGTAACAACATACGATAAACGACAAACTTTTACCTTTATAATATTAGTGTGATAGTGTGGCGCTATGCAACAGTTGCAAGACATGATTTCAATTTCGAAAACATCAAACTGTTGTTTGTGTTGGTAGTCATATCATATGGGTATACGCACGCAAAAAACTTGCTGTACCTCCTTGTAAAGTACGTTGACATTTGAGGTTATGTTGTGTACTTTTACATATTTAACAATAAATTGGATCTCGCGATAAAAAACAGAATTTATAGCCACTGCACGCAGTATTGTTTTGTTTTTCTTTTTGCTTAATGTTGGTAGTAAATCAGTGGGACAACAAATAGGATGGTATAGCTTGATGTGTTCAAAAATTTTATGTACAGATATATGACAGGCCGGTTGGCGCAGTTGGTAGCACTCCGCCTTCTGAGCCGCTGGTCCCGGGTTCGATTCCCGGACAGATCAAACATTTGTGTGTATGAACATGTCTGTTTGACCTGTGTCTGGCTGTGTATATGTATAGTATATATATATATCAGTCATCACGTTACCATGGTACAGGCTCTGCCTAGTTTGGGACCTGAAGACCTTATGTGAATGTTAAAAAAAAAAAATTGAATGCTTTTTGATGAAGTGACCGCTGTGATACGGTTGTGAAAGCTGTACAGGTTCATGGGTAAGAAGTGCGAAGAACAGAGGTCACGATTGTGTTATAGCTATAGAAGATTGTATCAAACATATGATGTTAATCTCTTAATCTTAAGTTGCACCTACGCCGTAATAATAAAAATCAATTTGTTTGTTCATTAATAGATGGAGGAATTAGAAACTATCTTCCAATGATAGCGTCGACCGGTCGTCAAATTTACGTAAGTCACAATATTTTAAAAGATTGAACGATATTATGTTAACTCAGTTCTGAAGAGCTCTTCAAACTTATTCCGAGATCACCGTTTTACGACCGTTTTAAAGCTCATCCACATATTATTCACTCATATTGAGCGATTGTACCGGTCGTTTGTGCCACACACCTGCAAAATGTGGAACGAGCTTCCTCCCTTGGTGTTCCTGAGTAGCTAAAATATGGGATTTTTAAAACGGAACTTAACAAAAGATAAGCAACGTATCGTTAAGTCTCCAGTACCTACCTATTACATACATCCATAGGCGACGGTGACCGCTTACCATCAGGCGGCCCGCTTGCGTGTTTACGACCTATTAGATAAAAAAGTATGTAATGTGAGTGTTGTTATTGATATTCGAATCACATAAATTCTTAGTCCGACTAACGACTTTGATGCTATTGAAAGTACCTAACATATCAAATCCTTTCCATGAAGCAAGGTGATTGTTTTGCACATAGATGTTTTATAATATAGCACAAATATTGTTCTCAACTTATTCAGATATGTCTAGAGGACATTACATTTTAAATATCTTTTATTTATGCAAAGGACATTGTGCACTCGTCCGCAGAATACTTAATAGTCTGACTCGGTGTCCTCCACACGCCAGGTTCGTTCTGCCGTTACCCCGAGCCTTGAACCTTGTATTGTGAAGTAAACATGTTTGCGCGTTCACTACTACAGTATATCTACTACCTACCTACTGAGTGTACTGCGCACTGCTACCAATGACGTCTCACTTTGGCCTGTATGTAACTGCTACGATACACGTACATTATTGTTCTCCAGGTCCATTCGGTTACCTTCAACTTGAGACAGTTTTCCATTAACCTGGTACTTCTACATTTTATTATTTATATGTTCCCGTATATTATCCGGCTTTACAATATGTGCTTATAGTCGATCAGGGTTGCCAGCCTATGAATTTTTTTCCTCGTACAGAAGCAAACAAAAATGTCGTATTTTGTCTTTCAAACCTCGTACAGTCTCGTGTAAAATGTGATAAAAAGGCTTGAAAATTAGCACGATTTAAATAATAAAATTACATTTAGATTTTTAATTAGACTAGTAGTAGTAGTTAATATAAATAATAAAAAATAATACTAGTAGACTAGTAGTAGTAGTAGTAATTAGACTATTACATTAGAAACCTAGATCGAAATACTGGACTACAAACGTGAGTTAAATTGGATAATATAATATGAATAATGTGTCAACTTCACGACAATTTGCGAACAAAAACTTCTACATCCGTTTATAAGCTTTGTCTTGAAATGAAGAGTATTTTATTTATTTCAATCAAGGACGCATGTCGATCGAGCAACTCGATATTATGTTTCCTAAAAACCTTTTTTTACTTGCGGGAGTTCAAATTCAGTAGTATTAAAATTTGTACATTTGGAATTGTTTTAATAACAATTATTGTAAGGGTTGGAGTTCACCAAAATGTAAAACGTCCGATTATCAATTTAACCGTCGTCGGTCAAACAGTTCTTACCTTAAAGTTAACCGACGGTTTATTGATAATTGGACATTTAAATTTTGATTAACTCCACCCTTCCTCCATCAGTGACAAAACCAGTTAATTTGGAACGCAGCGTTGAGTCGTTAGATCCGTAAAAGTATACTAAGTAAGTAGTTTACTAAAAACCTTTAACTCACTTCTAAAATAGGAGGAGATTGCTAAATTCATTTGTATTTTTATGAATGTTACCTCTTTTGAAAATTCAACCCATCTACCACAGGACAGGGTGTAACAGAGAATTCATCATTTTCACAAAGGTGAAACCGTGGAGTATATAGCTAATTGTATAATTTTGAATTATATATGATAGCTGCGGATTGAGTGATAATTTCTATTATTAGTATTACCTTAATATTGCCAGAGTAACATACACACATATTATTATATTCACGCCACTTTCCCGTAGGAGTAGGCAGAGACCACATTCTTACATTTGATCTCGAGACACTTCTTTCGCTTCATCCACGCCCATCAGACCTTTCATAGAAAAGCGTCGGCTTAAAGTGCTCTTGACCTGGCCCTTCATGGGAGTAATTTCTAACTTTATAAAAAAAAATATTTAGCAAAAAATGGAACCGACTTCAACACTCAAAAGGATGAAATAACAGTAACTTGTTGAAGTCGGTACCATGATAGTTCAAAAGTAACTGATATCAAAATATTGTGCTCATGGTACCGACTTCGACAAGTTACTGTTATTTCATACTTTTGAGTCGGTTCCATTTTTTGGTATTTTTTTTTACACTCTTTTTACTCTTTCTTTATAATATCGTGTAGGTATAAGCACGCATTTTTCAGTTTTTGTCTTGTAACCTTGGACCACACGGGGAGCACCAGCTTTCAAATAAAAAAAGAACGATCAAAATCGGTTCACCCAGTCGGAAGTTATGCGGTAACAAACACAAATAACAAATAAAAAAAACATACGGGCCGAATTGAGAACCTCCTCCTTTTTTGAAGTCGGTTAAATAAGCCAGGGTCCATGATGTCCAAGACTCACAGAAGTTATGTCACTGACACTGACCATTGCGCCACGGCGATCGTCGCATGATAATTATTTGTAATATTTATATATTATGTTAGTTACTTCGCCATATTGTAAATTCTTAATCATCATTGAAAAAAATATACTTATTTATTATTGAGCAAGATTAGATTTGTTCAATAATAATTTTATCGTAGTATCTGCCTCCAGATTTAAGAAATCGGTTTTTATGGTTTTTAAATTATGTAATTATTATAATTTGAGTCTGAAATCTGAAAATCTCGAGTTTCTTCCATAATTGTAATCTACAAACCGACTAGGACTCACGTGGTAAATACTGGAAAATTACTCTCCGACCAGTTTCGAACTTATTCATATCATAACTCCCAGATGAAGAACTGCAAATAAATTAGAAACTGGTCGGAGAGTAATTATTTACCACGTGAGTCCTAGTCGGTTATTATTATAATGTTTTATACTCTCAGTTGAACGAGAAGCCACAGAACAAAGAAAAATAACTTAATACTGGCAGGGAAAATAAAACAAATCTTTCAGTCTTCTCCCGACTACAATCAATGTAACTTGGTCGAAACATCGACGTTAGTCAAAAATATATTTTGATATTTAAATGTACGCGATTCTAGTCTAAATTTTTCATTATTTTTAGTTTTATTTTCTTTACCTCTTCTATACATAAGTAATCAGTAGGTAAGTTATGTTAGCCAGTTAACACAGCGTTGATCTATTGTAATGTTAATGTACGAACAAATTTAACTACAGTTTTCTATTCAAATAGTTTATCAATTTTATTGTGAACATCCTACTACTAGTATATTATTAATTGTAATGTAAAATTAAATGTGTACATATGCTAAATTTATAAACTTAGCCTGTCAGGTATATTATAAGCATGAAAATCACACTACATTACACAGCTTCCTGGTTGTAAGGAACATATTACAATCGTAAAAAGCAAAAACCACCGCAAGGAAAATATTTCTGTTCCAACACAGTGTCTGTCTGTATAGGTAGTTAATTAATGAAGTCTTTTGTGACGTGCATGGCGACCACAGCCACAGAATAAATATTAGTGGTACCTGTGGCCGAGATAATGCGCGCGTCAAGGTCCATGTGTGTAGGGTTACCATTGTTGTCTTTCTGCTGCAACTAAGAGCCATCAGCGTTAATACGATTTTTTATTTCAAAGTGTCACAATACACAACAGGCTATCTGTGTCACAGTATAGTAGGCGTAACGTATGTTTGTGTCTCTAAAGTTGGCTACATGTAGCTGCGTACCAGCTGTTTTTGCGTCACTAGAGACTGGCTCGTTCGCTTTTGCTTACGCTTTTCGTATCTTCCTATCTCGTTACTCAGCTCGATGACAAACTATTTTACTGATACGTTTGCGGTACTGTATATTATGCAAACGTTCACAAAGCCTAATTTCAAAGCCACAAAGATTGGTTGCGCTTACTATACTAGAATTATATGTGTTACAGGTGCTGTGTTCTATTGTAAGATGCTGCGATTTCGATAGTGTCTCGTGGTTGTGCCACATGGAGCATGATTATGTGTATTTGCACTCCAATGACAATTGAACTCTCGTGTCGGTGAATTGTATGAGGACATTAAAAAATCGAATATGGGAACAATACGTTTTTAATTAAATTGAGACTGAGTGTTTTTCGCATCATTGACGGCTATGTCTTGAAAATTGTGAAATTATAAGATGTTTGTGAGAATTTTAAGTATTTAAATTTTTGAGAATTATAAGATGTATAGATATTTTTTTAGACAAGTGTCTGCGATTTTTATTATACTACGTGCATGCAATAATGAAGTCTCTTGCTTTATCTGTAACTGTCATATATTTCAGCATCTCCATGTTTCAGGTACTCATAATATAATAACCTTGATGTACTTAGTGGTCCTTGCCCTTCTGCTCTGTCCGAGGAAATCAAGACAAAATGGTGTCGCCACAGCGCGTGTTAATTACAATTAACGCGAGTGGACATTCTTTGTTCCAATAATGACGAATGCCAGTGGCAGAGCGAGGAGTATCGCAAATGAGATAACAGGAAGCGTCCGTGCCTCGCCAATGTCACATATCAAGGTCACGATGAATCACAGTACTGCAGCTCTAGAGGTACAACTTCAGTGCAGACACGCACACACCCGCGGTTTGTACGGTATGTTGGCTATGCAGTCAAGACTTGATGTTTGTGTTAGAGTATGAGAACCCAACCATATTTATTTTGTCTGTAGATGGTAGATATGTATGATAGACTGAACTTTTGTTTTATCTATGTTGGCCACACCATATTGACAAATCGCCCTTTTCTAGTTTAATTTCTGTGAGAGGAGAAATGAGGGAGAAATAAAACCACGTATCAAGCACTGTTTTCTAATTTATATTTTCAACCTAAATTTTTTTTCCGTGCTTCACAATTCTCGAATGATCCCCGTGTCCCTAAATTATTCACAGTAAAAGATTTTCTCCTTACCATGTCTATATTGGAAAATTGAAACAAATCCTTGTCTTATCAATAGTATTAATAAATTAAAATCTCTAACAGCGCTATCCTATCGCTCAATAAATCTTCCCCAACCTAAATTATCAAAAGTTTGACATATCAGCTTTTTGTCAAAATCACAGTAACAGCGATAATATTGTCATAATATCATAGTACTTAATTTAACGGAATGGATAATAACTTTGTATACTATTGGACTTTTGTATACAATTTTATTATATACTAGCTAGCCCTAACGCATCTGGGCTCGCGTGCCCTACATCAAATTTTAATTTCAGATTATAATAAATCCATCGTGGGATTTTCAATTCACATTATTATATAAAAATAAAAAATACTCGGGATTTCCTAGTTTATAGTTTTTACATTATTACTGTCTATATTGAATTAATTCAGTTTTCACTTTTCTGGTCATATATAAATAAGATTTATTTTTGTGCTCACACCGATAAACCAACGCATCAGCCAGTTTTTCTCGGAATAAAAATATATTGTGAATCACAATCAAATATATATATATAAAATATATATATTTATAATAATATGTATATATATAGCCTCCTTTAAAACCTCCGGAATAATATTGCATTCTACTATCGAATGAATTTTCAAAATCAGTTCAGTAGGTATTTACAGAGAATCCAACAAACATACTCACAAACTTATCAACATACAAGAATTGGAGAAATTATCGGAATATTAATCATGTTATTTTATTTAGTTTCATTTCTCTATATTTGCGAACAGCTGCATGCGCTATGTAAATTGAAATTTCTGCAGGTAGGTGTTTAGAGAGCAAACAAAATGTACTTTCAAGAACCCGCCCGGCTAGCTACTACTATCATGTTTGAAAAACTGTCACCAAACATAGTATGTTCCGGCAGCAATTCTTGCGAGTCAGTAAGCATTCGAGGTCTAACGTTATATCATCTTCCACCACATCGTCACTGACCATCAAGTGATATGATATAGTGATATTATAAAAAAATTTAGAGTGTTTCAAAGACGGAACAAAGTGATGAGTCAGCAAATGTTAAATCTATTTGAACATACACTAGAACGAAGCATCATAGCAGTATAAAAAAAACAAGATTGCCAATGTTACTTTGGTTTGCTAGTATTAATGTCTAATATTATATTTATTATAATATTATTTATTTTATTATTACGCGGTTTCAACCGCGTGGATTATGGTTTTCTTGCTACTTTAATTATCCCACGGGAACTATACTTTTTCCGGGATAAAAGTAGCCTATGTGTTAATCCAGGGCTTAAACTATCTCCATACAAAATGTCATCGAAATCGCTGTAGCCGTTTGAGCGTGAAGAAGTAAGGGGGCGTCCATTAATAACGTGAGGTGTTTACGGGGGGGGGGGAGGGGGTCAAGCCGAATCTCACCCAAACTCACATGTAGGAGGGGGTGGGCTCGACAAATACTCACGTAATTTTTTTCCCGCAAGGAACATTGTAACGTAGCAAGAAAACTGGGATAAATTAGGTAAAAAAAATTTTTATGTGGTTCTATACCACGATATTAATAATCTCAAATAACAAATCCTGATTAAATCTAGAAAAACAAGGACATATTTATTTATTTACATTAAAAATATGTATTTTCAAAAGTCTCACGTGAGATTATGGGTGGGGGGAGGGGGTCTAGCAAAATCTCACGACATCTCACCAATGGGAGAGGGGAGGTCAAAAAATCACTAAAAGTACCTCACGTAATTTATGGACGTCCCCTAACAAACATACACACAAACTTAGGATAGCATTGATAACATTAGTAGGATTAGAAGGATATAGAATTTCCCCAATATCTGTATTTGGGGTAGCGGTTATTAGCATGTCAAAGACGTCGATTTGCCACTATTATATCGTACTATTATTGACTATTATATAAATGATATAAATGAATCCATTGTTATATTATATATTACCCATATGGGTTATAAACAAACTATACAACCATTCTCCAGACACAGCTGTTGCGAAAAAAATAGTTTTAAATCTACAAAATGGCACTCAAGTTATACGATCGCGATGGAGCGAAACTGGCATTTTGTTATCTGAACTGATACTCCACAAAAATTGATATCTTTTGGAAATAACTATGTATAGGTACTAGCTGCGCCCCGCGGTTTCACCCGCGTGATGATGATTGATTATGATTACGATGATGATGAAAAGTAGCCTAAATGTTAGTCCCGGACCTGAAGTATCTACATATCAAATTTTATCCAAATCCATTTTACCCGCCTGTTGATTTTAAACGGTGATGATTATGATGAAAATAGCCTATGTGTTAATCCAGGCTATAAACTATCTGTGTTCCAAATTTAATCAAAATCTGTTGAGTCGTTTTTGCGTGAAAGAGTAACAAACATACATCCATTCACATACTTTTGCATTTATAATATTAAGTAGTAGTATGTACGGATTTAAAGACAGTAAGTACCTCTTTGATAGAGGTATGTCACTAATATTGAAGGTGTTGGCATTCAGATACACAGGATTATTATTCAATTAGTACTCAGGGTGATAGTGCCGTGGTGGTACCGGCCTAGAAGAGTACTCCCCCATCTCTTATCATTATTGATCAAATACTAGGAGGTGGGCAGCAGCGCCTTCTGAGGATAGGAAACCATACTGCGCTCGCCAACCCCCAAGCGTGGCGAGTATTGGTAAATCTCCCCTATATGGGGAGGCTTATGTCCAGTAGTAGACGTCCTATGGGTGCGATGAATGAATGAATGACTCAGGGGTATATAGCACAAAATATAATGTAATGTCGCCATCAACTTGTTGTTAGATTATCAACTGGAATGTCCGCGTTCGACTTTGTTGTGGCATTGTCACGACTGCTAAAAGGGTGATAGTCATTTTAAGGCGAAAAGGTTGTTGCGAAGGTAAGTATTGTTTCTTCTTTAGCTTCAATTCGTATAAAGTATACCTTTTATTCGAATAAATGTATCGGCATACGTGTGTGTAGTTATGAAAAGTATATCAACGGTAATAGAGCCAATGTTTCACTTGTAATCGTATTCCCGTTGGCGGTTACACACGCATGGCCTACAGGTATTGGTTACAAAGTTTTATCTATGACTAAGAATACACGAGAAAAAATACATTGTTTATTTATTAATTTAATGGCAATAATCTCAAGCGTTACCTTTTTTCTTTTATTTCCATTTCTATCTTTGTTTGAACAGTTCTCACTTGGCCAAACGTAAGCATGACAAAGTCCACACACAAAAAAAGGAAATATTTTGCATTTTCCTGTGTTATTCTAATTTGAACTCAGCTTCTCAGCGTTTTATCGAAAAAAAGCTTTTTATAACTCGACTCCCTTAATAAAATGTAATATACGCTACTCGTAAATATCATTAATAAAGCATTTATACAGCTGTGGAAACAGTATTTAATTAAGTATTTTCAAAATGTATCGAGTTATACGATAACAACAGAAACAAACAGGCAAATATTAAAGAAAACGCTAGATTATTGTTCGGTTGATAATCTTTAGCACCCCTGATAGGTTTATGTGAAAATAGCTTCTTACTAGCTGCGCCCCGCGGTTTCACCCACGTGGTGATAAAAACGGCGGTGATGATGATGTTGATCATGATGTAAAGTAGCCTATGTGTTGTTCATTTTTTTCGGCTATCTCCATATCGAATTTCATCAAAAGTAGTCTAGCATTTTTAGCGTGAAAGCGAAACAAACAGATTCACATTTATAATATGAGTAAGGATTGACAGACTTCTTGACCTGTACAGTTTTATTACAGTTTTATTACAGTATAAATTAATAGAATATATAATATACATAAAATAATTAATATTTTATGTTTATAGTTAATAATTACTTGTAATATCGTTTAAAAAATAATAACTGTGACAATCTGTTAATACCCCTCGGGTACGCGAGTCAAAGGGCATGTATTATGTAACAGAAGTTTATCATCACGTTTATACGAAATGGTTTTGTCTCGGCGCTATGTTGTCGGTGTGAAAGATTACATTTTCATCCTACTAATATTATAAATGAGAAAATTTGATGGATGTTTGTTACTCAATCACGCTCAAACGGCTGTACGGATTTGGATGAAATTTGGTATGTAGATACTTTAGGTCCCGGAATAACATATAGGCTTCATCATCATCAATCATCACCACGCGGGTAAAACCGTGGGGCGCAGCTAGTTTTTTATATACTTATGGCTCAAAGTTAAGGTAAAAATGCTTATGAAAAAGCGTGATCTTTTCTTTTTAGCTCGATAATTCATTTTTTCAATATTTGTTTTATCGATGTTATTTCGCCATAATACTGACATATATGTAAGTATATTACTTATGGTGCTTACGACGTGTTTATAAACCTTCAAAACCTTATACAGGTAAACAAACAGGCTGAAAGTAAACTCTACTCTATTTTAAATGTCTGAACTAATTTGTATGTGAAGAGTATAGTTACGGTTCGTACATCTCCGAAAGTTGACATATCCTGGATATCATTAAAACGTCTATCCATGGTGGCCCTAAAATTGATTTAAAAACGCCACTACCGAATAAGTCAAACACGAAACGTATAAAGGTATTAGTAGCTAACAATAGTGATATATTAAGTTATTGGTGCCAGTAGTCGTTATTAAAGTTGAAAAGATAGAAAAGTGTACCAAAAATGGTCTATCAGTTTAAAAAACACTAATAAAACAAGCGCATTCTAACTCACACTCTATACCGGGGTTCCCTGTGTCGCGGAGGGCACCACACTCACAATCAGATTACACGAAAATCAAAGACCCAATGACATCTCATAATCAATACATACTCATCACGTAAATACTTGCCCCGGCCGGGATCCGAACCCGCATTGGGTTCGGATCCCGGCCGGGATCAGAAGTCAAATCACACAACACGCCACGACGACCATCAAATGTGTTTTTTACTCTATCGTTCCTTTTTGAGAAAACATGTGTTTTTTTTTCATTTAAATAATTTATTATAAAATCGGAAAGTTTTCATATGTTTTCGATGTAACCAAACACATCTCACAATAACATCTCTCTACAAACTAGTATCTAATTTTCCACCCATAGATTTTAGATATACCTAAATGTGACACAATGAGGAAAAGGAAATTCAGCATTATGTAATGATTACATTACACAAAGTCGTACGTAGAACAGTTCAAACACGTAGGCCAAAAGCAATTATGTAGTTTTATTTCCAGTATATCAACTATGACCTTGTAGATGTGAGAAATCAGCAGAATTACAGTTATTGTTCTTACGTTATGTGTTAAGTGAAGTGACACTTATGCGTTGCAAATAAGTTTCATATTTCATCAGCTCGGTTGGTTTTTCTTTATCGGCGTGGTGCTAATCAGAAAAGCAGCGAGACCTTGAGCCTGACCCTGGATATTTTTATCCGCATACACATTTTGCGAGTGTTGCGTAGATACGGAACGACGTGATGAGGAACTGCCAAACAAATTACTCAGTATCAGATAAAAACTACAGATAAAAGCAAATAATACGTACATGTAACCGCATTATTTAGAATTTGCAAGTTAATATATTGAGCACAAACTTTTTTTTAAATATTCGGCGGAAACGACCATGTTTACCCAGCAGGTATTTGTTAAGTTCTCATTGTAATGTTGCACATACGTATACGTGTTTTTGTAAGTGCTCTTGTTATGTATCTTACTTTATATGTATCAAGGTAAATAACATATTGTCGTTTTACACGTGGAAGCTGCGAACTCGTAATCCTAGCACACTAATATTATGGTGAAAGGAATGAAATAGCGTAACTGAGAAGAGTCCTCAAATACTCGAACTTTGTACTATTTCTAATATTTTGGTTGCGAGGAAGTTGCAAGAAAAAGTATAGAAGAAGAGACCTATTCGTAATTGCGAGTTAGTACCTATCTATACCTAGTTAGTGGTTAGGCAGACGTATGGGCGGGCCCCGGCAGCGGCACGGCGGCGGCGGCAGTACCGAGGTCGCTCACTGTCGAATACCGATCTAGGAAGTCAAGCGATTCGACCTCGACCTTGTGTGTGCGAAAAATATATTCGGCCACGACGCACGCGCAACACTCCCCGCACCGCCCCCGCTCGCCTCTAGTGATCCCTCCCGCGACTTATCCTCGTAAATTATTCAAGAAAACAACTTTTTTGCTATAACATTTTGAACAGACAAATATTCGAAGCCTTGAGCAGAATCATAGCAATGACATCATGCGAAATTACAAATTTGGAGGATATCAAGCAATTTTCCAACGAACTTAACCTAACTCTGCCACGTGCTTTGATATTAAGGCGTGGATATAACCTCTGAAAGTTCAGTTCGTCCAACAAATGTGTATATTTACAATGTTTTCTCGTAAGTACATGGTATAATTCTTTGTAAACAAAATGTTTGTATATGACAAACATCTGCTACGTCGTTTTCGCATGCTTGTCTAAGCCAGTCGCGGAAAAGGCTGAAGGTCAGTAACATCTTTATTTAAAAAACATAATATGGTTATATTATGTTTAAACACGTCAAACGCGGAAATGGGCGCCTATGCCAAATATTACGTGATATAGTGTTATAAATTAGTCATGTGTTTTATGATTAGGTTAACGATTGCTAGGATGTTTGCCGCGCGATGACCTGACTCATGTGTCACAACTGCGCGAATTCCATTGCTTCAATTCATGGCGTTGCAACCTCTCGAATTGAATTCATAAACAAAATTGTTTTCTCATGAATTCTTCTTGCTCATAAAGTTCGTCAATGTTGCGTACCACAGCGGAGTTAAAATAGCATATTTAGCTCTATAGGTTAAAGGATTTTTTTAATATTTTGTTTGTTACCAACGAGCCTACAAAAATGAAAAAGTCTTTATTATTATTGGGTCTAGTCGCGCACGTTTAAATAATATATTTTTATATAATTAATTTTAACTAGCCTCGACGTTTTGATCAAGTTAGATTGATAATGGTCATGAAAATAGTTAATGATATGACACATGCTAAATTTGACCGCATCAGATAGAAATCAGTCAGACTAAGTTAAAAAAGAGCTAATTCCTAAACTACTCTAGATTTCCTCCTTCTGAAGTCATATACTTCATGTCTGAGCGTCGCCGTTACCACCTCCATGCATCATCTTTTCTCGTATGAATGTACGCCATCTTCTCCTGTTTTATGATACATGGATACCATGGTAGAGAGAAGTATCTAACGTGGTCAGTTCTGATCCAACCAACGCATCGGGCTCCGGCCACGTGATCGCTTCCTTTCCACTTCTATATTTAACAGGTGTATAAATTGTGTTTTATAAAAAAACTGTCATCTAAGAAATGATCTCATAAAACGACATAGTCTCATACACGCCGTACCCTTGTCAAGCATGGCAAACATGAGTCGTACTCTATTGTCGCCTGATATTATGGCAACATTTACCATTGTTCTGGGCTAGTTACGCAAAACTGTTTAATAAATATTGGCAAAGATACTGGAATGTTTACTTTTGTAAGGTAAACAGGTTTTCTGTACAGAGAATGAACAAAGCAATGGCGTAGATTATCTGATAATCTCATTGAGAAGATTAGAGATCAACAACAAGATGCAACTACCAAAAATGAACTGTAAGTACCGTATTCAAATAGTAAATATAATTATAAATAGAAAAAAGAAGATAAACAGTTTTTGAGAACTAAATTTATCAATAAAATTACTCTGAAAAGCTAATTATAGTATGTAGTATCGTGTATCATGTTTAATATGGACTCGTGTGATTTTGGATGTGATTAATAATTTTATTTACGAATTATGATAATGTCTGTCTACTGACTGGTATACGTTTAAAACTATCGACTCGACATCCCTGATTACATTAAGGACTTGGCTCGCAAGCCAGCCAACAACGCAGAGAAACAGAATAAAACGCTGTCAAAACGTTACGCCATTGAAACATTTATGGATTTTTTTATTTATTTATTTAGAACATTCACACAAGGTCTTCAGGTCCCAAACTAGGCAGAGCCTATACTATGGTAACCTGAAGACTGATATACTATATACTTATATACATATACACACCCAGACACAGGTCAAAAAGTCATGTTCATACACACAAATGTTTGACCTGTCCGGGAATCGAACCCGGGACCCGGGACGGCGGCTCAGAAGGCAGAGTGCCACCAACTGCGCCAACCGGCCAGTCAATGATTTAAAAGGTTATCAACAATCGATACTTTATGAAGGAAATACACAAAGGACAATTAATTATTCCTTTTAAAACGATATCTGACAAGTGACGACGATTACCATAACGTACGTGGAGGCCTGACCTTAATCTTGAACGATACGAGTCCATGCCCCGGCGTTATCAGCCACTTGTTGCCTACTAACTCGCCTTAAGGCACAACCAAATATAAACTGTACAAAAAGGGGGCAGTCTTTGAAGGCTGCCGATAGAAGTGAAAAATTACATCGTTTCAAAGCTAATATGAAAAGCGTGAGGTGACGATGACGCGAGTTTCACGCTTTTGTTCACCCAAAAGTACACATATACATATAAGTAATACACAGTAATTCACAGTATACATATAGCTCATGGAAAGCGTTCGGTGACGGAGACGCGAGTTTTATGACTTCTGTTCACCAAAAAGTACGCAACGCGCCTAAAGAAGTTTGAACCGCTACTAGTAATAAATTAACAGTTTATATATTTTTGGTCTTGTAATTTATGTTCTTTTTTTAATTAAAGTAATAAAGCTGTGATTAATTTAACAGTCCAGATTTTTGAATGAAAAAATTCTATGAAAGTAAAATAATCGATTTTTACTTAACGTAATATCGATTATCTCGTTATACATTTTGTATGTACATGTCACATCTCTGAAAGTGACTTTGTTGAAGGAGTTGCGAATGCGATCGAGGTATATGGGAATCTTTGATTTGACGTTTAAAAAACGTTTGAAGTCCGCCCTTAGCACGCAGGCCTATAATCGGCCAGGATAGTGCTAGGCCTAGCCAGTGGGTTAGGTATTTTATACTATAAAAGTTTTTTTTAACGAATACAATCAGAATAATAAAGATCAACAAATGATTTTTATTAAATTTCTTTGGAAACAATATTAAAGGATATCCTTACAAAAGCCAACAGTGTCCCATGCTCCCTCATCGAGCTTTACAAGGTTCGATAAGATATATGGAATTTAGAATATCAGATAAATTAGAATAGACTACATTAAAAGTCACGTTGATCCAGCTTTTTCCTGTAACTCTTATCAGGTTGTCTGTCCACCGTGTCGAAGGAGAAACTTTACCCCATCGCCCATCGTTCTGTGTGAAATGTACCCTGGCCACTGCCTGCATTTGAACTTACTAATCCCCTGGGCCATGTCAGTGACTAACACATCATATTGATATTCAATGATTATTAAAGCGCCTACTCAGCGAAATCATAAAGTTAATCTCTTTAGTTATTTATTGATTGTTTAAATAGGAAATCACGCTTGCGAGAACGTACGACGTGCATTTAGTATATTATTATGATGACTCAGCACGCGCGTGTTCGAGTCACACAATAACATTACGTTTTTCTGTGACAGTCACAGCGTAAATAAGTAACCTTGTTCATTTCTCTGTGGTAAGGCGTGCGACTAGTGTGCCATGTGACATTAACACAAGAAAGGAAGATTCAAACATTTTATAACGATAGACAACATAAGACAAAACACAATTATCTCTCATAAGATTTATTAGAAGGACGAAAGGAATATCTACGTAAATATCGCACAATAATATCACACTAATAGTATAAAAGCAAAAGTTCATCCGGGGTTTGTCGTTTGTATGTTTGGTACTCAATGATATTATATGTTTTAGTAAAACATCATTGTTGGCACTCCTTCACGCTGAAACAGCCGAAGGGATTTTCATGAAATTTGTAATGAAGATAGCTTCCCTGGAATAAAACATAGCCTACTTTTTATCCCAGAAAAAGTATAGTTCCCGTGGAATAATGTAGGTACTGGGAAAACCGTAGTCAAGTGAAACCGCGGTCCACAGGTAATAAATAATATATAACAGAAAACTAAATATGTGATGTCGATTTTGACCTCCATGTGCAGTTACTGGAAATGACACGTATTACAAATAACTATAATACATACACAAAGATTACTGTCAGCGATATACAAATAAACGGTTGTTCCAGGAAAGTTTTCTATGAGCCCATTGTAATAAATTCGCGGCGGCTGTTCTAAAAAAAATATATCATATCGCGACACTTGACACAATTTTATTCTATGGAATTTGATAATGCACTTTGCTCCCTTATATATGATATTTAAAAGCCAAAGATATGGTTATCTTTGGCGCCACTTTTACAAAAATATTTGCTTTAAAATTATAGAGACCCCATAAACACTTCCGAGTATTGCACAATAAACAGACTTATTTCTGTAGTTCTTTATCGCAAAAAGCTAACGTCTTTCGCATGTGTCATCCAAAAAATTGGACAACATCGTTTTGGACACCTAAATACAAAGGTTCCGTGATCCTTAACTTCGAAAGGTTGATACTGGCGTTGATTTTGATTTTGATTTTATTTTATTATAGGTATATACTTGTCGCTCTAACAACAACAGATAATGTAAATAGTAAACAAAAGGAAAATGTTAAAGTGTTTATTACTCTCTAAATAAAAATGTAGTAGTAGTTTTCTAAAACCCTTAGTTTGATCGTGCCGCACTCCAATATTCAGAATTGCTAAATAAAATGGGGATAAGATATAGATAAACCATAAAATATTTCTTTATATGACGGAATCCTAAAAAGAATACGGAAAATCTTTTTAGTAATTTCACGCAGTTCATGGTTCTATTCGGTATACTGTTATGCTTGTGTGTCTTATGTTTTTCCCAAAATTAGCCAATTGACGTAATTTAAACACATAGTAATGTAACTGATGTGACCCTGAGCACATCATGAGTAAACACTACACATACAATAGGGTTAGCGTGTTAGTTTGCCGGCCGTCTCTATTTTTCGGCCTTTGGGAGTGTTGTCGTTAAATAATGAAAATTGATAGCAAGTATTTGATACGTATATCATGTATGCTTAATTGTGCCTAAAATAACTTGAAATAGTTGCATAAAACCTGGAAACATTCGTCATTCGGCAGCTCTAACAGGGAATTTGTAAATATTTTTTTAGTTTTATATCGCCTTTTGTTCTGACAACTTGTGTATAAAATAGCAAAAGAAAATGTGGCGTGTGTTATCATTCAAGGTTTTTATTGGCTATGTATTATGACGCAAGAATAATGAAATGCAAGTAATTAACTAAAAACGATAATTAATAACATACTTTTACTGTGCTTTTTGATATATAAACACTATAACTTTGTTGGCAGAAGACCAACATAGAAATTTATTTTATAATTAAGTTAACGGCCATCCGGCCGCAAACTAAGTTGCCTTAGTTTGATCACTTTTTGTCTTTTTTATTTATTTAATCATTGCCAAAAGAGGCAACTCTTTTCTCTTGACTAATATTCAATGTGTATGATTGAAGTGTCAGTTTACGGCCGCCAAAATGTGCAGTATTTTTAAATTATGTCAAGCCTAAAATTGTCGCAGCGGCTGAAATCTAGACAGCATAGAAAAAGTTCAGCTATTCGTTTACGGCCTATCTTAATTGTATGAAATAAAATTAGCCCAAAATTCAAATTTTAATTGATTGAAATCATTTTTAAACAATAATCGAGTTTTCCTATTTATCTGACATGTACCCTATTGACTCTCATGCTGTTTTAAGTACATGTGTTTGTTTTTTTATTTGCTATAGAAAATAAATATTTTAATTAAATTCACCATATGTCACCGCCACAGCCAAAAGTGACTCAAGTGAATCTTTAATAAATGCTTAAAGATATTCACGAGAAAGAGATAGCGATAAAGAATTATTTAAAAAAATACTGGCCGTTATTGAAACCCTATTCAAACCTGATGTAATATTGAAAATTGTATCAACATACTGTATGTAGATTAGCACCGAATAATGAAAATCTAATTTAAAATATTAATAAAATTAATTAATAAAGCAGAACTACAATAAGACTGAGTGCTATTTAACTGTTTTTGCTAATTAGAATATTTACAAGTTTTTTAAATGAGTGAAATATTCATGTGTCCGTCAACTAATTTATTTACGGACCGAATACTAAAATTTAAGGCCGAACACTAGCTTTCAGACCCTTTTTGGTTTTTTTTTTTAATTATTCATTTACTTCAAGTCATCTACAGTTATGAGATCAAAATCTGAAATATTTAGGCTATCAATCCCATATATTTATAAGGGTGTATCTATATAATATTGTTTTGATAGCTTAAAATTGATATTTGCGTTTAAAGGCCGAAAACTAGCGCAATGACCCTATAATATACAATTTGAGCCATCGCCGCGCCGCGTTGAACGACTTACCACTTCCTTGTTTGTCTGTGCTCTTATTTTTGCAAAATAATAAGAGTACAAACGTCAAGGTTGCCTCGACCTTGTTTACTAGGAATAAGAACCGATGTGTTACATTATATATTTACATTCATTAATGTTAATTTACGTTTTAACTTTACAAATCATACGTCAATCTAGCCTACCTGACATGATTATTCAAAACCAAATCACTTACTGCGAAGAAACTCGCAACCTAAAAGTTAAAACAACGATTTATCTTAGCTTGATGACGGTTGTATTAATAGTCAATAAGTACGATTAAATTAAAAGTCATAAAATTTTAATGCATTCATATCACGGTCAACTAAAAAAAACAAATATCAATACCAGCCATTGAAAGGCGAATGTGTGTCAAGTATGTGCCGCCGCGCGTAGGGCTGCAGCGAGCGCTATTGGCGGCCGGGGTGTGGCGGCGGCGGCGGCGGTGGCCGCGGACCAGCCGGCACACTGCATCTGCCTGCCTTAGTTTCGGGCCGTCATTGTTAACCAGCCGTTCGAGGGAACTTAATTGGCCTGACCTAGCTCGTAAAAGCGTTGTAAAAAGTGTGAAGGTCTGGCGGAGGTAAGGACTCAACAGAAAGAGGTCAAGTGTAATACCTCGCGTTCCACTGACCTCATTTGTGAACCGCTGCCGCGCTGCTCTCATGAGCGCGCGCGCCTTTCAAACGAAAATGTCCTAGTTTGCTACTGTCCTACAATTTGATGAACAATTACGATTACTACAATTATGATATATATTCGTCCAATTCTTTGACAGGGTTTAGATGCAAATATGGGTAGAACTAATACATACATAAACTCACATGGTTTTTATAAGCATTAAATGATTGTCAATACTATTCAGACTTAATGTAGTAGTAGGTTTAGTTTGTTGAATATCAATTGACATAATATAATCTGTGTATGAGACTTGTTTCACGGTTGGCGCCTCGGATATCCGTAATTCGAGAAGTTAGCACATTGCCGCGCTGCTTCCCCATGACAGTTGTTATAAATAGTAAGTCATGCCACAATGCAAAGTTTTCATTCCTGCTAGGCCAGTCATTTTTTTCATTTGCCATTGCCCTCAAAACTTAAATCGTAAATGCCCTTTGGTGTGCGGATTCATTTATGCTGATATGGATGTTTAGATCGCTCTGCTTGCAAGATACTTCAGTCAAGACGTGAGAAATTTAAATTATTATTTTATTAACTGAGTTTGTATATTAAAACTGCTATTATTCTTAAAACATCGATTTAAATGTTCATTAATTTAAATTATTCCGATTTTTGTCTGTATTGTTACTTGAACTCTTATCTTAATATAGGTAACATATTTAATTAAATACAATTTTGTTTTCAGTCGAACTGGAAAAATCCTGTTTGCACGGCTGTACACAATATTATCAAAGAGATTACGGGGTAGACATATAATAGAACGCAAGAGCAGAGTAATAAAAATCTCATAGCTCAGTAACTGATAATTATAACTCAATTGTGCTTTCAAACTTAGGTTTTATGCAATTGTGCATATCAAGAATAAAAGGTTTTATTTTTGACTAGCTGCGCCCCGCGGACACTGCTGGACATCTGCCTCCCCCATTTATTTCCACAAGGACCGGATGAAAGAGGCCTGCATTCAGCCCTTACCTTTCATTTGAATAATACTTTTTTTTAAGGAAAACTTCATGAAAATCGGTCACGCATTACTCGTTAGTTTAAATATAGTTAAGGTGAAAGTTTGTACCTGTTGGAGACGCGAGCAAAGCCGCGAGCTTAGTCGCGCGAGTTATCTAGTCTTATATAAATCTATTATTAAATTAATGACAAAATGAGACTGTTACTCGTCAAAATTGAACATTGTTACAAATAAATGAGGACAGCAACAATAAAGGAGTATCCAGAACACAAACACGCTCCAAAATCTCACTTGTTTTGTGTTAAAAAGTTTAAACAAAAGTTGACATTGTTTTCTCAAATATACGCGCTTACCATGCATCCGGAACCATTCGTGGGAGAGGTGACCTCCTCATGTCGAATGGAACCTTCAGCTGCTATTATTAAAGCCGGCCGTGAAATCGGAGCACTGACACACATCGCCCGAATAATGCTATATACTCCATAATTCATAGGGACCTTGGCCGCAATGTAACATTCTGACCCAGACGTGGCCACGAGGACTCTTCCTCATTAAAACGCATTGTGAGCTCCTGAAATGTGGAAATAATTACAATAACGAATACATTCTAAGATTGCAATCGACGATTGAACAGTATTTTTTGTTTTTCAAAGTACTTTACCCAGCCTCTGTTCGTCAAGCTAGAGGCGATGCTCCCGCCCCATTTCCCTACAGACAATTATGGTCTAATTGAGAATTATTGTTTGTTTTTAATATTATTTGTCTATACTCGTACTGAATGCCAAACATAACCATAGTAAATTTGAGTCTGTGGTCAAAAAAATGGTAGTTTTTTTTTATTTAATGTATAATATGCATAATATAAAAATAATATTAGCATTCTGCATGCCTTTTCTATATAAGTGTGAAAAATTTCATATATACCTCCGTCCGCGCAATTTTCGTAAACAGGAGTACAAAGATTTGCTTCACGTATTAATATTATTATGATGATGTATGTAATATACATTGAAAGTTCTAATAAATGCAATGTTTTATCAAAAATTAATATATCCGAACACATTCGTCACTGGACGAATAAAAATCAATATCATATTAAAATCATGGATGGTTGGGTTCACGTTAGGCCGTTTACTGAAAATCTTCAGTCTCAGTGAGTTGAATAACACGCTTAGGAATTAACCCTGGCAAACTTAACAGTAAGTAAGTGCTACCATAATACAATAACGTCTTCGCTAGAGTTTAATTCAATTTATTCGGGGACGCATGTCCATGGTGCATTTTTACTTTGTAATCCAAAAAAGACGAATAATTAATCCTGACTCTAAAATAATTTATCTGGACACTTAAGGGATGTTATTATTCTTACAATATTACTTTCTCTTTATACTTTATATATTAAGAAATATATTTAATATAAACATAATATATTTAATTTTTTATACATAAACATAAAAAAAAACAATAAAGACACGGTGTGTGATATATTCCAATATGGCCACAAACTCAGTCTTGGTAATTGAAATTTCGTTTCCCGTTGCTAATCTCAATTTGTATTAGTTATTATTAAACTTATATAGATTATTTTTGTAAGAAGGAAACGTGTCTACGACGCTATTGGATTATGCTATCATTAGGAGCGAGGTTAATAACAATAACGTCCGTATGAACAAATGGTCTTGAACGAATAAATATATTTAATTGATTTCCATTATGTAGATTCAATAAAATGTATTAAAAAGTAGTTTGTAGATAATTTTATTTTACTCGGATGGCCTAATGTGCATGAATCAACATGCTTCATTTGTGTCGATGAAAAGGGTTTTTTTTCTCATACGACATTTAGGAACTAAAAGCAACGTTATTGGCTGGAAAGCTATCATTATATCATGTCATACACAATAAACGACTGATCTCATGCGACTTATGCTCAAATACACAAACAGAATACAAACACAAGCGCCACTTAGCGTTCCCCTGTATATAAATTACGCATTATTGATGTTTAAATTGTGATGGTCATGGGCAAATAAATTAGTTAGACCCGTAGATGAGTACAAAAAATAGTAAAGACTTACTAGAAGTCTTCTACTAGAGTACAAAAATTAGTAAAGACTTACGAAGTCTTCTGTTTGAAATTAACGTTGTACGTTACACTTATATCAGTTATTAGTTAGCTACACTAATTGGTATATAACCATATTAATTTATTCTTTATAGAATAATGTATCAGTGACACGAATCTTTATGCATATATGTATCAATCCTTTTTGTATACCTTTAGTTGACGTCTGTATTCATAATTTACAATACGATAATTAGTTAATTGTCGTTGCTTTTCGCTCCCGATGTTTATAACTGATAAATACGATTTTAATACATACCTTCTTAATTCCATGAATTATTCCCATTAAACGAGGAAGAGAACATAAAGTGCGATCGCTTCTAACTGGGTGTAGGTCGGCGTGGACAAACATTGGGGACAAGGTCCCTACTGGCTACTGATATCGCCCGATTCATACCTACCCGCTTTAAAAATGGCATTGTAGGTAAATTATGCTCTCAATACTCATTTGATATTAACAGGATGGATTTTTAATCGCATAGGTATTGTATGAAATTAGGGCAAGGCCCTCGTGTAAATTATTGTGATAAATCAATTGCCTTTATTCCATTACGTACAGAATAACATCACTAAAATTATTTCAGTCGAAAAAATTTTTTTTAGCCTTAGGTGCCAAATCTGTGCCATTTATTCCATCGATCAAGCGCTCTGATAAGTTTTTTCATATTTTTATTCATAACATTTGAGTAAATTCTAAATACATACTAGATATTTATACAAAACAAAGACATTCTTACATACATAGAGGCTTTGATAAGATTAATTGATATACCATTTATACCAAATCGTAATGAAAAATTGTGTGTAGTTTGTAAACCCGTTTATTGCATCTGAGGCAGTGAACGGTTTGATTACCTCTAGTGGCAATATCAACTAATTGCTTCCGTGCTTCGGAAGGCACGTTCTAAGTGTCTTCTAAGTGTGCTTTGTCCGCATGAAAAGCCTGCGGCGTTCTGAAAACTCTAAAAGTCCATTCACCAACCCGCATTGGCCAGGGTGGTTGATTATGGCTAACACCTAATGATTAATGATAAGTGATCGCGTACAAGAAGGTGGGCAGCGGCGCCTTCTGAGGATCAGAAATTATACTGCGCTCGCCAACCCGCGTGGCAAGTATTGGCAAATCCCCCCTATATGGGGAGGCATATGTCCAGCAGTGGATGTCCAATTACTGAGAAGAAGAAGAAGAAGATCTACCATAAATGATTAAATAGCGTGTGGTTCTAGGTGTGTGGTGTTGATAAATTGCATTTTGTTATCTAGATCCGCTTATTCAGCATAAAAGCAGTAGCACATTTGAATAAACTTATAATATACATCATGATTCACATTCGCAGAGTTATATATTTGAAAACTACAATTTATATTTAATACTATACTTAGGAAGACTCATGTCTCAAGAGTGTGAAACTAATTGGGCTAATTATGCTAAGTAGTGTTTGACACTTCTGAGCTGCGCGCTTACGTAAATCAGGGTCAATGGGCACACATATGAACACCACAAATAAAATACTAATACTCGTATATTACGACCTTTGGCTACGGACAGTCATTGTTTTTTGGTATCAAAATCCTTGGGAGTAATAAAGGATGTCCTTACTCATTGAACATTTGAATCAACAAAGCCGAATTGAATTTGTGTGTAGATGATTAAAACAAAGAGTGATTCACGTACTCAATAATATAAATTAAGTTACTGACCTAGAACTTAAAATGGGTAACTTACATACATAATATAGTTGATATACAGATACAGATAGACTACCTACAAGGTCCCAGTGAGTATAGCGATAAAACTGTATTCGTCCATATCCTTAAAATACTCGTATTATTTATTTTATATTATATTTTATAGTATATTTATATTAGTACTTTAAGCTTCAAGCTACTACCGTATCTTCGTCGTACACCCTCAAGATTAAACCCTAAAGAAAATATACATTTGTCACCTACACCATAAAGGAGACGTTCCATGGCGTCTCTAATCTAATTATCCCACATGATTCGTTATTTGGGAAAAAAAGTATTTGTATATACGAATGTCCATATCGAATTACACGTCATACTGCTCAGCCGTTTTGCCTGTGAGTAATATAATAACCAACATACACACACCAAATTTCGTATTTATATCATAAAAAGTAGCCTAATAGCTATTTCAGAGTACAAACTATTTCTATATCAAATGTGATCTATATCCGTACGAGATTGAATAATAAAGATCCATTCATCCAAACTTTCGCATTTTTAATAGATAATTACTATGATGTACATTGTACACTTTAAATACAAACATTAAAAACCAAAACAACCATGTGGTCATTCATTTCATTATGTAAACTTGACCATTGCTAATAAAAATTTACAATTAATTTATCCATAGATTAACGAAAATAATCTAAACTACTAATTAATGTAAACTTATATTCTTTCAATACGTTCGTCCTGAATAATCTGCTTAAACTCTGATCACTACTAATAATAGCTTAAATAAATTTAAGCTTATACTATTAATATATAAGCTTAAATTTATTAGGGTTGGCAAATACACCACCTACGGATCCATTTAAAACCACAGCCATGTTACACAACTCCGGCAGCACGGTGGTAACCCTACCGCCTAAAATTAATTACATATATTGTACAAAATTGACCTTCATATATTTAAGTAATAATAAAACGTAATCTACGACTTATTTGCCTTTAAACAAGTATTTCACCTACGTACGGTGTTATGTTGTTTGTCTCTTATAAATAAATGAGACTGCAATAATGTAGGTACATTCTGGTAAACTGCCAAAATAAAACGCGTCTTGTTTACCAACTTGTTTATTTTGTTCCTTGCGATTTACATGATGTCCCATTACTCTTAGATACATAGATGATTATTGGAAAAATTAAAGTCTACAAGCAAAATCACACTAATATTATAAAAGCGAAAGTTTGTCTCTTCACGTTGAAACAGCTGAACGGATTTGCATGAAATATGAAATTTGCAATGAAGATAGCCTATAAAATATCTGCATCTTAACGTACTCCCCGTTGTATCCCGGGAATAACACGTAGGCTACTTTTATTATTAATCTTATCTCGCAAAAAGTATAGTTCTCTTGGGATAATTAAGGTAGCAATGAAATCTGTGTTTCACGCGGTTCAATCTACGGGGCGCAGCTAGTGTACACAACACGCCACACATTCAAAACGACAAAGCGTAATACTTGCAATAGCCAAATGAGTCCATGACTCGTAGTTCTAAAGGAAAATTTTTGTTATTACTTTTCTATTTTTTCAACACTGCCAAGGACTTTACCGATTACTTGTTACTAGCTTCAGCCCGCGGTTTTACCCGCGGGGTGATGAGGATCAGTGGTGATGATGAGCATAACTATGACACTCACAAATACCGTGGCTTTATTGGTGGTTGTCAATTTCGGTTCAGTAGATCCAGAGATTACCCCCTACATTCTCACACTCTCACAAACTTTACCTCTTTATAATATAATATATGTAGGTAGATTAATAGGAGCCGATGATGACGATGACGAATATTATTGACGTCGATCTATTGTTAGACGAGAATGTGCAACATAGTGTCGTGTCAATCAAAGCCTTCAGGATGACTGCTTTATTTTCCTGAGGTACATGTGGTATAAGCCTTGCCTTTCTCAGCGCTTACATAAAATACAACGGACACATACCATAAAGCGAATAAACTTTATATTCGATATGATAATAAAAAGATTAAACAATTATTTCTTTATTATCATCTCAGGCATAGGACGTCCACACGTGGACACATAGGACATATTATGGCTCCCCATTGATGTCCACAAGAACCGGATGGAAGCGGCCCGCATCCACCTTGTCAGTGGCCGTCCTATGCTGCGCTTGCCAGTCCATGGTCTCCATTCGGAAACCTTTCGATTTTAACGGCCATCAGTTACTCGAGCTATGTATGTGCCCCTGCCACTTCAACTTGATAATCCGCTGGGCTATGTCGGTGACTTTTGTTCTTCTACGGATCTCCTCATTTCTGATTCAATCGCGTAGAGGACCCCGAGCATAGCCCTCTGCATAACTTGATGTGCTCATAAGTCATCTTGCTATATTTAAAAGACATGTACTATTATTATTATTATTATTACTACAGACAATGAGTATTTTAGGCGGCTATTCGAGCTACGCTCGACATTCTTAGACCCAAACATTTCACATCACATTATTATGTTAACTATTATCATGTTGAAACTTTTATTATTACATTTTACTTTTAGGCCAGCGAAAACAGAATAATTACAGGCTAAACTATTATTCAAATCTCTTTACCACACACGTGTGATTTGCTAATTTCAAATATGTGTACTATTCGTACAGGAAAGAGTACCTCATAGTGTCATGGATGGAATGAGAGTAAACAGTTGTTATTTTTTTTTGTATTGGGGCAATTTTTTGATGAACACATGACTAATGATGTAATCGCCTAGAATTGTTCAAACACATAAGGCACTACTACTCTATTAGCTGTTTAGCCTGAACCTATTTGTCAAGACGGGCGACCCTGACTGCAAATTAGCCTCAACACTAGTGCTTCCTTAAAAAACCATCGTAGCTAGTTACTATGTGGAGCAGCCAAATTAAATATCCGGCCTCAAAACACATTGGTAGCAATTACAAGCATTAACCTCGCGCTAGACTCATCCATGAGTCGTGATGGTTCTCAGACATCAAACTACTTAAGGCGGTTACATACCTAGCCTTAGGAACTTATCTACCAACCAAATGTTGACTTTTGTTATCCATTACGTCTACACATTCTGAACCCTACCAGTGTCAAATAGCAAACAATCCATTCGCAAGGTAGTTTAAAAGCAGCGCTTAAAATGAACCGCATTACATTATATGATTTTATTACTGCCACCTTTAATCAAATTATATCGCTGACTGCCACTCTTAGTTACCTACTTTTATTCCTATAGACGGCGTTAGCGAAAACAAATGTGCAACATAAAACTGATTCTTGAACTTCTAAGTTGCTATAATAAGTACAGCATAAAGTAGTAAATGTTCACCAGTGTGGTGGTTGGGACATAAAATGGAAATTAGAATAAAGAATTTATACTCCCAAAATTTGTTGTGAAGGAAAAAAGTGTCTCCTAAAGATTGTGTATCTGCGGGCTCCAAAAATATACTGTTTTCCGTATTCATGTAGTTAGATTACTTTGATTGATTCTGAATCTCATACTATGTTAAATTAGTGGGGCTTAGCCAAAACTATATAGAGATGCCTGATGTTTGGTCAAACAAATGTTGACTAGTCGTTGTGATGAATGGGATTATTATAGGTACAAACCGGGTTACTGACCGAATGTGATTATGTAGTGACATGATAGATGAGCTAATAGACTATGGCACCTGCCAATTCATTCTCATACAAAATGTTAAAGACCGTCCCACTTTTGAAACACAAGCAGGCTGGCATGCAAGTACACACAGTGCCTGAGCCACCAAACTTCGCTCAGCGTTATCCCAGGTACGCCCATCGACGACAGACCCTAACTGATTCGAATGTTGGCGAAGTGTGCTCCGCGACCACACTTTAGAGGTACCTAAAAATTTTCGCTTGGGCAAGACCATTTACTTTCCTTTAGTCGATGGGCGATACATGTGCATTGTACATAATAAAATGTATTAAACATAACGTCATCGATGTACAAACTTTCATGCACACTTTAATCGTTAGACATTTTCGAAATATTTGGGAGTTTTTTTTATACTGTATCGATATAGCGTTTGACCACTATCTCACTTGATGGTCAGTGACGATGTGGTCGAAGATGTTATCGCGATATAATTATACAGTAATTCTTACTTTCTAACTTTTGACTTTCTCAAAATAACATTTTAATAATGTAGGAACACATACGCTTTTTTCAAACTGATCTAGATGGGCTGTTTTATATTTACAGTAACAGTTGAGCAACCTAATAACTGTTGCTAGCCTATAAATGTTCCAATCCAACCCTTTCAAACTGGCTAGAGGGAGATTCACACGTTACAGTGTGCCCAAGTGCAGGCAGCTACCCTTGAGAGCAACTAAATATTCAACAAGTCCAGCGTGGGATTTCACGTTTGACCACACCGTCAATGATGACCTGATGAACATCAAGTGAGATATTGGTGAATATATAAAACACGGAAATTACTCAGAGGGTTCCGACTATAATAGTTTCGCTTCGACCATGTTCGGTGGTCTATTTCGAGGAGAATAAACTCGCGGACGGAGTCGCGCTTCGCCTTGAGATATTGGTCTAAATCTTGACGGATACATTATGAAAAATATCATTATAAGTACAACAAACAACAATACTTACATAAATATCATAATAATTATGTAGGTAGTACCAAACTCCTAAGTACCATCAGCAGGCTTCGATTAAGAATACAACTACGGTATTCTTGATCGAAGTCAGCAGGTATTGTGTTCGCTTTTCCCTAAGTACATGGTATATCGCGGAAACAACTGAATAATTTAAGCTAGGTAGGTATGTAGACCATTTAGTCATTTAAGAATAGGTAAGTATCCACCTACCTACCATAAGTAGGTATGACAATAATACCAAATTGTTCAATTATGCATGTATCTATCTACCGCGCTACATGCTTATTAAATGACCGATAAAATACGAGCTCGTCTTTCAAACAGGAGAGGTCGAGTTATATTACTTCAAGGTCTGTCGGCGGGTTGACCTCGGCGTATCGGTCGCGGAGGACGAAGACGGTCGCAAATATTTGCGCGCACAAGAGGCGCAAGAGGCAAGCGGGCTGGTGAGGGGGGCGAGCGGTGGCAACGCGGGGGGCAGGGGTGACCTTGCTGGCGTCTGCCATGCGACCTTGATCTTGAGACGACCGCGGCCCGCGCCCGTCCTCGCTCAAACGACACCTATCGCTGTGCTACGGTTGCTTACTTGCGAGAGATGGGCAGACTAACGACAATATTTATGTCGAATATATTTTAAATATATTTTAGTATGTATATTTTATAGTAATCTATTTATTTGGGGTGCGGTGCAAAAACTGTGAGAGTTACACGAATATGTGTATATTCCTAAATTATTTTACATATAGGTAGTCTGTAACAGTATATGTTTATATTTTATGTGTAAGGTGTTATTTCCAAAATAGTGAACAATAAATGAAACAAAATTTGACACTTTATTTTAATGTACATTTTGCTATAGAAAATTGATTTAATCAAAACAAATACGTTTATCGCTTCTGATAAGATTCAAAGTAGATAAACTATGTGTTTTTAATTACGCAATTTGGTTAAATATTTTTAAAATTGCGATGATATCAAAATTGCGGTGGGGCGCGCGAAAGGCGGTCGGAGCGGCGCCACGGCGTGCGCGGCGCACTGCTGGCGAAGTGGTTGAAAATAATGCTCATCGCCGCGTGAGCAACTATAACGCTAACAGACCCTTGAGAGCCACTGAGGTACTATTACTACGTAGTGAGAGCAGACGTTGTTGACGGTTGTGTCCGTTTTGCGAATTTATAGAGATAGATTACAGTCTGAAACTGCAAATAGGGTACTTCGCACGCCGACAAAAATTACGGTCCCTGTAAGATAGCTGAGGTAGCGCGAACGGTGAAACGTAGCATATGTAGGTGAAACCGCGGGGAGCAGCTAGCTTATAATAATCCGCACCAGCATACAGTAAAAGTCGACTTTAAATTTCGAAGATACCGAAGACGATGCTGGAAGAGAAGAAAAATATTAGGTTAGGTTTAACCCGTAATGATAGGAGAGTTAAAAGGCAATAGATAAGCTTGGTATGGACATTTCATTCGACGGATCAGAGAGGTCAGTAGGTAGGTACCGCTGCTACAAAAACCTGCAAATGTACATTTTTTACAAACCAGCAACGATTACTTATAAATTATATCACTTAGTAAGTCAAAACATTGACAGATAAACAGAGATAACATAAACAGAAAACAGTATTCCCGTGTCTGTTAGTCGGCTTTTCAGGGTAACCAACCCATCCCTATTGATAACTATAGGTACTGACTCATAATAACTCACAACAATACTACCTATATTGTTGTTGATTGGGCATAGACAGGCTAAATAAGTAGCTACCTCACATATTTATTGTTTATATGGGCAGTAAAGCTATAGTGCGATTACGTAATCTATACCTAATGAAGCAATAATAGCTCAGCGGTGGGAGCGTCGGCTTTCAAACTGATAGACCTCACCAGCGGCTCTAGTTTTCGGTGAAGGTAACACCGCACCGTTATCAAATTCTCATAGGATACTTTCGAGAGTTTCGAGTACCCCCCTGGGTAGCCTCAAGTTTGAAAAACTATCACCAAGCACATAGTGTCTTCAGGCCGCAGTCCTTGAGGGCCAGTAAGCACTCTAGATCTCTAGCGCGAAAACGTCTTCGACCACTTCGTCACTCACCATCAATTGAGATAGTGGTCAACCCTAGATCATACAGTATTTTTTTTAAAGTATTAAGCCTCGTAGGTGGTGTGAGACTACTGTCCGTTACTAGTCTGTGCCTGAAGCATAAATAAGTTATTTAAAGTTAGCGTATCGAATTCTTAAAAGCAACACACATACCGTCTGTAGAAACTATCATGTTTCTATTTGCTACAGTTGTTATAGATGTATGAGAGTATCACGCTGCGATACGGCCGCACTACGCCTGCAAAAGAGATTCCTACTATGGCTACTGTACCGAGCAAACTAGATTAAAGAAAAGAACAGAATGATATTCTGCATTCTTGCTTGACCCTCTGAATTTGCTTTAGAGGCTAATCAGCTTGTCCATATTGATAAATACAGGTACGGATGAGTCACAATAATACACACCTAGTCACGTCCTTATATTATTATTGCTTACATAGGTATAGATGGACTAAATACTTGGCAGTTCCTTAGGTACTTTTAACCGCTTCACCCACTTAAGGTGTGTTCGAGATGGACAAGTGGCGTTTTTAGCAGTGTACAACTGAACAAGGGTTCGATTTGGGAATGTGGCATTTGTGGCGAAAACGATATTTTCCAAATCGAACGACACATACACGTCATTTACACGAGAGCTGTCAAATACGACAATTCATTTGAATGCATGACTTCAAAATGTTTCAATACCTCTAATATTAGCTTACTAAATCTTAACGATAATTACATTTTCTTAAGGTGTGTTCGAGATGGACAAGTAGCGTTTTTAGCAGTGTACAACTGAACAAGGGTTCGATTTGGGAATGTGGCATTTGTGGCGAAAACGATATTTCCCAAATCGAACGAAACATACACATCATTTACACGAGAGCTGTCAAATACGACAATTCATTTGAATGCATGACTTCAAAATGTTTCAATACCTCTAATATTAGCTTACTAAATCTTAACGATAATTACATTTTCTTAATGGAAATAGAAAGAAAACATTAATTTGGCGTATTTTTTATGTTTGTATCAATGACGTATAATATTTGTTTGTATTATAACTCACATCAGCTGGTACCTGTCAATCACTAAGCTGTCAAAAAACAATCACAAAAGACCCTGCCTGGTGGGTTAAAAGTGGCAGTTCATGGTAGCGTTTTAAACATTTTTTTTGAAACTCGAACGGTGAACGAAAACAGTTCAGAACGCCACCTGTGCCGAAAAGTGATCGTTTTGCGCGTTTTTAACTATTCCGTAGCCCATCTCAAACGCACGGTTAGGTATTGTTTGTGTATTAGACCCATAACGCAATTGGGTACGTAGTTTTTGCCTACAGTACTAGGTAGGTGGTGTGATGACGTTTCTGTTCGTAACTATTCTGCAGGATCTACCAAACTGAGATTTTATTGCTTTTGCTGGTAGGTATAGCTACGCTTAATGTAAGTATAACACAGCTGCGTGTGGACCCGTTCTGCTATCAGCATCACCGACACGTGGACCGTAGAGCTCTACGATAAAGAACAAGCCGATAAGGAAGGCGACGACGTCACAACACTAACTCATTTCTTCTCCTGCCCGGCCCCGCACCACGTCGCTGCAGGCCCCTCGCTCACGTCAATGCACTGACAAGGTCACACATGCACCCTCGCTGCAATAAACTTGCACGTGTTATTGTTATTAACGATTGATATTATTTTTCTTACGAGTATTTCCTCATTGTGACCTTCGGGGTACAGTGCTGAGCAGTATATATTTTAAACACTATTTCAGAACATGGTTTGGGACGATTCATTTGATAGGTGCACGCTTCACTCTTCCAATATGTAAAACACGTGTGTCATCATCATCATCTCAGCCATAGGACGTCCACTGCTGGACATATGCCTCCCCATTGATTTCCACAAGGACCGGTTGGAAGCGACACGTGTGTCGGTCACCCCGAAATACTAAGTTGTAAGTAAACTTAGGCCCTCTAGCACCAACCAAATTAACTGTGAGTCTCGGACCATTTCACAATTTTAGTCTGCTAATTTCTGACTTAATCCTAGATTTAGGCGAAAATCTCGAATAATTTGGTTGGCGCCAACGGACTTTGTTTTCTCGTAGATTGGCTCAAGTAGGTCTTAGTGTATGTGTATATGAGTAGCTTAAATTAAAAATGACAATGACGGCATATAGATAATGACAATCGGAAAACTATTAAAACAATGCAATATAACATAAAAATAAATAAATTAGATTTCACTGCAGGGTGCATTATATTTTCCTCTTCGAATCAATCCTATTATATTTAAAAAGCTTAACACTTAATGCCACGTGGCTAAACGTATTTTACAAGCAAAGATAATGATAAAATGTAGTAAAAAGACACTACTGTCGAGTACCCGCCTGGCTAGCTACCACCCTCAAGTGTAAAAACAGTTACCAAACACGTACATAGCGTGTTCATGCAGCCTGTAGTCCAGCATGGTTACACCTTCGACCAGATCGTCACTGTCCATCAAGTGAGATAGTGGTCAACGCGTCCAACGCGTCCAACGTACGTACGTTACATACGTCCAACGTAGTCCAACGAACTACATCCTCGTAGCCCGAGCGAGCCCTACGTACGACTCAACGTTTCACTACGCTAATATTATAAATAAGTAAAGTTTGTGAGGTTGCAGGGGGTAAGCCCTGAGTCTGCTGAACTGCTTTTGAAAATTATTTTGCCGATAGAAGGCCACGTTGTTGTGAGTGTCATAGGCTACTGTCCATTATCATCAACATCATGAAGCACGCGGGTGAAACCGCGGGGCGTTACTAGTTAAGTAATATGTATTATAAAATGGTAAAGTTTGTGAGTTTGTGAATTTGTAGGGGGTAATGTCTGGATCTTCTAAACTGATTTTGAACATGATTTTACCAATAGAAAGATACATTATTTATGAGTGTCTTAAGCTCATCATCATCATCATCACCGTTTTTCGGGTGGAAAATGGTGCGCAGCTAGTATGATATTATATTTTATATCATGATAGCGATACCGCAACACGGGCTGCTTAGATATTCGTTCTAGTAATGAACTCATATTAAATAATAGTTAGTATTATCCCTAGAGGGGTATCTCTACGATGTTATACTAAATGTTTGAAGTGTTGCCAGGAATCCAAGGCTTTTAAACTGTTGGTTGCCAGTGATCTAACGATCCACTAAAAGATTCGACGTGGATTTACTGGATGTAAAAAGCTACAAATATTTCTTACCCATATTTTAAAAAAACATGACGTGTTTTTTATGATCGGTCATCCCAATATATAAAAAAATAATCTAAATGTTTTAACGATAGCATAATTATATTTAAGCTGACGTGGTTTTGAGACATTATTAATGAATCAAATAGCACGGGAATCACTCACGTAGTAAGCTCGAGGATTCCGACAATAATTTCGACCATATGTATGTTTAATAGAAGTAAAATACAATAAATACTTTAATGTAACTTACAAATACATCGTTAACTCGTACAATTGTCTCTTTTTACATGTTTTGTACACATTGGAAGATTTTTTTCTATATTATTCTAAATTTGTAAAGTTAACCCTTCAAGTTTGATAAAATGTCGCCAAACACATATTAGTGTGTTCAGGCAGTAATAGTCTTTGAGAGCCAGTTAGCATTCTAGGTCTAGGCGTCTTCTTCCATATCATCATTGATCATCAAGTAAGATATTGGTCAAAGGCTAGATTTATACAGTAAAAGAATAAGGGTGGCCAATACTCGCCACGCTTGGCAGGCAAGTTGGCGAGCGCAGTGTGATTTGCAACCCTCAGAAGATGTTGCTGCTCACCTTCTGGTACGTGATCCCTTAGCCGACTACAGATCTTTGTTTCCCAGCAGGTACAATCGTCTAGGACCTTCGTCAGAAACCATGTAACTTTGCTAGATCCATAGACAGAAAAGACGATAATTTACATGTGTAGTTTAAAAAAAAAGTGCATCACCTTGGCCTAAAAATGTAATTCTACCTAATATTTGGAACTGACGGCTTCAAGTTCTCTTCCAACATTCAGTTGTTGGTGTTGTTTAGCCCAGTTGATCTGTTAAGACAAGATAGACAAGCTTCGTTAATGCGTTTGCTGTAATGTAACCAGCAAAATCTTTTCTTCCATATCATCGGTATAGGTTCCCTCTAACTAATTTGATGGTCCGAGTAGCCACTGAACACAATTACACACACTACACTTACACTACAATTTTATAACTATGATGTTGGCTCCGCGGTTCATTTCCACTGGATACCAACATGGAAGCTTTCTTAATCGACATGAATATCTATATTCATATAAATAATATACTAGAAACCCCACTTTTTGCGCAACAAGCACGCTTCGCACTGATACTGTTAAATGTCTAACACCCTAGGGGTGTCATTGAACAGTACAGGGCAGGTGTAGGTTGTCCTCCAAAACTCAATATTTACCAAGTTGTATTAACATACACAATATTATTTATCAGTGGCCGATCTAAGGCAAGATGACTCGGAGAGGTCGGCGCAGGTAGGTTGAATTGTCAATTGATGTTTTGTTATGTTGAATGTGACCGAAGCTTCGGCGCGGCGCGCGGCGGCGGCGCGGTGGCGGCGCGGACGTCTTGCCGGATGGAGGGTGACATTGCATGACCGCGACGTTTTTATACGACCACTGTTTGATGATACGCTGACGCAAAACGTCTGTAACTCGAGGTCGACTAAATTCGCTCGTATCAACATTTAACTCACTCACTCATTTCAGTTCAAAATGTGAAACATTTGAAGCTATGATAGCCTTTTGGTGGGAGCGTCGTCCGTCTGTTAAACTGACGGACGCTGGTTCGATTCCCATCTTTCCTACAGCTTCCGATGTAGGAAATACCGGTTATTAATTCGGGGTAATTCTGTAGTTGTGGGTTCAAATCCCAATTCTAACCAAATTTTTATTCCTTAAAAAGTTTGAAGGTAAGGTACACCTTTTGATACGAAAAATTATAGCTTTGGCATAACATAATGATGTATTGGTCTATATTCTTAATTATACGCATATATACGTGACATCACGTGTGCACATCAACCCCAGCCAGACACCCATTTCTAATAAAGGAGTAATCTGAGCAGCCCCCCGATTCAGAGCTCTTCGATAGCTAAACGATTCGATTAGGTAATTGATAAATCCCATATTACAGACTTTCTGTAGAATTATATCAACAATTTGTTGGACTATTCTGTTAATTATAGCTATATCTATCGAATATATAGCTTATATTATTTATATAAAATAAATTAGAATATTCAAAATATACAATGTATGAGTAATATCATATCGAATCGATTCAGTTAGCTGTCGATCGTTCTGAATCAGCGGCTGGTCGACTTTCCCGCGAAATGGTAGGATGTAATGTGGAAGCAATATAACATACAAACAATTGAGTCATAGTATATGTATACTTCACTGAAGCTAATACTCATCATATTGTGTGAAATGCGAAGTTCTTATTCTGAAAATATTAAAGACTAAATTGGAAATTACTATCCTTGAGTAAGCCCATGCGTAACGGGTGCCGATGACATTGCATAGGCTGGGTGTTTACTTACAGACAGAGAGGTTGGGATTAATCCTGATGCGTGTCGATTTATAATATTACAAGTAGGTACTTTAGTACCTATATAAATTTCGTACCTTATTTAGTAAATTTTTATAAATTTAATATAATTTATAATATATTTATAATTTTTATAAATATCGTAATTTATTTAGTACCTATTTGTAATATTTTATTCATCTGATGATCGACGAACTCAAAATAATACTTTTCTCATTTTTAGACTATTTTTTTTTATTACTATACATAGCGTGCTAAATCCTAGATAACGTCATCACTTAACATCAGGTGAGACAGTTGTCAAACGCCAACTTTGAATATGTAAAAAAAAAAAAAAAATGACGTTTAAATTTTGGTGAACCCTTAATTATCGAATGACATCAACATTTGTTCAATCAGAATTAGCCTTCATGAACTGTTCACTGTTAATTAGCAAATGGATAATGGAAATGTTTCCTTTAATTATGGATAATGTGTATATTGGTTGTGATTTTGACTAAAAACACATAGTTGCAATAACTGATTTTACAGTGTACATTGTTAGCTGCTTTACTGTTTTAGATTGTAGCATAAACAGAATAATTTCACGGTGAACACAACGGAACAGTTTCTGTTACTAAATATTTTTTTCAAATACCTTTATTAAAATAAAACACTAATAACTAATTACAACACTGCAGCTACTACAGTAACATTTGAGTAATCCACTAGTTATTGGTAGCCTATATAAGAATTAACGTTAATATCGGGATATTTACCATGTATTTGTTTTCGTTTCTCATATTAAACGAAAATAAATAAAATACACAGTAAATATTCAGATAATTACGTTAGAAAACTCTTGTATCAGTGACCATGTCAGTGTAAAAACTTACAGTCTCCAAGCGTTTTATGGTTTATTCATTACATTAACATCATGCTAGGCGGAACTTACGACAGGCGTTACAAAGCGACAGGACGGTTTTCTGTACATATGGGTTCAAAACTCACTAGTTGCCGAATTTGTCCCCTCAAAAGTTTTCAGTAAGTTTCTGTTATTAGTATTACTTTCGATATATTTACCTACCGTACCGTATTCTATTTAATATAACGCTATTCAATATAAAGCACTAAAATTGACTCGTTCGCAAATACTACTGCGTTTATCAGCCACTTGCGTCAATGCAGGGCAAACAATATAGTATATACATAAAGTACATCACCGCATACTTAAAGGTACTGTTTTACCTAAACCAAATGAAATCAATTATGAAAAAATTGATATTTATACAGGTTATTATATTGATTCAATTGTAAAATATACTCACAAAATCGCAATACCGCGCCCTGTTACTACATAACATACTCGTGTATTCAATTATAAAGGCTGTTGACGTCATTGATAGAAACGAATTGCTTATTACCGGTACATTACGAAAAAAACATTGTTTGAAACATCATAATGACGTATTTAACCACGATTTTCCTTTTCAAGTGATTACATAACTTGCTATAACGAAATAAATTCGTATAACAAGGAGTGGATTTTCAACACGACGACGCAGCGACGCCGAGCGACGTCTATTATTACGAGTATGTACTTCGACCAAGAATCTTGATCGAAGAGTATATACTAGCTATGTGGGTTCACCCGCGTGGAGTACCTACGGTTTTTCCCTTAACTCAGTTATATGTTGTTGCTTGACGTAATATAGGCTGAAGCCTTCCTCGATAAATAGACTATCCAACACTAAAATAATTTTTCGATTACAACCAGTAGTTCCTAAGATTAGCAGGTTTAATTTAACAAACAATTTCTTCAGCTTTATAATATCAGTTTAGAAACAGCCAAGAGCTATGTATTTTACACTGTTTCTACGGGTATAACGTGGCACTTACGCGTAGTCGATATCACGATCGGCTATGTATTTGATTTCTCAAAAGGAGAGTTAATAGAGTACGGGGTAGTGAGTAGGGTGCTCTGTATGTGATAAAAAAAACAGTCATCAAAAGGATTGGCAACGTATCGTAATGTTCCCAGTATTACAGATACGTCTGCTTGTTTGCCACATATGTTAGACACCTTATTTTGCAAGTACTCCTGTACCTATACCGAAGAATAACTTAAGACAAAGTGGGCATATCATGAGTCATACTCATCACTCAACACCATGTAAATTATTTAATTCTATAACTTATCACATTCATAAAAAAACTTGTCAGTAGGTATCACTTATCACATTCTATAAAATATTTAATATTAATAATTATTACTCAATATTAATAATTTATCACACCCATATTCAAGCGAATAAAGAATGTCTGCTTTCATTACTATTCACTAACCTTGAAAGAAAAAATTGGAAAGCATAAAACGAAAATCACATCTTGAACTCTATAGTCGGGTTGAACGTCCGGTCTGAACCGCAGATGTAAATGACAACAGTAAATAAACACCATCCAAAATATGTATTTTACACAAACTGCTAAATATGACGCACGATAAGAAAGGTGCGTATATGTTTCAATAGTTTTCCTGATTCGCAACACTGACTCATAATAATTGAGTCAACAGTGTGCAGTTGCCAAACTAGCGGTTCCATTTTGTGTCAACTTCAGCTCAACGAATATGTATTTTCCTAAACGTGTGTAGGTACGTATGTTTTCCTGTGTCATACGACTCAAAAAGCTATAAGAGGATTCTATAGCAAACGCTGTTTTCGCGTTGTAGGTATTGCTACCTCAGCGTTCCGCCCAACCCCCTTATGCAACCGATAAAGACCGTTGCTGCTCATGAGATTTATAGGTAGAATTTTGATTTGATATAGGTAGACTTTTGATAGAATTTACGTTCCGGGCAAACCCCTTCTCCTCTAAATTGTAACAAAAAAAAATACAGGTGCACTCCGGGACTGCCGGCAGAAGTGCAGCATAACAAGTGTTTTATAAATGTGATAAGTTATAAAATTAAATAATTTACATAGTGTTGAGTGATGAGGATGACTCATGATACGCCCACTTAGTCTTAAGTTATTCTTCAATATAGGTACAGGAGTACTTGCAAAATAAGGTGTCTAACATATGTGGCAAGCAAACAGACGTATCTGTAATACTGGGAACACATTTTTGAATATTTTGGAATGGTTGGGGAATAATTTAGCTCGAATTGCTTGATTTATCAGTATAAAAGTACTATCATTTATGTGGTAAAATACAATATTCATTTATTGCGCTATCGTACACAAACATGACAATAGGTATTACATTTTATTGATTTTATGTACCTTCACATAGAATTAACATGATCACGTTTTTTTGAAACAATGAAGTCCAGCTGTGGACGTCCTACGGCTAAGATGATGATGATGATGATGAAGTCTTTCCTCTTTATTATATTGTTATAGATAAAAACATTATTTGATTTATTAAAATAAATCTTTTATACGCTTGTATTTATATTCGGTAACAAAGCGGCAGTAACTTCTTCTTGCTTCTTCTTCTTTAGCCTTAATCGACCAAATTTTTGGCGTAGGTCTTCTCTAACCTCTCCACCTTCCTCTGTCTTGGGCAGTTAGTCACTCATCTGTGGTCGACCTCGAGGTCTTTTCTGGTCCCATGGTCTCCATTCTAGAACTCTTTTACACTAAGAGTTTTACTTTCTAGCTACATGACCAGCTCACTACCACTTCAATTTCCCACGAACAATAAAATATAAAATTTACCAGAAGGGTACTTTGTATCGACAAAATGATTGCGTTAGTATATATATTATGTATATATGACCGACATCTGTTGGGTCGGTTGTAATTCGTAATTTTTTTTGAAAACTGTGGGGTATAAAGGGAAGGTCTCTAGATACGTTAGGAAGATTGCTAATTACTTTAGTGTTGGCTTTACAATGCTTAGGTAGAACCTAAAGAGTATGTCTTCAGTTCACGAAGTTTTAGTTCACTGCAATCCGCTACTAATAATCTGCTGACTGGCTTCTACTCAATGTTTGGAATAGGAATCAAGCCACCCTCCAAATTTTGTGGTTTCACCTGTATTACATAGTTTATTAGGTTGATCTTATGTTTCTCCTTACCGAGTCATCGTGTAGTTTTTAATGTTTTTTTATTACTTACCTATTATAAAACATATATATCTCCTACTTAGTTTTAGTTAAATATTATTAAAATCAGCTGAAAAATGTTTAGGTCAACATTAAGAAGTTCGGACTATATTGAGTCGGCTTAGCATCGCAGAGCTATATATTAATTATAGTATAACTACCCACAGTAACTGTCGGGATGAGATAGCCCTTTTCAAAATGTATATCCTGCCTAGGTACTGAGATGTACATATTATTATGAGTATGCGGCGTCACCTTATTTGGAGTGCTAAGTTATTCTCCAACGGCTAAACACGTCACTGCTGCATGAATGAAAATAGTAAGACCAACTTGAACAAAGGCTAGATTAGCAGCTTTACTGTATTTTAATTAATATATTTTACAACAGGTTACCAAGCTTAATTTCTATGACCTAACGTTCCAATTTGCCGAACCGTCAATACCAATATCCTGCCCCAAAACCTATACCATTTATAGTCCACCGCAAATAGCTGAATAAGTTGCATTAGAAATAGAACACGTTTGGCAGTTCATGCAACGATGCTTTATAATTAGCGATGCACGAGCAGATTGGCTTCGAAGGAATTGGGTCGTTGCGGTGGCAGGCAACGGGCTGATGAGGCGGGGGGCGTGGAATTCGCGTAACGTTACGTCAGCGGGCGACGGCCTCGCGTCGGACGATGACCCTCGGCTATCTCTAGCGCTAGCTAGTCGCACGCGCAACGTACGCACGCATCTAGCACGTACGCGTATACGTATGAGATACACGCGTGACAGACTGCGCTGAGCTGCATCGTGCTTCTCACGTAGGGACCTAGTTTTTATTCAGATTTTATTGGCAATGTGGTAAAAAGTGAATCACCCTGAAAATAGAGAGAACTATATACATACACGTATGTATACTTAGTAGTTCTGAGAGTATTTTTTTATGCTTTTGCTAGGCTTCACAATCATTTGATGCTTAGTGAAGATGTAGTTGAAAGTAGTGACATACTGTACGTAGAAAGATGGTTTATGTAGAAGACTGGCTTTAAAGGGCTGACGCCGGAGCCGGAATACATTGGGTGTGTTACCTATCTCCATTTTGTAAATTTATACAGGATAATAATTCAGCTTCATTTCTCCTCGGAAACATACAACTCTGCTGTCTATGCTTGTAAATTGTTTTTAAAATAACATAACGTATACGTAGACATGTGTCACACCGATGTGACCTCAACTCAAAAGCGAATGCTTGTACCCATGTTAACGGTATTGTAAATTTGGCGCATATTTCTTCGGATGTTCATAACAACTAGGAATTCGTACTTGTGCACGATACAAATCTCTTATTCGTAATCTACCTTTGACCTTGTTTATCTCCTTGAAAAAAAATCCGTTACTCTTTGAACTGCCCTTTCTGTGTTATTAGCCGCAATATATACCTACTCAAGTATATAGAGATCCATGTGAGAGTAAAATTAAATTTATTAAATCAAAAACTAGGACATCCACATCTAACGTCAATAAGTAACGCTTTCATTGCTTCAATCCAGTTCGGTGTTGAAAAATATACACGCGAGAGCAGTCAACTTTATGTCACCATGTGACAGGAAATGTTGCAATGCAACGCTTCCAGGTCACGTCCCAATATAAAGAAATGCTAACAGTTAATAGACATACTGGTCAGCATCTCTGTGTGATGTGGGATCATCTCGTGTTGTGCCATTTATTAAATTATTTGAAATAATCTTATGATGAATAAATTATTTGAATTTGGATTGAATTATGTAAGCTGCTATCCATAGCATATTTAATGTGAACATTTAATGTAATCATAACTTGCTATGGAATAATCTAAAGTTTGCTCAAAACTGCAAGCTGTGGTATCTCTTCTTATAGCTATATCATGGCTCTTAAATAAAGGCGAACTGAACATTATCAGATCAATACACGACCAAAAGTGGTCAACGTATCTACCTAAATGATTGCGTTATTCTCTTCGGGAAAAACAAAACCGTACGGTATTGTTGTCTTGAAGGTTCAGTTTGATCTGAGCAATTTATAACGTCAGTTTAGTATCATACACATATACATGTGTATGATACTAAACTCTTAGGTACAGTAACTCTCTGTTGCACAAATACACAATTTTAAAATAAAATATATTAAAACATACGCATTTTACTATATAGTTCTAGCGTTTGACCCCTATTTCACTTGATGTTCAGTGCCGATGTGGTCGATGATGTTATCACACTATAATCAATTACCACTTATCGAAATTCTGTGGAGAATGGATAGATACGTGCTCGTAAGGATGTGGAATGTGATGGTTGCAAAAATGTTACATTCTCTATGAGAAAGAAAGGAGTAGTAGGAAGGCTTAAAATAGACTTTTCATCAGACTTGCTCGTAAAGTGAGCCTTATTACATCGCTTTTAAACCAAGCTTAACGCACGTGCGTAATAGCGTACACACTAGTGCATAATAGAATTATGCCTTCAAAGTTAAATTAGTGCCTTACTACAAGTTATGTGCGAGTAAATAGACCATTTTAAATTTTATAATAAAAGGACATAAGCAGAACTTTTTTTTTCCTCGCAAATGTTATGAAATCGTCTTATACCGATACTCTTGAGTTCTGCTCATCGCACATTGGGCTGAATTACGCCCTCGCCTGCGGTTATGGGCTCCAACCCACAGCCTTGTGTGTAGTGGGGCAACTTAGCTTACTTGTATCATAAGCTATATATACGCATGTATTATGCGTAAATATATATAATGTTATATTGTGATTTATTTTTGCCTATATTACACACAAGTGGATAATTAATTTACTGTAGTACCCACGTTGAAATGCGGACGCCAGTAGCTAGAACAATGATAATTGAAAAACGCCTCTTTACCGGAATCCCTCATTTAAAGTCACCATGCCTTGTCGAATTCGCAACCGGTACTAGCTTAATATATTCAAGAAATCGTAACAAATAATAAAATCTTTGTTTTGTAAAAGCCCAGTTAAATTGAACGGTGTCACCCACCTTGGCAGAGGTTGTCGACCTCATTCTTACGCCGCCGTTCTTATATATCGCAACCATTGAACCGCTGAACTGTAGGTATCATACTATACTCGGGTCGGGTATATATCGCCAGGTGTGTACTCCTATTTGTAACGAACGGGAAATAATACGGTTCATTACATTTTTAAAGAAATTTTGAGGCGCATTTAAGCCAATGTATTATTCTCTAGAAGAATAATGGACGAAAGTAGTTATAGGCTGAAAGTCAATGAACACTGAATAAAAAGAAATGTAGTGCACTGAACCCCCAGCAGAGATCATGTATGAACTGTATACATTGTTAATCCTCTTAACTGGAAGGCTCTACGGAAGTGTGACTCTTCAAAAATATTCATAGTCTAGTGTTTTATCTTGTCAGTAAATAGTGTCTAGTGAACATTTTTGCATTAAAAACGGTTGCAAATTGCTTTGATATGTATCATAACTTCATAATAATTATTTTTATAATATACATATCCTTAGTTCAATTTTAAATTATTTTATATACATATATGAATAGGACGATTGGTTCAATTTTTTTCGAAATTTCTTTATTTGCAGTGTGTTAAATAAACATCTAATCATAATAAGTCAATTTCAGTCATTGATAGATAGAACCTATATTTTATTGTTTTATATATTATTAAATATTATCGCATATCGTAGACGCATCATACAGAACGACAAACACAGCCTCTTACACCTCATCATCCAAGGTAAAATCCAAGTGCGTAGACCCTGTCCTCAGACGCACCTCCTCGCTAAAAAATCTTAGAGATTGGTTTGCGATCCCTTTTTCGGGAGGCAGTCTCTAAAATTAAAATTGCCCTAATGATCGCCGACCTCCGTTAGGGGATTGCATTAGAAGAATAATATAATATCAATGTGTAAATATTTGTTGTAACAGTATTCATGCCAGAATGACTATTCTATCCAATAGCCAATCCAACGAGATTTAAATTTAGTCCATCAGTATGCATATTTTATGCTGATCATATAAACAAAGGTAAAGTAAAGTTCGATTCAACAGTGTAAGCTTATATAACTACGGATATGTACATGTTATATATAACATGATGGTGAACACAAATTCTGAAAGAAACGCTACCCAAGAGAAAAAATATTTATGTATCGTATCAATTTATGCTGATTAAGTGATTACATGCAAAATATAGTCCGATGTCTTTTTCTCGATGGATATTGTATCACTATATTATACTGTATTAACAAAAATCTGCATGATCTTCATATGTTATCAATTGATCGTCATGTGGTAGACCTTTTATGGTATTTTGTTTTAATTTCGGCTTTAGTTTTATTTCTTCAACGTACCCAAAAAATAAGAAACCGTACTCATTACTTTGCACTCTTGAACAATTATTGGACATTTTTTATAGAATACTAGCGGCCCGCTCCGGCTTCGCACGGGTATAAAATATATAGCCTATGTCATTAATGGATGTTATTATACATATAAACCTTCCTCTTCAATCACTCTATCTATTTTAAAAAACCACATCAAAATCCGTGGCGTAGTTTTAAAGATTTAAGCATACATAGGGATATAGGGACAGAGAAAGCGACTTTGTTTTAAATTATGTAGTAATTAGTAAATGCTCATGATTAAAGTACTTACTGAAATAGCTAGACACTAGCTTGCCCTGCGGTTTCAAAAGCGTAACCGAATTTTCCATTACACACCTTAATGAGATAGATTGTCTCAAATATTAATTATGCCTAACGTCATAATAACTACTATACCATGTTAAAGCTTATGTGTTTCCGTTTTAAATTTAGTGGTTCATTGGTTTTCGCGCCATTTTAATTTTCTTTGACCTTGTTCTTTGCACAAAATATAAATGTTTAAGTATTAGGTACCTACGCTATTTACGCATATGAGATCGATCGTGGTTACCAGCGCAGTAGAAATAGCATGTTGGAATAATAGGTGCATGGCACATCTGTTGCAAAAGAAAACACTGTCAATTGCGGTTTCAATGTTTTTGTTCTGGAAATTTTGACCTAGACAACAACCCTCGTGGAAGGCCGCAAGCTCAAGTTTATAATGAAGAATTAAAGGCTATTGTGGAAGCGGATCCATCGCACACCACGATATGCTTTGGTGGGAGTGATAAAACTGTTTTAATTCACTTAAAACAAATTGGGTAAGAGGAAAAGCTCGATAGGTGTACCGCATAAATTACCTAAGTGAGGCGAATCGTCAAACGCGCGTCGATACATTACTCGATTGGCACATTAATGAGGGGATTTTTAATCGAATAGTGATGAGATGAAAAATTAATTTTCACACACCGCAACTGTGACGTTAAGAGACTGCATTTCTTGGCGTCGATTTACTTATTTACTTTTGAAGAACACACTGCCAGTGTTATCAGTTATTAGTTATTTTGGTTGTAAAATGTAGCACAGACTGTTGTACAAATGTACCGTCTAATTTAATTCAGGTTTTTTTAACTGGACGCAAGGTGTTTGTATAGATATAAATTGCTAAACTACCTACTAGCATAAATTAGTTGGTACAGTTTGTGATAGCATCTGACCGTTTTTTGAACGTTATAAAATTTGGTCAAAATAATATTATGTTTCCTTTCGCTTTCGCATCAATTAGAATTGATTAGCCTTGCATACGACATTATGTACCTTATTAAAGTTCGGTAGTAAAAAACTGAAAACACTTGAAATTAGTATTTTAGAAAGACACCAATTCCACAGCAGAATGTAGTGAGCAATTTTCTAATACTGAAGTGATGTAAGTATTGACATATTGTATTTTATAATTGTGAGGGTAGTTATCTGCACTGTTACTCGAGTCTATTACTCCCTCGCTAGCCTAACAATTTAAATTTACCACAGAGTGAACCCTTTCTTGAGTTGAATGTTCCTGATAGTAAATAGGTGGACCATGGAAGTGAATATGTAAGATTCATGTTTTTCTGTGTATAATAGTATGCTTAAGGACTGAAGCACTCTTGCACGTTAAAAATAATTATGAACCAGGCGCAGGCGCTCTAATGACATGCAACAATCGCACACCCACACAAGTCTAATTTTAATCATATTATATCACACACAGATCTACATACAATCGCTTTGTGAAACTGTAAATAGAAATTCGTTCCAAAAATAATCAGCCCAAGCTGTTTATGTTTGTATGTACAATTTGCCCATTAAGCGTTCACAGCTTTTATCCAATATTATATAGAATTAAAACAGGAAGATAAATTGGGCTCTAAGATTACCGTCACTAAAAACCAGACCAGATACCACTACAGGCAAACGCACATCCATTTGTTTATTTTACAAGAGTATTTTGTGCAACACACAGGGAGGCATTATTTATGCCTAATTATTAAGATAATCAGTGAGACCCATACGTACTGCAGAATTGCCCCGGTCCGATAACTAAACAATTTAGTGCTTGAACTTAATCAACTTGTTCAATTACATTGAACACTAATAAGTTAGTGCCCCATCATCCCTTTTTTATAATATCAACTGTAATCGCGTACATGCAAACGTCCTGCTAATAAAATTGTACGGAACTACATTATTGTATACAATTGTCGTACTTGTTTTAACTAGAATATATTATTTGCTAGTATAAAATATGTAAAACTGGTCAATAAAAAAACCAAGGACGCGGGTTATGAATTTTAACAACAAAGAAAGTCTAGGTCTATATAATTTATGTATTTAATCGAGTTTTTACTTCATGCTCTACTTCACGCACCTACTTCCGGTTTCCGCTTTTTTGTTACATATGTTTTAGCATAATTGTCGTGTTATTTATAAATTATATTATAATACTAATATGTACTTACTTCTTATTGTATTATATTTTTCCAACTTGACAATAAAATGTGGTCTTTTTGGAACGTTTCTTCATTAAGTTTTACTTACCAGCTCATGACTGCATCCGCGCCAAAGTTAGTAATTCCGGGACAAAGTAGCAAAGTGATAATTTAGGATGAACACTTTCTCCGTTCTAAATTTTAGCATGCTTGAGCATAAAGGAGGACCAAAAACATTCACACACAAAAACATATTCATAAGCTTTCGAATTATATTCGTGATATACACATGCTTATCTACTTATTGAATTAAAAACATTAAATGCCTATAGATAATTATTCAGTTTTCTATCCAAAAATAATTATAGATGATATGAATTAAACCTATGTTATTGTTGAAGAAAGCTATACTCTTGTAGTTACAATCTACAGGTGAAATATAGGTACATAAATTATGTGAAGAGTTGGCAGCTGTTCTATAATTTTACACATACAGCTGTATTACGAAACACTCATTTGTAATCTCAACAAAACCATAAATTGCCATTTGATAAAAGAGAAACAAAACTTAGAACCTAATTTTGTTTCTGTTACGCAATCTACTTTCTATTCTCTATTACGACGATTGTTCATTCTATTTTTGTCTCCTCACCTCAAAATAAATCTAAGTGCCATGACACACATACAGTAAATCGTTCCCCCACCTACATACATACATACGAGAAATGCAGTATGAAACTAAACAGTATACTTGTATCCCTGACCTCAATTGGCAAGTTTGCCGAAACCGTCAACTTTGCAAACGCAGTAAAAAGAAATTCCGTAACCGGAAGCGAAATAACAAACGGCTGTAACTAATAGATTAGATTGAAAAAAGTGGTAGAAAGCTTGAGGGGGCAAGAAAGTAGGTCACTTTCATTTTCGTTCATTTCTTTTCGGATGCATCGCGACTACGTTTGGCGTGCCGCTTAGCGCGGGCCCATTACCTCCTTTCATCGCTCACTTGTTACTGGTACTTCGATCCGATATGCTGTTTTCATTTAGTTTACGTCTAATTTGGACCTTCATCATAATATATTCGAGCTGTCAGATCGACGATTGAATGACAGATAAAGACATTTTTTAATACAAAATCAAAGTGTATCGCAATATTAATCTTAAACTGCAACGGTCTCATACTAACCTTTTTTTTATTTATACTTGTGCTTTCTACTAATATTTTTAAGTGGACACGATCTAACATAGTTCTAATTTAGGTTTAGGCAAAATCAATAATGTAATAGTAATTTACTTATGTGCAATCCTAAGCAATAATGTAAATTTGTGCAAGCCGAATTAGATAAAAGGCAAACATATTTAACAACACAATTTAAAAGGGAAGTAATCATTATTTTAACGGCATCACGTTAATGTAAAATGAAGAAGAAATAAATAGTTCTGAATTAGAATTTGATACTTATAAAGAACATAAAAAAGGAAATACCATTTTTAAGGTTTTTAGTAAATTAATTTGGCTAGTTGACCAAGAATTTGGCTTCAAAATGGTATTTCAAAGTGAAATTACACTAATGAATTTATTTATATTCTGTACATAGAAGAGGAAACCGTAATTGAGTGAACTTCGGAGGCGGGAGGCATGGGGACACACAAACAAGGACATCAAAACAAACATCCGAGACCCAAGACAAACAGGCTCATCACATAAATGTTTGCCCCTGCCAGGATTCGAACCCACGGCCCCGGCGACCAGAAGTCATGTCACTGACTGCTAAGGCACGGTGACCGTCTATTTATATCATAACGTAGAGATCCGATAAGAACGGGTTATTTAAAAATCCAACTCCTAAAGGGTACAAACGGGACAATTATAGCATTAGCGAGAGAAATCGCAGTGTGCGTTAGTAATATCTTCAAAACCTTAACAACTTTGTTGCCTTCCTAGGCACTCACTGTATATGGCAGGCAAACCAGCTATATGTATACATATATAATTACCAATAAATAAAAGAATGATATATATTTATATATATATAAATACAAAACTATGTAGGTGCTTAAGGCGGGTCAGCTTGACTTACAGAAAACGACAACAATTGTAACTGCAGCCCGCTTCTCACGTCTTACAGTCATGCTTTAATCCTGCTTTATGGTTCCCTTCTATGACTAAACCGTCAAATTTACATATCATATCGATCAAAGGCATCGCTCGTTAAAATGTAAACCGGATTTTTGGCAGCGGTCATTCGAGCAGCCGTCAACATGTGTTGGAACTTGGTTGGAACTCACGCTGTCGAAAGTCAAAAAGTTTCTAGGCCACTCTTCGCAGTCACGCTAATCACGTCACATAACTAATCACTTTTTGTAGATAGGAGTTTTACGTTTTTAATGCAAGTATCAAACAGACAAGTATATAATTAGAGACTATCTTCTACTGAAAATGCGTGGAGAAAAATATGTGCAGAAAATAGTATGTCGCTTTAGTTCGATAGTAGTGATATGACAGCTTACAATCTATGTAAAAAAGTAAAGGCAAAGCCAATACCGACGTAATTTTTCATTATAAAAAGTATCCAAAATATCGCTAGCTATTATCTTGCCACAAGATTTTTTTTTTAAAAGTTACTCAGGCCTCTTAACTGTTTCCGTGAAAGTTTTCATGAGTGTTTAAGAGTTCATAGTAGTCAATTAAATAGTATTTAATGATGCCACTCCACTACCATATATAGGTATCCACTAGCATACATATGTATATATAGTAAATCAATAACTACCGCTAATTTATAAGATGCAGTATTTCGGAAAGTATACTAATAATAAGTCCTTGCCTAAATAAGTAATTTAAAACTATCATTCACACTTTTTATCCATGTACTTATATGCTTGAACCTGCCTGCAGTTTTATGTGCTATGTTAACTTACAAAACGAATATCCAGCAAGTGATCGACCTTTTTTTAGAAAGGCATTATATTGTATATTATATATTCATGCTCAACTTAAAGTGGAGCTAAAATTTAACTCAACTTTCTAGAACCAGGTCAAAATGTGCAACCATCGAGAGATAGCAGTGGAAAAGGTGAAACTTAGCGGAGCGAGAAATCGACGGGATGCGATGTTTATTGTAACGAACCTCTCGTATCGAAGCTAGTATCGGGCTCGAGCAAGAGAAACCGAAAGTAATGGCGCCACAGGCAACCCACTTTCACTGCTCCGGTGCGCGGACGCCTGCCACCGGCCGCCCCCACTCGCCCTGCACCGATGGGAAAGCCTGCAAATGCACACTGCCGTGCAACCGCCCGCTTGCTTGCGTTGCGCCTGCGCACATTTCCTAAGCAATAGTTTCCTGTATCTAGTAAATATTAACACGCTTTATTAGCTCAGCCTGTATCTATTTAATGGAATCGTCGAACGTGAATTTCACCCCCCTTCAAAACGTCGGATTAATTTACAAGGTTGCACACTTAGCATGGACCGAAGATAATGCAATCATTTAAATAGTTTGACCCATTATCCTTATTAGGATTCAGGATTATCTATTTTAAAGACATGGACAACACTGTTTTAATTTAAGAATTCACACGATTGCTTACTATATATCTCAATTGTACAATTTTAATATTTAATTCTTCGGAGTAGTTTGAGAATTAATGTATGGAATCCTTATCTTTTTAGAACAAAGTAATGGAGTACTTTGGGAATAACCCCTATTATCTTTTCAAAGATGCATTATTTAAAAATATTTAAATCGAAAGTTTCATGAAGATTATTTATATAAGTACCTACTAATAACTTGATTTATGACATCATCATCATCATCATCTCAGCCATAGGACGTCCACTGCTGGACATACGCCTCCCCCATTGATTTCCACAAGGACCTGTTGGAAGCGGCCCGCATCCATCATCATCATCTTTTATGACATAAAGTTAAGCAACACTTTGGTTATTTGTACAATAAAAGGATCGCAGAGTATAATATAAGAATTTAATTTGATAAATCAAAGAATAGGCATTGAATTCGGTTATGGAGGATTTACATAAATTTTGTAGCTGATCGAGGATAGCTGGACAGTAATGAACATCTAAACTGCTTTATAACTATTACTTATTTACAATAAGCGTTTTCCTGACACATTTCGTAATATTTATTAATGTTCTAACAACGAAAATATATAAAAAAATATTTATTTCCTTGTCATTATCCCTTCTATCCCGCGTTATACCCATCATATTATAGCTAGTTGAAACTGATCCTAGCTAGTTTAAAGTGAACGCAGTGGCATGCTCAGAACGACGACGACGCTATAAGGGTCACAACTTGTAATTACGAAATAATAAAACACATTTTTTATTTTAATAGAACCACGCATTTGATGTGGCCAATAAAAATGAAAGCAACAATATACGAGCAAAGTAATGACAGTAGAAAGTAATTTTGCATTGATGTAGTTGAAAAACTCCACTAAGAAAATAACCTGCAATCAAAAAGCAGTCAGGTGCGTGTCATGTCACACATATCATGGCAACGTTTTGCAGCCATCGTAGAATGCGTTTCATCAAATATTTCATATGCCATCATGTTACGCGGCGCTGCTAATTTTGCATTTTAATTATGGCTACCTGTGGATTCACCATAATGAATGGATTACACCATAATGTGGATTCACCACAATTTTAATAGACTAAGCGCAGCGAAGATCTCAAGCAGCTTCGGTAAAGTGAAGTTCGCATGATTTGAGATTTCTACGTTAGAAATGTGTATTTGTGAATGAAACGAAACGGCTTTTTGTACATCTAAGGCAGTTTTTTTGTTTTATTTTTGGCCTTATATTAAGTAAATGTACAAAACGATATCAAAAATATTATGAACAGTTCGGAAGCTAGGGATTTTTTAGATAAAAAAGACATTGAGTCGTGAAATAAATGTGTAAGATTCAACATATTATTATACACAATACACATACTACATATACCGGATTACATCTATAAACGCGTTGGCTCAGATCGATCTTTACACAAAAGAACTCAAGAAGTTCGATTAAGAATTACCTTAGTACAAAATCAAATCTATTATTCAGCTAATTAATCATTCATATCATTTTATATTAATTACTGCAAGAAATATCGTCATAACATATGCTTGTAAAAGGATGAGCCGCTCAACGTTTGAGTATAATCAAAGTTCGATTTTATAATTAGAGCAATTATGAAATCGAACTTTGATTATACTCAAACACCACCCCATAAGTTTGCACCCCACGTCATGCTAATATAAAATCGATGTAGCCAGACAGAGGGGAGAACATGTGCTTGTTTCGTTAACACTCATGTCAAATGATAAAATAATAGGAAGTTTCATTGCCATTCCTGACCTAGGAGAACGTGGACAGAATATGTTTCTTCTAAGGTAAATTTACATGTCACATCTTCCCAAGACACGTGTTAGGGCTGGCGCCGCGGCTTATTCGGAGGAGCAATTGAGCAACTTGTTAAGTAGTGGTTACATATTTCAAGCGTTTGGGGTCGAGACATTGGGCCCGTGGGGACCGGGAGCTTATCGCATTTTCTAAAACTTATCAGAGCGTTTGATCGATGCGACGCGTGATCAAAATAGAGCACATACTTGGCTCAACGAATCAGCGTTGTAATTCAATGTGGCAATCCTGCTAGCATTCTGAACACGCTGCCAACTGGTAGCGGGTTGGAGTTTTAAGTTATCTTATCTATCTAACCACTGCGCCACGGCAACCGTCGAATTGCTCAAATGTTATGGTAGTAGTTGCAGTATTGTAATTAGTATTTTAATTTAATAAAGGCATCGGCTCCGAAAAAAATCTTTTTTAAAGAATACATTATTTCACAAACAACAATAATAATGAGACATTTGCACTTTTCAAGAGTAGTAGCACTCTAACTAAGAGTTCGCCCGGGAAAGTAATGCCACCATAAATTTATTTCTACCGTCTGGCAGTAGTGTTGGCATTACTGTGCTGCTGTTTGAAGGGTATGGTTTGCGGTGAAATTACAGGCACATGAGACTTAGCAGCTTTATGTCTTAGGGTGACGGGTGCAGCGCAGTTTTCTACAAATTGCACCTGTCTATACGCAGCGGTTACCACTTAACATCCTGTGGGCCTTCTGCTTGTCCTTATCGCAACACCCTTAAAAACACCCTTATTCAATATCATAATACTTGATAGCTTTACCCTCTTTTATCACAGTCAGTATAACTTACTAACGGTACTAACTTCATACGCACAGCTAAGATGACTTTAAATAAAAAATGTGATTAAGTTGAAGAAACTGTAACACATATATCTTGAATTCGTCGAGGCCATTAAATAGCTTACGGCCTTATACAGGTTAAAGGCCTCACGAATGGCATTGCCTCTCTATCTGTCAATATGTAGAACGAAAAGGACAGGCTATTTGTAAGCAGCCGTTAACTTTGATTAGCCTTTCAGTAGGCCGTAATTAAATAAGAATAGCTAGAGATGAAGAAACCTATTTAGTTCGCCCACGGCACACGGCTGATGCTATTTCTAACAGTTAACCTAATGTAATGATGACTGGCCGGTTGGCGCAGTTGGTAGCACTCTGCCTTCTGAGCCGCTGGACCCGGGTTCGATTCCCGGACAGGTGAAACATTTGTGTGCATGAACATGTCTGTTTGACCTGTGTCTGGGTGTATTATTTATATATGTATATATATCAGTCATCAGGTTACCATAGCACAGGCTCTGCCTAGTTTGGGACCTGAAGACCTTGTGTGAATGTTAATAAATAAATAAATAAATAAATAGAACTGAGTTCTACTGAGAACTATAATAGCTTCTATATTTAGTATTGAAGTACCCACTGTTTGACGTAGCGATGAGTAAACTTAAAATTATTACTTCAAAAGTGTTTGACGGTCGCCGTGGCGCAGTGGTTAGTGTCAGTGACATGACTTCTGCGTCTCCGGGACCCTGGGTTCGAATCCCGGCAGGGGCAAACATTTGTGCGATAAGTGTAGGTGTTTGTCCCGGGTCATTGATGATTGTGTGTGTCCAGCCTCCCGCGATACAGGGAATCCTAGTGCGGGGGTATGAGTGTAATAAAAAAATAATTGATTACGAGTAAACTCCGAAATATTAGGCGAACCAGTTATCAATCCCTCACAGTGGAGCTTGTCTATACGATAGCAAAGAGTCAACAAGGTAAAGCAACATTAAATGCGGAATGTTTGGCGTATTGTGAGACGATTTAATTAATGTGATAGTAATAAATTTTAAAAAAATTGTTAAATTAAAGTAAGTATGTATCACAATATTATAAAGGCGAAAGTTTGTTTGTCCTTTGTATGTTTGTTACTCTTTTACGCTGAAACGGCTGAACGGATTTCCATTAAATTTGGAAAGAAGATAGCTTACCTTGATCTAACAAATAGGCTCATTTTCATCATCATTATCATTACTACCGTTTTTCATCCCTACGCGGGAAAACTACAGGGAAACCGCGGGGCGCGGCTAGTATAATATTATAAATGTGAAAGTTATCTTTTCTGTCTATTACGTTTTCACGCTTAAACCGCTGACCCAATTTCGATGAACTTTGGTATAGAGATAGATAAGACCTTGGAGAAGGACATAGGCTACTTTTTTGTTCTGCGAAAAGTAAGGTTCCCGTGAGATGACTGAGGCAGCGGGAAAACTGGTCCACGCGGACTACGTTTTTCCCGCTACAACATCTAAGTTTTACATGTTGTAAAATCCATGGATGCAGCATAGGACGGCCACCGACTAGGTGGACAGATGATCTGACTAAGATCGCAGGCAAGGGCTGGAATGGACTGTAGAAATCAATGGGGTAGGCCTATGTCCAGCAGTGGACGTCCTATGACTGAGATGATGATGATGAAAATTCAGACATACGACTATGCGCCACCGCTACATGTTAGATATACCACCGTTACGCACGAAGCGTTTTGCTTCCACGTTTATAATGCGTACTACTTCCTTCTAAGTTTACGTGCAACACCTTAGACCGCGTCGTCACTTAATATCAGGTGAGACAGTGGTCAAACGTAAGCTTATAATAAGTTAAAAAAAAACATTTTGATCGAAATCATAATGTGGTTGTTGTATTCCGTGGCATTTGCACTGCGAAAGCGCTCCACAATTTCCTCTTCTCCATTTCTATGTCCCGTTGTGCAGAAGTTATCTTCATTCTGCACAGGAATGTCACGTTACAGTGACCAATGATGGGGGATACAGTTAAGCATTAACCAACTTCCAAAAAAGGAGGAGGCTCTGAATTCATTTGTATTTTTTTTTTCATGTTTGTTATTATTACCTCAAAACTCCGTCATTTATGGAGGGATTTCGATTTTTTTATGTTTTAGGAAGTACATATCTTTGAAATTATTTTATTACTTCAAATAGTTAGTAAAAATTATTAATAGTTCAGAAAATGAAAACTTTTCACCTCTACTGAGACTATATGTTTAATAAAAAAACAATAATATTATATTTCAAGTTCATATATCTTACTTCCTGTGAACTGCAACATAATATATATTTTACTATAAATCTTATAACTGGTTAATTCTAAAAGTACATTGAACCTATAATCAATTAAAACTATCAACAAAGATGTCGGGTTATCTTGTAATATAGGCCGCTTAGAATTCTCTTCACTTGATGTCCTATATTCGTTTATTATTTCTTTGGAACATCGGACTCTTATATTTGATTTAGAGTTGCAAAAAGACTAAGCAATAATTACATATATTCGCACCTGTTTCCTGTAGGGTTAAGCAGAAACCACAGCTTTCCAAATGCTACGATCCCAACACACTTCTTTCGCGTCATCCACGCTTATAAGACCTTGGATACAAGAGCGAAGGTATAAAGTGATCTTGATCCGGCCCTTAATTAGAACTTTCTCAATCTGATTTCGGAACGTTCGCCTAGGCTTCCTCTTCCAACACAACCATTCACTTCACTCATGAATACCTGCTTAGGCAATCTCTTTTCGTTCATTCTCTCTATATGGCCAAACCATTTTAACAAAGCAATAGTTAATATAAAAAATTATCCATAATTATTTGGTAGAATAACTATCAAAAATATTCCATCATAATAAATTATTCGAGGTAATGTAGCAACAAAACGCATTGTGCCAATTCCAAAATCGCAACATTAACGTTTGTATCAGTTTAATTTAGATAAGTCATCGACATTTGACACCGAAATGGTAATATGAAAACACATTAGCATTCTAACCACATACGACCATCATACCGCATGAATACTGATCTTATTTTCAGCCACCATGACAGTCCATGACTGAGCTACGTTAGTCCCGTGCTTGAGTTCAAAAATACAGGCACGGAGCAATAACCTAAACCTAGATTCCCTGCCTGTATAACTGTAAATAAATCTATGTACGCTTACACAATAGTGAAAGAAATCGCCACTCGTCGACTCTAACTCTACGAATTAAGGTCCAAAAGTCATTACAAACGTCATTTTGGAGTATATAATATACCTAAATGCGTGCTAGAAAACATTAGTGTCCACAAAAGACCACCTCTATACAGAGTTTTGAAAATACATGTCTCTTTGAGTTCAGTGACCGGAAACACTTATTCTGTAGAAAAAAAGACATCAACGCGCTCCGGATTCTGCGTTCATCCACACAAAGCGTTGCGAGGCCAACCAACAACTGGCTCCATCCGGCCCACATTTTTGAGCACAGTCAACGTAACTTTAATATTCAACCATAAATAAAATTTAAACTACAACTGGGCAAGTGCGAGTCTGGTCCCTCTTTGTTGGGGTTACGTATCAAAAATATTTCGTTTTTGATACACTACAACAATTAAGGAAAGAAATAACTACAATTTGCAGGTATTGCTTACAAAACAGGAGCAATAAAACATCAAAGCTAAAAAACTAATTAAATTTTTGGAATTATAGGTATGTTTCTATTAGATTAGACTGAAAAAGCTATAATTTTACAAAATTAGAATCTTTTTTTTGAGACTTTTTTTTTCTTCAATAAAATTTACCGATCATCGATTGTCTTATAATGACGTAACTAATATATAAATTTTAAACTTCATCGTCCGCGCAGTAGGTATTTATCTTCATAATAGACACACCGCTACCGAATAGAATTTGGCCCTAAAGCAAAAAATTGTACAATTTCGACAAGTTTTATAAGAACTACTTAGTCGGCCAAATATTTTCTTATTACATTATATAATAGTTCTAGGTTCACGCTCTGAAATGCCTGTGCTGTATTATAATGCATTTCATAATAAACTGGCAACCTACTAAAGGACAGAAAAGCCAATAAGCACATCAAACGACAGAGCCAGGTAGCAAGCAGAAAATTGAAAAAATCAAATAGGAGCGTTGGACACATACAAGGCCTTAAACCACATATAGTGATACAAAACCATGATGTTTGATGACCAGCAAGAAATTAATTACTGAGAAAAATAATAAGAAAGACTTTTGATGCCTAAAATCTACAGAAATTGAGGTTTTAAAAAAATATTACCAAAAAATGGAACCGACTTCAACATTCAAAAGTGTGACATAACTTCTTGAAGTCGGTACCTTGATAATTCAAAAGTAGCTATTATCAAAACATTGTGAGCATGTTACCGACTTCGACAAGTTATTTCACACTTTTGAGTGTTGAAGTCGGTTCCATTTTTGGGTATAAACAATTTTCATCTTTTTCAGTGACCTTTGCTACTCACTGGATCAAATGTCATTGTGTATGTTCTCCGAAGTCTTCAACCGCAACTATAATACCGTCGAGGTATGCAGAGCACTTTTCAGTTATTGGAGTGTAACTCAAAAGCCGCTTGTCTGATTTTGATGAAATTTAAATGGGACCACCACGAAAGTATATTCTATCAAACAAAAAAATAATCATCAAAATCGGATCATAAACGACGAGGTTATCCGCGAACACAAATAAAAAATATATACGGTCAATTGAGTAACCTCCTTTTTTTAAGTCGGTTATAAAGGGATAGCAATTACAAAATTCGAAACTGGAAAAAAAACACGTATAATCGTTAACATATTACAAAATTATCAAACTAAGGGACTGACTGACTGACTTCATTTTAATTTACAAATCCTTTTATATTTGTGTGTACGAGTATCTATGATAGCGACTACATTTTTTGTATGTCACGCGCTACCTTCGCACGATTATTTATAAACGCTTGAGGTAAGCGCGTTCATAAATAACCAATGCTTTTAAGTTTAACGTTTACTTAGCTTTCGTCTTTATTTTGGCAGCAATAAATAGCAATTACCTTTGCAAATAATTTGAATTCTAGTATGTCATGTCACATGTCACTTTCTGAATATCAAGGCGGAAAATGTTGCAGCTTGTCGTTAAAATTTAGAGTTTACTAGAGTAGACGTTATCGTATTTCGGATTTTGAATTTATTCACCGTTAATAATTTATAGAATTAATTAACCGGTGCGAACCACTAGCAACCCCACCATCTCGTTGTCTTCGTCGTGTTTTTAAACTTAATGGAATTATTTAATAGAAAATAAATACCAATCAAATCCACTGGCCTAGTACAACGCTGAACTATTAAAGTACCTAAATTTTGCGAATAAAACAAATTTCGTTCCCAACAGACATTGCAACGACGAATGATAAAAAACAAAATTGATTGAAAGAATCGACGTTTCTAGTATTTGAATTTAAATAAGAATATACGATTATAATGCTTAATAAAATGTAGTAACAGATTTTAAATATCAAGTTGTAGGTTTTAGAATAACTTACAAAAAAAGGTTCTGTGTCTAAATAAACAAAATAAATTTATTACAAAATATTAAAGGGTCCATTATCGGGTACGAAACCCTAAAAAAAATAATTCAAAATGTATTTAATACGTGAGTACCTTATTTTGTAATAAAAATGCAGTTTAATATTAGTTATGTAATTTTTGTAAGTAAATGCATAAATAATAGTTCGGCGACTCGTACGCGTGACGAAACACACGTTTAGATAAAACTTTCTTAGCGCAGCTTTTTAATTTGCACTGACCCAAAGACTAATTTGTAAATAAAATATATGTATATAATATAATCCAATTTGACTAATCAATATATGGAAAAATAATAAACTAACCAGAGGTAGAGGGTTAAGGCGAACTACTATCTCACCTGATGGTCAGATAGTGATCAAAGGCTTGCCTATTCTCAATAAAAAATATTGGAAAAAATAGTAGCTGATCAGATAGTCGCCGGATCGAACCCTTCCTCGGGCCTGAACTGTCAGTGAGGGTGTAAGGGGCGTTCGTGATGTCAGAAATGAGTTGTGATTAAAAACATTGCTAGGAATTAAATTAAAATCTTAGTATACTCTGAGTCGAAACTCATTCCTGACATTATGTTAGGACTTTTGTTATTTATTTTGTGGTATTTAAAAATGTTATATTTTGTCGGGCAAAATGTATTTTCTTCTTCCATAACATCTAAGTTTTTCTACTAGCACCCTGGCTAACTGCTACTCGCCAGCCTCCTGCCAAGCGTGGCGAATACTGGAAAACCAAAATATTTCCACTTTTGCAAAGTTTGGAATCGCCACACCACAGACACAAGAAACAAAATAAACTGTGTGGCGTTTTTTTAAGAGTTGCTTTGTAAACAGTCATTAATTTTTAAACGCTTACAAAGCACTTGTACACACCAATTTCAGTGACGTGTGCTAGCCCGTCGAAATGCCCGAAAACTTCGACTATAAATGTGAGCAAAGCCAGATAATACTCATTATTGTAACGACTTAGTAAAAACTAAAAAGGTATGCGTGGTCCTGCGGTTATCCTGTTTGTTTGCATTGAATATATAGGCTCCGAAACTTGCTAAACCGATTAAAAATTCTTTCATCGTTGGGAAGCTACACTATCCCTCAGTCACATAGGCTCTACTATATTTTCAAAATAAATAGGGATCCTTATAATTTTGTAATTTTTTACCCGTGCGAAGCCGGGGCGCACCGCCAGTCAAGAATATAGGTATACGCTTCAAGGCGTATAAAGTCATAACGAGAACCTTTTCTTTTAGTAACCAGTCATAATTTCATGTCCAGCATCAAAGCAAACAAAAAGTCTTGCATTCGGAAATGCGGTATGGAAACAAAATCTATTAACTCAACGAAAAACTTTCGGCGATTTACTTGAAAGAAAGTAAAGGATCGGGAGTTGTGTACGGAAGAAGAAGAAACGCTAAAGGCAGCGCAGCAAACACTGCGACAGGCGATGGCGATGCGGCGCGGCGGCAGCGTCGCGCGGCGCGGCGCGGCGCGACGGCGGCGGCAGTGTCGCTGAACCCGCGCGAGTCAAGGGCCTCGGTCGACGACCGCCCGCGGCCCGCGGCCCTCGTTTCGCCACAATACACACATAAAACGGTCAGGCCACTTTACAATTTACTACTGCCACACTGTTACACCGTTCCTTCTTCTTCATAATGAATATCATTTTTAACAGTAATAGGTATTGTGTTTCTGGTGACAGCTCAAGCTCGAAAAAATAGAGTAACCGTTTGAAAGCAATTAATAATAGATTTTGGAGCGTCGCTCGTTAGGAACCCAAATAAGATTAGATTGCTTATTCTTTAATCGCAAACGCTTAAACAATGAAGTTGATTAATTCAGCAATTCGTGCAAGTGTCGATCGACACTCAATGATATATTTCTAGGAAATTGCTGTATCTGACATTTATGCATATTATTTAGAGGTTTGAAATTCTGGATAACAAAAGGCAGTCATAATAAACAGTTACATTAAGTTCGAAGAAATCTGTATTACATAATCTACATTAAAATAAATTACTTTTTTAAAGATCTCGTCTGAATTATTTTGGAGTTTTATATATATTCTCACACTGCTATAGTCACATACAGCTTGTATATATAATATTTCTTAATAAATACTTCTTACTTATGTCAACATCCGCTAAAAATTTCACGATCATGTGGTTTTTATTTTATTTTGGTTGTTTTTACCTTACACTTTGTTTAAATAACTGACCTATTAAAACAAGCTCTCTATTACCTTAGGTCTATTCGAAAGATCCCAGAGGTATATATATAGTGAAAAAATAATGTATGTGTGATGGCTTTGTAATACTTAATAACAAACCATTTATTTATTATTAAGTTTAGATCCATCTAATCTAATCTATCAGAAGTTACTACATTACGTATATAGTTATGTAGCTTAAAAACTAAGAAACCCCATAGTTCAACTACTTAGGGGAGAACTTCTTTAAATATAGAATTGACTGTACCGATTTTGATAAATGTTCTATTGAAACAATTTGAAGGTATGAATATATACAATATATTTTTCCAAATTAGCTTAGACATGGCGGAATACTGAGGCACCTTCTTCCAATAAAAAGGTTTTGGCGGATGGCGGACTAATACTATTGCTATTGGCAATTACACATTATAAAAGTAACCTAATATAATAATATAACATATTAACCAGTTATATACAATACACCTTAAAAGATGATATTATAGCCCTGTCGAATTGGTATTTGACATTACATTAATTTTACTGACAATTTTCCTTCGAAATCCTTTGGCAGGGGGGTTCACTGGCAGTCTAAATTTAGGTTACCGGGGTACCAGACCCATTGCTTCGTCTACAATCATGAATTTAAGGATATTTTTTTGTTTATTGAATAACTCGTGTATTTTCAATTTTACACTAAAAATAGTTAATCAAAAGTTATATGGAATTAAATTTCCTACTATTTTGGTTCTCACCATATTTTCCTAGGATCGATATTTATCGATTTGTACGCGGGGGGTTAAATTTTTATTTAGTAGTATAAGTAAGAAATCGAAACGGACAAGGCTAATAGTGACATCATCAGCTTATGCTAGACGAGCTAATGCTCTTTCCTGTTCTCAAACCAGTTGATAAAATTTATACGGTATCGGCTTACGAGGCTACCAAAGTCTAGGACTAAAATATATAATAGCTTTGATTAATTTATCTCAATACAAAACTAGCCTGGAAGATTTCAGTTAGCTATATAGCTGCGCATAATGACACATTAAATTGCAAAGTAAATGATTTTGTTTTTATGAAATAAAGGTGCAGACACCTTTGCTTTTATAATAAATAAACATATATAAATGCAAAAAAATAACGGCATATTATATTACAAAAACTGTTATTCTTATTCTAAAGAAAGGTAGGAAAATGTATGTGATCAATGGCCAGTAGATATACAGTTGTGCCCTTATGATGTATTTTTATTAGCTGTTGGCGGCCACGTTGGTGGTTTTAATTAGAGGCCAGTGACCCAAATGATGGAGTAATCAAGAAAAAATCCCCACCACTAGTTCAACAACTGTTCCAGATCCGATTTACGGCGAGTGAATGACTTGTAGGTACTTAGTTTCTATTGTTTCATTACTTGTATAACACTTACCTTTCTAAATTTGTTCATTTGCATTTTTATTTGGCACAAACACAATTATTTAATTTATGCGACGCACAGTTCCATTGTTATGCAAACTGAACAAAATATTGAAAAGGATTGCTGAATGATAGATTCCAACGATTTTGTTGTACGACTCGAACGTATGTCGATCGGCATACTTTAACAAAGATTTTTCTACCTTTTTTTTTCTGTAGTCAAAAGTTTAATCCACAGTTCAATAGACACGTAACTAACGTACTACATGAAAATGTACGTTGAATGGCAATCTACGGATTAAAATAATCATAAATGTTTTAGTAATCTGACGGCACATAAAAACATTTTCATTTCCTTTTCTGTAGACAAATATCATTTCGTCTAGACCCGAGATCACTGTAAACTGTTAATAGGTAACGTCCGGGATCGAAATAAATAAAATAAATATACGATACATAAATCCATTTAAAATAGAATAATTTCAACATAAATGTTCTATTTACGCACATGTACACAAAACAAACTTTCATTTTTAAAGACAACAGTAAATTAAAACATTTATGAAGTAGTGACAATTTGAATTATTATGTCAGCAAAACCCTGGGTTATTTTCCAAGGCTCGTAGTAGCATCGTACTGGGGATACGGTCATTGACAGCAACATATTTACTATAGAGCGCCCGCATAGCGTAGGTGCATGAATAGTGAATTTCATTGAGCAAGATGCAGTAGGTGGCTAATCGGACAAATAATGCGGCGCGCACGCAGCGTGGTGCCACGGTCGGGCGTCGACCCGGCCGCAATACTGCCAATTGATACGTTCCTACATCGACACTCACTAATCAAACATTTGTATTAGGTATCTATTTATCGCGGCTAACAGAAACAGCAATGTTTCGAAAACCAACAGTGGTCGAACTACTCGTATCCCAATGGTAGTGCGGTAGCTCAAGCAGGAATCATTACTACAGTCGTGCAGTTAGTGCAGCCGTAACGCAGCGCGAAACTATAGAACTCAGTACTAAATGTTATTTTTCTAGTACTAGCGGCCACTCTCGGCTTCGCACGGTTACATTATTAAAGTTTTAGTAGGGATCTCTGATTTTCTAATAAATATAAACCTATGCTACTCAGGGACAGTCAGGGATAATGTAGCATTCTAATGGTTAAAAAAAATTGAAATCTGTTCTGTAGTTTTCGAGTTTATATTCATACAAATACAAACATACAACAATACAAATCTTAGCTCTTTATAATAAATGTATGAAGAGTGTGCAGGGTGTCCAGAGGGAAAAGGAAGCCTTTATTTAACCTGATTAAGTATCCGACCATCTCCGTGTTCAAATGTCTGTCTGTATCATAATTGCTGCGAATCAATAAAGTGATCGTTTGATGAAAGTAGAAAGGTAGACATTATGAACTTATTTTAGTAGCCATTATAATAACTTTCATGTGTCATTAGTTTCCCATTTCATTAGGTAACGAGCCACCAACATTATGACATCCATATGCCATGCTTTACGAGAAAATATTCATAAAATTATGAACAGGTAGACTCATAAGGACTTAAGATAGACTAAGGATTTTACTATGAACAACAAGCATTCTTACAAATGTACTCCACTTTTGTATTGTAGACAATTTATTTAAGTAAAATTACAACTGCATCGTAGTGCAGATGTACTGATGACAATAATAAATTGCATTAGCATCAGATGAACAAGTACCTATATGCAATTAATTGTAAGCTTTACTGCCGTATCGTGACGTGTCCCTATAAAAAGAGCTGATGGTGAATTGGTTCGCCTTCGACATGTCTATTTGAGCGTACATTTGGCCCGATGAACGGCTGACGACCGTCGGCGTCGGCGTCGGAGAGAGGTTAATCGCGGTTCACCTGCGGATAACTGTCATCGAGCTGCGACAGTAGCTTTGTTTGCCTCTCGTCGGCCGCTGCCAGTCGACATCCGCGGCCGTGAATGTGGTCGCTCACCCGTCTACCGACCACTAAACTTGTCACTTTATTGGGCGGGGGCGGCGGCTGTCCGCGGGATTCGTGATACTTCCCCGCAAACTGACTATCCATCTAAACCTCGACGATTCCTCTAACAGAATAAATGGGTAAAAAACAAACACACATATGTAAAGGTAAATCGAACCCGGCGTATTAGGTTGAAGTTTGAGTCATCCCACAATTTGAATATGCTAGTGGTAAGCTCTGATGGAACGGAATATCTTGGAAAAATAAGTAAGGGTTCGTCTTGTACACACGGTACATCTTACAAGTATATTTATCACTTATAATCTGTACACTATTATAAATATATATTTTTCAATTTTTGTTATTTGTTAATTCTGTAACACATACATTATTGAACACATTGAAACAATATGTATCTAAAAGAGATGATTGATAATGTACAATTATCTCTAAGTAATAAAGGTTATATTTTTAATTGATTGTAATTAGTGATTTCTATGAAAACTGCACTAATGTAGCATATTGTGCAAATTTAAACATAAAACTCATTGCATCGCATGCGCATCGAAGACTGTTGATGATAGAACAAAAAATGTATTACAATATTCAACACAAGAACATCTCGATAAACATAAGCATCGAGACATTGGGGCCGTGGGGACCGGGAGCTCATCGGATTTTCCGAAACTTATCAGAGCGTTTGATCTATGCGACGCGTGACCAAAATGCTGGCACATATTTGGCTCAACGAATCAGCATTGCAATTCAACGTGGCAATGCTGCTAGCATTCTGGGCACGCTACCAGCCGGTAGCGGGTTAGAGCATTTGAGTTATCTATAGGCTTAAATAGCTAGTGGATTGCTCAAATGTTATTGAGTAGTAATAATAAATAATAGTATTGTAATTAGTTATTTGTGTTTTATTTTAATAAAGGCTGGCAATCTGCCAGTAAAAAAAAAACATCTCAATATCTATAAAAATGTCATGTGTCCATGTGGATTTTGTAGTTATGTCATCATAACTACCCTTTTACAAAAATAATAATAATATTGCCGCAAATTCCAATTTTAGACCACTTTTTTCTTATCTTGGTAATAATCATTACCCAAACAAATGCCTTTGCAGCAATAGGTAATGACTAATTAATGTCTCAGAACTCTTAGATTACTTATTGAAAAATTGATTACTTTGACTCTTAATATAGTGGCATTATATGTGTCACTTAATGTCACTTAAATTTACATTTTTAGCAGTTATTTTCAGATCTACCTATTTTTATTCTGAAGGTTGCTACACTAATAATAAATCTGTAAATTCCAATAATTTTGTACAACCTAAGGATAACCTAGGAAGCTATAGGACTAAGGAAACAAGAGTTTTATGGTTTGGTTTGGTTCTGAGAAGCTCACGTTAGGTACCCTTGGTGTGATATGACGTCCAGTAGTCGCAAGCACATCATGCGTGGCACTTGAGACTCCGTTCCGGGCACATCCCGTAACGAGCCTTTCAGATGGATCAGAATTCATTGTCTGTGGTATTGTTATATGCATACAACACGTTCTAGGTATCAATTCTACTAACAAATTGCTCATAGATTGTCAATGAATCGTCGTTTTTTCTAGTTTTGCTATTCTACTTGGAGTATAATTGTAATGGCTACACAGATCTAATTTCTACCGTAATTCAATTGTCTACAATCTAATCGAATGCAATTGTTATTTTAGCGGAATATCAAGTTTATTTATGATAACATTTGAACGACTACTGCATTGTTTAAAAATGGATTGTCTTAATAAATAAGAGAATTGGCACCCTGCTTATGTACAGAAGCCAGTACACGATGAGCCGGGAGCGGTCACGGCAATGGGTAACAAAGTAAACTTCATATTTATAGATGTAAGTAGCCATAACACTCATATAAGTCCTGTGGTTCAAGCTGTGGATACATTGCCCACTTAGTGACAATATAGTCGGTTATTAAGAGATTATTATAGGCAGAATTTTATTCTATGAGTATTTCGGGCGTCTTCCGTATTCGCGTCTTCAATAAATAAGAGAATTGGCGCCCTGATAGAATGTTTGAAAGAGAATGCATTTTTTTATTACCTAAATTGGAACCGACTTCAACAAAAATGTGAAATAACTTGTCGAAGTCGCTACCACGATAGTTCAAAAGTAACTATTATCAAAATGTTATGCCCATGGTCCCGACTCCGACAAGTTATTTCACCCTTTTGAGTGCTGAAGTCGGTTCAATTTTTCGCTAAAAATTTGTTTTCGCCCTTTTCAGTGACCTTTGCTACTCACGGGATCAATTGTCATTGTGTATGTACACCGATTTCTTCACCCCCAATTATAATGTCGTCCAAGTAGACGTAAGACGTAACACTTTTTAGTTATTGGAGTGTAACTCAAAAACCGCTAGACCGATTTTTATAAAATTCTAATGGGACTACACGAGAAGCACTTACGTTCAGATAAAAAAAACCATCAAAATCGGTTCACCCAGTCGAGAGTTCTGAAGTAACAAACATAAAAAAACAACATAAGGTAGACCTGTATGTTTTTTATTGAGTACCTCCTCCTTTTTTTGAAGTCGTTTAAAAACGCCAGAGTTCACTGGTGAGCGATAGCAATAATATATATTTTGTAATAGTCGTCTTCAGATGAGGTCAGGATACACTTAAAAAATGTATATTTTCTTTTAAGTAGAAACACAAGTGTATATGTAGGTACATATGTACGTAGATGTAGGCCTTACGGGGGTGACATTATCAAGTGTTCGCCAAAACCCCACGTAGAAATATAGAAATGAAAAACAAAACTCGGTAAATAATATGTGACAGTGTATCGGGAAACGAGGTTTATTCATTATGGAATATTACTAAAGAGGGAGGCTACTCCATATGGCACGGCCGATCGGAATAGAACCCACGACCTTGCGAGGGCGAGGTCAAACCGCCCTTTGCCTCCCCCACCGGCCCCTCACACCCCGCAGCCTCTACCTGCTTCTGCGGACGTCATTCCAAAACCCTCCAGGCATAGAATAGATAGGTAGGTATACCTACCTATAGGTATCTACTGGTGCCCACTTAATCAAATCCCACATACCTAATGCCTACCTCAATTTGAGGGGTCGGCCGACAGGAAGGTCAAATGTTAATTCGCAATTCGGTAGTTTGAGCAAGCAAATAATTTTGATGGATCGGGTGCCTACATAATTTATTTGTAGGATTCTTGGGCAAAGTTGATAGCTAATAGCTTAGACGCTGCACCTGTTTGTGTCGTGAACTTATATAGTATATATATTATATATACTTAGTCACTTGTGTACAAATTGTGAACAGGAATTTACCACGTAAAAGATCCGTATTCTGTTCTCGCATACAGAAATGTCTAACCTGTTGCATGTTTATAATGATAGCAAAGTTACATACACGTGTTTTTAGTTTGTGGAGTGTAAACTTCTTCAGGCGTGTTAAGATATTATTTGGTAAGTGAAAACGTCATGGGTTGGCGTCACTAATTTTTTTTTGGTCCGCATTGTCTTAGCTTTTGACCACTAACTCATTATAATATTATTCAGCATACCTAGATACCCGCTAGAAAGAATCATTGTTTTTGGGAAAGCCATTTTCTGAAATGCACAAGCTCTTATTACCAATCGTTCAATGAAGAGTAGGAACGAACTAAAAATTTTCGATCTGTTTCGGCATTCCACTAGTAATTTGTTGATTTGCGTAATAAATATCATTTTTGTATCAGAAATTCCTTAATAGAATTTCATTATCTTTATGGCATAAAAAAATGTACCCCACTCAACTGAAATAAATTGGAAAGGATTTGGAAACGTTGTCCGTATATTCCGGCAGAGAAACACCCTGTTCGAGAAAGGTACGACGCAATAAGGCGAGGGTGAGTAGCAACGGTGGGTAGGTAGGTACATAATACCTACATTGTTTAGTTATGTTCGGTTTTCGCGGGCACGGGGCACGGTCGTTCGGGAGCGATGACGGCGTGCGCGGCCTTGGCCGTGATCGCGCTCGATATAGCCGCCCGGACGCCTCCGCCCCCCGCGCCTGTATCCCGCCCGCCTACCTCCCACGCGCCACCCTGCGCCTCCAGCCTCACCTCACGCCACCACCACCACTCCACGAAACATCATGAGAAGTTCATATCACATTGTTCAGCTATTTCTGACTCTATTTACCTTTCCATGAAATCTCAACACGTGGATTACGCCGCTGTCGCATTAGGTAACGTTCACTAATCTTATCAGCCACCATGAAGTGTAGTTTCAGTACGGTACGGTAGCATATAATTATAAATATAATGATGAAAATATTTATACAGAAACCAGTTAGGTGTACTAGGGAGAATACCGGTACTAAACAAGATCCAGCGTTTATTTCATTTCTGTCTGTCTGTCTACTTATATGCATCTACCTTAAGACTTAATAACTGACGTATAGATGATGAATATATTCATGAAGACGTCTGTGAGTTGAATAGAATAAACTCTAACTTAGGAAATACTAAGTTTTCTTCGATGGCGTTTCCACACCTGTGTAGTATATAATTTTAGATACCGGGAACAGAACGCATTATTTCGATAAAACGTCTGAAAGCTGAGCCCATGAAGTGTGTCAGTTTTTATAGCGACAGTATAGGAATGTACAAACACATAGAACAGAAAAGGCGATCAAGCATGCAAATTTGCTTTTTAAGGTTATTTGGTACCTACTATTTTATTTAGCTGGTTTTGTATACGAGTAAGTAACTAGTCATGCGAATACCAAATAATAATGGAATACTAGCTGCGCACCGCGAAACCTTCCCGAATGCCGACATTTCGCCTATCCGTCCTGTCGGCAATCCGCATTTAAGGTTTCGAATTTCAAACATATTTTGGATTTTATGCAAAAAAAATAACAACTAATAAACGCCCAATGGTTCAGAGATAGAAGATCCGCACATATTAAAGTATTAATTATTATGTGACTAAATCTAAGTGACATTGAGGATGTTTTAGTTCAAAAATTGTGTATTATCGGATTCACTCCAAAAAATAAATGTTATGTGACTAAATCTAATACTGACATTGAGGATGTTTTAGTTCAAAAATTGTGTATTATCGGATTCACTCCAAAAATGTAATATTTTCTTCGTTATTTTTTAAAATGTGGCTAGTCGTCGTCGTCGTCGTCGTCGTCGTTTTTAGTCGTAGGACGTCAACTATTGGTATTTGCATCATCCCCGTTGAGTTCCACAAGGGTCAATTGGAAGCAATCCAGATCCAGCTTCCTCCAGAGTACCTTGTATATGGCGTTAGGAAACAGCCGTTTATTACTACGAAACCCTACGATGACGAAGAACGGAAGACTAACACGTGTACAGCTACCTACAATGAAAAATATGTTGGTATTTCAGGACATTAACTACCTACCTAAATAAATGTTTGCGCAGTCTCAAGGTGAACGGTCAAAATGTCAGCCGTCATAATCACCTCCAGCGGCTTCATTGCGTAATACCACTGAAATAGATCGGGTACATACAGGTTAAGTACAAACAAACATTTTCCCAATCTTATGTAGATCAAATACATAGCCGTTGAAACAAAGCAATAACGTCCTTGCCAAGTAGATATATCTGCGTATTTGAGTACTAAAACGACCTTTACGCTGTAGTAAAAATGTATCAGGGTGACTTCACGCGTCCTTCGCCTGTCTTTTTATACATAAATATATATATATATATTGTATTAAAGTGGTTCTGACTAAGCAAAAACAGCTCGACGGCATTTAGTAGGCAGACAACGTAGTTAGAGCGATTCAGAATTAGACACCAAGGCCAACGAGCAAGTGATATCATTTTATATGGTTTGCTTGTCCCTGAACTCTAGCGAGTGACGCACGTGGACTCAAATATCACCCTGACCTTTGCTATAAAAATAATCTTTGTAATGTGGACTAATGGTTCTAAGACCGAAGGCAATTACTAATGGTCATCTATAGTGTAGCCTCATGTTTACTATGCTTCTATCACGTATTTTCAAATAAAATATCCAAAATTCCGTTATCAATGAATGCATTTTTATAAAATCGTCTATCAAGAACATTTTTAATCTTACAATGTAAATAAGTCGTACCATTACAAATTATGTACACAAATTTATACGTTCTGTATTTATTTCACTTTCTTTCCTTTCTTTTTGGGTGGCGTCCTGTTGTTTTTCTTGGGCGCTTTAGTATTGCCTTTCTTACCGCGTCCCTTGGTTTTTTCTTTTGCTTTTTGCGCACGCATGTCTTTCTTCATGCGGGGATCGACAACCTTATACTGGCCCTTGACTCCGGAGGGGCGCTTCATTCTCTTTGCACTCGTATGTTTTTTGGCGACGACGTAAGTTACTTTCTTTTTGCCGTCGGTCTGGGCCTTTTTGTACAGCTGCCGCACTTGTTGCGCTTTCTCTCGTTCCGACATGTCGTCGTTTTCCATTACTGCTTCGACCTTTTTCTTCGCGCGTTCCATTTTCTTGATCATACGCTTCTTCTTTCGGGCTTTGGCTTCTATGACTTTCTTGATGGGTCTTGCATTGATGTCTTGCAGGCGGTTCTTGTATTCATCGGTGTATTTCTGCAATCAAAACATAAAGCATTACTTTTGTAAAAGACACCTCGTCAGTACCCTGCCTAAAAATTATGTCTGTTAAGTATAAAAATATCGAGATCTAATCATATTTTGGCCGCTGAACTGCTGAGCACTCCAAAAAGGAAAGCTCAATCTCGTAAACATGATTTAAATTATTTTTTTAAAGTTGCTTTGTGTATAAACAGCGACTTAAATTACGTACAGTCAACAAATAATGTTTTATCAGTGGTGACCTTAGAGCAGTTATAAATTATCTAAGGTGTTGACAAATGTTTCTGTGTAATCATAATAGCGATATGGTTGAACGTATCTGTCAGAATAGAAAATCAATCTTGTATTATGATGTCATGTTACGATGATGTCAAATGATCTTCAACCATAGGGTGGTTGAAGATCATTTGACGATATATTTGGCCGGCCACAATTTGTACACAAGTGACCTCCCTATTTATTTATTTCGATCCCGACGACGATGTCCCAATGATGATCGTAGTCTATGAAAAAGTACTGTCTACCGCATTAAAATATTAACTTAAAATCAATAACGTTCCCGATACACACAGTAATCACCAACTGTATCCAGCAAACTCGCAGTATTATGTTGACGGTGGAATTTAAATAAATTCATAACTTCGGATTTAGAAAATTGCGTCCCAAGCAGAGCCGGTGTTACTTGCCAACCTAGTACCCCTTTGATGTGCACATGTACATCTTCATAGCTATTTAAATTTCAGTAGTCTTGCATAAAATTCTCGGGATATATAATTTATCTGCGGTAAAATATTGTGGAATCGAACCGATTGTAATGGTTGGGCTTTTCAAACACTTCAGACTTAGTCGATCGTCTTGTTTTATGTACTGTATGTGATCATGCTGTATATAATACAGCACATGCTTCACTTTGCCAAAAGTATGATAATCCAGCCAGAATGAACCATATAAACACTCGCATATTGTAGGGTTATGTGTGTGGCTAATCGCCTTGTACATATGAAAGTTTTTAGCTTGTCTTAGGATGTTCCCAATGTTGTCGATAATAATCTTAATGTATGGTATGATGGCAGACTGTCCTTCAACGGCGGAGAGATTGCGGCGACGTGCACCGGCGACGTATATCTTAGATGACAGATATATAAGTATTTTTCATATCTTTTGCATAGAGAAATGTCATGAGGTCTACCCGAGACCACAAATAATAAAAAACTAAAAGTTGTTTCATCGCAAAGTTATAATACTACTATTCTCTATCTCTCTCGTCTCATAATTACTCACCTCAGGCACCACTACTTCCTTTTTCATGTGTTTCTTCTCATCATCCACAAACCAGTCGGGTAGATTCTTATCGTTGAAAGCGTATCTATTCCACGCATCATCAATGAGGTCACGTTTGAACTTCTTAGAGGTTGCTATCATCGTACCGAGTGCTAAAGTTTCTGCGTCCATTTTCAAAGTCTTTTTTAGTCTTTTCAAGTCTGAAAATCAATATTATTCGAAACCATTATTCAACAGCAATCGTATTTAACTGGGCTGGGGACTACCAATAGTGTGCATGAAACATTTAAGGAAGACAGGTGTTCACTCAAATGTATGTTCGCAGCAATGGAGAAATCCACAAATTCTGAAAGTGCATGTTGGGACAATATAGAAGAGTCCCGTAGATGGTAAACTTTTCTTTTTTTATTATCACAAATCACAATACTTAGAATATTCCCAATGAGGTAGATGTGCTCGATGGTGGCGAATAAAAGTCCTTTTCAGTGAACACAGTTTATTGTAGGTCGTATTCACACCATTTACTTGTTGAAACCTCTTTCAACGATTATCGGGGATACGCAGCGTGGGTGAGATTTGCGGGAGCGCGCACTTGGGACCGCGTCTGTCCGAGTGGCGATCCTGAACAAACTGAATATGCACAAAAGCCTTCTTTTAATGACAGGGAATGCCGCTGTTGCGACCTTTTATTTCACTCCCTGCATTCGATTTTGAGGTGAATTCAATAAGAAACCACAAAGTAGAGGCTCTATTTTGCATACAAGAGATACACATGGTCTCATTGTTTATCAGTAACTATGTATTTTATGTGAACAACTTAATTATGTTCACACTTACCGGGATCCTGAGATACGACTTCAAAGCTGTCTTTTTTGCCGCTCTTAGCGCCAGCGGCTGCTTTGGGCGCCACCGTTCCTTCCACGTCGTAATCACTGTCAGAACTGTTGTCGTCAGAGCTCTCATCGTCTGCCAGCTTCCTTTTTACACCCTTGCTTACCTCGGCGGTTATTGAGCTATCTTCTATGACTTTCTTGCCTATAAAATATGTTATATGGACTCGAATGATTAATTACGCAAAATATAGGTAAATATTACATTTGACAAAATATTATAAACAAACAAGGTAGACGAGACTAAAGACAATATATATTGTAATGGAGATTAGATCATAAATGTTTTCACTATTCAGTGGTAATGAAATTATTTATCCTACTACTAATATTATAAATGGGAAAGTTTGTGAGTATGGATGTATGTTTGTTAACTCCTTCACCCTCAAACAGCTGGACGGATTTGGATGAAATTTGGTATTTAGATACTTCGGGTCCCGGAATAACACATAGGCTACTTTTCATCATAATCAATCATCACCACGCAGGTAAAACCGCGCGGCGCAGCTAGTTGTATGATAATAGTATGCGGATATCATAATACACCTATATGTTTTTAGATTATCAACGTCATTAACATAAAAGTAATCATTATGAATGTATAAAACACGGGAATTAGTCACGTAATATGTCAGAGGGGGAAAAAAACGCGAAAGTTAAGATGAAATTGGTTACTCAATCACCGTTAACAACGTCCGGAATAAAAAATACTTAGGTTGCTTATATTCCAAAAAAATTACAGTGGGATAATTGAGGTAAGGGGAAAACCGTGGTCCACAACGGGTAAACCGCAGGGCGCTGCTAGTAATATTTATGTAGAATATCTATTCTACGTTAAAAACATTTAGTGATGGAAATACAAAAGCATTGTACAAAGACCGTGAAATCGAGTAAATGCATTCTACTCTTTGCCATATTAACGATGTTCATGATTCAGGATAAAACAGTTTTCTTACATAGTAGAAAGAGCAGGTACTGAATGTGGGTTATATCTCAGTCTATAGTTTTGAAGAATTCATTGATTTGAAATGAAGTAAATCATATATGTATTTTCGTGTTTGCAATTATAATATTGTATATACATTTTTTATTGATTTATATCCAGAATGATAATAACGAGTTTAAGATGTAATGAGTATCGGAATATTATTTTATTTTTATTATTAACCTGTAATAATGCACTATTACCAACAAAATGATTTATGCATCAATAAAATTTCGGTTAGTGACTCCTTATTGTACTCATATTTCCTTACCCTCGCTGACACGCTTGGGCGACATTTTGGTCATCAAGCCATTTTCCTTTGTAGAACCATTTACTATTAACTGGATGGTCGACTTACCCTGACTCTCTATATAAAAGAATGGCTTAATGGAACTTTAAGTCCTAACTCAAAACAGGACATCTAACCTAGTACAATGCAAGACACCACTATTACTCCCACAGTGCAGCCGTTAAACAAGTGTATAAAATTAAATACACTAGTTACCTTTTTCTTTGTAAGTTTCAGCAAGTTTATCCAAATCAACACCTTCATCGTCATCTTCATCGATATCCTTGAAGCTATCTTTTTGGAACCACAACTCGGCTTTCATTTCCCGTCTTGAAATCGGGTCAGTATTGTCCAAATCAGTGAGAAGAGGATTGTTCTTAGGTATAGTGATTTTGTTGAGTTTAGCATTTCGGATTGTATTCTGTTCTGTGATCTTGTCGAGCTCTTTTTGCGACAATTTGCTTTTTTTCTTTTTCGGCTTTGTTTCGGTGTCGGAATCGGAAAATGCTGTAATTATAATATATTATAGCTATAAAATTAATTGGCGAAGATGCATACGCAACTTTGAATATAATATTAGGTATTACATTCTGATAAGTTTAAATTAATTAGCGGCAAGTCTAACTTATAAAGCATAGGTTTTAAAGGTGAGTAAGGCATGTAAGATCTAGATAGCCGCCTCATCACACATAATATACAAATCACTTTGCTGTTTCCTCACAATCCTATTATTATGTTAATGTATGAGTAGATAATGTCCAAATTTTGTATCCCAATGTTTTATAGTAAAATTAAACAATTGTGTTTTCAGGCACCATCAATACTATGTCAGTGCATTTAGCCAGTTGCCAAGTAAATTAATATTATATTTTCTACGTGAAGTACGAGGACATGAGCTATAAGTTACCCCGTTAAACCGCCTACCGATATTTCTTTTTGATTTTTTGTACGTAAAACGGTAGTGGGCACATTGCTGAATCTCGGATGGCTGTAGAGAAACAATGAAGCATTATGTTTTCTATACTAGTATTTGCATGTCAAGGAACAGTAAATGTTGAATAAAATCTAGCAATATTACACATTAAGAGTTGTTGAAACAGTTATTTTGAAAAATAAAATATAAAGTAGACTTAGCGCAAAATTATCTCTTTTGATGGTTTTCTGGGAGAAATTGCTACAAGTGATAAGACTGTCCATTGTATTACCTTACTTTAGAGAAACTTTGTTATAATATATAAGTACATTTATGGTAAAGTGCAATAAAGATTCATTGTATTGTATCTCTCCCTATGTTCAATATATAGTATATTTGGGTTTACTATTTTGTCATTAATCCGTTATTAATATTTTATGATAATTTTCTTTACACATGTCCTACATAACATAGAACAGTGTTTGATGCTCACAAGGAATGTTTATTTCAACTCTTTCAAACCGTTTTAACTTACAACTCCTTTCAGGTAACCAGTTGAATTGAGACTCGTATTTTCGTTAGGCATTGTTTCAGCACATGCATAAAAATAAAGTAATTTCGTTACCTAACGATTCCTTATCTTTCTCAGTATCCGAATCAGATTCCATTTCCAGTTCACTATCAGAATCCTTATAATAAAGGCCTGAAGAGTCAAGTTTCGAGCCCTCCACATCATACTTGACATATTTTTGTTTCACTTTAAATTCGTCATCTGAATCATCACTCGGCTCTGCTACTATATCTGGTTGCTGGTCTATGATGCGTGTTAATTCCTGAAGATAAGAAATCATTATTATAATTTAATTATCATTATTATACCAGTATCAAAATTATGCAACTTTTAGACTTTCATGATTTGACAATATTATGGTATAAAAATAACTTTTTTTATTGTTTTAACTTTCTTTTCAGAGCACCCTTATACAACTCCCATTACATATACGGAAGAGAAAAAAAACAGATGGCTGTCATCGTGGCTCAGTGATCAGTAACACAGACTTTATAACCGCGACACGGGATCGAACCTCGCCTGGAGCAAACATTTCTGTAACATAGCATAGGTGTTTGTTCTCGGATCTTAGATTTTTGTATATTGTGATTGTGTGTGAATGATGTCTTTCGTGTCGGAGGGTATCCAATTGCGGGGGTGTGAGTGTGAATGTATTTACTTAAAAAAATACTTAAAGAATAGAGGCCCAATATCTCTGCGATTTCCCAATATATCAACAGGTATTAAGTGATGGTGTTGTCTAAGATGTAGCATGCAGGCATAGAAAGTGCCTATTCAGTCGTAGACTTCAGGATTGTACCTATCGGGAAACACAGACTAGGGCAGCGAGTCCAGCATTCATTGGCAGTACACACTATGAAAGAAACAAAACGCTTCGTGTGTGATTGTGGTACAGCTAGCATATACCGATTGAACATTGCACGTCTGGTCGACTGACGTAATGGGAATGGGGAAGGTGTAATGTGATTTTAACTCATTATTTAATTCCAATGTACATGCGAAATTGAGTCCAATAGAAAACCGATATGTCATCAAATCTACGCCAGTGTTCAGAGTAACGAAAAAGATCTTATTTACTTTCCTCGGCGTTTCCATCAAGTTGCATTGGCCGCAGACACATAGACGCTCTGTCGTGGTCATGTCTTTTCATAACCACTATCAATGCAACTTCCTGGGTATCAATTCTACTAACACATTGCTCATAGATTGTCAATGAATCGTAGTTTTTTCTAGTTTTGTTATTCTACTCGGAGTATAATTGTAATGGCTACACAGATCTAATTTCTACCGCAATTCAATTGTCTACAATGCAGTCGAATACAATTGTTATTTTAGCAGAATATCAAGTTTATTTATGATAACATTTGAACGACTATTGCATTGTTTATGAATGGATTGTCTTAATAAATAAGAGAATTGGCACCCTGCTTATGTACAGAAGCCAGTACACGATGTGCCGGGAGCGATCACGGCAATGGGCAACAAAGTAAACTTCATATTTATAGATGTAAGTAGCCATAACACTCATATAAGTCCTATGGTTCAAGCTGTGGATACATTGCCCACTTAGTGACAATATAGTCGGTTATTAAGAGACTATTACAGACAGAATTTTATTCTATGAGTATTTCGGGCGTCTTCCGTTACTGTAATAGAGTATTTTGTGCGGTCATAATTTAATACGAGGAATTCATTCTTTCCTCAATCTCCATTATATTAATGATGAAATTAGATTTCGTACAAGAATCCTAATTGTAACCGATGTGATACTACAATGCCTATAAGAACAAAGGGTGAAGTATACAAAACTACTGTTAGACCAGGGCTACTCTATGGCGGGCGGGTCTGGGTTTATCCATTAAATAGTTGCTATGCCTATGCTTGCAGCGTTTACGTTGCTTGTTTTGGATAAGTCCAGGCCTTCTTTACTCATCCCGTGATGTGTAGGGAGGTTACGGTCTTGGGGGAAGCGCAGGTCGTGATGATCCTCAAGGCAAGTCTGGCGATTACCTTCTCGCGGTGCTGCCTGTTCTTGGTCTAATTCCTCTGAATTAGACGTAACTAGACATCGTCCGGCGCCTCGCGTGTCTCATATCTATGTAAGTTTATTTATATCCATGTATTTATGTATGTTTATAGTATTTTGGCCGGGACTGCTCCTGATAGGCTTTGCTCGCCAAGCCGACGAGGAGCGGTCCACTTGACGGTAGGTTGCGGTGCTGCTGCAAGGCACTGCAACTGAGGGGGGCAGCGGCGCCGTGTTGGACGGTGCTGCAGCTGAGGAGGCGCTGCGGCGGGAGTGATTCAGTTCGTCTCCTGCTGTGGCGCCGATATGGCCGCCGTCGGAGGGTGGCGGCCGAAGCGGCTGGCGATGGGGCTGCTCCATCTGGCCCATCGCAGGGGACCACGAGCGTCGGATGTGGGAAGGCTGGCGTTCCTTGCACTGTGTGGTCCCCGGGGTGGTGCGGCCGTGCTCTTGGTCCCGGCACGGTCGCGAGGGGGAGGGTCATCCTCCCCCCCTGGAGGGGTCCGGAAACGGACGGCCGTGGTGGGGGCGCGGTATGCAAACGTACCCCGCGCTCCCTCCGTTCTAGCGGCAGGATGGACACCGTGGGTTTTAGTCGGTAGTGGACCCTGGCTGCTGTGGGTGCAGTTAGGGTTGGGGGCCATGAGGCCCCCCAGGGAGCGGTGATGCTCGAGCGAGCCCGACAGACCCCGCCTACTTTCCCGGTAGGCGGAAGAGCGTAAATGCATTTTCCCCACGTAAAAAAAAAAAAAAAAAAAAAAAAAGGGCTACTCTATGGCACCGAAGCTTGGGCACCACTCAAAACGCATGAGAAAAAGCTTCATTCGGTGGAGATGCGGATGCTTAGGCGGCCTGGACAGAGGTGTCACTTGACTCATATTGATTAACATTTTAAATTATCTGTTACCTAGTTCAATTTAATTTCAGTTAAATTTATTGTGAATAGAAAATAGTCAGTTACATCTATCACACACATAATTAGTTTTCAATACAACATATATAAATTTCAATAAGTAAATACATATAAGAAATAAAATTACCTCAGCGTTCTTGATGTCAGACAGCCTAAACATGTCATTGCTTTCCATAATAGGTCCGCCATCGCCTTTGATGACCATCTTTAAATTCATTTTCTCCGCTAGTTTCTGTCTCTGTTTATTGAGCTGTTTCCTCTTTCGTTTCGTTTGACGACGCTCTTCATCCTGTAAAAACATGTAAATTAATGGAAATATCCTTAATATAGATTCTATCGGGATACAATGAAAAACGCGCGCTTTCTCGTACGCTAGCTAGTACCAATGATAATGGCTGTGCGGTATCTAAAGCATTCAGGACGGTACTTTGCCCGAAAATTCTCGCCACTCGTTCGCTACAGACACGTTAGTTACATTTTCACTACTTTCGAAGTTTTTATAATTTACTTAGATAGTATAAATAATAGCCAACGAGAATCAGAGACTACAAAAGGAACTTGTGTTTTTGTATTTGTTTTTTGTGCTTAATATTTCACTGCGAGATTGAATCAGAAGTGAGATCCATAAGCAAATGAATGTTTACCTCATTTAACAAAAATGTGCCACTTATTTTTATAAAGCAAATATGTTCAGAATCTGCTTTTGGTGGACTATTACTATGTAATATATGTATGTACTACTATGTGGCATTTTCCTTAGGTACATCTAAACCATCATTAGTGTTGGAATTAATACAATATCCATCATTATTAGAGCAAATGTCATGTATTGTAATGTATTGCTCTTTGTGGTATCAAATATTACACTAAAACTTTCATAATGCAACAGTGTTATGTAACTTACTGCTCTACTTGACAAATGATTTAAAAAAAAACACTAAAAGATTATTAAAATTATAAAAATAAATTTTAAAATCGAGCAACAGGTCTTCTTTTAAATTTAATTATATCCAGTAATTAGCTTTAGTTTTTTTTACATTTGGTTGTTCAGCTCTCCTATGTGATAGCCAGTTTAAATGTAGTTGAAGGTGATGATGAAGATGAAAAGACTGATAGTACTGACTGGTAGTTAATCACCAAATCTTCACCAAAAGCTCATGCCAGAACTGGGAATCGATCTGGTTACTATCCAATTGATGGTCTAGACTTAGGCCTGCATAATTGGCTTTTATCATCGTCACCATTATTATTAATCTAAATAATTGTACTGTGTCTACTATTAATTTTATTTATTTATTTATTACCTAATTTTATACTAATTATATATATATATTGTTAGCTTGTACGCTTACAAAGCAGGGCTTAGTGATACAAAATCTAGCATGTACCCTTTGAAAAACTTGTAACCTATGACCACAAGCTAAATAAATGAACTTGAACCATCTCCGCCGTAGGACGTCCACTGCTGGACATATGCTTCCCCCCTTGGTTTCGACAAGGACCGGATCAAAACAGTATTAATGTTAATTGGTTTTATTTCAAAATAATTTTCAAGGTACCTGAAGATCAGCAATTTCGGCTTCAACTTCCCCTTCATCGTCCGCTTTGCTCTCATCATCTTCAACATTTTTAACTTCAACAGCATCTTCCTTTTTATCTTTCTGAAATGATATGATTGACATGTGTGTAGGTACACAGGTATTCAAGAAGGGTTATTCTACCTGAGTATTATGAGAATTTGAGTAGATTGATTACATTTTTAAATTTCTTTATTGTTATATATACATAAAATATAGCCTAGTTCAAGCAATATTCTTTGATGCGAACTTTTTGAGCTACAAACAAAACACACTAAAGCATACTGTACATTGCTTTGAGAAGCCACTAGGTCGCAAGTGGATTGTTGATCCTTGAACTTATGGTCACCGTAAAGATGTGGTAAATAGGTTTTCTTGGCATCGCCTTAGTCAAAGACTAAGGCACTACACTACTTTCTCTGGCAAAAAATAGGCGGGAACATGCGGAGCTGATCGCCATCTTCCCGTAGTGGAGACTGAAGAGGCACCGAAAGAAGAACTATGAATTTACAGGGCTACGTATAAAAATCTCTCATCACTTATAGGTGGCCGCGAAGTTGTCGCCAGTGCAGCCTATATAAGCTGGAATGGTGGATGTGGGACAATGAAGGGATGAGTATCATCTTTTTAATTACCTTTGTTGGAACTTTCCATTCCTTCATATGTTTCAACCAAGAAAGTAAAGACTTTAGGTCCTTTCTACCAAGTACTTTGATGTCCAAGCAGCATTCCTTTATTTCCTCTGTAGTTTTAGGGTGTTCTTCTATGCTTTTATCATCAATCACAATCTGTAAAACAATGACAAGTGTTCAGTCAATCAGAAATCACTTAAATAACCATTATAATTTTGCAACATGACGTTGCTTGTTAATTATTGCATTTACTTTGGACGATGTAGTATTTATCTTTAAATTATATTAGGGAATGTTTCAACTGGGCATGGATTATTATTTAGATAAGAAAAGAAAAATATGGAACAAATGATGCGAGAAGACTTGTAAAGGACAATTCCTATGTAAACATCAGTAATCAACTAAGCTAACAAACTCTATAGACAGAACTTGAGATGGGTGATGGGATAGTTTCAACAGTTCAACAGTTAGAGTGATCAACATACAACCAAGTGAGTGGTAGAGCACAGCAGCACTCACTTTTCAGTCTTCAGTTATGGTAGGACAAGTCTTAAGGCTTCATCAGAGATGCTTGGTGGCCTTAGAATGCTGCTGTAATGGCAACCAGCCTATATAAGCAATTGTCCATGTACACTATAGCACATCTTGTCTGTGACAAGTAAACCCAGAGTTTGGAAAATATGGCTGGATGCGGCTTCAAATCTATTGTAATATATTGAAACTACACTACTCTTTATAATTGTTGAATTTATCATACTAGTAGTAGACAGGACTGTTTATGGACAACACATTGGATTACTCAGCTCCTTCACATTCAATTGAAATGCAACAGCCTACTGTGCTAAGCTTATAAGCAAAACAACTATCAAAATATAATTGAACATAAATTCTATCAAGATGTTAATACAAAGAACCATAAAACTCTTTGAATCATGCTATAGTGATCAATATATCATCAACTGTAATGTTGCGCTACCTCATACTTGTCCATACAAAAAAATAAACTTGTCAAATTTAGATAATTTCTTTTTCATATAAGCTACACATAATTTAGTAGGAGTAAAAGTCTTGTTTGTTCCAGTTTTTTATATCACTTTAAAGTTATAAGCATCACAACCAGTCAATTTTTGCTCTGACACTGGATATTTAGTCAATATTTTTCAATAACCATTAACTTTTCTTGTTACAATTTAGAAAGGGAAAAGAGATTTGCCCCGGAACATACTCTCAAAAAATGTACCTATAAATATCACCAGCTGTTACTGTCTCTATCAGTTGGCTAGGGGGTTAGAGATAGCAATATGTTTGCTACTTACAATGCGAAAACAGAGCTTGGTATAGAATCCTCTTAATAGTTTTATACAGTTAAAAGTAGATGGCCAAAAAGTCATCCTTTCAGATGTAAATAACGAAAGAATAAATTTGGACCGCTAATGTAGTGCTACTATAGCTTAGATGGCAATGTGAAAGGACAGTATTCTGTAGTCATAGGTTGAACTGCACTAGTAGGAAATTTTCCCTTACTTTGCCAATTATCTTTATGTATAGTTTTATTTGTCATTATATTACTTTACCTGCGAACATCCCTGAAGCAAATCTATGGGGTCACTATCCTCTTTCAAGAAATCTGTGACCATAACTTTATGATGAGTTGTATAATCATTTTCTTTGTAGCCTTCTGCTTTAGCTTTTTTTTGTTTTTCAGGGTGCAGCAGATTAGTGTACTGTCTCTTACCAATGTCCAAGTCTTCAAATACATGTTTAGAATCCAAGAGCTTGGGGTCAATTGTATCAGGAGCTACATAGCCTTGACACACAACAAATATTTCAGAGGACTCATTACGTGAAGCTTGAGGCTTAGTGGCATGAACCTTCTTGAAAAACTGTTTCAGTACCCACAAAAGCGCATGATAATCTTTAGATCGGAACACTTTAGTGACAAACCATCCCCCTTCTCGGAGGAAATTAGTTGCCAATTTCAAGGCACTAAGAGTAAGACATGTTTGCTGATAAGCATCATGTATCCAATTCAGACCTACATTAGGAGCACCATCATTTAGAACTACATCAGCTTTCCATGTTTTAATTTCCTTCTTTATAGAAGTTTTACATTTCTCTGTGGTAATGTCTTCTGTAAGTCCTATGCACCCCGGCACAGGTTTGATAGGGAACAAGTCAACGCCAATGACGATGCTCGAGACGGGCATGTTCTGGTGAGCCACCTGCATCCATCCTCCCGGTGCGGCACATAGATCGATGCATACTCGAGACTTTTGTAGAAATCCAAACTTTCTGTTGAGCTGGATTAATTTGAAAGCAGCTCGAGAACGATAGCCTAAAACCGAGAATGTCAGTAATAGTTTGTAAAAAATATTGTAGATACATAAATAAGCTACACAACCATGCATATTTTGCACATGTCCATAAAAATAATTACTTACCTGTTTCTTTTGCTAACTGATAATATTTATCCTTTCGCTGTTTCCCTACTTTAGTTTTCTTTCCCATTTTGTGGGATTCTTTTACATTCAATTCAAGTATTTAGTTACTATTTCGATTAATTAGAAAGACTATGTATTCAATTGCAAGCTGGTGGTGTGTTTACATTTTTCACATCTTTTCTGTAATTCTTAAAATTTGAGGTTATAAACGTAGGTTGTGGTAGTCATTTCTTATAATTTTCTTTTTGGCTCCGCATGAACTCTAAATGAGTCAAACGTCTGACTCATTTAGAGAATATGTCGAAAATTTGGTAGACCGTCCACAAAAAATTAAATACGCAATTTTAACTATCAGAAAAAAATACTTATTTAGTGCCCGTGAAGTACGGAAGTGAATTATTTAATATGGATTAAATGAGAACTGACATTTCAAGAATTCGCGCGCATTCGCACACAATTCGTTCCGATTTGCTAACGAGCGTCAGTACTGTCACAGCTAAATTCATCTCGGAACAGCTAAATCCTTACGTGCGAACGTATGTACTGTGAGCCCAAAATGAAACGCTCCCTAAACGGAATGATTGTAAGCTCTGCTCACTGCTCAGTGCTCGTACAATAAAATATAAACTCATACTCATTGCGTACAATTCTATACAAGTCTGTGGACTAAAGCTGATGAACTGACGTGTCTGTTCGTTGTGTTTGTGCATTTACAATACAATTTTGCTAATTTGTAGATATTGCGTCACCAAAAATTTTAAAGTGGCAGATTTCTAGAACGTGCTATATAGTACTTTCGTGAATTTGATCTTATACGATTCCGCAAGTGATCCTACAGCTTAATTTTAAATTCAAGCTCCAGAAGATTCATCAACATGACTCCCAATATTCAGACCTTCATTAACAGTTTTCAAAATAGATTGTAAGTATTTATACAATTTACATTTTCTTTATATCCGTCTTAAATCACATCATGCTGTTGGTAAAGTTCTAGAACTTCTAGTAGTTCTAGTTAGTTTAAAGTTCTAAATCGTTTCTCTTTGTTTTTGTAGGATTTATATCCGCTGCGTGCCAAGGTTGTTTTAATTCAATTTCATTGGACTTCTTTCTTTATTAGGCTAATCGTAAGCAGTCGATAGGTGTGATGCGCATGTTATATTACAGGGAGGCTCCAGTACGACAGCATCTGAAAAATGTTTATGGTACCCTGATGATGACCTGCGTTTCGGCGTCAGTCGGAGTGTACATAGATATGTTTACAAGGTTCCAAGCTGGATTCCTTTCTACCATTGTAGGAGTAGGCCTCATGCTGGCTCTTATTGCTACTCCTGACAATGGCAAGAACACAAAACAACGGCTGGGATATCTTCTTGGATTTGGTCTCACTTCAGGTGAGTATCTATTTTATAAAATATGTACCATATTACTATCCAAAATCTCCAGAAGTTCAAGACTATTTAGGTACATACTAGTAAGCTTAAAGTTATTTGTATAATAGCCATTCCTGGATTGATGTTTTATACTATTATAAAAACACATGTAACATGTCTCTAAAAAGTGCAGAGAAACTAATATCATTTATAGTGATTGCCTTATTTTTGTATTGTCTAAGCTAAGGCATCCAATTAACTATTGGAACTCTTCTTCTTCCACCCACATCCCACCTAGTGTTCATGTTCTAATATTATCTTACTAACCCCATTGGCGTTCAGTTCAAGTTAACTTGAATTAAAGTTGTCTGTTTATGTAATTTTTTATTGTTCATCTCAGGTATGAGTATGGGCCCACTGCTCCAGTATGCTGCATTTATTGAGCCGTCTATTATTATCACTGCTCTCCTCGGTACAACACTGGTATTTGTCTGTTTCTCCATCGCATCTATGCTGGCTGATCGTGGGAGCTGGCTCTTCCTTGGAGGCACCTTGATGACTCTGCTCACATCTATGTCACTGATGACCCTGGCCAACTTGTTCATGCAATCTCATTTCATGTACCAGGTAAGTTGTGTTTTGATAAACATTTCATTTTTCCTCAGAACATTGTAAAAATCATAAAGCAGTCTAACCATCAAATGAGTTTATTTTGAATTGAACAATTGTATGTTCTATGCTGAGTAATATCTTAATCACCACTGTATGTATACAACCTAGAAGCCTTTGTTTTCTCAGGCAAGACACATACATAGATAAACTAATTTGCATTGATTGTGGTCATGAGAAAACTGAAGTTTTTTCGTGACTGACAAATGCAACTTGGTCAAAACATTGAGGTAAATAAATTATAAAATTACTGTTTTTCACATGATCAAGTCCCAATTTATTGATTAACTATGTTAATTATATTAACTATGTCTAATAATTACAGAAGTCAAAAAATTATAACAAGTTGATGTAAACTTGAATAACTTGTATATGTAACATAATGTAACATGCTTTATTTAAGGCGTGTTTGAGATGGACAAGTGGCGTTTTTAGCGGTGTACAACAGAACAAGCGTTCGATTTGGGAATGTGGCAAAAACAATAATTCCCAAATCGAATGAGGCATACACTTTATTTACACAAGAGCTGTCAAGTACAATTCATTTGAATATTCATGAATTAAAAATGTTTCAATACCTATATTATTAGCCTAAATCATAACAAGAATTACATTTTCGTAATGGAAATAGAAAGAAAACATTACACTGGTGCATTATTTCAAGTTTGTTTATCTACTCAAATCAGCTGTAGCTGTCAAAAACGCTTACATAAGACCCAGCCTCGGAGGTGGGTCAAATGTGGCAATGTTCACAGTGGTGTTTTTAACACTTTTTACGCATTTTCAAACAGTTCAAAAGGCCACCTGTGCCAAAACGAAAGCAGCACGTGAGAGTTTTAGGCGTTTGTAACTGTTTCCTAGCCCATCTCGAACGCACAGTTAGAGTGATCTTGGGTACCTACTAATCTTTCGATAACTCTAAGAATGTCTCAACCACATTTCACCTTATTTGTTTCCAGGCTCACCTTTACCTTGGATTGATGCTCATGTGTGGTTTTGTTCTGTATGACACACAACTGATCATTGAGAAGCGCCGTATGGGGAGCAAGGACTTTGTTCAGCATGCTCTGGAGTTGTTCATTGACTTCATTGGGGTTTTCAGGAGATTGGTCATTATCTTGACCCAGAAGGTAAAATCATTGGCTGAGGCAAGTTATTTTTTATTAACAGTTATATATTTTTTTATTTTCAAATATGTAATATATGTATGTTTGTCACTATTTATAAAATAGCTTAAAATACTGCCTGCCAATTTTCAAACAATTCAAATTTCTATCTAGATTACATTGAATTGATAAATCTAATCTGCCAAATAGTGTAAAACCTAGGTTGACAATGTTGCCATTTAAGGAGTAAGCATTTATGTAAAATTTTATAATTTCATCATATCTTAAGTCGATTAATATTGTTTCTAGTAGGTTAACTGTTACAGCTCAAGCAATTAAATAATATTTATTATGCAAGAATTCTTTGGAAAAATTATTTAATGTAAAATTAGTACAACTTCTAAATCTATACACATTGTACAAAACAGGAAGACTCCCTCTGTCTGTTTATTTGCTAACTCCCCATACATAATTCAGTTCTCACCATCATGTACATAGTTCATTCCAGAAGGTTTATACATAGTTCGCACCAGAATGTTAATAAATCAAGTAAATCCTAATTAAAATAATGAAAGCTAACTTAGTATGCAGGGGTGCAAAAGCTGGGCTGATGTTTTAGTTAAGAATATTTTAGTAGTACTAGTTTATTTTTTTTCGATTATGGTTGTCTGGCTGCAAAACATTTACAATAATATTTTTTTTATTCACAATAGACAGGCGTTTGACCACTATCTCACCTGATGTTAAGTGATGATGCGGTCTAAGATCACCGTACCTGTTCACGCCCAGATTGTACCCATGAGGAAACAAGAAAAAACATGTAGAAGTTTGTGTGCCTTTGCTAGTATGTTTAGCACACATCGCTAAAATGGCTGGGCAGATATGAACTTTTGTACATATGCATGTGTAATAACACCTAGGATAAATTTTAAACCAAACCACAAACACTTCCTATGGGATAAAATAATTAGATTTCCACAGATTATTAATTAGAGTAACAGGTAAATTGTAGTCCATGCGGGTGACACTGTGGGTGGGACTCAGCTAGTATAATATAAATAGACAAAACAAATTCTCTCAAAATCTAGGCTCAATCTATTAAACAACGTCATACACGTCTTTATTGTTATATTATAGATATGATGTATATTTATAGCCTCTGTGTGTTCTTATCAGGTTGCCGCGATAGGTAACTGCGCGCTACCTGACGTGACGCAATGTTTATTTACACGAAAGCCACTATACACTAGTATTTAAAAACATTGGGACAGTCAATTAATTAATAATTACATTGATTATTGCAAAAGTAACAAGTAATGCCGAGTAAATTCCACTCAAATCCTAAAAGTCAGCATAGTTTTCAGATCTATATTAATGATAAATTTCCTGTAACTTTAATAATCAGTGTATCCAACAACTGAATTCGAAATGAAAGTTATTGTAAAACTGTCATGATTTATTGATTGTGCAATTCATACAAGTGTCAATCATGGGCACATTCGGATAATAGTATTCCACATAGTCTCTCGTTTTATGAAGCGGAAAGGTAACGAGATGTACCATATATGGTGGGACTTCCAGATTTACAATTTTGTTTTTATTAACTCGTGATTTAATAGGGACTTCTAGTCGTCTGACGACTAGATTTAACTGTTTAATGGTCTTAATATCAATAACTGTATAATATAAATATAAACGTGAGTAAAGCCGGATACCACATATATATAATAATGTGTCAAACTCACGAGAATTTCCCATCAAATACTATAATCCATGACTTGGTGGAAACAAATGTTGTAAATTGTTGTAATGGATAAAATGGTTAAAACCAAGTGGATTGCGTTAAACCATAATATATATTATGGTCATATTCATCATCATCATCATCATCATCTCAGCCATAGGACGTCCACTGCTGGACATAGGCCTCCCCCATTGATTTCCACAAGGACCTGTTGGAAGCGGCCCCCTATGGTCATATTAAATAAGTGCTATTCATAGTTTACAATAACATGTTTCAATTAGACTGTCTGGGTTTTTGCCGAACATTTAAATATCAAAAAGTATGATTTTCACCGACCGTGGCGTAGTCGTCACGAGAAGACGTGTCTTCCCTTGACGACGATTAATGTTATGTGATCGAAACGTCGATGTTAGACAAAATGATGTGCGCAAATAGGCCCGATAAACTACTAAATTAAGTCGGGGGATGAATCATCATTAGTTATGAAACTAATGAATGATGAAATAATAAGGCATAAAAAATAATCCTTATATTTTTATTTACAGGAGGAGCAAGAACGCCGTCGCAAACGTGAATAAACAAACAGTCTGGATATTAACCATTACATATTTATATTATATTAAATACACTTATTGGGAAGTAGGATACTCTATCGATATATTTTAAATTACTTAAACTGTATTATTTTTTGAATTTCGAGTTGAAGTTGATATTTAAATTTCTAGCAATAAAGCGGAACTGATTGGAATATATTGTTTTATTCAAACACATGTCTGACGTTGTACGTACAATCTACATTTTAGCGAGTCATTCTGTTATGTAGTGATGGCATTGAGATATTCATGAGTTATTTACATAAAAACATGATTTAGATGTTTTATTTTAAGTTCCTTTACACATAATATGTCTTATTTCCAGTTACTTGATCAAATAAATTGGCATAAATGAATAAGCAGTGAGACAAGCGACACTTATGTAACATGCTAAAAATTATGACATTTCCACACAATACCCAAATGACGTACATTAATGAACACTTGGCTATACATACATTTACTTTAAATACATTCAGCATCAAATGCGCCGTATAACGTATACCTAAAAACCGTACAATTCCTCCAATAATAAATATACATCGCCATATAATTTACAAATATCACAATCTATTTTTCAAAGGCCTTTTAATACATATAGATAACGTATTTGTGCTTAAAACAATAGTGATAAAATACATACGCTATTGCCTACTGCTCTCGCTATCTCGAGGATGGATCTTGTTTTTATCATACAGTAATATTTTTTTAGCTCTACCAAATTCATTGTTTATCAATATGCTTATCAGATTTGCGACTCCTGACGTACCTTCGCTTTGATTGCTTCTGTTTACATCGGAAGAATCGGTGCCATTAAATTTTCTCATCGGTCCATTTCCACTAGAATCAGGCTGTTCATATTTATTTCCACCATTGTTCATATTAACTTTTTTTGGTATGTTAATCCTACCACAGTTGTGCCTTCTGACGTAACAGGGGCGCAACGAATCTGCTGTGTCACCACTGTTTATCATGTACTCATACGTCGATATACCTAACAGGGAAATATACCCATGAAAACAACAAAGATGTAGCAACGGGCACGTAATTACAAACGCAATCACGCCAAACATAATCAAAAACACTAAAAATGATATAGATGTTCTACAGTAGGAAATATCTGATATGACAGTGCAGTTGACGAAGTTTTGTGCTGCTATACTGAGATGATATCTATCTACGAAAAATAGAGTTATATCTGTAATGCATAAACATAGAGTAAGGGCCGATATCATAAGCGCTGTCAATACACTTGCTATGAAAGCTGCGTAGTTCCTCCGGCCGATGCAAGTGTTCAACCACTTACAGTGATGATCAAAGCGGTCAACGCATTTATTGCAAAGACTGCAATGTTTAGTTTTCTTGCTGCTTGTGTAAATGTTACACAGATGACACCTCCCATCCTCGATGACGTGAGCGTGTATGCTACGATCGAATTCAGGCACATTGGTCACTGTGAGATTTCGAAGCTCCTTCTCACTGGGGTCTATAATGGACGCTGCTCCGTGAGCCAAAATATGAGACACGTAGAGAACGACGTACGCGACGGAAGCTGCCATTTTTAATTCTTCAAATTGTATTTGTATAAGAATCATATAGTTAAATAAGGCAGTCACTGTAAATACGATCCAGCCGGCGACTTGCTGACAGTTAAGTGGAAGCTGAAGGCCGTTAATCCTTCGCTGCAGTCTCGGTGCTTGGTTAACTGCACAGCATTTATCCATTTGTTAAATCACTATTTCAAAAACATTTAGTAAATCCATACAAAAATATTTATCTGTAAGAACATCCGATTTCACTGAGACAACATATCTTTCAACCACACATTCCTTGTTAATTGATAAGTTAATTAGTAACTGTGTAGGTACTAGGTTGATTAGGTATTATTTAATGCGTCTCTACAAAAACCAAAAGCTTAGTCATAGCATCAAAAGTATCGATGTGCTTTATAAGGAAAGCCCAGCCTGTTAATGCGCGCGCATATACCTAGTTCCCCTATCCGACCTGAACATTTACTTTCGTAGTGTAAGGGAGGGAGGTCAGTAAACCTACCTACCGATCTATCCACTGATGACAATGATAGGAAAGTATAATTTGTAAAGGTAATTGAATGGTATCTAATACTTTTGTTAGCTTTGTAATTTGGGACAGAAACAAAGACTCAAAGGCTACCTACATACCGACCAACATCATAACGACAACAAAGTTTCCATGGTGATAAGTAGAGTAGGTATCGTCAACACAACTAGGTAGTCTTTAGGTAGATTAGAAAAGCATAGAAAGTACCTAGTAATAATAAAACATTCAACTTGTATGATAATAAAATATTCATTTATTTTTACAAAAATAAATTAATAAACAATACATACATGATTGTATTAAAATTTTGTACTTGTCAATTAGTCACAGTAACGGGTTCACTAATTATGTCTTGGTTTTGGAATTTTTTGGCCATCTCTCTCCTGGTATGTACAAGTATTCTGTGACCTTTGCAGTCTAGATTTTCGTCAAAACATTTATTTCTACAACATTTTTTGCATAATTGGTAAACACATTTACCTCCCTGAAACAAACATATATAGATCATTACAAAATACAACACCCAGAAAGACAATTGGTTACAAAGTATTGATATTTTGTAATTGTAATCTAAATATCAAACTTAAACTTTTACGAAATTTCGTAATTTATACAAGCAAATTTCTTCCATATCGAAGGTCGATATGGAAGAAATTTATAGAGTATCTGTCTTTACTGATGAATCAAACCTTTGTGTGTAGGTACAATTTAGTTATAATTACATATGTAAACACAGGAAAAAGACCTAGAGGACATTAACAACAAGATGATGCGACCAAGTGTTCAAACAGCTGGCACGACGCGCTAGACACAAGGGAAGCGGCTACGTCGAGTAGGGTCGGGAGCATCACCATGCTCAGCATTGAGCGTTACCGACAGGAGGAGACGCTCATGTCAAACGCTCAAAAAAAGAGCTTGCTGTGAACATATCTATTGTTCATGGTCTATTATTAATCGCATAAAAGTTGCATCGCTTATTTAGGGGCAGAGCATGTTTTCATGGTCTAGACCATTTAAGCATGCACAGAGCAAAGACGGACCCAGCGTGGGGGGGGGGGGGGGGGATCGGATCGGATTTCATGACACTCCCTTACTGAAGCTTCTCCTTACGTCACCTAGACTATGCCCCCCTACTGAGTTCAAAGCTGGATCTGCCCTTGGCACAGAAGCTGCAGATATATATTTATAAACTATATCGGCGCTATTATGAGAAAGAGATTCGCACGACGTTCGTCAAAGTTGGCCCACTTATAGGTACATATTTATAGTTACAACTGAGAACTTATTAGGCGAACCGCGACCGCGTGTCCGCGAGCGTCCCGTGCTCTCCTTGATTGGTGGAATAGATCACCGAATGTGGTCGAAACTAGTCTGAACCCTCTTACTTACTACGCGAGTGATTCCCGCGTTTTATACATTCATAGTGTGTCAAAACCACGTCAGTTTTAATAACAAAAAAATAACTTGTTAAACATTCTATTATCTGTGTATACTTTCGCTCAAATTGTTAACCCCTTTGGGCAATAGTCTGTACGTACATATATATATATATATATATACTAGCTACGCCACGCGGTTTTACCCGCGTGGTCATGATTGATGATGATGAAAAGTAGCCTATATGTATTTTGGGACCTGAAGTATCTACATACCACATTTAAATCCGTCCAGAAGTTTGGGCGTAAAGAGCAACAAACATCCATACAAACTTTCGCATTTATAATATTACAAGAATGCCTGTATAAAAGTACTTACTACCGATTTATAACTGGGTGTTCTTTAGTTATTTTTACCACCGCGTACTACCTACCTAAGATTCCAAGAATATCTAGGACTCGAGACAAGCATCAATGCTCATCAGACAAATGTTTACCTCTGCCAGGATTCGAACCCACGACCCCGGGGACCAGAAAGTCAGACTGACGACTGAGTCACGGCATTCGTCTTTGTAATTAATACTTACCAATGGATTGAGACAGCCATTACTAGAACAAATCTCTCCACTTCTTGGAGTCTGCTGTGAATCAGATTTGGCTGGCCTCCTTGCATACTTTTTTAGTTTTTTCATTTTATTCCTTGATATAGTATTTCCATCAATATCTTCGTAACCTCTTTTGAATTGATTATCTATTTCCTAAAAAGATACTTAGATTATACTTGATGCATATTTCTGAGATTTACTTGATTACCATACGAAATGTATAGATTTGCATCATACATAAATAAATAAAAATTGACTTCATTAAAGGCCAGTTGCTGCGTATACTGTCATAGTGGACCGCATCTAACTAGACCTTGTAGATATCAAGTGGAGATGTATGTCCAGCGTCCTAAGATACTATTGAAACAACGATGAAGTGAAGTGATATGAGGTTATTGTGTACACCTGTATGACTCCTATTTATATAAATACCTGATTCTTACTGAGCATTTCCATCTTTAGAGTGTAATTCTCTGGAGACATTCTGACATAAGGCTGACATACCCATGGAGGTAGTAGCAAATTGTATTGCTGCCTAGTTATATTCTCATCATTTTCGAAATGTTGCTCTCCTTCATGATATGGTAAATATTTGTCTTTCACATTTGCACATACTTTATTAAAATCATCGAGATTTTGCGCTGTTGCTAGTATTTGACGGTCATTGTTGTTTTCAGCAAAAGTGAATCTGAAATATATCAACATGTTGATTGAAATTAGTACTTATGAATAAGCTAAATATGTTCTAAACATGCTAACCGTCGCAGTTTCGCATACGTTTGAAATCCAAACGAAACAATCATAGTTCTCAGAATGACATATAGGTGTCAAGAACAGGGTCTCGATTCAGAACTTTTCATAACTAACCGAATCTATTTGGTTCTGGATTTATCCCGAGATACAAAATTTCTATAAAACTATTTAATGGCGAGTTCACTTATATTAGGTAATTATTTAATTACCTAATAGAATATAGGAGGCTAGAAAATTCCATTAGCTGGTAATATATGCAATATAATAATAAAAACTAATTATAGAATGTGTGAACAATATTGAATCGAATCAATTCGATTAGTTATCGATTGTTCTAAGAGAGCCCCTATTACAGTTTTCAATTATCTTGTTGTTGAGGGGGGAGGGGGTCAAGCCAAACCTCACCCAATCTCATGTGGAGGAAAGGGTGGTCTCGACAAATATCAGGTAGTTTTTACTGCAAGAAATATTGTAGTTTTGAGTTAAGTTTAGAGATTTGTACTTAATTTAAATACATAGAACTAGGTTAAAAAGTACAAATATCTTTTATGTGATTCTATACTAGTACATTCTTAATAATCTTTTAAATTAGTTACTAGTTCTAATAATAAAAATATAAGCAAATACATATTTTTTAAATAAAATTAACACAATGAAGCATTTATTATCAAAAATCTAGCGTGAGATGGATAGGAAAAGGGTCCAGCCACATCTCACAACACCTCACTATGAACTGGGGGCTCAAAAAATCGCCAAAATTACCTTACGTAATATATGGACGCCCCTAATTGGAACAATGAATTTGGAGAATACCCCTTACCATCTAATAACAAAATCTATTATATATTAATACTATTGATCCACCCCAGTTTTGAACAAGTACCACAAACCCAAATCTCACATATATATTGTTTACTTTTATAGATCTACCAGATAGATGATGTACGGAGTATTACAGACTTGCCAAAAAAAATTGATGTTACCCATATGAAACACCACAAAAAACCTTTCTTTGGTACGTAAACTTATGTACTTATTTGAAATAATTCACAGAAGGTGTAATACCATTGTGAGTATAACAACTAACATAAGATATATCAGCTACAGTCGCGATTCATCAGATAGTTTGTGAATCGTATCGAGATGGCGGCGTCACTCCCGTGACATAGTATCTATAGAACACCTATTAATTATAAATAAAGAAACCGAAAACTGATACAACATATTATATCATATCAGTTTTCCGCTTGAGCTTCATGTGAAGGTAACATGTTATCTGGCTGACTAGCTCCCTCAAATTGGTAAAACAGTCACCCATACGGTGTGTCCTGGCTGTCCTTGAGAGGCAGTTATCATTCTAGGCCGAGCCTGATTATACCTTTGCCCACATCATAACTGACCATCAAGTGAGATAGTGGTTAAACAAAACCTCGCAAGGGTAGCTTGTTGCTTATATTATTTACAGCTATATCTACTTACATTTTATGGAATATCTTGAACAAATGCCCCCTTATATAAGAGGTAGGACAAGGATATTTTTCACATAATTCTAAATACTCCTCTGCCACTTCCCAAGTGACAGGATTTATACCCTTGAATATAGCAGGATTGGTCAAGTTACCTTCAGCACTCATAACACCATCAACATTAGTGTACTCTATACATCTGTGCACATCTTCTAAGCATTGAATGTTGCCATTTGCAAACATTGGAACAGACACTGCTTCTCTGCAATCACAAATAGGTATATGGTACTATATTATTTGTGTGTTCATAAGCAATCTAATTAATAATTAATAAAAGAGAAATTGTGGTTAGCTAATACGTATTTAAATATATTATCTACACTAATATTATAAAGAGAAAAGATTTGTATTTTTGTATGTTTGTAATTAATAAACTCAAAAACCAAAGAACCGATATCAGAAATTCTTTCACCATTAATTGTAAGACCAAATATCACTAGTGGTGCATATTTTAAGCCCCATCCAAAAACCCTTCCTCACTTTATGTTTTGTTCTATTCATTTGGTTCCTTCTCAAATACTGTCTAGAAAATTTTATTGTTTCATATATTTCTTGCATTTACCTCAAAAACCATGACAAAGCTCACAAACAGAAATCTTATATGGGCTGTAAAACAGGTTGACGGGAGAAGCATGCTATTATGTCAGGACAATGTTTAGGAGACAAATATACTTGGAATGCTCCACGGCTGCCTAGTCCTCATACTCATAAGTAACCTGTTTCAGTAAATATGAACTATAATTCTGTAATGAACACATTATAAAACCTATGAGGAAAGAGTAATCCCAAATTACTTGCCCTTATTTTAGCTCTTTTATTACAGTGTGATATTTGATAGGAATAAATAGCATTTTTGTTAGGACAAAAAAGTTACATGGACAAAAAAGGTTTTAGATCTTTAAATTTATGACTAACGAAATAGTGTGTAGACTCGTCATGTTACTCGAAAAATTCAGATAAACTCATTATTGTAAAGAATAGAGCAGTAGTGAGAGTACTTAGTAGATGATAGTAACATAATAGCATACCGAACAGCTTTGATATGTTCCCAACTTGCTACACCAGTGAGGGGTCCCTTTTGTTCTCTAGTCCTTCCATGTACAGTGAGCAACTTACACCCAGCTTTCTGAAGCATTAAGGCATAGTCCACTGACCTTTCTACGGACTCAAATACTCGCACTTTACAAGTGATTGGTATTGATACTGCTGCTGTCATGGCAATCACTGAAAAACAATAGCAATTATGGTTATGTTATTCAGTTGTTTGACAACTGGATTGCATAGCATGATATACTTATAAAAAGAAGTCTAAAACTAAAGACTTATCTTTATAAACATGCTCCCATGATAACAAACTGCAAGGCATTAGAAAATAGAATATCATAGCATTATTAAGATAAGGGACACTTTAGATTCCATAAAATATGTTGTCATGACAGGCAATGGGAATAGGATTGGTTTCTATTAAAAAGGAGTTCTAAGAAAACCTTCATATCTGATTGATGTCTGTAGTATTCCTACATGTCTTATTAAAATTTTGATTTTATTAGATACTATGTTGTGCTACTGTAATAAGACTCAAGTCATAAACTACTAAATAATGTATATTTTAGTATCCCACACACCTCAACAATTGATTGATTGACAATAATAACTTGATAATACTATTTTTAATTGATAATAATATTGAATGTCTGGAATCAAGGTGGTATTCATTGTCATTGCACCATAATATTCAATATTAATTTAGGTGTATGGGCCCTCCTAACTAAAATATATATTTATGTTATGATGGCTTATTAAAATGTATTTTAGAATTAGATTAACAGACAATTTGGTTCACACATTGGACACAGTTATTAAATTCAACAACCTATTTTTTGTAACAACTCCCATTCATCTTGAAGAAAAGATCCATAATGCCCTCTTTTTGCAATAGATTGTGGACATCCAAGATTAATATCTATGGCATCACATTGATTTTCCACTAGTTTTGCTGCTGCAGCCATTATGTCTGGATCATTACCACAGAACTGTAAGAAAAGATTATCAAGTTATGTAGGTTACGGACATAAATAAAACTGGTCAACATGACTTTTTGTCATTAAACCAATCATACTTTTCGGTATCTTTTAGGTTTAAAATTTTATTCTTTTCTATTACATTGAAATATCTAAATGTACATTTGTTGTATATTTGGTACATATTATATTTTTGGCCTCATTTTTTGAGAATATATCGAAAAAAAAGTAAAATGGTATTGTAACTGATATTGTTGAAAAACAAATTTTTTTTCAGATGTATTTTAACAAATGAAATGCAGGCAAATATGTTTACATGAGGTAGATGTCGCACAAGCGCGCGGAAACTGAGGCGGTAAAATTAAGTCAATTGTAGTAATTTAGATTACGACGCGTATTTCAAGCGCAAGTCTAAACATATAGCTATCCTTTTCTATATTATTTGTACCGTATTATCTGTCGCAGTAAGCATGTTTATGTCGTAAAGGAACAACATCTGAGCACCGCGCAGTATGAATATACGTCATCTTTAGTAAAACATCATTACATGCAGGACAAAAAAGCGTTGTTTACTAAAATATTCAAATAATTGTACCTGGACAATCAAAGGACGATCCTGTTCGCAGGTAGTGAAACTATCTTTCCTGTATTTAGGATCTTTGGTGAAAACATTGCTGTGAAACATTGGTGTGTAACACAACTGAGCTCCATGCTGCCTACATAAAAGCCGCCAAGCAAGTTCACTAGCATCTACCATAGGTGCAACCACATATCGTGGGCTACCAATATTTTTAAACCATTCATGGGACATTTCACCACAGAAATTATTTTCTAATTCAAACAACCTTATAGAGTGTGTATAATTGCCGGCCATGGAATTGGCGCCCTGATAAATACCGACCCAATAAATACCACCCAGATAATTCATGACCATGTACGTCGGTTATCAGGTCGGTATTTCACTGGCTGCGCAGTACTTGGCTGCGTATTCCACCCTGGCAGCGATTTGGTTCGGCACGTATTTCCCGACCCAATAAAGCGCGGCCGATAAATGCCACCCAGATAATTCGCGACCACCTCCTATTGGTTGATATACGTTACGCTTATTGGTTTAAAATGATTCTTAAATCGATGCTATTGGTGGATATATTTTCTAAATTGTAAGGCTTTGCTCATCATGCGATAGTCAAAAACCCTGTCTAGCTCAATGCCGCCAATCTGGCAAATCAAACTAAACACGGTAACACGGATCGCGAAATATGTTATCTTTAGTGAGTCTGTGGCTAGAGTTTAACGCTATTATCTGTGTTGGTAGTACATCAACACTGAACAATATATTTGATTGTTTTGTTTATTTGTTTGCAGAGAATAGGCTAAGAAATTACTGAACCGATTTGAAAAATTCTCTCATTGTTAAAATAGTAATCCCCCATCTCCTCCCGTGGGTGCCGTAAGAGTCGGCTAAGGGATCATGTACCAGGAGGTGGGCAGCAGCGCCTTCTGAAGATAGGAATCCATACTGTGCTCGCCAACCCGCCTGCCAAGCGTGGCGAGTATTGGTAATCCCCTCCCCCCCTATATGGGGAGGCATATGTCCAGCTGTGGACGTCCTATTGCTGCGACGAATGAATGAATCAATCTCTACCCGTGGTTGCGGTAAAAATGTGCTAAGGGATCACGTACCAGAAGCACCTTCTGAGGATTAAAAAATCGTACTGCGATCGCCAACCTGCGACATCATAACACTTGTGGTGTGGTTAATTTTTTGGAGTATTCGAATATAGTGCTCACAGTGAATTCGCCCGGTTTAAAATGAACCGGGGAAAACCGACAGTTATATACACGCTACCAAACACAAACCGCAAATTGTACGCTTTAGTGTGCTAATGTCAGAGAAATCAGCTGATTGTAAATTATTGCTAAATTTAAGTACCTAAGTATTCTGATAAAATATGAAATGATTTATGTTTAAATCGCGAATTGAAACTTATCAAAACACTGCGTAAATATCTATTCCCTGAACATTAAAAGTTGTACACTTTGTTTTGATACAACACCATCAAATGTTATATATCAATTGAATTTGACGTTAGCACACACGCTGCACTACCTCGTTATCTTGAACATCGTATTCACGCTACAACAATGCTACAAATGACGTCACACCACAAACATGTACGGAGATTGTCGTATTTTGAACCGCCTTGTAGCGTGAATAAATCGAATATAGTGAATAATAATCTGTATTTTAAATCACAGCACTGGCTTCTATATCCTCGTGAGTGATCTTATGCCTACGCTGCCTTCGGGTGCAAAAATCTGGTAACATGTTCATACATGCTGAATAATAACATGATACCTATGGGAAAATAATGCAAGCATGACCCTTGGATTCTGGATCCTTGTCATTTAGCATCATGTAGGTATATAGTTTGTGATCCTTGTGAGTTAGTGACACTGCCTCCGGGAGTGTGACATCTGGACTCTATTTTTATATATATAATTATACTGTACGTGTGTATGTCACTGAACTCCTCTTTTATATAGTATTATAAATTTTGCCATGCTCACATCCCATAAATACCCCATTGATGTGCCACAGATGGGAGTGTGGCATAGCTTCAGTGTGAATTTTCATTGAGTATAGTTTAAGGCATTTCTGAATTCTCTAAGCCTGGAATACACTGCAATCTTGTAAGTAATGGCAAGTGGGAATCAATAGGTATGTTTCCTGGTACCATAAGAGTAACAACTAATTTTAGGTTATTTTTCTTATCATAGCCTGGCTCTCTGAAGTGTGATCAAAACATACAAGGAGGATTACGGAAAAATCAAAACACCAGTAAGGTACCTAGACATTCTTGTCTTAGCCCAGGAGTTTTTTGTTATTATCCAGGATACCACAAAGAAATTAAATAGAATTCAGAATAGCTCCACTATTTTGTATTTCAAAGAAAAAATGGAGAATCTATTTCAAGCCAATAATTTGACAGTATTTTTTCTGTGGTTTTCTAAAATATATTTACCATGGTTGCCTTATGCACATCATCATCATCAACTCAGCCATAGGACGTCCAGCTGGACATATGCCTCCCCCATTGATTTCCACAAGGACGGGCTTGAAGCATGTCATTTTATTTTCACACATAATATACCCTAACACTAGCAAGACCCTCTTTCACAAAGTTAGCATTACATTGAAAATAAATATTTTTAACTGAAGTTAATTAAAGTGTCGTTTCACTGAAAAAATAAACTTTTAGCCATCTACAAGATTCAAAGAATAATGGTGTTCGCATCCAAAATGAGAGCTGGATCTGACATTGAACAGGATCAGTCTTCAGAAGATAAATTTAAGTTATGCCGTCGAAATCCAAGCTATTATACTTTACTCCCATCATCATTTGAAAATCTTCATTTGCTGTTGGATGACGATGAAGTTATCGAATTTATCGATAAGATTTCAGCCCATGAATACTTTGTACAGGTTATCTATTTTCACTAGGCAGCTGTAGACTTCGATCTACTAGCTTATTTTACTTAGCATACTTTATTAGCTTTGTGCATATCATGTGGACTCTGATACATACTGATTCAAATGCATGATCGCTATGTGTCAAGATAGAGGCCTGAACACCTTGTATGTTTGTTTGGCGATACCTCGATTGCCTGAACTCATCTTCATGAAATTTGGCAAAAAGATGGTTTAAACTAAAAGAATTTACGTGTTCTTAGATGAGCTAAATTGGTTGTGGCGTTGTTGAGATATAGAATATTAACTGTGAGCGAAAAATTTCAGTTGCAAAAATGGTCAAATAGTACATCAAATGATTAATAAGGATAAGGATTTAATGATATCCAGTTCGGGACAAACTACTAGTTTATTAAAACTTGATTATTCAGATTTTTTAATACAACTATTTTTTATTCAATAAACACAATCTTGTCATTAATACAGGGCGTCCGGGCGGGCTGTAATTTTTAGTTTAGTTGTCCGGTAAGTAATAAAACTACTGAATTGTCCGGGTTTTAAGCTCCAAAATCCGGGTTTTTCACATATCTAGTCCTGGTAGGCAGATTTTAGAGATGGCAGGACCACTTCTAATGTACATTGCACACACATGTGAAATGAGACTGGCGGGCGAAGTGCCTTGGTAGATACACGTTTTTTCAAAAAAATCTATTACATCAGTTTTATTTCGAATTAGGTGTACATTAACTCATACACACGAAAATAATAAAAGTACTTACTTAAATAAAAAATCGTCCACAATTTTTTTATTTTGCCAAGTTAGGGGTTAAATGGGGTATTAAAACAATTGTTTAACATTATTCTTGTATTCATATCATTATCATCGCCGTTACGTTAAAATTTCAAGAACAGAGTTAAGTAAAGTTATTGATAAATATAATCACCAGACATAATAGTTCAATATACATTGCATTAATTGATAGGCAAAGAAGATCGGCGATGTGAGTACCCTCTGGTTATACAACCACTGTATATGAAACTATGCTCAAATTATATGCGACATAATATTCATGAAAGCCTTCGTTGTACGGAAGGCCCTCAGCTATAGCGATGGCTTGCACCTCCGCCAGGGCGGATGCGACACGCGCCACCGGCATTAGCGCCAGCGCGGCGTACAGCTGCACCAGCCTCCACCCCGACGAGTTGCGCCTCACCTGGACATATCATCAAACTCAAAACATTATACTTAACCCACTTACCTATCTATATCTACTGATAATAAAGGAATAGAAGCCAAAAAGTCTGCACATGAAAGATAAATAAGTAAGTACCTAAATAAATAAAATACAATCAATAATTCATCATCATCATCACATCTGCCATAGGACATCCACTGCTGGACATATGCCTCCCCCTCCCGGTTGGAACCGGCACGCATCCAGCCCCTTCCTGCAATCAGGTCGTCTGTCCACCTTGTCGCTGTATGTTCAAAGATGCGCTTGCCTGGTCCGTGGTCTCCACACGAGAACCTTTCGACCCCAACGGCCATTGGTTCTCCGAGATATGTGCCCTGCCCACTGCAACATTAACTTGCTAATCCGCTGGGCTTATGACTTTAAAACTTTAGTTCTTCTATGGATCACCTCATTTCTGATTTGATCTCGTAAGGAAACCTCGAGCGTAGCCCTCTCCAAAGCTCCTTGTGCAACTCTGAGCTTGTTTACAAGGCCCATAGTAAGAGACCACGTTTCGGTTCCATATGTCATCACATCACATACAGTGTGTGTTACCAGTGATGACTGTCTTCAGGCTTTGTGAAAACTCTTAGAACTTGAAAGCTATATCGAGTCGAAAGCGCAATTGGCTGCCAAGAAGTTAGGCATATTAGCCAAGGTAAGACAGTAACTACTTCACACCAGGGCAGCTGCTCAGGTTATATCAGGCACAAGTCCGTTTGGGCATGGAGTATCTAGTTGATGATTTAGACTCTATAGAAAGGCAAACCAAAAAACTCATTGGTAGCGACTCTCTGCGGTCGAACATAGACTCCAGATCCTTGCACACCGGTGTAGTTGCTTGTCTATCGGTTTTCTATCGGATACATTTCGGCGAATGTGCACTGGAATTACACTATTTAATTTCATCATCTCCATTCTATCATCGGTCAACCAGACGTACGACTATGCGCCACGTCGTCACTTAACATCAGGTGAGACAGCGGTCAAACGTAAGCTAATTTACCTAAAAAAAAAGTCAGTCAGTAGCTAGTCTAGCTACGTCAGTAGAAGCCTAGGTTCATGTAGGGAAGGTACTTACGTATAATATAAGTAACGTATAAGCAGTCCGCTCCGGCTTCGCACGGGTAAAAAATTCGAAAACTAAAAATAATACGGATGTCTAATTTTTCTCAAAATATAATATAGCCTATGTTACTCAGAGTGAATGTAGCTTTCCAATGGTGAAAGAGTTTTTAAAATCGGTCAAGTACTTTGTGAGCCAATTCGTTACAAACATACTTACATACAAATCTTTCCTCTTTATAATATTAGTAAGACATTAATATAAAATTAGTATGGAGGTCAAATCAAATTTTACAATCAGCGAAAATTAGAAAACAAAGTAGGTTACTATACTCACTCCGATATTAAATTGCCTCGCTCATCTTAACAGCGCTTGAACATAGTGAAAAAGGCAACCTTGCACCCTCGCTCCGGTGACGGACTCGAGCGCGGCTTGAAGGGCCGGCTCGAAATCAGTGCCATGATAGGGTGGAAGGCGTAACCTTCGATTGTACAGTGGATGGTTAGGATTTGTATCCCTGCCGGCATGGTTAGGAAAGTGCCATCTACAAATACAGCCTGGCTTTCGCGGAGGCACTCCCCGAATCCAGGCATGACCACAATAACGGCAGAAGCGCTGCCCGCGGAGACCGTTGCTAGTAGCATGCCGCTATGTTGCGCGTGCTCCGCGACCGATGCCCCGTATTCAGCTATTGAAGTCGGCACGGCGTAGGCTCCTCCTCCACTTTCACATCGAAGGTGTTACTGTATTACTTTATACGGAAGTAATTTAATCGATCCCGTAAGTAGCAAAGGGTCAAAAAAATGGAAGCGACTTCAAAACTCAATAGTGTGAATTTTTATTTTATTTATACCGTATAGATCTAGCGTTTGACCACTATCTTACTTGATGGTCAGTGACGATGTGGTCGAAGATGTTAATGATTATTACGCTAGACCTAGAATGCTCACTGGCTCTCAAAGATTGCTGTTAAACACACTATGTGTTTGGTGACAGTTTTTCAAACTTGAGGGCGGTAGCTAGACAGGCGGATACTCGAAAGTAACCTAGGTACCACCATGCTGGGAATTTGATAACGGTGTTATCTTCACTATTTTTATTTATTGCACTCTCCTTTAAAGCTGTGAACATCTTGTTCCTGAAAAAAAAACATCTCCTAAATATATGACGGTCGCCGTGGCGCAGTGGTCAGTGTCAGTGACTTGACGTCTGTGTCACCGGGACCCTGGGTTCGAATCCCGGCAAGGGCAAACATTTGTGCGATGAGTATAGGTGTTTGTCCCGGGTCTTGGGTGTTTGTGTGTTGTGATTGTGTGTGTCCATGCCTCCTGCGACACAGGGAATCCTAGTGCGGGGGTCTGAGTGTGAAAAATAAATAAATAAAATATATAACTCAAAGGTGACTGACTTACTACTGGCTGGCTACTATGCCGTTCCCTAGGAAAGGCTTTTGAGATTTCCCCTAAGAAAGTTTGGTTCCCGTGGGATAATTGAAGTAGCGGCAAAACCGTAATCCACGCAGGTGAAACCGCGGGGCACAGCTAGTTTAAGTATAATATCCTTCACTATCATTCACTCCTTCAATTATAATCCTTTAATGTGGCCAGAACCAATTTTTATTTATAAATCCTTTGTTTTAATTTTATTGTCAAACTAGCTACAGTAGAATCCCGATTACCTGAACTTCGGTTATCCGAATATACGAATTACTTACAATACATAGATATTAGACGGCGCAGTGAGACGTGTCTAGCCTGCGACGCGGCGAGGTGTAGATACTTCGGCTCACATTAAAATTTGTTTGCGTTTGTGTTTGTTATAGTTAAATGTTATTTGATAGCGTTCAACGGTTCAACGATTGTCTTTTATGTTTGTTTATGTTTTGTGTTAGAAATCTATTAGGTATGTCTATGTGAATAAGACTAGGTCTAGTGTTGTCTCAGACAAAGTTATTGCGTAGAAACTTTTATGATATCAGATATCAAAGCGAATTCTGATTCCATATTAAAATTCATCTGCAGGCTAGAGAGAGTAAACATATTAAGTCTGTCAGTTCTGAAGTAGCCGCAAGTACTAGACAGACGATGCCAAAGATGGTCACTGACTCACTGTATACCTTTTCTACGTCATGTGACATCTTGACTAAAATTATTATAGCCGTTTTGAAATAATAGTGTCTTTAAGAATAAATAAGTCTGCCAAGCCATATCTGACCGGAAGTCCTTTAAAAGTGCTTTTTAACCGACTTCAAAAAAAGGAGGAGGTTCTCAATTCGACCCGTATTATTTTATATTTTTTTTTATTTGTGTTTGTTACCGCATAACTTCTGACTATGTGAATCTATTTTGATCGTTCCCATTCAAATTTCATCAAAATAGGACGAGCACTTTTTGAGTTACAAGTCAAAAACTGAAAATTGCGTGCTTATACTACACGATATTATACCGCATCACTTCCAACTGGGTAAACCGTTTTTGATCGTTCTTTTTTTTGAAAGCTGGTGCTTCCCGTGTAGTCCCATTTACATTTCATCAAAATCGAACCAGCACTTTTTGAGTTACAAGTCAAAACTGAAAAATGCTTGCTTATACTACACGATATTATAGTAGCGGGTGAAGACATCGGTAAACATACCTACACCACAATAACAATTGATCCCATGGGTAACAAAGGTCACTAAAAAGAGTGAAAAAAAAATTTTTACCAAAAAATGGAACCGACTTCAACACTCAAAAGTATGAAATAATTTTTCGAAGTCGGTACCATGAGCACAATATTTTGATATCAGTTACTTTTGAACTATCATGGTACCGACTTCAACAAGTTATTTCATACTTTTGAGTGTTGAAGTCGGTTCTAATTTTTTGGTAAAAATTTTTTTTTAACTGGTAGGTAGCAGTGAACAAATCAAGAGTCTCTGAATCTTTATCTCAGAAAAAGATGTGACCCATTACGTCAAAGATTAATTACTTACAAGTTATTTCGTAATAAAATTTTAAATTACAAAGGTATTATGTACCTAAGTCAGCTCATAAGTAGGTATGTATTATGTACCGTACATGTATAATACCGTATTGTCTAAATGAATTTGTAAAACCCTATACATATAAAACAAAAATCACTAAAATATTATTATTGGTTGATTAGACTTTGCAATCAATTATCCGAATTTTCGATTATACAGAATAGTTTTATTTGATTCGGATAATCAGGGTTCTGCCATAAGTACTTACATATCATAAATAGCAGTATTAAGTAGTTACATATTTATAGTAGGTAGGTACCTATGTATCTACCCTACTGGCACTGGTGGGCACCAAGCGTTATGTTTGTACCTACATTGGTAGGCCTGTAGATACATCAAAATATAGCATTAGGTCCATTGACCATAATAAATCATAGCTTTGACCACAAACTCACCTGTTAATTATATTAGTTCTGTTCTGATGGTCATGGTAGGTAAGTGATGCTGATAATGTGTAGGTGATAATAAAAAAAGTGAACTGGCTCTGAAGAACTTGTAGGTATATACCTACATAGTAGGTAGGTATACCTATGTACTACTTAGGTACCTACCTACTAAACTAAACTTCCTGTACTTACACTACATCATACTTACACATATCTATAGTTAAAATATTCACTTACAGATTTTGAACCCACGGTGTAGCATCGTGGTCATGGAAATTTAAAACGGGACTCGGCTGCCCATTTATCAATGTCTATTTTGCTGGACACCTGTTGCTATGACATTTCAATGTCATGGATGATCCTCTAGTTCTGGCCACTACATAATAGTGGTCATCACGAGAGAATCATCTAGTATTACCTAGGAACTTCTCAATTTTAGTAATATTTGACATTTTAACTGCACTCGCTCTGTGGTCCATCGACTGACTGAATGTGATTATTACAGTCGCACCAGGGTCGCGGCCGCCGCCCCTGTGTGTTAAGTGTGCGGCGCAAAAGCTTATAGGAACAGCTAGCTCACTCCATCGTTACACTTTATAATTGCGTATCGCACAATATACCTTAGATTTCTATAGATATACATCCAAAATAGGGCGATTAAGGCAACGCGTCAGTGTGGGTGCTAGCCACACTGACGCGTTGCCTTAATCGCCTTCACGGCGTGATCGCGGCGGCCGTCAAGGACGTACAGTACGCCCGGAGTTGTTCGTAAAAATGGATACTGATAAAAAACGAAGATATTGCCGAGTTTATGGGTGTTTCAAACATTCAAAAAAGGATCCCAAACTGTCATATATCTCAATACCCATAAATAAAGATGGTATGAAGCAGGTGTGCGTAGCGTTTAGGCAAGTAACGCAGTCGCTCTCGCAGGGTGGGCCGGCTACTCTATATAAGCTGTGGCGGCGCATACAGGCGTCAAGACAAAACGGCGCCGCCATCGAAATTATTTTTGTTACACTTACATAACAACATATTAATTGTAGTGGAGTATCGATAAGTAAGTAGGTACACTAGCAAATGCGATCTTTTAATGACTGAACATTACGACATTTACGACGCGTAACGAATGACTCAGATTTCAAAAATATCCAACTTATCTTAGAGAGAAGATCGAATATGAAATAATTTACATACGCGTTAACCAAATTCAACATTTTATTTTAAACTTATGTCAAATGAATAACTATCTTCCAAGAATACTGGATTGTAATTCTGACGCACGTAGGGTAACTTTGTAGATATTATAATAAGATTTTAAATATTAATACAGAAACTAGAAAGTTAGAAATAAGGGAGCATTTCCTAGCTTTCTGTCCAATTATCGATACAACTGGCGCTGGATTAACGTCATTTACCTATAATACAAAAACAAGACAAATTTAATTTTTGAGGGGGACAGGGGCTATAATATTGTTTTTTTTTATTGGGAATAGCCAGGCGTTTGACCACTATCTCACCTGATGTTAAGTGATGATGCGGTCTATGATGGAGCACGCCTGCCTAGAAGATACCTATTCACTCGCGACTTGAAGATACAAATAGATATTGGATATATATGGATCAAATATGCACGGAAAGAATAGTCTTAAAAAATTGCTGGATCTAAATCCTCGCGCTTTCTATGTACCGTGCTCTAGCCATATCTTTATATATATATATATAATTTTACTGTACGAGTGTTTGTCACTGAACTCCTAACGGCTGGACCGATTTGAATAATTTTTTATGTGTGCGTTTGTGTAGCGCCACAAAAAACAAACACCTTGAGCTGCATACAGGACAACGTCTGTCGGGACCGCTAGTTTTTAATATAGAATAAAGAATAGTAGGTAAACGATGCTGCCAATCTCAATCATCATACGACTGGATTTTTTGGTATTGTGCAAGAATTATATAAATATTTTTCGTCCTCTACCAAAAGATGGGATTTAGAAAAAAATTAGTAATAAATCTGATCTTACAACCATTGGCTGAAACAAGATGGTCAAGCAGAATAGATGCTATCAAACCGCTGTTTACAAATCGAATACTTAATCAAATTGACGTGTTTAATTAGGGTTCCGTACCCTAAAGAGAAAAAAACGGACCCATATAGGATCACTTTGTTGTCGTCTGTCTGTCTATCATATAATAAAACTGTAGTGGTTGAATTTCTGTACAATGAAATGAAATGCTAAAAACCGAGACAGGGGGATGTAAGAAGTGAAATAGAACTTATTAAGATTTGTATTCATTCTCTGTTTATCTGTCTGTTTGTATGGGCTAATCACCGAAACAACTTGACCGATTTAAATTAAATTTTGTTTGGTGGCAGCTTATATCCCTGATCAACATATAGAATAGGTACTTTTGATCCCGGTAAACTAAAGAGTGGCGAGTATTGGCAAATCCCCCTATATGGGGCAGGCTTATGTCCAGCAGTGAACGTCCTATGGCTGCAATGATGAAAACTAAAGAATTCTTGTGGGATAATTAAAAAACTGTAATTAATTAAACAGCTTTGTATACAATAACTTATGAACTTAATTAATTTAGTAAAATTTGGTATGCCGATACCTTATGTTAAACAAGCGGGTTAAACAATGTATATCTATACATTTATAATAAAACTGTAGAGATCGAATTTCTGTACAATAAAAAAAATGTTAAAACCGGAGTCAGGGATAAGATAAGGTAAGAAGTGAAATAGAACTAATTTAGATTTTTTAAATTGTTTTGTTTCTCTGATTGTTTATAGAGGGTAATCTCCGAAACTAGTTGAATGTCGTCTTTTTTTAAGAAGCATTATAAGGTACTACTACTACTAGCTGCGCCCCACGGTTTTACTCGCGTGGTGATGATTGATGTTGATGATGATGAAAAGTAGCCTATTTGTTATTCCAGGGCCTGAAGTATGTACATACCAAATTTCATCCAAATCTAGCTGCGCCTCGTGGTTTTACCTGCGTGGTGATGATTGATGATGATGATGATGAAAAGTAGCCTATGTGTTATTCAAGAACCTGAAGTATCTTCATACCATATTTCATCCAAATCTAAGTGCGCCTCGTGGTTTTACCTACGTGGTGATGATTGATGATGATGCTGATGAAAAGTAGCCTATGTGTTATTCCGGGACCTGAAGTATATCTACATACCAAAATTCATCCAAATCCGTCCAGCCGTTTGAGCGTGATTTTTTTTTAAATTTCTTTTCTTGTGTAAATGCGTATTGTTTTATTCCTTTTAATACTTATTTTCAAAATTTAAACCACATTTAATGTTAAAATTAACTATTGACAAAGTTTGTTTACAAAACAATTTTATGACAATATATTTAAACTTTTGCTAAGACACACAAAAAAAAATTTCGACATTGCAAAACGACAAGAAGATGAATAGAATCAAACTCTTCATTTAGGAGAATATCTTCATAATAAATCAAATCTTTTTTAGAAACCCTAACTTAGTAGTTTTAATATACTTTGCAAGAACACATTTAATGGCTCTGACAAACGTTATTTACTTTACATGCCTACTAAATCTACAAAAAATTACAAGAAAAAGATTTTTTTTACTTTTTCATATCTTAAAAAATGGCTGAGGGGTATTATGTTATATTACATTAACAACATGCTATGCGGAACTTAAGTTCAAATTAATTGAAGGAAAAAATTGTGTGACTTGAACCCCAGAGTACAGAATACCGTCCAGTCGCTTTGTCCATCTAACTAAGCTATAGCAGTCCCTGCAATAGCGTCCGAACTTCTTCAGTCCCTTAACGTCTGAGGGGATCCCAGACAGCGAATCTGTCTACGGAGGGATTGCTATTCTTAGCGCCATCTACTTTAAATAGTATGAACTATTATTAGGACTGATAGACCAACATTACTGTTGATATCGTATCAAGTGAAGGCACCCTATTCTTATTCTAAGAGTTTTATGGTGTATTGAATTTACAACATGCTAGGTGGAATAACTTATGTTAAAATAATTTTATTATTTGACGGAAAAAATTCCATCCATAATCGATTGCACGAAGCCGAAAGTGACGATTTATTCAAGTTAAAGTGGCAGTGGGTAGAGCATATACATGCATACATTATTATGGCACGTGGCCACGCACCAGTAAACGGTTATGATTTTATTATACACCAATTATTAGATTTTCTTAATATTCAATGTGTTATTACAACATTTTATTATTTAAGTTCTTGAAATCACGAACGTCGTGATATGATTATCGGAATGGATGTGGGAAGGCACATGCAAAAGAAATTCAAAGGGTAACTAAGATTTGTCTTACCTTCAAAACAGACCACTTATAGATTCATTTCAGTCGATATACATGTAAGTAGAGTAATGTAGAGTAAGGGTCATTTTATGTGACTGCCTTATTACTCAATTCATCAAACAATTTCAATCAATCAGAGACTGAGTCAATATTGTTTAAAATATGATCAAATGGAACGCCTCCAGAAATTCATGTCCTAATGTTGGTATGAGGTGAACATCGAGGGAATTCATTGTGGACTAGACTTTATAAAAGTGGCTTTCAATTATCAGGCCGGTAAATACGGGGTCGGTAAAGCACGGGTCGGTAAATCACTGGCTGCGCATTATCGCCCGGTAGAATTTGTACCACCATAGGAATTACCACCCTGATAATGCGCGGCCTGATAGCTCATGTACATGGCTTTGAAATATCTGGTCGCCAATTATCTGGCCGGTAATTCACAGGCCGGGCGTTATCTGGTCGGCAAGTAACGTTTCCCACCTTATAGAATGGAATCATAGAGAATGTAATGAATAATGAATACTGCAAACCATAGATCCGATAGAATACATACTGCAGGTACTGTGGTTTATTTTTTGGAGTTATCGAATACAGTGCTCACAGTGAATATGCCCGACCGGTTTAAACTTGTATTCACCGATAGAACGTTATATACACCCTACCAAAAATAAACCGCAAAAGTACGCTTTTGTGTGCTAATGTCAAAGAAATCAGCTGATTGTAAATTTTTGCTAAGTACAAGTATTTTGATGAACTTTAAAATCGTGATTTATGTTTAAATCGCTAAGTGCAACTTAGCAAAACACTAAGTAAGTAACTATCTATTCCTTGAACAATAAAGGTTAAAAAATTTGTTTTGATACACCACCATCAAATGGCGAATGTTTAAATAGCAAAAAATTACAATCAGTTGATTTCTCTGACATTAGCACACACACAAAAGCGTACAATTTGCGGTTTATTTTTGGTAGCGTGTATATAACGTTATATCGGTGAATACAATTTTAAACCGGGCGTATTCACTGTGTGCACTGTATTCAAATACTCCGAAAAATAAACCGCTCTATAAACCTTGTTTTATTGAACACCGTATTTATGCTATATGAATGCTTCAAATGACGTCAGACCACAAACATGACATTGACACATTTTGAACCGACTTGTAGCGTGAATAATTCAAAGTGATCTGAATTTTAAACCACACCACAACATAAATAGAGTATCTGTACTGTAATCTGTAATATTCTCTATTGACAAATTACAATTTCAAAGTTTTCATACAGTACAGCTTCGAAAAATGTATCTTTAATTTTAGCACCTATGATTCCCTTTTTTCTCATCCTAAGTAGTTGTACAAATTAAATTAATGTTAATTGTGTTTTTTGATACATGTAAGGCACCGCGGTATTAAACCATGTCTCATGATTTATTAGTAAGTAAATTCGTTGCAACCTTTGTCTATTTTTGTTATCTTATTAAAAACTTGGTGCTGGTTTTAGCATGCTCCTTGAAATTCTACTTGATCTGCTAATCAATAATGCCGTTTTGTTTCAGAGTAAATTTTACTCGTGCCTCAATCTGCCCATATGTGATAAAATTGCAGAGTTGACAAGAATTATAGACCTGTCCACTCCCAACAAAGATCTTCAGGTTTTGTTTCCACAGCTAATCAGCCATATATTTGCATCTTCATTTACAAGTGGTTGGGGGTTAAGAAATATTACATATGAATCTCACAGATATGATTATGAAAATTTGATGCGTTTCTTGGAGCCCCAAGGACCCATGTTACGGTTAAGCTATAAGCTATTGTCAGATCCACAGTTAAAATATGAATTACCCCTAAATGTTTTGCCTGTGAGTACTGTTGTATTTTTAAAATATTAATAATTTAAGTTTGTTATTAATAATGAAGGTGGTAGATTCTAGTTTCACTGATAGATTTTGAGGTTAATATAGTTGTAACATATAATTCTCCATAATATTTCTGACGTAAGTGTGATCATTCAAGGTATTATGTATCTTAGTATTCTATGTTTTGAAATGATTTAGTGTAAGTGTGTTAAAAATTATTTATAGTATGATGATAATAGAAGGGGCCTTTAGTGTTCTGTTGTCTGATTGAATGATTAATGCGCAGCTAAAATAGCTTGAAGTCTGTTTCGGAGGGCTAAGCCTTTTATCCCCCCTTCTGTAATTGCTAGTAACTTTGCTAACTAAACATATGCATCAGGAGGATTAACACTCTTTATATAAACTATAATTTCAGCTGGATCTTCAAATGACACTTGAGAGAGGTAGATGTCCACAGTTCTATGCCGACATGCTGACCACAGATCCGCACACAATGAATGTGTCTGCTCTCATGCTCAGTATCCTTTTTATATACCAGAGCTGCCATTGAACTCATCTCTGTAAGAAACTGCACATCACTTTTCACATCTTAAAACATATCACTTTGTAATTTGTTCCTCTTTGTGATTTTATTGTAATCTCCTGAACATAAGCCATTTAGATCCTTTTGACTACTACATCTTCAACTTTGCTCTGCATCTTGTCAACAACAGCCAGAATAAAAGCTCCTGGGAGAACTGGAATAGTGTTTACTTTGCACTGGCATGTGACTACCTCTTACATTTTTTACCAGTCGACCCAAATCTGCCAGTACTACCACATATACCTAATTACACAGGAAAAGTGCCCACGGCGGCACCTTTGCAGACTGCAAATAGGTAATTATTTTTGTGATGATTGTACTCTTATGTTCTCAAATTGTGCTAGGGCATTCAGTATCATACTTAAGATCAAAGGTCTCCTTCCCATACTAACTAATTCTCATGGTTAAGTTCTCATATGGAAATGCTGAAAATGTCAGGCGAATTAACAAAACAAAAACAGATATGTGACAGTAAGAGTCAAGTTTCTGACTTGCTGTTCAAATTTTTTCAAACTATGTGGCATAGCCTATTTCAGCTTTTTATATATGGTATGTCTGTTATATTACATTTGTGATCTACTGATATGTTGCAATCATGAGTATTACTGGTAGGTGTGATATTTGCTGTAAAAAAAAGATTGCTTGCTCATTCACTCAATTCACTTGAATAAGTTTTATTAGTATATAATAAAAATATATATTATAAATCCATTTTTTACAAAAAAAAAAATCTCTTCACAAAGGTGTTTATAAATTATTATTATATTTTATTAAGCGTATAACTATATAAAAAAAAAACAATTAAGAGTTTTGTAATTTAATTAAATTTTCGTCATTTACTAGTATGTATGTTATTATTTTAAAGGAAATTTTACACCCATTACATCACAGGATATAAAATAAATAATTAAATAATCAAACTACAGTTTAATTATTTATTTTATTATGCACCCAATTCAATGATCTGATATATGGCTAATACTTCTTTGTTGAGTTACTCATGCTAATACAGATGTGACAGCACAGGTAACAGTCAATAGATTGTTATAATAACTAGTTTACTGATAGTTTTTATGGTTCATTGCATTAATGTCACCTAGGCGGAACTTACATTCAAATATTTGAAGAATTGGCTACTCATGGGAATTAAAACCTTGACTACACAATCTCTCCTCAGATATAACTGCAATAAAGGAATTAATTCAGAGTGTTAGCTTACACATGTAATAGGTTTAAATATTTTATTTATTTCAATATCATGAAACAGTAAATAAAGAAGCATACAGTCACAAAGTATAGTTTCAAAATCTAGCTAGATAATGTACCAACATGGACTCGAGATTATTAGAATTAAAGCTGCCATTGTAGCTAGGTGAACAAAATGTCATTGTGATATACCAACACTATCATTATGTGTGGTGCAGGTTTTACTTTACAACTCATAATGATACATCACATATGTATATACTGACTGATACTGGTTGGATCCCCACCGACAGGTTGAGCTTCCAGTGAACATAACTTTCAAGTATGCGCATGGCTAACTACCATCGATAGTTTGAAAACATGTCACCAAACACATAGTGTATTCAAGCAGCAGTCCTTGAGAGCCAATTAACATTCTAGGTCTAGTCTAACATCTTTGACCATATTGTCACTGACCATGAAGTTAGGTAGTGGTCTATACAGATCTTTACAGTTAATAAAAAACAAAAAACAATTTTTAATTTCAATTTTTTCTCATTGTACTCATATGCATATAAAACTACTTTCAGACCATATTCACCATCTCTGCTTTTAATATCGGACCTATCTGGAGCCATCATTAGCAATCAGCACAGTCAGACTCAGTCCAGGAATGAAGTGTGGCGTTCAGAGACTATCCTACAAGTCTTCATTGACATTTGGATGAGTGTAGACCACTTGAATGGTAGAAGTATTGATGTGAGTAAACTCAACACCTCCCACTAACTTTATTTGATCATGTAGTGAAGATAAGCCATTCAGATCATTTTTATACAAAAGAAATTTTTACACTGCTTTGATTTTATTTTAATATAATAACACAACTGCTGTAATTTGAATTAATTGAATAAGATGCCCATATTTAATCCTACAAGACAGTAAGTAGTCTATAATAGAGTATGGGATACTCAAATCCGATGTTAAAGAAATATTCACTTAGGGATCTTTTGCAATTGTTTTATTTAAATTTACTATTGTAAAGGAAAATAATCTAAGCAGATAATGCCAAATGTAACATACTTTAATGTGCACCGTTTGTATGCCACTGCAACGCTAGCTGCCCGTTAGTAGCAACATACTATGACCTGAATATCCCTCGAATTTTTTTATATATTATGTGTTTTATTACTGTCAAATGGCACAAGTCTGATTTTTACACAGTGTTAATTAAATCATCTTACTAATGTGTAAAATACAATTACTTTTCTAACAACTATACCATTGACTGTCTTGTCACACTGTCTTATCCACCATTTGATTGGTGTCACGCTTCATGCATTTGCTAAATATTTATATAGCATTTGCTCGTTTTAGCAAATTAAGTCAAAACCAAATTACTCATTAGCCTTTAGGCTACATCGTAAATGAATGATGTACATCATTTAGATATAAAAAAAACGCTTCATGCATACCCTAACTTATCTATATCTAAAACTAGCTGTGCCCCGCGGTTTCACCCGCGTTGTTACGTTTTTACCGCTACCTCAATTATCCCACGGGAACCAAACTTTCTAAGGGGAAATCTCAAAATCCTTAGGGGATGCCTACGTCATAGTAGCTTTATGCATGCAAAGTCTCAGCCCGATCGGTTTGATGTTGACAAAGTTTCATACAAACTCTTATCCCCTTGGGGGTAGAATTTATCAAAATCCTTTATTAGCGGATAAATTTCAGCCGTCCAGTGGTTTGGGCTGTGCGTTGATAGATCACTATGTCAGTGAGTCAGTCACGTTAGTGTTATATATATTTAAGATAATATTTAAAAATGAAATCTACTTATTACAATTATAACAGCACCTGAATAGCTGACACATATAGTGTGAGTGGTAAGAATTAACAATTAAAAGACAACTACACTTTTTCATCCCTTCTATTCGAAAAACAATGATTGGTTCGTATAAAAGTGCAAGCAAAGTAGGTCTTGTCTCTTACAGAGTTTTAAAGGCGCGTAAAAGAGTTTTTATTCCCGATCTGTACGTTATGTTATGTAGGTATAGAGTACAACAGTAGGTGCAACATAGTGTAGTATCACTCTATACTACTCTATGGTCACGGGGTGTAAGCAAATATGTAATTGAACGGTTATAAAAGAGGCGCGAAAATAAAAAGAAATGAATGAAAAACGAGCGAATGAGAACTGTTCGAGGCAGCTTGGTAAAAGTTGAAGTGCAGAAATGTTTCAAATCAAGCTTATTATTATTAACGCGAAAGTTTGTATGTATTTTTTGTTTGCATGTATTTTGTGTTTGTATGTTTTTTTACGTCTAAACGGCTAGATGCATTTGGATGAAATTTCGTATGGAGATAGCCTGGATATAGATATACCCTGGATGCCACAGTATAGGCTTATTTTCTTCATCACCATAATCACCATGTTTCATCACCACGCGGGTAAAACCTCGAAGCACGGGTTTTATTAATATATTTTTTTCAATTATTACTTTATGATAATTATATGTACCATTTGATGCGTGCCACTTCCAACGCGTCCTTGTGGGGATCAATGGGGGAGACCTGTGTCCAGCTGTGGACGTCTTATAGCAGACATGATAATGATGATGAAGATGTACCTTTTTATTTATAAAATTCATAAGTAGTACTAGTTAAAAGTGTTATATATTTTTCTCGTAGTGGGATGAAAAGTAGAGTGTATCACACAAAATTATTTTTTTCTCGGGCGAAGTACATTGAATCCCTCGCTGCGCTCAGGATTCTACAAAAGAATTACTCGCTACGTTCGGGATTCTACTCAAAGATCCTTCGCTCCGCTCTGGATTCAAAATAGCGCCCTCGCCGTAATAATATTATTTTGCTCCCTTGTTATACAATTTACTATTAATATTTACAAATTGCATGCATCCAGAACATAGTGAACTGTCTGTCTAAGCGAACCTTTTGTTAACTAACAATACTATTTAATATAGCGTTGTAAATAAACATTAAAATATATTTGTTTATATCAAAAACCAATAAGGGAGTTAGTCGATAAAAAAATGAGTATATATATTTTGTTTTTTTAAGTTTGAATTTTGCATTTCGAAACTTATGATTGAGCTTCTGTATAAATAGGCGGATAGCAATATCATAACTTCATAAGAGAGTAAAATAGGGCAAGAAGTTTTGTATAGTGTAAGTCGAGCGGACCAAGCTGTTTGTGATTATTTTAAATCATACTAGCTGACCAGGCAAACCTGCCTTCATTCGAATTACTTAACGTCAATGATCGACGATTATATTATTTGGATACATTCATAGAAAAATATTAAGATCGTATTTAAAAAAGTGTGGGTGGGTAGGAGGGTGAAAAATACTATACGACCTATTCTCAGACTTACCAAGTATACACGAAAAAAATGAAAAAAATCGGTCAAACCGTTTCGGAGGAGTTCGGTTTCGAACACTGTGACACGATAAATTTATATATTAAATTGTATTAATTAATTATTTCCTTACAGATGTTCCAAAGAAGTATATCAGCCCAATCGTCAAGCCCAGAAAGAGTTAGAACAGTGAGAGTCCTTGTGAAACATCTTCACTCCTTCTCTGCGAAACATTTGTCTGAGCCAGCGATCCGATCATCGACCCTGCGTAATTACGCTCGTCAGATTATGTGCGCGCGCGGATATTACTACATCAAATATTTAGTCACAACTTGGCCTCTTGATGCTTCATTCAGACTGGTCATGGAGCTATGGCTCAGTCTAATACAGCCGTGGAGATATGTGCATAACTGCATTAGTCGAGAAATGTGAGTTTCATTTATAATTATCTGTTTGGGTTTTGCCATTTGTAATTTATAAGCAATTTAAGTTATATTTTATAACTTATTATAACTATCTTTACTAAACAGCTTGCTTGTTAACTTGGCTCTCGCAATTGGCTTGATCAAATTCGATTTCGTTTATAACCTGATAATTATTTGATTTTTAATCCATTTCAAAAAAGGAGGAGGTTCTCAATTCGACCCGTGTGTTTTTTTTTATGTTTGTGCCTATGTCTATGTCAATGACAATTGATCCCGTGATTAGCAAAGGTCACTAAAAAGGGTGAAAATATTTTTTTTACCACAAAATGGTACCAGCTTCAACACTCAAAAGTGTGAAATAACTTGTCGAAGTCGGTACCATGCTCACAATATTTTGATAAAAGTTACTTTTGAACTATCATAGCGTTTAGTACTGACGCGAACTCGTCAATATTTAGTTATTAAACCAACTGTTTGGTTTTGGTGTCGCTTGAAAAATCGGATTCTATTTTCAATGTACCCAATCTGTAGTATGCCAAGACGGAACTCTCAAATATATAGTATAATTATGTACCAAACTTTAAAATATTCACTCAACAAGAATGGTTTAAAATAAATAAGTGCCACAAATATATCTTAAAGAGTGGTAGGTAATATTCTTAATACGAAATTTTTAATTACTGGTAGTGCTATCTTGTCAAGTCCTAGTCACTTGAATAGTATTTTCACCTGGTCATCGGTTCACCTCGTTAGTGGAGGTGCACTTGTTTCTCGATGGTGTGTGGTACTGACGCTCGCCGTGGCTCAGTAGTCAGTGACATGACGTAGCCCTGGGTTCTAATCCCGGCAAGGGCAAGAATTATGGGATGAGTCTGCGGTGAGAGAGTAGTAGGTGTTTGTCTGCGGTCTTGGATGTTTATGTGCTCTGATTTTATGTGTCCATGCCTCCCGCGACCCTGGGGTTCATAGTGCGATGAGAGTATAAAAAAAATGAAAAATACAATTTTATTTATTAAAATTCACACAGGACCATTAGGTGCCAAACTAGGCAGAGCCTGTACTATGGTAACCTGATGACTGATATATATACTTATATACATATACACACCCAGACACAGGTCAGACATTTGTGTGTACACACAAATGTTTGACATTGTGCACTTGTGACATTTTCAAGCATTATTTCTGCGTGATACGTACATTCTAAGACTATTTTTAATATCCTTTATGGTTATTGAATAGGTAACCTTTAATCTTGCATGTTGAGTTGAGACAGTGGATCAATGCGAGCTTAAAATAAGATGTTTAAAAGTTATTACAAACAACCCTTATAAAAAGCTTGAATAGCTGGATATAAAGGGTTTTAGTTGGAACATTTATTTAGCGTCGCTATAGAATAGTTTGTATTCGTTACAGGATGCCAAATAACAACCAGGAAGAGCACCTCTCAAATACGTTGGATGCTAGCTTCACACAGTTCATTGCTGAGAATTTTCCATCATACACATGTATATTCCAATTGGTTCTACCGAGGTTCATGCGTTTAGATTTGACTGCCCATAAAAACGCTGTTATGCTGTTCAGGTTAGGCAAGGTAAGAGAAATAATAATAGTAGATTGTTAGACAATGAGCTAAAATGACCCTTTATATACGAGATAGTTTTACTCATGAGCTTTAGCTAAGGAGTAAATAGAAAGCGAGTTAGTTATAATGGGGTTTTAGCGCCGTGTGTTACACTCTGCTTTTTAATATGACTGCTAGAAAATAAAATAATTTAAAATTGTAATTTATAAACCGACTAGGACTTAGGTACCACGTGACTTTATTATAATGTTATGCTATAAGTTTTCAAAGTCACAATGTTAGTTCCATTTTTATACGCCACGGCGTGCACCGGTTCTGTTTTTGTACATACTAACAGAATTATGAGACAAGCATTTTAATTTTATCGAAACAAGTAATTCAATTGTTTTGACATGAAAGTAAGCCTATTGTTATCACCTCTGATTATAGTGCATACCTAAAGTCACGCCTGTTTCCTGGAGGGGGGAAAATAGAGATCATGCATTTCCACTGAATACAATTAGTCTATAAAGTAAGAGTCATTAAGTAGATGTAGATATATAAATTTTTTGCTTCTCTTCCACAAGCGGTTGTTTGGAAAAGATCGCTGTAAGCGATAAAACCGCCCATTGAGACTCATAGTATATCAGTTTGTTATTTTTGTATTAAGATTTATTGTGGTGTTGAAATAATTAGTTATCTATCGATCCATAAATTTACACATTTTTGTTTACAGGTATTTTCACAGCCACACTTAGTCCCTATATTGAAAAATTTAGAGCAAGCTATAATGGACAGTGGCTCCAGTCTGCAGCACAGCCCAGAAAACAGCTTTAATAACTCTGGATATGATCATAATCAAAGGTACACGGAAATACCAACTTTGTGCTAATGTGGAAACCGTTATTTCCAGTTTAGTCCAATTTAGAACCTTTGCTCACCTGTATATCAAACGTCGCATCACCGGTTGTAATATTAAAGAATTGTAAATAAAATTGGACAAAATAGAAAACTCAAAACTTAACGAGTTTAACATAAGCAATAAGTAATATGGAACACTACAAAATGGCAGGCAGAGTTTGAGACTTATTCACTCTGTAGTTGAACAGATTTTGTTAACAAACCTAAATATATTTTTGCTTTGTTACAAGAAAAAGCTATTATAGTCTATTTCTATTCCATCCTAGAGAGTACTAATGGTAATAATATAAATTTGATTAATTAAAGCTACTCTTACAACGGCGTGGCATTACACAAATGGGTGGCAGTGGCGAAGCAAGCCATAGCGGAGTTGAATTTGTCGACCAATTTTGAGTATGAACCAATTTGGAGCGAAAATGTTCGGCAACTGGCCATTGAATTCGTAAGGAAGATATTACAAGCAAAGGCAGTAGCAGAAAAGAATGTGGAAGAGTGTACCAGAAGACTGAATTCACATCAAAAAGGTAATTTCGCCATAGACTAGACCTATGTTAACCTTGATTGTTTTAACTTTGGATTAATTATTTAAATTCGATTCTTCCGGGTCAAAGTTTATATTATTGGTATTACATACCAGAAAAAAATATTCATGAGAACGAATATTTTTTCTGGTAAGTAATACCAATTGTTATATATCGAAGGGAGAGTCGGAAGCTTCAATTATTGACAATGGGGTTTGCAAGAATCTCTGGGTCATAAATTATTAAGTGATATGACACATATTTTTGGCATTTGAAAGCGATATCCTTGTCTGTTGAGTTCCACCAAAATAATAATCCATAAATAAAAGTGCGCTTCTATGCGCTTATTATGATTTTGTGGGGTCTACTTTTAAGTACACATAATATTAAGTTTAAGAAGCACTCAGAAGCGCACCTTTGTTTGCACCTTTCTTTAACATATGCAAAGCATACGGAATGTAGCTCTTAGACGAGTGAACCATTTTCGATGCAGTTTTTCTTTGAAAGCTGGTTTTCTAGCGATATTTCTTAGATGTTTTATCAAAATCGGTTGAGCCGTTTTTAATGTATAATCTTTTTTCACCCCTGACGTAAAATTATGCTTCGGGGGTTCTTTTAAATTCCTTTGTTAATTTTATTTTTTAACTTCTACACCCACTACTTTAACCGGCTGAGATCACAGCCAACGAAGTCCGTGATATTTGCCTCCATCTTCGGGAAAGAGGCATAGATGTCCTTCAAACAAAGAGAGAGAGAGAGATACAATTTCACGCTACTGTTTTTCTCTTTAATACTTCTACGACGTGTTAGCATAATAGGAATTTAGGCTGATTGTTACCTACATTATGTAAATACCCTTTAAAGACCCACTTCTGACGTTTAAAATTTATGTAGGTATTTGGGCTGGAATAATGGATTGGCTAATGCTGAACGGCAACGAAGAAAACAAGCTGTTGGAAGACAGCAAAAGAGTGCCTTCGTTTTTAAACACGTCTGTCCATTACTTCTGCAATATCTTTGCGGTGAGTTATTTTTTTTATTCAGGGGAATTACATTCTACCATAGTTAATGTTGGAATCTCTAGCAAGTGATATTAGGAAATCAAATTATCATTACTTTAAAAAAATAAATACGATTAAGCGCGTCCTCGGGGTCTAATTTGAATGAATGGTTTTTTTAACTGACTTCAAAAAGGAAGGGGGTCTCATTTTGTCGGAATGTTGAATTTATATTATGTTCCCCGATTATTCGACGATGCCTAGACCCATTACGTATAATATATGCCTAAAACGATGGTGAAACATTTTTTTTGCCTGAAAGAAAAAATATTTGAAAAAACATAGATAATATGTAAAGCTTCCCAGGTGGTCTAATCATCATGTCAGGGGCTGATGATTGGATCATGGAGATATCGAGGAAACTTCAATTTATATACACACTTAAAAGATCTGGGTATTTTTTCAAGAAAATATATTTTTATTAATACATTATAGATCCGTTTGACGACTATCTCACTTGAAGGTCAGTGACGATGTGGTCGAAGATGTAACGCTAGACACACTGGTGAGTGAGTTTCTCAAACTTGAGTGTGGTGTTAGCCACGAGGGTACCCGAAAGTGCCCCACCATCATGCTGGGAGTTTGATAACGGTGCTTTACCGGAAGCTCAAGCCGTTGATGGGGGTTCGAACCAGCTTCCGTCTATTTGATAGCCGACACTCCCGCCGTTTAGCCGTCATCGCTTCAAAATCTGATCAAATCAATTCCTCGGTTATATAAGCGAGCGCTATAACCGTAGCGATAACCATACATCGTCTACCGAGGTATGGTGTCTACCATACCTGGGTAGACACCAAATAGGCAACGATAAATAGTGAAAGTCAGTTAGTATAGTTCAACTACTTAATTATCTATTTGTACGTCGACCAAATAGGTTAAGATAAATAGTGGAAGTCAGTATAGTTCGACTACGTTCTTATCTATTTCTACGACTACCAAATAGGTTATGCCACCTTATTTTCGATCATAGCTTGGATAGGTGGTCAGCCTTTAGTAATTACAATTGATAATTTCGGAGGGCTTTAACCGTTGTCGGTCCCAGCTATGTCAAGAACTGTGGTTACGTCGGGGCCCCTCAGGCGCTCTGGAAACTGATATGGTCCATATGGTCCTGTCCGCTCGTCTATCCTATCCAATCCATATTGACCACCGTGTCCAATTATCAACGACGACAACATAAAACGGTTTCACATTCACACCACGACGTGGTAGGATGTTCTGTGATCGGTGAGGGAGTAGATGAGGATCTGTGTCACGGGAGGCATATCGCGCGACACAAACAATGACATCACAAAATCTAAGACCCGGGACAAACATCGTACGCTCATCACATAAATGTTTGTCCCGATCGGGTACCCAGTGTCCCGAGATCAATAGTCTGACCACTGAGCCACGACAACCGTTGATTGTAGCGAGTCATTGTAATTTGTAGAGTTTTCAAGATTGTACATTTTCCTATGTTTTGCACATTATTTTTGCATGACAATTATATATATATGTAATTTGCAGTTAAATGAAATCAGCTTAGCCCCTCAAGAGCCAATCATCGAAGATTCAATGGAACATTCCTCATTTGCAAACTTATCGAATTTCCCGGTTTCAATAACGAACAAGGTAATCTATCAATAAAATTCATTTTATTTTGGTATAAAATATAAAGTCAATTTTTACATTGAGGAAAGTTTATATACGAGAGTATTCTGTGAATTTGATACCTGACTACGAAAGCGCGATCATACATGTCGATTCGCGTTGAATTCTGGAGCGATGGAGCAAAATAAGTTGGTCTTAATATGTGCTCTTACAGTACACAGTAACAGTGTATTGTTTGCAAACCTTTCACCGCGTTAGATGATGAAATTTTTCCTTCCGTATACACCAAACATTTATCACTGCAACATCCTCTGTGGAACTGGTATTAAAAAAAAAGGACACACGGGGAAAACACAATGTATATTTTAGTCTTTTTTGAACGGACAATGCCATCGTTTTTGCTTAAAAACATAGCATTTACTGTCGTGCCCAACAAGACGGACTTTTACCTTTAAAGTCTAGTCTAGTCAATGCCATATTTAAATGGAAAACAAAAACATTAATTACTTGTTTTTTTTTTCAGCTACGCAGCAAATCCACAATAGTCACCTACATGGGAGACCCAGACCTCATGCCCATTACAACATACGAGAGTACGATTTTAGTAAGGATGTTGTATCAAATAGCATCAAGAATAAATGAGTTGGTATGTTATTTTTTCAATAATTGCACATATAAACTAACAATAATAGCTTCTCCGCTGATGGAAACAACGATTTTGTTCGGAAAACAATTATGTGAAATGCATCAAGTATGTACTGAATCGCTGCATTAATTGGGCGTTTGTGTGCTGTGATTGTGTGTGTCCGCGCCTTCCGCGACACGGAATCCTAGTACGGGGGGGTCTGAGTGTGATAAAATAAAATTAATAATTAACCAATTGTTTTATCAACAGTTTATGAGTACACTAATTTAACACAAAAGTAGGGTAGTAGGATCCCTGAGTAAAGACTACCATGTAGGGTAGGATTCCCTTGGTAAAGACTACCATATAAATTGTCGGATGCGGCAAGTCTGATAATATCAGACTTGCCGCATCCGACAATTTATATGGTAGTATCATATTATGATAATAATTTTCTAAAAGTGCGAACATGGATTCATAAATGTTGTGAATGGTTAATAATTTTAAATGTTAGTGGTGTAGTGGCCCATTACGTCTCTCGTCCCGATGGCAAATAGACAATTTTTCGCCGTCCGCGTCCGCAAAGAACCACTAAAATTAAAAATTATGAACCATTTATATCCATGTTGGTACTTCCAATAAAACTCACTTTCACCTACGCTATGATGAGGTACTTACATAAAAGATGGTGTTAATTCCGCGTGGTAAAAATATTTTTTTTTGGGGTGTAGTTTAGCTGTTGATTCGGCAAACGTCGGCTAGACTAAATTTATTTGATGTTGCAATTCAATTTAAATACATAATAATTTTCTCATGTTTGAATGAAATCATCGACAAACTGGAAATGCCCGCTGAATACTTATTCATGATTACTAATTTCCGATTTAGATAAATTGGATGTATATCTAGCTAATAGTTAACTATATATATAATATGTATGTCACATTTGTTTCAGTATCAACCGCAGTTTACAAGTTTATGGAACAGAGACGACTTTTGGGGTTATGTTGCCAAAGAAGTACTCCAGAATCCTTGCAGAGTACAGACCTACGTCAAAGACTTAGCAAACTATCAGAATGTTATCAGCGAAGAACTACCCGCACGCATTTCTTTGCGGAGACTTGGCTCGCATGCATTTGTGGTATGGTTCGGTGTTGGATATGTTTTATTCAGAATGTTTTCATACAGTGGATTATTCTATGTTTTCTTGTTAGTGACAATGTGGGCGCTGTATGTGTTATCGCGAGCGGCCCTCAAACTAGTGAATATTATGTGATCTATTATTAAGAAATCTTGTTTTGGAATACATTATTTTTTGAATGTATATGTTGGTTTCATTGGTTTCCTAAGCTGTTTAATTGAAACTTGATCTCTAGACTTTATGAGAATGTTGTTTGTAGGTATTTACTGAACATATTTCTATTAGTAATGATCTAATGTAAGATTGTGTCAATTTTTGAGCATAAAGAATTTAGTTGTTCGTTTCATGATAACGTGATTACGTTTTGGTTAAATCTCAATATAGACGATCTGTACTAACCACTAAATGTTAACCATCCAAAGGAACAGTACCCAGAACGCGATATTCGGTTTTGCTTCTGCTGATCTTCAACCCGGCACTCGAATTTTTCCCGCCATTTTCCCAGTCTGTTTTGGACCTCGGTTGCATCTCGGCTATGTATTATAACATATTCCATTCTTAGTTCATTTCCATATTCTATCCAGATCCGTTACGGTATTCTAGTGCGAGTTATTAGAGTATATTCGAGTAACAAACGTCCATTCACCATGATGTCGCTTTTATAAAAATAGGAATTTATATTTTGTGCTCAATCGCATAGTTCACAGGTCATATAATAAAAAAAACCGCCTGTATAAATAATTTACTACGATAACAAAACTTATGAATATTTCTTGAGTGTGAGCTTTGGCACGATGTTCATTGAGGCCAGCTCCTGGAAAAGCAGCTTGCACGCGTACGGCATCTGCACGGTGGAGACGGCAGCGGAGGAGCGGCACGCGTGGCACCACGCGCGGGACGCGAGGCGTCCGCACGCGCCGCAGATGTCCGCGCTGAACGCGTCCGACGCTAGCATCAGCCGCTCCATCAGCAGCATGCTGGGGAGTGATCACACGAACATCATCCAGTGGCTCTCGGGCGCCCATATAGTGGGGCATCTTCGGAATGCTAATAAATTTAAATGATAACATGACAATAATTTTTATGAACATTCGATTAAAAATTAATTTCGTCGAAAGGAACGTCAATAGAACAACTAATATTCGGAGACTAACGCGGCGTTCTAAAATAAATGGTCACGCCGACATAAGCCGGCAAGAAACTCGGAACCATCTTGTTCAAATAGGTTTAACAATGTCTTTATCACAGTAGGTACATATTCACTTCAACAGATTAAGCTGCCTAAGTATGATGAGTCTACAGAGGTGGAGCATTCCAAGCATTGTTGTATTTTAAATGTGTTATATTATGTAGGTACATGTACTTAATGCTTTCCGATTACAACCGGTTTTATAGCTAATTTGAATTTTCCTTCTATTATCTTTGCCATGGTTTTTAGAATTTATTGGTATTTGCTAATCTAAAACTAAAGAAAATTATTTTATAATTATCTCTTGTGCATGTTAAAAATGTCATATTCACTAATTTAGACTGCTATGGTTTAAGGCCAAAACTGGATCTAAACCATTCAATCCACCTCAAAAGATAGGCTGATGAACATCAGTGGGCTGACGAAAACACTCGATAGATACATATAGACATATATACCAAGACATATCTATCTTCTGAACATATTAAATGTCTTCATGTTCCGGTTCCTCTAACACATAAAATGCTGGGCGTAAACTCAATGATACTTCAGGATTGACACGTACCTGGCGCCGTAACCGATAAGACAGTCCCGTTCCATCTCCCCCAAGCGCAAACCGCCGTCACGTGACCGTCCCTCGGTAGGCTGCCTCGTGAGCACGGCCCGCGGCCCGCGTGCTCGGGCGTGCATCTTATCTTGTACCATGTGCTTCAGCTTTTGGTAGTACACCTACAAACGTTTGTTTTATAAAGCAAAGTTATAGTGTAACCGGTGCTTACCTATTCAAGTCACATCATAATTGAGAACTGTGTTGTGTTTTAAATTCGCCAGGTAGAGTGTAAGGAGGACAAGTGATAATTCTATCTCACTTCTATTCACTCTATCTCTATGAAATTACGTTTCTTTGCCTTGGTTATAGCAAATCAAGAGATTTTATTTTTCAAAAGAATTGAATTAGCCTCACCGGTCCAGAATAAATATAGGCTTCGAGAGGCTCTCCAGTCAGGCCGGAGTAGAATATATCCTTCCCGTGATAATTGTATCCGTGTTTCTCCAGTTCTTTACACACATCACGCACCTTTGACCCTCCAAACGCGGTACCTTAAAATGAATGCTTAGTTATAGCTTTGGAATAATTCTATGTCCAATCATTAATTAATCGTTAGTAATGACACTGACCGTAGTGGAACTTTCCTTCCATCAATCCAGCCTTTCCCGCCAACAATTCAATAGTTTTGCCAACTGTCATTCGGGATGGGAAACCGTGAGGATTCATGATCATATCAGGGCAAATTCCTTTATCATTAAAAGGCATGTCTTCTTGCTGAACTATCAAACCGGTAACTCCTTTCTGACCGTGCCTAGAACTGAATTTATCTCCAATTTCAGGAACTCTAGTCTGCCTTAGCAGTATCTTGATGAGGAAAGCATCTTCTGAATTAGATGATACCATGACGTTTTCAATGTATGATTCAACAGGGCCCTTGTATGTAACTGGCACATCTTTGTAATCAATCTGCTGTGGTTGCCCTTGTGTTACAGGGTTCAATGTAGCTGGTGGCATTTGCTTGTTAATTAAAACTTGTCTGTTTTCCACCATTTCGCCTGGAGAGGCTATACCATCGGTATCTAATATATCATGTGACTTTATTACTTTCCCTGTTGTTGCATCTCTAGATGGCCCTAGAATTCTGTCTGAGGTTTGGTTGCTGTATCGTTTCATTGTGGTTTTAGCACTTTTGTAGACGAGACATCTACCATAACCTCGATCGATGGATGCTCTATTTAAAATTAAAGCGTCTTCAATATCGTAGCCACTGTAACTCATGACTGCAACAGTAGCATTTTGACCTGCAGGAAGTTTATCAAAGTTTGTCAATTCTATTGTCTTAGTTTTAACCATGGGACATTGAGGGTAAACAAGGTTATACATTAGTGTATCGATTCTGTTTTTCTGATTGTAGCCGATTGTTCCTGGAACAAGCAATTGAATTGTGAGAAAATATTTTGTGGCATATAAATTCGAAATAATTCAACCTTACTTAGCTTACGATAGCTAAGTAGGGTAACTTACCCATGGCCTGTTTACCCATAGCACATTGATAAGTGTTTCTCGGACTCTGGTTATGATGCGGGTAAGGCACTAAGCCCGCGCAAACTCCTAATATTGTGAATGGCTCTATTTCTAAATGCGTGGTTACATAAGGATCTATTTCTGCTTCAAATGTTGCTATGTAACTGTCGTTTTCTTCATTGACATCCAAATATTCAATTAGCCCATCATTTAGAAAGTCCTGGAACTTTCTAATGCCTCTGTTCAGTTCATTTATATGATGTTGAGCAACTAAAGGATATCCCTTCTCCACGATAATATATGGGCGACACAATCGACCTCCGTCGCTGCATATATAAACGGTTCTTTGGTTGTGGTTGGGATAGATCGATACGAATGATGAGATGAGACCTCGCCGTCGAAACATTCTAAACACTTTTAGCAATCTTTTGTATTGTCGAGTGACTCCAAGAATATTGCCTGAAATACAAAATGAATATAGATTTTTGAACCGACTTCAAAAAAGGAGGAGGTTCTCAATACGATCCAAATGGGGTTTTTTATTAGATTTTTTTAAATTACGCAGTTTTGTTATTCTGAAATCAGTGAAGTAATACTTTTACTAATTAACGACTCTTATTCGAGTCTCTAATAGTCCAGTCATCAAAATAGGGTTCAACCTCGGAATCTGAAACGGAATAAGCTGATATTTTTGTATATACCTTTATTTAAGCATTATAAATGTTGTCTCAAACGTCGCATATGCCAACGCGTGATCGTCCTTAAATATTCAAGGACAAAGTCTCAAAAATCGGTTATTTGAGAATATCTCATTTTCTCTGCCTCCTATCGTATTTGTATGTATATGAAAGTTGTAGAGAATGAAATTCTCTACAACTTTCATACCTTTTGGACCTATTTTATACGTCAAACCATTTCTGAGATAAAGGGGGCAGAGTGTGGACACTTAGCTTAGTAAATCCTGAATCCCAATATATTATACCGTTTTATACATAATAATTTAATAAACATTACTTAGACAAAAATGTCATACCTTATACTAATAATATATATCAAATATTCTTCATATTATATCACTTACCTTGGACGACTTTAGAGACAATGTTTGTAATCCTTATAAAGATTAAAGGTGTGTTGAAGCGATAAGCCCACGAACTTACTTGGCAATTCCCTTTCAGCTGTCTGGCCGTCTCGGGGTGTGCAGTCACGGTTGTTGTGCTTTTCTCCAGGTCTCTGGCTCCGTGTTTTCTTCCAGTCCTGTGTCACCACGGCGTGCAAATAGCGGCGTGACCAGGCTCCAGAAATCACTATGTTAGAATGTTTGTACACACACACAGTTTACACTCCTGAAGCTCGTCTTCGAGGAGCTACACCACTTTCACTGAACGCTGCAGATATTCGAGAGATGCGAAACGACGACGTGTGTTCGCGGCAAGGTTTGAAGGACGTCTCTCTCCGGCTCAAGGGCAATCCGTGCGCGTGTGCGCATCAGCCTCGAGCAGTTATGACAACCGAAGAAAGAGAACGCGCAATGTCGTTAGCTTTTCGCTACCAACCCTCGAAAAAGGTTGTGCTTCTTTGAGCGGTCACATTCAAATATAGCAAAGTAAATATAATAACAAAAAAAATACTGTTTCAGTACGAAACATGCCGCTCACCTTAAAAGAATGTATTCTTTTAAAAATTAATCAAGTAAGCAACGATACTATACAATGATGAACTGCTATAGGCACTTATTTAAACTATTGACTCATACTACTAAATACTAACAAACTAATGAACATATGAACTAAACAATTTACGCTGTCGAAATTTTATTCAAGAGGAAGCTTGCAAACCTTAACGATTGCTCGCTTGAAGAGATTCTTGCCCGCTTGCAAGGTGACAACTCTTACTTTACTATCTACTGGGCTCGGATGGAGTGCGTGCACACGAGCAAGTTTCCACTGGAGTGGCGGCAAGTTATCATCACATACTACAACTATGTCGCCTACCAGAACGGGGGATCCACGGTCACTATACCACTTGCTTTTTTGCTCAATTTCTCGTAAATATTCCTTACTCCAACGTACCCAAAAGTGTTGAACACACTGTTGTATCCAATGCCACCTTTTAAGCCGGCCTTGATTCGGTTCTGTCAAGCAGGTATCTGGTATTGCCGTCAAGGGGCCTCCTATCAAAAGGTGTGCAGGTGTCAACGGCAACGGATCAGCCGAGTCTGCACTGACAACACACAAGGGCCGTGAATTTAATACGGCTTCGATTTGACACAAAAGAGTGTGCATTTCGTCATATGTCATGACTTGTGTAGCTACTGTTCGAACAAACAGTTTTTTGAAGCTACCAACGCCTGCTTCAAATAACCCCCCGAAATGGCTACCGTAGGGGGGAGAAAAATGCCATGTTATGCCCTGTTGTAACGTTTGAGAGTTCAAAGCGCTTTGAACAGAGTCATTTTTTAAGAACTCGTACAACTCTTTAAGATAATTGTTGCAACCAACAAAGTTTCTACCGCAGTCTGAATATATATCAGTACATAAACCTCTGCGCGATGTAAAACGACGCAGGGTAGCTAAGAACGCTTCGGTGGAGAGTTCCGATACCATCTCCAGGTGTATAGCCTTTACACTCATGCATACGAAAACTGCGACATAGCATTTAATTATTTTTGCATTACGAACCTTATTTGCTCGCACAAAGAAATGACCCGCAAAGTCAACTGCGACCTTTAGAAAGGGTCGCTCGGGCCTCAACCGAGCCGCTGGCAGCGGTGCCATTGCCGGTTGCGGGCGCACGGGGCGTGCACGGAAACAACGCACACATTTAAAGATTCTGTTACGAATGGCATCTCGACCCGACAAAATCCAATATTTCTGTAGCAGTAAATACTGAACGGATTGAGTGCCCGCGTGGAGGTGAGTACGATGAGCGTCATCAATAATTAAATTCGTCAATGGATGACTTTTAGGTAAAATTAATTGATGTTTTGATTCGTATGGCAAGAGGGATTTATGCAGCCTTCCGCCCACACGCAAATAATCTAATTCGTCTACAAACGGACTAAGACGTTTTAGTTGATTCGAGGGTTGTTTCCCCTGCGAAATATTGTGAAAATCTTCGCGAAATACTCGGTGTTGAACCAAGTAAATCAACCGATTTAAACTCGATTTATACTCATGGACTGTAATATAACTCGGATATGAACATTTTTCCTTTTTAACTCGCGATTTAAGAATTTTGTAGAATCTAAATATATATGACGTAACCCGAACTAGTTTACTCAAAGTAGAAAACCTGTCTATGATGTCAATTTCATCGATCAACGCTACTGGCACTGACGCAACCGATAAGTTACGCTTCTCCTCGTCTGTACTAGGAACATTCGCAGACAATGGCCAAGCTGTGCGGTCCTCGCGGAGCCAGTGTGGCCCCTGAAACCACATGTCATTCTGTAAGAATGTGGACGGTAACATGCCCCTGGAGGGAGCATCTGCCGGATTTGTTTCAGAGGAAACTTTTCTCCACTGGCAACTTGGAACTCGGGTAAGTATCTCACTCGTTCGGTTCGAAACAAATGTTTTCCACTCGTAGGGAGGGGATCGAAGCCACGCCAAAACGATTGAAGAGTCGGACCAAGCATATATCTCATCGTCACTGATTACGTTACAGTAGGTATTTACAACTCTCTCAAGTAGCTTAGATAACATCACAGCTGCCATGAGCTCTAAACGCGGTACGGTCAGGCAGGGTGGTAAGGGAGTGACGCGGGTTTTCGCTAGTATTAGAAACGACCTGATTTCCTGGGTGTGGTTGTCTGTAAGACGGATGTACACGCAAGCCGCCGTAGCTCGCTGGCTAGCATCGCAGTAACCATGAATTTGGATACTACACCCTGGATAGACAATTTGACGGGGTATCACCACTTGCGATAAAAGTGGCAATTCTCGAACGAATGACTCCCATGCGTTAACAATATCAATAGGTGGACGATCATCCCAATTAACACCTGCAATCCACAACAATTGCATTAGGTGCTTAGCAAAAACAGTGACTGGCGATAACCAGCCCATTGGATCATAGATTTTAGCAATCTGTGAAAGAATGGATCTCTTAGTTATCTTATCAATTGAACACTGAACACTAAATGTAAATAGGTCAGTCTGAGGGTTCCACTGAAGCCCCAGGACCTTGGTTTGATTATCCTTCTCCATGGGAGCGAAGGACACTTCCTCCCGCCGCTCACCTTGAATAACTGAAGGCTGTACTGCAGCGAGTATCGCTGATGAGTTACTATGCCACTTACGTAACTCAAACCCGGCCGATTTACAAATGCCTATTAATTCGCGTTGCAACGTGAGTGCACTCTCTTCATCAATTTCACCGGTGACGATATCATCGACGAATATTTGGTCCAACAGAACCTTGGACGCAAGGGGGAAGTTCAAAGCTTCGTCCTTCGCCAACTGTCTCATTGTACGAAGCGCTATGTAAGGACTCGCATTTACACCGAAAGTAACCGTCCGTAAACGGTATTCGCGAATAGGTTCCGCCTTAGAAGCACGCCACACGATACGCTGTAAGTCCCTATCGCATTCGCGCACGAGTATATTTCTATACATTTGTTTTATGTCAGCTGTAAATGCGACACGATGAATTCGAAACTTCAAAAGGACGTCAACAATATCCTGATGAAGCTTAGGTCCCGTCAAAAGGATGTCGTTTAGACTATTCCCCTCTGACGTCTGACACCCAGCATCGAAAACAACTCTGATGCGAGTGGTCTCTGAAGATTCCTTGACCACGCAGTGGTGCGGAATATAGTAGGTACTACCTAGCTCGGAAGGGCGGTCGGAAACCGGCTCCATATGATTCAATTCTAAATACTCTTGTAGACACGCATGATACTCAGATTTAAGTATAGGGTTGCGATCTAAGCGATGTTCTAATTTGTGAAATCGCGCTAAGGCAATATCTCTCGATTCACCTAGGGGTGGCGCATCAGGCTTACGCGGTAAGTCTACCGTGTACCGCCCGGTCACATCACGATAATGTGTACTCATAAAAATAGATTCGCATAAACGTTCCTCGGGTGTGAGGGCCTTCACTTCGGGCACTGACTCCAGTTCCCAGAATCTTTTCAAGTCGCCGTCATCGGAAAATGAGCTAAAACAAGCTTGAACTGGGGACGGAGTCGGAAAATCAAACGCTAGCTTCCCTAACAATAAATAACCGAAGACGCTGTTCATAGCAATTGGAGAACCCGGTGGTCCCGTTATAACGTTACCTAGTAAAATGTGCGGTAGTACATCCGCACCCAACAACATATCCACAGGTTGCGGAATGTCAAAAGTGGGGTCCGCTAAATTCAAATTTTTTATATGTGGCCACCCAGTGTTCGGCAAGGGTACACTCGGCAATTGAGGTATAAGTTTAGGCAACACTAATGCTTCAATCGGTATGGATGGTTGACATCCATCGCGGGGCGTTATGCAACACGAAACCACACCCTTAGGGCGCACCGGTTTGTTATCACCTATACCGTAAACAGGTGCATTTACATAACGCCGTTTCAAACCTAATCGTAGCGCACACGCTTCACTACAAAATGTTGCTTGACTACCGGTGTCCACGATGCACCGAATAGTCGCTCGCTTCTCATTATTCACCCATACATCGATGAGTGCAGTAGAAAGCAATACCATGCTAGTCGCAACAAAAGGAGCATTGGATGACGCGCATTCGATAGGATCGACGTGACTCGTAGACGTCAGCGCATGTTGTGTTATCGAGCTCGGAATAGATTGCTCCGTGCTCGTAGCGGCTGAGACATTTATCTCATTTGTGTTGTGTCGATCGACAACCTCTTCCGTAGGAAAATGTAGTAGCGTATGATGACGTTTCTGACACGATCGACACACAAAACTTGACTTGCATTGTGAAACATTATGACCTCGGCATAAACAATTAAAACACACATCTTTAGTTTTAATCAAAGAATATCTTTCACTAGGCGATAAGCTTAGGAACTTGCTACACTTATTCAACGAATGTTGAGCATCACAACATGCACAACTCTTATCCTTATTCTCGCTAGGCGAAGGTCGAAAACCGTTCGCGCTAGGTTTCAGGGCAGAGTGCACGGCTACCGAACGGCCGTGTGTAGGTGGGCATGCAGCCGATCCACGCGCTTGTGTTTTCGAAATACCTACATTTTGACTTTTTTGACAGCCGGAATCAATAATTTCGCTGGCGGTCAATTCTTTTTCTAGAAACTTGATTAATGATTCAACACTAGGTATGTCGGTGGGTTTTTTCAATGACAGCTCAAAGCGCTTGCGAATGGAAGTAGGTATTTTACGTAGTAAAATATTTAACAATAAGAAACTCCAATGGCTTGTAGGGAATTCCATTACTTCTAACGCTTTAATGTTTTCTTGGTAAATGTTTAACAAATTACGCAAGCTCGGTGATTTTTCTGAACAAGACTCGATGTCAAAAATACGATCGACATGTTTTGTTGCTATAGCTCGTTTGTTTTCATATCTCGCTATTAAAATATCTAAAGCAACGGTATAGTTTTCGTCGGTGATAGGTATCGACTTGATTAGGTTATAAGGCTCATTTTTTAAGGTAAGTAGGAGATACCTAAACTTCTCAACATCTGTATAGGCGTCATTGTTGTTTACCAATGATCGGAACAATTGAAAATACGACGTAAACTCGGTAGGTTCACCAGAAAAAGATGGTAACGGTAAACTTGGTAATCGACTTGTACAACTATTAAGCGTAGGTTGTACAGTGTTGTTAAACGAAATACGACTCATACGCCTGCACTCCTCGTCACCTCTTTTTAAGTTATCAAAATGACTTAAAATTGCATAATAATTGTCATCGAACTCATTTCGAATGCGTAATTGTTCCTCTCGGTCAAAGGTTGATTGTTTCATCAGAAATTTTTCAATTTTAGTTTGTAACTTTAAGAATTTTCTTTGAATAGAAACAATATCTTTAGCTCGTGCTCTAAACTGTTGTTCGTTACTTAGATGGAACTCTAAAATGCGTTTAACGTCGTTAACTATTATTTCGCGCTCAAATATATCTTGCTCGGCCATTTTGTCGGACGATGTATGTCGCACACAAAATAGCAAAAATCACAATAAAAACTCAGAAATATTGTCGGGACACGTAATGTCGCTACGACAAACAACAATATACGTACGATTAATACACAAAATGACAAAATATGTTCCAAAAACTCGATTTTAACAACGTGACCACAGCAAAGAAAACACAAGATCCGATTCGAACGGTTCCAAATAGTATGTTGAAGCGATAAGCCCACGAACTTACTTGGCAATTCCCTTTCAGCTGTCTGGCCGTCTCGGGGTGTGCAGTCACGGTTGTTGTGCTTTTCTCCAGGTCTCTGGCTCCGTGTTTTCTTCCAGTCCTGTGTCACCACGGCGTGCAAATAGCGGCGTGACCAGGCTCCAGAAATCACTATGTTAGAATGTTTGTACACACACACAGTTTACACTCCTGAAGCTCGTCTTCGAGGAGCTACACCACTTTCACTGAACGCTGCAGATATTCGAGAGATGCGAAACGACGACGTGTGTTCGCGGCAAGGTTTGAAGGACGTCTCTCTCCGGCTCAAGGGCAATCCGTGCGCGTGTGCGCATCAGCCTCGAGCAGTTATGACAACCGAAGAAAGAGAACGCGCAATGTCGTTAGCTTTTCGCTACCAACCCTCGAAAAAGGTTGTGCTTCTTTGAGCGGTCACATTCAAATATAGCAAAGTAAATATAATAACAAAAAAAATACTGTTTCAGTACGAAACAAGGTGTATACAAAAATTCAGCTTATTCCGTTAGATAGGTGAAATATGTCTAGATGACTGGATTATAAAGCGAATGCCACTAGGATAAGAGAACTCTGCCCAGATCGCAAATTGAATAACTCATGTGGAGCAGCCAGATAACCTACAATAACATTACATTTCTGAGGTATCTATTAGCACTCAAATTAAAGTCATGATGGCATCTGGGGATAAAAAAAAGCTAAATCTTCTCACTTCTTACGCAAGCAGATTCATCGCTATCGGGCAGCTAATCATAATATAATTCTATAAGTACTTATATAAAGAGGTAAAGTTTGTGGGGTTATCTCGGGATGTAGTGAACCGATTTTAAAAATTCTTTTACCAATAGGAAGCCACGTTATTTGGGAGTGTCATAGGTGTGTCTACTTTTCATTATCATCGTCATCATTACCACGCGGTTAAAACCGCGGGCGCAGCTAGTTAGATTATAACCACAAAATGCTAGGGTGTAATGTCTAATTTTAGATTTATGATGGATCCACACAGCCCGGCGGCACTGCCAGCGGCTAGACCACAAGTAAAGCCGCCGGTAAACGCCGCCGGCAAGCGCAACCGTAAATCGATATTCTCAGTTATCTAGCGACTTTCGGTAAAGAGGTGTACGCAAAGCCGTGATCGACTGATCCCCAATGGCGGTAGCGCGCGGCGAGGTGAGTCGGCATCGGCGGCAAAATGGCCGCCGACTTTGTAGCGATTGCCACACAGAACCAGCGCATATGACGGCGGCAAGGCCGCCGGGCTGTGTGGATCCACGATTATGTGTCCATGCTATGTTTAGGTATAGCTAAATTAAGACTTTCACAAAACCATTTTGACTAATATACATGTGATTGTAGACTTGTGTATATAAACAACGAAGCATAATTCATTTTAAAAATATGAGTTTATGTCCATAGAGCAAATCATAATATAAATAGATTCTTGTAGATACTTTTCCCTTACCATTCAAGAACACCATATAAACAGATGGGTGGTTGATCTGTTCTCCTCCTAACACCCTCACGTCTTCCACTCCGGCGTTACATGCAAGCCTCGCTATCGGTTCTTCAGAGCATTCCGTAGTAATATGGGTCATGAGCGCCAAATTTTTTACGAGACCACAAGCTTCCCCTTCAGGCGTGTCAGATGGACATAGCATTCCCCACTGAGATGGTTGCAAAGATCTAGGTCCAGATACTTTTCTCGTCTTTTCGAACTGGGAGTTCACTCGCGTCATCATGCCTAGTGCAGAGATGTAAGAAAGTCGACTTAGTACTTGCGTGACTCCATGCCTTTCCATTTTAAATCTTTTGATAGTCCAGTTTCCCTGTAATTTTTAATGATATGGAAAATAGTTTAACAGATTTATGATAAAAAAAGATCATTTAAGATAAAAAAAAATATTACAGAAAAATATGTAGACTGTGGGCCCCAAACTAGGCTAGGCTAACATCTTGGGAGCCCGAGTCGTTTTCAGAAGAAGTGGAATAATTACTTAAAAATTGGCTTATCTGTATGTATTCACCTAGCTAAGTATAGGACATTAAATTAAATTATACATTAATTACATAGGAATCAAGTAAATTTTATGATATACCTAACTTATTATAATGATTAATTCATTAGATGATTTACATTTTTATATTTAATCCAAAGAGTTATCTACAACAAGTACACTGCTTTACCGAAAATAACATTTTGAAGGTAACCCTTTTAAAACCAAGGAATAAACTAGACGATTTCGTCTGTGCAGAATTCGCATTTTTAAACGATTACTGATCTGATTTACTTAGTTATTCATATGTCGGTCTCAACGCCACAGCACTTGCAGGATAAAATGATTTTTTTTACTTACACTAGAAATTGCAGTAAACAGTCCATTAGCTATCAAATCTGGCCTCATATATTTGACCACATCGAACGGCGCCACCTTCACTTTGGGTATTATCTTATCAGCAGTAGACTTCAGCTCCCAATTGAATCTCTTGAACAGATCTTCAAACATCAGAGCCAGTAATGACCCCGCTAATTCAAGCCTCTTATTTCCGTAGTAATCTGGGTCATCTATAGCAGCCTTGTTTGATTCGGCCTCAATAACTCTTCGCACCATGATCGCCAAGTAAATACATTTTATGTAGAAGTTATAGTTTTCAACAGCGACATGGGCTAGAATTGTTGTGGCGAATAGTTCTCGAGCTTCGTCCACTGGTGTACGTGATTTAGCGCCGGACGACTGAAATCTATATACAAATAAACAATAGTAAGTATACAAAACTTATAATAACAGGAACAATAGTTAAATACATTTGCAAAGATTATGATACCTTTTAACTTTAAGTTTATTTCCAATATAAGAGAGGGCTTGGTTCTGAGTGAATACCTTCAGATTATGACAGTCCATAAGACATGGAGCCATCTTCTTGAGAGTGGTATCATCGGTCCCAATAAGCTGTATAATTTCTTGATCACTGCATATGCCCATTGCTTTGAATGCTACTGCTATTGGTATATCCTGAAATTTATTTTTATGGAAGTATAGTAAACAAAACATGTATTCAATGTAGCATAAAACTGACATAAGTAAATAAATTTCCGGTGGCATATGGTATCCGAAAAGAGGACTGCATATGGAGAAGAATACCAGAATTATTTTCAATACAAAAAATAATATAAAAGTCTTACATCAGATAAAGCATTGTGACGCAATACATATTTCCCATTCTTCACTATGACATTAGTTCTAGTTTTTTTCTCATGTGTTGAACTGGTAACTTGGCATTGTATGGCTCCTTTGAACTCATCCACAATCATTCTGTTTCTTGATAACTGCTCTTGAATGAGAATTACTTTTTCTTGGCCTAAAATAAGCAGACAAAACCTCAGCGCTAATTTGTGACTTGTTTAGTCTTTATAATTATTATTATAACACATGACAACTAATGAAAACTGCAAGATCATGGCATATATACTAAACTAAAATAAACTATAAATGACCAAGTGTCGGTCAATGGTTGAAAGTTTCGTAAGTAATCGACATAATTTAGCTTCAACTGCAGTTTAAGTTACGTATATTAGTCGAGTGGGTATCCCGACCGGTTTCGTGGCCTTCGGAGAGTTTTTTTCATAGAGATCAAGCAATCTCGGCCAGTGCAAGCAATCGTGGACGCGGCCGAGAGCGCGTTCTCCCCACAGATTTTTATGATATATTTTTTTATTTAGCTAAGACTACGGTTTAAGTTACGTATATTAGTCGAGTGGATATTCCAACCGGTTTTGTGTCCTTCGGAGACATTTATTTATAGAGATCCCGAGCTCTCGGCCAGTGCAAGCAAGCGTGGACGCGGCCGAGAGCGCGCTTTCCCCACAGATTTTTATGATATATTTTTTTATTTAGCTAAGACTACGGTTTAAGTTACGTATATTAGTCGAGTGGGTATCCCGACCGGTTTCGTGTCCATCGGAGACATTCATTCATAGAGATCAAGCGCTCTCGGCCAGTGCAAGCAAGCGTAGACGCGGTCGAGAGCGCGTTCTCACCACAGATTTTTATGCGATATTTTTTTATTTCGCTAATACTACGGTTTAACTTACGTATATTAGTCGAGTGGGTGTCTCGACCGGTTTCGTGACCTTATGAGTCATTTATTCAGAGATCCCGAGCTCTCGGCCATTGCAAACAAGCGCAGACGCGGCCGAAAGCGCCTGCTCCCCACAGATTTTTTGAGATAATTTTTAATTTAGCTTAGACTACGGTTTAACTTACGTATATTAGTCCAGCGGGAATTCCGCCGGCCAGCGTGGCCGAGAGCGCGTGTTCTCTATGATAAAGTGACTCAGAAGGTCGCGAAACCAGTCGGGATCCCACTCGCCTAATATACGTAAACTAAACAGTAGTCTAAGCCAAAAAAAATTTTTCAGGAATATCTGTGGGGTGATAGGGATAAGAAACATGAAAACAATGTAATGCATAACTACTGTAGCTTTTAGCGGAGTTTACGTGTATGATCTGAACTGATCAACAACATACTTTCCATAGTGCTTGGTCACACCTTGGATGGGTTACCGCTAGTAGCATATTATACTGTATTGAGCTGATTATGCTATACTACACTGCATATACACAACCCAAAAAACAACTTTAAATGGACTACCTGAGAAAATTAGAACTGAAAACTTAAAACTTCAAGTGAATAATATATATATTTTATAATACAAAATAGATATATAGTCTAAACAGCACATATTCCCTCTTTTTCTACCTGTTGTCGCATTTTAACTCAAGAACTAATGTGTAATATAGTATTTTCACAGTTAAGTTACATTATAATTCTGGCTAAAATACATCATGGATCTACACGACAGTGTCAATTTTAAAGGTGACAAAGGTTACCATCGTTTTTTGTTCAACCACATGATCAGTTTCATATCAAATAACAAAACAAGTTTTTCTTACCTCTAATGATAAAATAACCACCAGGATCATGGGGACATTCATTCAATTTTGCAAGTTCATAGTCAGATTTATTTGTAAGAACACAGTTTGAAGAACGCAGCATGAGAGGCATTCTGTAATAAAATTTATATATTATTTGGATTGAAGCTGAATCTAGTTGGCACAGTGTGCTAAAATAAAATTTAGTACATAGCAACACAAACCTGCCTATCAATTGCTTGTTTTTAATAACACGTTGACTACCTCTTATGTATTCTATATCCACTGTGATAGGTGCTGAATATGTCATGTCTCTCAACCTACATTCATGAGGAGTAGTGGGTTTTGACACATTAAAACTTTCTTCAAGGTCTGGAGTTCCCACATAAGCATTCAAATATTTTATATAGAACAAAGGATCAGCATCACAGAAAACTTTTTCATTTGCTTGAACTATTTTCTTGATTTCAACATTTATGAAATAGTTGAATGAGTCAATGTGCTGCTTTACGAGACCCTTGACTTGCAGGAAAGATGGAACGAGCTTCCATTTGTCCTGGAACCAACAATAGGTAATATTAACAAACTATACCAGCTCTGCACATGCATTGTAGTAGGGTTGAGGGTTGATATTACAGTGTGTGGGATGAGTAATGACAATCCTCTGTGTAGAGGCTGCCCTCAGCGAGGTCCTAATTTTGTATCTGTAACTTATGGAGTTACCCTATGTTATATACCTCAGTATACCCTTATTTGGATCTAACAACTTAGATAACTATAATTAATACTTTGTTTTAATCAACCTATAACCTGCTTGGATAGAGGTTTTTTCCATTTGCAGCTTGTAAGTTGTCATTAATTGCTACCCTAAGCAAATAATATCTATGATTAAATTATATAGCTGTTTAAAACCTATTCAAACCAACTCCCACTACTTATCTACATAATATTTTCAAAATAATATGATACATACTCCATTGTTAAGTGCAACTACTCTAGGATCAAAGTAATAAGCATGGGCACCATCAAGATTTATTTCAGGGAGATGCATCTGCATCTACACATTGTACTACACACATCAAAAAAGTCTAAGCAACATGTAGAGTTTTGAACTTTTGAACAATTTCCCTACACCATTTGTTGTGACAACAACAGGTCCTTGTAGACTGAATTTATTGAGAAGGCGATGAACCAATTTGGACAGCAACATAGACTCCATAAGTTTATATTCGAACAGTAATTTAAAAACACTAAATAATTACATATATTGTTTCATGACAGGGGGGTGCAAGCGCACCCCCTTGCACCAAATAAAATGTTAGTTAGTTTATGTTAACTAGTGTTAGTTAGTGTTAACTCCATGTAACATCACTCAAATTGACATCAAACTCCTGCATCGAAATCACTGGGCTTTGGTTAGGTTAACTTGTGTTCCATACAATGATACACTTTATATAGCATTACACACACTCTGAATAACGATAACAATTAAGTAATAAAACATACCTTTAAAGTTGCCAAAATTTGTAAGAACTGTGCAGATAAGTACCTTATTTTATTGCTTTGTTTTCCTAGCCCTCAATAAACTTTACTGTCTCCATCATGCATACAGAAATTTCTTTCTTTTGTTTACAAATTGGGATTGCTTGCACGTGTAGTATTTTTGATCATTACTAATAAGTAGGAGTCATGGATTATATATACGTTAACATATTCTTAGTTGTTCACAAACGTTGAAACTGTAAACGTGACTAGTAAGAGAAAACACACCTCTCCATTTAACGACAACTCTATAAAACCATAAAATGCACAAGCGCTTTAGTGTTGTTAAATAGTATATATACTGTACTTAGACTGGAAATTTACGACACATTCAAATAGAGAACTAATTTTCATCAAGCATATATAGCACTAATAATCTGAGAGTATATTCCAGCAAACGACATAACATCATATTTCAAATTAGTATAAAAATTAATGTTAGGAGGCATCAAACACAAAAAATACAACCAAACTAAGAGCCTCATATTTTTGTGCAAATTAGATAATAAAATAAAAATGATGACTATCCTAGACTAGAACACGTATAAATAAAGGAAGGTTCTTAATACTACCTCTAACTTACTAACCTCCAAAGTTTTTATTGGTGCTCGTAGACCTTTGCTAGACTCCCAATCGTTCTGAGCTTTATTTATTTCACCCATTATAATGAACAGAATTAATCGTTATTCTATTAACATAATTTTACGGTTTATAAAAAAAAGATGATACAATCGCGTAGAGAGCTACATAAACACAAAACAAAACCACCACAAACTAAACAGAGTACAGCACAGCACTGAGCGAGCCGGCTGAGCCCTAGTAGTACTGAAATCTCTTTGCAGCGCTGACTTACTCTAGTTACTTATCTATGCTCTGTGGTCTGCGGGGTGGTCTTCGGTAAAACGGTGATTAAATTCTCATCTCATTGGACTGTTGCACGGTAGTATTCTCTAGGGCGCCAGCCTCCCACCCGGTAGTTTTATAATATCGTTGTAAGATCTGTTTTTGTTTGCAGTATTTTGGTAAGTGCACATACCAGCGAACTGAGTATCACCTTTATTCTGTCGCGCATGCGCAATGCGCAAAAAATTCGCTTGGAAATGCCACGACCGTTTTTTTATTGTTTATTAGTTAATTATTGAATATTTTAAAAAACTTGCACAAGGGCAAATTAAAGTAGCTCAAGGGCAATTTTTTTACGTTTGGTGGAGTAAGCAATAATATTTTTTCAAGGAGATATGGCTATTTGAAATACAGGAAAATGGGAAATTCTATTTCGATTTTTCTTGGGAAAACGAAAGGAGGGCAAATAAAATAATTAATGAAGGTCGAAAGGGCAAATTAAGATCTATAAAATGAGATTTTTTTAAATTTAGAAATTCTAATTTTTGCAGGCCGGAACATACCCGGTCAGCCCCCCGATTCAGAATCCTTCTCTATCCAAACGAATCGATTCGGTTCGATATGGCTTTCATATCGAACGTTGGGGTGACCCAACTCCTATTCGTGTCGCTAGCACTTTAGTTTGGGTCCATTTATTTTGGTATGCTTTGAAGATGCTTTTGGATTGAATTGGAGATATTTATTAAACTAAATAAACTTTCTGTTAAAGAGTTCACTATTGTTTTTATTTGTCAACGACCGTAGTTGTATCAATGCGTAAGGCTAGTTTTACAGGGCTGCGTTCAGGAGCGGCTTCGGCCAAGCCATATCTTGCTCTGACAGGGGATATGCGGCATTCACGAACTTAATTAGAGCATTATTTGCTCCATCCAATTGATCATGACCATTCATGTCAACCTATCAGAGCAATTTATGCTCGACGAGACCATAATTTTTCTACCTCTAGAATCGATAAAATCTTGGTCGGCTGTCTAAAGTGACTTGCAGTAGTAACTCATGATAACCATGAACAAAGTAAATTACGTTTTCTTCTTCTGTAACATGCTATGAAGTAGCCGTTCGTGAGACATCAATCAAATATAGATCGATCAATATTTGGCCAAAGCCGCTCCTGAACGCAGCCCAGCATAGTTACACAGGTTATAAACTCACTACTTAACTGTGGATGGTCTAACAACTCTCATGCAACACCCTCCACCCTAGTATGTATTCTATCTGATCTATGCATCCACCTCTAGGCTGCCTCTAGGTAGGGTCTGTTGGTTGGTCTGCTGTGGAAAGTAAAAAGTGGAAAATCGACGAATTTAGAAAATTCGTCAGTAAACAAACTAAAACAATAAGAAATCAAACTATAATGCCTCCATAACAAAGAGTATTATTTAGGACAAATTGTAAAAATGGTTTGCGAAATAATTCCTCGGACCGTTCGGATCCTGTTGTTGGGTGAGCCTGGGGTTGGAAAAACTTCTCTGATCCTGTCTTTGGTTACTGAAGAGTTCACCGAACACGTACCGCCAAAGGCCGAAGAGATTACAATACCAGCTGATGTTACACCAGAACAGGTCCCCACGAACATCGTTGACATTTGTCGTAAGAGAATTTCATACGCTTACATAAACTAAAGCGCCCTTCTATCGTGGCTTATTTCAATGTTAAATTTCAACTTATAATTATTACAATACATTAAATACGGTATTCGTATTTCCTAAAAAGTTATAAACCTTGCAACCAGTAGACTATTGTGAAGAAAGCGTGAGAACCTGATCTCTATTGTATTTAGTAACAGGTACATATTTATTGAAGTTTTTTCATAAATCAGTTGCAGAACAATCATTGGAGCAAGTTGCAGATGAAATAGAGAAGGCGCATGTAATTTGTATAGTATTCTCAGTAGACAAGCAAGAAACACTTGATAAAATAGCTTCATACTGGTTGCCTTTTGTCAGAGATAATTGCCCTGAGGAATGCAGAAAGCCTATCATTTTAGTTGGAAACAAGATAGATTTGATTGATTACTCAGTCATCGATGTAAGTCTAAACTAAACAGTAAGTTATTACTTATTACACAATTAACTATACTCCAACTGTGTTTATATGTTGTAATCTTAGGTGTTATTACAAGCTCAGATATTAATTAAGTGCATATTTTAACCTGGTCTGCTATTGTAAATAACTATTAGATGGAAATAATTTATTTTCATTATACTATGAGCACAATTGAAATTAATTGGAATATTATATACAAATACATTATTATAATACTCACTATTGTATTATCTTAATAAACCTCCATCTATGGGTTATATTGTTTTTGGAATTCTGAATTTTATGAACATTTATGGATATTTTGTCATGAAAATTCTAAGAATATCAAATACAAAGAATATTAAATAGAAATTCTAATGTATGTACTTAAAATTAAGATGTAAGTATTCTAGATTTATATAAGCCGGGTGATTTTCAATGTTTTACCCTTATCAATAAATTTAGCAGCCATACTGCAAAGATTCTACCATTCTTGGAAATTCCCTAATTAATTATGCAATCGTCACAAATTCGGCAATTAATTTTGTGATGAGCATGGATGTTATCCCCATAGGCAATCAGCTGTAAAGCTGACCCATATCTCAAGAAGCCTACATTCTACTGGAGAATAGCTGCCAATCATCTTTTTGGCTTGCCCTTTCATTGACTGTAAATCCAAGTTGCTACTTGGTTATCTCTTGCTCTCTCACTTGCTGCAACTCCCTGCATGCCTGGGGTGATGTTATGTAATTTCTGAAACTGAAAATTTCAATTGGATTCTCTGTAAACAACAGTTTTTAGTTTCGATTATGTGTCCATCATTGATACAAGCAAAACCTTATTGCTGTCAAACAGTAGATTGCAACTCAGATAGATCAAATTGCTGGTCTTCTTTTTCCAATATACAAATCCAACAATTTTTGCTTTAACTTTATTAATTTTTTATTTATACTAAAATGATGTACCTAACTGTACATTTATAGTTTAATTTTATAATCATTTGAATATGCAATTAAAATGTCTTGCAGAAATGTATATTTCTTGCAATGCAGCCTAAACACCTTTTGATGTTTGTTAGTTACCTACTTTAACAAATTGCTTAGTCTTTTGGATTGGAGTCATTTTAATTGGGGTTAGAATATTTTTCTTTGATACATTCATTACAAGAATACATTCAAAGTGCAAAAATATTATTTTTGCACTAAAATGTAATTTATAGATTTGTACACATAATCATCAATAAAGATTATTGCTGATAATGTGTACAAATTTATATATATAACATATAAATTAGAAAATTAGAGATCTTTCTTGTACTAACTGTAGGCGAACAGGTCTTTCTCATTGAAGATTTTTATACAGTTGCTGTACTTAAAAGTTTACCACATTAAAAATATTCATCATTAATAATAATTGATGGAGCTATTTTAAAGATACACCCAAAATTAATAATGGATATAGTTATTGTTCTTTTAATAGATTAACTTTATTATTTTGTAGAATATATGGGATATAGCAGAAGAGTACCCAGAGGTTGACAGATGCATAGAATGTTCAGCTAAATCACTTGTAAATGTATCGGAATTGTTTTACAATGCACAGAAAGCAGTATTGCATCCTATTAACCCAATTTACTCAATTGATGAACAGGAGGTGAGGATAGTATGAATGTATCATTATTTATTTATTCATTAATGTAAACATGTTAACAATGGTGTCATTGGAAAAAAAATATATATGCATTTATATCACACATCTGTCGAGGACAAACTATAACTCCTCAAAACTGTTGCTTTTTTTATAATCTTTACCCACATAGTTTATACAATAAAGATTAATACATTTTATTTAATTTTAATACATCTTTGAAGAATACAGAATTGCTATAGATTTCTTAAGAAAGTAACAATAATGGTACAATTGATCTTCAGGAAGTAAAAGGTTGATACAACCAACAGAATATTACCATTACCTTTATTACCTATTTATTTACCTACTATCTTTATTATTATTTACTCATTTATCATAAATATTGTTACAGCCACACATCAGCTTAAAAATGAAACAAAAAACAAAAACGAATAGTTGAATTGAGAACCTCCTCCTTTTTTTTGAAGTCGATTAAAAATATACACTTAGCAAAGTAAAATGATGGATCTCATTGAACAAATATAAATCTAACAATGTATTTTCTTAACCAATTATTTTGAACTTGTATGTTAGGTAATAATGGGCAGCAGCGCCTTCTGAGGATCGGAAGTCATACTGCGCTCACCAACCCACCTGCCAAGCGTGGCGAGTATTGGCAAATCCCCCATATAGGGGGGTAGTAGTGCCTAGTAGGCATATGTCCAGCAGTGGACGTTCTATGGCTGAGATGATGATGATGTTAGGTAATTAATTATTGGCTACTACTTACTACAATATACAGTCATTTAATAATCAAATCATTGTTACTTATTATCATTTTAAAATTTAATTAATACATGTGTACAAGTTCTCTAGATAATAAAAATATTAAGTATTATGTATTTTAGTTGACAGAACAATGTAAAAGAGCACTGACACGGATATTCAAAATATGTGATTTGGATGGTGATGGTGTTTTGGACGACTATGAGGTCACAATGTTTCAAAAAAAGTGTTTTGATTCACCATTGCAACTACAGGTAATTATTGAATTATTTATAGTAAAGAAAAAAAAATGTTCATACTATTTCAACTTTTATAATTAATTTATTTTCTCTTTATAAGATTAAATACAAGTCACCCCTTCTAAAAGGTAAATCAAAAAGTATGCACATGCTATGATTGAGTTTTTTTTGTGTGCAATCATTCAATATTGATTAATTAAATAAATGGCCTATAAATGTTTCAATACCTCAAATATTCGCTTAAATTTTAACAAGAATTAGATTTCTCATCATCAAATTGAACATAATTATACACTAACATATTTTTTTCAATGATTGTTTATTTACTCATATTTGCTGTAGAAAACAATCACAAAAGACCCTGCTTCGCAGGTGGGTTAAAAGCAGCAGTTCACAGTGGAGCTTATAACAGTTTTCATGCATTTCGAATGGTCAACAAAAACAGTTCACAATCCCCCTTTATTTAAAAAAAAAAAAGATCGTTTGTAAAGTTTTTAACTGTTCCATAACACATCTTGAATGCACCAATGGTGTATTATTGTAATATTGTTACGTCTCCGTCTAATGAAGTTCATAATTCCTATACATCCAAGTGATTTCAGAAAGATTTTGCTTCCTAGCGATAACACCGCCCATTATAAATAATCACTTAAATGATACAATATTGTTTTTTATGTTGTATTGGTGTACATTTACACCAATGCAACATAATAATAAATAATACATAAAGTACAATTTAATAAAAACCTTATTATCCATCTATTTATCTATCTCAAGTTGCCTTTGTTCATGTTTTAGCTGACCCACCGCTTCTCCATCAATTGGATAATTCCTTGGAAATCCTTTATTTAAAATGTACCGTAGACGAAGTTGCGAGTCGCCGTATTATTAATATATCTTTTATTTCAGGTTTTAGATGAAGTAAAATCCGTAATTGCACAGAACATCGCAGGTGGAATAGAGAATGACTGTATAACAGTAAAGGGCTTCATTTTCTTACATTGTCTATTCATCCAAAGGGGAAGGAATGAGACTACTTGGACAGTGCTGCGGAAGTTTGGCTACGATGAGAATTTAGAGCTGACACCTAGTTATTTATATGCAAAGTAAGAATAAGAGTCATGTATAATTTCTACAGTTCGTATTACAATGAGAGTTTAGAGCTGACACCTAGTTATTTTTATATGCAAAGCAAGGATAGTAATTTATCATTTCTACAGTGCATATTACGATGAGAGTTTAGAGCTGACACCTAGTTATTTTTATATGCAAAGCAAGGATAGTATTCATTTATTACTTCTACAGTGCATATTATGATGAGAGTTTAGAGCTGATATCTAAATATTTCTATATGCAAAGCAAGGATAATAGTCATTTATCATTTCTACAGTGGATTTTACGATGAGAGTTTAGAGCTGACACCTAGTTATTTTTATATGCTAAGCAAGGATAATAGTCATTTATCATTTTTTCAGTGCATATTATGATAGAGTTTAGAGCTGATACCTAGATATTTTTGTATGCAAAGTAAGAATAATAGTCATGAATAATTTTTACAGTGCATATTTCGATGAGAGTTTAAAGCTGACACCTATTTATTTTATATGTAAAGCAAGGATAATAGTTATTTATCATCTACAGTGCATATTTTATTATGATGAGAGTGAGCTGATACCTAGATATTATTATATGCAAAGTTAATGCACTGTAAAATAATTTTAACAGTGCATTTTACGCCGTGGCCACATAAGTACCTCTATATTTAATCTAATTAGTTTAGTTATGAAACGGTGATGTAATAATATGAACTAGAATGTAGTGTTATTTATTTAACGATGTGTACAATGTTTATAAAAGAACTAAGATGTAGATTTAAACCCCGCTTGAGGCCTTATTATTTTAATTGGTGATAATGATATCAAACTTCGATCAAGAATACAAAATATGTTCGTCTAAAATTCCATTACATATTAGTTTTTTCACAATACATGAAACTTGACATATAATCATTTTTCGCGTTTTATAATTCTTGACTTGATTAATAAAATAATAAAAACTTGCAAGGTGCATGTTATTCGCTCACTGGGAGTGTACTCAACAAAATGGTGAAAAGAAGAGTTTTACATAAGTAAAATAAATATTCCTTATATCCGCGTCTTTCTGCTCAATTCAATCTGTTACAAGACTGGCCAAGATGTAGTCAAAAGTTAGTAGTTTACTACGTAGTAGCATACTAATTCTGCTCAACCTATGTTGGTTAGTTGGACCCTTGACAAGTCAGGTGGTTACAGACTACGGAAAAGAGTCTGTATCAGTGGAACGACATTGAATAAATAATCACGAATTAAAGAAGTTAGCGAACTTTACGAACCTATAATTATTGCTGATTACGAGCAGAATATTTTTCTGTATTGATTTTAAATGAGTCAGATTGATATAAATTAATTTACTTTAACGTGTTTAATAGCACTAATAATGACGTAGTTACAAAAATGTACAAATCGCCTTCCACAGCTCATCCGTGGAACATGGTCAATGTTTTCTTGAACAAATTAGAACATTATCAATGTAGACTAATCGAATAAGCTTTGTTAAATAATATCGTAAAAATGAGAAGCACCAGATTTGCGCGCCTTTTATAACCGTCAAATACAATACATTTTCTAAATTTACTTGGTTTACAGACCGTGACCATAGAGTGATACAACTCTATGTTGTACTCTATACATAACGTAACGTTTATAGCGGGTGTACTAATATATTTCATTTCAAATGCGGAAAGCCTGTGCGGAACGACTATTTTTAATACAGTTGCGAAAAAATGAAGAAATTTAATAAAATATTAAAAACACAATAAACTCACTTTTTTCTTTTCTCTCCACGCAATAAATTCGTCGTATGTGGATAATGTAGAGACTTTTTGACTTTTCCGGTGTTCTCCGAAGCATTTTGTGCAATTATACTGAGTTCCGGTGGTGTTAATTCAAATAAAATATCGTAGAATTTACTCATTTTGTGCAACAAACAACTAAACTCGCAAAAACATTTTTGGGAAATGGCGCCAAACGTAAAATAATTTAAGCAGAGTTTTTTTTTGTTTTCTTCACCCATTCTGGGTAGGCAAAGGGTACTATGCCCATACAGCCAAGTCTTCAGTAGATTTTTTTTATTGATATGAAATGTAAATGAAATTTAATGAGATGAAATAAAATGAAACCTAACCAAACATATTGAATCAAATCATTAAATCTGATATTAAAACAAATTAATAGCTACTTTTTAGAAATATTTGCATGAATCATAAAACCTTCTATGATTTTTTTTTAGTAAAAAATTCGTGGTTGTTTTTTTCTTTTTAATAGACGTTATTTTGACAGTTGGGAAAGAGAACGCACGATTTCGTAAAAGGTAAAGAAAAAGCACGAGTATGTAATAGCCCACTTCCCGAACGCTATACGTCCCTGCAATACGCCACTATTGAGCAACTGTATTTAAAAACACTATTACGCGCCTTTAAAACTTTAAAAGAAAAGACTTCATTTGCTCGCACATATAGACGAACCAATCATTGTTTTTCGAATAGAAGGAATTAAAAAATATATTTCAGACCTAACCAAACGGATGTGTAGTGAAGCAAACTTGATACACTCTTCATTGGTGTTTTGTACTGTAATACAATTATGTGTCGCTTGTATTTGATACAGCCATAATAATAAAATGTTGTTTTGTTACAGTATCAAAGTACCAGTGGGCTGTACGTCAGAGCTGTCGTACAAAGGGCAACAGTTCTTGACACAAATATTCGAGCGGTATGACCGAGACAAAGACGGCATGTTGAATCCTACAGAGTTGAAAAATGTATTCTCATGCTGTCCTAGAATACCCTGGCACAATTTGAGATACACTGTTCCTACTAACGATAAGGTGAGAGATTATGTTATAAGTTAAATACATATTGTCATGTTGTATGATTCTGCAAACGACTATTCGAATAAGGACTGTCCGATTGCCGTCAGGCAATTATACCGTATATACAAGACGTATGTAACCATCACATGTATGTGTAGTGGAATAAGATTAGGTATACACAAAAAATATATATTATAGTACTGAATTTAGTTATTACGATCTTCTGCTGAAATGATAATGACGATGAAACGAGTATTTCTATACTGGAGACCATTTATTTCAGGGTTATTTGACGCTGCAGGGGTGGATGTGTCGCTGGACTTTGATGACCTTGCTTGATTTACAAAACACCAGTGCCTATTTAGCATACCTGGGTTACAACTTTCTAGAAAATGATACGCAGAAAAGTGCTATACATAGTAAGTATAATGGTATACTGGTGATCATGTGGGAAACTATGGGAGAAATGATATTTGTTGTTTTATCTTCTTTTTGTAGTTTTGTTAGCTTTCAATCAAGAAAACCGCTTTAAAATGAAAAGATTGGTTAATTCGCTTAGGAGCCACGATGCCAGAGACATATACACATCCACGTCAAATTTATAACTCCCTTCTTTTTACTTCGGTGGTTAACCAGTGTGTAATTAGTTTCTGTATGATAACCGCAAGAGCTACATTATGTGATTATGCTGTTTTGATGTAGAACAAAACTAGTTATAAAAATTTCACAATACATGTTGAGCCATGCGTATTATTGCGTATAGCACAGGGTTTAGTAAACTCTGCTAGATATATTTAAATGAATTCTCCAACAGAAATAATGAACTGATTAGTTATAGTACTGATGTACAATTTATATCAAATAAAATGTTTATTTGCAAGAATACATCGGATTACAAAGGTCTTAAAAATATTTGGTTAGGTATAATTTATTTAGCCTACAAGAAGGCGTGCAAATGTTCACTAAAATTCTCCAAAATGAAATAGCTCGTATTCTATTTACGCTAAAATTCAAATTCGTAAAATTCCATACCACATTCTCACTAATATTAGACGAGTTTTATTCCATTGCTGGCCAATTGCAGGCAGTTTTAGTAGGCACCAAATAAGTGGCGACTTAATTAAGCTAAAACTACCCGCAATTTTAATAAATTCCTTTTTTTAGTGTTTTTATTGAGAACTCTCATACTAATTTAGACTTTATCGTAATCGTGTATGAACTTATTTAGTTTTCTACATTTTTATTTAAGTTCAGTTGAATAAGCGAATCACTACCAATATCCTACGAATTAAAAATGTCTACATAAAATCCAATGTCAAATAAACGTTCTAAATTATTTATTATTATTACAAAACGTCGCGAAATTAATACACAATATCTATATAAAACTATAATAAATGGTTTTAATATTCTTTCACACTATAAAAACTTTTTCCGCCAGCCATCTTTTTAAATTAGACCGAAAAAGATTACCGGTAAATTTATTCGGTCATTAAGTAATTTATTATATGTCACGATGCACTTATAAATACGTTTTTTATGTAAATATATTTACGACAAGGAGGTTGATATAATAGGCTTGTAAACTTTGATTGTCTCTGTCTTGGCACAATTTCATTTCGTTTTTGAAAAAAGTTTGGTGAGTTTTTACAAATATGCATAAGCGAATATTGTACATATAGCTAGATAAATATAACTCTTTACTGCAAGACCATAATAAATCTTAAGACAAAATAGTAGAAGTAGAATATTATATTGAGCAAATAACGGCTTGTCATTGTCCTGATCATAGATTATACCTAATATACGGAAAGTCCAGATACCATGCTTTACTTACACACCGTTTTTGTATTTTGAAAACTCTGTCTAACTCAACCGAGTTTCCCTACAACAAAAGGCCATAACTGAGGACCGATGACTCGTACCCGTGGTAAGCAGTTAGTGCTGCCTCTCTAGACACTGCCTGTCTCATATATTAAAATATATAATAGTTTATAAATTATTTCCACCATAGTTTTTGCTCTCAGCGCTGTAAGGTTACAGTTTTCACCATAAAGCATACCTATACTTTTTATGGTATTATATGCCTACATCTGTGATCTGTAAAGTAGGCATTTATTGGTAAAAAAAGGCATTTGTATACCTATATAAAATAAAAAGCAAGTGTGAAATCACAGTATGTATGTTCAATGAAATGAAAAATGTCTGTTGCACTAGAAAGTTTTTTTCCTATCTGTTTTCCTCTTCGGAAATAATGTTCACACAATGCTCGAAATAAATGTTGAGTATTAATAAGTTTTAGTCATAGCTTTTTAAGGTTTATGAACAATATACACATAATTAAAAGTGATTACATTGTATAAGGCGGAGGCGGGAACCTCAGCACGTAACTGAGTTACGTGCTGAGGTTCGCGCCCGCCGCCTTGCACGATCATATCTCCCAGTTTCGAACCTATTTGCAGTTCGCAAATAAGTTCGAAACTGGTTGGAGAGTAATTTTCCAGTATATACCACGTGAGTCCTAGTCGGTTTGTAGATTACAACTATTCAACCGTTCTATTCACAGATAATATACCGCATAATCCTATGTCACTCATACGTACATGACATGTAATGAAAATTCTGGTGCTGATTTTAATTCTACGAAGTATTTGTGATAATTCTTTAATGTTTGTTGTAGTAACTCGAGATAAGAAGGTGGACATTGCCAAGAAGCAGTCTACACGAAATGTGTACCAGTGTCACGTTATTGGACCGCGGTCGTGTGGGAAGACCTCTATTTGTAGGAGTTTCCTCGGTATCGCACACAAAGTGAGTGTTTTGATCAATTTAGTATACCAGTTATTCAAATATTTATTTTTCTTCAGTTCAATTCATGGTTAAATTTAGAAATGAAAGACACCTGCTGTAATTCCTTAACGTATTTCATATTGTAAATGTTTAAGTAACCCCCGATACGTATGTTTGAAAGTAAAGTCTTATATGCTTCTCTTGTCTTAGAAGGATCTTAGACGCATCATGTGTCTAACATCCCTACCGCAGGTAACAAAACGAACAGATGACCTTAAAACGCCTAAACAGATCTTTGAACAAATTGTAGCTAAGAACCACCTCAATCACGACAGCTTTCGAACAAAAAAAAACCCTATCGAAATTGGTCCATTCGTTTACGAGCTACGATGATGCCACAGACGGACACACATGACAAATGCCCTTTTTTCGTCGGGAGTTAATCATTAGTGAAACTCGAAACCAAAAAGAATGATTGGATCATTGAGTTTTTAGTTATTTCACTTTCATTATAATATATGTATGTTCTTACTGATGAACCTCTGAAATGTGTAATATATGTGTGTCTATCATTCTTTTCTCTCGAGATCTCTCGCTTCCTGTAGGGGGTTTGAGTCCTACACTGACATCCTGCTTGGGGTATTTTATGCAATGCCCAACTTTACCCTAGCCTCCTTAACTCCATAATATAGCGGAGCATGGCCTTGAGCCGCTGGAACAAGTGCTCCAGTGGCACTTGTGCTTGTTTCTTAGACAAAAAAGGGAGTGTGACGCAGGCCGGTTGCAATTTTTCGTACGGACTGTTCTACGTGTTCAAATAGTTGGTAATGAGCATAATTCTTCCGAACAGATCTGATGAGTTCCTTTTGCTTTGAACATACATGCCTAAACTTCAAGTGATTAGCAATTCACAATAGTAAATAATTAGTAATTCGACTATTAGGTGTCGGTCGACATTTTTAGTGAACGAGAATTATTTAATTAGCGGTAGCCTAAAGGTTATCCTTTTTTTATAATAATCTTGAATTACATTGTCGTCCTCATTATTGTCAAATAATAAACTTATTTGTATTTTTTTACAAATCAAGCGTCTGCTGCTGACCATAGCTTCGTATTAATTATTCGTATTAGTTATTCTTATTAATCTCTAAAAATATACCTACTTCCAGCGCCTTCCTGTTACATTTAGTGGTCATGTACATTGTTATTGATACCTACATATTTTTTCACAGAAAATAAAGCCTCACGCCAACGAACGCGGCGACAGCAACTCCAACGTTGAACAAAACTATTGCATAAACACAATACTGGTGTATGGTCAGGAAAAAAATCTCGTTTTAAAAGAGATACCGATCACGCGCGTCTCGGACCCACTACAGCCTCACGAGGTGAACTGCGACGTGGCATGCCTCGTGTACGACATCGCCGTGTGCCGCTCCTTCGAGTATATCGCTAGGATATACATTGTGAGTATTCTTGTGTAACTACATGAACCACCTGCGGATTCTATGTATAAAAAACATATATTATATTAGCAATAAACATAATATACATGCATTTCACAAATTATAATAATTAATTATTATCTGCTGACGCTACGCAAATTTACTATGGCTAACTATCAATTATAATACCTTAAAATTTTCGCTATTACAATCGAGTACTTTAATTGGGCGATTCCCTTGCGTATCGTAAGCGTTTTGCTTCCACTTATTAATGCGTACTGCCAAGGAATGGAACTCGTTGCCAGAGTCTGTGTTTCCCGATATGTACAAGCCCGGAGTCTTCAAGTCGCGAGTGAATGGGTACCTTATAGGTTTGCGTGCTAAATCCTAGACAACGTCATTACTTAACATCAGGTGAGACAGTTGTCAAACGTAAACTTATAAAAAAAGTTAAAAAAAAATATCTATGGGCACCATTACATTTTCTAATAATTGAATTCATACAATATAAGTTTCAGAAACTAGCGATAAACTCAGTCGTAGTCTGGCATTAGTAACAACGGAAATTAATATTCTTCGAATGATTGTCGCATGAACAGTTTTGGAAAAGTGCCACAAAAGTGCTAGTGCCGAATAGTCTCATGTTATGTTCTCGGAACTTAAACTTGAAACATATGAAATAAATAACCGATAATATAAACACAATTCAAACACTTGTGTGTCAAGCAAACCCAGCGCCGTCTGCAAATACTTACCTTCACGTTTTCATCCCCCTTAGTTAATATGAATATGATATGCGTGGAACAGAGGTTTGAGAACATCGTGACCTCACCTGATGACGCTGTTCCTCACTTGAAAGATAGAGTAAGGAACGGCGACATACAAGACATGTAGGACAATAATGTGGAATGAGTAAATGAGGATATAGTGGCATTAGTTAAGAAAGGTATGCTGAGCTAGTATAGACGAAAGGTGAGTGACGACCGAGTGTGAATGAAACAGGTGGAAGAGGAAGGCCTTGGACAGCATATCCTGATAACATTCAAAAGGGCTAGGCATGACTACTCTTAACAGAAAGGCGTGTTTGAAGAACTTGATGAGTGAAGGGACCCAGAGCATATAAACTAGGGTTTCGTGTAGAAATCCATATTTTAAATATAAGAGGTACCTGTTCCAAAGCTGAATCGTCCAGGCACTGTTAACCCCTCGCCGGTCGAGCTTTGGAACAAGGTTTACAACTAAGTGCGAATTATTGCAGTGGGTCGTACGGGGTCGATTAATAACTTTATAAGCATTGTTTTGTTTGCGATGGTGAAGATAACACAGGATTTTATATTTGTCTCATAAAAATATCCCAATTTTCCAGAAATATTTCGCCGAAAGCCACATCCCTGTGCTCATAGTGGGTACCAAAGGAGATGCCCTCCCCGCTCGCCAAGACTACATCCTACAGCCCGAAGTGTTCTGCAACAAATACCAGCTGCTGCCTCCCCAGTTGTTCAACATCAGGGAAAACAAACACGATGTGTTCGTCAAGCTCGCTACGATGGCTGCGTTTCCGTAAGTTGTTTTTTCCGCTGCTTGTTTGGTGTAGTGGTGGATTTTTAGCTCGCTCTCTTGTCTGTGTTTGTTTGATATAACGAACGCCTTGGAGTGGAGTGTCTCAACAGGAAGTTAGAAACTTAATAATCCCTTCTGCTAATGGAAACAAAGAGTATCTATGAAACTCATTGCTAGAATCGCAGTGATCTATAGCTGGCTAAGCCGTGATTTTTGAATACGCGGTACATGAGTTGGGAACTGAAAATTTGGGAAATTAAATTCAACTCACTCAGTGCTGAATGTTATGTTATTCTTGTCTTGGTGAAGCAACTTTGGTTAGTTGCAAGTGTGTAGTTAGTAACGCTTGCGTATCATGTTTGTAATAAAAAATGAATTTTTCAAATCGGTTCAGCAGTTTCGGAGGTAATTCAATGCAAACTAACAAACAATCAAATCTTTCCCCTTTATAATATCAGTATGCATTATGAAAGCTATTCATATACACGATGACAATGTTAAAATATTAATATATTTAAATGGATTTTTTTTAATAGTCGCGCCCCCATCGCGCATCTCATATAGCCCGTTTTTACAACATAAAAATAGTCTCCATATTAGCAGCTGATCCCCACCTATAATAAATAATATGTCATTATGTTGCACAAATAGGCAAAGTAAACTAATTATGGTGTTCATAGATCCGACAGTCCTCTTATTTTTAGAACAGCATATGGAGCAGAACTTCTGCAGTCTCACAGTTAGGGCAATTGTGTCAGGGCCGCATTGTAATGTCGGGTCGATGTTAATACTAGGGAAGACTGTTAAGTTATCGACATGAGACTCCATTGCGCTACCATAAACATAAATTAACCTTTCATATAAGACATCTGTATTTTGTTTCAATTTTGTTCTGATCTGTCTTCTACAATACTCCCATCATGTAGATTTGGCATGAAATTTATATTTAGTGATTTGTTCTCATTAGACTTGCTAATAAAGTAGTGACTGGTGAGCTAATGATATTTGAAATCCATGACTACATCAAACTATTTAAAAATTGTGTGTTTTAATTGTCTTTGTCAGTCAATTTCAAGCTGCTTGGATGTTATTCAGCAAGCACAGGTTAGTACTTTTGCTATAGTTTATGCTAGTATTTGTTCAATGTAACAACAGGGGAACTCAGTCTGAACCAAAAATCCCCAAATTTTAATTCCTAAAGAAATACATGTCAATTCGGATTCTATTTTTAAAAAAATTAAAAACAGTACATGACTTGAATGTCGGTATTTTTAAAGTTGAATAAAAATGGATGTTGCGTTTTATTTATTTTCATTTGTGTGTTAGTTTTCAGTTGTGTACGTAGGTATATATATACCACACATACAGACATAGGTGTTAGAAAGCTATTTTCTTCAGATACAATGATGAAAACATTCTGCTTTAATAATCAGTTCACTGAGCTCAACTTCACTCCCTTTTTGAAAATTTAACTTGAAGGAGTTACAATTTCAAAATTATGATATTTAACATTTTGGGACTCAAGTTCAACATCTTATATGATTCAACGTTTTGATGTATTCAACAAACAACATTTTGGCAAATTCAACCTTCTGCGCCTGAAAAGAAAGGGGTTGTCCACGCGTGTGCAACCGTGGATCGTAGCTAGGTAGTTTGTTAAGTGAAAGTTACTTCAACGTTCGTTACTTCTCTAATTCTAGACACTTGAAGCACTTCGCAAATCTCACCGGCGACAACTCGTCCTGGTGGAAAGCTGGCATCGGAGTAGCGGCCGCCACGGTCGTAGGCCTCCTTCTCATCAAAGTTTTCAGCTTCCAAAAACGATAAACAACCGACACACATCTGCCTGTGCATTACTTATGTACCTACGAGTATTGTATATATTACAGAAAAAGTATTGAAATGTGCGTGCATCCACAAGTTATTATTTGTATAGACCAAAGAGGACTTATTTTCATTTATAGCTGTTTGTGTTGTAAATAAAATAGTATAATTAATTTTAAATGTTGTTTTCTGTTACCTGCCATTCGAAGTGAAGAAGAAGAAATGTTCTACATGATGTTTAGCTAGTCATGTGCATTATGAGAATTGGCGACATGGCCACACTTACTCCAAATATGTTGAATATTTATCCCAAGACGCAGTAAAAGCCTTTTTCGGAAGTATACTCTATCTAACAAAAAAAGTCATCAAAATCGGTTAATAAACGACGAAGTTATTCGCGAACACACATAACCATATATACGGTCGAATTCAGGAACCTCCTATTTTTGAAGTCTGTTAAAAAAGGATATAATCTTAAAGAAAGTTGACAACCCTAATACTGACTAATGGCGGTTTGTCAAACGCTTAAAAAGTAAACCTCTCCCACTATACGTTCTCTGAAAAGGCAAGTTGCCACTCTTCATTAAGACCTTTCTTTCTTTGATTAGATTACAGATACTTTGCATAACATGGATAACATGCTTCTCACTCGTGACTGGATTAGTGAAGAACAATCGATAGTCGACTGTTCATTCATAACGTTAGACTATCATCCCCGGAAAAATACACATGCCTTTACGCCCTCAGGAAGTTAAATTATAAAGCTGAAGACTCGTAAAGGCCCCGGATCAAAACCAAATGTAAAAAATTGCCCCTAATCATAGTACCAACAGGAATACTTCAACCCTTGTCATACTTAAGCCACGCAAAGAGAAAACGATCCCAAATCGTATTGTATCCACTGCTTAATAATATTATTACCCAATGATAATCATTGGTTGTGCCCCAAAGATCTATCTTGGGATTTGCATTACACTATACTGTGGTAAGTACCGACACTTGGTTCTTGTTGTAAACCGCCTACTAATAGTGCGCGTGACCACCCACAGAACAAAGCCTTGTCACGAAATGCCAATTGCGTTCAGTCGTGATGTCCGGTGACACTAATAGGAAAAATGCTGCAGTAGCTATTGTTATTAACACATGTTACACGGTGCACGTACAGCAACTCATGGCGCAAAACTATGATACCTACATGTTATCATTTCTATACGTAGTAATAGTAACTCAATGTTCGTACTCTAATAAATCAATCTTGATTCAATGACGTTGTACGTAAGTTTTCGTATTCTGTTAGCATCCAACTTCTCAATTTCGTAAAAAACCGACATAGGCTGTATAGGTTCAACATACATAGATTTAGGCCGCTATGAATTAGCAGGTTACTGATTTTTGAAGTTGTCTTATTGGCATCGAGTCGTCTTCGCACTGGACTGAATATGAACATTAAATTAGTAGACCCAGGAGGTGCGATATGGATCTTTTATTTATGTACCTATGTTTTATCTACTCTCGTAAGCTTGTCTATTCGACAAAACGTCATTGTATAGGAGCGTATGTACCTAATAATATATAAAAATTGTGTTAAACGCAGCGGTAGTTTCGTTGATGTCTCGGCGGACGGCGGCGGCATGAGCGTGAGACAGACTAGAGAACTTAATGGACTCCACTCAAAAACTACTACCTATGATTAATTCACGAATGCTTGCTGTCCGGTGGTACCTATAATTATGATTTCCTGAAAATCTGTTTCAGCGTGAAAGAGTAACAAAGATCCATACATACAAACTTTCGCGTTTATAACTTTAGTAGGGTAATATTTATCATGTTGGTATCAAAAAAAAAAAACATCTATGCCTGACGTTTATCAGTCGTATGATCTAATAGGAAACTAGAAGTAGGAATTATCCCTAATCTACAGTTCATTGAAAGTCTGAATAAGCTCAGAGCTTATTGCTGAGCAGCTCAAAAACTGTACTTAAGGGCGGTTGAAATAATGAATTTAGTACGATTAAAACTATTTTTTACTTTAATGTAAGATTTATTCAACACATTCATCATTTAGATATTCTAGTTCTTATCACGAATACCTAGGACATCTTACATACACTTAGAGTTTAAAGTACTTACAACTATTGTAGTCAAGGTAATTGATTCTGAAATGCAGTTTGTGTTTAAAATGTATTGGATTGTACAAAAAGTTTCATTAGAGTCACTCTAAGAAGTTTCCAAGAGTTTATAATAAACTATAAATAAAAATCCAATGACACAATAAAATCTTAGAATAGAACCTATTCACGTATTATAACTATTTGTAGAACAAAGAATTTATTTCTAATTCCTATGTTCAGTCAAAATAAAAGTGAAACTTATATTACAGCTTAAACACTTAAGGATAATTTTCTAATAAGGTCTCTGGCGGTCTCGACTACTGAAAAGAAATAAAATAAATAATATGAGCATCAGGTTGTATCAAGGCTGTATGTAGAAAGAACGTCATACAAGAAAACTGGCAGCAGATTTAAAAGCTTTGTCTGTTTGAACAAATAAGTAGATTAAGAAAAGCAAGGCTGGGGCTATCGATAGTGCCTTATTTGAGGTCTCACACTGTACCCTGGATTGCAATTTTGACAATACTTGTGATGCAGATGGGTTTTTGTATGGATGTTGGTCTGCTGTTTGCTGTGAGTTGTAACTGTTTATAGTGCGCTTTTAGAAACCTATATAATTATAAGATGCAGTACAATGTTTAGGCAGTAAAGGTGCCTAGAGAAGCTACCCTAGGTAACCTAAAGGACTTATCACCTCTAGATGCAATACAAACAGTATTATATTATGTACAATTATTTAATTATATCCAACTAAGGCCTGTGATACTAATAGAAGCTTAAGCTATACTCGTGTTTTAATAATGTGGTATCAGTAAATATTTTACAACAAATACAACACCACACAAACCAAAGAAAGGACACTACACACAAGCTCAAAATTGTACCCCTATCAAAGTCAATCTTCATAGTAGCTTCAAACCGCTACGTCAAACCGTCAGTTGATGTAGTGTCAACCGACATCAACTATGTTGTGCCTTACCCATCTCCTCTCATTGCACCGCCACCACTTCCACGGTCCCCGCCTCCGCCGCCCCCGTATCCTCGACGGTCACCACCGCGATCTCCACCACCACTACGATCTCCACTGCGGTCGTTGCTACGGTCGCCGCGACCGCCACCACCACCCCAGCCACCGCGACCACCGCCGCCTCCGCGACCTCCACGTCCGCCGCCGCGGTCACCTCCGGACGGAGGACCACCGCCGCCACCGCCGCCGGGCTTCTCTTCATTACACCTACAGCCAAATACCGTTCAAATTAGATAAAAACTCTTCATGTTGGTTATGTCTGATGGAAACTTTGTCTGCCCCCCGATTCAGAACCCTTCTATAACTAAACGAATCGATTCGGTTCGATATCGTTCTCGTATCGAACGACAAATTTCGAGCTATTCAGACCGATCGATAAGAGCGTTCGATTCAGCCCCCCGATTCAGAACCCTTCTATAACTAAACGAATCGATTCGGTTCGATATCGTTCTCGTATCGAACGCCAAATTTCGAGCTATTCAGAACGATCGATAAGAGCGTTCGATTCGTCTTCGATTTCGGTATCGTTATCGTTTTCATTACAAGACGCGTTCTGAGGTATAGTTCTGTAAATGTCAATCTAATTGTCAACGTTATGTAAAGAGGTGCATTTTTAAAGTATGATTATGTATCTTATTGTCATTTAAATTTTGAAGGAGTAAAAGTGTGACCAAGTTCTACAAAACTCTACTAAATACGTAGCATTTAGTAGAATTTTATTAGTTGTGAGTAAAGGGACATTTTTAAACTGTATAGATCTAGCGTTTGACTATTATCTCACTAGGTGGTCAGTGACGATGTGGTCGGAGATGACCCAGAAAGCATACTGGCTCTCAAGTTTATCAAACTTGAGGGTAGCTGGCCAGGCGGGTACTTGACAGTACCCTAGCACCATACTGGGAATTCGGTAACTTTAATAGATTATTTATCTCTACGTTGTAGTTTTTTAACGACTTACATATATATATCTGTTATTATTAAGTATTTCCAAATAATCGATCGAGTAGTTAGCTTTCAGTAATATAATAAAGCAGATAAGTAATAAATAAAATTAACCACCATAAAGTTACTTTCGTTTTACATGAAAAAACTTAGAAGACATATAAATTTTACGTGTGTTCGCGGATAACTTCGTTGTTTATGAACCGATTTTGATGATTCTTTTTGTTTGATAGAGTTATACTTCCGAGGTGGTCCCATTTAAATTTCACCAAATCGGTCAAGCGGTTTTTGAGTTGCACTCCAATAAAAAGTGCTACGCATACGTGGATGACAATATAGTTGCGGGTGAAATCGGTGAAAAAGCAACCGATTGCACTCCGGGAGTGCCGGCAGAAGTGATAACTTGAACATGATTGATAATGACAATGAAAAGTAGCTTATGTGTTATTCTGCATATCACATTTCATCCAAATCCGTTCAGCCGTTCTGGCGTGATTGAGTAACAAACATCCATCCATCCAAACTTTCAGATTTTTAATATTAGTGGGACACATAGACTTAACATGATGACGTTTTTTTGAAACAATGAAATCTTTCTTCTTTATATTATCGGCGTTTTGATAACTGAACTCAACAACACTTTTAACAAAACGAATTTATCAAATAACAAAACTTTTAACAAAAAATGCAACCGACTTCAACACTCAAAAGTGTGAAATAACTTGTTGAAGTCGGTACTATGATAGTTCACACAAAAGTTACTATCATCACAATATTATGTTCATGGTACTGACTTCGCAAGTTATTTGACACTTTTGAGTGTTGAAATCGGTTGCATTTTTTTTTCACCCTTTTCAGTAACCTTTGCTACTCACGGAATCAATTAAATGCCATTGTGTTCTGCGATGTCTTCAACCGCGACAATAATATCATCAAGATACGCGTAGCACTTTTCAGTTATTGGAGTATAACTCAAAAACAGCCTGTCCGATTTTGATGAAATTTGAATGGGACCACCACAGAAGTATACTCTATCTAACAAAAAATCTTACGAATTTGATGACGTCACGTCCTGACGCCTGACGTTCTGACTATCTGACGCGAGTTTAACATTTTTCCCCATACAAAGTACACAACGCCGCTCAAGAAGTTTTCACTTCAATATATACACAATGACAATTGATCCCGTGAGTAGCGGGGGTCACTGAAAAGGGTCAAAAAATTTATTACCATAAAATGGAACCAACTTCATCACTCAAAAGTGTGAAATAACTTGTCGAAGTCGGTACCATGCGCACAATATTGTGATGATAGTTACATTTGTGAAGATGAATTTGTGCTATGTCGCGTCGCAATGCTATAACCTACTAGTCGGCCAAAAATGGATACAGAGTGCGAGGTTGACAATCTTAAAGTACTTCTCTCGCTTACTCTACGCGACGATCCGTGTATTCGTAATATTTTAAGATAATAAAGAACTTATTTATATTATTATTTTAAAACAACCAGCATCATTTTATTCCGCTCATTCTGCGTGTAATCAACCGCGTAAAACCTCTGTAATATCATATGCACGTGTTAACCCCTTAAAGTGGATTTCTGGTAGATTTGATGGATGTTGCTAGGAGTTTAAGAAAGTAAAAGTTGGTAACACTAGTTGTTTGTTTACAAACAAAACGTCAATAGAAAAACTTAAATAGAAGATAGAAATAAGAAGATATAAAAGGATTCAGCATTCGTGGCTTCAGTGAGGATTTCTTCGGAATCTTGAACCACAACTAGGAAATCTGGCTCAAAGTCTTCAGACAGTACTTCTGCCTGGGACACATCAGGCAATTCATTATACTCGGGGCTTCTAGTGGATCTTCTAAACAACTTATCCTCTATAAGTACTTATCCTCCAAATAGCCAGCAAATCATTTCCTAGATTAGAGAGTTCTCCGATAAGACACGCGCCCTGTGCCTCGAGCATGCCGAGCATGCATTATTTGTATTGTTATTGTGACAAACGATTTATAATTAACATTCCGATTTAGGTATAACTCTGTGTGTACTATTTATAAGCTCTATAACAAACATAAGATACTGTTTTACTTGTAATAAGATAAGTAGGTACCTACAGTATTGTTTATTGTCTAAGTGATAAAATGTTATCAAATAAGAATATATAGAGTCTCAAATAAAAATATCAATAGAAATATGCATCATTTTATTATTATTATTAAGTGTAGATAGACTATAAGCAATAATCTATCTCTCCCTCATCTTACTAACAAGAAATAGAGCAACTTTCGAAACAGCCTCACGCATGGCAATCATTATGATAGCTGTTCTGTAATGCGACGTATAACATTGCTGCGGACTTGAAATGCTGCTCCTATAGCTGTCAAAGCTACATGTGCTGTGTCACCATCGATAATATTGTTGGTTTCAAGGCCACTTCATCTGGCAATGGTAAACGCGCTAGTGTGCACATGTTGTTATGTAGAACACAGCAGGAATTTGTAAGTTTTCCTGCTTTTCTGGGCTATATTCTAAATGCCCAAATGCATTTGATGCATCCCACAAAGAACGTAAAATTCGCCTGTGGTGTAATGCTTTTTCATCGTGATTGGACTGTTCACGTCCTCAATCACTTTGCATCATTGTTACAAAACCAAATAATAAAATATATTAATGTTGTATGTTGCCTAGAAAGTAAAATAGACACTCAAACTAGATATCGACTGCCTTCTAGCTATCGATAATTTACCGAACATAATAATCGAAAGTTCGATATATGAGATTCGATATGAGCATTCTGAATAGCGTTACAAGTCGAATATCGAATGCTATGACGTCACTTTCGATTCGAGATCGAATTCGATAAATTCGGCGTGGGTTCGACTATTGTGAATTGCAAATGATTGTTATCGAATCGAATCGATCGACAACTGAGTAATCGAACGGTTCTGAATCGGGGGGCTGCTTCGATTTTGGTATCGTTTATCGTCTTCATTACAAGACGCGTTCTGAGGTATAGTTCTGTAAATGTCAATCTAATTGTCAACGTTATGTAAAGAGGTGCAATTTTAAAGTATGATTATGTATCTTATTGTCATTCAAATTTTGAAGGAGTAAAAGTGTGACTAAGTTTTACAAAACTACTAAATGCTACGTATTTAGTAGAATTTTAGTAGTTGTGAGTAAAGGGACATTTTTAAACTGTATAGATCTAGAGTTTGACTATTATCTCACTCGGTGGTCAGTGACGATGTGGTCGGAGATGACCCAGAAAGCATACTGGCTCTCAAGTTATTCAAACTTGAGGGTAGCTGGCCAGGCGGGTACTTGACAGTACCCTACCAGCATACTGGGAATTTGGTAACTTTAGTAGATTATTTATCTGTACGTGGTAGTTTTTTGACGACTTAAATATATATCTGTTATTATTAAGTATTTCCAAATAATCGATCGAGTAGTTAGCTTTCAGTAATATAATAAAGTAGAAAAGTAATAAATAAAATTAACCACTATAAAGTTACTAGTTTTGTTTTACATGACAAAACTTAGAAGACATATAAATTTTATGTGTGTTCGCGGATAACTTCGTCGTTTATGAACCGATTTTGATGATTCTTTTTGTTTGATAGAGTTATACTTCCGAGGTGGTCCCATTTAAATTTCACCAAATCGGTCAAGCGGTTTTTGAGTTTCACTCCAATAAAAAGTGCTACACATACGTGGATGACAGTATAGTTGCGGGTGAAATCGGTGAAAAGAGCAACCGATTGCACTCCGGGAGTGCCGACAGAAGTGAGAACTTGAAGATGATTGATAATGACAATGAAAAGTAGCTTATGTGTTATTCTGGATATCACATTTCATCCAAATCCGTTCAGCCGTTCTGGCGTGATTGAGTAACAAACATCCATCCATCCAAACTTTCAGATTTTTAATATTAGTGGGACACATAGACTTAACATGATGACGTTTTTTTGAAACAATGAAATCTTTCTTCTTTATATTATCGGCGTTTTGATAACTGAACTCAATAATACTTTTAACAAAACGACTTCATTAAATTTATCAATTTGATGGATGTTGCTAGGAGTTTAGGAAAGTAAATGTTGGTAACACTAGTTGTTTGTTTACAAACAAAACGTCAATAGAAAATAGAAATAAGAAGATATAAAAGGATTCAGCATTCGTGGCTTCAGTGAGGATTTCTTCGGAATCTTGAACCACAACTAGGAAATCTGGCTCAGTCTTCAGACAGTACTTCTGCCTGGGACACATCAGGCAATTCATTATACACGGGGCTTCTATTGGATTTTCTAAACAACTTATCCTCCAAATTGCCAACAAATCATTTCCTAGATTAGAGAGTTCTCCGATAAGACACGCGCCCTGTGCCTCGAGCATACCGAGCATGCATTATTTGTATTGTTATTGTGACAAACGATTTATAATTTATATATTTTATATAATATAATTTGTATTGACTGGCCGGTTGGCGCAGTTGGTAGCACTCTGCCTTCTGAGCCGCTGGTCCCGGGTTCGATTCCCTGACAGGTCAAACGTTTGTGTGTATGAACATGTCTGTTTGACCTGTGTCTGGGTGTGTATATGTATGTAAGTATATATTTAAGTATGTATTAAAGTATATATCAGTCATCAGGTTACCATAGTACAGGCTCTGCCTAGTTCGGGACCTGAAGACCTTGTGTGAATGTTACCGATATTAAAAAATAAAAAAAATTAACATTCCGATTTAGGTATAACTCTATAAGTGTGTACTATTTATAAGCTCTATAACAAACCTATGATACTGTTTTACTTGTAATAAGATAAGTAGGTACCTACAGTATTGTTTATTGTCGTAAGTGATAAAATGTTATCAATGATGAGTCTCAAATAAATATAGAAATATGCATATTTTTTTTATTATTATTAAGTGTAGATAGACTGTAAACAATAATCTATCTTTCCCTCATCTTACTAACAAGAAATAGAGCAACTTTCGAAACAGCCTCACACATGGCAATCATTATAATAGCTGTTTGGTAATGCGATCTATAACATTGCTGCGGACTTGCTGCATAAGCCGTGGTGGTACCGGCCTAGAATAGTACTCCCCCATCTCGTCCCGCGGGTGCCGTAAGAGTCGGCTAAGGGATCACGTACCAGAAGGTGGGCAGCAGCGCCTTCCGAGGATTGGAAATCATACTGCGCTCGCCAACCCGCCTGCCAAGCGTGGCGAGTATTGGCAAATCCCCCCCTATTTTATTCATATGTCCAGCAGTGGACACACATGGCTGAGAGAAGAAGATTCTAAATGCCCAAATGCATTTGATGCATCCCACAAAGAACGTAAAATTCGCCTGTGTTGTAATGCTTTTTCATCGTGATTGGACTGTTCACGTCCTCAATCACTTTGCATCATTGTTATAAAACCAAATAATAAAACATATTAATATTGTATGTTAAAATAGACACTCAAACTAGATATCGACTGCCTTCTAGCTCTCGATAATTTACCGAACATAATAATCTAACGTTTGATATATGAGATTCGATATGAGGATTGGGAATAGCGTTACAAGTCGAATATCGAATGCTATGACGTCACTTTCGATTCGAGATCGAATTCGATAAATTCGGCGTGGGTTCGACTATTGTGAATTGCAAATGATTGTTATCGAATCGAATCGATCGACAACTGAGTTATCGAACGGTTCTGAATCGCTAGGCTGATTCGCCATCTGAATTTCATTGATACAGAAAATGTATTGGGTTGTTACCTGTTGCAAGATTTCCTCCACGAAAAGTTAGTGTTTCCGCAGCTAGGATTGGAACACCGCCAGTCGCCTTCACGGTTGCCTGAGGGGGGTCCACCGCCACCGCCACCGCCGCCGCCGCCGCCACCACCGCCGCCACCGCCGCCGCGGCCACCACCGCCTCCACGGCCTCCGCCGCCACCGCGCCCTCCACGGAATCCGCCGCCACCACCACCCCCACCTTTGGGTCCTCCCCACGTGTTCTGTCTCTGGGCGAGAGACACTTTAATTGTCGCCCCGTTGAAGTCCTTTCCATCAAACCATTGGATGGCGGAGGAAGCTGCGTTAGAATCTTCATAGGTCACCGTAGCTTCGCCTTTAGGCTGTCCTGTAGCCTTGTCCTTGTACATCCATACTTTAGGTCTCTGTGTCCTTTTGTCCATCTAAAAATGTAAATAAGTCAACTCAAAATCATGATAAAAAGGAATGAATAGCCCACCTCAAAAAGGCAGTTTTGTCAATCCATAATATTTAGTTACTATGGTCACAGACTTTTTTACTTTACTACCCACTGATATAAATAAATAAGAAAGACATAAATACCTTGATGATTCCAATAGCGCCGAAATGCTGACATAGCTCATCTTCGGTGGTAGATGGATTCATGCCCTGAATGAAGACAGTGTCTTCCTGAGTGACCATATCACCTCCACCTCCACCGCCACCACCACCACGGTCGCCACCGTATCCACCGCCGCCACCTGTGCGTAAAAATATACTAGTTATAATGGCCACCATTCCTACAATTTTAAACTAAGTGCCTTTTTTATCCCTAAATAAATAACAAACTGTGTATGTACCTAAATATCACAACTAAACTTTAATAGCAACGTCATTTCAGATATTAAGAGTAGTTTTAGTTTAGTCGTGATTAAATGTAAGCTGTTGTTGTTTGATACAATGCATAAAATATACCAAATACTTTACACAACTCTTTTACCTTAATACACTTTGTAGAAGTATGTATATATGGCTTATATTTTCACTGAATTACCATGCAATTGCGCAAATAGATCGAGAGTAATCCCATTAAATTAAACCTTTTAATTAATTGTAGAAAACCTTAGTGTGAACACTGTTGCCGATATCTTTATATGACCAACTTAAACGAATACCAAAACATCAAATACCCATTTTATAATGATGAAATAGTTTACCCATCCTGTAACTTTAAAAAATGTGTAGATATACCATTGTTTAAATGTACCGAAGTCCCTAATGAATACATATAACTCAGCTTAACCATAGGGCTGCCAAAACAACACCGTGTTTCCTGTACAACATAGGAATAATTAACAAGGAAAATAATAATACTGGCAAGCAACATAGCGATCTAATTAAGTTTTTAAAAAATAAAACTTTATGGTACTTGCAAAGTTCTGATGTTTGCAAAAATTGTCGTGACTCTTTTTCAAGTTTTAGAAGCAAAATATGTTATTATTATTAAAACAGATTGTTTTCATAAAGTATGAGATCTTAGATGATCATTTTTAGCCAAGTAAAATCAATACCCAAACCAGCTTTATATTTATAATCCTTGTAACTACATTTTAGTAGAATATGTATAGGGGACACCATTTAAAATACCATGTTTATATTGACGCTGACAAAAACCTTGAGTTTAGATGAATGAGGCTGCTGACATATCCACATTGTAGTTATCTATACTAATATTATAGAGGTAAAGTTTGTGAGGTTGTAGGGGTCAATCTCTGGATCTACTGAACCAATTTTGAAAATTCTTTTACCAACAGAAAGCCACGTTATTTGTGAGTGTCATAGGTTCCGTTATCATCACAACGTGGTTGTAACCGCGAAGTGCAGCTAGTATCTGATATTTTAATAAAGAGTAGATACTTTTCCATTTTGCGTATAAATATGATAAATAACTGATAATACTCTTCTGATTACTTCAACCAACACAATCTACATTTATATTTATAAGTTACCCACTGTAATTTTTTACCACTTTAGATCACGCTACATTTTTAAACTTGTACAGTCACAGTTTTAAAGCTTCATAGATTGTACGGAATATACTTGCTGTAATAGCTACTAGGTTCCATATACGTTGTAGCTCCAAGTCTGTAACTTCTTTATATTTTTACCATGCACTGTTTTCTAAACCTACTTCATGGTGCACCACATTATTAAAAATTGGAGGTTTTATTTTTTAATACACTGTCGCTGTGCCAGTGGTTACTTTTTATTTTGAGTATTATTTGTTTAATTACATTATACTTTCAGTGACCATTTACAAAGCAAAAGTGCTGCTTTCTATGAATCTTCCACAAACAATGGCACGACTGATTCTAGGTTACTCAAGTATACTGAATTCGACCCTATGTTATCTTAAAACCGCACCCTTCATACTTTGCATTTGGAATGAAAGGCGTCATGTTTATAAATATACCATATCGAAATTCCGCACTCCGAAAGGACATTTGGAAGTTTAATATTACATTTTAAATATCTCTATCATTACTTAATCTAAACCAATGAATGCTGTGTAGAAACAGACATTATAAAGCACACCATTAATAACACAGGTCTCGGAACCTTTTATTTGTATTTGTCAACAGCCCAGGGGATGTCGTTAATTACCAGCTAATGTATAGAAGACTAGGTTTGGCAGCCCTTAGATAAATGTACAGATTAAAAATATGTCAATAGCACCACTCGCTTACAGCGAGGAGCTTTACCTTTGTTAAAACCACCCCCCCTGCCGCCGCCACTAAAACAATAAGAACAGCGTTTAGTACACTCGGCAGGCTGGGGATACTCTGTATGCTGCACGCAGATTCACATCTAGTTGCACTATATATGCGACCTCAGTCCCATCGTTGCGTCCTTCCCATTACTATAATGTTTAAACCTTGATACCTTGAAAACCTTAGAACAATATTGGTTGACACAACAATATAGCAGGTATATCTGAAGACATGCACTCGTAAATCTTATTACAATCGTGTAAAATAATTATGAGGATCAAAATACATATTTTCTCATATACAGACACAATAACAATTCTTGAAAAAGATATTTATCCATCGTAAAGTTGTTGGCAATAATATTAAAAATATTTACAGTATAATTACCACTGAAATGTTACTTTCATAATCATCCGTCGATTTACTTTTTAATGTTTCTTTTAGTACAAACATGTTTACTTTTTATTAACTCTTTTGCCTAGTCATTTCACTTTTCGGTGCAGTTGTTGAGTGAAGTCCAATAGTAGAAATCTTATGCATCCATAATCTCACAAAAAGTGCCTATGAGTAGTCATACCTTCGCGTCGTCGACTCGAATCCAATCGGCTTTAGGAGAAGTAAACATTGTGTTCAATTATCCACAGCATGGTATATTCTTATGTCTGCCTGCCTACCTAACACCCTCCAGTATTTATAAATATGTTCCCAACCAAATACACATTTTGAGTCTTTTGGCAGTTGACCCTAAGTGACGGTAGACATTCTTTGTCTATGGTACAACCTCTTAAGACATTCTGTCAATAACTATCAAGTAAGATAGCCGTCTAGCACTATACCTAAAAAAATAGAACTGTTGATATTTTTTAAGGTAATAGGTACCTATAACTAAACTATATTTTAAGTAAAGTAAGATTTCGTTATAGTGTTGGTTGAAGCATTATAGTAGACAACCAATGCAAGGATAATCTGACCTAGGCAGAATATAAAGGATCAATCATATATTTTTTTTACATAATAGTTACATGTATTTAAATAGAACTTATTAGACTTTCACGATTTGAACACATTGTTTATAAAATCTAACAGGACTGGTTAGTGTGAAAAACATGCAACTCATAGGTTGATCAATATCTACCACCTCTTGCTACCTATAGTGACATTATTGGTTTTTACATATTCTCACTTTATATTATTCATAAACTATATATTGTTCATAAATTATCATAAAAAGATATCTTTTTCAAGAATGTCATTGACAAATGCTCAACTAATACATACATTTTAAGCCATCATTTATATTGCAATCCAGGTGTGTGTGATACGGTAATATTAAGTTATATTTATGTATAGATTGAGCAAGGTTCATATTTATAATATTTTAATTATAAACGTATGAAGGCCAAAAGTCCAGTACACAATAAGTAGAACGTGAAAACACCATCCACTTCCTATTTCCTTTATTTAGAAACATTTTTAAGGAACAAAAAGATATTAAATATTTATAAAAATGTATACTATTTCTACGGGTATAGCGTGACATTTACCCGTAGTCAATATCACGATCGACAATTGTTCTGATGAAGGCTTTCGGAATAATCCGAAACAATTGTCGATCGTGATATCGATTACGCGTGTCACGTTATATCCGTATAAACAGTATAAAGTAATAATGAGCAAGAGTTACAATAATATTATTACGGAAATATTATTTTTTTTAGTTTTATACATCATATATATCATATATGATATATATCTACTAACCAGTGATATTTCAAAATAAATAGGTACTGAAGTATTATCAACATTTATCAGAGGCATAGTATGGAAAACATGCACTACAAGTTTTGTGTACTGTACTTTTGGCATAAAATACATTACAAATTAATAATATGTAATAGGTCTTTACCTATGAATAAAATCCAATTTCAAATTATTTTCTCAAAATATGATTCTTTTTTGAAAATTTGTCGCTTGTTTAATGGTTAGCGTTCTGTTCTCAACGAATTTGTACGTATTTTCTCATCATGGATACGTTAAAAATTCGAGTGATCATGGAGTATGAGTATCGTCGTGGCAGCAAAGCCGCAGAAGCTGCACCCAACATCAACGACGTATGCGGAGCGAACACTACTAACGACCGCACCACCCGTTATTGGTTTGTCTGCGTCCGTTCTGGAAATTTGGATCTAAGAAACGAATCCTGTGGTCGACCGAAAACTAGTCGACGAATTAAAGGCGATTGTGGAAGCTGATGATTCTCAATCTACAGCTGAATTAGCCGCAGCCTTCGATGTTAGCATAAAAACAATATTGGTCCATTTGCGTCAAATTGGCAAAGAAAAAAGCTTGACAAATAGGGGTGTCCTGCTAATTGAATAATCGCCAGCGCGAGGTACCCGTCGAGTCGAGCATTGCACTGCTCAAAATGGACTCAAACGAAGCCATATGGAACCGCATTGTTACTTGCGACAGAAAATAGATCCTGGTTCAGCACCTAAACAATGCACCAAGCGAGAACTGACCCCTAAAAAAGTGATGGTCACTGTTTAGTGGTCTAGCGCCGGTGTCATTCATCACAGCTTCTTACCAAACGGGATGAGCATTACTACAGATGTGTACTGTGAAGAACTGAACATGGAGAAGCTCGCACATCTCTCCAATCAACTTTGGTCAATAGTTCAGCTGCTCCTGCACGACAATGCACGACCTCATGCTGCACAGCGACGGTTTTCAAGTTACAAGAGCTGGGGTTGGAAGTTCTCCGTCATCCACAGTACTCAACAGATCTTACTCCTACAGACTTCTACATCTTCCAGAAATTAGAGATAACAAATTAGAATGTAAATTCAATAACCGAGAGGCAGTTCATAATGCCTTTGAAGAATTTGTTGCTCTCCCTTCCAGCAGACTTTTTCAAAATAGGTGTCAATAAGCTACCACTATGTTGGCAAAAATGCATTGATTGCACGGGTAATTACTTTGATAAATAAAAATATAGTGGGTTAACTTATTTAATGAAAAAGGGCAATTTTATAGGTAAAGACCTAATAAAATAGTTTGTCTCAGGTTCTAGTAATGAAAGCAGTGAAGTGATCATGTATTTCATCAGGATGTCATTGCTGTTACTGTTGAGGTAGATTAATTAAATCATTGACAAACCACACGAGAAAATAATAGCAGATGTGAAGTTTCCTTTAGAGCCTGCATCTTGGATCCAGCAGGCTTAACTTGTGAACTCTGGTAGGCAATAGTAAGTTTAACAAATCATAATTTTGATGATATGCACATAATTTTAAAAGAATAATATGGTAGAATAATTGTACAACTCTTGGCAGTAGTAAGCAGTATACAAGTACCAGCCACAAGGGAGTAGAACATCCAAAGAATGCCTGTTATACACTATTTTTTCTGCATTTCTGATATTCAGTTTATGTCTGTCCCTTTAAACTAAAAAATAATAATCTTCAAAGTAGAAGTTCTTCCATTTATTCCCTCCTTTAATAATTTACATATTTGTCTTTCTTTACAAATTTCAACCAACATCATGAGCCATTAGTACAACCTTACCTTACCCACCCTTTTTTATAACTGAACTGAACTTCTCTTTCACTTAGAAAATAAAGTGGTAGTGATTTTTTATAAAGAGCCCAATTTCTTTATATGTAATTGTTCACTGCCAATAAACACACACGGTCCAGACCAACAGCACTAGATCGTTTTTTATGTAGATAACCATCAGTAGCATTGTACTCCATGATCCAAGATGGTTCCACATTACTTAATTACAGCATGAATTTTGCCTTAAGGCTTGCTAAAAGGACGGATTAGATTACGCTCAGTTAGGTTCACAGCTTTCATCAAGACAAGACAAAGATTTTTTATATCTTTATCTCTATATCCTCATTCTAAAAAAATACAACTGAAGAAGAGCTGTAAAGGATAATCCTTTGCTGCTTACAGCTTTTCATAGGCAGAAGGAGATTTAATGAGGAGTAGCACTTGTGATGGTATGTTTTATTTCTGTTGCTACCCAAGTACATTGTTTTTAAATGATTTGTTGAAGTGTTCATCATAACATAGCATGTTCAGACAATCTATTCCAATATGTATACTAAAGTAACTGCACTTGTACTTCACATAAGGATAGTTTTGATAAGGCAGAATAAAGATATTTTGATATAAAAATTGTTATTATTTTATGTGAAATGACCACAAAAATAGAATTTTCTTTACTCCTTTTTTATAGGATTATAAAAAATTACCAAATTTTACCAAAAAATGGAACCGACTTCAACACTCAAAGGTGAGAAGAAAATTTTTTTTTACCCTTTTCGGTGACCTTTGCTACTCACGGGATCAATTTGTCATTGTGCATCGATGTCTTCAACTGCGACAATAATATCATCCAGGTAAGTGAAGCACTTTTCAGATATTGGAGTGTACCTCAAAAACCGCTTGTCCGATTTTTATGAAATTTATATGGGACCACCACGACAGAACATTGGGATGGTGAAATTTGATGTTTAACTTTTTTATTATACTTGACAGTTCATTTTTTTCATAGTAGTTGCAAGGGGGACGGAGTCGAGTGCAAAAAAATAATAATTTAAGTGCTACATGTGGGAATGCATCCTAAATTAAATTGGATAGTTGTATTTTTATGAAACAGACAATGTAGACATATTAATTCGGCCTTATATGATAATGTCCTCTTATTCTAATTGATGTGACAAATCCTACACTGACATCATGGTTAGTATATTGTGCACTTCTCATGCAAACTGTGTGAGCCAACCTAATTCCTTGAAATTTGGTGTATGGCTTTGGGTGGCTTGCATAATTCTCATTGTTTCATATGTGGTACGGACTTCGCAGAATTACATCCCTTTTGTTGCTTTTGAATTACATTTTGCATAGTTGATATCAGCATCAAGAATTTCATTATTTTTCACCAACTTCTATGGTCCGCACTATCTGTTGAAAATGCTCCATAGTTTCATTTTCCTCCAGTTTAGATCTCGTAGACCAGCAATGAGACACCATTAGTCATATGATTTTCTAGATCATTTTAACAGATACTTTTTATTTTTTTGTTTAAGGATTGGAGGATTTGAGCATAGTTGAAAATTAGTTACTTACTTTAGTTACATATTTATATAACCATCACAAAAATAGAAGGCATCAGCTTCTTCATTTTGTTTTATAGAATATGCATATAAGGTTTTATCATGTATTCTCATTTCTACTACTTACTTGTAGTATGTACATAATATTGAGAGAAGAGCCACATTAACTTCATGCTTTTTTGTTGCACCCAAAGGTGTAGAGTATTTGACTTTGTCATAGAAGCCTCCAGTCTCATACATCCCTCCATCCCATAGTTCTTAAACTTTAACAATTGTTGGTACAAGCCTAAAAACTATAAATGCTCACACATTACTCCTAATATTTGTCTGGTCGGTTGGCGCAGTTAGTAGCACTCTGCCTTCTGAGCCGCTGGTCCTGGGTTCGATTCCCGGACAGGTCAAACATTTGTGTGTAAGAACATGTCTGTTTGACTTGTGTCTATGTATATAAGTAAATATATAAGTATGTATATAAGTATATATCAGTCATCAGGTTACCATAGTACAGGCTCTGCCTAGTTTGAGACCTGAAGACCTTGTGTGAATGTTGTAAATAAAAAAAATATTGACTATATCGCTTGTAGGGAGTAGTTTAGTATGTTAATATAGATTTTAGTTTGGTTTCTTTAAGATTCCACGACTTTGGTTGAGGCATATGCATGTCATTGGCTACTTACACTTGATGGTTTTCTGAACTCAATACACAGAGATGCATTTACCCAAAATGCATTATCAGGTCAGTATAGGTATATTTTTGAAAATTGCCTTTTCCACTTTTCTGGAAGTTATTAGTTACCATTGTTTATTGACATTTTCTTCTTGTAATACCTAACAGCTACTAATTAAAACTATTATTGGCCACCCTCATACTGAAGTTCCCATTGAAGGACAACCTAAAAAATGTGGACTTCACAATAGGTTCATATATGCGTTTGTTAGTAGTGGTGTAGTAAAACCTTTATTAGCTGTAACTGAATTCAGGGTATGCCTTCTTATAGTTTAGTGTGAAACATGAAAGTATTTTAACAATTAATGTGTGTAACAGAAAATATAGGCATGGCCATACTAGGATGTCATGATATTTATGAATATTAAGTTTATAGGACTGATTGACCTTGTCATTTATGGAGATTCTGTTGTAGTAATATGATATTAAAACTGGATTCTTACCCATATCCGCCATCTCTATTTCCCCCATCTCTACTGTATCCACCCGATCGGTCACCTCCGCTAGAATACCCGCTGCTTCCTCGGTCTCCACCATAACCTCCACTGTTGCCGCGGTCGCCGCCGTAGTTGCTCGACCCGCGATCGTTTCCACTTCCTCCACCGCCGCTGCCGCCACCGTAGCCGCCGCTTCCTCGATCGCTTCCAGTGGTGTTATATCCACCAGTACTCCCGCCATTATTGCGATCGTAGGTACCGCTGTTTCCACCATAATTTGAGCTACTGTTATTGTAACCCTGCCCATAACTACTGTCAGAGCTTTGATTGTTACCGTAAGAGCCACCGCCTACAAATAAGATTGATTTGGTAAAAAAGAACCTATATAAAAATGGACGTCAAATCAATCCAAGCACGCAATAACAGTATTCACCAGAAGAAGCCTGTTGGTTCCACTGTGGTGCAGCAGCTTGCCCACCATAGCTTTGATTTTGATTATACCCTTGCGCACTGCTACCGTAATTATCACCTGAAGGCATTGCCGGCGGCGGCACTGAATATTGAGCGCCATATCCTCCACCGCCACTATAGTCACCCGAAGCGTAGGCTAAAACACATTCCATCGATTAATTTAAAGCAGGATTTATTTCGAGCAACTAGACAGTGTTATAACAAGTAAGAGCACTTACGATCCCCCATTTCAGACGTTCTCTAAAATAATTTTTCAGAAAAAGCCACGCCACGCGACCCAAAACCGACAAAAGCACGACACAAAAAGAATGAATTCGAATGAATCGAATCACGAACGAATGATCAAAGGAGTGCTCACTGCTCAGTGCACGATATATATCGATATTTCATAAAATATCGATATACTTTCGCGGTATATCCAATCGATCTGAAATTATCGAATCATCTATTATCGATATATTTCATCCGATATATGAATGAATAAATGATTTATTAGGTAGCGTATTAAAAGCACATTAAATTCTTTTTCAAACGATCGTCCAAGCCTCATTTTAGGGCCATTTCCATGTTAAATCTTATAGATTGAAATGACTTGTAACGGGTACCGTTAGCAAAACGAGGAGGATCCCTTACACAGATTACTTAGGGAAGATCCCTTAAGATACCGTGTTTAAGTGACACCCAACGCTACACCTCCCTACCATGACTTCGCTTGCTCCGTATACTAGTTCGTAGTTGGCAACTTGACTAAAAATTAAACGTAAAACCTCGAATGTTTTAAACACTAGCAATCGCAATAATCTTGAGCGATAACGAAACGAAAAGACACGAAATATTTTAAGGGCTCCATTTAGAAGATTTAACAAAAACTCATTAAAATTGTAGATAGATTTTAGAGTACATTACCCAAAGTTATACAATGTAGTATTTAAATATTTATCTATGGTAGCACAATATTTTATTTACCCATTTGGCTTGCAACCTGCTTTGCTGTTGAGTAAAAAACTGTGCGGTTTTCTCAACTCAGCAGCGAAGCAGGTTTTAGGCCAAAAGATTAAATAAAATGTTGTTTTTACAAGGTCTAGACAAAAAATACTAATATTTCTAAATCAATAAGATTTATTTGTATCTTAACCCTACCCGTTTTTATTCTTATTAATCTGATTCTGATCCTGATCCATACTAACCTATTAACGAATCAGCATTGCAATTCAACGTGGCTATGCTGCTAGCATTCTGGGCACGCTGCCGGCCTGTAGCAGGTTAGAACATTTTAGTTATCTATAGTCTACCAATAGCTAGTGGATTGCTCAAATTTTATTGTAGGAGCTGCAGTATTGTGTTTAGTTATTAGTGTTTTAGTAGTAGTGTTTTGTTTTTTAATAAAGGCATTTGCACCTGATCCCTAACTTATATTTATTATTATAAATTATATAAATTACTTACGATAAATCAAAAATATCGATATATTTGTATGATATATCGCAAAGTATCGATATACCATTACGATATAATATATCGATTTTTTTTTTACTAGAACATCCCTAGTCATAAAAGAGAAGAGACTTTAGAATATAATAAATATACAGGGCAGCGTTCGGGTGCGGCTTCGGCCAAGCCATATCTTGCTCTGACAACGGATATGCGGCGTTCACGAGCTCAATTAGAGCATTATTTGCTCCACCCAATTTTTGATCATGATCGTTCACGTCAACCTGTCAGACCAAATTATGGTCGGCTAGACCATAATCTTTCTACCTCTAGAAACGATCAAATCTTGATCGGCTGTCAAAATATGCAGAGTAACTAGCTCTTGATCTATGATCAATGTAAGTGACTTTTTCTTCTTCTTCTGTGACATGCTATGGAGTAGCCGTTCGTGAGTCATCGATCAAATATTGGTCGATCAATATATGGACGAAGCCGCTCCTGAGCGCAGCCCTGTAATACTTGTATTACATTGACGAGGGCCGATATTGCCTATAACTTGCCAGATATCAAAGCTCACAGATCTGAATAAAGCTGAGCTGTAGTCAGTGGGGCGTGGACAGAGCAAAACTCTTTTCCTTTTCCTGGCTAGAACTGGCCTAAAACGTAGAAAAAGAAGGTTTTTTCCAAGGTTGCACAATTTCATTTTTAGGGTACCGTACTTCAATAAAAACCCTAGCGCCCTCGCCTTAAAATATTATTATACTCTATACTATTATATTTTATACTTATTAGTTAAAAACTTGAATTACATTGGATCTTTTAAAAAAATGACTTACTTAAAAATCGTATCCACGTTAGGGGCGTTACTATCAGCTTTGTAAAATCCATTCAAGTTTCGAGCAGTTCTAAAACCTGGCTTAAGCCGTTTAGTGCAAAGTCATACCATCACCACGGCATTACGCTCCTATATGTGAACGGTTCGAACTTTGATATTCTCAAAAGTGAACGGTTATTGTGGTCTCTGGCAAGTTTAAGCCAGGTTTTAGTATTGCTCTGAATTTGAATGGATTTTACAAAGCTGATAGTAAGGCCCCAGAAAGGTTTTAGAACTGCTAGGAACTTGCATGTTTTTTCAAAGCTGATAGTAAGGCCCCAGGTTTTAGGACTGCTCGGAACTTGAATGGTTTTTACAAAGCTGATAGGAAGGCCCCTGATGTGCTGACAGAAGGTTTGCATCGGTGTGATATATCATATGTTGTTATATTGTGTATGATGTATGGAACGGCGTCCAGCAGATTTTTAAATGGCCACACTGAGCTATAATCTGTGTATAGTTACGTATACATACAAATGTATTCTACTCTATCATGTGTTCTATCCATAGAAATAATATGTACTACGACGACATAGTAGTACATATTATTTCTATGGTTCTATCTGAATTTTGATCTATTGACTCGAATTGACTTGATTGATTCACGATTGATTGCATTTGCAATTGAAGTTTGAGTTGAGTTGAGCATTTTATCATAGCTAGTATAAATCACTGATTAGAAAGAGAAATAGATAATAATCACACGAAGAATGGACCGGTCCTTATGGACTTTGCCGTAGCGATCACTGACACGATATTTGACAGATTTTAGTGTTGTTCTCTAGTGTATTATGCAGGAGTATCGATATCGATATTTATAGGGATGGGAAAATCTTTATTCAGGCTTTTTGCTCTAGCATAAGAAATCCTCATAGCTATAATATATATACACCTACTCAATGCCACATTGCATGGCAATAAAAAGTCAAGTATTTCTAAAATAACTTTTAATTGTTTTAAAAAAAATGTAAATGTAAATGTACAATTTGCTTAATATGTGTATATCTATATGAAAGTATACATAATGCATAAACATACTAAAGTTAATGTTTTTTAAACAAATAGAAATTCATTTTTTTAAATTTGACTGCATCGAACTGGAATCTGTCTGTTACAAAACCGCAAATATTTTACCTGAAATAGAAAAATACTATAGAGGTACATCTCATTAAATACAAATATATTTGCTGAAAATAGGTAATATATACAGTGTATTGCATTTATGATACTTGTGAGGCAATTATACAATTTATTATTCTAAGTCTTCAGATAACTGTGCTATTTCCTAATTTTTATACCAATTCAACTCATATGCTCATTTTTTGGCACTTAAAATAATGACTGAAGATTATTGTCAATCTTACAATCCGAGATGCTCTAAGCCGTAAAATGCGACACTAGCCATTTTTAAACACGTAGTATTAACGATAACCTTATGCCTTATATTAAACTATTATAATTTATTAAAGGAGCATTAGGTTATCGAGTGTAGATCTCATAAATAAGTTTCATGCTCCCTTTTTGTTTTTCTCAATCGGGCCAGCAGTTGTGCAGCACATGCAAGGATCAAATATTCATATAATCAGGCAAATATAATGGGACATTCAGACACGTAGAGAGATATTTGCTTTCAAAACATGGAGCTCTAGCTCTCCTTAAAACAATTGGTTGTGACATTGCCTGTGGTTGTATGTAGTCCAGTTTTTAGTTACTTCCTTAGTTTTTTTAATATCATTATGTATCTATTGATACTAATATTATAAGTAGGTAATGTTTATGAGGTTGTAGCAATGATGTTTTACTAAAGATGACCTATTTATACTGCGTGGTGCTCAGATTTTGTTCCTTTACGACATAAACATGCTTACTGCGACAGATAATACGGTACAAATAATATAGAAAAGGATAGCTATATGTTTAGACTTGCGGTTGAAATACGCATCGCAATGAAAATTACTACAACTGACTTCATTATGCCGCCTCAGTTTCCGCGCGCTTGTGCGACATCTACCTCATTTATACATATTATATCATAGGGTTGCAGGTGTTAAACTATGTATCTACCGATATCTGAACCGATACTTTAACCAATAGAAGGCAACGTAGGATCATCATCATCATCATCACCACGCGGGTGTAACCGCGGGACGCAGCTAACTTAATATATAATTAATAAATGTATTTAATTTTTGGACGTATAAATCCTGTATTACAAATTTAGGCATAGGTTAGGACTTAGATTAGTAATAGTACATTAGCTACTTACGATGAAATTAAGGTTTCAGCTGTTCAATAATATAAAATAGTATCACGAAGACGAAACAAATTTCGCTTTCTGATTAATGAAAAAACAAGAAATATTAAAATTTCTATTTTACGTGAAAGCTAAATGTCAAAGATTCCCGAGTATTTATTGGAATGAGTTTTTAATATCTGTCGTTCGTTGAATGCTTGGAGTATATAAATGTAAGATGTATGTAATGATCTGTGAAAAAACGAGTAGTAAAAAAAAAAAGTTAAATATTTTCAAAAGCTGCACTAAGTCTTCGAACAAGAATCAGCCTTATCCCTTTAGTATACGATTTAATGATTTCGTCAATCCGTGGCGGTTAGATTCTTATCGTCCTAGGTTAAACTATAAGGACCATAGCATTTGGATGGCAGATTACCCACCGTGGTATAAATGATTTTTTGGTCCCGTGAAAAATGGTTGTTGTTTAAGTTATAAATATTTACAATTCATATCAGAATTATTCTATTACGCGTTAGGAAATTGAACCCTAATAATGACTTCTTTTATTGATATGAGTTTAGACGATATCATACAGAAAAAGAAAAAAGAGAAACCTAGGTACGTTTATTGTTGTTATTATTGTATGCACATTGTAATCTGTTGTCTTGTATGAAATTGATTTTTTTTCCAGAATCCCTAAAAAGCTACTAAACAAGAACGTATCTCCACCAAAAAAACTTCCTATAACAGATGCACGAAACAAAATTATATCCAAAAAGAGGATTCAAATCACGGATGCAAGAGATAAACTGGCGGAACTCGCTAAACAAAAAGATGCTAGACTGAAATTAGAAAAAATGAGGCTGGAGAGGGTAAGCGCAAAAAGTAACAAGTTGAAACATTGGTAATAATACTCAAATTGCTTCTAACATATCGATCTCCCCCGGGAAGAGGAAGTTTCAGAACCCCCGCTTTTGCGATTTTTTAAAAAAATATTTTTTACCTGATATTATCAGACATTGATTTTGAGGGTGGGAAAAGGGCAGAGGGGTGAAGGGGCGAGAGCTAAGGAGGCTGGGACCCCTCCTGCCTGTGCTTTGTTACGCAAGCGTTTAGGGGCTGCACTTCCCAGTGCTGGAGCACCTACAAAATATAAACTCAATTAATTAATATAACCTCAAAAATACTGATTAAGTAACTCAAAAACAAAAAAGGTAGATCTCCTCCTCTCCCTTCCAGCCTACCCCTTCATGAAACCAAATTTGTGCAGCCCGATTCTAATGCCGACCCAGGAGGAGTCCCACCCTCCTACCCTTTGGCTCCCTCACCCTTCCACCCCTTCCCCACCCTCAAAACCGATGTCTGAAAGTAACAAGGTTAGACAACTTCCTCTTCACAGGGGAGGTCTATCCCTGTCCATCTCCCTTAAAATTGATGTTTTACATTCCATGACAGAAAGTGATAAACAGCGCAAAATTATTTACGAATTTCTCATAATTATTTTTAGAAAACTATATCCACGAGTTATTATTTTACGTGAAGAGTGTCCTAATTATGACCTACTCATAAATAAAAAACTAACCGCCAACTCGATGTACTATTATCTATAGCTGATTCAAGATAGGTGCTTTGGTGTCCGCTGATGCTGCATGCTCGCATTACGAGCTCTGCTAACATATTGTGTTATCTCAGTCTCTCAACCTAACCTAACAATCTGCATAATGACCTATTTTTATAAAATCTTTTTTTCTTAATGCCCCGTAAAGTACACCCAACCCTATTCTCTATTGGACACATAATGCATGAGATAAATATTTAGTTATATGTTGTTTCCAGATGGCTAGAACTCAGGGTCAAGGGAGAGCTATGCTTCCTCATCGGGGTAAATTCACTAGGACTTTTCAAAATAAAGAAATAGGTATATCTAAATATTTTTTATACTTTAAAGTGACAATACCATAGCAGTGTGAGTCTCATCTGTCCACCTGACAGTTACTGGTTCACCCTCCCCAGATTGAGCTTTTGATGTAAGTAGCATAGTTATTATATCTACAGCAGGTCAGTAGGGTACTTTGCAGTATCTTCCTGGCCAGCTACCAGCCTAAAGTGTAAAAAATGTTATCAAATGCATGGTGTGTTGAGGCTGCTTTTCTTTGAAAGCCAGTCAATGCTGATTCTTATGTGGTTCCATCTTCAACCACGTTGTCACTGACCATTAAATAAGATAGTGCTGATAAGCTATTAAAAACTTAAAAAGTAAAAGTCTATGTAGTATTTTAAAAAATACTTTGTATGGCTATGTTATGACATATTCCTCTCCCATATAGGAGGGTTTTCCAATACTCGCCACGCTTGGCAGGCGGGTTGGCGAGCGCAGTATGATTTCCAATCCTCAGAAGGCACTACTGCCCACCTTCTGGTATGTGGTCCTTTAGCCGACTTTTACGGCACCAGCGGGAAGAGATGGGGGAGTACTATTCTAGGCTGGTACCACCATGGCCAATATGTAATTAATGGACCTAAACTGTATCTAAACTGAACAGAACCATGTATGTGTAAATTCAAGAAAAGTTTGGCACCTTGACTACATTGTAGTTATTGACCACTTTGATTTTTCTTAATCTGATTGGGTGCTTTTTAAGTCTTGCACTGAAGTCCTACTTGGGATGTATTGTGCATTTCCCCTGTGTAGTATTTTATAAGGTGACTTAGAATCATCCTCTCAGCCATAGGACATCCACTGCTGGACATAATATGCCTCTCCCATTGATTTACACACGGACCGGTTGGAAGCAGTCTGCATCCAGCTCTTGCCTGCGATCTTAGTCAAGTAATCTGTCCACCTTGTTGGTGACCATCCTATGCTGCACTTGTCTGTCTGTGGTATCCATTCAAGAACTTTGTGACCCCCAATGGCCATATTGCATAATATAACATAGCAGAATATTCGAATCAAATTTAACCTAAAATGTACTAACTTTAGCTGCATAAGCTTGAGTGTTAAGATCCAATCAAAATATAACCATAACATAATAAGAACTTGAATTATAGTTGAGTACTGCCACGAACAAATGATATTGTGGAAATGTTAATTTAAAATGTATTTTGGGCACTGTTACATTACAAGTTGAACATTTTATAAATATGCCATCTTATGTGGCAGTGCTGCCAGCATTCTGTGGATATACTACCACAATTGGAATATACACTTATTACTTGAAAGTTAGGGAGGCCTTTAGTGTGGGACGTGCGTTAACACTTGGCACCGTCACATCTTACCGAGACACATGTTAGGGCTGGCGCTGCGGCTTATTCGGCGGAGCAATTGAAAATGGCGAAAATAGGCTAACCTAGGTAGTGGTTACATATTTGAACCTTCAGGGTCGAGAGTTTATTTTAATAAAGGCATCTGCCAGTTAAAAAAAAATAATTGAATTTTAGATTAAGTTTTAGATTTTTAGTTTTGAGCATTCATTTCAGTTTAAATTAATATTTATTATTTTTTTAGTCTAAATACTTTGCTATTTACGTAAGTTACATTGAATTCACATATTTAATTTGTTTGACTTCCGGATTTTAGAACTGTTATGAAGTTGGTATGCTTTTACTGAGAGGGTGTCTAATTGTATGCAAAGCAACTATCCTATTGTTTTGCAATATAATGTTTTTAACTTTCACAAATCAAATTAATGTTTTTGAGACAATCAAGCCTCACTTAATTGAACATCAAAATAGAATTTTGACTAACTTTGAGGTATCAAGTTAAAAAGACCTGACAGTCTAACCAAAACATGTATCCTGTTGCATATGCATCCTCCAGCAACCAGCACACAGTTTAACTTTTCTAGCGCCATAAACAAGAGTTTTCAATGCATCTTTTTATATGAACATTGGCACTGTTATGGCTATCAACACTAGACTTTAAATAAGCTGAGTATTTTAAACTGAAAATTATTTTACAGTTTTCGGTGATCCCTCAAGACAAGTTGCTTATCACTCTAGTACTAGGATACCTTCTAGTAGGCAGCCGCTGCATACAAAGAAGTTTCTGGACAGCAGATCTATTGGAATCAAAAAGAAATATGGTAAAATACTTATGTTTTATGCACTTTTAACCTGAAAGCTGAAATTTAATTTTTCTTGATGTATTATTAGACTCAGTGTGAGCCTCTGAATATAGATAAATATACTTGCCAAGAGTATTTTGCAAAATAATTAGTACAGGGTTCCTTAGCTGCCAATACCCACCTTAAACTGTTGGCTATTGTTTGACTTTTGTACTTGTGAGAAGGTATGAGTGAAGATGTTTGTTTATTTGTTTGTCTGCAGTCAAGGACATTCGAAACACAAATTTGTATTACTTGAAGATGCCTTTATTAATTGGGAGTTTTATGTTTATAAGTAATGTATAAAAGTTATGATTTTATAGTGCTCAATAGCGGTATAATATTGAAAATTGTAAACATTTATTGAATAAATTTTATAATAATGTGATAATATTGATTAAATAGCGACTAAATCTACATATTGGAACTTAAGTATATTAATTTTTAAAAATTTTGATACAGGCAGTCATTTGACCACTACCTGACCTGATATAAAGTGATGCGGTCTATGATCAATCATGCCTGCCTAGGAGATGCCATTCGTTCTTGATAGGTGGGACGTAAGAAAATGTAATGCTTACGATGCCTATAGATGTCGAAAGGAGAGAGAAAGTGCACCCAACACTACCTAGGTTTAATTCATTGTGAAGTGTCTTCCTATAGTGTTGGGACAACTAGTAATTGTGCAAAGAGCGATGGAGATAGGCATGAATGGTGACTGGACATATTGTCAACATACATATCAAATTTCTATTGAAACGGAATAATAGAGTGTATGTGGATGTTTGCAAAGCAAAGACTATACAACTTTAAATTATAACTTGTTGTAAACGAAAGTGTTAAATATGATTATAAAAGTAATGCTGTAATTTTTAAGGTACCTTGCAAATAACTGTTGCCCTCTCACAGCATCACGTGTTTATTTCATTGTATTATAATGATTTATTTGTAATATGGGCAAATGTAATGGGTATCATCAGAAAAGTGCTCCGGCTAAACCTATCATTTCCTCTGTTATGTAGATTTTCATGGCAGCCCATCAAGACCAAAACCAATTATTAGAACTGTGGAAAATGATCTTCAAATTATTGACGACCCTATGGGAGAAGATTTTACGCCTACAGAATCACGGTTGTCCCGTAACCGAATGGCTACTATGCAGCTCAAAATTGTTGCTCATAATGATGATGCCCGTGGCAAGAACAGGCCTACTAGTGTGACAGTACACAGGTGAAAATATTTTTTTAAACTTTACACTGTTAATAATGAACTCTCAATTTTAAACCATAGAGTATCGAGAATTTTTTTAATGTTTCATATCTACGGTATGAATTGGTCACTGACTTTCAGTAGATTAGTTGAAGGGTATTTGTCGTGAAAAGTGCTCCATCCACTGAGGCTATCTCCTTATATTATGTCTATTACTGTCTGAATCCTAATTCACTTGCTAGGAAAGACTCTTTCTCTTGAGCCCAGGCTAGTGTGTGGGTTGACTGTGTAGCCAGGTTGTTGGGGTGTGGATGCAAATACAAGAAATACAAAGGTCAGTTCATTAACCATGTCATTGATTTTAATGAAAATAAATACTGCATTCTTAAATTTATAACAAAAACTTGTACTCAGTACAGGATTTGAAGTAAATTTTAGTATTTTTTTTATTATTTATATTTCTTCTCGATCGTACAGGTCATAAACAGTAAATATTAATATAATATAGGTATATTTCTCGTGAGCACGACCAATGCAACTTGGTGAAACGTAAATAAATTACTAAATGTTTTTCACGCGATCAAGCCGCGATTTATTTATTAACAATATATCCCTACTTATTACTCAAATATATTATGGATCTCTACTAAAACTAGAATAGGTCACACACGCTGCGAAAACTATCGATGATACATACATACATAATTATTATACGCGAAAACTATGACTATGAAACGATGATACAAACATGTATAATTATTATATTCACGCCTCTTTCCCGGCCAGCTGGGGTAGCCAGAGTCCACAGCCTTCCAAATGCCACGATCCAGACACACTTATTTCGCTTCAACCACTCTCAGCAGACCTTTCATATAAGGGCGACAGTTTAGAGTACCTACTCATGACCTGACTATCGATAAAATAAACGCCGCCGTGGGGGGCGATGCCTTGTATTTGCAATCGCGCGGTCGGCCTCGTTTACTTTAGATTGTTTTAAGTTATATCGTTATTTAAATGTTTGTGCCTTTCAGATCAGCAATGTCAGAACGAGTGGCTAGCCCGCCAATGCCTCCTTCAATTCTAAAAAAACGTCCAATGGCTGCTTTACGCAGTGATCAAATCAGTCAGAAGGCCGATAAGCCTACAACGGAATACAGAATTATAGTCAGTAACTTGCGCAATACGGTGACTGGAGGTGACATTGAGGTAAAATTTGTAACATAAGTGTCTAAGGCGCTATCTCCACGGACAAAACCACCAGTACTATAGTCTCGCCACCAAATTCAATACAAACTATTGGACCGATCTCCACAGGTCGATTCTAATACGACGAATGACCCTTGTATAGTATTTGGCAGCACAGCGAGACTGATTGATAGGCTTCTTTTATCTTGGGGTAGTGTCTAACAATAACTAATAGACATGCATCATTTTTGAATTTTTTTATACTGTACCTATAAATCTAGCCTTTGACCATTATCTCACTTGATTTTCAGTGACGATATCTTCGAAGATGTTATCACGCTAGACCTAGAATGCTTACTGGATGTCTAGGACTGCTGCCTGAACACACTATGTGTTTGGTGACAGTTTTTCACACTTGAGGGTGGTAATTACTAGCCAGGCGGGTACTCGAAAGTACTCTGACACCATGTTGATAACGGTGTTACGTTCACCGGAAGCTCAAGTTGTTGTTGGGGGTCGAGTCAGCGTCCGTCAGCTCGACAGCCGACACTCATCGCTGAGCTGTCGTCGCTTTCGTAGTACGAATTATGAAATCAAAATACCTACTCTATATCCAATCCTAGAGGCATAAGAAAAGAATGTATGAAAATAAGTTCATTCGATCAGTGTGGTGATTCACAGACCGGTGTGGTCAATCATTGGAAGGAAGATTCGACACGGATTCGGAGGAAAATAGATACCAAAAGGATTGAGTAGCTAAATCTATCCATGCAAACTTTCCAATTTATAATTCAGTAAGATGAAACAGCTGCCACATACTGTGTACTCGTATGGGGGGTCTATAATTACGTTTATCTGTACAATATTTAACATGTTTTTCCCATAATTATACGAGACAAATCTTGAAATATATATCTCGATCTATTCGAACGATTACTTTTTGGAATCATTATAGCTTGTAAAATTTTCAATCGTGTGTTGAATCCTTTTCTTACAGAGCGAGTCTCGTTCATTTCTTTGGATTCGTTGTAAAACAGTATATAGGTGTGATTGATCACATGCTATTTTTATATATTTGGGTACATGTTAATGTATTTCAAAGGCTCAGAGATCAAAGGAAGCTTCGGAGACATTAATACCGGTTTTAATGAAAGCGCGTAGATTGCCAAGGCCTGAAAGCGGGTTCGGAATATGCTCCGAGCGCTTGACAACATCGACATCATCATCATCACATCGACATCAGCTTAGCCGTATATTTTATAAGTTGCAAAATGATAGAGCTTATTCTTAAGCATTCTTCAATATCCACAGGCACCGTATAATCTCGAACCGAGCTAATAAAAGAAGAACTCTGTTGACTGCCAATTCTTATATATCTTCTGATCTGATATATAAAATCCAAGTCCTTCGAAACGGCTTGCCTAATTTTTATGAATACTTTGTGTATATTTTGTCTGTCGTAAATAATTTTCCACTCCTACAAATATCTAAATAATATAAACGTCCGTCGATCATGACAACTTCAAATGAAGTTTCGTGTAAATTTGCCGTTTCGATAATGTAAATGGCAGAACTACGTTAGCCAGGTCAACTAGTGTAAAGTCAGCCTAATTTAAACATATTAAAAACAATATTTAACAGGAATTGTTTGGAGATGTTGGAGGCATGTTGGAATCCCGTTTAGTGCGGCCAGGCACAGCAGAAGTGATTTACAAAACACAAGAACATGCTCAGAAAGCTGTGGAACTGTACCACAATAGACAACTAGACGGACAGCCTATGAACTGTCTTCTTGTCACTCCGCGAACACCAGCTACATCTCAAAGGTCAGTACAGCGTGTATAAAATGTAATAGTAATAAACCGGGCCGGTGACACTGGGATTATCAGGAACTTTATAATGTTTTTGATTGGAAATTCTCGTGAGTTTGACACATTATTATATATCCATATGTAGTGGCACTAATAAATGAACGATGAAGCGTTTTTGACAACTTCTAATAGCTTTTATTTTGATATTTCGTGACATTGCGGCTTGTTGGATATTTTTTATGATTCTGTAAATCCTCAAGTTTTGACTGACTACACAAAAAAACTTGTGACATCTACCAATTTTGTAATAAAATTAGTATTTGTAATAAAAAGGGGAATTTCCTCTATAGTCGAACGCTGAACCCAAATTATGACCGTTTTGTACCCAATAATTGAACTAACATTTTAATAGGATTTATGGATTTTATTGGTTAATGTTTTTTGTTAGTAATCTATAGATATCTTAATCATGTATAAACGTATTACAATTTAATCTTTAACTTTTATTATTCACATAAATTGAGATCGTATTGAGCATTATCAAAAGTGATTCCTCTTTTTCCAATTCAAGGAGACGGCAAACATTCTTTAATAGCTGATGTCAAAACTTCTGTTATACATATCAACAGTTGTAGGCTCAACGAAATATGTAAAATCGTCAAATTTACTAGCTTTTTTTCTTAAACACTTGACTTTAAGGAAGTTAGTCTCATAGTCACATATTAGTACTTGCCCGACATAATAGCGGTTTCGTTTATTGGTCTCAAACTCTACAACAACATATCTCCAAAATTTATATTTTCCTTATCCTTAACCAGGCATTCGTTATTTTCGTTGGTCCTTTCAGTCTTTGAGCTTAGTTTTTATGTGCAAATTATTTGTTGATGTATTTTTCATTACTGGAATTTTTACTACTGTATTTGGACTTGTTGCTTCATTTACTGGAACAGGACAAGCTTTGTATTTAATGATTGTATTGTTTGTATTATTGTTTTTAATCTTTTTTTCTTTTTCTGCTTTCTTTTGTTCTCGTTGGACTTTTCTGTTTATAATATCTTCTGCTTTCATTTTTTTTCATTTTCCTTCAGTTCCAGATACTCCTTTTTTGAAGTTATTGCTAGAGGTACTGTGGAGATTTTGACTGTTTTCATTTCGTGCCTGTTTTGCGTTCAGGAAGTCTCAGAAACTGATCAATTTTAGTATTAATTACTTTAGAACAGTTCGGTTTATTATTGTTTAGAGGCAGGTTATGGACCCATTACCTAATCATACCCATACATATCCATTTCCTAATCATTGGCTCTGTGACTAAAGCGTAAGAGCGTTAGAAATTATATCTACATGCCTTTTAGTTATGTTAAGCTGTCTTTGCATAAATAGTTTCATCCATTTTTTGCCCGGTTTCAGATCTGAATCTTTCATTAGTGTTATGTTTAGGTATGCGGGTCATACCTAAACATAACACTAATTAAAGATTAAAAACAATAGTATTATTTGTTACTATTTATAACAAATAATACTATTTGTTATAAATAGTATGTTTGACGTAATATAACCTTAAAAATATAACAGAAAACACTATTATTTCAAATTTAGACCTGATTGATACAGATTAAAATATAGTTAGTATGTACCTTGCTATGTAGATTCCAAAAGTTTCTTTGCATTTTCTGAGAAGTTTTACTATGGTAACATATATGTTTTTTTTCACCATCGGAAAGTAGAGATTTCAACAAACAAAAAACATACCAACTTTTTGAAAAAAGCTGATATTTTGACGGGTGAATTTTCGATTGAAAATTAGGGTGCTTTTTCGATATTTATTCAAAATAAGGTGAAAAAATAAATATTTTTAATCATATAAATTACAGCGTAATTGGGACATAAAAAGGTAAGTTTTCACCAAATTTCGTGAAAAAAAAATTATTTTTAATAAAGATAAAAATAAAAAACTAAAAACTTGGATTTTTGAATTTTTCACATAAATTTTGAGGTTATGTGAAAAAAGTGTATATACAAAAGTTTTAGATCTTTTTATTACCTACAACTTTGCCATCTGACTTTTTTCCATAGGACTTTTAGTTTTGCCGGAAATCGAGAAAAACCGTTTTTTACCCTTAAAAACTCACCCCCATCCCCTTTCCGACTTCAGATCGCCCGTAAATTATTTTTCCTGTCATTTTTATAATATTCTCCTCCTTTTCTAATGGGTTTCATCCTACTATTATTTTCTTTTACTTTTTATTATTTTTAAATGCTTCTACCCTGGTCTACGTAGACATTATTTACGTGATTATGTTGCTTTAACTTGCAAAAGTTTAAAAACATGTTAAAATGCTTGGATACAGTGGAACTAAATGAGTTTAAATTAAAATCTCCTAAAATTATAACGTCCAGTGTAGAATATTTACATACAGCTTTTTCTAAAACATTAAGCACATCCAAGTATTGTTCATTACTATACGAAGGTGGAATATACAAAGTAATATTTTGATATCTTTGAGTGAGAGCAGTTATAATTATTTCGTGGTCCTTTGTAATGTAAGTTACTGCCTTGGGATCAAGTCAGCATCCGTCAGCAACTGACGCTCCCGCCGGCTAAGCTATTTAGTGTAAATATATACCATTCATGTTTTACGACTAGGTTTTCTTTCAATTGTTAAACCATAATATACCTTTGTAGTATAATTGTGAGTACAATGTGTGAAATGTTTTATTTTGTTTTGTAGGAACACCAGCAAACCTGCGCTTTACAGCACCAACTCTAATGTGGAACCTGATATAACTACCTTCCATAAGGTACTTTTCAGTAACTTGTAAAGTGTCAATTCAAAATAAGTGTTAGGTTATACATCAGTATGATAATACATATTTACCGTTGTAGTCCATGGAATCTGTGCTTTTAATATAGGCATAAATTGTGTATAATTACTTAATAACACTAAATAGCATTTAGTGTTTATCAACTTAACTGATTTTGGTATGTCCATTTGCACAGTGTTAATTTTATTATTATTCATAAATTGACAAATCTTTATTTTTAAGTTGCTTGTAATTGTGTACCTCTAAAATAAACATTTTGGAATAAATATGCTTATTACTTTTGTAGGCTTAGCTTTAGATTATAAAACATATAGTTAGCGGTTCGTTTCTTGTTTATGAATGGATCATAATTAGGTTCCCCGTTAAATATTAACTTGCGGAAATAAATATGTAGTTTTCTAGAAATAATTGAAAATTTTGCACTGTTTATCATGTTCTGCCGTGGAATGTAAAACAAAGGTTTTAGGGGCGAGGGGGAAGGAGTAGACCTCCTTCGTGAAGGGAAAGTTGCGACCGTCCCCCCTCCCAGTTCTGATATGATATTTTTTTTAATTTTTAAATTTGCTACTTTCATACATTGATTTTAGGAGTGGGAAAAGGACGGAGGGGTGAGAGGGTAGGATATTTTTTAAAATTTTAAAATTTGCTACTTTCATACATTGATTTTAGGAGTGGCAAAAGGACGGAGGGGTGAGAGGATAGGAGGGTGGGACCCTCCTGTGAAGGGGAAGTTGCGACAACCCCCCCTTCCTGCCTTAGTTTTTTAACGAATTATTGGGTCGAGTGTTCTGTCTGACGTATGTACCGCTCCTCTCATGGACAGACCCTTACAGACGGGAACGTACGCGAAGTGTGTTCCGCGACCACACTAAAGGTATTACATTTTATTGGCTTTGGCCTGTCCAATACTTTATAGATCTAGCGCTTGGCTACTATATCACTGATGGTCAGTGACGATTTGGTTGAAGTTGAAGTTACGTTTAACCTAGATGTTTACTGGGTCTCAAGGACTGCTGTCTGAGGAACATATCTGTGTTTGGTGACTGTTTTTAAACTAGCCAGGCAAGTACTCTAAAATACCCTACCACCATAATGAGAATTTATTAACGGTGTTTCACCGAAAGCTCAAGCCGTTTTGGTGGGGTTTGAACGGGTTGATTCAGTGCTATGTACAGTAGAGTTGACGAACGAAGCCCTAGTTTAGATATTTATGTTACAAGGCCATGCTTTGAGTATCCAGCCTATCCATGTATATACGTCAACTTCATCAGAAAAATATTTTTGCTTCGACCTTCTCATTTCTATGTTAATAAACACGAACCTATACCTATAACTGGACTGCGCAGTATTTAATTGAAAATAAGCCAAATGAAAGGCATCAAAGTAGTATTATATCTCTTTCGTGTAGGGTGTCCATACAAACATTGGTAGTAATACAATATCGTTTAATGAACTGGGGCCTTACTATCAGCTTTGTAAAATCCATTCAAGTTCCGAGCAGTTCTAAAACCTGGCTTAAACATGCCAGAGACAATATAAATATCAAATAATCAATCAAATATAATATAAATATATATAATAGTTGCTATTTCAGAGGTTTTAAGCTTAACTATTTTTGGGTGTGGGTATTGGTACCAACACCCACAGATAGAGATGTGTAACTCAGCTCTGAGTCGGTTCAAAGATCCTAACCGGATCGAATTGAGCTTGTGATCCGTAACTCAATTGTAAAATGCATGACTCACGGATCAGCCGTGACTCACATAAGCTGTGATGTTCCAGAGGTGTAGTATTTGAACTGTATATCTAAGATCCGCTAAGTCATATGTGCGAGCTATGTAAGGCCGTATACTCACGGATCAGCCGTGACTCACAAGAGCTGTGATGTTCCAGAGCTGTAGTATTTGAACTGTTTATCTGAGATCCGCTAAGTCATATGTGCGAGCTATGTAAGGCCGTATACTCACGGATCAGCCGTGACTCACAAGAGCTGTGATGTCCCAGAGCTGTAGTATTTGAACTGTTTATCTGAGATCCGCTAAGTCATATGTGCGAGCTATGTAAGGCCGTATACTCACGGATCAGCCGTGATTCACAAGAGCTGTGATGTTCCAGAGCTGTAGTCAGTTGATTTTGAACTGTTTATCTGTAGATCCGCGAAGTCGTATGCGAGCTATGTAAGGCCGTATTTATTTTAGTTCTGGAATTCACCGTCATTATTATCTATGGCCAATATGACAATGTATTTCTTAAACTAACTGCCGTAGTCAGAGACGTCAATTGACACTAATTATGATTAAACCCTGTCAAAACCAATTCAAACGGAATGATTTAATGGTAGATTAAACTTAATTGACGTCTCTGAGTGCGGCAGTAGGATTATGTAGTATGTATACCTAAGTTCTATTTTTAGCAAATCTTTTATGCTATTTTACGTAAATAATTCAAAAATAAATATTTATATTCTAATATATGAAAAAAAAATACCAAAAAATGGAACCGACTTCAACACTCAAAAGTATGAATTAACTTGGTGTCTGTACCATGATAATTCAAAAGTAACTAATATCGAAATATTGTGCTCATGGTAACGACTTCGAAAAGTCATGTCACACTTTTGAGAGTAAGTCGCTTCCATTTTTTGATAAAAAAAATTTTCGCACTTTTCAGTGACTTGCTACTCACGAGATCAATTGTTATTGTGTATGTGCACCGATGTCTATACCCAAAACTATAATATCGTCGAGGTATGAGAAGCACTTTTCATTTCTCTCTCTCTCTCTCTCAGCCATGGGGTGTCCACTGGTGGACATAAGCCTCCCTCATATAGGGATATTGGATTTGCCAATACTCGCCACGCTTGGCAGGTGGATTGGCGAGCGCAGTATGATTTTCAATCCTCAGAAGGCGCTGCTGCCCACCTTCTGGTACGTGGTCCCTTAGCCGACTCTTTCGCCACCCGCAGGAAGAGATGGGAGAGTACTATTCTAGGCCGGTACCACCACTGCATTTTACATTTATTGGAGTGTAATTCAAAAACAGCTTGCCGATTTTGAAGAAATTTAAATGGGACCGCGCCGTGAGTGTACCCTATCAAATAAAAAAAAATCTTCAAAATTGGTTCATAAACGATGAAGTTAACCGCGAACACACATAAATATATATACGGTCGAATTGAGTAATCTCCTTCTTTTTTTGAAGTCGGTTAAAAATCATTATTTATTTTGAATTATTTACGTAAAATATAAAAAAAACATTGCTTATATATATTAAACTTGTGATGTTTTACTTATAGTAAACATAATTTTATTAAGTAGGTAATACGTCCTAATTTTTTAAGCTTTATCACATAGGTAATACACGCGGCATGACTGTACGAACTTTGAAAGCCAAAATACGAGATTTTCAGTTGCTTCTGCACGAGGCAAAAAATTCGTAAGTTGGCAGCTCTGCACTGACCATAGATAAGTAACTATATAACCATAGATAAGTAACTATATAACCATAGATAAGTATGTTTAAATCACTGACATACGTCAGTATACAACAGTCAACAAAAGAGTTTTGTGACACTGACGGAAATGGTGTAGTGTACGTACGTTTGTGTTTGTACAACTTTACTCGAATCATTGAGTACATTTAATTAACCAACTGAAAAATATTGATTAAACATAGTTTTCGTCATCCGTATTCGTATCGTATCCGTATAATATAAACTAATTTACTGTATTTAGTATCTAGTGCAATCAGTCAATTACAGCTATGGATCGCGAGGATGGCGAAATGAGTGATGATAACGCAATGCTAGTAGATGAAGAACCTTTAGAGATCTCCAAAGTATCTGAAAATGAACGAACTGTGGTAAGACTTCATTGTTTTTGCACGTATATACTATGTTGTTGTTCGGTGTATAACATTTTATTAACAATAATTTTAGCTATACAAAGCTGAAAAACATGGTGTCGTCGTCAAACAACTGGAAAAAGTTGACGCTGTAAAATTAGAGGAAAGAGCTAAAAGGTTTGGCCTCAATCTAACTGGTAACAGAGTTATAACTCAAAGTCAAATTGACGAACTATATGAAAACTTTGGCGTTGAAGGGAATGAGAGACACTTCCGATTTGAAGCCCTATATTTGAATGGTGTTGATGGACTCACAACTCGAGAAATATTTGAATATCTAGAAGACTATAAACCATCATCCTTGGAATGGATTGACGATATGTCATGTAAGTATATTTAAAATAACCTATGTATTATATAATTATCAATACCCTTTTCATCATATCAATAGTTTTATTTAATACTGAACTACAGTGGAATCTCTGTAACTCAAACCTCATTTCGTAAGCTTCAGTTAGTTGAAAACATAATTATTACCTTGTGCTGAACCCACATATGTCATAATTAAATATATAAAGTAATAAAATCTATAAGGAAAGTTTGGTGCATTGAATTTATTGTTTATACTTTGTACACATGCAATGAATGAATGCATTTTTTAAACTCTATAAGTAACATAGCTTTGCATGTTACTAATATATAAAAATAGTTTATAATTCTTGCGATGCACATTATTATGTGCTATCCAGGATCACTCATGCTTATAGCCAAAGTATTTCAACCTAGGTTTGGAGCATGTCTGATACCCATCATCAGGTGAGCTTACCCTATCAGTTCTTCAGTCTTCAACCAACATTTTATGCATATCCAATGAGAGTGCCGTGGTGGTACCGGCCTAGAATAGTACTCCCCCATCTCTTCCCGTGGGTGCCGTAAGAGTCGGCTAAGGGATCACGTACCAGAAGGTGGGCAGCAGCGCCTTCTGAGGATTGTAAATCATACTGCGCTCGCCAACCCGCATGCCAAGCGTGGCGAGTATTGGCAAACCCTCCCTATATGGGGGAGGCATATGTCCAGCAGTGGACGCACATGGCTGAGAGAATGAGAGTGATCATTGAGTTTTAGAGATTCCGCTGTATTTAAATTTATAAACTGACAAGTGAAGACATGACATTATAGAGATATATCCTATGTAACTTATTTGTTTTTTTGTTTCTCTATGTTTCAGCATTCATATGCTATGTTCACAAGTTTACTCACAAAACATTTCATTGTACATTTTTACTATTTGTTAATATTTAGTTAATCACAGAATTTATAATCCCAAATTCACTAATGCTTCAAAATTACTGCATCAATGGAGAATATTTGGAGCTCCGCTCTAGTTTACCAATTGTTTTACTTATGTTTGCTATTGGATGCCATTCTATGGCAATATTGAACTTTTTTCCCAAAGAATATACACTATTGCTTATAAATCAAACAAATATATTATTAATGTTTTAGGCAATGTGGTATGCCAAGATCACATATCTGCAGCACTGGCTTTGCTGCTACATTCTAGAGAGATCAAAAATGCAGAGTTGCTAGAAATGCTAGCTGATAAATCAAACCATCACTGGAGAGAAGGCTTGCCACATCCCAAAAAAGACTTAATATTAATGCGTTTTGCAACAAATGGAGAAAAGAAGAAACTTAATAAGAAGCCTGACCGCAGAAACTTTGATGATTATTATGACCAGTCTTTGAATACGGTGAGCAAGAATCCATGGGGAGATCTCTGCCAAACTTGGGGTGTTTATGATCATCAAGAAGTGTTCAATCGAAAACTGCCTAAAAATGATTATGAAGATGAAATAGAAGTAGAACCTAGACCACCACCAATTCATGTCAGAAATAAAAAGTTGGCCATGCGACTAGGAAAAAGAAAACCTAGTGTTGAAAACGAGTCTGATGATAGTGATTCTGACTCTGAATGGAAAACAAAATCTAAGGCTCCAAGAATGAGAATGCGCGCAGATGATGAAGAAACCAAACAGATGAAAAAACAAGCATCAAGGCTTCCTGAGGATATCAAGGTTATTAAAAGCCAGAAAGAAAAATTTGCACCACTATCAATTGAAGTAGTAAATACTAGAAGTGATTATGTGAAAAGGGAACCAACGAAATTATCTGATAAGTTTAAATTTCATGGTGGAAAAAATAAACAAAGTACCTTAAGTAATGTTAGGTCCAGCAGTATTAGATCTAGATTAGGTGAAAAAGTTTTAACTTCTGATGAAAATGAAAGTCAGAGTGAAGATTCCAGCGATGATTCTTCAAAAGAAAGATTTGAGATTAACTTATCCAGCAAAGTTCATAGAGTAAGTAGTAAATCTAATAATTCGAAAAATGTGTGGTCTCGCCTAGAAACAAAACATAATTCTAATGCAAGGAGTGATCTGCGTCAAATGTTGAAGTACAAAACAAATCTTGAACAAAACCCTCGACCACAAAATACTAAAGATTTACGAGAGAGGTTAGGTAAATCAAAACAAGCGAATTTACGTATTGAAATAGATAATACCTATAGAAGTTAGTACAATTTCATAGTGGATAAATTAGTTACATCAATCAAAACCATTGTTTTGTTTATATAGTTTCCAAGCTTAGTTTAAGCAGTTTAATCAGTGTATTTACAATTATTTTGTAAAAATCGTTTTTTGTTGGAATACCCAGATGGTATTTCTTATTTTTTAGTAATAGTAGCATAATCTCAGCACAGGTTGCAGGTTTGAAAGTGAACAGTTGTGTTTCTATACTTTGTCATCCTATACTTTAAGTTGTTTGATCACTGACAACTTCATTATATGAATGTATACATTATTTAAATTTAACAAATCAAGTCTTTGTGCTCATGAAATTAAAATTCAGGATAATCAAGTAAATTATTGGAGTATTAATAATCTAGGTGAAAGGACAAATTAAAAATCATCAAACACATAAATATTTCATTTTATTATATTACTATGTAATATTGAGTACCTATATATCAAACTTCCTCGAAACCTTAGTTGGTGTCGTTTTTTAATCGTGCAATATCGGTAGTTGCGATCCTCAATGCAAAATAAGTGCAGTAGTTTTAATAGTGACGACTAATGGAACTGAAACATGGTCTCTATGGGCCTTTGTAAGCAAGCTCATGGAGAGGACTTGGGGTTTCTCTAAGCAATCGAATAAGAGATGAGATTTGTTGAATATTTAATGTCACCAATATAACCCAGTGGATTAGCAAGTTGATGTGGCAGTGGGCAGGGCACATAGCTCAAAGAACTGATGGCCGTTGAAGTCGAAAGGTTCTTGAATGGAGACCACTGATTGTCAAGAGCAGCATAGAACAACCACTGACAAGGTGGACAGACGAACTGAATTACAGGAAAAGACTGGACGCTGGCCTCTTTCAACCGGTCCATATGGAAATTAAATACCAGCAATTATAGCTGAATCTCGCACCATGCTTAGTCATGTAGCACCCAAATCACAGTATAGCTCAATGATATATGTTTATATGAGGTAGATGTGGCACAAGCGCGCGGAAACTGAGGCGGCAAAATTAAGTCAAATGTAGTAATTTTCATTGTGACGCGTATTTCAAGCGCAAGTCTAAACATATAGCTATCTTTTTCTATATCATTTGTACCGTATTATCTCTCGCAGTAAGCATGTTTATGATGTAAAGGATCAAAATCTGAGCACCGCGCCGTATGAATATACGTCATCTTTAGTAAAACATCATTGATATAGCTATTTTGGTTTCACTTAACCTACCTAAAGCATAAACTACAAAAAAGTTTTAAAAGTAAGTAGTTTAATTAAATCCTCGTCACCATCAGCATCATATGAACGAGCTCAAGCGGAGATGTCTGAGCCCGATCCAACCAGCTTGTTGGTTTCTGTCGGCGAGATTTTCGCAACAGTATGGGTGAATAACGCGCGAACTTATTTGTTTAAGATAAGCTACGAATGTATGGAGGAGAGCAGAGCGATGAAGCTTAGGTCCGACGTTAACAGTGGTCGCGGTCTGATGAGCAGAGCGGGTGGAGAGGACTAGCCAGCTGAGGTCACATAATTGTGCTGCGCTAGGAATGTCACTAAACTAATTTAGAAATAATAATGTTAACTAAAATCATGGATATTGTAATAAAAATCTTAAACGTTTCTTGATCAAAACCCAACTATCTAAGTTTTGTATGAATATTCTCTTTATTTTGGCAGATTATATCTACCTACGCTTTTGTAGCATTTTAAAAGCATGTCTGAAAAAAATATAACTATCGAGAGAATTATAGGTACCTGAACATGTTTTGAAGCCTAAACATTTATTTGACACCCTCAAGCTCAGATAAATGAACCATGTACACAAAGTAGAACTTTGAAATTCGGCAAGTAATACTTTCTTATACTACAGTTTTAGAGAAAAGTCTAAAAACTATACATTTGTAATTAAATCATATAAACAGGGTCTTTATGCAAGAAACGGCGGTCCATATTTTGAATTGAGTTAACCGTGTCATGTGGGCTTCATTGGCACAATCTTAAACAGATTTTTAATTATTTTTGTGATTTATAGTTTTCGATTTATGACGAAAAATGAAAAAATATTTTATTTAAGTAAACAAACTATTATGATAATATGTTCCTACCTAGGTACATTTTTAATAATATGTATACCTACCTACAAACTTGTACGGAACCATCGGCGGGCCAGTCCGACTTTATTACTGACTAAAGGAACAAAATCATAAAAAAATATTACCCGCCCATACCATCACTGTGGAGCCACGATACTTACTAGCGATACAGAATCTAGGCGAAGGTACGCAACCATCGATATCGCGGCGGTATTGCTACAAAAAGTAGCAGTAGGCGAGAGGCCTTTACGTGTCCTCCGAAGCACGGGAAGCGTTCCATTGAAAGCGCCAATAGCGGTCACCCATCTAAAGTATGCCCGAGCAGACCGTCCGTTCTTGAACCCGGTCGATAGATCGGTCAAGATGCACGAGTCGAACTTTGTTGAACTCCGCTACGGGGTTCAACCATATCCTTTAGATATTGTCAAAAAAAAGAAATTCACCAAAACTGGTAGACAATTTTCTTTCTTTGTACATCTCAAACACTGTCGAGCGTCAACCCACGCAACAGGTAATGCGGACGCGTTTTAGCAGACCAATTACGTCTCGTATACGTAATTGTACTGCCGCACCTAGGGATTTGACATAGTAAAACGTTAAAAATATTGAAATACAGAGCCACATGCTAGATTGTTTCCGCCTGTCTCATCCTATTATAAAACAGAAAAAAATACCAAAAATGGAACCGATTTCAACACTCAAGTTTCGAAATCGGTACCTAAACAATGACAATAATTGATCCCTTGAGTAGCAAAGATCACTGAAAGTTGGTAAAAAAAGGTTTTACCGATAAATGGAACCGACTTCACACTCAAAAGTGTGAAATAACTTGTTTAAGTCAATCAATGGGACCACACCAGCACCAGCTTTCAAATAAAAAAAGAATTATCAAAATCGGTTCACCCAGTCGAAAGTTCTGAGGTTCTAAACATACGGGTCGAATTGAGAACATTCTCTTTCTATTGAAGTCGATTAAAAAGATCTATGGTTTTCTACACAAAATAGAATATTAAAGTGAAATAAAACCCATTATAGTTAGTTTAATTCATGTTTTTAATACTTTTGTGCTATTTTTAAGTTGACTTAGGCTATCTGAAATGTGTTTATCATACAATATTGAACTGATTCAGAGAACAATTTCAATTGGATGAATGACCAAAGATAAATTTTATACTGACTAAATAAAGTAATTAATGGTACAAACTTCCTGCAGTTTTCTTTATTAAATATGTATTAATAATTAAATAAAGGCATCATTTATTAACAAGCCAAGCCTTGGTGTCAAAAAAGAGTAAAGAACTCACTAACTAGCATCTTTATCGAAATGTGATTTTATAATATTTTTATTGAATTTGTATAAATCAATGGTTAGCAATGTTATTACAACCAAGAGTAAAAGGGTGAAAAGTCAGTTGACATTCTAAGTTCGGCGTGATTCCCTTTTCGACCACATTGTCCAGGAAGACTGTGGTCAAACACTTATTTACGTAAAAAGTTTAAATAATTATTTTAAAAAATCAGTATAAGTTGATTCGTCCCCGGACAAATATTGTACACCTCATGTTTAACCAATAAATTTGACTCATTGAGAACAATAAACTTGTACAAAGAGTTTGTTAGGTACAAATAAATAAAGATTCCGTTTATTAGATCTCAGAATTTGTGGTGTACAAGAATAGTAAAAAATAATACTGTTAATATTAGACTTATTAAGATTTAAAATATAAGGTTAATACAATAAAGTTAAGTACGTGAGAAAAATAGCGTGGCGTGCCCGTGTTAGTATTTACTAGTGCATTTGTATATTATGTTTAAACATCAATTAATTAAAAATATAATTGCAAGGCACTACGCCTTTCTATTTTAGTTCAGCGTTTTTCCGAAATAATAGATCTTTCTAAAGTTACTCTGGCACATAAAAATATAGTAGCGCTAAATATTACTACAAACTTACGTGTGAAATGTGCTGTACTGGACTGCACTTACAATTTTGAAATTTGCTTTTGCTTCTCGCACCTATCTCCACTAAGTTTGGATCACGCTGTGTGTAAGATAACAAACATAATTTTTGTGTATATTTGGTGTCCGTAACGTGTATTACATTCGTAGACGAAACGTGTATTACATTCGTAGACGAAACGTGTCTGACGTCGACTGTGAGCGCAATTGACTGATTATCCATACATTCCGTCATTAACCGTCAACACGCTATTACGTTGTGGGTAATTGCTGATTCTCGCGGCCGAATATTGTACTAAGAAATACAATATGTTAGTTTTGTCTCAATTTAAATAAACTGAATAAATGACTTTCAATTTGATAGTAGGTCTTAAATCAAGTCTAAACAGTTTAAGTAAGCCCTAACTAGATTTTATGTATTGTGCAGGTGTACATAATCGACGTAAGAATGATTATTTTAGCAAGTGTCATGGAAGTAGATTTATTTATAGTGTCTCTAATAGTTGAAGTATGGCTGTAATATATTATTATGTTGCAATATAGTATTAACTAATTTAAAGTTGCGCTTGATAATAATATATCAATTTTCATTTAGTGGCAGAATAAGTACAATTTTTAGTTATTACCTATGTTACAATTTTATGCAATGATATTATTTAACAAAGTACTTAGATAGGGCACTAGCTCCTCTTGGATTGCATAAATTAGATTCATGCACCCAATTTGATTCAGTCGCAATCGGACTGGCAGTTGTGCAGGACCACATGGTTTCGAATAAATTATGTTTATAATTAGGCAGATATCATGCGTGTGCTTTCATGCAATACACAAATATCGATTATCATTCCAACAACAGTATGTGTATTTGCCTGTAGTTGTATTTAGTCCACTTTTTAATTCCGTGATCTTAGAGTGTACCCCATCCTCTTTTGTTAATAATATCGTTGATTTAATGATCTATGAGCCACTAATGAGAATCAGTCATTAGGTAATATTAATTGACTGCCAATTTCAGTTGAAATTGGGGAAGTTAATATATAAATATATATATAAATTATTGAATTTTTAAGGATTATTTGTAAATAATCTATATAAAGGAAGGCTATAATATAAAATATTTTTATAGATAACTGAGGCATAAAATCTTGATCTTAAAACAAAAATAATGGCGATAATGTCTTACATTTATATACAAGATAATCCAATTAATATCATACATAAATTCGAAATTCAACGCCATATTATTTACAAAATACATAATTCTATGGCCAAAATCATTTCCAAACAGTAATGATACGTAACGTTACAGTGGAATGTTTCAGTCTTAAGTACTTATATAAAAATAAAAAGAATATTATTATACATTATGCTACCGCCGCGCTGCCGTAGGAAGTATCAACGTATTTCAGATACGGAATTCGATTTCAAAGGAGCCATTTAATTGCCTTAAAAACCTCTAATTAAGAACAAAGATCATTTCACCGAGGTGTAATTGACTGAATATATACGCCCGCATGATTATATTACACGCCTGTTTTGCTTAATGCCCCAAAAATGCAAGCTATTTTATGGTCTTTCATTAGGTGAGGTACGTTTTTGATGTAACATTGATTGATCAAATATATCGTACACTAGCTGCGCCCTGCGGTGTTATCTGTGGTGAAATGGTCTTCCCGTCTTCCCACGGCAACAGTCAAAAATTTCCAGATAATAAGTAGTATATGTATTATTCCAGGGTATAAGCTCTCTTCATTCCATTTCATGCAAATCCGTTCACCCGTTTTAGCGTGAAGGAGTAACAAACAGGTAAACGACACAGAAGCTTTCGCCTTTATAATATGAGTGTGATGATGCAAGATGTTAGTTTGTTGAACAAGAATAGTGTTAACATCATGTGTTTGAATGTTTGGCGTATTGGCAACTATGTATATGTAATTTATATAGCCAAACAGTTTTGTGAGTGAATATATGAATTTTAAGAACATATGTTTGATGACCAATGAAAGTGTATTTTCCTTTTTTATCTTAAATAATACATTCTGCGTTACTTTTAATGACTAGTGTAAAAAATTTGATTCATTTTCTATATTTAACAAGGCAGTAACATTTTAAAAAGTACAAAGTATTTTCACCGCTTTAGAAACATTCATTTGGTATAAAATTATTATGATTTATTTTGATTTCTTTTCTTTTTCTTCCTTTCCTTCTTTATGTTCGGAATCGTCTTTCTTCTTTGAATACAACGTATGTTTTGCCTTTTTGAATTGTTTCTTCATTTTGTCCTTTACTTTGTTCTTTTTGGGAGTAGTTGCAGCTGACACTTCAGCAGATTTCATTGAGGAACTGTTAGAGTCGCTGTTCCTTTGGGCTGTAAACAGAAATATTGCCAATTGTTATATATATATATATATATAGTCCGTTCATCCTTACCTGACAATAAATGTAAACAAACACAACCATAGACAAGATTTAGGGATGGGGTACCTTCCAATGAACGACAAGTATAGATAAAGTGAATGAACATGTGAATCCATTCATTTCGATTGGTTCTCCTTTTTATTTTTCTCTTATATAGGTACATGGAACCACAAATCTGTGTATTCAGCCAGTGCCAAGTTTCAAATATTTTAGAGTTGATAGTAAATAAATCAAGAATGTCGTGGTCAAGTCTTACCTCTATTAAACGAACTATCTCGGACACGGCTGTGAGTTTAGTAATTTTTTGTCTTCCAAAAATTAACAAGAAACGAGAGATATGAAACTGTGCAGTGGGCAAATCTTTTTTAAAGTTGCGAAAAAATAAAAATATTTTCTAATTAATGTTTTCGTTTAAGATGTATCTGTTCATTACAATTTTTGCTTCTTACTAGAAAAAAAATCTTGAATTTTTGTTTTATTTCCTACTAAGTTGATAAAACATATCAATGAACACATTCATTCCCAAAGCTTATATAATCCGTTCATTCTTGAATTACCATTCCCATTACTAAATTCTATAGAATATGGAAAAGACTAAATCAAAATAATGGGGTGACATTCTTTGTAGTTTTCTTATTTAAATGAACATAAGTGTAATCAGGATGAAGGGGGGGGGGGGGGGGGGGGGGGGGCATATTTGTCGTTACTGCGAGAATTTTTCATAGAGGAAAAACATGGTCGCTCATAAATATTTTTATCTAATAAACTAAACAATGAAATCAAATTTTGTAAAATCCGAATTAACCTTGATGAACTTTTCTCATAAGTGGTATTTTTTAAGTTTATAAGACATGTAGCACTCACCAAAATAAGTTGAAATGATCCTAAATGGTCTGTTTAGTAGCAAATGGCTTTAAGTTAAAAACTATACTATACCTCACAAATGACAATACAATCTCTACTCTATGGATAAATCCTGAGAGCGTATTCTTAGGAATGACAAATAATTTTGAAAACCGTTAAATGAAAGACGAAGCACTGAAGTAATAAACATTTAAAAAAATGAAACCAAACTGAGAACCTCCTTAGCATGAATATAAAGGTAGAGGTATATAGTCAGATGAAGGCCGAAGAAGGTACGGATGAACTGCATGAGGAATTATATGTTTAAGAGGAATGTGAGCAATGAGATGACTAAGGAAAGACCAGAGTGGAGGAAGAAAACGTGTTGTGACTACTGCATGCAAGAATACTTGCCTCATAAAGATAAGTTATGACCATAAAATCAACAGCCGACTGGCCGGCTGACGACTTGATTTTTGAATTACTATTATCTTCATTCACATACTTAAGTTCGAAGAAAAGAAGAGCGGCGATAAGCATGCATGTCGATCCAAATATATAGATAGATATTTCCTGGAAACGAAGGGAAAGGTCTGACGCCACAGTAAATAAATCACTTCACCTCTCTTGCTAGCTATCGAAGCGGCGATAGCGAGGTCCTCCTGCCGCTCGCGGCGCCGCTCTGCGTCCAGCTGCTGGACCAGCTCGTCGCGCATGCGCACGATGTCCACCAACCGAGACACCAGCTGCTCTTCCCGAGCCTACAATACACAAAATACATAAATATTTAGTGCCGTTCCACCTTTGAGATAAAAAATGTTGCATTGGATGATAAAAAAACCAATTCAATATTGGTCTACCAAAAATTTTGCATATCAGAGTTGAAATGGATATTCATTAACTATCTGAAATCCGGCCATCCAATCTAAATTTTCTATCTGGCCGGGTATCGGATGATAAACGAGTATCCCTGGATATTAAATAAAAAACATACGAACTATGAAGTTTGGCAGCACTTTATTTCATCCAGATGACATAATCATCTTTTTTTTTATTACAGAACAAAGATAATTAAATCTCGAACAACACGAAGGGCAAGTTATGATGAATGGTGGTAGGGTACTTTCGCGTATTCGCCTGGCTAGCTAGGCAGCAGTCCTTGAGAGCCAGTAAGCATTCTGGGTCTAGCGTGATAACATCTTCGACCACATCGTCACTGACCATCACGTGAGATAGTGGTCGAACGCTAGAACTATATAGTGTAAAAAAGAATAAGTACCAATTTCTGGGTCACTTTCAGTCTGGGTATATATTCCGTCTAGGATTTAATAAGAAAATATAACACTGCTTCACTCATAGACTTTAGTTTGTCCCTTTATAGGCCCTATTGGGCTTCAACTGACTCGATAGTTCAAGAGGTTCGCTCGTGTCGCCAATCGCCAATGTTCTATCCGGCTATCCGAATATTCGGTATCCGGCAAAAACATCCATCCGTTTCATCTCTAATATGTGATTGAGAAAGTCTGTCAAAGGGAATTTTAAATTTACGATGATCATTGTATGACATACCATATCTTTATTACACTTACTACATTATCTGCATAAATTCTATAATATCTCATGTTTAATTCCCCTATCTACACACCTATCGTAAGTAAGTGGACTAGGATGATGAATAAAAAGATCATAGTAATCTAGCACATATTTCCATTGTTACTTTACCTTATCAGCGTCGATTCTATTGGCGGCCGGCCGCGACTGTATTATCCTTATTTCGTGCTCGATATCGGCCTGTTCTTGCTCTAATCTCTGCTGTCTCCGGCTGAAACATCACCATTGTTATTGTAAATATAGTTTAACTACATGAGACTGTAAAACTTTATCAATAAAATTCCTGCATTAGATAAAAATATAGGTATATAAAATATTTGAGACTATTAAGACAAACATTCGATATTATTTTTAATGCCATGTACACTCGACAAAAAAGAGTCTACTAGTTTTGACAAAAGATTCTGTGCAATCACAATAGCCTTAAGATTCAGCATTAGAAACTGTCAATATTATTGCACGGGAAAATCATGGGCGAGTTTGACCTCGGGGTTGAGAGAGTCGGTTATCTGAGAGTCTCAGTTTCAATCCTTACCCTTCTGGTGTAGGTAACATCTATATCAAAACCAAGGCATGGCGATAATGTTCTTTCTAATTCCCGCTTCTTCTTTTTTTCACCCTAAAGTTTAAAAACTGTCTCAAAACACACAGTATGTTTTAGGCTGCAGTCTTTTACAGCTAGTGAACATTAGTGATGGAATTAGTGGACAAACGATAGTCGCCGCGAAACCGCAGGCCGAGCTTAGTGGAGCGCCTAATGAGGCCGAAGGCCAAGTTCCAAATAAGGAGACTTTTCCAAATCTAGAGCTGATCTCTTGGGCCGGCTAGGGCCCCTTAACAAAAGTCGTATGCAATCTTGGTCCGATTTAACTTTTATCGAAATTTGAAACTTTGAAATGGTAGCTCTGCTTAGGCTGTCATCCTGACTTCAAGTAACTGTAAGCTTAGTTGACTTGTATAAGAATGTTTCTTTCCATTCTACTGCATACGACGATTGCCACACCATAATACTTGCACATCGTTTACTAGTACTTGCGTAAATACTACAAGGTAATACTATTGCAAATATTACATGCAGTTATATAATAAACGAAAAGGTTCTGAGGATGTGTGTATAATAATAAATTCTTTATTTACATCTTTAGGACACACAATGTTACATTTATAATTGACAAGATTACACGGTAAAGTCTATATGAAGTGTGTAATTATGTATAGAGATCCCGTATTGATGTTTGTTACATAATCACGCCAGAGCGCATGAACGGATTGGATTGAAATTGGCATAAAGGTAGATTTTAGTCCTAAATAGTACAAAGACTAATTTTTTACGCGCAAAAAACGAAGTCTCGTAACTACGGTATTGGTAATACCAAGACCAGGCGGGTGAAACCGTGGGGCAAAGCTCCTTTTATATATTGGGTATCCGTATCAAGATGAAACCTCTAATATTATGGGAAAAAAATTATGCTGCATTTTTCATAACAACACGTCATAGAAAAAGTACCCGTATGCGACCCGATATGGACCCCAAAAAAATTGGTTGTCTGTAAAGTCAGTTTACGGACGATAGATTTACGTGATAACGTCATAATCATTTATGTCTTTGACTTTGACTTCGACTTTGACTTTGATTATTTTATGTAATACAAAACTCAGGTGGAACGTTACGCGGAACGTTACTATTTTTCATGAGTGTTGCTGGTATTCATCAATTTATAAGACGTTATCACGTCAAAAACAATAGTACAATAACAGAAAGAAATAGTATAACAGATAATGTAAATTTATGATAAAATTGTAAGCCCAACACAAAAAAAAATGTATACACAGTGTCGCTGCAGTTCATTAAACCAGATATTTTAGTACAAGATGTGAATTATTACTTTTTAAATAAGCGTAATTGCAAAAATCTTAATTTCATACTTTAATCAAAATTGGCGCGGCATATCGTAACAAAATGTCAGACCTAAATTAAATTTCAGAAGGTAAGTTTACAAGTGAAAGTCTTTTCAAGGGTCTTAATGGAGTTATTGCAAAGGTGCCGATATTGAGGGCGAGGCTCTTCCCACGGTGCGTGACGGTCATTGTTTCTTTATTCAATCATACGTTCATGTACAAGATTTTTTAGTTTAGCTTTATAACTGACTTAAAAAAGGAAGAGGTTCTATGTTATACTGTATTTTTTTTGTATGTTCACCGATTTATCCGCAAACTGTTGATCGATTTCGAAAAATGTTTAAAAGAGTACACTGCAGAGTATGTCCTATTTAAATTTGATCAAAATCGGTTCAGAAGTTTTTATGCTATCGAGGAATTAAAACATATAAGGAAACAGTCTATTAAGAATTATAGGTACGTCATAATATATCAATTCATTGCCCTTAGGGGCCTTAAGGCACTTTATGTCACAAAACAGTTTTTATTAAACTAGTTTGTTAGGTTAGGGGTAGGGCCCACAAATGCAAGTATTCAAGATGTATTAATTCATCATCATCATCATCTCAGCCATAGGACGTCCACTGCTGGACATAGGCCTCCCCCATTGATTTCCACAAGGACCTGTTGGAAGCGGCCCGCATCCAGCCCTTGCCTGCGATCTTAGTCAGGTCGTCTGTCCACGGTCGATGTATTAATTACGAAATTGAATATAACATAGTTAGTGCACAAGGCCTTTAACAAAATAATTTTTTTTATCTTTATTATTCCACAGTTTCTGTAAATTCATCCTAAGGGGTCAAGAGGTGCCGATGACATTACAGAGGCTCGCGGGTGTTTATAGAAAGAAAAAAAGGGGCAATCCTAAAACGCATTGATTTAAAATATTACAAAAATGTACTTTACAGGTTCAAAAAACTTACCACATTTGTAGTTACCACAGGAATTTTTGATAAAGGAATAATTAATATGGTTGCTCGAAAATATTGTTCACTAACGAATTAGCAAATGAAATCAAATTTTGTCCAATCAGTATTAACCTTCATGAAATGTTCTCATAAGAGACATTTTTTAAAAGTATAATAGCGATATAGGACTTTAAACAAAATAAGAAAAGACTCAAAACTGTCTATTGAGCACATGGTAAAGCATTAATATTTACTTACATGTACATCAATTCGGTCTGTTTCCTGAAGAGGTCGTTTTTCTCATTGACTAGTTCACAGAGCTGTATTACTAAATCTTCCACTTCCTCTTGCGGCACCGTTGAAGCTTCGTCGCCTGTAAACATCGACACGTCATGCTATAGTTAACACACACTTATTCAATTGAATCTATCAACCGAACGGGATTACATTTAATTCTCACACTACCGCCAGTATAATATTTTCAGCAAAAGTTTTGTCTAACTGTTTGGATAACAAGTATGTGGGTCGCAAAACCGTTCTTTTACAAAACTCGCCAAAATAACTTACGAGATACACGAATGATAGGTTTGGGGTATATTTTTTAATTCTATCGAATAAAATTGATGAATACGAGTGTATATAAAGAAACATATTATTTTAATACATTACATTATATTGCGCTACTCTATATTTACTAATACCATATTTGTACGCAGTAAGGCAGAACATGCTGGCAACCTTGTACATATACATTGGTAGTGATTCGCTTATTCAACTGAACTAAACTAAAATTTTGGAAAACTAAATCAGTTCCTATACGGTTACGATAAAGTCTAAATTAGTATGAGACTTATCAATAACATCACTAAAATTAAAATATATTTATTAAATTTGCGGGTAGTTTTAGCGAAATTAAGTTGCCATTTTTTTGGTGCCTACTAAAACTACCCGCAATTGGCCAACAGTTGAATAAAACTCGTCTAATATTAGTGAGAGCGTTGTATGAAGTTATACGAATTTGAATTTTAGCGTAAATAGAATACAAGCTATTTCAATTTGAAGAACTTTAGTGAATTTTAGCTAGTTTATGTGATTGACAGAATTAGGGAAGACCAATTATGTATCCATGTTTCTGATAAATAAACTATCATTCATTCAATAGAAAAGTAATCACATCTCTATCTTTATTTCTTTTATAAAATGTATTATTTTGCGATTGAAAGGTTTCAGCCACTACTTCCCTTGGTCAGAGATCACGTAGACGAAGATAGCATACTAGACCTTGAAAGCAACAAGTATAAGTAGGCACAACGTAAGCGTGTCTCTGAAGTTGACTATGCATGTATAAATGAAATCATTTAATAGCGCAATTATTATTATAACAATATATGTTGTTATTCAATTTAAGGCAAAAAGGTTTTGTCTCAGATGCCATGACATCCAACGCAGATATTTTTGAAAACAAAAATTAAGTTGAACATATCAAACAAACCTACCTTTAGATAGTAATAAAATGATGTAGCTGCGCAGTAGCTATGTTTGTGTCGCTTACGCTTTTCGTATATCGCTTCCCCAGCTCGATGAGATTGTTTATACCAATAGACTTTCGATGCGTGCGCAAACGTTCGCTGAGCCTTACTTACTTGAGTAACAAAGATCGGTTGCGCGTAATGTACATTTTACAATTTCATCAACTTGTAGCCCCGTTATTGTAAATTGTAAATGTTGCCAATTATGTAAGGTACAACGTTTTTCATACTAATCTCTTTTTTCATTCAGCTCTATACTAAGTTTTTGAACTGTACACGTATTCACATAGGTTCTAATTTAGATATTTACAACTGCAAAGTCTTGTAATTTATATTATAATTAAGGTTGAAAAATGTTTATTTTATAGATACTGTTTATGTGTATGTTGTATTTTATAGTTCATGAACCTTCGATGTTCCGCATAGGGTAACTACATCCAAAGGAATGTGAATATAATTAGTAAATAAAATGTATACAATGATGATCATGATCAATAATCTTTAGGAAATACCATTTTTCAACCGAATACTTAGGCAACTTGAAAATTAATTAAATTTAATAAAATCTGAATAATGGTAATTCTTAAGTACATATTAACTTATTATATTATTGATTTTGCCCGATTTGAATTTTAATTCATGTTCAGTAAAAAAATACAGGTGCCTCAAACGAAATATTGTGATTGAAACTTGTCATACGTAATATATTAACGTCGTAAATAGCGATTATGTACATATTTAATAATGTTGTAACCTTGTAAGTAAAGTATCGCATTGTTATATAGATATGAAACTTGAGTCAACCGAGACAAACCACTTTGGTCACGATACTAGTTTCGGAATACGTTTAACGCTTCCAGTATTAATTTAGATTAAAAAGACGTACTTTGACACCGATGATCTCATAATACATATAATATAGTAGATACCATTCGAATGATTTACAAAGGATAAACATTATTTATATAGAAATTACAAAAAGAAATGATTTCATACATGATTTTATGTAATTGCATATACAACTAAAGCGTCACCTATGTTTATTTACTGTACATTGACGGATTCCCGATATTGTAAATTATATTTACAATTTTTAAGAAGGGTGGTCCAACACATATAGTACTTATATATACAACAAGTATTGGTATGAAATACGGTGCAAAAGAGTAAATAAGTGCCTGGAATGTGTTTACCCTCACACTTGTCGCGTATCATCCGCTCGATGAGAACCCCTTGCCGCTCCAGGCCGAGCTGCTGAGTCTCCAGCAGGTCCAGCTGCACCTGCAGCTGTTCCGGGGACATCTGCAGCTTCACTTCGCGGCGCTCGGGGAGCGGGAGCCCGGGAGCTGGACCCTTCTTCTTTCCACCTATCAATCAATTACTGAACTTTACAATAATTGTTTTAAGTTGACTGGTTAAACGTTTTAAAATATGTTAAACGACCACTTACTGTTAAATTAAGGACATACTGATTTTATGTTCACACCGGTGTATGGGCAGCTTCCAACAGCAGTCCGACACCGATATTATTCTTATTAAAAAAACTTTATATTAATACTAGTAGCGCCCCGCGGTTTTACTCGCGTGGATTACGGTTTTCCGGCTACCTTAATTTAATGGAATTCCATATCTCACGGGATCTATATTTTTTCCGGGATAAAAGTAGCTTATGTGTTATTCTAGGATCTAACCTATCTCCATACCAAATATAATCGAAATCGGTGCAGCTGTTTGAGCATGAAGGAGTAACAAACATACACACGTACAAACGTTCGCCTTTATAATATGAGTGGGATTACATTTTAATTGTTAATGGAGAATAGAACGATATGAGATTAATAGAACGTGATTCGGATACTTCGTTAGAACAGGCAATATTATTCGTTTTAAAATGCTAAACTTCAGCTCGTTAAAAGATATCGACATAAACTATCTGTGTAGCTATGTTTTCTTAAATAATATCTTCGCTATGAATACATAATGTTTTGCCTTTTTATCTTGGCGTGAAATTGTAATCTCTTTGTCATCGCCGTGAATCAGTGATTTGTGTATTTCATTTATACTATACGACTATCGTAATGTCACAACATCTGCAACGTGATGACTGATAGCCAGTTCCGACATGCAAACTATTATATCGAGCAATAATTATAGGTGGTGTGTACAATAATTAGTGTCAAAAAATGTAACGATTAGCATATGGTAATAAGAACTATAATAGCTTGAACAGGCTATATTTGGCACAGGAGAAAAACTGAACGCATGGAACAACGTAATTTTAGCCTCCACATATGTGTACACTGTTTATATAAAACGCACGGACTTAAAGATGTCACATTACATATGTGTTAAGGCCTTGCTTGTAATGAGCTTAGTTCGTTACAATAGGCATGATTGCAGTATTGTAGTTTTGATATTTCTAATTTCTGCTGAACAAAAGTCTTTGTTTGATGCCACAATCTCACCTAGCATCAACGAATCAACTCTAGAAGTAGTAACTGAAGGAGTAACAAACGACAAACTTTCGCTTTTATAATAAATATTAGTGTAATTACTATAATTCTAGAGTACGAGTTACCATCGAATCCGGAAGTATTCTTGATATCTGAAGAGTCAACGCCTTTCTCTGGAGAGCAGCCATGTCCGGAAATCGTTGACAGACTATCGGGAGCAACCGGGGCCGGACGCTTCTTGAGCCGGGGAGTTAATTTGCCGTATGATTTCTAAAAAATATACAAACAATTTCACTTTCATTAACAAAATGGCGAGGAAAAGGGAAAAAATGAAGAGCAATCAAAAATATCGAAAATTGGGGGTTCATCCAAAACTGCAGAACCCAAAGTGACTGCGACGAAATCTTATCAATTATTATTTTATATTTTATCTAAAATTAAATTAGTCCGTGCAAGGGGTCATTTGATTTATCGCATTTGATCCTAATTTCTCACGTTAAGAATATCAATCTAATACATATCCCAATCGAGAACAACCCCCCCAACTGATTTGGCACATTAATACGAGCTCACTACATAATTAACTAATAATATAATTCTGGCGAATTTCATATAGATCCGATCAATCGTTCTAAGTTACCGTCTAACATAAAATCGAACTGCCACTCTTTCGTCTCTCTGATATAAACTAACCAAGGTCATATCACCGTAGTGGTCTGTTCTCAGCGGGCTACACTTTCCAACGCGGACGGTTTCAAATTTTCCAACGCGGACGGTTTCAAATTTTCCAACGCGGACGGTTTCAAATTTTCCAACGCGGACGAATTCAAATTTGACGTACACGCAAAGCGCCCTGGCATCAGTGACGAAGTCATAATATAACCCTGTTAGTTGGTTAACTGTGGTTAACAGACAGGTCGCAATTCGCATCAAAAGATACATTAAATCTACTCGCGGTGGTACTGACGATAAACCGCCGTTTTTGCAAGTGTGCTTCAAAATACGTCGTTTTATACTGATTCTTCTGCCAAATGAGATTAAAATCTTCTCTAAACTAAAATAATGGTACATAGCACAGGACCTTATCGATAAGAAATTGACAATTAAGGCTTGACAATTAGCTAAGTAGACAATTTTGAGTCCTTTCAGCTTCAGAGTTTTATGATTTATTGCATTAACATGCAAGGCGGAACTTACGTTCAAATATTTGAAGGAAAAATATCGGCTGCTAGTGGGACTTGAACCCACGACTACAGAATACCGTCCAGAACACAGGACAGGACGGTATTCTGTAGTCGTGGGGTCAAGTTTTTTGTTTTCTATTATTTCTCATTATCTATTTAATTTGTACCAAGTCCCACTAGCAGCCGAATTTTTTCCTTTCAGCTTCTTCATTAATTCTTATATATCTTTAATAAAACAATATTACTTATGAGCACAGTTCGTGAAGGTTAATTTAGATTGAACCAAATTTGATTTGATTTGCCAATTTATTAGTGAAAAAATAATTTGGAGAGACCATATTTTTCCTTTATCGAATATTCTTGCGGTAATGACAAATGCGCCTGAACTGTGTCTTACACCAAAAGAAACGAACTTACAGTAAAAGCTAGGTGTGGCAATTACTATCAGCTGACTTCCCTGTTTACAAAGGTGATGATGTAAAAAGGCATACAAATATAATCTCAGAAGGTACTTTGTAGGTCTAACAATGAATCAGGTTCCTGATTGTTATACTGCGCAACAGCCACCACACCCATCATGGTATTATGATGGTGACCAATGTTATTATGTGAATGACTCATTTTGAACTAATACAATACATAAATAATCAAATACGAATGCTGTACATATGTTTATTTTAAACTACTTATCGCTATAGTATAGTTGTGAGTATGTTCCAGTTTTAAAATAAATCTATATTTACAAAATGTCAATGGACATAGTTTGTGATCTTTGTAAAAAAAACCCATTAAGACCAAAAGAACATGTCTTAAATACATATATCTTAATACTGAAATGTGTACTCGTGCACGTAGATAAGGATTTCCCTGTCAGAATTTAATAAGGTGGTCTAGGGATTGAAAAATAATTTATTTTACTCGTATTTTGAAACTTCACTTACTAAAAGAAAACAGCACATCTCTTAGTGACATGGACCATGCTTTGCATTGCCTTGCTGTTCAATTTTCCGTTCTTTTGAAACCCCTGACACTGACTTCAAGCGCCTGTTTATAACTATCTTACAAATTAGGACTACTCATAGGACTCTCAATTCAATTGTTGTGTTTAAAATAAATTATCTTTGCTACCTCCAAATTATCAAACATAACCGATAAGTAAAATTCTTGATAGTTTTAGATAGGCTCCATAGAAAAATTTCCAAAATACATTTAGATATTTTCTTGTAAATGGCAGATATGTGGACTTTTAAAGAACGTAATTAATAATTATTTGTTTATTTATTTTTGAATGTGGGACCAATATTCATCTATACAATATAACAATTGAACATCTAACAATGGGCCAAATAGGTCTTCACGGATATTTTTCATTATTGTGAACAAATTTTTTTATATACTGTATAGATCTATCGTTTGACCACTATCTCACTTGATGGTTAGTGAGAACGTGGTCGAAGATGTTATCAACTGTCACTATGTCACAAATTTCGCTAAAACTAGATTGCTTACTTGCTTACTTACATAAGTAATGTATAAGCACTAATGCAGTATTAATATTGTTGACGGGAATGCACGGTGTATTTTATTTGTTTTCCTTGATCGATGTTTCAGCACATGTTGCATACCTCACGATCACGAGTTTACTTGTCAATGTAAACAAATGTTATATACAATCGTTAATTCTGATGTAAATAATTATACTATCCATGTTATTAATATGAAAGTTTGTATGTTTGTTGCTCAATCACGCCAGAACGGTTCAACGGATATTAATAAAATTAGGCACAGAAACAGATTATAGTCTGAAATAGCACAAAGCATTACCTACTTATAATTGTGTAAGTTCATTTGTATGGATGTCGAATATTTGGGTAGGCTTTATTTCAGTAAAAATTACGGTATCGGGAAAACCGTAACTCCATGCGGGTGAAACCGCAGGCGCAGCTTATGTCATGGACACTCTGTTATAACTCTAACATAAGAAATAATCTCTCCAGTGCAGTGAACGAAAAAATTGAAAATTAGAAAAGGTCAATGGTATTTTTACGATTTTTATATTGGTTTTCCATAAAACTATTTGTGTCCAGCAGTGAAGGGGTTAGATGATAAATCTAAATACGATTATGCACCTTCTCACTATGTCAATAACTAAGTAGATGCGGAGTAAATGAATCACACTCGACTAACTGTGGAGACTTTCCCCGTAGAAAGTGCATTGTTTATTAAAGTAAAGCAAAAGTCACGTACCGTTAAACGTGACCATCTATTGAATTTCAACAAATGATAACATTTCATACAATTAGTAATACACGATTAACATGTCGCACACACGCAAAACTATATTATAATAACACATATTATACTACAGCTAAAGTAATGTAGGTACCAATCCTAGTTATTGGCAAAAGACAATGTTTGTAGAAATGTATAAGTAAATACGTATTCTTTATAACATAGAATAAGAGGTACAGAATAGAGCACAGCAGTACTTTATTTCGTAACTAGTAATTACTATGGTAATTGAAAATAAAGAGTATGCTCTAGTAATTCTTTTATGTTTGACTCCTCCTTGAGTCGCATTCCTCATGTCTGAGGGTCGTGACCACCCCCATGCATGATCATTTCTCTTACAAATGTACGCCATCTTCCCCTGTTTTTGGCTACATGGATAGCATGGTAGAGAGAAGTATCTAACGTGGTCCGGACTTGATCCGACCAACGCATCGGGTTATTAATATGTTTGACTAGGTAAGTAATAAATAATAATTACAAGTTAAATTAAAGGCACATGAGACTTTATAACTTTGTGCCTTAGGGTGACGGGCGCAGGGCAGTTATTTACGAGTTGTTCTGTCCATAGGTAGAGCAGAGGTTACCACGTAACATACTATGGGTCTTTTGCTTGTTCCGTCACCTTATCCCATAAAAACAAGATTTTTAAACGAAAGAAACTACATTAATTTCTTAACTCTTGAGTGATGCCAACCGCGTTGTCTATATACATCGACTGATATTTCGAAAAGTTCGAAAAGCGCGGCCGCTAATTACTGAACATAGTTACAACTCGGTAAAATTTCATCCACCGAGAAGGTAGACAGACGACCTAACTAAGATCGCAGGAAAGGGCCAGCCCTTTCGGGCCACTTAAATTCCATCCGGTTCTCGTTGAAATCAATGGGGGAGGCGTATGCCCAGCAGTGGTCATCCTATGGCCGAGATAATGATGACTTAAGTTTCATCACAAACGAATAAATAGTATAGGACCGCATATGTGACAAACAAACAACGACTCATATTTAAATTAGATTGTTTAATGAGTGATTTTCCGTGGAGGTTATTTAACAAGGTGATCATATTTAAATAATTTGCCAATAAAATATATATGTAAATTAGCCTTACAATGTCACTAGATCTTGTTAATGGATAGGATATATAGGCAAAAGGGTCATCAGTAGCTGTACTAGGATGATTATAAATTATCTGAGTGGTTTTGCATCATTTCGTCCATTTATTTAGCGTGATTATGAAATTAAAATAATATATTTTTAAATAACTCAAATGAAAAGCAAGTAAAGTCCGTATTATTGTAAAATATATATCTTACCTAAGTATTTTACACTAATTCTTGTTTACGTACATAATAATGTCAGGATAACAGTTGCATCTACTAGGATTTAATATTATCGAAGTGGCTAGAAAACGAGGTGATCAACTTCAAATACCTTTTCTGCATGAAAAGCATCATTAACATTGTGTTCATATTATTCACTATCTCTTGTTAGCAAACATAAGTTACGTACAAACAGGCACCTACATTTTCTTTATTATAGATTATAAGCTTGCATTTGGACTTAAACCGTTTTGACATTTAACGTATGATATGACGGTTATTGGTCAGCACCAGCGTCGAACAAGTGTTTAATTTTAAAGAATAGGTTAAAAGTACCAAGGTTTTAAATTAATTTTAAAATACACATATATGGTTGCAAATATATGTAGGGTCAATTTACAATGAAGTTTACCTGGTCAGAGTGCACCGTAGAGTTAAATGAGCTCAGTGACGAAATGCTAGCGACGTCGTCCATGGAAGTTGTGTGCGACTGCGGGGGATCGGTGACCGTGATCATGGGCGGCGGCGGAGCCCGGGACTTCCTGCGGCGCGGGGTGCTGCCCCGCAGGTTCGGGGTGCTGCTAGCTAGAGACGAATATGTACCCTTTGACCTGTTACAACAAACACATCTTACATTACAATACAAATAGCAATAATTAAATTAATATAAACAATTTTCTGTGTACAATTTTTATGTGGTGGTGGAGTCAAATGTTAGAGAAACTGTATGTTTTAACAGGTCAATGACTTGACTGAGTTCATACAATATATTTCCCTTATTAGTGGTGCTACTAATGATTTTGCAAATAGGTAAGGCTAGGGGACAAACAAAGAGTACCTACTTAGCAAATGGGAGCATCTTGACACCATAAGAATCTTAATGAATCGTGAACGGCAGTTGATAGTTGTATGGGACAATACGGAATCCAGGGATGCATAAAAAACCCGTAAACTAATAAAATTGTCTACTTTAGGAAAACCTACAAAAAAAACAGAAATCATACCCTCGACTCCGTTCATCTTCGTCCGTTGATGGTTCTTCATCATCAGACCAGAACGGATTGACTGCGATTAACCGTTTTCTGTAATAAAAATATTATATCTTTATCAGCCCTATTAACTCAGACACTCGTTTGTTAACTTTTCGTTGTACTGACGACGGTACAGCTGCTGGCATAGTTAGACTATCGTAGATTGAACTGATATTGGACGGATTTCATTAGATAAGAGAGACCACTTCTCTAATATGTGATTCATCATAGTGACGTCAGCTTGTCATATGGAAAAGGGAGGGTGTAAATTATGGGCATGAATGCAACCATAAATTAGTCTTTACGCCATCCCTATGATGACCTGCCCCCTCATTCAGAACGATCGATAACTAACCGAATCGGTTCGATTCGGTATTATCCATACATTCTATATCATGAACTTTTTTAATCCGCACATATTTCGTAAATATAATGGAATATTCTAATCTATAGTTATTCTTCATTACCGAAAGTGTGTAACAAATGCAATTAAATAGATCTATAGAAAGTCTTCAATTCAGAATATAACCGAACCGATTCAGTAAGTTATCAGAGTAAGAATCGGGGGGCAGAGAGATGCTTTTTCACGCCACGTTTTAAAGACCCAGGATCACAGCAGAGGAGAAACGTACGCCGTCAGAGCATTTCACAACATGCATGGCTTTGGTCGATTTATTATTATTGCAAAACGTCTAAATATGTATTACTCAAATGCGATCTGGACTTGGACACGAAATATAACGAGTGTTATCCTGTTATAAATAAATATATGTTCTTCTTCTTCTGTTGGGGGCGTGTTTTTATAATAAGACTAGTTAGTCTTATTATTTCTAGCAAAACAATTTTATGGATGCTAAGGTAGCATAATTCTAGTTTGTTAACATACATTCTTACGCATGGTGGGATATTTTTGCCATAACCCAACGTTTCTGCGATGTGTAATTTTGCCTCTGTAAAATAAGACGAAAAGGATGACGCCAATATTACAGGAAAGAGGAAATTGAGCGAGTTCTATATTTAATAAATAAGTAGTATTAACGAGTTTCGTATGGGCTAGGATTCTTATGGAGTGGATTTGATCAATCACCAGCGTGCCATTACTCAAGTACACACTAACTACCATGGCCACCAATTATGTATAATGTACAAATTCACACCGATGACATATTTTTTTAAATTACTATTTTGTCTAGTTGAAGGTCGAATTGGTGTAAGTAATCCTTCCGCCGCCGGAAATAAAATATTTACCTTATTTATTAAAATTTAGTTCAGCTTTAAAGAGCATATAGGTATGTAAAAAACCTAAAATTATCCTAATATTTAGTTATTGCGTCGCATCAAGAGATTAATACTAATTAATTAATTTATTGGCAATATTTGTATACTTACTTAGTAAGTATACAAATATTGCCAATAAATTACACCATAAGGTATAAACACAAAAAAATACAATTCAAAATAGTGTTTTGGCAATAGGGGCACGCTTAGTATTAATCTGCGTAAAGATTAATCTACGAAGCGATGATAGCTCAGCGGTAGGAGAGACGCCTGTCAAACTGAAGGACGCTGGTTATGGCGAATGCCAGAGGAATCTGGTTTACAACAATTCTGGGGTACATTTATAGTTTCGGACAATTTAAAATTAATTTTAAATCAGAAGGACACAGGCTACTTTATATTTCGCAAAAAGTATGGTTCCGGTGGATAACTGAGATTGCGGGAAAGCCGTATACTACGCGGATAAATTCGCGGAGCACAGCTTGTAGTAAGATAAGACTAGGATAGACAGACTAAGTAGATTCCGGTGATCCTAGGAACCAGTATTGGTTCTTTTTCATAGAAAATAATCTAAAAATACCATTCAGTACTCACACTGGTGTGGATGTGTCCATGCTGGAAATTTTGGAGGGCGCCGGTATCGGAGGTACATCATCGTCTTCCTCGTCGGTGCTACCGAAAGGATTGGTGCTGACTTTCTTAGTACTCTCCTTAGGCTGGTCTTCCTAGGTTTCATAAATATTGTGAAAGTACATATCAAGCTAATTTATTAATTATGGCATTATTAACATGTTACATTTTTAATGACCAATCATTGTGATTAACAACTTCGTCTATAGGAAAATAAATTTCCTGTAGTCGATGATTAACAATAGTTTTAATTAAATTGCCCTAAAATTAATTAACATTGATGGAAACTATATTATCACATCTGCTAATTAAAAATGTGGATAAGCGGTTGTTGGAGAATTTGATAGATAATGGTCATTACGGAGAGAGCAGGGATAAACTTTAGTTCGCACATATTGCGGCAGTCCTTTTTTGAATTGAATACAAACTCATACTTTTTCAAACCACTCTATCTTAATCAAACCTTTCAATAAACTCATAATCAATCTATATCACAATATCTCTGACCCGACCTTATAGCTTACAGCGGAGCCATGTTAAAAATAATAGATGTAAAGATTACTAATGTATCAACATTAGTAATCTTTACATCTATTATTTTTGACATTTCAACTTCGACTGAGCGCGTTAGCTTCTATTGGGACATAATAATTATTAGATTCGGATCTTATCTTCCAACTGCCAGAAACAACAGATTCTCCGGACTGTTATAGATGGACCTTTACAGTTACTAACCTATAAAATGCTCATATATCAGTTTTGATTGTAAACTTTGATCGGAATTTAAAAAGGACTTAATAAAATAAATTGTGATATTAATTTATTAAGCAAGGTATCTGAAAGTCACTGAATGAGTAGAGCTGAAAATCGTGCTCAGTGGCGCGTACTGGGAGAGGCATATGTCCAGCAGTGGACGAATACAGGCTGATGATGACGATTAACTTATTTCGACAAAGGACTTTGCTAATATATACTTGAGAATTTTGCACAGACAAATGATGAACCAATTGGCCTGTATTGGAATCAACTCTAGAGAAAGGCCCAAACAAACTAAGGGTTTCTTAAAACATCATAAATCACACCAGTAGAACTTTTTCTTTTGTTACATCAGAATTGAACCGATCCCAGCAACCTTATCGGCGAATTTTATCACTTCATCTCCATTGTCATTGGCGCATTCACCCATGGAATCTCATTGACTGAAAAAAAAATATTAGCAAAAAATGGAACCGACTCCAACACTCAAGTGTGAAATAGCTTGTTGAGTTGGTACCATCATAGTTCAAAAGTAACTATTATCAAAATATTGTAATCATGGTACCGACTTCGATAAGTTATTTCACACTTTTGAGCGTTGAATTGGTTCCATCTTTTGGTAATTTTTTTTTTACCCTTTTCATTGGCGTTTGCTACTCACGGGATCAATTGTCATTGTGTATGTTCTCCGATGTCTTCACCCGCAACTATAATATCGTCGAGGTATGCGTAGCCTTTTAAGTTATTGGTGTGTAACTCAGAAGCCCCTTATCCGAGTTTAATGAAATTTAAATCTCTATCAAACTTTTGTCTGAGTAGCACGTACGGCTTTGAACCGTTTTTTTTTTTTTTTTTTTTTTCTTTCACACAAGTTCTTCAGGTCCCAAACTAGGCAGAGCCTGTATTATGGTAACCTGATGACTGATATATATACTTATATACATATACACACCCAGACACAGGTAAAACAGATATGTTCATACACACAAATGTTTGACCTGTCCGGGAATCGAACCCGGGACCAGCGGCTCAGAAGGCAGAGTGCTACCAACTGCGCCAACCGGCCAGTCAGTCCTTTTTTTAAGTCAGTTAAAAAACATCTGCAATGATGATTTCTGTTTGGATCACCAATGAGCAGCGACAAAAAACATCTGCAATGATGATTTCTGTTTGGATCACCAATGAGCAGCGACATGAAGTGGTATATCACAATGGGTAAAAGTAGCTGGTACGGCCGCAGTTCATCACTTGCCATATATTGTCTTAAATTTCGCAAAATTAAAACAAAAGTAGAATAATATTTTTTGCAAAAGCATTGTAGTCTCACCTCGTCTTCATCATCAGAAAATGGATTCAGGTGATCCGGGTATGCTTTCAAAGTAGTTTTCGGCACTTCATCCTTTTTAGAAAGTGTTGCTGATTTATCAGCTGCATGTTGTTTTTTTCTTCTAGGAGGAACACTTATAGTTATCTCTTCAGTTCTGCTTGTATCCCCTAAAGGGTCAGTAATCGCTACTGAAACACTGCCTGTCTCTGGGACGGAAACATTCGATATTTTTGCTATTCTCGAATCATCTGTGATGTTAATATTTTCTTTGGAAGGTGTATAAGAATCATCATTGACATTGCTCTCTAAAGGATCTGTGTTGATATTAGTCTTTAATGGTTCTTCATTTACATCTCGTATTATATCAGGCTTTTCGTATTTATTTACAGAGTCTTCAATATTGTCGTTCATGTGATTATTTCCTATGGTAAGGCTTTCTTTGTTATTTATAAAATCTTCTTTGTCATTATTTATTAATGTAGGGTTTTCTTTATTATTTATAAAGTCTTTCTTGTGATTTGTGTCATTGTTATCTTCTAAGTACTGTGCAGTTTTATCTATATCTAATATGGAATCTCCTGAGAGTTGTGTCTGAAGGAAATTGAACTTATCAATATTGCTTTTATATACCTTTTCTGGTGTTTTGTGCACTGTGCTTTTTATATCTAGATTATTTACATGTATAGCATCAGATATTTCCTTCGAGTAATTTTCATTTTCTGCTCCACTTAATTCTTTATACCTAGTATTAGTATTGTCTTTTATTGATAGATTTGATATTTTATTATCTAGGCTGGTATCTTTGTCGTTATTTTCAAACATGCTTATTTTCTCTGCAATAATTAGATTTTACATAAAATGTTTATAACTAATACGAAAATGTGTCTTAACCTCCCATTCATTCATACATGCTTCAAAGTATTGAATAAGCTCAGCTAAATATAAAGTACGTAAATGTTTAGGTTGGTACATCCTTATACTTTAATTGGTTGTATTATGCATATATAAATAACAATTAATACAAATATGAACCTCTATTTGTAAGTTTAGTTCAAAATGCATTTTACTATAGGTACTTTATACATTATGCATAAAATAATCTTCATTCCGGAATATACATACATCAAGAAGAAATAGCATTACTAGCAATATAACACAGAGACTTAAATCAATCAGAGAGCAGAAATATACAACACAAGAAAGCAGAAGGTTGACAGATATTTTCGAATTTTTTGTAACTTTATTTTATAATTACAATATAATTTGTACATTATATTCCTATAGTAACCCCATATTTTCAAACAATTATTGCAGTACTCACCTAACACGGATGATGGTCTTGATTTTTGTTTGGGACTGATTATGTTGTCTTTTGATGCATTTAACATAGCAACTGGGGTGCCATCATTGAATGCCAACATTCCCATTTGATCATGATCATTATTATTTAGATATTTTAACAATGACTTATCATTTTTACAACTATCACAGGAAAAATCAGATCCATCGATTATGTGGTAATTTTTTGGGTTCAAGTGTCCAGAGCACTTTGAACATCGGAAACATCTTCTGTGGTAGAGTTTGTGCGATACCATAAGGCGCTGTGCCAAGTAGACAGGCAATCCGCATGCCGTGCATTTGTCTAAACCAGTCTTGCCAAACTTTATTGGTGCCTATGAAGTGATAAGGAAAGTTTAAGACACATGCTATGAAGAAATTACAACAAAAGATATTGCAAACACAACATAAAAGTACATAGAAAGTTATTAAACAAAGCATTATATAATTTGAATACATACAGGGGCTTGTGTTGGTTCCATTGCAGTTTTAGATGATTTTGTATCATTTTCGGAGACTTTGGTATTCACTGAAAAATATATTATTAGTTACTTGTTAATTCTCTTATAGATGCTACTTATCTGGGTATTAACCTTTTTTTATTGAGAGGCCAAGCAATTGACTACTACCTTAGTTGATCTATCTAAAATGTTGAGAGAATATTAGTCTCAAGGACAGCCACACCAGAACACATTGTGCATAAACTTGAGGGTGGTAGCTAGCCAGCCAGGCATTTGAAAGTACCCATGCACTGCTTAAACTCTATTATTGATAATAATAAAATTATATAAGTAATGAGCTGATGAACTTCCAAGTCAGTTGTAGAGCTATCTCATTTGACTGTTGGTGATCATCTGGTTAAAAATATAGCATACTAGACACAATAGATGCAGCCTCTGGACTTAAGGATGCTTATTTCTTACTAAAATTCAGCAATGATAATACTACACAACCCGGATAGCCATTGGAAACTGTCCTACTACCTGTGCAGTTGATTCTTTACATCAAATTACTTACATTCAACGCTCAAGTCAGAGGTAAGATATTCAATCCTACAATTGCCTGATTAATACTCAAGTCTAAATGCTCTTAAGCTATTATCAAGCCAGTTTAAACTGGAATATAAAATGTCCAATTTACCAGTATGGCCGAGTCGCTGATAGAACTGTGACAGATATGTTAGTATTGACAATCTATCAGGGACATCATTCTCAACCATGTCTTCTGGATCCAAAAGTGCAGGTATACCCAAGTGTTTTTCAGCAACACTAAATGCTAGGTGATTGTTTTCATATATATTTTCTGGTGACAATTTTGTCATATCACTGCAAGAGAAATTATATTGTTTAATATTAGTATAATTTATTTTAGTGCAACAATATTATGTCGATTGAATATGTGATAGGATGTCCACTGCTGAACCTATGTCCAGCAGTGGACATCCTATCTGTCAGATGATGATGATGACGTACAGGCCAATAAAGAAGAGTAGCTACATGTTTGAGCAGTTGGAATGCTTTAAATATTGCCACATTACACTTCATAATTTCAAAGCAGATAAATAGGTTTTCTATCATATTTTTGGTCTGGATGCATAACATTAAGCCATGATATACATCATCTTTGATCCCAAAAAGCGCACAATTAGTGAAAAAATATATTAATGTGCAAACTCATTTGTTTTATTTCAATAAAACTTACCACATCTATAACTTTATTCCCGGCAATACATAATACATAATTATGGGAAATAAAAATATTTTTATGACTTTAATGATTCTATCTCTTCAATGAATCAAGTAGGTACATGACCAATTTAAAAGTTATGTTACAATAAACATTAATCACTAATTTGATGGTGGATAGAAGTCTACCATTCCAAGTATCTCTATGACCAAATTGTCACATGTACTACACATATAAGATATACTTTACTATACACTATAGTAAAGTCATTTTATACTCAATTTCAATAATTCTCTCTCAGTTGTCAGCTGTTCCATTAGGACTTTTGAGATAATATTGCAAAGTGAAGACAGTTCTCTAGGAAATCGAAATCTAGAAACAGTTACTTAAATAAACTATCAAACTTCTCGCTCTTAGTTTTACCTAAGTACTTACATTAGATCAGGCCTGAAGTGGTGTACCAGTGCACAAAAAGCCATTCCATTTCGCCAAGATGTGGTCATATTCTCAATCTGAATTTCAGGGCAATCCCTAACCAATCGTTTGCACCATAACTCTAACGCTTTCGTACCCTTTCTTTCAGACATTTTAGTTTTTAAAATAAAAATATTTATGATCACGATACTGAGCTCATTGTGAATCGACCAGAACCTTATTTATTTAAATGAATTCAAACTTCTTTCGTGACTGGCCACAACACATAATTTGAGTATTTTAATTTGATACATTAATTCGGCCGTGTAAGCTTTTAAAAGTCCAAATAAATTATAAATTCATTGTAAACTTTTCATCACAAATTTACGTGAAATTTACAAACGCGATTTGGATTTTGGTTAGTTGGCACTTGGCAGTGGTGTCGCTAGCGTGGCGTGTAGCTTTCCGTCTAAATTATGTTAAAAAAGAGCTAGATTACTCATAATAACATCGCAAAATCGTAGGAAGTTTCCCACTAGAAACATTCTAGGTCTAGCGTGATTATATCTTCAACCACGTCGTCATTGACTATCAAGTGAGACAGTGGTCAAACAAATGTATAAAGTAAAAAAAAACAGTTTATATTATTGAATGTACTATAGAATTACATAATTAATTTCCACCTTCGTCATCCATTAAACCACACGACCAAAGACGGTGCTTAGTCGATGATCACTAGGTATACATTCGCTTTATGGAAAATGTACTAACTTCACGCAAGAAGCATTTTGCTTTCAATTTTCATGAGGTCTGGTAATGGAACTTACTGTGCAAGCCTATATAATTGAATATTATGTACACTTCTGAAATATGTAACGAGTGAGCAATAAGGTGTCTTTTAAGCTTGCACAGTAGAAATAAGAGCACATTTTGGCTCAAATCACATAAAAGAAATAATTTGCAAATGGGAAATGACAGAGATATTAAAAGAGATGGATTTCAATAAATTTTTTAACTGTGTGACTTCCACCGAATGGAGAAAACAAACAACCCGTAAGAGTATATACTTTGATATAAAACATATTTTTCTTAAAAATGAGCAACTTTAACCCTATATCATTTCAACCATATACAATGCCAGAGTAAAGTTAGGAATATATTTATCATCTTCCTCCTATCTCTGATGATTAATATAATATGATGAGTGGTCTTTATGGGCATAGCTTAGCAAAGAGATAAATTGCTATATCTAGCTAAATTAAGGTTAACCTGGCATTATTACTTTGCAATGTATAGTGCTGCCAGGCGTACTTAGCAAAATAGTATTAACCCGTTAAAAAAAAAAACTATAACTAGCGGACCCGCTCTTGGCTTCCCGCGCGTGGCGTGATATGGTGTGTCTCGTTTGACCTCCTCAAAAAAATTTAATTCTCAGTAGTTACAGTGACCTGAACCAATTTGTGTCGGCTACGTGCTGTCAGTCATCATTTGTGTCAGTTAACATTATCTTCTGTCTGTAATATATAATAGAAAAGAAAAAAGATGTAGGTAACATTAGCACGTTAGACAGTCGGACCCGTAGAGACACTAAGGTCGGACCACATTTCAACAGCCCATTTGTTACAGCGCGTACTTGTCAAGAATGTTGTCACTCGCTTGCTACTTTGACAGGGCACTTTAACATAATCATAATAATAATATAAATGCCAAAGTTTGTGTATATGTGTGAATGTTTGTTACTTCTTCACGCTCAAACGGCTACACGGATTTCGATGAAATTTGGTATGGTGATTATAACTTACACCCTTTTTTTTTACGTAGTATTAATGCATTTACGCACTCCCGCCTACAGCGGAAGCAGGCGGGGTGTGTCGGGCTCGCTCGAGCATCGCATCACCACAATCCACCGCTCCCTGGGGGGCCCTTGGCCCCCAACACTAATTGCACCCACAGCAGCCAGGGTCTACTACCGACTAAAACCCACGGTGTCCATCCTGCCGCTATGGGTAACTGAGGTAGCGCGGGTTGGCGATAGCAATACCGTTTGACCCACCATGGCCATCCGTTTCCGGATCCCTCCAGGGGGAGTAGGTATGACCCTCCCTTTGCGACCGCGCCATAACCAAGAGCACTGCCGCTCCACTTCAGGGACCACACAGTGCGATGAGCGCCTGACTTCCGTGACCGCCGTGATCCCCTGCGATGGGCCAGATGTAGCCGTCCCATCGCCAGCCGCTTCGGCCGCCATCCTCCGACGGCATCCTCATCGGCGCCACAGCAGGTGGCGAACTGAATACGTGTAAAATTTTAAGCTTATTTATATTGTACATAGAACTTTTTTGTCCAACTTTTATACTTTTCAAGTAATTGCGGACTAAAAATTTCAAAATTGATTTTCAACTCTTGCCAGTGGTTGCAGATACCAAAAATCTTTACATGTTATTTTTGTATCATTCAAACTGCGGGGTTCAGTGTCGAAATTTTGATTTAAAACTTTATTTGATTGGACACAATATAAACATATAATAGGTATCATTGACTGGACTTTATAGCACGGCATCAAATGAGAACTTTCATTTCTTTATTAATATTTCCCGCCAGCAAGCAATACCAATTCATAAACGCGACTGCTACATAGTATCTGCTGAGTATGTACTGATTAAATACAGGCATCAATTTACCAATTGAACGCTACAGGCAAGGTTCCCACTCCCAGAACCTAATAAGTAGGTGGGGTAGGGAACTTATACAGTCTGTAATAATTATGCTCCCGGATGTAAGTAAATAAAACGACGGTCGCCCTGGCGCAGTGGTTAGTGTAATTGACATGACTTCTGTGTCTCCGGGACCCTGGGTTCGAATCCCAGCAGGGGCAAACATTTGTGCGATGAGTGTAGATGTTTGTCCCGGATCTTGGATGTTTGTGTGCTGTGATTGTGTGTTTCCATGCCTTCCGCGATAAAGGGAATCCTACTGCGGGGGTCTGTGTGATAACAAAAAAAAGGAGGTACTTACCTACCTAGTTATGTGGATATCATAAGACAGGCGGTGTCATAGAGATTATATTATGATTACGGTTGAGCTGAGAACTATGGCATCGTTTTTATGAAGACAGTCAACCGTTTCAGTGATTGCAAACAAAATAATTCAACGAAAAAAAAAACTAAAAGTATTTGCGGTGTGGAGGTATGTGTTTTTTTACTTCTTCAGGCTTTAATGGCTTCATCGATCAGAATTGAATTTGGTATGTAGGTACGTACCCGGATTTACACAAAAGCTACTTTTTATTCCGAAAAAATGATGGTTCCTCTAGTTCTCCATAAACCTAATAATATTATAAATTTGAAAGTCACTTTGTCTCTCTGTCATGTTATCACGCTTAGAACGCTAAACCAAATTTTATGAAAATATTATTATAGTATAGAGATAGATGGGATCTTGGAGAAAATGAAATAGGCTATTTTTTATCCCGAAAAAAGTATGGTTCCTGTGGATAACTGAGGTAGCGGCAAAACCTTTATAGTCCATATGCGGAAAATATCGCAATGTATGCAATTGTATAATGCTTGACATTATAGATACTAATAATATAAAGAGTTAAGGTTTGTGAGTTGTGGGGGGTAATCTATGGATCTACTGAACCAATTTTGAAATTTTTTTACCAATAGAAAGCTAACCATTCATTCCCTAAAAACTCAAGATGGTGTAAAACACACGTTTCTAGTCAGACACACTACCTGTTACAACACACACACACGCGCGCACACACACACACACACACACACACACACACACACACACACACACACACACACACACACACACACACAACACACCACATGTAAGTAGTAATTTTAATATATTATTAATATATAATAAGGAATATTAATAGTCTAGTGCAAACTATTATTGTTTTTAAATTCCTTAACTAAATAGCCTCTTCACATATTGTAAAACTGCGCCACAAGGAAGAGCCTGCCTTTTGTACCACAGTTTTTAACTAACACAAGAGGCAGTGTACGTAAGATAAGTTTGACTGGCCGGTTGGCGCAGTTGGTAGCACTCTGCCTTCTGAGCCTCTGGTCCCGTGTTCGATTCCCGGACAGGTCAAACATTTGTGTGTATGAACATGTCTGTTTGACCTGTGTCTGGGTGTGTTTATGTATATAAGTAAATATATAAGTATATATCAGTCATCAGGTTACCATAGTACAGGCTCTGCCTAGTTTGGGACCTCAAGACCTTGTGTGAATGTTGTCCCATATTATTATACTATATTATTATATTATTATTATTATAAGTGGACATATTTACAGTTTTCAATAAAGATATTTGTATTTGTCTATCACATAATTCACAACAAGGAGGTAAGAGGTTAAATCTGTGATGCCTACCCTCACAGATTATCTGAAAATCTGTCCTGAATATTGGTATTGTGTAAAAATGAAATTTTCATATTCTATCATCATATCAAAGGGGCGTCCATTAATTACGTGAGGTGTTTACGGGGCGAGGGGGTCAAGCTGAATCGCACCCAAACTCTCATGAGGGAGGGGGTGGGTTCGACAAATACTCACGTAATTTTTTTCCCGCAAGGAACATTGTAATGTAGCGATAAAACTGGGATAAATTAGGTAAAAATATTTTTTGTGTGGTCCTATACCACGATATTAATAATCTCAAATAACAAATCCTGATTAAATCCAACAAAATCAAGCACATATTCATTTATTTACATTAAAAATATGAATTTTCAAAAGTCTCACGTGAGATTATGGGTGGGGGGAGGGGGTCCAGCAAAAACTCACGACATCTCACCAAGGGGAGAGGGGGGGTTGAAAAATCGCTAAACTACCTCACGTATTTTATGGACGCCCCCTAAGTAGGTATATAACGAGCTAATAGCTCGAAGAACTGAGAACCGTTGAGGTCGAAATGTTTTCAAATGTCACCACGGACTGGCAAGTGCAGAATAGGACGGCCACCGACAAGGTGGACAGACGACCTGACTAAGGTCGCAGGTAAGGGCTGGATGCGAGCCGCTTCCAAATCAATGCGGGAGGCATATGGCAGACATATGAGCAGTGGATGTCTTATGACTGAGATGATGACGATGAACGGTGTTATACTCGGACGTTCATAAAATATATTTAAACACTGAAGAGAGATCCCATGGCTTCTCTACTATTGACAATCGCTCAATTCCCCCCTACGCATGTATGGAACAAATTTTACCTATATTATTTCATATTATGCCGACGGCGGGCAAAAAAGCTATGCAATGCGTTCATCACAGCGATAGTTAAACTCTAAAGTAAGTATAACTATATAGTATTAGTACGCATATACAGGTACGTTTTATTTGTTAAAGCTATAGCGACGCGCTTTCTACAGTGGTATTTATTTGGTACATATTGATTTTCTAAAAATATTCACCTTGTTTGTGTGTTTGGTCTTTGGCCTGTAACCGTAGCTACGTAAGTGGCCTATTACAGTCCGACGACGTTTCTCGTTACACGCGGTGCGCAGTAGGGTGGGCGACCAACAAATCGACCTCATCCACTTAACTCATTGTTCGAGCAACAGAATGTGTCAGACGATCGCTTCGTGTTAACGTACACCTACGTGAACATACTCGTAGATGTAAAAATATCTAAAGTGGATTTTACATGATCATAGTTCGACGCTACTTAAATCTGTTGATACTTAGTGAAAAATGAACAAAAGACTTATTTTCGCTATTTTTGCGTTGATTTTAGTAATTAACGTCGATGGAAAGAAATCGTTCAAAAGTGGCCGTAGTTCAGGAGCGGGTCGCAGTTCCAGCAGGAAAACTAATTACAACCCCAAACCGGCACCCACCTCATTGAGCTATCCTCAAGCGTCAGCACCTAAACCTTCTTTGTCTGGCTGGCAGGAGAAACCATCAGGTAATGCTCAGGCACCCAAGACGAAACCACAAACCCCTCAAACGCATTCATATCCGTCTAGTCAGACTGGAGTATCAGGAAGCAATCAAGCAAAACCGGCTTACCATCAAGAAAGTATTCAGAAAAGCAGTGCATCTCAAAATCTAAACGGACAACAGGCAACCAATAACCAGCCTGGTCACTCATACCCAGCTTCACAAGGTTTGTCAGGGAGCTCTGGAAGTGGTTACCCTCAACATACCGCCACGAACCAACAGGGCAGTAATTATCCTCAAGGAACCGGACTTTCGGGTGCTGGTGGAGCAGCCCCACCTCCATATCCGGGAAATACCAATAAGCAATACAATGGTGTAGCTAACCATAACAACAATCCTGGCAATGCATACCAACATCCACCGCCACCTCCACCTTATTCCAACGGCAATGTGGGACCCAGCTATGGATCAAACTATGGTGGTTACGGAGGACATGGATCCAATAATGGTGGATATGGAGGTCATGGGTCCAACTATGGTGGGCATGGTGCCTACAATCCAGGGCCACAAACACCTGGATATTTTGGAAACTATGGCAATAAGGGTGTAAGCCGATCAGGAGGTGTTGGTACCCTTGCTGGAGTTGGGATTGCAGGAGCTGGCGTCGGTACCATTTTAACTGGGTTGGCACTATGGAATATGGCTCGTTCAACAGGAAGAACTCAACATACGGTAATTTACGACAATAGAGGTCAACCAGTTGCTGTTGCTCCCGAGAACAATACTAATTCCGAAGCAGATTCTATCTTGGCTAATTTAGTTAATTGCAGTTTGACTATCAGTAATGGAAACAACACGGAAGTGCTTGCGATTCCATGCGCCATCGCAACTTCCTTTAGACCCGATGCAGATGTGAAGGACTTAGGAAGTAATGGGAACACGAACGATGATACAAAATGTACTGTGACTGTAGTCAATAAGGAGGGCAGAGAATATATGACGACGATTTCTTGTGCTACTCTTTTAAACTCTGCGAAGGAAAATAATGTAACAGAAGCTCCGCTAGTAGAAAACAATAACGCGACGGATATTACGAACGGCAGCACGCAGATTAACCCTGATCTGCCATTACCGTCCAATCATACGGTTGTTCCGCCCGAGATACCACTGCCTCCTAATCAGCCATCAGCGCTAAGTCTAAACGGAAGTGACCTCATCAGTGACAGCACTCATGCTAATTTGGATTGCACACCGCAGCCTGGTGAAGTTCGAGATCCACTCAATCCCTGTTTTGCCATAACACATAATATTACAGTCGCTCCATTGCAGACCAGTGAAAATGTAGAAGATAAAAAAGAAAAATAACCACAATAATAACACATTTATCCGCTATTATCGTATTCCAGCCTAAGATTCCACGACGGGTTATTTATGTGATTCATCGTTTTAATATGACACGGATTTTGTATTGAGTGGGTGTGCTCGACAGGATATGTATGATTAAGTAATAAAGTGTACTGAACGCACCTATTTTTATATGGAATTTATACTTTTTAGTTTGTTTTCTTTTTTATTACTCACTTTTAAATATTCTTTTAAAAGGTACATTTTTGACATTATATTTTCAACCACCAAGCAAACCGGCGTATTTTATAATTTCCAAATATTTCTGTCGTATATAATAAAGAGTAGGTAGGTACGTAATTGTGTTATTCTAGTGTGTACCTTACGAATAGTATTTAATTATTTAGGAATTAATACGTGTCTGGCAACCATTAAATATTTTGACAGTATTTCTGCGTATTATATTTTATATGTGTGCCTGCCTATGTTTCTTTCGGTTTACCTGCCTATGTTTTTACGCCCCGCGGTTTCACCCACGTGTTTATCGGTTTTCCCGCTACCTCAATTATCCCACGGAAACTAAACTTTTTCGAGATAAAAGTAGCCAATGTGTTATTCCAGGGCTAACCTATCTCCATACAAAATTTCAACTAAATCGGTATATCCGTTTGTGCGTGAAGGAGTAACAGAGGTTTTTTTAATTATTTGATTATCCCACGGAAACAACAAGTATTTTCGGGATTAAAAGTAGCCTATGTGTTAATCATATGGCTCAAACTATCTCCATACTAAATTTCATAGAAACCAATGAAGCCGTTTGAGCGTGACGGAGTACAAACATATACACATACAAACTTTCGCTTATAATATTAGTGGGATGGGATAAAATCACAACAGCTGTGGTAAGCACAACTAGTAGGTACCTATTTTCATAAGTGCGACTGTGGTCTTCCAATTATTTCTGACCCCGCTGTCCCTCCTCGGACTCAACTGTCAATTTGTAACGGACAGACGGAAACGTACAAGGTGCCTTAATATTCTTATTAATAACAAACAATGCAATAGTAATTTAAATTTAATAATAAATATACTGTTTTTTTATTATTCTTTTTTTGATTTCGCTATTCTTGATTGTGCTGTAATAACAATTACTAACATCTCGATTGCATTGTAGATAATTGCATTGCGATAGAAATTAGGTCTGTGTAGCCAATAATATTATCTTCGAAGTAGAATAGCAAGACTAGCAATAATGACAATTCTCTAACAATCTATGAGCAATTGTTTAGCAGAATTGATACCCAGATCAGATGGATTGACAGAATAATTTTCTTCATTATGGGATCCTCTGATAAGGTAGATATACTATTACGAGCATTCATCATTGATTACGAGTCCGAAAACTCAGAAAATGCGATCTGCATTACGTATAGCATGGATTTATCCTACCATAATAAAAAAATCTTATTACTCAATAACTCAAATCTTCATATGAAAAATGTATTTTGCAGATGATTAAACAAACATGAACATTAGGGTCAATGTTGAATTGACCTTTTGTCTACAGCTTAATACACATACCTACACTGGAGACACCATCTTCCTTTGAAACACGTGGTGATGAAAAACGGTGATGATGAAAATAAGCCTATATGTGTTAATCCAGGATATAGGCTATCTGTGTTCCAAATTACATACAAATTCGTCGTGGTGATGAATTATGATGATGAAATTAGCATAAGTGTTATTCCCGGACTTGAAGTATCTACTTTCAACATTTGACCCAAATCCGTTTTGCAGTGATGAAAAACCGTGATGATGATGGTGATGAAAATAAGCCTATGTGTTAATCAACCGTATAAACTATCAATGTTCCAAATTTCATCAAAATCCGTTCAGTAGTTTTTGCGTGAAAGAGGAACAAACATCCATACATTCATACATCCATACTCACAAACTTTCGCATTTATAATATTAGTAGGATATATTTTACGTGTGTTTTCGGATAACTTCGTCGTTTATGAACCGATTTTGATGTTTTTTTTTTGTTTGGTAGAGTAAACTTCCTGGTAGTCCCATTTAAATTAAATCAAAATCGGACAAGCGGTTTATGAGTTACACTACAATAACTGAAAAGTGCCACCCAAATAAACAAAAACATACTTACACAATGACAATAATTGATTCCGTGAGTAACAAAGGTCAAAGGGAAAAGGGTGAAAAAAAATTTTGACCTGAGTCTTTGCAATTTCCCACTAATACTACTAAAAAGCAACAAAAAAATGTTTACCAATGGAACCGACTCCAACACTCAAAATGTGAAATAACTTGTCGAAGTCGGTACCATGAGCACAATATTGTGATAATAGTTACTTTTGTGAACTATCATGATACCGACTTCAACAAGTTATTTTGACACTTTTATTTGACAACCACACTTTTGAGTGTTGAAGTCGATTCCATTGGTAAACATTTTTTTGTTGCTTTTTAGTAGTATTAGTGGGAAATTGCAAAGACTCTACTGCCACCACTGCACATAAATGGCACCAGCTCTTTCAACAGTTTCCAAAAAAGATACCACATATAACTTTATGTAGGTCATACTGTTTCTCATGAATCAATCGCGTAATAGTCAGATATATGATCAAGATTTTCATATTTTTCGGGTACCTATAAGATAAATTTAAGATAATGTAATTTGGTTTTAAGCAGCATTATAATGTAATAAAATAAATTAAAATTGAAATTGAAAACAGAGAAGCATATTTTTTTTACCAAATAATGGAACCGACTTCAACACTCAAAAGTGTGAAATAACTTGTCGAAGTCGGTACCACGATAGTTCAAAAGTATCTAATATCGAAATATTCGTACGAAATACAGTACTCATGGTACCGACTTCGACAAGTTATTTCACACTTTTGAGTGTTGTAGTCGGTCCCATTATTTGGTAAAAAAAAATCTTTCACACTTTTCAGTGACCTTGCTTCTAACAGGATCAATTGTTATTGTGTATGTGCACCGATGTCTTCACCCACAACTTATCGTCGAGGTAAGTGTAGCACTTTTCAGTTGTTGGAGTGTAACTTGAAAACGGCTTGTCCGATTTTGATGAAATTTTAATGGGACCTTTAAAGAAGGAAGCTCATTTTCATTAATAAAAAAAATACTTCTTCATAACTGAGCATCAACGCCATCCATTGGTGTTACAGTGCCTAGGTGGCTGCAAGCAACCACGTTAATTTGAATTTATGTTTTTTTTTTAATTAGAAATTACAGAAGTTTACAAGATTTAGTCTTTATAGATGTCGATCCTTGAGCTACCCCTGTCTTCAGTTCTATTGGGTCTGATTTGATTGCCCCATATGCTGCCACGACAGATTGTACCTTATGTCTTAGAAAACTCTTCATCAATGAGAGAATAGGACCCTTTATGCCATAGTATAGTATGTATAGTAGTAGTACTCAAGCTAGTACTCAAGCTTCGTCTCCAATAAATGATGGGAGCAAACGTCCAAGGCACGCGAAAGGTCGCAGCTTATTACTGCAACCTGCAGCCCTTTTTCTCGGGCTTGCGTAATCTGCCACACGAGTTCACGTACTAGATTAGACTGGCCGGTTGGCGCAGTTGGTAGCACTCTGCCTTCTGAGCCGCTGGTCCCGGGTTCGATTCCCGGACAGGTCAAACATTTGTGTGTATGAACATGTCTGTTTGACCTGTGTCTGGGTGTGTATATGTATATAAGTATATATTAGTATGTATTTAAGTATATATATCAGTCATCAGGTTACCATAGTACAGGCTCTGCCTAGTTTGGGACCTGCAGACCTTGTGTGAATGTTGTCCCATGTTAAAAAAAAAAAAAAAAGATCTGATGTAGAACGTCCGACGCGGTATGCAAATTGGTTGTCGCATAGGGTCTCTTTTCTGTTAATGTCGTTCCGTACCCGGGTAAATAAACCTGACTCTAGCACTATAGAAACGGCTGGTATTATGCTAATAGGCCTATAGTCTTAACAGTTTTCTAGGTCTCGGAAAGTCTAAGTGTGGCGGCTCGCGCCACCACCAGTTCATTATTATTATTAAGAAAACTCACCGAAGACCTAGAGCCACTCAGTATCCGCAGAGACATTAGCCCTAATTCTGTTAATAACACGAATTCTTTAAATTGAAATAGCTCTTATTCTATTTACGCTTAAATTCAAATATATAGCTAAACGTATAACTCCATACAACGCTCTCACTAATATTAGATAAATTTTATTCCATTGCTGGCCATTTGCGGGTCAGTTTTAGTAGGCACCAATTATGTGCCGACTTGATTTCACTAAAACTATCGTATTTAGTTATGCCGCTACCATCTGCACAAAATACATTAGTTGAGGAAGTTTCAAATTAACATTCGAATATATAAGAAAACAATATTTTTTAATTTACTTTACAGAAAAAGGGGAAAAAAAAGAGCTCATCGTGGCTTGTTGAAAGTTGCCTACAGAAAACCTTATCGTTATCCAACAAATGTCTTATACAAAGAGACAAAGTATCTGACAGTTCGACAGCTCTATATTCTAGCAGCTTTAATACGCTTTCATAAAACTGCTACCAGAACAAAAATTGTTTCACAGCGTTCTGCACGCCGCAACACATGGTACCTTCCACATACTCGCACAATGTTCGCTCAGCGTGCATTCTCATACAAAGGTGCATTTTTGTATCAACATTTTGATCGTACCATTAATATACTGCAATTGTCACGCCATATCTGTAAGCAAAAAATCACTACTTGTCTCTTGTCACTAGATTACGACAAAACGGAAAAAATGCTTTGTGTTGATAGATGACGAAATGGGGCCTGCTCCTCACGCATTACTTTTGACGTTTCTCAGTCACAATAACAAATAAAATATAGAGTAACTATTTGAGAGCAAGGTACAAAATTCGAGCATCGAACGCCAATTATTTACTGGGAATAAATATCAAACCTTTACTTATCGAGAGTTCAATGCTTCTCTTAGTTTTAACAATACTTGCTCATCTACAATGTGTCTAATTAAAATCAATATTATATTATTTATTATATTAAAATAATAAAATCTAATTTAAAATATATGTGTATATATATATATACTCCTCATTACAATGTTACAACTATTGTTGTGACTTAAACACAATCTCCCAGAGTGTGGCTCGTATGGTAGTGTGTAGGCTCGTGTGAAGGTAATAGGATAATTACTGTGTTATGTAATTAATATTGTTAACAGTGTAGCTTACATTTTTAGCTCACAAATTCATTCTTATCCTTCTATGTCACATATTGTACAGCTAAACGTGAGAAGTAGCACGAGTTCTATTTAATATCTTACAGAATTAAAGCACTCGTCGTGTGTTTGAGGATCCAGGCCCCAATGAAATGCCTACATGTAGTGAAAATGCATAGGTACATTGTATCACTAGAGTACCCTCCATTCGTATTACTATTTTTGCTGTTTTTATTAGCTCTGTATATTATACTTAGTGAAGGCAATTACCGGTATCAGTTAGGATATTGTTTTTGTCTTTTATTGTAACATCTGTACTCGCATATAATGTCTTAGTCTTTGTCGTAACAAGGAGACTACACAGTTAGGTACTCAAATCTACATTATTTGCCTGTCTCCACCTATACTTTGAATACTTTAAATTATTATGATGTCAAGAAAACGTAAACTCATGTATCGTCTGTATTGTAAGCATACCTACTCGATATGATTAATTAAATTATTTTCTTTTATAACTTCTTTCTTTTTTCATTTATAATATTGTTTGTATAGTATTGTTATTACGGCCATTCTACATGATGTATTGTGAGGAACGGATGAGACTGAGTCCCACAACACGGGATTTATCTTAGTGTGGAATTCAGAGCACATGGCAATGTATTACTCGTATGTTATTATGTCAGGAAAGAAATAAACTATTATTGAGAAAAATAATTTGACACTGGCTAAATGCACATGAAATGCGGAGCCAAAATGGAGCCACAGTAGCCATAATTTAAAAAGAAGACAATTACAAATACAAAGTGTTGCTATCTTAACAGATTTTCCGTCATATCTGGCGAATTTAGTTACGTTACAGACGCGACGTAAAAAAATAACTCCAACAGCTGACGAGATAACGCTTATATGCTCAGGGCTGCTGGTGAGGTAAGCAGCATTAGTCTATTTTTTAAAAAAGCGTATTAGTAAAGCTATGTTACACATGGTTGCTCATATTATATGTTGTTGTTAACTTGTTAATAAATAATATTTATTGAAATTTTACAACTAAAATAGATGGATTAAAATTATTTTTAACAGAGATTTGACAGAAAATCACAACAAACTTAGCGGATTTAAAAAAACTTGTTGGCGTCACTGCAAATACATGCCAAAGTCTAAAGAGGTCGAATTTAAAATCAATCCGTATAATGTAGAATAGAATAGAATAGAAAAACGTACTGATTGTAATGTACTGATACAACAAGAGATTACAATACTACGTAAAGAAACAAAAACAAAGATGCATTAATCTTAAACATTTATTTTTTGTTTTTCCTTTATTTAGGGCATGAAGACGTCGCCTCGTGCTTCTTGCGCATCTGCCAGTATCAAGTTTTGTTTTTCTGTTCTGTGGCATAACGATCATGTCTTCTTCGATTTCGAATGGTGCATTTGAGGCGATTTTAGGGTCAAAGGTTTTTCTAAACTTGCTGTTTTAAATAAAAGTTAGGGAAACGCGAAATAGTTAACAATTATTAGATACCAAAAATAAATTCAAAGTAATTTAGATCTGAGAGTAATGTAATATAGCTATAAATGTTGAAAATGATAACTACATTATAATATAGATTCATTACCCCTCATCTGGGAACTTTAAAAACAATGGCGGCTGTCTCCAGTGGGTGGCGCACGCTGACAGGTTTCCTTACGTGATCTGTGCGCGCCCACTGACTCGGATTAATTCGATGACTTCAGGGCTGTGTTCAGGAGCTTCGTCAGACAAATATTGATGAACCAATAATTGATCGAAGTCTCACCAACGGCTACTTCATAGCGTGTTACAGAAGAAGAATTCACATTGGATCACATGATAGTTATTATTCTTTTTTTTACTTTTGACAGCCGACCAAGATTTGATCGATTCTAGAGGTAGATAGATGATGGTTTCGTCGAGCCTATAATATTAATAATGTAATACCTTTAAACGAGGAATTCTTGCATAATAAATACATAGATATATATAATCTAAATCTCAGAAACGGCTCCAACGATGTTCATAAAATTTAGCACGGCTGTTTCAGCTATATATTGGTCTAGCTAGTTTTCATTTTTAGAAAACCTTTACTAAAAACTGCTACAGTATCATTAGAATATAAGTCATCCTGACATCTATTGGCGAGTAGCAATACTACTTGAACAACACCTAAACTGTTTTACCGACACAGCAACTCTAAAGCTACTTGACAATAGATGGCGTTAATTTAGGTTAGACCAAGAAAATGAATTGTTTACAACAACCGAATAATGCTCGGGCATCCGCTACTGTTATGTTATGAGTCCATGTTACTTGAGGAATTGTTTTAATTTAAAGATGTAAAGAAATTTATTTTGTGTAAGCTAGTAGGTATATAAGATTTGTACATATTTAAATATTGCTCCTATTTTATAATATACCGAGTTTGAGTCCAAAATACCGATTTATGAAGGCAATTCTACCGATATCACTTGTTGACGTTCGAGAACACTGCTCAGTCAGTGGGTACACCATAGATTATACCTAATATACAGAAAGGGTACACCCACGGTACAGCTTTCGTTTCGCTTTCTGATCAGTGGGTACACAGTACACAAGTAATACGTAACACCACTGAACAGCCCACATAAAATAAATAGATACTGCGTACCATTTATTACTTTACACAAGTGATCAGTGAAGTGACAATGTATTTGTTAGAATTTGTGGTGTAGTTAATTTAATATTTCATCAAGTACTTATATTACGGATGTAATTAAAATATTCATTTTTTTTCAAGGCAAGTCGTCAAACAAGTATCTTAAATGTTTACAATTAAGTTTTCTGATATGTAGCGATAAATACATAGGTAGGTATGTGATCACTGATCATCGTGCCTAAGCTTACTTATTACCTATATCTTTTAGATACCTAAATGGAAAAATGTCGGACCCAACAATTCAAACTTTTTGTTGTCATCATACTGGAAATAAAGAAGACATAGCTGTGAGAATTATGGATGAATTTAACACTGATTCCTATAACGCAGTTTGTTTGATTTCGTCGGTAATTGGAATACTTGGCGCATTGTATCAGGTATGTATCTATTTGCTCTTTGGTAAGGTCATCAATATCAACTCATTAGGACCCGCAGAATACTTCACTGAAACATGGGGACTCGCTAGACTGCTGGTAGCCACCAGTCTGAATATTAATATTCAGAATGGATCTCTTGTCCTACATACCTATCAAAGCTTTGATCAACAACTGTGTAATTGGTTAAGTACTTATAAATATCAGAGGATCAAGAACAAAAGTGTAATCCATATTAAAATGATCACATGCTTTAGTATGTCACATACTTAATAACATTAGGCGACTGAATAATGACCATGGTATGTTAACTTGTTAACCTTGTTATTGTAGAAATGAGCAAAACATGTGTGATTTGATTTGAATTATTTATTGTGTTTATCATATAGCTGTGTGTTTTTCCCTAAGACCAATTTTATTTTTTAAGATATTGATTTATAATTCAATATAGTTTAATACATCGTTTGACACAGTCAAAATATTCTGCCTGATTCAGAATTTAGGTACCTTATATCAGAAATTAATGCATAGGCTACTTTTAGTTCCGAAAAAATGTTTAGTTTTTCTGGAATACAGAAAAGCAGTAATATTATTATTGCGAAAGTTACTCTGTTACACTTACACCTTACCAGTGAATCAATTTTGATAAAGAGATAGTTAAGACCTTGGAGAAGGAGATAGGCTGCTTTTTATCCTGGAAAAAAGCATGATTCCTGTGTGATAATTGAGGTAGCAAAAAGTCTTAGTTCATACGGGTGAAACAGCAGGCTGCAGTTCCTACGTATATTATATATGTAGGTATTTTAAATATGAAAATAGCCCTGTATTTTACTTTTTCACCCTTAAATTGCAGGCTACTGGAAAGCTACTTATCTTCTTTTTGTCTTGGAAAAAAGTATGATTTCTTTGGGATAACTGAGTTAGAAGGTAAAACCATACAGGTGAAACTGCGAGGCCCCGCTAAATATAAATAATAAACAAAGAAGTCATTTTAAAAATATTAATAAATGTATACCAAATCCCCATATTGCCACAGTTTATACTATATAATAGTATCATTTAGATAATATGACTAGTAAAGCTGGGAGGGGGGCAAAACTAGTTACATACATTATTAGTATTCATTATATTCATATTATGAATGAGTTATCTATCTTGTGCATATTCAATATCATATTTGATATTTAAATTGCTTAATAAAGTTATGTAAATTTACATACTTCACAGGTATTTCCTGCTAAGACTACGTCACAATTAGGAATAAGCTTAACTCATAGTCGGCAAATTATAATATGGCTAGCAGTTGCAGACCTATTTGCATCTTTTGGTAAGTGTAAAGTTGGTATTTAATATTTTTTAACTGACCTCAAAATAAGGAGGAAGTGTCTCAATTCGTCTGTATTTATATTTTTGCTTGATAAAGTATACTTTTGAGGTGGTCCCATGTTTAATTTCTCAAAATTGGTGAAGCGGTTTTTGTGTTACACTCCAATAACTGAAAATTGTTACTTCTATCTGGATGACTTCTTTATTGAGAGTTAATGACAATTATTACAATAAATGTATGGGTCAGTGTATGGTCAGTGAAGGAAATAGTGAAAAGTATGATAAATATTTGGCATGCAAATGTTTATTATTTTTCATAATACTGTATAGATCTAGCATTTGACCACTATCTCACATGATGGTCAGTGACAATGTGGTCGAAGATGTTATCAAGCTAGACCTAGAATGCTTACTGGCTCAAGGAATGATGCCTACGTGTTTGGTGACAGTTTTTCAAACTTGAGGGTGGTACCTAACCAGGCAGGTAATCGGAAAGTAGCCCACCCCGTGCTGGATGATAATGGTGTTTCCTTCACCGGAAGCTCAAGGCGTTGATCGGGATTGAACCAGCATCAGTCAGTTTGATAGCTAATATGTGTTATGAATTGAATTTGGAAAACTATCATGCCACTCAAGGGGTGAATTACTAGTCATAAATGTATTTTTACTTAGAGAATATGCTTAATAGAATTGTCTAATAGTGTGTAGGTGAAGGTAGCATTTCATCCTCATACTCCATGTCTATATCCATGCTTAACCATGAGTTTTAAGTTGTATCCGGGTTGCCAACTCGGATATAAAAAAGAAGTAGGCCAGGTTTGAAAAATACATTCAGTTGTACTATTTGTATGGGACAAGTACGTAAAGATTACGATTACGAAAAGATTTTTGAAGTCAAGAAAAACAGTACTTAGATAAATACGTTTTTTCTTGACTTCAAAAATGAAATAAATGAAATTTAAAAGGTAATGGTTCAAAACATCAGCTTTCTGTCTATGTATAAGAATCTTTACAAATATATAACTATTTACTACTTTCCTCTTGTACCTGATCTTTGTACCGACTGACGATTATAATTATACAGTGTGTTCTCATCTCAACTCAACAATTATAGCATTATAGAAGTCAAGTAATTTGAGCTGTAAGGTTAAAAATATAATGACGAAATTAATTATGAAATTAAAACATCGCCACTTATTCAGTCGAAATATGTTCGCAATGTATATATTTGGATACTTTTATTTTGTTAATTGTTTTGGCTCCACGTTTTGGGCGCGTCAAGTTTAATACTCCTTGAAGTTTAGTTGGATCAAGCTGCGCACATAAGAGCTAGAAGCTTAGCACAAAAGCAGCTCACCGCTTTCCCTACGATTCAATAAAGTTGTAGGAACTTTACCGCAACTGAATTACTTTCTTCGGGATTTGGAAATTGCGATGAGCATTGTTACAGTGCAGAGTTGCCATTTAGGCCTTTTCCTTGCTATAACGGTCACTTAACGGTAATTACTTACCCAAAGGGGTACTCATTTTGGAAATTAAATAAAACGCAGAATAATCTCTGTAAAAAAACCCCTTTATTAATATAGTCAAATAATTTACGCCGTGACTAGACATTTCATTTAACACACTCACATGAGTCACGGGTCTAAGGTTGTAAATGTAATGATGGCAAATATTACATACGAGTATATAATATTTGCCACCATTACATTTAAAAACTAAGCCAAAATAGGGACAAAGTAGCAAGCAAGTATTATACTTGCTTGCTACTTTGTCCTTAGTTTGGCGAGGCAAAACTGCGTTAGAATGATACGGATCGTTTTTATGCCAATTTAGCCTAATTATGTTATTTTGCAAATTTGTAAAATTTTATGAAAAATACGTAGTTCCAGGGACTGAAGTACGTAGATTCGCAAGAACGGTCTAAAATACGTCGATGTACGTAAAAAGACGTAGAGTTGACAACCCTGCGTTGTATTTTTTGCACTGCACTGACGATCTTGGCATTACCCTGAGTCTTAATTTGTTTTTAATTCTTACTTCTGCCAGCTTACTTGAATCAATGCACTTAGTGCTTTGAAGGCATAATAATTGCATCTACTTTCTAGTATGTTCTTGCATTCTTATAAAAATACATATGTTAGTAAAGTATGTGCACCTAATATAATTATTACTTTTTCAGGTGTGTTGGTGCGTTCTTCACTGTGGTTGAAATATAAAAACATAATGCCAATGCCTGAAGATGATGTCAGTGTACTTTTTTGTAGCATTATATCTGTGAGTTGCCTCCATATTTCATCTTGCTTATGACTTTTTTTTATATACTGTATAGATCTAGCGTTTGACCACTATCTCACTTGATGGTTAGTGACGATGTGGTCAAAGATGTTATCACGCTAGACCTAGGATGCTCACTGGCTCTCAAGGACTGCTGCCTGAACACACTACGTATTTGGTGACAGTTTTTCAAACTTGAGGGTGGTAGCTAGCCAGGCGGGTATTCTAAAGTACCCTATTTGTAATTCAATTGTTTCATAGAGGCGCAAACGCCACAAAATAAGTTTTACGCGTACCATTTACACAAACCCACTAAAGTAGTACCCTTCTTTTAAAAACACATATCAAGACTTGTAATATATAAGTAATTCATTAGGTATATCATACTTTTCAGGCTTGGACACAATACTTCTATACTGCAACCTGGTTTTGGACTCTGTTTTATGCTTTAGACACATGGAATACAATAAAAAGCAGAGATTCTCCATTATTTTTGTACCATTCCATTGCCTGGGGAGTGCCTGCTGCCACCACATCTATCGGACTATCTATTCTCTACATTCCAAACGCGACGTAAGTCATGTGACAAATATACCATACTTAATAGTACTATTCATATTGAGTAACATTGAATTTCAAATAACTTTGAGTGAATACAACTTGTATACAAATTCATTTATTTTTGTTCCAAAAATGTTTATTGTAATTACATGAATAATTACGTCAATTAAGGCTTGCACAATTAATGCTAGATATACAGGCAAAATACCAAATTACCTAATCGCGCACAAGCCTCTAATCATGAAGTTGAAGTTAAAACTTAAAATCAGAAACGGGCATCTGGTATGTTTTACGCATAATTCTAAATACGGAAAAATGAATTAATATTTCGGATGTCTGCCCTATGAATCTTGTAGGCAAATCCAACAAGTAGTTTTAGATCAGTGATCTTGAGTTTCGGCTTTCACTGAAATCTTGGTAGGGAGTGCTATATCACAAAATATATGTATATATAAATAAGTATGTAGGCAGGCGTGCTCCATCGAAGACCCCATCACCACTTAACATCAGGTGAGGTAATTGTCAAACGCTTGCTTAATCCCATTTTTTTTTTAAATGGAACAAAAATCGAGTAGTATTCGCAGCCGACGCTTGTGACTCGGCTCTCTGAACGTTCGCGCATGTATTGAATATGTCGCGAGTAAGCTAGAAGAGAACAACGCAACAAACTTAATGCATGTGAGCGAAGTAATTTTACAGTCATCATACCTGAATCATTCTATAAAATGAGTCATGTACAATTAATAAACTCGATAGTCCAAAGAACCTAATATGCTCAGTATGTTTTTATCTCTTTGTGTGTATTTGTCACTTGGGAAAATATTGTATTATATTCAGTTTTTAAAAAAGTAACTGTAACTTGATTCTTGTTCCAAGTTATCTCTAGCAACATCTCCAACGGCCTAAGTGACTTAAAGGGCATCCATAAATTACGTCACACGAATTTCATGAGTTTTTGACCTCTTCCATCCACTCTCCTTGTCCACACGTGGTTGGTGTGAGACCGCTTCTCTCCTGGTGCGACATCACTGCTATTTTTTAAATTCAAGTTTTGACATTTACAGGTCTACTTTCAACGAAGACATTTTTGGCATATTAGCTCTTACCCACATGCAAAATGTGGACTCTTAAGTATCACAAAGCTTAAAATTCACCACTCCATCCGTTGTCCCTCTTAGTTGACCCCCTTCCACCCCTTAATGAAATTTATGGATGGCCCCTAACTTTTTTTTAATACAAAACAAACAAAGTATGTGCCAACATACTTATGTGAAATTAGGTACTTATGTTGTGTCTTAATGCTTTATTTTATTTTTCCAGGTGCCATAATTTTCCTTCAGCTACAACTGCATTAATTAGGATCCTCCCTAATTATTGTGCTACATATGTTCCAATAGCTATAGTAATGATTGCCAATCCCATTATATATATTCAATCAAGCAAAAATGTAGAGATGGCTGTTGCATTGCCACTTGCACAGGTAATTTGATAAAGTATTTCCGAGTACACTAACACTGTATGCATAGTTTGACAGTCGTTGTGGCGCATTGATCACTAACACTGACTTTAGAACCACGTGAGCAAACATTTGTGATAAGCATAGTTGTTTGTTCTCGGGTCTTGGATGTTTGTGTAATGTGATTGTGTGTGTCCATGCCTCCTGCAACACAGGGTATCCTAACACGGAAGAGTGAGATTGCATTTAAAAAGTTTAGATACTGTACCAGTTTGTTTATAACAGTTAAAAAAAATAAATGGTATTTTTGTTCTTTCAGTTCACCAGTAAGGAGAGGAGAGTTGTTGATGCATTAAGGCTGAAGTTTTTGTTCATAAATGTTGTTTTCTACATTTGTTGGCTACCAAATCTTGTAAATGGCATACTGTTGTGGACAATGTGGTTTAATATGCCAGTTAAAGTTATCATAGGTATTTGGTATATAATGGTTAGTAAGTTGGATTATACACAATTTATCTACATGTTCAAAATAAGTTTACTTAAAAAATAATTCTTTTTGCAGGCTTTTTTAAACCCAATGCAGGCATTACTGAATGCACTGGTTTACAGAAAGTGGAATACCAATAAATGGTCATTTTCTTTACCTTTTTCGAAGAGTACCACCACAAAAAAGTCTATCTACAATGATGAGCAGTCCCCATTACTTGGATCAGAACCACCTCGGTTGCAGCTGTCACCTATTCCACCTAGTATTAATAACTATGCTACACTGTGATATTTTATACCAGCTTTTTTATACCAAATGAAATATAAATCTTTCGTAATTTCTGTATTTATTTCGAGTTAGTCTTACATTTAATAGCACTTGGTACCTATATTCAGGCCAAATTCGAAATAGAATGTATTACAAAAAACCAAATATACTTAATCTAAAAATACACATTTTTCTAAATATACATTTACAAAAATGTATATTTTGTTACCAGCTTGTTGGTGAGTTCATTGTCAATTAAGGACAAGTGACCAAAATAATTATTTCATCTCGAATTGAGCTGAAGTACAGTTAAGTGTAACATACCTATATATTTCCATTAGTAACCATTAACATACAGGTAATATTAATTGATAATAAAATATAATCATTTTCTATAAAATAACTATCACATTATTTTAAACATCATCATGTTCACTGTCTGGTGGGGCCATAGTCAAATCAGTAATGTCCTTGACAATCATATGTGCTATTTGCCAGGCCATTTCCTCTTCAACTTTTGAAGTATTCATGGGAACAAAACGACTAACCATTTTCCTTAATACGGATTTACCTTTTTTGTCAGGGTCAGGTTCAAATTTCGATTCAAATCTACCCAAACTATTAACCCTGCCAAGGCTTAAGCCATCATGTCTATTTCTCTGCCACAAGGAGTCTGCATTATAAAGCTGATTAGAGTCTATAGTCATGTCAGGTACAGAGAGATTACGTTTCTTTCTATGGAATGTGTGATCACCCATTGCCAGTAGAGTATTTTGGGTACTTATGCTAAATTCGCTGCTGCAGTCAGAGTGCGATTTTTGATGGCTTGACCATATTTGATTTACTGAGTGAATCATTTCAGACAAATACTTAAAATACAACTCAGATTCTAAAAATGTCCTTGCATACTGAGCCAACGTCTTAAAAACTATTCTATAAGGCAGATCAAAACATGATGGTAGAGGGCCACCCACCCTGCAAATTTCACTTTCAATACTTAATCTGATGTCTGTTGGAAAGCCCACAGGATTCATAGCCTGAAGGGAAATATACTTGTCATAAATAACAATGGCATCAGCTTGAGCCTGTTCACTGTTTGTATTGCTACCATTGATTAAGTTATCTCTAAAATTATTTATTGCCATTAAAAACTCAAGCAAAACTCTGCAAGCTTCCTGTTCCAAATACTCAGTAAAGTAAAACAATATTGAATCATTATACAAAATATCATTTAAGGTCAGAGAGCTATTACTGAGAAGGTCAATTTGTGCTTTGATATATAAAGGACTGCTCAAAAAGTCAGAGAAGTATTGGCTTTCAATTTGTTTCAAAATCACATCTTCAACAGGCTTAAAGCAGTCAGCTTTCATCTTCCCTTCAGGTTCACAAATATTGGTTATAACAGACTTCCTCAGGTTATCAGGTAAATCTAATTGATATGGAGCTTCTAAGGCAACAAATTTTTTGAATATTTCTATAGCTTTCTCTGTTGGATTAACAATACCAGGACTTCCCCCACAGTTAGTACAATGTTCTTTGCTTTGTTCAGCTATATTCCCACAAGAACTTGTTGAACATTCATTTATACTTCCTATGCTGGAAAATTTGTCACTAGTTTCTCTCCAAGAAAATCTATGAGATTTTAATTCCTTATCTTGTTTATTGAGATTGTTACATTTACAGTGCAGATCATAACTTTGAGTTCTGTTTATTTTTTTGTGATTATCATTATTTTCATTTTGGTTTAACATTAAATCTCTCTTGAACTGCTCAATGTTGAGCCAACATTTCATTAGATGGTTATTTTCATAAGTCTCCATGAACTGTATAAAATATTTCAAAGCTTTTTTCTCAATGAGAATATCATGAGCAGAAATGGACAATTTAGACTTTTTGTCACACATGTGCAATGCATCTGAAAGTAAAGTTAGGAATATGTAATTATATAGAACTAAACAATGCAACTATTGTTTTGAAGAGGAAAATGAGCAGATAATCACCTTCATTTTCGTTTAACGACTGCGTATGCAATAGTGTCTTGACGTCAGGAACCGCTGAAGTCTGCTCTGGTGGCCTTACCGGACAACCAGTTTTACCTTTAGCTGTAACAAATCAGGTGCAACGCCTAAAATCGATGGTTATCTAATCATTGTAAACAATGCAAAATTTTGCAGCAGTTAATGATTTACTTACCAGCACTTTTCCAAAACTTTATCATGTTTTAACGAGTCACACGTTATGTGCGCTGTTATGATTCTGGTTTCAATATTTGGAGAACCTCGAAATAGATATAATCACAACATTGCTGATCAAACTATCGCAAACATTTTCAAAACAGTTTTATTTCGTAGTAGGTACCTGTTGTTTATCAAACTGACAATTTAAAAGTCAAAACAGAAATCAATGCTGCCAGCTTTGAGTCACGCATGCTAGCTAAATTCTTTATAGAAGAGCAAGATTAATCAAAAGTTGCTGAGATAATGAAAAATTGAGAAATGAATCAATGTAAATTATTGTATTGTAAATACCACATAAATCTAAGATGACAACGATTGCTAAGCAGTGCGTTAGTGTAGTTCTTGAGCAGTAAAATAAATGTAGTATCGGTAATAAAATATGGCAATCAATTTGTTAACACTCTTGACACAGTTGTCGTTTTCGTCACATCAGCGACGCGACTAATCGTGAGACGTCCCATCTCCGTTGGCGCCGTTATTCTAAATTGAGTCCATGATAAGCCAATCACTTTTCACTAACAAATCATATCTGCTTTTCTTATCTTCGTCACCTTAAGCGTCGTCCTCGTAAAGGAATGGTGAATAATAATTCCCCAAAACATCAACCTATTTAAAATTTGAACTTTCTCATAGCTTTCGATAGTCATGTATGCACCGTGTGACGTCGCCACGTCGTTTCCCCCGCCAGCGCCACTACCATTATTATAAATCAGTAGGTCCTGCTAGTACTTCAAGGTAGGTAAAAGGATGATTGATAAAATGGCAGCCCAGTGCAATTTGTGATGTGGGTTTTCTACTTTACTGATGTTTACTGCAAAGATTTTGCTAATGGCAAAGAAGAGCAGTTTAATAGTTTCCCCGTCTAAAATGGTATTGGGGAGGCTATGGTCAGCTGTGGACGTCCTCCGGCTGAGATGATGATGATGATAAGGTAGTCTTTGAAGAAGAAGACCACGGAGGATAGGATTTTGTTCTCCGGGGCAGAACGAATTGAGTGTAATGTCATATTCAGTGGGATTAAATGGACATCATACGCATATAATTTTAGTTGAATAGGGAAAATTGTATACCTAGAGTGCCAACTTTTTTAGTATTTAACTAATCATCGATCAGAGGTGGTTCTGTCACGGGAGATACCTACTCTAGCAAAACTATCCTGAAACAACAGTTAGGTATTACCTACGCATACCTAAATTTTTATTAGGTACCTATATAAACTGTTTTTGTGACATTGGATTATTTTATCCAAATGCACCTGAAGTAAATTTATTTGAAAACACTATTTATTTATTATTATTGCTTACTTTATTTACCCAGTTATTGAATTGCCGATAACGATACTGATTTGTAACAGAATTTAAGAACTGCGATTTACATAATTAGGTGCTGAGAGTCAACATCTCAGCCACATGACGTCCACTGCTGGACATATGCCTACCCCATTGATTTCCACAAGGACCGGTTGGAAGCGACCCGCATTCAGCCCTTGCCTGCGATCTTAGTCAGGTCGTGTGTCCACCTGGTCGATAGCCGTCCTATGCTGCGCTTGCCAGTCCGTGGTCTCCATTAATGTACAATTAATATTTTTTGTATTGATTGGCAACATTGTACTTATATAAATTTACAAACTACCTAAGTGTAATGAACGGAATGATTCTTAGATTAAAAAGATATTGCGCGGCAGCAGAGTTAAGCTATCAATGCAGTCATATACTTATAAAAATAATGATCTAGCCTAATTCGGATAACTCCGCGGGAGCATCGATATCTGTAATTACGAGTACGTAAGTACCTACCCATTTAATTCAAACTGGTCGATTATCCGCGGTCCTTTCATTACGCAATCGGAAGACGCAGTGCACTGGCTGAGGCTATCGACCTTCCTACAGTTACTTGAAATAACTGTTAAGTTGTTGGAAATAACTTCTCAAGTAACGCGCAGGGCGTCGCGACTCTTGCGCTAAGGCCAGTCGCGGTCCTCGACGAGTCTGAATAGGATCCTAGTACTATATTGTGTATCCTGATAAGCTTAAACGTACTATTCGTGCTTAATAGTTAATATGCGTCAATTCACAGTTATCGCTTTATCTTTTCTGTTATACGAGCAAGCAGTGATTTCTGCGAGGGTTGATCAACGACAAACTGGTGATTTGAATGTTCAAATAGATTTGAAGAATTTACAAATTGTAGGTTTAATGAAAGGGAAGGAAGAATATGTGGTGAGTTTAAATTATATTTAAGCCCTTAGAAAAAATGTTTTAAGGTATTTTGAAAGCGTGTTGATCGACACACTAAGATTTGTTTCTTTATTCAATGACCTTTTTCGCTAAGGCAAATATACTTAGCGCTCTGTACAACATAAATGTAAAATACGCTCTATTGTATACATTCCTGACTTGTTTATCCTTTTATATTATAATCCTGAGCTGATAATTTTTAAATGACGCCGCGCTAGGGCAGTACCGTTCAACAGAAGCCTCTGCATCGTAATTTGCACCAAGAGAAGCTGTCTCATAGGTGCCGAGCATTCATTGTAGAGCTTAAAAATTGGATATCGTAATGTCCTCCAGCTATGACTTTTAGGACCGCTCTTTGCGCTCTTTCCAGCCGCAACATAGTAGCGTAAGTACTCACCCCCTTCCCCCTAACCGAGATACAATAGGTTAAGATCAACTGAGCCAAAGAATAATACACTACTTTTAAACCGACTTCAATAAAAGAGGAGGTTCTCAATTCGACCTGTATGTTTATTTATAATTCTTACATAACCGCATAACTTTCGACTGGGTGAACCGATTTTTATCTCTCTTTTTCTATTTGAAAGTTGGTGCTTCCGATTGGTCTAATTTCATGAAAATCGGTCAAGCGCTTTTTTAGTTACACTCCAATAACTACTACGCATACGTTGATGATATAATAGTTGTGGGTAGAGAAATCGGTGAACATACACAATGTATGATCCCGTGAGTAGCAAAGGTCACTGAAAAGGGTGAAAAATATACCAAAAACTGGAACCGACTTCAACACTCAAAAGTATGAAATAACTTGTCGAAGTCGGTGCTCACAATATTTTAATAATAGTTACTTTTGAACTATCATGGTTCCGACTTCAACAAGTTATTTAATAATATTAGTTATTAATTAATATTTTTGAGTGTAGAAGGCGGTTCCATTTTTTGGTAAATTTTTTTTAGTAGATCTGTTGATTCGACCTGCCTAAGTTTTTTGAATACAAATATAAGTTAATATTGGGCGACTCATGCAAATGAAACTTTTTGCAATATTTACCGATAAATGTTTTGTTTGCGGTCGAGAAGTCAGCAACTTACAATCTATAATCATGATAATTACGAGCCTTTAATTGTTTACAAGTTGTAAGGAATGTACCGAAAATGTATTAGCGAAATACTTTCCTAAGGGGGTAGGAAAATAGATGAAATTCTTAGGCACGTAGTACAGTTTATATTATACATACTTTAATCATTTGTTCGCTAGAAAAAATATATCAATCTACATACCTACTACGTCTTGGTAATTTAAGTGAGTTTGTTTTTATGTAAAATATATTCTTGTTTGTATTTGTATAACAACCACAAACAGCTGGACCATTCGTATGTATTACGTACGAAATATACATTTTGTGTTAGCCGTGCATTTATTTTTAAATGTTTAACATTTAAACTTTTCTGATGGACGTAATAATATACCCTTTCCACACATAAAAGCCACAATGACTATACCAACATAAACTGTCAAACGCATTCTCAAGCTTTACAACAATATTATTTAATCTCTGACATAATTATTTAGGTTTAATTAGCAACTTTGCGCTAATTATGTTAGTATTAAGTTAAATTGGGCAGCCCTTATTAATAGAACATTAATTTAATTAACTAAGGTTCATGTATTATTTTCCCTGATTAACCTACGTATTATACGATTAGTATTTAGCTACCTTCATTTTGCCTTTACCGTAATACGGATAGCATCTCCCGGATGTAAAACGAAGCTTCCTTTGTGAAATTAGAAAGTATGGCAGTTATTGTTAAGACGTATGGGCAATACATTTATTTTAGAATAAGTCCAGTGCTTTCTGTTCATCTAACTATGGGTGTTATTATAAAATATGTTTAATATACAAATAGGTGAATCAGAATCGGTTCAATAATTTAATCATAGAAAACAAACAGACAAAATTTAATCTTTTCTCGTTTAACTAACTTCGATAATAAAAAGCAATATCTAGGTATTATTCGATATAGCCTTTTTGGTATAATATATAAACAACTATTGTAATCTTTTTAATAAAACATTACATTACACTAACTAAAGACATCACACCCACATACTTTGTATATATTATTGACCATCCATACCAAGTAACGGGGATGTATTCAACATAAACTCTACCTTTATTACAGTACCTACCTATTAAACGTCAGGTAGGTACTGTAATAAAGGTAGATATATATATACCAACATTATAACATCTCAGAGAGCAAAGTGAGAACAAATCTACCTTGATATGACTTGATTGTCATGCAACCGAAGCCTCTTCGCAGAATATTATCCTTATCTATCTTCCTTGAGGCATGGGGCCTAGAAATGAGCTACGTATATAAATATTTCTAGAGTGGTGATAGTAGATAGGTGATAGTCTTCACAACATAAAATTTGTTTAGATAGTTACAGGTACGTCTTATTGTAGGTAGATACAGACATACATTTGTAAGGATACATATAACTAATCTACGTTACATACATTACCTTTATGAAACATATAATATAATATGGTAAATAATTAAAAGCTATTCCCCCAGCAAAAATTGACACGTTAAAAAAAGTTAAAAACACAATAGATTGTGAAACTTTTAAAGATAAAAACCTCGAAATCAGTTCCTGCTTCCACAGATACGTCAAAAGTTTTAAGCACCCTTCTTTTGGCGTCAGAGTTCTGAAGCTTAAACAAAACGGCAGAGCCGATTTGATAAACTGGGTTAACAACCACCGCTAGGCAACATGGTTTCAAATATAAAAATAACACCGCATCCAAATCAGTTCACCCGTTTAAGAGCTATGGTGCCACAGACAGACAAATACACACATACGTATTGGGCAAACTTTTAATTGTTTACTTAACTTTTGATAACTCTTTGAGTCAGGGTTAAAAAAAAGCAACATCGATAGATACAAATACCAACCTAGCTACCTATATACTACTTACTATCTACATTTCTATACTTATTATCTAAAATTTCGCACAGACATGTAACTCCGAACAACTTTAAATATATTTTAATTCGATTATTATATCGATATTAATTCGATTCGATTATAATATAATAATAATAATATAATAATAATGGCAATTTTATTAATTTGTATGAACAATTACCAAAAAAAAATTACCTGCGTTCATAGTCATGAAGTAATTTAAATGAAGTGTAATATCACTAACATTTTAATAATTAATATGGTAAAACAATGTTTGCGAGGTCAGCTAGTAATATATGTAGGTATATATATCTCTAAAAGGATGTCTGTTAAGTTGGTTATGCCTATACATATTATGTATGTAATAAAACTAATTCAATTACAGGATTACGATTACGCATACGACTATTCAGAAATGACTATAAAGCCATCGAGCGGGACGACAAAAAAACCGTTAAACGTAACTGGACCAATCGTGGGAGATAAAGATAACACAACAGCCGCCACAACGGTCTCTGTAGACCTAGATCCGACAAACTCTACAGAAAACAGCTCTTATACAATAGTTACTACGACACCATCAATTGCATCAAATGAAACAAGCACGGTGACACCAGTATCTGCAGGTGACACCAATTCGACAATTTTAAATTGTAAGAAAGGATATTTCCGGAACAGCAATGGAAGTTGTGAACTAAAATTACAAAGCCCGTCTGCGTGAGTATAACTACAAATCATAGCTAACTTGGTTACTCGTAAATTGTGCAATGCAGACTGCTTCTAGTAAATTTGGCGGCCGTCGTAGCTCAGTAATCACTAGCACTGACTTTACTGACAACCGTGAGCTCGGGTTCCAATCCCGGTTGCATAGAACATTTCTGCGATGAGCATAGATTTTTGTTCTGGGGTTCTGGATATTTGTGTATTGTGATTGTATGTGTCATACCTCCCGCAACACAGGATATCTTAATGCAGGGGTGCATAATGTAGTGTAAATGCGTTTATATCCCAGATTTTACCTAGTTTGGGCTCCTGTTGAATAAGAACAAGTGAACAAGTTGGAGTATAATTCCCCACTGCGGGGAGGGAAAACTTAACATTTAATTCAGCATTCATTTATTAGTGAATAAATATTTTCGAGAGACTATATTTTACCTTTATCGACAATTCTCGCGTCAGCCCCGGATCTAGGGGGGGGGCAAGCCGGGGCCCATGCCCCGGGCGGCAAGTTCAGAGGGCGGCGGCGGCGGTCCAGAGGGCAGGAAATTTACACTTTACAGACGAATAGACAACTCATCATTTACTAACGGAATAAATAATAGTACAAGTACAGATATTTCATGGCCATATCAACTCGGCCGATACCCAGAGAACGGAGTGAGACGTGCTGCACGAACATATTTTATTATGCAGATGTTTCGTCGATCGCTGCGATCGACATCTTCAGTGGTTCAGTTCCGGGCGGCGACAAGAGCGTAGAACTCTCCTTCGCGGCGTCTTCTCTGATATTGATCAATCGAGTGAATATAGAAATACAGAAAGAAGAAAAAAATAGACAAAATCCAATGGAATATTGGATAAAAGAGGCTGGAGAAGTTGCTGAAAAAAGTGGTGTTGCGACCCTATTCTGCAAAACATACGAATTCCGAAACGTAAAAAACATTTCGATGAGATACTGTGTGAAGACGAATTACAAACACTTCATTCAACCTGTTCTACTATTTTCTGAAGAAAAATTTTTTTAAATGATCTTTGATCGAATCATATCATAAATTAAAAGAGGTTTGATTATGCTACCATGCTGAATTTCAATTTTGCTTTTCTTAATGGTACTAATAGTTTTTGAAATTTCAATTGAAGAACTGCAAAAGTATGGAGTAGATCTGGCTCGAAAATACGAGCGAGATTTAAGCGCCGTTGAATTCTGTCAGGAACTTTGCATTTTTAAAGATTGTTACACTGTTTTTGTATATTTTGTGTTAGGTACTATTGTATTTTCTTTCTAAACTAAATATTTTGTGTGCGCCGTGCAGTGTATATTCATGCGTGACGTCACTTGCCGGTCCCAACGGAAGACCAGCGCTGGTTGAAGTAACCAGCATTTATGCTGAGTTGGGGTCGGCTTGTGGCAAAAAACTAGAGATAAATAGTTTTAATTTCACATCATATTTATTGTATTTTTTTGTTAGTTGCCACAATAAAGTTATGTCTATGTCTATGTAATTTACTCTTTTCCTTTCTACTACATCCGCAAGCTGCAAACGAAGTTTTAGCAAACTAAAACTAATTAAAAATTATTTGCGATCTTCTATGAGCCAGGAACGATTATCGAGTATTGCAATCTTAGCGATAGAAAATCGAATTTCACACGAGTTAAATTATGACAAATCCATTGATTTATTTTCTGAATAAAACCTCGAAGAGTAATATTGTAATTTCAATTCACAAATGCAATAATATATTTGATTTTTATTTTTATAATATTTTATAAAATATATATCATACATATTTTGACGTGATAACGTTTTATAAATTGATGGATGCCAAAATGAAAAATAGTAACGGTAACATTCCAGTAACGTTCCACCTAAGTTTTATCTAGATCTAGATAATATAATCAAAGTCAAAGTCAAGGTCAAGGTCAAAGTACAAGTCAAAGTCAAATTCAAAGTCAAACTTCAAAGTCAAAGTCAAAGTCAAAAGTCAAAAGTCAAAAGTCAAAAGTCAAAAGTCAAAAGTCAAGTCAAAAGTCAAAAGTCAAATGTCAAATGTCAAAAGTCAAAAGTCAAAAGTCAAGTCAAAAGTCAAGTCAAAAGTCAAAAGTCAAATGTCAAAAGTCAAATGTCAAATGTCAAATGTCAAAAGTCAAAAGTCAAAAGTCAAAAGTCAAGTCAAAAGTCAAAAGTCAAAAGTCAAATGTCAATGTCAATGTCAATGTCAATGTCAATGTCAATGTCATACATGATTATGTCGTTATCACGTAAATCTATCGTCCGTAAACCGACTTTACAGACAACCAATTTTTATTTTAAATCCTATCCTGTGCTATGTCCAAATTTCAATCGATTAGTGGACATCTGATATCTGAAATTATATGGATGATTAAGATAAAAATAAATATAAGAGGGCGGGGGCGGCATATTTCAGTTTTTGCCCCGCCTAAAAAAAATTGAAGATCCGGGGCTGTCTCGCGTTAACGACAAATGCGGTTGTACCTAATGTGTCTTACCTACACCTGAAGAGAGGAAACTAAATAGTCTAAAAATGTGATTAATATTTTAATTTGAATCTGCATAATGCATCTATAAAGCACATTTTTGTAATATTTTAACCAACACACACCAGGATTTGTCCCGCTTCTTTTGCCTGTAAAACATCCGCGAGCCTCTGTAATGTCATCGGCACCTCTTATAATTTTCATATAATACAAACCCATCCTTTGATTTAGAAGTCGGTCTGTTTATATGAAAAAAAAATTGGTAAGAACTTATCGAGTATACAAAACTAAATGTGCTCAGCGTACGAATAATCGTAATTAAATTCTTAGTTACTAAAAAAATATCACTTACCTTCGAACATTCTTCTGGGTATTATGTGAAGCAAGGTAATTCAGTTATACTCGCGGTAGCCCATTTTATTCTGTCTATTAATGGCGCCAGCCTGGCTTCTGACTCCATTTGTGAAGGTGGTCGATTTCTAAACAAGCCTGTCTGCTCGACTGGGCAAAAGTCAAGAATTTAATCGATAGATTTTGCATTCACTAACAGTTATATCGATAATGATAAAGCTCTCGTGGCGGGATTGTGGGATAAGAGAACGGACTGTAGACAGTCAAAACTCATGTTCCCACTACTAAACAGGAAAATTACAAACAACTTGGTGAGGTTGACGAGACAAGACCTACATCTCATGATTGGTCTCATCATTGGTCACTGTAACCTCAACTATTACCTGCACAATACTGGGTCCACAGACAGCCCGTTGTGCAGGGATTGTATGCGGGAAGAGGACACAGCTAGTATATAAATATATCACAGTTACGAAATAGAATACGATTTACAAAACAAACGTTTATGTCAAAATTTCAGTCTGAATTTACGTAAAAAAATGACAATAATATAATAACATTAAAAATGCAATATACTTGATATGTCTTCTTAAAAAAATAAAGTTGTAATTTGTGTCAAAAAGGACTTCATGCATATCATTAGCATTATATATATAGTTTATGATTCATATCCTTTCACAGAAAAACAAACAATCTGATATGATTGCTTTCCAGCTGTGCAGTCACATGTTGATGACTGCATGTCTGCATGTCATGACTGATGACCAGGGGTACATGGTCAGCAAAAATGTCACAATTTGGTTTAGCGTCCGACTTCTAATGCATTGAGCGCAGCAAGACACCGAGCATCATCCACCGTAGTGGCTTACCTACGGCTAACTTTCGTCTCTGTGAAATACGACCGTAACACTAAATCGGCTGGCTTTGGTAATGCTATAAGAAATACAAAAATATCTCTTTCCAACTTTATAATGAAATCTTTAAAGAAAAAAAAAATCAGCAAATTGTAAACGTCATTTTGTTACCAGTACCTTATTCTTTATCATCAACTTCATTGCTAGAAGGTATATGTTAACTAAACCAAATTTTACTGAAACCATTGTGCATTTATGACCAATTATAAATGAATGCTGGCTTATCTTTATCCGTAGCTTTGCACAGATTAGATTTCTTTTTAGGAATTATCTGTCTACCATTATAAACTCTACTTATGACTTATAACTTCACTTGTTTAGTCTTCAGCATTATTATTGAGGGCCGGGGTCTTATCTCGTAGGCTAAATGCCTCGCCGACGAGATTAGAACACCACTCTTTATTTCTTCGAGATAATGTCGAACGGAAAAACTTACGAAGCTAAAAAAGTATATCTAGGTACTATCCGACTTCTACAACTCATCCGTGAAACATTTTCTACGTTTTCATGAAAAAATAAAAACATCATCGTTTTAGTCGAAAACAATATTAAGGATAGCCAAAAACAACTGATCAGTTTTTGATCAAAATCAAATGGGTACATGGTACAATGAGAAGCATCGGCTGTCACATTAATAAAGAATCATCACAATAGATTCAGCTAGAAAATGTTCTTATTGAAAATATATTAAAAACAGTTGATTTCATATCCACCTCCTTTTCGGAGTCGGTTAAAAAAATGCGAGAACTATCCTCGGCGGTACGTTCGGGTTATGCGTCGCCAAGTATATTTTTGGCTGACGGATATACGACTTTTAAATACCCTATCTGACGATTATTTGCTCTGGACACTTTGGAGGTTTGATCATGCCCGTGCCCCATTTACGCTAACTTGTCACATCATACTATGCTCGTTAACTTGCGTTCAAATCTTTGAAGAAAAACTTCAGGACCGTATTTTGTATGCTGTTAATGTTAATGTAATAAAAAGATAAAACTCTATGCTCGTTCAGGTTAACATATGGACGTGGATATCCCGCCTCTTGATTCTGGTTTCTTTTTCGTCTATTTCAAACATTTGTATTCACATAGGTATATATAATCTTGGCCTAGCTACTTATATTTGGCCGATGCCAGCATGACGCGAATTATTACTCAAGTGGGTAGGTAGGTATATTTCAAAACCCTAATCTATTTTCTTCTTTTTGGAAAAAGACGAGAACCGGGTTAGCACCCCTTCACCAGTTTTGAGTCTACATAATAATATTAGCTTTGGTTCGGCGGTCCACATGTCGTCAATGGCTACACATAAATCTGTGATCTTTAATTAATTATTTTGTTTGCGTTAGCCTTATAATTATGTAGTAATCAATCATATTTTATTTTTCAGATTGCTCAAGATGATAAAACAAAAAGCAAAGACTGGAAGCAATGGATTAAGACGATTGTGATAAGTATAGATGAAAACAAGACCAGAAATATTTAAATTAAACTAATTTCTTATGAATGTATATTTAATTTAATAAATGTTTGTACAATTTGCCATATTTAAGTTTAACTACTTACTCCGACACAACAATACAAAAATAATCAATTTTTAACGAAAATGCTTTGGTAGTTGAAGCAACCTACTCTTGTGTATTCAGCTTAAATTAAAACATCTGGTTAATTCATCGCTTCTTGCCAAATTTCCTGAATCTAGGTCAACAGAATGTTAGATTAGGTTTTGTTTTCCTTGTGAGTAGGTTCGTTATTTAGAAATTTAAAAACATAACAGTACTACGTGTGTCCACACATAACTGTACTGAGAATATACGAACAGTGGAAGGTTACGTAGGGCGGTAACCATTCACAATGTGTTATCAAAAACCATCCAGTCATTTTACAAAACTTATAGGTATACAGACTCTCTGTTCAAATATGGAAAATTGTAGCTTTCTAACTTATCCATTGTCGTGAACTAGATTTTGTGGAAATTCTCAAATGTACCATGAGAGCTATCGCGAGTCGTCAAATTATAACTATGTTCGGAGCTCGTAACAATATATAAGTAGGTACTTATAGTTTTATTTAAGTGTTTGACTGAATTTTGTTCCTCCTCGCGGCAGCAGAGGTAGAAACAGGGTCCAAAGTAGATATCTAATTACCTTATAGACTTTTGACTTGGACTTTAAATCTTGGGCCTAGTTGGTACCAAGCTTAACAAGCAAGGGTAGTTAACAAGCTGTGCATCCCACAAAAGCAAATCAGTACCTAGATACTTTACATCGGAACAACTGCTGTTAAATTTAATTCTACCATCCCCATTCGATCATCGGCCAACCAGACGCACGGCCATGTGTCATCAATACATGGTTGATGTACCACCTTTACATAAGAAGAAGCGTTTTGCTTCCACTTTCACTATGTGTAACTACTGCCAAGGAGGTAACTCATTTTCAATTTTTTTCAATGGGTACTACAAATACTACAATCCGTCTTCAAGTCACGAGTTAAAGGTTACCTTTTAATTTTCGTGCTAGGTACATCTTAAACACGCTGTAAACTAACATTAGGTGTGACAATTTTACAATATCCCCAATTTAATTACTTGCGTCACCACCTAACACTACTCCCAATATTATTACCATACAATGTAGGTATTTCCTTCCATTTGTCTCATGTTAATCTATACTTACCTAATTTATATTGTGAGAATGTCCAACGATGTAATTTGTGCCTTAAAATTTAGTTTGGAGTCTGAATTATACATGTCATTTTAATATTAGGTGTATGATCATGCAGTTTCGGAACATAAAGCTATTTTCTTTCTATTACAAAATGAGCGAGCATCAATGCTAGTACCTATAAAAATAGGTATATTGGTATATGTTTTACAAATACCAGATTAATGTTGCATACAAATGTGAATTTACATTATTTTGGCATATAAACAATGTCTTGTCATACTGTAAGATACCATGCTCAGATTATTGTAATCTCAGATACCATGAGTATTTCATACTTGCAGATAGGCCACTTGATAATAAGTCATCATTGCTGGTGGAAATCAGGAATATAACCGAGGATCACACATATTATCTTTCCTACTCGTTAAAACTATTTTAGAAGGTGTAGCTAATCTCGAATACCGAGGGAGGAAGCACCTTCCACATTTTACAGAAATATGATGAAAAAATTGGGTGCATCACACAATATGAGACTAATTAATAAATTTTATTATGTCGATAAGCTCTAACGACAAATAACTGATTTCTAAAAACAAGAGGTAGACCATTCGTCAGAATACAAAATTACCTTTTTATTCAGAGTTCAGTGATATTCCTCCACATAATAAATTCTAATTAAATACACCACATACTTAAACTTTATAAATATTTTTAGTTAGGTAATTAATTACTTATCAATTAAATAAGTACCAAATCATAATCAGCTGGGTTAATAAATACTTTATATGAATGTAAATAAAAGTTACATAATCAATTTTAGCTTATAATTTATTCATATTTAATAGTGCATCTGTTTAACAACTTAAAGTGTAATTTCTAAGTATTTTAACATGGGACGGGCTCTATTAAATGCAGTTCACTCACTTTGTACTATTAAACATCGAGCTTGGAAATAGTGAGCTTGAGTAATAAATTAGTATCTTTCTTATTTACGTGATAACAATACGACAATAAATAATTATTTCAGCAGTCACACAATTTTGGCATTGTAAAGGTAAGTTAAAGCTTGCAGAGGCAGAATAGAAGAGGCACAAATGCACCAATGGTGATGAACACAGGAACTAATACAGAACTCTCATCCATAGTGTATGGATCTGGAGACTTTGGTCCACTGGCTCGTCGTGACTTTGAACTTTTCTCCTCTACTTCATCTCTAGGTTCTTCGGTTTCATTTTCTGGCCATACAAGTGGAGGTAGTTTTGGTACCTCATCAATTGTACCTCTCATCACATAGAGAGCATTAATTTTGGGATTATCCCTGTAACCTTTAATAAATTCTACTTTAATTTTTCCTCCTCTTATGTCAGATTCTTCTTCGTTATAGTAAAGCTTTCCATTTTTTATGGAGTATGGTATGTATTCATCATGAGCCACACCACGTCCTACTTTGTCGAAAATGTCCAGATCAGCGACTATAGTGTGATCCCCGTTTAATACCACATCAAACACTTTCATGTTCGGAGCATTGAAATAAACTTCACTAAATTTCAGGACTAATACATATTCACCGTCACTCTTTGCAGGAATATCGTAGCCGAAAGTACTGTGGTGATATCGCTCAGTTTGATACAATATCTCATCCTTAGGGTTGACTCGCCCTATCATAACCAGTTGTTTACCATAATCGGATGCGGTCCCAACTCTTGCTTGTAAAGGATCCTTTTCATAGTGAATTCCGTATATATCTGTGTGTGCAGGTCCACCGGCATTAATGGCATATATTATTTCACCTAGTCCAGTTGCAGTTTTGATTACGCTTACTAAGGAAATAATTGTAAGCAATATTGCCCGCAACATATTGCTTGTTGGCCACGTAATTCTTCGCACTATGATAAATGACTCATATTATTCACACCCAATATAATATTAGGATTTTTAGGATAAAAGTTCGCTAAATCTATTATTTTATTTACTGCGGCGAGTCTACAGCAGTATAAAATTAAGATGTATGTACATGCAATCGGCTTAATCAACCAATCCAACACCAAGCAGGAAGACACACAGACAGCACGAACGAAATGAAATCTAGAACAGTAGCGCTGCCAACACAAAAAATAAAATGCTAAAGATCTCTGCGAGCTGCAGGCGTGCGTTCGGCAGCTCCATCGGCCAACCGTGAATTATTCATCTAAGTGTCAACTCATATCTTGCTCCAACAGCGGATATTCGGCGTTCATGAGCTCCATTGAAGTATTATCTGCTCCGCTCAATATTTGACTTTGCCCGTTCATGCCAGCCTGCAAGAGCAAATTATGCTCAATGAGACTGTTCTCCGCGATTGGTTAACAATGTAAGAGACTACGTCTTTTTCTTCTCAAATATACCTAATTATTGATGGAGTAGCCGTTCGTGAGGCAGCGATAAAATGTTGGTGGACCAATATTTTGCCGATGGAGTTGCCAAACGCAGCTCAGATATTATAGAAGTAAAACAGTTAACAGTTAACCTAATTATTTACGAATATTTTCACATTAAATTCGTAAATTTTGCATACACATTCCGTTTCTGTTTCATCGTTATGAAATTCATCGGCAAAATCGGTATTCGGCATTTGCCTAGAAGCCCTTGATTTTTTTTTTGTATTGATATTACGGCCTTGGTAGAAGCCCTCGATGAACGAACAGTGTTGCTAGCTTAGCAAGTTCACAGCTAGTTCCAGCAACTTTTGGGACCCCATTCCCCTAATATTTTGTAGCTACAGTATTGTAAAAGTCTGGCTAACAAAAGTTGAGACAGGTTATTTTTCAAAAATATTTATATAGTAGCAGTAAAACGTGCTGACGTCCCAGACATGTCATCGATGTCCTATCAAGGCAATCAATACAACCAATATTTTTTCTCAGAGTTACTCTGTAGAGCACATCGATCACATTTTGATGTACCTAAGTACAACTCGGCTTCTTTGAAGTCTTATAGGAATGAAATATTTCCCACCTCGTAGGTAAATCCGTACATACCAAAGTACTTTATGGTAAATATTCATACATGAGACAAACAATGACATTGTAATTGAATTATAGCGTGGGTATGTAGTGATAGCGTCACAGAGATTTATTATAGTAATAGAAGATAGAAAGTTAGTTTCCTTTCGCGCTAATAATTATTTTTATTGAATATTAAAATAACTTATTATAGTTACCGTTTTAAAGAGAAGACTACTTCTTTTCTAATAGTAAAACAAAAAAGGAAAGCCAGCGACTGTAAAATTTTTATGACTCTTGTTTTCCATAACGTTTACTCAATTTCCGTGGCGACAGTGAGACGGGTATTAAGGCCGTGGGGAGCTAAAGATAAAAATTAATGAAACATACGATTAAATTGTCTAAGAGATACCTCTTACTGCTGCCCACCCGCCTAAAAATCATCTGTTTACCCTTTTTATGTGCTTTAGATTTTTTTTATGATTGTCGCATTAATTCCAAACCGTCGCAATGAGCGTGAAGCTAAACAGCTGATGAAAAGCTTTTAAAAAAATGTATTTATTTAGTAACCAGGCCGCAGCAACTTTGTTGGTATATTTTTTTTCAATAATAATTATTATGTCATTTTGTGTTTTTTATTGATTTATGTGTCATCATCATCATCTCAGCCATAGGAAATCCACAGCTGGACATAGAACTCCCCCATTGATTTCCACAAGGACCTGTTGGAAGCGGCCCGCATCCAGTCCTTGCCTGCGATCTTAGTCAAGTCGTCTGTCAACCTAGTCGGTAGCCGTCCTACGCTACGCTTCTTGTACCTCCCCATCACTTCCCATGGTTGCTGTAAGAGTTGGCTAAGGGATCGCGTACCAGAAGGTGGGCAGCACCGCCTTCTGAGGGTCACAAAGTATACTGCGCTCGCCAACTCGTCTGTTAAGCATGGCGAGTATTGGCTAACCCTCCAATATGAACGGTCCTTGGAGCCTTGGAGCTTTGAGCCTAAATACAGTCATTTTGTTTGTTGCTCAATTGTAAAAAAAATTCTTATCCGTAAATAAAAAAATTCTGTGACCTCGCTTTGCGTACCGCTTCAATAGTTGTTTAATTTCATCACCCTATTATTTTTAAAATTAGCAGTTAAGAAATGACCAACTACGTCTCTGATGGCTGCAAGTTCTAAGTCATCTTTTAAAATACGCGACATGGTTCTAGGTGCTATCTTCATCTCCCGAGATAAAATCTTTTGCTTTCGGACAGAATTTCTTTGAATTCTTTCCCTTACTGCTTTGACCACCTTTTTCAGTCACAAACAGAGGAAATCTCATTGTACCTATTAATAGCTCGGTACAAACATTTTACTAATACAAAGCGAATGGATAGTTTTAAAAATTGCATTTGGCTTCATACCTACTTTGTGTAGTGTAAGCACAGCGATTCGGTTCTCTTTATCACCTCACTCCATTATAATATCGCAAAATATTGTACAATGTATTGGCGCCAAAATGAGAAATCTCAATGACCAATCATATACAAAGGACAGATTTCAAATTCAAATGTAATATTTTGTTTATTTTTAATTGTAACAGTATTTATGGCCAGACTATATAAGTATCTATATATATTCTCTATTTAAATTTCTATAATTAGAAAGAAAGATAGAAAGAAAAACATATTATTTGCTATTATTATACAATAATAATACACAAAACATATAGGTGATAATTAAGTTTTATTCCATCATCATCTCAGCCATGAGACATTCATTGCTGGACGCAACCAGCCCACTCCTCCGATCTTGTCCAAAGCCTTACTATCAGCTATGTAAAAACCATGCAAGTTCCGAGCAGTAGTAAATCCTGGCTAAAACTTACCAGAGACAACAATAACCGTTCACCTTTGAGGATAAAAAATTTCAAACCGTTCACCTAAAGGAGCGTGATGCCGTGGTGATGGTATGATTTCACACTAAGCGGTGTAAGCCAGGTTTTAGAACTGCTCGGATCTTGCATGGTTTTTACAAAGGTGATAGTAAGTCCCCAGGTCGTTTGTCCATCTTGTCGATGGACGTCCTAAGCTTCGCTTGCAGGTCCGTGAAGACCACGGGCAGGTTCAGTGCGGCTCCAAAAAAATATAGTGGTAGGTACTTAATTTACCATTGTATAGTTTTCTATATCTTTCCATTAACGAGCTTAGGTACGTGTTTTCAAGCATGATATGAATGGTATTTGTTTATTACAGGCTGTACCCCTCGGTTTTATTCACGTGGTCATGATTAATGATAATGATGATGGTGATGAAAAGTAGCCTATGTGTAATTACGGGACCTGAAGTATCTACATACCAAATTTCTTCGAAAGCGGTCCAGCCGTTTGAACGTGACAAATTTTCGTATGTATAATATTAGAGGGACTAGCGGTCCGCCCCGGCTTCGTACGGGTAAAAAATTTCAAAATGTAAATCTATAAGGATCCCTAATTTAAAAAAAAATAGCCTTTGTCACGCGGGCATAGTGTAGCTTCCCAACAGTTTTAAAAGAATTTCTCAAATCGGTTCAGTAGTTTCGGAGCCTATTCATTGAAAACAAACAAACAATCAAATCTTTTCTCTTTAATATTAGTATAGATAAACTTCTCGCCCACAATTAGTGGCCTCTCACCCTCTTGGGATAGAAACCATTTGCATGCCGACTGCGACGGGGAAAATTTAAATTTATGCTACGAACGGAAGTCCATTAACTTGGAACTCTATCGAAGGGCAATGCCATTCTAGAACAGTTGATGTTTTAGAAACACCGTGTGAGTTACAAATCTTGGTCAGTAACAAATGCGGTATAATGTTTCAACACATACAAATACTTACGTTATTTTGTTAACTTATTTTTAGTCGCTAAATCCGTATTCCTGGCACCATTTTATCCACATTATTCTTACATATTATTTTTTATTTTGTTAACAGGTAATCATTACCTACTTACATTATCTATCAATCAACTTACGTTAATGAATTAGGTGATATTTTCAAATGCTCTAAACAAGCCCTAAGCAGTCCACGCGGTTTCATCCGCTTGGACTACTGTTTTTCTGTTTTACTGTTACCTCAATATATATGCCACGGGCACTATACTTAAGCACTTACTTTATACCGGGTAGCCTATATGTTATTCCAGGGTGTTATTCCTATATCCAGCTATCTTCATTTCAACATGCAAATCCTTTCAGCAGTTTTAGCTTGAAACAGTAAAAAAGATACAAACGACAGGCAAACTTTCGCTTTTATGATATTAGGTCTGATAAAATAAGTCCCTAAGTTTACTTTTAGACACAAAAAAACAAAGATTTCATTTAGATCGGGATCATGTTGTCAATGTACATAAACTGTTTCATAGATTTTGATGCCAACCATTAACAAAACGTAAAGATTCTTATTACAGAAAATGTAACAGTACATTTATCCTTATAGCCGCGGGCGGGTCCGTTAGCTAGTAGTACAATTTAATTAATTAACGCTAACACGTACTTTTATAATTAAATTCTCTGTAAGCCTCACACAGCCGCCCTAATTAGCGAATTTACACTAAACGGTAAGTATTGCTACATAAATCATTGTGAATTTTTGAAACGTGAAATGTAATTAAATGCCTTTATCTGTTAGTATAGGAAACAGAAAGTCATTATTTCTTGTAACAATGCGTGTTGTGGATGCTTGAATTCATCATCATCTCAGCTATTGCTGTCCACTGCTGGGCATATGCCTCCCCCATATAGGGGATGTTTGAAGTAGTTTAATACAATTCGTTGGCCTTATAGGTTGATTCTGTCTTTCATTTTTTTGTATGTAATAGGTGGCAAACAAGCATACGGGCAGCTGGATGTTAGGCGATCACCTATGGATATCTATATGTATATGCGTACGTATATGTAATACTGGGGGCGTTACGATACTTCAGGCAATTCTTTTTAAGGCTTTGTTAATTCTCCTGCTGAAGAATCCCATATTGTATGTACCCGGGAACACCGAGGGAGGAAACTCGTTCCACATTTTCGTGTTGCCATATTAAGATTGAAGAGTTCTTCAGAACACTCCTTAATATTAAGAGTTTTATGGTTTATTGCATTAACAACATGGCAGGCGGAATCACGTTCAATTTATTTGAAGAATAGGAGATAATTTGAACTCCTTAATATTAATATTGTTCATTTTTGAAAGATCTTGTACCTACTTGGTGTATCAATTTCTTATAGTCAGTGTAGGTATATGTTTTTTTTATAATTTTTTTATAATATTAATCTTATTATCTTAACTAGCCAATATGACTAAAATTCGTCAAACTGAAATTATTCGTATTATATTTACGCTAAAATTTAAATTCGTATAACTCCATACAATGCTATCTCTAATATTAGACGAGTTTCATTGAATTACTGGCTAATGGCGGGTAGTTTTAGTCGGCACCAATTAAGTGGCGACTTATTTCACTTACATTTTCCTTATTTCCTAGATTGTTTAGTTTAGTTTAGTTGAACAAGAGAATTACTACCAATATTAGCCTACCAACCCCAACACTATATCTTGACGTTGAGTCTGAGATAAGTAATGTCAATAGCATATCCGAATCCATCATGAATGGATGTAATAATGCAAGTCCAAGTCAAGTCAAGGGGTCCTCGTACAATCTTAATACATAGATTTTTTTTACTATAGAGAAGCGTTTGTTCACTATCTCACTTGATGGTCAGTGACGATTTGGTCGAAGATGCAATCACACTAAACCTAGTATGCTGACTGGCTCTCAAGGACTACTGCCATAACATACTATGTGTGTGGTGACAGTTTTTCAAACTTGAGGGTGGTAGCTAGCCAGGCAGTTACTGGATCGTACCCTACCACCATGCTGGGAACCTTATAATGTACTTAAACCTTCCCGGAAGCTCAAGCCGTTGGTAGGGATTGAACCAGCGTCAGTCATTATTACAGCCGACGCACCCACCGCTGAGCTAAAATCGCTTCGAATTTTCGATATCATTTGTAAAGTAGTGTTGTTCTCATCTGCAGCTATAATTAAGATATGCAGCCTCTTAATGATTCGTTGTAAGTGATAATCTAAGCTCCAAAAGATAATTGTAGTTTATTGCTGATTAGAGATAAGAGATGTCATGGGCGTCATAAGATAAGGGAGCAACAGCATCACGACTGTAAGGAAGCTTAAAACTGAACCATTTTATATCTAAGTACTTGCCTACAGTTCTTAGAAGGTCTTATTCCTAAAAGCTTTTTTAATTTCAACATCACCGCTCTAGGATTCCCTGTGTCGCGGTAAGCATAGACACACACAATGACATCACAACAAACATCCGAAACCCGGGACAAACATCCATGCTCATGACATAAATGTTTGCCCCTGCCGGGGTTCGAACCCTGGGTCCCCGGGGATCAGAACTCATGCCATGCATAACAACTGAACCACGGCGACCGTCTAGTATTGTGTTATATAATATACTAGTATTGTACATTTAATTCAGCGAAGGGCAACCTTCGCAGCTTTTGTTTGTTGTGGTTAAATTTATTTATTCAGCATCCATCGTAAAACACTTCAATATAGTTGCGCTTGTCAGAAATATATTTTTGTAGCATAAACATTGGTATCCAAAGTATCTCCTATATTGGGTCCTGTATATGGAGGACACCAATGTCCCTGCCGGACATAGATGTTATCGACAAGAAATAATAATTTATGTTATATTTTAAAGCATGAAACTAAATTTGATTACTTAATATGTGTTAAAGTGTGTAAGTGTTAAAATGTGTAGATGTGTGTATTATGATTGGAGTGAGACTATATGGCGGTATCTAAATTATGTGAATGACTGTGTGAATGAAAGACAAGATCATTATCACTATTGTACCTACTTCGCACATTGCTCTGGAGTTTCAAGAAGTATCTATGTATACCATAGATATTTCAGGCATATGCATGCACCGTCTTTGATTTTCAGCAGCAAACTATGCTATAGGTATAACATTTTTGATTAGGGATAACTTAGTAAATTCACAAAGTGAAGGGACCATATTAAATTTTTCTATAGGTACTCTTCATAGATACCAAAAGCTCTTGCAAACAGCAACTTTATACTTTCCATTAAGAATTCCCTTTGAAAGTTTCTTTGCTTATAATTCTTGTACTTAACGTAAATACTATAAAAATCAAGCAGCGGTCCGTTAAAACTCTATTATTTCACTTTATATCGTTCACGTCAATTAGGTTTTTGAAAGTTTTACTATTTGCTACATAGACATTTTTTTTTTCACCGAACTATGTTGAAAACTGCCTGTGTTAACTTTAAAATATCCACTTATTTGAACAGTTCATGAAGGTAAATTCTGTTTAGACAAAATGTGATTTATTTGCTAATTTATTAATGGAACTGTTCGACCATATTTTTCATTTATCAAAAAATATGTTCGCTATGACCAATGCGCTTGAACGGTGTCTTACACCGGAAGAAAGGAAATAAAAAAGCCCAAAAATACCCCGTAAATAATATGTAAAGTACATTTTTGTAATGTTTTAAATCAACACGCATCAGGAATTGTCTCGCCTCTTCTGACTGTAAACACTCGCGGGCCTCTGTATGTCATCGGCACCTTTTTAAGTAATGTCCGGATTTACGCACCTTTATAGTCGAAGTATTTCGACTTTGTAGTATTTGATTGGAAGTATATAATTATTATGCATAAGAATGTCGGTCAAACATAAGCTTATAATCTTTTTTTTTTAAAAGAGAACGCTGGGGCAATTACAAGTCCGTGACCGAGCCGTGGGGTACCGGCTTAGAATAGTACCCCCCCATGTCTTCCCGTGGGTGTCGTAAGAGTCGACTAAGGGATCACGTACCAGAAGGATGGGCAGCAGCGCCTTCTGAGGGTCGTATTTTATATACTGCGCTCGCCAACCCGCATGCCAAGCGTGGCGAGTATTGGCAAACCCCCCCCCAGTATGATACAACAAAAAGTGACCAGGCCCCCAGTCCCCGGCAGCTCCGCTAATGCTGGCTCCGGTAGCGGCCAGCGTAACGGTGGAGCAGGGGGTGCTAAGAATCTCCGGCAGATTCCCGGCTACCACTCCCTGAAAAAACGACCTCTGGCCCTGGTAACACACAATATAAGATCTTTGTTGGCAGACGAGAAGATCGTCGAACTGGAAGAAGAAATGAGTAAGTTACACTGGGATATCTTAGGGTTATGTGAAGTCCGTAGAGAGGGTGAGGACACCATAACTCTCAAATCCGGTAACTTGCTCTACTACCGGGAAGGCGACCAAAAGTCCCAAGGTGGTGTCGGATTTCTCGTTCGCAAGTCCCTCGCTAACAACATCATCACCATCGACAGCGTTTCGAGCAGGGTGGCATACCTAATACTCAGAATATCAAGCAGATATTCGTTGAAGGTCATTCAGGTATATGCACCGACCTCGAAACTCGGAACCGATGAGGAGGTAGAGGCTATGTATGAGGACATTAGTAGGGCCATACATACCTCCAAGACCCATTACAATGTTGTTATGGGGGACTTTAACGCAAAGTTGGGCAAAAAGAGTGATGGAGAGTTGAGAGTGGGGCAATTTGGTTATGGACAACGGAACCCTAGGGGACAGAGGCTGGCCGACTTCATGGAGAAAGAGGGACTCTTTATGATGAACTCTTTCTTTCAGAAGCCGCCTCAAAGGAAATGGACCTGGTTGAGCCCCAACGGTTCCACAAGAAATGAGATCGATTTCATCATGACCACCAAGAAACAAATATTCAATGATGTCTCTGTGATCAACATGGTCAAAACCGGTAGTGATCACCGCATGGTAAGAGGCACATTGAATATTAATGTTAAACTTGAGAGGTCCCGTTTGATGAAATCCACGCTCCGACCTCAAAATGTCCATATCCAAAACCCCGAGAGCTTTCAACTTGAGTTATCCAATCGCTTTGCTTGCCTTGAGAACTTTGCGTCGGTGGACGAGACCAACAACAGGTTTGTAGAAACTGTCCACGAAGTGGGGTCTAAGTTCTTTAAGCTCCGCCGTACAAATAGACCTCAAAAACTCTCCAGCCATACCCTCGACCTCATGGCTGAACGACGCTCGTTGCAACTGCAATCATCCGATGATGCTGCGTCATATAGGCAGCTCAATAGACGAATATGGAAATCCTTGCGACACGACATCCGTACCTTTAGTACAAATCGTATTAAAGATACGATCGAACGGAGAAAAGGCTCCAAAGTGTTTGCAAGAGACAGGTCTATTGGGCAAAGCCAGATGACTAAGCTGAAGAGAGATGATGGCAGTATAGCGTCGACCAAAGCAGAGGTGCTTGGAGAGATCGAGAGGTTCTATGGACAGCTATACACTTCGGTCGCTAAACCTGTTGACAGCTTGGCCAAAGACCCAAGAGCCAAGCTGACCCGGCACTATACCGAAGACATCCCGGACATCAGCCTATACGAGATTAGGATGGCTCTGAAGCAGCTTAAAAACAACAAGGCACCGGGTGACGACGGAATCACATCAGAGCTTCTGAAAGCGGGTGGATCACCGATACTGAAAGTCCTTCAGAAGCTCTTTAATTCCGTTGTCCTCGAAGGGTCAACGCCGGAAGCATGGAACAGAAGCGTAGTGGTGTTGTTCTTTAAGAAGGGTGACAACACATTGCTTAAGAACTACAGACCCATTTCGCTTCTGAGCCATGTTTACAAGCTGTTTTCAAGAGTCATCGCGAATCGTCTCGAACGTAGGCTTGATGACTTCCAGCCTCCCGAACAAGCCGGTTTCCGAAAAGGCTACAGCACCATAGACCACATCCATACGCTGCGGCAAGTTATACAGAAGACCGAAGAGTATAACTTGCCCTTATGTTTAGCGTTTGTGGACTATGAGAAAGCCTTTGATTCGATCGAGACGTGGGCGGTGCTTGAGTCTCTCCAGCGGTGCCGTATTGACCATCGGTATATCGAAGTGCTGAAGTGTTTGTACAATAACGCCACCATGTCGGTCCGAGTACAAGAGCAAATTTCGAGGGCGATTCCATTGCAACGAGGCGTGAGACAGGGAGACGTTATTTCTCCGAAACTGTTCACTGCCGCATTGGAAGACGCCTTCAAGCTCTTGGAATGGCAAGGATTCGGCATCAACATCAACGGCGAGTACATCACTCACCTTCGGTTTGCCGACGATATTGTGGTCATGGCAGAATCCATGGAAGACCTCAGCACGATGCTCGAAGGCCTCAACAGAGTTTCCCTAAGGGTGGGCCTTAAAATGAACATGGACAAGACGAAAATTATGTCAAATGCCCATGTTGCGCCCGCCCCCATATCAATTGGGAACTCGACTCTCAAAGTTGTTGACCATTACATCTACCTAGGACATACAGTCCAATTAGGTAAGTCCAACTTTGAGAAAGAGGCCAATCGTCGAATCCAACTCGGCTGGGCAGCGTTCGGAAAGCTCCGAGACGTCTTCTCGTCCAAAATACCGCAATGCCTGAAAACGAGGGTTTTCGAACAATGTGTGTTACCAGTGATGACTTACGGAACTGAAACGTGGTCTCTGACTATAGGCCTTCTGAACAGGCTCAGAGTCGCACAACGAGCTATGGAGAGGGCTATGCTCGGGGTTTCTCTACATGATCGAATCAGAAATGAGGAGATCCGTAGAAGAACGAAAGTCACCGACATAGCCCAGCGGATTAGCAAGTTGAAGTGGCAGTGGGCAGGGCATATAGTTCGAAGAACCGATGGCCGTTGGGGCCGAAAGGTTCTCGAATGGAGACCACGGACTGGCAAGCGCAGCATAGGACGGCCACCGACTAGGTGGACAGACGACCTGACTAAGATCGCAGGCAAGGGCTGGATGCGGGCCGCTTCCAACCGGTCCTTGTGGAAATCAATGGGGGAGGCCTTTGTCCAGCAGTGGACGTCCTATGGCTGAGATGATGATGATGATGATGATGATGATGACCGATCCTTCCTTTTGAAGTTTTACTCATAGTGATATATTTTTATGATAAAAAATGACCAAACCAGCAAGTTATTATCTAGCTAATGTTATATTCAGAAGTAATATGTTGTGAAGAAAACAAGCATATTTTTGGATGTCCCAACACCTAATAATATGCTTGTTTTCTTCATACACACATTATACATTACATTCTACGAAAACATTTTAATGGTCAATATATATTTATATTTCATTAAATTAGTTATACAACACTGTATGTTTTCCGAAGAAAATAAAATAAAATAATCTGCGGGCCTGGACAAGATGCATCTATTATTGCTCTAAGCGCTAACGATGAATATTCGTTCTCGTCGCTCACGTGATATATCGCTTTGAGATGTCAATTTCATATTTTTTAAAATGTATTCTCTAGCGTTAACGCTTGTAGAATGTTACTTTGTGTAGGCCTACTACACAACCTACAGCTACTCCGATAGCGCTAGATTATTATTGGGCCATAAAGTTACAAAATTCTAAAGTTGCTGGTTTTTTACTTCTCGGTACTTCTTTTACTTGCGTTTCGAGGAAATGTAATATTAGTAGCAGATTTTTTATATTCAAACCAACTCATTGATGAGTTTGACACATTCGATTTAAAAATAAATATCTTTCTCGACTTTTCAATCTTCTTTTTTTATAATATCATTGGGTTTCAGCGTGTCGATGTAGTCCATAGCTCTAGATTTGAAGTTTTTAAAATTTCTAAGGCTTTTAATGTTTTGCATACATTTTTTTTGCCATATCTGCATAATTTTCTGGCATATAAGTCTCCGGCAGTAAAGTCTTTGAATTTTACTTCCTGGGTAATAACGAAGTAGTAACAGATCTGAATATGCCGTTTCTATCATCTCTATCCATGGGAATACTGATATTTATCTGGTACCTTAAATAACACCTAGTGTTTAAAAAAAACATAGTGAGATAATTATGTGCAGCACCGACGTAGAGTCGTTAGTTTAAGGTTTTTTATCGGATACACTTCGGGAAGTGTGCTCTGGAGTTACATAACTTGGTTCCTCCTTCCCCGTTCCATCAAATAACGACCAGACGGATTGCAATGCGACAGACATCCATATATGGTAGACGTTCCAACCTGTCGCACGAAACGTTTTGCTTCCACATTCGTAGTGCGTACAGCTATAGTATAACAAGTGCCTAAGTCTGTGTTTCCACATGGATACAATCTGAGCATCTTCAAGTCACGACTGAACAGGTACCGTCTAGGCAGGCGTGATTCATCATAGACCGCATCATCACTTAACATCATGTGAGATAGAGGTCAAACGCATGCCTATTAAAAAAAATGGGTCTTGGGATTCAGATCACTCATATAACTTGTGTGTAAAGTTTTTTGTGTCAAATTCATCCAGTGTTGGTTTAAATGTATATATTCAGTCACTAGTCCTTGAATTTGTCAAAACGCATGTAACAGAAGTGATACTCTTCTCCTTGTCACAACATATTTTTCTCTTCCATTCCCTTCTATCATTAGTTATCTCAGTGCTTACACCTTTCATAAAAATATCATTCTTCACACAATCCATCCATGCCTTTGTCGGCCTTCATTTACCTCTATAAGTCCCCACTTAGTCTAAAATACAATTTATTTTTTATGAAAATCGCACCACTTTGACTCGTTTTTTCAAGAGAAAGATGAAGTAACTTCAATAAAAATGCTAATTATTTCAATACATACGTATATATATATATATATATGTGGTATATGTACTGTCATAATATATATATATAGATATTATGACAGTACATATACCACAGTAAAATTTGAGCAATTAGTATTAGTAAGTCATAATTCATTTATGACCGTTCATAATTTCCGATAAGTCACAAAAGCAGCTCCCAAAGGAAGTGACTCTTGAAATGGAAACGTTATTAACACATGGAATCTATGTGTCCATAAGGATACAATTTGGAAGGGTTTGAACGACGGTATTGATGGGTGAGGTGGCTGTAACCTATATTTATTACGAGCAATCGCAATCGCTCATAAGGCTCAGCAAAAATGTAAAAATATTTCGTAACCTTTTTGCACTATGAAGTGTTGCAATATATACCTATAATAAATTTTAGACGTATATACTAGAATACTTAACTTTTATTATTACAATAAAATATAGAGAAAGCAGTTACCATTTATTCCATAAAAAAATAAAAAAACATGAGATAGATTTATTTTTATTTCGGACAACACAGTGGCGTAATATCAAACAAGCGATAATGATAAAAGAAATATATAAATATTCCCACGCTGCCTCGGCAGAAAAACAGCTTTTACGATTTGAAGGAAAGTTTGTTCATCTATAATGGTTTATAAATGTATGTATGGTACCTGCTGTATGTACATAGACTGATAAACTTTGTCTTGGAAAAGTCTGAGCCAAGCTTGGTTTTTCGGTTCAGGCCGAGGTGTTGCCAGACTTAATTATCTATGTATGTTAAATATATATTAGAATACATTATTTTTATTTAAATTGCAAGGTATATAAATTTAAGGTTGTATTTTTATTCTTTTTATTTAAGCTTTCAACCCTCATAAACTGTCTCGTTTGGTGAAGTCATAAGATATAGAAGATATGAAATTGTGTTAAGGATATTTTTTTTGCGTTTGCCTCGTTGATCTATGTCTAGACACCTACGCGAGATGTAGTAGTGTCTTTTTATTACTTACTACTTATATAGACCAGACTTATAACATTGACATTAAGTGAGATAATGGTCAAACCCTATCTTTATCATCATCATCAGCATCTCAACCATAGGAAGTGCACTGCTGGACATATGCCTCCCCCATTGATTTCCACAAGGACCTGTTGGAAGCGGCCCGCATACAGCCCTTGCCTATCTTTATAGGCATATTCTTATGCAAAAAAAGATTTTTCGATTTTGGTATTGAACATTTAAGTAAAGTTCATCTCAGAAACAATAGTGGTCATGTCATATGCTGACATCATACTGACATTTTATTGGTAACGTTGCATAGCAATAATATAAAAAAAATATCATAGAAGACAAGAACAAATATATAAAAAGAATATCTATGAAATGATTGCACTTCCCTGTAGCATATTTTTCTACTACTACACCCTTGTCCAATAAAGTCTCAAACCGGGACACGCTGCTAGAAACTCCGCCACAGAAATGAAAGAAAAATTAAACTTGGTAGACTGCTGTGCTATGTTTTATTGCGAATTACTCACATATTTGTGGTGGAACTCTCCCACATTTTGTACATCGCTGGGAAAAATAATTATACGAAATTACATGAAATATGTTCCATTCTTATAAAGAATCTGTTTTTAACACAGACACGATATAAATCCTAATTACCAGGGTGGATTATACTGCGACATTCATTCTGCATTTTGGGTCGAACTTTTACCAGAGCGTATGTGAAAACGAAATTAATTTGACACACGTCTTATCGCATCATCTGACGCGAAGATTAATGGATCATAGTTACGCAGAAAGAATAACTTTATGTTACAGGTAATATTCCAATCTTATGCGTTAATACGAAAGCATTAGTATCCAGCTAATCGTAATTACAGCGTTACCTAACCAATCTTGATATTAATCTGTTCAATTAACGGAATTGTTCCCTAAAGCTTAAGCTTAGTTTAGGAAAAACCTGTTTAATAGGCCAGCTTAAACCTCTGGTTTGAATATAAATGTATCTTTTATGGTAATACGCAAATGTAATTAGCCAGGTGGAACAATTAAATGTCACAAATATAGGTACATTTAGCGTTTTACATTTGAAAACGCAGTCACAGATGACATCTTAGTTGAAATTTTGTTAGAAGCTATGCTATACTAATATTTATGTTTTTTTTTCCAGAAATCTTTTTTTCCGTGCAATGGAGGGGTTTTAATTGAGCCATTCTATATCTATACCACTACTAGCTTTTGCCTGCGACTTCGTCCGCGTGGAATAGTTACTTCGAGGTTGGATTGTTACCCGCCTTTTTGTAACATTTTTCATTTATGCTCCGCTCCTATTGGTTGTAGTAGCATGATGTTTTATAACCTTACATTTTTCGATTTCATCTAGTACATACTTAGTTCATGAGATTAGCGCGTTCAACCAAATAAACAAACAAACTCTTCAGCTTCATATATTCATTATTAGTTTAGATTTAGATTTATAAAGGATTTATGTATATATATAAAATCTTAAGGGCAGTGCCATAAAAACTAAAAATATAGAACAATCAATTCCAAGTTTTAATTTTCGCTATAGTTTTATATCTATAGAACATTGAATATTATTTTTCTATCCCCAATGCACCCCGGCTAAAATACATAATTTTACTATTAAGTGACCTATTTAAATACCAATTCTGAAAGTATTTAATTTCATAAACACAAAACTTTCAGTATAAACTTTCAACCCCAATGGCATCCCCCTTAATGCACCTCTAGCAAAAGTTTTAATGATATTTTTTTTGATACTTTTATGTTAACCATTAATGAATTACATACTTAAATAATAACTTTCAAGACTATAACTTCATAAATAAAGAACTTTCCATATAAATTTTCAACCTCTATTGCACACCCTTAATGCAGCTCTGGCGTATTTTTTCGAGAATTTCTATTTTTTATTTTGCATAACCCACACACAATTTACTTGCTAAAAGTTTAAAAACAAAGAAGCTCCATACAAACCCCATTGTACCCTATTTCCCCCCTTAGGGATAGAATTTTCAAATATTCGTTCTTAGTACACGTCTACGTCTAAATAAAGGATTTTAACAAGAACTTACACTCAATGGTATGTATTCAATTTATGTAGCGTGTGAATGCGCGTTATAAAGGATAAACTGACGAGACATATAAACGATAGTAGGCGTAATAGATTTGGTCTACCCGCGTCTGCTTCAGTGTCTGGGTTACTGTCAGATCACTCTACTAGCAATCTACATAACATATCAGTCGGTAGGAGGCTGAATAATATTAGCATTATTAACGACTTTATTTATTTTGTGAACATTCTCGTGTTTATTTTGTAGAAATGGAATGAACGAGAATATCGCTATAAGCTTGTGTGTGGTTATATTATCTACTGGGTAGATCCATCTCAAACTAACATCAATCAAGCTTACAAAATAAAATCTTTGTAATTATTATTGATAAAGTGTGTACTTTCTAAAATAGAAATATTATATTTCACGTTGATATAACCAACTTTTCTTGCGATTCTTCAAGGCAATTTATAGAACTATATTTAACGTTTTGTGTGGGAATTTAATCTATAGTGTTAACTGCCTGTATTCATCACAAAAAGTGAAGTTTTGACTTAATTTCATTTTTGAATTAATGTCCGACTTACGTTATACTACGTAGATCTAGGTTCGCGAGAGCGGCATAGGACGGCCTCCGTCAAGGTGGATAGATGATCTGACAAAGTTTGCAGGTATGGGCTGAATGCGGGCCGCTTCCAACCGGTCCTTGTGGAAATCAAAGCGAGGAGGCGTACATCCAACTGTGGACGTCCTATGGCTGCGATGAAGATGATGATATTAACTATGCACTTTCAGAGATAGCCTCGAAATTGCTCACCGATGGAGGCAATCAAGACGTCTTAAAAAGTTATTACTAACTAGATACATACAAAAATAGCTTATTTTATGACCAATAAAATAGAAGAACACATTACTAAAAGCCTTTACACATTTTTAGCAAGTAACATACTATTTTGCTACAATCACGTATTGGGAACACTTCAGGGTAGCAGAGCGGTGCAAAATCTCTGATTTGAAATTGGAATCGACTACAGAAATAGTTCGTGACAGAAACGATCCAATATTTAAGGAGACAGCGAGCCGACAGCTTTATTGGATAGTGGGATTTGAAAAGGAGCATATAAAAACCTCTAGCTTTTTGCTGTAATGCTTAAAAATAAATATTATACAATGAAACCTCGTGAGCTTTCGTTTTAGCTTGGGGAGGTAATGGAGGCACCTGCTTACAATTTGGGATACATTTTTGACTACCGATGTAGTTAGCTCATTTGCTTAAAGCTTTGTATAAGTCGGTAGGTAATGGTTTTGTTGAATGTATTATGTTTCTCCATATATTTTTATTAAAAACCTAAAACATGCTAATATGCTTATATATGAAATTAAAACGAAAAATATTTAATTATTACTGCAAAAGATATAAATGAAATATATTCATAGTTTTTCATTTAATTTAGCACCGTTGTAAATATGAAGGTTAAATATTATATTTCTTGAACTATTATTTGTCAAGAGTATTTAATACATTGATTTTAAACGTTCAAAGGTAAGGGACTGGATCCGTTTCCATCCGGTCCTTATGGAAATCAATTAGGTAGGACTTTGTCCAGCAGCGGACGTCCTATGGCTGAGATGATGATGATGATGATGATTTAATGTAAAATAGGTAAATCAATTTTATTGAGAAACTAGCTGATTCTCCCTTTTCACCCGCACGGATTACAGTTTTCCCATAACGGTACATTTTTCAGGATAAAAAGTAATATCGCAGCCATTCTTGAACCAAATGGTCACATACAATGGACACTTATTCCCTGGAAGTTAGGTCAGCCTTTAGTGTGGGACGCTACATGTGTTGACACTTTGGAGCCGTCAAATTTTCCAGAGACACATGTTAGGGCTGGCGCTGCTGCTTATTCGGCGGAGCAATTGAAGCGGTAAAAATGTACTAACCTAGGTAGTAGTTACATATTTGAACCGTTTGGGGTCGAGAGATTGGGCCCGTAGGGACCGGGAGCTCATCAGTTTTTCTAAAACTTATCAGAGCGTTTAATCGATGCGACGCGTGACCAAAATGCGGGCTCACACTTTCATAATTTTTTAAGCTTTCAGTACAATTTTTGTATCAGGTTCATATTCGGTATACGTAAATATGACCACATTTCGGAGTATCGTAAAAAGCTGGAGTGGTTACCCATTCGCCTTCGCCAGAATGCTCACATTCTTAACCTTCTTTACACTGTCCTCTTATTCCCACTACACCGCCTTATCTCAAAGAGCGTTTCCACTTCTTGCACGACACTCACTCTCTATCTTTACGTTCCTCCGATGATCTTCTACTTAGTACGCCTGTGCATACTTCTTAATTCTATGCAAAGTCTTTCACTGTTCAAGTAATACATCTTTGGAATTCCTTGCCTGTGGGCATACGACAAGCTAAGTCACTGTCAATTTTCAAAAACATGGTGAAAAATCATTTTGTATCATTAATTCTATAAATCCGATTCTTATATGAGCATTGTTTTTGTGACTATTTTCCCTATTTTTGCATATTTTTATGTTACTGTTTTTCATTTTCAAATTATAAAATATTTATTAGTTTATAGTACATATTAAAAATATTTATGTATTAGAATTTAGAAAAACCTTGCTATAGGTTTATCTAACTAGTCAAACAGATGCACTACACCTACCGTCTGCTCCTTACTCCGTTTCTGTCCATCCAAAGGTTGCCTGGAAGAAATCGCTACAAGCGATAAGGCCGCTCATTATCGTATCAAGTATTAAAATTTAAGTTTAGCTTTAAGTATGATATGTTATTTGTTTTTGGTACTGATAATAAAGAGCTTTTCTATTCTATCCTACAATAAAAAGTATTTAAAAACTTTAACGATTGAAAATTATTATGTGTAAGCTGTGTTCATATGTAAAGGACTTACATGATTAAGCTTTTCTAAGAAATACACCTGAAAACTAGCCTCTTGGCGGGTAATGCATAAATCCGCCACTGCTGATAGTGAACTTTATCATCACAGCAACAAGTGACAATGTCAAAACTTGTTCACTTATTGTGGCAAACTTCTGCGATTGATAAAGGTGAGTTGGAGACGAACTCCACGTAGCAATTTGCATGACCCCGCTTTATGTAGAAGCACCCCGAGAATTCCTGACATGTTAGATGTACTATATTCAAGAACTATTCCCAAAAACGCTTTTTAAATTAACAAGCGTTCACAAAGTATAGCATCAAGTATTATGTATTATTCATAATATCCATAGAACTGAAAAAAAGTTACGAGAAACGAGCTTCAAGCTCTCCAAGTCCGCGAAGGGCATCAAAACACGATACTTCACAGAATGGCCTGCGGTTGATTAAACATTTCGACAAAAAACAAATGTACCGAACAAAGTTTGTCTCATGAAAGCTTTCATCGTAAGTATTACAGTTATGAAAGTAGGAAAAAATTACAAAGTGTATCAATATCAAAGCAGCGATATGGAAATAATACATTTGGACGAGTTTTTGAGATAAACTAGAGTAAAGTTAGTTACTTAAATGTTCAAGTAATACAAATACAAATACAATAATAAATTAAATTAAAAAAAAAAGTAAGTAAGTAAGTATATTTGCTAGGTCTGAGAATAAGTCGTAAAATATTTTTCACTCTCCTACCCTCCAATCCCCAATTTTTTATCAAGATTCTAGTATTTTTCTTTGGACTAATATCCAAATAACTCAACCATCGGCGGTTGACGTGAAGTGATCGTGTCATTTTGACATTTCGATAATTTATATGGCAGAACAACGTTTGCCAGGTCAAGGGTTGTTAGCATATTTTATTTATTTAAAAAATATTTATCATAACTTATTTTGTTCATTAAACGCCAGTTGTTACATAGAATATAATGTTTTTAACTTTCGCAAATAGAATTCGACGAAGTTACATTGCTCGCGTGGTCACGAGAAGACCTACATACGAGTAGAATATCATAACGTGAGGTTAATTATCTAAATGTTGAATTGCTACAATGAATGTTCGTAGTAAAAGATGTTGCATGGCTTCAGTATATGTATCATATATGTACCTAAGTACATATATTAGTCCTTAAAAGGGTAAATGAGGCGAATCTGTCTGGCAATGAATACTCTATAGAAGACCATAGAAAACGTTTTATATTACAGGTGACCCTTACATTTAATAACACTTTAGGTATAATATATTATGCAATATTGAAAATGATACCTGGATCTTAATTTAGAATTCTACAAGCTACAAATTTTCAAACTGAGTTTCACACGACCATATAGCAGCTTTTCAACTTTGCCTTTCCCAGAATATTAAACTATTCATATGAAACGCTACTAGCAGAACTTGTATATTTGATTTATTGTTTCAATTAAGCTTAGCAACGTCTTTATTTATTTGGATAGGTGCTACGTGCGCTTAGTTGAAAATACCACTGCTGGTTTTCAATTATGCGCTATATTTTGCGGAGGACGAGGCCATTGGTCCGAATTCCCTAAAACCATTTCAGTCCTTATGAGGTTGTTCTAAAAAAAATATAGCCACAGAATAAATACAACCTCTTTATTCCTGAAACTATTTATAATTGACGGCTAATTTCAACAAACCATCGTGTGGAGGTGGTTTGTTGAAATTAGTTGAAAGTAGTGTTATTCCAGGGTCTTGGTTAGACCCATACCACATTTTATCGAAATCGGTGTAGTCGTATGAGCGTGAAGAAGTAACAAGCATACACACATACACACAAACTTTCACCTTTATATTATAAGTAGGGTTAGTAGGATGTAGAACTTTTGACAAAAGGCAGAAGACACTCAATATTTTCTATTTATTAAATGGTCAAACCTTAACCATACAGGAATTCCGGCCCTGCAAATACTTTTTGTGTATTTGACTTGATATTATACACAGACAATTATAATTATTAATTAACCATAACGGTCGAATTAACTTTTTGAATCCCTTTGTCTGAAACGTGTATACAAATATGGAGGAACAAAAGCCTGGCATGGTCCCGACGGATCATTTAAAGCGGTCAGCAGGAAACGGTTCAACCCAAGAAACCGTGAAACAGGAGTTTCCTTGTATTCAGACAACCTCATAAAACCGTAAAATTAAATTTTCTTTGGATAAACCGATGCGTAACAGCTTTTGCTAAAATACAATTATTAAACCTAAACCTCCTACTTTGTATGAAAAGAAACGTTAACAGATTGTTATTTCAGAAAGAATAATTGACTGTATTACACATATATTTTTTTCTATTATTTTTGACGGAGATTTAGCAACAGTATTGACGTGCCATACTCGAAAGTCAAAAGAGACCTATAAATAATAAAAAAAAAAACCTTTTTTATGCAATTGGTGGCGAATGACGGGCCGCCTGACGGTAAGCTAACACCGTCGCCTACGGATATCTGTAGCACTGGGGCATTACAGTATGTGGCCAATCCTTTTAGACACTGTTAACTCTCGGGTTACTCTCATGAGTCAATTGTATGTAGATGAGCCGTCAATGATTTTAAAAAAAAAGGTATTTTCTATTTGAATCTGAGTTCTGAGTCTGAAAAATGAGTTTAAATCAAATAGTCTGTACAAGCTGTCCAACATATAAAAATACAATACAATACAAAACACTTTATTGTACACACAGGGAAAAACAATACAAAAATACATCTTAAATCTAACAATACAGTACAAAGGGCGGACTTATCGCTGAAAGCGATCTCTTCCAGTCAACCTTGGTAAGGAGTCAAACAAAGTACATATAGTAAAAATATGTACATATAAAGAATAGGAATTGGGGTAGATTAGGGTTGTTGCTGACGTCTTCGTAGAGCTCTAGCTATCTTTTCTTCTAAGAAATGCAGAGCTCTATAGCAGCATAGAGCTTATGTTTAACATTGCACCTGTAGTATAAATCTTTGTTATAAAAATAACAATTGTTTATATCGTTTTCGAACGTGGTGTATGAATAGGTGGTGAGTTAGTCTGGCTTTCGTCTCTCGCTTAACTTGTAATGATAGCTGGTACACGTGGACGATAGATCTCTAACAATGAAGCTGCACTTTAAGAGGATTCTATACCAAACAATGTTCGTATTGCTATCTCAGCGTTCCTTTCAACCCCCTATGCAAAAAAATATCCTTACATTATGATATAGTTGTCCATAGAAGAGCTATATCATAATGTAATTTTTTACATTTATTTCGATGGCTTGTCTGTAAAGACATTCAAGTTTTTTTATGATTTTGTAATCTTTATATATCAGTATGAGATCAGATAAATATTTTATTATATTCCACTCATATTCATAGTGGTGTCCAGAGGACCCCTAGAAGGAGCCATGTTCAATTTATTTGACGAAATTTTAGAATCCAGTGCAAAAACCCTTTATAATATGAGTGACACGAGCAAACTATATATACTCTGTGATAAGCAAGACACGACCTACAAAGAACAGGTATTAGGATAATCGTATCAAATTGTCACTATAATAATAACTTATGCGGGCGGTAACTGTCCCCAGCGTACGTGGTTAGACGAACAATACGGACGTCGAGGCCCATTATTTGATTATGCGCCGTAACCCTCTTCACTTGAAACTGAGGCTACTCACCCTTACTAAAAAGTACTCACTTCGAGGAGCACTTCCTCCCCAGCATTCATCAATAAGATGCGTTCTTGAAAATTCAAATTAAAAATTAAAAATTGGTTTCTTTAATGACATATGACCTGTGGTATAGTCGTCTTAGTTAAAAAAATACCTTCTAAATAATTATAGTGTGATTACAGCAGATAACGTGGCTTAAGCAACTAATATCAACATTTTGAGCTGTTCTGTGTCTATAAATAATGAATGTGTGTGTGTAGGGTTTGGTTGCTGGCGCAGCTTTACCAAATAATCTGCCATGAGTATATAAAAATATATAACATTTTCCTTAGCCAGTGGGCTTAGATAACCGGCATCGCTTTTTCCCTAACCGCTAACGAAGAATATTCGATATGTATGTTTTTAAAAGGTTTTTTTTAAAGTTATCAAACGCAAGCTAAAAATGTACTCGTTGATCACGTGATATATCGCTTTGAAGTGTCAATCTTATACATTTTTCATGTTTTCTTTCGGCGTTGACGCTTGTAGAATGTTACTTTGTCTAGGGCTACCAGACATAGATAATATATTCGTCTATGCTATCAGACTTGCCTCATTCAATTGATTTACTTGTTTGAAATACGAGTAAGGATTTTTTTGTTTGATAGCCAGTTTGGCACATATTATAAGTATTACCTGGCTTTCTTCACGTTGATATTCAAAGACCTTTTTTATCTAGGTTTCGAACACATTTTCGTTCAGTAGGTTTTTAAAGATCTAGCCCATGACGTCACGCCCGTCGCGCTCCCGATCGCACGCCGCCGCTGCGCAATGAAAATCAGAATTATAAAGTTCTCTGTGATAAAAATAAATAAATAAACTGTATTGTGCCTCAGTCCTTCAATTCAACAGTAAAACCGATATCCATTACCAGAGATTATATAAAATGCTAATGCCAGATGTATTTGAAAATGATAATGTCTCAATCACACAGTTAGCATAGTTTAAGTCTTTTAACGGTGTTGACGATTTCTTGTTACTCATAACGATGTCGATATCCTTTATATATCCAGCTATATGTGTCCCGTATTTACATTACTATTAGTCCCGACTGTATTTTTTTTAACAATGCTTAAATTGGTAAGCCCTTTTGTATATTTTTTCGTCTAATATTAGGCTTGGTTCATAAATCTGAGAATATTGGATATTGTGTTGAAAAGAGTTATACGAATTTTTATTTTGGCATTAATATGATAAAAGTTATAATAATTTATATAAATAAATTATCCCATTTATATATACTAATAGCTGCTGTGCTTGAAATAAATGAAAAGTAAACTTTGCAAGAAAAGTATTTTAAGAAGCGTATTCCAAACCAGCTTTTATGCTCCGATTAGCCGTGAATTGCGATTGAAGAAGCATTTTTGTCAATGAAAATGTACACGTTCAATGAATATGTAGGTAGGTAGAATTTGTGTAAAACAGTCCAAAATAGTCAATGAGAACAGGAAAATAATTAGTAGAAATGCAAACCTTACTAATTTTTTTTTAAATATATATATAAATTTCCTTGGTATTTTAAACTCTCATTACAGCCTGTATCAATCCCGGTTTAAGAAAAACTTTTATTGTTTTTATCGGTAGCTCAAAAAATGATTCAGCTCTACAATCCGATTTTATGGGACCTGCGCCAAAATAATTGGAAACTTGGCATTGAAGTTGTGAAGGATATGTTCATACTTTAATGCGTCCCAGACTTTCCACGAGCAGGACAATAAAATATGACGTAAAATTCTACTTTATTCGACTTCAATAAGAGACGACAGACAAGATCACCAGAGTCACCAGTGTATATTTCAAGTTTACTTATCGGTATTTTAATTAAACTACTACAGATTGGTGCTACTACTACAGATTGGTGCTACTACTACAGATTGGTACTTTTTAACGCAACACTAGCGCTCGATTGGAATCGAGGTCGATGGAATTGAGTGTCAAGAGTAAGCCTGTCAAAACCGTAGTCCACGCGGGTGTAACTGCGGGGCTGGTATAAAATATAATTTGATATAATTATAGAAAAATAAATTATTTCCTTTGGCCGTCGTAATGTTATCATTCATGACATGTTAATCACTCAAACGACTCAAAGTTCTCAAAATTTATTTATAATAAATAACTTTTATCATATTAATGCCAAAATAAAAATTCGTATAACTCTTTTCAACACAATATCCAATATTCTCAGATTTATGAACCAAGCCTAATATTAGACGAAAAAATATACAAAAGGGCTTACCAATTTAAGCATTGTTAAAAAAAAATACAGTCGAGACTAATAGTAATGTAAATACGGGACACATATAGCTGGATATATAAAGGATATCGACATCGTTATGAGTAACAAGAAATCGTCAACACCGTTAAAAGACTTAAACTATGCTAACTGTGTGATTGAGACATTATCATTTTCAAATACATCTGGCATTAGCATTTTATATAATCTCTGGTAATGGATATCGGTTTTACTGTTGAATTGAAGGACTGAGGCACAATACAGTTTATTTATTTATTTTTATCACAGAGAACTTTATAATTCTGATTTTCATTGCGCAGCGGCGGCGTGCGATCGGGAGCGCGACGGGCGTGACGTCATGGGCTAGATCTTTAAAAACCTACTGAACGAAAATGTGTTCGAAACCTAGATAAAAAAGGTCTTTGAATATCAACGTGAAGAAAGCCAGGTAATACTTATAATATGTGCCAAACTGGCTATCAAACAAAAAAATCCTTACTCGTATTTCAAACAAGTAAATCAATTGAATGAGGCAAGTCTGATAGCATAGACGAATATATTATCTATGTCTGGTAGCCCTAGACAAAGTAACATTCTACAAGCGTCAACGCCGAAAGGAAACATGAAAAATGTATAAGATTGACACTTCAAAGCGATATATCACGTGATCAACGAGTACATTTTTAGCTTGCGTTTGATAACTTTAAAAAAAACCTTTTAAAAACATACATATCGAATATTCTTCGTTAGCGGTTAGGGAAAAAGCGATGCCGGTTATCTAAGCCCACTGGCTAAGGAAAATGTTATATATTTTTATATACTCATGGCAGATTATTTGGTAAAGCTGCGCCAGCAACCAAACCCTACACACACACACACACACATTCATTATTTATAGACACAGAACAGCTCAAAATGTTGATATTAGTTGCTTAAGCCACGTTATCTGCTGTAATCACACTATAATTATTTAGAAGGTATTTTTTTAACTAAGACGACTATACCACAGGTCATATGCCATTAAAGAAACCAATTTTTAATTTTTAATTTGAATTTTCAAGAACGCATCTTATTGATGAATGCTGGGGAGGAAGTGCTCCTCGAAGTGAGTACTTTTTAGTAAGGGTGAGTAGCCTCAGTTTCAAGTGAAGAGGGTTACGGCGCATAATCAAATAATGGCAAAATCAATAAATTTATATATATATTTAAAAAAAAATTAGTAAGGTTTGCATTTCTACTAATTATTTTCCTGTTCTCATTGACTATTTTGGACTGTTTTACACAAATTCTACCTACCTACATATTCATTGAACGTGTACATTTTCATTGACAAAAATGCTTCTTCAATCGCAATTCACGGCTAATCGGAGCATAAAAGCTGGTTTGGAATACGCTTCTTAAAATACTTTTCTTGCAAAGTTTACTTTTCATTTATTTCAAGCACAGCAGCTATTAGTATATATAAATGGGATAATTTATTTATATAAATTATCCCATTTATATATGATTGTTACGTATGATATTTTCTGCTTGGAAATAAACGTTTTTATAATACGCTCAGATTATATATAAAAATTAAATACTTTGTCAACGTTTTGTCGAGTACCGAATTTTCTTTTATTTACCGTGAGCAAAAAATAAATACGTTATTTATATTTGTTGTGAACTCATCATGCATATTTTATGTCTACTCAACATGTCATCTTATCTTTTTCCTGGCACCCACTGAGATAGAAATGCCAATTTTTGTGATGCTTCAGAATTTCCGTAGATATACTTGCTGCGTCTGAATAATCAGAGCAGATGACACGTAACCTATGTCGATTGGCGATGTGTGACGGAGTTGTAAAAGCTTTGAAGATGAGGCTCGAGTCGGTTAGAAATGAAATACAAAATTTCGAGAGGAAAATACAGTGGTAACAAGTGTATAGTAGTATTCTTTTGTGAACTATCATGGCACCGACTTTAACAAGGTTATTTCACACTATTGAGTGTTGAAGTCGGTACCATTTTTTTTGTAACTAACATTGTATCGTGTTAATAAATAATTCGAGTAGATTCGATTTGAAATTAAACACTTCCAAAATAAAAAAACTAGTTCGAAATTACTTGCTAGATGGCGTAACAGTCAAGGAAATCGACCTGTCATTGTCAATTGAGAGAAGCAAGTTCTGTCATCTGTCTAAAATGTATCGTGTGTTGTGAACAAGTTTGAGTCAGAAATGCGTAGGTCACGTTCTAGAAGAATTATAAAAGGGTCCAAAAGAAAGCCGGATCGTCTAAAAGCGCGAAAACGTAACATATTCCAGGGTCACAATGGACCAGGCCGGTAGGAATGTCATGTCCAAAAAATATAAATATGATTGTGAACTATTGTCTCGAACTGCAGAGGTTAGTAGGTAAGGGCGGAAAAATTTGAATAGCCTCCTGGCGAGAAATTTGTAAATCTAATTGCATGCGACATTGTATGACGTCACGTGTCAATATGTTTAGTGCACTGAACAAACAACTCCACCTTTTTTTTTCCGAGCATTGCATTAGTTTCGGGATTCGCACTAGTCAGCTAATACATTTCTTATAAGTACTGTTTTGTTTTGCAAAGATCTTTATTAAAACATGAAACACTAATACACAATAATTACATGACACAGTCAAGTACTTATATAAATAACAAAGACATGGCTCGGCAGGCTAACAGCGCCTTTATTAAGCCTTTTAATAAAAGAAATATTTTATGTAACTTTACAATCGTTTTAAATCGTGAAGGTTATTATTACTATACTTAATAGATTATCTTGTTTATCTTAATTATGTTTACTTTGTACAGTGCACATTTATTGCAATACACAAAATTAACACTTCTAAGAACATTTAAGAACTTATAAGTACTGAGTAACGCATAAGTAACTCTTTTGATTCCTGTGACCTAAAGTTTAAGATTAATAGCAATACGTACTATTATCATATGAATTCAGACCATCGACCTTAGGAAATCCTTATGTCGATGATTTAAACTTCATTTTATGTTACTTATCACTTATTATTAGTGATTAAACGAACTTACCTGTAAGTGAAGTTCTATCATAATTATACGAGTGCTTCGTCCGAAGAGATTAGTAACCTGAAATCTTTATACATTGTAGTAACGCCTACGTGACACCACTCTTTGCACTAAGTTGAGAGTTTTTTTTTTTTTTTTTTTTGGTTTTGGAGGGTACTTTCTTCTCCTTGCTCTTTCCCGTCGCTCATAGCGTCATTAATTTAGAGTCTGCACTATGTTATTAGGTACAGTGTTAATAATTTCCTAAACCATTTTAGGGATGGATAGTTACATAGGGCGGGCGGGTGTTAGGTACTAATCTCTTCGGACGAAGCACTCGTATAATTATGATAGAACTTCACTTACAGGTAAGTTCGTTTAATCACTAATTATACTTCGTGCTTCGTCCTCGAGATTAGTAACCTGAAATCTTTATACATTGTAGACTTTGAGAGATAGCGTGTTTAGGAAATCGTTAACGCTGCCTGTTATGTAACAAAACATGTGAAAAAACACAAGTTTTGTTTTCCGACTTACAAATTTATAAATCACAATTGATGTGTATACAATTTGTTACATTTAAATTTCATAGTGATATTGTTATAGACTTAAATAATTTCCTAATAGACAATTATTCTATTCAATCTGGATTGATAATCGCTTTTGCTAAGTCTGCTTCGACAAAGCTGAGAATAGTTCTATTAAGAAACTGGGAAAACGTGCTGGAGCTTGGGCTCCGGCCGGCTGTGTTTGGGATCTGCGATATCACTACTTCAAAAACAATGTCGATAAATTTAAGCAACAAACTACTTGATATAAATAATGGGTATTAGTCATGTTATTCCTGGAAGACAAACTGAGAGCCAGCAGTTGCTGATGATAAAAGGCACCGTTTACGGTACGCAATTAACCGGTTAAGACTTTCGGAATTGTTTTACGATTGTATACCGAATTTCTAAAGGAATAGCTCTTGTATATCACTATCGAAAGAGACGTGAAGAGGTCCAGGTGACATGTCATCATGTCATCCGGATGTGATCGACAACCGATTGCGATTTCAGTTCTGTACTCGTACAATTCGTAAAAATATGACGAATTTGACGATCGTCAAATTTAGCGAAACGAGTTTTGTACTTGCACTGCTGGTTGCTGTTGACCGTCGGCGCGTGAGCTCGAGACGTAGCCGCGCGTCGCAGAGAATGTTGTATACCTTTAGGTAGAATACCTAAGAACTGATACCTGATCCAGCGGCTTATCGTATGGGTAGTCACTCACTATATAAGCTATTACAATAAGCCTTAATAAAACTAACAAACAATTCGATACTTTTCCATAAAGGTGTTGTTGTATCTATGTACAAGATTAGTGCCTAAGCATGACGCTTGTGGTTTTTCTTTAAAAAAACGGGATTTATAGTAGATGTTAAATGTTTCCTACTTTCGATGAAATTTCAATTTTATTCATAATTTTAGTTAAAAAGTTCATATTGTAGATTTTTATTTTATAGAGTCTGAACTCTATTTATTGTGATAAGAATAATTAGGTTAGCAATATATATATATATATACATATATTTTACACGAGTCCTAAAAAGGTAAGTACATTTGTTTGGGTTCCACTGGGCAGTCTAATACTTTTCCAGGATTCCATGTCATATCACATTCGGGTGCAGGAGGTATTAGTCGGATGAGGCTTTTTAAAGAACCTTTGGATTCTATGATTATCTGACATATACTGTCCTAAGATAGCGCAGCCCTATAACTGTTAAAAAAGCCATATTGACAACCACCGTTATACATTTTCGTTAGGAAATCAATAACTCATTTACTAGAGGTTACGTAAATTTGTATGTTATTATCTTTGTAATAGGTGTGTCATTTTCTAATTTAAGGCCTGTACTGCCTAAATGATTTCGCTGACAACAGAGCTAGCCTAATATCCGAAGATTCTGGCGCCGCCCGTCGGAGTAGCGCGCCCCGGACAATATCCCTGTAACTAGGGTCAGATTGGCCTAGATGTTCCAGCAGTTGAAATGAAAATATAATTGCTTATATATTGAAGATTAAAAAATAAATAATCGGGTACCAAGCTTGTGAGGCCACAATTGAACAATAATGATACCTGTTGCTTTATTGGAGATATATATATATAGTTGTTGATCAGATTTTAAGCAGTATGGCGCAGGGGGAACGCGTAGAAATAATAACTATCTGATCGAAGGATCGTGAATGCATTTATTTCAAATGCTTCTGGATCTCTGAATCATGATGTATTGTTTACTATTTGACATTATTTTATTGCATTTTTATAATACTATACGCGCAAATAAATTAACCGTGGGAGGTCCGAATCTACTGACTATAGTCTTAAATGCTGAACTACTTTGTTCACATTCTTAATCGGGGTGGGATTTTCTAGATTCCGCATCCGCTACGATGTTTTCTTTCGATGATAACAAGATGCTAATACAAATACTCTTTTTGATTCGCACTATGGCCAAATGTTATTAGCGATGCGCGTTAGGCGAGAGAATTGAATGCTGGCCATTCGGTTTATAGGAATATGAAATGGCAGTAGCATCGTCGTCGCGAAGTAAAATTTCACAGGTTGGCTGTTTTGTAAAAAATGTGATTGAGAAATAAACTACTAATACTTTAAGTTGATTAATGTGAAGTTTGCACTTTCGTTGCGACCAGGGGCCGCTAGCGGTTTGACCGCCACACGCAGCCACCCCCTGTCGTTGAGGCGTCAGAAAGTATTTCAAAGGAGTAGTTATTGTCTCGAATGCTATGGCCAAAAGTAATTACGGCCTAACAGTTGCCGATGACACCACAGAAGCTCGCAGTCTACAGAACGAGAGGGCGGGACAAACACTGGCACGTGTTGATTCAAAATATTACAAATATGTAATGCATGTACTTTAGAGATGACCTAGGGGCTGAAAAAATATATTACCAATCACATTTTCGACCCCTCAACTTCCCTTCTTTAGATGTAGGTAATGACTCAGATCAAGCGCATCCGTTGTTACGGCGAGAATCCTTGACAAAGGAAAATTATGGTAGGTAATCTAAAGTATTTCCTAGCTAATAAATTAACAAATGAACTCAAACCCTGTTCAATCAGAACCAATCTTTATGAACTGTTCTCGTATCTGGTCTTTTTATTTTTATTATTATAATATTAATTAAGCTTTCAATAAAATAAGCTGAAAAGACTAAAAATTGTCTTTTTAGAAAATGGTAAAAAAGTTATAATGGCGCGGAGCCACCATTTAAAGTAGAAATAATACAACCTGCCGTATTTGACAGCCGGACATGCAGATGATGAGTAATCGTATCAACTGTCCGAGTTTCCTGACTTTGGAGCTAGTCTTTTTAGAAAACCATTCTATTCTTGTTATTTCTTTTCTACATGAATTCGTTTTTCATTTGGCAAACCTATTATAATAGAACGGGTGACCCTTGTGAGGTCTAAAAACTTGCATGAAGTGGAGGGAATCATATCGCTCTTTTTCGGATTTATTATTAGGTATATTATAATGTAATGTGTTTGTAAATTGTATTTTATAACCTTCAATGCAGTGTAGAATCAGTGATTCTTCATATCAGGGACCATTGTTAACGAAAGGGAGACAGACAATTGTTATGCGTACATTACCGTGTCTACTGGCGGCCAGTCGGTTTTGGCGGAGAAGACGAGCACCGCGAGTAGTTCGCGGCGCACCGCGCTGGAGGCGCAGGCTCGCGGCTCTGCAGCGCCGCGGGCGCGCGGGTGGTCCCGGCACGGGCGTCCTGCACGCCCAGGCCTCGTTCTTCTAGTTTAAATATTCGCCAGCTTGGGTTCTACTGATTAGCGGCCCCGCCGCTGGAGTTTTTTGAACGATTTTCCCGGTAGCGGGTGCGACCCCGGCACTGGGCGCAGACGTCGACCGCTGTGGCGGTCGCGGACTCATACCCACGACGTTCAAATGGTGAACTCACATTTGTGGGTTCCCAGCTCATGCCGCTGCTGAGGCAGCCGCTGATGTAGTAATGGCCTTCGTCTAAGACGTACATCATAAATTCCAAATCATCCCCGCTAGGCGCTTCCTCCTCGGTAGGCGCACTTAGATTATTTCTGCCTTTATGGCGTCGAAATTTGTTAGTGATATACTAGCTCGAGGGTAGATGTGAAGTTCGACAGCGTAAATTGATAAATTACGCATACAGCTCGGTTCATGTACTGTTATCCTCCGATAGTCATCATAAAATGCGAAAGATATTATTAGGTAAGGCAACATTCCCACAGAATTACGCGCAAACCAAGTAGTTTATGTACCGAGTGAATCAGTAAGATGTATCCCACAGGAGTACACGCAAACTGATTATATGGCATGTGGTGAGACAGTCCCAAGTACAGCTCGAGTCACATTAATAGCATCTACGTACTATCCGGTACGATAAAATTCCCACAGAATTACACGCAAACCAACTAGTTTATGTACCGAGTGAATCAGTAAGATGTATCCCACAGGAGTACACGCAAACTGATTATATGGCATGTGGTGAGACAGTCCCAAGTACAGCTCGAGTCACATTAATAGCATCTACGTACTATCCGGTACGGTAAAATTCCCACAGAATTACACGCAAAGCAACTAGTTTATGTACCGAGTGAATCAGTAAGATGTATCCCACAGGAGTACACGCAAACTGATTATATGGTATGTGGTGAGGCAGTCCCAAGTACAGCTCGAGTCACATTAATAGCATCTACGTACTATCCGGTACGATAAAATCCATTCCAATTTAGGACTCATTGATATGTTCCAATGTATAATATATTATATAATATATTAATAATTATAATCGTCTTTAGATATTTATGTATTTCGATAAAATACTTTTTTACTGTTAGTTGTAATTTAAGCTTTTACTTATAGTCTACATTTATATAATTTTGACATGTAAACAAATTTTACCCAATAAATAACTATGAACTATGATTATATGGCATGTGGTGAGACAGTCCCAAGTACAGCTCGAGTCACATTAATAGCGTCTACGTACTATCCAGTAAGATATAATTCCCATAGAATTACACGCAAACCGGGTTTATGTAGACAAAGTAGGTAGGTACTAGGAACATTACACGAATACTGATTACTTGAGTCTTAAAATGCTAATTACCTGGCGAGATTGGTGAAGAAGGAGATGCTTCTTGCGATGGGAAGACGACGAATACTCGATGATTCGACGAGTTTTTGATAATCATCACTTGTTAGCTTCTGTTCCAGTTCCTTGAATTATTATTATTATTATTTATTTATTTTTTTTTCGCGATATCATATTCTATTTCGCGTTTCCTTGTCGTAATTTTTAACTAGGGGCGGTTAACACTTCGAAAAAATCAAACCGGCACTGAGTTTAAAATATAGTGTTGAGTGGTGGAGCACTAAAAAGCGAATGACGCTATGAGCGACGGGAAAGAGCAAGGAGAAGAAAGTACCCTCCAAAACCAAAAAAAAAAAAAAAAAAAACTCTCAACTTAGTGCAAAGAGTGGTGTCACGTAGGCGTTACTACAATGTATAAAGATTTCAGGTTACTAATCTCGAGGACGAAGCACGAAGTATAATGGTAAAATAACATAACGATTCTTTATAAAATCATCTTCGTTAGACTACATAATGTGCCAATGCAAGTAATTAAATAGCCAATCACACAGAGTCGACGCTGAGGGAAAACAATTTTTAAAGACGTACCGACCTATTTTTCAACGTTGATTGCTTATGGTTACTTGGCAAGTTAATTTAACTTGTTCTTTCTAGGGATTCAACCAATCTTATAAAGAAAAAGAAAACCCTTCCGGCCTGTTTAAAAAATATTAAATTTTTGAGAGCAGGGTGCCCGGTCCATGTATTTTTAGTCCGTAGGAAGGTATTGCCGGTTACGGTTTCTGTTCGCGTTATTCGCCCTTGCGCAGTGGTATTTTGTTATAATTACTGTCTGGACTAAACGGGTACCTACGCTACGGTATTTGTACAATTTTTTTTTTTTGTTCGAAAGTTATCTCTAATGAAGCGTTTAACGTCATGGTAACGAGAGTTGATGAATATAATGTTGACTTTCTATCTAGATATTGATTACTCATACATTTTAGTTACTAATGTCATTGCTTATTGGCATTGTTCGGTAAAAAACTAAATAAATAATGACTAGAGTTTTGAAACCTTTAAATATGTCTTCTTAGGTCGTCGATTTTCATATTTGTTAATATAGGCATATAGGCGTCTGCTTGGCTGATTGAGAACGAATAAACGCCTCAGAGTACTCTGGGAGTACCCAGACACTCCTTAAGTATTACTTATTTTCTCTAGTTGTTTCTGCATAGTAGAACTGTTTTATTATATTGAACTGGATGAAGGGTAGTCTAGTTGAAATAAAAGGTAAGGTATAGCGTTTATAAGATTGGTAGAAAACAGAATAATATTATGACAAAGAAACTAGCGCGTTGTAGAAAAACGATAATTTTAAATGCAATTTTTGTGATAGGTACTATCGTAGTTATATTTTTAAACAAACATTATTATGCCAAGTTCAATTTCCAAAAGGTCCCATAAAGCATACAACGATATTTTTTATTTCAAAAAAACTACAAAGTAAGACTTCACATTGAGACTTTAAAACAATATCGAATGTGGTACATACCTTAACCAAAATATGTAGTTGCACCTGAGAACAAAGAAGCACACCGCACTGGGAACGAAAAATGACCGATACATGACTGTTTTAAAGATTCGTGCGTAACATGTTTCCATCCAAAAGATAAAACCCTAATTTGAGTACTTTTTTTTTTGTTTGGCGGCTTGTATACATATATTTAAAAAAAATGCCTTTCTGCTGGTGTCTATGATAAATTTATTCATTTTGACACTTGACACTGCAAAAACGTCGCTGGTTTCGTATAACGTACTTCTAAAATTTTAGATTTTCTGATTTTATTGGTTGGTAATCTGAAATGATTAATATGTAAAAATAATTGTCAAAATCACATAGGTATATTATGTAAGTTTCAGCGGATGTTACTTTTTAGCAAATCATACATAAATACTTTATTAGGATTACGCAGTTTTTATACTATTAAACCGTCGTATTCGGTGAGCGTTGGGGCAATTTGAAATCATACTGGTTTCATGGTTTTGTTTATTTTTGTATGTTTAAGCGCGTGTGATTAGCTGGGCATGGTTTTGACGGCTTCACTAGAATGTTTGTTATAGTTTGACTCTCTTATTATCTTGATTAGAGACAAGTACCTACTTTGTTACTTCCTATTAGATGTACTCATGTGAAATGTCGGTTCAAAGCGAACGATATTTCAAACTAGATCTACATACAACTGTGTATATTAGGCCATCATGTAGATAGGCAAATACTCACACACACACACACACACACACACACACACACACACACACACACACACACACACACACACACACACACACACACACACACACACACACCACATACTCTCAAACACACCAATGGGAAGAGTATGCTCATGCATGCAACTAGTATTCTTCTAGTGTTAATGAGTTTATTATTAAATGGATACAAACGGCTATCAATGCCTCAACGCTCAGGGAAGAGCGCTGTATGCTGAAGCACGGGTGTTAAGCCTAGTTCAGCAGCAGATACTCTTGAATAAATTTGTGCATCTAAAATAGCCGTAATTAATATCGTAAATATTGTAAACCTTTTTGTTGAATAAAGATATTATTATTATTATTATTACAACTGGAGTTATTTAAAGTGTGCTATATATATCATATGATATATGTAAAACTATGTATATTTTTATTTCTTTATGTTTATTTATCAACTTATACTAATATTATATAGAAGTAAAATTTGTAAATTCATGAGATTGTTTGAAGGAAGTCATATATTATTTAAGTAATATAGGCATTCCCTGGGTTCGAAACATGGCTGAGGTAAATATTTGTGCGATGAATGTAGGTGTTCCCCGGGCTTGGATGTTTGTTCTGTCATTTTAATAAATAAATAAAAAAAAAAAAAAAAAATGCCTGTAACACAGGGAATCGTAGTGCAGGTTTGAGTGTGAAATAAAAAAGGAATAAAAAACATATATAAAAATAAACTTTGAAAGAAAAACCACCCAGTGTAGAGCTTTACTATTCATGAGTCACATACGCTATTTAATTATTGTGTTCACATATATAATTTCGGAGAAAAACTTCAAGATGCTTATATTTATCGGTGTGCGCTGGTTAATCGGTTTGAAGTGGGTGAGAATAATGTTAAATAAACATATTTTTCTCCATTAGTTCTACACAAAATAAGAGTCCCTACAAATGTTTCTTTTAAAATTAATATAATTTGACGGCCAGCAAAATGGGCACGGCCAGCAGTCGTGTATAAAGCTCAGGGTAAAATAGGCTTCCACTAAAAATCCTGTCAAAAAATATATAGAATATGAAATATTTTTATTTGAAAACTTACAGAACATATCACAATACAACGAAACACAATATAAAAAACAAAATCATATACATTTTAGAGACTATTTAATTGGTACGTATGTACTATAAAAGGCATATGCCTTAATGTATGACAGTGATTTGTTTACGTAGGGTCCGTTGCCATCCAAACTAGTGATGTAACTGTATTTCACATGTCAAAGCCTCCGATATTGTGGAAACTTGGATGGTACATAATCGTTTCGATATAAGGTTTCAAGGGGATATAAAAACTATTAAAGTATGACTTGAAAGAGTCCCTATAGTACCCCCGGTTGTATGAATCAAAATACTTTATCAGTAAGTCGAATATAAAGTTAAACATAGTACTTATAAGTAGTACTTCATTTCTCTCCAGACCTAACTCTAAGGTAAAAGGGGACCAAGCCGCAGCGGGCACAACCTAGTAAACATCATAAGAATGTTGACATACCCTAGAAGTTAATATAAATTCAGAGACGTGGATAACAAAGATGCCGAGAAACGCGTATACCCCTAAGACCCAGCCGGAGTCCTTGTCAAAACAAAAACTAATATTTTTATTCTTTTTAGGAATATCTTCATCCTCCATCCTCCGAGGTACAATGGCCAATAAGAAATATAATTATTCAATAATATAAAATAAAAATATATAAATAAAATATATAAATTAAGGCCTCCGTTTTCTGGCCATCTATGGACTAACGGTGTCGGTTGACACACCTGGGAAGCAAACCTTTCAGTTAGTAGAGTCTCACTAATTCTAGACACTAGATATTAAAAGCTAAGGGGTACCGGATTATTGAATTGTATAGAAAAAAAGCATAGATTTTTATTTTAAGAAGATAAAGAAAACAACAGATAAAAACCGCTTCACCAATTTTGAAGGAATTTAAATAGGACCACCTCGGAAGTATACTCTATCATACAAAAAAATAATCATCAAAATCGGTTCATAAACCTTGAAGTTAGCCGCGAATACACATAAAAAAAAATATACGGTCGAATTGAGTAACCTCCTTTTTTGAAGTCGGTTTAAAAGGAGAGTTAACAGAGTCTTAAAAAGGATTGGCAACGTATCGTAATGCCCCCAGTATTACAGATATCCAGAGGCGACGGTGATCGCTTACTATCAGGCGGCCCGTCTACTTGTTTGCCAGCTATTTCATACAAAAAATCTTTATAATTAAATAAGTGGGCATGCATATATAAATGTAATTATACTTCGTGCTTCGTCCTCGAGATTAGTAACCTGAAATCTTTATACATTGTAGTAACGCCTACGTGACACCACTCTTTGCACTAAGTTGAGAGTTTTTTTTTTTTTTTTTTTTGGTTTTGGAGGGTACTTTCTTCTCCTTGCTCTTTCCCGTCGCTCATAGCGTCATTCGCTTTTTAGTGCTCCACCACTCAACACTATATTTTAAACTCAGTGCCGGTTTGATTTTTTCGAAGTGTTAACCGCCCCTAGTTAAAAATTACGACAAGGAAACGCGAAATAGAATATGATATCGCGAAAAAAAAATAAAAAATAAATAAATAATAATAATAATAATTCAAGGAACTGGAACAGAAGCTAACAAGTGATGATTATCAAAAACTCGTCGAATCATCGAGTATTCGTCGTCTTCCCATCGCAAGAAGCATCTCCTTCTTCACCAATCTCGCCAGGTAATTAGCATTTTAAGACTCAAGTAATCAGTATTCGTGTAATGTTCCTAGTACCTACCTACTTTGTCTACATAAACCCGGTTTGCGTGTAATTCTATGGGAATTATATCTTACTGGATAGTACGTAGACGCTATTAATGTGACTCGAGCTGTACTTGGGACTGTCTCACCACATGCCATATAATCATAGTTCATAGTTATTTATTGGGTAAAATTTGTTTACATGTCAAAATTATATAAATGTAGACTATAAGTAAAAGCTTAAATTACAACTAACAGTAAAAAAGTATTTTATCGAAATACATAAATATCTAAAGACGATTATAATTATTAATATATTATATAATATATTATACATTGGAACATATCAATGAGTCCTAAATTGGAATGGATTTTATCGTACCGGATAGTACGTAGATGCTATTAATGTGACTCGAGCTGTACTTGGGACTGCCTCACCACATACCATATAATCAGTTTGCGTGTACTCCTGTGGGATACATCTTACTGATTCACTCGGTACATAAACTAGTTGCTTTGCGTGTAATTCTGTGGGAATTTTACCGTACCGGATAGTACGTAGATGCTATTAATGTGACTCGAGCTGTACTTGGGACTGTCTCACCACATGCCATATAATCAGTTTGCGTGTACTCCTGTGGGATACATCTTACTGATTCACTCGGTACATAAACTAGTTGGTTTGCGTGTAATTCTGTGGGAATTTTATCGTACCGGATAGTACGTAGATGCTATTAATGTGACTCGAGCTGTACTTGGGACTGTCTCACCACATGCCATATAATCAGTTTGCGTGTACTCCTGTGGGATACATCTTACTGATTCACTCGGTACATAAACTACTTGGTTTGCGCGTAATTCTGTGGGAATGTTGCCTTACCTAATAATATCTTTCGCATTTTATGATGACTATCGGAGGATAACAGTACATGAACCGAGCTGTATGCGTAATTTATCAATTTACGCTGTCGAACTTCACATCTCCCTCGAGCTAGTATATCACTAACAAATTTCGACGCCATAAAGGCAGAAATAATCTAAGTGCGCCTACCGAGGAGGAAGCGCCTAGCGGGGATGATTTGGAATTTATGATGTACGTCTTAGACGAAGGCCATTACTACATCAGCGGCTGCCTCAGCAGCGGCATGAGCTGGGAACCCACAAATGTGAGTTCACCATTTGAACGTCGTGGGTATGAGTCCGCGACCGCCACAGCGGTCGACGTCTGCGCCCAGTGCCGGGGTCGCACCCGCTACCGGGAAAATCGTTCAAAAAACTCCAGCGGCGGGGCCGCTAATCAGTAGAACCCAAGCTGGCGAATATTTAAACTAGAAGAACGAGGCCTGGGCGTGCAGGACGCCCGTGCCGGGACCACCCGCGCGCCCGCGGCGCTGCAGAGCCGCGAGCCTGCGCCTCCAGCGCGGTGCGCCGCGAACTACTCGCGGTGCTCGTCTTCTCCGCCAAAACCGACTGGCCGCCAGTAGACACGGTAATGTACGCATAACAATTGTCTGTCTCCCTTTCGTTAACAATGGTCCCTGATATGAAGAATCACTGATTCTACACTGCATTGAAGGTTATAAAATACAATTTACAAACACATTACATTATAATATACCTAATAATAAATCCGAAAAAGAGCGATATGATTCCCTCCACTTCATGCAAGTTTTTAGACCTCACAAGGGTCACCCGTTCTATTATAATAGGTTTGCCAAATGAAAAACGAATTCATGTAGAAAAGAAATAACAAGAATAGAATGGTTTTCTAAAAAGACTAGCTCCAAAGTCAGGAAACTCGGACAGTTGATACGATTACTCATCATCTGCATGTCCGGCTGTCAAATACGGCAGGTTGCATTATTTCTACTTTAAATGGTGGCTCCGCGCCATTATAACTTTTTTACCATTTTCTAAAAAGACAATTTTTAGTCTTTTCAGCTTATTTTATTGAAAGCTTAATTAATATTATAATAATAAAAATAAAAAGACCAGATACGAGAACAGTTCATAAAGATTGGTTCTGATTGAACAGGGTTTGAGTTCATTTGTTAATTTATTAGCTAGGAAATACTTTAGATTACCTACCATAATTTTCCTTTGTCAAGGATTCTCGCCGTAACAACGGATGCGCTTGATCTGAGTCATTACCTACATCTAAAGAAGGGAAGTTGAGGGGTCGAAAATGTGATTGGTAATATATTTTTTCAGCCCCTAGGTCATCTCTAAAGTACATGCATTACATATTTGTAATATTTTGAATCAACACGTGCCAGTGTTTGTCCCGCCCTCTCGTTCTGTAGACTGCGAGCTTCTGTGGTGTCATCGGCAACTGTTAGGCCGTAATTACTTTTGGCCATAGCATTCGAGACAATAACTACTCCTTTGAAATACTTTCTGACGCCTCAACGACAGGGGGTGGCTGCGTGTGGCGGTCAAACCGCTAGCGGCCCCTGGTCGCAACGAAAGTGCAAACTTCACATTAATCAACTTAAAGTATTAGTAGTTTATTTCTCAATCACATTTTTTACAAAACAGCCAACCTGTGAAATTTTACTTCGCGACGACGATGCTACTGCCATTTCATATTCCTATAAACCGAATGGCCAGCATTCAATTCTCTCGCCTAACGCGCATCGCTAATAACATTTGGCCATAGTGCGAATCAAAAAGAGTATTTGTATTAGCATCTTGTTATCATCGAAAGAAAACATCGTAGCGGATGCGGAATCTAGAAAATCCCACCCCGATTAAGAATGTGAACAAAGTAGTTCAGCATTTAAGACTATAGTCAGTAGATTCGGACCTCCCACGGTTAATTTATTTGCGCGTATAGTATTATAAAAATGCAATAAAATAATGTCAAATAGTAAACAATACATCATGATTCAGAGATCCAGAAGCATTTGAAATAAATGCATTCACGATCCTTCGATCAGATAGTTATTATTTCTACGCGTTCCCCCTGCGCCATACTGCTTAAAATCTGATCAACAACTATATATATATATCTCCAATAAAGCAACAGGTATCATTATTGTTCAATTGTGGCCTCACAAGCTTGGTACCCGATTATTTATTTTTTAATCTTCAATATATAAGCAATTATATTTTCATTTCAACTGCTGGAACATCTAGGCCAATCTGACCCTAGTTACAGGGATATTGTCCGGGGCGCGCTACTCCGACGGGCGGCGCCAGAATCTTCGGATATTAGGCTAGCTCTGTTGTCAGCGAAATCATTTAGGCAGTACAGGCCTTAAATTAGAAAATGACACACCTATTACAAAGATAATAACATACAAATTTACGTAACCTCTAGTAAATGAGTTATTGATTTCCTAACGAAAATGTATAACGGTGGTTGTCAATATGGCTTTTTTAACAGTTATAGGGCTGCGCTATCTTAGGACAGTATATGTCAGATAATCATAGAATCCAAAGGTTCTTTAAAAAGCCTCATCCGACTAATACCTCCTGCACCCGAATGTGATATGACATGGAATCCTGGAAAAGTATTAGACTGCCCAGTGGAACCCAAACAAATGTACTTACCTTTTTAGGACTCGTGTAAAATATATGTATATATATATATATATTGCTAACCTAATTATTCTTATCACAATAAATAGAGTTCAGACTCTATAAAATAAAAATCTACAATATGAACTTTTTAACTAAAATTATGAATAAAATTGAAATTTCATCGAAAGTAGGAAACATTTAACATCTACTATAAATCCCGTTTTTTTAAAGAAAAACCACAAGCGTCATGCTTAGGCACTAATCTTGTACATAGATACAACAACACCTTTATGGAAAAGTATCGAATTGTTTGTTAGTTTTATTAAGGCTTATTGTAATAGCTTATATAGTGAGTGACTACCCATACGATAAGCCGCTGGATCAGGTATCAGTTCTTAGGTATTCTACCTAAAGGTATACAACATTCTCTGCGACGCGCGGCTACGTCTCGAGCTCACGCGCCGACGGTCAACAGCAACCAGCAGTGCAAGTACAAAACTCGTTTCGCTAAATTTGACGATCGTCAAATTCGTCATATTTTTACGAATTGTACGAGTACAGAACTGAAATCGCAATCGGTTGTCGATCACATCCGGATGACATGATGACATGTCACCTGGACCTCTTCACGTCTCTTTCGATAGTGATATACAAGAGCTATTCCTTTAGAAATTCGGTATACAATCGTAAAACAATTCCGAAAGTCTTAACCGGTTAATTGCGTACCGTAAACGGTGCCTTTTATCATCAGCAACTGCTGGCTCTCAGTTTGTCTTCCAGGAATAACATGACTAATACCCATTATTTATATCAAGTAGTTTGTTGCTTAAATTTATCGACATTGTTTTTGAAGTAGTGATATCGCAGATCCCAAACACAGCCGGCCGGAGCCCAAGCTCCAGCACGTTTTCCCAGTTTCTTAATAGAACTATTCTCAGCTTTGTCGAAGCAGACTTAGCAAAAGCGATTATCAATCCAGATTGAATAGAATAATTGTCTATTAGGAAATTATTTAAGTCTATAACAATATCACTATGAAATTTAAATGTAACAAATTGTATACACATCAATTGTGATTTATAAATTTGTAAGTCGGAAAACAAAACTTGTGTTTTTTCACATGTTTTGTTACATAACAGGCAGCGTTAACGATTTCCTAAACACGCTATCTCTCAAAGTCTACAATGTATAAAGATTTCAGGTTACTAATCTCGAGGACGAAGCACGAAGTATAATTAGTGATTAAACGAACTTACCTGTAAGTGAAGTTCTATCATAATTATACGAGTGCTTCGTCCGAAGAGATTAGTACCTAACACCCGCCCGCCCTATGTAACTATCCATCCCTAAAATGGTTTAGGAAATTATTAACACTGTACCTAATAACATAGTGCAGACTCTAAATTAATGACGCTATGAGCGACGGGAAAGAGCAAGGAGAAGAAAGTACCCTCCAAAACCAAAAAAAAAAAAAAAAAAAAACTCTCAACTTAGTGCAAAGAGTGGTGTCACGTAGGCGTTACTACAATGTATAAAGATTTCAGGTTACTAATCTCTTCGGACGAAGCACTCGTATAATTATGATAGAACTTCACTTACAGGTAAGTTCGTTTAATCACTAATTAATGCTAATGTAAGAACTTAGAAGACTTGTACGATCTAAACTGGATACCAAACATGATCACGGCGCGCGAAAGTATGTCGGAACAAACAATAGGTACCTAATAAGTAACTTGCCAAACGTAGTTGGGATGTTGCGATGCCCATAGACTAGAGAATTTACCCCGGAAATTGGGAATTTTTATTCTCTCATTAAACTTTGAATAGGCCATAGTACTCGAAAGAAGTCCTCTATATCCTTTGATCAACTTACAGGAGTATACAACAATATAATTTGTGAGGCAGAGCAGCTAACAGAAACAATGGCAGAATATTTGTTACACATTAATCACTGCTCGGTAATTTATACGATGACACCCAACTTGTTAGCAATTGAACTACGAATTAACCGAAACTTTGTTAGGGCTAATTGTTTTAGTTATTATTGTCTGAAGACAAACATAGCCGGAGGAGAGTATACATTGTTTTATAGCAAAGTCAAGACTTCGTCTCGTCATCCTGAAACTTAGAGTTGCAAAGTTGGTATTATTATCGACAACATACACTTTTAGAATATGCGTTAATTTTTAACCGACCTAAAAAAGGATGAGCTTCTCAATTCCGTATGTTTTTTATGTTTGTTGCCGCCTAACTTTCGACTGGGTGAACCGATTTTGATCGTTTTTTTTATATTTGAAAGCTGATGCTTCCCGTGTGTTCCCATTTAGTCCCAATTTCATTAAAATCGGTCAAGTGGTTTTTGAGTTAAACTCCAATAACTGACAAGTGCTACGTCGATGAAATTATAGTTGCGGGAGGAGAAATCGGTGAACATACACAATGATAATTGATCCCGTGAGTAGCAAAGGTCACTGAAAAGGGTGAAAATAAAAATAACAAAAAATTGGAACCGACTTCAACACTCAAAATGTCAGATAACTTGTCGAAATCAGTACTATGCGCACAATACTTTGATAATATTTACTTTTGAACCTTCATAGTAGAGACTTCAACAAGTTATTTCACACTTTTGAGTGTTGAAGTCGGTACCATTTTTAGGTAAAAAAAAATTATGGACAGTTATTTACCGCAAATTATTATATTTTAATGATCAAGGCTGATAGTAGTCAAGTCCCACTAGCAGCCGAACTTTTTCCTTCAAATAATTTGAACGTAAGTTCCGCCTAGCATGTTGTTAATGCAATAAACCATAAAACTCTTTCAAATAAAATCGTTTCGCTTTTTCCATAACATTGGGTCGTTTGAACTATTTCTGCAGTTCCGACTCCAATTTAAATACAGACATTTTGTCGCTTCCCAGAAGTATTCCCTATTCGCTCATAGAACGATGCAAAGTTTTTATCTTTTTATTTACCTAGCTGAAAATGTATAGAAACTTTCTGTAACTTTGTTGCGTTCTTAGAAAGAAAAATAAATTATGTAAGTTAACGTTTAAAATTGTTGAACTTTAAAAATATCGTTATATTAGAACTATCATTTATATACTGAATTTGATAAATTCTTTATTGAATTTGTGAACAAATATTTTCAGATAGGTGCTATGGAAATATTTCTAAAATAAAAAAGTGCTTTATTTTATTTTCAAGATATTGTTGAAAAACTGTCGGATATGTTGCAGAAGACTGTAAATTCCGATTACAGTTTTCAATTACGTTTGGTAGAAGTAGGAATAATAGTATGAGGGGATTTTAGTGCTAAGGTCGCGTTAATTATCACGCTCTTTCGGGAAATGTATTTTTTAATACTTTATAGATCTAGCATTTGACCACTATGTCGCTTGATAGTCAGTGATAATGTGTCGACGATGTTATCACGCTAGACCGAGAATGCTTACTGGGTCTCAAGGATTGCTCCCTGAACACACTATGTGTTTGGTGACAGTTTTTGTAACTATGAACATTGAATTTAAATTGGTATAATTATAATAAATAAAAATAATTCGGTCAATCGCACCTCCTGTCAAACTACTCACAGTGATATCAAACACCATAATGTTACATTAAAAAAGTTTATATTGTTAAATAATGTACAAGGTTACACTACAAAATTTAATGTAGGCTAAGTTTTCTTAAATTTTCTAAATTTCCTGACAATAATGAACATAACAAAAAAAGAATTAGCGTAATTGGTCCAGCCGTTCACGTGTGATGCCGTGACCAAGTACATAGGGATTAATTTTTCTTAAAACAGATTTATTGTAGGCATTTTACTTCAGATTAAATAATAAAGATTTTTCTAATGTAATCTAAATATTTAATCGGTTTTCACACAGCCGTCAATGCTAGCTTCCTACCTTCTGAATTGTGTTCAGAAGGTAGGAAGAAAAGCTAGAGAGCAAGTCATTGCCGACCAAATAGTTTCGTAGCGGATATTTAGTTTTCCGATATATGGTTCCCGTTCAGTGATGTTGATTAGAGATGGATTTTCACGAAACATTTTGTTTGCGGCAGCGAAGAGTTTAATAAAGTGTCTAACAAATGAATATTGGTTCAATGTTGGTACTCAAGTTGATTGCGATCGTGCGTTTGATGTTTGACATTTTGTCTATTGATGTTCTGGATGTAATCTCGTTTGAGACGTGAATGAGCATAATGGCCGGGCGCTTCCTGTTACGAGGATAGTTTGAAAAGTGTTCCATTTTTATTAGATGACCTTTGGAATTTTGGTAATCGTGTGATCCCTTGCAAAGGGTTTCATATCTGTTCTTACATTGTATTATTTACAAATATAATAACGTACATATTGGAGCATTGCAATGTACAATTCCTTCAGTACCTACTTTAGTTATAAGAACTTAGCATACGCGTAACCATTACACAGTACATAGCATGACCAACGCTGGGAGCCATTACAAGGCACAAGTATTGATCATAATAGTAATATATGTATATCACTATCATTTCAGCCATATCATAGGACATCCACTGCTGGACATAGTCTACCCCATTGCCTTTGGGTCGAAGAGTTGCAAATTAAAGATACATCATCCCAGTATTAAATATTCAATAAATTAATATCTGAATAATATCTGAAAAACATTTCATTTATAGTGGATAGGTACTCAAATCTTATCCCTTCTTCATAATATCCTTTTTAATCCTAAAACTACTTGCTTTTTAAAAGAACTTCGTGTCCTTCCCCGCCCCTGACGCTCTTCCCCGTACGCTTACAGTTCTTCAGAATGTATACGACTATGGCACGCATTACCTGCTGAAATGAGATGAATTAAGTTTATATTTTTTAATTGATTTGTAGATAGATCCTACTAATATTATAAACGCGAAAGTTTGTGTTGATGTATGGATGCTTGTTACTCAATCACGCTCAAACGTAAAAGCTCAAATCTAGAACACAATTTACATGTTTTTAATTAATATAAAGTCTTTTATTATATTATATTTTACCAATGTTAAATTAATGTATTATTATTGATACTTTATAGTTTTAGTCAACATAGTAAAATTTTAATCCAATTACCCTCAAGTTGTAAAATAGCCGATAGTTCTAGCAGCTGTGTGAGCGGGCGCGCGTGATGTCCATTTTGTAATAGCTGTTGCAAATAAAAGTTGCAGGTAAAGTTTAACGAGATTAAGATTAAGATATGTATTAAAACTAACTGTCAATTCAAAATAGTTTCAGGAATAAAAAGGTTGTGTTTATTCTGTAGCTAACAATTTTCGGAACAACCCAAGCCTAACATATTGCGTTCAGTCTTTCATGTTTTACGTAAGTATGTACATATATTTCTTTTGTATTTAGACGTGAATTACTTTAGTTCTAATTATTAAGGGAGAAAATATTGTATCCTAAAACACAGTGCCAACTAAATCGAGGTCAATGTTCACAAATTTACTATGAACCTCAAATTTATGCCGAACAAAGTTATTAGTATTTGTACAAAGCTCACTCTGCGATCATGTTTAATGTAGCGATCTCAATGTGAACGAGTTGCTACTTCCACAGCTTCTATGTGACATGAAACTAAAACATACGTTTCTGAACCATTCAAAACTTTTAGACAATGCCTGCGTGATGGTTCCTCGAAAACAATTGAATGTGCCTATGACAATTAAGCCTATCACTGCTGTCTTCATTAAAACTTCCAAAGCAGTACTAAACGCCCGAGTTTCTGTAACGACGTCCCGCATCCTTTCTTAATATAAGTTGCATATCTTTCTAATTAGCCAAGCTTTTATGATGAGATGTAAGGCAGCTTCTATTCAAGACGATGATAAATGATGATAAACAACCATGTGTTACTAGATTTATTACGAATCAACTGAAGGCCATACTGTCCAAGAAGATTTAGAGAGCCTATTTGTTACGTTGTTTGAAAGATCAAAATGGTGGCTTTATCGGTTGTATATTTCCGATAATTTATGAGCCAACGATATTTTTCTTCTTGGGCTGTGTTTGGGATGAGTGAAGTAACTCTTTTTCTTTCACTGTTCCCTAACAGCCACCTCCACAGTAGTTGCACTGGACATCTCTCGTTCATATTTTTCTTTATGTAATCTATGTATCTTTCTTATCTTAATATTTCTTACTTTGCCAGTAACACGTGATTCATTCCTCCTAATAACATGCCTATAGCATGCCAAACTATCATATTTTTAAAATGTTTCTTACTTCCAAGCTCCGTCATCTATATACTATTAGATTTCAATAAAGTAGGTATAACCTTTCAAGTAAAATTCATAATAATACATAACTTAGTATTATTCATAACACGTCCATATTATTTATTTTTAACCGACTTCATTATGTATTAGATGCAAACAGACAGGCCGCCTGAACTGATCACTATCTCCTATATGGATGTTCTCACTCTGGGGCATTACGATACACTACCGATGCTTTTTAAGCATCGGTTAACTATCTTTTTTAGAATCCCATACTGTACATACTCGGCAATACAGATGGGGGAAGGTCGTTCCACATTTTGTAGGCGTATAGCAAAGCGATCGGTAAAATCGCACTTTATGCGACTGTCTGAGTCAATTAAATGTAGATGAGCTATCAAGCGATGTCGGCTAGAATGGTTGTAAAACCGTATTAGTAAAGTCAAATGCTTTTATTTTAATCTATCTATACTAATATTAAAGGGTGTGTTAAGGTACAATTTGTGAGTTTGTGAGGATGTAGGGGGTGATCTCTGGATCTACAGAACCGATTTCAAAAATTATGTTACCAAATAGAAAGCCATGCTAATTTGTGAGTGTCATAGGCTCACAAATTGTAATCACCACCGTTTTTTCATCACCACGCGGGTAAAACCGCGGGGCGCAGCTAGTTATCAATATAATGAGGAGGTTATCAATTTGCTTGTATTTTAATGTTTCTTAGGTAAGTACGTTTAAACTGCGTTATTTATAAACTGACTGCTGATTTTTATTTGAATGATATTGAATTTTGGCATCGGTAGAAAAAAAGAAATATAGTACTCATTGTTTTGGTTTTGACAAGAGGATTAAAGAACTAAAGAACGAGTAAAGAATATTACACGTCAAATGTACCTACTAAGTAAATAATAGCCATGTTACAAGAAATGTTTAATATGTTCTTGGATATTTTGTTACCTTATTTTGGAGGTTAAATTAGTTTTATTATTTAAAAATCCAATTATCACTGTTTACGGGGACATAACAAAGAATAACAAACATATTTATCGTAACTACTTGTACACAACGGACCTATAAAGTCAACGATTTACCTGCATTTAAAAAATAAGTAACTGAGACAATGAAATATTCATGCCATGCAATTCTTTATATAAAATGTGCCATAGCAAATTTATGTTAAGAATTGTTTGGGCAGAGATACTACCTTAAGTGACAACATCGTTTTATTTTAAAAATAGGAAATTGATGATATTTTTCAATAACCCATGAACCACCCACAACATACAGGTCATTTGTGGTTGAAAACAATTACAAAATTATCCAGCGCTAAACCAATAAACCCCTTCAATTACTGCGGTAATTATTTATTTGAGCTTGACTGTTGCTATTGAAACAATAGTAGTTATTATTATCTAGGGAACAGGTTGGGGGTAGATAGTTCCAGGAATGGAATTAGGTCAAAGCAGCAAACGTGGTAGTGTGCACGTTCTCACGACTAATCGTGCCCATTTTCACCGACATCCGCCCGCCGTTGCGACAGCAAAGTTAGTAATTACTAGCAATCCGCCCCGGCTTCGCGAGGGTAAACAATTTCAAAATTATAACGATCCCTAATTTTTTTGGTAATATAATATAAATTTATTTCACCCGGGGATAGTGTAGCTTCCCTATAGTGAAAGATTTTTAAATCATTTCTGTAGTTTCAGAGCCTTGCATTAGAATACAAACAAACAATCAAATCTGTCCACTTTAAAATATTAGTATAGATAAAGAAATACGAGTTCTGGTCGTTTCGTTAAAAATATTGTTGAGTTCAGTTATCAAAACGCCGATATTATAAAGAGGAAAGATTCCATTGTTTCAAAAAAACGTCATCATGTTAATTCTTCCCACTAATATTCAAAATCTAAAAGTTTGGATGGATGGATGTTTGTTACTCAATCATGTGATAACGGTTGAACGGATTTGGATGAAATTTGGTATGTAGATACTTGGTTCCGGAATAACACATAGGCTACTTTTCATCATCGTCATCAACCATGTTCAAGTTTTCACTTCTGCTGGCACTCCCGGAGTGTAACCGGTTGTTTTTTATGTACATTATCTTCTGACATTTGGGTCAGAGTCGTGTCGCAGCGTTCCCACCTTGGTTGCTTCAAATATAGCAACAAAAAAGTCTGAAAATCACATGGGTTTGGGTAACTGCTACTTGGGGGATTGGCTGCAAAGGGTTGGGTTGATCGTATGTTATTTTAGTATTTGTAGTGTCTATCTTATTTTTGTACTCAAATAGAATATAAAATAATGGACTCACAATCACATTACACAAACATCCAAGACCCAAGAACAAACATCTATGCTCCTTAGAGAAATGTTTGCCCCAGACGGGATTCGAACTCGGGGTGGCGGTTCTAAAGTCATTGATCACTGAGCCACGACGACCGTCGATGAAAATTTCAAAAATGATTAATGATGAATTAATGATATATATAATAATTGTAAATATAAACACAAAGATAGAAAGATATAAAATTTGGATTGGATTTAAGTTATCACGTCAGAACCACTCAAACACATTTATGAACTACAATATTACCCAAGAGAAGTGTTGGTGACATAAATGCGGCCTACTCCATTACACATGAATCACGCATTGAGTAGAGCTTACTACCGAGAACTATTATGCATCTCTGACATTGTTATTAGTTGTATGTTATATATATAGTAACTGTTTGTTAATGATAAATTGGTATTGGTTCTCTCGTTCAACTCAACTAAAATTCTGGAAAATAAAAGAAATAACATAAGATATTATAATGGTTACGATAAATTTCAAATTAGTAAGACGCTTATCAATTACTAACAATAAAATTAGATCATTTAATTAAAATTGCGGGCAGTTTTAAGTAAAATAAGTCGCTTTTTATTTGGTGACAATTCTAACTACCCGAAATTGGCTAGCAATTGAATAAAACTCTCTAATAATTAATAATTGTCTTGTAGTCTTGTAGTCTAGTCTTGTAGTCTAATATTAGGGATAGCATTGTATGGAGTTACATGAATTTGAGTTTTAGCGTACATAGAAGACGAGCTTTTTTATTTTGACGAATTTATAGTGAATTTTGGCTAGTTAACAGAATTAGGAAATTATTTAAATTAGTTAATATTATAGTTGCGAGATCACGGGTTCCTTCACAGATGTTAAAGGAAGGAAAAAATTCGGACACTAGTGGAGTGGCTGCTATAGGTTAGATGGGCATGGGCAATACGACAGGACGGTATTCTGTAGTCTTGGGTTCAAGACCTACCAGCAGCCAAATTTTTTCCTTCAAATAATTTGATCTTATGTTCCGCCTAGCATGTTGTTAATGCAATAAACCATAAAACTCTTAGAATAAGGTGCCTTCGCCTAATACGATATATCAATTGTAATGTTAGTCTATCAGTCCTATTAATAGTTCATATAATTAAAGGTAGATGGCGCTAATAACAACATCCCCTCAGATGTTGAAGGAAGGAAGAAATTCGAACACTAGTGGAGTGGCTGCTATAGCTTAAATTAGTGTCCGCGTAGTACCTAATAACCCTTTTAGTGAGTTTTGAAACATGTACCGTGAAAGTCATGCATACGACGCATCTCATAAATCTCGGGCGGCGCCGCGGCGCACAATTTGAGAACCCCTGGTTTAAGAAATAGCCACTATTGAAAAGATGCGTCTATACGGAGTCATTCTTTTCATGATAATGTTTAAAGAGGTTTTGTGAGGTCAATGGCAAAACACGTCATTTGTGTTTAAGTGACTTCTTGTGGTTATTTGGACATCGCATCCTTCTATTACTTAGCTATAAAAGAGTTATCCCTAGTCCTTTAAGAATTAGGGATAACTCTAGCTTTACGCTAAATATTCCCTACACCTATGTGTAGTGGTGTAGAATTTGGTTTTACAAGCTTTTAAACTACGTACGTAATTATTGTTTGCAATTATACTTTTTATACATAATATTAACAGACGGGGTGGAAACCAACAGCAAGAAATACAAAGCCTTAAATAATTATTATAAACAAAGAAAGGCTTCAAAGTAAAATCTTAATGGAAATCACAAAATTGCTGTTTCTAAAAGAGTCTTTGGACATCTAACAACTTTTAGGAAGGGTACAAAAGAATTTAAATTGGCCTCTTATTCACTTTGTGAATTAATTTGCATGTTTGTGTAGTCACCGGGTATGATTGTTTTATTAGATACAGTTGACTGTTATAGAAATAAAGAGGTTACATATTTTGCAAAACATAGAAAGCTAATAAAATATAGTATAATAAAAAAGCTATAAAATTTAGCAATAAAAAATTCTGCACAGAAATAATCTGGGTGTGGTCAAGTCAAGATCTCACGAGTGAATAGGTATTATCTATGCAGGCGTGATCTACCGTAGACCGCTTCATCACTTAACTTCAGGTGGAACATTGGTGAAATGCTTGACTTCTCAATAATAATACTGATTGAGCCACTACCGAGCAGAAGCGGCAAAAAATCGTGTGTTCATTACATTAACAGGTTAAACAGCAAAAAGGTGATTTGATAGAGGTGGAGCGTTCCTGGCAATCCCATATTTGTCCTTCCAGTCGTCATTATCATCATAATCATCTCAGCTATAGGACATCCACTGCTGGACAATGCCTCCCGGACATTTTTTATTAATATCTTAGGAAACTCGCAGCGATCTTCGACGACTTTTTAAACGGGCGGCCGACCATTTGTAAAGGGCGCCTCGTGCGCGTGGTGGAAATTAGAACTACATCTCTTGTTTTATTTTCTCTTTGGGATTAAAATGAGACAAGCGTATTAAGTTATAAGGCTTCTGAAAAAGTTAGACCATTCAGATTATTTATTCTCTTAGTTTGAATCTCCTGGGTATATATACATATTTTTTATAGAAATATAAAAAAAAACATAAAGGATGGTACGCACTGCGCTATACAAAAGACTATGTGGTAAAAAAGGTAGGTATACTTACAAAAGGGTGCATTCTAATAATTCATAAAAGTTTCGTAGATACGTTTTTGGAAAAATTTGTTTAAAAACTCATTTTACAGCCGATTTGAATGTTCCATATGTGAGGTGTAGGTTCTTTATATGTTAGTGTAAAACCTCACACAGGCCTAGGGAGGATTTATTTGTAGTTGATAAATTAATAAAATATTTGCACCTAGTTATAGGGTAGGTAAACATATTTTATTGTTACTTCTAGTATTTAAATTGTTAGTACGTATACGTTGTTAGATGCGTTTTAACTCGAAATAACTTTTTGTAAGGCATGGCAGGGATAGAATGTCGAATAAAAAGGACCAAGAGTTAAAGTCGTCGATGTATTTGTACGTACAAGTTCACGACTGATCACACACCTATTTTCGACGATGTGCAGTCAGTTCATCGGCAAAGTTAGATTAAAAACAAGTTCAAGTTCTCCTACTTGTGATACGTGGAGGTGCATTTGTAAATCTTTGTTCTTTTGTCACGTTCTGGGCCTTGTATCACGTTATGAACTCCCTTTTGTAGAGAATTGCGTCTAGCATCTAATACTATATTATATTATTTATATCTTTCGGACCCATATATTAATATTTTGTTTACAGGTCATCATGGTGGTACCGGCCTGGAATAGTACTAACCCATCTCTTCCCGTGGGTGCCGTAAGAGTCGGCGAAGGGACCACGTACCAGAAGGTGGGCAGCAGCGCTTTCTCAGGATCGGAAATCATACTGTTTTCGCCAACCCGCCTGCCGAGCGTGGCGAGTATTGGCAAATCCCTCTTATTATGAGGGAGGCATATGTCCAGCAGTGGATGTTCCATGGCTGAGATAATGATGATGACTATGATGATGATTCTAAACAATTACGGCCACTTTTAAAAAGTGCAATTACTGGACAAATGGAACTAATACTATGTCACGGGATGACAAGAGTGTCCGTTTTGAAGCGATGATAGCTTCAAACTGTGAGCTGTCGATCTTATATAGGTTCCGAAGTGTGTAGATTTCATAAAATATTAGCCTTTTTTAAAAAAAAACCCGGTCTTTCGCAGTTTCGAAATACATAGTGAAGCACGACGCACAACATAATCACGCTAGACCTAGGTCTAGCGTCATAACATCTTCGACCACATCGTCACTGACCCTCATGTGAAACAGTGGTCAATAGATAGATCATATAATAAACTACTATATAAAAAATGAACACGGAGCAATCATATGTTTATTGTATTTCTGGCACTTCGCTTGTCACCTTAATTTATACTGACCTGTAGGAATTTCTCTTCCAAGGACTTTGGACTAACAGTTAGCTGATAAGTCATTTTACAAAAACTATTTGATTATATCATGAAAATGAACAATTTTATCAGATTATAAAAAAACATACAAAATAAATAAAGATGTTATTATATATTACAATATTATAAAATTACGATAACATAAGAATTGAAAAAAAACTATATACATTAACTATATACATTTTCTGTGCATGCGAGTGTCTCACTAAACCACATATTATACCCAATAGTTATATGATACAAAAATAAATCATACTATCTCTAACTCAGTAGGTTATATAATCTATACACGAACTGACTAGGTTGTTTCAAATTTCATACCCTAAATCTTTGGGTCTAGATTATAAGTATATTCATGATTTTTGCAGATCACGTCACGTCCCAAAATAATGTAGGTTAGCACTACGATTGGACTTAAGTTAGAAACTTCGAAACTGGTGTTTGAGTGCTTTTATAAAAAGTAAGTTGTGGTAAAGTTTTCTGGGAATTAATCTCCTCGGAAGACTGACGATAATATATTTTTATTCATTACCGCGCGTTATTTTATCAGTACTTGTCTAAATACTGTAAGTAATATCAAGAACGGTCATGTTTTTCCATTACCAGTGGCATGGAAGAATGGTACGGGTGCTGAACGATACACGCATAAGAGTAGACAGAGAACTTGGTCAAATAGGGGAATAACCGTGGTATCCTAAAGCTATATAGCGACTCAGTTAGTTATTGAGATAAAAAAAATAAATTTTGTACAATACATATAGCATAGTAACAATCATATATTTTTTTACTAGCTCCCGCCTGCGTTTTTACCCGCGTGGTGATGTTTAATGATGATGATGATGAAAAGTAGTCTATGTGTTATTCCGGGACCTGGAGTATCTACATGCCAAATTTCATTCAAATCGTGCAGCCGTTTGAGCGTGATTGAGTAACAAACATCCATCCATCCATCCATCCGAAATTTCACATATATAATATTAGTGGGATAATGGGATGGGATGGGATTCAGATATGTAGAGATAAATGAATCGGTTAACGGCCGATAGAACTAGTTTCGAACGTACCTATATAACAAGCCGCATCTTACGATCATACACGCATAGACTTCGGTTTTACCGTTGCTGTACATTATTCAAGATAAAGAGTTCCAGATTGCGCGCATAGGCTATGCGCAATTCCAGACTAAACCTATGTTGGTTTGAAAATTGATAGCCGTAGAATATATACTGTCTCTAAATTGTTCCTGAAACTATTTTGATTGACGGCTAATTTCAGTACAGATCTCCATGGTGAAAACATGGTGATGGTAGTTCTACTAACTATGGACGTCTGGCGGGGAGCCCGCTTGGTCTCACAAATGTTACCCCATCCTCTGTACAGCCCAGATTTCAACTCTGTAGATGAGCCCGTCGAAGAATTTCAGCGGTTATTTTTCGACCTCCGGCAAGATACGCTCTATAAATGTTTTGCAAGCTGATTCACCCTAATGCATAAGTCAGCGGGGAATACGTCGAAAAATATTTATTAACTAGGTGAGCAACATTATCTTGCATACATACACAGAATCAGCATATGCCGCGGTCTCATTTTTACTGCTCTCGTTTTTCAGTCTACTCCTGTGCTCGGACTGATGATCGCCGAGATAGAAAGCATAAGTTAGCTAATAAAAAAGGTCTCGGCGCGGAATACAATTTTGTTCCTTTCGGTGTCGAGACCCTTGGCCCGTGGGGTCCTAGCGCGCTCAACTTCTTCAAGGAAATCTCCAAGAGACTGGTTGACGTCTCAGGAGACCGAAGAGCTGGCAGCTTCCTCGCTCAACGTATTAGCCTAGCAATACAAAGAGGAATCGCTGCCAGCATCTTGGGTACAATGCCGCAGGGGCACGTTTTAGATTTATTTTAGTTTTTATTAAATGTTTAAGGTTTTTATTTTAAGTTAGATTATTTTATTGCTATTCTAAATTATTTTTAAATTATGTTAATGTTACCTTGAACAAATCTAGAATTGTTAAATAAAATAATGAAAATTTTATTATAATTGATAACTTTTTGCCAGAAAAATAAAGGAGCGAATATATACATCACATTCTGTTGTCATGGCTGGCATTGCACGCAATAGAGACTATTCCTAGTCTTGCTTTTATTGTCTTAACTTAACTAATACTACTCATTCTTCTTCGAGATAAAGCCGCCTTTGACTTGGTCAATCTTGAATACCTCACTCCACTTACGTCTAGCCATAGGTACTCGTAAATCCGTCGAGGATTCTATATGTCGCCCGTGACATAGGTAGGATACTGTTCTATCCTCTTGTTGCATATTCTCTCTCACACAAGTATATAGTCTACTCTACTAGCAAGGGATTATCCTAACGATTATAAAAATGTTTATAATCGAGGATTAAATTGCACCGAAACATGCAACTCGTGAATTAAAACTGTTTGAAAGTGAGCCGTTTCTTTCTAAAAAAAAAACAGTTGTAATTATATAAAAAAAGCATACAAAACCATATTGTTATTGCCATTAATTGATTTGATTTACTCTACTGTCTACTCATGTGGCATTACTTTTGTCATGTTGATTTTTATTACTAGAAGCAGCAAATATTTTAATAAAAGACGTATTTTCGTCCTGTAGATAAGTAGTAAAAAATCCAATTGAGCATTCCAGAACGGCAATGAACGGGGATTCATTTAACAACATTTCTATAGGGAACCTCATTGATATTGAGAAGTTACGTAATTATGTTCCTTCTGAACCATTTTGGAGACTTCCTTATTGGAACTGGAAACTAAATCATTTAATATTTAAATTATACTTTCTCACTAACGCCTGGATTTTAGTCGTTTTGAATTAACGAAATGAACGAATTTTCTACCTCATCATGCTCATACAAAACTACTAACTTACTACGACTAGGGTAAATCTACACTAATATTAATAAAGAGGACAGATTTGATTTTTTTTGTTTCTTTGTAATGTATTGGCTGCAAAACTACTGGATTGATCTGAATAATTCTTTCACCATTAGAACGCTACATAATCCAAGATGAACGAACATTAATATGTTTTAATTGTACAGTAATGTCACATAAAATCATTTGCTTGTCATTTTAAATTATGGGATAAAGGCGCCAGTCCATGCAACAACGCGTCCTTGTCCAAATCACTTTGTATTCAAGGCTGTATCAGTATCTGTTGATTGGTGACCGAACAAGCAAAAGGCAGACAGGATGTTAATTTATGATCCAATTCGTGAAGAACTTCACTGAGCCCGTCAACTTGAGACATAAAGTTGGAAGTCTCATGTGCCTGTAATTTCACCGGAAACACAGTAATGTGAACACTACTACTTGGCGGTAGAAATAGATATGGTGGCAGTACTTCCCCGGGCGAACTCTCACATATAGTGAACGGTACACCCATGCTCGTCACCTAAATGTTTGCCCCTGCCGGGATTCGAGCCTAGAGCCCCAGGAACCAGAAGTCATACGGCTGACGACTGTGCCAGAGCGACCGTCGGTTTATCTAGGAAGTCTATGGTTAACATACGCTTATCCTAATGATGTTATTTCAAATAATATTTACTGGAACCGATTGAAACTGCCCTGTATTCAATTTCCGCCTGCTATCTGGATCAGGCCATCTCTCTAGTAGATGAACGTCCTACGTTCGTTCGCCTCAAGAAAGAATCTTTCAACTCCAAAGAAAGCTGAGTGCCTTGGCTTTAATCACGTCCAATTGGGGAGTCCGTGTCTACACAGGGAAACTGTGCGATTGAGGGATTTAGAGCCGTCGTAATTCTAAGACCCTTGTGTTTGAAGTAAAGTGGATATTGAAGTTAAAGATTTAACAATATGTCATGAAACAGTTCAAGAATCACTTTATAGATAAATGCTGAAGTATATGTGAAATGTATTTACTTCCTGGGTTTAATTCGAATCTCAGAAAATTGGCCCCTCATCCATTTTTCCGACGGGGTCGGAAAAATAAGGGGCCAATTTTCTAAAGTAAAACTATCATTGATATGAACCTATTTTGCTGTAACACAAAAACTACTGAGATTCGAATTGAATCCTGAATGTACATTTCATTTATATCATTTACAGATGAGATATTCATATATATGATGAGAGATATATTATAAGTATTTTTCTTAATATCTATCTAAATAATTCACACATGTTTGTGTAGATATTCGATTCCAGATACCAAACAAGAAACACATTACACAGAAGTTTGGAACCTACCTCCTATAAAAACTCTATCGGTGTACTATCGGATACATGTCAGCGGATGTGCACTGGAATTACATAATTTAATTTCGCCATCTCCATTTTATCATTCGTCAATCAGAAGTACGGCGGCAACATTATGCGTTAAAAACAGCGTAGGTAAATGTGTAATGAGAAGGGTCAATTCCTGTCGAAGGGTAAAACTTAGCGGCATAATAATTGAATGAGCTTCTTAGCACTCACGAACAGTGATTCGGTTGTTGTGCTTATTAAATGCTTACGAGATAGTAAGTTAACCTATCTGCTGTCTACTTAGTAATATGATTTTTCAGAAAAAACATGATATTAGATGTACTATTATCGCCAAAGATTGGCACTTTACAGGTGCCTCACTTCATATCCCGTGGTTAAAAAAGAATATAAAAATGCTACTAGCAAGTGTGGCTTATCGGCATCGAGCGGACGGTCAGAAGCGAAGTATGGGAGAAGAAAATTAAAAAAAAAAACGATATTATTACCGATACGAGTCCCCATCTGTCATACTATCGAATGGTATGATGGATGGGGAATTGTATCGGTTTTTAATTGTGACAGATCGTTTGCGAAATTGTAAAAGTTGTCACTCGCGTACCAAATACCAGAACGATTCAGGGCCGGCTTTTTAATCATACGTTTATTGATGGTTAAACGAGGCAGCTAATTGTATAATTTCTGATGAATTAACTTATTTTTCGTAATTTTTCTTTCGTAGTCTGGTGGTCAACCGGTGAGTGATCAAAATATGCTACCATTGCTAAAGATTTCTTTTAATTATAAAATAAATCTTTAGCAATGGTTGCATACCATGCCACCCATTAGGGTGGCAAAAAAGCAGACGGGCCGCCTGATTGTAAGCGATCGCCGTCATCTATGGACATCTGTAATACCGGAGGCATTACGATAGGTTGCCAATCCTTTTATATATTGCTACTCTGAAACACCGAGTAAGGAACTTTTTGTTGTCGTTGCACATTTTGCTGGTGTGTGGCAGGAGCGATCTATGGAATCGCACAGTATGTGACTCCCCTAACTCGATAATATATTGAAGAGCTGTCAAGCGGTGCGGCTGTATAACTATAACGAACTATTTATCTGATATACAATTGATTGCCTTTTGAAGCATTGTTTATCTAAACAATAGATGTATATACGTACATCAATAATATTCAACGGCATATATATATAAATCTTGACCGAGTCTACATGTTTATGCATTTTGAGACTTTGAGTTCGTGGAGGCCGACCGCTCTCACTTTATATAGACACTTGGTCAAGCGTTTGGATGTGTCTGGTGTCCAGAAAGCTGGCATTTATTTTAGATTCAACGTGGCAATGCTGCCAGCTTTGTGGGGATTTTTTCTTCCATGATTGATCTTTTAGATTAAGTTTAACTTTAAAATTATTTTTAGGTTTTAGTTTATATATTTATTTAAGTTTTTAATTATAGTGTTTACTATGTTTTTTAAGGTTAAATAAAATAAAATATATGTTGGCACCCAGCGCGCGAGAGCGAAACTCCACAAAATGGTCATCACGGATGTTATCACGGTAGTATGTCAGGATGGTATAATAATTAACATTTCATAAGTATCCTTAAGGAGCGAACTCAGAAGCCCTAGGGGTGCCAACCCAGGGCCAGGATTAAAGGTGCCTTCCACGGACAACGTTGTCCTTACTTCCGTTTTTCTTCCACTTAAAACACGAAAATGAGAGAAGTCTAAAAGTTAGAAGATTACTCACAAACAACACAGTATGAATTCCTCGCCAAGTTCGCTGGGACTAGCGTTCTCACCAACTCAACTATTTTCATCAATGAACCTCTTTTTGGCCAAATTGAATATCACGTGTTTCCTACCTCCACTTAGTTGACCAATAGAGTACTAGCAAAACCTTTAGTCAAATCCACACTTTACATTTAACGCCATCTACCGTGTTTCAATATCTAACACGCTCCAACAACGCCATCTTCATGTTTGTCTGACACTAGCAATACCTAGTCAAACCCATACTTTACATTTGAAGCCTGTTACTGTTCAGATATCTAATACATGCCGGCATTAAATTAAACTATGGGTCAAAATACCCGTGTTTACATACGCTGTTAAGCACACATTATACTTTCAAAACAAAATGTAGGTATTTAGTGAGCCCTTGAATCTCGCTCGTGCTGCTAAACTGTGACTTATATAATAATATACAGTTTGTGATGTATTTACCAACTTAACTATGGTAGTACAAAGAAATGTACAAATTATATTAAGACAACGTCTTTTACAATTGCCAGAGACAGAAATTTCCTAATTCTCCATGGCAGAATAATAAAGAAAGTTACAATATTACTCAAAGTACTTGTCATAAACATTTATCCCTGAACATTTTGTGACGCCAGCTCCGGTCAAATAATGTTATTGCAAGTTTGTTCTAATCTACCAGAGTACATGGAGGTACTGTTTGTTGCAGAAAGAAATCAAACTATAAACAAATATACCAATTGAAGCGATGATAGCTCAGCGAGGGAAGCGTCGCCTGTCAAACTGACGGACACTGGTTCGAACCTCAACAACAGCTTGAGCTTCCGGTGAAGGTGACACCGTTATCAAATTCCCAGCATGGTGGTAAGGTACTTTCGAATACCCGCCTGGCTAGCTACCACCCTCAAGTTTGAAAAACTGTCAACAAACACATAGTGTGTTCAGGCAGCAGTCCTTGAGAGCCAGTGAGCATTCTAGGTCTAGCTTGATAATATGTTCGACCACATCGTGACTGACCATCAAGTGAGATAGTGGTCAAACGGCCTTTTGAGACTTCTGACTGATCTATTCAGTAAAAAAAACATCTAAGGGGATGTTTCAACAGAAATAGTTGTTTAATCTTGTGATGATAGATCGGTCAATCAGTCATTTTAATTTTTTATATATGATGCCTGTACGTATGTCACTGGCTGATTATGATTTGGTTGTGCGGTCTGGGATGAAAACCATTGGAGCTGGTGGGACAACGCCTGGTGGGTCTATTAATGTATGTGTTACTTTCGTAACGACGTAATTTCGTGTCGACTAAAACTATCCACATTTTAATATATAGATCTAACTTATTGGAGTCGTTCATAAGTACCATACTAATTTCGACTTTATCGTAACCATATCGTAAACTATCTATTGTTAAACCAATTTAACTAAGGTAGTCTTATATTTTGGCTGAACAATAGAATCACTACCATTTGTAATCTTGGCATATCTTTCATGCTTACTTCACTTTCAACAAACTAATGACACACTTGCCTGTCTGGTAAGGATATTTTTTTATAATATTATTTCATTCAAAATACTACATTCTCGTTTTGAATATGTGATCACATCGAATCCTACATACGAAAATCATGTATGTGAACAGAATTCTCAATGATCTCATATGAACCCCACAACGTGATTCATTACAAATCAGGATAAGGAAAAGCAATTTAAGTTTAGATTTTCTATTCGGAACACGCGATCGTGGGTTTTTCTAACACGATCATTGTATTAGAGTGTTAGTAACATCCGAAAACTGATTTCATAGTTAGATAGCAAACGCGAACCTACCAATCTTGTTGATAGTAATTGAGTAAAGATTATTGAAGATTTCTAGAAATGCTGCCTTTGTAAATCAACATAACATGAAATTAAACTATTAAAAAAAGATTTACAGATTAAATTTATTCAAAAATAGTTTAACCACTTAGGCAAACCCAGGGTGACATGACATATACTCAGGGTGTCAAGTCTACTAATTTCATGTTCAGATGCAGTCTGGAGAGAAGTAGACTCGATACCAATAAGACGATCAACGTGGCGCAGTGGTCAGTGTCAGTGACTTGACTTCTGTGTCTCCGGGACCCTGGGTTTGAATCCCGGCAGGGGCAAAACATTTGTGCGATGAGTATAGGTGTTTGTCCCGGGTCTTGGGTGTTTGTGTGTTGTGATTGTGTGTGTCCATGCCTCCCGCGACACAGGGAATCCTAGTGCGGAGGTCTGGGTGTGATAAAAAAAAAAGTAACAATAATTCGTACTATGCTTTGTTCAGAGCGACCTGAATCTATGTTGAACCTATTCTCGGCCTATATCGGTTTTGTGCGAAACTGATATATCAGATGCTAACAGACTACGAAAAATGACGTGGTATTTCATCTAGAACTGAATCGAGATTGATTTAAAAATATCAATTATATTAACCATCTTGTTTGTATTTTATGTTGTTGTGTGCAGTTCTGTCTTGAATAAATGATTTTCATTGCATTTCATTTGTGAGCCGAGCATATTGACATTATTGAATTGTAGACTTAGGATGATATATTATGATTTTTTCCTATGAAAAAAAACCAATTCACTACTCAGATTTTACTAAGAAAGTGATACAGAATTTTTTCGTCATCCGTTTTTTTATCGTTTTGTTTCGACTTCCTATTACATAACTCTATATCAATTTCTTTTTTCATTAAATATATTCGTTTTTTGTCTGCCATGTTGAAAGTAATAGAGTTAGAGAGTAAAGCAGGCTATGTTCGAGAATGATCGATTGTAGGTCAGCCTACATGGAGTGATTCAGAGAAAGAGGCCTCGCTAACATCGATTGACACTAGACAGGGATAAATTGTCTCTAGGGACTTGGCGAGGTAAGAAAATGTTTTACGTGATATATTTACCGATTCTAATTCTACTTCAACATGCACTGACGTCCCACTTCGGGTGTATTGTGCACTTCCCCGCCCACTAAGCTAGCCACCGTAACTCCCTTATATATCGGAAAATGCAGGCTTTTGGGTTGATGGCACAGCTGCTCCAGTCTTAAATTAGATATTCTTAACCAGTTTTATTAAATAAGAGTGGATATCGAAATCATAATGTGGTATGGTTGTTCGTTTTATATATTCTGTGGCACTAAAATGCAAAAGTATATGCTCTACTATTTCTTCCTCTCTAATACAACCTCTATGCAAGAACAAATAATCATTGGAACGTATTTTTAATTTTAATAGAAATTATTGTGCTCAATTTCGCAAACGAGGAACAAGCCACAGCATATTGAATGCCCGGTCATTCAATATGCTGTAACTACATTTGAAATTAGCCTTGTCGTCTAATTGTCAGTTTATGTGTTAAGTGCGTAGCGTTAGTAGGTACGTACCGCTCAATCGGTGTCGTAACTTCAAATGTCACCTATAGGTTGGTGCTTCTTCTCTCCTTCTCAATCTTTAGACATCCAATTTAGACATCTACTAGAGTTAGTGAAAGCGGTCATTAAATTAAATTGTTTTTCATATCCATAAAAACGTGATTTAATTACAGAGTTTATCCTTTGTACCCTACATAACACAGATTCTTAATGAAAGAATCTTTATTCGCCATAAAGTTTATGGGGTACAATGTAATTATTTTCTGAATGTAATATCTGAACAAAATAAGCATTGTATTTTGCATAGATACATTTGTAGTGGGGAGGCATATGTCCAGCAGTGGACGTCTTATGGCTGAGATGATGATGAAATTTGAGGTTGCACTGCGATACGACTACGCTGTCGACGTATTTATATCGATTTCAATTGTGCTCGGGCATCCTAATCTGCGGCAATACAGTTTATATACGAAACGTTTATATAGAATAATAAGTAAGTCATTTATCTTTAATGTAGTTGTATATACTGATTGTTTCTCCGCGTTTAATATGATTTGTATATCATGTGCAAATTTTTAAACGACTAAGTTCGGCTACTAGTGGGATTTGAACCCTTTGGTTTTTTCCTTCAAAAATTTGAACATAAGTTCCGCCTAGCATGATGTTTGCAATGAACTATAAAACTCTTAGCTTTCTATATTATCCAGGTGAAATAGATAGGTCTGGGTAAGTAAATAAGAAAAACAGTTACGGAATTTTTGCCAAGCTAAGGTTTATGAACTAGGGTTGAATCTGGTCATCGCTTATTGTGTAGTTAATCGCTAACGATTAGCTACACTATAGATAGCTCATCTATATACTATATATGCGAAGCGCAAATGTAAGCTCGGAGGAGCTGTAGTAAATATCGAAACGATGATAGCTCAGCGGGGAGCGTAGGCTGACAGCCATAACTGACGAACACTGATTCGATCCCCAACAACATCTTGAGCTTCCGGTGAAGGTAACACCGTTATCAAATTTCCAGCATGATGGTAGGGTACTGTAGAGTACCTACCCGCCTAGCTAACTATCACCCTCAAGTTTGAAAAACTGTCACATGGTGTGTTCAGCCAGCAGTCCTTGGGAGCCAGTGAGCCTTCTAAGTCTAGCGCGATAAAACATCTTCGACCACATCGTCACTGACCATCAAATGAGATAGTGGTCAAACGCTAGATGAAGCAGTGTAAAAAAAATATAACTCATCGTAGAAAAGAATAATAATCAATGCAAGTGCAAGGAGAAGTCGATTCTGAACTATCTGATTGTAACTTACAACCCCGACACTATCATCCCTACAAGATGTGAAAAAATATATAGTGACGGTTATAGTTACGAAAATAGTATTATATTTTTTCGTATAATGTTACATTATAAATAATTCTTAAATATTTAGAACAAAAAGATTTCAATAGTTCTCAGTATTCCTTTTCTTACATAAGGCTTTTTTATAAACGAGCTCGTCTTCTATTATATTGAACACTCTATCTCATATCCAGTCAACCATTTAATTAAAACCCGTGACCTCACACGGGTCCATGGCATTGCATTATATTTAACGGGCGTGCGTAAAATTAACCCCTATCCTTTGAGGTAATGCAAATTTCAAGCATCATATAAACTGGCGTTTCGCATTAAACGTTCAATCGATTCAATTGTTTACCTATTCATTATCTGTGGGCCTAGACTACCTAGATACATCGCTTCATAGCGATTCTCTTTCTCTAACCGCTAACGATGAATATTCGTTCACGTTGATCAAGGGATAATATCGCTTTGAAGTGTTAATCTCATACATTTTAAATGTTTTCTCTTAGCGTAAACGCTTATAGAATATTACTTTGTCTGGGGCTACTGGTGTTGAACTTCATAGCTTCTTAAAGACACTTAGAAAACAAGCTCTAGCATAACGTGGGATAGGTAAGCTCATCTGGTCTCAAATGAGAACGAGATTAGCAATATTTAGAGCAACATGTATTTTGCATTTGCAGTTTCTCGCTATGAAGTGATGAAGTAGTCTATGAATGAGATTCTGGAGAGTGAATAGCACGGCAGTTTAGTTTATTTTTATTTTATTTTCTTAGGGTGGCTTACAGCTAAAGTTACAATTAACACTACAAATATTATACGGAAGAGCCATTTACAAGCCTCCACAGATAATGGAGATGCAGTAATAGCACATAAAATCTAAAAAATGAGATACAATTTACAATACATAAAAACTAATGGCTAATGTCGTAAGGTACAACGAGAGTGTTGGTTAGTGCCGTGTGTATTGACGCCGAGTTCCCATTTATGCACTGGTACAGTGTAAATCAGCTGAAGAGTCTCTTTCGATACATTGAAATAACATTTGTTCCAGAATTCTACATAAATATCATTTGCGTTGCAGTACTAAAGGTTCAAAGAAAAATACTTCAACCGTGTGTCCTATTTCCTACAGCTTTTCAAGAAAATATGCGTGAATAAATCCACTAACCAAGTTTGTCAAACAACAGAAGAGAGAGGTCGCCACTGGATTAAGTAAAAGGAAGTACAAAGTTGGTAAAAGAAAGAACAGGAATATAATTATTTGATGTCAGAATACAAGTGAGAGAGAGCATTCAATTCGACCAACACTCCATACTGTATTTCCCGATACGTACAATCAAGTCACGAGTGAATCGGTACCTTCTAGGCTTGATTGCTACATACTAGACAACGTCTTAACTTAACATTAGGTGAAACAGTTGTCAAACTCAAGCTTATATTGTGTAAAAAAATATGTACTGCTAAGTTATATAATCTACAATGATATTAATACCGACTTCCTCAAGCTGGATTACTTTCTTGAAAATACCGTGAAACAGTTACTTAACCAATTTTTATGGAATTTCTGTATGGTTTCCAAATTTGAAGTAAACTAAATTATGAAAAATAAATTTATTACCAGCTATTAATATTTTTTTTGTGACATGTTTTCTATTTTGAGTGGACCAAAACCTAATTTGTCAGAAATCATTATTATACTCGTAGTTATTTCCAAACTTAATTTTGAATTACCACGAAAGCATGGGTTTGTTGATCACGGAACTAAATTTTATAGGCACGAATTTGTTTTACACGATTCATAAAGTAATCCACGCAACCATAATAATTTAATAGCTCACACGAGGGTTACCTTTTTACTACTGACATTATACTGAAGCTTTTGAATGTCGTTTCATCGAATGAAAGGGTGCCGGGTGGAGGGGGGCTTACCAAACCGACATAGGGAAACAAAGTGGACATTTAATGAGACGTGTTGACGTGTTCAGGTCACCGCGTACGTAATAGCTTGAGGAAAGGCTTCATCTATATATTTCTATCGATACATGTGCGAATCAGCAAGACAATGATTTATTTTTTACGCATTCCTACTCATACCCCTGCACTAGTGCAAGGGTATAATATCCTGTGTCGCGCGAGATTTACGGTTTCAGAATATTTATTATCTCAAAAGAATTACATTCACTTACTGAGATATATAATAACTTAAAAATAAACACTTATTGTGCCGTAGCTCATAGTTTACAAACGTATTTATACTAAATAATTAAGAATTACACTTTCCATGGGAGTCCATAAAAAGGATCAATCAATCAATCAATATTCTTTATTGCGAAAAAATGGTAACAATGTTGTCCTCATTGATAGTTAAATCTACATACGTAAATTTACATTGCTTCCGTTACATATGCATTATGTATTCGTACTTGTCTGCAGCTATTGTCCAGCCACCGAGCCATCAAAAGAAAGTCCTGTTTCCGAACTAAGTTAATAACTTGTAAGGATAACAACTCGCAAAAAGAAAAAAATTTTTGAATACATACACACAATCACATTACACATCCAAGCCTGAGAACAAACACGATGCTCATCACAGATATGTTAGCCCCAGCCGGGATTCGAACCCGGGGACACAGTTCACTGTCACTGATCACTGAGCCATGACGACTACGCGAAAACAAATGCTATTGACCATTAACCTCACTAACGGCCCGAACAATAAAATTACAATGAAAACCGAAATTATCTTGATGAGGGTTATTTATTGCCTGACAATATTGGTAGCACCTTAATGGGGATGTACGGGTTTGATTAATGCAAACACTCGATCCTGCCAGTTTTAAAAAAGAGTGATAATTATATTAATAACGTTTAGAATATTGTTCGGACTTTATAATGAACCTGACATGATTATAGAATACCACCGCAGTCCTCATGTGAACCTGTGAAAATGGTCAGTTTTTGTGCCGGGAAATTTCACAGAAGATACACATGCAATATACATTTTGTATTATTTTTCAAACCTAGTATCTCTTCGGGTCTTAGCTTTTAAGCTGCGATAGCAGTAAACGTGGCTAGTAGCTCTATAAAAATCAAGAAACAATAAATGTTTAATAACAATGACTGGCCGGTTGGCGCAGTTGGTAGCACTCTGCCTTCTGAGCCGCTGGTCCCGGGTTCGATTCCCGGACAGGTCAAACATTTGTGTGTAAGAACATGTCTGTTTGAACTGTGTCTGGGTGTGTATATAAATATATATATATATATATATAGTCATCAGGTTACCATAGTACAGGTTCTGCCTAGTTTGGGACCTGAAAACCTTGGGTGAATGTCAATAAATAAATAAATTTAAAAAAAAATTGTATTGTTGACTCTTAAGATTATATTTTATTTAAAAAATTGTCTATAGTGACATAACTACAATAGTTGGACCTATAGTGATAATTGTCCAACTATTGTATTGATTTGAGTGATTTTTCAATTACTTTAATATCATAAATACATACTTTATATGTACAACTCAGCGCTACAATCTAAGTTACATCTATCATTACATTATGTTCAGCGAGTGAATAGGTACCTTCTAAGTTTGCGTGCTATAGCTTAGAACGCGTCGTCACTTAACTTCAGGTGAGACAGCGGTCAGAGCGGATCAGATCAGAGCAGCGGTATTAAAAAACTTTGAAACATATAGTGGACATAATAATATAGTGCCCTGGTGGTACCGGCCTAGAATAGTACTCCCCCATCTCTTCCCGTGGGTGCCGTAAGAGTCGGCTAAGGGATCACGTACCAGAATCTTCTTTTCTAAGGATAGGAAATCATACTGCGCTCGCCAACCCGCCTGCCAAGCGTGGCGAGTATTGGCAAATTCCCCCTATATGGGGGAGGCAACTCCAGCAGTGGACGTCCTATGGCTGAGATGATAATGAAATAATATAGTGCTTGAGGAGTTTTTTGTATAAATTAAAATGTTCTTGATTATTGTAGAACGTTTTTTTGTTCTATCATCGTTACCTTTCGCAGCGTATGCGATGTAAGAATTTATAGACTTTTTTTTCACCTTGAGTTATTGTAGACTCCGTTAGATATCCGTTATGTATTTTAGTCAAACATATAATTAAACATTAAAACCACCCAGTATTTTTTGAATTTGTTCGTTACAAAAACACACATATACAAATCTTTCTTCATTATAATATTATACTGTAGACAAATGAACACGTGAAACACAGTTAATGTACATTATATTTTTATTACATAATATTTTTATTACATTATCTCTCTCCAGATAGTGCGGCCTCGACCAGAATTGTAATAAATCTAATAAGAGGACGTTAAGTACTTTCATAGATGACAGACCTCGAAAAAGATAGTCTGATATTTATTTAAGTAAGTGATCCTAACTAATTAGACAGCTAGGCACGTGAGTGGATATGTTTCTGAGAAATGGCGGATAACTTATGCTTGAAATTTTTTTAGCATTTTGAGCGTTACAAATACATTTAGATTAGAGACAAGATGTCTTAGAAAAAACATCCAAGTGTGACATGCGTGAGTATGGCCAAATCACCAATGCTTTGCTATTCACTGCCTAATACTCGTACGTAGATATAGCGACTGAGAAAGAACTTTTTTTTATTTATCTAGCCCCCGCACTAAGATTCCCTGTATCGCGGAAGACATGGACACAAAGAATTAGAGCACACAAACATACATGACCCGGGATAAATGCACTAATCGCACAAATGTTTGCCCCTGCCGGGATTCGAAGCCAGGGCCCGGAAACACAGAAGTCATGTCACTGATGGCTTTCTGAGCCACGGCGACCGTCTGAGGATTAGAGGCTTGACCACTCGATCCACTTAATATGTACCCCACATAATACTCAAATACAGTTTTCATTCTACTACGGCTAGATTTTACCACAACACCGACAGGTGGTATACGAGGGCAAAGAAAGGCGGCCAACATGCTGCTTATATTAATGTATGTCCGACCGTATATATATCTTTATTAAAATAAAACACTAATTACTAATGACAATACTGCAGATACTACAATAACATTTGAGCAATCCACTGGCTATTGGTATTATATGAATTATATTATATTAAACATTATATGTTCTATATACTGTTTGCTATTCATTACATGCTGTAATCAGGTAGGTACATAAGCAGATTTTATCTATTGGAGAGCATTATAGCATTAGCTTTTGGAAAACTAGTTGAGCCGATGTGCGTATCGCTGCAAACTATTTATATAAAGAGTTGTCCCATAAAAATCCAGTCCTCCACACACAAACTGATACGAGAACTTTGATTTGTTTTAAATCTAACTTCACAGTTTTAACGACAAGTACGTTCATGAAAATGGCCACGATTAGTCTTGAACCCGTACACATTATTAAGTTAGCGACATTGACCTAATTTCGTTGCTCGAACTATCTACGCCCCTATCCGTTCTCTCGAGAATAATAACCACGGTAGTTTCCATAAAATATATCACTTGATTGTACCTAATGATTGCTAACATACCTATATCTATCTGTTATTTTTTCAAACATAGGTGTTGGTTTAGTTTGTAACATTTTTCTGTTGCTTTGTTTTACTAATGTGTCGGTTCCAACCGGTCCTTGTGGAAATCAATGGAGGAGGCGTATGTCCAGGTCCAGCAGTGGGCGTCTTATGGCTGAGATGATGATGACTTATGTGTCACTGCTGGATTGAGGCCATCTTTACTTACCGTTACTAGAATAGGAAATGTTAATGTGTGTTACTGCTAATGCTAGGCTATGGCGCGTTATTCGCCGACACATATAATTATATAAAATAGACTCACACGAAAAAATAAATTAACGATACTTGCCTTTTATATATATAACATATAAAAAGCAAGTGTGTGTACGTACGTACAGGGTTTTCTCTATCACCGCCAACTGGAATCTACTCCCCGTTGTGTTGGTAGATACTCCTTGGTGTGTGTAAGGGAGTTTGGACGAATAGGTGGAAGTGGGTGGTTGTGGGTGACAAAAGTTTTGAAACCTTGATGACTATCCTTTTCTATCACATAAGGGCTTTTTAAAAAATGTAGATATTCCCAAAATGTCCTAGAGTTCTCTAGAAAGATCATCTATTCAAAATTGTTAACATTATATGAGGTTGTCTATGATAATCCCATATGTTCTTTAACATTCTGGATTTACCTAGAATGATCACATTTAATTAAAAGACTCTAAAATTAGCCATAATGGTCGATCGTCATCATGCGGAATACTCCCAAACGTTTTAGAATATTCTATAGTAATCCAGAATGATCTAGAATATTCATATGTACGCATAAAAAAGGTTTGATTTTCGTGAAATTTCTTAAATTTCTGAAATTAAATATATCTGAATCGTTTCGAGTGTTCTGGTACTGAAAATTTCTATTGTTGATGGTATAAGCAGATGGTATAAGTAGCAGATGGTATAAGCAGTATGGATATAAGCAGAAACTCAGTGAATTTTCGTTAGTTTCATTCTAGTTTCAATCGAACGAAGATCAACGGGAATTGAACCAACAAAGTCAAGAGTAACCGGGCAACGCCGGGTTTCGCTGCTAGTTAACTATGAAATCAGTGCACGCACACAAGCGGTGCAGTAAATATTTGAATATACTCAACTCAAAAGGGTTTGATTTTTTAACTTGGTTAGATACGCTCCCTTGTGTTTAGGTAGGCGGAGTATTTGTGACAAAAGTATTGTATACCTCTGTGCTATCGTTTCAAACTTGGGGCATAATAACTTTGAAGTAAACTAAAATTGCGGTATTTGGGTACACATAGAATCTGTGGGTGGGCCAATTTCAAATGTCTGGCTGCATGTACTTTTTATAGTAATAAGAAAATGTAATTAGGCAAGCGGGGGAATGATTTAATCGCTTAGGCGCATTTGATGGCTTATGTCGAGTAATGGAGCAATAAACACACCGTCAGGATTATGACGTTACGTTAATGATTTTTTAATGACGTAAGTGATAATTTTTATACAAACTTACAAATCCAATTATGACGCTATGTTTATCTCAAAACAGTTATTTGGAATGTTTGCTGAAAGCTTTTTAATTCTAGAATTTAAAGTAAACATCAGAATAACATTATTTAAAAACTCGTAGCACTACCACGAGTTGCTGAACTAATTTTTAATTAGAATAATAGTTTTTGAATTATCCTCGGCAATGAATTCTGTAATTCTAATATCTGTTAATATATATATCCTATAGTGTAGCGACTCACATCCATATTGATCGACGCGCAGATAAAACTTTCTATGGAATTCTTTAGTTGGCAGTTGTCCGAGGGAGATTTTACACAGAATTTTGGCTTCAGATAGACTTCGATTGGGTATCTCCAAGCAGTGGTCCAGGTTCTGCCAGTAAGCCATCGGGACATTTTTTGAGCGTTCAATTAGACTTATCCAACCGTCTTACAGTGATAGGTAACAGGGATTTGAGAAAATAGTATGCGTAATGGTTTATGATGAAAGTGTCTAACACCATTTGGTTTCGTAAATATTTTATGGGAATATTGATAATTAGGAAATTATTACCTACGTTAGCACAATTGCTTACATTTTCCTTTGATTAAAGTTCTATCCCATCAAAACATGGGAGTCAAGTTAATTGTTATGATCATTATTTGAGTTACGAAGCGGTCAAAAGTGGCTCCAAATGGTTTGTGTAATATTACACACGAGTTCAGTTGCTCGCCAGTTCTTCGAATTCACGTAATTCCCGTGTTTTATACATTCATAATGAAATAATTAAATATATCTATGCTAATATTATAAAGAGGAAAGTATTTTTCATATGAGTATAGTCTTAGGCTGTCCGGAGACATTTTGTAAATATTGATCTATTCTGCAAAGTCGTAGTACAGTATTATATTCTACCATCAAAAGTTTTCGCAGCGCAAGCAATGTAAAGAATATTTTAGGAATTTTTCACACCCTGGGCTTATATTATTTGAGTTTTGGTAAGGATCCCTAATTTTATGAAAATATAATATAGCCTATGTCACCCGGGAATAATGTAGCTTCACAAGAGTGAAATAATTTTTCAAATCGGTTAAGATATTTCGGAGCCTATTCAATGCAAACAAACAAACAAGCAAGCAAACAAACAATCAAATCTTTCCTCGTTATAATATTAGTATTAGATAACAAAAGCTTGACTAATTAGGAATTAACTTACGTGTAAATGGACGCGGGACGTCGTTAGTTAAGTTTAACGAATAACATTTTAGAAGTTTTAATACTTTTAATGAACACAGGCAGTAATAAACCTGATGCTCACAGGCACATTCAATAGTTTTCGATAAACCATGTCGGTGGCATTATCTAAAGGTTTCTGAAAGGTCCAGCTATTTATCAACTTTGTCTCTTGTTACCGAGAATCTGTCACATCTGTTGAGGTCGACGGATATTTTCTCAAAATTTAGGGTTTAATCTAAGTCCGCGGAAATTAAGAGAATATAATATTCTCTTAATGTCTATAATACACATTCAGTATTTATATGTTTTCCTATACTGAGACTATTTGAGATATGTCTTTGGAAATTTTAGTGTCATCATTTCACCTTATAAATAAGTAATTTAAATTAATTGGTTTAACATCATTTGTGTCATAAATTATTATTGACGTGATAACGTCATAAATTGATGAATACCAGCAACACTCATGAAAAATAGTAACGTTCCGCGTAACGTTCCGCGTAACGTTCCACCTGAGTTTTGTATTACATAAAATAATCAAAGTCAAAGTCAAAGTCAAAGTCAAAGTCAAAGTCAAAGTCAAAGTCAAAGTCAAAGTCAAAGTCAAAGTCAAAGTCAAAGTCAAAGTCAAAGTCAAAGTCAAAGTCAAAGTCAAAGTCAAAGTCGAAGTCGAAGTCATAAATGATTATGACGTTATCACGTAAATCTATCGTCCGTAAACCGACTTTACAGACAATCAATTTTTTGTAGTATATATGTTTCTGCAATTGGCTTAGATATACATATACAAATTTTTCTTTATTGCAAAATTTAAAGGTTATAAGGTTATAAAATATGTGGTACCCTGCCTGTTTTAATTAAAAATAATTGTGTTCCAAAAGGCAGTGTCTTCCCAAAATATATCTCTATTTTACAATAAAGTAGAATCGAAATAAAGTAGAAATATAATCTTAATAGAGTAGAAATAGAATCTTAATATAAATATGTACAATATATGATTTTAGAAAAAAATACAAATATAGATATAGAACATAGATATCTTAAAGATGGTCTCGAGGAACCATCAGGGATCCACGACGGACTTCCGTTTCGCATCAATTATGAGGAATTTATAATTATGTTTTACTTTATGTGTTATGTATGTTCTGTATTTATTTGGTAAATAGATATGAACTATACATATATTGCTTCATTTTATTGTTGTACCACTAGGTACAGTTGAAAAAGAAAATGGCCTGCCAGTTTTGACAAGTTTCTGAGCAATAACTATAGCGCAAAATTTGAACCTTATTATCAGAATATGATTGCACGGCAAAATGAACCTTATTGTATATTGATATCAAATGATCTTCAACCGTAGCTGTGTACGGTGTTAGACGATATATTTGGCAGACTGTACAAGCAGCGATAAAAATAATAAAAAAACAAAAATTGAAACTCATATTTTCATAACTGTGTCACAGCGGTATTGTGATTTCAACATGTCTATCATGCTGTTATATTTACTATGAAATATAATTTTAACTTTAAAAGGCACACTGAATCTTAAACATTTAAATATAACGATTAAATTCTTATAATTTGACAGCCCATTTCACATAATTGTCTCACTTTGAAACTTCAACTTGAAAGGAGAACCAATCTCAGTTATGGGCCTATAAAAGCACCGCAATCACAAGATATTCTTAAGTAGTTAGAAGAAGAAGAATTTAATAAAAACAGATTAATTTAAATTATGAACACATCACTTAACTTTTAAATAACATACAAATTAGTTATTAAATAAAATAAAATATTACTGTATAATATTGGAGTAACCGATTGGTAGACATGCAACAGTATGTCTATAGATAGCGCAAATATTTTAACCAGCTACCAGTTAGCAGCATACCCACTGATATTGAACGGCCGTTGAGGTAAATATGTTCCAGCATTTTGGTCTCGTGTTTTTAAACCTACGTATATAGATATGACAATACTCTTTACTGATGTTGGCAACATCTTCGTGCATGAAAGGGAGAAGGAAAGAGGGTAGACCGATTTTCCTGCTGTTAATAATAGCTGTTGCGTCCACCCGCCAAAGACTATCAATTTATACGTGATCATGGCGTTTGTAACAGTGCCCCAATATCGACAGCCAAAAATGTCAAAGTACACGGGAATACTCCATTTCTAAAGTACACGGGAATATCCTGTTTCTAAAGTACACGGGAATAACCCGTTACCACTCTTGTGTTAGTGACTATAACTGTTCAAAACATATTTTGCTTATTCTTCCACTTGCACTAAAAGTACCGAGGTATATGGACGATCCAATATATTATTATTGATATATCGGCGTATTAAAAATAATATTAATATCTCACATAAAAAACTCTCTCTATATCCCATAAGTACGAACATTTCATTCAAACGTCATTGAATAGAAGGGGCCACCATTCGGCCCGTGGGCCTTCATGAAAAGAAGAGCCGGTCATTATGTTCATTCAACCTTTCGAACGGGATCACATCCAGCGCATCAATAGACAACATGTCAAAACATCAGCCACACGATCTCGATTAATTTGAGTACCTAATATTTAACTTATATTATTTTTTAGGTACTTTATAATCCTCTCCGATGTCACAAACTAGTGATTGCGTGGAATTGCATTATCTTGAAATACCGTACACCAAATACAAAATAAAGTATTAACCTTACTTATATCAATCAATTTATTTGTTACATTTTTGAGATATGGATTCATATAAAGAAATTAATATGTCGAAGTCTATTCGTAGGCTGAATACAGTCAGCCTTAAAAATATTAATATATGATTTTAAAATTGAATGATCATAATAAACATACAAATATAACAATAGGCCATTATGCCGAGCAAGTTAATATTAAATAATAATAAAAGTTTTTAAAAAAAAACAATAATTGCAAATAACAGGCATGCTATAAATCATAATTACATTATATATTTAAAAGAAACAAGGACGTAGAACACTTTGAAATATAGCGAATAGCACTTTCGATTAAGAGACCTTTTAAACAATAAAAATAGATTATCTTGAAGCAGCTGAACCAGTTTTGATAAATTATATACTTTAGAGTATCCGCCTGGTAGCTATCACCCTCTAGTTAGAAGAACTGTCAACAAGCCCATAGTATGTTCAGGAAGCATTCCTTGAGAGCTAGTAGGCATTCTAGGTTTAGCGTGATAACATCGTCACTGAACATCAAGTGAGGCAGTGGTAAAACTTTTTCATAGATCTAGATCTATAAAAAAACCCGGCCAAGTGCGATTTGCACACCGAGAGTTCCGTACAAAAGAAGGGGGTAGTAAGTTTAAAATTACTAAAAATATTTTTATTATGTAGTAACTGAAATTGGATGCTTTTCGCAATTTTTGATATATCTGTGCTATAAGATGTTCCTTTGTACCAAATTTCAAGATTTTGAGTTCACGAGAAGTAGGTACCCTGTAGGTTTTGATTCTCTTGCGAGTTTCGAAAATTTGCAGCATAAACGGCTGTATCTTTTGGTTGCGTTGGCTTAGAAGTTTTATTTTTTCGCAGCTCCAAGGGACAGTAGACCTGAGTATTTGATATGAATTTCAGCTTGATACCTCCACGCGTTCCTGAGAAAAACGGTCTTGACAGACAGACGACAACAAAGTGATCCTTTAAGGGTTCCGTTTTTTCCTTTTGAGGTATGGAACCCTAAAAATGAGTATCACTAAGACGGAACGAAGTGATGACTCTGCAAATGCTTAAGCTATTTAAACAATATGGTCTCTGCTTTGGCCATTGTTTGTCTTCAGACAGTAACAACTAAAGCAATTAGCCCCAACAAACTTTCGGTTCAATGGTGCCTCAATTGCTTACAAGTCCGGTGTCACAGTATATACACCAAACTCAGAAATAATATTGGTGTCCTACAGTCATTTGTTTTTTGATTAAAATACTTACACAAGAGTCGGTAAATACACACGCGGCGCCGTTACAGTTTTCTATTCGTGGGAGGTAATCAGTGTGACCTGTGTCACACTGGTATAATACTACCTATTTCAGTCACTAACTCCGTACAAAGAGTTGAGTTTAGAATGTTAAAAATTTAAAAAGTTTAAAAACAAATTCTGAAAAAATGTCCAAGTGTTGAACTAGTCGAATTCAACCTTTTGTAAGGATAACAAAAATGTGGGAAACGGAACGCGCGACGAACGCACCGCACTGAATATCCTGATTCATCAGGATATTCAGTGCGGCTTGCGAATAAAGCCAAAACAAATGTCGTGATAACAATTAAAGCGACTTCCCACGATCCGCGATATCGCGGACGGACGCGGACCAGCTCGCACCGACGCACCGTAGGAAAGGTCTCGTCCGTGGTAGCACAGGCACGTCTTGTGCCGTGTGCTACGCGCTCCGAGCGTCTCGAACAGACGGCAGCAGGGCAGGACTTGTTCATTCGCTTTACTAGATCGTATAATATGGTAATAAGCTAATGAATGTCACACCCGCTGCTGCACAGACGACCTGAGGCTAGGCTGAGGCTCCTTGTGGAAATCAATGAGGGAGACGTATGTCCAGCTGTGGATGTCCTATGGCTGTGATGATGATGATGATGATCTGCTGCAACGATACGTTCTCTTTCACTTTGATTTTGGAAATGAAGATAAATCTAAAGATCTACACAGACCGACACGCACCATTACGGACCGTAGGAAGAGCCCTGTCTGCGGTGCGTTGCCGTCCGTGGTCATCGGTCGTGCGTTAAAAATAATGTTAAAATACGAAATATTCTGATCCGCAGAATTACGCACCGTGGGAAGCCGCTTTTAAGTGTAAAATGTGTTATAAATACCTATCATTATATCTGATAGCTTTTCTGCCTCCATATTGATCAGTTATCTTGCTATCTTTTGTAAGTTAATCAAAGGAAAGTATGACTTTCTTTGAGTACTTTTTCAATGTTTAATTGTTTTCATAAACGAATGTTGAAAATAAAATATTTATTTCAATTAATTCAACTAGTTGCTGTAATAATTTTACTTTCTTTCGACTAGTAAATGGGTGGCGTAAGGGTCGGCTAAGGAATCACGTACCGTACGGTGGGAAGCAGGGCCTTCTGCGAAAAAATCATCATACAACCTGCCTGCCAAGTGTGGCGAGAACTCGAACCCCCTAAAAAAAGACACGGGGTGGCTACTGTCCAGCAGTGCATAATCTATCACTGGAATGAAGAAGAAGAAGAAGAAGAAGAAGAAGAAGAAGAAGAAGAAGAGGATGATGATGATGGATAGAACATGAATTTTACCATTTAATAATTTAGAGATTTGATATTTGAGATATGGACTTGTTAGTTTTAACATACGTTAGCATCATAGTTTTTAGTTATGACATTTGGTGTAAATTTATCGTGTGATAATTTATACATGTATATATTCGGTACTCAAGGTAACCGCGGTTTTTGTTTAATTTAAATCGCATGAAAGTAAAAAGAAATCCTTATTTAATTTGACTTACACGCGTACAAAGTCCCAGGCACAAACTAGTTTATCTTCTATAGGAAGAAAGCAAAGGCTTGTCAAATTGATTATACAGACGCGGCGCTGAAACCTAATGACTTTTTTATCCGTCTCTTCGAATTATGACTCCGTTTATCGGTGTATCCGCTATGAGTCGAATATCAACAGGCTGTTTATTACATGTTACGTGTCGATTCTGTGAATCATAATAACACAAAATTTGGTGTTAACTATTAAAATTCATAATTATAGATTACCGATAAGCTTCACTGAAAGAAATAAAGGTTGTAATTTTTAGATTTTCGCGATTCGAACACATTGTTATTAAATCAAACGGGGCTTAATCAGAAATAAAGGTTGCTCGTAAAAGTGATGTCTAAAATGTAGCACGGGCACTAATAAATCACTGAGTTAAAGCTTTTGATTCCTAGTATCGTCAACAACTAAGTCTTGTACATTTTTTTTATTTATATGCAAATGCATGTTGATTTTAGCTAACCGTATGCCTTCATAAAATCAATTGTTAAATACTATAATTGAATTCGTGGATTCCTGTAAATTTGTGAAGTAGTATTACGTAGAAATTAAATACCTACAACTTGAAATATTATGCTTGTACGGTAATTTATCATCGTCATCATCATCTCAGCCATAGGACGTCTGTATATAACATATTTTTAAGTTATGTATATATTTTTTAGCACTATATAACGGATTGATAATCAACACACTGATCAAACACTGAATGTTTTGGGCTGAAATTTAGTAGACAGAGAGTTATTATGAGGTAAGTATTCCCTGTGAATGGATTTGCAAAAAATCAAACTCTATTGGGAAGTAAGAGTCATAGGTTTGCGCGGCTAAAACCGCAGGGTGCAGCTGTTATTTTAATAAATAGTAAACGAGTCCGCTTTCTAAAATAATGCCTATTTGCTCGTCACTTTGTAACCATTGAGAGACCTATATCAAACCAGCTCAGTGCTCTGTTCTCCAACTTAATGCATCACTCGACTGTCTTCTGTTGAAAAATTAAATTCCATTATACCGAAGGAAGCGCAGCTTATTAGATTGTGTATGTAAATTATGAGTAAGTAAATTGAATATTGATAAAGTTTTGCTACGGTGCTTATATCTTAATTAGCTATTCAGGTTAAGCTTTTAGGTGTTATTATTTTCAGAAGTGATTGGCTTAGACAATCTTACTACTATTATAAAAATTTTATTTATATTACACAATTTTTACGTATACTGTATAGATACGTTTGACCACTACTTCACTTGATGGTCAGTGACGATGTGGTCGAAGATGTTGTCACGCTAGATCAAGAATGTATGCTGGCGTTCAAGGTCAGCTTCCTGAATACACTGTGTGTTTGGTAACAGTTTTCCGAACTTGAAGATGGTAGTTAGCCAGGCGGGTACTCGAAAGTTCTCTACCACCATGCTGGGATTTAATCGTTGCGGTCGATCACTAACGTGAAGTAACTTAAATGAAATGTCGTGTTACATTGACATTTCGATAATTTATATGGCAGAACAACATTTGCCAGGTCAGCTAGTAAGTATATATTTGTTAATACAACTTCGGTGATTATTAAAGTAATTCAAAGAAAATATAGGCAAAGGCCAAAACTCAGATAAGACTCAGAAATATCAAAAGGAACATAAAGAGTACTCGCTGGAGATCGCAGGCGATTCGTCGACGGATACATCCTGCATCCAAAATTACTAGATAGGAACAGTCTATGAAGTTCAACGATGAAACAAAATTGCTTAATTATTTAAACATTTTGACCGGAACTGAAGGATTTTCTTAGCCTTCCGGCCAATTTTACGTGCGATAATTTTCTTATCCTCGCTCAGCACAACTTTTCCGACCGTGTGCCATGCATTTTATCCTGATGTCACAATGACGTAGGCAATTCTGGACGGACTCTCGAACTTATATTTTTACTCCAGTTAATAGGTACTTGTATATACCAGCCGGAGTTCTGTAACGCACTAAACCACACGTAATTTGCAATTATCTTCGTAGATGCGAGACAAGGGCGGGGTGGTTATATATGCCTGTGGGAAAAGGAGAGGATATCGCCTTTTGAATGCTGAGCAAATACGATTACGGTTTAGCAACCATGGTTAATTTAATGACTATAGTTACTCATATTATGATTCAATTGCTATAGTACTTGTAAGGATAGCTTATCAATAAATGAGTAAACTTTCAGTGTACCTTCTAATAATTATTGTGAAAATAAAAGCTACCGATGCGTGCCACTTCCAACTAGGCATATATTATGTAGCCTAGTCCTAGCAGTGGACGTATTATGGCTGACACGATGACGATGAGGATGATGCACCGAAGTTCAGCCCGACTTTATATTAAACCTCCTCCTTGTGTCGTTTATCTTCATTACTGAAGGTCGTGATCCTCACTACAAGACACAGTCTTTCACGATATGACGCCATCGGTTTCTGTCGGTAGCAGCGTGTAGTGCTTCGTAGACATTGTTGCCCAGAGTAGAGCGGATTTGGTCTAACCATCAATTTGGGCTACGGCCTCTAGGCCGCTTCCCCTCGACCTTCCCAGTAAATATCAGTCGTTCCAGTCGTTATATTAAACATTTTTATATTAAATAATTAGCCATAATTATAATTTAGGCACATAATAACACTCTAGTGTAAGTTGTGTTTTATTATAACAAAAGGATCTGCCTCTTAAAAAGAAATATAAAATATATTTTTAATATGGAAAAGTAAAATGATTGTAGTACGGTCCACTGATATTCAAAAAGTCGGAGCCGTCCAGACGGACAATCTGAGAAAAAGAAACTTACTTTGTCCCTCGTAAAACGGCACATTTAAATTTCCTTTAGATTTGCCTTCAAGTGAAACAGTTCTTAGTAAATTAGTAAATAAAATATAACCCATTTTTACCAAGTCATTTTAAAAATATTTGGTTCACATTAAACTTTAGACACACTGCGTGCACCTTGTGGCATATATGTACGTGGTATATAAGAAAGAAAGAAGAAAGAAAGAAAATTATTTATTCCTGACAACAACACTACATATAAAACAAAAAGAAAAACACATTTAGGTCATACATACATTTAACTTATAAGTATAAAACATTAAGGGAAGACGAAACAACATTTAAGATATGATAGATATAGATAATAGTAAGATTCGACCAAAAAATAACCTATCTAAGCTGAATACTAAATGGTTTTATTTGTAGTGTTGCGTAATGCCAGAAATGAATATGAATATATGGTGTTTATATGTATGTATTTATCTAAGTAGGTATATGTAGTTGAAATGCGTGGAAGTTCAATATAAATCCACAGATAACAGAGGAAGAATGACCGGGCTTATGTACCTATACCTCTAAACAAAGAATATGCTGTCAGACGTCTCGCTGTATTGTTACTGCCTAGAAAACTATAGTATATATATGACACCGAACGAACACTCAGACAACAGTCAATTTCGCGAAAATCAATAAACAACACTTATATTATTATACCAATTTTAATGTATGAAGAAAAGAAGCCGGAAATACGGATAAACGGAAAAAAAATGTTGTTGTCAGCTAAATAAGATGGGTCGTACTGTATTCGAAGGAGAAATAGTTGCAGATGCTGGTTAGTTAAATAATAGTAGACTGTCTTTGGTCGGTACTAATGACAGAGTTTTGTTTAAACCGACTTCAAAAAAGGAGGAGGCTCCCAATTCGTCTGTATTTTATTAATTTTGTTTTTATGTTTGTTACCTCAGAACTTTGCCTGGGTGAACTGATTTTGATAATTCTTTTGTGGTTGCTTTATTTTATTCGACAAAAAGTCTACTTTTTTGGGACATCTGGTTTGCATTCCCTGGTGTCTAATGCAGCTGCAAACAGTTGTGGGGCCAATACCACCTGCTAACGTTTTTTCCCAAGGGAAATCTTTTATAGGATTTAATTTCTTTTTTTTTTTTTACGAACACTTCTACACTTCTATAGACCGATAAACGTACTTTCTGAAATATTTGTTTATTATTTCATGTCTTTTGTTTAGCCAAGTGTATTTGAAGGTCGTTGTTTGATCAAATAAGTTATTTTAAATGATATATTAATGCTCTTAGTTTCATCGAAGAAAATTATTTCACGCGCATTTACCATTTGGGTGTGTATATGTATATAAATATATTATATAAGTATATATCAGTCATCAGGTTACCATAGTACAGGCTCTGCCTAGTTTGGGACCCGAAGACCTTGTGTGAATGTTGTCCCATTGTCCCATATTTCTTAGAATTCGTTATTTATAATGTTACATAAAACTTCTAACATTCACATTATAAGTGCCTTCGCTCATTCACAACAAGTTTTCCTTCCCTATTTCCATTTAGAATCAAACGTTGTCGTATCTAAACATATGGAATAATAAATCTATTATATTACTTCCTTCGACATAACATAACAAAGGCTCCTTGATTTAAATCCACAGTCCGAGGAAAAAATCCTCTGCAAAATACGTCTTTTGCAAAATACGAATATTATCTAACAAAGTATTTACAATGTGAGTTATTTACAGTAGACATTAGAAAGTGTATATATTCAGGCGTTACATTTCAGAAATAAATTTAAAAATGATAATTATTAAAAACACAAAGCTTAGTATTCATTGCGCGACCTTAAATTATTCCAGGCCAGTAATATCTTGCCCAGTTATAACGACTAATTGAGATGATCAATTTCGATCTCATGTAGATAGACCATCATAACAACTAGTTACTTTTCTGTGCCAAATTAAACGTCTGTATTTTGCTTCCTATGTAGGTACTAATGGCACTCAGATTAATGTAACTCTCTCTAACCCTCATCCTTAAGCCGGAACGTAACGATTGTTTTAGTCGAGGAACCTTTTTTAGCATTATTTAGAGGTTTTTTCAGAGTTTTTATGGGTGGTTGAGAATCGAATGCTGGTGTTATTTTTATAGTAGTGGTAACCTTTCCCTGCCGCAAACAAAGTTTGTGTAAAAGTAATATATAAATGGCGTGGACACTCGAACAAATTCGTCGAATCAATAGAACGCAATTAATACACGTGAGAATTGGAACGTAAATGTTTTATTATAATACCACACAACAGATAAATACACATAGACCGTTTTTTTTTTTTTTTTTTTTTACGTGGGCGTAATGCATTTACTCACTTCCGCCTACCGAGAAAGTAGGCGGGGTGTGTCGGGCTCGCTCGAGCATCACCGCTCCCTGGGGAGCCTCATGGCACCCAACCCTAACTGCACCCACAGCAGCCAGGGTCCACTACCGACTAAGACCCACGGTGTCCATCCTGCCGCTATAAGGGAGGGAGCGCGGGGTACATTTGCATACCGCGCCCCCACCACGGCCGTCCGTTTCCGGACCCCTCCAGGGGGGAGGATGACCCTCCCCCTCGCGACCGTGCTGGTACCAAGAGCACGGCCGCACCACCCCGGGGACCACACAGTGCAAGGAACGCCAGACTTCCCACATACGACGCTCGTGGTCCCCTGCGATGGGCCAGATGTAGCAGCTCCATCGCCAGCCGCTTAAATACACATAGACCCTAGCCTAACCATACCGGCTACAGATCTGTGGTCGTTCATTTGGCTCTGTGTCTGGGATGTAACAAAATGTGCAATCAAAATAAAGCCACAATGAATGAATTTGATTCCTTTATTGAGATGAACACTACATGTTTATAATATTTAATATTATAACTATATCTATACTAATATTATATAGAGGAAATATTTGTATTCTTGCATTCTTATGTTTTACACACATACCATACAAACCACAAAACTACTGGACCGATTTCGAAAATTATTTCACGATTAGACTGTTACATTAAACCTGGGTAACGTAAGCTATATATTTTATTACTAAAAAATTAGGGATTCCTACAAAAGTTTCAATAATGTACCAGTGCGAATTAGAGACAGGCCTAGACTGCCAGACTAGTCTACATAAAAAATGCTACATGAAATTCCGGGAGCCACCCGGACGAATATGCCCATGTGCCTCCCATTGAAATTTCATCGAAATCACTGCAGTGCTTTTCTTAATTTCTATGAAAAGGTATATACATATATGACTCCTAATCAGTAGGACACAGCTTCTAATATAATTTTTAGAGTACGTAGGATAATTACCTACGTACTTTAAACTAACGTTGAAATTAATTCCGCAGTATTACCAATGTTCTACGAGTATGTAAATACGACCATTTTGTACCAACAAAGCATAGAGTATGCTAAAATTGTGGGTAAAACACTGGCAATAATAGTTTGTTTATTGAAAACTGATGCAAACTCCTTTCGGAAACCTTACAACTGAAATACAGATGTGTAGCACTATATCACAGTATAAATATGTATATATTTATAGTGTGACTATATGCAGCGGTTAATGTTGATTCGAGAGTTCTATATATCAAGAAACTATTTCAATATAGCGACGATCGTAAATGACAAACCTTAAAACCTTGAGTGTATCCACGACGGCGGCACTAAATATTTTGTTACTTAAGAATTGTACATTATTGTCAGTATATTTGATTGCGACGTACTCATGAATACCTCATGAACTTTTTACGACCTCCTTTCAAAAGTATCGCACATTTTTTAGATGTCTAAGATTGTCAAAATTACATTATACAGGTATAAGACGGGTACTGACCTATATGATTGATATACGAGATGCTCCATATAAAGAGTAATAGGTAATGAAAGCGTTTTTTGCCGTTCCGTATACGTTTTCAATTTTTTGTATAGTCACGCGGAAACCTTATCCTTCACAACTCCGTCTGGACCCTTCCTAAATAATTTAGAAATTGGTGGATACCTATCTATTCAAAATGAGACATATACTTTGATATTGTATGTAAAAGTAGGAGGTTTATATGCATAGATAAGTAAAGTTTACCGCAAAGTATTTCATGGTGGTAGGGTTCTTTCGAGTACTCGCCTGTCTAGCTATCACCCTCAAGTTTGAAAAACTGTCACCAAATACATATAGTTTGTTCAAGCAGCAGTCCTTGACCACATCGTCACTGACCATCAAGTGAGTTAGAGGTCAAGCGCTGTATCTATATCTACAGGATTTAAAAAAAGATTTTCATTTAATTGGACGAAATTATGTACTTAGATGATAATTGTAGTCTGTAGAAAGTAGGGTTTGTGGTATGTATGTTTTTTTTAAAATAACTTACGAGGAAATGACGGAATTTTCAACCGGCCGCTCCCGCTCGCTTAACTCGCCCGCTCAAATAGAGTAGCCAGTGGCTACTGCCACTGGCTACTCTATTTTAGCGGTCAACTTTCAGTCAATTAGTTTTTGGTAAAGTTAAGCGAGCGGGAGCGGCCGGTTGAAAATTCCGTCATTTCCTCGTAAGTTATTTTAAAAAAAACATACATACCACAAACCCTACTTTCTACAGACTACAATTATCATCTAAGTACATAATTTCGTCCGATTAAATGAAAATCTTTTTTTAAATCCTGTAGATATAGATACAGCGCTTGACCTTGGCTTGAATTTTCAACCGGCCGCTCCCGCTCGCTTAACTCGCCCGCTCAAATAGAGTAGCCAGTGGCTACTGCCACTGGCTACTCTATTTTAGCGGTCAACTTTCAGTCAATTAGTTTTCGGTAAAGTTAAGCGAGCGGGAGCGGCCGGTTGAAAATTCCGTCATTTCCTCGTAAGTTATTTAAAAAATAATAATATTATATTTAACTATTCTGTCTTTGGTTACCAAACTGTACCAGTGACGTCGTTGTGGTGCCCCGTGAAGTAGAGTTCTTACACTGAATTGAAGCCCAAATTGGAGGTGGAGAGCATCTAAACCAGCAACTGTCATCTTGTCAATCGACACTTACAACGCTGTACTATCACTGCTTCGTCGGTCCGCGGTATTTTCCTATGTTAAACACTATAGAGAAACTGGTTAAGGTCTTACCATTTGCTAAATAAAAAAATATTTTGTGTCTTTTCAGCTTAATTTGTTAAAAGTCCTACATGTCTAATAAACTTGAAAAAACTACCACGATAGCAGCTGCTGATGAGGGCGATTTTTCTTTTTAAATTCTCGTGGTAACGTCATTTGCGCTTGAATTACCCCAGAAGAAAGGAAGTTAAATAGTTCAAAATTGTGATTAGTATTTTAATTTTTAGGTCATGTCTAAAGGACATAATTTTTTGTATATTTGAAATTAACACACAAGGGGATTTGTCCCGCACCTTCTGCATGTAAACATCCGCGAGCCTCTGTAATGTCATCGGCACCTTTTATCCAAATCGTAATAGTCGTTTTCGAGACAGCTTGTAAAATATCCGAGAATTACCCGTTTAATAGTACGAGATTTCTGTAGTTCTAACTGAACGAGAATGATAAATTGAAGATCATTTTGGACCGACCCTTAAAGTTAATCAGACGCAAGACGATTCCCAATGGGCCAATTCTGCTAAACCTCATGAGTCACCGAAAAATGTTGAGTACATTTGTGGCAAGGGTGGATAGCTACTCGTACATAAGGGCGGATTATAGGCATTGAGACCCAACAAATCCGGGAAGTAAACCGGCAATAATGCAAGGAATAAATTATTTTTAGACGTTAGTCCTTCGTCTGAGGGTCTTATCTCAAAATATTATTTGTATTTGAATTTGTTAACCATTAGAGGTTTTTGTCAATGTTATCTTGGATGCTCTCCAAGACTGCTGCCTGAACACACTGTGTTTGGTGAAAGTTTTTCAAACTTAAGTGTCGTAGCTCAGCTTATCACAAAATAAAAGTTCTGTTTTGACATTTGTCTTCGCGAAGTAAATAGTGATGTAACGATACGACTCGGTACTCGATACTCACAATAAATCGATTCAAGTTTGCATGAGTATTTGATCTATTTTAATATGTATCGTTAAGTGCATTGGATTAAAGTTCTGATTAGAAAATTTAACTTAAACTTTGATATTGTAAGTATTTTGAAATGATACAATGTTACGAAAGGTCAATTTTCTTTCAATTCATATTTTGATATACATTCACTCAATCCAAAAAAAAAATCGAGAAAAAGTGAATCTTCAGTCAATAATTTTCTTTAGATGATGAGCCAAAATTGTCAGTATCGTCACCCGTATTTATAATTATTTCATATTCAGTTCTTCTTCTTAGTTGTAATCTTCATTTCTGAAGGTCGCGCCTAGTTTAAAGTGGTGGTCACTCGATGTACTATAGTCTTCCACGTGCTTCTGTTTTCGGCGGTCTTAATAGCTTTGGTTATCGGCAGATCAGTTAGCGACTTTATCATGTCTGCCCAACGGGTAGATGAACGGCACCATTTTCAGTTATATTGTCAATATTGACGTCTCTGTCATAGTCTTTCATTATTATTTTTCGAGTTTTTTCTACCGCTTTTATCCAGTTTTCTTTAGTATTGTTGGCATAAGCTTCATTCAGCAGTATCATCATTTTCTTATGGAGAATGGCGGCTTTATATTGTGGCGTGCTGCGTATCCTTTCACTTGATCCCAGATCAACTCCAATAGCATTGTACTGACAATGGTACGGCAGCGTTCTTATCACTTTGTGTCCATGATGAAGTGCCAATTCATCAATTTTATATTTTCGTCTCGCAGGTTTATTTTCTTTTACCAGTTACAGCAATTCAGCTTTTAACAATTTCATATCAGTTTGACAGCTAACGCTCCTACCGCTGAGCTATCATCGCTTCAAAATACTCTTATCTATCATAAATTTGGGTTTCTGTACCTTCGTACACGCCGACCTACACACCGCAACGAACATTTTTGACACTATACTCAATTGTTCTCTCATTAAAATTCAGAACTTAACTGAAATCCTCCAAGATAAGGACAACAGCAGTAAAATTATCCAGTTATATTGAGCAGCCCTTGAGCTGTGAGGTAATAACGGAAATACAGAGTTACTGAGAGAAATGAATGTAGAATAAACGCCTGATTCATGTTGCGTTGGTTCGTCCTATTCACCTTTTCAAAGTTATTAAGGGTTGATCCCGAAATAATACAGTTTCCGTGGGAGAATTTAATAAAAATTAAAAAAAGACTAACGTAGCTTTTTACAAACATTATATTGAAAACTGAAAATTTCTTGTTGCAGGAATAGTGCTTAGGCATGGCGCAGACTTCTGAGCGCGGTATACCGCAAAAGTCTTACCAAGTGCTTACTCGTTCCTTTACTGGTTTGCCTGAACAGACATATCTCATCTAGAATTATCAAGTGAGTTACAGTATCAGCCTCTCCTGAGGCTGGATGCGTTCTGTTTTCCACCGGTCTTTGTGAAAGTTAATTAGGGCGGTTTATGTCCAAGTGATATCCTATGGCTGAAGCGAAGGGGTTAATAACCGGGTTAATGAAAACAAAACAAATTGACGGCATCATGCTGTGTGTCCACTAAGTGCAAAATGTTTTTATTCGAAATAATTTATTATAACGAATTTATTCGAAAAGGAAATATAAATTCAAAGGCAACAAACATCAAAGATCCTGGGCACCCGGTGACGTCGCCGCAGCGCACGTGTTCCTGGGCCAAACTGAATTATGTATTATGTTATGGTTAGGATTTTTCAAGCGTACACACACATACATTCATATATTCAATACATTTATTCATTTTTTATAGCCTTTTTCGTTCCAAGATTATTGTGAATATTATTGTAATAAATTATTATTTTACAAAACTTATCAGATCGATGCGACGTATGACCAAGTTGTCGGCACATATTTGGGTCAACGAATTAGCCAGAATGCTGGAAGCATTGCCACGGTGAATCGCAATGATTCACCGTATAGTTATTAATATTTTCTTTAAATAAATGCATCGGGTCTATAATTTTAAGAAACGTATTGTCGTAATATTCAACACCATATTGGAATTAAGTTACTTCTGTACTTTATTTCATTGTGCTCTTCAAGCGCAAAGATATGGGTCATAGTCTTTTGAAAAAATAAAAAAAATCATACTGAGAAATATGTATAAAAAGATACGAATATATATGTAAGAATACACAAAATTTTGCGCTACTTTAAATTAATCCAGGCTATCATGCAGTGTGCACCGTCCTCCCTCCCGCATAAATTGCATGTAGGATATATACAGTAAGATAAAATGACAACACAAGACACACACAATCACAGCACACAAACACCCAAGACCCGGGACAAACATCTACACTCATCGCACAAATGTTTGCCCCTGCCGGGATTCGAACCCAGGGTCCCGGTGACACAGAAGTCATGTTACTGGCACTAACTACTGTGCCACGGCGACCAGCAATATAGTTGTGGTATTAGAAACTATGGTTGTAAGTAGGTATTAATGGTGCCTCCCGGTCGTTAGATGACAACCATTTCCAGCTAAATCTATGAAACTGCTTACTTATCATAACATCTCGAAACTCCAGAGACGATGCGTGGGATGTGTTGTTGTCTGGCCCACAGTGTTCTCGAGCATCTCATTCTGTTCAGACGTATTAACTATAAGCTAATATTAATTAAACATTTTTACTTTAAATTCGTGTTTTTAAATAACTCCCTTAAAGTTAACTAGGTATACATTAGATTGTGTACAACCCCTAGTTAGTATAAACCAGAGCTACGCAAACATCTGGCTACGACTAAGTAAACTAACGGTATTATAATTCGAGGATCAATGCGGTTCCAAATATTAATTTTCTATAATCGTATTCTACATCATCCCATCCCACTGATATTATAAATGTGAGTTTGCATGGATGGATGGATATTTGTTACTCAATCACGCTCAAACGGCTGGACGGATATTCGTATGAAATTTGGTATGTAGATACTTTAGGCCCCGGAACAACACACCATAGGCTACTTTTCATCATCATCATCATCATCATCATCATCAATGATCACCACGGGGGTAAAACAGCAGGGCGCAACTAGTTGACGATAAATAAGAAAATACAAGTAAATTTTAGACATCATTTTTATTTACAGGCACATATCTTTCTACATTGAGTGATTATATAACAACAAATTTTACATGAGAGTTAGCTTTAGGAATAGGATATTTACCGAATATGTATTTATAAATACTATATAGATCTTCGACCACTATCTCACTTAATGTTATGTGATGATGTGGTTGAAAATGTTATTATGTTAGAACTAGAATACTCTAATTATATTTATGATGTTTTCGGCTCACTCTAATAAATAAAAGAATTAAAAGTCTTTATTCGTTTATGACAGGCAAAACACCGGAATTATCCCTTTTCTAAATTTAACTCCTACGTTAGGGATCGTGACAATTTAAAAAATAATTTTATAATTTATGATACATTACTGTGAAATTAAATAATGTTTATCCACTATTTAATTCTTTAATTAAATTTACAGTTTTAACATATAGTTTTCTGTTGAAATTTGTAGATGTCATTCCTCCTCCTTGATTCGTGTTCGTAATGTCTGAGGGTCGTGACTCCTCCATGCAAGATCTTTTTCCTTATGAATGGACACCATCTTACCTCTTTTTCGGCTACATGGGTAGCATGGCAGAAAGAAGTATCTAACGTGGTCCGGACTTGATCCGACCTTTGCATCGGGCTCCGGCCACGCGATCGCTTGCGTCGATATCATTACGATTTATGAATGAATAAAATACTCACGTAGCAAGTCAGAGGGTGCCGACTATAGTTTCAACCACATTCGGTCTTCGATTAGGAATACACGAAGCGTTCGGTGGTCTTTTTCAAGGAGAATACGGAGAGCTCGCGGTTCGAGTAAACTAACCAGATCTACATACAATAATTACTATATCAATGTAATATAATATTTTACAATCTCAAGGAATTAAGTAGTTTCTGGATAAGTAAATTTATTTAAGTATTATTAAGTAAATATATTTTATACAGTTTATTATCTGTTTACTATATCGTAAAAAAATCACTAATATATTTTTTACAATTTTTTTCTGTTTACTAAATCTCAATCATTTCACTAATACGTCTCTGCCACAAATTGGGATGTACAAATATTATTCTAGGACTATTACAGTAAGTAGTAGTCTAATCTTAAGCGCTATTTTCAGCATTATTTCCAATTACCTTATATAGAAGATCATTGCTTATTTCACATTATTTTTGATACTTGTTAAGTACTGACAGAAAAGATAAACATTTTATACAGTTTGTGCAGTATCTGAACTAATGTTATAAAGCTAAAGAGTTTGTTTGTTTGGTTGAACGTGTTAATCTCAGGAACCACTGGTTGGAATTTAAACATTCTCGTGTAGGATAGCCCATTTATCGAGGAAGGCTCTAGGCTATAACATCACGCTGCGACGTATAACTGAGGTAAGGGGAAAACCGAAGTCAAGTGAAACCGCTGGGCGCTGCTAGTTCGCATCGGGTCGCATATGGTTCTGATGACTGCATAAAACCTTATCCTTTTCTAAAGCTTATCTTTATATTTGTTTTGTTGCCAGAAATTAGCTAACTCTAACACTGCTATGAAACCAATACGTGCGTTGACGGCTACCCAAACAATTTATCAGACATTTAACCTACATCAATTAAGAACTCAGATGTAAACCATCAACGCATATCATTTTCAATGTAATCAGGATCAAAGTCAGTCTTAGGGATATACCATAATATGTTTGCAATGAATAATCCTTTTCAATAATTTTAAATACGTATATCCCATTTAAAATTATGGAAAAGGATTATTCAATAAAGTGTTTTTTTTTATCTTATCTTTATATCCTTATTACCTGTCTATGTGGCGAATTTCGTTCAGATCCTTTCAGCCGTTCTGGCTTTGATTGACTAAAACCATAGATCCTTTCAAACATTCGTATTTATAATATAGTTATATTAAAATTTGTTCTGTACATTCAATAAATACAAACTGATTTCATAATTATCAAATGAATTTCGTAGCTAAGCCCCAATCAGTTAATTTACCTAATTAGCTCGCTATTAATTGGGAAATTGTTAACGCCTTCCTGAATACTGCTTCCATTAGCGCAGCTGTCGATACTACAAGCATTATATATTGTTTGGGTTAATACATATGTACTTAAAGCCCTTAAAGTGATTTGGTATTACGTACAAAAAGCAATGAAGACATACAGTAAAAAAGTCGAAATGACAATGATTACTCACAGGATAATATAATCTCGAAGGATTAATTTTACGAACGCGTGTGATACTTCTTTGACATTATATTATCCGGTTAGAAATTGTTATATTTTAATATCGCATATCATAATAATTATCATCATCTCTGACATAGGACGTGCAGCGCTAGACATAGGGCTCTCCGATTGAATTCCACAAGGACCGGTTGGAAGCGACCCGCATCCATTGCCTGCGATCATAGTCAGGTCGTCTGTCCACCTTGTCGGTGGCTGTCCTAAGTTGCGCTTGCGCATATAGAAACTTAAGGTAAAGGTAACCAACTTACAACAAGTAAATAATTTAAAGTTTCTATTTACTATTTAAATACCTACTCTATCTACTTATACTTTTTTATTATATTACAAATACTTTCTCACCTAACGTGCACATAACTATACTAGTACATTGTAATACAATTGGATATAAAACGTCCCTATATCAATCAATATTCAATATTAATTATTGACCTATGTAGCTACCTACATTACCTATCTTCTAAAAAAATAACAAATTATATTTTATTACCACATGCATTACCATTTAAGAGTTATTCAAATTTAAAATGCATGTCTTACACTTCTATAATCAAAAAAGGTGTGTATAATGATAACGTATATGTACAAAACGAAGATGAACCTACAATAATTGACATCACATGTCATATTCAGACACGAAATGACAACTTTCAAATACAAGATATAACCTCATCTCCTCAGACTGAATAAGAAAAGTTGTCACTCGATTGAAAATGAACTTATTGAAAACGATTCTGACATTGGATAAGAGAGTTCATGATTCAGAACTTTTATGTAGAGAACGCGGGGTATATAGTTAACTTATACAAAATATATTATGTGCTAAAGTGTGTTCTTTTTTTAAAATTACAATAATTATGCTATTTTTAATACTACGAACATTATGATCAATCTATTACTTAATGAACTTGGGATATTGTCCAGGTATTTGAAGGCGTTGAAATCACCCTCTGACATACGTTTTCTGATTAAACGCTATACATTTTTGTATTTTGTATTGACAGTTTCTGAATAATAAACTCAACTTGCGCCTGCGGCTTCTGGTGTGCATTATGATTTCCGTTATGTTTTATGGCAACCTAGTTGGTTATTAATTTGTACAAGATCTCATAAAATTCTTTGTTGCTGTTTTAGCGCTGAGAACAGAAACTTTCGCATTTTTCAATTCGCTATTTTAATTATAAACGTTTACTAAGATTAAAGCTATGTAAAAGTTGATAACCTATTCTATTGCTTACAATGAAAAATAAAAACTAGTTTGGAAATCGATTTCAGAACTTAAAGTTATCATTGTTTAATGCTTCGTCTTAAAAATACACCTTACGTATTAGAACCAGAAAATAAAGTTAATTAATTTGTCAATATGAAACAGCATTCGCGTTAAAACTTGAAATAAAAAATAATAATTTTGTTACATAATATATAAAACGACTTCAAAATTTAGTCAAAGTAGGAGAATGGTGTTACGGAGGAATAAAGAGAAATTCAAAAAATTGAATTTAGATGTCACTTTTTTCTTTAAAGCCAAGGTTTAGTTGAGTAAACTCTGAAATTGCTCCCTTTTTGTTACTGTTGTTGTTTTATTGTTTTTTGTTACTACTTTACAAATAGATATTCTTTGAATATCTATTCTCGAATCTGTCGATCGTCTTCTTTCAATTATTTTCAGTGTATACAACGTGTCCCAAAATTCACGCACAAACGGGCACCAGATGGTGAGCCTGCTCATAAGTACTAGAGAAAAAATATGTCGTTATATTTTTTAAAAATATTACAGGTACAATGAGATCCATCGAAAATTGACACCTCTCACAATTATTCAAATATTTCTGGTTTTTGTCAATCGGAAACTTAAGTAGCTCTGCTATCCACCACACCCCTTAAAGATCCTAGAATGCCTGTAGTTTTGAAACAACAATCAATTAAAATTATAATTTTCCCTAAAATGTTAAATGATTTTTACTTTTAGTCCACTTTTACTCATCTTGGTGTAAAATAAAAGTATGGTCACTACTATGGCAAGTATATCGCTCACAAATGGCTTGTGCTATTTATTATTTGTATCGTCACTGTATAAACAAATGAACATCGTGCATATTACCTAAATGGAAATTATGTACGAGGTCTTCGAAATTTGAATGAGTTCTGTCAACTACTGACACTACGTTTTTAAAAGGTATTAAGTACATGTTTATGTAGTGACTAGTTACCGCCTTATTCAAATTGTTGTTAAAGATGCGCGACTGATCCTACGGAGATGGTCGCGGATCGTCTTCGCTACGCTTTTAGTGCAGTCAAGGGCTCTCCTTGTGGTCTAGGTAGGGGCAACACCTTTCTTGCTAGGCGGGTGAATGTACTCCGGAACTGACGACTCATGCTGCAATAGAGGACGAAGTTAACTGCAGAACCCACCAGCGCCATCAGGTCCATCACCTCACCTGCAAGATCAAATACTTTTAAGTTATGTCAACCTCGATCGCATCGGTAGGTATAGGTAACATTGTTATCAAATCTACAGCATTAGTGGTGGGGTAGTTAGATATCACCCTCAAGTTTGAAAAACTGTCACTAGACATACGATGTGTAGCATTCTAGGGTGAGTTATCCGTTGACCACATCGGCACCGACTATCAAGTGCGATAATATACCTATAAATTATATAATAGGACAGCCATTTGAAGATAACAATGCATGGCAATGTTAGCTAAAATGCTGAAGATTATCGTGGTTTGACTTGACTCCTGATCCCGGGCCCCATTTCGAGCCCCAGTCGGGGCAAGCATTTAGGTGATGAGCATAGAGGTTTGTACTGGTACAAACCTCTCGTCTTGGTTGTTTAATGTGATTGTGTGTGTTCATACCTCCCAATACGCTGAAAATCCTTATGCGACGGTAAGAGTGTATGTAAAAATATATTAAAATGGTGTATATTACAAGATTTGGGAAAAATTTAGGGCAAACATAGTGCGTAGCTGGCTTATGATAAGCTTGTTATGCCTTAGCTAGAAATAATCAAATGACAATAAATAAATAAGATAGACCGCGTCGTCACTTAAAATCAGGTAAAACAGTGGCCAAACGCAAGCATATAATATTTTAAAAATGTAATTAACTTCCTAAAACAGTAATTATACCTAATTTCATTTCTTAGATATGATTGGACTGCACCCGTAGGTAGTGATTTTATTACGCAGATTTGTTGCTCACACAAAGACAATCTGTTATTGTAATAATGACTCTTTTGTTCGTCGCCGGTTTGGAAACAACAAAATGAAAACTAATTTCGTTGTCCACAGTCCAGACAAGAAGAATGGAACAACCTCGTAACGACATTATTTGACCGGATTATTATTCCCGCTTCATAAAACGTCAAGGGTAAATGTTTATGACAATTAAGTAGGGTGAGTACAATAATCTTATAATAATTTTTAACGTTGTACCTCGCAAAAAGGTTTCGGACAATCATAAAAAAACGTGTAATTTTTTATGTCACATTATAAACCTTTGTCAGTGCTCAATGTAGATATATATAGGCTTCTGGTCATTTAAAATATATATGGATATTCATTAACAAGTAACTTGCCTACAAATCGTTTAGCAACGAATGTAGTAATGATATTAGTAATATCATTACTACATATATATATGATATTATATTAGTAATGTCAATATTGAAGCGATGTAGTTAGTGCCAAGGTAAGATGCTACTTGATGTTTCTTCGTTACTATCCTGTCACAATGATGATGATTATTCCTGAAACTATTTTAAATTGACGGCTAATTTCCGAAATTTGACGGAAATTTCTCGTTGGTGAGAATTTTCGGCCACTTTTTTGTAGTTCTTTTTTTTGTATATTTTTAAACATATTTAGTCACTCTTATTTTATTTGTAACAATGGACAAGACGACACGCGACAAGCGCGCCCGCTCGTACAGCTGCTAGAACCATGGACTATTTCACAAATTCAGAGGTACAAATCTTACCCCATCCTCCGCGCAGCCCAGATTTAGCTCAATGAGATGTTTTTAATTTCCTACGATAAAACTAAAATGCTGCTAGGGTAAAAATTCAACACTGCAGACGAGGAATTTCTGCAGTTATGTTGCGAACTCCCGCAAGATGCGTTTATGTAATGTTTTGAATTGGTTCATCCGAATGCATAAGTGCATAGGGGTCGGCGGGGAATCTTATGAACAGCTGTAAATTAACTTTAAAGACGACTGTAGGAATCTAGCTAGGTAATTAAATGTTCATTGTCCGTAGTGCATAAAACACAAAGTTTGACTCGCATCATGTGTGTTATTTACTTGCGTATCGCATATCGCTATCATATTTTTTAAGCGAAACGGACTTATCTTTCACATTTGCGTAAGACCAATTTTCAATAGGGCATAATACGAAAATGTTGTCTCATAACATCACTTTGACTGTATGGTTTCTTTGATCAATAACAAAATCAACTCTACCTAATTCAATCTGGCTACCCACCAACAAACAGTATCAAATAAAGCTTGCTACGACAGAAGCAAAATGTACCTCACCCTGACGATTTAAGGAATAGATTAGCACTACAATACAAATTATTGATTTAAATCAAACTCCTAAATCAAACAGTGTTTTCCTTATTGTGTTACATAGCAAGTCAATTATTCTACTGCTCTACGTTTTCAACATATGGTTTTTACATATGTAAAATAATCTCTCACGCAAACGTGTTTGTTATTTTTGTTTCACTTACCGAATGAAGCTAAAGCAAAATAACACTTTATCCACACGACGACAGCTAAGCAGAGATATAACTTCCGTTTTAATTAAATTTGCATTTTAATTTCAGACGCGAACGAATGATCCACGTTACAAGAACATCATCCCACTCAGACGCGGGTACATATTAGGGTCGGTACACATCTGACGTAAAATGCGTCGCTTAACGCTAAAAAGGACAAATATGTAATACTAGCGGCCCATCCCGGCTCTGCCCGGGTAATCTTTTTTTTAATTAATATTTTTTTCTATGATAAAGGTAAAATTATACAATGTCAGACTCAAGCTACCAATTTCATAGACCGGCACGCTCCTCTCCTGTACTTCGGTGCCCGCGAAGATTTTTGTAGAAATTAGTTTATTATTCGATATTATATAAATTTGTTTTTGTTCTATCACCATAAGTTTCCGCAGCGCAGGCAATGAAAGATATTTTATGGCTTTTGTAACTGTTTTTCACTTTCAGTTACATTGTTGATATTTGATATTTTAGTGAAAATACCTTGTATCTTGACTTTTGAAATCGGTCCAGTAATTCTTGAGTTTATTTATTACAAAATTACAAATCTTTTTCTTTAAAATAATAGTGTAGATAACATTAATCATTACACACACAACCGATGATGATGCGCTAATGCGTTGGCAGGTCTAATCTGACCGAATATAAAGGTGACCGTTGATACGCACGACGCATTTTCCATCAGATGTGTACCAACCCTTAAGCGCTTATGATGTTATAACGGATCATATGCTTTTATAAAAAGAATGCAGTGAATTTATTTAAACGGAAAGTTTATATTTGTACGTCATCTCTCAAATAAATCTATTATGCTGGAATGTTCTTTATAAACAGCCGAACTCTAAACATAAATCTCTGATCTATTATTTTTAAACTGAATTTGTTTTTGCTACTAGCGGCAAATGTAATTTAAACGAACTTACCCACGCTATATGAAATTGTATACACCTAGTACCTACACACTTATATTATATACATATGTATACTTATGTGTTTAAAACTAAAGCGATAACATTGTTGTACAGTCTGGTCGATACGCTCATACTACATCATTCTAATTCAAAAATATCTAGACCGGAGTTAGTTATACTATAATTTGACTTCTATTTAAATTTGTAATAATAATTAATAAATTATTTATAACAAAAAAAGTGAAAAAATAAGAAACAATTTTAATTTACAACAGATACAATAGAAAAAAGAATATAGGATTAAAAGAAATAATTATATAAGTAACGATTGACTAAAATAACGTATCTCTAGGTAGAAAAGAAAATAATTAAAATTTATTGAAAATATAACTATATTTTCAATAAATATAGTTATATTTATAATATATTTATTTATAATATAACTAACTTTTATCGGATTTAAACGCCTACTATTTCTCATAAAATAACATATTATTTAATTTATGGTTATATTTAGATCCCGACGCTCAAAACAATTTTTAGTTCAGTGCTCGTAATTTCAGATATTCCACCCAAGATTGATCTCGGAAATACATGTACTTAAATATTTACTACAAAAATGTATTCCCGGTGGTTACTTAATTGCTTACATGTGATAATTCAACTCCTGTTTATGAAGTATGTACTTACATAATTATGTACATAAACAAACCCAACTACTGTTTACTTCAGAAACTTCCTCTGGAACCTGCTTTTGGATCCACTTCTCAAGGGACTCCAACAAAGGGGTGACTATTGTCAAGCCTTCGCGGACGACGTGGTTCTGTTGTTCGACGGGGACTCAGCATTAGAAGTCCAACAAAAAGCAAATGACGCACTCCGATATGTGCAGCGGTGGGGCATCAACAACAAACTGAAATTTGCACCCCATAAAACCAGTGCCATGGTTTTTACGAGGAAACTTAAATACGATATCCCACTATTGAGGATGGGAGGAACTGATATCAGAATAGCCAAGGAAATGCGACTCTTGGGACTCTGGATAGATGACAAGCTAACATTTAATACGCACGCTGCCCACGCTTGTACAAAAGCTTTGAACATCTACAAGCAACTGTCCAGAGCCGCAAGAGTCAGCTGGGGCCTCCATCCCGAAGTCATAAGAATGATATACACGGCTGTTGTGGAACCCATAATAATGTACGCCTCAAGCGTATGGGCACCAGCAACTCACAAATGGATGGTCAGAAAACAACTGAACGCAGTTCAAAGGGGCTTTGCACAAAAGCTGACGAAGGCCTACCGCACGGTATCTCTAAACTCAGCACTAGTTCTGTCTGGCCTGCTGCCCCTGGACCTTCGGATACAAGAAGCAGCCACCTTGTATGAAGCCAAGAGGGGCGGTATGCTACCAGAACTGAGAGACATGGATATCGAGCGTAGAACAGCGTTCAAGGATACCCCCCATCCTTCGCAGCATATGTGCCTGGAATTCATGTGCCTGGAGAACGAGGACCAAGTGCAAACAAACACACAAACAGTGAACATATACACGGACGGCAGCAAAATCGGTGGAAAGGTCGGTGCGGCGCTATCCATATGGAACGGCGGAGTCGAGACCAAAAAAAAGAAATTGAAGCTACCGTCCTACTGTACCGTCTTCCAGGCGGAATTACTGGCGATATGTAACGCGGTGGATGAGGTACTAATTAGGCCGGAACAAACCTACGGGATCTACAGCGATTCCAGATCGGCACTGGACACAGTGATAAACAACTGCTCTCTCCATCCCCTCGCAGTCCAAACGCGGAAAAACCTTTTAACCTGTAAGGGAAAGGGCAAACACGTACAGCTTTTTTGGATAAAGGCACATGCGGGACTCGAGGGGAACGAGAGGGCGGATGTGCTGGCCAAGGAGGCAGCCCAAAAACTTAAAATTAGGCCCCAATACGACCAGTGCCCAATATCATTCGTGAAAAAAACGATAAGACAAAGCTCGCTTAAAAAATGGAGTCAAAGATATATAACGGAAGAGACAGCGTCGACAACAAAAATATTCTTCCCCGACCCCATCCTGTCCTACCCAGTAGTAAAAAAGTTGAAGTTGAGCGGTATACTGACGCAAGTACTGACGGGACACGGTGGGCTCTCAGAATACCTGCACCGTTTTAAGTGCAAGGAGAGCCCATCGTGTCTCTGCGACCCCCTCAAACATGAGAGTGTAGAACACGTGCTGATTGATTGCCCAGTATATGGATATGCAAGATTCAACTTAGAAAGAGAATTAGATGTAATACTGTCAAAAGAAAAAATAAACGAAATAATGTTAGACAATAAGAATAGAGAAATATTTATCAACTATTGTATAAATATAGTAAAAAGAATAAATAAAAGAAATAGTAAGCAATAATCAGCTTTAAGCTTGCAGTAAATTAGTATGTAACCTAGTATAGTATAGTATACTAGAATGTATTTAGTTAGCAACAAAAAAGAAAAATTGTCGTCACCTACTCCAATTGCACCTAAAATTTTCTTGTCGTTCGTGTAATGTCTTAGAATAAAAACGACAACACACCCCTGATTACGTTAGGGATACATTAGCAAATTAAAAAAAAAAAAAAGAAAAAAAAAAAACCCAACTACTGTTTACTTCAGAAACTTCTATAAAGGGTCATCTGGTTTATCGATGTTAGGGCTTTAGCTCACAGCTGCTTTAGTTAAACAAACCGCATTGTGAGTTTATGAAACTGCCAGGATTATAACTAGCATTATTTGCCGCTAATCTCATATTGGAATAGATAAAAGTGCATCAATATGCATATATATCACGTAGCGTGGGGCTTTGTTAAAAAATATGACAACCCGATAAAAAGGAAGTCGAATAAAATAATATTTCATTTTACATAAAATTGATCTTTTAACCAAACTACTACTAGTTCATTTTACCTTTACGATTAACAATATTGATTATGTTTTTAAAAATATATGTCAGTTTAAATTTCGGTGGGGAATATATTTTTTTTGTACTGTATAGTTTTAGCGGTTGACCACTATCTCACTTGATGGTCAGTGATGATGTGGTCTAAGATGTTGTTACGATAGACCTAGAATGCTCACTGGCTGTCAAGGACTGCTGCCTGAACACATTATGTGTTTGGTGACAGTTTTTCAAACTTGGGTGTGGTAGCTAGCCAGGGGGGGATTTCGAAAGTACCCTACCGCCATGAACCACAAACATCTGTGTGATCAGAATGAATGATTGTTTCAGGTTTTTGCATGTTTGTTCTAATGCTGAGGGTATTAGTGTAATGAATAAAAATTATTATCAAAAAGGCTGGTGACCCAGAAGCCAAATGAAACTACGTTGGTCGAAAATCACTATGCAGGAGTCCACAGATGAAAACTTGAAAAGGGTATCTACAGTGAAAAACCGGAATATGAATGAAAGTTTTATGAGTTACGATTGGTATACAATACATGATAGACGAAGAAAAAAATGTCGTTCTACACACCTGTGTACGGAACAATATCGAAATTTGAAGTAAATTGCTTTAAAATAGCATAAAGTCGTTCAACTACAAAAAAATGCTCGTACACATGGCATTCCTAAGTATAACGGTGTTCTGTGGGTTGCACAAGTAGGTACATTCGTATAAGCTGACAGCATACACAGGTCCCGACCCAAACCTATAGAATACAGATAACATCCAAACTGGGCAACGTATCTTTACGTACGATGGAATTGGAAACCTTTCCTGACCAACGAAAATGGACGCCTAAAACTTTGTTTGTTCTATACTTTGAGGGCACGTTAAACCTGAGATCATGGAATGATAGGAACGAAGGAATAGGTCTTGATGGGGGCTCACAGAGGTTTTTATCTAACCAACTATAATTTATTGGTGTGTTCATTTCCATAGAACTAAACATCTAACGTAGGTATAATTATATTGATTAATGGGTATACATGCATGATGTACCCACACATTATGGCTTTGTTTTTTTACAGAACACAACACATAGAAATAATAAAAATGGGGTAATGTTATTATTTAAAGAACACAAGAGAACAAACATCTTGTTACGTTGATGGCGCGTAAATACATTACCGACATATGTACGTATAAATTCGTGAAAGATTCTCTTTTAGTTGATGGCATGTGAGCAGGTTTCACAGCCATTGTATGTGAGTACCTAATATCCAATGAAATGGACTGCATATATGTACGCAAAGGCGTTTTTCAGTTTTTATCTGTAATCCTAAGTAAGTATAGCAAAGTATTGTTTCGGGACTTATTACGTGAGTGACTCCCGTCTATTATACATTAATAATATAGTAGTATTTGCTGCCAAATTAACTAAAGAAACATATCACATATGGTATTTTTGCTAATAAGAATAAGACAAATTGCAGCCACGCATTAATCATCGGTTACATCGATATCTTACCATTAGTGTTTTTTGGTAAATGTGTATAGGATTTTTTTAATGTAAAAGGACACGAATAAACGGTTGACCATACAATTATGCTACTCTATTTTAATCAAGTAAATGCCTAATAATAATAAAGTAACAGGAGGTAAAATATATATGGAAATACGTCATTTGAAAGTGAAATTCTATTCTCTTTTGTTCTGTAATAATTCGTTGGGTTTTTGTTTATACATAGAGGTCGGTTGTGTAAGCTTTTTTAATAAATCGTTATATGTTTTTCAACTGTCATGGTTACGAACATAAGAGTTACCTGTCGAATGACATTTACTGTGTATTTTTTTAGCTTTAAATATTTCTGTATTGTTGCAAGTGGATTATGAATAGTCTGACTATCGGATAAGTAAAAAAAATCCGCAGAACACCCTGTTTCTAAAGTGAACTTAGAGGACCATAGTTTGTATATACTCTCTCTTTCGCTTCACTTTTACTGATGATGCCCCTTAAACGAAATTAGGATTTCATATAAAATAATTATTGCTATATTACCAAATGGCTCCCAACCGGTCCTTGAGGAAATCAGTGGGGGACGCATATGTCCAGCAGTGGACGTCCTATGGCTGAGATGATGATGCTCTTACCAAATGCGTAGTAACAGATCTGGAACAGCTGTGGAGCGATGGCCGTCAGTAGACCAAAAAGCGCCTGAGGCAGCTCTGTTGCAAGGAAAAGGCCCAGAAGAGCTACCAGCATTCGGGTGGTGCGGTCTGTGCGACCACCACCACCGCCACCTCCACGCTTTCCACCGTCTTCTTTTAAGCGAGCCTTTTCACCCTGTACATTAAATAATAAATAATATGTAAGTGACAACAACAATTAAACAATTGTTATAAAATGGTTTTGTTATTAAAACTGACGTGGTTTTGACACATGATAAATGTCACGGGAATTACTCACGTAATAAGTCCGTGGGTTCCGACACCGTTCAACCACATTTGGTGGTCTTTTTCAAGGACAATACAGGGCGCTTGCGGACGCGGTCGCTTTTCGCCTAGTACTGGGTGCATATACATCTGACTTATTACGTGAGTAATTCCCGTGTTTTATACATTCATAAATTTAAAATGGTATTAAAAATATAGTAATATATATAAAAAAAATAATTCTGTTCAAATATGTATTTAAAAAAAAAATATTTGTATAATGTGCGTTTAATACTATTTTGATATGGGTTTCCGCAAAGTAGCCCTTGAATCTTTAAAGTATAATAAATGCTATGTAAACAATCATGTGTTTTGTATGTTAAATAATGTGTTTGTATCCTTTAAATTATAGATAATTATAAATATTAATTTTAATTATGTAATTTTTAATTTTAATTATAAAATTATATATTTTAAATTATAGAGGCCTCCGTCCGCCATTTACAAAAATGTTTAATGAAATAACCTCTAAAGTTTTATATCATTAAAACGAAAAACTTTACTTAATACGAATGAGGATAATAAAAAAAAGCTTCCGTTGCAAATCCACCAATGAATTAATCATATCTTATTACGTAAACAAAACACGATATTGTTTTACCTAATATTGTGAGAATATCTTGGTATAAACAGGGAAGTTACCTATCCCAAACCTGAGTAAACACGAACTATCTTCAGATATCTCATAACAGGCAATAAGGGCAATAATTAAAAGCTTCGCTAAAGAAATAACATATAGTAATGAGTTCGTTCATAATATTTGCTAAACTCACCTCATTTGTTGTTATTGCAGACTTTTTCAGTAACTTTTGTCTTCTGCGATCGCTAGATTTCATTTTCAATATTAATAACACGCTTAATATGCTCAATACTACACACGGTATAAGTTTAATAAACACGCTATAGATCCAAAATATAGCAGTCAAGAGTTCTTTATTCTCTGTCATTTGGAGAGCCCAGCTTCGTTCGTTGCTCTCAGACGAGTCGAAAACTTCATTAGTCTCATTGATAGTTGTATTCCCACCAAAATGGTTATCTGGTATTTCATGAATATTCATAGCAAAGTATATAGGAAGACACAGTATTGGACAAACTGCATAAGCTGCCGCTATAGCTATGTTCGTATTTCTTTTGTTGCATAGTGTTTTGTTTTTTGCAGGGAACTTAATCGCAATAAACCGCCACACGGCTAATGTAATCGTAAGCCAAATAGAGATCGTGTGGAAGGTTTGGCTGAAGATTGAGTGGAAGTACACGAAGACAGCCCACCCGTAAGAGTTCTTGTTGAGATCAGAAGCGATAGTCGTGTAAATATGGAGAGCGAAGGGTATGTAATCGACCATGACGAGCAGGTCCGCGACGGCAAGTCCGGTAAGAATAGAGTTTGTGGATGATGCCATTTCTTTGCGGCTGAGCACAGCAATGTTGACGGAGTTGGCGGCGGAACCGAATAAGCAGATGACAAGAGCGATGTAGCCGTGTACTCGGATGTACATGTGCTGGAAGGCTTGCCCGCCTGGCACACAGTACGCAATGCTTTCCGTCTCTTCGGAGCCGCTCGACATCTTGCACACTACTGCTGGAAAATCCAACGGGTTTTACTTCACTTGCATTATCTGTAACAAAATAATATGAACTATTAACATCGGACTTCACACATAATATAAATATATTTCTACGTTAACAGTTTAAGAGGTATCAAAAAGCACATACGTGCAAATGAATTGTTTGACATTACTTATTTTTATAGCACCAATATGTGCCATACTAAAGACGCACATCTTTTATCTCATAAAAATACCCGTGTGTTAAGATATATTTTATTTCCCAATCCTGATGTTCAGCTTTATTTATGTTCTCGCCATCAACGCTTTAGTGTTATCATAAATAAAAGAACACCCTCTATCTGGTGTATCTATCACTACTGTTCAATCATTTCGTTGAGAGTGAAAGTGAATATCGTTTGGTATCTAATTAGTGCACAGAAATACTCTCGTGGTATTAAATATTGCATACTAAGATATTAGAAAAGACATGTTGCTAATGAAGTAAATAATCGATGACGCTGCTAACTGGTAACAAGCATTTGAATTATCTATAGGTTGACACAGCTGGTGGATTACCCAAATGTTATTGCAGTTGCTGTAATACTGTAATTAGTGGTAGGTATTTTATTTTGTTAAAGGCATCGGCCCGCTAAATATAAAATAAAAATTGACACGCCCTTTACATATATAATAATATTACGGTGCAATAATAATTAACTTAATTATTTTGCAGAAATGAAGAAGAATACTTTTTGAGCACACTTGATCGTAAGTAGTTGCTACGCTTTTTAAATGAAACAACCAGTAGTATTATTCTTTTAATGTTTGCTTTAAATTAATGGATTTCATTCTGTGATCTTCTGTAATACAACCGAAACTCAAATGCAAATTCTTGAATAAATAAGTAAATACTCAATACAAAACATAATAATATACTTAACAATGACAAAAATGTATTCTACTTTGCAGTAAATTCAGATTAAAAAAAAAATGGTTTATTTTGCAACTCGAAATAGGGCCAATGTAATTTTACATTATGTTAATGTTTGGGTCACTATAGATAGCTTTTAATTACTTATAGAGATTTCCGGCTGGTTACTTAGTGCCCCTTTCCGAATGGGGCGTTTATCATCACAAAGATTGACACTCCGTCCCTTTAAATGTTGAAACAGAGGGAGGCGAGGGTTATGGCTAAACAGGGAATCGGTGTAATGTTAACACCTTCTGACACGTGCCTACATTTTTGTAACACATTAATTAACACAACTAAAGCATTCACTATTCACCTTTCTACATATTCTTTCTCGAATAATAATTTATATTATCTAACCCGGCAAACGTTGTCCTGCCATTTAATGAGGGTGAAGGTAGGAGGGTGAAAAACACTCAACAACGTATTCTTATACCTACCAAATATACAAAAAGAAAACATTAAAATCTGTCGACCTGCTTCTTTGGAGTGCGACCACAAACATCGTGACACAAGATTTTTTATATATGTATAATTATATACATAATAGCTTCAATATTGGGTGTGTTTCAAATCGAGCTTTGAGCGCTTTGAGCACAGAGAGCGTGCTTAAAGTCATTCCAAAATGCACTGACAGCTGCACACAAAATACATATGACGTCATCCATGACGTCATCATCCTGTGCTTAGAACGCTCACAAGTACGACGTAGAGCAGTGTGAGCGCTGTCAAACACATAGATAAATAACTATGCACTGAGAGTCAAACATCTGACTCATTATGAGAATCTGTCGAAAAATTGGTAGTTCGTCCACAAAAAATTAAAAACGTAATTTTATAAATCAGAAAAAAATGACCCATTTAGTGCCCATGAAGAACGGAAGAGAATGATTTAATATGAATTTAATGGGAACTGACATTTAAAGAACTCGCGCGCATTCACACACAAAAAGCCGTTCCGATTTGCTTACGAACGTCAGCACTGTCAGTACAAAATTCATCTCGGAACTGCCAAATCCTTACGTACGAACGTGTGCACTTTGTGCCCCAATTGAAACGCAGCCATAATATGCAGGCTGGGCCAGTGCGCATGATGAAAATAAATAAAATAGCTCTTTTTTTAATAGGTGCGCTGTCTCCTCTATAAAAATGGTTAGATATCTCGTATATGCGAGTTTATAAGGCTATGGCTTTGCGGAAGGCGGCTGTGTGTGAAATTAGAAAGAATATCATAATTTAAATTTGTCAGCTAATAATAACGGTTGCGATGTTAACCTAACTAAAAATTCTATGAGTCTATTTAAAACCAAACCACATAGGTTGCCATGGCAATATTTGAAACTTTTGCTCATTTGTATATAAATTGGAAAAAAACAAGACATGAATAAATACTTTCGGGTATAAATGCAATGTATTGCTAAAATTGTAGGTCAACCTACCAACCAAATCCCCAACCTACTTTTCGGGTTATTTAAAGCATATAATTATAAGCAGATACATCGCAAAATATTATCTACCTTTCCGGGCTTGCATCAGTTCTGTTACTCAATGTATGCTCCATGACCATAACAATGTGACCACTTGGCAGTTTTTATTGTCACCAATTCAGCTTTCAGCTTCTTCTTCTTGTCCTTATCTCACACTAGGTGGGGTCGGTACAACATGTTTTCCTCTTCCATTCTCTTCTATCATTGGTCGTCTCAGTGCTCACACCTTTCATAAACATATCATTCTTCACACAGTCCAACCATACCTTCTTCGGTCTTCCTCTACCTCTATATCCATCCACATTCATGTTAAGTACTCTTTTTGTTATATGTTTCTCAAGTTAAGCTTTCGGCATACTTAATAAATGTAACATTTAATATTAATAAGTAAAAGGTGACAAGAACGGTTTTGTATACCAAAATCACAGGTTTAACCGCTTCAGTCACAGTCAGTTTATGGTACCATCAGAGATGGTAATTTTATACCTTTTGACCATAGCAAACAATGGCTTTTAAAAAAAGGATTTATCTAAATGTACTACTGATCGAAACGTATGCAACTCGTCCAATCAATATATCATTTTAGAAAAAGTCACCACCAGAGTGACCATTTATAATAATATTTATAATTTTCTATGGTTTATCACGTCTGCTTTCAAAATGATCAGATCACATGTGGATTCGGCAAGACAGACTTCGGCAATGTATTCCTATCGTTAGTTGTACGTACTAAGAATGTATGGTAGCAAAACGTTTCGTGCGACAAGTTGGACCTTGTGATCTAATGATTGAGAGAACAGTTCCTGTAATTTTTAGACTTTCGTGATTCGAACACATTGTTATTAAATCAAACGGGGCTTGACCGCGAGAAAAACATTTAGTAATTTATTTACCTCGACGTTTCGACCAAGTTGCATTGTGTCGTGACAACCCTGTGCTTTTGCAGGGCTGTGACAGCCCTACAGTTTAAAAAGATCAAAAGTGGGTAGTTGGCGAAACTACGCGCTCTCGCCGATATTGCCACCCGCATTTCTCCAGTCTTCTCGCGACCACGACCAATGCAACTTGGTCGAAACGTCGAGGTAAATAAATTACTAAATGTTTTTCTCGCGATCAAGGCCCGTTTGATTTAATAGCAATGAGAACAGTTCCTGGTTTAAAACTAAATTTAAACGGCTCAATTTAAATAAAATAGCATGCATCAAGTTATTCGTCAGAAATATTATACTTTAATGTATTCTAACCAGATTGGCGACATTCTGCTAATATCTAGGTCACGGGAAGGTTACTTTTAATAAACGGAGGTGAGTTTGTGTATGAAATATACCGGATCCACTGAATATAAGACATTAATATTGTTTTAATAATTTAGTTTATCCTACTAATGTTATAAATACGAAAGTTTGTGTGTACGTTTGTAACTTCTTCACGTTCAAACAGCTACACTGATTTCGATGAAATTTGGTATGGAGATATTTTAAGCCCTGGATTAACACATAGGCTAATTTTATCCCGGAAAAAGTATAGTTGCCGTGGGATAATTGAGGAAACGGGAAAATCGTAATCGGTAGACGTTTGAGCGTGAAGAAGTAACAAACATACACACAAACTTTCGCATTTAGAATATTAGTAGGATTTTATTTTTTGAAATGTGAGATATTCCACACTAAGGATTGTAAAGTAACTATCGTAACCTGGGAATATTTTCAATTCTTTTCAGTGGTCTTTTTTTGACAGAGCGTGCCAACTCGTTATTATGCACGGCGCGGACTCCCAACGCGGCCTGCGCCGTTAAAATCGACTATTTGCTATGCTCGCGACCGACTACTTGCGCTTACAATATACTTACCAGTCGTTAGCATGGTATATATATTAAATGACTAGCTAACACAAAACCCATAATATGTGGTTATGTTTTGTGAAAGTTTCGAATCCGGCAGGGGCAAACGTTTGAGCGATGAGTGTAGATGTTTGTCCCGGGTCTTGGGTGTTTGTGTATGTCCAAGCCTCCCGCGACACAGGGAATCCTAATTCAGGGGTCTGAGCGTGAGATATATAAAAAAAGTGTAGGCCTCAATTGTAATCGATGTTGGTTTTCGCGCAGTCCACGTGAGTGAAACAGCAGAACGCGCTTGGTACATAATATTACTAACATTATATATATTTACCAAACGTAAATAAATCGATAAACAAATATCCACATACCGATGTAAACGATTGTTACTGTTCGGTTATACAAAGGTTTTCCCTAATAAAGCCCTTCGAAGAAGGTAGGTACTAAAAGGGTCGTAACCCCACGCTGTATCAGTATTTTCAGCTCGTTAAAGTCTTCCTGTTTGTGTGATAAGAATAACAACTAGATTGTTGGAATACAATAAATAAAATGGTTTTAACAGTCCCAAATAGCACCTTATTTTGATAAGAAGTTAGTAAATTACACTACTGAAATTACGAGAAAAACAAGGCTTTAGTTAAAGTCAAATACTGTCTCAAAAGCGAATGCGTACAATTCTATCTGATTTATAATTTTTAAATTGTTAGTATAGTGACTAGACTGAAGATAGAGATGAAAGTAAATGAAGATAATTTATTTATTGCGTTTTAAACTACGAAAGGTCTAGGCCAAGAGCACTCTAACCGATGCTTTTTATAAAATAATATAGGACAACACTCACACAAGGTCTTCAGGTCCCAAACTAGACAGAGCCTGTACTATGGTAACCTGATTACTGATATATACTTGTATACTTATATACATACTTATATGTAAATATATTTCTATATCATACACACCCAGACACAGGTCAAACAGACATGTTCATACACACAAATGTTTGACCTGTCCGGGAATCGAACCCGGGACCAGCGGCTCAGAAGGCAGAGTGCTACCAACTGCGCCAACCGACCAGTCTGGTCGGCTGGCCAACCACCAAAGGTCTGATGAGAGTGGGTGAGGATGAAGCGAAAGTAGTGTGTCGGGATTGTATTATTGGAAGGCTGTGGGCTCTGCCTACCCCTACGGAAAGAAGGAATGAATATGTATGTATAAATAATAAGCACTTACAAAAAATTTCCAATGAAATTAAGAAAACATGACAAGGAAAAGATAAGAATAGAATTCACGATGTAAATATATGAACTACCTCCAAAGTTCACGCTTAATTTTTATATTCCGTATTCTTGTTATTGGATATTTTCCTAATCGAAATATCTTTCGTATTGCTAAACCAGGTCAATACCCACTCCAGTAGAGTTTTCTGTATTGGCGTGGTTATTTTGTTTTCCCTTTTATACCCACATTACAATAATTGCCCAAATCGTGCAAAAATACATTTCCAATGGTAGATTAGGATAAAACATTCTTTATTGTTACACCTTAAATAAAAAACAATATTTCCAACATAGACATTATCACAAATGATGTGATATGGGCGGCCTTATCACCAAAAGTGATCTGTACCAGGCAACCCTTGCAAGGAGAGGATCTAACATAAATGTAAATAACGGGGTCGTTACTTGGCTTCAAAAATTGCTTTAATATTAAAAATAAATATTAATAATATCGATTTAAATGGTATACGTAAGAGTTATAAATCTTATACATCCATTATGGTACAGTTGCTATGATACGAGCATAATAAATAACTACATATTATTCTGTATGCTATTATTTATTTATGTAAAACTTTATGATTTCAGCTTTAAGTAAGGGTACCTAATGCAAATCTAACTATATACACTATGATAGTTGTGAAATTTGTTACTGTGGGTATTTATTAATATCAGTCCTTATAATTATAAGATTTATAAGAGTTTAAAGGCTCACTATAGGTAAGTCATAAATTGTAATGTATGTTTTTAAATATGCAAATTTATAGAAAGTATGGACTTTCATATTAATTAATTTAATAATCTAGTAATACAATAATAATATTGTTTTCACGAAAGCCAGTTACGTTGCAGTTTATCTGAGCGTTGCAGGGGAGAGAACCTTTGAGGCAGAGAACGGAACAAATTAATTACATTTTAAATGCTAGAGCATGGAAAATAAATTACAATTTTTGCATATAAATGATAAATCATTATATAGGCTTCGTTACGTTAGCACTGGAACAGCGCGTCCGAATTACGCCAAAAGTGCAAACAAAGGTTAGTGGAGTATACGCTATAAAAATGATTAAATCGCGGAATCCGGGTCATTAAATAAATCTTCATAAAAATGTTCCACTGCGTTGTTAAAAGATACAACATAAAAAAACAATCATGATTACAACCAATAATGACAATAATTTACACTATGTTTTTGAATTTTGAGTAAATGCAAAAACCTGGTGCTAGGTGGAAGTAACGCTCAAAGGTTATGGGGAATATATTAGGCTTCATTGAACCTACGACAGCAGAGTACCCCCCAAACACTTTGCAAACTAAGCTATGATCGCACTCTACAAACAGTCGGAATTTATCTTTCTTTTAATATCTCACAGCGATGTTTTTCTATGCGCTATCTAACTTAAAGGAACTGAACCTTTTTAAGAGATCGATTGCCAATATTTCATTTGGATACATATCCGGTCATTATACTTATTTCATCTACCGCCCGCTTGAAAATCAGTTATTAAATATTGCAACGCCTCTTTTGTTTTGCCTCATTACATCCTTATATACTCGTACATACACTCTTAGGTTCACTCACCCAGTAACATCATTTGTTCTCAAACGGGTAAATCACCATTATAAATGTCCCTACCGATCCATGTCTTTGTGAAAAAATCCTGTTTATTTATTTAACATAAGGGTATAGGAGTCTTTTGCCTTTATGTTAAGTAAACAAACAGGATTTTTTTATATACAAGACATACATTTTCCCAAGCACTTATTGAATAAATACATACATATTAGCATAGTTACTTTGTTTTGATTCAAATTGAGAACAATTCTATTTTGCAAAGGCCTAGTTAGCCTTGGTACTTTTTATATAGTTATTCGTTTATTCAACTGAACTAAACTAAAAATTCTGGAAAATAAGATAAGCAAGACAAGTTCTTATAATTATTATGGTTACGATAAAGTCTAAATTATATATATACTTTACCGTTACCATATAAGAACTTATCTTAGATATTTCCCAGAATTTACGAATTACCTCATATTTCTATCACCCATATTCCATCAAGCTAGCTATGGCTTATACTATACATTAAAGTAAGAGTTTTCCGCCCAAAGTCTTGCGACATGATCTAACAACTGTTTTCCTAAGACAACAACCGACAGATTTATTGCTGACAGGTGCAAACCCAAGTCTACAATATTTTATTACCATAGCGTAAGCACTGGTTGACTACGGTTCAAATAACGTAGGTATTTGACAAAATGACAATAATAGACCTTTGAACCGACTTCAAAGAACCTCTTCCTTCTTTGAAATCGATTCATAAGTCTATTATTCGTCAGTATAATTTTTAATTTTTTTTATGTGTGTTACCTCAGATCTTTTGACTGGGTGAACCGATTTTGGTGATTCTTTTTTATTTGAAAGCTGGTACTTTTCCCATTTAAATTTCATCAAAATTGGTTAAGTGTTTTTTGAATTACACTCGTATAACTGAAAAGTGTTACGTCTATCTGGATGACTTCCTTATTGAGGATAAAGAAATCGGTGAACATATTCGATGACAATGGATCCCGTGAATAGCAAAGGTCACTGAAAAGGGTAACATAGCTCAGCGGTGGGAGCTCTGGCTGTCAAAGTAACGGGTGCTGGTTCCATCCTCACCAACGGTTTGAACTTGCAGTGAAGGAACAAATTCCCTTATGACATTTAACAGTAACAACACTAAAATTAGATGTTTTTATTAAATTTGCGGGTAGTTCTAGGCAAATTTAGTCGGTGCCTTCTAAAAGGAATAAAACTCGTATTATGTTTATTAGTGACAGCGTTGTATGGAGATACGAATTTGAATGTAAGCGTAAAGAGAATATAAACTATATCACTTAAATAATTTTAGTGAATTTTAACTAGTTCGAGCGACTTACAGAATTAGGGCCAATACCTATCGGGAGCAAAATAAGCTAATATTGATGCTCAATAAATTATTTTTTCTTTAGATGCATTTGAAAAGCAAGACAAAAACACGTTAGTGTCCCGGTTTTTTCAAAGATACGCATTATATCCAAGCGTATTATGATAGAAATACTGTTAATTTACCAATGACACCCGTATCGGTAGTTAGGTTGTTGCGTTACGAGCACGCAATCAACGAAGCGTGTTGATTAATACAATAGAGATAGAAACGAATAAATTCTCATAACATTGACAATTTAATTGATGCTACATACTAAACATCACTTAAAATTGCGCAATTTCTTATCTAGGTAGTTGGAAATAAATGGTGCAATAAAGATAACTTAGTTGTGACGATTCAGAACGAAAATGTAACAAGTTGCGAATGCGAAAGTAATTATGCACGTGACCTAAAAGTAACTTTAATACCTACTTAACTTTAAAGATAGGGTCTATTATGGGTCTACTTTGTAGAAATCTATATAAGAGTGATATTCAATACACAATATTTTTAGTGATAATTCCGCGAGATAAGATTATTCTAGGCTGCATCGCCACCCTTCCGCATAAATTTCATGCCGATCATCTAATATTTATTGTCCAACCAAAAGAGATCGCTCTTAGCGATAAGACCGCCTATTGAACATTTCTTTTTGTAATCTCTGTAGTTTTTTGCCAATAAAGTGTATTTGTATTGTATTGTACTATATTATTATATTATACTCAGAACGATATTACGAGCACATTGACATGAAGCTTGCTTAGCCTCTTTAGTTCATAGCATAGAATTAACCGATTTTTCAAGAAGTCATTTTACGGAATACATAAAAGGCAAATCCGTATCGATTAGTGTTGAGACCTTAAGTGCTCTGCTGGTTAAATATTGGGCGCAACCTGTGATAATAATACAACAAATACAAATACAAAATTCTTTATTGTTATTAGACTTCGTACATAATAGCATAGGTGGCCCTGCCTGCTGCTTTAGCGTTAGCTGTGTTACAGCAGTCAGTGTCTTCCCAAGGTTGGCTTATTTAACAATAAAAAAAGGAACAAAACCAAACTATATTGCAACAACAAAACAAAAAAAAAGAAGAACACCTCAGTCAATGCCTGTGCATAGTAAATTTTTAATAAAACATAGATTAATAATTATATACATATTATATATTATGCTGTTGTTTGCTTCACCGACCTTCCGGACTCTGATACATGATTTCCGTCGAATGGTTGTCATAAAGAGACTGCTTTAATCGATAAGGCAATTGTACTCTGACCATTTTTGCTAGTTCCTTTGTGATGTATTTGTTATTTGATAGGAGAAGGTTTTTATGAAAATAATAGTTAAGAAAGTTGCATACTTTCTAATGTAACACATTTTAGTCTAATGTCAATCAAGTCTATACAATTATCTTGAACGTGTGTCTGTCACTAACTTATTCAGTGAGAAAGGTTTTGATGTAAAACGATTGTGCGTCTTAATATGGATACCAAGATGGTTTAGGTTCACCATAGGATTCGTTCGCCAACGTTGTTCAACAGACTAACGTGTGCTGAAACTACTACTTGCAATAAAATATAATGACCTTCCAAGGAAGCTCTTATTTTTATTACATTGCGAGTTCTACGTCGACGGAGAGTCAAGTGCTTTTAGCTTTTAAGTTGAGAATTTGAGACTATTCCAGTTCAAGTCTGTGAAGTCTTTATGTTATTCGTCGTACATTCTTCACGTCGTCATTTGTGTAAGTTTGTTGTTCACTATATATATGAATAATACGATCACATTAGCAAATTGGCAACATGCATTGCTGACTAATTATTTTATTTCATATACACTATCTCATAAACGTATAAGCCTCGAAGAAAATATCACGTCATATAATTTAAAAAATGACACTTATTCCCTGGAAGTTAGGGCGGCCTTTGGTGTGGGACGCTACATGCGTTGACACTTTGGCGCCGTCACATCTTCCTAAGACACATGTTAGGGCTGGCGCCGAGGCTTATTCGGCGGAGCAATTGAAACGGCGAAAATATGCTAACCTAGGTAGTGGTTACATATTTGAACCGTGTGGGGTCGAGACATTGGGCCCGTGGGGACCTGGAGCTCATCGGATTTTCCAAAATTTATCAGAGCGTTTGATCGATGCGACGCGTGACCAAAATGCTGGTACATAATTGGCTCAACGAATCATTGCAATTCAACGTAGCAATGCTGCTAGCATTCTGGGCACGCTGCCAGCCGGTAGCGGGTTAGAACATTTGAGTTATCTATAGGCTACCAATAGCTAGTGGATTGCTCAAATGTTATTGTAGTAGCTGCAGTATTGTAATTAGTTATTAGTGTTTTATTTTAATAAAGGCATTTGCCCCACTACTCTCTATTTAATAAATACCAACATAGATCCTCATCATAAAACTTTTACAATATAAGTTGAACATAAGACCATGCACTGGCAAGCGCAGCATAGGACGGCCACCCACTAGGTGGACAGACGACCGACTTAGATCGCAGGTAAGGGCTGGATGCGGGCCGCTTCCATCCTGTCCCTATGGAAATCAATGGGGGAGGTGTATCCAGCAGCGGACGTCCTATGGCTGATATGATGATGATTATACACAAGTTTAAAATTAGTCGCGAAGACGCTCCCAACCGACATGGCGTCTTAAATGACGTCAGATCTGGGATGGTTTACGAAAATGTCAACAACAATAACCATATCATAGTCATTGTTGATAGTAGTTGACATCTTTACAAAATAAAATGCGAGTGTATCATATACCTACACTAGTATTTTATTTCTATCGAAATATAGATGTAAGATTTCGCAAGTGACACAACACTTTCTGATTGGTGTTCTCTGTCAGGTAGTTGATTATAAAAATGGCAATTTTATTTTGTAGAATAAAAATTCAAAATTTTAATTTAAAAAATATATTTCAGTTAATTTTTTATCTATTGTGAATAAGCAGTAAATTTTTTCATATACCGATAAGTATAGATTTTTAGTGGAAAAATGACTTTTATTAATCAGTAGTAGCGGCCCGCGGTTTTACCCGCGTGGATTACGGTTTTCCCGCTACCTCAATTATCCCAAGGGTACTATACTTTTTCCGGGATAAAAGTAGCCTATGTCCAGGGCTTAAACTATCTCCATACCAAGTTTCATCGAAATCGGTGTAGTCGTTTGAGCGTGAAGAAGTAACAAACATGCACACACACACAAACTTTCGCATTTATAATATTAGTAGGAAGTAGGATTAATTTAAAAACGCCATGACATGGAAGAATTACAGTGAAGAAATTCGTTTATTATGTTTATTCATTAGCTAAGAATTAACTCGCCATCCAATTATAGCAGTAAGCCACAAAGAAAAAATGACAAATAGCTACCAATTAGTAAAAATCATGTTACAAAAACATAACACTTTCTTAATTGTAATTACAAAACTTTGTTGTTTGGTTCGCTATTCAAGAAAGGACAGAAAGGACAAGAAAGGGAAATAACTTGTCGAAGTTGGTATCAGGATAGTGCAAATATTTCATTACGAGTGCGGAAAGTCTGTCATTGCGAAGAGTTCCGACAAAAATGTCTACCCGAGCCGAGGCGCAGCCGAAGGTGAGGGTTGACAATCGGAACAAGTTGCAATGAGGGTTCCGCACGTGTACTGAAGAACTATTTTTAATACAGTTGCGAAAAAATGAAGCAATTTAATAAAATAATAAAAACACAATAAATTCAACTAATGGAAAATGGCGCCAACCGTAAAAAAAAAAAAAAAAAAATTAAATATAAACAGAGATTTTTTTGTTTTCTTCACCCATTCTGGGTAGGCAAAAAACTATGCCCATACAGCCAAGTCTTCAGTAGAATTTTTTTAATGATATGAAATGAAAATGAAATTTAATAAGATGAAATGACATGAAACCTAACCTAAGTCATTGAATCAAATCATTAAATCTGATATCGAAACAAATTAGTAGCTTCTTTTTAGAAATATTTGCATGAATCATAAAAACTTATATGATTTTTTTTAGTAAAACCTTCGTGGTTGGTTATTTCTTTTTAATAGATATTATTTTGACAGTTGGGAAAGAGAACGCACGAGTTCGGAAAAGGTAAAGTAAAAGCTCGAGTATGTAATAGCCCAAATCCCGAACGCTAGTCGTCCCTGCAATACGCCACTCTTTGAGCAACTGTATTAAAAAGTAACTTTCTATTATGCAAATATTGTGCTTGTGATACGGCGATACGCATGGTACCATGAGCACAATATTTTATATTCGACAAGTTATTTCACACTTTTGAGTTTTTCTACTCTTTTCAGTGACCTTTGCTTTGTACTCACGGGATCAATTGTCATTGTGTATGTTCACCGATTTCTTCACCCGCAATTATAATGTCGTCCACGTATACGTAGCATTTTTCAGTTATTGAAATGTAACTCCAATAATACTACTTGACCGATTTTAATGGAATTAAATTTTAAATGGGACACCTAAAATCCTGATAATCGGTTCACCCAGTCGAAAGTTCTGAGTTAACAAACACAAAAAAAAACCATAAAGATAGTCTTGAGAACCTCCTCCTTTTTTGAAGTCGGTTAAAAAAGGTATTGTTTCAATAAGGTCATTACCCATTAAAACCCATTTGAATTTATCTAAGTTGTAAGTTGAAAGCATATTCGTTTTCACACTAGCTTTATAAAGGCGACGCACAAAGTTTCGCACACACATACAGACAAAACAATATAATCCTTTGACATGTATATTTTACTACATTTTTATTAGACGTCATTAGCAACGAGTCCTGTACTACCAAAAAAATAATTTCCATTCATTTTCAACGACACGGGTGACTGTGTGTATCGATGCCCTAACGACATAACAAGTAGGCGTTCTGTTTCATATATTAAATCGTTGTTGGAATAAGTTTGTTGGAGAAAGTTGGAAAAATTGATGAGGCGTTTTGCCCGTAAATTAATTTTCTGTTTAAATGTTGTTTACTATATTCGGGTCATATTCGATTTTGGACGATGATATTATTAAGGGTTATGGTATGTACTATATTGTAATACCAATTTGTACTTAAAAATTGATTAAAATATCTATATATATACAACGGCAATTACCTACAAGAGCCCCCTATTGAAATTTTTAAAACAACCGGACAAGTGCTATTCGGACTCGCCCTCCGAGGGTTCCATAAAAATTTGTAACTGTTTTTTATTTACTTGAATAATAATCCCAAAATAATAAATATCCTGTGTGCGTCAATTAATAAGCCATAAATCTCTTAAGTATTGTACAAATAAACAGTTATATTTAAGAAGTCCAGTATGGCTGGGCTATGAGTTATATCAGTTTGAAATTTAGGAAATGACGTACGATAATAGCTTTTAGATTATAAAGATTTTGTAGCTTTTTTATTCCTTTGCTTTTAAGATGTCCTTCTTTTCTTTTCTACATTACACATGTGTTTGTATATAGCCATGTATCCTGTACAATACTAATCTATTTCCAATTTGTTTCAGTGATTTTTATCAGTGTCTATGGAATAATTTAGACATGGATTTCTCATAAATCTTCTGTTACAAGAAGTGGAGGGGTTAACATAATTTCAGATATTTGCATGGTGGTAGCGTATTTTATAGGGCCATCCTACTTAAGAGTCTCTGTTAGAAAATCTGTCCAAAAACATACAGCTAGTAGCAGCTATCCTCGATTACAACTCGATATCCTAGGGCTGGCGTGATTCCAACTTTCTCTACATCGTTACTGACCATCAATTGCCATTAAACAATGATTGCTAATACATTATTCATAAACTCTTGTAATAATATTGTAAGTGATCTATAAATACATTTGAAGGGTCGTTAGGAGCTGTACAAGGATTTCCTGTGTTAGGACTACCACGATTCCAATCTCTGGACAACAAACAAGGTACTACTACTACAAAATAGTATGTACGTAGATAATATAGTAATAATCTTATATATTATAAATACTTGCTCACAGTGCGCCGCCCGGGAGTTGGATGCCCTGTTGTTTGTTGCTCTGGTTAATCTACCTTATGACATAACATTATTAAAAAAGGGAGATGGCCCTCTACCTCGAGTGCGGATAGCATAAATTTGGTTCATGCATGAACCCAATTTATGCTTGCTTGCTTTAGTCTCAATGGGTCCGGTAGTTGTATAGCACGTTTGTTTCTCACTAAATATTTATATAATTAAGCAGAAATAATCCTCTAGATGCGCTTTCACTAAACGCACAAATAGCTCGTGTAAAACTAACAATTGTGTGTGCGTTTGTTTAGTTGTATCTATTTTAGTTTTTAGTTGCGTGATCTTACATTAGAGGTTATCAAACTTATACCGTCGACCACTCAATTTGAAAATCAATTATTTATAGAGCACCCTTTTTAGTACTTAAAAACGACAATATCAATCAGTACCTACTTTATATTATCAGCATTTATTAAATTATACACAATTTAGTTAATGGAGAAAATATAACACACTTTAATAATTATAAAGTATTGATTGAAATTATTCTCCAGCAACCAAGGGAATATTATTTCCACGTTGAGAAAAACTGTCTTAGAGCATATTATGTCTTCTTTTTTATTTAATATTATGGCATGTAGCCAAGCTTTTAAAACTTGAATATTATAAATCTGTGTTAAGTAAGTGTAGGCTCCGCCAGATAAGCTCTTCAAATTTTCTTACAAGAACTGATACGATAAAAGTTAATAACCATGATTGTTGGCTCAACTAAACTTCATTTCATCAATAGCTTGCATCATACTTTATATGGTTTTTGTCTATTATTTCATAGTTAATTAGAGAATAATAATTTTACTTAATATTATTTTATTATATGTTATATCATATTATTTATTATTATATTATTTAATTAATTGTTAAATAATATTGAGGCTATGATGCGACTGTCATAAACTTATTGTTTAAAAGTCCCAAAGAAAACTAGAATATATTAAAAAAAAACTACACTTTAAAACATATAGGTACATTTACAAAATGTAACATTATGTAAGTTACTCGCATACTTTATTTAAGATTAATCAGTCATACACATAATACTCACTCAATTCTAAATGTGGAAATCATCAACCTCTTTAAGTCATCACTAAAAAGTCCTTACAGTTTTATCACAACACTTTACCAACTGGAGAACTTGTTTCCCTCGCCTTGTTTACTTAAGCACGCTTCAAATTTTAACGATCCCCCAAGAATAAAGTAAGATGCATGAGGATAATAAATCATCGTCATTCTTGTATTCAGTGTCGTGTTCAGAATTTATTTACGAAAAATCATTAGTTTGGATCGTTTTGTAAGTGCGTGCTACCCAGACACCGGTCTTGTTGCGACTGATGCCAAGCCAACAAAATGAAGTGGACGCGATGATACCCTTTCAAATACGGATACAAGACTGTCAAACAATTACAAATACGAAATACAAAAACAAAACTATTTTATTGTACATAAATGATGTACAAACAAAAACAAATACAGATATTTTATTTTGCCTAGCCCATATTACAATATGTACCCTACTTACAATCACTGTCAATTATTGTCAGATGATTCGCACTAAAGTGAAGCTGTCTATGTTACTCTTACAACATTCACAGTACAGTACATTAATTACGTTCACAGTTTTACCCTACCATCTGAACTATTTTGAAAACCCAAAGGCTCCTGAACTAATAGGACTGTGTTTCAGGAGCCAATGACCTGTACCAGAAAATATTCAACTTACAGGAATACAATTTAAACAGCTTGTTTAAAAACTACTTGTATAGTGTTGTGTTTCTGAAAGTGTTATGATTGTGCAAATTGAAATTCAACTTTTAGTAAACACTCTTGCTTTAATTGATTAATTTTCTCTGCTGGTTATCCAACAAACCTGGCTCTCTGAATGTTCTTGTTAATTGAAATAAGATATGCACTAAGTTCGTCGCTACAAAAACCTATTACTTAAGTTATTTTTCATTTTTTCTAGTATTTCTAAGCAATAATTATTTCAATATAGGTAACATTTAATATAGTACAACACCTGATCCGTTTGGAACTGACTCATAATTAATCTTTTATAATTGTCCCACTTGAACGTGTACAGGAAAGCGTTGCTCGATAATTACACAGCTAAAATAAACCCCAATCCTTAAAGGAGAATAATTTTTATTTTCTTAGAATTATAGAGTAGTAATGATTTGATTTCGATGAAACGTTCATTGGACCAATCTGAAAGCGTGTGTTTTCCTTTCAGATTTTTTTTCAAATCGATCCACATCTGTCTCTTGAGTAGGTATTTTTCTATGATTTTTTAGGATTAAAATACAACCAAGTTGATCCTACCTGAAAGTTGGTTAAAATAGATCAGGAATATGGAATGCATTAGGATCATAAAGGAGCGGTGTTAAACAAAAGTGAATTTATTTAAGTTTCATTGTAAAAGGGTACTCATAACGCAGATCACTAGGTTGTTGCCGTTAAGGCCGTGTGAGCGAAGTGACATGCGGCGGTAGCGGCCAGCGAAGCGCGAAAAAATTTTGCAACGCCCATAATTAGTTCACCATAACCTCCTCGACACGATTCATCAATCCGATTATTAGTGACAGCAAAAGTGAGGTTCGTTGTATTTTTCTATCTCTCTCTACATTATTCGTCTTTTTTCTTTAACGTCCCGACGAATACGTTACTTTAACACTTTAAATTCTGTTGGTTCTGCATTTTGTTATATATTGCTATTATTTTGCGTCTTTAGAAAATATAGGGAAGTGAAATACATTTTATCATAACTACAGAGCCTCGAATACCGTTGTAGAATAGAAAGAGGATTATCAGACCTCAGACCTTAAACTGAGAAGGGTGCGAAAAGGGTGCTGACTGCCGTCGATATCACGGGGCTATATTAATTAGTAATTACTTTGAATAACATGTGCCGTCGATGAGATGTCTAACAAGATAGGAATGATTTGAGAAAAACAATACTTATTCGAATGCATTGGGAAGTAACATTGAATTTCACTTGCCATATCTCAAGGCGAGATTGAGGAGGCGATGATCGAGCACGCCGATGTGCGGCTTCTTCAAAATATTGTCCTCAAATTTACTATAGGAACTCAATGGTCAGTCACATCGATCACAATAATTTCAAAGAGAACTCTATGTGTCTCTCTAACTATATGTGTTTATATTATGTCGAATTGCCACAGACTGTTTCAAATAAGGATAATCAAGTAACGCATTATTTACTTGTGAGAATACCCAGTGTACGTATTCTGTAATTGGCTAATGAAACCACTTGATATTCTCGCTCACATAACTGGAAAACAATAACAGTTGTTGTCAACGTTTTTACACTTAAGCAGATTAAAGTCTTTAAGATTATTATACCACCTTGTCATAAGAGACTTTCTCTATACTTACCTTTTTTATGTAATTAATTGGCTGACCTGACAATGTTCTGCCATATAAATTATCGAAATGTCAAAGTGACGCGACACTTCATTTAAATTAGTTCACGTCAATGATCGACGGTTACATTATTGGAAACTAAACTAAAAAAAACTAAAATAACGATAAAAAGGAGGGAGGGGATAGAAGGATGAAATAGTAGATTGTATCACAAGGGAGCAAAATCATATTTTTACGTCGAGGGCGCTATTTTGAATCCTGAGCGCAGCGAGGGATTCACGCTGCGCTCACGTCACGGTAATAATTACCGTGCCACAGTTACTATGAGATTGTCATTTTAGTTTAAATAAGCTACATAAATTAAATTACACAAATTATCATACATATGTTATCTCGCTAGCCCACTGTATGTGTTCGATGCTCAAACCATCATAGCCCACTTTGCATCCCAGAGCTCTGATCTCCAGATCCCAGGCTCTCACCGTATCTCTAGATGTAACCAAGATGCAATCATAATCATTAAAGTCCTTGACATGAGCAATTGATCATCAGATACAGCTTATCAATTAAATCTTAAACTTATTAGCAAACATCGCGGAGAGTTCGGCATATCGCCATTCATATAATTGTATAAATATTTGCTACCGAAAAAACAAAATACTATAAACTGAACACTATACAACAGCGTCCGGCGGTTTTACCCTCCGCGGATTATGTTTTGTTGAACCCTTCTGGAACAATTTCATCACGTACATTTTATTTATTTTGATCCTGATTTTATAAACACTTTCAGCGATCGTGATCTCGGGTTTATAGACTTTAGAAAATAGACATTGTTGAATTCCAATGTACATTTATCGCGAAAATCTCAGAAATCATTACACTACTTAGTATTTGTTCCAGGTATAAGGACATTATTATACCGCTTTAACCGAAACGTGAAAGTACGACATTACTAGCCTACGTATTCTAGCAGTTCTGACATGGCAATGCAAAGGACAAAACAAAGGAACGTTTGATTATCATTATCATCATCTCAGGCATATAGCTCCCATACATGTCTTTTTTTAGGGGGCTTTGCCGTCGCCACGCTTTGCAGCTGGGCTGACGAGCGCAGTATGTTGATTTTATCCGCAGAAGACACTGCTGCCCACCTTCGGTACGTGATCCCTTAGCCGACTCTTATTGCACCCACGGGTAGGGGATAAGGGAGTACAATTCTAGGCCGGTAACCCACGGCAATTTTATGCAATTTAAAAAAAACTTACTCTTCTGGTGAACCTGTCATTAATATGAATTAATGAAGTAATTTTGCTTCCCGTTTCTCATTTCAGTCAAAAGTTGTGAAAGTGACTATAATTTTGGGTAACTTTGTTGACAGCAACGTCTACCCTCAACAGTAAATGGCCGCTAAACGAGCTGAAACATAATTAATGTTTCTTGTAATCCAGCTGTTGTTTCCCCGTTGGATGCTGGGTTATTTGTTGGCGAGGTTCTTAATACAGTTTACGACTAACTATTGAATGCCGTGCTACAGACGTCAAATGACCATTTTCATGTTCACAAAAGGGAGCGTTATACAGTTTAATGCTTCATACGTACAAACAAGGGCTACGGTAATAATTAATGCTGCCTTTGTTTTGGTGTGGTTATGAGTTTTAATCGATTGAAAGTTTGATGAGAGCAATGTTTGCGATACTATATAATGTCACCTTGGAACTTACAACTTCTTACATTAAAGTTTGAGCATCTTTTGTCTTTGACCCTCATGCTTGTCAAGAACCACGCTCAATTTTACTCAAGCATGTCTTATTGTACTGCGAGAATCTCAGAATCAGCCTTAGTATCTAAATAATTGGTAATCTTTTGTTACAGAACGTCGTAACCTGAGCAGTTGTTGTGTTCACACTGAAACTACTGGATATGTGAAAATGATTTTAGAAACAGGGCTCTGTGTGTGTAAATCTGTTCCCACATCAGATTTAAAGCTTTTGGTATCTGCGTTTAAAAGTTTTCAGGTAAATCAGGTAATTGAAATATTACATTCGAATCTAGTTTTAAAGAATATGTGTAAATGAAGTCAAAATTTCAACATATAAACGACTTCTCTGTAAATCTTAACGTTTTGTACATTTTTATTTTATTTTTGAGCAGCATTCCACATGTAATTTAATACAGCGTTAATAAAGAGGGTAGCTAAGAACACTCTGGGAATAAAAATTCTTTACCTACACTTAATTTAAAATTTTCATCACTGGTATTTCTTGAAACCATGCATTGAAAATAAATATTTAACAAGTTTAGTGCGAAACTTTTGTTAACTGACCTTTTGTCATTGTTTTTTATTTGTGCACATTTTAACTTTTGAATACGGTCGACAACCTGAACAAAAATACAGACATCAACTTTTGAAACTTTGAAAGCTTAGAAAACAGTTTAGTATCCCTGCATATATACTTGTTTTTAAATCATAATATAATTTTCAGTCCTTATTTAAAAATTAAATTATTGAATTTTTTTAATAAGCTATTCCACATTCCAGTTTTTGTCTTAATACGTAGTTGTTGTCTTCTTTTTAGGATACCGTAGATTTATAACTGTCGTTAAAAACTATCTTCATTCCTGATATTTTAAACGGAATTTCGGTCGAGACATTGGACGCGTGAGGACTGGGAGCTCATCGGAATTTTCCAAACTTAGCTTTTGATCGATGCGAATCGTGAGCAAAATGCTGGCAAATATTTGGCTCAAGGATCAGCATTGCGATTCAACGTGGCAATGCTGCTAGCATTCTGGGCACGCTGCAAACTGGTAGCGGTAGCATTTGAGTTATTTATATGCTGAAAACAGCTAGTGGATTGCTCAATTGTATTGTAGTCGCTAAGTTTATAGTAGTATTGTCATTAGTTATTAGTAGTTTTTTTTAATAAAGGCATCGGTCCGGTATAGTCAGTCATCATCTCATCATCTCAGCCATAGGACATCCACTGCTGGACATAGGGGGGAGGCCATTTATTTTCGCAAGGACCGGTTGGAAGCTGCCCGCATCCAGCCCTTGCCTGCGATCTTAGTCAGGTCGTCTGTGCACCTGGTCCGTTTGCCATCCTATGCTGCGCTTGCGAGTCCGTGGTCTCCATTCGAGAACTTTTCGACCCCAACGGCCATCAGCTCTTCGAGCTATGTGCCCTGTCCACTGCCACTATAACTTGCTAATCCGCTGAGCTATATCGCGGTGACTGTCGTTCTTCTACGGATCTCCTCATTTCTGATTCGATCGCGTAGAGAAATCCCGAGCATAGCCCTCTTCATAGCTCGTTATGCGACTCTGAGCCTGCTCAGAAGGCCCATAGTCAGAGACCACGTTTCGGTTTCGTAAGTCATCACTGGAAACACATACCTTCGTTTTCAAGCATTGCGGTATTTTGGTTTAATGACGTTATTTTCTTTTTTAACTAAACACACTATATATTCTTAAATTGTCCATGTTCTTGTATTCGCGTTTTTGCTACTTATCTAAAACGATATTTATATGCTTTTCTACGAAAACCGTTAAGGGATTAGCCCGATAAAGATTTTTATGAACCAATGAAATCTAAAGTGAAAGTAAAGAGAAATACTAACCTATTTTATTAAATACGAATTTCTTCCAATATTCGATCAAACTCTTTTTGGTGCGACGGCAAACTGATTACGCCGACTCACATATTCAAATATGAAGTCTAGAGTACGAATAAGTATGTTTTTCTATCCATTTAAAAGGCTATTTTAAATAGACGGCAAATAAATAAATATAATTTGAGTTTATTTTTATAATAATGGTCGGTTTTATAATAAAGTGGAGTTAATTCAAAGAATTATTTCTAACTAACTTCAAATTCGATTGTGGTTTTTGGCTAGGGGCCTAAGTGTAAATATCAATATGGCATTATGCTCGGCTCACAAAAGCTTTGGTATTCTGCTATCTTTAATTCGTTTCAATTGAATCAATCTTGGTAAAGCTTGCGTTAGACCACTGTCTCACCAGATGTTGTGTGATGCGGTATAAAATGGAGCACGCAAGTCTAGAAGGTGTTCCCTATTCACTCGTGACTGGACTCCAGGATTGTACCTATTGGGAAACACAGACTCGGGCAACGAATTCCATTCCTTGGCAGTACGTACTAGGAAAATTGAAGAAAAACGCTAAGTGCGTGTAGGTGCTACGTCTACCATATAGCGATGGCATGTTGTCGTACTTCTGGTTGACCGATGATAAAATGGGGATGGTGGAATTAAATTATGTAATTCCAGTGCACATTCGCCGAAATGTATCCGATAGTACACCGATAGACAAGCAACTCTACCCCGGTGTTCAAGGCTCTGAAGCCTACGTTCTACCAGAGAGTCGCTGACCTATTACTATGATCTTTACTTTTGCAACATAAATTATATTCAGACCGCTATGAACTTAGCAGACAACGATTTTTTGACGTTGTCTTATTGGCATCGGCTCGGCATCGCACTGGAGTGCATCAGCGCCCTCATTTAGAACGATCGACAACTAACCGAATTGATTCGATTCAGTATTGCTCATAGATTTTATATTCCGAAAATTTTAAATTGTAATTTTATCGTAAATGTATATATGTTGTAATCTCTATCGTTAACAAAATTACTAGTTACTAAATTACAATAATTACTAGACTAATGTTTTAAATAGGTCTGTAATACAAGATTTATTAATTACCGAATCGATTCAGCCAGCCATCGAAACGCTCGAAATCTGCTGGGGGTCTGCACATTGTAATAATTTTTAATTATCACCATGCTGTGAACTTGATAACCTTATACCGCTCATGGGCTGTGGTTCTTACTATGGAAAATAATAAACCGTTTCTGAACCAATTTATCGAGTTGGATCGTTATATTCTAATTTAAATAAAACTGTTTTACGAATTGGCGAGGTACTTGGTTTTCATTTCTCGTCATTTGATATCCGACATAATCTGTTTCAAATCCTTTAAAGTAGCGATTCGAATAAGAATTATACGCATGAATACATTTTCTTGAAAGAGCTCGGCAACTAAATTACCAATCCAGGTTTAAGAGCGATCGTGAGGACTATATTAAATTTCATTCCTTTTATATTTTTTACATCCAGTTGTACAATAAAATTTAATTTAATAAAGATTATCTGCTTTAAATTAAATAGGAAATATAATATTGCCTAAAGAAATTGTATTTTTTACATGGATCCTTTCTACTTAAGTTTCTAATATGTTTTCATTATACAAATGTATACACTTATATTATAAAGACGAAAGTTTGTCCTTTGTACTTTGTATGTTCGTTACTACTTCACGTTGAAGCAGCTGAACGGATTTGCATGAAATTTGGAAATATGATAGTTTATACCCTGGAATGATACATAGGCTACTTTATATTATGTTATGTCGAATACTTACGAAACTTTGAACCAACTAATTATACAAAGATCGAAAGGTTCACGAATGTAGTTCACGGGCAGACAAGCACATCATAGGACGCCCCTGAAAAGATGAACAGAATACTTAACCAAGATCTGAGGAAGGAGTTGTATGAGTGCTGCTTCCAACCGGTCCTAGTAGGGATAAATGGAGTAAACTTATGTGCAGCAGTAGACTTCCTATGGCTGACACAATGATAAAATTAATTATAATATAAACGACGACGAAGTGTAAACGTTCCTTGTTATAATAATTACCAATAAATATTTTGAATCTTTGAATCAGGCAAGGTAAGGTCTCTGTGATGAGCGACTATCAACAAAATCCTACTACCAAACCCAAACTCCAAATATGTTTGCAGTTAACATAAATAAATTGTCTTCTTTCATACATTTCTGCAACTGGCTATTATTTTGATAAACCAAGTGGTGCTTGCGGCTTTACCTGCTGATTTCTCTAGTAATTAATATACAAATCAAAAGACCCTAATCTGGGACACGTAACATAACTTCCTCAGAGAGAAGATATGGTACATGCTGCATATGCCATGCTGGTCAATGCGCATTAGCGGATAGGCTTCTAAAAAGCCCAATGGTAGTGTTTCTCTTGATGAAATAAGATTTTGTACTGTGGAAAGTGTGTCGGAGGAGTGTAGAGACATAGTAAGTTACGCGTGGATCTGCTAGGATCATATCTAAAGAAAGCAGTGGCGATGAAGAAGGATCTTCACAGGCTGATGCGATGCATTGGTCACTGCGTAAGTCGCCACAGCCCGCGGCGTCGAGCATTGCTTGCGACAGCCCGTAGTACGAGATGGGAATTGGCGATGAACGCACCGCACTCGAGATCCTGATGCATGCTTGTAGAAGAAGACGAAACAATTGTTGATCGTGATATCGACTACGTGTAAGTGTCACGTTAAATACAATAAATAAATAATAAATAAATAAAATAAATTCCAAATTACTACGACACTTACGATTGAAAATACCAAAATGACATCTGTTTAATCAAATGCGGGTAGTTTTAGGGCAATTACCTCGTCACGATATTGGTGCCGACTGGAACTATCCGCAATTGAATATAACTCGTGTAATATTATAGATAGCTTTGTAAAGAGGTAGGTAGGAATACAAATTTGAATTTTAGCGTACGTATAATAAGAGATATTTCACGTAAACAATTTTGAGAATTTAACTAGTTTATGTAATTCACAGAATAAGGGCCATATAATGTCGGTTTTCAGACAGCTTGAGGGCCTCCGACTGGGCATAACGACTGTTATGCGTTGTCTACAACCAAGAGCTATAGCTTAACGGTGCTGTCCTCGAATTACAATTTACATATCACTTGTTGAAAAGGCCACTAGCAATCACACAAGGTGTGACCGCAGCGTACGTTGCTTAACCCCGTTCGGGTCGGTTAAGGTGGCATGTAAAACTTCGCACTTCGGGGGCTTATAATTAGAATGATATTTCATAGTATGAATGTTAGGTGATATTTCCTTTATAATATTCCTGGGTGATTTAAAAAGAGAAGTATAATGAACACGTTTTAAACTGAAGCATACGTACTAATTCTAATACCAACTAACTTATACTATTTAAACTCAAAAGGTTGTGGTCATATTTGCGCTAAAATTAAATTCTTATTATAACTCCTTACAACGCTATCTAATATAAGTTTTATTTAAATACTTGCCAATTGCGCGTAGTATATAATAGTAGTGTTTATAGTATAGTCGGTACCAAATCATTTTATCGGACGACTTAACTATTTTACTTACAATAGCGCAATATTAATATTTTATATGTTTAGTATACCATACGTATATACCCTCCTGTATAAATATTGTTTGATAATAATTTGTATATATACTTACACATTATATACATATTAGTTTGTGGTTTCTTGTTATTGTCGAGACTGGAATCGTGGTAGCTGTAACACATGGCATCCTGGTACAGCCACAAACGACCATCCGAAATATATCTCGGTAATTTATATCTTTCATTACGAATATTGGTACATAATACTTCGGATTAGTTATATTTGTATTAATTATATATTTTTTTATTTTACCTTCCTACCCCCATGCACCTTTTTTTAAATCGTGATTTGACTATTCTTAACAAATATCCAAATAATTTAACCGCCGTTGATATAATTATGTGAAGTCATTTATACGAAGTGTCGCGATATTTTGACATTGCGATCATTTATATAAAAGAACAACGTTTGCCAGGTGAACTAGCAAATACATATTTTGATATCGTACTTGTTGACAAAAGACAAATGGGAAAATATATCTACGCTAAAATAAAGGTGAAGTTATTATTATTACGAAGGTCTTGTTGAAGATATGAGAACAAGTTATTTTATGACAGTAACTGGAACAACTGATTTCATTGGACTATATCTTTAGTAAATTTTCCTCTATAAAAACTGCTTAACAGATTTGGATAAAATTTAACTGAGATCACTTCGGAGGCGTTATCTTGCAAAAAAATCTAACTCCGTCAACAGTTGGCGGAAAAATCTGTAAAAAAATATCAGTGGAACGTAGATCTCGTTCTTTTGAAGTTAGTTAAAAATAGTAGCTGTTTTGTTGAAAGGCATATCATAGATACGAAGAAGATGAGTTTTTATATCAAGATCTGCAAATACGGCCAAGGCAATTTTGAACATTTACCTTACGATCTATTACTATTTTAAAGTTTGAAAAACTGTCACTAAACACATCATCTTCATCTGACAGAAGTCCTTGCCTGAGAGCCTCCCTGAGAGTCAGTAAGCATTTTAGGTCTAGCGTGATAACATCTTCGACCAAATCGTCACTGTCCATCAAGTGAGATAGTGGCTAATCGCTAGATCTGAACAGTATTAAAAAAGCCTAGCTGTTTTATACCCGTGTAGCCTATGGAGGCGGTAATTTTTTTAAGTATGCTTTTGTTGAAGACATAAGAGAAGAACAATAAAAGCGTGTTTAATGCCCTATAAACTCCATATTTACTTACGACAGATACGATAAGAATAAGTACTTTTTTACGTAAAGATGTTTAGATAAGACGAAAAGGGTATTCTAAGCACTTAACTTGCTCATAAACCTGTCAACTTTATAAGTATGGTTTTGTTCAAGACACGAGAGATAGAAAGAAAATCCCGTTTTATCTCTTATTAAACGCTCTGTAGGTTATACAGGTACGAAAAGTATCGAAAAGTTTTATCTGAAAATCTGTACTTAAGATAACACATTTATCGGAAATTTAACAATTTATGTTACAACATTCAACTTTTGCTACTTCACTTAACGTTTACAGATAGGCGTTACTATCCGGAAACTCATATGTAAATTATATTATTATAATTTAAAAACATTTTTTTTAATTTATTGCCTTTAATTTAAAAATTAGTATAATTAAAACACTGATTTTCTAATTTTAATAAAATGAACATGGACAAGACAAAAATTATGTCAAATCGGGAAACTCCGCGACGTCTGCTCGCTCAAAATGCGGCATATCTGAAAACGAAGGTCTTCGAACAGTGTGCGTTACCAGTGATGACTTACGGAAAGGAAACGTGGTCTCTGACTATGGGCCTTGTGAGCGTGAGGCGGCGGGCAGGGCACATAGCTCTAAGGACTGATGGCCGTTGGAGTCGAAAGGTTCTTGAATTGAGACCATGAACTGAGACCTTGACTAATATTGCAGGTAAGGGCTGGATGCAAGCTGATTCCATCTGTTTCTTATGGATATGGGGGGGGGGGGGGAGCTTATTCGTCCCGTGGCTGAGATGATGATTAAAGAGTCCCTTCCTTCCATTATGTATCGATAAAGACATCGAAAATGATTAGATAATAATCAGCTGATGTTAATTCTGTTTTTATTTTTAATAATATTATAGAGAGGTGAAGTTTGTGAGGTTGTAGAGGGTAACCTCTGGATCTACTAAACTGATTTAGAAAATTATTTCACCAATAGAATTTGTCAATGTCAGAGGCTACTTTTGATTATTATCGTGAAGTATCGTTTCTGTGAGATAATTTAGGTAGCGAGAAAACCGTAGTCCACGCAGGTAACCAGCTAGTTATATATAATATACATAAATAATCATACGCATATATTATATATATATCTATATCTATATATATATATATATATTGATAATTATGTCATTTTTTTGTGCGTGTAAAACTCGTTTTATTAATAATTGCTCAAAGTTTCTTCACGATCGTGGACCTTTATACCTTCTAAGTTATTCAAATGATATCCAGCTGTCTTACTCTTGAACTCAGTTTCAATGTCAATCTAATTCTAATCCGGATTAGTTCCAATCTCATTCAAGGTCATTTTGTATTTATGTCAAATTCTATCGAACTCGATTCCAATCGTGCGCTAGTGTTGCGTTCAAGAGTAACAATCTGCGCGAGTGCGATCGAAATCACAATTTACGATCGGTATCGAGTGTCAAGAGTAGTAAGACCGCAGGTGTGTACAGCCTTTAAGGGCATTACACATATTATTCTATTCATGGTTAGCTGATATTTATTTGGTGATATATTATTAGATTCCTTGGTAAATTTTGCATAAAGGAAGTTCATAAAATGAATATTTTTCGCAGCAGGGAGGTTGATACCAGCATTTTGTTACTTGTACTTTTTTGGGAACGTGTAAAGGACAAAATAAGTTACCTGTTGGAAATATGTGTATTAATTATTCATCATCATCATCGTCATCATCATCATCATCTCAGCCATAGGACGTCCACTGCTGGACATATGCCTCCTCTATTGATTTCCACAAGGACCGGTCGGAAGCGGCCCGCATCCAGCCGCATCGCCGTGTGGTGAGGTCTAACTCTCGTTGAAACTATTACATTTACTATATATTAATATAGTCCACGCACGCCACATGTAACTAAAACGATATTTTATTACCAACTATCGGCTTATAACATTTTAAAGCAAAAACAAAACGAAAAATGTCTACTGTAAAAATAGGGATGAATATTTGTTTCAGATTTTTTTTTATTTTTGAGAAGAAACCTTTTGTGAGGTAAAGTGAAAAAAAATTATTGATTTTTTATTTCTATTGATTTGAGAAGAAATTTTAAGTAAAGATAGTTGAGTTTGTCAATAAGTATATCAATAAATTACTTATTTATATGTTCTGTTCTGTGCATCCAAATCGAGATTTTAGTATTTTGTATGAACAAATTATTTATATGTCTTACGTTGTCGTGAAGTCATTTGCACGAAGTGTCGCTGTGGTTTTAACAATTAATTCTGCATTAATTTGCTATTACAAATTATCAAAGAAATTTTGCAATGCCTTCCTTGTGATACAAGGAAGGCATTGCAAAAATTCTTTGATAATTTACATAAGGCATAACAACGCAACGGCTGCCGGCTTAGCTAGTATAAATATATAAACAAAAATACTCACTCAACTCTGGAATATGAGTCACTGCTTCAAATAATCACTAAACAGTTCATTATCACAACACTTAAACTGAACAGCGGGAAAAGTTGTTTCCCGCCGTTTGTTTACTTGAACTTGCTCCGAATTACAACGAACCCACAAGGATAAAGTAAGATGCATGAGGATAATAAATCATCATCATTTTATTATTCAGTGTCGTGTTTGGAATTTATTTACGTAAATCTATTAGTTTATGTCGTTTTTGAACGCGTGTTACCCCGACAGCGGTCTCATTGCGACTGATGCCCCCGAAGTTAAGTGGGTGGTGGCGATACCCATTCAAATACTGATACTAGACGGTTAAGCAAATGAAATGCAGGCTTTTAGTAGGCACCCTTGTCTTTATCAAAAAAAATCCTGATTATGTTGATACACAACAAATAGGTAACGATGTATGTAAATGTTACAGTAACGCGGGGATATTCAAACAGGGTAAGTATAAGTTTTATATTAAATAAATTTATTAAGCATTATTATGTATGTAACACATTTTATTTAGCAGGCGAAGAATCTTGGGTAGTCTATGTTAAGTCAGAATAATGTCTTGCCAACTAAATTAAGTCTTCTGATTGATCTGAAATTATATTAAAGTATCTAAGTCAAGTATTTCATTTTGTTTTCTGGAAAATATTGATGATAATATGAAAATAAACAGCATTAACATATTTTCGCGTGGGTTACAATGTATCTATGCGTGTCAAACATAAATCAGCTCAAACTATCTTGTAATTGTTACAGAATTACAGAAATGATGAAGGTTTTAGAAGTTGTATAAGATACATACAGTCATACAGTTATCAGAGCGTTTGATCGATGCGACGCGTGACCCAAATACTAGCACATATTTAGCTTGACGGATCATTATCACAAGTCAACGTGACAATGCTGCTAGCATTCTGGGCACGCTGCTAACTGGAACTGGTTAGAGCATTTGAGTTATCTATAGGCTGACAACAATTAGTGGATTGCTCAAATTTCATTGTAGTAGCTGCATACGTAGTTATTAGTATTTTTTTGATTGAGAATAGGTAAGCGTTTGAGCACTATCTTAGCTGATGTTAAATTATGATGTGGTCTACGATGGAGCACGCATGCCCAGAGGATACCTATTCACTTGTGACTTGAAGACCAGATTGTATTTATGTGGAAACACGGATTTAGGCAATGAATTCCACTCTTTACTCTTTTTTTACTTTTATTTTCCGCCCTTTTCTGTGACCTTTGCTACTCACGGGATCAATAATTGACATTTTTCATTGTGTATGCGAACCGATTTCTTCACCCGCAATTCGAATGTCCTCCAAGTACCTATAGACGTAACACTTTTCAGTTATTGGATTGTAACTCAAAAACCGCTTGACCCATTTTGTTAACATTATAATGGGACCACAACACTCCAATGGAAAGCTTTGAAATATGAAAAGAAGTATCAAAATCGGTTCCCCTGTCGAAAATTCTGAGGTAACCAATATAAAAAACTCCTTTTTTTTGAAGTCGGTTAAAACACCGATAAACTAGCGACTTTACGTCGGTGTTGCAGGCTTTGAAGTCTCCTCTCGACTAGAGTGTCGTTGTTGATGAGCCGTTTAGCACGCCTCTATCGATTCAAGAGCCTCAAGTTGGTACTTAGCCGAGCCGACCCACAAATGAGAATAGTACTCCATACACAATCGAACCTGTGCTTGATACAAGTTGAGCAGTTGTTCCGGTGTAAAGGACTGTTTCACTTTTGCGAAGACGCCCAGTTTTTAACCGACTTAAAAAAAGGAGGAGGTTTCTCAATTCGACCCGTATGTTTTTTTGGCTGCCAACTGAGCCTAATAAAAGCACCGGCCAGATATATAACTACTAAACAGATAATAGTCGAATTCTTAGACTATAAACTTTTTGTAATTTTATTTAATAAAATAGTTTGTCCAACCATATTTAACTAATACCTTTTAACGAGCAATTCTGGTATAAATGTATAAATAATCTGAATCTCGGAAACTGCTCTTAGAACGCTAAATTTTTTGAAAACATCATTTTATCCGTGTTTAGGCAATGAAAAACTGCTAAATATCAATAGAATATGACTCTTCCTGACGTCTACTGGTGAGTAGTAATACTATTTAAACAACAACTAAACTGTTTTACCGACACAGCAACACTAAAGCTACTTGACAATAGATGGCGTTGTTAAGCAAAACTAACCTATTGAGTTGTTTGCGGTTATACCAATAAAATTAATTGTTTACCTAAATTGAATTACCGAGTAAAGCTCGGTCACCCAGGTGTTGTGAATGTTGTGAATACCTACCTGTAAATGATACAGGTACATATTGCATTATTCTCTGAAACCCGTCATAGCCATTAGAAAGCATTACAATTATGTCTCATTAAGATCGCAGGTAAGGGCTGCATGCGATGTAAATAAAATCAAATAGATAAACCGTATATCTTTTCAATTTACTTTCCTTTGTCCGTGGCAGCTGGCGTAAAAGTTTAATAAAGTTAGTAAACTGTGGTCAACAGTACTTAGGTATCGGATATTATCTTTGGAAGTGAAGTTCTGGTAAGTTTGTTGGTATTGCCCATCGACGTGGAATAGCTTAGATACTGCAGTTCTTTTAAAGTTGCGACTTTCTTGTTATCAAAACCAGGAATGGCTATGTCCAGTTTGGTAAACTTATTAACATTATACAATGATATAATTTAAAAAAAGGGAGATTTGCTTTAGCAATCGTATTGGTATCATATCGCTCAATAGGGCCGGCTGCTCAGTCGGGCAGCACGTAGGGTTTTCACGAAATAATCCTACTATCCTACAAATATTATAACGGCGAAAGTTTGTTTGTTACTACTTCACGTTAAAACGGCAGGACGGATTTGGATGAAATCTTGTATGTAGATACTTCAGGGCCCGGAATAACACATAGGCCACTTTTCATCATCATCTTTATCATCAATCATCATCACGCGGGTAAAACCGCGGGGCGCTACTAGTTGTATATCTTCTTCTCAGCCATAGGAAGTCCACTGCTGGACATATGCCTCCCCCATATAGGGGGGATTTGCCAATACTCGCCACGCTTGGCAGGCGGGTTGGCGAGTTGTATATAGGTAGAAATAACTTCTTGTGCTTTCACAATATGCACAAATAGCTCGTGAAAACTAACAACTGTGTGTACGTTCAAATTAGGTGGGAAGGAAATAATTCGGCTACCAGTGGGACTTGAACCCACGAATATAGATAACTTATATCCTTCAAATAATTTAAACGTAGGTTCCGCCTAGCATGTTGTTAACCCAATACACCATAAAACTCTTAACGATGTGTACATTTGTCTGTAGGGTCTACATACAAATCTAGTCCAGTGTTAACTTACTTACGTGATCTAAGCGTGCTTTTTCAACAAATCCAGGCGATAAAATTAATTCATTACTGATATTTTATGAATGTATACAACATGGAAGTTACTCACGTAGTATTCAATATTTATTCAGCCCAATTCTTTCACACTGCTGGACCTGGCCCTTCCACTCAGGGAGGAGTGGTCACTATCCTCCAGACTGATCAATGCGGGTTGGCGTCGAGTCCAACATCGAGAAGAAAAAAAATGTGCGCGTGTGAAACCCCCGCATGTAGCTAGTCTCCCCTGTCTACTGAGATAATACGGCCAATCACGCGCGTATTGACCACACTTTTTAGATATTACTTTTCAAGAATACTATTTTATGATATACTCAGTGACCTTAAGGAATGTTAATCGCCACTTTGGTGAAAACTCGCTTTAATTTGCACTTATATAATTTTTGTTCCCTACGTCTATTATTCAAGAAAATTTCTTTAGAAGTTTTCCAAAAGTCACATTACGCCGATTACCTCTTGAAAACACATTTCTATTGCTATTTAATGAAGGTGAAAGACATAATATTATTTTCAGTTCATTTGTCGTGCAACAATATTTTAGATTTATTTATATAAATATAACAAATTGATATAATTTATCTATCTTATTTATTAAATTTATTAATCTACTACTGCCCATCCAGTCCTGCTCAAGTGCTTATACTTTATTCAATTTCATTCATAGGTTTCTTGGAAGAAATAAAACTTAGCAGTTATTTTAAAAAAATCAACAAATATCACATTTTGTAGGAAAAACTAAGAAGTTGTCAAGAAAAAAATAACTTTATCAAACTCAATTTATGTGACTTACTTAGAGAATGGAGGATTGAAATATTTTTGCATCCCATTTGCCTGTTTATCTGAAAAGATATTAAATTATTTATATTTTTTAGTAACTTATTGGTAGTGAGTGATACTTGTTTTGAAAATATTGCTTTGACATATGCTATAGTTTTCGACTTTCTTTCCGTTTTTTAGAACCTAAGAAAGCTTCAACAATTAATTAATTAATTATTAATAAATTAAGTATATAATTGATTTATTAACAGTTAATAAATTGTTGTAGCTTTCTTGGGTTCGAAAAGACGGAAAGAAAGTTGAAAACTATAGCAATAGTTAAAGCAATATTTTTAGGCAGATGACCCCCTGGATATTAAAATAAACAGGATAAGTCTTTATTTGCTTACGATAAGGTACAAATCTGTATGACACCCATAAAAAAACCCTTAAAATAAGATCTTTTTAAGAAAAACTGTGTGTAGTTTAAATAAAATAGTTCGCCACTTATTTTACTTATTATAGGAATTTGAATATTAGCGTAAAAAGAATACGAGCTATTTATTTTCATTCGAGAATCTAAGTGAGTTATTGAGTTTTAGCTAGTTCAAGTGATAAATTATTAATTACAGAATTAGGCCTATTTATAGTCCACAACTACGCCACCCTTGATGGCATTATTGCCGCTAAATAACTAGACGCAATCATTGTTTCACGAAATTCAGCTTTCGTTTGCTTGTTTGGTTACGTAACTCTGTACAAACTGAAGCTTTTGCATGATGACTTGTTACGACCACTTTGAACTCCACAAAGGGGAGTGTTATGAACATTTAATGTGTAGTACACACAAACAAGCGAAGGTTAACCCATAATAATTAGAGCTGCCTTTGGTGTGGTATAAAGGTTTGGCTGTGTATTGAAAGTAACAATATTTTTGATAGTATTACGTCTACTATTGGAGCGATGATAGCTCAGCGTTGGGAGCTTCGATTGTCAAACTCGGCTTGCACTTCCGATGACGGTAACACCGTTATCGAATTCCCAGCACAATGGTAGGGTATTTTTGACTACCCGCCTGGCTAGATACCACCCTGAAGTTTTAAAAGCTGTCACCAAAGACATAGTGTGTTTAGGCAGCATTTCTTGAGGGCCATTTATATACATATATATATATATTATCTTTGGGTACAATATTTCATACGTAGGTATATAAGGGGACCAATCTTATCCTAATCGCGGGTCGCAACTAGTAATGATATAATTTTACTGATATTATATTTATAGACCACCAGTCACTGCACTAGGTCAATTATCTTACGGGAACTATGCTTTTTCCCGGATAAAGGTACCCTATCTGTTAATCCAGGGTCTAAGCTATCTCCATACCAAATTTCATCGAAATCGGTGGAGCCGTTTGCGCGTGAAGGATTAAAAAATATACATACATGGCCATTTCCCACCAGAAACTAATTTGAAATAAAAAGCACAGAAGTTAGTTATAGAACAATTACAGCACAAGAAGCGCAATACGTTCCCACTGTAGGGACAATAGCTTTCTTCTCATAGAGGCATGCTGGTTTTAGTTAAGAGTAGGTAATTCCATGATTCCAGTATCTTACTTCTTTATTAGTTGCCATATGAGTTGTAAACAAATAACAACGTTACATAATTAATACAAAGGAAGCCAGAAAACAGAGGCGGCATTTGATACCATGACAAAAATATAGAATTTTAAGGTTTTGCGCACTATATAAAATCGGTCACGCGAGAAGAGACTGGGAGCGGCACGCTGGGGATTGCAAATTTTTTCATTCATAATTCATTATTTAAGCGCATTTTGTATTAAAAATATTTCTTCCGCAGCATTAAAATAAAATTTGATTACCTATTTTCATCTCATTGATGTTTATTTTATACGCCCCGCGCCCCGCAGTTTCACCCGCGCGGATTACGGTTTTCCCGCTACCTAATTATCATACCAAAGCGTGAAGGAGTAATAGAGGTTTTTGAATTATTTGCTTATTCCACGGTAACATCAAGTGTTAGTGTTTAATAGTAGTGTGTATTAGTGTTAATCTAGGGTCTAAACTATCGCCATACCAAATTTCATTGAAATCGGTGCAGCAGTAATTTCATCGAAATCGGTGTAACCGTTTGAGCATGAAGGAGTAACAAAGGTTTTTGAACTATTTGCTAGTCCTGCGGGAAAAACAATTATTTTCGGGATAAAAAGTAGCCAATGTGTTAATCTAGGGGCTTAACTACCTCCATACCAAATTTCATCGGAATCAGTACAGCCGTTTGAGCGTGAAGGTGCTCCTTCACAGGTGTGTGCCCATTCGCCCTGTTGCGTAATTAAACCTACATTTATCTTCGAATTTTTAATTACTTATTAACTTAGACGGCAACTTATATAACATAGACGGCAGTTATTCACAAAGTTCCAGTGTTTTGCCCCGCAGTCCTCAGCCAAAGCAACAAAACGATTAAAAAAAACATGCGGGTCTAATTGAGAACCTCCTCCTCTTTTTTAAATTCGTTTAAAAAGCCAAAGGAATATTATTTTTCCATGATATTGGTTGGATATACTTTTCATTTTCCAGAGTTTCTTGGAGAGATTCTACTCAAGAGTCCTTCGCTCCGCTCTGGATTCAAAATAGCGCTGTCGCCGTAAAAATATTATTTTGCTCCCTAGTGGTACAATCTATTATTACTAGCCGGGACACACATTGACACTGGAAATGAGCTATGAAAACTTTTACTGTACTGTGACGTCACGCATACGATTTTCTAAGCCAACCTGTCTTGTAAAGTGGCATGTCTCAATTTGTGCACATGTAATCTAACTACGGTTGACACGCCGTATCCAATAACACCCACGGAGACTCTCCCAGGTGAAATATTGGTGACGTCACCAGAGCCGATGTGAAGCTTATTGCGCCGCATAAATTCACGTATCACCCTCTTATGTTGTGATACTTTCCAGTATTTTTTTCAGGCCGAGAATTTACCAGCATCTCTTTGTGTGGAAACTTCTTAGTAAGATAAATAGACTTTTCATCAAGCGAATGTATTGTAATAAAATACCACATTATACCCTTCAATATAAAATGCTCCTGTAAGGCATATTTGTTGTAAATATTATAAGCTTGCCTTTGACTCCTGTCTCACCTGATGTTAAGTGTCGACGCGATCTAAGAGGGAACACGCAAGCCTAGAAGGTATATCTATTCACTCGTGACTTTTCCAGGATTGTACCTATCGGGAAACACAGGCTCAGGCAACGAGTTCCATTCCTTGGCAAACGCACTAGGAAAGTTAAAGAAAAACGCGTAGTACCTACGTGTAGGTGGTACGTCTACCATATAGCGATGGCGCGTTTCCGTACTTCTGGTTGACTGATGATAAAATGGGGATGATGGAATTAAATTATGTAATTGGAATGCAAATATTAAGGATACTTACATGCGTGTTTAATTGCATATATCTATGGCAACTTCAAGGTCGTGAACTTTACCTAGCACTCCGGCTATGTTCTAGTGAATGACAGTAAATATTTTTCCTACATTTTAATTTCGTTTTATTGATATTATTATTAATAATAATAACTGGAAAATAATCTAAATATTAAAATGTTTTGCGCCACACAATGTTGAAGCTTTATTTTGTTTCAATCAAATTGTACCTATTACTTTGTTCCTAAATCTTAGATATTTTATGTATACAAAGGGAATACCAGTGTTAAAATATCGTTTATAATGGTATTTTACTATATTTGTTCAAAATGACATGCCACAATGTCAGTGACATTATGCGACATTCTTTTGTATACAAACCTTATCTAAAATTATGGAGCTGGGTATATTTATGAGCCGCTGTCTTTATAAAATTAAAATACTAATACAATAATTACAACACTGCAGCTACTTCAATAACATTTGAGCAATCCACTAGCTATTGCCAGCCTATAGATAACTCATAACCTGCTACCAGTTAGCAGCGTACACAATGCTAGCAGCATTGCAACGTTGAATTGCAATGCTGAATCGTTGAGTCAAATATGTGCCGGCATTTTGGTCACGCGTCGCGTCGATCAAACGCTCTGAGAAGTTTTTTTTGTTGTTTTAGTCCTATTTTTATTAAAAACACAGTGTGACATTATACGTGAATTACAAGGTTTTCACTTGTGATCTTTATATAGCTACAGCCATAGTCTACCAGTCAGTGTGGACGGGTCACGTGTGGGATTTAGATGAAACAAATATTTACCTACCCGCCCACCCACGGTCGCGAGTGACTCACCTTTCAAAATATACATACTCTGCGCTCTTTGTATAAACTTTCGTTCCGACTATCGCTTTTGATGCAATTAAAACTATAATTCATTATTAAAAAAATATATAAATTTAGGCGGTAGGCGTCTTAAATCGTCAGGACGAGACGTCCTCCTACGAGTCAACAGCTCTTGAGGATGCTTCGTGCACAGAAAAAAGACGTGTTGAAAAGGTTCCGGTTACGTAAAATTGCATGTGTATACCGTACTGTATACTTCCGGCTTGCAATTTATGGGGAGGGGGAGGGGGTGGAGATCACCGGTGCACACATAATAAAACGTCGCGCGGAATTAATAATTACATATTGTGTATTTAATATGTTTTACAATATTCAGTTATACCGCTCATATGTTTCATCTGGATCTCGATCACGCTCGCAATAATCTTGGTCTCATTGGCTCAATGTTCATTACTCACTTATTGCCTGTTATAACGTATCTAGGGTAGATATTGACATATCGTTGGCATTGACGTTTACGACCCCCCTTTTATCAGACTTTTATTATTGCAAATAATACATTTTGATCTCATAGACTGATTGATTTATCGATATAGGTAATAGAAAACCCTTTGAACTTAGGCAGTATATAAGACTTATTTTAGGCCCCAATTCTGTTAATCACTCGAACTAGCGAAAAAATTGACTCAAATTCTTCAAAATGAAATAGTTTGTAATTTATTTACGCTACATACAGCAACGAGTAAGGTATTCTGGTACGCGGTAGTTAAGGAACCAGTCAATGCAATGCCACACTTATTTCAAAAGGTGGCATCATTATCATCATCATCTCATTTATAGGACATCCACTAATAGTCATAACCTCCCACATTGATCTCCATTAGGACCGCTTGTAGCCTTCTCCCGCGATCGTGGATAGGTTAACAGGTATCTCTTCTAGGCAGGCGTGATTCATCGTAGACCGCATCATCACTTAACATCAGGTGAGATACCGGTCGAACGCCTGTCTATTGTGAATTAAAAAAAAAATGGTTGTCTGTTCACCTCGTCAGTGGACTTTATAATTTGCGCTTGCCAGTCCGTGGTCTCCACTCGAGATTCTCTCGCCCTCATCGGCCATCACATTAAAGATAAAAATGCCTTGCTCTTAGCCATAATCTACTTACTACTAACCCACTGGTTAACATCGATGACTTTCATTCTTCTGTGTCTGATTCGTTCTCGTGGAGAAACTCTAAGTATACTCAATGCCATAGCTCACTGTGCGACTGTGAGCTTTATGTCAGTAATGTCATCTGTCACCCGAGCTGGATTTGGATAGGAAGCTTGTTTGATCTGCTTCATTTATAAAGCAAGTATTTATATTACTTTTACATTTTGAAGGAAAAAAATCGGCTACTAGTAGGATTTGAACCCACAAATACAGAAAACCGTCCTGTAACTTTGCTATCTAAGCTACAGAAACACTCCAATAGCCGTTCGAATTTTCCTAAAAACATTTGAACGTAAGTTTCTGATGGCATGATGTTAATGCAATGAATCACGAAACTCTTTCGATCAAGTATTTATTTGACCCAAAATTCAAGTTTTTTTTATCACGTGTGATAGTTGTAATCTGCGTTAACCTAGCTTTTTATATACAATGCCAAGCACGTATCTAATAATGCCAAACTTAAGGATCCCATGAAACGAGGATATGATCAGATAGCAAGCAACTTCAAGCCCCCATCATGACCTACCTCATGATCTGAGGATCAAAGTGCCCCAAGTAAAAAAAAAGTTTTAACATTATACAAACTTATCTTTGCCTATGCCTTTGGCATTTCTTTTGAAACTTTGGAGAGCAAAAGGTTTATCAGTTCTATCGTACGTAACATAAGGTAGCCCGGTCAGGACGTTATCTGTTGGTTTTTGGGTGAACCCTTCGTGTAGGCTGTCAGTCCACGCAATCGTGCGTATAGAAACCATGGAATATCGGAGTGCTAACGTACGACTTAGAAGAGCCAATAATGCATGCGGTTCAATGTTCTTTCATGAAGTGATTCAAATGCTTCAAAGTATAGTTTTGCTGTGCCATATTTTTTATGTAGGAATGGTCTGTTGGTTTTTGTTTTTGAGTGATAATCGTGTCCGAGAAAACGGAAGTAACTCTGCGGTTATGCAACCGCGAACAGGGAAATTCCCTGGGGTTCCCTAGAGACTCACTTATTGCTTTTTGTATTTACGGAGAGACTTCAAACTTACTGCGATTTATCTTCTTATTCAAACTTATTTTGTTTCCTTCTCAGGCAAGATCAATTATTGCATGCAATATAATAGCTTGTCAACAGCCTACGCAATAGCTGTGGTGACAATAAGATCCAGAAACAGAACTTAAGATCTTAATGGCGTTCCCAGCGAGGATTACGTCCTAATTATGTATATATATTATACATAATTATACATTATATCTGTATGTGTATATTATGTCATTATACATTATAGCTACAGCTAATAATAATAAAAAGTGAAGTCAAACACTGTAATGATTTACACTTCTAGATGTCGTCTTTTTTACTTTGTATACATACTATTCACTTATTGTGACAAAAAATATACCTCCAAGAGACCTAGTCCACAAAGGGTAGTATAGCGTGCGGGGGACCTATACTACTGAACTGTCATTTAGTTATTTTTCACCGTATTTCATAATAACTTTTGTCACTATCTCACTTGAAGGTCAGTGACGATGTGGTCGAAGATGTTATGAAGCTAAACGTAGAATGCTTACTGGCTCTCAAAGACTGCTGTCTGAACACACTACGTGGTTGGTGACAGTTTTACAAACTTGAGGGTAGCTAGCCAGGCGGGTACTTGATATTACCCTATTACCATGCTGGTAATTTGACAACAAAGTTACCTTAACCGGAAGCTCAAGCCGTTGGTGGGGATCAAACCAGCATTCATCAGTTTGACAGCCGACGCTCCCACCGCTATCATCCCTTCTATCATTTGTATGGAAATACAGACAACGAGGCCTTCAAATCTAGTTTCAACGAAGTCGGTCATTCCATTTATCAAACTATACCATGGTAGCACCCACCAAATGTGTGCCTTGGGAGCTTCAATACTTAACTTAGTATTAGGCATACTATGCACACCTACCTGTTCTCTGAAAAATAATATCTTAATAAGATCTTACAAGGTCAATTGCAGCTGCGGTAGTTCATATATTGGACAAACCAAACGCACTATAGCAGAAAGGGTTAAAGAACATATCGCAGCTGTCAAAAATCGCCAGGTGAATAAATCGGCTATCGCTGAGCATTTACTTGACTCTGGACCCAATCATTGGATTGAACTACACGACCCTAAAATCCTTTCCACGGACCGCCATTATTTTCCTAGAATAGTACGCAAAGCGGTTGAAACCAGGAAACATAAAAATTTCAAACGAGAGGATGGTTTTAGGTTGTCTACATCTTGGAACCCAGTGATTTATAGATGTTCGCGTCGCGGCGGTTTTCTCGCTGAAAAAACTAAAGATACTGTCAGTGTTGTGTGTCGTGACAACCCTGTGCTTTTGCAGGGCTGTGACAGCCCTACAGTTTAATAATATCAAAAGTGGGTAGTTGGCGAAACTACGCGCTCTCGCCGATATTGCCACCCGCATTTCTCCAGTCTTCTCGTGACCACGACCAATGCAACTTGGTCGAAACGTCGAGGTAAATAAATTACTAAATGTTTTTCTCGCGATCAAGCCTCGTTTGATTGAACAACCTTAATAAGATGTTGTACCTTGCATGCCGGGTTTTCTCTATTTCGAAATACTTCATACGATTTAGTGTACTGTTGTAAATTGAACATGTCCTTTTTCACGAAAAGTCTCCGCACCTCAATTTGGGAACATTTACGTAAGAGCTCACGTACACCTCTGAAAACTGTTTTCCCAATTTGAAAGCAAAGCATAAACGGAGTAGATGCTTGATTGAAAATAGGCGTCGAAGATTTCTGTTTCCTTTTTATGTTGCTAGAGAAGCTATAGGTATACATACGTGCCTAGCATACCTACGTGCTCTGTATATAGTTACTTATCTATGTACGTGCTGTTGATATATTCTGTCAGAATCGATCTTTTATGGAGTTTCAGACCAAAAAGGTTACTTAAATAGATGTAAATGAAGGTGTGTAAATTCACCTCTATTGCTTGTAGGTTTTGCATGGTGGTAGGGTACTTTCGAGTACCCGCCTGGCTAGCTACCACCCTCAAGTTTGAAAAACTGTCACCAAATACATAGTGTGTTCAGGAAGAGCCAGTGAGTATGCTAGGTCTAGCGTGATAACATCTTCGACCACATCGTTACTGACTATCAACTGAGATATTGGTCAAACGCTAGATCTATACAGTATAAAAAAGGTACAAATTTTTATTACCAAAAAATGGAACCGACTTCAACACTCAAAAGTGTGAAATAACTTGTTGAAGTTGGTGTAGCCGTTTGAGCGTGAAGAAGTAAGACACATACACACAAACTTTCGCATTTATAATATTAGTAGGAAGTAGGATAGGATGACAACTATGTACAAATAATCAATGTATGCTCATTTTCTCACTGTACAATTATAATAAGTGTTATACATATAAGCGCAATCGTCTTGTAGGTGAAATTTTTTATGACAATAAACTTATAATATACTACCAACCATCACATAATGAAGTCACATTCAGTGTTGACATCCAGAAATGCTTTAAGAGTATTCAGCGAGTGATACCAGGCGGAGTAACCCATCAGCTTATGTCTACGATTTCACCTGTGCCTGGCATAGTTTTCAGGACCATACACTGCCAACAAAATATTATTTTGTTGGCAGTGTTTTAATATTATTAATTAATCACTATTAGTAAATCTACAAACTTGTTTTATGCGTTGAAGTTGTAGTACGTTAGAAAAGTGTCTAGCGACGTTAGGTGTCATAAAAGTTATAATTAATGTGGGCCGTCCGTGAAATAAACGAGACTATGTGCAAATTAATAAACAATTGGAACGAGAAAATGAATATTATCGATATGCATTAAACAATAATTAAACATTAACAAAAAAAGGAAAAAGGGTAGTTTAAAAAAGAGAGGGACATTTGGTTTTTAACCTACGATTCGGACCAGGTTGAATGAGGAAGACCGGAGAAAGTACCGAGAGGAACGATTTAGGGGAGGCCTAGGCCGCAGAGGCAACTTCTGATGAATGGCCTAGCGTAAATCTTTATAATTATAATAGTTACAAAGATATAATTTTATACAAAAATTATAAGAAATAAGGGCTATTTTATTTATTTAACTCTACTGGATGCAGCCAGTGGCGGATTAACTACGTAACGTAATAAAATAAAAAAATAAATAAAAATAAAAGTAACAAGAGTAGCAAATGCTATGGGCCCCAAGCACTTGGAGGCCCCGCGTACTAAAGATTTCTGGCAGCAAAAAGTAGTATATTATATGAAAGTGTTAAAATACTTATTCTGATGTGACTAATATTACTGATAGCGAGAAGCAGAGGCTCTAAAACTGCAATTTTACACGTTTTCATTAAATAATTCTTTACGATTATATTTCGCAAACGTAGAAACATTAAAACTTGTAAAAAATGAGTTAAGAAACACAAAGTAACATAAACAATTTAATCACCTCTCTTTATATGCAATAAATATTGAAAATGATTTACTTATATAATTCGATATGAACAGTATTATTTATAATATTTTTTAAAACCGTATTATTTTTTTCATTTCATTTATTTAATGACTTAAACTTGATAACCTAAAGCAGTCTAAGGTTCCATTGATTGAATTTGATACAGCCCCCGCGCTGACTTGATCCGGCACTGGGTGCAGCTAGTAAATAAATATAATCGTGACAGTGTATAAACAAGATACATTTAAGCACAGGATTATATAAACTCAGCTGCATATCTCACGAGCTGCCATCTACGTGAAACCGCAATAACAGTTTTAGTGGTCCTTAAGATTATACCTTAGATAGATGACTCAGCCGGTTTAGTAAGTGCTAAATTTAAGGCCATACAAATTGCTTAGATAAACCAAACAAATCCAAACAAACTGGTTTTGAAATAAGGGTTATAACAACTCAAGGTGTCGCAGGGTGGTTATGGCTACGACCGGAAAATTAATGTGATGTAACAAATTATCTAATATCAAAATTTTACTTAATTTAGATGTTCATTTGAAGCGATGATAGCTCAGCGGTGGGAGCGTCGGCTGGCAAACTGGCGGAAGCTGGTTCGATCTCCACTAGCGGCTTGAACTTTCGGTGAAGGTGTTCGTAGCTAGGGCAATTTGCTTTGTCTATTAGGTATCTAATATGTTCCATTGCAAACACACATTTTACATCCTAGACGGCGTTTGATTTAACTCAAAAAGCCATTCGTTTTGCTTACAATGTTGATGGTGTATTTTACCAACTTTTAAATCAGATTAAGGAGCCATTAAGGGTAGATATAATAATCTTATTTGTTTTCCCTTAACAACAGCTTGTTATTATTCTTATCAGACCAACAGGAAGACTTTAACCCAACTGTTTTGTGACTTTAACGAGCTATAAATATATATCGTAGGCTTTTGACCTTTTTATAAGGCTTAATAAGGAAAATCTTCATATTATAAACAAGCTGCGGTATATACAGCTATACAGAATAGATTTAGTTTTGCATACCACTGTGTACACTACATTTTAGAAGTCATCAAAATGGTTATTATATTTTTTAAGGATTCGCCACAGATATTTTCTTCGACAGTAATTATTTGTAAAAACTATAATGACTTGTTTTACAATAGACATACCTTAATTTTATACCACGGGCACTTGTAAGATTCACCGAATTATACACAGATTTATATCAAATTCATAATTATGATGTATATAATTATAGATTTCCCCGAAAAATAAATTCTAACGGCACCTTAGAGGTTTGAAATGTGAGGTTTAATAGAAGAAATAGCCTCTTCGAATAACCATAATAATGGTAGTGTTTCTCTTGTTCAACTAAACCAATCATAAATCGTTACGATGATGGTCAAATTAGTACGAATACATCATTAACAACACCAAAATGAGATGCTTTTATTAAAGTTGCGGGTAGTTCTAGGTTAAATAAGTCGTCACCTATTTGGTGCTGACTAAATATACCCGCATTTGGCCATCAGAAAATCGTTTAATATTAGAAATGGGGTTCTAATAAGTTATACGAAATTGAATTTTGTCGAAAATATAATAAGAGCCTTTAGACTTCACACAATTTCAGTTTGGTTCAGTTAGATTGGATCATCACTACCAATAAATCATTAATTTCACTATGCCTAGGGGATTTTAACATATTGTTTAATTACCTTACCAAAATATTAGTTCAGCACGATACAAAACTACGATCGTCGCTCAGATATTCTGGGTAACATATGCCTAGCTTCCAGTAATTTAACTTGTTACAGTGCCTTTCAAACCACAGAGTAATATTACGTCACACTACAAATTTAAAGATAAGGTTTTCCCGTCACTATGTCTCGCGGGAAGAGTACCTACATTATGCGGAATGAGAGTAATCTATGTGCTATTCTAGGTTATTGACCTCCGTGCCAAATTTTACTCAGATACGTAGTGGCCGTTTTGAAGTAATTGACTAAAAAACATCCAAACATACATGCTTTGACATAATTTAAAATATTACTGAGATTATATATCTATTAATGATATATAATCTCAGTAATATTTTAAAATAAAGCGACGCATTAAAGAGATAAGTATCTCTTTAGTGCGAGACTAGTAGATTTAGTAGACTTGTAGATTGCACTAAGCAATAGGTATGATGAGAGTATGTAGAATGAAGGCAGTTCCTTATATTATCATAATATTTTGAATCAATGGCGCATCCGTACGCAGTAGAGGGGTTCCAAACTATCGCACCAAGCGTTTTACTTCCACACTCATAGTGTGTACATCTTAGAAGTGGAATTCTATGGCTACGTCTGTGTTTCCACATGGATACAATCTGGACATCTTTAAGTTATGAGTGAACATATATATTCTATAGGCAGGCGTGATCCATTGTAGACCGCATCATCACTTAACTTTAGGTGAGATCGTAGTCAAACGCGTGCCTAATCCCAATAAAAAAATATTTATGATAGTTCTCAGACTCTCATATATTTGAAATTTCAGAGAGCTGCTATTACGTACTAATTATTACTACTATTATTACTAATTATGCTCTTAAATTGGCACAATATTGTGCCAATTTAAATGTATGATATGTATGTATGATTTAGCCTAATTTTGAGACATAGTGCTCCATTTTAAGGCTTTAGATTTTAATTTCATTATGTTTATGCATGAGTATTAAAATAATTTGCAATTCAAGAGAGAGACTTTTGCGTGATGAACGTTTTTTTAATTTTAAATTAAATGTCTGTAACCATGTTAGTTTTCTGAATCGAAAAGCCCAAACTGTCTACTTCTAATATACTACGCAAAGATAGCTACTATCTTAGTTAATCCATTTCTAGCACCATTTTAAGGAGGCCCCATAAATCTCGATACCAAATAATTAGTTCAAAACGGCTAGTTTCTCCGCCCAATGCTTTTCCTCTGATTAATAGCAAGGATTCCTGACCGTTACTAAGGGCCTCGTTCTTAGAGGTAGTTTATAATCCCGAAGATTGACATTTCGCCCACTGAAAGGTTAAACAGGGTAGAGGTATCTATTGTCTTTACTTTATATCTGTATACTAAGGTATAATGAGGTATACTAAACACTTTTAATTATGTGACATCTAGTAGACAGATCTGATCTGAGCAACGGGATATTGACGAGAAATAAATTCTCAGTCAGTCGTTGCTATAACATGCACGGACGAATAATACGGCGGCGTATGATTCGTTCCACGGTATGGCGGCGCATCTGAAATATTTAAGTGGAAAATATATAAGTAAAACATATGGAAGCTCATGTGCTCATTCTAGATTTACTGATAAAACTTTGCATCGATAATTTTGGGCCTATCTCTTTTTATATCTGTTAATGTGATCATCCAAGTTTTCATGTAACAAAGCCACAAGTCTTCTTGTCGTTATTTCAACCTAGGTGGGCTCGGCGCAACATGATTTTCTCTTCCATTCTCTTCTATCATTAGTCGTCTCAGTGCTCACACCTTTCATAAGCATATATTTATGTAAGTATTTACAAAAAATATACTTACTTAATAGTTACTTTTGAACTATCATGACACCAACTTCAAGAAGTTTTTTTAATATGAACCTTATGAAGAAAAATATCAATACTACGTTTGTAATGTCATTGACCTTAAATCGTCATTTTATTTATTATGTAAAAATTACTGCGAACATTTGTAAATATATAGTTACTTAATTACCTAATTATATTAACTATGTAAAGTAACTATAGTTGCAAAACTTTTACGCGTTATATAAACATTGAAACCTCATAAACCTTCCCTATGAAAGTAAGACTAAACTATTTTATTCATTCGATATAACGGAGAAGACTAACTTCGTCGGTGAGAAGTTTAGTTCGCACTCTCCTTGTTCATAATACACCTTGATATTGCTTTTATAGATCGGTTGCGAAACTTAAAATAAGTACGTAGAAAATACTTAGGTACTTGTAGGTGTCGTATTATTAGCTTGGAAAAGTTAAAATGAGGAAAAGGGTGAAAACGGATCTTCAAACTTTTAATTGAATCACAGGTCGTCATGTTAACTAACTACTAATACTAGCTAGTATCTTGTGTGTATCATAAGCATCATAAGACAGAATTTGACTGGCCGGTTGGCGCAGTTGGTAGCACTCTGCCTTCTGAGCCGCTGGTCCCGGGTTCGATTCCCGGACAGGTCAAACATTTGTGTGTATGAACATATCTGTTTGACCTGTGTCTGGGTGTATATATTTATATAAGTATATATAACAGTCATCAGGTTACCATAACACAGGCTCTGCCTAGTTTGGGACCTGAAGACCTTGTGTGAATGTTTAATAAAAAAAAAAAGAAATTTAAAGAAGATGTCATTTTCAGAAGGAGGTATCATACGCTGTTTGTATGTTAACGCGTCTGTTTGCACGCGTCTCAGCACGCACACTGTAACTAGCCAGCCAGACCAGGCACCGCTAGCCAACGGAGTTACGGGGTATACTCTTCATTGGTTTACCCCCTCACCCCTCTATCATTTACAATTTGCAATAAGGTATATTACGTTTTTCAAATTCAATAAGTTTTTTTTATGTAAGGTATTTGTTACCTTAACGGTAAAACTGAAAAAGCGTTTTCTCTCGGTGGAAAATGACAAGGCGGCGCCGAAGTGTCTTCTACTGTAAGGTTGTCACACGCATTAGGTTTGATGAAAATATATGAGTTTGGTGTGCTTTAGATGGAACTAGTGATTATTTAAAGTACTAGCTGAGTCCCGCGTATTCTCCCGCGCGTACATATATTTTTAGGCTACTTCAGTAATTATCCCATGGAAAACATACCATTTCCACGGCAAAAAGTATCCTACGTCCCTTTCCAAAGACGCTTCTATCTATATATCAAAATTCATCAAAATTGGTTCAGCGGCTAAGGCGTGAACACACAGAACAAACACGTAACAAACAGAGTTACTTTAATTTTTATTATATTGTTAGAATTTGTTGTATCCCAGAAGAGCAATCAATTATTTCGCGATTTTCAGAATTTCATTTATACATATTCATATCCATGTTTAAATATTTTTTTTGTTACAAATATGTTATTCATATCTCCTCATGACATGCCCATTCAAGCCAATCTATTATCTTTCAACTTATCCTTCACTGGTGCTAATTTCGAGCTTCCTCTGATGTACTCATTCCTTATTTTATCCATTCTAGTCATACTACACATCTCAATATTCACATCTTTGTCACATGCTCTTTCCTTTCACCCACCTCTTTTGTTGTTCAACATTCAGATCCAAACATTACGACAGGACCGCACTATGATCTTGTAAATTTTGCCTTTGAGCTTCGAAGGCATTCGCGGATTGCATATTTAAAATAATCGTAAGAAACGGTAATTTTATATATAAAAGTATTTTTTTATGCAGTAAATAACTTTATACCATGATTCTGATTCTCTTATTATTTGACAAGTGGCATAATATTGTAGTTGATGGGACGGGGGAAATATCGCTCCGTTTCTCTCTTCTAAAGTGTGTAATAAATTATACAAGATCAGTCAACTAAACGACACGATATATTTCAGCGTAAAATCCCACATGTTCCTACTTTACCTTATAAAATACTCGTATGTGGTAGATGTATATTTGATTTCCCTGTCTAGACGTTTCAACTGTCAGCCTCACAGTGTACATTTCCCACTCAGTGTGGCCATTACTGTATTTTTCCCATATTTTCTTCTACAGCATATAATTTTTGTTCGTTGATTTTTGAAAAATAGCGGCTGAATGCGCCTCTTCCAACCAGTCCTTGTGGAAACCATTGCGGGAGGCATATGTCCAGCAGTGGATGTTCTATGGGTGAGGTGGTTATGATGATGAGGAATAGCAATGTGAAGTATATAAAGTACTAGTAGCGTCCCGCGGTTTCACTCGAGTGGATTACGGTTTTCCTGCTTCATCAATTATTTCACGGGAATCATACATTTTACCGGGATATAACGAGCCTATGTGCCATTCCAGACTATATTCTATCTCTGTGCCAAATTTCATCCAGATCCGTTCAGCTGTTCTGGCGTGATTGAGTAACAGACATCCATCCATCCATCCAAATTTTAACATTTATAATACTAGTAGCGCCCTGCGATTTTACCCGCGTGGATTACGGTTTTGCCGTTTGTATACATACCTACATAATACAAACTTTCGCCTCAATAATATTAGTATCTATAACTTAATCTAAACACTCCTACAATAAATATTTTATATTATGTAATTAGGTGGTAATCGCCACCCATTATCTATACATTGGTGTCAGCATGAGTCTGTCCGCTAGACATCATGCAACTGATGCAGCATTGTTACACCCGTGAACTCTGGATATGAAATGATGCAATACGCGTCCGCTTGACGGCATAAAACGAGTTTTATTCACTTTTACGTTTTGGAAAACTTCCTTAAAATATTTGTGAGTATTAGACATACTCGCCACTTTGAGATTTCGATAATTTATGTATTTTTTGACTAGCCGGTTGGCGCAGTTGGTAGCACTCTGCCTACTGAGCCGCCGGTCCCGGGTTCGATTCCCGGACAGACAACATTCACACAAGACCTTGTGTGAATGTTGTCCCATATTATTATTATTATTATATGGCAGAGCAACGTTTGCCAGGTCAACTAGTATTACATTAACTCGTGCTCTCTATGGAAAAGTGACTCAGAAAGTCATGGAACCGGGTGGGATCCCTATTCGTAAGTTGAACCTAGTTTGAACTAAATAATGCCAAGATGTATTTCAAAGAAATTACACACTTCGTATGAAGTCACTACAATACAGCTAAAACAGATTTTTTTATTTTTCTCGACAGAATAATAAAGAAAGTTAGTGAATCTACTTGTCATAAACATTCTCCTTCCTCGTTTCAAGTTTCGTGAGGCCCACTTATTAATCTGCTCCAATAACATTTCCTTATTATTCCAATCTTTCAGATTGAACTGTGAGCTGGGAAATTAGTTTTTTATTTCTACCCAATCGTGGGTGGAATAAAGTAGTCATTTAGAAGATTTGCCCCCAGCGATAATAATCGCGATATAATTTTCTAAAAATATTCACACATATTATTATAAGTCTTAATTTGAATTAAACCTGAAAAGAAATATAATTTAAAGATTGCATTAAAATTAGGGCTTATAGGCCAGTCAACAAGTTAAAAAACGTGTTTAACTACGGTTTCACTTATGTAATTATGTTAGGTGAGTAGGTATCACTACCGGATTCCGTTACCGGTTCGCATTAACAACATGCTAGGCGGAACTTAAGTTCAAATATTTGAAGGAAAAAAATCGGCTGCTAGTGGGACTTGAACCCACGACTACAGAATACCGTCCTGTCGCTTTGTCCAACTAACCTATAGCAGCCCTTACCACTAGGGCCGAATTACTTCCTTCCTTATTAACATCTGAGGGGATGTTATTAGCGCCATCTACCTCTACATCATCATCAATCATCACAATGTGGGTTCACGTAGCTGTGATCGTATGTTACCAGTTATTGAAGAGAAGCTTTCCCCATTCTTGTAATTCCTAGAGAATCCTAAAGATTCAAAGAAGGAAACACAGTCATAACAACGATAACAGTTTAATACATAAATGACAATGTTAAACACGTATATAATAATTATAAGAGTTCAGGAGGAGAAAAGGTAGGTATATAAAATGGTATTGTATGGTGGTATGTATGTAAGGTAATGGTAAGTATGTAAGGGTATATAAAAGGGCATATGATTCAGGAAAATGGAAACTCAGCTTCTCAGATATTTAAATTAACAGGTTTGTACCTAGCGTTGAACACAGCTTCTCCAGTGATATACTTATGTTGAATGTCAAGGTTGAAGTACTCGCTTCGCTTAAGGGAAGTGCGACTCAACTGATGATAGGATTACTCCTTATGATTATGGTTAAAGTCCTTGTATTTATTGAATAGCAATCCTCCTTTGTTCTTAGAATAAGGAGCCGGTAGCTCTTGGACTTACCACTTCACGTTCAAATTCAATTTGATTTTGCAAAGCATTGATAAACTCTAGATGACCTTATCAATGCTCTGCCTAAAAGATTAAAAAAATTAAAATTACCTAACCTTGCACCCATCACGTAAATTAATTTCTTAACTTCATATACTTTGCCGGAAAGTAATGGGAAAATTATTTTATTTTTCTAGTCACGTGCGCCGTATTATTCTCAATACATAGAATCCTACTAAAAAGTTTTTTCGTTTAATATTATATCCGTAACTTTGTAAAGCTTTTTTTAGACTTATTATATGCATGTAATCACAAAAAATGTTTTTGGTACAACTTCCATTGTGATTATGAAGCTGACGCTCGTGTATGAAATGTCTGATGAGAGTGATGAGCGTGGATGAAGCGAAAGAAGTTTATCGGGATCGTAGCATTTGGTAAGCTTTGGTCTCTGCCTGCCCTTATGAGAAAGAGGCGTGAATATATTTATGTATGTATGTAGATCTAGCGTTTGACCCTATCATAATTGTTGGCTCAGACTAAAGATATTATTTTCACTAACTTAGATGATCAGTGACAATAATATTGTCACCAGCATATTATGATCAATGGTGGAATCACCCTTGATCTAGAATGTTTACTGGCTCTTAAGGACTGCCACATGAATACAGTATGTGAGTGGGGACATTTTTCTTGAATTGAGGTCTTGAGGGTGGTAGCTATCCAGGCAGGTACTAGAAAGTACCCTACCACAGTGTCGCCTGCACCGGAAGTTCAAGTCTTTAGTGGGGATCGAGCCAGCATCTGTCAGTTTGACATCCGGCGCACCCTCCGCTAGGCTATTATCACTTTATACACTTGAAGCAGTTTCTTAGTCTGGTAGATTTCAATTGTATATATTATTACGTACCTACTATATATGTAGCTGCGCCCCGCGGTTTTACCCCCGTGATGATGATTGGTGATGATGATGAAAAGTAGCCTATGTGTTATTCCGGGACCTGAATATCTACATACCAAATTTCATCCAAATTCGTCCACCCGTTTGAGCGCGAAAGAGTTACAAACATGCAACCATCTATTCATCCAAACTTTCACAATTATAATATTACTAGCTGCACCCCGCGGTTTTCTTCGCGTGGTGATGATAAACTATGATGATGATGTTTAAATAAAGCCTATGGGTTACTCCAGGGTATAAGCTATCTCCGTAGGCCCCGCTGTAAAGGCGGGCGGTTGTCGGCGGGGGACTGGACGCAGGTAAAGGCTCTGCCGATCTCCCAGTCCTCCTCCTCACAGACGATGCCGGAGTGCCGCTCGGTTGTTTAGTGGGTATACCGGTCGTAGTGGCACCGGGGAGCCCCACATAGCCCTTTCACCCCCGATGGGGAGGTATGCACAATGCATTTTTCCCAGCGACAAAAAAAGGGGATAAGCTATCTCCATACTAATTTTCATCGAAATCGGTGAAGCTTTTTGAGCGTGAAGAAGTAACAAACACACAAATACACACAAACTTTCGCATTTATAATATTAGTAGGATATAATATAATCTGAATTCCGTTTAAGCAGGGTCTATACAACCGCCTGGTCATGAATATGTAATGGCATTGGGAATCGAGGATCAATGGCTAGCGAATGTTTGATGGATAATATGAATTTATTCAACGGTGATTTTCATTCGTGGAAATATTAGACACCATTTTTATTAATAGACACGTGTCTCTTTAATGTATTGACTTAAACAACCTTTTTTTAAAACTTCTGGCTACAATTAAAGAGGTTCTCAGATAATGATTATTTAAAATACTTCTTCGACTACATCATTACTGACCATCAAGTGAGATAGTGGTCAAATTATACTAAAATCTATACAATATAGTAAAATAAAAAATGCTATTTCATCCGTTTAGAGTACGCAGGTTACAACAACTTTGAGCAAATAGGTACCTTCCTAGGCTTGCGTGCTCCATTTTATCATGATTTAACATCAGGTAAGACTGTGGCTAAGCGCAAGCTTATAATAAATTTTTAAAAAAAACGTATTATAGTTTACGTTACGGCGTGACTCCAACCGCTCTACCTTCAGGCTATAAAATATTTCATCCCCTTCCGTAGCAAGCAGACTACATACAAGTACCTCTGGGTCGTTGGTATGTCAGGACGCAGCAAATGGTTCGGTCTCGTCGGAGCAATATCCCACTTGAAGGTCAGTGACGATGTGTCTGGGTGTGTCTATGTACATATAGAAGTAAATATATCAGTCATCAGGTTACCATAGTACAGGCTCTGCCTAGTTTGGGACCTGAAGACCCGGTGTGAATTTTAATAAACGCAAAAAAAAACTTATTCCGAGTGGGTTGTATCTACTTCTTTCCAATATAACTGTATTAGTTACAGTTCATGCGGACCAGTCGTTTTGTGTTCAAGTACGTTACGTATGCGGTGTCTTCATTAAGGATCAGCGCATGAGTACTTAACGCAAAGATCATTATAAAGTTTGTTTTAGCGTACATATCTTAAATTACCTTAAACTAACCAACATTCTTACGGTAGCAGCATATGTGTTATAGAGAAAACAGCACGTGAATTACGCAATGAACTTGGTTCGTGGTATTTTTTCTCATTGTAAAGGATCCAGCGCGATATTCCAAGAACGTTTTAGAGTGATGATTGCTCAGCGGTGGGACTGTCGGCTGTCAAAATAACGGATGCTGCTCGATTCCCACCAACGGCTTGAGCTTCCGGTGAAGGTAATAAAATTATTAAGTTCCCAACATGATGATAGGATACTTTTGAGTACCCGATTACCCTTAAGTTTGAAAAACTGTCACCAAACACATAGTTTGTCAGGCAGCTAACTTTGAGATCCAGTAAGCATTCTAGATGACCACGACCGCTCTGTCAAGAGTGAAACGATAGAGAAGAAGAAGAAGCATTCTAGGTCAAGCGTGATAACTTTTTCAACCACATCATCACTAACCATCAAGTGAGATAGTTGTCAAAACTAGATCTATACAGTATAAAAAAACGCAATAATAGCTCCTGATTAAATTTTTTTAAAAAATTTTCGGTCACTGACTCAGTTTAACTTTATTTTCCACGCTTGCCTTTTTATATAGTTTCATAATTTCCCTATCCTTGCAATGATATCGGGGTACATTCTGTATTTTTTCCAATTTCAGTGAATTGAGTGTATCCAATAAGTAAGTTTTTATAATATTGACTTTGTTGGGTGTTTTTGTTGTTTGTTCTAGAGTTTTGACCGCAGGCCATTTCCTGAGAAGTTCTATAACTTGTCGATGTTCTTCGCAAACGTGGAGAACTTGAGGCTCGGTTTGTGCATCGTTTTTGGTAATGGTCGGGGTGGCCACGTTGTGATCGGCATGGTGTATTCTAGAGACGCTGGTTGTTTTGCAAGACGTACGTTTGTTAACAGTTCGTGTACATTGCACTGCCGTGTGATCTTGTTTCTTCATCTCCGTTCCAATTTTAACGGATAGTAATTGCACTTTGTGTGGTTTACTCGTAACATCTTTGGAACAACATTTTCGCCTTGTATTTGTTGATGTTGATGGATCTGAACTGTGTTCTTTTTCTTTTTGCATGGATTTCTTTTCCTCATGGGTGGTTACTTCAGTAGTGACGGTAATATCATCGGATTCTTGCCTAAAAATTTGTTTTCTTAAAGTGCTTATAAATGTGCTTGAAGAATTATTAACTAGGTGTCCAAAGCTGCGTATTATATTTGACATTATTCAACGTAAATAACTGAAATTATAATAAATGTAGAATGAATAGGTACGTGCTTTTTAAAATTTTATTAAATTTAAATGTCAATCTGACATACTAAATATGTTTTTTACACGAACCATTTACGAAGTATACAAAATCATAGTTTTTCATTAGGCACATGATTTTTGTCTATGGTAGAAAATTACACATTTACTGATAAGTCACGAAACAGAGAGTCTATTCCGTATGATAATAATCATATAATTCCGATGATACAGAGGAGCATATAATACAAAATTAAATTAAAGATTAAATTTAAATTTAAAATTGAATGAAATTAAATTAAATTCTTCGTACTCTTCACTTCTACCACGTCACCATATTTATGTTTCATTCATGAAATACTGGAAATAGCAAACCTATTTTAATGTCGGTATATAATACTAATATATAATATAATATATAATTCTTCTGTAAATAATACGGCTTCTGTTTTTCTCGCCGCCAATTCGGTTGTGGTTTTATTCATTTCACCGTAGATTCAAGATAACGTGTACGGTGAAAATCAGTGTAAAAAACACATAGTAGGTAAACTTAGAATAATTTTGAGCGCACCCTTATTTAAAAATAATTATACCGCATATTTTAAAGCTTCTAGTATCGTAAGTGTAATTCAATGTTTGGTACTAAATTATTTTCTATTTATATTTTGAAAAACAGCGCTATGGCCTTTGCGACCCGGAGAGTTTTATTTTTTGAAATGTTAAAAGTTTCGTTAGTATTCGACACTATTTAGATTTAACTATGGTTAAATTTACGTATATTTGCAGAGTAGGTATCCCTACCGGTTTAGTGACCTTCTGGGTCACTTTTTCGAAGAGAGTACGCGCTCACAAACACTCTCAAACACATAGTTTGTTCAGACAGCATTCCTTGAGAGCCGGTAAAAATTCTAGCTCTAGCGCGATAACATCTTCGCTCACATCGTCACTGACCATCAAATGAGATAGTGGTCAAAGGCTAGATCTAAAAATCTACCGTATAAAGAATATATGTATAGGTAGATATTTGAATATGCATAATATAACTTTCGAAATGGTATGACTTAACCATTTTATCATTCTGAGCGACACGAGTCAAAAGAAAACAGTACACCGGTGATTGTTGGTAATCAAATCCCGCAATGTTAGGATAAGGAAGCTCTTGTTTGTACAATTTTCCCTATCCCGGCGGAGTGCTGAACAATATCCGTCGGCATTTCCGAGTACCGGCTTGTATAACTGAGTTTCAACAAACTGACTATAACTTGCAAATAGATGATCTCTTACGAAAAAAACAACAATTTTATTCTGCAGTTATAATTGGAGTAATATTATAACCGTACACATCGCATACTTGAAGCGATAATGGCCTCGCAGTGTGATTATTGGCTGACAAACTGACGGTCGCTGGTTCGATCCTCCCGTCCAAAATTGCGCATTTGTTACAGGTATATCGTTATTGAATCCACAGCATAGTGGTAGCTAATACCTTTTCGTGAGCATAATTACTTTATTTGCACACACCACTCCGATAGTCTTTATAAATGCATATGAAAACAAAACACAAAATCAAACCATATTAGAAATTGAAATTTAGCTAGTTCTCTTAACTAGCTTATTATGGGAATGCAAAGGATAATAAATATCTATTCTTCGACAAATGCGTGTTGGTTTCCATGGTACCTAGAATCCATACATATAACAATTTAATAACATAATTATGGTCTTCGAACACTATGTTCGATGCATCGGAAATAATGACTACTTAAACTAATATTACTTTAAATTGTTTAGGACAAAAACAAATGCAGCATACATACATAATGCAATACATATAATAATATTTATAAGTGCGTGTGTGTCCTTTCAATTTGCCTCCTGGCCAAACTGTAACTGTAGGTAAATCAGTAACGCTGTCATAAAATAGGTATATTATGCTTGTCGCCTCGGGTCTTAGATAGATGATGTACCCTCGCGTCATAAACATTGGATTGCTTCAAACATTACATTGTTACAGCCAATTCTAATTTCAAATCAGACATTTTACATTACCCCAGGGAGCGTTTATCACTCTATGTGCCAAATCATATTGGTCTGACAGCAATCAGCTATTTGTAGCATTAAGAAGTCTGTGGTTTGAACATTTCACTAGATCGTTTATGTGAACCCAATATTTCAGACTACTAAAAATACTATTCTATTATATATATCCCATATTTCCGGTGCAGTGGAGTGTTCGCTCAGCATCCAAAATATTAAAGCAAAATATAATATCGTTTATCCACTCGACCCAATAAGATTGTAGTTTTGGCATGAAAGGGACAATATCAATGTAAGCATTGATCTTGTTACATGTATATCATTGTTAGTAAGATTTATGAAATAGTAATTGGTAGTTGGTTTTGAGATATATTTATTTACGCCTATATTATACGGCGAAAACGGTTAAATTTACATAGTAGACAATTTTATTCTGAAAAGTGTTATTTTATGCCATTGATACTACCGACCAATTTGAAACGTATTCAATGAATACGGGATCTAGGAAAGATAAGAGTACGATTTGTTTTGATAAGTTTCCGGGGTGTGTTCACTAGTGCCGGCGACTTCGCCCGAGTGAAAGTAATTTTAAATGACTGTATATTTTTCACTGACATCAGATTTCAATTAAACAAACATCCTTAACTCGTATGTTCTCTCCAAGATAAGTAGCTCCGTTCAGTAGTTTTATAAATTAGAATGTGCAAACAGACAGATACACATAGAAAAGACAAACCTACATGTTACAAACAAGAAGCATTCGTCTTCAGCAAATCTTTGCGGCCGGACTTAGATCAGTGCGACGCATTTTACACACAGGCGCTCGCGTTCATCGCAATTCCATTTGCTTCTTTTGATCCACGTCTTTATGAAGTTTTCTTTAAAAGTTCTAGACGTTTTAGGATTATAGGTATCGATATGTCCAGTAATATCCAGCTTCGGAGTCATCTTGAAGCAAAAGCAAGCCCTGCTGCTAAGAAACTCGGAATGCTTTCACCGCGCGTGCACATCTTCGTCCCAGGATCTACATATCGGGATTAAGCTAAGCAATCTATGGTCAATGTCAAGATTGATGATGATACTTGCACTATCTTCGTTATAATCAAGAAACAGAACATATTTTTCATAAAAGCCTATATACTGACATTGCATTGCACGATCCTTTGTTATATCATCAATACTGCAGCATTCACCTTGTAATAACTATATAGGAAGTAAGGATGACGACTAATGTAAAACCATGTTAATTGAAAACACAATTTAATAAATCTTCCTCAACAGAAAAAAACGCAAAGTAGCTCCCAAACCGTACACCACTATCATTCAATAAATACTTTAAATAAAATCGGTACTGTGTTGTGATTTAAAAATAATCATTATTTGCATCGCAAATAAGAAGAAAATAAGAAGCCCGGCCCCCGACTCAGACCCGCTTCGGCTTTTGAACGTGGAACTCGAGTCAGTTTCCTTGCGTTCATACTCAGAGAAAACTTTAAACAATAAATTGAACCGACTTCAACACTCAAAAGTGTGAAATAACTTGATGAAGTCGGTACCATGATAGTTCACAAAAAGTAACTATCATCACAATATTGTGCTCATGGTCCTATGGTACTTTTTGTTAACTATCATGGTAGCGACTTCAACAAGTTATTTCACACTTTTGAGTGTTGAAGTCGATTCCATTTTTTGGTAAATTTTTTGTGTTCTCCCTTTTCAGTATACTTTGCTAATCACGGGATCAATTAGTCATTGTGTATGTTGTCCGATGTCTTCAACCGCAACTATAATATCGTTGAGGTATGCGTAGCACTTTTCAGTTATTGGAGTGTAACTCAATAACCGTTTAACCGTTTTTAATGAAATTTAAATGGAACCACCACGGAAGTATACTCTATGAAACAAAAAAGAATCATCAAAGTCGGTACATAAATGACGAAGTTATCTGCGAAAATACATAATATATATATACGGTCAAATTAAGTAACCTCCTTGTTTTGAAATCGTATCCGCCCATCACTAGTGTAGTTTATTCTAACGAATTCACTTTTACCTATCGTGACTGCAAGCTTCTGTACCCCTAGTCTGAGTTACATTCACAGATTTTTGTGACGTGTTCATTATTTCACATGAGGTTCACAAATCAACCGCCAGGGGAGCTTTTTGTAAAACCATACAAAACCGTACAATCGAAAACTGAACACGTCACAAAAATCTGTGAATGTAACTCAGACTAGGGGTACTGAACGACATAGAACCGTATTGACGTGCCGCAGAAAAGTGGGGGCGAAATTAGAAATTCTTAAGGCGTTTAGTTACTATGGGTCAAACTAAACTTGTGAAAGGGTTCGCCGAAGTATTTGTTATAGCCTCTTGACTCCTTGTGAGGATTCTATACCAAACACTGTTTTCGAGTTGTATAGGTATAAAGCAAACGTATTACTATCACAGCGTCTATCCCCAACCCCTATACGACCGATAGAGACACTTGCTACGTGAAATTTATGGGTACATTTTTGATAAAATTAACGTTCTGGGGCAAACCGCATTTCCCTCTCTAAATTGTAACAAAAAAATTGTTATTGTTGTGTATACAAAAATATTGATCTCTAATAATCACAGTGTCAGCGCAAAAAATGACTGGTTGTGATTTTTGTAACTTTAAAGTGATATAAAAACTGAAGAAAGAAATGATGTGTAGATTATGTGAAAAAACCGAAATCGGACAATATTCAAAGGTAGAAAAAAGGTTTTTCTTTTTGTATGGGCAAGTTTAACGGGGCTTAGAATCCTCTTACAAGATCACCACTTCACCGACATATTCCACATAGCGGTAGGAAGCATATTGGTTTCTTATTTGAAAATGTTAAACGAAAGTCCTTACGAATAAAGTCCCGAAGTTGCTTCCTTACTAATTAGCAAACATTTGACTTCGAAATACTTGGACAGGCTGTTTATCGTCCTTCAGACGATAAACAGGCTTGTTTTATTAGATTTATAATAGATCCGGTCCAAGACACAATCCATTAAAAGAGTTGTGGAGAAGTGAATAAGATCATTACGCTAATGCACATAGCATTAATTTATCATCTTTTCTCTATAGAAACCCTATCAAAGAAAAACAAAAACATGCATTGCGTATGCGGTTAATTATTTAGGCTGCATTCCAAAACGGGTAATTAACACACGGCAAAGAATAATCGATACTCTGTCTCGTTGCTTAACTATACACATAATGTATTCAGGCAGCAGTCCTTGACGTCTAGAAAAAAAATGTAGGAATAGCGTGACTTCATCTTTGACCACATCGCCACTGGCCAAGTAGGATAGTGGTCAAACGCTAGATCTATAAAGCATAAAAGATACTCTGATTCGACCAATTTAAAGACAAATTTTCTGTAATATAGGTACATACATACTTAGAGAAAGTTTGATCATGGATTCACGTGATGATATAAGTATTGCATACTAATGGAACTGGTAGAAACTTACTCTACTGCTTGATCTAGTTGTCTATTATAAATTGAGGTCCTCGATTCAATTTTAGACATTTAGGTACATATAATATCATTGATTTAGGTGCCGATTCAGGTGTGTAAACTCTTCGATTTGATCGAAGTGTAAACACGTAAATAATTCAATCTTATTCTTAGTATAGTCGCGTATAAAAGAGTCGCCGTTTTCAAACTGATTCCTTTAATGTTCCGCGAGTTTAAGTAACCCTTTCAAACTAAGTAATAAAACAGACTGTTGCACAGAATTTTTTTTAACTATTTGACAATAAGATTTAAAATTACTAACATACTGTTTCTTTGTAAGTTTTTTTTCATTTTAGATCATAATTAAGAAGATTATTTAGAGATACAATACTTTTTTATTAGTTTTAATATATATGACTAGCTGCGCCCCGCGGTTTTACCCGCGTGGTAATGATTGATTTTTGATGACAAATGATGATGATGCTTAAAAGTAGCCTATGCATTATTTCGGGACCTGAAGTATATACGTACCAAATTTAATCCAAATCCGTCCAGCTGCTTGAGCGTGAAAGAGTAAGAAAAATCCATACATCCATACATAATGGGAGGCGTAATATGTCCAGCAGTGGACATCTTATGGTTGATATGCTACATAGATACAAACTTTCGCGTTTATAATATTATAGCAGGATAAGCATAGTGATTAGATATATTTTGTTTCTGATGCTTTAAACTATTGTTTATGTTAATTATATATACCTATACAATTATCTGTTTCTTGCACTCGTGCAAGTAAAAGTCGCCTTTAACGTAACGAATCTTTTCATATCGCGACTGTACAAATTTATATGCAGCTTGAATTTTACTTTACCTCAAGATAAGGGATAAATTTTACGCACGCGACTTACATATTATATTTATTATAGGCATTGAAACGTTGTAGCGGCACGGGTTTTAATTAAGCGGTTGACTGGATATGAAGGGTGTTCGAGCCACTAACAGACGTGTTCGTTTAAAGCATTACCTCTTTAATCAGAGCAAAATAAGGCTCCATTTTAAGGTATGAATGTATCCTTTGATATGGCCGTTGAATATTTATTTCTTACATTAAAATACATTAGTTTTTTTAAATTTTTTATTTATTATATCACAATAAATTCAAATAAGTACCTACATTGGCAGACACTGACCAAAAACTAAAGTTAGGTTTGTCAGAGCAGTTTTCGAAACATTTACTTACCTATTACCTACATCAGACAACAATAATATTACCTATGTCATAATTATCGAACAATAACTTATACATACATACTCTTTCACAGTTTTTAGGGTTCCGTGCCTCAAAAGGACCCCTTATAGGATTATTTTGTTGTCCGTCCTTCCGTCTGTGTGTCTGTCAAGACGTTTTACCTCAAAACTCACGTTCATAATTACTTTACACTGTTTTTGCGGGTATAGCGTGGTACTTACGCGTAGTCGATCCATGGCGTAGATCCTGATGAAGGCTTCCGGAAGAAGCCGAAACAATTGTCGATCGTGATATCGACTACGAGTAAGTACCACGCTATACCCGTAAAAAACAGTGTAAAACGATTTATCTCGATTACGGGAATTCGTGGAGTTATCGAGTTGAAATTAAAACGATATACCAGGCCTGCTATCTTTTGAAACTGTGAAAAAATCAAACGTCTAAATTAAAAAGAAGATACGTTCGTTTATGCCGCAATAAACGAATATTTCGACACTCTCAAAGGAATCAAAATTAATAGGTTATTTTCCATTGCCCTAGAACTATGAAATTTGGCAAGTTGGCCAAATTTCGGGGACGCTCAAATCCTCTCTAAATACAAGATAGTCCATGTCATCATAATCTAGAATAGGGTGCAATAGAGACCTTGCTGGGGCAATTTGGCAACCTATCCAATATCGGTTACATGATTCGGTTATAAAAGAGCCTGCACTCGCTCTCTCTCAAAGTGCACCTCACAAATATCCGAGGTCTGCACTCAAATCTCTTGGCAGTCCACCACCACCTAGAGACTCAAAAACCGGCTTTCTTGTTCCTCACGGAGACGCAGATACGCCGGCCATCTGACATGTCGTACCTCACATACCCAGGCTATGCCTTGGAGCACAACTTTAAACCACATGCAGGAACATGTGTGTACATTCGGGACGATATGTGCTATCGGCGTCTTCGAAACCTTGAAGATCCCAGATTTTCTACTCTTTGGGTTATGGTGGACACAGGCATAGAGAAAATTCTTTACGCCTGTGTCTACCGATCGCACCGCGGAAATGAAGAGACGACCAGGTTCACTGAACATCTTATTGAGGCGGCAGATGCGGCTCAACAAAAGTACCCTTCAGCTCAACTGGTGCTACTAGGGGATTTTAATGCCCACCACCAGGAATGGCTAAGCCCATACTTGGACACCGACCACGCCGGGAGAGAGACGCGAAAGCTTGCCTTAGCGTTAAATCTCACCCAATTGGTCCAAGAGGCAACCAGAGTACCAGATGTTGAGACGCATACAGCCTATTGCTTGGACCTTCTGCTGACAACAGATCCAGACCGATACTCAGTGTCGATATCATCACCCTTGGGTAGCTCCGACCATTGTCTGGTGAAGTCTGTATCTGTCTACTACCCGCCCGATTCCAGCCATAAGGGCACCCGGCGGGTATGGCAATACAAGTCAGCAGATTGGGATGAGATGAGAACTTTCTTCTCGTCTTACCCTTGGCTACCTATGTGCTTCTCTTCTGGTGACCCTTCAGCATGCGCTGACGCTGTGACGGATGTGATACGTCAGGGTATGGAGTATTTTATTCCCTTCTCGGACGTTCCACTGTCAGGCAAAGCTCGCCCATGGTTCGGGGCTGAGTGTATAGGTGCTGAAGCGCTGAAACACAAAGCATACCTGGCCTGGGCAGATGCTCGAAAACGTAAAGCGAAGGACGTGCACGTGAAGAAGAGAGCCTATAACAAGGCGGCCAAGTCATGCAAAAAGGCTCTGAAGAAAGCTCGATTTAACCACATCAGCCGAATAGGGAACAAACTAGCCTCGTACCCTGCGGGTAGTAAGGCTTTTTGGTCCCTGGCTAAGTCGGTTGAATCGAATTTCTGTCGCCCCTCGCTACCGCCACTGCTGAGACCGGATGGATCCCTGGCTCATACCGCTGAAGATAAAGCAAACTTGTTTGCTACTCTTTTTGCAGAAGCTTCGCGGATAGATTCTAGCGCTGCAACACCTCTCACTCCAATTGGTGAATGCGAGACGTTTATGTCAGATATTCGTATTCACCAAACCGAGGTACGCAAAACGCTACGTAATCTCGACATTAATAAAGCCAGTGGCCCAGACGGAATTCCAGCCATAGTTCTGAAAACCTGTGCACCTGAACTCACTTCTGTTTTGACACGCCTGTTTCGACTCTCGCTTAGTACTGGTGTAGTGCCTAAAGCCTGGAAGCTCGCTAACGTACAGCCCGTACCCAAAAAAGGTAGTCGATCCGACCCCGCCAACTACAGGCCCATATCGGTCACGTCCGTTCTCTGTAAGAGTATGGAGCATGTCCTTAACAAAAAGCTCCTGGCATACCTGGAGACTAATGACCTTCTAAGTGACCGGCAATATGGCTTCCGCCGAAACCGGTCCACGGGAGATCTCCTAGCGTATGCCACGTACATCTGGAGTGAGGCCATTGAGAAATACGGAGAAGCGCTGGCCGTTTCTCTTGACATCTCAAAGGCCTTTGACAGGGTCTGGCACGACAGCCTCACAAGCAAGCTTCCTTCATACGGTCTGCCCACCGCACTATGTAATTGGATATCAGACTTTCTGAGGGACAGATCATTACGAGTGGTCCTTGATGGCTGCTCGTCAGATCAATTGGATATCAATGCCGGTGTTCCTCAGGGGTCAGTGCTCTCTGCAACACTGTTTCTACTGCACATTAATGACCTGCTCAAGCCCGGTACCTTTGGGTATGCAGATGACAGTACAGTAGTGGAGAGCTACATATCCAGTTCACGCTGCAGTGGTGCCCAAACACAGGTACTAAGAGAGGAAATGGTCGAACGGTTGAACCTGGCCCTAAAGGCAGTCTCCGACTGGGGTGATGCCAACCTTGTCGGGTTTAATTCTAATAAAACGCAGGCGTGTCTATTTTCCGCAAAAAAGAGTCAATTTAATGTGGCCCCTACTTTCCGTGATGTGTCCGTGCCGCTAACTGACCATCTAGACATTCTTGGTGTCTCCTTGGACTCGACACTCAATTTTGGATCATACATAGATTCCAAAGCTCAGTTGGCAGCCAAAAAACTGGGCGTCCTAGCAAAGGTAAGACAGTACTTTACACCGGAACAACTGCTCAACTTGTATCAAGCACAGGTTCGATCGTGTATGGAGTACTGCTCTCATTTGTGGGACGGCTCGGCCAAGTACCAACTCGAGGCTCTTGAGTCGATAGAGAGACGAGCTAAAAGGCTCATCAACAATGACTCTCTGGTCGAGAGGAGACTCCAAGGCCTGCAGCACCGACGTAAAGTCGCTAGTCTATCGGTCTTTTATCGGATACATTTCGGGGAGTGTGCTCTGGAGTTGCATAATTTGATTCCACCATCCCCATTCCATCTTAGGACGACCAGACGGACGGCAATGCGACATCCATACATGGTGGAAGTTCCAACTTGTCGCACGAAGCGTTTTGCTACCACATTCCTAGTGCGTACAGCTAACGAATGGAATTTATTGCCTAAATCTGTGTTTCCGCAAACATACAACCTGGGTATCTTCAAGTCACGAGTGAATAGGTATCTTCTAGGCAGGCGTGCTCCACCGTAGACCGCATCATCACTTAACATCAGGTGAGATAGTGGTCAAACGCTTGCCTATTCCCAATAAAAAAAAAAAAAAAAAAAAAAAAAGCCTTCCAGCACGGTGCGTATGAAAACTCTATCGCATAACAACACATTACTTTTGTTTCATAATGTAAGTTTGTAATGGTGTTTGGTTACACCTAGTAATTTGACAAAATTGCATGAAACTACCCTCAATTGTCACGTTAGCACCGACACGTTGATTTGCCGCAGCACTCTAGGAAATTAATGGCGTTTGTAAACAGATGGTTCTGTTGAGTTTTTTTGTACGTATTCGAAGCTATTTGTTCGTGAAGGAAATTAAAAGGTGCGGACAGCTGAACTGATGGCTTTGGGACAGTGTTGGCAGATTATATATTGAAACAATTTGTGTGTTTATAAAACGTGAATTTTTGTATATCATATTTGACTGCGATAGATACAAATGGAACTGATATACTGTTCGTTCCGAGTTCAAAAGTTTCAGTCTGCGATACGGCTGGACTACGAATCCAGTAGTGATTTCTGCCTCGGCCACGAGTATTATGTCAAAGCTTGTTTTTTTATTTCATTTCTAGAGGTACCGGTACCCCGGGGCGAAAAACGGTGAAAATTTTAGTTTAAGGGCTAATGTAACAAAACATTATTGACCGGATAAATGCTTTAATTATTGTTAGGAGAAAAAAAGTTAATTTATTTTACTTATAATAATATATTGCACTAGCTTCGCCCCGCGCTTTTACCCGCGCGGTGATGATTGATGATGATGATGAAAAGTAGTTTATGTGTTTTCATGGGACCTGAAATATCTACAAGCCAAATCTCATCCAAATCCGATGTCGTCAAACAAACATCCATACAATCTAGCGCGTTTATAACATTAGTAGGATTATAAATTCTGTTGACAGTAAATAACTAAAAGGAATACTTTGGTACACATTAGTTTGACTATGGTTTTTCGCTATTAATATACCTAAATATAATACCAATAACTATATTTAATTGATGAAAGTAAAAGGCATTTATTTGTTTTTCTTTTTGGCTGTACATTTTATTGCCAGTGTCGAGTTTAAAATTATTCAGGTTTGGTCGAATGAATTTATAGGCATATTCTAAAAACTTAGCCTGAGGTACAATAGTACCTCAGGCTAAGTTTTTAGACTTTTACTGTTGTTAGAAATTATTAATCAAGATAATGGAGTGCTTATATTTTCACATTCATTCTGGTACAATAATAACAGTTGGATAACAGAACTAACTATTAACATTACTTTGATATGCACACATAGTACATACCGACATAGCAACGCATTTGCGTAGGCTATTTTATACGAAATGTATTTTTAAATAATGCTAGCATCAAACATAATAAAGAACATAAAAATTTGGAATTGAAATGGGTTCACTGATAGATTTATTGAGGCTACTATATAGTAACCATATATATGGCTTCCGCCTACGACTCCATTGGCGTCAACTACTGATAACAGCGCTGTTAGATTTCTTGCAACAAATGTTTTCGTCGAGTGAAGGCAAATAGATGCGCCATCTATACTTTTAACATTTTAAACTTTTTAAGGAAAAAACACACTTCCAATCTTGAAAATACATAATTATTATGAGTTTATTAAAATTGACGTGGTTTTGGCACATAATGAATGTAAAAATCACGGGAATTACTCAAAAAGTAGGAGGCGAACCGCGACCACATCTCCGTACTGTCTTTGAAAAAGACCACCAAATGTAGTCGGAACTATAGTTGGAACCCTTTGACTTACTACATGAGTGATTCCCGTGTTTGATATATTCATAAATATCATGAGCATCAAAATGTAATCAGACCACGGAGCTCAGCTCCATGAATCAGACAGATTAGCTTAAAGTATTAACTTATCAGATTTGTATAATAAATTGACAGCGGCTAAGTATCATTACATCCAGGACTGTAAGTCTAAAAGTCTTGTAAGTCTTATATATTTGAGACCAAGTGTTGAGCGATCGGTAGTCATGAAATAAGTCCTCCTTAATAGGTTGCCGTATGATGCTTCATAATCTCCTAATAAAGGTTTTAGGAGATTAGTTCAGACACAACTTTAGAGAAATCTGCGTTTAAGAGATAAAATATTTTATGTTCAAAATGTATGTTCAATAACATTAAGTATTGTAAAATCTTATTAAATTCACTTCGCTACGTATTTCATTATTTAAAAATATTGTGTTTCAACGTTAGTAACTTATAATAAATGTTTCCTTCAGGATGGGAAAACGGAACCCAACGGAACAAGCAAAGAAAAATGAATCCATATTTTATGTTACTTATTTTATTTATCTTAAGTACGTTGTATGTACTAGCAACCACCTGTGACATTATTTCTGTTTTCATAAAGTACAGAAAATATAATTTGAGAGCACCTCCCAGTGAATTATATTGTCACTTCTGTCTTATAAACAGACTAATTTTGTTATTATCACTGACGTGGCTTTCACACAGTATGAATATTATAAAACATGGGAATTGCCCATTTAGTAAGTCAAAGAGTTTCGACTATAGTTTCGACCGCATTCGGCAGTCATTTTCAAGGAAAGTATATAGCGCGGTCGCGGTCGCTGACTTACTACGTGAGTAATTCCCGTGTTTTATACATTCATCAAAATACTAACTTATACATTTGTATGATAAGCGCAAAAATTTCAACAAACACTTTTTTCTTTTGGCGATGTACACGCAGAAATCGTAACTTTGAAAAAAATATTTGAAATGTCAAGAGGGTGAGGTCATGTCATGTCAGGTCAAGAGACTGACGTTTAATTTTTCCCTTTTTAGAATCTTTGGTTCAGTTTAAAGGACCAGTCAGGAGTCAAAATACGCTTAGTTACAATTCTCTCAATACCTTTATATTTTAAAAACATGCTTTTAAGAAATTAAAATACGTATGTCTTCCAAAATAAGAAGAATAATCATAAAAGTTTGAAGTGATTGTAGTTATTTAGTAGTTATTTCCATAGTTAAGAACGGGCGTGTTTTTATCCATAATTGTGTTATCGATTTTATACCAATTCCTTTTGGTAAATACCTAGTGTCGCCTCCTATCACGTGATCTCAGCTGGATAGTCTACGCCGCTCTCCACCCGCTCATTCTGACCACTGTCAATGTTGGACCTGTGCTTGATGGCTCTGCACACCTAGCATATTGCATTGGTGCCTGGGGAGGAATTCATATCTCCATTATGCTCGGTTTAGAAAGATCACAGAGAGCTTTTTTAAAGGTAATTTACAGGAAGCCCATAATATATTCTGCAGCAAATCTTCACAAAGTTAGCGAAGTTCTAACAGTAAGGCAGCTTTTATACTGAATGTTATATTGCATCAGCATGGATGTGTACAATACAAACAACTAAATATGGAACGAAAACCTCCTAACTCGGTTAACTTTGACCGGAGGAAAAAAGTCACAGAACTTTTTGATGTAAAATTTTAAGCTCTTTAAATCCTTTTCAAAACTTTTTTCTCTAACTTTTACGATTTTTGAGTAATTGCGAAACAAATATTCAAAATGTTTTTTTCTGCTTTTGCAGCCTTTAGACGGAAATTTTGATTTACAAGTTTATTTGACTGGACTATGTATCCTGTAATACAGTCTTGACTAGTACGGGAACAGGAGCTCACAATATGAGATAACTTTAGTGATCATATATTTTAGATCATAAGATTGCGTCACTTATAAAATGTGAATCATTGTACCCAAAGTTATCAATAAAATATTTTGAATTTGAACTTTCCCATACTCTCTTAGCTTTATTTGCTTAGATTAGTTCGAGTGCTATTTGCCTAAAATATCGTGAAAGCCTTGCCTTAAAATTTAGACAACGTACTCACAACACGTAAAATGTAACATATTTATTGTTGTTCTTTGAAACATGTGTGTTACAGTTGAGCGTCTTATGTCAAGTTTGTTTCATAGCATTCTGGGCACGCTGCCAGGCGGTAGCGGGCATTTGAGTTATCTATAGGCTGCCAATAGCTAGTAGATTGCTCATATGTTATTGTGGTAGCTGCGGTATTGTAATTAGTTATTAGTGTTTTATATTAATAAAGAGTTTGTTTCGAATGAAAATATATGAATAAACTAAACCTACATAATATGTGAAACAAGCCTTAGTATATTCATGTTGTGTAGCGACCACCTGGTAGAAATATTTTAGTATAATATATAAGTATTTTATTTACAGCTCTATCGTTTGACCACTATCAAACTATCACTACACGTCTTGATAGTCAGATGTGACGAATGTTAGGATTGGTCGGTCTGGTATAACAGTTGACTTAGAATATCGGCCGGCTCTTTAGGAAATCTGCCAGAACACAGTGTGTGTGCGACATTTAGATTTTTAAATTTAGCTAGCCAGGCGAGAACTTAACAAGTTTTTTTATACTAAAATTGGAACATGCGACTTCTTTCGTCCATTTTTTAAAAATGTTTTTTCCCGATATCTATATATATAAAAAGTAGTAAACCATAGTACTAAAACTGGTAAAGATAAACGATACACAAGTTTCCACCCGCCACTTTTAAAATGTACTCTTAAATTTTTAAAGGGAATAGGCGCGTTAAATTTTTGTACTCCAGAGAACAGTATCATTATTATTAAATATGGCAAGGCTTCTCAGGAGGACCATATATTTATGTAGAAGATAAAGAAAAGAATGTACTTTTATGAAATTGTTGCTTGTTGTTTGCTGGAGTCGGGAAGATATTGTTTTTATCTTTGATATTCACAATATACTTTCCCTATAGGACTCGTTTATTTGCCTCATTTTCTTTATGCGATACGTACTTTTCGTACCACTCATCAGTTACGTATAAAAGAGTAATAGATACTGATAAATAAGCAAATTTTTGAAACACACCATAATTATTCTGTTACTCTTCTGACCTGGGATCGTATTTTCTCGAATTTTGTCCATACACAGTTTGTAATTTGTTTTTTAGATGTGTCTGTTTCCTATCGCTATTAACAAACTTCGTAAAATGATGATGTTCTCCAATTACACCGCCAGTTTTGAATGGATTTTAATAATTCTTTTTTGTTTGGTAGAGCATGCCTCACAGGTGGCCTCATATAAAATTTATTGAAATCAAGTCAGTGATTTGGTTTTTAAATCAAAATAACTGAAAAACATGCCATCCAAGTAAAAGAGTTAAGGGGATTGAAGTTGGTGGCCTCCATTTTTTGTCAAAGAAGAATAATCAACGTTCCACAAAATAAAACATAATATTTGTATATTAATACAATTATAAACATAATAATACTTAGAACGTAAGTTTCGCCTAGCATGTTGTGGAATAAACCATAAAACTCTCTGGTAGTTATCGTTCTGTATACTACCTGTGTAATTAATGTAGGAATAAGAGCGGTGTACACTTCAGGATAGACCTGGAATAATTCATATCGCAGAATTATCTCTAAATATTTTGTATTTAATATAATTTTGAGTTTGTATTTTCATTATGAAATTCTAAAAGTTTCGTGAAAACACGATCCCCTAATCCAGATTACAATAAGAACCACATTTATGCAGAAGTTTAGTACAAACAACGACTTTATAGATCTTCTTTAGAATAACGTTATCGGTAGCGAAAACAAAACTTGAAAACAGACACCGGATCGTAAGCTATAGAAAGTTAGCTGAGTACTGAAACTAAAATAATAGAAAGAAGCCTGTGAAGTTAGAAATGTATGCTAACTTTTTGGTTTATTTCCAGGAATATCCTGGGTAGGGGAGATTCGTTTAGTGTAAGCCATCGTAGCACTAGTTTGTGTATTTTTCTCGTAAACTTACTTTTAAGCGGGATTAAATACGCACACGGAGTTTTCACTCCTCTTGCTCAGAAAGTACTCATAAACTACCAAGAGCTCATTTTACCGTTGTACCGTAACAGGCTGGGGCTAAAACAGCATATTTATTAATTGGGGCTAAAATAAAATGAACTAGTTTTTATTAAGATTGACACTCCTAGGCTACGGCATAGGTCGCCATCTGAGAGAGAAACTATAGGCTACAACCCTTTTCCTTTGCATCACATATAACCTGCAATCTTCTTCATATCATATTTACGAATAAGATCTACAAATTTATACACGGGCTCCTCTAGATGATAATCTGCTATTGGTCAAACTAATTTTGACTTAAGACAGGTATCAAATCGGACTAAATCGTATGATCTAAATGTTAATCCACTGAAAACGCAGGTCATTGTTATCAATTATCCAGAATGATATAAAATTTGAGTGGTTCCGCCTGACACAAGTGGTTTTTGATGGTACGTACATACCTATAAGTGAAACAGTGAAAACCCTCGGCATCCTACTTGACTTCCTCTTCTCTTGGGGTCCACAGTTTATTTATATCCGTCGGAAATTTTATTGCAACCGCTGGATTACTCAGGATTGCGCAACTTTCTGCCTATATCCACCAAAATTACCTTAGCGCAATCCCTTTTACGACCGATACTAGATTATGCCAACGCAATCTATCTCGATTTAACCGAAGAGCAGCTTAATAAGCTAGAGCGCTGACAAAGTTTTTGAATCCAGTTCCTATTTGGCTTGCGCAAGTAGGACCATGTATCCCACTATGCTATATGCTCAAATGGTTATCCATTCGACATCGCCGGGATGCTCACGTTCTGTCCTTTCTTTTCAGTATTTTGTTTATTCCGAATACCTACTCCTTCTTACCTTAAAATAAAATAAATAAATAAGACTTATTTCAGACCATATAGACCAGGGTAGAAGCCTTTAAAAATAATAAAAAGTGAAAAAAAATAATAGTAGGATGAAACCCATTAGAAAAGGAGGAGAATATTATAAAAATGAAAGAAAAAATAATTTACGGGCGACCTGAGGTCGGGAAGGGGATGGGGGCGAGTTTTTAAGGGTAAAAAACGGTTTTTCTCGATTTCCGGCAAAACCAAAAGTCCTATGGAAAAAAGTCAAGTGGCAAAGTTGTAGGGAATAAAAAGATCTAAAACTTTTGTATATACATACTTTTTTCACATAACCTCAAAATTTATGTGAAAAATTCAAAAAACCAAGTTTATGGTTTTTATTTTTAATTTTATTATTTAATTTTAATTATTATTTAATTTAATATTATTTAATTTTAATTTTTTAAATTTTTTTTCACGAAATTTGTCTTATAATGTCTCTTTTTATGTCCCAAATACGCTGTAATTTATTTGATTAGAAATATTTATTTTTTCACCTTATTTTGAATTAAGATCGAAAAAGCACCCAAATTTTCAATCGAAAATTCACCCGTCAAAATATCAGCTTTTATTGCAATATATTTTATCAGCTCAGACATTAAAAAATAAATTTCGTGAAAAAGAAATTTTTCACGAAATTTATTTAGCACCCAAATTTTCAATCGAAAATTCACCCGTCAAAATATCAGCTTTTATTGCAATATATTTTATCAGCTCAGACATTAAAAAATAAATTTCGTGAAAAAGAAATTTTTTAAAAAGATAAAAATAAAAAACCAAAAACTTGTTTTTTTGAATTTTTTACATAAATTTTGAGGTTATGTGAAAAAAGTATGTATATACAAAAGTTTTAGATCTCTTTATTACCTACAACTTTGCCACTTGACTTTTTTCCATATGACTTTTAGTTTTGCCGGAAATTGAGAAAACCGTTTCTTACCCTTAAAAACTCACCCCCGTCCCCTTCCCTACCTCAGATCGCCCGTAAATTATTTTTCCTTTCATTTTTATAATATTCTCCTCATTTTCTAATGGCTTACAACCTACTATTATTTTTTTTGGTTTTAAAAATTATCGACCCTGGTCTAATAGCTTAATCCATATTATGTTAGTTGTACAGAATACTTCTAACTATGTTAGCAATGAAAATGATGTAATTCTACTTGGTCACCAGCCTTGAGATAGGCCCAAGAGCTGCCAACCAATGCCCCACGTACTTTGAGTGCATGTCATCAGAAACGACGGTCAGAAGTACAACAATGAGTCTAAAATATTTAAATATACATTCAATAGTATAACAACCTACCGAATTATTTATGTCGTCAACAATGAATCAATAAGAAGAATCGTTAGAAAACGCACTCTTTGTAAAAATGTGCCTGTGAATGTTATTAGGATGGAAACAATGTACATAATAATGTAAGTAAGTAACTCTCCGTTGAGAGCAAAACCAAGATTTTGCTATTTTGCATTTGGCACCTATAGACATTATTATGTGGTACATATTAATAAATGGACCATATGGACAACCTGATAGATACAGCAGGACAAAGCCGGACACAAGCGATAATGGCTCAGCGGTGGGAGTGTCGGCTGCCATACAGACGGACGCTGGCTCGATTCTCACCAATGGCTGGAGCTACCGGTGAAGGTTACTCCGTTGTCAAATTTCCAGCATGGTGGTAGGGCACTTTCAAAAACCCGCCAATGGGTTATTTTTTAGTTAATACAGAATTCAGAACTCTATTGCACCCCTCAAGGGGTTATTTATATTGAGTTATAAGTAATTGCTTTCAAGTCCCACTATTAGCCGATTTTTTTACTTCAAATAATTTAAACGTGAGTAGTGAATGGAATCGCGGAAGAAAAAAAATCACTACAATCTTTAAAACTCCGATGCAGTGCAGCCCCCCAAGGGTAGTTTAGAAAATATACATTCGTTCATTAAACACCGTACATATCCGTACCAACTACGAAGTACGTCAACTTATCTGTAGTATCGTAACTTCTTCAATAAATTAATCTGGAGCATCAATAGCAATATCTTACAACCAAAGCTACCTAAGTACTAATTATTTTGCCATAAACGCAGAAATTATAATAATTGTGTTCACTGAAAACTAATACAAACATATATTATTTAAGTTAATCTTTAGTTAACCTTGGCAAATAAACGTATTTGTATAATATACCTACTAGTGGCGCCAGCTCGTGAATGCTCCTCAAAGCTTGATAATGGGCGTTTACCTGAAACTACCTCTACTGACAAATAGGTCCTGTTTGCATGCTATGAAAGGTTTGTCGTTTGAAGCTCTTTTGATAGATGTCGCTACTTGTCACTGAAAACACACATATCTTGGTTATCTGAGATCGTAACATGATCGCAATTATGTCCATGTTTAATTAAGTGTTATGCCGGTTTTGTGGTCCTTACAAAATTTTATGTTACATTTTTCGTGATATTGCGCTTGTCACCTCCCGACAATAGATATTTCTATGCCAGGCCCAATTATTTATAACTTTATTGTAAATGTGACCTTTTTGTATTAATTTGTTATTTATAACTGCTATTTACCTGAGATATTGCACAATATAGAATGTTGAAAAGTGGTAAACGTAAACTGAGCACATTTACGTTTATGTTATTTTAATAAATATATAGCGTAACCAGTTATTGGCCTTACGTCTGTATTCATTACATTTAATGATACCTAAGATTGATAAGCCTTCGCTGTTGATTTCCTAAATAAATATTCATTAAGTATAAAATTATTTTAAAACTAAACATTGTGGTAGTCATACTATTAAATTAACTTTTATTCTTACTGTCTCTTAATTTTAATTCTTTCTCAGGTCTAGTTTTTTCTAATATCATAAACAATAATTAACAGAGATATTATGATGAATTATAATAATATATTATTAATATTCTTATTCAATTTATTCAATATTATAAGCTTGCGTTTGACCACTATCTTGCCTAAGACGCGGTCTAAGATGATGCACGCAAGCTTAGAAGGTACCTATTCACTCGTGACTTGAAGACTCGGGAGACACAGGCTCAGGCAACGTGTTCCATTCGTTGGCAGTACGCACTAAAAAGTTGAGAAAAACGCTGAGTACGTATAGCTGGTATGTCCGTACATAGCGATGGCGCGTCGTTGTACTTCTGGTTGACCGATGATAAAATGGGGATGGTGGCATTAAACTATGTAAATCGATTGCTAATATATTATTATTAGCTTTTATGTGAATGTCTTATTGTGTAAGTACCTATCATTTAGAAAAATATATGTTATTCGTGTAAATTTAAGGGTAAAAGGGTAAAATGACGTCATCATTGTAATAGCATGTAGAATATTTTTTTATTTTTTTTGGCTTATAATATCAACGTTGTAACAGACTTTTATCGGATTAAATTATTAATTAATTGTTTTTAAAGTTTTTTTTCGCAGAGCATATATATCCCTATTGTATAAAATATTTTTAAGGCCTCATACTATGAGGCTTCTTTTGTTTTTGTGTAAGTATATAATTTTAGCATTCTAGATATTCTAAAAATATTAATATCAAGTAGTGCTCGCTTACGGGAGTGGAAACTTGCGGATGCAAGTACCTACCTTATAACAGCCTTTTAAATGAGGTTCCTAATACAAAATATAAATTAAAAAATTAATATTAATTGAAAATCTCTATATATTTGCTAGAATACGCTTTCAGATTAGACATTAGACCTACTGTCCACTAGCCTGACCTCCAACCCGCATTGGCTAACCGTGATGCCCGTCAAGTGTTGAACGTACCAATACAGCTGATTACGCATTGATAACCTAAACAGTTTATTACATGTGATGTTACAATATGAACATTTTTATTTTCTATTATTATATCCGTATTCTTTGGTAGCTGTTACGAAACAACTCGACACAGATGCGTCGACACTAGTAACATTTTCAGGCGCTGACTCGACTAAAAATGGGGCGATCTGGACACAGTAACATACTAAAAGTTACCTACTGTGTCCAGATCGCCCCATTTTTAGTCGAGTCGATCTAAGTAACGTTGTTGTTTGGTAACGTTGTTCTTAGTCTGCAACGACTTATTATCCTCAATTGTTCATTCTTTGCAAAAGGCAAATATTTTTGTAATGAGCAAGTTTGTTTGTCCCGGGTTTTGAATGTTTGATGTTATGACATCATTGGGTGTGTCCATGCCTCCCGCGACACAGGGAATCCTAGTGCAGGAGTATAAGAGTAATAAAATTAAAACATTGGATACATAAAACACATTGGCATGCGATTTGGTGGCCGCTAATACTACCCTCAAACTTGATAATCTTTGATATTAGAAATCCTTAGTATTGTTAACAGTTATATGCGTTGAATTTAGCTTGCGACAATAATAAAGCGGAACAAGTGGATTTAATTAGTTTGTGGGTACTTTTAGTTAACACCAAACTACATGTCATCTTATTGGTACAGAGCGTGTCAAAGAAATATTCATAAAAATACTAGAAAAAAATAGTCCTCCTTCTGGCAGGAAATAGTTATTTGTTTTTCATGTGCGTAGAGTTTCTTGAAGTGAACGCTTCGATTGAAACGTGAGCAAGCGAAGGTTTTAAAACACGAAACGCAAATAAACTTTACCCATGACTAAGACACAACAGCTTCTTCCATGTGCTCTCTGATTGGTTGGAGGGTTGACATTAGCTTTGTCAGTGGCGTTCTCATATTTTAAAAACTTTTTACTCACTTGTGAATGAAAAACTTTTCCTGTCAGATATTGATGAGTAAAAGTAGGGTAGTGAAAAAATAGAATATAATAATAATATATATACAAAAATTGACTAGAAAAGGCTCTACCTACTTGATATTTTTTTTAACTTTTGTTTGCATTATCATCGCGATGTTTTAGAAAAAATATCATTTGGAAGACCAGTGTGACGGAAAATTATAGTCCATGTGGGTGAAGCTGTGGGCCGAAGGTACTATATAAAAATACTTGAAACGACAACGGACTTAAAAGCTTGGAACAGTATTGTCTTTTGTATTGCCCTTTTCAATTCACAATGAGAAGAAAAAAATAGCCCGATGCAAAAATAAAAGAGGACGCTATAAAATTTTCATAAAAATTCCTTTGTCTATGAAAAACCTAAGAAGCTTAGGCAACGTTTTTCCGTCTTTTCTTATATTTAGCTATTCAAGACAATTTTATAAAAACTTAATGATGTTTTTATTCACGTTTTAATTTTAAAAAGCATTTTGATGCGATCCTTTTCTAATGCAGTTTTAAATTTTCCACGAGCTCTTTCGTATTTGTAATTTTCACAGATTTTAATAATTTTAATATTTAATAGGCTTTGTCGCTAAGACAGCTATACCATCGGGTATACAAACTTAAGAGAACACAGTATATTTGATAAAGAGGTACAATATATTTTTAAGTAAACCTATTTTCACCATAATTTACCACAAACCAAAATTAACTTAGTTGTCAGACTGTAGGCAGACCAAATCTCCGAACTGTGGGCATCGCTTCATAACGATTCTCTTTCTCTGACGGCTGGCGCTTCACCGTTAGCGCTTGAGGATTCACGCGTTCACGGCGATCGCTCATTTGCTTCGTTCGAGACATAAATGCACTCGGGAGAATAGAAACACTAACTACAGTGTCACTTTGCGTATTGCCCATTTTCTACCAAATTACTATTCGTTTTCGTTGATCACGTGATATATCCTGATCCTGACATAATGAATATATGAATAACTATCTGCGCCCCGCGGTTGTACCCGCGTGGTAATGAAAAACGGTGATAATGGTGATGATGAAATTAAACCTATACGTTAATCCAGGGCATAATACCATACCAAATTTCATCGAAATCGGTATAGCCGTTTGAGCGTGAAGAGGTAACAAACAAACAAACTTACACACATACACAAAAACTTTCGCATTTATAATATTAGTAGGATTGATTTATGAATTAGGCCTCAGATGTCTAAACGTTGGCTTGCTCTTCTGTTAAAACTAATCCATCCCTACAGGGCTTGAGCTTCCACGAAAGTAAACACATTATCAAATTAACAGCATTGTGATAGGGTACTTTCTATTCTTGTTTAATTATATCTGCCTGGCAAGCTACCGCCCTGAAGTTTGAAAAACTGTTAGCAAACACACATATTATTCAGACAGGAGTTATTAGGGTCTAGTAAACATTCTAGGTCTAGCGAGATTACACCTTCGACGACATCGTCACTGACCATCAAATAAATTAATATTCAAACGCTAATCTAAATAAGGCATTGAAGCCACCGCCTTTAGTCCACGAGTTCCTAAGCCGTTGGAAGTGGGAAAGTCCACTGTATGAGGAGATGCGTGAATGAATGATGGATGGGGTCGCCTGAGGCGGGACCAATCTATTACGCTGACCTGGTACTGCGACGAACTGCCCGATGGCGATGTACGTCTTGTGCGAGTAGAAGGGACAACATTTATTAACACTGGCGCAAACCAGGGTGTCCTCACTTTCAGTCCTTATAGCCGTGAGGATGGTAGGACAATGAGTAGTTCGCGGGATTGTTCTCCTGATATGATGGGAACACACAAAAATTCCATTTCATCACGGGTAAAACCGCGGGACGCGGCTAGTTATTAAATAAATTAAACTTCATCAGCGTGCATTAGCGATACTTATACTAAACATGCATGATCTGATACCTTGATATATAAAATCCCTTTTTATATCATCCCGATTCTTCGATAATATTCCAAAAATATTTTCCTTTTTTCAGTCGACCCAATTCATCACATTAATACAAATGCTCTGCTATTCCCGGATTCCAGATAGACATAATGTAGATGAAATATAACATATTTTGTGCCCCTCAAAGTCGATGTATTTAAACAGGAAAGTAATATTTTCATTACGAATTGCAACCCGACATCCATATGCTAAATATTGATCGAATAGGCATGGCAGTTGTCTAATTAAGTTTTGAGCACGATTTTCGTCTTTTTATTAACCCACGCTATAACATATTTTGCTCTTTGACTGCGTTCTGTCACTAGACTTCTCAGTGCTCACACACCTTTCATTAACATATCATTCTTCCCGCAGACCATACATACATTCTTCGGCCTTCCTCTCCCTCTGTATTCATCCATATTCATGTTCAGTATGTTTTTTCTTTACACGCATTTCATTCCTCCTCACATTCCCATACCAACCCAATCTACAACTACGGCAGCTATAATATTTCACGATTTTTTTACTGTATACATCTAGTGACAATATCTTTGATCACATCGTCACTGACCATCAAGTGAGATATTGGTCAACCACTATCTCGAGGTCGAAGATGTTTTCTCGCTAGACATAAAATGCTTACTGGCTCTCAAAGACTTCTGCCTGAACATGTGTTTGGTGACAGTTTTCCAAACTTGAATTTACTTGTTCTCGAAAGTAAAGTACCACCATTCGCCAGTTTGACAGCCGACGCTCCCACTGCTGAACTATCATCGCTTCAATCACAAATAAGACTAATCTGTCTGGTATGAAAATGGTTCTAATCTAATATTAAAACAGGATCTTGCTCGTTAGGCTTGTTTTCTGTTATTGCTTTTGTTTTATTTCATAATAATATTAAACTTATGGCCAAGACAAATTCCCTAACTATGCAAATTACTCTGTTTACGTGCTTACGTTTCAGCTCAACTTCAGTTTGAAGTTTGTTTGGTAGTAAAAGCATTTCAAGTAAACCAGCAAATATTTGAGTCATGATTGAATATTTGCTTACATTATTGTTGAATGTTCAAAAGGAGTTTGATCGATGAACAGGTTTTAAACAAAATTTCCTAATTCGTTAAGTGCACGAATCAATTTTATTTGTAAAGTGCACTCTAAATTAGATTTTGGCATGCCTACTACGTGGTTATCGTAAACATAAGCTTTTATTTTTGCAATACATTTGGCTCATCTATAAATAAAAAATATTGTCTTTGAAACGGATCGATATTTGTTTTAGTCGGACTTACTCCAATGTAGGTACCACTAATTTGGAAATTAAGGAGGGTTTGATCGATACATTTATACATATAACAGTTAACTAATTAATTTCTTAATAAAATTCATTTTTTATTTATGTATTTATTAATTTCTTAACAAATAGGTCTTAATTAATTTGTCTGGTGGCAGGAAGAATAACTGATGAGTTTTGGTTTCTGAGCATACGTTTACATCGATCTTTATTTTGAAGCGATGATAGCTCAGCGGTATGAACGTCGGATGTCAAACTGACAGACGCTGGTTCGTCCCGAATTTCCGGTAAAGGTAACACCGTTATCGAATTTCCAGCATAGTGGTAGAGTACTTTCGGGTACCCGCCTGGCTAGCTACCACCCTCAAGTTTGAAAAACTGTCAGCAACCACATAGTGTGTTCAGGCAGCAGTCCTAGCTGGCTGTAAGCATTCTAGATATAGCGTGATAATATCTAAGAGCACCATAGTAACTGACCATCAAGTGAGATAATGGTCAAACGCATTCATCAAGTAACATTTTTTTTCGTACTATATAGTACGAAAAAGATGTTGCTTCCTACTTTGAAACTAAGGTTTGAAGCTCAAAATCTCAATAAACTTGTTGTTAAGGCATTACTTCAAACCACATAATGTCGAAATAAGTGTTAAACTTGTATTAAACCAAAGTTTGGGTTTATGCGAACATTGGGTAAGAAGCACCTTGAAGTTTTTGATATATTATGTATATGCTTTAAGCTAAGACTTTCTAATTAAGGAAAGTCTTTAGGCTTTAAGACTGGCAGAGTTACTTACCAAGTTTTTGGTCTACCGAACTACAAGCTAGGAGACACGTATCATGGAAAATTAATTTGAATTTTTTGAAGTGTTAAAAGCTCAGTGTTGGGAGCGTTGACTGTAAAAGTGACGGACACTGGTTCGATTTTTTTTTACACACAAACTTTCGCATTTATAATATTAGTAGGATAAACTAACCTTTGACCGCTGTATCACCCGATGTTAAGTAACGACGACGCGGTTAGACATGGGTCTGACTGCATTTGCTAGCATTCTGGGCACGCTGCCAACTAGTAGCGGGTTTGAGCATTTGAGTTATCTATACTTATGCTGACAACAGTAAGTGGATTGCTCAAATGATATTGCAGTAGCTGCGGTATTGTAATTAGTTATTAGGTAGTATTTAATTTGAATAAAGGCTTCGGCCACATACGTACACTAGCTAGTAAAGAAAAAGAATAAAAAAATCTGAGTCATAATTTTAAATTTTTTACCTTAACGCCTCTTAGGGATCTTCGGATGAATTTCCACCTAATTTGAAATATCTATATTCATGGGCTTTAGCAACGCATGACTCAGTCGAGTCATACTTACTCACTGTTTTACAGATACTAATTAATATGTATCATTGTTTAAGTCTCATTTTAATACTAATATTTTAAAAATAAAACGTACTTAATGCATCTCTGATGGATATACAGAGATGCTGAAAGCGTATGACTGATATACCTAAATGTATTTTTCGAGTAACGTTAACTAATCTGGATTTTAAGTAAGAATAATCGGCGGTCTGCAGCCAACATTCATTATTCGAACATTAAGGAACATTGATACGTGTGGCATTGATGTTCTTCTTACACGTGTGTTAGGACAATCCCCTTATTATTTATGTATTGCATGTAAGAAATAGCTTCGTATTTTTTTACAGGCAATACTGCAAATATTCACAGATTTACCGATTTTATTGATCAATGCCCTTGGTTATTGAATCTCTTTCAAATATAATTTCAGCGTTGTAACAAAATGAAACATGAAACAGTTGTAAGGGACGCTATAAAATGTCAGCTAGTACATTCAACTCATTCATTCACCCCTTCTATATTTGTATCAAGTTTTTGTTGTGTTTGACGGCTCCGTAATTTAGAAAAGAGATAAATGATTGAATTCAAACCAAAAAAACAAGTAATATTTTACGTAAGAAGTTTGTTTTAACCACCTTCCAAAAATAACTATATAATGGGGCGATCATCATAAAAATATTGGATTTTATGTATACATCAGAGATAATTTTGAGTGTAATAAATAAATAAATTAGACTCACTTCCATGTTCCTGCTAGTATTAGCTTTCAAAAAGTTCTAGAATGCTGTCTATATGTATTCATAGTAAACAGTATTCCCGATGATATTATTAAAAAATGGGAGATGAATTACTTCCTCCAAAGGCGTGGTCCGTGGAGCGCATAAATCGAGTCAATGCATCTAATTTACTTTATTTGCATGAACTCAATTGGAGTGTGAGCTCAAAAGGAAGCCAGTTGGTGCTAGTTTCGGGAGAGTTCTCTTCGAGTTGCTAATTGAAATATTTTCAACCAACTGTAAACGTGTCAAACGCCGCAACATTTTTACGTCTATTCCATAGATAAGTAACTATATGTCTATACTTTCTCTTTATAATCAGTGGTCTATACGTACTAGCATAGACAAATATGTATATATTTGTCTATGGTACCAGTCTGTGAGTTCTCTTACCAAGAAGGTCGGGAATGATTCGCAATACGTCTTATTTGTACTATTATTAAGGTATATGATAAAGCATCGTTTATAATGTTCACTTATTTAGCCACACACTTTCTTTTCTTTTCTTTTCACGGGCCTGTGGCTGTGAATAGAAGCTATATTACTAAAACTATAATAGTATTATTTACCGGAACATAAACATGTTAGGAGTAGCGTGAGTTGAATAAAAACATACGAGCGGTCTGGGAATTAAAATCTAAAAGTTTAAGTTAAATAAATAGTTTGCATTATACTTAGTAAAAAAGAAATTATGGAGAGAATGTTTTAAAGTTTTTGTAGTAAAACAACCAGTTTGCATAGTAGATTAATTTAAAGGAACGATGACATTAACACCGATGACAGAGGCTCGCGAGTGTTTAAAGGCAGAGCTATGGCGGGACAAATCCTGATGCGTGGTGATTTGAAATATTATATACAATTTATACAGATGCCCTATGGTCAAAAAAACCCTTTAAACTTCATATTTATTTGCTTTTCATTTATAGAACACAGCTGAGGTGCATTTATTGTAACTGTGAGAAACTTTTAAAAAAACATGGCCAATCGAAAATATTTTTAACTAATGAATTAGCAAATGAAATCAAATTTTGTTTTTAATCTTGACGAACTGTTCTCAAGAGTGTTATTTTTTTAGAAGTTTAATAAATATATATGTAAGACTTTCCACTAAATAAGATGAAAAAAGACAAAATTTTCGAATGGTCAAGCCTGAATACAATTTTCTTGTCAAAACATATTAATATAAATGCTTTATGAATGTTTCACCAGTAAGATAATCTTGAATGGGATCAAACGTCTTTGTTGAAGAAAAACGTCGTAGGTGTATATCAGGGAGTCCTTTTGAACGCTTTCATTTGTATTGTATGTTTAAGTTTCTAAGGAATTTGTAATATAATGCTTTATTTGGCTCCTCTGCCATGATAGGTACTTAAAACTATATTTTTTTTACTTATAAAATGCCGACAAGATTAAAACAATTTTTTGTTTTCAATTGATTTGAAATTATAATTAACTTTAAACTTTAGTAGCGGAATATGTTTAGATCCCGTGTAAACATTAATCATATGAAATATTTTGGCATGTTGATCGGAAAATATCGGAAAATACCTAAGGAGGTCAACTGACACGCATGAGGCCCTGAATCGCGGGGAAACGGCGTGATAAGGAAAAACGAAAATTGAAGTGGATGAACATGAGAAGATGATATATTCGTATATTATGTTTATGTCTTCTTTATTATGGTTATGTCAAGACTAGTGTGTGCATGTATCGAACACAATAGACAACGGCTAACTTATACCTACAATGTTTAAGTTGGCATAATAAAATTATAATATTCAATTATTCGGAGTAGTTTGGAAATTAATGACTGTGTGGAATCTGTGGAAGAGGTCACGCAGTTATGTGTGGAATCCTTACCTTTTTAGAACGAGAATGGAGTGTTTTGGGAATAACCCTTTGTATATTAAGTATCTGCTTCGTACGGCAAGGTAAATAATTATACTTTTGTTTGAATTTTCATATAAGTGGAATAGTTTCTTATGAGAAATAAAGATATCTTGAACCGTATATAATAATATACGTTATATCTTATATTTTTTATTATATTTATAAGCTATAATATCGACCGAACATTAAAAGATTATTAAAAAAATGTGTTGGAATTTTGTTTTACACTTTATTATTCACACTTACACAGGGTTGACACTGGCGAGTTTAATATGAATTCGTTTATGTATTTCTTTACGTATTGTATGAAAATAGGTACCTAAGGTAAAATGTTGTATCACATATTATTATCTGAAACGCTCGTAGCAAAGTTTCCCCATTATGTTCTTATTATTTAAATTTACTACATAGTTATATAGTTTAGGCATCGTTACGCAAGCCTAAGTGATTATTGCCCTTGAATGCTTTGAAAACTCCAACATTATGCTAATCACTAGAAAACACAAGTACCCGCATCGTACGTTTATACATGGCATAGAAAGGCCGCACTTCTTTCTAGAAGAAAATCCCCTGTCCCGGTTGTCAAACCATCTCGGAAAATGTATGCTTATGAAATAAAATTTAGAGAGATTTAGATTCATTCACGTACCTGTGTTTTTCTTATTGGAAGACTTTGTAAAACGGAAATTGTTAAACGAAAGCATAAGATTTATATTAACATATTTATTTCGAAAACTTCCACCTGATAAATGTAACAAGTGAATTACGTCTACATGACGGCAAAGCCAATTTATCAGCATTAACATATGACTAACGAAGTCTTCGCATTAAATTAAATTAAAAGCAAACTACGGAGCACGATATCGCAAACATTTGGATTCGTTCGTTACCTCCTTCAATATGGAATAGAGTGTCTCAATCCATATAATAATATAATATATACTTGGGGTGCACTAAAAGTTTCCAGAATAAATAAGAAAAAAAGGTCAGAAATGAATTTATTGTTTCTCAAAATGCCTAATGTAAATGCGTAAATACACTTTTTCATTCGAGTAAAGCGAGGCGCCACAATGTAAAAACAAGTGACAGTCAGATAAAACAAACTGCATTCTACAGCCAAAGAGTTCCATTATCAAATGTTGTAATTACTTTTTAAGTATTTTTATGTAAGTGGCCAGTTCAGGAAACTTCTACTGTGACCTATGTATAAGTATATAATAATATAGGGTATGCGACGACCCGAGACCTCGGAACTGAGAATGTGACACCATCCTGAGTCCCGAGACATTCAAACCACGTGAAGCAGCACGCAACTAAAGTACTTTTTTATTTAGTAGGTGGCAAACAAGCAGACGGATTTACCAAAAATGGAATCGACTTCACTTCAACACTCAAAAGTGTGAAATAACTTGTCGATGTCGGTTTGCAATTGTGTGCTATAAGCCTTATCCTTCAATGTACAAACTTCTGTGATTTTGATAAATTAGAAGATCAGAAACTAATGATTTATTCATAATATAAGTAGATATGCGCACGTAAATAAAAAACGGCTTGTGATAGTAACATGAGCACTCATACAATTAAGATGATTTTTTCTATACTTACGCTACACTCTGATACTATTCCAGGAAGCTTTTTTCTTACCAAAGACTTTATTTGTATAGACTTTGCACAACCAGGATTAATAAAATTACTAAGTTTTAAGTTTGCATGGTCGAATAATTTGTCGAAAAAAGCGCCTGATTAAAAAATATAGATACACACTTTAATTTTTAATATTGGTAAGATATAATGTCTTATGAGTTATATATACAAATGTACCTAGATACGTTTTATTAAAATCGGTCCCCTAATTAAGGAGCTACGATGCTACAGGCAGACAGACACACAGACACATCAAACTTGTAACACCCGCGTCGGTGGTAGGGTACTCTGGAGTACCTGCCTGGCTAGCTACCACCCTCAAGTTTGAACAACTGTCACCAAACACTGTGTTCATGCAGCAGCCTTCATAAGCAGCCAGTAATCATCTAGGTCTATGTCTCAATGATCATCAAGTGAGACAGTGGTCAAACGCTAAATCTATCCAGTATAAAAAGTGTAAGTGAGAGTTTTTCTTGCAAGTTTCTGCCAACAGAGCGATAAGAACAGTAAAAGATCTTACGACCTTTTCAGCTGCGTCGATCCGCATTTCCTATGTAAGAGAATGCCTCCGCATTTCTAAAAGCTCAAAGTATTTTGCGAAACAGTCGTGTAATTACACCATTGTTTTATAAAACTTTTGTCTTTCTCTTAGTATATTTTCCTTCACGAGAATTAATGGTAATATATACCTAGTTTGTATAGGATCATTTTAGGTATCTCATTGTGGTTAGCCGTCGTTTTTTATTTTTTGATGGAAATAATAACTTCTTTTACGTCATGCGGGTATTTTATATTATAAATATAAAAAATATACTTTATATTTATATATATTTAAAGACGTTCCTGTATACATTTCACATCCTACATGAATGCTGTAAAGATCAACTAAAGAATAAAATCGAAAGAAAATTTCGTTTGTATCTAGGTATGTATTATATATGTATACAATACATTTTATAAAAAAAACATTATTTTACTATGACATAAATTAATAATGTCACTTCATCGTTTTTAAATATTACATACTCGTTTTATTATTATTCTGTCTGGTTTATGAGGACTGCTGCTATCAGCGATTGCTTTGTAAGGTAAAAACTCGTCATAAGTATAATATGCCTTTTATGACTGATAGCTTTGACAGTGACGATGCTCTTAGGTACACGATACATTGGAAAAAAGTAGTCCTCATTCTGGCACAGAGAGATAAAATGGAATAAAACCATGGAGTTTAAAAGCACCCGTTAATACGACAGGAAATTGAACAAGCCAAAATTATGTGAACACCCCATTATAAGCCTAAGAATAAATTTGCATAAAACTCCTTAGCGGTAACAGATGTTACCGCAGACACTTGCCAACTGGATGGTATGATTAGTAGCGTTAAAGATATTTAGTTTTCGGCGATATTATTATCATGGCTCGTGGTCGCTAGCTTCTAATGGAATAAATTAACGCTTTTTGTCTGTAGCGGTAGAAGTCGAAACGTTAACTCTGACCTGGGTTTGCTATGATGTTTTTGAACACTGTTTCATAGTCAATGTTCAAAAGCATCATAGGAAACCGTTGACTGATATAAAAATTTAGTTACTAATCAGTGAAGGGGTATATGATATGTGCAATTAAAGGATAGACATTGTCTATCAATCTATCAATCTTTAATTACTTAACATAACTTTTTCTTTTTGAATAGGTAACCTATAAATGAGAAATTCTAAGTTTCGGCATTTTATAGTTTGATAATATGCAATTATCTCATTTGGATAAACGAAATTTTCTTTCGATTTTATTCTTTAGTTGATCTTTACAGCATTCATGTAGGATGTGAAATGTATACAGGAACGTCTTTAAATATATATAAATATAAAGTATATTTTTTATATTTATAATATAAAATACCCGCATGACGTAAAATAAGTTATTATTTCCATCAAAAAATAAAAAACGACGGCTAACCACAATGAGATACCTAAAATGATCCTATACAAACTAGGTATATATTACCATTAATTCTCGTGAAGGAAAATATACTAAGAGAAAGACAAAAGTTTTATAAAACAATGGTGTAATTACACGACTGTTTCGCAAAATACTTTGAGCTTTTAGAAATGCGGAGGCATTCTCTTACATAGGAAATGCGGATCGACGCAGCTGAAAAGGTCGTAAGATCTTTTACTGTTCTTATCGCTCTGTTGGCAGAAACTTGCAAGAAAAACTCTCACTTACACTTTTTATACTGGATAGATTTAGCGTTTGACCACTGTCTCACTTGATGATCATTGAGACATAGACCTAGATGATTACTGGCTGCTTATGAAGGCTGCTGCATGAACACAGTGTTTGGTGACAGTTGTTCAAACTTGAGGGTGGTAGCTAGCCAGGCAGGTACTCCAGAGTACCCTACCACCGACGCGGGTGTTACAAGTTTGATGTGTCTGTGTGTCTGTCTGCCTGTAGCATCGTAGCTCCTTAATTAGGGGACCGATTTTAATGCGTTTTTTTATTTGAAAGCTGACGTGATGGAGATGGTGTTTATCTACAATTTAATCTTTTTTCAATTTTATTTGACGGTCGCCGTGGCGCAGAGGTTAGTGTCATTGACATGATTTCTGTGTCCCCGGGACCCTGGGTTCGAATCCCGGCAGGGGCAAACATTTGTGCGATGAGTGTAGATGTTTGTCCCGGGTCTTGGATGTTAGTGTGCTGTGATTGTGTGTGTCCATGCCTCCCGCGATACAGGGAATCCTAGTGCGGGGGTCTGAGTGTAAGAAAAAAAAAATATATCTGTGTAGGCGTTCCAGGTCTCATTTTGTTAGCTGCGTTAGGTAGGGCTCTACGCATAATAATAATAATAATATATAATATGGGACAACATTCACACAAGGTCTTCAGGTCCCAAACTAGGCAGAGCCTGTACTATGGTAACCTGATGACTGATATATATACTTATATACATATACACACCCAGACACAGGTCAAACAGACATGTTCATACACACAAATGTTTGACCTGTCCGGGAATCGAACCCGGATCGGGTTATTATCGAACAATGAGTATTTACTTTACTTTAAAACTCATCTGTGCTCAACAAGCCCACCAAAAATGGTCTTATTTTGTGTTACTTATGAATTATAAAATAAATAATATTTTTTTTTTAATTTAATAATTATTCTCAACTTATCAGCTAAGGACACGTTTGCAAATCTAAAAACATTTTTTTACAGATTGGGCTGTCACAGTTTTATTACTGTAAAAATCGAAGATGTATTTATTAAAGTAACCCATGAATATTTAAATTTTTGAATCTGGGTAGTCAAATGTGAAAATATCAATGTCAAAACTGAATGATAAAACTTAATGTATAAATATATACTATTGTGTACGTAAATTGAAAAATACATATCGGTCAAAGAATATCGGTTTAAGCGCAGATTTAGGTGTCTGCTATGTTAAAACATACCAAGCATTCCTTTTAAGACGAAAAGCTTTGAAATTCGATGACAAAAGAGAATTATAACAATAAACATTTATTTATTTTATAGATTGCCCTCTATCTCAAATTATAACTGATCAGCCTTACATAGTGACTCTTCTGGAGTTGATTTTCTTGGAAATAAATGTATCCGGATAGCTTGTCTTGTTTGCTCGGAGAACAAAGGAATATTTACCCACTTTGAGCTTCTATAGTCGGAATAGCTCCGAGCCCCCATTAGACATTCCTTTTGGCTCTCAAATGTGACGAAACACGAAGTTAGTACAATAATTCTACAAGCTTAGTCTACAAGTCTACAATTATAGTCAGAAAGAATTGGAGAAATTTAAATTAGAATTAGAAAATTTAATTAAAATATGAAAAATTTTGTTTTTTTCATCCAGCCTTTTTGTCTCACGCTAAGCGAAGTGGCCCCGTCATGTGCTTTTTTATTTCGGCCTTTCGGTTTCATCTTAACGTACATAGATCTTTCGTAAACTTATAATTTTTACCCCCCCCCCCCCCCCCCCCATTCAAATCGTCGTGGTCGTTTCAACCGTAGGACTGGCGCTGGAAGCGCCCCGCATCCAGCCCTACCTGCAATCTTAGTTAGGTTGTCTATCCACCTTGTCGGTGGGTGTCCTATGCTTCGATTGCCAGTCCGTGGTCTCCATGAGGAAACATTTGACCCCGACGGCCGTCAGTTCTTCGAGTTCCCTTTCTCTCTGCCTCTTCAACTTGCTAATCCACTGGGCTAATGTCGACTTTCCTTTTTCTAGGGATTTCCTATTCCTTCCATTTCTTATTCGATCGCGTACAGGAACTCCAAGCATAGCCCTCTCCATAGGGCATTGTGTGACTCAAGGTCCAACGCTACATCAAAGCTGAAAGAACGAGGTGGAAGTTAAAAACATATTGCGCTCTACCTAGCACGGAATAAGCACAAGAATAAGAAGAATGTTAACTCTGCCTTATTTTTCTACTATACCTACTTGCATGTAGTTTATATGTAATCGAGAATTACCCAACTGAGCCGCTGTTTCGGGGAATTCACTTGAGCAAATAAAACCTTTCTGACCGAAACGAAACGAGACGGTCCTGTCTAGGGTTGCTCGCTATTTGTACTTATTTTCCTCAACTAGGCGCACTGGGGATTGTTTGCCTTAAAAATAGTTTGTATTAGGACTTTAGAAAATCCCAATGTTGTATGATAGTATGTCACGTCATGTCGTCATCTGCGAACGAACAAACCTTTACAAATAGCGTGTGTCTGTTAGCTGCAGTTCACATTCTAGTGAAATTATCACTATTGGGTGAAGTGTAATGACAGACCTATCAAATCGTGAAGTCGTGATAGTGCCAATAGCCATGCATCACATAATAAAATTCTGAGAACTAGCAGCAGACAGGTTACTAAAAAAGGTTAAACATTATTTTACCCAGTACTAGGCGAAGCGGGACCGCGTCCGCGAGCGTCCCGTATTCTCCTTGAAAAAGACCACCGAATGTGGTTAAAACTATAGTCGGAACCCTCTGACTTATTACGTGAGTAACTCCCGTGTTTTATACATTCATAAATATTTTACCCACTACGAAAGGAGACTGTCGCTTACTGCCAATCGACATTCTGAAGTGATCACCTGCAACCACATTATCACCATCAAGTGAGAGTTGTCAATCACTAAATAATAAATGAAAGTATTATTGTAGTTCTATTCAAGTTCTTTACACAAAAATATCACTGTAAAATACGGATAGGAAAAAATGGTTTTCTTTTTCTCATTTTGTTTAATTTTACAACACTAGAAAAGCATCTCGCTATAATTTTGTTACGTACGCGTATTTTTTTTATTGGGAATAGGCAGGCGTTGGATCGCCATCTCAGATGATGTTAGGTGATGATGTCGTCTACGATGGAGCACGCCTGCCTAGAAGACCCATTCACTCATGCCTTTAAGTCATCCAGATTGTATTCTCAGCTTTTGTATTTCTTTGTAATTTTAGCTTTTCAGTAGGTATTAAAGCATGAATAAATGTTTTATCTTTTAAATAGCGATTCAGTGAAAAATAACGTCTCAAGATCGTGAAAAGATGCCTTCAGTATAATGGACTTGAAATGTAGTAAGTTTTATTAAAAGATAAAACAGCTGGAAACTTTTTACAATGGTTCGAGGGTACTTTTTTCTGAGTAATTAGTATTTTAATTAAAAGGTTCGAGTCAAGAAATCCATGCTTAAGGCTAAATCGAAAAAATATATTCAAGATTACAATTGTTAAAATAGTTTAATTCCTAACAATATTTTACAGACCGTATTTTTCTATTATGTAATATGTGTTTCTAGTATTTGCGGTAATGGTTCAATTTGCGATACATAGATACATGTTGTTGGAAGATACTATAAAAATGGATAAAAATATAAAATTATATGCATAGGTGCCTTTTACCAATAATACGCAAAATACAGTAAACTGTTTTATTAGGTATGTATGCTTCTATTATGGTAATGTAGGTAGCGCCTTCTGCGAATAAAATCAACATACTGAGCTCGCCAACCCGCCTACCAAGAGTGGCGAGTACTGACTACCCTGGCATATGTCCAGCTGTGGATATTCTATGGCCGAAATGATGATGCTCCAAAATATGTTATATCTTAAATTAATCACAATATTGTTGTTAACTTAGCAAAACTGAATAGTAAATGATTTACTAATCAGAATAATGTCTTGTTATAGTCACAGCTCGAATTCAATTTTAACCCTAACCAGCGTTATTTTTGTAGAGAAGAAAGACAGAATACCACGATTATATACTATTATATAATTCGATTATTATATAATAAGATTATATAATAAACCTTTTGATCATGGACTTGAAACCATTTAACCCACACAAGAACACGTTTTGTATCGTTTCACATAGTACATATAAAAAAGTACTGGCGAACTTAGAGTGGAGACTAGGGGGCCCAGGCACCTTGATCAATTCAAAAATATAAAGCTTTAATATCAACCTAATTCAACTTTGCGTTAATTATTTAATTGGATAATAAATCACAATTAGAGGCTCCTCATTCTCCTGTTTTCAAAAGTAACGACATGAATTAAGTTGAGTTCCCCCAAACCAAAACCCTGTATCCACCTCTGAAACAAAGTCGCTTCCGCGTCTGACTTCTTCAAAACCACGGATAAACGGAATACGGATTTTGATGCGGTTTACACTGTTAGTCCATCAGTTAGATCATTTTTGACGGAGGGTAAGCTAAGGCGGGTCGTTATATAGTTAAAAAAATATAGTTAGTTATAAAAATAACAAAAAATTACAAAAATATACTATAGTTATAGTTAAACAATTATTGATACGAATCAATAATTGTTTTTTGATACGCTTACTTATTCTCAGTAAATATAATTGAAACCTAAAGCACTAACTACTGCTTTACTCGACCGCATACTGAGGTACTATCCGTTCTATATTTATCCAAGCTGGTGTATTTTTTCCATAATGTCTCCTGGTTTAGATAGAAAATGATGGTACAAAAATTCTATTGGTGAATTAGGTAAACGGTCCAAAGGTCTTGTTATAAGAAATAACACTCAGGCCGTGGGAAGGCTGACATGTGTTTCGTGGGCTGAAACAGAATAAGCTCACTCATAGCGGCTCCAAAAACATCCGAAAGAATTTCCTGGACTCATGCTTTTTAAAAATTGTTTTCCACGTGTACGTAATTAAAGGTTATACGCATATATTTGGCTAGGTATTTACCTTAATATTACCGTATCTATGTATATAAGAAGATGGTAAAAAGTTACAAATGGTGCCAAGTCTAAGTAGTTTAAGCGGTAACAATAAATTATTTGTGTTTCCCATACGTTGTAATGTAACAAACCGACTAGGACTCACGTGGTAAACACTGGAAAATTACTCTCCGACCAGTTTCGAACTTATTTGCAGTTTTTCATCTGGGAGTTATGATCGTGCCAGACGGCAAGCGCGAGCCTCAGCACGTAACTGAACTGGTCGAAGTTTGAAGTTCGAAACTGGTCGCAGAGTAATCTTTCAGTGTTTACCACGTGACTCCTAGTCGGTTTGTTACATTACAATTATGGAAGAAACTCGCAATAGTTTTCAGACTCAAATTTCCCATACGTGTTCATAATAATATTATAGGAATCTACTGCGAATCGCTTTCAATACACATGTGAGCGAAACCCAACAAATTATTTTGTACGTACACTGGCTTTTACCCCGTGGCTTTGCTTGGTTGCATTTAGTAATTATTATAATATAAGTTAACATCTAACTTTATTTGTGCTAATGAAGGTGGAATCACGCTAGAATTAGAACGTCGACTGGTTCTCTAAAATAGTGACAAATTTTTAAATTCGACTCGACGACCAGGGCGGCCCCAAATGGGCGGTACCCCTATCGTGCGTAATTTGATAACAGTATGACCCTCACCGTAATCTCAATCCCAAGGTAGAGTTCGACCGTCGGATATACGGTCGACATAGAATATCAATAATAATACTAGTGTGACTTATATAAGTTGTGTAAATACCACATTCGCGGGCTTTTACTTTGGCGAGATGAACGCCTTCTTCCATAAAATACCTACTTCCGTTTCGAACATTAAAGAAAACTTAGTGTAGTCTTAAAATAACTTTTTAATTTACATTTATAAAAACATTACCAGCAAATCATAGCGGCTCTGTGTCTTTGTCTGTGTCTTTTTGATGAATCTGCCGTGCCTACGTGCCCTCCCGAAACATAGGAGCGCACAGATGAAACTGCCACTAGCGAGCACCCATCTTAGGCATGAACGAGAAGTACGTTGCTAACGTATAGATTGGTTAAGATCGCATGCACATTCATAAACACCGGTACGAGCGCTTTCGTTTTGTAAGATTATAATCGCCTATGAAATTCATCACCATCATCTCAGCCATAGGACGTACAAAATAGGACATACATAAATATTTGAAGTTGAACAAGAAAAACCAAAACAAGGAAGAAAATGAAAAGCTGTGCCTGAAGAATGGAGAAAACATAAAGCTCTAAGTCACAAAAACCAATGAAAGAAATAGACATCAAATAAATGTGTTCTGATCGGTGTAAGCTCTAGTTTTCTGTCAAAATTAGGAATAGCGTCGACTGATTTTTGAAAATTACTGGAAGAGTAGAAAAGCAGTTTAATGACAGATTTTTTTTACAAGTCTTCTTACAACGAAAATATATTTAAGACTGTTGTGGGCAAAACTCGGTCTAGCAAGAAAAATCCTAACCTGTGTTAACAATCACAGAATCTGTATTCGGAAAAACTGACTGTTTCTAATAGTAAGAAGGCAGTACTTACACTAGTGGATAAAAATGTTCTTCCTGATTTTATAAAAACTTTAATGAACATCTGTAATTAAATAATCTCCTAATAGTCTTAAAATTTGTAATGTTATTATTTTCATTTTGAGTCCTAAACATTATAAATTACAAAAAAAAAAAAATCATGTTAAAAAGTTTCATAAAAGTTGTTCAGTTAAAGTTAATTTTCGATTTAGAAGTAGATTATTTACTTTTTTATGATTAAAATTCTTGTCTTACATGCATTTGAATTTATATTTTATGAAAATTAATTGCCTTTTCTAAGTAAACATTGATGGTGCCTCATTTGATTAAAAATGTTTTTTTAAAATAAAGTTATTTTTCCGTTAAAGTGGTTCTTAATTTATAGAAAGTACATCTACATTATATTTTCTATTTATGTAGAAAAATGACACTTCAAGCTGAAAACTGCTTTATTTTTTGTATATTAATAAAAAAAGTACTCGCTCATAAAGCGCATTTTAATACCTTGAGAATACTACTACTCTTTTATGTTCATATTCAACTTAAGATCAGAGAATTAAGAAATAAAAAAAAAAAATTACTTCAAACGTGTGCAGTGTATAATCTTTTATATTATATATTATACTATTACTTACTACTACTTATTCTCTTTTCAAATAATTAAACTTTTCCATACATCCCTCATTAATTTCCACAAGGACCGATTGGAAGCGTAAAATTGAAAAAAAGCTGAGATATGAAACTCAATGAAGCCCTAGAGAACATTTTAACTTTTAGGGGTAAGCATTAATGAAACCGCTGTGTCAGTGAGTATGCTGTTTCAAAGACCCTGCTTGCTCCCGGCACGGCAATATAAACATATTTACGTGACGCTGTCGCCGAGCAGCTGAAAAGGTAGACTTATGACAAAGATAAACTGGATACTTAAAAAAAAATCATGGAATATTTTTGGGTAAAAAACAATATTTACGCATTTTGCGTTGAAGTTCCACTGCTAGTGGAATTTGAAGCTATGATCACAGAGAAGACGTTTTGTCAAGTAATTAGTAGCACTCTAGAGGCAAACAAAATTTCCATCTTTGTATTTTTATTGTTTAAAGATCCCGGAAGACGACAAAGAGTGACGTAGAGATGAAGTTTGTCATCTTTATCCTAAGTTAACAAAGAATGGAATAACAATTATTTGAACCCGTACTTCCAATTTAACAGATACCTGTAATTGAATTCACCTTTATGAACACGTGAACTTGAACTATCTGTCAAAAAAGGGTACGGAATAAAATATATTTAATTATTCGCAAAACTTGCTTGCATTACCTACCTGCAGCACAAACGGCGCAAACGAACGCAGCCACCTGAAAGACGACACTACAAGCACTCACCCCGACCCGGGTACGGCGGAATCATTATCCGTCTTGTCTAAACGTCTGTATAACATATTTTCATATTATACAGTAATTCAGCTTCGACAACATCCTCATTGATCTTGGTCATCAAGTAAAATTTTACGAGAACCTTAAACGATTAAAAACATTAAAAAAAAAACAAGAAAAAGATTTGAAAGGGAAATTTCGTAAATGATAATTAGTTTGACAAGTGACAATGATCATAGGAACAAATTGCTTTCGGCAGCGTCCCTATTATCCCGATATAAAAACCCTGAGTATCACTTAAATCCAGCTTCCCGTAAATCTTCATTAGCTATTTATATTTCGGAGGAAAATCATGCTCTTCATCTTTTGCGTTACAGGTACCTGTCGGATGCAAAAGAAAAAGTTGCGCCTCCAGGTCCCCAGCCTGATCCTGCTACAAAAAAGGAGCACGTTTAATACATAAATTAACCTGAGAGTTTTTTTAATGAAACCTGACAGTAAAAAAACTAATTTTATGAAAAACTCCTGCATCCAGAAATATTTTGTATTTAAGACAACTTTTCATGGAAATTACAAATAATTCGTTTCAAAATCTAATTAGGATAATAAAACGAAACCTGGCATTTTAAACTCAATACAAATGAAGTCACAGTGATTTGTTCGTCAGCGATATGATTTAAGATAGATTTTTGTAAGACCAAACCAACCAAATCTTGAAGAGCGCATTGAATATATTTTTAGTAAGTTTTTGATAAGTACATATTGTGGGTGCTATGCCCTCAAATAATTCACCACAATATAACCTTTTAGTACGAGAAACGGGTTAAGAAATATGTATATACCATAATCTGTTATTTACTTACGATAACGGCCTTACGTTCTTTAAAAATAATTTCTCTGATTTAATTCGAAAATATAAATCCAAGTCATTATGTGTTATTTAATTATTTATCATGATTATGCATTTTATTTCTATTTGATATTGGAATCCAATGGTGATTGGAATGGTGGATGTAATCAGCTTTGTGAAATTACGATATTCATTTGGAGCTCTTTAGGAAAAACTACATGTACATGTCACTTCTTATTTATAATTGCATTCCAAAACATTTATTGGTATTGCTTGATCGTAGATTATTCACAGAAATGAAGAACCCCTCAACTGGGAATTGGAGAGAGTTTTTATTCAGTGTAGGATTTCCTGAAGAAAATATCCTGCAGATATTATATTAACCATGCATGACAAATAGTTAATAATTGTAATATATTTTGACTTTATATACATAATTTTATTTTGACATCAGCATATTTTATATGAGTTTTACAAATATTATAAAATTGACGTAATAATATAGCGAGGTATCAAAAAATAAACGACCAGTCATAACATCTTTCCGTAATAGCTATTGACTGTAAGCCATTACTTTAAAGCAGATTCGTGTGAACAACTAATTTTGTTTATTTGTATTCTTCTAAAATTCATGGTCACATGTGGAGGGTAGATGTAGGTTGAATAATAAACAATGGTTATGAACAACAAGCAGTATTACTTGAAAATACGAATTGTGAGGGAAGTACAGACTACATGTGTGCGACATTCATGTGTGTACCTATGTATTACAGGAAAACGGGCCACCGCCGGCCGTCTCGCCGCGCGCCGCACGGTGGTATATGCATGTATGCATGAGGTCGGACATAAGTCACTCAAAAATTGAAGATCGTAATTTCACAAAACTAATTACGCTATTGGATTCCAGTATCAAATAGCAACAGATATGTATAGAATGAACACTGGACTTACAAATGACGACGAAGTATTTTTTTTCTAATCACACTCAAACCCCCGCAATAAGATTCCGTGAGTCGCGGAAGGCATGGACACACACAAACAGCACACAAGTATCCAAGACCCGGGACAAACACACACTCATCGCACAAATGTTTGCCCCTGCCGGGATTCGAACCTGGGGTCCCGAGAACACAGAAATCATGTCTCTGACCACTGAGCCACGGCGACCCTCAAAGTTTAGAAGTTAATAAAATAAATATATCCGTACTTTTACTTTTCTAACTTTTGTTTTATTTGAAAAATGTCGTTTGTCAAAAAGTGCACAAAGGGGCTTCATGTTTCTTAGAAGAGACGTGTTACATAATTGCAAGATACTGCTATAAAAACTCCAGAACAAAAATTACGAATTATTTACACCGCCGCTTCCAACCGGTCCTTGTGGAAAACAATGGGGGAGGCTATGTCCAGCTGTCCAACGTCGTAGGGCTGAGATGATGATGATAATATTACTTTTTTTTATTCTATCATCGATAGTTTTTGGAACGCAAGCGATGTAAAGAATATTTTAGGTATTTTCTTACATCTTGTGTTACATTATTTGACTTTTGGTAAGGACCCCTAATTTTTTGAAAAACTGCAGTACGGTTCAATAGTTTCGGAGCCTGTTTAATGCAAACAAACAATCAAATCTTTCCTCTTAAAATATTACTATAGATAGATCAACTTGAGGATGGTAGATAGCCAGGGTAGGGTACTCGACAGTACGTACACCCTACCATTATGCTGGGAATTTGATAACGGTGTTACCTTGACGGGAAACTCAAGACGTTACTATGGATCGAACTAGCGTCCGTCAGTTTGACAGCTGACCTTCCGCCGCTGAACTATCATCGCTTCAGAAGCATCATTCAATAAAATAACTTACTTGTCTACAATTATGTTGTTTTATTGTCTTCTAAGATTGCTAATACATCCCACGTTTACCTGACAAAGCCACATTGTTTATCTTTTCTGAATTTTCGCGATATTACGTAAATATATTCGCTATTTTGTTGGTAAGGAATACTGTCTATTTGAATACAATGGCGTGACTGATTATGACATGTCAACATGCTTTGACAGATCTTGTATCGTTACATCTCAAGAAAGTGCTGAAAGGTGTTACGGAAAATTCTGGGCAAATATTTTTTTGGTAAGATGGATCGTCGACTTGAGACGCTTTTTGGTTATTGGACGTCTATATATCTTGACAATCTCAATACTATATTTATATATACTCGTAGGTACCTACTCTATGTAAGAGGGAATTGACTAATCATTTTCCTTATACAGTACTGTACTACTGCTGTAAGCAGAAACACAGGCGATTGAGCCTATTTCAGCGACAGATAACCCATAATTTTTTTGTGTAAACCCCTAGCCACATAATCTAAAAATAGGTATGAATGTGCACTTATCTGAATAAACTGATTTGATTTGATTTGATTTATATTGCCACTTTGGTATTTTTCAACACCCGAGAATGACTAGAATCTAGCTGAGCCCCGCGGTTTTACCCGCGTGGTTATGAAAAACGGTGATGATGGTGATGATGAAAGTAAGCCTATGTGTTAATCCAGGGTATAGGCTATCTCCATACTAAATTTGATCCAAATACATCCAGCCGTTTAGGCGTCAAAGAGTAACAAAAACCCACAGAACCTTTTGCGTTTATAATACTGGTGTGATATTTTATTTTAAAATCTACACTTTAATTTTCTAGACATTTTAGTTTCATTATTAAACTTTTTTATTACTTCATTGTTTTAAATTTGCAGCCAGTAGATAGTAGCCTATAACTTCTTCGGACTAAAAACCTGGCAAACACATTATATTCTTCACGACCGTTTAGACACAAGTGCCATATCTATGATTACTCAATATTTTACGCACCAATAATAATTACGCCGCTTACAAATGAACATAAATTTGGAGTAGAGGAATAAGTATTTTATTTTAGATGATAATGGGTGTATACTTAAAGTAAATAGTAATAAAGATATTGGCCACCCACAGTTTGTTTAAATCTCACGGAGATGATGTAAATTCTAATAATTGTATTAATATCGGATTGAAATATAGAGTGCTTACGTTTTATTTGCATGATTTTAAGTTCAATATCCTACAGTTATCGTCTCTCTCTTTCTACCAGTCCCAGTTTTGTGTTACAATGTAGCTTCTTATTACGAACTTGAAAATATATAAATTAGAATTAGTAATGAGCATTTATTTCTTGACTCAATAACTAACATATAAATGTTACGTTGCCATGTGCCCTGAATTCCACACTTAGAGTATTTCATATATTATACATATATCATTTATTTATTATTTATTAATAAATCATACATACATTATATTCCGAGCACAGTATCTTTATTATATCTGCAGAAGGCGCTGCTGTCCACCTCTTGGTACTTGATCCCTTAGCCAGTCCTTACGGCACCCTCGGGAAGAGATGGGGGTACTATTCTAGGCTGGTACCCTACTCATCTCTGACATCACGAAAGTACAAGTGGTACAACATTGCTTAACGACTGTTATCCTAAGACAACCTGGGAATGCCTTAACATGCCCCCCGTAGCACTGAAGCGCTCAGTTGAAAATGCCATTAGCGGTCACCCATCCAAGGTGATCGAAGGAGAAGTAAGTTGTTTAAGGCAGACGACAATCGTTTAAAATCCCATAGGTAAACTATGCTACGAACGCTGTGAATAACTAAATACGAAATGTATCTAGAGACAGTACATAAATCTTAATAACGTCTAGCCAGGTACGTTTCGGTCATTCTAATTTAGTTCCCAGTAAACATAGCGTGAGGTCTCTATATCATTCTATATTAATCTTCTATATTCACTGCTGGTGATAAATTTTATACGAAACATGTGTCGGGATTTATTTATAACATTTTTTGATATATTCCCAATATTATAGGCGAAACTAAAGCTTGGAAAACAAAAAACAATAAAATGGAAAACGCGCTTTGATACGAGCGTGTAGGGGACGGGCCACAGATCGCCAACCTGTTGGCCACGTACCAGATATCGCTGGAGCGATGACGTTGGAAAGGATCTCCACGAACTATCTGAGACCAAGACTCATTTTAAATCTTTGCGCCATAATGAATGAATGCATTAATGAATAATATTTTTATATCTAAAATTTACTCTATTGTACTAGATTCAGATTAACCATCAAAATAAACTATAATAGTTCTAGAAGAAAAAACTTTGTTCTATTTTGTTATCAACTACTACTCGGTACTTTAGAGTACCCGCCTGGCTAGCTACCACCCTCAAGTTTGAAAAACTGTCACCAAACACATAGTGTGTTCAGGCAGCAGTCCTTGAGAGCCAGTAAGCATTCTAGGTCTAGCGTGATAACATTTTGCATCTTCCGTTATTATTATTATTATCTTCGACCACATCGTCACTGAAGATCAAGTGAGAAAGTGATCAAACGATAGATCTATACAGTATAACAAAATCAACATGATAGGCCGTAGCTTGTGCGTCGTATGCTCGCTGCTTGAAGATAGGTACACAGATTGTGTGTAGTATCAGAATCGCGTAATAAATTTTGTTCTTTACGTATACGCATTGCTCCGAATTAAATTTTCTTTCCAGAGGCCCCACCGTTTCTTGAAGAGGTTTTAATGAACAAATACAAATACAAATACAAATACAAATATCTTTATTGAAAACAGTAAATATGTCTACTTATCTAACGTACACTGCCTTTTGTGTTAGTTAAAAACTGTGGTACAAAAGGCAGGCTCTTCCTTGATGAGCACAGTTTTACAATATGTGAAGATGATGATGTGTGAGGCTACTTTAGTAAAGGGAATTTAAAAACAATAATAGTTTGCACTAGGCTATTAGTATTACTTATTATATATTAATAATATATTAAAATTACTAATTCTATGAGGTGTGTGTGCGTGCGTGTGTGTGTGATGTGTGTATGATGTGTGTGTGTATGTGTGTGAATGTGTGTGTGTGATGTGTGTGTGTGTGATGTGTGTGTGTGTGTGTATGTGTGCTGTAACAGCGTGTGTGAGGGAGTGTGTCTTCGTAGAAACGTGTGTGACTAACTTGAGTTTTTTAGGAATGAATGGTTAACTGACCATTTCTAAGAGTTTTTCAACTCCGTCATAATCTAATAAATTTAGCCATTGAGTAATTTCTGACTTTAGTTTATACATACATACATTTTTGAGTGTTTTATTTTTGTTTATTTTATTATAGAACATCGGTGCCAGGTGCCAATATTGTCTCCAACCAACTAAACTTCTACAACTTGGTACAGTGCACTTGTCGACTCTTTTACTACTGGTAGTCATATTTGGAACAGTTTCTCTATGGTATCTCTGTAAACATTTAAACACAAAAAGCTTTCTGACACTGAATACTTGACACTTAAGAAAAAGATCAGTGGTAGAAAATTTAAAAGGCAGACCAAGCATGACTTTCAATAACGCTCTTTGTGCTCTTTCGACTTTTATCATTAGTGTCTTTGCAGCGCCTCCCCAGGAAGAAATACAGTAGCCGATTGTGCATTCTGCTAAAGCTTTATAAGTTTGTAAGAGCAGTTTTTCATCTGCTACCGTTCTTAAAGTTTTAAATACGTATATAAGTTTACGAATACGTTTGCTAACTATCTCAATATGAGCGCACCAATTCATATTTTCATCAACGATTACTCCTAGGTATCTTATGGTTTCCGAACGTGTTAGCACACCACATTCGCAACCAGACATACTAGCCTGACGGTTGCATGGGAATGAATGTGCCTTTATTTCGAGATTATTTGGAGGTTTACCTGCATTAGTTTTACTAAAAGATAGGTATTTAGTCTTGCTAGTATTAATTGATAAAAGATTGTCCTCTAGCCAGGAAATGGCTAGAGAGAGACCCAACTCAGCTTTACTGTAGACATCTTTCCATGTGACACCGTGAAAAATGAGGACAGTATCATCCGCATACATGACTATATCTGCATTAACAGTGATGCTCTTACATAGCTCATTAATATATGCTAAAAATAACGATGGGCCAAGAGTTGAACCTTGTGGTACACCATAGTTGCAGATATAATTACTGCTAACGTGATTATCGACCCTTACTTGCTGTTCACGGTGAGTTAGGTAATCAGTAAACCACTTGTGTACAACTCCTCTTATCCCAATACTCTCTAAACGACCTAAAAGTATTGGAACAGAAACGGTATCGAACGCTTTTTGGAGATCCAAAAATACGCCGACACACTTTTGGCCCTGATCCAAATACTGAGATACCACTGTTGTTAGGTGTAGTACTGCATCCTCAGTAGATTTTCGTACCCGGAACCCGTACTGGTTCTTATGAAGTAAATCATTTTTTTCCATATATGATAAAAGTCTTGTGTTAACCACCTTTTCTAAAATTTTGGATAATGTTGGCAAGAGCGAAATTGGTCTATAGTTAGAAGGTATTTGCTTATCACCTGCTTTATGTATTGGTACCACTATAGCTTTTTTGAAAACAGATGGAAAAGTACCGGTCGAAAAACTTAAATTGCATAAGTGAGCTATCGGTCCTGACAAGGCTTCTACACACCGTTTTATCAGGGAAGTAGATATTTTGTCATGACCAGGAGCACTATTTACTTTTAGTCTAGAAATTATTGCTGCTATTTCTTTTGCATCGGTAAAAAAAAGTGAAAAAGAGCTTGAAGATGCAATCTGAACTGAAGCAACTGATGCTGATGCTGCGAGGTCAGCATCTGTTTTGTGTATTTTGTGCATAATGTTGGCAGCTAAATTCCCACCAATGGAAGTGAAAAATGTGTTGACTATATTTAATGATTCTTCTGGACTGTGCCCTATTTTGAGTAAAGGGTTTGATGATATTTTTTCCGTGGAAAGATTACATAGATCCTTAATTATATTCCAGGTTTTTTTCATGTTACCTTTCGAATTTTGAAATTGCTTTTGGTAATAATCTTGCTTAAGTGATTTAATAATCTGGTTACATTTGTTTCTGTATCTCTTAAACTTATTTAGTAGAAATTCATTTTCCGGGTATAGCTTAACTTGATTTTGTAAGATGTTTCTTCTGCGTATAGATCTGACAACTCCAGTTGTTATCCATGGCTTAATGGGCTTGAACTTGGCTGTTGTTCTTTTCAATGTCGTGTTTTTTTCGATGGCCAAAGTTATGATGGATATCAGCTTGTCCGCTGCAGAATTTACATCTTGTAAAGAATAATATTCATTCCACGTGTATTGAGCTAGCATCTCTCCAACGGCATTTACATTTGTAAACGTCTTACATTCATTTATAGTCTTTTTTTTATGATTTAATATATCGAATGATAACAAAATCGGCGCGTGGTCAGTTAGTTCTTCAAAGACTATCGTTTGCCACCCGGTACTTAATTTTACCATGAAATGGTCAATACATGTTTTAATTCTTGTGGGTAGGTCAATACCTTGTATTAGCCCATGTGCCGCCATCAAATTTAAATAATGAGAAGTATAGCTATTTTCAGCTAATGTGTTGATATTAATGTGTCCTGTTAAAATTATATTATTATTGTGCCTAATTTTACTTATTATGCCATCTAAAGAATCCAGGAAAGGTTTTGGGTTGTCAAAACAATGCGGACGGTAAGTACAAATAATTACAACAACAAACACTTCGTATCCATCGGAGCGTTTTGAGTTAGTGCTCCTCTCGGCTCTGTCGATATAAAAAAAGACCTACACATTTGTTTTTTTTCATAAATATTTAAATAATTTATTGCTGTTAATAATAATTAAACAATGTATGGATAGAATTAATAATAATTATTATTATTCAATTTGTTTAAGGCTATCATTCTTTACTCCGTCGAAAGAGTCCTGGTACCCATCAAATGGTAAGTGAGCCTAGTTTAGCTTTAGCCTAGTTTAGACAGTTGAGTAAGTTGAATATCGGTATATTGGAAATATAAAGTCTTTGTACAATATATAACGCGCCACCAAGTCGGTTAGAAGGCAGTTTTCATTTGCTTCCATTGCAAAGAAGCGTAAGACACTGCTGAATATTCACTGCTGTATTCGAAGAAATAATCAAGCTTTAACAACAATTTTCTATCAACAAATTTAGATATTTGTAGGAATCTATACGAACCCGAAGGTCTGAACTGAGTTGTGAATAAGAGATTGATAATTCCAACATAGGTTGGTATGCCCACATCCAAAAAAAATCATGAAACCAACTCGTCAAATTACCATAATTCTTCAAAAGTTCGAGCACTGTAGCGTAGCGTGAAATAATTGAACTAGGTACTGATTTTCATTTATCTAGAGTCTAGTACAACTATGCCACAGATAAAATATAGCTTGTATGGACGGTTCGTGCGTTATTCAATTGTTTATACGACTGCTACGATTGACTGTAAAGCAAATTATTTCTGCCTCAGGCATAGTGTATTACTAGTGATGACGTCATATGATACGGAAACTGATCTATAACTACTGAATTTATAAACAAGTTTATAACGTTTACGCCATTATATTTAGATGTTTGTTTTTCTTTGGCGTGGGGGTATATACCGGCCTGGAATTTAACCCCCTTTTTTTTTTTTTTTTTTTTTTTTACGTGGGGAAAATGCATTTACGCACTTCCGCCTACCGGGAAAGTAGGCGGGGTGTGTCGGGCTCGCTCGAGCATCACCGCTCCCTGGGGGGCCTAATGGCCCCCAACCCTAACTGCACCCACAGCAGCCAGGGTCCACTACCGACTAAAACCCACGGTGTCCATCCTGCCGCTAGAACGGAGGGAGCGCGGGGTACATTTGCATACCGCGCCCCCACCACGGCCGTCCATTTCCGGACCCCTCCAGGGGGGGAGGATGACCCTCCCCCTCGCGACCGTGCCGGGACCAAGAGCACGGCCGCACCACCCCGGGGACCACACAGTGCAAGGAACGCCAGACTTCCCACATCCGACGCTCGTGGTCCCCTGCGATGGGCCAGATGGAGCAGCCCCATCGCCAGCCGCTTCGGCCGCCACCCTCCGACGGCGGCCATATCGGCGCCACAGCAGGAGACGAACTGAATCACTCCCGCCGCAGCGCCTCCTCAGCTGCAGCACCGTCCAACACGGCGCCGCTGCCCCCCTCAGTTGCAGTGCCTTGCAGCAGCACCGCAACCTACCGTCAAGTGGACCGCTCCTCGTCGGCTTGGCGAGCAAAGCCTATCGGGAGCAGTCCCGGCCTGAATATAATAAACATACATAAATAAATGGATATAAATAAACTTACATAGATATGAGACACGCGAGGCGCCGGGCGATGTCTAGTTACGTCTAATTCAGAGGAATTAGACCAAGAACAGGCAGCACCGCGAGAAGGTAATCGCCAGACTTGCCTTGAGGATCATCACGACCTGCGCTTCCCCCAAGACCGTAACCTCCCTACCCATCACGGGATGAGTAAAGAAGGCCTGGACTTAACCAAAACAAGCAGCGTGAACGCCGCAAGCATAGGCATAGCAACTATTTAATGGATAAACCCAGACCCGCCCTGGAATTTAACCCCCTAACCTAACCATTACGCATCGGCGACCGTCTTACAACGCTATTGCGGTTTTGTATTTTTCTTCAAATTGTTATAATTATACGTATCCTTATACTATAATTAAAAGATAACAGATATTGCAATTACTATATATAACTATATAGTTATTCCGATATCAGTCACATTGAAAATGATCCAATCCAGATTCCTAGCTATTGTGTTGTAAAACACATTGATCTATGTTTACAGCGTCAAAAAAGACTTTAATCGCGTGACCGACCATTACATTGTGAAACTCACTCGGCCGATCGGTCAATATTAAAAGCAAACAACAATTCGGATGTTGATCATGTATTGAAACACCCACGTTCGTTTGGTAAGAACGTGGTAGCTAAGCGTAGCTAATAGTAAAAACAGTTTTGTAGCGATGATAGCTCAGCGGGGGGACCGTCGGCTTTCAAACAGACGGACACTGGCTCGATCCCGAAAACGGCTTGAGCTTCCGGTGAAGGTAACACTTTTATAAAATTCCCAGCATGGTGGTAAGGTACTTTCGAGTACCTGCCTGGCTAGCTACCACCCTCAAGTTTGTAAAACTGTCACCAAACACAAAGTCGTTGAGAGCCAGTAAGCATTCTAGCTATACGCCTGATGACGATATTTTCGACCACATAATCACTTACGATCAAATGAGATAGTGGTCAAACGCTGGATTAATATAGTATAAAAAAAAAGTCAGGAAGCATAGTTCGTCTTTGTGTTTAAGTATAATTAACTATCTGACTAAGATTTTCTTGATTGAAACACAACGGTAAACCAATCAATTAATGAAGACCTTTATGTAGTCCGGTTTGGACACCTGCGCGCTCGACAAAATATTCTGCAACCAAACAGTAAGGCGCAAAAAAGACTAATCAAAATTATATATATGCATTATCCGGCTTTACTCACGTTTATAGTCAAAGTCGGCCTAGCTTTCAGGCATGGCCGATGCCCATTCTCAGGCGAGGTTAAGCTGCCAAATAATGTGTCAAACTCACACGAATTTCACAGTAACTTTCGGTACTTCAGGCATGGGCCTGAAACTACTATTAATTTAATTTGAATTGTACTGCTATTATTATTTATATGTATGATTACAACTTAATTAAGAATACATGAGAATGCTGTCAATCTGACTAAGTAGCCAGCCAGCGAATGACGGGACTCGTTATACAAACTGTCGACTATAAAAATGGTTTGAAGCGTAGAAAGAGAAGGTTGAAGCGATAATAGCTTGCGGGTAGTGAAGGTCGGACGTCGATCAAGCAAAAAATATAAATGCGTCTTAAAGAGGTTAAATTAATGTTTACATGATGTCCAGAACTTACTTTATCGATTGGAATAGCAACGAAAAAAAATGGGGCACGCCACAGACCACTATATTTTTAACAAACGCGCAAAAAATTGTTCTCAATTAAGTTTTATTTTTTCCTCGTCTGCTGCCTCAGAACTCCGCCAATGAAACCAATTTTTCGAGATTATAGTTCTATCAAAATTTGATTAAAATCAGTGAAATCTTTTTCTTTACTTTTAAAAGTATGTCGAAACTGTTCCACAGATAATAAATCTGAGTCGGTTTTGTAATATTATGATTACACATTTTAGCAAATTGAGCATAGTTTAAACTAAGATTTTTTACCGTGAGCTTACCAACCGAAGCTTGACATAGAAGAGTTCGTTAAATACTTTTGAAGCGATGACAGCTCAGCGGTGGGAGCGTCGGCGGTCAAACTGACGAGGGATGGTTCGATGCCCACCAATAGCTTAAGATTTCAGTAAAGGTAATTCCCAGCATGGTGGTAGGGTACTTTCAAGTACCCGCCTGTTTAGCTACCAACCCTCAAGTTTGAAAAGTTGTTACGTACTAAACAAATAGTGTGTTCAGGCAGCAGTCCTTGAGAGCCAGTAAGCATTCTAGATCTAGCGTGATAACATATTCGACCACGTCGTCACTGACCGTCAAGTGAGGTAGTAGTCTAATGCTATAAGTATAAATTTAAAAATTAAATACCAAGAATAACCATAAGAATACTATACAGTTCTTGACTAAGACGTAAGAAGATTTTACGAGAGGTAAACCGAAGTACCTACAGGAGAAAACGTAGGCACTATTAGGTTTTAATAAATCATAAAAGTTTTTACGCAATGAGGATAAAAGAACCATGATATTTTATATTTTAAAATGTACAAAAATGTGGATGTTTACAGCCGCTGTAATGGCTTCTCTGAAAAACTGTATATTCTATTTTACTCACTGGCATACTGATGAAATCCGTGACTTATCGTTTATCAAAATCCTTTCTGCCGTTTTAGCTAGATAGCTAATAGCACACGTTATAATCTATACATAAGTTTAAATTCAAATCATTTATTTGCTAAGCACAAGAGTTCGATGCAGGTGTTGTTACAATGTACAATATGGTCGCTATACTTTTAACCCTTATATTGGGTGTGCAAATTAATTAGTTACAAAATAATTAATTAGTGCATAGGTACATAGCATGCTAATTATATACATTTCATGTCAATCTAATTTTATCATCATCGTCATCATCATCATCTCAGCCATAGGACGTCCACTGCTGGACATAGCCCTCCCCCATTGACTTCCACAAGAACCGGTTGGAAGCGGCCCGCATCCAGCCCTTGCTTGCGATCTTATTCAGGTCGTCTGTCCATTATTCCTGTCTTTCCTAGTCGGTCTAATGTCTTATTATTATCATGTATCTAATTTTTAAACCGACTTCAAAAAAGGACTACTCAATTCAACCGTATATCTTTTGTTTTTTTAATTTATTTTATTATGTGTGTTCGTGGATAACTTCGTCGTTTATAAACCAATCTTGGTGATTCTTTTTTGTTAGATAGAGTACACTTCTGTAGTGGTCCCATTTTAATTTTATCAAAATCGGACAAGTGGCTTATGAGTTATACTCCAATAACTGAAAAATGCTACGCATATCTCGCCGATATTATTGTCGCGGTTAAAGACATCGGAGTACACACAATGACAATTTATCCCGTGAGTAGCAAAGGTCACGAAAAGTTGTGAAAAAAAAATTTCTAACAAAAAATGGAACCGACTTCAACACACAAAAGTGTGAAATAACTTGTCGAAGTCGGTACCACGAGCACAATATTGTGATGATAGTTAATTTTGTGAACTATCATGGTACCTACTTCAACAAGTTATTTCATACTTTTGAGTGTGTATTTACCAAAACAGTAATTTTACCAAAAAATGGAACCGACTTCAACACTCAAAAGTATGAAATAGCTTGTTGAAGTCATAAAAATATATATTAAGTGCATTTAACACTATTTATTATTATTATTTCGCAATTCGCACAACCACCAAAACTCGACCGTAACGCAAAAAATATATGGTCCTTCGAACCGGATTTGAACCAGTATATATACCGATAACATATACAGACGTTGTCAGTTTAAATAATTATATAAAAAATATTATTGAGGTTAAGTGTTAGTAAGCTTTACTGTCATAATAATCAATTATTTTTTATAAAACTCACACTCACAAAGAGGCTAAGGATACATCTTTGTAAAGATACCTTGGGCTCAAGATTCATTATTGAAATTTTACAACGAAAATTATGGTCTTATACATTTTCTGGTAAATGAAGTCAGAGGAGTAAATCTAGTATCAAACATTATGATAGAATATAACAAACTCGTTTTGTAACTTTCTTGGCACAAGATGAAAGAAATCGTTTGTTGTATTTTTAACGAAAAATAACAATTATTATGCTATCATGCTTTGAATAACCGATTCATTCTCCAAAGAATAGGAAACATTACAACGTTTGAACCTAATGAGCATTTGTGTAAAACTCTGTTGAATGAATAATAATAGGGAAACATAAAGTGAAGCCATCAAAAACATATCTGTGGTTTTTTTAAAATTATGTACATGATAAGTCTGGGATTTGAGACGTTTAAATTCTTACATATAGAAATTGTGTTTTTATTCTTTTTTTCATAAGCGTTTTTATACATGCTTGTCAGTGACGGACTCTTGACCCAATCTTTATCTTAAACTGTATCGATCTGGTCTTGATAGCTCATTCAATCTCTTGGGACCAAATCCATTCCACTATACTTGTCTTTCAACATTAATGCTTATCCGTGTACTAAAGCGACAATAAAACTGAAATATCGTAAGAAACCATTATTCTCCTAGCGTGTTTTAAGCGACCCTTCGTTTAGTGACTTGGTTCCATTTCTAAAGCTGCTTATTTGTCGCTTTCCATTAGCCCAGCTTTCTTCAGTAAAACATGAACAGCTTGACAAATCTCCCGTCTTGTCTTAGATAAATTGCAACCCTACCGTACAACGATTTAAAATTGTAGTCCCAGGAAAATCCTTCTCGTGAACAGACGGAGTCACACACAGATTATGTAGGCTCGGAAGCTAGCATGACTATGAAGACCTGAACCTGACCTGCAAGTTGATGTTTTATAAGTCAGTAACTGTATAACATGAATAATCATTTTGAATATTGGCTGTAAATACATAGTTCTGCTTTTTACCAGTTTTAGGGACTCTACTTAGGATTTTTAGTCTAAATGCGATTGTTTACAGGGAATGCGGTTTGTACGCAGTTATGCTTACTTTAATATAAACCTTTAGGCAGTTTCAAACTGAGATACGTTTTATTTTATAAAGAAAGTAGTGAATAACTGTGTTCATTGTTAATAAATCAACCGGGAATTGATCGCGTGAAAAACATTCATTAATTCATTTACCTCTCCCCGTTTCGACCAAGTTGCATTGGTCTTGGTCACGAGAAGACTGCAGACCAATGCAACTTGGTCGTAACGTTGAGGTAAATAAATTACTAAATGTTTTTCACGCGATCAAGCCGAAACTCAAAAACTGCATGTCCGATTTTGATGAAATTTAATTGCGACCACCTCGAAGGTACACTATCAAACGCAAAAAGAATTTTGGGAACTGGTCCAAAAATGGGGAAGAAATCGGTGGACACACATAAAAATAAACATACAATCGAACATTTAACCTCCTCCTTTTTTTAAGTCGGTTAAAAAGTAAAGCTAATTATCGCAAAATTCGTTACTCAACAGCTATTTAGCCGTCGCTTTGTTCGTGAAAAACAATTAATCTAAGTCTAAGCGCTTGGGTATAGGTAATATTGTAATTGTTACTAGCTCGGCTCAAGTATGAATTTTACTTGTAATTGGTATTATCTACTGGATGTGTATAAGAGGATGAGATCTTAAATGTTTATTATGACAGTTCAATTTGAGCTCAGAAGTTCAGGACAATTTTAGTTGACGTTAGTATTAAAAGAAAAGTCAAATCAGCCACTTCTCCTCTTTTGGAAAGCGGGATTAGGTAATTTTTTTGCAGATAATTAAGTAATCATCAGATTAGTAAGAAATTCTTAGACGAAAACATAAAAATACCTAATAAATCGTTTCCGAATGAGTTCAGGTCTTGCAACTATATTTCTTTACACTAATATTAGATCAATATTAGCGGAAAATACAAGACGAATATACCATTTTGGTATAGCTTTATGAAATCGTGACTTTTTTTCTGATGCCTGGCCTTCTATCCACTTAGCAGCGCGTTAGAATATGATCGTCATTTTATAATTCTGTTGCATTGATACTTGCGTCTGTACGCGTGGAGAGAATTGGTTGACCTCATCAATGGGCCTCAACAACTCAAGAGAATACAGCGAAAACTGTATCCGTACTTACCAGCTGGCGCTGAGTAAAAAAATATTTATCCAATGATATTAGAAGCAACAGTTTGTAAGCAGATTGATTAGTAAGAAGAAACTTTGAGTATCGTTTTGATGGTATAAAACAGTGGTGCCGTGCGGCAGTTTGACACGAACCTCGACGCCGATAGGACGTGCGCGCGGCTTCCATCGATTACCCGCTTTTCCGATTTTCCGGCGGCGCGGTGCTTTTCGTTCATTAATCTCTTTGATAATTACGAGTAATCGGTTAACGCATATGAAGCTCTATTCTGAATGGATCAAACGGTAAGCTTAAACAATACTTTACAGCTATAATCTGTTTCGTATTAAATCGTTTTATTTGTTTGTACAGATGAGGAACTCAAAAATTGAAACTTGTTTTGTACGTTGGAGGTTAGATGTTTTTTGTGGTTGAATCTCTTTAGTTTTTGTTTTGTTTTATGAGTTCACGGTCCTACAAAACCGATTTTTTTTCGAAAAGAGTGGGAAATTAACTGTTTCTTAGATATTTGTATTCATTTCACATAATTGTCTGATTGAATAAAAGTTTAATGTCTTTTTTTTACTAAAATAATATGCTGTTTTTACCGTTCCAGAACAACAAATAAGTGTTAATTAAATACAACATTTAGAACGCAGTTAAAAGTTAAGTAGGCTGTACAAGTTTTATTATATGTGCATAAAATAAATGGATTTCACGAGCTCCATAAAAAAACGAAACATTTTGAATCGATTAAAAATAACATTTTAACCCTATTTTGACAGTATACATATATTATTAATCTATGGTAAACATTAAATCTAAGTTTGATTCGGCTTCCCGCTGGACATATTGAGCTAAAGAACTTCTTGGAATTAATGTATAATGTATATTGATATTATTAATTCATGGGACATTTCCGTATTCTATTTTCACCTCAATAATTGATGTCATTATAATTTAAGGTACATTATCAGTCTTTAAAATATGAATAAATTTAAATATTTAAGTTTTTATAAAAATAGTAACTATTTAAACTGACTCCGACCTTACCTACTACCTCCCGATTATTCATGAAATTATAGCAATTGTTTGTAAAATTAAAGAGCATTAATCAATTGATTTCAATTGAATATTTATGAGACTATGTACATAGCATAGACGAATATACGTCTATGGTACATAGGTATCTTGTCTTTGTGGTGGTGTATAGGTTAATTTATTTACTGGATCTCGAACAAATGGTGTTTGGCGATCACCTTCTTTCTAATATAACGGTGTTTCGTCGTAGTTTTTTATAGTTTCTAATTCTTTTACCATTTCACTTAACTCGATTAAGACGAATTAATTATGAATCGACTCACTGGTCAAATGTATCCTTCGGAGCTTGGAACAAACGCGTATAGTTCCTTGAGCTTGTATCGCCATAATATACTAGCGGTCCGCCGCGACTTCGCACGGGTAAAAAAAATAAAAATTAAAAATTATAAGGATCCCTATTTTTTTGGAAATATAATATAGCCTTTGTCACCCGGGGATAGAGTAGCTCCTCAACAGTGAAATAATTTTTCAAATCAGTTAAGTAGTTACGGAGCCTATTCAATGCAAAACAACAAACAAACCATCAAGTCTTTCCTCTTTATAATATTAATATAGATAATGTAACATATACGTAATATTCGAATTCCACTTTCATAGCTCATACGATAGTCAATAGTTTTATTTATTAAGATGATTCCTGGCTAGCTACCATCCTCAAGTTTGAAAAACTATCACCAAACACATAATATGTTCAGGCACCAGTCCTTGAGAGCCAGTCAGCATACTAGGGCTAGCGTGATACAATCTTCAGTCACATCGTCACTGACCATTAAGTGAGATAGTGGTCAAACATATTCAGACACTAGCGTTTATCATCACTACGCGGGTACAAGTGCGGGGGCAGTTTTACCCGCGTGCTGATGAGAAACGGTAAGGATGGTGATGATGAAAACAAGTCTATGTGTTAATCCAGGGTACAACCTATCTCCATACCAAATTTTATCCAAATCGGTGTAGCCGTTTGAGCATGAAGAGGTAACAAACATACACGCATACACACAAACTTTCGCATTTATAATATTATTAGGATATTCTCAGACCTACCAAATATACACAAACAATATGATAAAAATCAGGCAAGCTGTTTCGTAGGAGTTAATTATAAACACTGTGACAAGAGACTTTTTATATTATTAGAAAAAGGTACAATTATACAACTCACGGAATACTATTGATTATTAATGCTATAGTAATCGTGACGTAACAAGCGTGCTTTCTAAGGAAACTTCTCATTTCACAGGAATATACATCAGGAGATACGAGAAGAGAACTTTCCTTGTATATTTTCTTAAGAAATAATTAATATCTAGTTTCAAACTAATACGTGTCTCGGGAAGATGTGATGGCGCCAAGGTGTCAACGCATGTAGCGTCCCACACTAAAAGCCGTCCTAACTTCTAGGGAATAAGTGTCGTACCGTTAGGTCTTTTACCATAGTTACGCATGAGACCAATCGTTTCAAGAATGGCTGCAAGATTGGCGTTGGTAGCCGTAGCTGATAGACCGCAAGATATCGTTAATTCTAGCGTGGCGAGAAACCCGCCCAGAACTTTCTAGAACAAGAGAGACCGTGGTGACGGAGTTGATCAACTGCAGAACCACATGGGCAGTGATGGGTTTCATAGCATTTTGCACCCAAGCGTAAGCTAGCAATCAAACGAAAAGCAGGGTCTAAAAGATTACCTGTACTAATAGAAAGAATTGTCTGTAACAAAAGAGATTCCATACAGAAACAGCAAGAATACGAGCACGATCTGCGATGCTAAAAGTATTTGAAGGGTTATTCCGTGCTAGTTCCCAAAGCGGAAGATCCCACTGCCTCTGCAATGCCAAAGCTTTAGGAATCTCAGAGTCTGTGCAAGCCATCTTCCAAGCATTTTTGGCTTCGTTCAAATAAGCTGAATCTAAATAGCTTTAAGATGGTGCAATTGTTTTTTCTACCAATTTGTGCGTACTATCAACGGAAGACAGGAATGCTGGTAGCGCAACGTGTATTCTTTACGATGTCGTCCAAACTCGAAAAAAGCTTACCAGTAGGTAAGCTTTTATCGAGCTTGGACGACATCGTACGACGACATGTGTTTCCACAGCTGACAACATCGCAAAAAGTATGTTAATTTAGGCACAAAAAGACAAAATCTAATAATCGTAAATGCGACAAACAATTCAATTATTATAGTAAATATTAAGCACCAATAAAAATATTTATTTATTTGAATCAGTGAACTCAAGAGACGAAATCAACACTTTTCGACTAGTTTATTGTTAGGTGCAATGGGATTGAATTTTTAATAACCAAATCTCTGTTCGTACACGTATCGCAAACAAAAAGGTCGCACTTTGTAAAATTTAGTTCCAAGCAATTTGACGAAATTCGTCTATTACGATTTGTAAGTCATTTAAAACTGTGTTTACCTTACCTTAAGTTCCGTCATCCAAATACCAAACGTTTAGTTTGGATTGAAGACGTTGAATTATTGGATGAATGGCAAGGATGAAAATCGCTGAACCTGCTGACATCCTACGGAAGATAAAGAAAATTATTTTTATAAACTAATTTAAATTATCTTCCGTAACATTGCCAAAGCAAACCATAAAGTTCTGGAATTTTATCTTTCACGTGAATCAAAAGGGTGCCTCTATCTACTGAGTTACAAGCATTTTTGACATCAACCTTCAACAACACCTCTCCACATTTTTTATCAAGGAAAGTGCGAAATGAATGTACAGCAGCGTCACAGCCGCACCGCGAATTAAAACTGAGCTGTATTGGTTGAAAAATATTGCTTAAAGAAATAAAATTCTTACAGCAGATTTTAGCTGCGAGGCGACGATATATGGTGCCTACTGCAATAGGTCTAATGCCACCCTCTTTTTTAATAACTGCGCATACATTTGCGCCATATAAAATTTCACTGATGTCACTGTTGACCCGACCCGACAACATCAGGTTTACTAAAGCCATCAGGTATCTCAAAAAAGTTTCACCTGCGTCACCCGAACTGTCACATAACATGTCTTTTAGATGATGAGATGCGAGGCTATCTAGGTGTCCGGCAGAACTACTCTGGAAAGACGTGACGGCTGCAGAAAAATCCTGGAAGGTCACTTCAACAGTGTCATCATTTGATTGAGGTGTATTAGGGAGATGGAGATGTGATGGTGCCGGCGGACGTTTAGATTAGACTGTATCACGTGTGGAAGGAGCTATTATGATAGCTCCTTCTACCGTCCTTCACTCGAAAATAAGACACGCGCGGCGCTTTTAATATCGTTGGTGATAATAAATAAATGGCCTAATAAAATGGCTAATGGCTTACGAGTATTTACAACAGGTCCAACTGGAGTACACACTACATTATGGTTGTCGGTAAGTGATTGCTTTAGCGATAAGACCGCCGATTGTATAATAATAATAAGCTTTTTAGTATAATATATAAATAGTATAAAATACACTTTTAATGTACATTTTATGACTTGCATTAAATATTACTATCTATCTACATTTGATAGGTGTCATTTACAAACTGATAAGAAGCGCAAAATCCAAAACCAGCGAACATTATAATATTCTTTACCAATAAAATCCCATCCTTGTATTGGGTAAGAGTACACCGATTTTATCGTATAAATAGTTCCAATATAGTGTCCTAATTCTATATGTTTAGGGGCTCAGATCTGACTCTTCTGTTACAAGCGTACCAATAACGTCACGTTGCTTTTTAATTAATCCTGAAGATCAACTCGGGGTCCGAGTTACAGATTCATCCATCTATCGAGCAAGCAGAATAATAATGAACAGTCACTTAATATTCCAATAGAGTCTGTTCCCCTTCACGACTGGGTTTGGTGCTCTATGATACCGAACTTTTGTAGACAAGCTACCAAATTATAGGGTGGCATCTTATATACATTATTTGTTTTTATAATGAAATGGCAACATTATTTCTGTATAAAATAATATTGATAAAGTCCAAAATTGGCTTAAAGCTTGAACTTGTTATGTCCATTCCAAGGTTGTTTGTATGATGCATTAGCGATATTACCGTAGAATTTTTTATTCCCTTTGATTCTCTTATATAAGAGAAAGTATTTGTCTTGTATTGTGACTTAACGAATGGAATGCAGGATTGCAGTGTAAGGATTTCCATCGGATAGATGGTGCCGTGTCAAGGGGCACTGCTTTTGGTAATAGAAGTTTGATCCAACAGTTCAACAAGAGCTTCTTGGTGTTGGTAATAGTTCTTTTCTTAATGCTGTACGTATGTAAATAATTGATTGTACTTATTAAGTGATATTGATGTACATTTGTCATTTGATATAAAGTATTTATTGTTAAATATATTGTTGTAATATCTTATAATAATATTTTTTGACTGTATATGGGTGTACGACATATATAACAAACATACAGTATTACAACCGAATGAAGAACCACCGCTTTCTCCGGAATTTAGTTGTGAACAGCCCAAATATTAATTAATATCTAATAAAATTTAAAAATGCAAACTAGCTCACTTTTGTAATTCTAGTTAACGGAAATAAAAATCAGCTAGCTCTTGAGATCATTTTTGATAAACACTTCATGGGACAACCTATATAAATTATTGCATTGTCATTGGTACTTGCGTGCTAAGTTTCAAAACTGAAGTTTTAAAAATGCTGAAAATCTTGTTCAAAGAAATCGTTACGTAAGTAGATACCCAGGCGTACCAGGCGACTACAGGCGAATCTAATTAAAGCGCGTGAAAATAAAAAAAATAAGCACGTTTTATGAAAACAAGGAATTTATCATTTATATCAATTATTTTATGTATTTCAAGTATCATGGACGTCAATATTCATTATTTATAAGTACCTACAGTCTTTTAGGAGGAAATTTGTAAAAAGTATTTACAGCATTATGTTAGAGAATTATTTTCCAAAATATCTTTTATTGCCAACAGCATGGGAGTCAAACTATTCTAAGGGCTTAACAGGTGCCGATGAAATTACGCTTGAGAATGTTTACAGACAAAGAGGGCGGAAGAAATCCTGACGCGAGTTTATTTAAAACATTTCCAATTATGTACTTTACCGGTAGGTAACATACGGGCTAAAAAAATTACTACTCATATTTTTAGACTCTTCCAATTTGTTCCTTCCTACTTACGGGATCACCAAAATCGGTTCACCCTGTCGAAAGTTCTGAGGTAAGACCTCCTCCATTTTTTTAAGTTGGTTAAAAATATGGTAGCTCGAAAATATTATTTTACTAATAAGTTAGCAAACGAAATCAAATTTTGTTCAATCAAATTTAAGTTTCATGAACTGTTCTCATTAGAGGTATTTTTATAAAGTTTATATGTGTAGCACTTAAAAAAAATAAGCTGAAAAAAATCAAAATTGTTTATTTAGCAATGGTCAAGCCTTAAGTTCACTATTTCAATCTGTTTTTTCTGTGACATTCCGTCAACTAAAGCTAGGGCTTCCAAATAATTCTTATAAATCCTCTCACTCGGCTTAGACTTATATAGCTAGCGATAGAAATAATCATCTTTTCGTAATAGTATTATGTTCGTAACATTATTTTATTGTATTTTTATAAATGATCATTTCTTGTATCCATATGGATATATGGATGTTATTTTTCCCTATATGACACAGAATTTTTAATATATGTTAACATTTTGGAAGGTAAACATACAACTACTATTAGGATGAATCCACGACTACAGAATACCGTGCTGTCGCTTTGCCACCTAAGCTATAGCAGCACTCCACTAGCCGTGATGATGAATGAATTCAATGCTAAAATATTTAAATTAATAATTAGAATAATAAAGAATAGATAAAGAATCTTTTTTAAGTTTGAACATAGTTGCCATTGCAATATAATTCCATTGAACTTCACTTGAAAATGAAAAGAATACTTACGAATCATGCTACTGAACTGAATACATAAGTGCGTGGTCAGATACAAACAAAGAAACAATAAATAGTTCTTTAATACATGCTTTTTGAAACTGAGCCAACTCTTAATAACATCACGTCCATTCTTAACCCCACAGAACAAGTAAGTTTGGGAGTACAGTTCAAATAGGTTCATTCATTCTTCCATAGAGCGTAATAGGTATTGTGACTTCATACAACTTCTCGCATGATATTGAATACATAAGTTCGTAACAAATGGAATAATTTTGAATACTCTTCGATTCTACATGAACACAACTCTCCAAATCCAACAGGTCAACAAACGTTTACAACAGTTCTAGTGTTGCCAACAAAAGTGACGTTGACAGTACGGAAATTGCCAAGACGCGGTTACAAAATCCCTAAGCAAGTAGACGATTTGGAACAACGTAGATTGCTGTATAATATTAAACTTGCTGTGTGCATACAAGACCTCATTCAAATTCAATACTAACTTTGAACTGCTTGCGGGATGCTATCGCCACTTGGCAAAGCGACAGAACGCCATCAATCTTGAGTCGAGAGTTGAAATCTTACCTATTAATTATAAATGATAAAAATTGTTGCTAAGCATTCCAATTAATGAAATACATGATTGCTAGATTAGATACTAAATTAAATGAAGAAACAATAAATGATTTTTAACTTTTTGTTATGCCTTTTTGAAACTGAGCCAACTTTAGTAACTTAACGTCGATCCTTAAACCCACAGATCATATAAGTTTTGGGAGTTATTTAGAGGCCAAATAGGTTCATTCCTTCTGTTCATATGTATATATGGCTTCATACATCTGTTCAATATAAAGCCTGATATTGAATACATGAGTACGTAACATTCAAAAGGGTTTTGAATTTTGAATACTGTGTGGTAGTAGCTGTGTGCTTGTAGCTGCATGATATTAAATTTGCAATACATATTACACCATATTCATTGTAATGCGAATTTTGGACAGCATTTTGAATTCGAGCGTTAAAACTTACTATTAGTAGATAACATTTTGTACAATAGCTTTCAAATATTTTTGTTTCTAGAAGCAGAGTTATTTGATTTTTGTTAATTCCTCCTATTTTTTTGTTAATCTTTTCAACTAAAGTAAAATAAATTTCCTTTGGTCCAAATCTTGGACCAAATCTTATCCTTTTTAGTTACAGCACTGGTGTTCTTTTCTTCTTTATTTATTGTAAACGGGTTTGAAAAATATATAAAAGCGACCAGGAGCTGGTCGCTCCCCAATTGGGCGGTATGCCAACGTTATAAGCAGAATAATACTACTCGTATAAAATAACGCTTTTCTAGATATCTTAGATGTGAGTACTCGTATAATCTCTAAATTTATATTTTATACCACTGCTAATATAATTGACCAGTTGCCTTTACATTTCCATGTCTTCGAAATGTAATATGCTTCTATATAAAGCACTTGAATTTGGAAGTGTCGTCAGTATTATAAAATAATATCCTGTTTTAATTACATATTCTAATTTAAATAAGCCATCAATGATCAACAACTGTGCTCAGTGGTCAAATGTCTTAACTTCACGTCGCGGAGTCAGGTGTATATAACTACTTTTTTTTCTTGTTTTGTTGTTCTTATTACCGAAGTTAATTTGACTCCGCGACGATTGTACACTGGTTAAATAAGTAAAGTAGACTGAATAACCAAGTTTCGTTCTATGTAAGCCAACTTACTTTGCGCTCCGTTTGCTCTGAAGGGATACCAATGTTTTTTCGTGACTATATTTCATCTACGAATGAACTTGTACATAGTGGTGTATAAAGTAAGTAAGAATATTAATAGAGTACTTTGATGTTTCATTTTATGTGCTGTATACGTTTGAATTGATGGTGAGTGACGATGAGGTCGAAGATGTTATCATGTTATTATATTATTATTATGTTATCTAGCCCTATGTAGATGCTTACTGGCTCTCAAGGACTGCTGCCTGTGTGTTCACACTACGTGTTTGGAGACAGTTTTTTACAACTTGAGGTGGCTAGTCAGTCGGGTACTCGAAAGTACCCTACCACCATGGTGGAAATTTGATAACAGTGATACTTTAACCGGAATCTAAAGTTGGTGGGGATCGAATCAGAGTGTCTACCAGTTTGACAGCCTACGCTCCCACCGCTGAGCTATCATCGCTTCAAGTATTATACATATTTGAAAGACGTCGGTTCTTGCTTCGGATGCGTTAATGCCGTAGCTAACCAACCAGAATATCTAAAATAATATGATTACTAAGTACAATAAATGGAATAACATGCCGCTGTTTAAATTTGAATATGTAGTAAATTAAACAATATCCGACGCGTCATCTTCATTGTTGCTGTTGAAAAACAAGTACACGCATATATTTTCATGATAAAGTTATTACTTATTCTGTTACCTTGCCTTTCAACGTCGTTAAGCGTGTAATGTGGGCTCCACAAATGAAACAATCTAAATAACAATGACGTGATTCGCGTCTGGAAGTTTCTACCGAATTTTATGACTTGCCTTTTTATGCATGGCCATCATAGCCCTTACATATTATGTGGATATGACCTTGCACACTCACGGTGGAAGCGTAAAAGTAATCAAGACCTAATAAGTATCAAGATTACGTATCGTAATCAATTCCTTTAACATATAAACTTGGGCCAAGTTGATATATACGTAGGTATTATAATCTTTTCATATACAAAATTTTCCCGGCACAGTGTTTAACTACTAACTCACCTAATCTCCTCCAAAACGGCTTGACCGAATTTTATGAATTTTTGTATATATTTGGTAGGAGTGAGAATAGGTCATAAAGTATTTTTCACTCCACCCTCAATTTTCCCTCGCAATTTTAATATTTTCTATTACCAAATATTCAAACAATTTCAAATGAATTGTGTCACTCTGACATTTTGATATACTAGTATCTAATAATATAGTAACTAATACTAGTATCGCCCCACGGTTTTACCCGCGTGGTGATTGAAGATGATGATGATGAAAAGTAGCCTATGTGTTTATCCAGGGTCTAAATTATCTCCGTACCAAATTTCATCGATATTGATGTAGCCGTTTGAGCGTAAAGAGGTCACAAACATACACACATACACACTTACACACAAACTCTCGCATTTATAATATTAGTAGGATTATAAAGAGGTTTCATTGTTTGTTTGCTTGCATTGAATAGGCTCCGAAACTAATGATTGAACCGATTTCAAAAATTGCTTAACTGTTGGGAAGCTACACTATCCCCAGATGGCATTAGGCTATGTTATATTTTTCTTTTAATTAGGGATCCTTATAACCTTGAAATTGTTCACTCGTGCGAAACCGGGGCGGACCGCTAGTCTCTAATATATAAAATTCTCGTGTCACAGTGTTTGTAACCGAACTCCTCCGAAATGGCTCGACCGATTTTTATGATTTTTTTTGTGTAAATTCAGTAGGTGTGTGAATAGGTCGTAAAGAATGTCACCCCACTACCCCCAACCTCTATTTATTTTCTATTTTCTATGAAAAAATATCCAAATAATTTAAAAGGTATAGTGACACATTGATGTTTCGATAATTTGTATGGCAGACCAACGTTTGCAGGACAATTACTAGTAATGTATATAATAAACTTGAGGTAAACTTGACAATACACCATCATTATCTATACTCTCTCTCAGCCATGGGGTGTACTGCTGGACATATGCTTCCCCCATATAGGAGGGATTTGCCAATACTCGCCATGCACGCTTGACAGGCAGGTTGGCAAGCGCAGTATAATTTTTAATCCTCAGAAGGCACTGATGCCCACCTTCTGGTACGTGGTCCCTTAGCCGACTCTTACAGCACCCGCGGGAAGAGATAGGGGAGTACTATTCTAGGCCGGTAACCAGGGCACCTATTATTATCTATACAAAGTTGCTTGAAGAGTTCTCAATAATTTGGCACAACTTTAATAAATTTGATCCCAATCCCATGGCCAGAGAAAATAAACAAAAGATAAAACGAGGGTTAATAGTTAGATCATCGCCGCATTTCATTGCAGCAGCGAATGTGCGTTCTTATGTTTGTTAATCGCAGATAAAAAAGAAAAATGAACTGTTGATGTGAATTCCTCCGAGAATAAACGCATTATGGGATGGGTTTACAAAACGACTAGTAGCCCATCAATCTTTTGACTTACTGCATTTTGTTTGAGTAAAATGAAGGTGAAAGCTAAAAATATCCAAAATTGATTTACTTTTTTGAAGTGATGGTAGCGGTGGGAGCGTTGGCTGTTATACTAACGGACGCTAATTCAATCCCCACGAATGGCTTGAGCTTCTGGTGAAGTTAATACTGTTATCAAATGATTGAAAAACAGTTGGGGGGGGGGGGGGGGGGAGGAATTCTCGAGTACGCCTGGCTAGCTACAAGTAGGTAAAACTGTCACCAAACATATAGTGTTCAGGCAGCAGTCCTTGAGAGCCAGTAAGCATTCTAGGTCTGGCGTGATAACATCCTCGACTACATCATCACTGACCATCAAGTGCGATAGTGGCAGATCTAGTGTTTGGCCACTATCGCACTTGATGATCTATACAAATAAACGTAAGGGCAATTAAAGGTAAGTTAATTTATCCAGCTAATAGAGGAAACTTGTATAAAACATTAGATGTCCAGATAGCGCGGGGAAGCAAAAGCAAATGAAATTTGAGACAATTTCCGATTAAAATGTAAGACTTATTCATTTGGAAATACGGCTTTCAGAATACTGGGTAAAGCGAGAGATGAATAAAGCTGATACAATTTTATTCGCTTCTAAATTAAAACTCGTATTATATCAGTTTTTTTACCTAGTCTGCTTTATTTCTTATGAAATTGAAATGGTTAACTGCACTTTGTGTCCTGTCTTTTGCATAAAAAAGCCAATGTTTCATAAAGTCATCATACACATGTTTTATATGGGTATAGTTGCCTTTATTCAAATAAATACAAGATACTAAAGTAACATTTGAGAAAGTCACTACTTGTTGCCAGCCTATAAATAGCTTAGATGTTCCAACCAGCTACCAATTGGCAGTACGCCCAGATAGACAGCAGCACTGCCTCGTTGAGTTGCAATACTATTCTTGAGCTAAATTTATACATGTTTTTAATAAGAAATACATTAAGCTTAATTGTTTTCCAGATAAGCGAGTGATTCCGTAAATGAAGGTTTCCCTAAATAGAGCCGTCACTCGGATATCGTAACCTCGCCCGAGGCAAGGCTTGGTTTCGTATACTGGGGAACTATTTAATTGACGCTGACCCGTTCTGGCACAAGCTCTTTAGTCCACTTGGATGACCACCGTTCCCATTAAGGCGGTGTAATATGTTCCCAATATAATCTTCTTATTACCCTTTCTTTATTCGGGAACGTAAAATTGGGTCATAAATATTATATTATCGTAATCGAAATTACTTCTTACGCGTTGTACTACTTACGCCATTAAATTCCTCGTAAACACTTATAGGTCATACTTTCTTGCAGTAATTACCTAAATTATTACTGTTTTAAAAGACTTAAGGTGGATAAGAAAACGAATAATTAATATTCTATAAGAATTAGTAACTTAAACTAGTATTTAGTTAAGCAGTGTCATGGAAACTATGCAATGGTAACGGTAAAATTAGATATCAATTCAAATGGAATTTTATTCTTACTGATTAATATTGAATGATAATTACACTATCAATATATAAGGTATTATTTACATTTTAATATTGCACTATTGCCAGCCCTTGGCTCCATTCGAGAATCTTTCGATCCTATGCTAACAAGGGACAGACGACCTGACTATATAAGATCACAGGAAAAACCTGGATACAGGGCCGCTTCCAACCTAGATCAATGTGGGAGGCTATGTCCAGCAGTGGACATCCTATGGCTGAGATGATGATGATGATTGCTGCATTTATACATACCAACTTTTTATAGCAAATATTTTGAAAGTTACTCATAAATGCTATAATAAAGCTGCATATCAGAGTATAGGTATGTCATATTGTGCTATCGATTTGTTCAAGTGACTATGTATAAAGAATAGGATTTTTCTTTATGTTGTAAGTAAATATAGGTAGAAAGTAATGACCAATTAGATATTTGCATAATTTTGGAGCTTTAAATGTAAATATTTTTATGAAATATACTGTGTAAACATATTAATGCAGGCGACTGTACATAGAGTTACAAATAAAACAATTATTGGAAAATACTTACCTACTCTAAAATCGTTTCAAATCTTTGATGTGATTACAAAGCTATTCTACCTGCTGTATTAATAAGGATCGACCAAATTTTAATTAAAATGGCAAGCGTGATTAAAATTGTTGACAAAAGGGCACTGATTGAAATATTTCTAAACTATGCTATTGAGGTGTTCGTATTTGAATTGTTTAAAAATGTTGCTCCCATTTTAATCTGATTTTTCTTAATGGTCTAAATATACGGCTTAAGATACCCTCATATATACCCTCATCTGTTATTTGATCATGAGAACGTTTAAATGTTAGATAATATGTAGATGGATAAATTACGCATGGATTGCCAAGCTAAGCCCCGTACATAAAATGGTAATTATCCCCATAATAATTATAAAAATCTTTCTGCGTCCTTGTCTCTCGCATAGAGCAGCGCGCGCAATGCTTCCCTGTCTCTCTCGCCTCTAATCTAAATATTATTTAAAATATAATCGGTGTCATAACTTTCATAAGTAAATAACAGATGAGGGTAAATATTTCTTATGCCGTATCTCGTACTATAATGTATGTTCATATTGACTAACCGCAATCCTTTCTTTCAGTTTAAGTAATACATCTATTTGCAAAGATTGATCCTTATAAACAAGGAGATCCATTGTTTCTATTGAACTATTATGTTATAAATAGGCTGTCTATTTTTGAAAAAAAAACCGGGCGATATTCATCAAAATTAAAAAACTAAATATGTTCATCGACATTCTTAAATTAACTAAAAATTTTAAAAAAACATAAACATGAATAATCAAACGCAATCCCGCTGAGGTAACCACAAAGTAAACATTATTTTGACATACCCATATATAATTTATTGAAAAGGTTTTAAATAGTACTACGTAAATTAAGTACATTTTAAAGTAGTAAAAACGTGGCTACTCCGAAAATGTCTCGAAGTCGATTGTTGAATTCAATGTCATTGCTTGTCAGGCAACGCAATAGCAAAATATATTTAGTAGGTATTAGGTATTTACCCTTATTGTGGCACATTTAGAACTTGTTGATAATTTCTACGTACTGTGCTGTGAAACACATTTTACCCAATGATGTTTTACTAAAGATGTCTTATATTCATACTGCGCCGTGCTCAGATTTTGTTCCTTTACGACATAAACATGCTTACTGCGACAGATAATACGGTACAAATAATATAGAAAAGGATAGCTATATGTTTAGACTTGCGCTTGAAATACGCGTCGCAATGAAAATTACTACAATTGACTTAATTTTGCCGCCTCAGTTTCCGCGCGCTTGTGCGACATCTACCTCATATAAACATATAATATCATTGCATTTTACCAGTATTCTGCTTGTCTTTTGTGCTGGCCAGCTCGTCTAGCGAGAAGTCTTAATGTTAACAGTACTTGTTAAAAACTTACTTAGTATTTCACAAAAGTATTTAATGCCTCTCTTCCCTAACATTTTGTAAAGGAAGATATCTACGTAAGTTTAAACAAGAAGTTCCTCAACCGAGTGATTTACGGGTATAAACTTTGTAACTGATTCGTAACGCTTCTCACGACTTTACAAAGGTATGAAAATTCAATAAGATCAACGAAACCAGATCATAAATTTGTGGAAAACGTGCCTTGAACGTTTTTACTGTTCTTAGTTATATATTGTTAGCAAAGACCGGAAGGAAAAAGTGAAATTATATATCTAAAAATACAAAAAACGGGTATATATATTATACATATATTATGTACTAGCTGCGGCCTGTTTTTTCACCCGCGTGCAGTAAGTTTTTCCCGCTAACTCAGTTATCCCACGGGAACCATACTTTTTCCAGGACAAACAGTAGCGTATGTCCTTCTCTAAGGTCCCTCTGTCTTTATACGAATTTTTATCTAAATTGATCAAGCCGTTCACGCGTGATGCCATGATCAAGGGAATCAGTGATATTTTTTTTATATACAGATAACATTTTCATTTTTTTTAAAATTATATTAATTCTAACATTATTTTAATTTTATCTTGTTTATCGAATATGTAGTAAATAATGATGCGACTTCCACTGTTCTAGCAATGCAGTTCCCGACAGGACCTCTATTAAACTGTACTTCATTGTCACCTTGGAAAATGAAGAAGTGACGATCGGAATTACCTTCAAGCAATTAATATTTTTGATTAAGCATCAAGTAAACCTATAACCTAACGTTTCCGTACAGTTGCTTTTGCATAATCGTGTCGTTCTTGAAAAAAAGAGCAAGCTTTTGAAGCGGTGATGGCTCCGCAGTGGGAGCGTCGGCTGTCAAACTGACGGGCTCTGGTTCGATCTCACCAACGGCTTGAGTTTCCGCTGAAGGTAACCCTGTTATGAAATTCCCAGTATGGTGGTAGGGTACTGTTGGTACCCGCCTGAGTGACCACATGGTCACTGACCATCATTATTACATATACATGTGCATGTCCAATGCCCATCCTCAGGTGAGTTTACGCTGCCAGATCGCGACTACTATGGCCATCATGGGAGCTAATCGTCAAACACTCGATCTATTCAGTATAAAAAAGAACAAAAAGCACTCCACATTTTTAATACGTATTTAGGCGACTTTACTGACGAGTCATAACGCGATGGTGTGGCCGAGCGCCATCGCGTTACTCGTTCTGACTCCATGGGATTTAGACCCACATCTTCAAGGAGCTACTTTTTAAATACTACCCTAAAACAAAAGTGTCAAACTATATAGCACTAAAGTATTATGGGAACTACGGTCTCTATTCATTCAGTCGCGAGTGAATAGGTACCTTCTAGGTTTGCGTGCTAAATCCTAGACAACGTCATCACTTAACATCAGGTGAGACAGTTGTCAATCGCACGCAACTTAAAATATGTAAAATAAAACAATAAAAAATAACAGATTTCACCCAGGATCCTTAGAATGGTTTATTTATAGCTGATATAACGCGAGATACACAAGAATCCTTTAAAACCCTTCCCACGCGAGGAATATTTTCAAAAGTATGTGAAACAAAGTTCATATAATATGTATTATATTGAATATTTTCGATTCGCTTTGTTCATATAATGGAAATGATTCTCTTGTTCAACTAAACTAAACTAAAATTTTGGAAATGATCAAACGTGTCAAATCACCACCCACTCACGATTGTTCAACCATTGAATAAAACTCGTCCAATAGTAGATATAGCGTTGTGTAGATTTATACGAATTTGAGTTTCAACTTAATACAATACGACCTATTTCATTGTGAAGAATTTTAATGAATTTTAGATAGTTCGAGTGATTAACAGAATTAAAGCTAATATGTTATTAATATGTAAAAATATAGTGTAACATAAAAATAAACTATAAAAACTGACTCACTATCCTTGGAATATTTTGAAATTATTGTTGTTGTTTGTTGTGCAATTTTAATAAAATGTAATAAAATAAGGAAGAAAGAGTAATCTGAAAGTACAATCGTATTTATCAATTTTTTTTTTTGAAGCATTAGCACTATGTGAGTCCATGAGAGAGTTCGCCCGGGGAAGTACTGCCACCATGTATATATATATATATATATACCGCCAGGCAGTAGTGTTCGCATTACTGTGTTCAAACATACACAAAATAACATAGGTACAACCAAATTGAAAAACGCTTCCATACTTCCCATTTCTAAAAGACTTCCATGTTGGAAATGGATCAAAATGTCAAGCAAAGATTTTACATCATTGCTTTACATTTCTCAAAGGGTTGGGAGAGACATTACACCCCCTATGTGTTTGGTTCTATTGCATAAGGTACCGCAATACATGGTACGCGGTACCGCGTACCCCACCCCGCGGCACCCCATAGGGGTACCGCAATTCAATCTAGGGTGTTAGTGAGCGACAAAATTATACGTCGACTGAGTTACATGCCACACTCCATTTGACTTGTGGCAAGTATGTTTCTGCGTACGACCTTATTATCTTAAAGTAATAAGGTGGAGAATATAAGCATTCGCAGTTTAGCGTTACGCAGGCTTTAACTATTCAATTATTTCGCACGTATTAACTAAATCTCTACGTAGGTAATACGGTAGTGAAGTGGTTCGATCCCCACAAACGGCTTGAGTATCCGGTGAAAAAAACACCGTTCCAGCATCGTTGTAGGGTATTTTTGAGTACCCGCCTGCCCAGCTACTACCTTCAAGTTTGAAAAACTTTCACTAAACACGTAGTATATTTAAGCAGAGTCCTTGAGAGCCAGTAAACATTTTAGGTTTAGCGTGATAACATCTTCGACCACATTATCACTCCGTCAAGTAAGATAGTGATCAAAACGCTACAGATGTGGCGAATGAAGTAACTCATTTGCCTTATATCCAGTTACATAATAAAATACTATCACTATTTTTATCTAATAATAATAGGTAGCTAATGTTTTACTCATGGGAATAGAAAAAGAAAATGGCTGGTGCAGACGCGAATGCGAAGGAGAATTTGTGAATTATAATCCTCTTAATCTGAGAGCATATTTTTCCGCTATTCTACTGAGATGAGCAAGTTTAATCTATTTAGCTGGTATACGAAATTATCTTCGCTAGAAATAAATATTGCGTTGTGAACCGCGGAAGTACTAGAAAGAGTGAATAATGGTTTTCGGCGGTTGTTTGTCCCATAATTCTTTTTTTATTAACACATTACGTTTTTGTTTATTAGTAATAAAAATGTTTTATTATTAATTGCATGATTCATTAGTGATTTCATTTGACAATTTATTTGCTATTATAATGTTGTAATATATTTTTGTTACATGTTGGCACTTCATAGTTTATTGATTTTTAAAATCACCACAATGCCCTTGTCTGATGTATGGTTAAAAAAATATTATTACAAGAATACAACTAAAAAAAATATTTTACTCTTGTACTTTTTTCTTGTGGATGAATTAGAAATTAATGCTGCTTGTGCTTAGCCGTCCATTCACTAAGAAAGTGCTAAAGTATCAATAAATATGTTTTTTTTTTCAAACAACGATTACTATTTATTTATTGCACTTTCTATCAATCATAAATTCTATTATCTATTTAATAATAATTGTACCCGTGGCCTCCAATTGTACCCGGACTTATTTATATATACGACTACACGACTCTGTAAAAGTGTAATTTTATAAACAAACATGGCGCGCCGCATCGCTAAAACCGCGTGGTTTATGATTTTCCTGTTACCGTACATTAAGCAGCCTATATGCTATTGCAAAATATAACATTTCTGTACGAAACTTCATTCCTTATAATATTATAACTCGCGCTCATTATTACTGTATACTATTAATAAGGCTACTCTTCTCCAACATTTAAAACGTCCGAAAATCAATTTAACCGTCGGTCAAACAGTTTTTACCGTACAGTTAATCGACGGTTAATTAATAATCGGACGTTTAAATTTTGGTGCACTCCATCCTAATACGGGTATAAGATGACATTTACGCGGAGTCGATATCACGACCGACAAATGTTCGGCTTCTTCCGGAAGCATTTATCAGGATCTCGTGTGCAGTCTGTTCAATATAGTCCCGTCTCTAACTGAAAGTCTTACATTGCTGTAACGTCCCGTTTCGCGCTGAAAGTTTTACATTGCTGTAATGTCCGTCTCGCACTGAAAGTCTTATATTACTGAATTTTATATTAATAAGAAATATAAACACATTTATTTTTCTTTTATTAGTCCGTATTTAATACCTTGCTTATTGGCATATGTATATATAAAAACATGTCTTCGGAGGTGACACGTAAACTTTAAATATGTTTGAAATTATTTGTAAATAAATTTCGTTATACTCATACATAGTAGTCGGTAAATAAAATAATTTTAACTTATTTGCGTTTTCTAGACTGTATAGTAATTTTACATATTAACTTTCTGTTTTGAGTTTCATATTTTCACAGAAGACATTCTATGGCAATTATGTATATGAGTACAAACGTGTAAACTTGAGTAATATTGCAGACGCTGTTCCTCGGTGTACTTCAGAATGGTAAATGATCTGGTACGCGGTGACATGCCGCAACGCAGGCTGTTTAAATTCTTTTTCACAAAACGAGAGAATGTTATTGTATAGCTTTATAATACAAAAGTTTAAGTATACTCTTTGTATATATAAACTAGTATTTCCAGTGTATTGAAGACAAATGTAGTTACAAGAAACCAATTTATGATAGTTATGTGCTTAGAGATCAAAATCGAAGTTCGAGTAACTTTCGTGATAATGACAGCGGTAACACCAAACGCAACAATCGTGAAATAAAGAGGGTAGACAGATTAATCTATTCCTAAACAACAACCACCCGCAAAAACTTTAGTTTGCATGACGGATGCAGCTATGCCGAAATATCGAGAAAAAAAAAACCTTGTAAATATTCCGATAGTAATATTATTTCTGAATTTTTGAGAATTTGGCTTAGTTTAATTGATTAACAGAATTAAGCCATTATTACCCTTGTAACCAAGACTTTAGAAGATATAATTATTTATCTACGTAAACCTGCACATACAGATAATGCTGGCTATTATCACTGTAGTGTCATTTCCGTTTAATAAAGATTTGTCAACGCATGAAGGGTGCTTCAGATTATCAATTCGAATCAGCTCCACTTACCGCTCACAATATCCCTAAATTAAGGTTGGTGATGTTGACATTGGACCGATCGATTGCTTTATATTGCCAACGTCAAACCACATCACGTTATATTAATTCGTAGATTTTTGATTTCATTACTTTGTTAAATTATTATATTGTTGTAACTCAATGATGTTTTACTAAAGATGATGTATATTTATACTGCGCGGTGCTCAGATTTTGTTCCTTTACGACATAAACATGCTTACTGCGACAAATAATACGGTACAAATAATATAGAAAAGGATAGCTATATGCTTAGACTTGTGCTTGAAATACGCGTCATAATGAAAATTACTACAATTGATTTAATTTTGCCGCTTCAGTTTCCGCGCGCTTGTGCGACATGTACCTCATAATAAACATAAAATATCATTGGTTGTAACTACTAAACAGTGCTGAGGGGACCACGTTACCATAGATACTTATGTTCCGTCTTCAGACCTATCTTGTTACATTAGTGCATATTTTCGATGTATATCTACTATATACATAGTGTGATAATATAGAGATCCTCGCGTATATCTACTATATACGCGAGGACATTAGTGCATATTTTCGATGTATATCTACTATATACATAGTGTGATAATATAGAGATCCTCGCGTATATCTACTATATACGCGAGGATCTCTATATTATCACACTCATAGCGCGCAACAGGATTGCTTTTGTCGTGGGAGGCGTAGACACACACAATGACAACAATTCGCAACAAATAGGGCTGTCCTAAACAATACTTTATTAAAACCGGTCCTGTTGTCTACAATATAAAACGGTTTACGGAACTTTACGGCTTACCCGCTACCTCAATTATCCCACTGGAACTATACTTTTTCCGGGATAAAAGTAGTCTATGTACCCTGTTAATCCAGGGTTTAAACTATCTCCATACCAAATTTCATCGAAATCGGTGCAGCCGTTTGAGCGTGAAGCGGTAACAAAAATACACACTTACATACATACACACAAACTTTCGCATTTATAATATTAGTAGGATGACTTTTAAAATTTGATTAGTCGAATTATTCACAAAGCCAGGTGACCTAAGGTTATTTCCAGCTTTTTAACGACGCTACGTGTTACTTTGTCTTTATACCCCTATAAAACAAACAAACCTGCCAAAAGTGAAACTTTTGCTCTAAAGCTAACAAAACAATTTTCAGAAAATCATTATAATATTATTATGAATATGCGATCGACGCGAGTGTGTATCGCTCGAATAGTTTTTGTTTTATGTAAATAGTGGTAACTGAAATTAAGTTACTTCGAAATTAATCTGCCAAATCTAAATACACGTTTAAATTTGGTGGATTAATTTCAACGAGGTAGTGCTGTAAGCGTGTTATACAAAATAAGTGTAGCTACGAGATAATGTTTACGCTTGGTAGAGAAAATCCAAAACACGGCAACACTAAGTAACGAATTGATTAACACAACAATGTGTTCCAAATTACGCGAAGTAGAAGTCGGCATTTGATGAAGTAGATGCTTTTGCTAAGTAGGCACACACACATATATAGTATGTATCTAGTTTGTAGGACATTACAGTTAATTAATTTCCTCTGGGACAGTCATAGTAAGCATGACATGAACAAAATTTGATCCTTTTAATTTCATCCATTTTGGGTGTGCTATATTCCGCCTCATTATGACCGATGGTCCAGTTCGATAGGGGTCATACGATCATTACCTATATACTGCAAACATCTCTCATAATCATAACTTACCAATTAGTGCTAAAAGTTATTAAATTAAAACATTATTCCATTTACGGGGGTAATTACTATACCACTTTTAATTATGGTTTTATTATACAAGCGACATTTCTTTTGCTTTATTGCCATGTTTGAAGCCTAAAATTGGCAAATCATAGCATTTATATTTTACATTTGAATTTGGGTGCGAAAATGAGCCGATGCAGAAGTTTGGTTCTTGAAATCACTAAATATATTTGTCTAAATACTAAAAAAAATATTATATCATATTACTATAATTTTGCTCCCAAGCTAGTCGGTGAAATATCGAATTGAAATTAGTTACATTATCAAGGAATATTCAAATGGATAATTCAAAACTAGGCTCTCCCGTACTAGACAAGCTTTCTTCGCTTCTGAAGAAGGTGTAATGTGTTGCGACATTGTGTGTGAGCGGTCAAATCAAATCAAATCAAATGTCTATTTGCAAGAATACACCGAATTACATAGAAAGGTCTTAAAAACATTTGGTTAGGTTATATAATTTCAAATGAATCTCTACGTCTTAAATTATTTATAATTATTACAAAACCTAACGTTCAGTTGATGTGATCATGTAGGCTAAGTATAAATCAGTTCCTTTAGGTTTTTGTTTTTATTGTATTTGAAATTTATTATAACACACACATGTCACACATCAAACACACACACACACATGGATTGTTTTTATTGTAATTGAAATTTATTATTCCACACACATGTCACACATCAAACACACACACACACACATGGATTTTAATCTAAATAGAGCTATCAATAAGTAGCTCTCTTTATCCCAAGAGAAAATCGAAGTACAAGATATAATAAGAAAAAGTCGGAGCAAAGCGGTCTCTCGTTCATGTCTCAAGAGTGCGTAAGACTTCTCTCTGAGAAATAAGATCTGAAATGCCGACAATTTTATCAAGCAAAATACCGTAAATAAAACGACCAGTACGTTATAATTATATTATACGGTACTGGTCGTTACCTACTCTCCCGAACTGCATTCTGAAATTAACCTTATCTGTGCAGATGTATGCAATCGATTTATTTGCATCGTCATTACCAATTTTTGGTTCAGACGCGAAAGTACTGTAGCTATCAGTTGTCATAGATTTTTCAATTGCAGGAAGAAAACCGGCTGCAGTCACATTCAAAACGTCTTCGGCCTTTATCATATTACGAAAATAATGTGTGTATACGGTTTTCTTCTTATAATGTATTTATGTGAGCAAAAAATGGTTTTGTAAGTCTAGCATGTTATGACATTTGCGAGAAAAAAAACCTATGTTTATAATTTTGCATTTTTTAATTTTAACTTTGTTGGAATAATTCTGTTTCCGCAGTAGTGTGTAGGTAATGTGTAGGTATTACGCATGATTGTATTATAGCTCGTGTTATGGCCCTAAAAGCGATGTAATACATCTCACTTTACAAGCAACTGTCTTTTTTATTAATCACAATTAGAACGTCACACTTGTTGCGATTAAAAACGCACTAATAGTGATGAAAATATAAGTCTCAGATATATTTTATCTGAAGTAATAGTTTATTGCTGGTTAAAAAGTGGTCTTCTTAACGATTATACAAGAAACTGGCCCATAAAGAGGTTTCTAATTCGAAGCATTATGATTTAAAACTTTTTAAGCTATTGCATAGCTTATATCGCGGGCCTTGAGCGTGGAAACCATATCCAGAAATTCCGTAACGAAAATAATCTAACACCCCCTACTCCGACCGGCACAGTGGTCATACTTTTTAGTTTTGCTATCTATCGATGAATAGCAGAACTTTTAACGACTTCTTTGAAATAAATATCACACTTATCTGTTTAGTTCAGCAACTCGCCTCTAGGTGGCATTGGTTGTATCGGCGTTATTGCATAAGTTATTAATATATTAATGACATAAGTTGATAAAAAATGCTATGCAATAGCTTTACCGCGGCAGTCCCCGAGTGCCACACGTCTTTTTTTGCTGATGTTACTTTTACGCTAGATTGACTTCTAATTAGGTTTCATTGAGATAATTACTAATCGGAGCTATCCAGGACGGGTCCCTGCGGCATCGTGGCCCTCAAGCACTAACCCGTTGTCACTATCAGAATCTTAAATTTAAGTTCCGGACTTAACTGGATCCGGTGGAAAGGAAAAACAACTCGCGCTTCCGGTGCGCCGGAAGGTCGCGCGCGTTGCTCCCCTCAAAATTTACATTATAAAATATACGCGAGTTACAGGTACTTTTCAGATTATTTTGTTGAAAGTCCTACATGTCTAATAAACTTTAAAAAGTACTGCTTATGGGAACGTAAAGTGGACTAATTTTGGTGGCACAAAATTCGATTTCGTTTGTTTATGTATCTATTAAAAAATATGTTAAAGCGACCATATATTTATCCTATTTCATAAATACTCGCGGTGACGACAAATGCGCGTGTCTTACACCAGAAGATAAGAAATTAAAAAGTCTAAAAATGTAATTAATATGTTTTAATGTGATTAATTTATATTTTTGAGCCCGTAGAACATATTTGTAATATTTTAAATCAACACGTATCTGGATTTGTCCCTCCCCTTCTGCCTGTGAACACCCTCACTGTAATGTCTTCGGCAGCTGTAAAGCCCTTAAGATGAAATATGAGTTTAAGATCAAATAAATATAAATTAGTATATTATATAATTAATCTACGTATTATACTTTTTTGCGCAAAATAAACGATTTCACCATCATCATTATAATTTTTATTTTTCAATGTTTCTCTCTAACGAGCATAAAATATATAATAAAAAAGAAATTTATATTTTAAAATTAATTAATATTCATTTGAAATTGTCATTACAGTTGAGTTGAAGTTGCAGAATAAACGTACATTATATCGAATTGGCTCATCCTGTAATAATCCATAGCCGTCCTTAACAGTAATATGTTACATTTTAAATATGTATATATTTCAGAAGAACGACAGAAGAAATACTGAAACATCTGACAAATGAATGATATTTCATCTCTATTATTTCTATCACATGGTCACAGAAGGTCTAAGCATTAGCCAGCCAGTTTATTAAATGTTGTAAAAAACGCTATGGCTGAATATAATTCAGGCCGATGCTAGTTGAACGCCGCCGTTTAGTAAAGAGGCTAGGCTGCTAAGCTAGTTGGCTGCGACATATATATTTTATACATAAGTAGCCGAGATAAAGATCGGTCATCAGGTTACAATAGTACAGGCTCTGCCTAGTTTGGGACCTGAAGACCTTGTGTGAATGTTGATAAATAAAATAAATAAATAAAAAATATAACATAAATAAAACATAGATGTGTTTTGTCATAAGAGTATAGAAATGAAGTTTAAACTATTCACTTTATAACACTTCAAAAAATACTTCGCAAAAAGGCATATTAATATTGGCAATTAAGGCATTGTAATTAATATTATGAAGGTAGTACGGACCTACTTACATGCTTCTGTATAATGATATCAATTCAGATTTTTCCTTACCAAAACTTGAGGTCCTTTGCGCTTTGAATTTTACTGGATCATAAAATGAGCTCTTCGACAATTTGTTCTCGGGGCTCCCTTTTCTTCGTGAAAATACATTGAATAAGACGAATGTTCATTGGAATAGAAAGAGCGGCTGGCCATTGATTTTGGTTATACGAACTAATTGCTTATTAGAAAGGCAAACGTTATAATGATTTAAACATTTATTGACTTGATATTTAATATTTGGCAGCTATCATATATAATTTTCTATTTTTGTTAAGATTGCCTTTTAACCTCTGTTTCACCTGATGTTAAGTGACGAAGGCGTCTATAGTCACGCAAGTTCAGAAGGTAACTATTCACTTGTGATTTGAAAACTTCGGAAATATAGGTCCGGGTAGTGAGTGCCACTCCCCGCCAGTACGCATGATAAAGGTGGAAGCAAAACGCTTCGTATGTAATTGTTTTATAATATGTACCTACCATGTAGCGGTGGCGCATTGCCGTGCGTCTTGTTGACCTCTGATACAATGCAGATAGTGTAATTAGATTGTATAATTCCAGTACACATTCGCCAAAATGTAACCGATAGAAAACCGACAGGCAAACAACTCTCCGCCGGTGTTCGGGCTCTGAAGCCCACGTTCATAGAGTCGCTGCCAATTAAGTTAAGTGCTCGGAGTAATTCGGTCCGAAAATTAGTGGTATAAAAATAATGAACAGAAAATTAAAGGAAAGTATTACCTATTAAGTTTATAGATCTGCATTAGCTTGTCACCTGAGAGACAGCTGCTTGGCTTCCATAGCTTAAATAATAAGATCACATACAAATAGTGATAATTGATAGATGAAGGACAAATCTATTTTAGGTTTTTGAGTATCTTTAGCATATTATGTTAAAAAATAATTAAATAATTGAAATTGTTCTTGTCGATTCCCTCCTCTTTCAGATAATTGATCTCTTTTTGAATGGAAAATGAACTACTACTTTGATGGGTTAAAGTGTAAGATTAACATTTATTTGCAGACCCTGGTTGTCGTAATAAGTAATGTTTTATGTACTTTTAATAAGTATATACGTAAAAACAAGTGCATGTGATTCATTTCTATTATCGCAAATAAGTACCTAATTCGTCCAACAACCATTATCTCAATTACTGGGCATCTATTTAAAAAATCTTTTCTTATTATTATAATGACTTCTTACTATATAAGTCTTGCATAAAAAGGAATCTTATTAGAGATGGAAAGGATTAAATGATTCTTAACGTCGGTTTCCCTCCGACCTTTTGTTGAGGCGCTTAGTTCTCTATGATGCATCTGCTCTCCCTCTTCGATGGCCCCCACCGAGGAATCCTTTAAATAAAGAAATTACTCTCTTTTTTATATAGTCTCCTAGCATTGAAAAACAATCCCATAATTATCTTTTTAACAGTTCGGTGTTTATAAATCGTAATTGCGAAAAAATACAAAAAAATAATTAGATCTTATTTTGGGGTCTTATACCAATTGGGGTTATAATTACATTGTGCTGAAATTACTTTACTTGTTTTTACAAATTAAAAACTATACCTATATGCTATTATAGCGCGACTTAATTAAGTTTAAATAAATAGCAAATACGCCCATAATGCCTTGCTCGAGGTATGAAAACAGAACTGCTTCAGATTTACATTTTAACTTATGTCAAACGTATTTGATACAATTTGGTCATTGTTATATACACTACGATTGTCTCGCTACCTCAATGATCCCACGGGCCTTTGCTGGGATAAAAAGCCTATGATATTGCTTATATTCCAGATTATAAGCAATATTTATCCCAAATTTGATGTAAATCGGCAAGCCGTTTTAGCGTGAAGAGGTAACAAACATACAAAGTGTACAAACCACTGACAAAAATTTGCCTTTACACAGCCTACGATGCAAGCATCGCCCATCACGCGCAGTAGATAACCAATTATATAATCATATCATCATTATATATCATTATATATCAATAATAAATCGCGTCTTCAGTTCACGAAAGGAAACCATACCATCCGCGTGTGCTCATCTGTCATAGCATTAACTAACCTAACCATTATAGTCTTCGTTTGAGAATGTATATTATACTATATAATTTACTATGTGTTGTGCGGACGGCACCGTACAAAACATTTATAATAATTTTATTAGTGTGTTAGTATATACAGACGATAAAAAAGAATTTAGGAATATTCAAAAGTTGAATTTGCATGAAGTTCTAGGATTATCTCAATTACCGCAAGCTACAAGCCTGACTGTTTAAACTGCCGTGAAAGTACATTCTTATGTAATACAGCCGAGCACACGCATCGTTGCTTCGCCGAAAATTTCTTGTTAAAGTAAACTACGAGGATTCACTTTATACTTCAAAAAATACTTGGCAAAAAGTTATATTAATGTTATCTACATTATAATCATCATAATATGAAGGTGGTACGGTACGGACTTATTTCTCTCACTTTGACGCCAGCGTAAAAACTCAACAAAAATCAGCTCAAAGCGTTTGCTGGAATACTGGCCTTATTCTCAGATAGAAAGGTTGCCTAAAATCCACCACGTTAGCCAGCGCGGGTTGGAGGATTGGGTAGTGGACACTCAGAGTTTTCAAGTCGCTCATGGGCCTCCGAAAAGATTTTGTCTTAAGACAACAGCGGAATGAGGTCCTAACCACAAGACAAACAAAATTAATAAGACAAAACATTTGCGTCAATCATACAGAAGAGAAACAAACAATTTAATAGTATGTAATTAAGAGTACGGTATTTCTTCTTTTTATTTCTTTACTTTCTTCCTATTTCATAATAAATGGTCCTCGTACATACTAGTGCAAATAGTTGAAGTTAGACCGCCGAAGACGTCGATGGTTATGATTTTGTTATTAAAACTGACGTGCTTTTGACACATTACGAATGCATAAAACACGGGAATTACTCACGTAATAAGTCAGAGGGTTCCGACTATAGTTTCAACCACATACGGTGGTCTTTTTCAAGGAGAATACGGGGCGCTCGCGGACGCGGTCACTTTCCGTGAAACTATTTTCATTTTGAAGGTGATGGTGATGATGATGATGATGACGAAAACTTTTATTCAGCCTTTCTCAATCGCAAGAATATTCGCATATCATGCAAGATGTTTAGTAAGATGAATAATAATATATTTTCCCAAAAACGTTATTTTCTTGCTCACGTCAGTATTAACTTTAATATTCTCAGAAACTGTCACCGTTAGGTACATTAAGCGTTAAAGGCTTTTAGGGCAGGCCTTAATGCGACGTTACTGCGCGGGTTTACTTCTAAGTTCTTTGAATAAAATGTATTCATAGATGTCTAAAATGAAAGCGGCTTTCAAAGAGAGCTGCTTGTTAAAATTAAGTCAATTTATTATATACTAGCGGCCCGTCCCGGCTTCACACTTTTAAATGTTTGAAGTGTTAGAAGGATCCCTATTTTATTTCTAGTAATACCTAAATATAGGTTATGCTACTCAGGGATAATGTAGCATTCTAACTGTGGATGGGAGAATTTTCTTATAGGTCCAGTAATTTTGGAATTACTTATGGAATTTATTCGTTACAAACATACAAATCTCTTTATAATATTAGTGTAGATGTAGAAGTGTTGATAAAACTTTCTTTGATCTATACACAGAACATTTTCTACAATATACTTGATTTAAATTGAAAGCTGTGGATAAAGGTCAAATCATTATAATATAATTATTTTGAGATCTTTGTATCTCATATTTATTTATAACTTAATGATTCATAATAAAAATTAATTGTTTATGTGTTAAAAATAATTGCTTAAGTAAGTAATTAACGGTCGCTTTGATGGTTGCCGTAGCTCAGTGTAGTCACTACTGTCTAGTCACTACAGTCTACTCACAAACTGAACACACACACAGCCTGCTTCTGTCTTACTGTTTGCAGTCCGTAAGTACCAGTAGATTTCGATTTCTTAATTGAAGATTTTACTCGGATAAAGTTGCCTTTGGGAAATAAATCACAAGGAAATTATGTAGTTATTAGTAACTTATTTGTTCAACAATAATACTTAAATCGCTTTAAAAATGAGGTGATAGGGTAGAAGAGTGAAAAATACTTAACGATCTCTTCTCAGACACACCAATACGTACACAAAAAAATCAGGCAAGTCGTTCAGACGAGTTCAATAAAAAATTCCGTGACACGAGATATTACTATATAAGACTAATTTTTGAAACAGAAATAATACTTTACTTTTAATTATATGGGTCGTTTGGTTTTCTTTGAATTATTACTATTCCAGCGATTGAAACTAAATATCCGTAAGCTTTAGTCGGTCCATTGAAGGTTAACTTCATTATTACATCCCCTATTAGGTAACTTATCCATCCTGTTAGGAAACAGGAGGTACTACGCTGAGTGAACTTGTTCCGCTTTAATAAATAATGATCGGGATTTTTCTGGTATTTACTGATCAGAGAGTAAACTTTCTGTAACTTGCACAACGAAACAATTAATTCAACAAACTCAAACCATTATGAATGTAACACTGGAATTACTCACGTAGTAACTCAAAGGGTTACGACTAAACTTTCGACCACATTCGGTGGCCTTTTTCATAAGGAGGGTACAAGGCGCCCTGAGTAATTGCGTGAGTAATTCCCGTGTTTTATATATTCAATTTCATAGTGACTACTGAATGATTAATGACGTATTTTTCACAGACTCCTTTCATATAAAAAGTACTCAAGTCTGAGGTTAGATATTTTTTTTTAAATTCAATGCCTACAATGTCTCTAACTGTAATATTTGATTATCCTACTACCTAATATTATAAATGCGAAAGTTTGTGTGTATGTGTGTATGAGTGTATGTGTGAATCTGTGTGTATATGTGTATGTGTGTATGTTTGTTACATTCTAGGTCTAGTGTAATAACATCTTCGACCACATCTTCAGTGACCATCAAGTGAGATAGTGGTCAAACTCTATACAGAATAAAAAAAAAAAAAAAAAATCTTCACGCTCAAACGGCTACACCGATTTCGATGAAATTTGGTTAAACCCTGGATTAACACATAGGCTACTTTTATCTCGGAAAAAATATAGTTCCTGTGGAATAATTGAGGTAGTGGGAAAACCATAATCAACGCGGGTAAAACCGCGGGGCGTAGACCGCGTCGTCACTTAATATCAGGTGAAACAGCGGTCAAACGTAACCCTTTAAAAAAACTGCGTTACGACCGCTTCTTCTGCTACGAGCGCTTCATCTGCTACGAGCGCTTCTTCTGCTACGAGCGCTTCTTCTGCTACGAACGCTTGTTCCGCTACGAACGCTTCGTTTAATAAAGAGCCCTTCTGCGCACAGCCTCAGTTACTTCCAATTGCTAATCGAAGCTGCCTTCTGTTCATATATTCAGAAAATTATCCTATCCGAAGTATTAATTACTAGTAGCGCCCCGCGGTTTCACCCGCGTGGATTACGGTTTTCTTACTACCTCAATTATCCCATGGGAACTATACTTTTTCCAAGATAAAAGTAGCCTGTGTTTTAATCCAGGGCTTAAACTATCTCCATACCAAATTTTATCGAAATCGGTGTAGCCGTTTCAGCGTGAAGAAGTAAGAAACATACACACATAAACACATACACACTACACACAATATGCACACATACACACTACACACAAACTTTCGCATTTATAATATTAGTAGGATTTACTGACATTACGTTTGTTTATTTGTATGTATGAACAGTTTTTTAAATACATTATCACCTGAGGGTACGCTTCGGCTGAATAACATAGATCCCTTGAGGACACCCCAATTTTCCTATTACAGCCTCCATCGCATCAACAAGCACAAAATTGTGTGGACAAAATTAGCCTCTTGAGAGTTACAATATCAAATCAAATCATTTATTTGCTATAATATCGGTCGGCGAGCAGACGTGCTAATGTTTTCTACCTAAACTTACTCTTACTTGTATTATAATTTATAATATAACATTTTTTGTTTACAATTTGGGTTTATCACAAAATATATTAAATTCTTTATTACTATAAAAGCAAATGCTAAGAATTCCAGTGAGACAAGGATATTTTAAATTTATTACCGTCTAATATTTTAATATCATTAGGTACACAGTTATACATTTTTTTATTAATAGGCTGATGCCTTGAATTAAATATAATACTAACAACTAATTACAATACTAGAGCTACTACAAAAACATTTGAGCAATCAACTAGCTATTGTCAGCCTATAGATAACTCAAATGCTCTAACCCGCTACCGGCTGGCAGTGTGCCCAGAATGCCAGCAGCATTGCCACGTTGATTTGCAATGCTGGTCCGTTGAGCCAAATATGTGCCAGCATTTTGGTCACGGAGTTAATTATAAATTTTAAATTGATATGCTCATACGAGTGTTGTAGACATTCCTTTTATACATGTCCTTTCGGACAGGAGTTTGATACAGTCTAGGTTAATAAACTTGGTTTTTTTCTGGCAGATAACGACTTGTCCACGTTTTTTTAAAAATAAAACAGCATTGTAATGTTTTATAAAATCTTATTTACATGTGGACGGTAAATTTTGTATACACAACATTAAGTCCTACAGCCGACTAGTCAACCAACGCCACTGGCATCTGACCTTGATGTTTCTGTGAGCACTTTACAATCTCAATGACGCGGCGGTGACTAGTCTCATGATCAAGAAACTAAAACAATCGCCCATCAAAAAACTATTTACCGCAACTAGATATAAAAACCTAATTTATTCGTTTATCGCATAAGATTTCTATTTTATAATATGAAAGAAAACTGCTTAAACAAAGTATATTTTTTGTTGCAGTTCATGACGTTGGCGCACGGGTCTAAGGTGAATTTGTCAGAGCCAGATAAAGAGGACTCTAGCGCCGATGAAAACGTGTGTTGGTGAACCAGACAAATGTGAGGATGGTGAACGAAACGCTAGCCACCGACGCGTACTGCGTACCGGGTGCAACCAATTTCAACAAAGCGTACAGCCGCTTGCACGGCTATATCGCCCTAGTGATATGCATCGTCGGCTCAGCTACCAACTCCATCAACATCGCCGTGCTCAGCCGCCGTGAGATGATTAGCTCTACAAATTCCATCCTAACTGGATTAGCATTCGCCGATCTACTAGTTATGCTTGAGTACATACCATATGCCCTACATATGAACATCAAGATAGGACCGCAAGTGAATAAAAACACTTACGCCTGGACCGTATTCGTTTATTTCCACTCTATATTCAGCCAAACCTTTCACACCATTTCGATTTGGCTTGCAGTCACTCTTGCTGTGTGGCGATACGTCGCTATAGCTTTACCTCAAAGAAATAGGACATGGTGTAGTAAAAAGAATACTACTTTAGCCATTGTGAGCGCTTATGTGATATGTCCTTTTTTGTGTCTTCCAATTTATTTTGCGATGAATATAGTGCCAAGTGAAGTGACCCCACAAAACAATTCAGAGTTCGCCGAGGACCTTTCCTTGCCACATAACCGGACCGTTTACGTGCTAGAAATGTCTAAAAACGTGGAACTAGTGACAGCAATCATGTGGATTTATAGTGTTATATTAAAATTAGTACCCAGTATAGCGTTATCAATCTTAAGCACGTGCTTGATATCGAAGTTGACAACGACTGAGAGGAGAAGGCAGAAACTTCTTAAGCGCTCAACGGTTGGACCAAATGAGGTAAATATGTATGAATATTTTCTGTTTCTCCAAAAACTAAATGGAAACAATGTTAATGCCATTATAGATATAGTTTTCTTAGCTAATAGAAATTTTGTTTTTCTAAATCATATAAATTTTTAGCTGCGCTCCGCGGTGTTATGGTACGTCGTATTCACGATTTTTATGTCTTCCCGTCATCCCACGGGAACAGTAATTATTTTTGGGATAAAATGTAGCCTATGTATTACTGCAGGAAATAATTATAGGTATATCTTCATTCCATATATCATGCATTTCCATTCAAGCGATTCACCGTGAAGGAGTAATAAACATAGTAACGACAAACAACAAACAAACTTTTGCCTTTTATTAGTTATAGTGTGATTAACGAGTTACGTCAAAACAACCGATTTTATACATCAAATCAATGATATTATATGTTTATCATTGTATCAAATACCTTCAAGCATATTGAGTTCTGAGGATAAACAAAACACTCGTAAATTGACATAGTCATTAAGTTATTAGTGTGTTTCGTTTGCCGCAGTATTTAGTCTCTAGAGGTCTACAATTACAAAATATTATACAATATATTGGAACACAACCACTGATATTTTCAAGACATTATGCACCCCTCAGTAGGGTTCATAATGTCATGACGATATGCAATTTTTTCATAATTTATTGGTCCTTTTGAACACTATCTCACTAAAAGGTCAATGGCAATAATTATGGTCTTAAGTAACATCACGCTAGACCAATAATTTGGCCTGATTATCAAGGACAGCTACTCCTATAAACACGGTGTGTTCAGGCGAAAAAATCGCCGCGTTAGCTGTTTTGCAATTGTATATAAAACCTTGCTAAATTCCATAGAAAAGTTTAGTTTAAACGCGCCCATAGAAACGCTTGCAAAGCGTCAAATCGGTGAATAACGTTTCATACCACATGATAAAAAAGTAGACGTATCGGCATTTACAAAGCTACGTTTAAAAAAGTGGCTAAAGTGAACGCACTCAAGAACATGGCATAGTTAGTACATAATCTGTGCCCCAACCATTACTGGTATGTGATTTGTATTACTGGTTCCTCGAATAAACATGAGAACCATCTTCGTATTTCGCTCTTAATATACCTAACATGTGTATGTTACGTCAGAGATGTAGGCAGTCGATTCTTACAATGAAAATCAATTTATTAGATGGATATACGATTTGAAATTTCAATAACGAATTTGACATACATTTTTTTCTTTATATTTAGATTGATTCCAAAGCCCATCAGGTCATTATGACCTGAGAGGCTTTGGAATCAATCAAGGGTTGGGTAAAGTTTTTTAAAATTTTATATACAAACTTAACAAAATTTTGGTATGTAGTATGCTCCATTTTGTTCGATAGCTTGATGCCATTTTGAAGGTAGTGACATACTTCCATTGCTGTAAAGATGTTGGAACTTTAACGTGCAAAAATTTTTAAATGGGGCAAAACTTATTTTGAAGTCAACGCCTATCAACACTTTCCACCTAAGTATGTCGTCACTTTAAATATGCTATCTTGAAAACCCACATTAACTTGCCTTGTCTCAAATTATATAGGTAGGCATTTATCAGCTTAAGGTGGTTCGATTTCCAAACAAACGTATTTTTCCACATGTAAAAACAGGGCATATTTTTCCCGAATATTCAATTGTTGAAAACCCGGTTTTATTTTTTCTGTTATTCTACTGTTTTCTTCAATGAAATCTGATTTGCCGCAAATAAAGACCAATATCAAAACCAACCACGGTTTAACCAGTGTAAATAAAATATAGTCTCTTACTTACTCTTTACATAAATGGAAAATTGTATGGAAATCGAACCACCTTAAAATAATTATACTCATGTTGGCCTATAAATGGACATTGATTCTATACCAATGGCATATAAAAACAAATGTTGGAAACGACTCTAAGGATTTAGAAAGAAAAGTGTCATTTAGATAATATTTTTACTTTTATATTCTTTTTTATGTTCAATGTTTCAAAGAAAGATATTTAAATAAATACTTATACGTTTGGTGGAAAAGTTATTTTTACTACATTAAAATTGTTGGCCGCTCAGTTACTAAAGTGAAAACTCCTATAATCCTTAAAAATGCTATTTAGCAATTTTCAATCCAAAGTGTTTTTCAGCGAAGTTCAAAACCTCTTTATAATGTTTATATAAGTAATCCGTCACTTAGTGTACTCAATTAAAATTTCTTTCAAACCTGAGTATTGCTCAGTTTCACTAAAAGGAATTAAGCTTTGGTCAATAAACGCTTTTGATCGGCTGTTGCAACAAAATTAGAAACCGACTAATATTGATCTGCGTACATTATTTTAGTTTTAGTATAGTTACGGCAACAAAACATATGGCTAAAAGAAGTACCTGTTGGTTACATTTCTGATAAATACTCTTTTGATCAGTCAGACATTCAGTAAGTCTTTTGAAATATATAACCACTGGTCAATACGATAAAGGGCCACGAGTGACGAAAAACTATGTGTTTATTAATAACAAACTAGCTGTTATTAATAAACATATCCTCTTTAAAAATTGCTTGCTTTAACTACATCGATAAAAAAGGACCACACGACTCGTGTATATACTATATTACTAGTATATACCTAAGCGCGATACAGTATTTTTTATAATTACTATGTATAATAATATTTTGATGTTATTGAACATGTAGTGGAAATGCTCGTATCAGGGGCAGTCTATACGATATTGGCTTCAGATCTAACTAAATAATGAACGAACTATACGTGTGTCATGTAATACTAGTACAAGTAGTGTAAAATATACAAACTCTGATTAGTTCAAAAACATACAATTAATGCGGTTGATAAAATGTCATTGCGGTGCGGCAGACTTATCAATGTCTACAAAAAAATCTGTGGCGAAAAGCGTAACTAATGTGGAAATAATTGATGTAGGTATTAGAAATTAGAAGTATTACAAGAAAAAAAATCTCCATCACCATTTCTGAATTATCTCCACTAAACCTAAGATTTTTTTACTGAGGTAAAGTGAGAAAAGTCCAATTTACCAACGACCTTGATTTCTTCGGGATGGCAGGCTCGCCTAATTTAGTTATTGTTGAGATATAAAGGGACAATTGAAATGGAATTGAAAGGATGAATAAGTTCATATAAAGTCAATTTAACGCCCTGCTACAGTCCATATCAATGTTAATAGCATCCGGTAGAAGTATTTTGTTATTCTGGAATGTACTAATATCTAAGTCAAAATACTACTAATATTATAAATGCAAATGTTTGTGAAATATTGATGTATGGATGTGTAGATGCATGTTTGTTACTCTTTCACGCCTCAACGGCTGGATAGATTTGGATGAAATTTGGTATAGAGATAGATTGGATTAATTCATAGGCTTATTTCATCATGACCAAAATCACCCCTTTTCATCACCACGTGGTTAAGACGGATTTAGATGTAATTTGGTATGTAGATACTTAGTCCCAATATAAGACTTAGGATATTTTTCATCATCATCAATCATCGCCACGCAGGTAAAACCGCGGGGCGCAGCTAGTAACATATATATGTGAAGGACCACTACATTACGCTTACACTGCTATGAGCGAAATGAGCTAAAGCTACTCCCAGAGAAAGGATTTATTATTATGTTTGTCTGTGTTTATTATTCTATGGCTAGACTCCATAAGCATGAGCATGTGCGAGTTAGTTAGGTCAAACGTTAGATCGCTGGCTACTAGGGTATCCCCCTTGTGGCCAGCGTTCTAGCGTTTGACCAATACTCACTTGAAGGCAATGATTATGTGGTTGAAGATAATCACGCTAGACCTATATTTACTGGATTTACGGACTGCTGCATGAACACGCTGAATATTTAGGTAACAATGTTTCACAGTTAAGGGTGATAGCTAGCCAGGCAGCTGAAAATGTCCTACCAACTTGCGCTTGAAATTTGAAAACGGTATTACCTTTACCGGAAGCTGAACCTGTTAGTGGTAGGGATCGAGCCAGCTTCCGTCAGTTTGACAGCCGCCGCTCTCAACGCTGGGCTATCATCGCTTTTATTGTCAGCAACATATAATTTTGGTTCTGAGAATATAATGCCCCAGCAGTACAGCGGTTTAAACGTCTTGAACTCATGCTTAAGCATGTTAGTCAAAATTTCCAACTCAAGCTTGGCTTTTAACCTTGATCTGGACATTTGGAACCTGTGTGTTTTTTCAAGTTCAAGTTTAATCAAAGATAAAGTACGGTCTACAGAGTTTACAGCCTTAGGCTGTGGTTACAGCGTTAATTTAATAACGAAAAATATTACAGACTCAGTTCATTCAACTTGGAGCTCTGGATAAGATTCTTATATTAAAATACTCCTATTTTATTGTATTCCTACCTACATACTTATAAATATCAGAAAATACTTTTGTATTCTAATTTCATTAACTTTCGTACAAAGCTTCATCAATTGTGTTACACAATATTAGCTTCTCATTGTTATTTATTTCAATTGAAGCTAAATGTGTAATATATTCAATTTTAGTATCAATTTCTTTTCATCATAGCACCTAATGACAATTACTTATTCTGCTATAAGTTTAGTTATTGGTCGTGACTTTGTTAATAATATATCTAGCTAATATTATTTTAAATAAGAATGTACTCATTTTATTAGTTAATACTCAAATTGGTACCTATAACTCTTTACAAAGCAGCTAGCTGTCTCTAATTTTAGTACAGTTTTATTCGATTACCGGTATTTGTAGTCGACACAAAATAACATGCCGACTTGTTTTACCTAAAAGTACCTACCTACCTTCATTTTATTTATTTTTTCCTACACTCACACCCCCGCACTAGGATGCCCTGTGTCGCGGGAGGCATAGACACACACAATCGTAATACACAAAACCCGAGAACAAACATCTTTGCTCATCACCGAAATGTTATGCCCCGGCCGGGATTCGAACTCTTAACGTTAGTGTCACTGATCACTGAGCCACCTCGACCGTCGAAATTAAAATAAAAAGATCTAATGTTAGTATTGTCTTAACATATTTTACAAAACTGTTAAGGCTTTACAATTTTCTAAATAGACATTTTTGAGTCATATAAGCATATTTTTTTGAAAGTCCTACATGCAAATAGACTTAAAAATATACCACTATATGAGAACTTCATGCAAGTCAATTCTGGTTAAACAAAATTTGATTTCATTTGCTAATTTATTAGAAAAAATATTTAAGGCGACCTCTTCTTTCCCTTTTTTTTTCACCAGAAGAAAGGATATCAACAAATCGAAAGTGTGATTAGTAATATATTTTTTAACTGGTAGGCTTGATCGAAGCTAGTAGGTCACCTGTAAAGTACATGTTGAAATATTTGATATCAATACCGCACCGCCTCGTCTGCCTGTAAACACCCGCGAGCCTCTGCAAGGTCGTCGGCACCTCCACAAACCCTAATTTAGATTTTTAATCAATTTATCTAAAGTTGTGAGAAATAAGTTATATCTATAGTAAGTATATATAACGATAGGAACACACGTATAACACGAATGACAATATTAAAAGTACGTGTTTTTTAAGTGAAAATTTATTTAGCGGCGTTGTGCACTTTTGTATAGGGAAAAAATTTTAAACTCGCGTCAGGACACGTGACCCTGACCGCAGAATTGTTGAGGCGCGTGACGTCCAAAATTCGTAAGGCGAAGGAAGACTCGTTGAAATTTAAACTTAAAGCTGTTACGAATACGGAACATTTTCGTTTGTTGGTAGGTATAATACGGCCTTTTCGAAGCAGACCGCGCTCACCTCGCTCGCCCTCACTATTGTGTTTAATGTGTAGGTACATAAAATCAATAAACTTAAATACCTATTGTCATGTTTGTCTACGATAGCGCAATAAGTGAACATTGTATTTTACCACATAAATGCAAGTTTTCACCTCTGCCGGCACTCCTGAAGTGCAACCCGTATTTTTATTTATAATTGCGAGTATTATACTGTAAAATTAGTCGACACTGGCCGTAATTCTGTTAATCACTCGAACTAGCTAAAATTCTCTACAATAAATAAGGCCTTATCTATTTATGCTATTAGACGAGATTTATATTTATTTTTCTCAGCCATGTGCGTCCACAGCTGGACGTATGCCTCCCCTATATAGGGGGGATTTGCCAATACTCGCCACGCTTGGCAGGCGGGTTGGCGTATTGTTGGAATATTTATTATACCTAAAACTACCCACATTTTAAAATATCCCTCATAAGAGTTATACTAATTTGGACTATATCGTTACCAAATCAAAACTATATTATTGAACACCATTTTAGTTAGTTTGACTGGACAACAGAATCAATGCCACTGACTAAAATATCCACAGCTAAAATAAAACCGTTCTTTTATTCGACCTTGTTGAGATACTAATTACGTTTTAATGTTTTGTAAAGTTTTAATGTGCATAGAAAAAGAGCTATTTAACTGCTCTTTGAAACTAAGATTTTAAAGAATCTTAATTTGAGTGATTAACAGACTATTGATATTACAGATTAACAGACAGAGTGATTAACATCACTATGTAATGTGACTATTGAAGGTTATCCATATCCGTAGATGTTCATGTCACACGTTTTTGGTACATTGTGTTCATGATCCTGACGGTCAAAGTGGTCAATTTTTATATTAGATAAGTGAGGTGATTGCCGATGGCGACATAATCGACTAAACGTTTCCTCTCTGTATCATCGAATCGCTTCCTCAAACATTTGGGGTCGTAGATACATTCACGTTTTAAGCCCCAATGTCAACAAATGATCTAGTTTATAATTCAAACCGAATTATAAACAAACTAATACTGAAAACCCCGCAAATAAAAAAGTACGAATAAAAGTATTTTTTTAAAGATAAGATAAAGAAAAAAAAACTTGTGCGGCTTTTTTGTTTTTATTTTATAAAATCCACCAATTAAAACGTATAAAATTATATGCTTATAACAACCAAACTTCTTTCTTGTATAATCAAACGTTCTAATCACCTAAGCCGCTAGAGACTATGTTCTTTTTTAATGTTTGTAAATAATTACTGTTCATTATTCTGATATTGGGGTCAAAGTCGTTTCACAGCTTTTACATTTTCTATGTTACTTAGTCGAGAAACTCAAGGGAGTCTTCGAAAGCAAGAAAACGAAAAATCCAATCCAAAGTAGTAAAAAATCCAAAAGTAGGGGTTAAAGAAGAAGAGTAACTATTGTTATGGCATTTCTTGTTTCCTTTTTAACCGACTTCAAAAAAAGGATGTTACTCAATTCGACCGTATATATGTTTTTTTTTATTTTTTATGTGTGTTCGCGGATAACTTCGTCATTTATGAACCGATTTTAATGATTCTTTTTTGTTAGATAGAGACGTCCGTGGTGGTCCCATTCAACTTTCATCAAAATCGAACAAGCGGTTTTTGAGTTATACTCCAATAACTGAAAAGTGCTACGCGTATCTTGATGATATTATTGTCGCGGTTGAAGAAATCGACATCCCGTGAGTAGCAAAGGTCACTGAAAGGGGTAAAAAAAATTTTTTAACAAGAAATTCAACCAACTTCAACACTCAAAAGTGTGAAATAACTTGTCGAAGTCGGTACCATGAGCACAATATTGTGATGATAGTTACTTTTGTGTGAACCGGGTACCGACTTCAACAAGTTATTTCACACTTTTGGTGTTGAAGTCGGTTGAATTTTTTGTTAAAAAAATTTTAAAAAAATTATATTCATGTCTTATCTTTTTCCATTTTAAGCTCTTTTTTTATCTCTGAGCATTCACCGCAATCTGAGTTTTATCTACATATCATATCTGTTTTTTTTATATTTAACAAACTTGTATTTTTCCTTTTTTAATGATTGTTGCTAACAATTTGCCTACAATACATCGGGCACTGTAATAGTATACGTTTGACTGTATCATGCTTTCTGGGTTCACATGGTCCTTCTTGAATCTTGATTCGGTTCAAATATGAGGAGAAACCAGGCCCAGTTAGGATCAGAGTCAATACGCCGCTGGTGGGTCCAATTTCTCTAACCGCTCGGTAAGCCTGTCCGCGTGTGTGAAAAATATTTTTATGCCTCCTGCCACCGCCGGACTTACCTATTATTATTATTATTTAGCCTTTTATTTGATTCCAACAACATAACAATGCACAAAATTTACTTAGTCTAAGTTTTCTGTTGCTGGAACCCCATTCCGGGTATAGGCCTCCTCCAGTTTACTCCAAATCTCTCTGTCCCTTGCTTTCGTTTTCCAGTCTTTTCCTGCTGTCGCTATTATTTCGTTGACCCATCTGTTCTTAGGGCGTCCCCTCTTTCTTCTACCAGTAGGTCCATCCCATATTGTTGATTCTAGGGTCCATCTTTTGTCTCTGTATCTTGCTAGGTGCCCTGCCCATCGCCACTTCAGTGTTAGAGCGTAATTTAGAGCATCTACGAGTTTTGTCTTATTTCTAATATATTGACTTCTAATTCTATGTGCTCTCCTTATTTTCAGTATGCTTCTTTCCATCGCTCTCTGGCAACTCACTAGTTTAGTTTTTATTTTGGTATTGTATGTCCAAGTTTGGCAACCGTATGTGAGAGTAGGTAATATGCAGGTATCCATCACTGTCTTTTTTAGATTGAGGGGAAAAGCACCTTTTAGGATTTCTTTTAGAGACCAGAATTTTTTCCAACTCATGTTCACTCTGCAATCAACTTCTTCTTCGTCGTTTCTGTCTTGAAATGTTATTTGTTTCCCTAGGTAAGTGTAGTTTTTTACGTAATCCAACGGCTTGTCGTGTAGGCTGATTGTATTTATTTTGCTGTTAGTCATCACTTTCGTTTTGTCTTTGTTAATTTTTAGACCTACTTTTTCGCTTTCTTCATTTAGTGAGCATATCATTTTCTCTAGTATTTTGCTTGTTTCAGCAAAGAGGACAATGTCGTCAGCGAACCTGAGGTGTGTAAGTTGATTTCCATTTACTCTGATTCCAACTGATTTCCAGCTAAGCTGATCAAAAATAGATTGTAGTACTGCTATAAATAATTTGGGCGAGAGCGGATCGCCCTGTCTCACTCCTCTACGAATTGGTATCTCTGGACCACGATTTTCCATTTTGACCCTGCTGTGGCTGCCTTCATATATATTTTTTAGTAGTTTTAGGTACTTTCCGTGAATGTGGCATTTTTCCAAGGCTTTCCATATAGAGTTATGTGATAGAGTGTCAAATGCTTTAGCGTAGTCTATAAAGGCTATGTAAAGTGGTCTATTGAACTCTTTATATTTCTCTATGACTTGTTGTATAACATGTATATGATCCACTGTAGAGAAGTTAGAACGGAATCCCGCTTGTTCGACCGACTGGTATTCGTCAATTTTTGTACTCACTCACGGACTTACCTATACCTCCGACTTAATTTATCAAGGGAGTCTATACGGATATGTCCCTTGACAAATGAAATCGGGCAATTTGAAAGAAAGAAATAAATTTATTTGTGACATTTAAAGCATACAAAAATTAAAAAGGTTAGCAATACTATTCTAAATGTTACAATTTGGTCATAGTCCGGATTTTTCAGGCTGCTTCTTTTTCTGAAACGTCGCTTAAGACTATGATAGTCCATAAGTTCAACTGGCCTATAGGTTATATATAGGTATATTATAAATTATAGCCGATAGGATATTTAAAATTTTACAAATATAACATAAAAGTTGTATAAATAAGATATATAATTATAAAGAATTTCTTTTAACTACATAATAATTGTAAAACCGCTCGAAACCGGTTTATTCAAAATAAGTACATTGTTTTGTGTTAATATGAGAGGCATAACTACAATATGTATCTGATTTAACATGTACATATTTTATTATGTATACCTACCCCGCGGTCGAAAGGCATAAGACCTGAATATTGACCTTGACGTTGTGTGATTTTTTTATTTTTTTTAAAATGATAGGTTTTTATTTTAAAATCATCTTATTAATATTAAGGCGAAAGTTTGTATGTGTGTATGTTTGTTACTCCTTTACTTACCTTGTTACTGCCTGCACTTTGTGGCACGATTGTCGACCAATTCGTCTAAAGTTTTTTTTTTAATTTCAGACTGAGAAACAATGTCTGGCTGATGACTCATGCGCGCGCCGTGCAAGCCGAACGGACCGCACCACTCGGATGCTGCTAGCAGTATTAGGACTGTTTCTGTCCACAGAAGTACCCCAAGGTCTTCTTGGACTGGCGAGTGCCCTTGCTCCTGACTTCTTCAAGAGCTGTTACAGCATGTTTGGTAAATATATATTTGGTTTTGTAGTGTATAATCATACTACATCATCCTCCTAATATTATAAATACGAAAGTTTGTGTGTATGTGTGTATGTGTGTTTTCTCTTCACGCTCAAACAACTACACTGATTTCGATAAAATTTAGTATGGAGATAGCTTATACCCTGGATTAACACAGAGGCTTATTTTTATCATCACCATCATCACCGTTTTTCATCACCACGCGGGTACATCGGCGGGGCGCAGCTAGTAGGATAATAAAATACGGTCACTGATATAACCCAGCGGTTTAGCAAATTGAAGTGGCAGTGGGCAGGGCACATATATTAGAAAACCAATGGCCGTTGGGGGCGAAAGGTTCTCGAGTTGAGACCATGGAGAGGCAAGCTCAGCATTGGACGTCCACCGACAAGGCGGACAGACGACCTAACCATGATCCCAGAAAGGGGCTGGATGCGTGCCACTTCCACCTGGTCCTTGTCGATCAATGGGGGAGGCATATGTCCAGCTGTGGATGTCTTATGGCTGACATGATGATGATGATGAATATTATAAATACCCATTGGGCTAACAGCCAATAAGGCGTATAATTAGCATTCTTTAGGCATTAGCATTCTTTTGACATCGATCAGAACTATAATACTTTGCAATTTCTAGATTTGCAATTCCAACTGATCTTATATCGACAATACAGTCAATATAAATTGTTAATGTTTGAATTTGTTATTAGTATCTTATTTTAATAAAGACATCGGCCCAGTGAATCTCTATAATACCCATACAAAATATACAATATACACAATTATTAAAAGTGTTGTTAAATAAATTCAAATAAAAGACACTTTAAATAAAATATTTCACATACTTTCTTATTTTTATATTATTAATAGTATATTCTAACATGAAAGCGCAAATATTTGAAATCCAATGAACTCGACTCGTATTTGTAAATGTATTTAACATATTTATTTAAACGCGCTTGGTGTATAATCTAGCGCGTTTTAGTTTGTATGATCGCCTAAGAAAGCGAACAAATATAATTAAAATTCACAACGTGAATAAATCAATTCAATCAGTCTTATTCTACGCTTAATGCACATACTTAAATATTTAACTTTGATGTTTAAATTCAACAATAATTTGAAGATAAACTAATAACATTAACTATTAAGAAAACTCTATGTAGGTATATGTTATCATAGTAATATATGAATTATCAACTAGAAATGGCTATATAACAACAAAATCTTTCTAAAAATTAATAGACAAGTTGAACACTGTTGTTTTAAATATTTGCCTAATCTTGCCCCTCACCATCATCTGTCATCAGTTGTTGGACTATCAAAAATTTCTTTGAAAACTGCATGATGCATTGTATTGAGGACTGCAATCACCCAGAAACATAAATCAATTCCAAAAATAATTTCACTTATACATATAGCTATATACAGAGCTTATGACTTGAGCAATAATTATTACAATTTGGATATTTGCACATGACAATGATATTATTAAAAGGAAAGATTTGTATGTTTGTAACAAATAAACTCAAAAAATACTGCACTGATTCCAAATTTTTCTCACCATTGTAGTGCTACATTATCCCTGACTGCTGATATATAGGCTATATATATATTTATCACTAAAACAAATTATCAATCACTGTGTTACATAGTATACACAGTGAAAACGATCAATGGTAAAACAAAAAGTGTTCTACAATACTAAATAAAATGTTAATATCTACAAAATATATACAACACCCTATACCAACTGACTGCGTCACGGCGACTTGACGGTTGCAGTGGCGCAGTGGTTAGTGTCATTGACATGACTTCTGTGTCTCCGGGACATTATAGATAGGGCTATAATGCTTAGCATCGGGTTCCGTAGACGACGCAAAAGAAAAAGAATGGTTGAAACGAGGGCCTTCTAAGATCCGTATAAGTGTTGAAAAAAAAAGAAAAACAATGTCACAGAAAATAGTACTCTGCTATTTAATTAAAAATTCAAACTTGTAGATACCTACATACACTTGAGATGTAGGTAGATTTCACGTGAGTAGGTAAATTAAATTATCCTCACGTTGGGAATTGTTTCAGATTTTAATATGAAATGGTAAAGCTAACTTATTCATTACTCAAAATAGAGCTCATGTTTTACTTCAATACAATTTAATATCATATTCTGAACTAATCATTGTCTTAGTTCATCGAAAATATTTTAACTGAGAGAACGTCTAATGATATACCTATGAAGTTACAATAATAATAATATTCGCATTTATTTTATTGCCGCCTTATACCTACTATGAAAGGGTTTTACTTAAACGATAAGGTTGTCAAAATTCATTTCCTAACAGGTTTCCTAACAGGGTCGAACGTTTGTTCATAATATGACGGTAACCGTCAAACAAACGTTCGACCCTGTTAGGAAACCTGTTAGGAAATGAATTTTGACAACCTTATCGTTTAATTATTTTTTTCCACAGACCAATAATTATATATGAAATTATTTTAGGTTTAAAGGGAAAATAAGCATATTATGATTAGTATATTAATGAAATACGTATAATTCAAATAGATTTACTACTTATTATACTACTTACTATACTGCTGGACATATGCCTCCCCCATTGATTTCCACAAGGACCGGCTGGAAGCGGCCCACATCCAGCGCATGCGTTGGAACAGCGCCATTGATTACTAATAGTTTCATTTTTTTTAGAAAACGCCTCGTTGTCTATACGTCGACGATATATAACTATTATTGATAAAATTCATACTTTGACGAAAGTTATTCGTGCTCCAGGCAAACATTGCGGTCAATCAAAAACTTCTGAATAGCAAGAGCTATTTCTCTTTATTGACCATTATTAAGGAAATAAATTACTTTGCGTCTCCTCCAATGGAGATGAAAACAACATTACAAAACAAGGAAACAATGTCTATGACGTACTATCAAAGAATCTTTTCAACAAACTCTGCTGGTTGTGTTCCGATAAGGGATAATGAAAATAGGGGTGACTGCGTGGGCTTGATAGCCTTGGTACCTATTAAATACAGGGCCACTTGACAAGAAAGGGATAAATAATGGAGGAAGAAATATTAATTAGCAAGGCCATAACAAAAGATGATAAAATAACAAATAAATTGCATTGAACATAATACTAACTAACGTAATACGTACGTAATGATTACCTTTATTTCAGCCTTTTTGGCCAAATATTACATATTTCTTACATTCCTTAATTAATCGCGCTATTTTCAAAATTCGTGCACGGCGCATGCGCCTGTGGCAAAACATCTCGCTACGAAAGCGAATAAAACACATGTTAAATATATACGTTGCAATGTAAATAAAAGCTTGTTAAAAACCATGATGAGCCGATATAACTCTACATATCTTGTTATGAGCCAATAATTTCTAACCGTCTAACACCGCACGTAAAAACAAACATAACTTACAGAAAGCTTTACACTAATAAACAATCTAGCTCACTCATACCAGCAAAAGTAAATATATTATAGTCATTTAGTTGTTTGCTGTTCATGACATGTGTAGCGAAGATAATTATATTATAAAGTTATCTATGATTTAGACTGGTACTCAGAAACAGGTGCATAGAACACATACATGGTATTTGAAGCGATGATAGCTCAGCGGTGGTACGCCGGCTGTTAAACTGACGGACGCTCCGCGCTGGTTCGATCTCCACCAACCAACGACTTGAGCTTCCAATAAAGGTAACACCGTTATCAAACTCCCAGCATGGTGGTAGGGCACTTTCGAGACGTTGCCCTACCTAAGGTAGCTACCATTCTCAAGGTTAAAAACACATAGGTGTTTGGTGACAGTTTTTATATATAGTGTGTTCAGGCAGCAGTCCTTGAGGCCAGTAAGCATTATAGGTCTAGCGTGATAACATCTTCAACCACATCGTCACTGGTCATCAAGTTAGGTAGTGGTTAAAGCCTATAGCCCTAAATCTATATAGTAAAAAAAAAAATATTTAAAACCAAATGATGTCTCAGGTCAAAAATGAGTTTTATATTTTTTACCATTGTGGTAATTTGATTATTCAATGCTGAGATAATATCTTACGTAGGATAACCGTAGGTACCTACTTACGAATTAATTTGCATTATATTTACGTAATGCAACTACTTACATTTTTTAGGAACGGTCCGGCAAAGTCTATTTTATTCTGTTTATGAAGTCTATTGTAGTGTATATAACAATATTGTGATCAATATTTTTTACACTACTTTTTTACAATTTATCGAGAGATTTAATATAAATAACCACTCAGCGTACTGGATGAATACATTCCGGCGCATTAGGCCGCGCACTCGGCGGAATGTACGCACTGAGTTTCTCGGCCGAGAGCACTGTCTCGCCTTCATAGTCATTGGTCACGCCCATTTAGTAGTACGACAAATCAATAACAACACTAAAATTAGATGTTTTAATGAAAATTGCGGGTAGATTTAGGTAAAATAAGTCGTCACTTATTTGGTGCCGACTAAAACTCGTTTAATATACTAATATTAAACGAATTTGATTCAATTGGTGGCCAAATGCTGGATAGCGTTGTAAGGAGTTATACGAGTTTGAATTTTAGCACTAATAAAATAAGAGCGTTTGGGCTTTAAACAACTTTATTTAGTTTATATGAGGGAATCATTGCTTAATCTTTGTTGTACAACTATGACACAGAAAAAAATAAAGTTTGTACGCACGGTACCTACATGCGTTACTTCAGGACTCTAATACGCATGCGCTTTGGTAATTCCTTATCTTCATCATAATCCCAGCCATAGGATATCCTAGATATATAATATATTGGTGGATATATGTGTCCCTCATTGATTTATACAAGGACCGGAATAAAGCGGCTCGCATCCAGCTCTTACCTGCGATCTTATAGGTCGTCTGTCCACCTTAATTCCTCGACGTCTGCTAAAACAGCCTCTAGACTCCATGCATCGATGATATCATTTCTGAAAGCGCATAGCCTGCTTCCTAACTTAAACTAATTAATCAAAATAGACTACATACCTAATACATATTATCCACTAATTAATACTTATATGTTGCTTTCATTATTAATTTAATTTAGTGAATCAGTGTTGCTTCAGACGTAACTAGGTTGTTAATTCGTTCTTAGAAATACCTACACTGCCTTTTTCGTTGTATGTGTTGGAATTATAAGAAATTTAAGTACTTCGAGTATATATGTCAGAGAAGCATAAGTAGGTACCAATAATTAAGTAAGGTATGAAGGTATGGTATATAATTCAAAAGGAATCTGAGTATTTAAATTTCTATTTTAAAGTTCTAGTATTTAATTAGTCTTTAAATATTAGCAGCCTGGCATCCGATCGACAGCTCCATCGGCCAAGCCATATCTGCTGACAGCGCATTTTCGGCGTTCGCGAACTTCATTCGAGCATTATTTGCTCCACCCAATATGTGATCATGCTCGTTTACATCAACCTGTCAGACAGTGATTCATTATCAATGTAAGTGATTTCTTCTTCTTCTCTAACTATGGAGTAGCCGTTCGTGATGCCTCACCAACGGGTAATTACCGCACTTAGGTACTTATTAAATTTTGGTCGATCAATATTTGAGAGATGAAGCTGCCGAACGCACGGCAGGCTGCTAATATTCGAAGAACATTAAATACCAGTTTTATTTTCTTCTGTAATTGTTATTGTAACTCAAAAACACACAAATTACATATTATCTTTTCAAAAGTTTACGTACAAGTCCGTTTTCATGTTTAAGATATTCTGTGTTTTTTTCGAATGATATAAATGTTTTATGTGGTGATCTCATGACGGACTCACTTTTTATGAACTTACAAAACCGGCTCATTTGACGTATTTCGAATAGGTACGAATCGACGACCTGAATAAAAATGAAAAATTAATATAAATTATTTTAAACCCACACTGTTAAAGCTAATTAAAAAAACTATTTTGTATATTAAAATGAAAACCGCTTCTACATTTATCACGCCACATTAGGTACCTATCCGAGACTACTAAAAGTGTTGAGAAATTTAAAAAGAAATTAAGTGATGGAATAATAAATATTGTGATTGTGCATATCATTTCTATGAAAACTTTCTAATAGTTTCAATTTACACGTGACGTGAGTATTTGCGAAACCAGTACAGTGTAGTAATACCACCAGTTTTAACTTCCAAAAAAATAATTGCGTACTTCATCCATAAAACTTGCGTACTTACTTAGTAAATTTAACACAGGAAGATATCACGTCAATGTTTTTAACCAACATTAAAAAAAGGAGGAGGTTCTCACTAGACCTGAATGTTTTTTTTTTTGTTTGTTACGTCAGTACTTTCGACTGGATGAACCGATTTTGAACGATCTTTTTTTATTTGAAAGCTGGTACTTCCCATGTAGTCCCATTTAAATTTCATTAAAATCGCGCAAGCGGTTTTTGAGTTCATCATCATCATCATCATCATCTCAGCCATAGGACGTCCACTGCTGGACATAGGCCTCCCCCATTGATTTCCACAAGGACCGGTTGGAAGCGGCCCGCATCCAGCCCTTGCCTGCGATCTTAGTCAGGTCGTCTGTCCACCTGGTTGGTGGCCGTCCTATGCTGCGCTTGCCAGTCCGTGGTCTCCACTCGAGAACCTTTCGACCCCAACGGCCATCGGTTCTTCGAGCTATGTGCCCTGCCCACTGCCACTTCAACTTGCTAATCCGCTGGGCTATGTCGGTGACTTTTGTTCTTCTACGGATCTCCTCATTTCTGATGCGATCGCGTAGAGAAACTCCGAGCATAGCCCTTTCCATAGCTCGTTGTGCGACTCTGAGCCTGTTCAGAAGGCCCATAGTCAGGGACCACGTTTCAGATCCGTAAGTCATCACTGGTAACACACACTGTTCGAAGACCCTCGTTTTCAAGCATTGTGGTATTTTGGACGAGAATACGTCTCGGAGCTTCCCGAACGCTGCCCAGCCGAGTTGGATTCGACGATTGGCCTCTTTCTCAAAGTTGGACTTACCTAATTGCACTGTATGTCCTAGGTATACGTAATGGTCAACAACTTTGAGAATCGAGTTTCCGATTGATACTGGGGCGGGCGCAACATGGGCATTTGACAGAATTTTCGTCTTGTCCATGTTCATTTTGAGGCCCACCCTTTGGGAAACTCTGTTGAGGCCTTCGAGCATCGTGCTAAGGTCTTCCATCGACTCTGCCATGACCACAATATCGTCGGCAAACCGAAGGTGAGTGATGTACTCGCCGTTGATGTTGATGCCGAATCCTTGCCATTCCAAGAGCTTGAAGGCGTCTTCCAATGCGGCAGTGAACAGTTTCGGAGAGATAACGTCTCCCTGTCTCACGCCTCTTTGCAATGGAATCGCCTTCGAAACTTGCTCTTGTACTCGGACCGACATGGTGGCGTTATTGTACAAACACTTCAACACTTCGATATACCGATGGTCAATACGGCACCGCTGGAGAGACTCTAGCACCGCCCACGTCTCGATCGAATCAAAGGCTTTCTCATAGTCCACAAACGCTAAACATAAGGGCAAGTTATACTCTTCGGTCTTCTGTATAACTTGCCGCAGCGTATGGATGTGGTCTATGGTGCTGTAGCCTTTTCGGAAACCGGCTTGTTCGGGAGGCTGGAAGTCATCAAACCTACGTTCGAGACGATTCGTGATGACTCTTGAAAAGAGCTTGTAAACATGGCTCAGAAGCGAAATGGGTCTGTAGTTCTTAAGCAATGTGTTGTCACCCTTCTTAAAGAACAATACCACAATGCTTCTGTTCCATGCTTCTGGCGTTGACCCTTCGAGGACAACGGAATTAAAGAGCTTCTGAAGGACTTTCAGTATCGGTGAGCCACCCGCTTTCAGAAGCTCTGATGTGATTCCGTCATCACCCGGTGCCTTGTTGTTCTTAAGCTGCTTCAGAGCCAGGTTTTTGAGTTACAGTCCAATAACTGAAAAGTGCTACACATATGTTGATGACATTATAGTTGCGGGTGGAGAAATCGGTGGACATGCATTGGAACCAACTTCAGCACTCAAAAGTGTGTAATAACTTGTTGAAGTCGGCACCATGCTCACAATATTTTGGTAAAAGTTACGTTTGAACTATCATGGTACCGACTTCAACAAGTTATTTCACACTTTTGAGTGTTGAAGTCAGTTCTATTTTTAATATATCTTTTTATTTTCCTCTAACCTACTCATCCTACACAGAACTGTTGAGACTTTAACATCTTTCTGTTTTTTTTTTTCAATTGCTCATCATCATAAAATGCTGATCTTTGTTTATCATACGTTCAAATGTTTTAAGGAAAAATTCGGCTACTAGTGTGATTTGAACCCACGACTACAGAATACCGTTCTGTCGCTTTGTCATCAAGACAAAGTAAATATAGTATCACTCCACTAGCCAGTCGAATTTATTTCTTCCATTACATCTGAGGGGATGTTTTCCTTAAAATAATTTAACGTAATTTCCGCATAGCATGATGTTAATGCAGTTAACCATAACTTTTTGTTTATCGTTGCATATACATACTAACCGCACGGGTAATCGGTATCCACAGATCGATGATTTTTGTTTTTAATTATTTTTTACTATGACATCATCAGATTATTATATTATTATCAATTCATTTAATGACGATATGAATGTGATTAAATACCTACTCAATTGGAAATGACTTGCCTAGTATAACATTTTTTGCTATGGACAATAAATGATTCAAATGTTGGTTTTTTAATGAATGAATGAAATTTCGAAGTTTTATATTTAAGGTTTTTCTTTAACAATATAAAAACCTTATAACCATCCTACTAATTGTACTAATATTACTTACTTACTCTTCTGGCTCAGCGACCCAAAATGAATCTTGGCCTCCGATCTGAGAATTCGCCACTGGTTTCGGTCTTGTGCGGTTTCACGCCAGTCACTTGTATTAAACTCGCGTATATCGACGTTCACCGCATCGCTCCACCTGTATCTGGATCGTCCAACTAATATTATTATTGCGAAAGTTTGTGACTATGGATGAATGTTTGTTACTCTTTCAGGCCTAAACGTCTGGATGGATATGGATGAAATTAGGTATGGAGATAGCTTATACCCCACATATAGGCTTATTTTCATTATCACCATCAGCACCCTCTTCCCATCACCCTTTTATCACCACGCGGGTAAAACGGATTTGGATGTAATTTGGTATGTAGATACTTCAGGTCCCGGAAAAACACATAGGCTACTTTTGATCATCGTCATAAATCATTACCACACGGGGGCACAAATTCGCGGGGCGCAGCTAGTTAAAAATATATACCAACTCTCATATATATAAGCAGGTATACATCTACACAATAGCACAGTACACATGTTCAAATGGTCTGTGAGGATAACATGCTTATGTCACGTCAGTCTTGTTTGATACTTCGCAGATGTGTTTTTGTTTGTATAAAATTATGATAATATTATTACGTTACATCAACACATCACACAGTATGAAAAATACAAAAATAAACAGCATCTGGTTTCGACTATCAGCTAGCATAATAATCGCTGAACTTTATTAAATATTTAATGACTTAATAACTAAATGACGAACCCACATACTGAAACTGAAACATACTGAACTTTCTTTCATGATTACCTACTCTATAAACTAATAAAATAATAACGTTTACTTCAAGCATGTTCAGTAATAATGCTCAGAATCGTACTACGACCGTTATGAAGCATTTAGCTTTATTGTCGCAAAGTGATGCTAAAGAAGAAACAATCCTGCTGAAAGAGCAAAGGAGACAACGTTATATTTTCATATAGCGTTGTCGCTTTCGCTGGCGTTTTAGACTACGTTCCGAAATACGGATTTACCTACTATTCAAAAAGTTTGATTTTATTTTAGCTCTCAAGGACTGCTGTCTGAACACACTATGTTTTTGGTGACAGTTTTTCAATTTTGAGGGTGCTAGCTAGCCAGGCTACTCGAAAGCACCCTACCATCATGCTGGGAATTTGATAACGGTGCTACCTTCACCGGAAGCTCAAGCCGTTGGTGGGGATCGAATCGGCATCCACCAGTATGACAGGCGGCTCCCACCGCTGAGCTATCATCGCTTTAATATAATTTCATGCAAACACGGGGTGTGTTGCATACACACATGCACAGAAACCTAGATGAACTTATCGTATATAGGAATAAACGTTACTACCTTATTCTTTTTAAACATATTATCTAACTTAATTACGTACATACGAGTAAGCATCCTAGAGTTATATACTTATTATAAAAAATAAATCAGAAAAGAGATCTCCCTTTTTTTAATGTCGTATAAAAAGCATCGTTTAGATATTTGTGTAAAGCAAGTCTTATTGTGAATTGTATGTAAATAATCTTAACTTTGTTTTAAATTCAATTTTATGTCGCAAGGTGACGGCTAAATTATAATTTCGCGTAGACAGAGAACTGTTCGTCTGTTTACGTAATTTCGGTAAAAGCTTCGTTGACAGGTGGTTCACGGTAATATGGTTTTGAAAGGTGACTTTAGGGTGGAGTTCACCAAAATTTAAGCGTCCAAATATCAATTTAGCCGTCGATCAAACAGTTTATCAGATAAACTGTTACACCGACGATGAAATTGACGTTCGGACCATCCTACCACCAGTCCACCCTAAGGGATGAGTTCACCAAAATTTAGACATCCGATTATAAATTAACCGTCGGTTAACTGTGTGGTAAAAACTGTTTGACCGAGGGTTAAATTGATTTAAAATTTGGTGAACTCCACCCTTGTTTTTTTATTTGCATGTAATTAAATCTTTTTTTCTACTTATATATGAGAGATTATTTATTTTTAGCAGATATTCGATATATATATCCGCTCATATATCGTTATCGAGTTGAGAATACGGACTGCCAAGATCAGTATAGAACGTCCACCGAGATGGACGATTGACCTGACCACGGTCGTAGGAAGAGACTAAACGGCTTCTGCCAACGTTTGAATGGGTAACTGCCAGTGGCAATTTCAACCGAAAGCTTCCTTTCTTCGGTTCGGTTCCATGGCCTAAAGGCTGTTATTCCAAGACAACAACCGTGGCTTATGTCTTAGAATAAAAGTCTTTTGGCCAAGTGGACGGCCAGAAAACTCCAATATTGGGCTAACCACTAGCCTATCTGCCAACGCACATTGGCCAGTATGGTGGATTATGGCTACTACTCCTCTCTGTGAGGAACGCCAGCAGTGAGAAGATATCAGGCTGAATATGCAGGAACATTATACAATGTAAACTTTACAAGAAAAAACATTACCTGGAATTAAATTAAGCAGAGCTATTTGCCACTAAAGTTTTTATCCAATCGATAATTTCATTGTTACTTCGGACATTTTTCATTAAACATTAGGACGAAACATTTAAGAATATTTACATACCCACAGACCTCTGCAAATAAAATGTTTTGGCGTTTAGGATGTGTTTTATCTGAGTCATTACAGTATAATATAAAATAATATAGACGATAATATTGACAGTCAGCGTGACCCAGTGGTCAGTGACATGACTCTGGCCCTTAGAGCCATGGGTTCGAATCCTGAAGGGGCAACCATTTATGTGATGAGCGTGGACGTTGAGCCCGGCTATTGGATGATTGTTGTGATTTCATTATGTGTCCTTGCCTCCCGCGACACAGCGAATCCTAGTGCGTGGGAGTAAGTGTGATAAAGATAAAGAACAAATATTTGTATACCTATACAAACGATGAAGAAATATTAAAACTTTTAAAACATGTGTAAACTTTCACAGATATGTTGGTTTAGCGGGTGTACACTTAGCTCACATCATCACTCACCATGAAGTGAGACAAACAAGTGATGACAAACGCTAGAAATGTATCAAGTAAAAGAACAAGTTCAAATTTTTCCTTCAAATAATTTGAACGTGAGTTCCGCCTAGCATGTTGTTAATGCAATAAACCATAAAACTCTTAGAGCAAGGGTAAGCCTTCACTTGATATGATATCAACTGTGATGTTGATCTATCAGTCCTATTAATTAATTGTTCATACGATAAAAGGTAGATGGCGCTAAGAACAACATCCCCTCAGATGATAAAATGAAGGTAAAAATTCGGACCGCCGGTGGAGTGCTACCATAGCTTAGTTGGACACAGCGACAGGACGGTATTCTGTAGTCGTGGGTTCAACTGCCACTCCCACTGGTAGTCGAAATATTCCTTCAAATAATTTAAACGTAAAGGATTTTTATTCATTTATTTTTATTCAATTATTTCGCTTTTGGTTATCTGTATATGTTGTTACAGGTGATCTCATGGACGTGCTAGCGCTGTTCACGTCATCGGTGAACTTTGTGCTGTACTGCAGCATGAGCCGACAGTTCCGCTGCACGTTCGCGAGGTTAGCGCGTAGAATTCTGTCAGCAGCTGATGAACCTGCAAAATTTGCGACCAAACTTGAGCCTACAACGCAGGTATGTACCATTATTTATGTTCGCTAATGATAGCACAGCCCTGTTCACTGATAACAAAACTTAGTAATTATGAATCAGAGATAAGTAATTCTATAAGCCCTAACTATGGTTGATTGGTTAAAAACCTTAGTTAATAACCTAAAAAAATATTTTGACAAAAGACTGCTAATGACTTTCAAAACTATTAACTAACTATAAACTATAAATATGTATAATTCATTAAATATTAAGTATAGAAACAAACAAATTAGCAAAGTGTAGAAAACTAAATCTTTAATACTTTTTTTTCATGGAGAACACGTGTGCAATAAAATATTAAATCAGTTCTATATATTCTGCGAAAGGTTCCCAGCGAAACAAATTGTCAAGCGCATAGCACGGTTATGTTGGAAGTAAACTGCATGTAGGCCGCTTGTTACTTATATGTATATAAAAAAATATAAAAATAACAAACTCCCGAATCAATGTAATAAAATAGTGTGAACGTAAAAATCCTAAAACTATGTGAAATGAGAGGCCGTGGTGGTACCGGCCTAGAATAGTACTCCCCCATCTCTTCCCGTGGGTGCCGTAAGAGTCGGCTAAGAGATAACGTACCAGGAGGTGGGCAGCAGCGCCTTCTGAGGATCGGAAATCATACTGCGCTCGTCAACCCGCCTGCGAAGCGTGGCGAGTATTGGCAAATCCCCCTATATGGGGGAGGCATACGTCCATACGTAAGAGCGTATCAGTGAAACACTGTACATATAAGTTTTAATCTTAATGTTCTGATCGCACTCTTGGCTTAGTCTCGTGTTATGTTCCAAATTTATTCTGTATCGAATAATATTACAATTTGAATAATTCAAACTTTGTTAAGTAAGAAAGTTGTTATTTTGTGATTTGTCCACGCTGAAGTTATAATTGGTAGAATAATGAACAATTCAAATTCTACTATAAGATCTTTTGAATTCAATTGCAGATCTTTTAATCCAATTTGCATGATGATTTATTTTCGTGACACCTAATAATTAACAGTATATATTTTCAAATTTGTATCGACATTTCAATTTTTTAACGAAGGTCTTCAGACAGTGTGTGTTAGCAGTGATGAGCTACGGAACTGAAACGTGGGCTCTGACTATGGGCCTTTTGAGCAGGCTTTTGGCCTGCGGGTTGGGTTGAGGGTTGTGCGACACAGAGTCGCACAACCCTCAACCCAACTGACTGAACTTCCGCTGGTTTTTTCTTTCGAGTACCCGCCTGACTAGCTGCCACCCTCAAATTGGAAAATCTGTCACCAAACACGTAGTATGTTTCGGCAGCAGTCCTTGAGAGCCTTACTCGAGGTCTATATAATCGTATTACATATTCGAACATATCGTCACTGATCAAGAAAACTTTGCGTACCTAATCTTAAAAAAGTAGCTTAAATTATTATTTTCTATTTTAAGCATTATATTTGGCTATAGTGGGAATCCTGCAAGATATTTTAACCTGAGTAACATTGGCATAGACACAGAAAAAAACTTTATTTAGTAAGAAAATCATTATGTAACAGGATCAAAAAAAAACCTACGTACCTAAATAAGCCTTGTTTTCTTTGCGGCTCCAAATAGCAAGCGCTGGACTTCTGAACTTTTTGGGAACCTAATATTTCTCTTTCTCACAGATGGCGCCTAATTCAATTTATTAATAAAATATTGATTAATTTTATAATATTTTCAGAATTTATCTCTAACGAAGATAGTCCCTAATTCGAGAAGGTTACAAACCTAGTATGTAAAAACTTAATATGCTATGCAATTTGTCCCCGTATTCACGGTTTAATATCCTACTTAAATACCTGTCCTACAACGATGAGAGCTTTGCACATTTTGCTAATAAATAAATAAATAAATAAAAAATAAATATTGGTAAATTTCCTATTTAGATATTAGGAATAGGTACAGGCATGAGTCACATTAATTAAGGCAAATTGCTCTTTGCTTACAGATTAAGACCAATTCCTGGCAGTGATAGTTAGAGCCATTTAACCAAGTGACCCTGCAACTCAGCTCATCGATTGTAAAAATTCATCTCATCTCATCACCTCATCGAGCCTCACTTGCAAGTAAATTTACCATTTTTTATTTTGCAGCATGAATTTCGGTGAAATAATATAATACTTAATGACATGGAATTAGTACCTACTTCGATACCTTTTGACATAATCTATACGCAAATCGAGTATTCGTAGTGATCCAAATTTTAAAATTAAGACTACTACTTATGTCTTGTAGGCATTGATGCCACTTTTAATTAAATTTAAGAATTCAAATCTACGAATGGCGGAAGAGTTTTTGAAATCAATCCAGCAGTTTTTGAGTTTATCCGTTACAAACGTACAAATCCTTCCTCTTTATAATATATATATTATAAAGAGAAAAGATAACGGATAAACTCAAAAACTACTGGACCGATTTCAAAAACTCTTTCGCCATTAGAATTCTACATTATCTCCGAGTAACATAGGATATCTAGATATTATTATCTAGAAAAAAAAAACAATTGTGTTCCTTTAAGTGTAAGACGCCGTTTGCACTCACTTGAATAGTATAGGCAGGAAAATGTAACATCAGTTTTTTAATAGCTTATACTGTAGCTTTAGTGTATTTTATTGTAGCCTTTGACCACTATCTCGCTTGATAGTCTGTGACGATGTGATCGAAGGTGTTATTACGCTAGGACTAGAGTGCTTACTGCCTCTTAAGGACTGCTGCCTGAACGCTATGTGTTGGGTGAGTTTTTTGAACTTGAGGGTGGTACATGGAAAGTACCCTACTACCATGCACCATCTATCATTTTGACAGCCGACGCTCCCGCCACTTCATCTCTTCAGAAGTGTTGTTATTATTTCCAAAATAAGTGCTGCTACAAATATTAATGCCGTTAATGTGACGATGCTTGAGTTTCAGTAAAGTTTCCACGACTTAAGAATGAAAAGGAAAACGGAAATCAGTTCGTTATTATAATTTGAGCTGTTCACTTGATGCCTTTTTTGTTACCGTGAAATCTCTGAATTCGCGTCCCTTTCCGTAAGGAAATGGGGTGGTTATCTGTTCAATTTACTAACCGTACCAACCAGCAGCTTAAGCATAAATATCCCGATTAGTTTCCACTACTGGGATTTGGGCCTTCCCCTCAGAAAGGATTATATCGATCATAATCGATCACGCCGGCCAATGAGGCTTGGAAGATTGGTGTGTTACCAGCCCCATGTCCAAAGGCCTACGACATGGCCTACCGAGTATTATCTTGTGACAACAGGCGAGACCTCTGACGTGGCTTTTTTTTATTACAGTAATTTTTACCCCTATGTTTAAATTTTTCACCAATACCGTTACAACCAATTTTACACTGATATAATTTCTCATAAATTTAGAATATTTAAAAAAATGTCATATATTATTTGAATGCTGTTACTAGTATCAATTGCTGTGTATTACAACTCTACAAACTTAAGAAGAAGAAGAAAATACATTTATTTATTGCACCTGACACATTATTACAATAAACAAACTAGAAAAACTAATAAAAAATCTTGTAAATTGACAATACTTAACATAAAAAACTATTGCAGTGTTGCGCGAAAGTCCCGATTCTACATAAAGCTATTAAGGATCCGCCCTGCCTAGACAAGATGCATCGCTTCATAGCGATTCTTTCTCTAACCACTAACGATGAATATTCGTTCTCGTTGATCACGGTATATAACGCTTTGAAGGTCATTCTCATAAATTTTTAACCGACTTCATAAACGAGGAGTATTATATATTATATGTTTGACTTTATGAATGTTTTTTAAATGTTTTCTTCAGTGTTAATGCTTGTAGAATGTTACTTTGTCTAGGGCTACTGAGCACTGGTTTTCGGACGAAACTTCTTGTTGAGATCACGAACGGTCATTTAACTTACACATTAGAGTGATAATTATCATAAAATCGATTGCGAAAAATACTGCTTCTCAATTTTATGTACATTGAATAGAAAAGTACGACCTGGAAACATTAAAAAAAAATCAATTTGACTCATATTTGACACTGACATTTATTTCACAATTTTATCATATTATTATTTAAATAGTCCGTGTGGTTAAATACAGAACATTTTGAAATTTTAAACTAGTCTATTAGTCTAGCTACATAAAACAGGAATGAGTCCTAATAAACAAGTTTTATTTATTTTGGGTCGCGATGATAGGTCACAAACTTATTTTTATGTTGGTTGACTGTTGTCATATAAAAGTGTCATATATTTGTTTGAAATCTTTTCAAACAAAAAAGGTTTACAACTTTTTATATGGGCCTGGCTTTGTTTTAACTTTGTGTAGATTGGGTTTTATATTAAAAACTTCACACTCTGTGGACGTGACTGTGTATAATAATCTGAACATTCTCAACCAACCAAGTCAAATCAACGAAGTCAACGCACAAAGTTAAAGTTTATTTGTCCAGGCCTGCGTTCGGCAGCTTCATAAGCAAAACATTGATCGACCAATATGTGATCGATATTTTATTTTTACATATTATACTGCGTTTGACAACTGTCTCATCTGATGACGTTGTCTGGGATTTAGCACGTAAACGCGTAAACGCCGCACATTCGCTGTCAGAGCAAGATATGGCTTGGCCGATGGAGCTACGGAACGCATGCCGGGGTTTTTATCTTTTATAGTAACTTCGCATGGTCTTTGATCATAGAGAAACTTTCTCCGTGTCCTTGATAGTGTCAAGGTACAAGTCATAAGATCCTAGATAGACTAAGACTGCAACTTTTACATAATTATACAAGTCCGAACTTTTAATTAAAAGTTTCATATGAAACATATTTGGGAATACGACTTTGTTTATTTTGACGTCGTTGGGTTTATTGGATAAGCTGTTGAACAAAGAGGACAGTCCAAATAGAGAACGCGTTAGATTAATGGTCGCAGCTTTTTCTATTTCAGTACGATGAGACAGCGGCCAAGTTGACAGACTTTATTTTAAAGTAAAATTGTGGCTGGCTCAAGGTATTAGTTTTATTTCATTCTGTTGGTTGAGTTTAAAATAAAATAAAATACAAAAGTTTAATATTGCTATAGAATAACTTAGAACTGATTTCAACTTTAAATTTATTTATTGACAGATTATTGCAAATAATACATTGCAAAGAATCACATATATTAAATTCTATAAAAATCAATACATATTTAAACTATCATTTATTACTCACATTTCTACGTCACCAAGGTTCGGGCTGTAAATCAGCGCTGTAGGTTCCCCTACAGCAATAAAGGTACTGAGCCCAAATCATATTAGGCATCTATCTGTTTTATTTCGAGCTGTGTGAATTTTGTACTAGTTTATTTATTTTTGTATTTGTTTGCTGTTATATTACTGATTGCCTAAATATTTTTTATGACGTGAATAAGTACGTTTTCATAGTTTTCATAGGAAGGCAAATAAAAAACGAATAATAAAAATCGGAGGATACAGTTTGGTGTTGCAGCTACATAATATCTGTCATCTCCATCAAAAACTCAATTACAGCACTAATACCATATGGTTTAAAAAATATTACGCTAAGTAAGGACTGTGACGCGTCGCTCGCGGCGGAGGAGGCAGCGCCGCCATTTTGAGTTCATTTTGCTGCGCATCGAGATTGAAAATCTTTTGACTAACTTGAATAACTTTTGACTCGAAGAAGCTACGGCGTTATTTTAAGTTTCAATCGTTAGCTCTCATCAAAATATATCGGTTATATTTTAAACATTGACTAAATAAGTGACTGTAAATATAATAAGGTTAAAATAAAAACAATGAGTAATATCAAAAAAATATAATTATAATGTGACATTATATATTAGCGCTGTACGTATACCGTTATGTATACTCGTATAAGTAACATAACGGGTGGCATTTACGCGTTATGTTACGCGTCAAAATGCCAAATCCAAAAACAGAGACCGTATATCGTTATATACCTAGAACTTCTCAAGAGCAATGGAATGGTACTAATTTTTTTTAAATATTACCAGTTACGAGATTTACTCACCGGCCGTGTCCCTGATACATAGGTACCATCTTTTCTTATTGTTCTTCTACTTGCGCATTTATAAAATGCATATCAAAGCCATACTCACATTATGAATGTATAAAACACGGGAGTTACTCACGTAATAATTCAAAGGGTTCCAGCTATAGTTTATATTTAATATTATACATTCATAATTGTCAAAACCACGTCAATTTTAATAACAAACAAAGCAGCCATAGTCCATTTGTCCATGTGTTCAATTTAGCGTTTTTAAGTCTTTCATATATCATTTTGATAGAACCTTGGAGATAAACAAACATCTAGTGTAATTAAAAGTGTAAAGTAAATCTGCGCGTAGTAGGTACAGTTTTTAGAAAGTAGTACTTTGTATAAGTTTGCCTCAAAGTAGTACTTTGAGGCAGTAAACAAACAACACTGGAATTATTTCCCATTTTCCTTATTGCAACCGATAAAAGTGAATAATTTGTTAGGCCTTGAATTATTCAAAATAGCGAACAACGAATAACGAACATTTAGAAACCGACAAATATTTAGTAATGTTCACTAACATAATCAGTTGCTTACCTGAAGCATAGAAATTCAAGGCTGAGCATTAGTTGAAATTCGTGCGTACCTACATAACGATAAGCCTTATTCCCGCAGGAGTAGGTAGAGATGACATGTTTCCACTCGCTTAGTTCTTCTCTACTGCCTTATTAACTTTCGACATATTTTTTTTAAATATATGGCCGTCTGTAAAGAGTTCTCATGACTTTTTTCTGATATATCTGGTCGCGGTAAAATTGCACCAAGATTGTAAACGAGTTTTGTTAAGGAACCCCACCTCTAAGTCCAAAGGTTAACGTGGGCAGTTTCCTCGGAGACCAGCTCAATATGTGGAAAATTCCCCCTATTCAGGACTTGGCCTTCAGCCTTGCTAGCGACTCTTCTGAGGTTCGTTTATTCGCTACACCCTATTTGCAACTCGACCCACGGCCTCGTTAGTGACTAACACGGCAAAATAAATAAAAGATACTTTATTTAAAAATATAAAACACACTGTAAATATTCCGATAGTAACTTTAACTAGTGTTTTAGTGATCATGTCAGTTTTAAAACACATATACTTTCGCTGCATAAAGATGACATAAGTTCGTAATAATTAACAAATCCACCCATTGTCTGTCCAACAGGTGACCGGGCCGCTATAGCGACAGATTCCCGCCCTTATCAGGGTGGTTGAGGAGAGCATTATGTAAATATTAAGGTAAGATAATTTAAAATTACTTCCCGTTTATCTCAAAGGTAGAAAAATAATTTTCATTCGGAGCACGGACAAAAGCAAAATTGACGTAACAAACTGGCTTTTCTAAAGAAAGCCATTATGTAAATTAATACTGGTCGTCCAAATATATAACGGAAAAGCATTTTGCAGACAATTAACTGCGTAGAAACAAATTAAAACGTTTACTAGAGTCCGTTGAAAATAGCACGTATTTAAAGCTAATAAGATTGGATAAAAACAAGGAAACGCCACTAATTAACCACTCTGCAACTGTGACAAAATAGGCACCCTGCTTTTGGGAGAAATGGACGAGGGCTGCAAGAAGTGCGAATGAGATGGCAAGCTGGAATGTAAGAATGATGACTGGAAGAGCAAGAGAAATAACAGAGCGATGTTTTTCTACTGTGCAAGTAACAGAAGGAGGAATGGACTGAGAGTTGTGCTGAATAGAAATATGAAAGAATGCGTCTTCTTCTTCTTCTTCTTAGTCGTATACTTCATTACTGAAGGTCGTGTCCCTGAAAGGCATTCCTAGCTTTTTGTATTATATTTTTCCATCCCGTTCGGTTTTCGGCTTCTCTTAAGGCGGTTCTGACAGACCAGTGAGGGTAATGACTTGGTCTGACCAACGGGTAGGAAAGAACAGGTTAAAAGATTGAATGATAGATTGTTAGTTGTGAAAATAATTTAAGAAGATTTAGTACTTAATATAGTAATTTAAGTGTATATGCGCCGCAGACTGAATGTGACAATAAAATAAAAGATAAATTTTGGGAGGTTTATGATGTAATGGTGATGGAAGTACCAGAAAATGAGGAGTTGTATATCGGTGTTGTATACGAATATAGGGTACGAAAGAATGCACGTAGGATGGGGTTATGGAACTACAAGGGAGAGGCCTTGCTTCAGGCAGCTTCTGCCTTTAACCTCGCTGTAGTTTATACGCACAAAAACAAAAGAGACGAATACCTTGTAACGTATAATAGTGGTAACCATACGCTACTCTAAACTTACTTCAAACTACAAACATTAATAAATTCTTACTACAAACATTCCATTGCCATAAACCAACAGGAACATGCATATTACAATAAAAAAAGACAACGCGGAGTAAAATATTCTAAGAACAACGCAACGTCCTGGATTGCTTTCAGAACAACTTGTAACTCAAATATGGCCCCTTCAGTTTGAGTTCCAAGTAGGTAAATAAAACTCACAATCCATAGAAACATTTGCTACCTTCTTCGTTGACTCACATGTTCTTTCAAATAGAAAAATATGTAAGGATTTAGTGGATTTTGAATATTCTGTTAGACACGGTGTTTTTGACGACAGTATTAGTTCATAAAGTATCTTTTTTTATATTTGATAGATCTAGCGTTTGGTAGATGTAATAAAAGTAATATAATATTATAATGTAATACCCGTACTAGGTATTAGACATGACACGACGGTGCTGATTAAGTTGGTTTCATTTACTTAGCGCGGCACAATACCGTTTACCGAGACAAATGAAATGTAACCTCAATTAGGGCGTGCTTGACTTGGACTTGAAGTATTTCGTCAACCTTAACGTGACGTTAACCCATTTTTAACCAAAATCATCATGTAGATATTTTATAGTAGCTGCTCACGGATGTACCCGCGTAGTGATGTAAAATGGTGATGATGAAAATAAGCTTATGTGTTAATCCAAGGTATGAGCTACCCCTATACCAAATTTCTTCGAAATCTGTGTAGCCATTTGAGCGTGAAGAGGTAACAAACATACACACAGACACATTCACACAGATACACACATAAACACAAACTTTCGCATTATATTAGTAGGATAATCCATAACGCACAAGTGGTTCGCTTTCTCTTGGCTATTATTGCATTTGTCAAAATTAACGACTGTATATTGTAGCGTTAGTATTTAACAATACATATTTAAGCTTTAGATTTATGTCTTAGCTGTGTTTCTATAAACATTACCCACTTCATACCTTTATACGGTTAACATCTATCTAAATATGTAGGAGAGATCCATCTTTAACGATACTCGTGAGAGATACTGGTGAAACGCTAGAACTATAAGGTAAACATACATTATGAGACTTTCATATGAAAAACTAAGAAATTTATGTACTAAATAAAAACCTCACTGTTTGTTATCGAACTCCACCGAAACGACTTGTCTAATTTTTACAAATTTTTTCAACTAGTAATAGTAGGTCAACTAAAAATACTCAAAAAACGTAAAATAGGTTCGCCGTATGAAAACTTTTTAATAACAAAGAATACTTAAAAAATACAATACAATACAAATAGTAGAATAAAATCTACAGTCTAAAAGTGCAAAAGTCTGTTTGAAAATTCGATTTCCTATACTATAAATAGTACGATCGATAAAACCACAATACTTTATTAGTGTACTCTCAGTCTTTTTCTTCTCAACACTTTAATAAATGTAGTTAAAAAAAGATAGTTACCTTAATAGGTAAATTTGTTTCACAAACAAATTATTGTGAAACAGTTCAATGCACCACGGGAATTATAGGGAGTCTCCAAACCAAATAGAGAGGTCAAAAGTACAGCGAATGCTGCGAATGTTCTATTGTTGTTTCTTTATTATATTAGTAGGTATATTTTTTTAATAATGTTTCATCCTTTCTCGTACTGACAACATTAAAATGTTTTCTTTTGGCAGTCAACAAATCCAGAACATATTGTTGGTTTGATTTGACAGCAATGTCATGTCACCACGGTTACAATCTACTAAAAGCTTTCGTATCATTTAAATAGCTTCCTTTTACGAACTCAGTCTAATTTCCGGACAAGCTTTCATTTAAACCTACTCAAATTTCGAACAGTTCATTAATTAACTACTTACATTACAGCCGTAGGCTTGTAGGTAGAGTAAAATTGAAAATTGTTATTGGAAAATGCGAGTATAATATTATAGCAATTAACGGCGTAGGGAATAAATTTGTAAACCAATTAGGTGAAATAATGATTCTTCTATCCAATAATATTATTAATTTTGAAGGTTTGTTTTTAGAATGAAACTCTTACAGTTACAGTTAGTTTTTTTGTAACAATGAAATCTTTCCTCTTTTTACCGGCATTTTGATAACCGAACTCAATAATACCTTAAATAATACTACCAAAAAACGAAAATGTTCCTTATTCGTAACACATTTAAGTTTTAATTTCAACGGCGGTCTACTCTCCCTCAGTTTTACGAATTTGATGACGCCACATCCTGATGTTTGTACGTTCAGACGCGAGGTGTCCTGAGGCGAGTTTAAAGTTTTTCCCTATACTAAAGTGTCCAACGCCGCTAAATAAGTTTTCACTTTAAAAATATCGTTTTTTTTAATTTGGCCATTCGTATTAATTCCATGTGACAATTTCAATAATATCTTTGCAAGATGTGTATTGTTATGGGTAACTGAGCAGTGTGTCGTGTAGACGGGACGTGAAGAATAAATTAACGAATGAGTGAATGAGTAATCGTTTTGTACCGACACAAAAAAGGGGTGGTTGATGTGGCGACAAATTGTTGCGTGTGCACTTTATTCCGCTGACATCATACGCATGACGTAGGTGCGTCGAACCAGTCGTCACCCGCCCGGCACGATAGACACGATAGAGATTTGACGGTTGCCGTGGCGCAGTGGTTAGTGTCAGTGACATGACTACTGTGTCTCCGGGACCCTGGGATCGAATTCCGGCAGGGGCAAACATTTGTGCGATGAGTGTAGATGTTTGTCCCGGGTCTTGGATGTTTGTTCTGTGATTGTGTGTGTCCATGCCTCCCGCGATACAGGGAATCCTAGTGCGGGGGTCTGAGTGTGATAAAAATACAAAGTTATCGAGACAATCTGGTACTTAACGTAAGAAACCATCACCTAATTGAACTTTACTATTCATACTTGGCGCCAAATGTATAAAGATATAGTATAAGTTCAATAGTTTATTTGCTACAAATATTTTATAGTAATATGACAATAGTAGTGAGTATAAGTAATAATTATGGTGATTATAATGAAAGGTTACAAAGGCCGAAGAAGATATAGGTGGACTGGTGAATACCAATATGTTTATGAACGGTGTGAACAGTGAGTATGTAATCACTCTTGGTGTGAACACTGAGATGACTAATGATAGAATAAAGTAGAATAGAAAAACATGCAGTATCAACCCCAGCTAGTGTGGGATAAGGACAAGGAGAAGTATGCTGAATATGTATCGAATGGGTTTTGGTTCACTTACTCTTACTGGCAGTATAGTCGATGATGTCAGTAAAACGGCTTCAACGGAAGACTAGTAAAATTCTACAACCGTTAACGCTGATAAAATACATAAAAAATGTATTAGACTGACACTTCAAAGCGATGTATCACGTGATATCAACGAGAATGAATATTCGTCGTTAGCGATTAGAGAAAGAGAAGCGGTTAACGTTGTCTAGGCCCACAGTGCTGATGGCACAGTCAGAACAATATCTAGTTGACGGCGGTTTGCTAACATTACTGTTACTAACTGATACTATCATCGAGATCTATAAGTACATTACGATAGGTCTGAATGTGGTCTCATAAATTTTGTCCTTTAGTTTCAAGGGCATTCGTGGGCCGGATATGGTCCCTGAGACCTGTCTCCTTCATCGACCTGCATTTGTCCTGTTCCTTACGTCTCGGTATATAATGTCTAATATCACCGTCGTCTACAATACATGTCCAGCACACTTTTTTACACATGAGGTATATTTAGAAGGTATTTTATCAGCTATCTTATTTTTCTCATAACCAATAGTTACCAAATCAACAGACCGTACACTTCTTATTTTTGGTACCTTTTATAAGTAATCTCTTATTGAAACTGTAAAATGGTTTCAATAAAACTATAACGAGTTACGAGAATTAATACGGGCCGATGCCTTTATAAAAATAAAATGCTACTAACTAATTACAATACTAGAGCTACTAGAGGCCGTCCTAACTTCCAGGAAATAAGTGTTATACCGTCAGGAAACGATTATGATTAAAACAAAATTAAGTTTCCGAGTGGCGGCGAACATATGCGTGCTACATTTTATATACCAAGGTATTTCGATTATGTAGAAAACATCCACCAGAAGTGAGAACTACCCTTACACTTGAATTGCATAATATAATAATTATCAAAAAATTCTTTAGTGTTGCACACTTGTCCTAGAACTATGAAATGGACACGGAGTATGTTTGCAAAAGTAACGAAATTTTCGAACGTTATTGCGAATGGAACGCGCCTAAAATTTGTTAGTGTTATATAACTGAAGAGTTGAAAGTTTGGCCACGTATGACATAAAGCGAGCGACAAATTCAATTATATATCCATTTTCTTCGGAAGTACGTGTCAGCTCTGTTTTATTCGTGTCGAGTTTTAGATGGCACGTATTACCATTTTACAGGTGTATCGTATTACGTTACTATTGAATACAATTAATTAGTCATTAGTCACGCTCAAGAAAAATTTTAATGGTGTCATCATCGTCAAAAGAAAAAAAAATATGGCAAGAGGAATGTCATCCGGTATCTGTTAAGAAATGTTAATTTGCATAAAAAAATATATGTTTATACATTCAATAAATGAAATTCAGCTACGCCATTTATATAATATTGTAATGATAAAATTCAAATTTGTATAACTCCATTTAATGTTTTCATTAATATTATATGCTTTTTATTCAATTGCTGGCCAATCACGGGTAGTTTTAGTGGGCGCCAAATAAGTTGCGACTTATTTTACGTAACGTAACCGCAATTTTAATTAAATTATTGAGAACTACCTGCGCCACGCGGTTTTACCCGCGTGGTGACGATTGATGATGATGATGAAAAGTAGCCTATGTGTCAATCGCGGGGCCTAAACTATCTCCATACCAAATTTCATCAAAATTGGTGTAGCCGTTTGAGCGTGAAGAGGTAACAAACATACACACATACACACAAACTGTCGCATTTATAATATTAGTAGGATTAGGACTTTATCGTAACCAGTAAAACCTTATCTTACTTTCCAGAATGTTAGTTTACTTTAGTGAATAAGAAAATCACTAGGTAGCAAAGTCTGAAAAAAGCTACATAACCTACTAATCTGACAAGACAGGAAGGGACGGAATACTCTACCAGTAGCCCTAGACAAGGTACCATTTAACATGTTTTAACCGATTCCAAAAAAAGGAGGTTACTCAATTCGACCGTATATGTTCACATTATTTTGATAACTTGGTACCGACTTCAACAAGTTATTTCACACTTTTGAGTATTGACGTCGGTTCCATTTTTTGGTAAAAATGTTTAACTAACGCTGATAATAATGTATGAGATGGACACTCAAAATGCAATGAGAAAAAAACTAATTGTTAAATGAGTACAACATAACCAAGGCTAACGAAGCAAATAAATTTAACAACAGAACTAAGCCAAAACAATAACAATATCATAAACTATCAAGTGCATGAAAGTAGGTAATTGTGTGTAAAATTGAAAAACTCTTGTAAGTAGATTTTACTTACAAGATTAGCTTAGGTCATTGCATGATCAGAATAAACAATGCCTGAGGCCTTAAATTACGGAGAAATCAAGTTAATACCAGTATAATCAATGATATTATATGTTTATTAGAGGTAGATGTCGCACAAGCGCGCGGAAACTGAGGCGGCAAAATTTATTCAATTGTAGTAATTTTCATTATGTCGCGTATTTCAAGTGCAAGTCTAAACATATAAGTATCCTTTTCTATATTATTTGTACCGTATTATCTGTCGCAGTAAGCATGTTTATGTCGTAAAGGTACAAAATCTGAGCACCGCGCAGTATGAATATACGTCATCTTTAGTAAAACATCATTGAGTATAACGAAGTTAAAGCATTGGAGTAAGAACGATATTTCACTAAAATAATTACTTACAAATTATTTCGACTAAATATAATTTTCGTGACAGATGCTCATTACACCATTTCTAGTAAAGTTAAAATTGTTTTCGCTAAGTAGTTTTGGAAGTATTTTACTCAACTATAAGTTAGTTGATTCATTATAAATTTAAGTATTCAGTTAGAAAGTTGTGTTAAGGTTTTTAAATCAATTAAGTACTATTCAAAGATAAGTCTTGTAGAACAAAAGAAGTTTATTTGTGAAGAATATTGAGAGTAGGCGTTGATTATTATGAACTCAAAGAATAAAATTGTTTCGAAATAGCCCTGCTATTCTTGTTACCTAAGTAAATACTAAATAATTAAAAATATTTCAAAATAGTAAATGAAGCGATGATTGCTCACCGATGGGAGCGTCGGCTGTTAAACTGACGGACGCTGTTTTGATCCCCATCAACGGCTTGAGCTTCGGAAGGTAACAAAATTCCCAGCATGGTGGTAGGGTACTTCGGAGTACCCGCCTGGCTAGCTACGACCCTCAAGTTTGAAAAACTCTCACCAAACACACAGTGTGTTCAGGCAGCAGTCCTTGAGAGCCAGTAAGCATTCTAAGTCTAGCGTGATAGCATCTTCAAGCACATGATCACTGTACATCAAGTGAGATTGTGTTCTAACGCTATATCTATAGAGTATAAAAAAGGTTAGAGCTTACTGTACCTATGTACTGACACGAGTCAGTCGATAGAATTTAATATAATATTCAAATTAACTTTATTTTTCTGTCTACAGGTAACGTCGCCGTCTTCGAAGCTGTTCAGAATATATTAGAGTTTTAGAAGACAAGATAATAGTTTTATTGAATTTGCTTACTTTAAACTTTTAAACACCATATTCCTTCAATGTTTGAAACCAAGTTGATTAACTATTTTAATTAGTTCTATTGTAAATATCTCACGGTGCATTAGCATTTGATGTATAGTAAAAATCTAAAAGGTTATGTATATTTATATATTAATGAATAGTTTTAAATGGATTAATTAATTAAATGGACAATTAATAGATTAAATATTTTGTTAAGGATTAATGTATAAATTACTTGATTAATAATAATAATTCTGGCACTATTTAGTTTCTGCGTCTTTTGAGCCGTGACGCAAAAACTAAAAGTTTGTATATATAATAGTTTTAAGTGTATATAGTCACACTTTTGTAAGTATACTAGATCTAGCTTGGTCGTTTCACTTAGGGTCCAATTCGTGATTGTAGGAATAGTAATGAAAGTACCTGTTTCATTATTCATCATCTTGCATTTATATATTAATATTTAATTCATTTGTATAGTGTAAGTTGTTTGTACGAAATCCATATAATAGTCCTATTTAAATTGTGTTGTTTGAGATTAATTTTAATAACTAACGCGTAGGAATTTTGAATGTACTTCTATAAAATTACTAAGTTTATCATTGCACTTTGTCACTGTATTCTATAAATAATAGATCCTTCTGCGTTTGATAAACATCAAACTGATATAATATCATTTTTTTATTAATTAAAATAGATTAGAATCGAATAGCATGATCAAAGACCTTTTGTATTAAGACCTGAGTACGAAAAGCTATCTTAATTGTAACTTCGTGGTATCTCAATGTAAAACAATTGAACCGAGTACACATTATCTATTATAATATAAAAAAACTGTAACACAGAATTGATTTTGCGTATGAAAATTCCCTTAGTTTCATTTATCATTATTACTAAAGAGCCGGCTAAGACTTGCGAAATATTTACTGGATATTTTCTCTCCGACCAGTTTCATATAAGGTTACAGTTCTTTATCTGGGAGTTACGATTATGTCAGGAAGCGTGGGTGAGCCACTGAACAACTGAGCAAGCTCGGTAAACTGACCCACAACTGAACTTCAACAACTGAAGTTTGAAACTGGTCTTAGTGAGTTTTATAATATTTAAAACGGGTTTAACGCGAACATTAGGCGTAGTCGATATCACGATCGACAATTGTTTCAATTTTTGGCGGAAGCATTCGAGAGCCTTAGAGAGATTTGCCAGTCACGCGAGTCCAAGCAGGATCTTAGATAACACTAGATAACTGATAGTTTGTATAAGCAATCGGTTCACTGTTAAATTACTAGAAAGATAATGATACGAATACTTTGACGGTAGTTATTCTTGCTGCAGGTATAGTACATACTCCCGACTATACTCACTTTTGTACAAAAAGTGAGAAATAGTGGTAAAAGAATAATAATAATAAAAAAATAACATTTTTTAATTTTTATTACATGACATATTATTGTAATATATCCAAAGTATTGTAATATGTTACTATTATAGAAGGCATTGGCAAGGCATACTGTTCAATTGTTATTTGTTGTATTGTAATTACTTAACTACTCCGATTGTATTTCTCTGTGATGAATAAAAATTTTCATTTCCTCTTGCTTATTTTATTTTAGTCAAATGCAACGCAAATGTTTACTTGTACTCGTTTATATTAAATATAACTACGGGTATTTAAAAAAAATTCTTCATAGGTTTCAACACTCCGTTTCGTTGAAACTTCCGTTTCAACACTATCTCTCTCTCTTGATGGTCAGATTAAAGATGTTATCACGCTACATCTAGAACTACTACTGGCTCTCGAGGACTGCTGCCTGAACAACCTACGTGCTTGGTGATAGTTTTTCAAACTTGAGGGTGGTAACTGGCCGGGCTTGTACTCGAAAGTACCTTACCACCATGGTGGGAACTTGATAACGGTGTTACCTGCACCGGAAGCTCAAGCTGTCATTGGGGATCAAATCAGCGTCCATCAGTTTGACAGACAACGCTCCCACCGCTTAGCTATCATCGCTTCGCTTCATCATCACACCAGCCCCAGGGCATCCACTGCTGGACATACATATATATGCCTCCGCCACTGATTTCCTTAAGGATCGGTTGGAAGCGGCCCGAATCCAGCCCTTGCCTGCGATATTAAGCAGGTTAGAAAAAAAACAAAATAATTAAAAATTATCGGGTCGATTTATTGAATTATGTTTCAATACTTAGAAAAAATGTTCAAGAGTTCAAAACCTAAGAACCTAAACCTATGGTGTGATAAATTTGTCTTGTGGTACGACAACTTGTACCTGACTGAATTAGTGTTACTCATACAAATAGTATTCATGCAAGTAGGTACTTACATTTTGTTTTGGTTTTCTTTTTTGACGTTCGTCTTGGTTCAGTGATCAGTGACAATAACTACGGATTCGAACCCCGACGGGAAAATATTTTTGTGATGAGCATAAATATGTTGTGTTTATCTCGGGTCTTGTGTGTTTATGTAATGTGATTGTGCGTGACCTTCTACAACACAGGGTGTCCTAGTGCGGGGGTATAAGTGTGAATGCGTTTGTTTGTTTCTACCCACATTTTAATAAACCGCTTTATATATTTTGTGTTGTCCTTCAGAAGCGTTTACACTTTATCGTAACCGTATAAAAGTTTATTGAACACCATTTTAGTTAGTTTTATTGAAAATAGACTCGTTGGCAATAGCACGATTTGCCACAAGAGAGCTCCTAGTTTTCAGCCCACTCCTCGCCGAATTATTTAACAAGCCAGTTTCTGGCACCACGTTTTTTAACCGACTTCAAAAAAGGAGGAAGTTATATGTTCGACTGTATGTATTTTTTATGTATGTTCACCGATTTATTCCTCAGTTTTGGACCGATTCTCAGAATTATTTTTTGTTTGGTAGAGTGTACCTCCGAGGTGGTCCCATTTAAATTTCATCTAAATCGGACAAGCGATTTTTGAGTCACACTCCAATATTATAACTGTAAAGTGTTACGTTTACTTGGACGGCTTCCTAATTGCGGGTGAAGAAATCGGTGAACATACACAAAGACAATTGATCCCGTGAGTAGCAAAGGTAACTGAAAGAAAAGGGTGAAAAAAAAGTTTATTTCGATACTTAAAAAGTAACTATTATCACAATACTGTGCTCATGATACCGACTTCAACAAGTTATTTCACACTTTTGAGTGTTGGAGTCAGTTGGGTCCATTTTTTGGTATTTGCTTTAAATTTCAGATGCTTTTGTTGACAGTTGAATAACAATCATGACATGACTTTTGTGTACGCCACGCCACGGTAAGTGGAAACGCCACGTACACATAAAGACATATAGTTCTGACTGAAAAAATATGTTTTGTTGCATTTTAGATTAAAATAGATAAATGACTTCTGGATAGCTAATGTCATTTTGACGTGGAATAATCGACTTTTTACATTTTTTTCTGATGTAATTATTAGGTTTTGGCCCAATTTTATTTCGGGCAAATATGACCGAATGTTACCAAACAAAAAAAACAGTTTTATCGAAAGTGGAATACTCAAGTTCTGAAAAGAAGCTGCTCAAGGCGCTTAGGGTGTGTCCAGACCTGACTAATGCGTAGTTCGCCCGCCGCTTCTGCGCCGCGCCGCGCCGCCGCCAACCGCGCGCAAACTATGCATCGCGGACGAAAGGCGGCGCACGGGCCCGACCGGCGCGCGGCGCAGGAGCGGTGCAGCGCGCCTTGCGAGCATAGCGCTTCCTAGCAGCAAACTGATGCGCACGCGAACTCGCGCGCGCGGATGCAGCTCACTTGCACCATACGAGCGTTATATAAGTTGCACGCAAGAGCCGCCTAAAAAGTTGCAGTAATAGCAATGTGCCGTATGCGTAGTTAAACTATGACTTCAGTAAAACTTATTTCATCTTTTGACCATCACAAGAAAATCTAATTCGGCGATCAATACGTCCGAATCATCGAGTTAGCTAGAGATTTATTATTATGCTCTTTTAGGATATTCTTATTTTTCAATAACTTCTCAATGTCGGCGTGTTCCCAAAATATCCAGAGTTTAATCCGCATGCGTAGTAAATTGATCTCTTATAATTTATTACATGAACACTACAAAGCAAATATTTTTTTTCTTTTATGATTACGAAGATAGCCTCGTAGTCGTATATTTAGAAAAACCTTGTTTACAAAGTATACGAGTATACCTATGCGAATATTTTACGAGGGACAAGCAGAAACAAAAGCTATATACACTCTTAAAAATCTTTGTACTCGTGAATAAATTAGACATTTCCTGTCAGAAATAGATGAGTAAACTTAGCAATAAATAATAATTGTTTGCCCAAATAAATCATTTAAATGTTCGACACGAGAAATTAGTCATTGTTATGTTTTTGTCTGTGCATAGTGTTTATGGAAACTTTCTTCACCGATTATATTATTCATGGTAACTTGGCGAGCGATACGTTCTTTAAATTTAAAAAGATACTTTTTTAATAACACGTCTTTGGTGTGAATATTATATTTATAATATAATATATTGACATCTTTGTAATTTCGAGTAACTGTAACGTTGCACATAAAATGCGGAGCCAAAACGATGAACAAAAAGAAAGATAATTTAAAAATAGGTGAAACAAATTTTTATAATAAGTGTACCCGAAGAAACCTTTGGCCACTCCGATGTGTGGCTAAATCTCACACTAGTGGATTGATATCCACGAGTGTGTAGATCGATGTGTAGATGTATAAAAAGGGATGTATAAACTCTTTTTTCTTCTTCACATATACACGGGTTGAGTAGAGTAGAGTATTTTTCATTAAAAAAAACATAATAATTGGTCAATAAACTATTACAAATCATGACTGCCCCATTCTGACGTCATCATAATTGAATTATCAATCTATATTAAACATAGAATTGCTCCCCGGACTGTTATATGGTTTGTAAAAGACATAAACTTTATAGTAGTCGTTTCTTTGCCTGAAAACGTTTTCTGTCTGTGTAATTTTGCACTTTATGGCTCAAGATTACTCATTTTAAGCGGGTACCTCCATTCTGTCGGTAGAAAAGCACCTATCAACGTGGAATAACTATGAAAGATATACGTATCTACTCCTTTAAGTCGCTTTATTTTCGTACATCGTATTTCCATTGGTTTTTTTAACATCTTATTATTATTCACTTGCGTAGACTACCGTCATGCATATTTTTGACATAGAATATGACCTGATAAGCGTTTTATCACCATGTCATCCGATGTTAAGTGATGATGCGGTCTAGGATGGAGCACGTTACTTGATATTAGTCGAAGAATGTTCTTGATGCAGTATTGTTGTTTTCTGATAATATAAAAACAATATATTCCAAGACAAAAGTTTAGGTTAGGTTAGGCTTGTCAATAAATATTCGTGCCGATAGTTTTTGACTGTCGGGTGTATAAAATGTATATTCATTGAGAAAGCTGAAACAGCAACGTTTGAGGTACCTACTATACTCAACTATAAACAGGACAAAAATGTGGATAGGTTCAGTTACTGATATTGTAGAACGCGATAAATCGTGTTTACAAATAAACATATAAACACCACCTATCGTTTTAGCCCAAAATCTAAAAATAACCTAACATGCCTTTATTTTTGTCTAATACGAGTATAAGCAAATATAGAACGCGATTTTGAATCATAAACCTAAACCTCAAAATTTCAAATAATCGTTTTAGCACCAAAAAGGTTTTATGTTTGTAGCGAAAAACGTAATCGGTTAGATTACGTTTTTCGCTACAAACATTTAGATTTTTAGATAATACCTATGTTCAACCTTTTTTTCTTATATTTATGGCTACGAGGAAAGAAACAGTTCGTTTCTTCGTCGTAGATTTAGGGCATACGAAGAAGCGATTGAGCATCAAAAACATCAAATTTAAGCACATACAAACGCCACCTATCATTTTAAGACCGAATTCCTTACTCATTCTGCTACGGTCTTAAGGGCGCAGGTCATAATGATCCTCATGGCAAGTCTGGCGGTTACCTTCCCGTAGTGCTGCCTGTTATTGGTCTAGTTCCTTCAGAAATAAACGCAATAAGACACCGTCAGGCGCTGCGTGAGCGCTTCAGCGCTACCTTCCGCGGTGCAGACGGGGCCGCCACCGTATGATGGCGGCCGAAGCTGCTGGCGATGGGGCTGCTCCATCTGGCCCATCGAAAGGTGGCCCATAGGGCATAGATAGAACATCACATGTGGGAAGAAGGTTTTACGCTCCAAACATAAACATTCTTCGACGTGAAATAGATATGTAGCGTTAATATATGTTAAGATTTACGTGTCTGATGCTAAATCGCGATCAAAACTTGCCTTTAACAAGAAAAGAAATGTAGTTATGTAAGTTAGAAATTTTTTTCTACCCTCCCTTACGGGATTTCTCCTTATCGTGGCGGGGGCTCAGTAACTGAGGTTGACGCACCACAGAGATGAGAACAGATACCAAGGACCGGGGGCGAAGCAACAGGATGGTTGGTTCAAGTACCACTAGTAGCTAAATGTTTCCTTTATGCCCTTTGAAAAGTATCTTTGTATCGGCTTTTATACCCGAACAACAGCTGGTTTAATTGTTCATCAAAATTAAAACGTTCGATTATAAATTAACCGTCGGTTAACAGTATGATAAAAAACTGTTTGACCGACGGTTAAATTCATAATCAGACGTTTTAAACTTTGGTGAACTCCACCCTTAGAATATTCGTCTTTATATAACCGCATATTTCTAATGTCTAACTTATAAATATGAAAGCAGGCGTCTAATTAAAACTTTTGTGTTGTTTCATTACGAACTCCTAACATGAAAAGTCTGTCTGAGGTACACGTTTCCTGACTCATGTAGGTACATTATTGTACATTACACTTTATGTTTACCTAGACTTATTTACATGAATGCCCGAAGGGAAAATATTTTAAGATTTTGATTAAAAATTTTCGTGAAAGTTTTCGTTTATTACTTATATGATAATAAATATGAAAGTTTTTCACAGTAACAAGCTACATACAAAAATAAAAGTACTTACAGGTAATGTGTTTACAAGAGAATACGCATATTTACACTTATATGAAATAATGAATTATCAATAACTAGGCTGTAGAAAATATTATAAAACTGCTTAGTCTTATAAAGTCAAAAATTCGTAGTCCGCTAAGTTCATAGCAGCCTGAATCTGTGTTGAACCTATGCTTGGCTTATGTCGGTTCAGTATAAAATTGACAAGTTGGATCCTAACAGAATATAAGAATGATAGTTCAATAAGTTATCAAAATATTGTGCGCATCATGCGCACAATATTTTGATAACTTATTTTGTATGCTGACTTCGACAAGTTATTTCATATTTTTGACTGTTGTTGTCGGTTCCATTTTTTGCAAAAAAAATATTTCGTCCCTTTTTGGTGACACTTGCTACTAACAGGATCCATTATTGTCATTGTGTATATTCACAGATTTCTTCACCCACAATTATAATGTCGTCGGTATAGACGTAACACTTTTCAGTTATTGGAGTGTAAATCAAAAACCGAATTTCGATTATGTTGAAATTTAAATGGGACAAAAAAATGTAACATAAAAAGAATTTTGAAAATCGGTCCAAAAATGAGGAAGAAATCGGTGAACATACATAAAAAAATACAGTGAAACATAATATGTATAAAATCCTCCATTTTTAGGTCGGTTAAAAATGGCTTGCTACGCCATTGAATCTAGAGATATGTCAAGATTGATTCAATATGGATGAACTAATTATAGAAGTCTACTAAAGCTGTCAAAATCGATCTCAGTAAGCCGCGCATATTGCCATAGACAGGCTCCTGAGGGGATATTTTTCTTAGCGCCATCTACTAGCCGATATTTTCCTTCAAAATTTCAACGTAAGTTCCGTCTAGCATGTTGTTTTTGCAATGAACCATAAAACTCTTCAAGCGAGCTTATTTAACTCCTGTTATAAATGAATCTAAGCAATTACTGTTTACATTAAGTTGTATTCCATTTTCATTGTCTTTTATGGTAAATGAGGTCTGTGTATTGTCTACCCATTGTAACCATAGACGACAAGAAACGTGGCATTACTGTCTTCAAATATTTCATATTTTGCTTTATTAACAAAAACCAGCATTTCTAAATAAACCAATTTAAGCAATTCAACATTTTATCTAATTTCTTAATTATAATTATTTATTGTGGAAAGTGATATAATTAAGCAGATAATTGTTATGGATAAAAAAAAGCTAACACAGACCCAATATAAAGAGAGGAGAGGCTAAACTCTGAAAACTGGAACTTAAGGATATGATCTCATCACAATAATCTTACCTAATTTTTAAGAATTAATAATTTTTTGAGTTAATTTCAAATGCCTATCAATAAAGAAGTCAAATCTTAAAGTAATTTACCGATCAAAGTATTATAGACATTAAAATATTTTTTTACTAAATTAAGAAATTCAGTCACAAACATAAAGAGTTGCATTTAAAAAAAGGAACAAACTGCGAAGTAGCTTATAGTTTCTTTTTTCTCAGTTTCTTTTCGAGATTGACGAATTCATAATTTAATTGTAGTTCCTTGTCCCTTTAACTTAGACGGTCATCGTGGCTCAGTGATCAGCGACACTGATTTTGGAACCGCGACCCCGTGTTCGAATCCCGGCCGGGGCAAACATTTCTGTGATGAGCAAAGACGTTTGTTCTCGGGTCTTGGATGTTTGTGTATTGTGATTGTGATGTGTGTGTGTGTGTCTATGCCTCCCGCGACACAGGGTATCTTAGTGCAGGGGTGTGAATGTGCGAAAAACAAAAAAAAAATACTTTTTATAAACTACTTTAAGATAAATTTTTAATTTATTAGCCTTTACCATCACAGTAGATACTACTTAATTTATTACCGTTTAAAATCAACAAAGAAAAAAGATAAAACAAAAAAAAAATCTGTTACCACTGAGAGTTTCATGAGTTGAAAACATCAAATAAAATCCCTAAGAAATGAACAGCAGCGTTACTTTTAATATAGAAGTAATTTATACAATAACGCCTATTAATAATAAAAATACAGTCCTTCAGAGCCAGTGAGCATTCTAGGTCTAGCGTGATAACATCTTCGACCACATCGTCACTGAAGTGGGATAGTGGTCAAACCTATACAGATTAAAAAAAGAAACGTCTATATATTTTTTACTTTATACCTATTTAATAACATGGATTAACATGCATATTATTATTCTTTAACCTTTCGGTTATTCTAAAGCTAAAGGTGTTAAAATCGGAAACGCTTTTTAACCGACTTCAAAAAAGGAGGCTACTCAATTCGACCGTTTATATGTTTTTTTATGTGTATTCGCGGATAACCTCGTCGTTTATGAACATTGTGATTAGATAGAGTATACTTCCGTGGTGATCCCATTCAAACTTCATCAAAATCAGACAACGGGTTTTTGAGTTATACTCCAATAACTGAAAAGTGCTACGCATATCTCGACGATATTACTGTCGCGGTTGAAGATATCGGAGAACACGCAATGACTTGAATTGATCCCATGAGTAGCAAAGGTCACTGAAAAGGGTGAAAAAAAAATTATTAACAAAAATGTAACCGACTTCAACACTCAAAAGTGTGAAATAACTTGTCGAAGTCGGTACCATGAGCACAATATTGTGATGATAGTTACTTTTGTGAACTATCATGGTACCGACTTCAACAAGTTATTTTATACTTTTGAGTGTTGAAGTCGGTTCCACTTTGTAAAATATTTACTTTACCCATTATACTAGTAAGAAATATACCAAGAAATCTTCACTATGCGTCAGTTATAATTATGATTTTGGTTCATGTGTGACAGCTTTCATCCGTCAGAATCTTGTAGAATGAATCACTCGTCCTAGGTCAGAATAGAACACTCACTCTCAAAACGTCAACAATAATAACTGACAATTCAATCAAAGAATATTATACTGTAAAATTTTCCAAATAGCATCGTTGAACTTTCCTGAAACTGACAAAGAAAACAAAACCAGGTCAAAAGAATAATTAAAACATTAATGACCTGACATGATTTTCTCAGACTATACAAACACACCATCTTTTTAGACTTTGTTATTCTGATGGACTTTAAATTAGTGAATCACGCGCATTTTGAAGGAATCACCTAGCGATGAAAGCGTCAGCTGCCAACATAATGGGCACTGGTTTGACACACATAGCTTGACCTTCCGCTAAAGGTTATATATAAATATACATACTAGGGTGGTAGAGCTCTTTACAGAATCCGCCTAGCTAGCTACTACCCTGTAGTTTTTTTTTAAATGTCACAAACATACATTGAGTGTTCAGACCGTTGTCCTTGGGAATAAGTATATTAGACACATACAGTACATAATATCAGAACATTCTAGATCTAGGGTGATTCCAGCTGTATGACCATACCGTTACTGCCCAAGAAATAGGTCAGTGGTGAAGCGTACCTACATATTAATATACGGATTTTTTTTAAGCAACGCAACGGGCTGATGCCTTTATTAATATATTTTAAAAAACTAATAACTACATGCGGAATATATATATCGATGACACATATAAAGTGATTTTTATATGTTTATATATTATAAGCTTCACTGTAGTCAAGCTTACTTAAGAGCGCTCTAAGTTCCATACTGTATTTAAAACCACGCATTAATTTTCTGCAGGCTTTAAGGTTGCTCTTTTTAACGTCATGAAACATTGCATTAATTATGCAACACTCACGTGGTACAGGCTTGGACGTCGTGCATTATGCGTTTTAACCGGTAATTTTTCTTTCACCTTTGATCTTTTTCAAAGCTATTGCATACTGTTCACTGAAAAGGGAATCCAAAAACTATTTGAGAGTAGAAAACGCATCGTATGTCATATATAAATCTCATATTTGCATACATTGCACGCCAATAGTCTAAATCTTTCCAAGATTCACAGATCATCCATATCTTTAGTGCCATGCTGTACCTTTGAGCAAACGTAATTTAGTACTGTAATTGACACAAAGAAATAATAAACAAAGGAAAAACTCGTTATCACGTCGTTGGACAACAAATTGACTCACATTCTGCATTTTATAGCGTAATAAAGTACTTTTATGATTCACGTAAAGCTGTTCCATTCTAAAATAGGTTCCAAAACATTCGCTGACAAGATATATCGAATCATAAATTATATGGGAAATATGTTGTTTTATGTATTGCCTATTTACAGTTTCAGTGCACTGACAGGTCTATACATGAATTGTTCTTGTGTCTCATTCGGCCACTAATTTAATAATTAGGTTTAATTTTGAACTAATACAAACTGTTAATATATAATATCAATATTTACCTTTACAGTTTCTATTAGTTAGTTATAGGTTAGTAAGTTATAAGAAGCTTATGACTGGGTACTATGCTTGTGGTTTTAGCTTTAAAGAAAAGATAAGATGTCTCTGTTAGGAGATTGTACTGGAGTGAAGGGGCATTAGGTCATGTTGAGATTTCGGTATTAAATCATGTACAAAAGGTCCGAATTAAAATAAACAAGTATTATCCGTGTAAAGAGTTAGGCGGCCATATAGTCCCACTTGTTCTATAATATTAATATAGATCAGAAATAATAAAGGCCCCAGGATAGATCCTTGGGGAACTCCATTCGTCATAGTATATATAGTAAAGTATATAGTTACTTTTAGTTTTAGTTTTTAGAGATTTAGGAGTTTCAACAAAATAAGCTAATGAGACACACAATTGTCTATTTAGCAATTGGTAAATCCCCTAAAAACAGTATACTTATTGAAAAATAAGAAGTCTGTCGCCAGACGAATATCTGATGTCTAAATAAATGGAAAGCTTTGTTATTACTTCTTTCAATGTAAAACAAAAACTGTTTATTGGAATTTGTTTTTACAAATAAACAAGGATAACAATACGTTCAGCGTTTAGAAGGTAAATAGAAGTTATTTCATTATTAAAACAGTTTCGTTGTTTTCGTCAAAACTTAGCGTAAGCATCAGCGTGGCGTTAAGTTCACTAACAAAAACCACATCGTTAGCCTTTATTGTGCCTAATCCTAGAATAATCTGTTTTTAAAGTTGTCCGAATGTTTTTATGTATAGTATTTTTATGCGATTTAATACTTACGCGCAGTTGATATCGAGACATGTCTTTCGGCTTTGTCCGGAAACCTTGCGTTAGTTGAAACCTACCTCATCTATTCATTCCTCATATATATTATAGATTGCACGACCGTGCTAATATTCGGGTGGAGACAAAAAAAGTTAAAAGTTATACATATAATTATAGTTATTTTACAAACAAAAATACGTATAGGAATAGATGGGGTATGAATGTGACAATAGCGGAAAATAACAATTCTACACACAGAGCGACTGCGATACGGAGAACGGAATATCACAAATTATTGCAGCAGTAGTATAGAGAGGAGTGTGGGCCATAATCCTTAATTATTTATTCCGGCTACTCGCAGTAGTGCCCATATTACCACTATCCGAAGCCCATTTTAAATACCAATTACTACAAAATCAGTTATAGCGAAGAGGCTAGCAAAAACCGGCCAAGTGCGAGTTGGACTCGCGCACCGAGGATTCCGTACAAAAGAATGGGGTAAGTTTAAAATTATTAAAAATATTTTTATTTAAAAATGTAAGTGTATGTAGTGATGTAAGTGACTAAAAAATTCTGCTTTTCGCAACTTTTACTTTATCTATATTATAAGACGTTGCTTCGTACCAAATTTCAAGAGGTTAAGTTCACGGGACGTTCACCCATAGGTTTTGATTCCGTTGCGAGTGTCGAAAATTTTCAGCATGTGTATCTTTGGCTGTATCTTTTGATTTCTTTGGCTGAGAAGTTTGCATTTTTCACAGCTTTAGGGAATAGAAGCCCTGAGTATTTAATATGAATTTGAACTTGATACCTCCACGCATTCTTGAGAAAAAGGGTCTTGACAGACAGACAGATGGACAACAAAGTGATCCAAAGCGTTCCGTTTTTTTCCTTCAGATTTACGAAACCATAAAAATAGCCCAAAAGCTTATCAACACTTTCTTTCACACGTTTAGTGGTTCCTTAATTTTAAATCGGCTGCTATTCTACCTTTTAAACAAATTAAATATGAAGGCATAAAATGTAAGCGATCTCACAGCCAACTTAACTTGTTCACTTACTTGCTAAAGTGTTTTGTGTATAATTAAATAAGTTTTCAACTCGATTAAAAACGTCTCACAGCGCGGCGGCGCAAAGGCGACGAATAGGACTGCCATGACAAGAGAAGAAAGCTTTGGACTTTGTTTATATTGAGAGATCTACGGAAATTGAGCATTTCAGAGGATTCCGTGAAAGCTTGTTTGTATAAACAAGCTTTGTCAATCCGAGCACGGAATCTATTCAAAACAACACGGCTCTACGTTATGAAAATTGTGAGCGTATTTTTAGAGACAGGTGTTTGGTACTGTGGTGTATAAAGGGTGGATATATGACAACAATAGATATTGGTATATACAATACATTGGTAGTGATTCTCTTATTCAACTAAACTTACATTCTGGAAAATAAGATAAGATCTTATACAGTTACGACAAAGTCCAAATTAGTATGACACTTATTAATAAAAACACTAAAATTAGACTTTATTAAAATTGCCGGTAGTTTTAGATAAAATAAGTCGCCAATTATTTGGTGCCGACTAAAACTACCCGCTTTTGGCCAGCAATTGAATTGAAAAACTCGTCTCGTCTAATATTAGAGATAGCGTTATATGGAGTTATACGAATTTGAATTCGTAAATAAGCTAGCATTCTGGGAACAATGCCAGCTTGTAGCGGGTCTTATTGGGGGAGTAATCTATAGGCTGACAATAGCTAGTGGATTGCTCAAATGTTTTTGTAGTAGCTGTAGTATTGTAATTAGTTATTAGTATTTTATTTTAATAAAGGCATGCTCTAAAGCCTAATTTAGTTTTTATGGCTCACATCCATGAGAAAATGCAGGCAGAAAAGGTTACCCAATGCGTTCATTTAGTACGTTCCTACGAATTCATTATACTCACTTTCAGTTGCCTGATATGTGGAAATCTTTATAAAAGGTAAGATAAAGTCAACATTATTTGTTTTGTTAAGACAACAATGACGCCCATGTCCATAAAACATTATAACAAGACGCCGCTTACGAAAATAAGTAGTGCCACTTTGATAAGAAGCGGCAAGAAGTTTTATGGTTTATTGCATCAACATCATGCCAGGAAGAACTTACGTACAAAATTTTGAAGGAAAAATTCGGCTACTTGTGGTATTTGAACCCACGGCTGCAGAATACAGTCCTGTCGCTTTGCCGTCTAAGCTGTAGTGGCAATAGTATAGTTCAAATCCCACTAGTAGCCGAATCTATTTCTTCATAAATTAGATTTTTTTTTACTTCTAACCTTGCGCGTTGCATGTTAGACCTGTCATCATTTTACACCAGGGTGCCAATTCTCTTAGATATTTATCAAGACATGCAATTAATAAACAATGCAATAGTAATAAAATTAAATCATAAATAAGCTAAGTATTCCGCTAAAATAACTATTGCATCTCGATTGTATTATTTGCGATTGCATAGCATTGCGGTAGAAATTAAATCTGTGTAGCCATCACATTTATATACTCCATGTAGAAAAGCAACACTAGTAAGAACGACAACTCATTAACAAACTATGAGAAACGTGTTAGTAGAATTGATAACCAGTTGTCAATTTAAAGGTTTCTATGTTTAAAAATCGCCACAAAATATGTTTTGAATAGCATTATCTAAAACTATCAATCAGTACGCGTGCAAATCTCCGCAATACATACTTATACACAGTGTGCTAGAATAATAATACATGTGCCACAATAATAAGAGCACTTTATTTTCCCTTGATTAAATTTTGTTTATATCCGAGATAAGGTAAAGGGAAACGAAAGGTAAACAAAAAGGTATTGTTTGTAATGCTATCTTTTGGAAGAAATAACTCTTTTTTTGGCAGAAATCGCTTTAATGACAGGTCTGCCTTTTGTTTTTCTAGGCTAGTATGTGCTTATAAAGATTTAACTCTAATGAAGATAATTTTTTTACACTTAGAGAATTAAATGAAACTATCTATCTAACTAATAGAGTAACTGTATGTAGCGAAATAAGGCATTTAGGCTGAATCATGTCGGATCCTTAACCACTAACTACCCACAAGGGTAAAAGTTAACTCAGTGAAAGGGATAGCAATGAATTTCTTAATTTCTCGGCAAAGTTACCCTGCCAACAGAATATATTGTTGTTAGGGACTCATTTACCTACGCGAGCATTTAAATAAAAAAGAATTTGTTGCTTTACCTTGCCTTATAGCCTTACTTGTTCGTTGTCGAAAACAATAGTTGTTACGAGTTCAACAAATTTCAATATTACCGTAAATAGAATAAGAACTATTTTTACTCTAAAGAATTTTAGTTAGTTTAGTGAATAACATAGCTCCATTACCTATGTCTACTTAACCTCACCGGTAAAAAAATCAGTTGAGACAGTGGTGAAACGCAAGCTTATAATAAAATAAAAAAAATCCATAAGAATGGGAAGTGGATGTGGTCTGTTATAGGCAGAGCACCTAAATCAGGAAACATACAAATTTCAATCGAGAGGATGGTTTTAGGTTGTCTACATCTTGGAACCCAGTGAGTTATAGATGTTCGCGTCGCGGCGGTTTTTACCCTGAAAAAACTAAAGATACTAATAGTATCTTTAGTTTTTAAAGATACTATTAGTATAAAGTATCTTATAGGATATCCGGCAGGGATTCGACACTGGGTTCGAATCCCTGCTGGGATTCGAACCCAGGGTCCTCCCGGAGACACAGTACACATGCACACAGTCATGTCACTAACACTAACCACTGCGCCACGGCGACCGTCAAATTAATTTTACCAGGGTTGTCACGACACACAACACTGACAGTTGTGTGTCGTGACAACCCTGGTAAAATTAATTTGACCCCTGTGTGAAACCCTGTGCTTTTGCAGGGCTGTGACAGCCCTACAGTTTAATAATATCAAAAGTGGGTAGTTGGCGAAACTACGCGCTCTCGCCGATATTGCCACCCGCATTTCTCCAGTCTTCTCATTGACCACGACCAATGCAACTTGGTCGAAACGTCGAGGTAAATAAATTACTAAATGTTTTTCTCGCGATTAAGCCCCGTTTGATTTAATAACAAAGATCACCTAAAGCCAAAGGTTTGGCACTTTGAGATGGTTTCTGATGTAGAAATGCGGTGAGTTCCTTTCGAAATTGACGACATCGATATATGATATTATGTCGATATTATCATAGATATGGATGACACGATATGCAGTTATTTTTTTGTTCTAATATAATTGTAATGGTATGGTAAAATATAACCACGATTACATGATTGAAATCTTATTAAGGATCCCTATTTTTTTTCGCCTCAAAAAAACATAGTCTGTGTTACGGATAATGAGGCATTTAAATGGTGAAAGAATTTTTGAAATCGGTCCAGTTTTTGAGGTTATCCGTTACAAGCACACAAATCTTTCCTTTTTATAATATAAGTATATATAGTATAGTAAGTATATAGATTTAAAGTTTGTTTTCTAACTTTGTGCTGAATACGAAAACAGACAACGGTATACTAGAATTTGGGAGAGAAAATAAGCTGAATCGGATGACCTAACTTCTACGTTTTATGTCATTTTCCCACAACTTTATTGCTTCTTGCAATGGCGTCTACAATTGCAGAGTTCTTCATATGTCACCAACCTTTGGAGAATATTGAAAGAAAGAAAGAAAAAAGATTAGATTAGTAGAGTTCTATTTTATTATGAGCTGATACCACTAAAACAGTGGGAACAAGTGAATCGATTGACGAGATGACATGAGATGACAAAAAATGAGAAGCGATTTCAACAATAATTATATAATTAGAAAAAATATACGTCAAGGTTTGTTACCACAGAATATTAATTACAATCAGTCAATTATTTTTCTTTATTTTAAAGTCATATAGTAATAGTAATAATTGAACATGTTCCACATATTAGTAAAATTGTTTTTTGTAGTATTTCAATGCCTTTGTTATTGAATAAAAAAGAAAATCTAAAAACGTTCACGCCATATTATGAGCATCAGTAAATCTGAAAAACTCATAAATACTGGGTATATTTCTACGAAGGGAAGGAGTAGGGAGTGGTGAAGGTAACACCGGTATATAGTTAGCAGCAAGGTGGAAGGGTACTTTCGAGTCGACCCTGGCTATATACCACCCTCAAGTTACAAAAACTGCCAGCAAACACTTAGTGTGTTCAGGCAACATTAAGCAAGTAGCATTCTAGGTCTAGCGTGATAACATCTTCGCTACATTTCCACTGACCATCAAGTAAGATATTGGTCAAACGCGAAAAATGTCTACACAGTATAAAAAAGGGTAACTCAACTTGTATCAGTGAACCCAAAAGACACAACGACCATTTTCATACTATTTTAATGTTAAGTGTAAGTGAATGGAATTTTATTTAAAAATTTTTTTAAAAATATATATCGCAAATTAACCCCATTATTTAGGAATGGGTTTATGAGGAAATAGTAGTCAAGAAACGTGACCGCATCTAGCCGCATAGTGAATTAATTGGTTCAACGTTATTTTTTTGTGACCCAAAACTGAATCCGATTCGAAGCGTTTGTTATATGAACTGATAGCCCGCCCGAGGCTTAGCTGGTGTGATCTATAGGTTCATGGTAGGTACAACAACCCTTTCATATCTGACTGAGAGTATACCATTATACCGTGTAATCAATCTCCAGCGTTTTTAATATTCTGCTGTAGTTTACCAACGCTCATTCGCTATAACAAATGTCCAATTTCTTTTTTTTTCTTCACACTCAGACCCCCGCACTAGGATTCTCTGTATCGCGGGAGGCATGGACACACACAATCACAGCACAAATATCCAAGACTGACATCATCATCTACACTCATCGCACAAATGTTTGCCCCTGCCGGGATTCGAACCTAGGGTCCTCCCGGAGACACAGTAGTCATGTCACTGACACTAACCACTGCGCCACGGCGACCGTCAAATTAATTTTACTTATCAAAATAATGTACAGTTAGTCATCATTATCATCATCTCAGCCATAAGACGTCCACCGCTGGACATATGCCCCCATTGATTTCCACAAGGACCGGAAGCGGCCCGCATCAGTTACAGTTAGTCCTATATTTGAATTTAATTCTGAATATAAATATATAATTAACTGGTAGCACTCCGCGGCTTCACCCGCGTGGATTTCGGTGGTTACCCACGGGCACTATACTTTTTCCGGTATAAAAGAAGCCTATTCGTTAATCTAGGGTCTAAACTATCCCCTTATCAAATTTCATCGAAATCGTTGGGGCCGGTTGAGCGTGAGGAAATAACAAACAAACACACTTACACCCATACAAACTTTCGCCTTTATAATATTAGTGGGACACATTAATTTTCGTGACATTACTCTAGGCTCTAGGCGATAAAACAAGACATCTCATTATATATTAATTGAGATAATTATCTTCCATGTACCTACTTGTAATAAGGAAATGTTCCCGAAAATTTTGGATAAAATATGAAATGTAAGTAGCTAGTAACAGTATTTGTTTAGGGTAAAATGTTATCTTTTCATTTCTTTTCTTCACGTATCGTTGTTTATGATCAATGCCGGAAGCAGTTTACGTACATTAACTTGCCAGTGTTGCCTGTTTCTGAAATTGCTTTTAAAGCTTATAGCTTAGGCAATGATGTTTTCAAGGTGATATTTTATATTCAAGGTTCTCCACGTTGAAAGGTGGGCTCATTAAAGGCTTATTAAAGCCATCCGGCACCGCCTTGTCGTGAGTGGACGCCGCGCTGTCACCAGTGAACGCGAGTGGACGTCGCGTGGTCCACGAACTTCGGAGTAGTCTGTGATAGATTGGCGTGTGTTTGGTTATGTCGAATTTTACATAATAATTTCGTGAACTGGCTCTCGTAGCTGCCACACTTGATCAAGAACAAAATGAGCATGCAACTAAAAATTGGAGGAGGCGTCGCATTGACATCGCCTGAATTACTCTCAGGCAGCGCGTGGTCCCCTCGGGACTCGTGCACTGGCAATCTTTAGCGGGTTCATTTATCTAAGCTGGCAATGCGCAGTGCGAGCAACGCGAGAAACGGGTTGTCCCCGAGTGGTCCACTCCCCGTCCGCGCCGTGGACAGCTTACGATCGAGCGGTCGGGTGACGATATGGGCCTATTACGATTCATGTAGTAGACGCATATCAGTAGAAGTTCATTCATTTATTTATTTATTTCACACTATATAGAATACTAACCGCACGAGGCGAGGCGAAGCGGGTCGGATGCTGTAATGTCCTGTCTCCAAGACTCAGAGAGGTTATTTTTTCAATAGTAGAATTGTTATAGGAATGTAGAGCTGTTATAGGAATGTAGAGCTAACGTGTAATAATGACGGTGGGCATTTAAGTCATCAGGAATAGCAGACGTCTTGCCAGACCCAGTAATGTAAGATCTCCATATTAATAGGTATAAGTAAATGCTTTTTATTTACGGCCTCCCAAGCACTAAGGATAAGCTTTATATTGTCGTTAGTCATGTCACAGCTTATAGGAACAGCTAGCCCACTCCATAGTTACGGCCGCCCTGTAATCGCGTTTCGCACAACAAACATTTCTATAGCTATACCCCCAAAATAAGGCGATTATGGCGACGCGTCAGTGTGGCTAGCACCGCCGGCCGAGAAGTACAGTAGAGTGCGCCGTTGTTGTTCGTAAATATGGATACTGATAAAAAAAAAACCAAGATATAGCGGAGTTAATAGTTGCCTCAAAAATTCAAAAAAGTATCCTGAGCTCATATTTGTAAATACCCATAAATAAGGAAAGGTACGAGCATGTTTTGATTTTCAATTGCCTTCTACAAATTGTTAGAGCTAAATTTATAGGAATTTAGACAAAAGAAATAATTGTAATAGTATTAGTATATAAATAGTACTCGTTAGCCTGTGGCGTAGTCAGGTACTTATGAAACTGTGATTGTAAATAAATAATAACTGTCCAAGGGCGAGTCAAACTCGCACTCCGAGTTATAAGTAGGTACGTATATATAAGCACCTAAGTAATCGACAAAATGAATAGGTTAAGACATTACCTGTGATGAGCCGCGCGCTGATACAACCCTAGCGGGTGCGTAGCGTTTAGGCAAGTAACACAGTCGCGCTCACAGACCGAGACGGCTGTTCTATATAGGCTGTGGTTATGTGAAGCATATTAGTATAGTAGACTTAGGCTACGCGACAATTTCCAAGATGAAAATTTCAGATTTCTCTCAATATATATAATATAGGACTCTGATATCGGATGGGCTGAACAAATAAAATGAGACTTGTTGATAATCCGTAATTTAGATGCAAGTTATATGAACTGTGGTAAGCCGAGATAAGCTGGTGGGACTGCTTTGGCCAAGCTTAGACGAGCAACATTATCTAGCAATAAGTAATTTTATTCACAAAACTCTAGTTTCTCACAAAAATCGACATATTAATACTGTTCACTTTGATAACGAATGGCAAGAAGGATTTTCACCTGAAAACAAAGTGACTGTCCCGGCGGAATACTAAGTTAAAAGATATCCACGTCACGCAATAAAATATATCGAAAATAAACCCCTCTAAGCTTCACAAAAAACACGGGCATCAATCAGCACCGTCCCTGAAAGTCGTCCCAAGAGAAACTGACAAGCTTCCCCTTTCTGCAATCCTTGTAAAAGAACACAGTGTGAAAATGATATGCAATAAAAATAAATGTTTAGAAGAACAGTTCTCTATTACTGTAATTAACACTAACTGCCAAGTGCTCGCAGCAACTTTTGCAATAAGGCATTTTCTTTGAAATAACTGGTTCGAAAATACTGACTAGATGGCGTAATTGACATAGAAATTCACCTGTATTCATTCATTGTAAATTAAGAAAATCACTTGAGAAATGGAAGACAATTGAGAGAAGCAAGTAGCAAATACACGAGATTATTCCAGAATCGAAAACAAAATCATATGCAAAATAAACACCTGAGTCACAGACTAGTAAGAGGAAATGTTTAGCATTGGTATCTTTATAGCGGCAGAACTAATTCAAAAACTATTAGCGCCAGCTATTGTGTACTTATAATGTGACTTGTTTCTTCACTTATTCTAACCGGTTATTCTAACCGAACGATTCATACCAGCTTGGAAAGATCTGGTGCGAGCACTTCATACCTTACTTTCATACCGAGTTTATAGGATTTATTTATTATATAACCTAGAGTATTATATTCACATAATATGTTAGTAGTTATTTATGTATACTATTCTCAAGCTCCAAACTCATTTAAAAGTATATTCGTATCTCGGTCTTATGTTTACATTAGTTGAGAAGGTAATGATGTAATTAGCCCCAGGTTTATTGTACGAATTCTGAACTCAGCCCACACATAAACCCTTTTTGCGAATCACAACCGCTTGAAATGTTTCATCGCTATGTATTTACATAAGTAATAGGTACTCTCATTTCTCTTTTAGATATTTTATGTATAATCTCTCGTTACAGGCAGCGTAAAGCTTAAATATGATTTCTTGGAAATGAGAAAGTTACCGACACGATTCATGATGGATATTAAAGCAAGCGTAAGAAATTAGCCAATTTGTGCTGCCATATTTAAAATGTACCTAAGTAAAAAGAGGCTTTAATGTTTTCTGTATAAGTATAAGTTTTAATAGAGGTGTAGAAAATAGTTATTTGTTTTACAAGTGGGTAAAGTTGATTTTAAGCGTGGGTGCTTAGATTGAAACCTGAGTAAGCGAAGGGCTCTTTCGCTCTTGGTTCCAAAGAAGAACCCTGAGGGTAGCGAAGGTAAAAACACGAAATGCTAAAAACTTTACCTATGAGTGAAACACAACAATTTTCACCACACTAGCACTAATTAGCCACGAACTTGCAAGGCGCATGGCGAGAAGGATTCCCTCACGGGGTTTCTTTCAGAGCGAAATTAAACTTTGTCTCGCCGATCAACAAACGGGCAAAAGTTTTCCCATTTTTGTATACAACGTTTGTACAACAAAATGTACAAACGCAAGACGTATTTTATTATATTATTCGACATAAAGAAAACAAAACGAACAGCAAATAACTAAGCTCTACACATTACTTATGATTATTATATAATTCATAAAAAAAGCATTTTAATTATATTGCCATTTGCTGTATTTATAAGATTTGATCAATTAAAAATATTTGTTAATAAATCTGAGAATACAGTTATATTATTCATTTAATAGTATTTAGCGTGGTGTTCACCAAAACTGAAACGTCCGATTATCAATTAACCGTCGGTTAAATGTATGGTAAAAACTGTTTGACCGACGGTTAAAATGATAATCGGACGTTTCAAATCGTGGTGAACTCCATCCACCCATAGACAACAATAAAATAAACAAACGGACATCAAAAATCACGTTCTGAAACGTAATTTGTGCGTATATACTCTTATTGGAAGCGCTCGAATTTTAAAATGATTTTTACTCACTTGTGAATTAATTTTGCTCACCGAAATCGATGAATAAAACTAGCAAGTGACAGCAAGTGTGGTGGAAAAAAACTTCTTTTAGGTTACACTTCTACGTCTCGGCGTTACGATACGCTCACTTTTTCGGCACAGATTAGTTTTTCTACAATATTCTTCTCTTTTCGGTTTCCAATTACATTTAAACTTCGAACATAGAGTATATGTTCGAAGCTCTCGAACCTTTATAATTTTGATTATATGATTTTATATTTGTTACTAGCTGCGCCCAGCGGTTGTACCCGCGTGGTGATGATGATGAAAAGTAGCCTATATGTTCTGGGACCTGAAGTATGTACATACCAAATTTCATCCAAATCCGTTCAGTCGTTCTGGCGTGATTGAGTAACAAACATCCATCCATCCATCCAAACTTTCACATTTATAATGTTAGTGGGATGGGATGGGATTAATTTATTTATTAAGGACTTATCTGAATGCTTTTTCCTTGCGTAGTTGACTAGATTGTAAGCTTGTGCTAGCATTATATTCTTTTATGAACTGCATGCTGATGCTGGTGGACAGCAGCCTGAACGCTCTATGTGTCTACTAAAAGTTTTTCAAACTTGAGGCGGTAGCTAGCCGGCCACCATGATGGGAATTTGATAACAGTGTTTCTTTCACCGGAAGTTCAAGCCGATGGGAATCGTACAAGCGTCCGTTAGTTTGAAAGCCAACGCTCCCGCCGCTAGGGTACCATCGCTTTAAATTTGGATTGGCATTGCCCTGTACGGTCACTTGCATTGCCCAGCGTCTTAGAAGAAGTAGGCCACTACTGTAAAGGTGTATATGCCCTTTCAAGCTTAGTAATCATTTGCTTAATAAAAGTTACAATTAGATAATCGTAAAAACTAATAGTGCCGTGGTGGTACCGGCCTAGAATAGTACTCCCCCATCACTACCCGTGGGTGCCGTAAGAGTCGACTAAGGGACCACGTACCAGACGGTGGGCAGCAGCGCCTTCTGAGGATCGGAAATCATACTGCGCTCGCCAACCCGCCTGCCAAGCGTGGCGAGAATTGACAAATTCCCCCTATATAGGGGAGGCATATGTCCAGCAGTGGATGTCTGATTGCTGAGAAGAAGAAGAACTAATAGTTATTTTTTTTATGCCTTGATGGTTTTTAGACTATTTTAATTTAAAGAAGTCGATATATAATCACACCCTTGCTTTGTCTAATTTGCAATTTGCAAGACCATTAAAGTAAACCGCAAAGGATTAGCAAATAAGATTTATTGTTCAGAAAATTGTTCCTCGGGGTCATTTACAATGAGACTGGCTAAAGCGGTGGGTATAGACCCGCAGGCTTTAGAGGGTCCGTATCTGCTTTGATTCAGGATCTGACGGATTCAATGATTGTTATCTTCATAATTGGATGTGTTTCTAGAACAGAATCATGTCTTAAGCAGAATTTCGTATTTAATTATATTAATATTCCAAATTTAATTAATAATGGCGCCTAGAATAACTTAATACTTAACCGCTAGTAACTGTGTCCCTAACCCGAATACCGGGCTTTTCACATAGTGTGTTCAAGTAGCAATCCTTGAGAGCCAGTAAGCATTCTAGGTGTAGCGTAACATCTTCGACCACATCAATTGAGATAGTGGTCAAACGCGAGATCTATACGGAACAAAAACAAATTCCGGGTTACTCCACATTGAGCACATTATTTCAGAGCTCCCATGAGGTGGACACCAACACACTTCGCACACCAATTTTAATATCTAAGTAACGATTACATGAGTAAGAATTATTTGATATGGTATTGTAAAACTGGAGTGACCCGCTAATAGCGGACTTTACGTACTCACACGATAGGTGACTAGCAGTGGCATTTCGACCTGAGAGTTACCGTCGCAGAACGTGTCCGTCCTCGTCGTTTACTATGAAACCAGAATATATTATATGTGGTCACGATAGTCGTTCTAGGACAACTAACAGTCATTTTGCCCGATTTAGTCAGATGCTCTTGATTAGTCTGAAGAATATCGGATATTAGGGTGGCTATGGCCTCCCATCTGGTCCCATAATTGGCTGAAACTTTTCTCTCTGACAGAAAGGCAGCACCAACATGATGGGCTGATTATATTTGAAAATGTACAATAATACACCCGTATTATTGTACATTTTTTGGGACCATCAATTTTCTTTTGGAATTGACGGACAATAGCACTGATGAACGGGTATTGTTATGTTGTTACCGAAATATTTTCTATTCGTATTGTATATAATTTTGTATGCTAAAATCAGAAGCGTAATGGATTTATTTCCTTCTGAATAGAAAATGTGTGTCCGTTAAATGCAATTTGATTCAATTTGAGTGCGGTATTTTTTATTTTTTTATTAGGAAACGTATAAAAAATGCATTTGATCACCTAATAGTAGAAGAGTAGCATTTTCTTGTAACGTTAAAAAGAACTAATACATACTAAATTTTTTGTAGGAAGAGTTTCTTTTATACCTAGTGGGATTTGAACCCACGTCTACCGAATACCATCCTGTCGCTCTGTATCTTAGAAGTTTTTCTTCCCAAAATTTGAATGTAAATTCTGATTAGCATGATGTTAATGCAATTAACCATAAAAACTGAAATAAATTAAAATTTAACGTTTTTAGAGCTTTTTTAGATAAGTATCAGTAGAGCAAATAGGGAAACTTTGTACCGACATTTCGGCGATTCGCAAAGTAAAACGACATGAGATCAATCAAGGGGCAATCCCCTCTTGAAGCATGGTTGGTATTGATACTGAAAATTACAATATTAAAGGGTCACGCTCTCGCACTCAACCAATATAAGTTATACCAACGTACAAAGTTTCATTACGCCTGAAAGGACCAAAATATAATGTATTCTGGGTCTGCGATAGTAATCGTTTATGAAATCTACATATTTTGGCTTCAAACGTAGTTCGCTTAAAACGGTTGCATGTTAATAGACTGGCACTCATGCAAGTAGTCTTTATTCGAACCTCAAAATTGTATTTTATTGTTTTTGAAAATCACAATAAGTTTACTATTTCATTTTCTCCTTTTGTAGAAGTAAAAATTCCAAATTTTATGATATCTTCAGATAGTTTGATCAAAATTAATGCTCATATGGCTATTACGATTATTAGATTTTGTCTTTTTGTGCCTAAATTTACTCACTGTTTACGATGTTGTCAGCTGTGGAAACACAGTGAGCTCCTTTCGAGCTTAGACGACATCGGAAAGAATACACTGACGTCGGTTTTGAATCTTGATATGAGTGACAGGGTTTGGTCGCAGGCCACCTTACCTGTAAAATTGTGAGGTCTAGGGATCCGCAAAATTTCGAGTGTTGCTGTACCAGCATTCCTGTCTTCCGTTATGGTACGTACAAATTGGTAGAAAAAATTCTTGCACCATCTGGCAATTTAGATGTAGCCTATTTGAACGAAGCTAAGAATGCTTGGGAAATGGCTTGCCCAAACACGGATATTCCTAAAGCTTTGGCATCGCCGAGACAGTCGCATCGGCCGCTTGGCGAATTGGCACGGAATAATCTTTTAAATACGTGTTCTAGCATCGCGGATCGTGCTTGTATTCTTCACCATGCTGGGAATTTGATGGCGGTGTTACTTTCATCGGAAGCTAAAGCCGTAGGTGGGAATCAAACCAACAACCGTCAGTTTCACAGGCGACGTTCCCACCGCTGAGCTATCGTCGCTTAAAAATCGGTAAATATCCTAATAAAAACGTTATTTCTCTCACGTTCCTTGAAGCAAGTAAATATATATGTACTAGTATATAATCAGATACTGAACTACCCACTTTGTCAGCGATCCTAGATATACAAAATTAGGCAATAGTTACTAACTAAACTTCTTGCAAGCGTTCTCTCCGACATATCTATTGTTTTATCTACTGCTTACCTATGCCTCAAAGCAAACTGTCTCAACTCGCAATCCCTGATCGTTGATATGCAAATTGTAGCCTCGGAATAGATGCGTAGGTATTCCACAAACAGTACTTCGGATACCAAACAAACATTTTCCAACGTGAATTGATCGAATGTCATTTGCAAGCTCAGGAATTCAGTAAAATGTATTTGAATATAAACGAATTTTGTTTGTGTAAACGAATAGCCCTAGGCGATGGTTCACTTTTTGTCGTTGATATTTCATATATTCGGATGCTGTTTCATCGTATGTATTGCTCTTTTACGTTGGCTTTCCCGTAAATGAGTGGAGTTTACGATTAATAAGAGATTCGCTAGATGGCTACCAGCCATTCTTAAACTGAATGGTTTTATCATTCGTGTGACGGATACAGTAAAAGGCCTGACAGTAGGACACCTTATTCATTGAATGTTAGGGCGGCCTTTAGTGTAGGATGCTACTAGACACATTGGCGCCGTCACATCTCCCGAGACACATGTATACGGACACCTAGGATTGGCGCCGCGTCTAATTCGGGAAGCAATTAAAGTGGCGAAAATGTGTTAACAATATATGGTATATATATAATGGTAACTAAATTTGAACTGTTTGGGGTTGCGGGTAGCGAGACATTAGGCCCGTGGGAATCGGGAGCTCATCAAATTTTCCAAAACTTATCAGAACGTTTGAACAATGCGACGCCTGAAAAAATGCTGGCACATATTTGGCTCAACGAATCAGCATTGCAATTCAATGTGGCACAGCTACTATCAATCTGGATATGCTGCCAACTGGTAGTGGGAAAGAGCATTTGAGATATCTATACAATGACAGCAGCTACTGAATTGTTCAAATGATAACCGTAATATTGTAATTACTTATTAGTATTTTGTTTTCATAAAAGGCATCGGCCCGATTGAAATAAAACGAATAATTCATCTCAATGTGAATGTCATGCCTATCCAGCTCCTTGACAACACGGACATAGTGAAAAGGACTTAAAAGGATAAATCCTATTGAGATAGTTCAGTGAAGCGTCAGTTAGAAGTTACTTATTTTACGCTTTTCGTGGTTGTTTCCGATACTCTGCCAGTAAGTGTTGGAATAATATTCCTCCACCCATAAGGAACCTGCATAATTTTTGTAATTTTAAATTTAAAATAATAGAATTTCTAAATGATCACCAAAAATTGCAGGAAAATCTAAAACTTGATACAAGTGCACTTTAAAACAAAACGTACCCGCAACTATAAATTACGAAGTTAAATACATACAGACATAACACACTCGCACGCACCCCCAAATACAAACACACACCCACATGCTTCTCCTTCCTCGCAACTCTATGCTCATACATTCTAAGTGTATACGTACACCTCTCGCTGTGTTTTTCTTTGGACGTTTCAGTAATGTTTTAATGTACTGTAATACTTTAGTACTACTATTAGTTAAGAAGTATAATTTATAAGTCGTATTTAGGTCATGAGATTTTCAATATTGTTGTATTTTGTAGGCATTTGAATAACTATTAATTTAAATAACCGACGCTGATGTCAGCGAAATGGCTTCAAAGGAAGATCAGCACAACGCTGAGTTGAGCCCAATTTGATAGTTTTATATTTGATTTGTAACGTGATACCAAAATGACACGCCGTGTATAGTTTTATTTTATTTTATAGTTACAATTTATTACTATGTTTATCTTTCATATTTATAGCAAATAAACTTATATTCATTCATTCATTCATTCTTATGTGCCACCCTAAATAACGTAAGAACTAGGTGTCTTCTCCTTAATAGAGACAATGGACATATTCCTAATTTCACTCGCTTTAGCAAATTAAGCCTAACGTACTACTCATTAGCCTTAAGGCTAGATCGTTAGTTAATGAGGTAAGTACATGTACAAAAAGGTACACAAGGAAACTTCTTACATCGTTTTTCATAGACCCAGGAATAAAAGAGAATATTTTTGTTCTCTCAACTTCGTTCAATTTGCACTTAACCCTAAAAACCCTAAAAAAACGAGTGCGAGCAGTGTTCTCATTGTTCTATTCTATACAGATATATATATATATTGCACTAATAATAAAAAGGCGAAACTTTGTCTCTCGTTTGTATGTTTGTTATTCTTTCACACTGAAACGGCTGAACAGATTTGCATGATATTTGGAATGAAGATATATTATACTCTGCTTATACTCTGGAATAACACATAAGGTGTTTTTATCCCAGTGAAAACATATTTAGGTACCATAGGAATTGGGGTAGCGGGAATAGGATAAACGTAAGCTTGTATCATTTTAAAAAACCGTAGTCCACGCCGTTGAAATCACGGGGCGCAACTAGTGTTATATACATACAGAAACCATACAAAAAATAATAATTCCGATATCTTCGCTTCGATACCAGAAAAACTCAATTTCGTAAGTAACATGAAAGCAATCTTGAAAGCGAAGGAGATAATCTAAGAACCTTCTCGCTCACCTACATAGTTAAACAACAAAAAAGCCTAGTATGCGAAGAAAATTGAGTTACTATATCATCAAATTTCCTTGAGATCGAGTTACCTACGCTTGTGTATATACTTCAGCGTGTCGCTTAATCTATATGTGTAATCTGTCGATCTAACCAGCGGCCGGGGAATTTCAACCACTATGAAAATGACACTTTGTCTCTATTCTCATTGGTTGTGTAAAAAGCCTCGTAGCAATTGAAAAAACTCTGATTCAAACACGAACCACCAATGAGAACGGTCATGAAGTTACATTTCATAATGGGTAATGATAGCCGCTAAAGATGCAGTATCTTTTTTTAGAAATATGCACCTTAGCAACACATAATCCAACTAACATTCAAATTATTTCAAGGAAAAAATTCGGCTGCTAGTGAGACTTGAACCTACGATTACAGAATACCGTCCTGTCGGTGCTCTTCGCCGTGATAGTCATTATTTTAGTAAATATATTATAGATAAATATAAGTAAATACAGAGCAGTTTTCTGTCATTAGTTATTTTTATTTCTATAAATGATGTACATATTTGTACATGTACATCATTCAATTACGATCTTAAGGCTAATAAGTAATTTACTTTTGACTTAATTTTCTAAAATGAGTAAAGTTAATAATGTCTCCAGCAACGCCATTGTCTCTATTAAGGGGAAGACATCTTGCTCTTGTGTTCTTTAGGATAGCACTAATTTCAATACTCTCAGACACTTCACTACACTACACATAAGGTATTTTTTGTACCCTTCGCACTATGTTATAGTGATGAAGTCTTCGACATAGACACACTATATTATAATATGAGATAAAATAACACGCCCTTAAATGTATCAAACCTATTAACGTGAATTGAATCCTTCATTTACCTACAGGTACAAGCCCAAATAGTTTCACTGTAATGAAAATCTACTTGCGAATGCCATTCGACCAAATTCGCATTGGAATTGTTTGTTTTCCCTCCAATATGTACCCAAAGGGGTATTTGTAGGATAAATAGGTATCTGCGCGCCTATTTCGTGGGCACAATGTCCATATTCAATGACTAGGACGGTGATAGTTACCTTTAAGATAATAGGTACACATGGGCAAAAGCAATTTTCAATGTAGGTAAATCTCGACCTACATCTACACTGATATTAAAAAAGAATCATCAAAATCGATTCACCCAGTGGTAAATTCTGAGTTACAAAAAAATACATACGAGTCAAATTGAGAACCTCCTCCTTTTTTGCAATCGGTTAATTAAGAAGAAAGATTTGTATGTTTGTAACGAATAACCTCAAAAAGCACTGTCGTAGGTCTAGACAAAGTAACATTCTACAAGCGGTAACGCTGAGAGGTAAACATACAAAATCTATGAATTGACACTTCAAACCGATATATCACATAAAATAAGGATAATTATACGAGTACATATTTAACTGAATAGTTTAAGATAAATGAGTATTATAGTTTTAACACAAAAATAAGGATAAAATAACGGTAATAATCTAAAAAATGGAACCGACTTCAACACTCAAAAGTATGAAATAACTTGTTGAAGTCGGTACCATGATAGTTCAAAATTAAACTTATATCAAAAAATTGTGCTCATGGTACCGACTTCGACAAGTTATTTCATACTTTTGAGTGTCGAAGTCGGTTCCATTTTTTGGTACCTACCTAAAAATTTATTTTTTCACTCTTTTTAGTGACCTTTGCTACTTATGGGATCAATTATTGTCATTGTGGTGTAGATAATAATATTATGTTCACCGATGTCTTCACCCGCTACTATAATATCGTGTAGGTATAAGCACGCATTTTTCAGTTTTTGACTTGTAACTCAAAAAGTGCTCGTCCGATTTTGATGAAATTTAAATGAGACTACATGAGAAGTGCCAGCTTTCAAATATAAAAAAAAACGAGCAAAATCGGTTCACCCAGTCGGGAGTTATGCGGTAACAAAAACAAATAATAAAAAATAAAAAAAACATACGGGTCGAATTGAGAACCTCCTCTTTTTTTAAAATCGGTTAAAAAGAGGAATAAATCCTTCTAAGGTTTTTCCATTTCTAATCACAGAACAATGGGCCAAGACAAGATGTATCGCTTCATAGCGATTCTCTCTCTCTCTAACCGCTGCCGAATGTTGGTTGTCGTTGATCACGTGATATATCGCTTTGAAGTGTCAATGTCATACATTGCTTATGTTTTCTCTCAGCGTTAACGCTTGCAGGATGTTACTTTGTATTATACTACAGAACTCACAGAAAGTGATGTAAAACCAGCTTTTAAAAACATTCTCATTAACAAATCATGCTATGATTTTTCCTACAAGTAGCGAATGCCTGTAGTATATAGTATCAAACACGCGTCCATAAACATTTTTTTTATCTTTCTGAAAGCTGGTGCTTCTGTGTGGGGTAGAGTTTAAATTTCATCAAAATCGGTTATGCGGTTTTTTAGTTACATAACAATAACTGAACAGTGTTTCTTTTATGAGGGTGACTTCCTTATTGAGGATGAAGAAATCGGTGAACATTTTTTTTGTAATTTTTGTTTTTTGTAATCCACGGACGGGATGCAATACGGGACAGCAATATACCCATATAAATAAGTCGCCACGTATTCGCCGACTAAATGACCAGTAATTGAATAAAACTCGTCAAATATTAAAGATAGCGTTGCGTAGAGATGTACGAATTTGAATTTTAGCGTTAATACAATACGAGCTAGACATAGGGCCCCATGTGCTCATTGCAGAATTGTAACAGAGGTTTATAGCACGACCACAAACCTTGACCCATTTATGTTAAATTCAATTATTAACCGATAAAGGGTGCTGAAGGCGGACAGATTTTGTCTGAGGCGCGCAGAGTAAATTAATAATTAAGGTGCTAACTCTAACCTTCTTAAGATGTTACCCATTCTATGGTTATTTTCTGGATAATAATTTATTTATTTATATTAATTAATTATTAATTTATAATAAAATAGGTTAATTTTGAAGCGATGATAGCTCAACGGGGGGAACGTCGCCTGTCAATCTGACGCACACTGGTTCAATCCCAAACAGCTTGAGCTTCCGGTGTGGGTAACACAGTTATCAAATTCCCAGCATGGTGGTAGGGTACTTTTGAATACCCACCTGGCTAGATACCACCCTCAAGTTTGAAAAACTGTCATCAAGCACATAGTGTGTTCAGGCAGCAGTCCTTGAGAGCCAGTGAGCATTCTAGGTCTAGCGTGATAACATCTTCGACCACATAGTCACTGACCATCAAGTGAGATAGTGGTCAATTGCTAGATCTTATACAGTATAAAAAAATATATCGTCGAGTTCTTTTCCCTTTTAGGGATGAAACCTATACTTATATGACAGCTGTAGATGGGTATATATACCTGAGACAAACGATTATTTATATTTTCATCGAAAAGCAATCACTGTCAGATTTATTTTATTTCGTCTGTCATTCTTAAACATATCTTAAATATGTTCACAACTCGTATGTGAGCCTAAGAGCTCATTAGGATAATTTCTGCCGCAATTAATAATTTTTGAGGAAGACTCTTGTTGGCTAGTGAAAAAGTCAGTATCTACTTAAGGTTCACACTCGGGAATACCCGAGTAGCTAAATTATGGGATTCTTCAGAAGGAAAGTAAACAGAGTCTAAAAAAACTATTGGCAACATATCGCAACGCCTCCATGATATCCATAGGCCACGGTGATCGTTTACCATCAGGCGGCCCACCTGATGTCTGCCACCTATTACATTAAATAATGCTTACTATGGCGCATGTACACAATTAAATTCATAATACGACTGGCAAAGTCCTTTATAAACAAGACGTACGGTCTGCTTGAACAAATCTTAGCTGTGACTCTCAACGCCTCAGCTCAAGTGTCGTTAAAGCTCAAGAATTGGCAAAAGGTTGTTGTGAAAGAGATCTATGCTGATCCACTTACAAAGAACTCGACTCGAGTGCCGAACGGTTCAATGAAAATACGTGCTCACGGCAAGCGCCTACAGACCTTCTTGAGCGGCTCTCTAGCAGTTGATTCTGACATCTTGACTTTTTGCGTCAATCTAAGAACACTTTTTAGTTCCACCGCGAATGATATGCGAAAGTGGGTTCGGCCACAGGAAAACACAAAGTTAGATATTCTAAGCAATGTAATCTAGCTCCATCAATGTTGTCCTGACGTCACAGAGTCTATAGTTGATAATATGACATCCACAACAACGCGGATGCAACTACACGCTCGGGAGTGTTATTAAAGTACACAAATACCTAGTACTAATAATATTCTTGGTTAATGTTCACGAATTTTTTTCAACACACACCCCCGAACTAACCCTGTATCGAGGGAGGCATAGACACACACAATCACAATACACAAAACCCGAGAACAAACCTCTTTGCTCATCACAGAAATGTTTGCCCCGGCCGGGATTCGAACCCGGGGTCGCGGTTCCAAAGTCAGTGTCGCTGATCACTGAGCCACGACGACCGTCGTGCTCTTTTTCGGACCTGGTCAATATTCCTTTCGGATATTTTCATTTATGTGTTAAAGTATTGAATAAAATAAACAAATATAAATTTGATTTTAATAATATACAATCGTCAATTTTTTTATAGTAGACACGTGAAAGTGTTAACTGGATAAGTTGTCTTTAGTGAATACCAGTCCGAATTATTACGTGGCAGAATTATCACTTACTACTATTTAGATTATAACTATGTGATCCATGGTCATTGTTATGGAAGTGAAAACTTCTTTAGCGGCGTTGTGCACTTTTGTATGAGGAAAAAATGTTAAACCGCGTCAGGACACGTGAAGTCATAGGATTCGTAAGACGCATGGAGCGTAGAGAAATTTAAACTTAAATGTGTCACCAATAAGGACCATTTTCGTTTGTTGGTAGGTATAATACGACCGCTAACATTTCAACTTAAGAGATTATATATATGTATATATAACGAAAAGTTTATAGATTCTAGCTTTACATTGCGGAAATCCATATCAAACTTATGTTAATCACTCAATATTAAGTTTCTTTAGTTTACACTGATTTAAACGGGTATAACGTGGTACTTACGCGTAGTCGATATCACGATCGACAATTGTTTCGGCTTCTTCCGGAAGCCTTCATCAGGATCTTGATATCGACTACGCGTAAGTACCACGTTATACCCGTTTAAATCAGTGTAAAGTAATCATGAGCGTGAGTTTTAAGTTTCTTTAGTGTTAATTGCGTTAGATCAAATTATTCCAGGTTAGTTTGCAGTATTCACCGTCCTTCATTCCATAAATTTCATGCAGGAATAGCTACTGGAATAGCATGCATGGAAACGATACCGCGTAACTTCCGACTTTTTTACTTGTATGTTTCCTGTATGCAATTTATGCGGAAGGGAGGTCGGTGCACTGTGTAAACTATACTAACCTGGAATGATTATATCACGCGGAATTTACAACTAAATTACGATAATTGATATATAATAATTGATACGACATTAAATCTTACATTCGCTCACCAGGAACAAACCAAACAACCGTGTGCAAGACAGCGCAGTGGATCTATTTATGGCGTAAACAATGTTGAAATATCGATTTTATAGTCATGAGTACTGCATTAAGTACAGACGATGTTTCAGTTCCAAAATCATCACTAATTACGAACCCGGGTCGAACACTTGAGTCTTGAGGCATTGCAGTAAGTACATACAAACTTTCAATTTTTTGTGTCTCTAAAATTGTTTTACATAAATGATTTTGTGCTGAGTTCAATAATTATTGTTGTAAACTCCGGTATACGACTTCTACACAGAATCGGCTCGGGATCACAGGTAAATGAACTCAACAGCAACAATATTAAGAATAAATTTTCATCAACCTGGCACGTGTTTTAGCCTATGGTTTATTGAGCGAGAGTTGCTTGATCTCTGTCAAGTACAAAGACCATAAGAAGTTCAATTAAAGAACGAAAATCGACCTTTATAATCACTTTTCACCGCATCATATTTTTTATTGAGAATTAGCAAGCGTTTGTTCACTACCTCACCTGATGTCAAGTGATGATGCGGTCTACGATGGAGCACGCATGCCTATGAAGATACCGAATTACTCGGGACTTGAAGGCACCAGCTAGTATTTATGCTGAAACATATAGGTAATGAAATCCACAGGTTAGCTATATAATTATGTCAAAACAAAACGCTTCGTGCGACAAGTTGGAACATCTACTATGTATGGATGTCGCATTTCCGTCCGTCCGTCTGGTCGTTCTCATATGAATGGGGATGGAGGAATTAAATCATGGAACTGATATTTGACACAAAATAAATGATGACAACCAAAATGAGACTGTAATCATATACGCTAAGCGGCAGTTCTTAACAAACTAACATAAGTTCATAGATACTTAAAGGCTGAAAAGTTCTTAGTAAGTTTTTATTGTTTTCGTTCTATCAAAAGGCTTATATATTTTTTACTATCTTCAGGTCTTCTTCAGAGAATGTAACTATAGACTAAACATCGGTCCTCGCGTGCCCCAGTTGGAAGCTGTCGATAGAAGAATGAAATTATCGACTAAACATTCGATCTCGCATGCCCCAGTTGGAAGCTGTCTATATAAGAAAGAAATTATCGACTAAGCATTCGACTTCGCATGACCCAGTTGAAAGCTGTCGATAGAAGAAAGAAATTATCGATTAAACATTCGACCTCCCATGGCCCAGTTGGAAGCTGTCGATAGAAGAATTAAATTATCAACTAAATATCGGACCTCGCGTCCCCCAGTTGGAAGCTGTCAATAGAAGAAAGTAATTATCGACTAAACATTGGACCTCGCATGCCCCAGTTGGAGGCTGTCGATAGAAGAAAGTAACTATCGAGTAAACATAAAAAAGATAGAACTGACAGTTTCTTCTAGACCCCATGGGCTCGAGATGTGGAAAATACTCTCTATTCGGGACTCGGCTTTCGGCCTCGTTAGTGACTCTCCTAAGGAATGTTAATGCGTAACACCCCATTTCAAACTCGGCCTACAGCCTCGTAAGTTCAACACTAAAATGTCAAGTAAGCCGCAACATAGAACTCCATTCTAAAAAGTAAACCTTCATGACCCATAATAACCTTCTATACAAATCAATAATCTGAATATGCCTATAATCCAGCAGCCCTTAGTTTTTATAGAACCGGATTAGTGAGACTCTACTGTAGTAATAAAATATGTCATTAAATTAAAAAAAGTAATTAAATGAAACTATATATTTCAATATAAACAATAACCAAACTATAAGCTACTTTGTACATGTGAGTGGGATTTATATTTTACTAGTAGGGCCCCGCGGTTTCGTCCGCGTGCATTACGGTTTTCCCGTACCTCAATTATCCCACGAGAACTATACTTTTTCCGAGATAAAAGTAGCCTATGTGTTAATCCAGGGATTAACTATCTCCATTCCAAACTTCATCGAAATTGGTGTAGCCGTTTGAGCGTAAAGAAGTAACAAACATACACACATACAAACAAACTTTCGCATTAGAGTTTGACTGGGAGGTGTTAATGCATCCACCGTATAGTCCTGACATTGCACCTTCAGATTTCCACCGGTTTCGGTCTCTCCAGAATTCTTTAGGCAGTGTCAGGTTAACATCACGAGAGGACTGCCAAAACCACTTGTCACGGTATTTTGATCAAAAGCCCCAAAATGTCTATAGCAAATGGATCCTACTAACCTAAATTTATCGAACAAAATGGTACATACATACTTTAGTTAAATGTAAATAAACTCTATTAAAAAAAAATGAATTTTCTTAAAAAATGCGAAGAAACTTATTATGAAAGATCAATTTATATAAATTTTTATGTACAATATTTATTGATAATTACGATTTTATATAGCTAAGGTTCCACCTGACATACTTCCGCTAAACAGTAAAAAGGATCTTGACACGGTCAAGATCCGTGCCACTACCAGCATGCCTGAATGCATAATGTGAAATAATGGGATGTAGCCGCGTTCGTTGGTTTTTCATTTTGTATAAATTTAGTACATGCGTTAAGTTGAAATTTATGAAATAAATTAACAAAAGGTTTAGTGTAGGTATTCAACGTTGGGAAAGATTTTGATTATGTATATTTAACAACTAGGTCGCAACTCAATAACTTTTCAACATAATTAGATACTGTTATTTTTCCTGCATTCCTTACATTTTCAATAGGGCATTAGGAACCAAAATCAATCGCTTTTTCATAAAATTTCCACTGTAGGGTTTTATAGTTTTTTGTATTTGGTTTATAGTTTGTATAATTTTAAAACATCAAGAACTAAAGCCTTTTTATCGATAAAACTTTAGGCAGCGCAGTAATAAAGTGTGCGTTTTAATTACGTTAATATAGGACAGTCCAATCTCACGGAACACAAGTAAAAATTTCCAACAATTTATATTTTAATAAAAATGAATCTAAGCCGATTTTAGGGGATTCTGTGTTTGGATTAAAAAACTTATTTATAATAAGCTAAAGTCCATAAACTCCTAAGGAGAACACGAAAAGTTTTTCATACCCTTGTCACTGACCTACATATTTCGTTTTTACACTGTCATGTTAAACTTGTATAAAAGTTAAATAAAAATGCAAAAAATACTTATGAAGTGGGTAAAAAAGTTTGAAAAACTAAGAAAATGCTTATGTTTTAAATCTTAACTCTTTTTCAACTTTTGCCCGTCCGTTTCGAATAGTAAAAAATAGAATGTAACTAACATTATTGCAGCGGCTAGCGAAGATAGCATTGTAAATATAAAGAAGATGAAATTCAACGGAGACAATGGACAAACAGAGCTTTCTGTGATGAGCGGCAAAAACAAGGATACTGTCTATCTAGGGAAGATCGGCTATCGTCGTCTATGTTGATTCCCTTTTGAAATAATTCAATTTTGTAAATACCTTTAAAAACCTCAATATGGTAAGGTTTATCCATAGGACTCCTGGTGACGCGGGAGGCATTTACACACACAATCACAAGACATAGACATCCAAGATAAGAGGCAAAAAAAATAATTATACTCATCACATATTTTTTTGCCCCAGGCAGGATTCAAACTCAGGGCTTCGGGTTCAGAAGTCTTCAGAAGACCACGGACCGCTGGGCCATGACGTCCATCAACTCTACCTAGTACATTATCTGTACAACTATATGGGTATTCCTCTTTGAGCAGCTGAAGGTATCTTACCTGGAAACCTAATAATTACTAGTATATCAAATTCTCGATTTTGTTGAAAGAGATTATACGAAAATTAATAAAAACTTCTAACGCCTTGATGCGAAGTAATCCGAAGTTTTCTTTTGTGGAATACTTGTGGAGCTTCGAAAACAAAGAAACTTCTCCAATAATGAAATAACTTTAACAAAGACAACCATTATTATGCGAGATTTTTATTTGTAAAAGACTGATGTGAGGTTCCCCAATATGAGGAAGAATATAGACTTTGCCTTCCACTTTGGAGGGCAATTCCAGCAATAAATTTTAAACTTCCGCTGCAGGAAACAAAATATTTGGACAAAATACTACTGTTTGAAATATTACATGAGCAATGATGTCATTCCCCGTTTAAAAATCGGTATTAAGTAGAAATGGAAGTATACATTATCTTCTTTGGAATATTTTTTACACCTAGAAAAACATATTGAAAATAAATCATATCTAGGTATAGTTTGTTTCTAAATCTAATGATTTTGGCTTGAATCTCCATGAGCACACTTAAATTAGCAGTTTACTACAAAACCTTTTTAGTGTGTGGCAGCGGAAAACTATAGATATAAACGGATAAATGAGCAGTTTGCTCATTTATGAATACTTTTTCTATGTTGATTTAATTTCATGGTCATGTTTCATTTCTTAACAAGTAAATCAGTTCTGATTAGGATTAAGAAAAAACATTGTTTCGTCTCTTTATTTCAGGCGTACCAATCGACACATTTAGTTAATTATTTTCTATGAATACTTACGTTTGCGTTGCCGAAACAGTTCCACATTTGCGTAATGTCGATTCAGTTGGCACCTTTTAAAAATACCTTTGTAAAAGGTTGCAGCTTGTCGTTAGAAATAAACGGACATTTGTATGGATATTATTAACCGTACTGGTTTAACACTCAGAAGCAAGGACTTTGAATCAAAAACACTCTTTGTGAACTTGAAAATCAGCTTTATTGCTTTAGTTGCTATTGCTATATATATTTAGAGGTACAATCTTACTTAACAAAGCCTACAGCGGCACGATACAAGTTACTCAGACAAATTTCGGAAAACGAATGGCGGCATACTTCCAAAATGCGTTGTCTGTTCGCTTACCCCCACTGTTATACTCTTGCTTGTGATTGGTCAAGTCCTTGAACAAATCACAAGCAAGCCGTCGAAGTCTCGACCGATCAAACGAAATCAATACAATCTACTTTAAATCTTACAACTTTATAAGAATGAACGTAGTTAGTCGAAAAATATATAAATAACTAAGATATAATTTAGATAATTATAACAATATACAATATACATGATCATACTATTCCTACAGATCCCGAACATTTTTTCTTAATTATATTATTTGCTGCTAGTCTTATGACAGCTAAAGTAAACACAGTGGGTCTTATACCTCTATAACATAATAAAATAAGAAGTATTTTATCATAGTTGCCATTGTGCCACGGTGATGTCACCGTCTCAGGTGCTCAGATCTAACTTTGTTAAAATTTGGAAATGTAATATTAATATATTTACTTTACTCCTCTCCTCTTATATAGTGTGTTGAAAATAAAAATATTTAAAAACAAATCTAGTAGGGCAACTTCCCGTGCGTTTGAATAATTACGTTACATTAGGATGTCAGCGGGGAGCCCTCCGCGTACTTACCGTTTGTCACGCCGTCCTTAAGTTGATCCATTACAAATTAGAAACCCTACTAGAATCGATTTACGTAGGTTAGATAGACGGATAAGTAACTTGGCAGACACTTATTCCCTCTTGAAGGGTGAATAGGTGTCTGCTTAGCCGGCGTGATTCGCCATGGATCGCATCATGGATAAACTTCAGATGATATACTAGCGAAATGCCTTGCTATATTTAAAAAAATGAATGGAAACATCTGTGTAAGTCAGACACACAGACCACCAAGGTGAAAAAAAAAATCTCGTCCCTGTCGTTTCTAAATCAATCAGAGTCAAAAGAAAAATCGATAGAATATCAACGCAATTTTATATTTTGTTATATTATATAATAGTGTCTGGGTGTGCATATGTGGCTCTGCCTAGTTTGGTGCCTGAAGACCTTGTGTGAATGTTAATAAATAAATAAAAAAATATAACTGGGAACAAGTTAAGTTATTTGCATAAAATACATGCACAAATAAGCCAATTATAAGTTTTCATTAATTATAAATAAATGCAAAAATAATACAGTTTGTGAAACGAAAAGAATATTAAAAGTTAAAATAGTTTAAATATAAACAATATATAATGGACAACAATAATGGAAGGTTTTTGTGAAAGAGCTCAATAAGTATAGAGAAAGTAGTGTTCCTTTGTGCCATGTCATTTATTTTATACTAGTAGCGTCCTGCAGCTTCACCCGCGTGGATTATGGTTTTCCCGCTACCTCAATTATCCTACGGGAACTATACATTTTCCGGGATAAAAGTAGCATGTGTGTTATTCTTATACAAGCGTTCGCCTTTATAATATTAGTGTGGTTCTATTATTGACTTTGCGGTAATAATAAACTAATTTATAACTATATTAACTCATGTCAAGTTAAGAAACTTAATAGAAAACTCAACAATATAAAAAATGAAGTATATAAAATGTTGCACCTAACAAAATTAAACTAATAAAAACACGAAACATACATGACTCTTATCAAACTCATCAGCTCGCGTATCGCCAACCAATTAGTAGCCTTGCGTATAAGTGTAGGTACTTATCATAGATAATTATGCTCAATGCAGTGTGAATTAACACACATTCATAACTGGTTTTTTTCACTTAATATAAGTGTGGTTTGACCTAATTATTGAGTGAACATCACTGTTTTCGACGCGCGAGGGTCGTCGTGACTCAGTGGTTAGCGACATGAGTTTCAAGCATAACTGTCACTATCCATAGAATCCATAGTTGAACCATCGATACTTTCTCAACCTATGCCAATATTATTAAATGAACTATTAACTTAGACGCATTTAACGAAACCAGTAAGTAAACCATATCGACAAAACCATCGATATTACCGCCTCCTAGACCGTTAACACTATCAACGAAATTGGTAACTTTGACAACACCTCATAATGCTAGGTAATCATTTCAATAAAATTGATAGTATATTGTATGTATTGCTTCCGGGCTGTTTGGTCGTGGTCTATGTGAAACTTTTGTTTCACATAGACCACGGCCAAACAGCCCGGAAGCAATACATACAACATGCAACACCGGCCGTGAAAGCCTTAGAGTTTACATTGATAGTATAGCTCCAAGTCAATAATTGGTGTCAAATTCTCGGTAGATTCATGCAATCGCTCACAATTAAGAATCAACCCACTCACCAATTAGATGACACATTTCAATAACTTCTCCAAATAAAACAAATCAGACATTACTGATCTGAGGCAACCTTTTTAATTTTTATTTTTGCTAAGGTTTATCACTGCGTTCAAGGAAGATAGGGTCGAATTAACTAAAGAACTTTAGTTTTACATAATTTTGAATGAAACCGTACTCAAACCTGTCAGTTACACGAATTGAGGCTTTAATCTCTGCTCCCTATTATAACACATGACATTTTATTATATATATGTGGTTCCGGCTTTACTCACGTTTATAGTCGAAGTTTCGACCTAGGTTTCGAGCATGTCCGATGCTCATCCTCAGGTGAGTTTACGCTGCCAGATCGCGGCGACCACACATGACATTTTGTAAAGCCTATTCAAGTTATGTATATAGTTCTATAGCGATTGGTAGAACTGCCTAATCACGTTGCATTTGTTTTCTTTTATTATACTCAATTCTCCACACTAGGATTCCCTGTGTCGCGGGAGGCAAGTACACGCGCCAAGTTACGCGCAAACAAGTCACATAAACATCCATTACCTGGCAAAATCACTTACACTCATCTCACTAATGTTTGCCCCTGCCGGGTTTCGAACACAGGGTGAGGTCATAACCACCATTACAAATCAAACGAAAATAATTCAAATTATGTACCATATACCAGTAGCGTGGGTACCATAATATATCGTGGCGTACCAGGCGTATTGGTATTCATGTTCTATTTACTTATGTATATAGATATCTAGTGCAGGTTATTGCACCTGCAAAGTCTAGGCTGAAAACTCACCACGAATACCAATATGAGAAACAAACCGGAACAAATGAGAATGACACTGAATGACAGTGAAGCTTTTCCATTGTGACACAATTTCGAATTGGGCCATCGTCGAATCAACTCCGAAAAATAAAAGTATTCGTATTGTTTTAACTTTCATGACTTTTCATTATATATATAGTATTTAACACGAAATTCGCACCATGATCACGGAGAGATCGGGAACTCAATAGAAATTCAAAATCATGGTGCGTATCCCGTGCTAAGCAATATATTATATATAAAATATTTGTGTCATAACGTGAAACAATTTAATTCAGTATTTACTTCAAATATACCTCATTGGTTTAATGTTTGCACAAAATTACGTACATTTTTTAAAATAATTTGTAAGTAAGATTTTGACTCTATGTCACAATGATTCTTGGATTAACCAAGCTAGACGACTATTGTAGTCAAAGCAGGGATCACTATCGCAGAGCAGCCGAATCGCTACGTGAAACAATTGAACTCAGTCACAAACTAACTATCATAAATCTGGTACAACTGTGATACAGAATAATTGTAGTTTGTACGGATGGTGCGTGTGCGCTATTCAATATTTTATACGAATGCGATACGATGATTGTCATGCAAGTTGTCCCCGTTAAGGTGACGAGCCAATCAGGATTTTTTTCAAGGATTCTAGTCTATGTGCATAGGTACCTACTCGAGAAAAACAACAGGTATGTTTTTATAACAAAAAGAGCTTAGGATTAAAACATTAGTGAAATCTACCCATGGACATTCATGGTTCAGTATATTTTATACTGATTATGATACTTTGAGCAATGATAGCTGAGCGGGGGGAGCGTCGGCTGTCAAACTGACGGATGCTGGTTCTATCCCCACCATCGGCTTGAGCTTCCGGTGAAGGTAACACCGTTATCAAATTCTCAACATACGGTACTTTCAAGTACCTACCCTCCTGGCTAGCTACCACCCTCAAGTTCGGAAAACTGTCACCAAACACATGTTTTTTGTAGTGTGTTCAGGCAGCCTTGAAAACCAGTAAACATTGTAGGTCTAGCGTGACGACACTTCAAACACATAGTCACTGACCATCAAGTGAGAGAGTGTTCAAACGCTACAGTATAAAATAAATCTGAAACTTGATACCTATGAATATTTCTTCTTCTACGTCATGTCGTGTAGGTAGAAGTTGGTTTTAAATTGTTGGAATTGTTGTTATACAAGACAAAAATCATTAATGATTATTGATGTTTATCATGTACTTAGTAAAACATGGTAATGATTTTGAAGATAATGCATAAACATGAACATTTTTTCAGGTAAAAGCATTTAGAAGAGCATGTTATAAAATCACTGGTTCCCAAACTAAGCTCGTGAAAGCATTATGTATTTAAGTACCTAAGTATTTTCTTGAGACATTAGTCCTAATTTCCAAGTTCTCGACTAAAAAGCAGACTCTGTTCCAAACGAATAATTTTATTGACATTCATTTAACGAAGTGGCTTTAATTTGTGGATCGAATGAGTCACTCACTAAAGTAAACTAAAGTAGTTTTTCGAAGGTCCTTTGACAAGTTTCAGGATCTTTAATGGTTCCAGAATTTCTTTGTTCAGATTCCGAGCCCAATCATTATTTTTGGAGTGGTTTTATTGTTCTTACTAAATTTGCACTCTTGTTTATACATTTAATCTAAACGCGCCAATCTCGGACACTACTGGTTGGAATTAATAAAGTATGTTAGTGTTGGATCGTCCCTTTATCGAGGAAGGCTTTAGGCTATTATAACATCACGCTACGACTAATAGGAGCGAAGCATAAATGAAAAATGTTGCAAAAACGGGAAGAAAATGACGCCTTTTGAGAGCATGAATAAAGGTTTAAGTTACGAAAAAAATATGAGTGACAAAAGGGAAACCCTAAAGTATGTTTATAATATATATTTTTTTTTTTCTATGTTTTAAGTGTGACATATAGCCCTTTTCATAATTCATTATATACAAAAAATGAATCCCTATGTGTCGCATCGATCAAGCTCTCTGTTAAGTGTATTTTTTTTCATTTATTCACCATTTCGACAATATAATTCAAAATTGTAACATTTATAAATAATTTTATTTTTATTTATTAATATTTTTTTTGTTTTTGTTTCTTTTTTTTATTGTTAACTAAGCCAACCTTGGGAAGACACTGACTGCTGCAACACAGCTAACGCCAAAGCAGCAAGCAGGGCCACCTATGCTATTATGTACGAAGTCTAATAACAATAAAGAATTTTGTATTTGTATTTAATTATAAATTAAAAAATCTATTCCGGCGGATACATATACATTAACTTTTGTATGCCATTTTTCAATCAATTTTCTATTTATCAACCCCCCGTAAATTGGCGGGAACATTTCGCGGTCAAGGCAGTAGACCTTGTCGCACGATAAGTATATAATATTTTTATACGACTTCATATATGACGGTTAAGTCTCCTCTGTGCTAAAATTATATTAATAAATTGATTAATTATGATAATAGACGTTAATATTGTTAAAACTCACGCTCATTCTAACTTTATAATATTTAAAACGGGTTTAAAGAGAAACTTACGCGTTGTCGATATCTCAAACGACAATTGTTACTGCTTCTTCCGGAGGATCTTGAGAGCGGTGTGGTCGTCGAAACTTCCGAGTAATGGAAAGACTCCAAAATTGTACCTCATTTTCAGCAGCTTTAGATCGAGATGGATTATGTATCTCCTAGGCAAGCGTGATCCATTATAAGCCAATCATCATGAACCAGATGAGATATGAGATAATGGTCAAAAAACATAAAGAAGTCCCTACAAAATGAGTCAGTAATGTACCTAATTATTTTAGTAAAAATATTTTAAAACGTCGTTTAATATTTACAAATGACTGTTATATTAAATTATAGTTAATTTGTCGTGAGATTTCATCAATAGTTAGTTGAATTTTGATAGAATCAATATAAACCCGTGTACTACGTACCAGTCTAAACAGAGTAGGCGTTAGATTTATGGTGGCGATATTTTCTCGTTCAGTAAGTAATGAGACAGCGGCCAAGTTGACAGAATTCATACTAAAGTAAAACTGTAAAGGCGACGAAGGCTTGTAACACGATAAACACATTTAATAAAAAAACAGCGGGCGTGTTAAAATAAACTTGAGATTGAAATTAGAAGAAGCATTACTCAATTACAAAATCTGAATATTCCAAAAGAATGGAGAAGCCATTATAATAACTTTGTCAAATCAACAATATACTTACGTCAAACCTTTCAACTTTAATATAGCCTGAATGATATCAGTATAGAAGTGTATCATCATCATCATCATCATCATCTCAGCCATAGAACATCCACTCCTAGACATAGGTCTCGCCATGTCTTTTTAGAGTGGGTTTGCCAATACTCGCCACGCTTGGCAGGCCGGTTGGCGAGCGCATAATAATGATTTTATCCGCAGAAGGCGCTGCAGTCCGCATTCTGGTAGGTATATGATCCCTTAACCAACTCTTACGGCACCCACGGGTTGAGTTGGAGGGGTACAACTCTAGGCCGGTACCCCACTGCAAGAGTATAAGTGTATAAACATATAATTATATTCTAAAAAAATCTGCACCCTATATAACTGTTTTGGATAAAATCGAATTAATTATTAGCCAGATGGCTAGATTGTAATTTAAATGTGAGACAACAATGGAATCACATTAACCAAAAAATTCGATAAAAAAGGTGGTTAGTGTTTTAGCACCACATACATGACAGTAGTTAATGTAGAATCCAGAGACCAGCCAAAATTTTTATTAGCAACGTGACTCTCAGCTAGAGTCAAAACTTCAGTCTCTAGTTCACTAAAACACGTTGAAGTAGAATCCTTTTTAAGAGTCATCATAGTTGAATGGCCTTCAAATTACGAGCGTGATCAGATATTGTATAAGATTAGATCCATCGTATGGCACAGTGTAGAACTTTATATCTTTATAACGTTTAATAGTATACGATAATTATGACGTAGTTTAGAAATTACAGTAAAGTAAAATTGTACAGGCGACGAAGGGTATTTCCATTTGTAGAACGTTTTCTTGTTAATAAAGAAGAATATCAAAAAGATATTAAATGCACAAATTTTAGTGCTAATTCTCTGACTTCAAATTATTCCAGGTTATGATAACCTGGAATAATTTGAAGTCAGGGGCAGTGTGCACCGCCCTCCCTCCCGTATAAATTGCATGCAGGAAGATTACAGTACGATATATATATGCAATCAAAATCTGTTGGCTCATGGACCGTCGGGACGAGAGAGATTAACTACCAGGTATACTTACATGGGTGAAGTGAATGGTAGTGTTGGAAAGGAAGGCCTAGGCGAACGTTCCGAAAACAGAATGAGGAACTTCTAAGAAAGGGCCAGGTGGAACGTACTCTAAACCGACGCTCTTGTATGAAAGGTCTGATGAGCGTAGATGAAGCAAAGGAAGTGTGTCGGGATCGTAGCAATCGGAAGGATGGGACCTGCCTAGCCTTTCAGGTAAGAAGCGTGAATTTATGTACTTTGAATCAACGATGTTTTACTAAAGATGACGTATATTCATACTGCGCGGTGCTCAGATTTTGTTCCTTTACGACATAAACATGCTTACTGGGACAGATAATACGGTACAAATAATAAAGAAAACGATAGCTATATGTTTAGACTTGCGCTTGAAATACGCGTCGTAATCAAAATTACTACAATTGACTCAATTTTGCCGCCTCAGTTTCCGCGCGCTTGTGCGACTTCTACCTCACATAAACATATAATATCATTGCTTTGAATCCATATTTGACTGATATTAATCAAATTTCTATACAGTCAATTTAAAAGCTTTCCAAAAAGAATTATAAATATTTTGAAAATAGAAAATCAAATGACGAAGTTTTGAGGTAACAAATATAAAAGAATAACCAGGTTTCTATAAATATCTTCAAGATGAACCTATTAGATATTTTTATGGGGCAAATCTGAAAGTTCGAAGGTTTTTTTTTAAATTGGGTTACACAAATACAACCAAATTGATGGCCTCCCACCCTTGTAATTTTCTGGAACAATATAAACAGCCGTATCTCAAGCCCGAATCCAAACCTGATTAATTCACCTCTGTTCAAATATTTCTATATCTACCGTACGGCTCACGTGATAAAATCAAATATTGGCAAGTTGCTTCACCTTTACGGGAGGATTACGGGAAAAGTTTTTATCCACACGAAGTGGAACTTTGATGGAGAGCTTAATAAGGGCAGGGCGCAGATTCAAAGTTAATCTATCTAAATCTCGGTATGTTAGGGTCGACTTACATTAATCTGACATAACTCATAGTGTAGTAATTTTTACATAATATACTAGCTTTTGCTCGCAACTTCATCCGCGTGGAATAGTTATGTTGAATAATCATTTTTTCCCGTTTTATTAACATTTTTCGTTTATGACCCGATTCTATTGGTTGTAGCGTGATATTATGTAACCTAAAACGTTCCTCGATAAAATGGACTATCTGACATAAAAAACGCAAAAGATTTTTAGTGCATGCAACGAATTGATTAGTGCGTGCAACGAAACAAACAATCAAACTTTTCAGTTTTATATATTAAATACTGGTAGCGCCCCGTGGTTTCACCCGCGTGGATTACGGCTTTCCCATTACCTCAACTATCCCACGGTAACTATACTTTTTCCGGGATAAAAGTAGCCTATGTGTTATTCCAGGGTGTAATCTATCTCCATACCAAATTTCATCGACATTGGTGTAGCCATTTGAGCGTGAACAAGTTACAAACATACACACGAACTTTCGCATTTATAATATTAGTAGGATTAGGTTAAATTTTTATTTATAAAGGATTTATATCTCTAAAATGTTAACAATAGTACCATTCATCTAAAAAAATTAGATCAAACAGTTTCAAGTTTTGATTTCGCTATAGTTTAGTAAATAAAGAACATTCAATATTAATTTTTAGAGAATGCCCGACAAAAAAACATAATTTTACCACTATGTGACCTACTTAAATACCAAGTCTGAAGTTTTTAGTTTTATAAGCAGCAAAAGTTTCAGTATAAACTTTCAACCCTTTCAAATTTTATTTTGACCATTTAATCAACTACTTATGTAACAACTTTCAAGATTTTAACTTCATAAATAAAATTAAAATCCTTAAAATTTTATATTCCTAGGAGCAGCCGTTTGAGCAGTGCGTTGCCTTTTCTTTCGACCTCAATGGGCTCTTTAATGCACCCCTGGCAAAAGTTTTCATAATTTTATTTTAACCATTTAATTAACTACCTACTGATATAACAATTTCAAGACTTTAACATTAAAAAAATAGAAATCTGTAATGTCATACCTAGCACGTAGAACCTACTGTTTGCACACACTGCTTTTCTATGGATATGCATAAGCTCAAATGTTGACTTTTCCAAATTTCAAAATGTGTCCTATACGCAATAATTAATTTGAAGTACCTATCATTAAATAACAAACAGACGCACAGCATTACATGACCTTTTTATGCTTGAATTATTTCTAATGCCTACTAAGCTTTTACCCTTGTTATGCGAATAGGCAGAGCGTGGAATTTCACCACTGTGTATTCCGTTTGACATAATTTTGTAGTGCTAATACTTACATAAATATATTGTGATACTAACTACGATGGCTCTGTGTAGTAGTTATACTAGTTAAACGACAGTTAGTTATTATTGCATTCAATAGATTTACGCCGCGATATTATAAGAGCGAAAACGAAGATAATGAATTACAGTGGTCCCAATCTTTCTTCTTGGGGGGTTCTTACATAAAAAATATATAAAATATTAGGTAGCAAAATCCATTATTATAAAACAACCAAAATAATACCTAAACCTAAATATATCCAAAAATAATACCTAAGCTAGGTAAAAACTAACTATATAGAATGTAAAATATGAAGGGCATTTTTATTTAATGTATACATTACAAGAATTGCTACACGATTGCAAAAGTAATTCGAATCGATATGAGACTTTGACGAATATTTTGAGTAAATATTCAATATCCTTGAATGCAAATAGTATAAGCCTAATAATAAAGATATTCGGTAATATAAACGTACGTGCTGTATACAATTATACGTGACCGGAGTTAATGAACTGTCCTAGATAAACTAGATCCTTTTTGATTTTCCTATGATATTTCATTCGGCCAGTCCCCAGCGTGACGGTGATCGCTTATCATCAGGAGTCCGCCTGATGATAAGCGATCACCGTCACGCTGGGGGTATTAATATATGTTGTCAAACTTATTAAAGACTCTGTTAATTCTCCTTTTGAAATCACATATTATAGATACTCGGGAATACCGAGGGACAAAACTCGTTTCACATTTTGCAGGTATATGGCAAAAACGATCTGTTGAATCAGACAGTATGTAAATCCCATGTGTCAATTATATGTATTTCGGCTAGTACGGTGGTGAAACCTGTAAGCTTGAATCAGGTTGAAGAGTTCTTCTGAACATTCCCCGTTGTATATACGTTTGAAAATTTTTTTTACCAAAAAAATGGATATTCAACTCTCAAAAATGTGAAATAACTTGTTGAAGTCGGTACCATTATAGTTCACAAAAGTAACTATCATCCAAATATTGTGCTCATGGTACCGACTTCGACAAGTTATTTACTATTTTTGAGTATTACATTCGGATCCATTTTTTGGTAAAAAAAATTTTTTAACCTTTTCAGTGACCTTTGTACTCACGGGATCAATTGTCATTGTGAATGTCCTCCGATGTCTTCAACCGCAACTATAATATCGTCGAAGTATGCGAAGCCCTTTTCAGTTATAGGAGTGTAACTCAAAAACCGCTGGTCTGATTTTGATTAATTTTAAATGGGACCTCCTTTTTTGAAGTCTGTTAAAAATACACAGAGACGTACCTAAAAAGGTAAAGTACCCAAAAAGGGGTCATGTTTCGCGGCACGTATATCACGCCTTTAACTTTCCAAAAACAAAGGCTTTCGATCAGTATTTGACTATTTGCTACCAGTGATGACAAATTTTATCATCAGAACATGACAGTGATCTCCGAGTAAGCTCAACAAATTGAAAATCAGAAGACAACAAGATTGTTATCAAATGACATCTGATTTATTTAAAATAATGTAATCCATCAAATCTATGTCATGTCTTACCCTATTTACTTCTATAGCTTGCCGGAACATACCCAAAAGGCTTCTGAAAGGTTTATTATTCAACTATACGGAACCAGAGGCGTTTCAGCTGCGTAAAAACCATGCAAGTTCGGAGCAGTTCTAAAACCTTGCTTAGGCCGCTTAGTGTGAACATTGATAACCTCAAAGGTGAACGGTTATTGTTGTCTCTGGCATGTTTTAGCTAGGTTTGAGACTGCTCGGAACTTGCATGGTTTTTACAAAGCAGGATAGTAAGGCCCCAGTTTCCTTTTTGAGAGGGTAGTTTTCCTTAGCCGTGCCTCTGAAATATTTATCTGCTCATAATTGCGAAATACCCAGCCCTTCGCAGTAAACACATAAAACAGAGTGTAACAAATTACTATTACATTAACTAAAAAAATAATTACAGTTAAATGTGTATTAAAAAAACAGTTGCTGAGGGGGCATGGATTTGTTTGTTCTTGCATGTGTTAATGACCACTTGTCTTTATCAGTTGGGCATGTGTTTTTATGACTTCACTAGATAACTGTTATTTTTATACTAGACATCTAGAGTTTGACTCACTTGACGGTTGGTGACGATGAGGTCGATTTACATTTATTGGCGGCCAAGGACTGCTGCAGGTCACACTATGTGCCAAGTACTCGAAAGCACTGGAAATTTGATAACGATGTTGCCTTCACTGGGAAGCCGTTAGTGGAGTTCGAACCAGGGTCCATTAGTCTGACTGCCGACACTCCCACCGCTAGCCATATGGGCTAGATCGCTTTAAAAAGATATCGAGTAATAGGGAGATGGATCATGATACCTCTTTATATTACCTTTGTCTGAGCGTAAAACGATTTTTTTTATTTGGTTAATTGAAAGTCCAAAAGCAATTTGGATATAAATTATCGTAACACGAAATGCACATTGCACATGGTGCTACTTTCTTGATCCATTAAAAGGCCTTATTGCGAGATCCAGGAATAAAATGTTTTTGAGTGAAACGAATTTTCCGTCAGCCCAACTGAAGAATGTTCGGGTTTCAAAGGAGTTTTAATTAATTAACTAAAGAAACGTGAAGTGGCAGATGAGTGAACTCGATACTTTGAAGAGGTTTCGAACTTTTTACCAAGAACCCTTTAGCGTCGTAAGCCAAGAGATACTGCGCAGAGATATCTCAAGGTTTCTCTCGATTACGACAGGAGAGTATTTCTATTCGTTTGCATATTGGGCATCTGTGTGATGTGGCATATCGGCGACGTTCGGCAGCTTCATCGGCCAATATTTGATCGATGTCTAACCTACGGCTACTCCGTGGTGTGCAAGAGAAAAAAGAAGTGACTTACATTGATAACAGATCATGTGATCATGGGATAGTTCATCTTCTTCTTAAATTATGACTCGTGATATGACTTGACTTTTGCATACCTACACCACTTTTGACAGCCATTACGGCATTATTAAAGCATAATCGGAAACGGTCACGTTACCTAACGAAGGAAATAAATATTAATGCGCTGTTATATCGCTCAATTCATAATATGCCAACGAGCAAAACAATTTTGAAAAAACTTTTCAATTAACATTGTCATAATTTTGTAATATAATATCGCAAAAATTATCGCGCTTCATTTTCAACATACTTCTAAAAAGGTCGACAGCCTATATTTTTTATCATTAACATCAAAAGTTTTTGATCATCGTGTTTTGATTATTTTATCGACCGGGAAAAGAAATAGCGAACGGTTCATCGGCTTTTTATTAAATTGCTCAAAAGGGTATGTAAAGGTAGGTAAAGGTACTTCGTTTCAGAATGATACATTTCATATACTTATAAATATCAGTTGTGAAGTTGTGATGATATTGGAATCAAAGTGGGGGTCTTATTTATTTATTTAATATAAGGGTTTAAAATTTCCAAATTGCGGCAATCGTTAAACCTTACTTGAATATACGTTCAAATTTTTGAAGAAATAAATTCGGCCAAACGTCGGATTTTAATCCACGATTACAGAAAACCATTCTGTCGTTTTGACATCTAAGCTATAATGGCACTCCACTTAGCCGTCGGAATATATCTGAGGTGATGAACTAAAATACTCGCTTTTGTAGATCGGCTACGTAACAAATAACAACGCTAATCTTGAAGATCCTGAACGAAGAATAACGTTATAAACTACATAAATTATTGCATTGTCATCGGTGTTTTATAAATGTGCAAAGTCAGGTTTTAGAACTGCTCGGAACTTGAATGGATTTTATAAAGCTGATAGTAAGGCCCCTGATTTTGTGATTGCGCAATAGCTCCGTTTAGGGTTATCCTCCGTTTGTTTACATAAAGTATAATATAAACTAAGCTTTAAAGTATCCCCACAGACTGTCTAATTTATTGTAAGGTTTTTCGGGGAACAAAATGTCTGGTTCGAAAGTTGAGTACTCAATAATTAGGAATGAAAGCCTCAGGCATGAAAACAAGACTGATCATCTTGTTAATATACTGAAAGTTAAAACAACCATCTTATTATCTGTGAGTAAACATTTTACTTTCGTTTTAAATCTATTTTGGTGATTATTGTTCGTATTTTTCTGGTAAATATAACTTATATACCTACTACAAATTAAATTCTAGTAGTCCTATTGTTACGACGACCTATTGTTACAATTCGACAATTTTTGACGTCTGGGCTACGTCCGGCAGCCTGTTTGACCAAATATCACGAACGTCTACTCCATAGTATGTTACAGAAGAAGAAGAAAAAGAAGTCACTTACATCGATAATGGTTACTATTGCATTTGTCACTTTTGACAGCCGACCAACATTTGATCGAATCAAGAGGTATAAAGATTATGGTGTACGATTAAATATCAGGTGGAGCAAATAATGCTCGAATGGAGTTCGTGAATGACGCACATCCGATGTCCAAGCAAGCAATGGCTTGGCCGATGAAGCTGCCGAACGCACGCCTGTATGCATCCATATGTACGTGATCTTTCTTTCTTTCTTTGATAATATTGTACAGACCGTCTACCTTTGTTATATTCTCCCATTATGGAATTTCAATATATATCTATTCTTATTAATGCCTCAATTAAATTAAATGAAATCTAAATGGAAGTGACCTTCTCTTCGTGATATTCATGGGATGTAGCCTGTAGGTAACTACAAATGGCAATGGACATGAATGGACATTTCATTACGACAGTAGGTTAGCCTGCTAGACATTAGACGACACAGGCTAAAAAAAAATATCGTGTATAGTAAAGAATTACAACTTCATTTATTTTTAAGCGTAAGCATATAATTATTATCAAAATGTAATGCACACAGTTTGGTTTAGCCACAGTCGGGTCGGCAGTTGTTAAGGGCATGTTGCTTTCAGTAAGTATTTTTACAACTAAGCAGAAACATGCTTGGGTTCCTGTGATTTCACAAAATGCAAAAATTATATCTCATAAACTACTCGTAACAACTATTACGTACTTACTAATTTAACTTTGTAGGGATAATAAAATTCTGTCGTCGTGTTCGTTCGTGTGTCTCATACACACGTGCGTAATAGAATTTTAATAAAATTAAAATCGATATACCTAATAAGACTCACCTTACGAGCAAGTGTATTCAAAAGATTCTTATACATAGCACGTGGCAGTTTGTAGGTACCTACGTGCCACACATAGTTATACTCGTAGTATCTACTTACGAAGATTGACACATATTTTTCATTCTATTCACGAATGAGACAAATATCCACGGAAAACCATCATTCACCTTTATTGTGTTACTGCGGCCTACAAACATCGTTTGAGCACAATTCTTCATACCAGCTAAATAAACAAAACTTCCTCATTTTAGAGGTAACGCAAAAAAATGTTTTTAGGTTGTAGCGGATCATAATTCAAAAAAGACGTGTGGCACTCGGGGACTGCCGCGGTAAAGCTATTGTATAGCGTTTTTTATCAACTTATGCAATTAATATATTAATAACTTATGCAGTAACGCCGATACAACCAATGCCACCTAGAGGCGAGTTGCTGAACTGAACAGACAAGCGTGTTCTGCTATTCATCGATAGATGGCAAAACTAAAAGGTATCACCGCTGTGCCGGTCGGAGTGGGAGGTGTACTCGTATATATCATATACGAGTACACCTCCCACTCCGGAGGGAGGTGGGAGGTGTACTCGTATGTACACCTCCGAACGGAACGAAAAAACGGAATTAACGTTACGTTAATTCCGTAACGTTAATTCCGTAACGTTATTTACGTTACGGAATTTCTGGATTCGGTCTCCACGCTCAAGGCCCGCGATAGAAGCTATGCAATAGCTTAAAAAGTCTGCGCCACGCGGCGGCGCCCGCTGTTTTTTCGCATTATGAAGTTTAAATGAGACACGACCGGTCGTTGATAACATGGTTATTTACACACTTGGTAAATCACTTAGGATTCGCATAACGATTATGCAGTTTTATTTCGTTATCGTCGCAGTGAACTCGATTATTTCAGTACAGAACCATAATATGTACATGTTTTAGGTCTGGTGAGACCTATGTCAATGTAGGCTGTTCCGTACTGAAATGATCGAGTTTACTGCGACGCCAATGATGATTGGCCACAATAACCTGAATCAGCATCGGCGCAATGTCTAAGTTGTTCGCAAAATTGTTAGCCACTGAATAAAGACAACCTTTTTATTCCTGAAACTATTTAGAATTGACGGCTAATTGCTCAGATAAATGTACTCAAAGGTTAGTTGCAATATTAACCTCCTTGGTGACAATCATTGGCCACTTATGAGTACTTCTTTTTTTGAATATTTATTGCAACAATGGACGTCTGGCGGGTACGTACGAGTATAAATATTATCTGGCGGGATATGCGTTAGCATCATATTATAGTTTGTGGGCGGGATGCACGCCTTTTATTACCATGGGTTTTTTGTCAACTTCAACAAACGATGGTACAAGTCTTACCCCATCTTCCCTACAGTCCAGATTTAACTCCAAGTGATATTTTCATTTCCTACGGTAAAAAAATGCTACATGGGGAAAATTCAACACTACAGGCGAGGCGCGTAATTCTTTGACAAATTACGCGTGTTATTTTACAACCTCCTCCATTTTAAAAATGTTTTTGTAGCTGGTTCACCCGAATTAAGGTCTATAAGGTTCGGCGGGGTATATTTTGAGGCTGTAAGTAAACTTTTTTCATATTCAAACCATTTTCCGTTTTGCCAAATATTTTTGCAACAGCCGATGCAATACTACGAGATGATAACGACGACGAGATATGGATCCCTGGAAGAGGCTGTTGGCTGTAAAATGAGACGAAGAAATACGTCATACACCTCAGCATTTACACGGCAACACTACACGAGAAATAATATGAAGAACTATATTATATGTATACCTACTTACTAAACATTCTTAATCTATTACAAATTACTTATCTTAACTACAATACACCTTCTTTATTTATATTAGACATGCAAGACACATCAGAAACATGTGATTCCTTAATGACAGGACCGAATTAAAATTAACTACATATATAAAATAAATCACGCACACATTATTCTTGTTTATTGAGAATCTGAGCTCTTGGTCTACGCAAAACCATTACAGTACCTATATCGAAAATGGTTTGAGTATCATGTTTTTTAATAATTAAGTAATTAAAAACATGGTACTCAAACAATTTTTGAGAAGGAAGATGACGAATGTTACTACTCAGCGGCAGCCCGCAGCCACAGTCCACGCGGGCGAGGAAGTCTGACGCAGCTGTGTGCACCAAAACGGCCTCTTATAAATTCTATGGTTCGTCTGCACACGACGACGCATTTTTCTATTTTTTACAGTGATCATTATTATAATAACTTACATTTAATATAATAGGAATAATGTCTGCGTTGAAGAATATAACAGTGTAGTCAGGTGGTTAACTAATCGGCATTGCATTCAAATTTAGGAACCTGGTTCTAAATAAAAGGCAAAATAGTTATGTAGAAAAAAGTCGCGCAGAGTGAAAAGGCCACAAGCGCGGGCTGCAATTAGTCAACACATCATGGATTCTAAAGGGATGACACCTACAATTAAAACTCAACATGAGGTCGGGACCGAACCAGCGTCCGTTAGACTGACGGGCAAAAGTCAAGACCCCAAGGCTATCAACAATCCGCTTTATAAATATAAAGCGTTTGTACAACTTATTATTCACATTTGTAGAAACCAAGTTTACATATATATATCTTCCAAAGTAATTTAATAAAATACAGTGAACTCACTCACACTTTAGCAAACATTCCTGGTTTAGTTGGACGGGATATTGCGAAGCCACGCGTGGGACGACAACTTAAATAAAAGCCATTCGAAACTCCTACAGGAAAGCACCATTTAACGATATATAAATAAATTAGCTGACCTGGCAAATGGCAATAAAACGGCAATAAATTATAAATGTGGCATGCTTTGCCACATTAATAATTTATTGCCGTTTTTATCAAAATGGAAATTCAATGGAAAAATCAAATTTTATCAAATCATCAAAATGTCAAAGTAATTTACTTCACGTCAGTGAATATTTGTTCATACAAAAAAAAAACTTAAAGTACGATTAAACAATGAGGGAATGTGTTACGAATAAGGAATATTTTCGTTTCTTGGTAGGTATAATACGACCTTTTTGAAACAGACCGCGCTCACCTCGCTCGCCCGCTTAATAGTTTGATTTTGATTTCATTCTATTGTATGCTCTATCGCCCTCACGTGTATGTATATAAAATCAATAAACTTAAATACCTATTGTCATGTTTGTGTACAATAGCGCAATGAATGATTGTATTTTACCACATAAATGCAAGTTTTCACTTCTGCCGGCACTCCCGGAGTGCAACCCGTTTTTTTTAATGGTGCGATATGCGAACGTTGCCTTTTGTAAAATAAAAAACTAATTACAATAATAACATATAATTTTTATTAGTTGACGAGTTTTTTACTTTAGTTTCTACTACAATAGCATTTGAGGAATCCACTAGCTGTAGTCATCCTATAAAAACTCAAATGGTCTAACCCGCTACCAGTTGGCGGCGGGTTAGATTAGTTAGTTTAGTTTAGTACAAGACAATAAAATACTGAAACCTACATCGTGATGTGGCCACCTTATATTGCTTTACGTATTATATTAGTCCATAACGACGCGACGACGACGTTCCGTTAATCATGTGTACTACGTAGGTTATCTTTATTACGTCTTTATTAGACAAAAAATAATGGCCAGATTTACGCACAGGAATATTAGAAACTCTGATATTATTTTCACATTATTTATAGCTATCATATCTCAGGTGTACCTATAGGTATATCTCTAAGGAAAAGAAACAGGGCAAGAAGAATTTTGAGTCGCTTTAGTGAGACAGGCCGGCGTTTCCTGCTTCTTTAGGCAACCGTCTTTATTTCTAGATCCATCTGGTTTGGCCAATATTTTGAAAAATAAGAAGTTTAAAATTAATATATTTTTATAATGTGCCTTCGGCTCATTTTAACTCGTTATGTAGGCAGGTAATTGTTTAATTCTCATTTTAGTTGTCTAAAAACTATTACAGTAGTTGAATTAAAACGTCTTCAATTGATCTTGAGCTCTCTCACTGCTCTACAAAACGAATGAAAGGTACGAAGGTAGGTAGAATAATATTCTTATACACCGGGCGCTGCCGACGACGCCATCATCATCGCGCTCACCTTGTTTTTCCTTACATGAAAAAAAAGAGTTGTTATTATTGCGAAGCCGTCGCCTCAACCTGTCGTTGTGGTCTTGCTACAGTTGGGAATACTACAAGAGTTTATTATAAGCACACCCCAGGTACGGATCTCGGAGTATATTACATATCAAAATTTTGAAATGTAAGTAAAATGGGGATTTTTTTGCACTGCATCGTGATTATATAATAATTGTATACCTACGTAGGGTCAATGTTTCAATTGGGCGTGGATGGCTGAATGCAAATTTATGAGGAATAACTCAAGTGATTAATCGGTCAAAGGAGTCTCGCTTTTCGATTTTGATATATACAAAAACTGCATTACTGAATTTTGAACTAAGTAGGTATATATTTTCCTGGCCAATAATGAAACCGCTTCATGTAGTTACTGTTTCGTACGACTGAGTTTTGCAAGCCATATTGCAATTATATCTCCGTAAAATAACATAGGTAAATATAAATTTGCAAAAGAAGGAATCGTGAAATTCTCTATAAGTTAGACGTTATCTCTAATATGGCTATTAGCTCTCCAAATGCTCGTGTCTTAAATAAATATGGTATTAAATATTATACTATAAGTAGGTGCTCGTATAAAATCAAAAAGTACCTACTTATATTATTTTATTTTAAATATTTACCGTGTGTATTCCTTTATTGTAGAACTTCGCTAAAAGCTTCTTAAAAGGAGACCATAGACTGGTAAGCACAGTGGAGGAGGTTGTAGAGGTCAATTGGAGAAGCATAAATATCCACCATTGGTCAAGAATATCGACATCAAAAATATAGATTAAAAATACTGCAATTAACCTAGGTATTTGTGTTTAAGCAGTGTCCTTAGGAGATATTAGCAAGGTCGAACGCAAGTAAAATAATTAATTTATAATTATTTTCGTATCTCGTAGCCCACATGTGAAATTTACATAATCCTACATAAAGGCTCGAGCTAGCAATTTATGAAACCGCATACAGAACTCTGTCCGCAGCTTTGTTTGTAATTAGTATAAATTTAGTACATTGCGGTGTTTGCAGTTGACTTGATCCCTGTTTGTTGCTAAATGTTTACTGAAGACAGTATGAGAATTAGGGGCATTTAGGGCTACTTTACATAACCAAGTAACCCATTAACTTAATGACAAACTTTACAACTTAACATACTTAAATTAAGGCATAGGCACATATATAAATAATGAAATATAAAAGAATAGCTTTTTTATCGTCAATGGAGGCTTATAAAAGGGCAAATACAGAAGTGTGGAAATTCAAACTGGTACTTACCTATATCTACGGTACCAAACAAAAACACCTTGAAGTTTGGAATGAAAATCGAAACTTCAGAAAATTATTTTTAAGCACAAAATTATCAATAAAATTAAATAAAAATGCTCTTTATATATGACATTTTAAATAACAATTGGTATCCCTTGTGTCCGATTCTTCTTCCTCTTCTTTATTCGGTTCCTCGTATGGCTATTCCTACGAGCCATAGCCTTCAAATAAAGATTGAACTCAAACAACATCAAAATTACAGCAATTGATAGAATGGAAACGAAATGTGTAGGTACGAAAGGTTATTTTTGTATGCATTAATCGTTGACTCTGAGAGTCACCGTACACTTGGACTTGGAAGGTTTCCATAGACGATCGCTGTTCAGTTATAGTGAATAGGCCGCTCACCAGCGGGCCTCGACAAGAGCATCGCTTCCCTTTCTCTACTACATTACCACAGAACTTTCGACTGGGAGAACCTATTTTGATGGTTCTTTTTGTTTTCTTTTATTTGAAACCTGGTCCCGTGTGATCCCATTTAAATTTCTTCAAAATCGGTCAAGCTGTTTTTGAGTTACCTACACTCTAATAACTGAAGCGCGTGAAGCGATAGCTCAGCGGGGGGAGCATCGCCTGTCAAACTGACGGACACTGGTTCGATCCCCAGCAACAGCTTGATCTTCCGGTGAAGGTAACACCGTTATCGAATTCTCAGCATGGTGGTAGGGTACTTTCGAATACCCGCCTGACTAGCTACCACCCTCAAGTTTGAAAAACCGTCACCAAGCACATAGTGTGTTCAGGCAGCAGTCCGTGGTGAGCATTCTAGGTCTAGCGTGATAACATCTTCGATCACATCTTCACTGACCATCAAGTGAGATAGTGGTCAAACGCTATATACAGTTAAAAAGAAACTGTAAATTGTTAAAATTGTTATTTTATTTTATTTGACGATTACTTAGACTAGTTCCTGATTGAGGGTGAAGAAATCGGTTAACATACACAATGACAATTGATCCCGTGAGTAGAAAAGGTCACTCAGACACACACAAGAAAAAGGGTGAAAATAAAATATTTACCAATGGAACAGACTTCAACACTCAAAAGTGTGAAATAATTTGATGAGCGCAATATTTTTTTTGATAATAGTTACTTTTGAAATATCATTGACTTCGACAAGTTATTTCACTTTTGAGTGTTGAAGTCGGTTCCATTTTTGTGAATTTTTGTTTGTTTCTGATATCCGGTTATTTCTCACCCATACATTTCAGCCACTCGGTTATTTCTATGATCACAGCCATTCGACATGGCTCATATCAACTGCCAAATTTAATCCAAACATAAGTACATACCGCCGATTCGCCCAGGCGACGTGTTCTGTTAAGCTCCTACAAGAAAGCGAGATCAGAGTTATTACATTACAATACTACGTTGAGCGAGATCATCTGTAGCCATTCCGGTCGAACATATGCTTCGGCGCCTTAAACACCGGCACAGTTGCTTGCCTGTCGGTTTTCTATCGGTTACATTTCGGCGATCTGATTGGTCAATCAGTCGTACGACAATGCGCCACTGCTACATGGTAGATAACACCTTTACGGAGCATTTTCCTTCCACTTTTATAATACGTACTGCCAGGGAGTGGAACTCACCGCCTGAGTCTGTTTCCCTGTAGGTATAACCCCGGAGTCTTCAAGTCGCGAGTGAATAGTCTTCTAAGTTTGGGTGCTTACACCTTGGACCTCGTCGTCACTTAACATCAGGTGAAACAGCGGTCAAACGTTAGCTTAAAAACTAACGTCATGAATATTGCTGACCTAGGCCTAGCGGTAAACTCCAACCAAATTCACAAAGCGATGTCAGCGATTTTTTTTGTCACATTTAGACCCCAACACTAGGATTCCCTGTATCGCGGGAGGCATGGACACACAATCACAGCACTCAAACATCTATACTCATCGCGCAAATGTTTGCCCTTGCCGGGATTCGAACCCAAGGTCCCGGAGACACAGTAGTCATTTCACTGATACTAACCACTGCGCCACGGCGACCGTCAATTTATTTCCCTATAAATACCGGTTTCAAAAATTACTCGTGCTCTTCTCTCTTGGATCATTATAATGTCCTTATTTGCTCCTAAAACCGTCTTGCAGTCAGTTTAGCTTCAGTTTCGTGTAAAAATTATATATAGATATAAATAAATGTGTGTGTATGTACAATAAGTTAAATAAAAACCAGCACAAAATAGATTAATGCACGAGTATATTATTATAAAATATTTTCAGCCTATCGAACATAATCCTATTAGTTTTAAAACGATATTTACATAAAAATACGAAAGGCGGGAGGACATAAACCTAGAAATGAGAAACTGACGTGCCCCGCCTGTGAGTCCTGCGAATTTGTACTGCCACAATATATTATGCTTATACATACATACTAAAATTACTTATCAGTCCAAATTCGAGTGAAGTGAAGACAATAAGGGGGCTCTGTGCTAATCCGCCCGGCCCAGGTCTCTAGCTGGCGCGCGGATACTACTGTTTCAGAACACACAGGCAAGAAGATAAAAAAAGCGCTCGAAAAACACGAGCAATAACAATATAACAACACGAGCGATTAAAACACATCCTCATTTCTAGATTCATTTACAAAATGGCCGCTGTGCGACACTATCATACGAGCGATCGGCGGTCGACTATCAACACAACTCATTATTGCAACAGTGCATGCCTTTGGCGTCATCACAACTCTAGTCTCACAACTGGGTAACGTACGCCGCCGCTTCGCTGCCGTTCATTCTTCTCATTCTTCGTGGAGGCGCGGCTCGGGGAAGCCCCTCGCCGACATCGGGTCTGGAGCCGGGGACGCGTGAGGCGCGGGGGAGGCAGCCGGGGAGGGCGCGGGCGATGCGCTGCCGAGCGGTGAAGGTAATGTAGCGTACACTGTCGGCCGCGGAGGTTGGTACGACGGGGCGTACGAGTCACTTCTAGGATTGTAGAATGGGGAATCATCCGCACAACAGTCTAAGTTTGGCGAGTATGGAGTAGCGGCACCGCAAGAAGGCGCATCGTCGCTTGGTCGATACGCTGGCGCTACTGGAGCGTAAACCGTACGCCTTGGAGGCTCCGCTTCTGGCCTGTGGTGTGATGATGGCACATACGCGTCTGACCAGCTCGCTTTACTCGGAGTGAAATCACCCTTCACGTACAATTGTATCGGCCGCCGGAATCCTTTGCTCGCGTGCTGGGGAACCCCCAGGATGCAGCATTTGCTGAATCCGACTTCGGGTGATAGCAGGAACTCGCGGAATTTGTTCGGGAACAGCTCGATGCCGTTGAAGTTCTCGTAAATGGTCGGCTGAAACAGAACAAACAATAATATTGAATATATAATAATAATATGGGACAACATTCACACAAGGTCTTCAGGTCCCAAACTAGGCAGAGCCTATGCTATGGTAACCTGATGACATATATCTGTACCTCAGAGGTATACAATATTATGTGATAAAACGAAAATTTTACAGGAGAGACAAAAATGCGCGGAATGAATCTTTGAAAGCAATTTTGACATAGTTGCTTTAGAGATATTGCAACAAACTCAACAGTATTTTTTATTATTTTTAAATCCAATTTTTATGTATTACAGTTTATTACAATAAATTTAATACTTATCTGATTTTATGGACTTGAGACTATTTACCTTGTTACATAAATTAACTTAGGGGTTTTAAGAAAGCATTATGATATCATACTTTTGTTTACCTCTAAATTAAACATGTGGTTGTTATTGGAATTCGGTACCTAGAAACATTATGTTTCTTGTCATCGTGTAGCGTTATGCAATTATTTAAGAATTTGGGAGGAGTTTACTTACAAAATGAAACAAAAGTTACTTCACAAAGATGGAAATCAAAATTCTTTTTTGACGTGATAACGTTTTATAAATTGATGAATGCCAAAATGAAAAATAGTAACGTTCCGTGTAGCGTTCCGTTTCCGTTTCCGTCAAAAGTCAAAAGTCAAGTCAAAAGTCAAAAGTCAGAAGTCGAAGTCGAAGTCATAAATGATTATGACGTTATCACGTAAATCTATCGTCCGTAAACCGACTTTACAGAAAACCAATTTTTTTTAAAATAATCAATACAGTTACTACTCGCATGCTTCAGGTAAGTCAGGGACATCTGCACATGGAAGACTCCTATAATAATCGTGGAACGTGGATGGAATCCACTGCAACGATTTTTGTAAATCGTTGTATTAGAGTCTCGAAATAGGCTTTTGAGTTTCTCGAATAGGCGTCGGCGTGGGCACAGAAAATCCTCTCCGTTTATTTCGTATGAAACTAACTTCTTCAAAAGTTTCCTGATCAAAAGAGGTTTTGTAGAACATTGAACCTATTTCATTTTTTCGGAATTGCATCCATACTATAGCAGAATATGGTGCAGACTCTCCCGCAATAGATTTTTTCTGTGCACAAAAGGAGCTGATGATCCGTTGCAAAAGCCAGAAAAATCCATGAAATTATTTGTTTACATGTTTACTACTCTAGTTGTAATTTTTAGACTTTCGCGATTCGAACACATTGTTATTAAATCAAACGGGGCTTAATCGCGAGAAAAACATTAGTAATTTATTTACCTCGACGTTTCGACCAAGTTGCATTGGTCGTGGTCACGAGAAGACTGGAGAAATGCGGGTGGCAATGTCGGCGAGAGCGCGTAGTTTCGCCAACTACCCACTTTTAATATTATTAAACTGTCACAGCCCTGCAAAAGCACAGGGTTGTCAAAAGTGGGTAGTTAGCGAAACTACGCGCTCTCGCCGGTATTGCCACCCGCTATTCTCCAGTCTTCTCGTGACCACGATCAATGCAACTTGGTCAAAACGTCGAGGTAAATAAATTACTAAATGTTTTTCTCGCGATTAAGCCCCGTTTGATTTAATAACAATTTACTACTCTAATTTTTGAGTTTCACAACAGCTCTTTATAAACTGTTGCCAGTCCCAAGGAGTCACAATGGGAAACTCTTAGATTTTCTTCTTTTCTCTCTCTATAATTGAGTGGACTACATCCACTTCCATGTGAGTATAATAAATATTTGTGGTTTATTACCTCCACATTTTCTTTTTTAAACAATATCCACAAATAAGCCATCATTAAATAAATATTTTTATTCTGCCCAGCACACTCCATACTGTTACTTCTTTTAATTTATTAAATAAATTAAACTCCGTATTAAAAATATGTCTATAAAGCCACGCCTTCGCCATATTCTCTTTTGGTATATCCTCTTCAGCACAGAACTCTATATACAAGGAATATAATTTGTCAATTTGTAGGTGGCTTCCAAGATACTGTCTTTTTGTTCTGTTTCGACTATAATGGCTCTCATATCTCGGTACCTTGCCAATGTGTTTTCGTACTGTTTTTTTAATTATCTCTGCTGTTTTATTAGGCAGTAGATGTCTTCCTCTTAAGACACTGAGACACAAGACTGACACTTAAACATAATCTACTTGTAGTTTATCCGCAGAGCGTTTTACTCCAATATTTTTTTATAAACTAATGGGAAAATACTATTTATAACAACACCCTAATATGAGTAAAAACTGATATCACAAGAATCATTAGAAGTCTAATATTCACAACAATGCACACCTACTTAGGGGAGAGTAGGGTAATGGGAGTCAGCGGGCAATGGAAATCACCCTCACAAACACGAAACACTACATGAGACCGACGCGTAAACAGCGTCCTCAGCCCCCGCTTCGGGCCCCCGCGCGGCCACGAACGGCTCGCGCCAGTCGACCCATGCGCCACTGAGAAACGACCGTGTTTTGTTTTTGCGCTCCGCTGATGTAATTTTACGTAAATGCAAATTAGAAGGTAAGTGCCAAATATCTTGCAGTATCCGATTATGACATTTACACTTACTTAGTTAGACGTTTCAAATTGTGATGTGCAGTTCAGATTATATCAGTGTATTAAAGATTTTTTTTATTTTTATTTTTTACTCATTAGTGTAGTTGTGGGAAATGAGAGTCGGGGTGACTCCCATTACCCGCAAGTGATTACTATTACCCACAACTGTGCGTTACTGTTGAATCATGTTTTTATTATTTCTTTCTAGATGCCGAAAGTACGCGTCAGGACAACTGAAAAGGCTTCCTGGTCTTCTGATAGCCTAGATAAAGCTATACAGCTCATTGATGGCGGTTCTTCTATAAGAAATGCTGCTAAAGTAATGGGAATCCCTTTTTCAAGCCTTCAGAAGAGGATAAAAAAAGGTTCTACCTTAGGACCACATCTAGGACGATACACTGTCTTTAGTCCTGAGGCAGAAGCCGAGCTAGCGAACTTGGTGAAGAAAATGGCAAATATTTTCTATGGTTGCACTGCTAATCAAATCAGAAAAATCGCTTTCGAATATGCTGACAAATTAAATTTGAAGCACAATTTTAATAAAGCTTCAAAAATGGCTGGACGCGATTGGTTGCATGCTTTTATGGCTAGAAATAACATTTATATTAGAAAACCGGAAGCAACCAGCATCAATAGAATCGCGGCCTTTAATAAAACAGAGGTAAGTCTGTTCTTTGAGCTACTTGGGCAGCTGATGGAAAAACACAGATTCGTTGCAAAAAATATTTATAATTGCGATGAAACTGGTATTTCAACGGTTCAAACACCGGGAAAAATTTTAGCTGCAAAAGGACAGAAGAGAGTTGGATCTATCACCAGTTGGGAGAGAGGAAAAAACATCACCTTGTTGTGTGCTATGAGCAGTGCTGGGGGGTACATTCCACCTATGTTTATCTTCCCTAGGAAAAGGATGACTCCTCTACTTGAGAAGGATGGTCCAGCAGGCGCGCTTTACAAATGTTCAGATAACGGTTGGATCAACGAGCATCTCTTTCTTGAATGGTTGGCGCATTTCAAACAGCACGCTAAACCGTCTACAGATGAACCCATCCTTTTAATACTAGACAACCATGCTAGTCACATTTCTCTTTCCGTCTACGAATATTGCAAGTCCAATCACATTCATATGTTGTCTCTGCCACCACACACGTCTCATAGAATGCAGCCCCTTGACGTTTCTTTTTTTGGCCCACTCAAAATGGCCTACAAAAAAGAATGTGACTTGTTTTTAAAAAGCCATCTAGCAGAAAAGATAACCCCTTACGACGTAGCATTCTTGGTGAGGAAAGCATTTAATAATGTTGCTTCTATTGGTAAAGGAGAATCGGGGTTTAGATCAACTGGAATATTTCCACTAAATCCGGAGGTATTCACAGAAGAAGATTTTCTCGCTGCAGAAACTCTCCAATCTGAGACCGTTGTAATCCAAGACTGCAATGAATCTCTCGCAGCTACCTGTGTGATTCCCAGCACATCAAAAGAAGACTCACCAGTTCCGAGCACGTCAACACAAATTGTTTCATTAGATCTTATGATGTCTAACCAAGAAGTCCCACTTGATTTTGAATCAGATGTTGTACCACAAGTTCTTGGCACGCCTAACCAATATAGTATATTGCATGATTTAATAAAAATGCCAGAGAAAGCATCTGTTATTAAAACAAGACAGGGCCGAAAGAAGCAACACGCTACAATTTTAACTTCAACGCCACTCAAAGAAAATTTGCTAGAAAAGGAAATTAATAAAATGAAGAAAAAAGGAGGTAAAGGAAAAGAGAAGACATGGAAAGGCAAAGGACAAGGAAAAAAGACTAAAGTACAAAAGAAGGGTCCTGAAAAGGCAAAGCGCCAAGTATTACAAGAACAGAACGAAACTTCTGTATCAGATGTTGGCACTGACGACTTATGCCAGGACGATGAAGATGATGACGCAGAAGATGCTGGAAACAGATGCCTAGTATGCGACGAATTCGGTAGAAACAACGAGATGTGGTACAGGTGTACCTCGTGTGGACTATGGGCTCACGCGGAGTGTTCTGGATGGGAGTCAGCTAAAGGTTATGTTTGCGATGCATGCTAGATTTTATTTGACTCCGATTGCCCCCAGGGTGATCACCATTACCATTACGTTGGTGTAATGGGAGTCAAATCTGTTTTTTTTTTAAACTTTTATAATTTCCGAAGTTGATTGCCAAAGTGACTGAAATTGATCTCTAATGATAGTTTAATAAGTAAATTATGTTTACAGGCGGTTGCAATAAATACTTTCTTTTTAATTAAAATTTTATTTGAGTTCTCGCTTAAGTGACCCCCATTACCCTCTTTTACCCTACTAACAATTTTCAACATTGAAAAAAGTATCTTAACACCAAGAAATAGAGATCAATGGTATACGACGTTTACAGGAGATACTATTGTTTACCTCTCTAAGAATATTAACTCTAATGAACAACATTAACTTCGCGCAAAGCTTAGAGGTAAATAATCTTATCGTCATTTGAGGTCCTATACCCATCAGACGTTAGTGGATTTAATGTCCTATACGATTGGATATTTCTTTTCATAGATGTTATAGGACTTAATGTCGTATACCATTATGTAGAACTGGTTCTTGCGATTTTAATGGTGCAAGAAACATATTTTCGAAAAAATTGGAGTTACTATTGTATACCTCCGAGGTACAGATATATATACTTATATACATATACACACCCAGACACATGTCAAACAGACATGTTCATACACACAAATGTTTGACCTGTCCGGGAATCGAACCCGGGACCAGCGGCTCAGAAGGCAGAGTGCTACCAACAACCAGTCAAATTGCAATATTTCGACATACATCCTATTATCGAACTTCTATTTCTACAAATATCATTTATGCATTGCCACATCAGTGGGCAAAGAGATTCAATCCATGACTCCACGTTTTGCTCAAACTAAGTTTTTTGTGTAGAAATTGATTAATTTCCATTTAAATAAGTAGGTACGTAGTTATTAAAACCATAAAAGCTTCGAAACGTTAATAGCTCAGCGGTGGGACGTCGGCTGTGAAACTGAAGGACGCTGGTTCGATCCCCACCTATGGCTTGAGCTTCCGGTGAAGGTAACACTGCTATCGAATTCCCATCATGGTGGTAGGGCACTTTCGAGTACAAGACTGGCTATCTACCACCCTCAAGTTTGAAAAACTGTCACTAAACATATAGTGTGTTCGGGCAACAGTCCTCAAGAGCCAGTAAGCATTCTAGGTCTAGTGTAATAGCATCTTCGACCACATCGACACTGACACAAGTGAGATAGTGGTCAAATGCTACATATAGCACAAATATACAGCATTAAAAAAAAACGTTAAATAAGCGTATACCTACTGGTATTATACAGTCTATTTTATTTCAGAGCTGTACACTAACTTAAATGTGGAATCAACAGATGGTCACATCATACTGTAAATCTATTTTAACCGTTCTAATCGACCTCCCGTAAAGATTCTCGCAATGAACACTGTCATATCTATAAATAATGCACTGTAAACAGACATTGTAAAACAAAACGCAGTAAAACGATGTTTCTAATACCACCACTGCTTTCCTAATAGATTGATTTTTTTTTAAATCGGTTGCGAAAATTAAAATGGCTGTCGATTATGAATTACTTTCTAAAACATGTGTTTCTTCGAGTATATATGTGTAATAATGGTGGATTATTAGCGGTTTATTGTTCGTTAACATGCATGGGTGTAGGAAAATCATACAAATATGGAAAACGTAATTTTCTTTTTTGATCCAAAACTCCATAGAAACTAATAAAAATTCCACCAATTTACTATGATACTTGACTGTGACTTTGACTGTGAATATGACTACCCATGACATGATTAAGCTACTTGACTTTGCTGTGACTAGAACTTACTTTTGACTTGTTTTATCTTAATAACTTGATCATAGCACATGACACTGGTTAAATGCAAATGTCGTGCGCACCCAAATATTTAAAAAAACTAATCGACAATTTAAAGTGACTTATAAACCGTTTTCCCATTTGCTACACAAATCAGCCTTTCTCGGTCAGTGCTTGTTGCTGGACAAAAGAATTGTTTCTTACTTTATATTTATATTCTTACAAAATTTATGTATATTTTATACAGGCAATATGTCCTTATTCCAATATCATCGTTTCGTCTCCGAGCAGTCATACTTATAGTAATTATAGTCAAAAATATATTTACCGTTAAGCGCTTTTTCTTCTTATAACTAGCCCAATTTTGCGATTCGAGAACAAGCTTCCCCCCCGGACGGAGATCCGCGAACATTCGCCGAAACGCTCGCTTCAGGCCGCCATCGCCCCAGTTCAAATGCATCCACTTGGTAGTGGAGAGACAGAGGATCAGGTCGAATTGAGGGCTCTCGCCGGAACCCACCGCGACGTCCTCTCTGGGAACGTAGTTGCCCTGAAATAATAATAGATTTAAAATTAGAGTGATGCAGTCCACCATCCACCAAGTATTTTAATAGTACTAAACAAAGCTAAAAAGTTGCGTAAGCCCGTATTGAACCCGCGAAGTATCCAGCTAATATTATAAATGCGAGAGTTTGTATGGATGTGTGGATGTATGTTTGTTACTCTTTCACGCCTAAACAGCTGGATGGATTTGTATGAAATTTGGCATGGAGATAGCTTATACCCTGGATTAACACATAGGCTAATTTTTATCATCACCCATTTTCATCACCACGCGGGTAAATCGGATTTTGATGAAATTTAGTATGTAGATACTTCACGTTTCGGAATAACACATAGTCTTCTTTTCATCATCATCATCAATCATCACCACGCGGGTAAAACCGCGGGGCGCAGCTAGTGTAAATATACTTTTAAATGGATTAATATCAACACAATGATAACTGTATACGAACCGACGTTTGTACTCTCAATCACTCACTAAAAAATCTAGAAATAAGTGGTACCTATATATACATAAGAACAATGGTCTTATAAGTAATAAAATTTTATAATTTCTTAAGACAATAAAGTTTTTTAAACCGAAAAAGCGCTTTTATTCACAGCCTATGGTACAGTATATCTGATATCTCTATAGATCGCGTTGTAATATTATTTTATACGAGACGCTTACCATTATGTGGGTAAAATGGATTGACCTTTTGATCAACGCATGCAAAATACAATCATCCTCGTAATTTATGCAGAATAAGTGATCACTAGCAAAATAAATCATGTTCAAACATGTTAGATGGAAACTACATCCGCCAGTGGCACGCATAGGTATGTATTTCACTCGTTCACGGTAAGTTACGCAATGATCAAGAATGATTAATCTCAATGAAATCGTCATCTGCTTACGCCGAGCTCCTTTTTTGACATTTCGTTGCCATCAGTGCTCAAAGCAAATACAATATACAATCTTAAATTAGAAATCGCAATAAAATCGCTCACAGCACTGACGTGCTGTGAGCACGTCAGTGCTGTGAGCGGTATTTAAAAAGGCCCGGCGAATTCTGTGTCCTTATTAATTATCCAAATAAGAAAAACACAATCACGTTTATGTAAACTGTATGATGATTTTAGGTTGTTTGCTTGAAGATTTAACATCTTACAGTGGGCTTACTGCTCGAATCACTAAGCTTTTATTTATGCTCGCAGAAAAACATCTTTCATAGAGAAAAATATATGTTAGGAATACTAGGATTTGCATACTCGTCTTGAGAATGCCGCTCTGTCTTCTGTTCAGCTAAATTGTAGTGACACATAATTACACTACTTTTTTCCCCCTAGGTACCTAACCTAATATGAACAGTTGAAGAGTTCCCTAGTCGAGATCCAAGCCTGGGTACAGTAGCAACACACAATAAAAAATAAATGATTTGGATATAATTTCGTGTCTATGCTGTTGAGTGTTAGGGAGTTCTCGCCTATGGCGCCAATCCTGGGGCAATAGAATCATATCATCATTACCATATAAACATCGAATGCGCTGTACATACTCAAATCGCAAAATCGTGAGCTTTCATACCAATGGAACCACCTAGTATCACGTGACCTCAGTTGTGTAATCCGCGCCGCTCTTCGTTCATTCTGACCGTGACCACTGTCAACATCGGACCTATGCTTGATCGCTCTGCTCTCTCCCATACATTCCTAGTTTATTTTAAGCAGATAAGTTCACGCGCTATTTACCTAAGCTGTCGGGAAAACCACGCCTAACCTCCTAACAAAATATACATTAAAACATTTTAATATTACCTGTTTGAATGTGACATTATTCGGGAAAGACGGAGGCGTAATTTCTGCAGACGGGTCACCGAGCGGGCCAAATAGCATCGACATAGACATTGGGAAAAAGCACGGCCCTTGCTCTTTGTTCACTGCTTTTCTATTCTTCCTGGGTTTCCTGATTTTCTTCTTTTTCGAATCATCTTTATCTTGCTTTTCTGTACAATCATCACACTTCTCCTCTTTGCATGAGACGATGTCGCATTCCGACTTTTTGTCTTCTAGCGTTGCATCCAGCGTCATTTTTTTGTCTTCTTCGCACTTAGGTTCTGATGGTACTGGTATAAAAGAACGGAGGTTTTTTCGCGCCCGACCTGTAAGATGTTAGATTATTTATATTATACCACTATATTTGATAAGAGACTTGAACTCGATAAGGAACTTGTTTCTGCGATAAGCGTGTGTGTGATATATATTGTTTAAGAAAATATAGAACCTGTTAAGAAGGCCCTATAATAGCCGAGAAAAACTATTAATTTCTGGTCTGCATGAAACGAACTGCCATAGAAATAAGGTTCATATTACCTTAAGCAGTCATGCGGTGCAAGTGGAAATCTATGTCACTTATTGTCGGTTATTTATGTTGCAATCTACACTAATATTATAGAGAGGAACGATTTGATTGGTTGTTTGTTTGCATTAAATAGACTCCGAAACTGCTGAACCGATTTGAAAAATTCCTTCACTGTTGGGAAGCTACACTATCCCCGAGTGACATAGGCTATATTATATTTTCAAAAACGAGGGATCCTTATAATTTTTTTATATTAAAAATTTTTACCCATGCGAAACCGGGGCAGACCGCTAGTATTGTGTAAGAGCAAAGAGATTTCAATTATGATGTAGTCAAAGATTTAATCACGCAAAACCTAGAATGCTCACTGGCTCTCAAGGAATGTTGCCTGAACACACTGTGTTTGGTGACAGATATTCAAACCTGAGAGTAGTAGCTTGTGAATAGGTACCTACTACCTTCTAAGTAGATGTACCTTAGACCGCGTCGTAACTTAACATCAGGTGAGACAGCGGTCAAACGTAAACCTTTAAAAATAGAACTATCCAGGTGGGTACTGCGAAGTACCCTACCACCACGAGGGGAATTTCGGAAGCTCAAGCTGTTGGTGGAGATTGAACCAGCCTCCGACAGTTTTACAGCCAACGTTTCTACCGCAGAGCTATCATTCAAATTACTTTCAATTACTTCTTTGATCAGGCAAAATAAAGGTCCACATCCATCCATTATTCTAACTGAAATTTGAGGTGTACTGCACTGACATCTCACTTGACGGGGTTTGTGCTTTCAACATCAGCTTTTATGGAAGCTATCCACCTTAATATAATGTCACATTGATAATTATGGATATACATTAACATGTGGTATTGGGTGTACCATGATACACATCATAATATATTGTATTACATATTATATCCATATCCAATAGAATAGAAAATTCCAAGTATGTAAAATAAGCTTACCAATAAGAACTGGATCAATATCAATGCCCACAACTGAACGGGCTCCAAGCTCCCGAGCGACTGCTATAGAGATGTGGCCCACATTGCAGCCAATATCTAGAACATCCTTGTTCTGGAAAAGATGCCGATGCATCTCGAAAACTTGCAGCCGAATGTCCATCATTGCATTCAAGTTACGGTAACCGTAATACCTGCAGGAAATATAATAACTTGTTATCTATGCTATGATTGCTATACATTCTTGTGCTGTATTGGAAATTGAGTTTAATCTCTCCAGTGTCAGGAGCAATAGAAGTACAATAAAAAAAGAATGTCTTTATAACAAGTGATGTCACCGAACAAAACTCATAGCCTATGTTGTTATTATGCACTATTTTTGGAATTTTTGTTATGTAAGCGTTAATTTCTTTGAACTTTTGCAGTAATGATTGTCGGCCATCAATCAGCAGGTCGAAGGATCATTAGCTTGGGCTTGAGCTCTTGAAGTAGTCAGTGAGTAGTAGGTGGTCTGGTTTCCTTACAAACATATTTTTCAATTTATGTGAAAACATAAATGGCCATATATAACATAAATATGTTTTCACATAAATTGGCTGGCCGGTTGGCGCAGTTGGTAGCACTCTGCCTTCAGAGCCGCTGGTCCCGGGATTGATTCCCGGACAGGTCAAACATTTGTGTGTATGAACATGTCTGTTTGACCTGTGTCTGGGTGTATATATATATATATAAGTATGTACATATCAGTCATCAGATTACCATAGTACAGGCCATGCCTAGTTTGGGACATGACACACACCTTGTGTGAACGTTGATAAATAAAATAAAATAAAAAATAAAAAAAATTAAGAAAACATATGAATCATATTGATAACCTCTTCCTTTTTGGAGTCGGTTAAAAAGAGAGTATATTTTCACACTGGTTAAGCTGTGGTTGGTATTGATATTGTTCTTTATTTGCGGCAATTCATATTTCTTTGAAGAAAATAGTAGATTAATAGTAGAAATAGTAGTAGATAGAGGAAAATTAACATTGAATTGTCAACAATTCTTTGAATATTCGGTGTTATTTTTATTATTATTCTGGACTGTCATTGGACAGGTATCCTGAGAATTTAAAAACCAAGTATGAGTCGGACTCGCACACCGAAAGTTCCATACAGTAGTAAGTTTAATATTATTTAAAAAACTTTTTATTAAATGATGTAACTAAAAATGTATGCTTATCTCAATTTTTCCTTTATCTGTGCTATAAGACTATTGCTTCATACCAAATTTCAAGATTCTGAGTTCACAGGAAATACCCGGTTCTGATTCCCTTGGGAGTATCGATAATTTTCAGCATGAATGGCTGTATCTTATGATTGCGTTGGCTTAGAAGTTTGATTTTTTCACCGCTTCAATGGACAGTAGATCTGAGTATTTGATATGAATTTCAGCTTGATACCTCCCCACGTTACTGAGAAAAAAGGTCTTGATAGATAGACAGACAGGCAGACAGATGGACAATGAAGTGATCTTATAAGATTTCTGTTTTTTTCTTTTTGAGGTACGGAATGCTATTAAGGCATCTAATATCAATTGACATATTTAAATAGAAGTTTTAGTAATATTATTTTGTTTGCAGTGACCAAAAGTAGTTCAGATACGCAACCTCTTGACTAATTGCACAATGTAGATTTTTTTAAGAACCATGCACTCAATAACCGGTCACTGAATAAAAAGATTAAATTATATATAAGGTATAAAAGTTCAATCAAAACTGCTAGTTACAGTTAGTAAGCTATTTATTAAAGTTTTATATATCTACTCCAATATAGACTACAACTTTATAATGACTCAGTTGCATCATAAAATCTCTACAAGAAGAATGAAAGTCACAGACTTGCCTAGCAGTATATCTTGAAATGGCAGAAGGCAGGGCCATATCACTGAGAACATATCCAATGGGGTAAAAAAGATCTTGAGTAGAGACTAGTGACTGACAAGGTCATGGGAGGGGGTAGGATTTTGGGCTGCTTTCAACTGGACCCTGTGAATATTATGATGATGATGACAATATATGGATATAATTAAATACCTGTCATAATTTCCATATTGATATCTGGAATTCTTGGGATGAAATGTTGGCAACTTCTTCTCGCCTTCTGATTGGCTTTTAAGCCGGGTACGGTGTGGAGATGCAGGTCTCTCAGATGTGGATGTTCGCTGTTGAGGCCGTGCTCTCATCCATGCCCCTGGTTGGGGCACCACTGGACTTACTATCTTGTCAAGAGAGTCCATACGACGTAACTTTTTAGCCTCTTTTCCTTTTTGAGATGCATTATCACTGTCACTACAAGATCTCTTCCTAGATTTAGATGAAGATGTTGATGGTTCAGGAGGGAGGGGCTCTTTAATACCTTCTACTTTTTTAATGTCTTCCTTCAAAACATGTGAAGGTGATGGGTTATCAGTAGTACGCCTCCGTAATCTAGCTTTCTTACGTGGCTTTCGTTGCTGCATCTCTAGCCTCTTTTCATATTCTTCGTTATCAAGAGGCTCCATGAGATTCAGTGGATCTCGTATATTGGGAGGTATGATAACATCAATCTTAGCCTTGTGCCGAGGTGGTGTGGGCAGGGGTGATGATTCAGGAGTGACAGCATTCATGGCTCTGTTGACATCTTCATCTTGCAGGCTATTTAGATTCAATGGATCTGATATATTTCCCCCAAGCAAAAACTTAGTAGGAGGAATGAAAGCATCCTTACGGGGCCTCTTGTGTGGTAAGAAGAATTTTGATATGGATGGGAAACTCTGCGCCCTCTTTCTACATTGTTTAAATTTGGCAGCAGTATGATGCACTCTTCGGACGACATTTCTATCGGCGGGTTCTTTAGCAGGCGTGTGCCCTTTCTTGCCGTGCCTAGACTTCTTTTTTCCTTTTTTAAAACTACCTGTTCCACCCGATTCATCTTTAGATACATTTGGATCGCTAGTTCCAACTTGCTGAGTTTCCAAACCACTAGCTTCAGATATATTCGCTGACGAATCTGCAGAGTCTACAACTAATTCATTGTCAGAGCCTTCGCCAGCCGGCTCATTTATACTTAGCTCCAATTCTGTGCTTTCGCAACCAGACACATTCTCTTTAGGACTACCCATTACGCTTAGGTCCATACAATATATGTTAGAACTATTTACATGATAAATTATCAGCCAAATAGAATCAAAATCAAATTTACCGCCACTCCGGCTCTTGCTAAATGCACAAGGACATCCGTCAATCGTGAATAAACAGGTTAACAATACAGTATGTTGTTGATCAACGTAGTTAATTTCTATTATTGCACTATTTGCAAGATTAGAACTAAACACATTCGACACATTTTATTGAACACAGTACCAAAATATGACCACAAAACTTATAACACATTAAGCGCTTACAAGAACACAACACGGATGATGGCAGATTGTTTTTTTTATTGTATGAGATTGCATAGAGAAAATGATTGATGGTACCATAGCGTTTACAAACTCATTGGATGGTAGAGTTGGATACAGACTTTAAAGCCATAGGTAAAATATATGTAAACTTTTATATTCTTTTTTCTTTCAGTGCCGCATCATAATGAGCCTCAGTAGAGATAAGAAAATTAGTTAGAACTAGTATCCGCGTTATTCTTTATGTCACAAGAATGATAATATATCTTTTTTAATTATTATCCAAATCGGACCACCACATATGATAATTTTATGTAAAAAAAAATGACGTGTGGCACTCGGGGACTGCCGCGGTAAAGCTATTGCATAGCATTTTTTATCAACTTATGCAATTAATATATTAATAACTTATGCAGTAACGCCGATACAACCAATGCCACCAAGAGGCGAGTTGCTGAACTAAACAGCCAAGCGTGATATTTCAAAAGTCATTAAAAGATCTGCTATACATCGATAGATGGCAAAACTAAAAAGTATCACCGCTGTGCCGGTCGGAGTGGGGGGGTATCAGGTTATTTTCGTTACGGAATTTCTGGATTCAGCCTCCACACTCAAGGCCCGCGATAGAAGCTATGCATTAGCTTAAAAAAATCCGTTCTTGCCGGTAAAATCAATGTCACGGATGCGTGTGACGTCATTGGGCCCCTGTCGGAACCAAGCGCAGCCGTACACTTATGAACTGAATGACATAACATTTTATATTTTGATAGTTTAAGTATAGATGTCAAATTTAAGGAATAAAAAATCAAAATCATCCATTTTAGGAGTAGCTCCAATACATGAAAAACATTTTTCGCCCTACCACTAAAATCATTTTTAAAATTATCACGAGTACATGGTTCTCGTCAAACTCCAACTTTTTGAATTATAGGGAAAATACGAAAATAAAAAAAAAGTACGGAACTCATATACGTGTCTAGACACGTTCTTGTTTAATCTACTTGCGCTTTATTTAGTGCATGATTCCCTACACTGGCTGATCTGTGATTGAAACCCAAATAATGATTTAATAACAATGGCCGTTTATTTGCCATCATGCCGATTATGACAAATTAATCATTCAGTATGTACTTTTTTATACTGTATGTACAGGATGGGGCAAATTTTTGGCCCCTTCAGGATAGCTACCTTTTCTTTTGTAGTTAGGTTTTGTTCTTCTTTTTTCTATTTTATTATGAAGAAAAATATATTGCCATTTTTAGTTTTTTGTTAATAAGTAAGGTTCGCCCAAAAATGACATATTTCAAAATAAACAAGTTGGTCTTAATCGACTCTATTTCTAACCAGGAACACTTTTCCCAAAGTAACGTACCAAATCAAATCGTAAGTTTGGGCAAAAATTCAAAAAAACCATTCCCATACATTTTCTATAAAAAAACGAGTAAGTGAAAACAACAATGTCACTCATTCAATGGTTCGTAATTTAAATTCATATGTCATCAAACCCTACACACATAGGGCTTGGTGACAGTTTTCCAAAATTGAGGGTGGTAGCTAGCCAGGCGGGTACTCGAAAGTACTCTACCACCATGCTGGAAATTTGGCAACCGTGTTATCTTCACCTGAAAGTTGAAAATTTCGAACTTCCAGGTGGGACATTAAAATTTGACACCACTTTATGACTTAATTTTGTAATATTTTAATATCACTGAGAGTTGGGTATTCGAACAGTGTGTGTAAGTGATGACTTACGCTCCGAAGTGTGGTCTCTGACTATGTGCCTTCTAAGCAGGCTCAGAGTCGCACAACGAGCTATGGAGAGGGCTATGCTTGGAGTTTCTCTACGTGATCGAATCAGATATAAGGAGATCCGTAGAAAAACGCAAGTCACCGATATAGCCCAGCAGATTAGCAAGTTGAAGTGGCAGTGGGCAGGGCACATAGCTCTAAGAACTGATGGCCGTTGGGGTCAAAAAGTTCGCGAATGGAGACCACAGACTGGCAAGCGCAGCATAGGACGGCCACCGACCGGTGGACAGACGACGTGACTAAGATTGCAGGCAAGGGCTGGATGCGGGCCGCTTCCAACCGATCTTTGTGGAAATCAATTGGAATAGCATATGTCGATGATGACGAGAGTTGGGTTGGCAAATAAGGCAAATTTTAAAAAAATAATGTAGATATATACAAAATGTGCAATTTATTTTAGTAACGCTCATGTAAAAATTAATAAGGAATGCTACAATCTAGGACATCTCTTTTTTTCCAAATGTACATTTTTTTTTTAAAACACCCAAGTAATAATATAAAAGAAACTGCTATATATAAAGAATCTGAGAATCTAAGAATCTTACACAAATTACATTAAGTTGTGTCTGTAAATTTTCCTGCATTTAACAGTACTTTCGCTCATTTTTAAGTCGTTACGTTAGGCATTTGTCTCAAATATTTTTGCCACTGGTTTTCGGCTGTTGTATTTTATTAACTCTGCCACTATGCTTGATAATAAACTGTTTCACTGGTAGACTTTCGATACTGACATCCACACACGTCCGTAAAGTCTAGGTTTAATTTGTTGTGCCAAAAATAAGCTCGCAAGTATTGTATTACAATACTGATAAGATAAAAAATAATGGATGACGCGAGCGCACCCCGTTTAACCCCTCAATTTTTATTATGGCAGCACTAAAATCGAATGCATCAATTTTAAAATTTTGAATTCTCAATGGCCGTTTCGTTTTCCTGTGAAAACAAACTAAAGAATGCTAGTAAGGCATAGAAAAATAACATTTTATTAATTCAGGTATAAATACAGATTTGTGTTAGTAATTTACGTGTGAATGTGTTATTCTTATGTTTTAATCTCCCTCCGCACATGGTGTAATTGAAGGATTCTGTATCAGAGTACTAAAAATACCATGGGAATTTGGGGAAACCGATAAAACGATCGATTTATCAATCTCTAATTAGCTGTTACTGCAAGGAAAGGAGAAGTTTGCAGCTGTAACACAGGTTTGTCCTAGCACAGCTGTCAACGCGAAACTTGTACCACAAATGTACAATATTTATGTAAATCATTAATTTTAAAGTTGGTCTAACTGAATTCTTCTTTGTGACCTTGGCAATATTATACGTATTTGTATTTGACTATTTGATAGTTTCTCCCTTTTACAAGCAAAACGAAAGGTCTAATTGGGCTGTATCCTGTATAGAAGTGCTTGATAACTAAAAGTTTGTACAGTGCTATTTTTTATCTCTTTCAGCCACTACAGAGCAGAGGATTGGTAGAAATCGAAGATTCTCTTAAGTTAAGATTAAAGGTACTTAGTACATACTGTATCTATTTGAACAGCTTTATGCATATGTAATAAAAAATAAATATTTGGGGCCTTACTATCAGCTTTGTAAAAACCATGCAAGTTCCGAGCAGCCCTAAAACCTGGCTTAAATCGCTTAGTTTGAAATCCTACCATCACCACGGCGTCCCGTTCCTTAAGGTAAACGGTTTGAACATTGATATTCTGAAAAGGAGAACAGTTATTGTTCTCTCCTGCATGTTTTAGCCAGGTTTTAGGACTGCTCGGAACTTGCATTGTTTTTACAAAACTGATAGTAAGGCCCCTGCTCTACATTAAATTAAGATACAAGTGTCCACAGTATATTTGACTAGGTTTTAACCTCGTCTACATCCTAGGATTTTTATGTTACCATCTCCCTCCATAGTATCTCCATAAGAGCAGAAGCATTTTCTGCACTACACACATTTTTGAAATCTCTTGTTTGTATACCACATAGTCTTTTTTTTCTAGCATTTAATTTAACATAATTTTTTTAATGCAGATGTCCCGTATACCAAAGATTCCAGTTGTATCAAAAGAAAACCGGTCTGGAATCCTCAATGGCCGTTCACTGTCTAGAACAATAGGTAATGGTTTGAGTGATGCTGACAAGAAGAATTTGCTTCAGAACCATACCAGACCATTACGCAATAATCCTCCAACAGTTCAGGCACCTGCTGCAAGGCTTAAAAGATCAGCCACTATCCCTCCTCCAAGTTCATCGACTGTACCTGCTAAACAAGCAAAAGTTGAGAGGAAGGCTACTGTAGCACCTAAAATTCCACCATATGACTACAAAGCAAGATTTAATGACTTATTGGAAAAATACAAAGTAATGAAAAGTGAATTAACTGAATTAAAAGAGAAACATAATGACATATCAGACGATTATGAGAAAGTTAAGGACTCTGTAAAAAGTTGTACTAGTGAGCGAGATCATTTAAAAGAAAAATTGTTGAACTCTCTCACTGAAGTTAGAGAAAAGTGTTCTGAAATAGACAAATTGAGAATTGATTTTGACATTCAAAAACATGAAAATGAGAACCTGCATCGGAGAACTAAACTTATGGAAGAAATCACAAACAGCCTTAAGCAGAAAACTGCTGAACTGGATAGAATCCAGGATCAATATAATGATATAATGCGACGTCACGCAAGTCTCAAGGAGGAAACCGAAGCTCTAAGAGCTCTCTCTGAGCATCTCAAAAAAGTATCTATAGAGTTCGAAAAGCTGCAACTAGACCATAAAGATACTTTGGAGGCTATGAAAAAGTATAAAGCTGATGCAGAAGCGCTTCAAAATTATTTGGCTTCTATGTACAAAGAGCAACGCGATCTTAGAAATACAATCCAGGATTTGAAAGGTAATATCCGAGTTTACTGCAGAGTTCGTCCACCTCTTGAGACTGAGTCATCCAAGCCACTTTTCAATTTAACTGTCCTTGATGCATGCTCTATTGAGGTGGAGAAAATTGAGTTGTTCAATTCGGCACGAAAAGGCAAACATTCTTTTTCATTTGATGGTATATTTACACGTCATTCCTCTCAAGATGATGTGTTTTCTGAAGTCTCTTCAATGGTCCAGTCAGCTTTAGATGGCTACAATGTTTGCATCTTTGCTTACGGCCAGACAGGTTCTGGAAAGACATACACAATGGAAGGTGGCTGTGGAGTAGAACAGTATGGTATTATCCCAAGAGCATTTAATATGATTTTTACATGTATGGACGATTTAAAGAGAATGGGATGGGATCTTACGATAAAAGCTTCATTTTTAGAAATATACAATGAGGTTATATATGACTTGCTCAACTCAAGTAAAGATCAGGAGAGTCATGACATTAAGATGGTCAACTCAAAGGGCACAGATCTATATGTGTCCAATTTGATAGAGAAGGAAGTGAAGAGCTCACATGATTTTATCAGGTTGATGATATTTGCACAACGTAACAGACAGACTGCTGCTACATTAAACAATGAACGAAGCTCGCGATCCCACTCAGTGGCTCAAATAAAGATATCAGCAATTAATGAAAAACGCAAGGAAAGATATACAAGTAATTTAAACTTGGTGGATTTGGCTGGATCTGAGAGTGGCAAAACTACACAAAGAATGGATGAAACCAAACACATTAATAAGTCGCTATCAGAGCTGTCCAAGGTTATATTGTCATTGCAGACAAACCAATCTCATATTCCTTATAGAAACTCTAAATTGACTCACTTGCTGATGCCAAGCTTGGGTGGGAATTCCAAAACCCTCATGTTGGTGAATATCAACCAATTTGATGAATGCTTTGGTGAAACTCTGAATTCCCTACGATTTGCAACAAAAGTCAACAGCTGCAGGACTATCAAAGCTAAGAAAAATTTGTCTATGGTTGATGCATTATAATTAACATAAGTTATTGGTATTGTATATCATACTTTAAAGAGGGGTAGATAATATAATCTCCCCAGTCTGACTCATTTTATATTAGATTATTATCTTTCTTCATATGAAATTAAACTTACAGCCTTATTAATAAAAATGGTGTAATACACCCCTAAGTCGACGTTACGCTTGGACTAGTTACTTCCAAAGTAATTGTAGTTGAACCATCTCTTAACAACAGTATTAATAAATAGGGAGTAATGTTGGACTAACATTACTGTCCTTACACCAGGTCACAAACTAAATAAAGTATTTCACACAGACGTACATGTCTAGAAAATTGTTTTCAACCATAAAAACCAACAAGCAATCTAAAATATGGCAGTTCTTGTTTTTATACATTTTGGTGAAATGTTCAGCCAAAAGGAGTATGGTCAAAGTCTATAATATTTTTGAATCCCGATCTTATAGTATTTTATATGGGGTAAATGATATGTAGTGATTTTATGATATAATATAATTTTTGTAGGCGTCTGCTACAGGGGATCTCTTGACTGAATACTTATACTCGAAATAAAAGTCGGGACGAATATTTAAAGTATTTTAAGTACGAATATTTGTTACGCAAGTTTTTGCTTGCAGAAGCCATAAGGTAAGAAGATGGTTTGGTTAGACCAAGACATAGGATCACTTTTTTTTGTTTAAACGTTATTAAACGTGATAATTAAATATGGATTAAAAACGCATTTAGTTAATAATATATAAAATATTAGAAACTATATTTAATTAACGCGTTTATTATTTCAGCAATTATTTCGCAGTCTCTTGAAACAATACACTCATATCATAGACGATATGAACAAAAACTCTTAATACAAATAAGCAAAATATTAAAATTAATAGCAAATAATTAGACAGACCTCAGGTCTGTCCTTTTTTTTATGGTGACCTTTGTGTAGGCTGTACATATGTAGAGACAATGTATTATTCCTAGCATGAATACGCACAACTCTACGTCTAATCTATCGTAAACTAGATAGCCGGGAGGTTTAACTTGTACGCCGAGACTAAAGTAGGATTAGCTTACTCTAACCTTACTGTTTATTTATTAATACTGAATTTGTTTAATACATCCTTATTACTCGGAGTACAGTTACTCATTTGCTAGTCTATGTTTATTAATAAGGCCGATAGTGTTCAGCTGGATTCTGAAAATTCACGCCACTTTTCATATACACGTCCATAGTCCAGCTGCTAAGAGAATGTAATTAAGAGTTTGTATTTGAATTGTTATTGTCACAGTTAAACATAGTAACATATAATTATTTTTGATTTGATTGGTACAAAAGTGATGATGATAATTCAGTAGGCATTATCATCATCATCCCCGCCATAGGACATAGCATTGATTTCCACAAGGACAGGTTGGAAGCGCCCCGCATCCAGCCCTTTCCTGCGATCTTAGGTGTGTCCACCTTGTCGCTGGCCGTCCTATGCTGCGCTTACGTGTCTGTGGTCCCCATTCAAGAACCTTTCGAACCCAACCCTATGGGCTATGTCTGTGACTTTTGTTCTATGGATCTCCTCATTTCTGATTCGAAAATGTAGATAAACCCCGTGCATTATACACTGCCAAAATTATTAAATTATACAGTCATACTATTTGTCCCAACCTTTAGTTGCATATGTAACAGATAGTTTCTGAATGTTAAGGTCCATGTTAAAAATTATGAAGTTTCCTCTAGACCACAATCCCTGTAGAACTTTTTAATTTCTAAATTTTCTAGTACCTATTCGGTTTGTAAGGTTTCTTATCTTGTTAAATAGGACGGATACAGATTTAGCTTACAATGCTACTGCAATTCTATAATAATAACACGTTAGTTTAATATAAGATTAAAAACTTGACAAATTTGGGCCAATTACTTATTTATTTTGGTATTTTGACACTTCTATAGAGACTATTAATTATGCTGACCACTTTATTAACCTACCCGCGTCACTGCCATCTATAGAGTAGCTACTTGGGCTTGCTTAATATAATTATTACATTTTTCTTGTAAGTACCTACACAATTTATATTTATACCTATTCTTGCTTTGTGAAACTTATCTATGACATAAATATTTTAACGCTACTTACATTTCTAAAATTATATCTCGTTGCCCCCCTATACTCTGTCTGGAATAAAATCAATCTGTTGAATCGTATTTTTATAAGTGGCTTTTTGCTTATGCTTATATTACCTGGAATATGCTTAGGGCTAAACAGGTTTTATAATTTTAATATATTAGACTAGTATTATATTAGTTGTAGTACAGTCAGTGTTGAATTTAGCTAAACATATTGCTTTGACTTTGATACAAATGCACTTATCAAAGCCTGTTTTTGGTTGGATGATATGACGCGTTCCCGGTGCTGGCATTGCCGGCTAGAAAATAAAGTTGAAAAGTTTAGGGCCGTATTTTATTATTCATAGTTTCGGCAACATTTTAACCACGACTGACGGATCTAATTATACTGTAGTCTTACTATGGGTAAAAAAATCGGTTCTTGTTTTATCAATTTTAGTTAAGTACCTTTTACCTGCCTGTACAAAAATATATGTTCCATTTCTTATTTCTTTTATAATTAGTACATAATTATGTTAGTTCTATTTTTAATACTTATATGTTGAATTATTATGTGTTTTATCAACCCCAATTCATTGTATCTTATATTACCTATTCTAATTAAATAATATTTAGTATTAATCACGATCTTTTATTGTCTTGCTAGGCGCTGCTTCCTAGACCTAGTTCACATGATTACACAAGCTAATTTCATATTAGCATTGAGCATACTTATTTTGAACCTAGACCATGTGGTATACTTGTTACAGCTGTGTATGCTAAAAATACTTCTTTCTAGCTGGCCCACATTAATTGTGTTTCAACGCGTGTATGGTAAAAGCTGCAATAGCCTCTGCATGCGTATTGCGCCAATATTGCATTACGTCGCCGTCGACTTACCTTTCAATGATCAGTCGGTAGGTACCATAGTTTTCGTGCTGCAGCTTGGGCCAGCCAGGGTAATCTTTCTAGCTGGACCACTATCCGTCGGCTCTACCACTAAAACTATGATTGCACTAATTGTGAAGTTTGACATATATCATTCCCAAGCCCAAGCCAAGCCTTCAAAATTAGCTTACCAACTTAAAAAAGGAGCTACATACGAATTTATATTAAGAAACATTGAATGAGTGACATTAATGTTATCACTTACTCGTTTTTTCATAGAAAATGTATGGATTTGTTTTTTATTAATTATTGCCAAAAGTTACGATTTGATTTGGTATGTTACTTTGGGAAAAGTGTTCCTGGTTGGAAATAGAGTCGATTAAGACCAACTTGTTTTTTTTTTTGACAATTGTCATTTTTTGGACAAACCTTATTTATTATCAAAAAACTAAAAATGGCAATATATTTTTCTTCATAATAAAATTAAAGGTTCCTAAGAACAAAACCTAACTACAAAAGAAAAGGTAGCTACCCTGAAGGGGGCAAAAATTTTCCCCACCCTGTATAACCAACTTGGTAAATTGTTCTTGTATAATAAACGCACAATAATGGTATAGGCAAAACATTGCCCGAAAGCTAAGAGGTAGTTTAATGTTCTAACGTCTAACAATTTCTACGTCATCCACTTAATTAATAATTTTAGATTATTTTGTGTACCTGCTTCTACCTTCATAAAATATGGCATTATTGTAGTAGGTTTATATGTATATCCTTCCTATGGGAAGTTTAGCTTCTGTGGCAACTAGTTTTAGCATAAGCCACAGAAACTAAATAATAAACTTCTTGGGAATCTTATATATCTAATGAGCATATCGGATGAAGCACGGAGCTAATATTATGTTCATAATATAAAATCGGAATAGAAGTAAAATTATGCTGTTGATATATAAAGGAAACGACACAGTATCATAAAATCATTTTATTGAAATATAATTAGAATAATTAGGTGTTAAGGACTAGATCAAAATATATAGACGACATAATCGCATTTCTCTTTCACATGCACAAACACGGAACTGTGTGCGTCTGCCCTGCGTCTGGTCGGCGCAAGGGGGCGCAGTATAGCGGCCAGGGAACGATGTCCTATGAGACCGGGGCGAGACCAGGTCCTCTCGCCGGGCGTGTTCAACGGGAGACGTCAGGTTCCGTCGGCGCTGCGTTTTCCGCAGAAAGTTTTGCTGTTTCTATAGTGTGTATCAGTCTATCTAGCCCGTACAGGAATCCCTCCTCATGATTACCCTGCTCCCAAGGCGCTCTGTGGTTGACGTGGGACCCCTCTGGGACGCTCCTCGTCTTGGCGAAGTCGATTAGCCAAGCTCCAACGCGCTCATCGTCGTAAATGATAAATATGCTACTGCCGACGATCTCGTGGGTTTTGAAGAAGTCCGAGCGCTCGAAGAGATCACGAATTTCACGAAGACGAGTGGCGATTGCGTGGCGCACGCGTTCAGTCTTGCCGAGAAAGCGAGCTACAGTGGTGGTTAGCTGGTCTGGTTCGCGGACTTTCTGTAGGTCGGTTAGTGGAGGCTGGCCCGGCAGTTTCACAGCTTCGATACGAAAGCCTTGCTGAGCGGACGACGACTGCTGCTCCCGGAATTGCATGTAGCGCAGTTTAGTGACGGCCCGGACCGCGTGCTCGGCTTCAGTGGGTGCGTTGGGGTCGAGCCGCACCATTTTCTCGTAAAGGTCAGAGCGGGCGCGAGCGTTGCTGACTTCGTCTTCGAGGAATGTCCTCGTGCCCATTTTGATGTCCATCACGTGAGGGTCGCGGAAGCCATGCAGCAAGTCCTGCAGTTCGATGAACCGCTCGCCGGCGTACTCCAGTTCGCGGTAGTAGCGGGGGATGGCAGAGCGCATATGCGGGCAAGCGGCGAGCGCCTCGTAGGCGTCACGCTCGGGACTGTGCGCCGGGTGGTCGCCGGCGGCGCGTCGCTTCCATACAGTGCCTGGCCCGGCCGGCGCCAGCGACCCAGGATGACCCGCCAGTTGGAACCATTCTGACGAGCGTGACTTCAGAAGGGCATCTGAAGCTGGAGCAGATAACTCCAATGCATTCTGAAACAATTCAAAAGCTTACTTAGCATTTTTCCTTTCGTGTATAATGTTTATATCATTATTGAACTGGGCGTCACGTATTCAAAACGTGAGATGAAAAAAAGTAATACAAGTAATATTTCAATGAAAGTTCATTATCAAATTATCAATTCTATAAATGAACAGTCTTAGCATCACTATTTCAATTATAGGACCTCCGCTGCTAGAAAAAGGCTAATCGCATGTTACATAGACCATATAAGAACGAGTTTGTTAATTAACCTTATTAAGGTACCTAGACGCAACATCGACATCATCAAGTCCCGCAGATCGCATCATGTTTGAAAGTTAAAAAAAAAAACATTTTTCTATATATTTTAAAATTATTCTGTATCAGCATATAGCTCTATAGGCATCGCATATTCAGGGAAATTTAGAAGTGGTATAAGAGTTTTACATTTTATTATTAGATTATTGCTCTATATATTAAAAAAAAATCTTTGTTTTATCTACAATTTCTAAGAGTGGAGATAACGAATCAAAAGAAAAAGACTGGTAGGTAGATACTTACAATAGCTAGAAACTTGAGCAGTTCTGAAGACTGTGCGGGAGAAGCTGGAGTGGCGGGTGTGGAGTCCACGGGAGCGGTCGAGCGCCGCCACCGCTTGAACAACGCACCCTCATCTTTACCACGCCAGCTATCTTCCTCCTTAGCAGGCACAGCGACCTGAGGACAATGAAAATCACGTTTAAACACCACATTTTAACACTTGTTTCACTGCAAAGACGATTTCACTTTCACAGGATTTCGTTCTTAACACTGGATCTATGACGTACCGCTAGAATTTTATTGGCGGCGTAGAGAAGCCCGCCTGGGCCGAAGCGGGTGAGCATCGACTGGCGGGAGACACTGTTCATTTTGCTGCTGACGGTCATCGCGTACAAGTGCGTAGGATGCGCGGACACGAATGAGAGATAATGTATACGAATGTTGCGCGGGAGGCGAGCGAACGAGCGTGTGGGTCCGATTGCTGCGAGCCTTCAAGTGCGTCGGTGGGAGGGACAACGGCGGTTATATAGACCTCGGCTTTCTCGTGACGTAGGTGGCCCCGCGACCCGCGCAGCGCCCGCGTCGCGCACGTCAAGTTTTCCTAGCGCCTTCATTTTTCTCAAAACTTTACTTTGGACTGCACTGATTGATTGGACGTTGACGGACGTACTCGCTGCGGGGTCGCGTGACGATAATCTATATCGTAAATTAGTTGACCGCGCAGGCAGTTTATCTGTTACTTTAGGGTTTGGGGTTATTTTAAATTTTGTTCAATGACTGGGGAACTTTTGTAATATGTAGCTTACTACTTTATAGCATAAAAAGTACCACAAAAAGGAGAGAATTTGGAAATAAAATTTTTACAACACAACACAAACAAATTTGACAATAATTACAAATTACTCAATATTAAATTTAAATAAAAACTAAGCTACTCAGACATTTAATACATTTTGTAAATAAATACACGTTATACCTTTGTCACTAAAAACACGATTCATTTTATTATAAGGATTTTATATCATCCTATTGTTATTGCGGTAGAGTTTGAAAATACGACTGAAAAATTAAGAACGCGAGAGTATTTCAGTCTGTAAATAGCAACCAAATAATAGCAAATTGTTCGTGGCAGTGAACAGTAATATCTAGCATTGCTTTTCTTATATAATTAGGTATTTTAATTCAGCAACTCGTTATGATACATTTTCATGAATTGTTATATTCGCGGTAGCGAAGAGGTAAAATGCCAACTAATAACACTCAGGCACACTCGATGACACTTAAAAAAAGATTAAGCATATTTAAAAAGGGTCTTTGCTGACCTGCAGTTGGGACATTTGGGTTTAAATTATATAATTATTAGTTTAAGAATTATTGACGTGCTCGTACTTGCAGGTGTTTTGCATTGCAGTATGGACCCTAACCTACCGTAGGTTACCTACTTCTCAAAACCCGCCTGGGGAGCTTTAGTTAGAAAACACTTGTCACAAAACACAATCGTGTGTGCGGCGCCGGCGGCTATCTTTCAAAGGCAGTCCAAATTCTAGGTGATTCTACCTTCCATCACATCGTCACTCAACGTCGAGTTATAGTGGTCAAACGATCAAACCTATATAACAATATCTACAATAAGAGCAGACAAAAGGGTATTTTGTGCACCAAAAAAATATAACTTCGAAAAAATCAGGATTAATATCGTCATAACGATACGGAAAACGGATTAGATTGCGTGCATAAACAATGAAGAGCAAACCTGAAAATTGTGACGTAATCATTTGAGGTCGCGTTGAGGTATTCGGACTGTGACGTAAGATAGAACCCTGAATTTAGCTAGTACTACATTCCTCTTTTAGGCAGGTCAGTGTAATTACCTACTAACATAGAGTCCTAGGTATTTGTTTGTTACTTAGTCTATTTATTAGTATCATAATTATTTTGTTTCGAATAAATGTACGTAGACCTAAGTGTTAGTACCTAGACTTTACGTGAGCACTCTTATAGATGAAAGTTTTTCAGGAAACGAAGGTCTAAGAAGACACTGCGTAGTAAATGTTATATTCTCATACTTGGAATTAAGTACACCTAAATAGTAACACTATTGGTCCAGAGGGAAGAATTTCACCCGCTGTCAAAAAATGTGAAACTGCAAGCAATACAAGCCATGTCTTAACTTTTTATGCTATATCAGCTGACACGGCCACGCGTCGCTATGGCTGATATACCTAATAGTTTTAAAAAATATTACGATAATATTTGAATTCTAAAGAAATTATAAATAAATGAAACAAAATAAAAATAAACAGATTGTTCACATGTGTAAACTAAATTGTAGCATCATGGTTAGAAATCGAAAGACAGCGCAATCTACTTTGTTATCCGAGTTAGGTAGGTATGTTGCTAACAGATTGACTAACAACCACCTCTTGGAAACTTATAAAATAAATAATTTGTCGTATACAAAAAGCCATTATGTAATAAAAATATCGCGGTCATTAATCGAAATAAAAAATATAGCCTATATTTTAAGTTCTCTCTCCTAACTTACCGTTAATTCACTTTCCACGCCGAAAAATGCCATAGATTATAGAATTAATTTAGACTTTTTACTGTACTTTAGACCAAACCCGAAATTTTACACACAATTTTCTAGTGAGTTGATTGAAAATTATATTAAATACCTACCCAATATTTAGCGCTAATTCCACATATTTAATTATTCCAGGCTATGGTGCAGTGTACAGTATCATACCTGCCTCCCGCACATCATTTTGATATGGATTTCCGCAAACGCATGAATCTATAAGCTTTCTGAGATGATTGAACAGAGATAGTAAAAAAAACCATTTGTCGACCAAATATTAGACGTCAACATGATAAGGGAATGTCTGACACATTGACATATGATATTGATGACAGTGGAATTAGATGTCTATTCTGGGCATTGGACTTTAAAAGGAAGGTGATATTCAACGAATAGAATATAGATAAACAAAAGTATAAATTCTTTTTTTAAATTTATTTGTTCAGGGGGAATAGTTTGCTACCTGGGTCTTATTCTGTTAATCACTCGAACTATCTTAAATTCACATTTTTTTCCAAATGAAATACCTAGCACGTATTCTATTTACGCTATAATTCAAATTTGTATAACTCCATACAACTGCCAACAAGTTTTAGTCTGCACCAAATAAGCGGCGACTTATTGTACCTAAAGCTATTCGCAATTTTAATAATAAATTTAATTTTATATTGCTATTGATAAGCGTCATACTAATTTGGACTTTATCGTAATCATATAAGAATTTATCGTACCTACTCATCTTATATTCCAGTATTTTAGATTAGTTTAGTTGAACAAGAGGATCACTACCACAAAGAAAATGTAAGTAGAGACAGTGGGCAAACGCAAGCTTATAATATCAGTACGAAATATCATTACGACTTTGGAAAAAAGCCGCATGACCTAGGTAATTGATCTTCAGAAATATGGCTGGATTGCTCATTATATACGTACCCCAACGCCATCTACCAATCAAAGCAGTTTTGGTAAAGGCACAGAATTGATCTTTCATCAAATTAGTACGACATAACTATCAATTTCAAGTTACATAAATATATTCAAATGCGTCATTACAATACCAGCGTCTGAGTAATGAGGTTAATCTACTTACCTATTACACAAACACTGGTTCCTTCCTTCCCAATGACGTCATAAGCATTCGTTTGCCACTGGGACAACGCGACTACAATTGAGATTGCGCAACTGAACTTTGCACCATTAAGGTTTTGTCTACATCTTATTGGAAATGTCGTCTCTCAGCATACGTCATGCTTCGGATTTTTAGCAGCTGCTCGGTTCACTTGGTGCAGTTCAAACACACTCAATCGACTAGGAAGTATAGAGAGTTGCTACTAATCTTATTATTTTTCATTATTATAAATTGAAAAAGGGGGAAAGCTGATAAGGTCTAATGATTTAAAATAAAAACTAAATCATCTACTTTGAATTTATTTCACCAATAAAATGTTAGGTTTTGGTTAAATAATTACTAAGTAATTAATGATTACATTATGTTTTAAATAAAATTAGGGACCCTGCGAAATAGTAAACTGAAATAACCAACAACTCAAAAAACTGTAATAAAACAACTACTAATGCAACTCTTTTCTAATTTATTACGGTTATAGAGATTGTGCATATGATTATTAACCAATAAATAATAAAAAGTAGGGAAGACTGGTGGAACCAGCAGACAGTCAACATTCGAGCAGAACTAAGTCTGCCGACTACGAATATGATAAAAAGTAAAAAAATATATAACATTTCCCAACTCAGCATATAGGTTTTAAAATAGCGCTGGTCTATATCGATGGTAGTACCTAGTCTGGAAATTAAACAAAAATGACATTTGTAGTCAGTTATGTCCATCGAAATAATATGTACTACGTCGTAGTACATATTATTTCGATGGTTATGTCTTTGGCAATAAGGCCATAAATGCACTAGAAAGCTCTATTTATTTCACAATTAAAATCACAGTAACCTTCTCCAAAATTTAATTTTCGAAACAGTATTTACCTGACAAAAACCATTTTTCAACTTTTGAAACTCAAAGTAACTTGTTTAACTTGTGTCTCATCGTAAACATAGAATTTCCGTGAAAAGCTTTAACTAAGCGTATAAAATAAATGGGGTAACTTAATATTATACATAAATAAGTAGATAATACCTATATAACTGCGGGAACGAATGGATAGTATCCATGTGTCACGCACAGACATACGCCACCATTAAATTCGTACACCTATACAAGTGTATATGTGTCTTATACCTACTTATGTGTAGGTTTATGTCATGTTGTACTTTCTGAAGTAAACTCCAGAGTATTACGCGCTTCTGTCCTGTAAGACCTATTTGCGCGGTTAAATGTCCACAGTCTAATTGCGTTTTAACAAATTATTCGGCGTTAGCGTATGACTAATCTGTCTTAGTGACGCATTGTTCAGGCATGTATTGTTCGATATACTTAAGTTTGCATTCATAAGTTTGTTTTTGGAATAATCTAGAGCTAGATATATATGGGGTAGGTATATATATGACTATAAAGATACGATTTTGTAATACCTTATCACTAACATAAACACGGTGCCACTGCTTATAGAGCAATCAAGAGCCCGCGACCGCCAGAAATTCGTAATATTTTAAAAAAATTTAACAAAAAATTGAATCGACTTCAACACTCAAAAGTATGAAATAACTTGTTGAAATCGGGTAGGAACATGTAGGAGGTGATGATGAATATTATTATTATGATTGATATTTGATGCACCTAGCAAAGGTGCATCAAACATTACCTCAAGTTGGTTAAAACATATACTTAGTTGAACATTTATCAGGGCATTGCATGCCCCCGAGACAGGTAAGAACGATCAGCGAGTATGGAATTGAGATTGTGGTTACTCGGGCATATAAAATAGATTGTAAAGGTATATAAAATAGTACCTCTAGTTGGTTAAAACACATTGTTGAAAATTATTTCTCTCTCACTTTCCACCGCGGTCTTGCATCATTGCAATCCTTTGACATTCCTAAAACTATTAACTATTTACTATAGTCTATAAGTTTTAGTGTCTTAGATTTCACTCAGGTAAATACTTGAGCAACGTCGGCTTCTACGATATGGTAATAAATAACATTGGGACGATTGAAGTAATACTAAGTATAAGTACAGTCACAGCAAAACATCTAGAAAACATGTAGTAGCAAAGATGTGTTCGTAAGTAGACTAATATGTTCTATTTATTCCAGAGACTTATTTACTTTTCTTCTAGAGAATAATAAACCCATAAAGCAGAAAATCATGCTTAATTCATTTATTTACAGAGCTCAAAAGGGTTAAGAATTCATAAACATGATTCGTATCATGAAACACATGAAACTAACACTGTAAGTCATAGATGCTATGTATTTCTGAAAGATTTTAAGGCAAGATTTACAACTACAGCATGTTTAAAAACAGAGTGATAAAAATTGTTTTGTTTTGTTTATATGAACGCCAGACTTGTGTTGGTTCATTGTATGTACTCTGACAATGGCAACCAAAAAGATTTTAAACATATCGTATATTTAGCACAAGGTACAAAATAAGATAACTAATGCCTGTAATGGTAGTGTGCCTACTACTTAGTTTTTGTGCTGGGCGAACTGGGCCGATTTTATTAAAAAGAAAATTTGCACCTAAAAACCTTGTTTAAACCGGCCATATTTTATTAATAAACAAAAATTGTAGTCGTCATCATCACCTGTATCAAGTCCACCAATTATCATTGGATGTGGCCTGCACCCACCTTTCTCTTAACAACTATGGGTGCGTTTCTTTTTGCACTCACAGTGCATACGTTCGTACGTACTGATTTAGCCGTTCCGTAATGAATTTAGTACTGACAACGCTGACGCTCGTAAGCAAATATGAACAGATTGTGTGTATTAAAGCGCGCACATGCTATAAATGTAACTTCCCATTAAAGTTAATGTTCCCATAAAACTTCTTATCAAATAATTCATTTACGTACTCCACGCACACTACATGGCTAATATTTTCTGAAAGTTTGAATTGCGTTTTTAATTTTTTTGTGGATGGACTACCAATTTTTCAGCAGATAAATGACAGTCAGATGTTTGACAGCGCTCACACTGCTTTACGTCACGTTGTAGTCGTGAGCGTTGCAGAAGACGACGATGTCATGGATGACGTCATATATTTTATGTGCACCTGTCAGTGTATTTCGGAATGACTTTAAGCACGCTATCTGTGCTCAAACCGCTTAAAGCGCAAAGAGAAACGTTACCTATGTTACATCGCATGTCCCCCCTTGTCGATGGACGTCCTTACTACGGTCTCGTAACATTTCAGCACCGTCTGCCTGGCCGACATGGCTAAAAGCTCTACTGGGCCATGTCTGTTACTTTTATTCATTATTTATCTGTTCAATTCTGGTTCGATATCTTTCGTCAAATGAGATAGTGGTCATACGATCTATAAAAAAGAAAGGTTTTTCAGAGATACAACAATTATTAACTAATTTCTATTCCAATTTTCCCCGTCTAATAATATATAGACTACGTTGTTTAAATAAATAAATGCACCAATTATTATAGCTATCATGAATGTTTGCTTGATTGGACCTTTTCTGTCGCAATAAATATCTACTAAGTAAAACAAATATTGGAAGTCTAAACCAGTCAATTCCAATCGCCCAGGCCGCAAATTTCGGTTCCGTAGAGTAAAGTCTGAGAAGTGCAATGTTTCAAGGGAGTTTTTTAGACGGTTTGCAATGCGCAGCTTGCAACTGTCATATAGAGTAAATTTTTGATGCTGACACGTCGTATTGTAACGGCAATTGTGTAAATTTGAAGCTTAAAGATTAGGCTTTCCGGAAATGTGCATAAGTATACGTTGTCTGACCTGTTTTGGAAAAAAATATACTTCGTAGGCTTGAGTAATGAGTTGATTTAGCTACACGAGTTACACACTCGTAACAAGTAATTTAACTCATTATTATGACACGTGCTGCACACCCGAAAAAACACTTATTATGGGTAATAAAAAATGTAAATCTTCTCTATCACGATTTCCTGCCACTTTACTTACATCTATGACAGCTGGACGTGCACTGATGCTTTCGTTTGCTTTGTTGTGTCGTTGTAGCTCTTTTGTGTTACACCCTGTGGTACTTAGCTCGTGACGGTTTATACCTCCATTTACGTAGGTGAGGTCAAGGTCACTGCAGCCAAGAGTGCAATGCATCTATTGCATTATACCACATTATGCATAGACTGCGCGTGGCTTTAATGCGGGCATACGCAGTGCATACATGTCTCAAGGCTGAGCATTACACTTTCAATCCTAATATTAAAATTTATTACCCATGTTTGTGTTATAAATGTTTTTGAATAGAAATTTCTTTATCTATGGCCAACAAAACCGGTTAGAAAACAAGTGGGTGTCGCAGTTCCCTGCCACAAACGGTTCCAAGTAAGCAAGGTGCTAGTAGTAAGCAACCAGCGCTGGTCTTCCGTAAGAACCGGTCAGTGCCATCATGCGTAAACACACGGTTAGAAGTGCAATCATTATATCAGAAAATAATACATATATATATTATAAGACAATATTAAGTGTTGAATGGATACGGGACGCTTTCAACCGATGCTTGTGGAAATCAATGGGGAGGCTAATGTCTAGCATTGGACGTCCTATGGCTGAGATGATGAAGTGTTCATTATAATTATTTATATATTTTTTTAATTTCTCTGAGGAGTCGGTATAAAGAACGTGATTAGTATGCCGAAGTGCTAATCTGTGCCCAGATGAATAGCCATCGATGTGCCATTTTTAACCGACTTAAAAAAGAAAGTAGTTTTTCGATTAATCTCGTATGTTTTTTAAAATATAAATACTACCTCACCTGGCAAGCGTTTTTCTGCCATTATAGGTATGTCAAAGTGACGAGACACTTCATTTAAATTACTTCACGTCAATAGACGACGGTAAATTTTTTTGGATATTTGTGCATACAAAAGTAATGAAACCGTGATTAAAAATGGGGGGTGGGGCTAAGAGGGCTAATTATACTTTACGAGCTATTCTCAGACCTACCAAATATACCCAAATATTTCATGAAAATCAGGCAAGACGTTTCAGAGGAGTTCAATAACAAACACAGTGACACGAGATTTTAAGACACAGCAAATAAGCAAACGGGCCGCGCGCTGCCGCGGCCGGCTCGACCATTTGCTAATATTCTAATATTATAATTTTTCTATGAAATAAACTTTAAAAAATACCATTTGTGAGAAGGGTTCATGAAGGTTAATTCTAATAGAGCACTATTTTGATTTCATTTCCGTGGAAAAATATTTCCAAGCTCCCATATCTTTCTTTATCAAAAAATCTCTCTGTGTCTGACACCAGATAAAAGTAAATTAAAAAGTCTATAAAATTTATTAGAATTTAGATTCGATTTTTTTTAAGTCCGTACGTGATCTGTAAGTACATATATTATGAAATATTTTAAAACTAACACGAGTCAGAATTTTCTTCGCCATCCCGCCCTCTCTGCCTGTAAACAACCGCGAGCCCCAGTAATGTCAACCGCACCTGTTCAGCCCTGAAGCTGTAATCATTAAAGTAGCTTGTGCCATGTAGACCGTTACTTGCGTTGTAATAACGTAGGTAGTCTTCTGTACTTTTCCTATGTTTGCCATGACAGTCGTGGCGTTAGCATGCCGGCTAGTAATGTACAAATCAAATATGTGTTAAACATGTTAAACAGTCATAATGCATTACTCTCAGTTTGCTGGCGCAGACACGCGCAAAACATAATTAAATACTCTTTAATGGTTATATTATCACAATTAGCATGCGTGCGTGGAAAGTAAAAAAAAAAGTGTAATGTATGTTTAAGACTTACGGAACTGAAACGTGGTCTCTGACTATGGTCCTTGTGAGCAGGTTCAAAGTATCACATCGAGCTACGGAGAGGGCTATGCTAGGGGTTTCTCTATGCGATTGAATCAGAAATTAGGTGATCCGTACGAATGTCCGACGATATATCACGGATATAGCCCAGCGGATTAGCAAGTTGAGGTGGCCGTGGGCGGAGCACATAGCTCGAAGAACTGATGGCCGTTGGCGACGAAAGGTTCTCGAATGGAGACCACGGATTGGCAGTCCAGCATAGGACGATCACCGACAAGGTGGACAGACGATCTGACAAAGATGGAAGGAATAGGCTGGATGCGGCCGCTTTCAACCGATCCTTGTGGAGATCAATGGGGGAGGTCTATGTCGAGCAGTGGCCGATTGGACGTCCTATGGCTGAGATGATGATGATGAATGTATGTTATGTATGGTATAACTCTTCTCTATCGTTAACTACGGCGCAGAAACTTGAATACTGAAAAAAGCCGAAAATTTGTCGTCTATATTAGGAAATATGAACGTAAAAAGTTTAAACATGTAACTGAACAAAATTATAGAATAGACCAATAAAAGGTACTTATCAGAAATGTAACAATATGTTACCTTTTTTATTAACTTTTGGGTGCCTTAAACTAGGGATCAAAAAAAGCAGCACATATTCTTCAAAGCTAATCTCATCAAATAATCAATGTTACGTAAATAAAACTGTCGATTGTGTTACTTATCTATGATTGTAAGCCTTATATTCAAATACAACTATCAATTCGTATCAATAAACACGAACATCAACTAACCTCATTCATATACGTAAAAACATATGCCGTAACGTCACTAAAGCTTTGTTCCGAGTTTAAAATTGTCGATGAATAATCAACATTTTTCATAGAGAATGTAATATTATTCAATATTGTGTCGAAATTGCCCCTATGACGCAGGAGCGTGTTTGGCAATGCACAGGTGTTGTTGTGAGTACAGCTGCTGATCCAACCCGGTCCACACAGCGATGTGTATACAAAAATGTAACCTTATCGAATGACTCACCAACACACGTGCAATTGGTGCAAATAACTAAGAAAAAACAACTTAACAACTAAAAACAACTAGCAGGTTGGGCGGACCAGTCACACACCCTCACCAACCCTATTTATATATAGCTTTATTTACATGTTTTGCCACATTTTTGTGCTAGGGGAAATTTCCTAATCAGCCAATGTCTGTTAAAAAGTTAAAAACAGATTACTGGTCCACACTGGTCAAATTTAGGCATACTCTATCTTATAAAGGTTATGTTTTTTAGTTAAAAACGCAAGGGACATTTTTATTCATTAGTGAATATGATATAAGTTGTTTACAAAATTGTGTGTATTAACTTGGTAACAGCATTAACTTTTATTTTATAGTTTGAAGGTTTGCTACTGGTACGTTCACCCTACAATTACACCTATTAGAGGCGTAATTGCTTATCAGATACTTTTTGTTGGTTGACGCAATGTTTTGTCTATTTAATAATATTTATATATAATTCTACTGTACGTGTGTATGTCACTAAACTTCTCCTAAACGGCTGGACCGATTTGAAAGATTTTTTTGTATGCGTTGGGGTGGATGGCGCCCTGGATGATTAAGATTCACAAAAAAAAACCACCTGGCTCTGCATGCAGGACAACGTCTGTTGGGTTCGATAGTGTTATAGATATTGTTTTAAGGCTGCTAATTAATGCTCGGCTTCAGAACGGCTGTTAATATATAAATGTAGGACAATTACATTATAAGTAAGGTGACTCTTTTATTCAATAAGTTTAAGTTCTCTAGTATAAAATTATGTATACTTGTTTGATTTTAGATTCCACGTTTTCATTTGGGCTAAATATATAATTATATAAAATTGTACTCAAAATTGTATTTCATTGTATCTCCAAAAAACCAAAACCTTTTTATTTATATTTTTGTAAGTATGTTTTAACCTCAGAACGCCCATACTAATTAAAATTACTTACATACTTATTAAAACAAAATTATTATATTAATTACAGAAGATTTGACGCAAACAAATTTAATCGGATTATCCAAAACTTATCGGAGCGTTTGATTGATGTGACGCGTGATCAAAATGCTGGCACATATTATTTGGCTCATACTCATATTTGGTGAAACCGCAAGGCGCAGTCAGAATTACTATTAAGTTTACCTTTCACTGAAAACAAAAGTAAAATTACAAATTTTCGAAGAAAATTATTACAAACAGCTTACGTAAAGATTTGATTATCTAAAACAGTACATAAAACATCGATTCTTATAATCAACTCATTCCCAACAGACTACAAACAACGAATACAAATTAGTATAGCTTTGTTAGACTAAATACTAAATTGTGACTAGTGTACAGTATAACATTTTTAATAAACAATTCGGGGTCAAATGTATATTGGCAACCGGAAATGTGTGACCGCGAATACAAAACACCGTTTCGATGTTGGTTCGGAGCGGAAGATGAGCTCTGTCTATTGCTTGCTTGAGGATAAGTGAACTCTACAGGGCCAAGGTACAAGTCTTGGCCCTGTTACAAGTCTTGGCCCTGTATGATATCTACGGACATGTGATTTCGGTGCTATTAGCAGATTACATTAGATTGAAGATCACCATTTAAAAAAAATATTTACAATATACAAAAACATATTATTATTATGACTTTCTTCCAATTTCAAAGTTTCTTCATTGCTGAGGCTACGGAAACTATATATTGGTATTACTTCCTATAATTATTTCAAATTCGTTTAACTCTATAACGCTATCTCCAATATTAGACGAGTTTGATTCAAATGCGGGTATTTATAGTCGGCACCAAATAACGCGCCTACTTATTTTGCCTAGAAATACCCGCTCTTTAATATTAAACATCTAATTTTACCATCGTCATTCATAAGTGTCTACTAATTTGGACTACTTATCGTAATCTTATAATAAAAAAATGATTAGAGAAAATTCTTTCTTGTACATTGGTCCGTTGTAGATTTACTCAAAAACACTGAAGTGATTTCATTTATTCAAGAAACTAGGTATCACAACAAGGCTTTTAACCACCTTCTCAAAATAACTATCGCCACATTGCTTTAAAGGCCTTATATAGCATCCTTGTCTCGAGAAACTTATAATCACTGCCAAAATAAACAGCAAATTTAATTTAAAAAACATAAAATAAGATAAAAAAATCAAGTCCGGACCCCTCTAGATAAATCTACATCTTTTCCCAATGGAATAACCTTCTCCGGAAACCGGAGAAGATGGCGTAATATCATTCGAAGAAGGGTTGTGAAAAGGGGAAGTTTCTCGTGAGACATGATGAATACAGATTAAGGAGAGTGGACAGTTTTTTTCGTCTTTTTTTTATACTGTATAGATCTAGCGTTTGACCACTATCTCACTTGATGGTCAGTGAGGATGTGGTCGAAGGTGTTATCACGCTAGACTTAGAATGCTCACCGGTTCTCAAGGATTGCTGCCTGAACACACTTTGTGTTTGGCGGCAGTTTTTAAAATTTGAGGGTGGTAGCTAGCCAGGCACTAGTGCCCGTCAGTTTGACAGCCAACGCTCCCACCGCTGAGCTATCATCGCCACAATTGAGAGAGCAGAAGGGAAATAGTGAAAAACAGGATAAGGTTGATATTCCATATTTCCTTAACTATTAAGTTATTTAGAAACCTACTCGTTGAACGTAAATATACACTTCGTATATTTTATACTTCAAAATGTACAATGGCGACTATTATTAAAAAACTCAACAAGATTTATTATCTAGTAATCGTGACAGATGACAGCAACTGACACTTTTTTCCAAGATAATATTAGACACCTAACTTTTTCGTCCGAAAGCGCGTTCTAAAGTTCTAATGTTAGGTTAAAAAAACATATTAAAAACATATTTAAATAATAAAAAAAACACTTTGCGTTCTAGACGTTTTAAATAACTATTTATTTAAAATATCCAGTTCAAAAAATGATTTCTTTTATATTATACTACAGTTATACTGGGTTATTTCAATTCAAGCACAAATTCCAAAGTGTTTTGGAACGCACCGGCAAACCTCAACGAATGGATATGATTAAGTTACAATCATAGATAAGTAACTATTTACTGAGAGTTACAATTAAATAAGAATTTGTACCTCCCGCTAGGCCGAAATTATATAAATACATATTCGTAACTTTTAAATTGTGTGTGATTGTATGTGAATAATGTTGTTCAGTCAAGAGACTCGAATAACAAAGATCAAACGGTCATTTTCGATATTCAATCAGGAAACTATTCAGATGCAGCTATCGGCCACCTCCTTTGAATGGATGAATTTTTCATGTACTCACTAATCTTCGAAACTACTGAACGGATTCTTTCAGTCAACTTGTTGCAGTATTTAAATTTCGTCTCATTGGATTTAGATGACAGAACAAACGTATCATCGAGTTTTCTTTTTATGATTTACTAGCTGAGCCCCGCCGTTTCACCCGCGTGGTGATGATGAAAATAAGCGTATGTATTAATCCAGGGTATATAAGCTATCTTCACAAAAAAATATTTCATCCAAATCGATCCAGCCGTTTAGGCTAAAAGATTTACAAACATACATCTATACTGACAAACTAGCATATTTAAAAATATTAGTAGGATTGCATTAACGTCATGCTAGGCAAGAAAAATTCGGCTTCTAATGGCACTTGAACCCACTACAGAATTCTGTTGTCGTGGGCTCAAGTTTTATCCTAAGCCGAATTTTTCCCTTCAAAATATATGAACGTAATTTCCGCCTAGCATGACGTCAATAAAATCAACCAAAACACTCTTCGTAAAAATGTTATTCACATTAACTAAGTATGCACATTAAAAAATCGTATCCAAGCAGTTGTTGTAAATAGTTTCCTCGTTCATCTACACTAATATTGTAACGAGGAAATGCTTGTATTTTTGTAACGAATAACCGTTTTACCGATATAAAAAATTCTGTGTAATGTTTCGGCTTCTTCTGCCTTCATCAAGATCTTGAGTGCGGATGTCTGTCATATAGAAATGCCGCGTTGCCGTACTTCTGGTTGACCGATGATAAAATGGGGATGGTGGAATTAAATTATGTAATTCTAATGCTCATTCGCCGATATATATCGGATTAAACGAAAGTCATAACATGGAATTAGCAGTTGTAAATAATAAAGAATACATGGTAGATTGATGTTATTGAGTTTACTTTACTGTAAGTTTACTGCCCTAAATACTAATTTCAGAACAGGAAATGATTCATCAAATTTCCGTGAAGTTAAAAGCAAGATGAGTCAGTAGTTTTAAATGAATTTTATGTTTTGTATAGGTGAACACCTGTTTTTGTTATGAATGAAAAATAGGCTACATTCATCCATTACATACAGTAGAATGAATAAGGGGTTCGGTCCTTTATATAACTCCTCTGTCGCTGAAAATGTTCAGTCAATAAAGTAATTTACTAAGACCTTTTGTATTGTAAGTTAGGTATTTGTTAGCGTCGAAATGTTGCAGTCAACATTCTAGGCCTAGATTGATAATTAAATAAAAATAAAAGCTCTCAAGCACAGTGTAAATACACTGTGCTTAGTGGCAGTTTTTCAAACATGAGGGTAGCTAGGCGGGTAGGTACAAAGCCCTAACACAATGATGTAGTTTGCTAATGATATTAGATACAGCAAAAGGTCAAGCCAGAAAAGGGAAGCGAATCTGTGACAATCATGTTGACAGCCTTCACTCTCAATCCCAAAGGCTATCATAGCTTCAATATATTGTTTATTTTTTTGCATATTTCAGTTAATAATGAAAAAAGCAAGAAGATTTTTTTTCATCTTCGTTATTAATAGGATACTCAAAACTAAAGTTTTTGCATATTTAAGTGTTAATAAAAACTATCTACTTCAATTGACCTACAAGGAAAGTCTAATAATAAATATCTTCATATATATGAAATGAAATCAAATTCTTTGTTTATTGGAATATTCTAAAAAGCATATAATATGGTCATCGTCATCATGATCATTATCAGTACCTATAATATTAATAACGATGATGAAAAAAAATCTTCTTGGTTTTCTCATTATTAACTGAAACATTAATGAATAATAGAAACTATTTAATTAGAAATAGGATTGATAATTATACACAAATGTAAATTTAAATATTTTATATTCTTTTTATGCAAGCAATCTCAATGTGTGTCTTTTCGAATGAAATTATATTATTCCCAATTAGTTCTGAAATGACGAAAATCTGAGATAGCAAATATTAACAGAAAAATCGATTTTACGATAACTAATTTATTACTAAATTTATTACAAATTTTAAAAAGGATTTGGATACCGAACATCGAAACATAAAATGTGACATAATACTATAAAATATGATGCAAAACAGTGTCGACAAATGGCAGGTCATAAAACTTTAATCTAAATTCAGGATACATAGCGGAAGTGGGAAGTGGTATCCATCCTTGGGACTTGAGAGTATCCTGTTAACTGATCGATATAAGTATCGATGACATTTTACCGCTCACCGTTGGTCATAATTGATTCTAACATATATTTGAAGATATGCGTCGCATTTCAATCAGAAAAGAGCTGGTTCGATCCCTAAAAAATTGTAAGAACGAAAGAAAAGGGTGAAAATAATTTTTTAACAAAAAATGGAACCGACTTCAACACTCAAAATTGTGAAGTAACTTGTCGAAGTCGCTACCATGCGCACAATATTTTGATAATAGTTACTTTTGAAGTATCATGGTACCGACTTCAACAAGTTATTTCATACTTTTGAGTCAACACTCAAAAGTATGAAATAACTTCGTCCATTCCGACGTCGTCACGTCCGACAACAGTCGGTTCCATTTTTTGGTAAATTTTTTTTATAGTTTATTTACGAAGTTTCGTTTTTAAGAAGGTGTTAATCTCAGTGAACCTTTAGTAAAAAATACTATAACCTGTGTCTACGTCAATGACAGCTGTTTAATAATAAAAACTTAGTAAATATTTGCCAAATTAAATACAACGCATTATGTTGTGATAGCAAAATACAATTATGCAGATTTACTTTTTGCTACATAACAGAATTCACAGCGTCATATTTGTTTTAACACATCGGCGTCCCCTATTGACTTCCACAAGGGTCCATCAGAAACAGTATCTATCTCATATAGTCTCATATGGTGTTTAACTATGGCTACGCGCTGCTGATACAAAATAAATACGCGTGCGGATACCGTGAGTTTTGTGTGTCGAGATCAATATCGAGATTTTGTGATAGTGACAGTGGTAATACCTTTTAACGCAACAAACGTGAAAAAAAGGAGGGTAGACAGATTTGGCTGCTCTTAAAGAACACCTACCCGCAGAAACTTCAGTTTACTCGTGAACATGGCGCATTAAACAGTGCCCAAATATCGAGCAAAGAAAACAAGTAAAATACATGGTAAATATCCCGATAACAATATTAATTCTTATTATATTATATTATAATTAAGTGATTATGCCACTTTAAATACCTGTTCTGGTGTGATTGAATAACAAACTCTAGATTACAGAATACCGTCCCAGTCGCTTAGCCAACTAAGCTATGTATAGTAAGCACTGCACTAGCAGGCCGATTTTGTTTCAGATATATTTTATTTATTTATTAACATTTACACAAGGTCTTCAGGTCCCAAACTAGGCAGAGCCTTTGCTATGGTAACCCGATGACTGATATATATACTTATATACATATAGTGATACAGATATACATCTGAGGATTGGATCGTAGCATGTGGAAGGCTGTGTTCTCTGCCTACACCTACGGTAAAGAGTCGTGAACATATGTATGTATGCACATCTGGCGAGATGTTTTTCTTAGACGAACGTTGAACGTAAGTTCCGCCTAGTATAATGTCAAAATACTATAAAACTTTTTTAAGCATATAGATAGATATTTGTCACCCAATGTAGCATGGGGTCATATGGTATACCATGGTATATTTATGAAATGATAAGGAATCGTGAGCTAGAAACAGATGTTTCATTTCTTTCAGTTATAGTAGTACCTTTGGTTCAGTATAGGTAAAGGAATGGTCAGGAGTCAATGACAATGTCATGATATGTTACAAATTAATAGTTTTAAAAATAGAGGACAACGTCAATACATGTATATTTTTATACTTATTGGTTTAGTAATTAGCGCACTTTTACACTAAGATGTTAAATGAAAGCTACTACGGTCACTCATGTCTATTTTTATTGGTTTTAATGTAATAGACACATTTTTCGGCATAACTACGTCTCCCATAGGTGAGTGGTGGCTTTGTGAGCCTATTGCTCAAGCCTTATACAATGTAGTCTAAGTAAAGTACTACCATATATTATCTGTGTCAATATGTGATTTAAAGATAAAGGTGTTGTTGCCGTAAAACCTAAGCCATTAATGCTGTAAGCCCTAAACACATATTATCATAGACTTGTAGAGATGTGTAACTAAGCTCTGAGTCGGTTCAAAGATCCGAATCAGATAGAATTGAGCTTCTGATCTGTGACTCAACTGTAAAATACATTAATTACAGGTCAGTGGTGACTAACACAAGATGGATGTTACTAAGCTGTAGTCAGTTGATCTTGAACTGGTTACGTGTGAAACCGCTAATTCATATGCGGTCTAGGAACGAATATCTTTTAGTTCTGTGATTTGCTCATGTCTATGGACAACTTGAGATAGTGTATTGAGTGAAGAGGTAGTGTATGAGGTAAACTAACTTATTGTTAAGTTAGTTATAATATCGTAATAATTTCAGATAACTCTGTTTTTAATCCTAGCATACGTTTGTTTTTCTAATTTCTTTTTTATTTATTAATTTTCTTATTGCACACCAAATCTGAATATTACAATAGTAAGAATAATTTTAAAACTTATTATCATCTTTTGAAGTATTGATCTCTTTACAAAAAATAACATATGCTTACTTCCAACTTTACAAACATTTATTCAAATTATGCAATGCCAGCGTGGGACTTTTTGAGCCGCAGAGTAACAATCAACTCAGTACGAAAAAAAATTTGAGCTGATCTATGAACCGACTGAAAAATCCGTTACGGCCGCTTGAGCTGTGACCTGATACAGGTTCATGATTCCTTTGTGAGTTACCCATGACTATGGATTTGAATAAACAGGTAGAATCCAACAAAGGAAACAGATTTTGACTTGATATTTTAATGTTTCATGGTATGCTAGCTCGCTCTTCTACTTATCAGTCCTCTTATATTATAAAGGCGAAGTTTGTTTGTCGTATGTATCCTTCACGCTAAAACGGCTGAACAGGTTCGCATGAAATTTGATATGAGATAGCTTATACCCTGAAATAGCAAATACCTTTTATCCTGGAACAAGTATAGTTCCCGTGGGATAATAGAGATAGTGGGAAAACCATAGTACACGCGGGTGGAACTGCAAGGCGCAGCCAGTGATAAATACTTCCTACCGATTTACAACTAAGCGGCAGAATAGATCTTAATCAAATTAGCAAAGAGACGCATTCTCTCCTGACAGAATATTGATTTATCTTTTGGCATTACAAGAAAATATTTTGAGCTCTGGACAAGCTATTAGTTTTTTTTTAAATTATTGACTTCCTAGCATTTGGGCACTGCCTAACCTACTTCACGGTTAGTGGATGTCGCATAAACTCTACGTTGTATCTTCTTGTCCAAAATAAATAATTAAGCTGAACGTCATAACAACAGCATCTTTCGTCATGATATTACGTGAGCTTACAGACAGAGATAAAATGTATGGGTTAGGTAGGAATAACGAACTATACTATCTGTTCGTAGGTTAAGAGTGAAACCATTGGGTTTCACTCTAATTTAAAATTATAATATTATTTAAATTAATATTAAATGTTTAATGTGTTCGTAGATTTCCTATCGCATTGGCGTCGTCAGTCTACGATAAGGTGCTTCAAATTTCATATTTTACATATTTTATTATAGGTAATATTTAAAACGATATCTTTATATACCTATAAATAACTTTTAATTATATAATATTTAAAAGAAAACCTCTGAGCATAACGAAGGATTCAAAACACGAAACGTTATAAAATTTTACCCATCAGTGGTACACAACAATTTTCAGCACACTAGCGCTAACTAACGTGGAACTCGCAAGGCGCGCGGCGGAAAGGATTCTTTCACAGGCTTCTTTAAAGTGCGTTTTTCTCTGATTGGCGGCGAATTGACGTTAGCTTTGTCAGGCGCATTCTTCACGTATGCTTTTTCATATACGCATATTTACGATTCTTACATTTTTTTAAAAAAATTGTTAATTATATTGTCTCTTACTGTACTTATACGATTTGATTAATTAAAATATTTATCAATAAAGCTGAGAATACAGTACATAATTATTTATTTATTAGTGTTACCTAAGGATAAGGATAACATTAATATAATCAAACGGATATTCTTACGCTAAATCACGTTTAAGAACGTGATTTTTCTGTATATTTTGTTTTTGGAAGCGCTCGAATTTCAAAACCTTTTACTTGTGAATAAAATACTCGTAAATGTAGAATAGGTACTCGTATTCCTGTCAGCAATCGATGAGTAAAACTAGCGATTTACAGCTAGTGTGGTGAAAAAGCCAATAACTCCTGAATCATTTGACACATGTAGATATAATATTATTATATGTATCAAGACAGGCGTTGCCCTGTTAACGTAGATTATCCGGTGACGTACTCAAGCACACACAAAAAAGCTCTGAATAGTAGTCCAACGCATTCACAGAAGGTCGTGATAAATACATACAAAGTAACTTTAAGAGAATATCTTCTTAGGCAGGGTAGCTAAAGATCACTGTGACAGAATGAAACTATAGAAGGAAACCCTCTGACTTACTACGTGAGTAATTCCCGTGTTTTATATATTTATAATGACTAGTTAATAAGGTATATAATTAACTTTTCTCACGCTTTTGTGATACTTGCATTTAAGCATCCGCCGGGCTATGCCGACACCCGAGATAATTTATGTCGTGGTTTTTGCCTTTGAAAAACCACGACATAAATTATCTCGGGTGTTGCATCATAGGCCCGCTGATATGTAAATTAATTTAATGAAATAGATTGTGGTGATTTCTTTTCTGCGACGATTTGTTTTTCTTCTTCAATATAATAAATGAGAGATAATAATTGAAAATAATGAACTTGGGAATAAAAACAGTGTATTCCCATTTATTATTATTAAATGTTGAGAAAAAATGTGTTATTAAATTATTTGTTTATGAATAACCCAAGAACAAGGTGTCATCTCCTTAATAGACACGGAAAGATAGCATTCCGAATTAAACTACTTTTAGATTAAATAAAGTCAAACGTAAATTACTCAGGCTAGATAGTAAATAAATTAATATGCAAAAATGTACATAATTTATATATAAAAAAATGTAAGAAAAAATGGTAAGTTTAAGCGCTTCAAGCGATTGATGTTACGAAATAAGGAGCATCTTGTCGAGGCTAACATTTGCGTCACACCTCACATTATTTAAATTCATGTCCAAATCGAACCCCAAATTTATTGTCTCTCCTTATATATTAATATTAATATTTATTTTTTGTGTATCTTTTTTATATTGTTTTTACTCTTCCAGAGCATTGATCCCACAGAGTCCTCGAGAATCAATGTGAACTGAATAATGTTTCCGTAATAGATATTGACAGAAATAAAGACAATATCATGTGAACCTGCCATGGGTTATTCCTATAAATAATTTAAGGGGCTTAAACCTCAGGTAACAAAATTGCTTGTTAAGAAGTTTACCTATATGATCATCGCCGATCTACTTTAACCAAGTTGATACAAGTATGTATACACTTTTGTAGATGATCGTTAGCGGCATTTTAATAAGTGCTTTAATGCTGTGGGTGCAAATTCAGTAAAAGAGTCTCACTAATCCGGCACTTCAGTAGTCCGGTACGTCCAATAATCCGGCACCCTCCGCTCACGCCGCCGCGCGCTCCTTCCTCTCGTTCCGCGCACCGGCATCAGTATCATTTCAAAAATCATCACAATAGCACATAAATCTATTGTTGTAAGTTGAAAATAGTTTACTTAAAAATGTCAAGAAAAGGTATTCTATCTTTCGAGTTTTCTGTGTTCCTAATTCAATAATACGAACATTCCAAAAATTCGGCACCATCTAGTTTTTCATGATGATTTTTTATTTTTTTTATTTTCATTAGAGAGACTTTTCCTATTTCTTGATAATTTTACGTAAACAAAATCTTTTTTTAAACTTCACGTTCAATTACTATCGTATTCTAACTTGAGTTCAATTGAAGGACATAGAATATACAGATTATCACTAATCTCGAACAGTGGATATAACACGAACAATTATCGTATTCATGCAATCGTATAGCAGCGTAAAACAATTGAACTCTGCACTAACTGTCATTTATCTAGTATAGCTGTGACACAGAGAAATGATACTTTGTTCGGACGACGTGCGTTATTGAATTGCTTATACGATTGCGATAGGATGACTGTAACGTAAATTACATATGCCTGCTCGAGGCACAGATAAGCCGTAGATAATTGATAGCATAGTTTACACTTGAAATAGGTGCGATGTTCCATTTTTTATACGTTTGCGAGACGGAGACTTTGACGTCATTTATACCTGCTATAGGCACTGAGTTAGGTTGTTAAAATGCGATGGCTGTAACCCGCGAAGACTTTTTGAGGACAGCAGCTTTTGAGTCTCTCAAGAAAATGTAACTTACATTTTAAGGATGCCGAATGTATAGTGAACGAGTATGTCCTAGTGCTCGCCTGGCTAGCTACCATCCTCAAGTAGCCAAGCAAGGGCAAGCAGCCAATTAGTAACTTTAGTTGTCAAAGTTATTCAGTTTTATTTCTAACTTACTATGACATATTTTATTAATGGTTGACAAAGGTACAAAAACGTAAACTAATTTTGATTTGTTCAGTTAAGATATAAGTAATTATTTTTATAATTAATCTGTGGCCTACGATGTTAGTACACTACCTAGACTTTAATATATATTTTGAACTTAACTGTCATTTTTTGTAACTACTAATTTTATGTACCTACTGTTAGTTGGTCTTAAAAAACGAACGCACAGATTGTTCAGGCAGGTGTCCTTGTGGGCCAATTAGCATCATAGAACTGGCACTCAACATCATAAATGGCAGTGATCCCTCACGCGCCATTAAAGCTGAAGCGTGTCAAATCTTTGAATGATGATTCTGAAATTAAGCCCATGTGTACAACCCATGCATTGGCAATTACAAAATTTAGAACACGTTTTACTCAACGCTACACGTTTCATACCACGTTTTTGTATTTCGACAGTTTCGTCAGACTGGCGTCGGAGTCGTCGTGGTGGTATCGCGCCCATAGTAAGATCGACTTTATCTGTGTCATGATGCAAGATCACTATGAACGTCACTATCAAGGAGATACTGACCCCAGAGCCGCTGTCGTAACAACTATTCAGTAATCTGTAACGCTGAGCTCAATAGTCCAACAGTAAAATAACGAACACTATTTATTGACATTCACCAACTCATAGTTTCATTACCTCCAAGCGAATTGACTAAAATATATCAAAACTACACGTCATATAAGTTGTTAAGAATATTAATATTTGCCATATTTGGAATTTTATACCTTTATATATATAAATACACCTCAATTTCTACCACTATTCGGAGCAATATTTCGACCACGGTGAGCGGAGACAAAAATTACACAATTTAGTCGAAACTATAGTTGGAACCCTCTGACTTACTACGTGAGTGATTCGCGTGTCTTATATATTCATAATGTGTCAAAACTTTTTGGATCATCCAATTTTCCCCATGTAGCCTTAAATGGTGTATCCCCACCAGTCTGCTCCGATCATACGTACCTCGGTTCATTGATCCAAAATGACGGCAATATTGACCGAGAAGTAAGGAACAGGATAAATGCAGGTTAGCTGAAATGGAGACAGGTCTCAGGGACCATAATTATGCGATCCGCAAATGCCCTTGAAACTCATGGGCAAAATTTATAAGACCATAGTTAGACCTGTCGTAATGTATGGATCTGAATGTTGGGCAGCAAAAGAGGTGGATGAAAGAAAAATGCATGTGGCAGAGATGCGAATGTTGAGATGGATGTGTGGTGTGACTAGGATGGATAAAATAAGGAATGAGTATATCAGAGGAAGCTTGAAAGAAGCACCAGTAAATGATAAGTTGAAAGCGAATAGATTGGCTTGGTATAGGCATGTCATGAGAAGAGATGAAAAACATATAACAAAAAGAGTACTTAACATGAATGTGGATGGATATAGAGGTAGAGGAAGGCCGAAGAAGGTATGGATGCACTGTGTGAAGAATGATATGCTTATGAAAGGTGTGAGCACTGAGACGACTAATAATAGAAGAGAATAGAAGAGCAAAACATGTTGCGCCGACCCCACCTAGTGTGGGATGAGGATAAGAAGAAGAAGAAGAAGAATGTGTCAAAACTACGTCACTTTTAATAACAAAATTATTGACTCGTATTGAAAACTAGCTGACCCGAGAGACGTCTTCCTCTCTTAACTAAGAACATTGAAATCACTGATCAGAAAGCGAAAATTTAAATCATATTGGTATATAAATAATATACACATTGTGTCAATCGCGCCATCTGTCAAACAACTGACCGTTATGTTATGTCAAAATCCCCTAGAATAGAACATATTACTTCTATGCAAAAACCATAATGTTACATTTTAAAAGTTTATATTGTCAAAAAAATAAGGTAACATTACAAAATTTAATATAGCCTGAAAGTTTTCTTAAAGTTTCCATTTTTCCGCCCATCATACTTAATTTTTTCTTTCAGAAGAACCTTTTCCTGACAATAATGAACAAAAAAACAAAATTTCCAAAATTGGTCCAACCGTTCACGCGTGATGCGGTGACCAAGGGAAATAGGGATTCATTTTTATATAATACAACAAAACAATACAAACAATCTGAGTATGTTACGGTTACTAGTGTTAACTACTGAACTGATAAGAAATTTTGAATATACCTTATTAGAGGTAATCAAAACACATAGGTTACCTGCAAAGAGAAAAAAATACTGTTCCCGAATGGTATTATTAGTACATTTTTCGGAGAGACATAATTTTGAAATGTATTAAGGGTACTACTACGAATGAGCAAGCTAAACAAAAAGTATTTTTCGAGATGGAACTGTTTTGATGAGATAAAAGTTATAAATAAACAGGACAGGCTAGGCGCCGGAGTTTAAAATTTGCCGGTGCATTTAGTCCAACTCGCTAAAGTAGCAGGGTTATCCGAATAAAGCTTATTTACTATAATTTAGATGATTTATAATTTAATATGTATGTTATCCAACCCCAGATAGTAGTGGAAATCTTAAATGAAAAGTATTTTTTATTATCTCTAGGCACGAAACATTACTCAATTATTACTAAATACATTATAGAAGATTTCAATTTAAGACCAATTGATTTTTGTGTATTAATTTATATTCATATTTTATTTGATAATTGTATTAGTTTTGTTATTTTCTGTGACAATTTTCATATGCCAGCAAGGCGAAGGATGGCTGTACTAAAATATCTTACTTGTGACCAATGATAACCCATGTTTATGAAATAAATGAATATTGAATATTGTTTATTGAAATAAAACAATAAAAAATATCTGCAGTAAAAGTGCTCATAATTTAAATTGATTTGCCCTTAGCCCTGCCGCAAACAAAAGATTTCTCGAAAAAGTATTACATAAATGTGCACATGAGCGCACACGAAGATAAATATCATAGATGCGACTAAGTAATATGTCAAATATGGACCGTTTTTTTCATTAGCAACAACGACAAACATCCCATTTTAGCCAAATCTTGAGATGATAAATGATTCATTTATCAACATGGCTATTTTGAATCGCCACGTATCTCTCCTTTTGCGTGATCAATGCTAATTTAAGTATATATAATCAATATTAGAAATCATTGAACTGGTGACGTAAAACATGTACTTTGCGCCCTTCAGTTAAACTCTTACGTAATCCAGACCCTATAATCTGTTATGGGATCCGCCATTCATAAATAATACATTACACTTCTTCATTACTAACAACCTCTTGTTTGTCCACTTACGAGTACAAAGACTCCGTTCATATTTAAAACTGTGGGTGACTTAATACTTCTTATACATAATATAGAAATACACGCCGACCAAACTGGAACGATTTCGATTCGAGAAAAATATGTCATGCTTCTTTTTGAATGGTATTTATTTTAATACCTACTTATGAAATCATCAATTGACTACATGAAGAAATGTACGAGTTTAAAGAATATGTCGTTTTCAGTTGCAGCTTGCAGATGTTAGCAAGCCGTATTATCCGTCTGTTGCATGTTCGTGATAGACTTGTTTCTAAAACTGAGATAGTTTTGGCAATAAAATAAATAATGTTAGTATTGTTTGCATTGTGCTTTTTGTACTTATTGCAAAAATATGATGGTGCCTACCTACCTCTAGAAATAACTCCACTCGTTAGATAGCTAACTATGAATGTGGAAGCAAAACGCTTCGTGCGACAAGGTGCAGTCCAGCTAGAGGTCCCATTACCATCCGTTTGGTCGTGAATAGATAAAATCTTGTCTTCACTAGAAATGTGTTGATAAGCTTTTGACCTCGTCTCCCGATGAAATTAAACATCTAGAGTTAACATGCGTTCTCTTAACTTTACACATAGTAACATATGTTTATATCATATTCATATTCTCCTTAAATTTGCTGCTATGTGACGAAACCTGTAAGCCTGCCACAATAGTTTGAATTTGAGTTTCGTCCATCATTATTATCTAAATCTGCCACAACTGTTGTGGCAGATTTAGATAATAATGATGGACGAAACTAGCATTACTTTTCAAACTCAAACTATCGTGGCAGGCTTACAGGTTTCGTTTGTGGCAGATTTAGATAATAATGATGGACGAAACTCGCATTACTTTTCAAACTCAAACTATTGTGGCAGGCTTACAGGTTACAGGTGTAGAACTAAACTTGAGCTGTGAGAAACTGGAAACTAAAAACTTGCATTCCTACTAATCAAAGTGTACATTGATTCTTTGATTGATTGATTTGTCAAATCGTAATACTGTCCATCATGGGCAGTATTACTTTAAACATCGAGAATTTCCCCGAAATATTTTCTTCGCAGCCGCGGATAAGTTGATCGTTAACGATCGGGTTTAATATTTGCTACTTTGACAATTTTGTAGCTTGTCCGCTTATTTTTTTGCAAATCCTACTTCACTATCACTACATAGTATAAAACAAAGTCGCTTTCTCTGTCCATATAATCCCTATATATGCTTAAATCTTTAAAACTACGCGACGGATTTTGATGCGTTTTTTTCAATAGATAGAGTGATTGAAGAGGAAGGTTTATATGTATACTTTATAACCGTGCGAAGCCGGAGCTGGCCGCTAGTATCTAATAAACTTTAAAAAAAAAACTATATATGAGAATAGTTCGTGAAGGTTAACTCTAATTTAACACAAATTGATTTAATTTGCTATAAAAAAAAAAAAATTGACCTTATTATTCCTTTACCATAAATTCTCGCTGTGACGACAAATGCGCATGTCTTACACTCTCAGATAAATAAATAGACTGTATACTAAAAGCTTATACACTAGAAGAAAGGAAATTAAAAAGTATAAAAATGTGATTTGTAATTTTTTTTTTGAGTCCATATTTCATCTGTAATGTAAGTATATTTTTGATATATTTTAAATTAACACGCATTATTATATAACACGGATTTGTCCCGCCTCTTCTCCCTGTAAACACTTGATTGTAACATACATTTTTGCGATTTCTTTATGAATATTCTCATTTAAGGTATTTTATTTAAAGTTTCGTAGCACTTTCAACAAAATCAGCTAAAAATCTCAAATTACGACCAATTTTGATGAAAAATCTTAAAAACTTAGATTCTGAACAGTCAAATATTGGACAACAGTCTGTAACTATACCTATTATAATTAAATAAACACGGAGGGACAGTGTCTGAAGTTGCATTCCGAATTCGCTCACCATGACAAGGAAGGAGGCCTCAACCAGGCCTAGGTGTTTGTTATCTTTTTTTTATTGAAATTAGACAGGCGTTTGACTACTATCTCATCTGATGTTAAGTGATGATGCGGTCTACGATGAATCACGCCTGCCTAGAAGATACCTTATCTTATATGTATTTATATATCTATGTTTACGGTACAGATAAGATGTACAGATACTGTGTGTTTCCTGGCCCTATGTTGGATAATGGCGCAGTTAAATATTATTATCATCGTATGAAACTGTTTTATGAGACGGTATAACAGGGTGGCAATTCTCTTATATATTAAGACAATCCATTCATAAACAATGCAATAGTCGTTCAAATGTTATCATAAATAAGCGTGATATTCCGCTAAAATAACAATTGCATTCGACTGCATTGTAGACAATTGAATTGCGGTAGAAATTAGATCTGTGACAATCTGTGTAGCCATTACAATTATACTCCAAGTAGAATAACAAAACTAGAAAAAACGACGATTCATTGACAATCTATGAGCAATGTGTTAGTAGAATTGATACCCTGTCTGTGTCGATTCATGACAACATGCCACCACGGGACGGCGTGCTTGTGAAACTTTTGAAGGTTTTGAAGTAATGTTGTTTATTTTTTGGCACATGTTCTAACGTAAGTTCCTTCGATGAGTTCAAGTTTGCTACATACACATATTTTGAGGCTATTCAGTTTATTTTGTTCGAATTACTACTCTTATATTAATGCTAAAACCTTTTTTGTAAATACACACCTAGTTACTAATACATAAACACTAATTTAGAAAAAACTATTCTTCAAGAAAACTTTCAATAATAACACCAATAAGAACAATACGTTCAAATTATTTGAAGGAAAAAAATCGGTTGCTAGTAGTACTCGAACCCACAACTACAGAATACCGTCCTTTCGCTTGGTTCAACTAGCTTAGTTGGACCAATTGATCATTGGACTAGTTGAACAGCCAGTACCATAAGCGTTCGAATTTCTCCCTTCCTTTCCGTTTAGTTCCGCCTATCATGTTGTTATTGCAATAAGCTACAAAACTCTTATAAGAACAACAAGCTATGGAGGTTAATTTGAATCAGCTGCAGAAAGCCCAAAACAAAGTGATCAAAGTTTTATTCCACTACCCCTTTCATATACCAACCTAAGAGCTTTACAAGAAAACCAAGATATTCAATGTATCGCAACTATATATATACAACACATGCATGGTCATCAAGAAAATTATTACGAAGACAATTAAATAAAATATAAAACTAACACTTAAAAACAACTCACGCAATTTCCGAGATAACTATGAAAATGTAGTGACTGCATCAAGGACAAATTACGGAAGGAAGACATTAGTGAGCGAAGGAGCAGAACTGTTCAATAAGCTACCAAGTGAAATAAAAACAAGTAAAAGTATAGATGCATTCAAGAACAAACTTCAGTTACACATCGCAACAAGCGCCAAGGACCAATAAATTGTGCAAATTTTGTAAATTTCTATGTATCTCATTGTAAGTGAAGTTTATTTCGTATGAGAATAAAGTTTAAACCTAAACCTAATTCAGATTGAATAAAATTTGATGTCGTTTGCTAATTTAAAGGTGAAATAACATTTTCGAGCGACCATATTTTTCCTTTATCTAAGATTCTCGCGGTAACGACAAATGCGCTCAAACTGTGTCAGAAGAAAGGAAATTAATAAGTCTTCAAATGTGATTATTTTGTGTCCGGATGTCATCTGTTATATAGATATTTGTAATATTTAAATCAACATGCAACAGGACTTGTCCCGCACCTTCTGCTGTTCTGTCTTTAAAGCAACAGACCGTTTTAGGAACTGTTCAACACTTAACTCATTGACCTTTGGTTTATTAGCTTTATGGCTTGGGCCGGATGTGCACTCTCCGAGTAAAAGTGTTCAGTACTTCCACAGCGACACATTACGAGGATCGAACTGACGCAACTGTCGATGACCAGCTATAGTGACGTATACGCTAACTGTCCAAACAAGTGCATCCGGTAAGTATTGGGCCATTGATGACAAATCGGCATCCATTCTCTGTACCCGTCCAAACCCAGTTCTCTTTTTATGTGACCTGACAATCAAATTCAGTACTTCACATCACTCCTTCAGTTTATTTTCATAATATATGTATATGTGAACTCTACGATTCGTATCAGTACCCGGGAAACATGTTAGTAATAAATTTCCAATATTTTTATGTTCTTGGCAGCAGAAGGGTTACTAAACATTTCTATGACACTAAAGGCTTGAAATAAGTTTCTTTGTCAAGTATTGTTTTAAACTTTCATGGCTTTTCACAATAAAAATATTGTTTAACACGGGATACGCACCATGATTTAGATTTTGATTGAGTTCCCGATATTTCGGCGCGGTTCCACGCACCATGATCACGGAGAGACTGAAGAAAGCGGTAGATGTAAAAATATATTAAAATGTTAAGGACAGACATATCTGTCAACCTTTTTTTTTTAGTCTTTTGCTACGGGTACCACTGGCACTAGAACTCGATTGCAAGTTTCTACAGAACACATTCACTGTATCACTGCGGATATTCGTACGGTCACAATGTGCGCGCGTATTGTTTTTTATGCACCCTAATACTGGATTCTATGTGTTTGAGAGCTGGAAACCATCACCTCGGTTAACTCAATCGGGAACTCAATCAAAATCTAAATCATGGTGCGTATCCCGTGTTAAACAATATTTTTATTAATCGGTAGCATATAGACAGAACCGTTTTAGTTGACTGTTCGAAATAGTTGACTTTGTACCTGCAACTACATGTTGATACATTTTTAGTGACAATTTTAGCTCTATTAATCTAATGTAATTTAACTGACAAAAAAAATTATGAAGAGCAGTAGCATTCTATGTGAGAATTCGTCTGGGGAAGTACTACCACCATATCTATTTATATCGACGGACTAGTGTTCGCATTACATTGTTACAGTTTGAAGGGTATGGTTTCCAATATAGTTACAGGCACATGAGACTTACCAAGTTTGTGTCTCAAGGTGGCGGGTGCAGTGCAGTTCCTAACGAATTTATGAAATTTAATTACGAAAGGCATATAGTTCGAAGAACCGATGGCCGTTGGGGCTGAAAGGTTCTCGAATGGAGACCACGGACTGGCAAGCGCAGCATAGGACAGCCACCGGCCAGGTGGACAGACGACCTGACTAAGATCGCAGGCAAGGGCTGGATGCGGGCCGTTTCCAACCGGTCTTTGTGGAATGGGGGAGGCCTATGTCCAGCAGTGGACGTCCTTGGCTGAGATGATGATGATGATGATGAATTACGAAAGAGTCCTGGCACCTATCATATAGGCCTTTTCCAGTCTAGTTTAGGAACTAGAATTGTATCTCTCTGTAGGCAGACGCATACCAGGTTTTTTTTCATTTTACCACTTACGATAGCCTTTTGATTGTTACATCACCTTATCCCATAAACATATAATTATTATTTTCTGACATGATGTTATTTTGGACAAACTCTGTAAGCCACATTGTATTAATGGAATAAATAAAAACTAAACTGTATGACGACTAATAATTGTAGGTATATTTGTTTTAGACTTTGTATAACCTGACGTCTTTGTGAAACAGGGAACGCATAAGTTTTTAACTCATCTCTTTAAACCGTTCTTAACCATTTGACCTCGAGACAGGCACGAACCTCACCCACGTCCAATAAAGACCAGAGGTTATTTTATTTACAGCCACTGCCAGTAAATAAATCATACGATTAAATTTAATTAATAATTATGTGCGTTCGAGAAAGATACATTAACCTGTTTTAACGATGGGCTTTTGAAGTAAGCAGGCGAAACGGTAAACTTTGTTTTGTCGTTACTCATCAAAAGAATGTCAAATAAGTGCGCGAGTTTGAGTGTGTTAAAAAAAACAACTTTGTGAAATATATGAGCGACAACGAATGTAAACAACCGAAGTACGGGTAACCCTAGCATTAACTATTCTAAGATCATTATTTATTCTTCAAATAGTTCTGAGAAAGCCATCTCAAAGCGTAAAGCTCTCACTTTGATATGGCCAGCAGTTTGGACCCTACCCTACCCAACCCTGGCAAGCATAGATAATCTTTCTTTATATAAATCTATATATAAACCTACCTTAAAACATCTCGTAGATAAAAAAGGTTATGCATGTATGTAAATACATATGTACCAACAATGTGTATGTGAATACATGTGGTTCCAACTTGTATCTGTTATATTTCGGCAAGCCGCGCTAGTGCCTAAGGACTATGTGGTAATTCTGTTGTTTACGCAAAGTAACTAAAATAAATCAAATAGGTAATTCGTTTTAGTTATGTCTGAAATTTAAGACAAGATGCGACCTTGGAGAATGACATGTGCCACTTTTTTTCCTGAAAAAGGTATGATTCCCGTAGCATAACTAAGGTAGCCGTAGTCCATTCAATTAAAGCCGCGCGTTGCAGCTATATGTATAATTACCATATGGTAATTCCGGATACGTAATATTATTAATGACAAATACCGTTTAACCAAATTTGAGATAGATGACTTACGTAGAGAGCGTTTTTTTTACAGGGGCGGTACAGGGGAATCCCAAACACGAAACCGAAGAAGGTAAAGGGAAACTGTGTTAGAACCACTTGCCATAATTTTATTTGAAATACTTTTGCATCGTTATTTTTTATTATTGTTCCAGTGTTGTATTATACTCGTATATGCATAATTTATACATTTCAGGAATACCAACAGTCATGTCACAATTTTATAAACAACTAACTACGACCAGAGGTTTTACTCGCGTGGACTACGGCTTTCCCGCTACCGCATTTTTTTCTTGAATTATTTAGTATTTTTTTAAATGTTTATTTTTAACAATAATATAGTAAATGAGCCTGAGCATTTCACTGGGGCAAATAAAAAAGATTCTGTTTTAGACTGCTTCATTGGTTTCTTCCCTGCTATGTGTAAAAATTTACTTGATGAATTAATGTGTTATTATAAAACACCCACTCGATATTATATCTTTGTCAAGATGAAACAAAATACCTATCAATTATACGTAATTAGCTTACAAAATAAGAACTGGCTACCAATAAAAAGTAACATTGATTGATTAGTTTGTTTTATTGTCTTGCGCAAATATATTTGAATATTTGGTTTATAATTAATTGCGGTTGAAACTGGTAGGGTGGGATTGGAGAGTGCACATAGTTCCTTAATCAGAAGATATAATTTATATATAGTGCATTTTATATCACTTTAAAACTTATAAATACAACTTACACCGCTTAGAAGACAAAAATATCCAACATTTTTATAATGTTATAATGACGGCATTATCGTGTGATAAAAATGTTTGGACTTTTTTTAAAACATATTTGATATTGTTTCAGTAATTACCATTAATTACTGAAACAATAACAAATATGTTTAGACAAAAGTCCATAACTGAAGGAGTTCCGTAGTAAGATGACATTCTCGGGACTATTTGAAGAAAACATCAATGAATTTTAAGTGAGCTAAGCTTTTAAGTAATGCTAGGGTTATCCGTGCTTTGGTGTCTTTATGCCAAAAATCAACTTTACCCACATGTAAAATAAGTAATTATTAATTACCTACTTACGCCGCGAATTTATTACGATTCATCAGGTAACTTCGGACGTTTTCTAAGTATGACAAATGAACAAAATATTTAATTATCTGTTTGCTAACTTTTAAAAAAAAAAAATTATATATTTTTTTAAAATTAAAATATTAAAGTACAATCTTTGAAATTATTTACTTCATAAAATTGTGCTGTTGGCAGAATTGACAATGATTTGTGAGGAAAGGTAATGAATGAACGTGAATTATTCCAAATGGGATTTCCCGTGTGGGTTGATAAATATTTCCGACGAATACAAGATTTCCTATTTTATGGTCAACCAACAGTTATAACATTAATACATACAATGTTTACCTTACACTATAATACAATGGCTTAATGTATAACCAATTATAGGCTAACACCTCATGAATTGTAAAACACAATACTAGCTTTAAAATATAAGTAGTGAGTAGGTATACTCGTAAAAGGTAATTTCTAAATGTATATTATAAATAAACTCAAATATATGCAGTATGCATACAAAACCTGTTCTGTGAGTATTGTAGGCACAGATGCATTAGGAACTATATGATTCCGACCTCATTTTGCATCAAATAGTTACATTTGATAATATTGTTGTAAAAATATATACGCGGCGAATTATGATTTAATATGTAAGGTTAAACATAATTTCGAATCGATTTCCTCATTTGTTTTCTAATTTTTCTGGCAATAAATAATAAATAAAAAAATCGGCAAGAATCTCTTTTCTAAACGTAGATAGGTACATCTCTTATTTTGTATATTTTTGTTTAAATTCCAAAGAGCAGAAAAAGACATATACAAAATAATATGTTATTTATTAGTTTGCAAAGCCTTTTTAAATAACTCCGTATGTTTGCCGTCATCCATCGAATGTTAGTCCCGAAGGTTTTATGTGCTATAACTCATTTTATTATCGCTTATGAGGCGTACTCCTTAGGACATATAAAAAGCTTCCTCTTCAATTAATTTCTTTGTAGAAACAAATCATTATAATGGATTAATAGTAACAACACATAATAATACACTTCAACATGTTCACATCAGGTTAAGGTGCCAAGGAGGAAGTATACAGCTTCCGGTATTATCTATGAGATGAAAGAGCTGCAGGCGCACTCATGTATATCATGCAGGCGATCGTATGTAGATTTATATGTACATATATATTATGTGGTAAGCTGTTTGCATTTTATTAGACATGTGTGATAGACACATAAAGAAATATGAAAGTTTTTAGCTAATTACAACAAGTCTTCTTCTTCTTGTCTTCATCCCACATTAGGTGGGGTCGGCACAACACGTAAGTAGTAGGTTACTTTCGAGTTCAAGCCCGGCTAGCTATCACCCTGAAACTTGAAAAACTTTCACCAAAAACATAGCGTTTTTAGGCAATACTAAAGCCAGTATATAAGCATTCTAGGTCTAGTCTGATCAGTGAAATAGTGCTAGATCTGTAGACTATAAAAAAGTGTTCTCTCTTACACTCTATTCTATGATCAGGCATCTTAGTGGTCACATCGTTCATAATAATATTTTGCTTCCCACAGCCCATACATACTTCTTCGGCTTTCCTCTATCATCCACATTATAATTAAATAATTAGCAATATTGGCGTCTGTGGTAAAATTTGGTTGGGGTGTACTTTATGGGACGATAAGGAAGAATATTTTTAAAGTTTCATTGAAATGATGTATCGCTGATCACTGGGTTCACCAAGGAGCTCCCCCTACATTCATCAATCTGAGTAGTTAGTGACAGCAAACGTGAGGTTCGTTGTATTTTACAACAAAATTTATTTTTAACCGACTTCAAAAAAGGAGGTTACTCAATTTGACCGTATATAAGTTTTTTTTTTATGTGTGTTCGCGGATAACTTCGTCGATTATGAACCGATTGATGATTCTTTTTTGTTAGATAGAGTATACTTCCGTGGTGGTCCCATATAAATTTCATCAAAATCGGACAAGCGGTTTTTGAGTTATATTCCAATAACTGAAAATTGCTACGCGTATATATTATTGTCGCGGTTGAAGACATCGGAGAACACACAATGACAATTAAATTGATCCCGTGAGTAGCAAAAGTCACTGAAAAGGGTGAAAACAAAATTTATTAACAAAAAATGCAACCGACTTCAACACTCAAAAGTATGAAATAACTTGTCGAAGTCGGTACCATGAGCACAATATTGTGATGATAGTTACTTTTGTGTGAACTATCATGGTACCGACTTCAACAAGTTATTTCACACTTTTGAGTGTTGAAGTCGGTTGCATTTTTTGTTAAAAAAAACTTTTTCCCTTAGCGTGTAATACGCGTCCCTTGCGTCCCTACGAGACTTAAACCGTTAGTGAAGGACTATTACTTTGTTAGTACTTTGTTTACTAGTACTAGTACTTACTATTCAGTTAGTCCGACGTTTGTTTTGATTCGTGATGCTATGTGTTAGGTATTAAGTATATTACGTATTACGAGGAAATAATATACTTATTTATACTCATGACTTGAATCTGCAAAAAATGTAATAGACAATATGTCGAAAATAGACGCCTTATGTCTTAGCGTTACGGCTGCAGCTAAAATAGACGGAACGCGCGTGAATTTAGCTATTTTCTTAGTGATATTAAAAAAATACCTTATTGGAAAATATAATGTGTATAAGTTCGTTACATAAAACACCTCGTCGGTGGCCGTTCTATGCTGTGCGTGCCAGTCCTTGAGCGCCATTCGAAAACCTATCGACCCTAAGGCCATCGGTTCTTCGAACTACGTGACCTATGTGCTTTGGATTAGAATCCAAATATTTCGACCTACCAGATGGTAGAAGTCTACTTTTTCTTCCGTTACTTATAATCAACGTATTTATACATGTGTCCACATGACTTCATCGTGTTCCATCCGCGAGTAAACGAGTATATATAAAACAACAGTCAGATAGCCGACACCACTAACTGCCACTTGGAGAGACAGCAATCATATCCAAAAAACTGTTTTATTGCGTAAGACAAATACATTATGTGCAACCTTTGGAAACAATTGGATTAGAGATTTAAAATAATGTCGAGGTTGCGTCCTTATAAAAAAATAAACAACGCTATTACACTCACACCCCCACCATGGGATTCCCAGAGTTTCGGGAGGCATGTACATACATAATTAAATTACACAAATTTCCAAAAGCCGGCACAAACAACTATGCTCATCACATAAACTTTCGCCCCAGTCGGGTTTCTAACCCACGCCCCCGAATCAAAAGTCGTTCACCGACCATCAACTACATATTCTCTTCTTTAATTTATTATTGTGTAGTTTTTATGCAACTAACTATTATTTATTATTGATATTCATACGTTAAGGTAGAGTTTATTTTTGGCTATGTACCCAGAGCCGTCAAAAATCTGTATAAGTACGCAAGGCCACATCGCACACTTTGTTTTTATTTATTTATTTATATACAGTATATTTAGTTTAATTAATACGGAACTCTTCATTTCTAATTTGGTATCGTAAACACATTAACAGAATCGACTTTTCTATATCACATTGTATGACTTTGAACCGAGTCTCTAAAACCAGTTATACCGCTTACTTTTATATAATAAAACAAATCTATATTTGGCCATGTCATACAGATAACGGTTATCATCACGCGTCATACAATCGTATGTTCAGTTATTGTTTATATATTATACTGATACAAGTGATACTAGTCATAAATTAAAAAAGAGATTTAACATCCCTCCGATCATTGTTAGTAAAACATTTCCATGAAATCTTATACTTTTAAAGAAGCAAATCTTGTATATATTTCCAAGCTATCTCGGGAACGGCTTAAAAGATTAAGAAGAACCTTTTGAAATACTTATGTAGATAACATTTTGCTTATGAAGTTTATATAAAAAGGTGTTTTTCCTGAACACCGACCTAATCTTGGACGTCAGGTTCCGTATATATAATTGTGTCGATTGATAAACGTGCAAATAGTTTATGTAAAAATACTATCCCACTAATATTATAAAGGCGAAATTTGAAATGTGTGTAAGTGTGTATGTTTGTTATTCCTTCACGCTCAAACGGCTGCACCGATTCCGATTAAATTTAGACCCTAGATTGACACTTAGGCTACTTTTCACCCCGTAAATAATTGCTGTGCCCTAATTCAAAAACCTTTGTAACTCCGTCACGCCCAAACGGCTGTACGGATTTCGATGATATTTGATATGGAGATAGGTTAGACCAGTGAGCAACGCATAGGCTACTTTTATCGAGGATAAAGTATAGTTCCCGTGGGATAAATGAGGTAGCGGGAAAATCGTAAACCACGCGAGTCAAACCGCGGGGCACTACTACAGGAAAGTATAGAAGAGGTAAAAATCTGTTATCTCAGAATTGCGCTTCTTTTAAACCTTGCCTATTTATCCGAAATTTATCAATAAAATTGCTGTAGATGATCGGAGCAAGTAAATCAAGTTAGCTTTTATTATTTATATTATTTTATTTTGTTATTTTTTAATTTTTTTTAATAATACTTTATGTCAACTACCATATAACTAAATCACCTTAAACAGACTAAACATAAACTACAATATACCATACAAATTGATATACCTTCTACATTTTAGTGTCAAAATCCACTACCAGTTGGTAAAGTTGTACAGCTGCTTATAAATATGAATTCATAGCTACAATATATAATATATATATATATAATCCAAGATATGTAAATAAACTAGCATTCGTCATCGCGTATATTAATACATTTATAGGAAATTTAAACAATTTATTAATATGACCAGGAAATCCCAATTTAAGGTTCAAACTCGATTAACTTTTTTTAGTCAAAAATGTTTCTAATATATCCTTCCTGCTATTAATTCACTCACAAAAAAATGAGTGTAAGGCAGGTCATTGACGACGTAGGTATTTTAATATGTACACCACACTGAGATCCTTCGGTGAGATCATAAACCTATATATAGTCTTAACGAGGGGTATGGGGCACATATATCTCGTGGAACTGGTAGTCGATTGGATCTAAAGGTTCTCAAATGGAGCCCAAGGACCACAGATACAGACCACAATAGTCACAGTAAATGATAATAGTAGCAGTAATAGTCACAATATAGTTACAGATAAATCATAGTCAATGCCAAGGGCTGACACGAGTAGCGCGCGACGTCAAACAAAAATCAAATCAACAAAGTGAACCGACGACCTGACGAAGATCGAAGAAAGAGGATGGATGTGCGCCGCTTCTAACCGGTCCTTTGTCACCAATGGAGGAGGCTATGTCCAGCAGTGGAAATCTCATGGATGAGATGACGAAAAGATTTATTATTTGGGTATCAAAATTATATTAATTGTATGTAATGTGCTGATATTTTTTTAATATATAAACATCTTGTGTCACAGTGTTTGTTATCGAACTCCTCCGAAACTTGCCAGATTTTTATGTAATTTGTTCTATATATTTGGTAGGTCCACAGACAAGGTGGACAGACGACCTGCCTAAGACCGCAGGCAAGGTCTGGATGCGGACCGCTTCCAACACTTCCTTGTGGAAATCAATGTGGGGGGCATTATGTGCAGCACTGCACGTCTTATGGCTGAGATGGTGATGATGATGAGTTGGTGGGTTTGAGAATAGATTTCATAAAGTATTGTTGACCCTCTTACCCGTACCTCCCGTTTATTTATTGCTATTTTTGTGTCATGTCACTTCGACATTTCGATAATTTATATGACAGAACAACGTGTGCCAGGACAGCTAGTATACTATATAATTTTATAACAAAATAATTATCTATACAAATATTACAAAGAGGACAGCTTTGATTGTTTGTTTGCATTGAATATAGGCTCAAAACTACTGAACCGATTTTAAAAATTCTTGCAGTATAATAATATAATTTAACTCCATGATTTTTAATATTAAAAATTTTGCACCAACTAGTGGGCTGCTAGTTTTATAATAAAAGCATTATAGCATATCAATTCTAAATACGGTATTCTGAATGCTGAATGTAGTTGGTTCCCAGTTGTTAGGTTAGATAGTACACTTCGAGCGGTCTAAAACTATAGTTAGTTTTACTTAATACTAGTTAACCGGATATCCGCATCCAAATAATAGATTATAATCTTACCAGTCAGGAGATGGCCCGGGTCACAGAGCAACGACACTCATTTTAGCATCACCCATAAACCGACTGTGTTTTTTTAACTCTGTAAAATATCTTTGTCTAGATCCAATACACTTTGATAAATTCCACCAAAATTTAATAAAGAGCTGGCTGACGTCAAACATCAAAACCTCAAAATCAGTATTCTTAGCTTTTTATTGAAAGAATACCATAAAGGCAGTCAATAAAAACTGCTTTTAATGAACCTTATACGGACGTATTGAAGGCTTACTTACCGATATGGATTCATGGTATGGAATAAATCAGTTGCACAGTGTACTACTATGCTAAATGATATTGTACACAGGACTATGTTCAATAATATACTTGTATTTGTACCTCCAACTGGTTACCTCTTTTATAACTGTGACGTACGAACAAAGACGCATATTTATGAGTTGACGGATGTCTTCGGCGAAAGTGGAGCGAATGCTAATTCCCTTTGTATTAATAGCTGAGTACATAGTGAATATTTTAATATAATCATGTGTGAAGAACAGCTGCATTTCACACTATTCTAGCGCAGTTCGAATTATGAATATGTTTCATAATTCGAATTTCATTCATTCTTCACATCTCATTCATTGATGCTAAATCATTTATACAACGTTTAAAAACGGGGTTTGCCTTGAGTTTGTGAGTTTTGACCATCAATTTCACTGTCGTGGTTCGTTTCCCACATGCGGTATGATGTTCCGGTAGAGGTAGCGTCGTTATCAAACGAACGACATGGTGGTATGTTACTTTCTAGTTCCCTCTCCATCTGTAACCAACACTTGTGGAGGTTTTCCACGTTCTAAGTCTATCATGATTCTGGCCCTCGACCAGATTGTCACTGACAATCAAGTAAATATTCAATCGCTAGTGGACCTATCAAATTATTAAAAAATCATGACAATTATGTTGTAACATATTTCGGCTATCAAAGTGACAGTCAATACCGGTCGGGATGCCCACTCGACGAATGTTATAAGTTAAACCATAGTCTTTAGACTATACATATATTGACGATCTATTTTCATACCTACCAAATACACAAAAAATGCATTAACATCAGTCAAGCTGTTTCGGAGGAATGCGAACACCACGACTTTTATATTTTTTATTACCGAGATTTTTATATATTAGATGTACCTACTACATAGTTACATGGCTAAGAAGGTGCCACCGATATTACATTACAAACTATTATTGATATCTTTGTATGTATACGTCTACAGACGTCGTAATAAAATAGTGTGTGCGTAACTGCACGCTTTTGAATGAACAGGAAGTCATTCACCAATCGACTTAAGGACGAATTCAAATCAATAGTTAATTAAAAGTAATATGATCGTCAATGTCACGATCAGGTGAAGAAAACAGTGATATTATTATTGCACGTATGTATTTTAATTTACAATGATGATTACCTATGTATGCCGATCTGACTAAGATCGCAGGTAAGGGTTGGATGCGGGCCGCTTTCATCCGGTCCTTATGGAAATCAATGACTGATGCCTATATCCAGCAGTGGACATCCTATGGCTGTGAATTCATGTGAACACAAATTATTTCGAATTGGAACGTTCCTTGAGTATTACGGCGCGAAGACTTGCCACACATGTCATTTTGTTCCACTTACCTACATTGCAATCATATAAATGGCTAATTAGTCCACATTTACCTAACTTTCATTTTAGAAAAAAATGTACCTAATATTTTACAACAGTATCAAATGTGCTGCAGTAAAGTGCAATTTGATTACGCTACAAGGTCTGTAACGTCACTTTTTGAACTTAGATTTGGAAGTAGCGCGTGCGCGGGAGACCGGAAATGAACGTTTCAGATAAGGAAAAGTTTGACTGTCCGTGAGTGTACTCTGTATCGCCGTCTTCGCCCATATGTGGCCTCCACTATCTTGTATTACTATTTGCCTCAAACAGAGGAAAAGAAGGTATGGTATTACAATTATAACGTTTACAATAAAAAATGTCTAAGGTACATTTAACACAAAGAATTGCGTACGATTTTCTTTACCACGACTATTTATGTCAATATATCGACTAAGTTCCACATTCAAAATTGCATGCACGCGTGATGATTGGCACAAATAGCCTCACCAAGTGTGCCGATGGACATTTCAGCACGTGAATGCCGTTATTGCACCACCTTCAAATACACATTATCATCATCATCATCCCGGTCATAGGATATCCACTGCTGGACATATACCTCCCCCATTGATGTCCACAAGGCTCGGATGTAAGCGGCGCGCATACAGCCCTTACCTGCGATCTTAGTCGGGTCGTCTGTCCACCTTGTCGGTGGCCGTCCTATGCTGCGCTAGCCAGTCCGTGGTCTCCATTCGAGAACCTTTCGACCCCAACGGCCATTGGTTCTTCGAGCTATGTGCCCTGCCCACTGCCACTTTAACTTGCTAATCCGCTAGGCTATGTCAATGACTTTCGTTTTTCTACGATCCTTCTACAATATCTCCTAATTTCTGATTCGATCATACGTAAAGAAACCCCGAGCGTAGCCATCTCCATAGCTCGCTGTGCGACTCTGAGCCTGCTCACAAGGCCCAATAGGCAGAGACCACGTTTCAATTCCGCAAAAGTTATCTCAAATTTAAGCGAGTCGATTCAAAATAAAATATTATTATATGAGAACATTGCATTTGCCGAGAAGAGTTTACACCGAAATTACGTTAACAAAACTATTTCAAGTTGATTATTGTATTAGTGACTATGTCAGTTTAAAGATAAAATAAACAGTTGAACAATGTATGCACTTCCCATGGAAATTTACAAACATGTAGATATATTTTAATTGTATCCAAAGCCTACCATGGCTTATTTTCAAATAAAGAAACCCACTAAGCACATGGCTTAGATGACAGTTACAATGTTGTAGTTACATTCCATCACGACTCCTATAAAGGTTGATCAAGGTATTTTACTACATCACTAACCATGACGCAACGCAGTATGCTGGTTATAAGAAGAAAAAAATTCCCACAACTATTTTCTCATGATTACCCAATTATCGTATTTATAATATAATTGTGCTTTATTTATTGTTTACATAATCATCGCGCCAATACAACTTCAGTTAAGAGCCGTCGTAGTATGCAGACAACTACCATACCACTATCAGACAAACCTAGTCAAACAAAACTCAAAATCAAATGTGGAATGCAGACAAGGGGATGAGATATTGGTGAAACCAAGAATAAATCTCTCTCTATGTGTCTGTGTCTCTCTGTTTGTGTAATTAAACATATAAGTTTTGCAAGTTCACTGCAAAAGATCCCATTTATTGCAGGTCCTTATTTTCAGAACACGCCTCAAGGTCTCGGAGAGCATAAGTATTCTAGGTACCTACTGACATTTCTGCCAACGTGCACGCATCCAAAAACCTCAGTGTACCAAACAAAGCAAAGCGAACTTCGAATAAATAAATATACTTTTATTATTACAACGCGCAATTCCGGCCTCACGTGGAGTACCATGCTCTCGCCATTGGAACGGTGCACTCAAGTATCAGCTTGAGTCTCTGATGGATAAATTGCAGCGTAGGTACGGCTGTCACATTTGTCATCGACCCTAAACCCCAAACTCACCGAAGACCTAGAACCGCTCAGTATCCGTATTTTCTACCGTATATACAACGGGGAGTATTCTTTTCACAAGTTCGTTTTTTTTAATATAGATGGATATATAGAAAACTCTTAGCTCTCTCTCTAGCTAATACTATCCTGGAGAAAGAAAAGGCGGACGTAGTATTGTGATTACGGGCAATACTTTACAAAATTAAATGTATAATACACGGGAATTACTCACGTAGTCAGAGGGTAATGACTATAGTTTCGACCACATTAGGTGGCCTTTTTCAAGGAATCGGGGGGGTGGGGGGGGGGAATCGGGACCGCGTCCTCACGCGCCCCCTTTTCTTCTCATAAACTATAGTCGGAACTCTCTGACTTACTACGTGAGTAATTCCCGAGTTTTCTACATTCATAAGTAGTGTATCAAAATAACGTGAGTTTTAATGTCAACACTTTAGACAATATATCGTGATAGTCAGTGTGTTTTTTATACTGTATAGATGTAGCGTTTGACCACTATCTCACTTGATAAACTGTTACTTTGAATACGAGATACCTCTCACAACCGGGACAGACATGGTAGGTAGAAGTTACAGTATTGGCGAAGTATTTATTTTATGCCTAATTAGAGCTCTGCCTTGAAAATTGTGCCTAATTAGAATGTTATAATAATATCTAATTATTTCATCATCGTAAAGGTCGTTATCACCCAAAATGACAATCAGTTTTCGTCATCGTAATAAAATTGTTATTTGTAGATACACCAAGGTTTCTTGAAGCGCACGTTCTTCTACAACCTTGAAAACTAACACGGTTTTTAAATATATAATATAAGACAGCGTTTTATTCGGATCCTACTGCCCCACAAAATCCCCACCAAATATTACAATACCACTCCAAGCGTTCGTCCTCCTTTCCAAATGCTCCCTTTTACTAAATGATATGACAACTGTTTAATATTCCGACAGATGCGGTGGAAGATGTCCTTATAACTTACGACCACTTCATAATAGATATCGTGGAAACGTAGTTTGAAAACGCAAAACGACCTCTGTACTTATCTACTTTGACATTAGGACATTAGCCGCCATCACCCTACTCATGACGTCCAATAGATCTGTACGTCCATATTATTCAACCACTATAACAGATAACGATTAATTCCATCCGCGCTTAAACTTTATTACGACATTTTGTCTCCATAATGTTCTCATGGGTAGTCTATATTAAGAATAAATATACATAAATAGTTGAACTTTTGGTCTAGGTATTAGACATCGATTTTGAAGCGATGATAGCTCAGCGGGGGTTCGATCCCCAACAACAGCTTCAGCTTCCGGTGAAGGTAACACCGTTATCAAATTCCTAGCATGGTGGTATGGTACTTTCGAATACCCGCCTGGCTAGCTACCACCATCAAGTTCGAAAAACTGTCAACAAACACATAGTATGTGTTCAGGTAGCAGTCCTTGAGAGCCAGTGAGCGTTCTAGATCTAGCGTGATCACATCGTCACTAGCCATCAAGTGAGATAGTGGTCAAAGGCTAGATCTATACAGTATAAAAAAAACATGTTTTATGGCATTTTCGCTGCTAGATCGCATCGGAAACCTAGGTCAAGATTAACTTACGCACATAAACATGTAGGTTTAGCGTGATTACATCTTCGACCACATCACTGACCATCAAGTGGGATAGAGGTCAAACGAATAAAAATATATGAGTATTCATATTTATATATATTATCACGTTTCTTTATGGATATTTATTTTACTAGACGCGCATTGTGGGTTTACCTGAATGCCCGTTCCCGTGAATTTTCCCGCGACTTAAAATATAGTAGTATTTAGCTAAGTATTAATTTTTTGTGAATAAAAATGAATCTATATATACCAGGATCTAAGGTAAGTGATAAACCTTGGTAATTTCGTACAGTTTGTACCATGTTACATGCATACCTGTCCTGCAGTTTCAGCGCTGAGTAAAAAACTTTGGGTGTGTATAAATTAGTAGCAGATTTTCCTGAAATAGCCTTCGGGCATACGTGCTTTTTACCGGGGAGTTTTGACCATTTTGAAATATCACTTTGTCTCTGTTCTCATTAGTAATTTCATCCACGGATCTCATTAATTGAAACTCATCTGTATTCTCATTGATGGTTTGTGTTTGAAACACCAATGAGAACCGACATGAGTACCATTACATAAGGGGTGACGATAGCCGGTACGTTAATGCTTAAGCCCATTTTTAAGGAGTTTATGCTGCTATAGATCGCGACGGAAACTAAAATCAATAAACTCTATTTAGATACGTAATTAATGCATGTGTATGTACCAAACTGGTTTAATCCCGTTTAGCCGTTGTGTTCTGAGAAGAAGACATAAATACATACATACAAATACACACATTTTTCGCATTAACGATGATATCTTAAATATAACAACTACATAACTGTTTTGATAACAATAACCAAACAAAGAGATTATATGTATAATTTAGAAAAACAAAAGACGTGCCACACGTGATATGAGTGTTAGATATCTAAAAATAGACCACTAATTGAAAAGGAAATTAAAAACGTAGTGATATGTTGAAAATTGTCAAAGCCTACACATAAATGGAATGAATCATTTTCATTTTGTGATGGTATTTGGATTAAAGACGAAAGAAAATAATATGTAATTAGCGTTCGCTATAGCATTATGCTTAACAATAGCCAAACAAACAAGATATGAGTTTTACTAATGGACTAATGGATATTTTTCTTATGGCCACGTGGTCTAAACAAACTAGTGGCAAAATTTAAAATTAAAAATCTCTTTTGAATACTAAATTGTGATAAAAGAAGATTAACAATCTATGACGTCCGTTTGAACGGCCGCCGTATTGCCAAATCTCTATAAACGATATTATTCTGAGTGTAACCTACTGGTGATTGCAAACATAGATAGATATTGAGCTTAGTACTGTACAAATTAATATTAAAATGTGTTATGATAAGCGTAATTTGCCATAGCTAAGGAAATGAACACATACTGCAGCCGTACCGGCTATCATTAGCCATTATGAAATGCCAATTCATGTCCGTTCTCATTGGTGGTTCAAACACGAACCACCAATGAGAATACAGATGAACTTCATACAATGTCATTCGTCGGATGAAAGCACCAATGAGAAAAGAGAGGAAGTGGCATTTAATTAAAATTCCCCGGTAAGGCCGCTGGTCATCAGTAAAATATCAAATACAGTTTAACCAAATATCATTCGAAAACTATTATGCTCTGAAATTGTATTTATCTAATGTCATAATTAAACATAAAGATATCATATCAAAAACAGAACTTGAATAACAGTCTTTATAAACAATACCTATGTATATCGAAATAAATTTAAAAATACATTATGATACAGCTCTTCTATGGACAACTTTATCATAATGTTCACCATTAAGATACAACTTCAGCTGGACCAAGGAGGTTGCAATGCAGATTTTCTACATTTTTTTTTATTCTTATAAAATTAAAAGGAGTTTTGTCACATAGTGACCATGTCACTCCTGTACAAACACATTACAAATTGATCATCAATAAACACCTAAATAATTCTCAAATAAAGTTTGATCAGTATCTTCGCTTCCTCGGAAAGCGGGGAAGCCAAGATACTGTTGCAAACGCCCAGGTTATAAAAATTAATTGATTTCTGCCGTTGACCTTCGTTCCGAACAGTTTTTCTACATAATCTCAAAATCAGCAAATGGATTTTGGCGCTAAACGTTTACATAATATAAATGCCAACATATGCTGTAATTTTACGTAAATTTTATTACGTAAATAACTATATAAAGTGGTGTATGAAACTGCACATAATTTGGTCTTAAAACACTCGTATAACGCTTAAAAAAAACTCGCCTACGGCTCATGTTTTTAAATTACACTCGTATTTTAAGAACCCTTATTATGTATAGTTTCATAAACTACTATTTGTTCATGACCCCTATGTTTCGCAATTACCAATTTGTTTACGTATATTCTACAGCATAAGCTAGATACTATCGCGTTACCTTAAACAAGTGACGTAAGTTACATAATAGCGGTTTGGCTATGTGTTAGTTATATATGAAATTTTAAAGTAAAATTTAATGCAAATGTAGCAATTCACAATGGATTTATAATAAGTGTGTTAATTTAGTGTGAGTGTTTAAGCTATTTTTACATATTTTGTTGCAATTAGTTGAATACGTACTTATGGAGGAACTGCGAAAAATTGTCGCAGGAAGATGTACTAACTTTATCAATGCAAATAAGTCATGGTCATCTAAGCAGTAGAAATACCAAATACAATAGACTACAATGTTTACAACTACTGAATTATGGAGGCGAACAATCGTATGAAAGGTTTCAAAATGAAGATGACACACCGACATATCGAATTCAACAAGTTATAACACTTTTGAGTGTTGAAGTCGGTTCCGTTTTGTGGTAAATTTTTTTTTCAACTATTTCAGTGACCTTTGCGTCCTTTTTCGAACTTTTAGTGATGGACTTTTGGATGAATTGTCATTGTGTATGTTCTCCGATGTCTTCAACAGCAACTATAATATCGTCGAGGTATGCGTAGCACTTTTCAGTTATTGGAGTGTAACTCAAAAACCACTTGTCGATTTTGATTAAATTTAAATTGGACCACCACGGAAGTATACTCTATCAAACAAAAAAAGAATCATCAAAATCGGTTCATGAACGACGAAGATATATACACACATAAAAACAAAACATATATACGGTCGAATTGAATAACCTCCTTTTTTGAAGTCGGTTAAAAAGGGACACAATTTTGACCTCCAGCGGCGTAGGATATGGGAAAGAAAAAGAACAATTGTAAGCAATTTAAAGTCTGGGGTCATAATATATTATGACGACAGCTTTATTTAAAAGACTGCTCATGTAAATACAAGAAAATACATTATTACTGGGGCATTCACGATCTATTTCATTCGTTATCAACACTCTTCAGAACACTTCAGAAGATTGCATGTGATGTTCAAGATTTCACAGAAGTCACTAAGGAGTTACGTCTTTTTGACAGCAAACAAATCGGCACTCCTTTCGCGTCTATTATATTTTTTGCTATGTCGAAATTTCGTGCAAATAAAACAAATGAAGCACCTTTTATATACTGTATAAATATAGCGTATGACCACTATCTCACTTGATGGTCAGTGAAAATATGGTCGAAGATGTTATCACGCTAGACCTAAAATGCTTGCTGGCTCTCAAGGACTGCTGCCTGTACACACTATGTGTTTGGTGACAGTTTTTCAAACTTGAGGGCTTGATAACGGTGCAGTAACATTTCACCGGAAGCTCAAGTTGTTGTTGGGGATCGAACCAGTGTCCGTCAGTTTGACAGCCGGCGCTCCTCCCGCTGAGCTATTATCGCTTCAAAACCTTCATTTGTTTTATCATTTTTTATGAAACAAACTGGCATCAGCAAGCCAGTTTTGCAGTTGCAGAAATATTTTATTACGAGTAAATTACTTAATAATAGCACAAGCCTATCAGTAGCAAACATTAAATGATTGTGTATAATTACTTATACGGATTAAAGTTATCTAGCATATGCATATTGTAGATTATTATTGTTAATTGGATGTGAATGAACAAATCAAACGCCTTTATGCTAAATCAAAGCACGTGATTTTATTAATTTCTATACTCTTTAATTGATTCAATTAAGCTATACTTGCTTGACTTGTAACAGATATGGCCTCAGGTGTCATGTGTACCTATGAGGACAGCTACATACGTCGACAACTTGACGTTCAATAAGGAACTAAAATACTAGATTATCAATTTCTGTTATAGAACCGGGTATCTATAGATAGATAGTTATATATTGCTTATACTAAGTTAGAGCGAGGTAGATATATTATGATCAGTAGTTGCGTTTCAGAAGTCATTCTTTCATATCAGAACATTTATTTTTCAAAAACTTATTAGCGTCATAATTAAAAACTTATGGACGATGGGTAATGGTAGCACATAAGCTGAAACGCTTCGCGCATTCTTCGTATGATCCCGACTGTCGATAAGTAAGGGGTTGAAACATAAATGCTGTCTGATGGCTGGCATAGGCTAGTAGGTTACTCAACACTTATGTAGCTGGAGTAGTGTAATTGGTTTGTGGAGGGTTTTGATAACAAAGGTACAAAAAAGTTCTGAATCAGTATTATAATAGAACTTAAAATCAAGTGAAAAATAAAAACTTACAAGATTGAAAGAAGCATTACTAGGTACCCCATTTAATATAAAACTAAACAAGGTACCTACCAACCTAAAGTTAATTCAAAGTAGATACAATGAAATGTTGACGTACGCGTTGCGACGTCGTCACAACAAAAATCAGTAAATCAATGCGTTCACATGCATTATTTATGAGGGTTATAAAGGATGTTCACTGTAGTAAAACTGTATGTAGCAGATAGAGGCTTACTTTGTCTTTGGAAGTTAGCCGCTTTAGATCAAGCAGCTTTTGGTACTGGCGCAGAGCTCGCGCGTAAAGTCGGAGAGGCAGCACGCTGGACAAGGGGTCCGCCGTCCGAGACGCCAGGCCAGCGCCGCTCATTTCAATCCAATATGCACACACACAACTTTTTTATTCATAAGCACCGAATGAAGCCGTCATGGACACGAGAACAAGTCGCGCGTCCGAAGTGAACGTAGGTTCAACACAGCACTGACGTGATCGCCAACGCCGCCCCGCGCATGCGAACCGACATGCCGGCGTTGCAAAAAAGAAACTACGGGCGAACTACGCTCGAGTGACTTTCCCTGCTTCATCGCATCGACTTCATCGAATGCCAAGTCGCCCGCCAACCTGACCCGCTTTTACTGTAACAACTGAGAACTGTACCGGAACATCATGCAAACGCATTTAATGGCGACAGCCCGGAGCTTTCGAAAACTTTACTAAGCCTAGTAGCTTTCGTTACGACACGAAGACGCCACGATGCCGCGCGGCGCCTAAACAAAACGATACAAGTAATGTGTTTTAATAACAACCTAATGATAACATAATATTTACACAGAGTGATTAGGTTGATAAACCAGATATCATCGAGAACTTTGTTTCAAACTCAGTAGATACGCGTAGACCCGTTGATCATGTTATCATTATCTCAGAAGCTGTTAAAAGGTCGATACGACAATTTATGTCAGTCTGCAGGAGATACCTGTTGATGTAGCGTCGTGTGGATCCTACGTCATTCGTATGGTAAAGTGTATAAGCTAATGACATTCTGTCTCATTAATCAATGGTAGTGCTAATCATTTCATATAATTTTATCGCCCAATAAACAGATAACTATAGATACGGTTGCAGCTTCCTGTGTATTGAAATTAAATTAATAGTACGGAGGCAGACTAAGTAAGCATAAACAAATAAATCCTCTATTTTTATTTTATATATAAATATTTCATCTCTCGTGAAGAAAGCGTGGGTTTGCTTGAGTACTGTATCTAATAAAGGAAGTGAAGATTAAAAATTACTGCAGCGTCTTTACTAATACATATAAGTGAGAATAACATTATTTAATGTTTGAATTAAACCCATGAAGCAGTACATTTTTTTTTCAAACTTTCTCATACTTCGATATCATCTAGTCTACCCGAACCACAATCACTAATAAGTGTTTAAAATGTCATGATCTAAATAATTAAAATACATATTATATTCTTAAACCTCTAAAGTTGTTTAATTTCTTCAATAGTTGTAGGATTATTTTGAACACTAAACGAGCATCGTAAGTCAAAATGTTCACCGCGAAACATTTTTAAGGTGAAGAATAGAAAGTTGGCATATTTATTATAGGACTCATTAACAACTAAACATAATTAATCAAAGAAATTATATGTTACTTATTTATTAATCTTTTATCTATAAATTCAACATTTAAAATAATGCTATGTACTTAAAACCAATGTGAACCAAAAAATACAATGATGTCGTTTTTAGCCATAAAATTTGATTCAACTCCTTAACTGAAATTTCACCGAAATATACGTAAATGGCGTAATGTCCAGCAGTGGACGTCCTATGGCTGAGATGATGATGATACGTAAAGATGTGACTCTCAAACTATACTATGTATATAATTATGTACAGAAAAAGTCACAAGGTGCCAGGTCGAGACTGTATGCAGGATGGCTCATAAGTTCAACGTTTTTCACCTTCAAAAATTCGTTTGTCTGTCGGGCTTTGTGGGGACTAGCATTGTCATGGTGCAAGATGATACGGCGTTTACGGTTATTTTTTCGGAGTTTGTCAATAATTTCCGGCAAATAAATGGTCGTGTACCAGTCACTATTCACGGTACGACGATTCTCTAAAGCAACAGTAGCCACGTGTCCAGTTTAATTTAAAAAAAAGGAGCAATCATCCGCTTAGATGCACTTTTCACGCGCGTCGCTTTGGTTGGTTTCGGCTCACATTGAAAGACCTATACGCTCGATTAATGCTTTGTTTTGGGATCATAGCAATAAATCCACTTTTCGTCATCTGTTACTATGTCCCACACCACATTTGAAGCACCTTCGTTGAATATGCTAAGCATGGCAAGGCACCAAGTGACGCGGTCCGTTTTTTGAGCGTCGGTCAAATTGTGTGGGATCCACCGCGAGCACAGCTTTCTCACACCCAAATGTTAGTGTAGGTTTGATTGTATTTGACACGTGCCTATATCTAAATCAAATCATACTACGAAAATTTTCCCGAGTGAAATCCATTTTAATGTAAGCACGCAATTTTTAAAATGGCGCCACAATTTAAAATCAATTGACAGTCAGATGAAACAAACTGCATTCTACAGCCAAAGAGTTCGATATTCAAATGTCGTAATTACTTTTTAAATATTGTGTATGTAAATGACCAGTTCCGGAAACTTTTAGTGTGACCTTTTTGTGTGATGTAACAATCTTCCAGGCGACGACGCCTATTAAAGGGTCCGTGCGCGGTTTTGTTCATTCAGGGTTATTGGGTCTAAATAAGCGCCTTAATGAAGTGCGGCCGGAGAGGACGGTGTCACGCTAACATCAACTAATTGAATCGATGATGTATTCATTGAACTGAAGTATGTCTGTATGTACTAACACTTTAATTGTCTGTTGTCCGCTAAAGTACCTGGTATGCGTGTTTTCTATTATCCTGCGCAGATATGACAATAATTTATGAATTAACTCGTTTCTACAAGGATCTACCTACATGTTTAATCCAGTTGACATTTTTAATTATATTTTTATCAGGACGTTCATTTTTTTGTACTACTTTTTCTACCTGATTAACACAACTATCGACTACAGTACATATTATTATCCACCTACTGTGCCCCGACTGAGATCGTATTCGTCCAAAAGAGTACCTCCGCTGAAAACGAGCCCTGTGTAATCCTCAAGGTTGCGCAGAGTACACATGAGCGTCTAATATTGCTAAAAATGTAGTATATTCTTTTATTCTTCTTTCTGCGTATACATTTTCTTTTAACTAAAACGTACATTTTATTAATTTAAGACGTAACTGGCGCCTAAAATCTTGTGATGTGCAAAAATCTCGCAAAATCCTAACTTCGCACATTTCACAGTGTGCTAAAACGTATACAATTATGTACTTACTTTGTTTGCTGAAATGATCTTGCTTAACCGGTCTCGCTGTTTTGGCATGTAACACATTTATATGATATACGAGTATATACGAAGATTTCTATATACTTTTGTCTATGTAGCTCCAGACTATATAAGTTATATAAATATGCAAGAAACTTTCAGCGAAACATAAGCAGCCAAGATAATACCATAATGTATATACATGGTGATAAAATTCTATCTTCTGACCAAGTATACTCAGATAAGACTCAGAAAAAATCTATTCTCGACTGTGAACCTGCAAAATTATAGAAATTTTGATCTTTTAAATTCAGACATAATATCACTAGCAAAAAAATTCTACGGAGTATATAAATATACTTTATTTTGTCCTGTAACTAGAAAAGTCTATGTAGTTAGTAGGTAAGTACGTAAGTATGGAAGTAAAATCATAGATTATCAGTAAAAAAATTAGTGACGAAGTAACAGATGTAAATTATTTTTATCTTGTGACCGAGAATTTTGCGTTGGTAATCTCAAGCCTTTTTGACGTTTTTACTAGTTTGATGGTCAGTAAATGAACCACGATCTAGAATAATGACTAGCTTTTAAGAAAAACTGGAACACACTGTATGTTTAGTGATTCTCAAAATTATTAAAACTTACGCTAAATATTACTTTATACTGTTTACACGGGTTTAACATGGCACTTACGCGTAGTCGATATCACGATCGACAATTGTTTCAGCTTCTTCCGGAAACTTTCATCAGGATTTCGTGTGCGGTGCGTTCGCCGCATCTTGCACAATTACCGATATAAACCCGTTTAAACAGTATACTATTCTCAAACTTCTTAGCTAGCATGGTGGACCTGGAAAGAGCACTACCACCATACTGAGACATTTATAACCTGTAGGTGAATTCACCGAAGGCCTCTAACTCGTAGTGCTGCTTAAATCAGCAACCGTTTAATTTACGGTCGATTCTCACTACCCTAAAGCAAACCAAACTTCATCAGTTTTAAAATGTACTACAATTATAAAATAACAGTGGTGTAGACATTAGGTTATACTTACAGTGACAAACAAAAGAAGGGAGTAGTTACTTCTTTTGTTTCTTCAAAGAAGGGAGAATTACTTGTATTGTTTTGCACAACGAACATTTTTGATTTGTATAAGCAAAAGAAAGTCCTGTGTCTTCCGAGGAAAGTACAACATAAACAGTAACGCCAACATTCGTGAAAAAAAAAGTGTGGCGAGTACTGGAAAACCACCCTCTAAAAAGACATGGGGTAGCCACATGTCCAGTAGTTGTTGTTTTATGGCTAAGAAAAGAATATAGAATATGACAGGATAATATACTTTTAGTTCTGTAGCCACAATTATTTAAACAAACGTCCAAACCTACGTTTGATTGTTTTGTTTTGTTGTTGTACCTGTGTCAGAAGATCCCGCTTCCATATCCATTCACCGATGGTGATGATGATTAATGATAACTTAAAAACTACCGGTCTCATAAATATTAATGGGATCGACATGGGAAGCACCGAAACACCGGCTTTCAAACAAAAATAAGAATCATCAAAATCGGTGCAAAAAGAAGCTGATGCCGCTTGCTTGTCGATGTTGTTCGTAAAAATATGTGATGTTGACTTCCAGCAAAAGGTTTCCTACGCTGAAAAGACGATAATGATGAATAAGTATTGAAGTTAATCTTTTGTAATTATAAAACGTATTTATATATATATATATATATATATATATATATATATATATATATATATATATATATATATATATATATATATATATATATATATATATATATAATACTGTTTCGAAACACTGATCTCTAAAACCCGAGCAGGATAATCTATGTAGAATACCCCATTGTACATCGAAGATTTTTTGACGCTCACATCTACATGCATAATAAAAAGATTTAGAACCGACGTGATGTTTATCAGTCCAGATAAAAAATTACACTAGGGTCATTCTCGGTCATTGTCACCGTCATGTATAATGTAACGTACCACCTGCGCATTCGGACGACCTGTGCCATCCAGAAAACAAAATGGTGCGTTTTTATATGTAAGTATAATTTTATTTTGAACGACATTAAAGAGTTATGAGCCACACGTGTAGATCTATCTACATTTACGCTGTATTTTCTGATAAAAAAAATTGTTTTTATTTTATTTAAAAACCCTAGGGTTTTACAATTATAGACGGTAAAATCTTATGATCTAAAATATATATGATAATAATTTTAGTAACAATACTAAAATTATATCATTTTATGAACTTCTGTTCACAATTCACATATACTAGTAAAGACTGTATTACAGGATACTGGACCTTCATAATACAAAGTGTTTTTTTTTTTACTGAATTGTTTATGTACTACGTATATACCAAATATAATCATTTGGAAATGGTGAACGAAATTATTCTCTAGAAATTTATTTTTTTGTACACGAATAATGTAGGTATGTGAATATATTTTTATTTCTTTTGTAGTACATACCCGTAATTTGATTATGCATTTAGTGTAATACTTTAAAATGTATTATTATTATTATTATTATTATGTAATAATTTTGTGAGTCCGTGGTTTATGTACCCGGTTTCAATATCGTCAGAGATTCCCCACGATTTAATTTTATACTTGTATATAAATTGACATTAAGCCCCGAAAATAAGAAATATAATAATGTAAGCGTGTATTTATTCGTATATTCAATATGTTATTTTTAAATTAACGCATAGTCTACGTTTTAAACGACGACGACTGATGTGCAATTACAAACAATGCATTTCATTATCATCCTACTAATATTATAAATGCGAAAAATTGTGTATGTGCGTATGTGTGTTAGTGTGTATGTTTGTTACTTCTTCATGTTCAAATGGCTGCACCGATTTCGATGAAATTTGGTATGGAGATAGTTTAAACCTTTTTTTTTTCTTACCTATTTGTTAATCTAGGTATTATAACACCAAATTTCATCGAAAGCCATCCAGCCGTTTAGGCGTGAAAGAGTAACAAACATACATCCATAGATCTTATAATATTAGTAGGATAGTAGGATCGGTTTCTCCATACTTTATAGTAACCTAGAAAATCTACCATCATCCACTCCAAAACTGACAAATAAAAAATGACTAAGTGGTAACACAGAGTAATCCTACTATCCTACTTCCTACTAATATTTTAAATGCGAAAGCTTGGATGGATGGATGGATGTTTGTTACTCAATCACGTGAACGGATTTGGACGAAATTTGGTATGTAGATACTTCAGGTCCCGGAATAACACATAGGCTACTTTTAGTCATCATCATCAATCCTCACCATGCGGGTAAAACCGCGGCGCGCTGCTAGTGTCTCATAAATAACGTTTCCACATTATCCGATTCTAAATTAGTCACCATAGGTGGGCCAATAGACGATGTCTATATTTAAAAAACAGCAAACCTAAGATTGTCTACTTCTATCTAAGCGTGTTTATCGAATTACGTACGGATCGCTAAATTCCGCATATCTAATTAAACAAAATTGTTTTGTTTCCTTTCAATCTTATGTCATAAAAAGCTAAAGCATTTCGGCCTACGTGACTTTTTGAAAATAAGTTACACACTGGTTATTATAATTCTGATATTAACAAATATTTGTTTTGTTTACTCATAAACAACGCAGTTGCCGGATGTAAATACCTTAAATCAAGTTAAGACCTTGATCTTAACTCTACATACCTTTTTAACATCCCACAACATGTTAAGATCGGCTATCACAGCAGGTTTTATTACATATCTTTTAAATTAAACAAAAATGCAAAATTGATTTTATTACTATTTGTTCTAAAATGAACGGAAACTTACTTTTTACATGAATTGACAAAGAAATAATACCCAGGTCGAATAAAGGTCAGTCTGTTCGACTGCCAATCTATCTTTTTGTCCGTCTATCCATCTGTTTGAACCTTGTTTATTATCTTAATATCAATACATTAAATCAAGTTAATCCAGCTGATATCTTAATGCCCTTCCCATCGTTTCAGATCAATCAGTTAGGCCTTAGAAAAAAAAATTTTTCTTCTTTTCGTAGGTAAAAGTTTAATAAAAATATTGAATGTTTCGTGTATACGTATACACCACCGTATGACCACTATCTCACTTGATGGTCAGTGACGATGTGATCGAAGATGTTATCACGCTAGACCTAGAATGCTCACTGGTATACTCATAGATGTATGTTCCGTTCCGATGTACAGATTTCCAGTAAGTACCTACAGTATTTCATTTAATCATTAGCGTTAAGTACCTTATCTTTTCATTACAATATTAGTGACGTGCACATGCTAATCAAAAACCAGTCGTAAACATATACAGTTTTTGTACTCACTTGAGTCCAAAGCTCTTTTGTCAACATAACCTCAAACGCACGCACTCTGCTCATTGTAAACCGTTTCACGTTTCACTAAGTTATTCACTCACATAATACCACTTTTCAAAATATACTATTAACACACATTGGCTTGTAACTGTACACAATGAAGGTTTTTTACACGAATTATTTTTGGATAAAATAATGAGCTTAAAACAGCAAGTTTCGCCTCTCTCTTCTCGGAAGCGTCCTGTCTCCCGTAGACTGTTTATAACGGTTATTCTTTTTTTAGACGGGTTGCCGTGCTGCGGTTAACACTAACTGTTCTGCAGTCTAATACAATCACTAGTGCACTGAATTTAAGGTCTATAGTTACTTGAAAACGCTAAAATTAATCTTAACACTGCACACGCATTCACCCCCTGCATTCGGGTCAAAACTGCCGCATAATCTGAATAGTTTAAATATAAAACTATGTATGTACGTGCAGATACTAACGCTCTATCTCACTGTATCCATGCGCTGTAGAAAATTGTTTTGCACACAGTTTAATGTTTTGATGTCAGGCATTATTACTTACTCTTATCATAAAGAAAGTTTATGCAAATATTCTTGTTCATTATCCCACTAATATTAAAATGTGTTAGTTTGGATGGCTGGATGGATGAATGTTTGTTACTCAATCACGTCAGAACGGCTGGACGGATTTAAATGAAATTTTGTATATAGATACTTTAGGTCATTAAATTAGGTTTAGGTTATTACACATAGGTTACTTTTCATCATCATCATTAACATCAATCATCACCACGCGGGTACAACCGCGGGGCTCAGCTAGATTTCTATAAATTATCTGGTTTTAATCATGTTTATAGTCGGGTATTTCCACCTAGGATTTGGGCATGTCCGAAGCCCATCATCAGCTTGCGCTACTAGGTCACGTTAAAGTCACGAGAATTTGCAATCAAGAATATTCTTGCCAGCATAATTGTACAGGTTCAGTATGGCAGAATAATAACTACATATTAGATACTTAGATACTAGGCCGTGATAAAAATAATTAAGGATGGTATTGCATAAAAAGAGCTTAGATGTTTTAAACTTTTGCGAATCGAAATAAAGATATTAGACTCGGTGGTATATTCGCGAACATTGATACCCAATTATAATTTTAATTAAATTTAATGTTTCCATCAAGTTAAATTAGTCGTGGCCACAAGAAGACGTTATGTACCTACTGTATAAATAACTAGATAGTGTATAAATATATAAGTTGTAATAGTATATAAGTATGTGAATAAATAGATAAGTAATAGACTCTATGTATGTGAGTTTTTTTTTAATACTAATTATAAGTTTGCGTTTGACAATTGTCTCACCTGATGTTAAGTGATGACGTTGTCTAGGATTTAGCACGCAAACCTAGAAGGTACCTATTCACTCGCGACTTGAAGACTCCAGAGTACATAGAGTGTGAAGTAGTAGACACCCTGAAACTTGATCGAAAGATCGAGGTTCGTAAAAATAGACCCTGAGGTTCTGAGGTTAATCAAAATTATATTTGGATATCTAAATTCAAATATATTTATTACAAGGAATTTAAGAATAATTTACAAAACTATCCTAGACGCACATTTTTAATATAATTTTAAGATTTTTGCGATTCGAACACACCCCATACCATTAATATAATAAAGGCAATGGTTTGTATGTGTGTATGTTTGTTAATTCTTCACGCTCAAATGGTTGCATCAATATCGATGAAATTTGGTATGGAGATAGTTTTGACCCTTGATTGATACATAAGCTACGTTTCATCCCGTTTCTCAAAATCATCTGTTACTCCTTACGAGAACTGAACTTATGAGACTCATATTGAGCTGCCACGGTATGATTCATAACAGTGTCATCATCATCACACGATGATCTCAAATTGAGTATCATATAACTAAGTTATTTTAGACGTTTCATGACATTTTCAACTGGCTTCCAAAAAAAGGAGGACGTTGTCAGTTAGGTTGTTTTTCATATTTGTAAATGTGGAAACCAATTTCAAATTATTTTTTGGAACATTTCGATTGAACCCATGGAAAGTTTCATTAAAATCTTTCAAGCATTTGATTAATACGGTAATACCCCTTTTGTATCCCTGTGTATCCACACAGTTATGGCTCTACCCACTTACATTTCCTATCAGATACAAATGTACTTCAGCCCAGCATACACACATGCATGTCTACATACACAATATACCATATACCAAACGGCTGTAGCAAAACTGTGCTTTTAAAGATCCGAAGTGACGCCCATACGTTAAAAACTACTAAATATATCCTTATCAGTACACCTTTTTAAAACGTTCAACTTTCAATGCGATAGGATAGGTCATGGCTTCAGACGTGATGACGTGGAATGAATTTAATGGTCATTAAAAAGTGAAAACAATTTAGATAACTTTGAAGAGTTAATAATGAAAGGGGAAGTCGTTAAGATTATGGTTAATGCTTTGGACAGCATCTTACAATATATTATGTGAAACTTTCCTATCCTCTTAGAAACCTACAGCGCCTATGTAATAGATGTCTTGTGCTTTTGCAACGTCTCAAGCAGTTTGTTAACGACAGAATTGACCTCATATCTGGGGTCTTTTGAGACACCATCCGGTCTATTGTGTTGTAAGATTGGAATGTTATTGATGACAAAGATTGAGATTGGGTTGCCAACGAGAATATTATTTATTTTAGCGAGGTAGCAACATGAATCTTGCAATTGATGTTTAACGAGTCGTGTACATATTGAATTTTGCAATTATTAACGTTTAAAATGGCTCGTATTGTCAAATATTCAAAGGTCAAAATACAGCAGGATATAACAAATTATGTCTACAAGTTGGGAGAATGTCAGCATACTTTTCAACAGTATTAGATTTTTTAAATTGAGAATCTTAAAACTGATGGCAACTAGATAGGTAGAATAAAATAATAGATGGAAATATACATAAATTAGATAAAACAATGGTCATCCAGTACAATAGCGTTAACAGTTTTATTAATTTGGTAGCTCTTTAGTAGGTACAACATAGGACAGTATGGATGGTGTTCAAGATGCACTCTGCAACTATACAAATATTTTAAGTTTAATAATATGATACCCTAATTTACCTTATTGGTCAACTTTAACATACATACCAATAAGCGCCAAATAATGACACATTAAAATCGCTTGCATGTGGATAGCCTCATAATTATATATAGTTCGTGTGATTAACAGAATTAGGGCCATTGGCCCGCCCACACGAACTAGCTAAATTTCACTAAAATTCCTCAAACTGAAATAGCTCGTATTCTATTTACGCTAAAATTCAAAGTCGTATAACTCTTTACAACGCTCTCACTAATTATTAAACGAGTTTTATTCCATTGTTAGCGAATTGCGGGTAGTTTTAGTAGACACCAAATAAGTGGCGAATTCATTTACCTAAAACTACCCGCAAATTTAATAAATACATTTAACTTTAGTGATGTTTATTTAAGTAATTTATTAAGTCTCATTCTAATTTAGACTTTATTGTAACCGTATAAGAGCTTATCTAATTTTGAAATATTTTAGTTCAGTTCAGTTGAATAAGCGAATCACTACCAATAACGCCCATAATAGTAGTTTATCTAATCTCATACTGAAATATAAAGATTAAAAAATCAAAACCAGAACTTGAATGTCAGTCTCGGCCGGTACAATGCGCACAATATATTAATAATAGTTACTTTTAAACTATCATGGTACCGACTTCAACAAGTTATTTCACACTTTTGAGTGTTGAAGTCGGTTCCATTTTTTGTATTATTTTTTTTCGCTCGACGCGTTACGGGCAGTTGCGGTCAAACATTTAACATTTTAAATGTTTACATATACATATGTGTGGCACATTTAAGCAGTTTTAATGTTTAATCACTAAATAGGAATCACCGTGTTAGCATTTCGCTCACCATAAACGCCAAATACGATACATATTTTGTGAACAAATATTATTTATTTACTAAATTATTAACACCAGCCGCGACGTAACATTGTAAAGCAAATGGATACATTAGACTGGTGATGTGGTAACTCTGACTATCTCTGACTATAACCATTCGACAACCGCAAGCAAGTGTTCCACGAAATAATTATTTAATTTTGTGAATGAACACGTGAACAAACTGACAGATTATTTTACCAAAAACTGGAACTGACTTAGCCGATAGACTAGCTTTTTTCACCCTTTTCAGTGACCTTTGCTACGCACGGGATCAACGTTCACCGATTCCTTCACCCTCAATAAGGAAGTCATCCAGATAGACTTAACTCTTCAGTTATTGGAGTGTAACTCAAAAACCCCTTGAACAATTGTGATGAAATATATATGGTACGACACGGGAAGCACCAGCTTTCAAATAAATTCAATTAATTTAATTAATTAAATTTTGCGTGGTGGCATGACACTTAACCTTAGCTGAGCTAAGGTAATACTGTCAAGTTTTAAAATCATTTAACACCCAGTGTGACTGGCAGGCTTGAGTCAATGTAGACAGTCTTTTTACGCTAGATCAATAAAGTATAAAATATTTTATTGATCTGAGAGATATATCTCAGAGACAAACCTTGTTTCACAGATCTGTGCCTACCACCATGTTGAAATTTAATGACGGCGTTACCTTCACCGGAAGTTCAAGCCGCTACTGGGAATCGAAGCAGCGTCCATCAGTTTGACAGCCGACGCTCCCACCGCTGAGTTATTGTCGCTTCAAAAAAGTCCAGTCTTACACTTTTTATTATAACAGTAAGTATGAATTCGAAATAAGACGGTTGTGCATAATTTTATGTCAAATTAATCATTTTCAGTATCAACGTCAAATCCACCAATAAATTATATTTATAAATAGCACAGATAAAGCAGAAAATCTAGGTTGGATTTGAACCTACTAGAAAACGGATATGATGGAACGGATATGTTCCTTACATACAAACTGCATTGCTTTATGCGTTTTAAATTGTTCTTCTTCTTCTTAAATTATGGCTGAATAAAACGAAGAAAATTGTCTTTATTTAACAGTTCATAAGAGTATCTATATGTATTGTAAAATTATTTTAGTTGTCGACAGTACCCTCTCAGACAAGTTCAATGCAATATCGGTCACGACTTTGACATTAGCCGTCACTGAGTATGAAAACGTTGTGCGCGTAAATCAATGCTGAAAATTATAGAATATGCTAAATTTATTTGAAATATTACTAGCCTTTAAGTTATAACCTTGAACATATTTCGTAGTAGACGTGGCATAGAACTTTCAGATTGTTTTAACATGCTTTTATCAGCTTCGCCGTATCCATGTAATCTTTGACGTGATTTACACCCCGATCAAAACTTTGGATTAACTTGACACTGCACACTTATCATGGCCGATGACAATGCGATAATACAAATAGTTTGTCAAATTTTTTTCGCCACCACCTTCAGGATTAGCTATTTCTTAATTCAGCTAGAGTTAGAGTCAGAGTGAAACAAAAGCGTGTTTTTAAACTACATTTATTTAAAATAATGTTCTAACGTCCATACCAATTTTCAGAATTATGCGAATTTTCGCAAGCATAAATGTCTGCCCTGTGTGGACTTATTTATTATACAGGGTGTCCGGTAATTAATGGACTACCCCTCAGGTACTCGTGGGGAGCACCTCGGCGAATCAGCCACTATGGGTTTTTTAATAATTTTTATGGTTATGTTTAAAATTTGATACCTTAGTTCACATGTTTGGGCACTACAGCTACAAATTTAATAATAACGACTTTTTTTTTTTCAGTGAATAACCGTCCTTGTTTAGAACATTACAAAATGTTTCTGGCTGCAACTATTTGGTTTTTTTTTAATATATAAAAATGGGAGTTTCAATTTTTAATGACAAGGTTACAAGTTCTTGTAGTATAAAAAACGCATGGAGACCTGTGACTTATGTGTCCATCAAGTGAGATAGTGGTCAAACGCTAGATCTATAAATCATTTTTTATTTGTTATACACACTCAGACCAACATCCAAGTCCCGGGACAACCATCCACACTCATCGCACAAATGTTTGCCCCAGCCGGGATTCGAAGCCAGGGTCCCCGGAGACCAATAATGGCTGTATTATCATTGCCGGAGACACAAAAGTCATGTCACTGACACTGACCACTGCGCCACGGCGACTGATATTTTTTATTATTTTTTTTAGCTAATAGATTCAAGCATTATTTCTGAAAACCTTCGTTGTCATTTCATCCATACTTAAATTAAAAATACTATGGATGTGTATAGTAGATCTATCAACATATATTTTTAACTTGTGTTCAAGTTACACATGGTTAATGTAGTAAGTCGACCCTGTGAGTATGACGTCAATGGCTCTCGACCGACAATATTATGCCGCCTTGATAAGCGCACGCGCATAATGTACATTCAACTTACCACTAGAAAATATAATTTTCGCAAGTACAATATACTAATACTGTTTATTGATTTGTTTGTTACTAGAATTGAAAAAGCGCGATTGTGAACCGTTTGCAACAGACAATAAATACTCAAAATTGTGCGAAAACTTATATATGAGGACTGGCGTCAGCTAGGTGGCAATGGCAAAATAATTTCACATATATAAGACAGAGAACATAATGAATTGTCCTCACATAGATATACCATGGTTGTCTTTTTTTTTTTTTTTTTTTTTTACTATTATAAGTTTGCGTTTGACAACTGTCTCACCTGATGTTAAGTGATGACGTTGTCTAGGATTTAGCATGCAAACCTAGAAGGTACCTATTCACTCGCGACTTGAAGACTCCAGGATTGTACATATCGGGAAACACAGACTCGGGCAACGAGTTTCTTTCTGTCGCTATAATGGAGAATTCAAGAACTATTATGAAAAAGTATGATTGGGATATTGGTAATGATTATCTTAATCATCCAAACTAAACTAAATCTGTGAAAATAATATAGTTCTTAAACGGTTACAATATTACTTATACGGTTATCAATGACAATACTAAAATGAGATAATTATAAAATTGCGGGTAGTTTAATGTAAAATAAGTCGTCATTTATTTGGTGCCAACTAAAACTGATGATTAAAACTTGTCTAATATTAGAAATAGCGCTGTAAGGAGTTATTTTAATTTTAGCATACATTAAGCCTTTTCATTTCGAAGAATTTGAGTAAATATCAATTATTTCATGTGATTAACAGAATGAAGAGCATTAGCGATTTATTGTTAAACTGCTCCAAAAAAGGAGAAGGTTATCAGTTTAAGAGTTAATCTTTACTTTTATATACTGTATGTATAGATCTAGCGTTTGACTACTATCTTACTTCATGGACAGTGACGATATGACAGAAGATGGTGATGATGATTATCACGCTAGACCTAGAATACTTACTGGAATTCGGTAACGGTGTTACGTTTACCGGAGGCTCAAGCCTTTGGTGGGGTTCGAACCAGCCTCCGTCTGTTTGACAGCCGCCAACGATCACACCGCTGAGTTATCATGGCTTCTACTTATAGTAATATCCCGCTGGCGAGAAGCCCGCTTATTACCTACAATTAAAAGAAATACCTTTTTGTACCTATCAATACTTATGTTCAAATATTTGAAGGAAAAAATTCGGCTGCTAGTGGGACTTGAACCCACGACTACAGAATACCGTCCTGTCGCTCTGTCCAACTAAGCTATAGCAGCCCATACCACTAGGGCCTAACCTACCTAACTTGTATGTTGCCTGCAAAGCAAACTAACAAAAGAATCTTTGCAGCACCGTTCTTCAGAGTACTTAATTACTTTCCTCATCATTATAAATAAAATATAATTTAAATATAATCCTCATTATTAAACCGCATCATCACTTAGCATCAAGTAAGATGGTAGTCAAACGCTTGCCTATTTCCAAAAAAAAAAAATATCTGCCGACCAATTCAAGGAGCCGAAAAATGTTTGATGAATTGGGAACATTTTCGTTTATAATCTGCTTAAAATACAAAACATTTCTTACATCATTCGCCTTTGAATTATTTTAGCTAGGTTATCCAACACTTGGTGCCTTGACCCCAATACCTTGTCTTAATGCCGCCGGCATTCTTGGCACAAAGGTTACCTGCAAATAAAAATACTTTTATTGAGAGGACATTTCTGGTTCATTGAAAAAAAAAGAACGAATTTTGTATTAAAGGAGCGGTAACAACTTCTCATTGAAATTTTATAGAATATATTCTCTCTACAATTCACTGCAAGCTCTTATTTGCTACTAGCGACGCCCGCAGTTTCACCCGCATGGTCTACGGTTTCCCGCTACCTCAGTTATCATACTTATTCCGGGATAAAAAGTAGTCTATATCCATCTTCACGGTCCCGGTCACGGTCGAACCCAGGGTCCCGGAGACACAGAAGTCATGTCACTGACACTGACCACTGCGCCACAGCGACTGTCGCATTTATTCACGCATTATAAACTAGAGCAGTAAAAAAATCAACGATCTTACTTGTATAGAATCACAATATATATCTAATAAAATAGGTAGATACGCTTTATAAATATGGGGTACACAAGAAACATTATCCTGTGTAAAAATATTGTGATTTTCATACTGGCCATGATGATAATGTCCGCCTAACAAGGTCGCAAACCTTAAATTTACATCAAATAGCCTTCCGAAAACCATGTCTTGTTTTGATCATGTTTTTTTTCTTTTTGAACGGAACATGAAGTGTCGTCAACTTGAGCTATTTAGTCAAGTAAGCAAACGTACGCTAATGAATAGCGGACAGGCTTCGTTTACTTAACTAAAGACATCAAAGATTGAGAAGATAGAGTAGGTTTTGGTTTATTTCATGTGCACTTAATATTACAGTATGATTTCCTTAGAGGGCACGATTTAAGAAACATTACCCTATTGATGTAGAGAGGTAATTTGATAACATTGTTACCGCGGTATACATCTATTGTTTTGATCCCTGTTCCAGACGGTAATAATTTCGCAAATGACTCTAAAACTATTATGGTCCACTATTTTTGATCACCAATAAGCATTATTGTATTTATTTTCTTTTAAACGCTATTCTTCTTGTTCTTTTCTTTTTAGTTATGGCGGTCAAGTACGGGTCGGAGTCACGCACTGAATAGATAAAAATAATGTTTTATGGAAAATAGTTTGTCTGTAACAGGACGGCGATTCATAGAATTTCTCCGCCTTTTCCGCATTATATATATATATATATATATATAGTCAACGCTTTTTACGTATTCAATGTAGAATGCGATACTGATCATTAATTTTTCAACCACCACTTACAAATCCGATTACAATTCAACATGGTGGCTGGTGATAAATTTACTTGAATTCATAATAACATATCACATAACTTAAAATAAAGAAGTGTTGACCAACAATCAGTTTCCGTAAAGATTGAACGTTCGAACGATCGAACGATTGAACGATTGAACTTGGCTCTCAACGATGTCTCCGAGTGGGGCGATGCCAATCTAGTCCAGTTCAACACCACTAAAACTCAGGCGTGTCTATTCACAGGAAAAGAGAGTGAAATTCAACTCACCCCTAGATGTAACCGTTCCGATAACCAACAAACTGGAGCTCCTTGGCGTAACACTGACGTCTACGCTGAACTTTGGAAGCTATATAGAGTCTAAAGCGCAATTGGCTGCCAAGAAGTTAGGCATATTGGTCAAGGTGAGATAGTACTTCACGCCAGGGCAGTTGCTTAGCCTATATCAAGCACAAGTCCGGTCGTGCATGGAGTACTGTTCGCATCTCTGGGATGGTTCAGCCAAATACCAAATTCGAGTTTTGGACTCTTCAAAGGCGAGCCAAAAAGATCATTAGTAGCGACTCTCTGGTCGAACATAGGCTACAGAGCCTTGAACACTGACGTAGAGTTGCTTGCTTATCGGTTTTCTATCGGATACATTTCGGCGAATGTGGACTGGAATTACACAATTTAATTCCAACATCTCCATTCAGACGTACGGCTATGCGCCACCGCTATATGGTAGATATACCACCCTTACGCACGAAGCGTTTTGCTTCCACTTTTATAATGCGTACTGCCAGGGAGTGGAACTCAGTGCCTGAGTCTGTGTTTCCCGATAGGTACAACCCCGGAGTCTTCAAGTCGCGAGTGAATAGGTTCCTTCTAAGTTTGCGTGCTCCACCTTAGACCGCGTCGTCGCTTAAAATCAGGTGAGACAGTGGTCAAACGTAAACATAACCTTAAGCCTGAATATCTCTTTGAGAAATTGAAGTGGAGGAAACATATTCATAAGCTTAATACACGATCCAAGGGCACTAATCTTCTAGCTGTTCCTAAACATAATTCAGCAAGGTTTAAAGGTTGCTTCAAATACAGAGCTTCAAAGGTTAATTATTTAAAAAAATGAACATTTATAGTACAAATTGTAATATTTAGACTTTCGCGATTCGAACACATTGTTATTAAATCAAACGGGGCTTAATCGCGAGAAAAACATTTAGTAATTTATTTACCTCGACGTTTCGACCAAGTTGCATTGGTCGTGGTCAGAAGACCACGTATATAGTACAAAGTCATCAACACATTACCCCCCTTTTCCCAGCCTGACTGTCATACCTGCTACTTACTTACATACTACACACAAATAAACACAAACACTTTCTTTTTCTCCCTTTAACACACACACTTACACTCATGCACCCCTCTCCACACTCACGCACCGCCCCTATATATATGCGTTTCATTCACTACACTACGTTACACTGTATATTTAGTTGTTTTGAGAGTTTAAAGTAATTTTGATATTACTCGCTTATACCTACCATCTCGGCGACCATCAGCCCGAGCTGCGGAGTACACTGAAAACCAGCGCCTCGCACACTTCATATGTGAGCACGGCAAATGCTGAGCGTACTCCTTATGCCCTTTATAGTTTTGTTTCCTTTTGTGTTTTTTTCTGTGTTTCTATGTATTTATTTATGTGGCAATACTGTAGTTTTGAGACAATAAATATAGTTTAATTTGATTAAACAAAAAAAGATTGATATCAATACTAGCTGCGCCCAGCAGTTTTACACGCATGGTAATGATTGATGTTGGGGATAATGAAAAAGAGCCCAATGTGTTTTTCCGGGACCTAAAGTATCAATGTACTAAATTTCATCCATATCCGTCCAGCCGTTTGAGTATGAAAGAGTAACAAACATCCATACAAACTTTCGCGTTTATAATATTAGTAGGATAAGTATTTTCATAGGATAATTTGTCAATATAGTAGCAGTTCCTACCTGCCTAATATTTGAATTGGTAATCGTATTTATTTTATTACCTACTTCAATTTTAAATTGTAACCAGATTTGTTGGCGGTGATTGAAAAATGAATGAACGTTGAATACGTAAATATGGTTAACCTTTTTTATACTGTATAGATTTAGCGTTCGACGACTATCTTACTTGATGATCAGTGACGACGGGGTCGAAGATGTCATCACGCTAGACCTAGAATGTTTACTGGCTCTCAAAGACAGCTGCCTGAACGAACTATGTGCTGGTGACAGATTTTCACACTTGTGGGAGGGAGCTATAGGCTAGCGGGTACTCGAAAGAACCCTACCACAATGCAAACTATAATGCACATCTACAATCACCACAATATAACTATGTAGTGATTGAATTCTAAAAACTATGAAGGCTTTCTTTTTTCCGAACATTCAAATTCAAATATATTTATTTGCACAAAACATTTTCAATACAATTTACATTGTAACTTCTAATAAAAAATGAAACCGACTTCAACACTTAAAACAAGTCACGTAAAGAAGTTTTGTGTAACTTTTGATAGAATAGGTGTGTAATATTTTAGATTAATAAAATAAGCGTAGGCATTCCTATATTTAATTAGAAGTACTTAAAGCGTTTATGACTGTAGGAAACACTTAAACATTTAAGTCGAGATAACTAATTACACAAAACATATTAATTATAAAGTGAAGTTAATGTTCGTGGGAAAATCAAAGCGAACAATATACAGCAAATAGATAACAAAAAGATATTATTGAAAGCTATAGTTATGTTCAAAACATGTAACTAAAAAACTAATTATAATAACTTATTCAATTACAAGTTTTGAAATGTAAAAACAAATACTATATAATAAAATTAATTCGTTTTGTAATGACAAATTTTGAATTCTCTTGTACTGCCTGTGTACGTGACTACCTAAAAATATATTTGTACTCACCAATGAGTTTACTATTACTACATAGTAATAATAACTCAGTGAGTTTACTATTACTACATAGTAATAATAACTCAGTGGTACTCACCTAAAAAGCTTGCGGTTTCATCAAGACTTTAATACAGTATAGATCTGTCGCTTCACCACTTGATGATCAGTGACGATGTGGTCGAAGATGTTATCACACTAGTCACTAGACCGTGAATGCTTACTGGCTCTGAAGGACTCGTGCCTGAACACACTATTTGTTATGGTGACAGTTTTTTTAACTTGAGGGTGGTAGCTAGCCAGGTGGGTACTCGAAAGTACCTTACCACCATGCTGCAAATTTGATAGCGGTGTTACCTTCACCAGAAGCTCAAGCCGTTGATGCGGATTTAGCCAGCGTCCGTCAATTTGACAGCCAACGCTTCCACCGCCGAGCTAACATCGCTCTAATTGCCTTATTTCACATTTTTTTCAATGAATACTAACATTACTTCGCGCGATACCGCGGGTAACAAAGTAAAACAGACGAGTATGTTGCCACTGAGACTTTCTCTTCGCAGGTTTCCTATTTATAAATTGCAGATGTAACTACGTAATTATATGTTTAAAACAAAAATATAAAGATGCATATATACGTAAACTTTACCTAAAAAAAACGTACGATTCTCCTTGCATCATAACATTGTGTAGATAACTGTGCCGATCCCGTTTAAACTAGTTAACATAATAACATAAATATAATTGATATCATATATAAACATACTGATTTAACTTCTGCTCGTGTTGCATGAGTGAAAGATATAATTATATCTGTAGGGATTTATCTTTTAATATTTTACGTGGTTATTTTCTTATGAATATACATATATGTATATATGTATGTAGCGGGCGGCCCCGGCTTCGCGCGGGTAGATAGTATAGGTAATAATATCGCGGTCATTAATCGAAAAGAATATGTAGTCTATATTTTAAGTTGGACAAAGTTTCATTAAAAATAATCCAGTAGTTTTGGAAATTAGCCCGGACAAACATCGAGAGCACGAGAAACGAGATTTTGACATAAGAGTCGCAAAATCACAGTCAATTGTCAGATACGGCAGCATCAGACTTTAGCACGATTATTATTGGCCAAAGACAAGGCCACGCATGGGCGCGTATGGTGTAGAATTGTAGATGCAAGTAGGTAGTATTACAAGTAGGCATATATTATTAAATGACACACAACACCTTATTGATGAAAATCTGACAGTTAAACAGGTTTCTCTATTCTTTCTCCATAGATAAATATCTATTTTTAAGAAAGGACCAGGGTCAAGAGTAGTCTAAGCCGAATGAAGCGTTTTTGATTTAAAATATTACTCAAAATTACCTGATTTACAGATATGATGACCTATAATGCTCAAATAAAAATTACTTATAATTTTTTTTTCAATCCTAATATAATATCCTTTCTGTCAGTTCAAGCGCATTTGTCGTTACGTACCTGCTGCAAGAATTATTGTTAATAAAGAAAAAAATTTGGTCGCTAGAAAATATTTATTTACTAATAAATCATTAAATTATTCTTTTTTTTTTATCATAATTTAAACTTCGTTTATTTAACTGTTAAGTTAAAGTTAAGTGTAAGTTAATTTAACTGTTCTCATAATTTGTATTTTTTATGAAGATTTTTTACACATTTCGAACTTTCAACAAAATGAACTAAGAAGACTCAATATTGACTATTTATATATTATAGATATAATTATATATATCAATATTGTGACATAATATAGGAAGACAGATGCACAAACAAACATCATCATCATCATCCACATCATCTCAGCCATAGGACGTCCACTACTGGACATATGCCTCCCTCATAAACAAAGCATGTTGTGTACAAAAGGAGCAATTTCAGCATAATGCTTTGAAGGGTAGACTCACAGCGCGCAAATTCATCTTTTTAGGTCGACTATTGTCATAATAATTTATTCATTGAAATGATATGATATAAACTTACTTTTTAAGCGTTTTTTCTAATGTGTGTATTCTTGTGTAAAATAAACATATTTTATTTCTTTATTTCTAAAACGTTAATTGTCAAAATCACGTTTTATGCATTTCGTTATCAATCAGGCCTTACCATTGACTAAATAGTCAATATTGAGTCTTCTTAGTTCATTTTGTTGAAAGTTCGAAATGTGTAAAAAATCTTCATAAAAAATACAAATTATGAGAACAGTTAAATTAACTTACACTTAACTTTAACTTAACAGTTAAATAAACGAAGGTTAAATTCTGATTGAAAAAAAATTGAATAATTTAATGATTTATTAGTAAATAAATATTTTCTAGCGACCAAATTTTTTCTGTGTCCTGCTAATTAAAGAATTGTGAGCATAGTTTGTGCGACTTGCTGGAACGTGGAGCAGGGTTGTATGTTTGTAGTTCTAAAATATCTATCTAAACATAACTAAACACTATCTAAATCCTTGACAAATGAAAAACAATTATATATAATTACTTATCCAACACGTGATTTGCCGTTTTATGTCCAATAAACTATGGAAACGGTTACCAAGAAAAGACCGAACAATTTGCATTTCTTATCAATAGTGTAGTAGAAACTGGTTTCGCGTTTATACTATCGACTTGGCGCCGATAACTTTATACCTACTATTTTGCAATGATACTGTGATATTAAATACGAGTTGAGTAAACGGTCGGGTACCTAACCTAGCGTGATTGCGCCTAAAGTTGGGGTCACGTTGGAAACAAAGTCTACACTGCAAAAAGGGTATCGTCGCGTCGTGACGGGGAAGGTAACTAACATTACAGAAATCTATAGCACGAATCGAATATATAAAGATTTTACAGTTGCACTAAAATTATATAACAGTGTTGTCAACATAAATACGGTAATACCGTTTGTGTGTGTAATACCCTGTCGTTTACCGTTCAAGCTGTACGGCTGTGGAATGCTCTGCCCACTGGCTTGGCTTGTCTCATATTAGACAAGTCAAATCTCTGGAGATTTTCAAAAAAATGGTATATAATCACTATTTGTCGTTTAAATAACTCTGCATTTAATTACTTATTGTATTTATATTTATATGGTATAATATATATTAGTATATTGTTATTGATATCTATGTATTAGGATATATAAATTTAGTCCAACTATATTGCGCCACCGACTACTACTCACTACGTTACTGTCCATCCAAAGGTTGGTCTGGTAGAAATCGCTATACGTGATAAGACCGCCCATTCGTGTGCCTTAGTTTATGAGTGTATGTAAATTAATTCTTAAGTTTATTATAATGGTAATTGCAATAAAGAATTATTGTATTGTATTGTAATAAATTTCAGGTACTCCCTCAAATGACTTTTTATACTTTATACCTGATACGTTTGACCACTATGTCACTTTTGGTCAGTTAAGATATAGCCGAACATGTAATCACGCTAGACCTAGAATGTTGACTGGCTCTCAACGACTGCTGCTTGAACACACTATCTATGTGTTTGGTGACAATTTTTCAAACTTGAGGGTGGTAGCCAGGCAGGTACTCGACAGTGCCCTACCACCATTCCGGGAACCTTCACTGGACGCTCAAGCCGGTTGGTGTGCACTGTAGGTTTTGCTAGTACTCGATTAACTATGTAGAGGTAGATTTGTACCAATAAGTGCGGGTAATATGAAAATAAAGGTAGTACATTAAATGTGCCAACCGTTACCGGCGAAGAGTCATGGAGGCCGTATAGAACAGACGTAATAGTAGTACCAGTGGTACCTTTGTTAATAGTGAAGTAAAGTTAGTGTTACTATCCAGCGGGAGTGTCTAGTCATCATACTTAGAGACGAGGTTTGTACGGGCGCAGCGGAATAATTGTGAGTGATCTATTGTGATGCGTTCTTACTTTTAGATAACCTATAATCTTTTGTAGTTTCTTCTGTACTGGAACTAGAAGGATCACGAAAGTAAGGAGAGAGTTGTTGCAACATAGAAGCTAGCTTTAATCTGATACCTGGGTTGCAACCCCCAGGTCTTCTGAGTTTGCTCGTGTAAAGCAAGTACCAGCTGTGAGACGCCACTGCTGGATTTAGACCATCTTTATTAACGTTATTACAATAGGAAATGTTCATGTATGTAACCGGCACTGCTAGGCTATGGCAATAATAATGGTATTACCATACCATCCTGACCCTGACTGACCACCGTCTTCGACATATATATACCTATATTAAAATTTCACTTCTCAAATCTTCCCAAAAGAAAGGATTCTCCCCATAGCCTTTAAGCACACCCAAAATTGCAGGGAAATCTTCCGTCTGGCAACATCGCGTTTCTGTCTCTGTCACACCTCCTAACTGGATTTAGTAAAAGCACATCGCTGTATATGTCTTTTTCGAAGGGGTATCATCAATATTATAAAAACAACATGGCAAAGTGTCGTGATTGTCATTCACATGATAATGCTCCAATAAATAGGTAAATACAATATTGATAGCAATTAATATGTGGACGTATCAGGAGCTGTCTTGACACCAGTAATTAGCAGAGATTACTTGTGAAATAAGATTTTTTTTTTATAATAATGAATTACTAGGGTAAAAGTTTAAAAGTGATAAAACGAACATATTACTTACTTACTTACTCGGTGAGATATCACGTTTGTATCCAATGCTATGTGAGTGTTTATGTATCTGTCTATGTAGGTATATTAAATTAAGTTTTAATTAACATACTTAATAGTAAATCAATTATTATATATACTGATTGACATTATGAAGAATTATTAAACAAATTAATAATTTATTTCGTGGAAGACAATTAAAATAGATAGGTAAAGTAGTAGTTTACCTACTGACTATTCGCACACGATCCAATGAAAGTACAGGGACATAAAAAAGTTTTGAAATAACATGAAACGTCAAAAAGGAGTTTCGAAAAACTGGTTTATTCCACATCACTCCAAATTGTTCTAATAATACATGTTATATTAAACAAGCGATCCGCCCTGACTTCGCACGGTTAAATAAATCAAAATTATAATGATCCCTATTTTTATTGAAAATATAATATAGCCTGTCACCCGGGGATAGTGTAGCTTACCAACAGTGAAAGAATTGTTCAAATCGGTTCAGTAGCCGGTTCAGAGCCTATTCAATGCAAACTAACAATCAAATATTTCCTCTTTAAAATATTACTAATAGCGCCCCGCGGTTTCAGCCGCGTGGATGACGGTTTTCTCGTTACCCCAATTAGCTCACGGGAACTATACTTTTTCCGGGATAAAAGTAACCTATGTGTTACTCCAGGATATAAACTATCTCCATGCCAAATTTCATCGAAATCGGTGTAGCCGTTTGAGCGTGAAGAAGTAACAAATACAGACATACAAACATACACACTTAGTAGGATATATTAAGATATATTATAATACATATATCCTACTAATATTATAAATGCGAAAGTTTGTTACTTCTATATATATCTAGTATATATAAATCTAGATATATCTATAGTATAGACTACGAAATGAGCAATTCTTGTGTATTAATCTAGTTTCAAGCGGACTATGGTCGCCAATCGAAAAACTTTCAATTCAGTCCACCATTCGTTCTGCGTTACTTGACATGTGCCCTGCCGATTTCAAGTTGCCAACCCGCTGACCTATATCGGTAACTTACATTCTTTTACGGATTCGATATAGTAGAGAACCCTGAGCATAGCCTTTTACATAGGCTCTTTCTACTTGACTATGAGGTATATAGCTAAATTACAATAAAATATTACATATTAATTACATCAGAAAGAAAGGAACGAATTAATTTCTGACATTCACAACACTAAAAAGGAATTCCACATACAAAAAGCCTCAAAGAATACATAAATAAAACATGCATTTTAAATAAAAAGAAACAGGAAACAATACTTTAATAGTTAATCATATTTCATGTATGACAATATTGTACAGTTGCACGGTGCCACCAATGAGTCCCTACTCAGCCAGCACTATGTCAGGGTTTAACCACCTTGGCGCTGAATTTCATTAGGAACTCATTAACTGGCATTGCAAGCGCACAAGAGATCGAAAGAAACGAAAACAAACAGAAGAAAAAACGATTGACTTGGAGGCTGTCCTGCAATACTAGTGCATCTACCACAATGATATTTGAGCAACCCACCGATACATTGGTGGCAGCATTGCCTTATTGAACTACAATGTTGGTTCGATGAGCCATACATTGTTGTAAAGCGTCGCGTTGACCTGGCGCTCTGATAAGTTATACACAAGTTGAAGCGTCAACAGAATATAAACTTTCATAAATTAAATCATTTTATCGCAGACAGAGGAACAAAAGAAAGACGGATCATTGCGAACAATCTCTGAAGCATGCGCTTACCCACACAAAAATAAATTAAACCGTTCCCATAAGGAAAGTTAATACTCAATACTCAAGTTATAAAGTAAGAGTGCTACCAGAGTTTATTTTACATTGCCTCAAAGGACCCAACGATTAGACGGTCGCCGTGGCGCAGTGGTCAGTGTCAGTGACATGACTTCTGTGTCTCCGGGACCCTGGGTTCGAATCCCGGCAGGGGCAAACATTTGTGCGATGAGTATAGGTGTTTGTCCCGGGTCTTGGTTGTTTGTGTGTTGTGATTGTGTGTGTCCATGCCTCCCGCGATACAGGAAATCCTAGTGCGGGGGTCTGAGTGTGATTACGGACGTATATGAAGACGTCGCGAGCGCCACATAATTATGTAAGATTTGCGTTCTACCTACTAGCTACAAAGTCACATTAAGAAAAGTATATTTTAGGAGGAATTTTCTCGTTAATCAAAGATAAAGTAGAGGACTTACAACGTTTTAGCCGTCCGCGTCGGATATAATACATACATTGCTCAGAAAAACAAGTATAAAGACCCTATTTGTTACGTATAAGTATTATTTAACCCGACGAACACATACAAAAATTAATGGGATTATGTCTTTTAAATGCCACACTATCGTTATAGTGTATATAGGTATACACACCTTTAAAAAGTAGCTTCAGTTTTTAGTTTACAGTGCATTACCTTTTTTTTTACCTTTAGCTAGGTTGCATGCGTAACAGAATTACTAGTGCCTATTGCCAACAGTCGCTTTACGATCATAGCTTCACTATAATTAGACCAATGCGTTTGCGAACAAGAAGGTAAATGAACTATATAATAACAAGGATCCTCAATAGCTCTTGTTGACGATAATGGGTTGAACGATGCATTCTCACGGTGTAATGAATAATTTATCATAACCATTTCCCACGGTATAATACAGACAAACAAGCCGACTTGAATCAGAAAATCACGCAGCATAGTACAAACATCAATTAAATATTCGCTGGTTTAGAAAATTTGTTCAATCTTTCCAATCTCTATCTTAAGTTGAATACAAAAAAATTAAAGAAAAATCTTACTGAAAGTACCTATACGCGACTAAAGTGGACAAATCAGATTAAGGTTCGAGTCGCTATTGCAATAGATCACGTCTTCAAAATCCTCTCCTCTTATCATTTATGTAAGATTTGCAAGAATGAAGAAAGAAGCACTTAATAAAGTGCTTCCAACCTGCAGTCCGCATCTTCTGACTCATCTGCACCGAAAGTTAATTTGAAAAAAGGTGAAAAACACCAAAGAATCTTTTGATATTGAGCCCGTTTTTTTTCTTAATAATTAGTGGAAGTTTTCTTTCATAATAATATGAAATTCTATTATCTGGCATATTACTTTTACACTATAATATTGTTTAATTGATGGGATCTCTCCTCCCTCACTCTTTTCTAACCCGTATCACGCTTATTGAATAAATTCAAATTCAAATCATTTATTTACGAAGTAGTGTAGTTTAATGCAGGTGTTGTTCAATGTACCTACTGGTCACAATTATGTTACAATGTATAATATGGTCTCTATATTTAATCCTTATTAGATCTGGAAATTAATCATCTTCAAATTAATAAATTAGTGAACTTAATTTCATGTCAATCCAATTCTATACATCATACTCGTAATAATATATTACAACATTGAAACTGCTAATAATAAAATGTCATAATAATCCAATATAAATATGTACAGATTGTTTCGTGTTTGGAGTTATTTAGTTTAAGTACATTGATTTATATACTTTTATCGACCGCAGTGATAGACGAAACGTCTGGAACACAAGTTTCATTTAGACCACGGCCAAACAGCCCGGAAGCAATACGTACAACATGCAACGCCGGCCGTGAAAGTCTTAGAGTTCACATTAAATATTATTGGATCGTATAGTAGGCTTTTTCTATCATGATTTGTGTTAATGTCCTTTTGAAGATACACAAAGAACTAGTTTCTTTTACCGTTAGAGGTACCTTATTATAAATATGAATCCCCATTAAAAAAATGCTTTTGCTTTGTAGTTCTGATCTAGATTGTTGCACATAATTTAGAGTTATTTAGCACTTCGAAGCGTCTTATACTTACTGACATCAATCCTTACTCCTAAGAGAGACGCCTCGTAGGTATACAGTAAAGGTAAGGTTAATATCTTAAGCGTTTTAAAATAGGGCTTACATGAATCTCTCTGATGTAGTCCGCATATTGACCTACATAGTAGTCTAAGGATCCGGCTGCAGAACTAGAACGTTCATCAAGTATATGCTAAAAACTTATTTTTTACATACATTTATCAATAGGAGAATATATATCTACCAGGGTGCCTAAGAAAATGTGGCAGCGAGTATTTTTAATAAAAAAAATCTTAATTGATTTTTCGAAGTAAATTCCTTCATTTGTTTTTTAAATAAAGTATCATCCACTTCACAGCAATATAATGTGAAGACTACAAAATCACGATTGCCATGGGGCACTTGGCTGCATCTTTTCGCAGCCAGGTGTAAACAGGTATGATTTTGTTTTATTTTTACGTTCATAATACTTATACCTTCATTATTTATTAATCAAATGAAAGCTATCTTTTTCTGTGAACGATGATATACAGCTGCTTAAGTAAATCTAGCTAAAAATAAGGGTTCTAGCTGTTAAAGATGCTAAATATCTCGCATTTATAATCTCTTAATACGGCCTATTTTAAAGTATGTTAACGACGTAAACTAAGGTCTTCCTTAAATAGCATAAGGAAGACTTTACGACCCTTACAAATACCTAATAAAAATAAAGGGTAGTTTTCTAATACTCATAAAATATTCAAATATAGAATACTGTCGCAGCTTACGGTTGGTTAGCTTGGGTGTGCGATTGAAACACTGTCTTTAAATAATGAGGAAAAGTTATTTATTATCGATAAGCTGTAATCTAACGTTAGTGTAACGCTCGTGGGTAAAAAGAGTAAGGTTATCGGTCCGGGCGCGGTCGGCCGTTTCCATTCCATCCTCCGATCACTGCTTTGCCAAATGCAGGCCGGAACCTACAGGCTGTTCAACTATATAATTATTCAGTTAATTCTTAGCAGGCTTTTTTAATATTTTATAGTGTAGTGCCGTGGTGGTACCAGCCTAGAATAGTACTCCCCCGTTTCTACCCGTGGGTGTGCAACAAGAGTCGGCTAAGGGATCACGTACCAGAAGGTGAGCAGCAGCGCCTTCTGAGGATAGGAAATCATACTGAGCTCGGCAATCCGCCTGCCAAGCGTAGCGAGTATTGGCAAATCGCCCCTATATAGGAGAGGCATACTATTCTAGGCTGGTACCACCACGGCACTACACTATAAAGTATTAAAAAAGCCTGCTAAGAATTAACTGAATAATTTATATAGTTGAACAGCCTGTAGGTTCCGGCCTGCATTTGGCAAAGCAGTAAATGAATAGATCTAGTTTGACTACTATCTCACTTGACGATCAGTGACGATGTCGTCGAAGTAATCACGCTAACGCTAGAATGTTTACTGGCTCTCAGGGACTGCTGCCTAAACACACTATATAATTAGTGACAGTTTTTCAAACTTGAAGGTACCTAGTAATTAAATATCTTGCCAGATATTTAACAATTTATTGCGCACGACTGCCGAATAGGTTTGCCAATAATATTACACGCTTTTTTATTCATCATCACCACTATCTATCCATAGGACGTCCACTGCTGACCACCTCATCGGTGGACGCTCTGTGCCGCGCTTGCCAGTTAGTGAAGTCTCCATTCGAGATCCTTTTGTCCCCAACGGCCATCAGCTCTCCGATATTTTAATGCCTTGGCCTCTGCCACTTCAACTTGTTATTCCTTGTGGAAATGAATAGGGAAGCAATGAACGTTCTATGGCTGAGATGATGATTACTCACGATCTTGAGGCTACCATGGCTTCATAAGACTGGCATAGCCATAACTTCTATAACTACTACCATACTACCCAGATCTTAAACCTGAAACGTTTGTGATATCCGCGACATTGATTACGTCAACTAATTTCAGTGATTATTTGAAAATCATGCGAAAAGTTCGAAGTGCATGTATTTATTTTTGAATAATTTGAACTTGTTCAAGATTATAAACATCTGGTAATAATTTCACAAAAGGACAATATATTTGCTCAGTTTTGGTATTTCATAAAATTTTATAAGTATCTTTTCGTCCTTATCCCGTATAAGGACGAGAAGAAGAGAGAGGAAAACATAACTTGTAATGTATAGAATTTTCTTCGACGATGAAACGTTTTGAAAGATTTATTTATGTAGCGGTTTTGTTCAAAATTTTGAAGGAAATATACGAACGTAACTTAGTATTTGTAATTTTTATTGCTGTGAAAATAGAAATAATAATATGCACACTGAGCGCAGACGTGGCAAAAAAATACAGATGATTGTATGGAAATAAATTATCAAAATACACCCTGTGCGAGTTGCCCCCATTGAATTTAGAAGCAATGCAGTGTGAATTAATGTAATCTATGTCACCCTATATAACATATGTATGTCTACAGAGATAATATATACATACTTCGTTTATATAATTAGATTACGTCATAGAATAATATTTTCCTAAACGATTAAAAAAGCGGCCTTGATTTGATTACGGATCCTACAAATTACGTGAATAGTTTCTTGGGTATGCTCATTTTATGGGGGGGGAACTACAAATTACGTGAATTTTGGCGACTTTTCGACCCGCCTTCGCTCCTAGGTGAGATGTTGTGAGATTTATCGAGACGCCCTCACCCCACCCCTAATCTCACGTCAATATAATAAAACTTTTTTTTTTTTTTAAATGCTAGACTATTTTAGACGCTATGATAGTGTGATGTCGAACAAGAAGGGTATGATCAATTTACTTGATGAGTTAGACATCTGTCATGATATTTTGAAACTATGTTAGTCAGTATAACGTATAGCGATCTTCGTAGATTGTCAAAGTTTAAAAATTTCAATTAATGTATATATATAAAAATTTATATAAAAATAGAAATAAGAAATTATTGTATAGGTAATTATATTTTTCTATCGTTGTTACTTTGAGGCGCTAAATATGAATCACTAGCTGCGCCCCTCGGTTGTACCCGCGTGGTGATGATTGACGATGATGATGAAGAAAAGTAGCCTATGTCATATTCCGAGACCTGACATATCTACATACCAAATTTCATCCAAATCCAAGTCCAGCCGTTCGAGCGTGATTGAGTAACAAAAATCCAAACAAACTTTCGCTTTTATAGGTACTTGTAATATTAGTAGGATGTAGGATTCGATATTATTAAATTGCCGCACTAAAGTTAACATAACATATTTTGTTTGCCTAAAATTATTGTAAGTTAAGTTTTTTTTTCTTTAAATTAATTGTCTCGATAAGTTGCATAATATTATGAAGTTATAAAACACAGGAATTACTCACGTAGTAAGTCAGAAAGTTCCGGCTATAGTTTTGACCACATTCGGTGGTCTTAGTACCATGTGAACCGCGACCGCGTCCGCGAGCGCTCCGTATTCTCCTTGAAAAAGACCACCGAATGTGGTCGAAACTATAGTCGGATCGGAACCTTATGACTTACTACGTGAGTAATTCCCGTGTTTTATACATTCTTAATGTATCAAAACCACGTCAGTTTAATCAAGAAAGTTGCATAATAATATAACAATATTTCACAGAATTGAAATTTATTAAATTAATGTTGGTAACATCATTTTACTCCTCACCATATCTAACCTAATTGGTGTACAAAATCTTCCTAAGTCCGTTCGCAAATGATTAGATTTTCAGAAGATCATTAACTAAATGGACTCATCGGCACACGTGCGACTTATCGAATCAATCAGACTAATATTATAAAGGCGAAAGTTTGTCGTTTATGTACGCTTGTTACTCCTTCACGCTAAAACCTCGAAATAGATTTGCATGAAATTAGGAATGAAGATGGCTTATACTCCAAAAAAACCTATGACCGGATATGCATGAAATTAGGAATGAAGATAGCTTATACTCAAATAAAACTAAGACCAGATATGCATGAAATTAGGAATGAAGATAATACTCCAAAAAAACCTATGACCGGATATGCATGAAATTAGGAATGAAGATAGCTTATACTCCAAAAAAACCTAAGACCGGATATGCATGAAATTAGGAATTAAGATAGCTTACTCCGAAATATCACATAAGCTATTTTTTATTTAGAAAATATAGACTTTTCCCGTGGGATGACGGGAAGACACGAAAACCGTAAGTACCGAGCGTACCATTACACGGCGGGAACACTGCGGGGCGCATCTAATCCTATCCTATCCTACTGTACTATCCTATGCTATCCTACTAATATTATAAATGCGAAAGTTTGTGTGGATGTGTGTATGTTTGTTACTTCTTCACGCTCAAACGGCTTTACCGATTTCGATGAAATTTGGTATGGAAATAGCTTATATCCTGGATTAACACATAGTTTTATCATCATCACCGTTTTTCATCACCACGCGGGTACAACCGCGGGGCGCAGCTAGTAACTACATAAAGCGTTAAGTACTCTGGGTCATGCGCTAACTGCAAAATGACAGTTTGAGACATAATATTATTCGAATTTCAGTCACGTAGAAGTTGGCGAGACATGTGCGCCGTAATGCAGAATTATCTGCATCTATCCTGGATTAACACATGGTTTTATTTTCATCATCACCGTTTTTCATCACCACGCGGGTACAACCGCGGGGCGCAGCTAGTAACTACATAAAGCGTTAAGTACTCTGGGTCATGCGCTAACTGCAAAATGACAGTTTGAGACATAATATTATTCGAATTTCAGTCACGTAGGAGTTGGCGAGACATGTGCGCCGTAATGCAGAATTATCTGCATCTATCCTGGATTAACACAAGGTTTTATTTTCATCATCACTGTTTTTCATCACCACGCGGGTACAACCGCGGGGCGCAGCTAGTAACTACATAAAGCGTTAAGTACTCTGGGTCATGCGCTAACTGCAAAATGACAGTTTGAGACATAATATTATTCGAATTTCAGTCACGTAGGAGTTGGCGAGACATGTGCGCCGTAATGCAGAATTATCTGCATCTATCCTGGATTAACACAAGGTTTTATTTTCATCATCACTGTTTTTCATCACCACGCGGGTACAACCGCGGGGCGCAGCTAGTAACTACATAAAGCGTTAAGTACTCTGGGTTATGCGCTAACTGCAAAATGACAGTTTGAGACATAATATTATTCGAATTTCAGTCACGTAGGAATTGGCGAGACATGTGCGCCGTAATGCAGAATTATCTGCATCTATCCTGGATTAACACATGGTTTTATTTTCATCATCACCGTTTTTCATCACCACGCGGGTACAACCGCGGGGCGCAGCTAGTAACTACATAAAGCGTTAAGTACTCTGGGTTATGCGCTAACTGCAAAATGACAGTTTGAGACATAATATTATTCGAATTTCAGTCACGTAGGAATTGGCGAGACATGTGCGCCGTAATGCAGAATTATCTGCATCTATCCTTTTTTTTTTTTTTTTTTTACGTGGGGAAAATGCATTTACGCTCTTCCGCCTACCGGGAAAGTAGGCGGGGTCTGTCGGGCTCGCTCGAGCATCACCGCTCCCTGGGGGGCCTCATGGCCCCCAACCCTAACTGCACCCACAGCAGCCAGGGTCCACTACCGACTAAAACCCACGGTGTCCATCCTGCCGCTAGAACGGAGGGAGCGCGGGGTACGTTTGCATACCGCGCCCCCACCACGGCCGTCCGTTTCCGGACCCCTCCAGGGGGGGAGGATGACCCTCCCCCTCGCGACCGTGCCGGGACCAAGAGCACGGCCGCACCACCCCGGGGACCACACAGTGCAAGGAACGCCAGACTTCCCACATCCGACGCTCGTGGTCCCCTGCGATGGGCCAGATGGAGCAGCCCCATCGCCAGCCGCTTCGGCCGCCACCCTCCGACGGCGGCCATATCGGCGCCACAGCAGGAGACGAACTGAATCACTCCCGCCGCAGCGCCTCCTCAGCTGCAGCACCGTCCAACACGGCGCCGCTGCCCCCCTCAGTTGCAGTGCCTTGCAGCAGCACCGCAACCTACCGTCAAGTGGACCGCTCCTCGTCGGCTTGGCGAGCAAAGCCTATCGGGAGCAGTCCCGGCCAAAATACTATAAACATACATAAATACATGGATATAAATAAACTTACATAGATATGAGACACGCGAGGCGCCGGACGATGTCTAGTTACGTCTAATTCAGAGGAATTAGACCAAGAACAGGCAGCACCGCGAGAAGGTAATCGCCAGACTTGCCTTGAGGATCATCACGACCTGCGCTTCCCCCAAGACCGTAACCTCCCTACCCATCACGGGATGAGTAAAGAAGGCCTGGACTTATCCAAAACAAGCAACGTAAACGCTGCAAGCATAGGCATAGCAACTATTTAATGGATAAACCCAGACCCGCCCATCTGCATCTATCCTGGATTAACACATGGTTTTATTTTCATCATCACCGTTTTTCATCACCACGCGGGTACAACCGCGGGGCGCATCTAGTAACTACATAAAGCGTTAAGTACTCTGGGTCATGCGCTAACTGCAAAATGACAGTTTGAGACATAATATTATTCGAATTTCAGTCACGTAGGAGTTGGCGAGACATGTGCGCCGTAATGCAGAATTATCTGCATCTATCCTGGATTAACACATGGTTTTATTTTCATCATCACCGTTTTTCATCACCACGCGGGTACAACCGCGGGGCGCAGCTAGTAACTACATAAAGCGTTAAGTACTCTGGGTCATGCGCTAACTGCAAAATGACAGTTTGAGACATAATATTATTCGAATTTCAGTCACGTAGGAGTTGGCGAGACATGTGCGCCGTAATGCAGAATTATCTGCATCTATCCTGGATTAACACATGGTTTTATTTTCATCATCACCGTTTTTCATCACCACGCGGGTACAACCGCGGGGCGCAGCTAGTAACTACATAAAGCGTTAAGTACTCTGGGTCATGCGCTAACTGCGAAATGACAGTTTCAGACATAATATTATTCGAATTTCAGTCACGTAGGAATTGGCGAGACATGTGCGCCGTAATGCAGAATTATCTGCATCTATACGGACCTTGATTTCATAAATACAAAACATTCCTTAAGAAAACAATTGCAAGATTTAGAATTTCATTTTCTGCACGTCTAACAAGTTGTTAATTCTTGCCTAATATACGATTAAGTCTTAAATTGTCCTACTAATATTATAAGCGTGAAAGTTTGTAAGGATATATGGATATTTGTTACTATTTTACGGTCAAACGACTGGTATGTAGGTAGATACTTCAGGTCCCGGCTACTTTTCATCATCATCATCATCGTCAATCATCACCACGCGATTTTACCGTGGGGCGCAGCTATTATAGTATATGTAGTTCTGTGGTTTAGACTATTAACGCGACATGTCATGTTCTTAAACGCGACATTTAGAATATTAACTATTTCAAATATTTCGATAAGACTTACCGCTTGCAGCTTGGTCCTTTGGCCTGCTTGCAGCGGCTTCTATGGCTTTAGGTTGTTGGCACAGATGCTCCAGCTTTAGGCGAGTAGGCGATTTAGCCTCCCAGGAGTAGTTACTCCTGGGAGGCTAAATCGCCTACTCGCCTGTGTAAAATATAAATCACTTTCGAAAGAAGTGTCTTTCCAAAGTGATTTATAATTTACATCTTTATGTGCTATGCACAGTTTTATTTTCCTGCATACAGGCCAACAAAGAGAGCTATTAGAGTCCCCGTCTTCTGCAGATGGTAGTTTAGGTTGCAGTGACCAGTGATAATGCCCACCATTTTTATACTGTATAGATCTGGCATTTAACCACTATCTCACTTGATGGTCAGTGACGATGTGGTCGAAGATGTCATCACACTAGACCTAGAATTCAAAGACTGCTGGCTGAACACACTATTTGTATTTGGTGACAGCTTTTCAAACTTAACGGTGGGAGCTTGCCAGGCGGGTATTTGAAAGTACCCTACCAACATACTGGGTGTTTGATAACGGTAACACCATTCTTCCTTTCAGTCCTTCACCAAAAGCTCAAGCCGGGGTGGGGATCGAACCAGGTTCCGCCGTTCTGACAGCTGACCCACCGCTGAACTAACTCTCTTAAGCCTGTCTCGAAAGCTTTATTCAATTATTTGTTACGCATGTATATATCGTTAAAGAAAACCAGCTACACACACGTTTATATCTTATCAGTTTAGGCTGACGTCGTTTCGGACGTGTAAGACGTCCTTTTTCTCAGTCGTGATTTTGAAAAAAATACCGGACAAGTGCGAGTCGGATATCCTACTAATATTATAAATGCTACGGAAAACTGAAAATCCCTATATATTTTAATTCCCTTGAAAGTGTCGAAATATACATTTTTGCGGCATAAACGGCCGTATCATTTTTACGTTAACTTAGAAGTTTGATTTTATCACAGCTTCAAGAGACTGTAGGCCTGAATATGGAGTTGACACGATATCTCCACGCGTTCCCGAGATAAAGAGCCTTGAGTGACAGACGGACGGACAGACGGACAACAAAGTGATCCTATAAGAGTTCCTTTCGAGGTACGGAACCCTAAAATCCAGCAAAAATTGTGTCTCGTTAGTGACGTCAATGTAACACATCATAGGTCAGCAACAACGTTGTGTTGGTATCATCAACATGATGAAGCGCTCAATCCACGCACGTGCGCAACACATGATCTACACCACTTATGCGGTTTAATGACAGACTCCAGTAGTAAATAGATGTGTAATTAATGTTAATGATAAGTAAGTAGGTAGTACGTGAAATGAGTACATATCTTTATTAGTTATCAATAAAACAGATTAATCCAGGCGTAAAGAATTTTCAAAGGGTTCTTGCCATTTCCATTTTACCTTTACTATGCAGCTGAATTTGTTATGCATAAAAAACCTATGGTACATGGTTTTCCGATGTCACTATTATTCCTGGCAGTGATATGGTCAGATAACGATATATCTATTTACTAACACCGTCCTTGTAAAAGATTATTAGTAATATTATTAATATTCAAATACGAGTGTGCACATCAAAAAAATATTACAGTACCTACCCGCTTGATCGAGGTTTACCCGATGTTTTGTAATATAAAAATAGGATAAGGGATAACGTCATCCATGCACGGCCTCTCATCCAAATCGTTAAAGCCGTTTTCGGGATAGCTTGAAGATGTGTATGTAATAACTGCTAGTATAATAATAGTGAAGATTATGATTTTCATCATTGGTACAATTTGAACATTGATTGCAGATTCTTCTTCTGTTTCTCCTTCTTCTTATCCCACTAGATGGGGTCGGCATTACATGTTTTCTCTTCCTATTCTATCATTAGTTATCTTAGTGCTCACACCTACGAATATCGCATAACTTACGACTGGGTGAACCGATTTTGATCGTTCTGTTTTTATTTAAAAGCTGGTGCTTTCCGTGGTCCCATTTAAATTTCATCAAAATTGGACGAGCTTTTTTTGAGTTACAAGTCAAAAACTGAAAAATGCGTGCTTATAATACACGATATTATAGTATAGCGGGTGAAGACATCGGTGAACATACCTACACCACAATAACAATTGATCCCATGAGTAACAAAGGTCACTAAAAAGCGTGAAAAAAAAAATGTTTACCAAAAAATGGAACCGACTTCAACACTCAAAAGTATGAAATAACTTGTCGAAGTCGGTACCATGAGCACAATATTTTGATATCAGTTACTTTGAACTATCATGGTACCGACTTCAACAAGTTATTTCATACTTTTGAGTGTTGAAGCCGGTTCCATTTTTTGGTATTTTTTTTTTGTTTTATACAGATAAAGAGTACAAAAACATTAAAGAAAAAAGCGGATACACTCACGTATCGTATACAGTGTAATTCTGGAGTCCACTACTCACTAGTGACCTAGACTAGTGACTAGTACCTTCTAAGCTTGCGTACTTGTTACATCTTACACCGCGTCATCACTTAACATCAGCTGGAAAAAAAAACCGTTGTGTATCTGCTTTTTTTAAACAAATCCATGTTATAATCTGTGCTTATCGAATTCGTTATTCCAATTGTTTAACCCAATGCCTGTGGCTTTAAGACCATTGTGTACGCAGTAATAGTGGCTTTGTGTTGTGGATAAGTATTGTATAATGACATTAATGACATGCATTATCGGCGCGATAGCAGCGAGACAGGGCGGCAGACAGGCCGCGACCCTTCAATCTGCGCTTGTACACTGGTGACCCTGACACGTTTCATTCAATGTTCCTCTAATAATTTGATTGAATTTTTAATTTTAGAAACGAGACCGAGCAACAGGCAAAACTTATTCGTTTCGTAACGTAACCTCTGCTCATGTTACACTGTATAGATCTAGCGTTTGACTACTATCTCACTTGATGGTCAGTGACAATGTGGTCGAAAATTTATTTTATTTCTTTTTTATTAACATTCACACAAGGTCTTCAGGTACCATTCTAGGCAGAGCCTGTGCTATGGTAACCTGATGACTGATATATATACTTATATACATATACACACCCAGACACAGGTCAAACAAACATGTTCATGCACACAAATGTTTGACCTGTCCGGGAATCGAACCCGGGATCAGCGGCTCAGAAGGCAGAGTGCTACCAACTGCACCAACCGGCCAGTCAAAGAATCACACTAGACATGTAGATCTTCACATGAAAATAGAATCACACTAGACCCAGAATGCCTACTGGCTCTCAAGAACTGCTGCCTGAACACAATGTGTGTTTGATGACAGTTATTCAAGCTTGAGAGTGCTAGCTAGCCAAGCGGGTAATCGAAAATACCCTACCAGTTGATAATAATGGAGCCCCTTTCTAAATTAGTCGTATTCTTTCGCTTTCGAAATTCATGTCACTTTCAAATGAAACTTTTTCCATATCCAGTGATCACATTAGAAAGAGAAGTCACTTGCGAATGATAAAAAATATTTCAAAAATAGAAGCTCGGATAGTTTCAGTTCCACACAGGACAACAAAGTTATGAAAGAAAAGTTTATGGCGGGAAATTAAAATTTAAAAAAGGAAAATCAGTGTTTATCGTGTGAGTTAATTATTATCGTTCCTAAACGCTACACGTAAGCTTATCACAAAGATTAGATAACAATTTCTATGACAACCTCGAATCAAGTTTTGAAATGCTTACAAACTATTACTGTGGCATTGTAACTACTTTGTGTGGCATTACGCATACGCATTTGTAGCGTTTATAGACGTGAAAAACTTACCTAGGCCTATTCTCTTTATTTAAGACTGACTTCGAAAAAAGGAAGAGATTCACAACTCGACTTTACTTTTCTCATGTTTCAAGCGGTCCCATTTAAATTTGATCAAGATAAGACTAGTAATTTTTGAGTTATCTTTAATATTGCTTATTTGACTTCCCCTACATTGAGGAAGTTCTAAAACACGTTGATAATGTCCCACGGATGCGGTGTGAAAGTCGGTGTGTATAGTTTATGAACTACGTAGTTATTATTCAGTCATTAAATTCTCTCGGCTTCCGTAATTTTAAGTTGTAACCAGTTTAGTTTGCGTATCCCCTTTCGTGAGTACTTATTATTTGTCTATATAGTAAGTTTTTATTAAATATTCAAGTATTTCTATAGAACACAATAGAACGTGCGTTAGTTGTGTCCTTGACTGTAGTGTTGGCCAAGTATCGTGACTACCGTAACATTGATAAATACGTTTTTTATAACATTTTTAATCTAATTTGATCATTATAGTTGCAATTGCTGCTTTTTCGTAAGTTTTATAAAGTGTATAAGTGCTAGTCTCCGAAAATGCTTTGCTTTGTACAAATTTCTTTGTACAATTTGTCTGGCCGGTTGGCTCAGTTGGTAGCACTCTGCCTTCTGAGCCGCTGGTCCCGGGTTCAATTCCCGGACAGGTCAAACATTTGTGTGTATGAACATGTCTGTTTGACCTGTGTCTGGATGTGTATAGTATATAAGTAAATATATAAGTATGTATATAAGTATATATCAGTCATCAGGTTACCATAGTACAGGCTGTGCCTAGTTTGGGACCTGAAGACCTTGTGTGAACGTTGTAAATAAAAAATAAATCCATAGTCTTGACACCAAAATGTATAGGGACGGAGGTCTTAAAACTCGCTCTTTTGTGGAACGGCTATAATAATTAGCAGTTTCGTGAAATGCTGGACTAATAAAGATTGATTAATTTTTTCTCATACTTTCCAAGTTACTTTTTCTCGTTTAAATAATTGTTTTACTCGAAAAATATACGACTTCCATTTGCTTTGTACATCTGAATAATTCGTTTCAGTACTGTGATGAATCGGCTCTTCAAAGCTTCGCATATGTCGCTGGTGGTCTGATGTGTAATTGAATCTAGGATTGAATCTCGATTGATTAAATTGACTACCGAAGCTCTAAAAATCTGCGTTTGTGTGCCGAGCGTATTGCAATATTGAATAATAGACTTAGGCCCCTGCTGATGTCTGATAGGTGAAATACGGCTACACGTGAATACTCTTTGCAGGTCTTGTGTGATGAATTGATGATATAAATGCTTTGAATTCCGCGAAACAAAATTAGTTAGTAGTATTAGTTTAGTTCTTAAAAGGAGGGCGTTAGTGTTCGCTACACAGTTTACAAAAAAACTTTCGTAGACGCCTTCGTGCTTTTTTATTATTTGGCCTTTTGTTCAAGTTCCAATAAATAATGTATTTATTTAGTAGAAATAGCAACTTCACTCTTCGCTTCTTATACAGACAAATCTTCCTGCGGATTCAAATGCAGGCGTAGCTAGTATAATTAATCTTCACTGACCATCAAGTGTAATAATGTTCAAACGCTAGATTTTCGAAAGGCACTTTAAATTTTATTATTCCTTAAGCACATCCGCTGACGCAAATGTATGCCTTTAGCTTTAATTAGCAGCCTGCTTAATATATATAATCTTACTTCCTCTTTCATTAGTATAGGTAGGTTTTTCGCTTAAGTATCAATTTATACATATTCGTTGATAATATGTACATTAGTGTTGGAGTTTTATTATATAATACCTATTTATATAGAGTTGTATGGTTCATTGGATTAACGTCATGCTAGGCGGAACATACGTTCACATTTGTGAAAAAAAAATCGGTTGATTGTGGGTTTTGAACCCGACATTTGACACCTTATCATCCATCCATCACAGCCTTACCACAACCATCTCTTAAACTCGGTAACCTTCATAACTCGGTTAATTTTGACCGAAGGAAAAAAAGTCATAAAACTGTTTTAATGTAAAATTTTACGCTTTATAAATCTTCTTTTGAACTTTTTTCTCTAACTCTTACCATTTTCCAGTAATTGCGAAGAAAAATAGTCAAAAATTTTTTTCGAACCCTTGCCGGTAGTTACGCACCCAATAATGTTTTACACATTTTTTTTTGTACGATTAAAACTAAAATGCAGCCTTTAAACTGAAATTTTGATTTAAAAGTTTATTTGACTGGACTATACAGAATACCCTCCAACCGCTTTGCCATCTAAGCTATAATAGCACTCTACTATGATAGCCACGTCCACGTGTTTCTAATTATTCAATAATATTAATAGTTTAAGTATACTAGACGGCTTGCGCTACTTTTCTGTAGAACATTTTAAACATTTTCTTGAAATTAAATTGATAAATTAATACTAAATCTACTTTGATACTATTTATATGGAAAAATCCGAAAATTCACCCTATCAAAGGAAAAAAGAATTATTCAAATCGTTTTATAAATGACGGAGTTATTCCCGAACATAAGTTAATATATATATATACATCGGAATTGGTAAGACCTTCTCATTTTTGGAAGTCAGTAAAAAGATACTACAGATTCTGAAAATTTCTGAAAATGGGTCTTGTTGTGACGTGTTTGCATTAATATATATATATTCTTTGTATAATTCGTTCGTGACTTGTGCTCGCGACATTTGAAAGTCTGTGTGCAGTGCACTTATTACAATTTCAAGACAACAACAAGGAAGCCTCAACGTAAGTTGTTCAATTATTAAAAATAGTCACACATGGATTTGCGTCCCACAGAGTGCGATGTCACAATAAGTGTCATGACCATGAGTCCTATTTATAAGACCTCTCTACACTACAAATTTATACATATTTCAAGTATATAGATAGATAGAAAACTCTTTAATTTCACACCATTTCCAAAAAACACACATAAGGAAATCAAACATATGTAAATGTAGAAAAAAGCGACCTTACTGCTTAAAGCGATTCCTTCTAGACAACCAGATAGGCAGAAATGTTCATTAATTTTAAGGGGTGGCAATTCGCCGCAATTCCTACACGACTTCTAAACTTACAAAGACCTACATAATTATACATAAACTATAAATATTATTATAATATATTATCTTACCTAATTACATATAATGGATGATGAATACAAATAATAGAAACTACTAACTAGTGATACTTATTTAGCAAACTTGGCTTAGATTAATTTGCGACAATGACGAGTAATGTGCTTTGACTGTGTTAAAGATATATATGGACTCTGATGTGATATAAATGTATAAATATACATATTTATAGTGTAGATATCGACAATGACTTAATTCGGTGTAAGTGGACAAATCACTTATTATAAAAAATATATTAAAAATCTTGTCTAAGAGACAGAGCTTTGATTTATTCGGTTCTAGGATCTTTGGTTCACTATAAAGGAAAAGATGCGAGCCAAAACACGTTAGAGTATCATTCTCTCGATAGTATTATTGTTAGAAAAATATGCTATTAAACATTTTAAGCACGTATCTTAATAATTATTAACCATAATCTTTATAATTAATCTTAAGAAATAATAAAAATACTCATTCGAAACTTAGTTTGTTCGGCAGGTAATCTACTTAGGCCTAGCATGATAACATCTTCGACCACGTCATAACTGAATATCAAGCGACATAGTGGTCAAATGGTAAATCTATAAAGGTAAAAAATGTATGGCTATTCACTTTTGCTATTGCAGTTACTTTGTTTTAAACTTCGTGAATTTACCAGAAGAGAATTTCACTGTTAGTCAAATGTACAGAGATCTCTTTCGCATTCCGTAGCTACAAATGGTGTATTTGGGCGTTGCGTTTAAACGAATACGTGCCTAGTCTATATGTATATATGAATAGATATTTCGGTCAATGTTTAGTGACGTACGCTTTGCCCATTGTATCCCACGCCGCAAACGGCATGAGACAAATAATCTACGTATGGTTGTACCATTTATGGCCTGCCCACACATCTGCTTCAACTGCCACCATTGCTGAGACATTTGATACAATAGTTATTAGCTCCTATTGTTCCACTTGATAAAAATAGAACGTGATTCAAATAGCCCAACACCATTTATATTTTAAGATAAAGTAAAATCACTTTTTTGCTATAGAATATAATTATATCAAATTTTAGAACTACCAAACCAATTTAGATTATGCTTTAATGACTGAAGCTACAATATTCTTGGTAAATCCGTTTAATAAAATAGTTATAAAAAATATTTTTATGACACTAACTTTTAGGTATAATTATTTAGCACTTTTAAAATATGAGAAATTATTTTTTTTATGAAATAAACTAAATAAGCTCTGATATACCAGATGCAGCTGGCTTACATTTATTCAAAAATAAATTATTTATTTCAAAATTATTTTATAAAGGCTAAATTAATTGACCTTTTTAATTATACAGATGATATGTATTACGTATGTACTTAACGGCATGCGTATTCTTTTATTGACGTTCACATTTAATTCTGCCCTTATTTGGTAAAATAGCGTGCCCTTTCTTTATGCAAAGAAACAAGTTGCGTAGTACATACAAACGCAATACGATGCAGTTGTAAAAAAAGTTGTAAGGAATGGTATTTTAAAATGTTATCAGGTAATACAGCACGATTATATCGAACAAAAGCGCTCTCAGTGGAAGTTCACCCATTCGATTAACTGCGCTAAGCAACCTACTCCGCGGTCACTCGTTGTATGAGTGACAGACAGCGTTGCCAGAATGTTACTTCTCATTCATCGTGTTGTCGACATGATTGGAAAGATTGGAAACAAATTGGAGTGAATATATGTCACTTTGATTTTTATTTGAATTTCTCACAGATGCTCTCTTTCTCGCAGATGCCTATAACACAGGCTAGCGCCTAGCGTAGGTATCTGATGTTCTTATTTATTGTGGAAACTATAATTGTAATATATTTGTAAACAAAACATGTGCAGTAATTGAAAATTTTGTGCTAACAAAGATTATTATTATTATAGTATCATTGGACAACAATATTTAATTATGTTTGTCTTGCAACACACTCGTGTAGGACATCATTATTTTTAACCAAAAAAATAAAAATTAAAGGCTGGAGTTTTATCTTACAATACAGGGATAAGACAAAACTCGTCCCTCGCAAATTGAAGACACATATCAAATTGTTTGATAGTAATCTCAAAGGAAGCTCAGTTATGTGGCCTTCAAGCAAACGTTTATGAATTGTATTAGTGCCCTTTTTTTCTGGATAAAATAAGGTGATGTTACTTTTCACGTGAAAATGTTACTTTTTGAGCGGTCTCATGTTACTTTTCACTATCTGCCACTGGCAACCCTGATGAGTGAACACTAGTGCCATTTCAACAGCGCGCTTCATACTTCTACATTAAGCTGTCGGTGCGGGTTGTTGTTTTAGTTTAGAGGAAAATTCCGATATTGGGCTGGCCGTCTGGCCTATCCTCCAACTTGCATTGGCCAGCGTGGCTAGTTATGGCTACCACTCCTCATTGAAAGGAAACCCCTAGAAGCTGGAACATATCGGACTGATGATGCTATGCTTATGCTATACAAGTAGAAGGATTGTGTATTGCTCGTCTAAGAAGATTCGATCCCCAGGTAGAAAGGTCGACGAGATAAGCTAATAAATAGTGCAAATCCTCAGATCTTTTTTTCTTCAGCACTCACGTTTTTTATCGTATCGAATTGATGCCGACCACGTTTCGGACGTGACCGACGTGTTTATTCCTGAGCGTGCACCCACTCTTAAAAAATGTTTTCGATCGACCATATTATCGCGATAACGAAAAATGCGCTTAAACTCTGTCTTAAACCAGAAGAAAGAAAATGAAAACGTCTAAAAAAATGTGATTTTTTTAACCCGTTTTAGGTCCGTCTCTAAGTAGGTACATATTGTAACATTTTGAATCAACACGCATTTGGATTTTTCCCGCCCTCACTGCATGTACAGAGGCTCCTGTAAAGGTGTTGAAATCTCTATATTTAAATGTCAAATCAAAGATTTAGAATGAAATATCGTACTTTGAACATAGAACAACATAGTTAAGCCATACGTAGTTAGTACTTTACGGGTCAAATGCCATGGAATAACCAGATAATTAAATACAATATTATCCATATTGCGTAGTGTTTTTTTAAGTTTTGTGGCGTCAAAGTTTTATCTTACGAGAGAATAAATATATTGGGCTGAGTAACAGTGTAAGTTTTCAAGTTTGAAGTTTTCAGGGTCAACTATAGTAACAGTCGCAAAAAGGTATCAAGTCACCGGTTTTGTAGGTTCAAATAAGAGAAGTCCTAACCATCATAGATACATAGACAGCGCTACAATTTATTGCAAAAAAATTAATAAAAACTTTCGTTGTGTAACAATAGGTAGTCTTATCGCTGTCGGCGATCTCTCAGTACCCTATTCGGATGGAAAGCAAGACTAAGCCGGTGGGTGTGGGTGGTGGGTGTAGTGGATTCGTTCTCCCAAAAACTAGGGTAGGTACTGATCTGTGGGCATACCAAATTGAAAAAAAACAGAACCACTGGTGAGAATTTGCGCAAAGTGAAGGATTCCCCGCACTTCATTTGTTACTTCTTGAACTGACAGCAAGACGGCTTTAAGATTACTTAAAAAGAACATACTGAAGATTGTAATCTAAGGACCGACTAGGACTGGTATATACTGGAAAACTGGAATTACGTGCTGAAGCTCGCGTAATTTTCCAGTATGAACCAAGTAAATTCTAGCCGGTTCGTAGATTACAATTATGGATGAAATACATGTATTATTTAAACTCAAAAATACTGAACATAGAGGTAACCACGACCTCTGGCTGGTCAAACATATACATTTTGTGCAAACTTCCTGTTCAAAATTATTATGACATAGATATAACAACGATAGATATTATACAATAGATATAACAATGTAGAAAGTTTCCGTAATGACAAGTAATCATAAATGCTTATTTGTTATAGCTATTTGTTTTTCGCAGCAGAGGGGTAATTATGTTACATTGTATCGTATTATGTTTATACTACGTTACAGAAAAGAAAAGGTTGCTCGGGTGACAATTATCTAAATTGTACTATTGGCACTATACCAATCGCTGAATTAATTCACATACTATAAATATTGGCCTGGCCTATATAAAATAAACGTTTTAGTATTTAAATGTATAATTTATGTATGCGTATCAAAAAACAATCAATATGTATGAAGATTGTAGAGTGATTTGAAGTCAATGTCCTACAGTGCAGTACTACGAGTGGCGCGTGCGCAGCCTAGCCATGCTGCCGCCATGATTACCTATCAGTTACTATGCCTGTCCCAAAAGGACGTTTACCTTTTCCAGACTATTCTACAGGCTACGCATATATTCATTCAAAGGCACATGTTAATTCAATTATGTTAACACACAGCCTATGTAATAGTGATAAGGGAGCAATTTATGTACACCTCAAGATGGTATAGCTAGCTGTTAATGGATACAGACGGTTTGGTAAGTAAACATCTGGTTAATTATGCAGGGCATCTCACAAACAAGGGGACATCTCAGACAATGTCTAACTAAACGAATGAATGTCTGAACCACAAACTATACATACGATATGCGTTAGCATCAGATAAGAATCTTAGAATGTCCAATAGCAGACCGCTAAGTTTCATTTTGACAGTTACTTTTTTAATTTTCGCGCAACTTTTAAGATGTGATAGGATAAGGATAAGCACGGTAATAACTCCACGTCCGTTAGCTTCACTCGATCAAAACCAAACACAATGTAACAATTGCGGCCGGGACGACAAACGTCAACTTCAAATTTTAATATTGACAGCTGACGTGTACCACGTGATCTGTCCAAATCAGTGGTGAATTTGTCTATTGTCAAAAATAAGGTGATTTCTGCTAGCGTGTGTTCCATCTTATCGCTACCTACCTCTTAAACTTACGATTGACTCCTTCTCCTAAATTAAGTCCAAATGTATGGGTTGTAGGATGCTTTTTTGCCCTGTTTTTTTTTTTATTATCGTGGAGGAAATGCCTTTACGCACTTCCGCCAACCCAGGGGGGAGGGTTGGCGGGGTGTGTCGGACTCTGCTCGAGCATCACGACCATGCTGATGCTCGAGGGGGGCTAGAGAAGGCCCCCAACCCTGACTCACAGCAGCCAGGGTCCCCTACCGACTAAAACCTGCCACGGTGTTCTTCCAGACGCTGTTGTACCAGAACGGGCGCACTTTCGTATTCTGCCGCGGCCCTGGCAGCGAGATCATTTTGATTCCTTCCTGGTGGGCTCTTCCTAGCCCTTTCACCTTTTAGGAGGCACGTGGAACACACGCGCGTCACCTCTGGGTCTAATCTGTACAGGTGGAGACACCCCCACGTCTCCACCACAGACCCAGTTCACGGCGGACGGAGGAGGGCATGAAAGATTAACCTCCGTCGCCCCGTTCTTTTCTTGCGGATTAGAAAGTCTGAAGATAGTTCACGCTCCCTCTCCGCCGCTTCCTTCTGACTCATTATTTCTTCGCAGAAGGTAAGCATTGCCTTCCATTTCCGGTTATCTCCCAGCATTGCTGTTACAATTGCTGGGAGTGTCAACTCATTTCCCACTGACGTTCGTTCACCCACGCCTGGCACTCTTCTAGAGTGTGTTACGCCGTGTCCTCGCCGCAGTCGCAGTGATGACACGCTGTCGATGGCTCCCTCCCAGCTATACGGCACAGGTACTTTCCGAAGCACCCGTGCCCGGAGAGCACCTGCACCAGCCGGAAGGTAAGCGGTCCACGCTCCCTGTCTAGCCATTCATTGAGAGCAGGACGAATAGCCTCAATAGTTTTTATTCCGGCCGTGGGGTCAGACAATCGCGACTTCCATCTCTATGCTTTTTAGCCCTTGCCTGACTAGCTATTACCTTCAAGTTCGACAAACGACCACCAAACACTTGACATAGTACATTTCACAGGGAGTATGTAATGAATCATATAAAATGAAACTGTCATAAGTCGCTCCTGCTATTTTTCATCACATTGACTGCTACTTTTCATAGTCGGTAAAATAACATTCTGACTTCGGAATCATTCGGGCTTCACTATTAATTATTTGTTTATGATATTTGTCGTCCCTAGTTTCATATTTTTATAACAAATTATCATTATTGAACTCCTTTATCCTTATCCTTATACTTATGTCAACTAAAACAACTTTCAGCACTAACTCACACATAATAGCCAAAAACGAACTCGTAATAGGTATATTATTCTGTTCCAATGTCAAAACGTCGTAACCACGTCAAATATACAAAAATAGAACCATTCGGAAGTGAGCTAGCCCTCACAGACTCAGGGTATCCTACCGTGAGAGCTAGAGCTCAAATAGTCTAACTTAATTTAAAAATACATGCTATTATGCATTATTAGATCTATATATAATGCATCTGCATTATATATGAAAATTTTATTACAATTATTATACAAAGATTTTATCACGCTAGATCTAGAATGCTTACTTACTCTTAAGGACTGCTGCCTGAATACACTATATGTTTGGTGGCAGTTTTCATTATTCAGGGTGGTAGCCAGGCAGGTACTACTCGAAAGTACCCTACTACATGCTTAAGCCGTTGGAGGGGATCGAACCTGATCGTTTAGATGTAAAAAAAACAAACGGCAGACAAACTTTCAGATAGCTCAGCGGTGAGAGCGTCGGCTGTCAAACTGTAGGAACGACAGAACGGATTTGCATGAAACTTGGAATGAAATCAGTGTAGCAGTTTGAGCGTGAAGAAGTAACAAACATACGCACAATCTTTCGCATTTATAATATTAGTAGGATATATTAGGTATAATTATGGACGTTATTTTAGTATCTTTATATTATTTTTATTTTTATTATATGTATTTTAGTATAATAGAAATTTGAATGAAAGCGTGTTTTTGAAAAGGTGTATCGATAATTTTATTTAATTCAAGATATTTTGTGAAGGTTTCAAACTTCTAGAACGGTCAGTTTTCCCTTCACTATTTTTTCAAAAAACATTAACATTAACACAACCCTTGGTGTACACCTCATATACATACTTCCATATGACAAAGTCCTACAGCCTCTATGACGATGCTCGGTAGTGTCATAATTCATCTATGAATTTCAATATACATTCAAAACAATGCACCGTGGAATTCCCTTGAACTTTTGAAACAACAAATATTGGTTTTCTCAGTAACGTTGAATAATAAATACGTTGTCTTTTCATTTTATGAGAAAATTACGCAGTACACAACACACACATATAACTATAATAGGTACCTACTTTCAACTTCTAGGCGTGAATACACGTGTATTTCAGGCGACGCGGGCGTCACAAAATTTCCTACAGGAAAGTTACTAATATAAAGTTTCGCAATCGACTTTTATCGGGTCTACTTGCGCACATTTTGATATATATCCCATCCCATCCCACTTCCCACTAATCCCATCCCACTAATATTATATAGATGGAAGTTTGTGTGTATGTGTGGTGGATGTCTGTAACTGCTTCACGCTCAAGCGGCTATGACATTTGGTATGGAAATAGTTTAGACCCTCGATTAACACATAGGCTACTTTTGATCCCGAAAATAACTGCTCTCCCCGTGGGATACACACATAATTAAAAGACGTCTGTTACTCCTTCACGCTGAAACGGCTGTACCGATTTGATAAAATTTGGTATGGAGACCAAATTAGACCCCGGAATAACACATAGGCTACTTTTGAAACCGCGGGGCGCTACTACTTAAAATATAATTTGTTTTCGAAACAGCTCCTTCGAAACGGTTTGCCTGTTTTTTTTTCATTTGGTAGGTCTGAGAATAGGCAGTAAAGTGTTTTCCACCCGCTTATCGCCACCCCACATTTTTATGGAGATTTTTGTATGAATCCATATCCAAATAATTAAACGTCAATCATTGACTTGAAGTACCTAATTTAAATTATGTGTCGTGTCACTTTGACATTTCGATATTTTTTATGGCAGAAGAACGTTTGCCTGGTCAGCAAGTAATAATTATAAATGTACGCGAATAGACTCTACTATTGTATTAGTTAAAACAGGATACTTACAAAAAGAATGTAATATTTATTTATTTATTTATTTACATTCACACAATATTAACCGGGCTATTCATATAGTCATGAAACAATTCCCAAAAATGTATTAGTAAATCGGCGTAAATAAAAGTAGGATAAATATTAAAAAAGGTGAAAGTTTGTGTGTATGTGTGTTACTCCTTCACGCTCAAACGTCTACAGCGATTTTGATGAAATTTGGTATGGAGATTGGTTAGTCCCTGGAATAACACATAGGCTATTATTATCCTGAAAACAGTATAGTTTCCGTGGAATAAATGAGGTAGCGGGAATACCGTAATCCACGTAGGTAAAACTGACGATACGATGAACGTGTGTCGAGATTTACTTATTTATTTATTTATTTGATTTCACCAAGAATAGTTACATTACAACGAATCTTATTAGTATCTAGGTAGCTTAGTTTGCTTAATGCACTATTCATTAGGGGAAATACCACTTACAATATAACACAGTATATGTTTGTTACTACTTTTGCCTTAAAGATAATATAATTCTATCAAATATTTGACATAATATGATGTAATACAATACAATGCGCCGCTACTTTTTGTGTGGATAATTTTTCAAATTTTAACACTAGTTAATTATACTATAAAACACATATCAGCAATGCCGTAGAGTACTATTATTAATAATATATTATACTTATATATTTATATTTATATATACATATATATCTTAGCAATCGAAAGGCTGTGGATCCCCTACGGAAAAAAGGCGTGAAAGTATATCTGAAATGAATTCTTTTTATACCTTATTTTATACCACGCGAAATAGGCGATAAATAACTTTACGTTTATTTACACCTTTATGAAGCGGTGATAGCTCAGCGGTAGGAGCGTCGGCTATCAAACTGATGGACGCTGGTTTGATGCCCATCTACGACTTCAGCTTCCGCTGAAGGTAACATCGTTATTAAATTCCCAGCATAGTGGTACTTTTGCGTATCCGCCTACCACCCTCAATTTTAAAAAATGTCACCAAACACATAGTATATTCAAGCAGCAGTCCTTTTTATTTTAATCTTTATTTTTATACAGGGTTTTTTCTTAGAGAATATGACACCCTTATTGATAATCAAAAAAAGCTACAACAATTAACTAACCCCAGTCTTCACGACTGCGTGCTACAATTTTACACATTTTGGTACAAAAACTTTTCTGGAATCCGCAGAGTCAGGTTGCGACAGCACCCCGTTACAACCACCTACCTGCCAGAAAGCATGTTCAGAAACAAATAATTGCCGCCGTAAGGCATCGTCAAGCAGCAGTCCTTGAGAGCCAGTAAGCATTCTAGGTCTAGCGTTATAACATCAAGTGAGATAGTCATCCCAGAGCTGAGCAGATCTGAGATTCCAGACCTATACAGTTTTAAAAAATCCTCTTTTCTGACGGTTGCAAAGTGTCGATGCAATTGTTTTGAGAGCATGTCCGCAGCTGTTTCACACCGAGTACAAGCGGACCGACACAATCGGATTTGCTTACTCGATACGAGTAAACAATGCTTTGTTTGTGTGCTACTCTTCTCAATAAATATACTTGCTTTGAAAAAGCGTGAGAAGAAATATTCCGATTTACCGTACGGCAAAGATTAATTATAAAGTAATTAGAATTTAGACACAGATTATCTGTAGTGAATCGGTTTCAATTTCAAATAAACTTTGACTTATGTTCGAACATGAGTTCGAATAATATTGGATGACCAATATTATATCCTACTTTTTTACTCCAATCTAGGATCTAGTTTTTGAGCACTATCTTACTTGTATGGTAAGTGACGATGTGGTCGAAGATCTTATCACGCTAGATCTCGAATACTTCTCGAAAATACCTTACCACTTTGCTGAAAATTTGATAACGATGTCATCTTCACCCGAAGTTCAAGCCGGCGTTGCTAGGGATCGAATTGCTGCTCTTACAACGACTTTTCGCTGTATTGTTGTATGATTTTTACGAAATAAATATTTTTTTCAACGAAATGTATCTTGGTGAAAATAAGATTAAAATATCTTAAACATAGCGGAATGTCAAATGAGACAAGTCTCAAAACTACCAATTTTTTTATTTGTTCGTACAAAGTAAAATATAAAATCATTTCGATACAATTATTTCAGGCTTGTAAATGCGCACAAGTGCTAAGAAGTGAGCACAGTATGCTTATAAGTGTGCTCTAAGATTTCATTCATTATAAATAGGAAAATAGCATCGCTCTTAAGCAGAACACGTTCGAGCAGCAACAGCATTCTGATCGCATTATCTGATAAATTCGACTGCCCTATTCTGGGTCATCACATTAGAATATTAATAAAATAATTAATTGAATACTTATAATATATAATAGAACCAAAACGAATGCTAACAATACTATAGTAGGTACTTAATAATCATAGTTTTAAATTTTAATACATTTTTAATTTATCGAACATGTGGGTAATTATGGATCTTTTGTGTCTGAATAATAAAATGATTTGATTTGATTTGATTTGATAAACAAACGTATGGAATCAAAATAAATGTATACTGACTTAAAAACACTTGATGCCTATTTATTTGTAAATTCAAAAAGTTAAAGTTTGTACACCGAGCTAAAGTTGCGAGAACATACAAGGTGACAGATTTGTCCACCACGATGTGATAGCTAGCCAGATGGCACTGCAAAACAATCAACCACTATGCCGTGGATTTTCTTCACAAAAAGTTCCATCCCAAGGCGAGATTTGTTCTTCTACAAACACGTACTAAATTCATGTGCATACTTAGTTACCCGTTTCATGTATTCCATGGTGTATAATAAAACAAATATCTCCGAGATTACAATGTGCGTCATAAGAATAACTTTGAAATATTGTACCGGAGCAAGGAACTGACGCCGGCTGCATCCTAAAGAGCCATTTTGCGTAGGCTCTACATTATGTAAGCCAGACATGTGATCTGATGAAGTGCCAAGAAGGAAGGAGCCGTACTTCAACTGTTTATATTACTTAGATTCCGTAATATTTTGTTATTGTTGATAACAGGCGTGTAATGAGCGAGTAATGACGCATTGCTAGATGTTCATATGTTTTTTATCGTTGTCTGGTCTAGTTCATCATAGTCCTGGCGGTGTGGTTGAATCGTAATCTCAAAGCAAAATATCATAATAGTTATTGGCATTTCAGTCGAAAACGTACAATGCAAGAGTTTTATACAGCTTACAATAATGTCATACAGTTTTAAAATGCACTTTGATTCAATAAAGTCGCTTCTATCTCAGCCTTAAAATATCCAAATAATATAATGTGCCTACGTACCATAGTAAGTTGATGGTAAGTTATAGACCTTCTGAACAGTCTCGAATTCGACCAACGAGCCATGGAGAGGGCTATATACTCGAACTTTCTCTACGCGATCGAATCAGAAATGAGAAGATCCGGAGAAAGACGAAAGTCACCGACGTAGCCCAGCGGATTAACAAGTTGAAGTGGTGGTGGGCAGGGCACATAGCTCGAAGAACTGATAGCCGTTGGGGTCGAAAAGTTCTCGAATGGAGACCACGGACTGGCAAGCGCTGCATAAGTGTGTTTTATTACCAAAAGTAAGTAAGTAAGGGTTAACAATCACTTTAATCAAGGAATTTTAAGTTTTAGCTGTACACGCATAGGGTGACATACTTTATATTGGGTGTCTGGTGAAGAAACGACAATAACACGACTACGATCAAAACTAAATCAATATGGAGAGGTTTAATTGCTTTACACTTCTCGAAGGTTTTTTTGTTTGGAGGACCCCGGAGTTCCGGGTGTCGCCGCATCCGCCACGGACACCCCAGCCGATGGGCACTGCAAAACAATCTACCACTCTGGCGTGGATTTTCCTCACAAAAAGTGTCTTCCCAAGGCGAGGCCCAAATCGTGGTCCTCAATACAGGTTGGCCTAGTTTGGGGACCTAAAATGTTGAAGTTTGTAACAATATCATAAATCAATAAACGTTATTTATTATTTAGCCCGTATCTTTATACGGGCTCAATCAGCGCCTCTAGTCATAGCTTTGAGGCCTGCCTCTATATCTCCACGGCGCGGCGGCGCGTGGCGTGGCTCAACCTCGCATATTTGAATCATATATCAAAAATCAGATTCATCAGAATCAGAAATCGTTGTGATCGTTATACGAGGTATGTCAAAATACGATTAAAAAACAGATAGCTAAATAATTCATGTAAACTATCTATAAATATATAAAGAGATAAAGTTATTATAAAATGTCACAATGCCAAATCGTATAGGTATCATATATTTTACCCCAAAGAGGAGTCTGTTAATTTCATAATCATAAACTCATTTAGCGTGTAAAAGAGGGTGATATCAAAAAAAATGTTTTATTGTCCGTTTGAAAGCTAAAAAACTTGTAAGCATCGGCCGTATCATACATTGCATAGACATTAAAACAGTAAGATCTCTCATCATATATGTACATAGTTTGTATCAACGTTTACCTACCGGCGCCTTTTTCGATAAAATCAACATAATAACCGACCGGTTCCGAAGTATATAATTTGATGACATTGGGAACTTGGTAATGTGTCGTTAATTTTGATTTATAGACACGTTTACCGCAGCCTAATGTCGAGGCGCGTGGATGACGTCAATGAGAGCCACGCTGCACCAAATCGTGATTCTTGTCTAAAACGATTGAGTCTGCGATTTGGTCATGCGCGGGCGCATTACGGTTGTCGTGCGGGGGACAGGTGGAGGGAGGGGAGTCCTGAGATTATGAAACGCAAGCGCAGCACTTCTAATTGACGTCAATGGTGACCGCACTTTCTCCACGAACGCGAGTACTTACGATGTACGCAAAGTGACAAAGCGTGGGAATCTGTGATACATACGCGTTTTCTGTTGTAGTTATCAATCAAAGTGTCTTAAGTACTATATTACATACATAGTATAGTATATCTTATAGGGTTGGTTTATATGAATATCACTCTCATTTGAGCAAAGTTGAAGCACGTAGGTATCTTTTAGTTTCTCTCTTTCGATAGGCTGTTTCATGTTTACAAGGTGGTCACTAACAAAAAAACATACGGGTCGAATTGAGAACCTCCTCCTGAAAAAGCATCTCGGGCGAAACACGTTTCGTAAAATTATCTAAATCAATATGTTTAATATGTCTGTTAAATAAGTAGTTAATATTCCATAACTTTGAATTACTGTCAATTTAGTATTAGCAATTTAATTTAATTTGTTACACTTACAATATTTATTATAATATATACAGACACACACCTGTTAAATTATACAATTTTTTAATATATTATACGTACAAATATAATACTTGTATTAGTTATGATGAAGGTTTACGTCTAAATGTAATAAAAATCGTTTACATAACCGTAGATATTATAATTAAATCTATATAAATTAAATTATTAAATCGCAATGTTGCTAATTTACTATTCTTTGGTATGATGTATCATTCTTACAATTATAATGACATGTACAAAACTGGTTGTTGACGTCAATGCTTGTGCCGTGAGCCAGTTTAGGAATACATAGTACCTAACCTACATATTATATTAAGTCTGGTGTACAATAGTAGGTAAACAATGTAAATGATCCGATTTCTTTTTTTTTTTCATAAAATCTTCACATCATTTATTAGGCTTATACTATTTATTTGTGACAGTGAGAGTCAATTTCATATGCATTTTACATGACTTTAGAGCAATAATAAATTATTTTAAACTGTACATATCGATTGTGAAATTGATACCATACTAAACTAATAACATAGTACATTAACCTGTTGCCTACAAAGTTGCATTTTTGAGCGTGAGAAAATGTTACATCACGTACTATAAATGCCAAAAAGAAATATTTGGCTTTAAAATTGTACACTGCAATGCGGTAATAGTTTGCGTGCGATGTACGCGCACTGGGCATTGCAGAAGACATCTCAGAAGGCATCAAAATGCAGACATAGATATACATATATACGGTCATACGGCACAAGCAGAAATTGTATTATATGAGCATTTTACTTATAAAATAATTACGTTATCATTGTATTATTATTATTACATTCATATCCGTTACGTCGGTGGTAAATAATAATTATCTTATTAGCGAACACTTCCTGAGATATTTATTATTAATATTACCACAGATTATAACGCATGTGTGTCTATAAATAAATACACAGATAACGATACACTTCTAATGATGTACAACGTACATAGAATAGAGTTGCCAGCAGTACCTACTCAAAGTATTTAAGCTTACATGGTCACCAACGCATAAAGTTAACATTATTATCGGTTTTTTTTTTATTGACAATAACCAAGTGTTTGACTACTAGACACTGCGTGATGATGCGGGTGACAATGATTTACGCCTCTCTAGAAGATACCTGTTCACTTTTGACTTGAAGATGCCCAGATTGTATCCATGTGGAAACACAGACTTAGGCAAGAAATTCCACAGGGTCTAAGTAATATTGTTTATGGAACATACTGTAACCAAATAAGCGTCCTGTTTCAGATAATCAATCTTTAGGCAAAACTGAAGTACTGACTGAACGCGGGGGCAGAAGGCGCACCGCCTCGTGAGGCTAGCGCTGACGTCGCTGTGCCACTAGAGAGGACGAGGCGACCAGCTCAAGGGCACCACTGAGGTTCGGATATCGGCTTGAGCCTAGCTGAGGCCAGGACAGGGAGATATGGGATGGATATTTATTTCAATAAACACATTCATCTCTTTATAAGAAAATTCGCACTTTGAACTATTTCTATGTACACTACATATAGTCCTCCTCCTCGCGTTGTTCTCCTCAATACTGCAGATCATGACCAGGGGTCATGAACATGGATCACTTTTCTACGGATGATGCTATGACATCCTTATCGGCCTCCGGTGCATGCATGCACGTTAGTGTAGAGAGTGGTGCTGGTTTGATCTGACCAACGTAGAGGACTGACACCACACGGCCTCTTTCCCTCAATCTTGCCAGTGTCAACGAGCCTCACGGTTTGTGAGGTTGTCGGAATTCTTCCGATCTATGTGACTAAATATTAGGCAGATTGATGGCAGTCACTTTGAGTTCCTTGAGTATGGATAAATATATATCGGTACGTGGGTACATACTATATATAGTAGAGGATCCGAAGCAACAAAACCTTCTTCACTCATCTGTTTAGTCAATGAACATTTTTAAAACTGTATATCGTGTAGTATAAGCACGCATTTTTCAGTTTTTCAAATGTAACTTAAAAAGTGCTCGTCCGATTTTTCTCAATGATTTCTGATTTAAATGGGACCACACGGGAAGCACCAGCTTTTAAATAAAAAAGAACGATCAAAATCGGTTAACCCAGTCGGAAGTTATGCGGTAACAAACACAAATTACAAAATTAAAAAAAAAAAAAACATACGGGTCGAATTGAGAACCTCCTCCTTTTTTTGAAGTCGCTTTAAAAAGAACAATAACGCCCGAACAATCACCATACTCGTCTTTATTAACAAGACATGGGTGGCCCCACAGCGGTGGGCACATAACCTTTTGAAGGATTGAGCCCACCTATGCGTTCCCTATTGAACACTTATACAACGATTCTTAGTAGATATTTATGTGTTCAGTAGCGATTTTACGAGTTTTTAATGAAGCAATCAGTATTCGAAGTTAGCGTGACCATAAATGAAAAACAGTCTAACTGTCACGAACTCAATATTAGATGTTGATTTTTTATAAATAATTAACTATATATTTCTTGCTATACTAGCTGCAACATAGGGTTTTACCCGAGCACTAAGTATAATCTAACGATCACACCTCTTTAGCGGTTCAATTTTAAAAAATCCGTTCTTAGCTCATGCCTACGTCACAATTACTATCATCATCATCATCATCATCTCAGCCATAGAACGTCCACAGCTGGGCATATGCCTACCCCATTGATTTCCATTAGGACCGGATGGAAGCGGCCCGCATCCAGCCCGTAGATACTTGCGATCTTCATCAGGTCGTCTGTCCATACTAATAATGTCTATACATAATAACTATATTTGTGTCAAATTGCAGCACGATCCATTCGGTTATTTTAGATATGTGTACATGAGTCAGTGATTTCTCTTATAGTATACAGATAAATATTACCCAATAATAAAGTTTAAATTTGTAACACATTTAAAAATCTTTAAACTTTTTTACTTTAAAGTATAATATCGGAATAATTTGCCCTATTTTTGTATAAACTGCTAAGCTGTTACAGACTATAATATACCAATATTGTGCTCATGGTACCGACTTCGACCAGTTATTTCATACTTTTGAGTGTTGAAGTCGGTTCCATTTTCTGGTAAATTTTTTTTTTTTCACTCTTTTTAGTTACTCATGGGATAAATTGTCATTGTGGTGTAGGTATGTTCACCGATGTCTTCACCCGCTACTATAATATCGTGTAGTATAAGCACGCGGGGAAGCATCGGGAAAGATGGCGTAACACCATTCGGAGAAGGGTCATAGAAGGAGGAGGTCACGACCCTCAGACATGAGGAGCACGAATTAAGGAGGGGGAGGATAAGCACGCATTTTTCAGTTTTTGACTTGTAACTCAAAAAGTGCTCGTCCGATTTTGATGAAATTTAAATGGGACCACACACGAATCACCAGCTTTTAAATAAAATAAAATAACGATCAAAATCGGTTCACCCAGTCGGAAGTTATGCGGTAACAAACACAAATAAAATTTAAAAAAATAATAATAAAAACATACGGGTCGAAATGAGAACTTCCTCCTTTTTTTGAAGTCGGTTAAAAAAGACCAAATTTTTTTCAATAAGTGATGATTCCTTATCATCAATTATTTAAAAATTTGACTTTAAAAAATATAACTTATTAAAAGTAAAATACAGAACTTGTATTTTGTAAGCTAGTAAAATGTTTTTTTCTGTGTACATGCGTAGACTGCAGCAGCGAGTGAGCTCTCAGTCGAATCACCAACGTAGTCTTCTCGTGATTAGGTAAGTGTTAGTTTAATTTTACTATATTATTAACATGTAGACTATACATACATATGCGTTTTTACGTAGATGTTATGTAATTAATTCACCAAAACAAAATAATGTAAGCATTGTAAAACCTCCACGCAGTGAGCGTGGAGGAATAATGCTTACATTATTTTATTAAGCTAGTGAGGCTTTACCTCTTTCTATGTGGAAAACCGCTTCTTTATAATTTCTCTGTAAGCCTGCTGCATATTTGTGCAGTTCAGTCAGTTCAGTTTGAAGGAAGCCGACGCTCCCACCGCTAAGCTACGAAGCATCGCTTCGAATTCGGCTGAATTAGCTGAAGCGGATTACCACGAATGGCATTTTTCCTAGACAAAAACGTTTCGACCCATCGGGTGTGTTGGGTTATTCCCAAAGTACTCGATTCTTTTGTTCTAAAAAGGTAATATAAAGATTCCGCACATTAATTCACAAACCAGTCCGAACAATTATATGCTATAATTTTACGTTTGTAAACCCCCATACGTACGCTTCCAATAAAGGTTTTACTGTTTAGTAATAGTAATCTGAGAATTGTCAAAGATGAAAGATGGCCGAGTACAATAGAAACATAAAAGTAACAAAATTGATATTATGCCCGAACCCCACCTTAGTCATGAATTGATGTAGGACTGACACTTCTATAGAATTGTACTTGTAATGAATGACGCAAGTAATATATTACTTCCGATTTCCATTATAGTAACTCAACTACTGATCTGAGATATAAAATAGTTGACTCATAATCATCATTATCATCATCGCAATATTTGTAAAAGCTTGCGTAATTTTAACAAATCTTTGTAGAGTATGTTGTCACGATGTAAATGTATATTTGTAAATATAAAATATATTTACAATTGTAGCTTTAATCCTGCACACTGGATCATATTCAATTTCAAATACATTTATTGTCCATAAATGGACACTACAGTACAAAGACACTAAAAGTGATTCTCTTTTAATATAAAAGGGATGACGATAGTAAAGTGGTCGCCTCCATCTGGCAGCGTCACTTGCAGCTGAAGCAGGATTTATAGTCTCAGCGTCAAATAATTGAACTCAGCATTAACTGTCATGAGCCCCAGGGCTTCCGAGTTCGCTCCTGAAGATAACTACCTATATGTCCCTCTATAGCCGAATGAAGTGCCAGAAGCACACACACATTTATGACGTGCCCGCAAACCCCCCCTACCCCCGGCAAAGGCCATACTCATACATGATACCAGTTTAGATATATTATATACTTTAAGTAATAATATAAACGTACGTAATTTATTTGTTTGACCATCACTAATATTGTGTTACATCCCTAGCTGTCTTATTATCTGTGACACACATACCTAATGTAGGAAATGTATTTCTTATAAATCAAGAGTAAAAATAAAGCATTTAAATTCATTTACCTATGTATTTCTTTTGCAAATATATAATACAAAACAATATATATTTATTTAAACACCAACACTGTGTACATGAACACATTTACACATTAAGCTTTACACGTTAAAAGACAAATGCCACATCAGCTAAAGGTGTAGACAAAATGCAAAGAATAATTGTTATTATATGAACGAGTAACATATCATCTATAAAATAAGCTGTATTTGTTATGCCACCTTAAAACGTAATAATAATAAATGTAGAAATAAATGGACTTAATGTAGAAATAATGATAACATATTTTAAAGCAAAGAATTCATAGTAATGATGCTAAATAATTAGGTAATTTATAAAACGATTAATATTATAACACATAACTTTAAATTAAAATACAAATACACTGATATAACACCCAATAAAATTAAAAGAAAACAGTATAAAAACAAATCATCGGTATCAAAATCTACTATAATTTGAAATAAATTAATGTAATAATAATATATACTTTTACTAATCCAAATATTCAAGTTGTATGCACAAAAAATGCTTTGACAACTTTGTCTAACTCGTTTATTTATAGCATTTCGATTATCTTCTAATATAACACACCATAAGTACCTACTATGTTCATCTGACAGTTTAGATGAAATTCCACGAAATTAATTTTTAAACTATTTATACAACACTAATGATATAAACCGCATAAAACATAGAGTAATCGCCAGGATCATTTTAGCATATAAATAATTATATTTTGTTCACCGCAAAAAAAAATATCTTAGAATACTATTATTTAAAAATGTCTTCTGGCACGCCACGAGACCTCTGAGCCAGGCACAGACATCAATAGGGCTGCGTGTTTTCTTTTTTAATACTTCTAACTATTCAGCATTATTTTTCATTGGAACGGTCCCTAAAATCTTTTTATCCTGAAAAAGTACAGTTCCCGTGGGATAATTGAGGTACCGGGAAAACGGTAGTCCACGCAGTTGAAACTGCGGGACGTAGCTAGTTAACAATAAAAGTTGTATAACATAAATATGCAGTGTTTACTAGAAAATTCAAGCGTATTTCCCGTGGCGACGCAGTAAAGAACCCTGTCAACAGGGTGACCACTTATAAATCAACGTCGCTTACGAAAGAATTTAAATATATAATATGTTTATCTCGGGAATAATTCATGCATAGAATACGATAGAAGTCAGGATGGTGAGACGAAGGTGCCTTGCGAGTATATATTAAAACATTGAACCCGAGGCAGCGACGACGCCGCGCCGCGCGCCGCACTAACGCCCTCTCCCGAGAGGCCACGACACGAGACGTCCGCGTCCGGGAAACTATCTTATGCATGCACGCTTTCTGATAAAGACGTCACATTTCAATTTTACCAAAAAGCCAAAGCAGGAAAATGCAGGTGAAAATATGATAGCACTCACTGAAAAGTTCTCAATGGATACACATACGTGAGCAAACATCGAATGAAATCAGGCAAACATTACGTTGATTTATTATTTTATTATATATACTAGATCAAGTAAACTCACACGTAAGTAGGCGATGTCAACTTTGGTTGCTGAATTCTTTCGTTCTTTTTCACCACACTAGCAATCGCTAGTTTTACTCATCGATTTTGGTGAGGAAAATACTATTTTATTCTTTAGTGTGAATTCAGTAGTGAGTAAATAGTTTTTTTTAAAAATACAAACGCTTCTAAAAAGAAAATATACACAAAAATCACGTTCTGAAACGTGATTAGACGTTAGAATACCCGTTTGTTTATTTAATTGTTATCCTTAATAGTATTAAATTATAGTTATTTATTTTACAAGTGGGCAAAAATGGTTTTTGGCTCAAGTGCTTGGATTGAAACCTGAATTAGCGAGGGGTTCTAGGATTGGTTCCAAAGAAGAACCCTGAGTGAAGCGAAGGTTTCAAAATACGAAACGCTAAAAAACTTTACCTATGAGTGAAACACAACAATTTTCACAACACTAGCACTAACTAGCTAGGAACTTGCAAGGCGCGTGGCGAGAAGGATTCCTTCACAGGCTTCTTTCAGAGTGATTTTTAAACATCGTCTCGTCAATCAGTACACGGGTAAATTCCCCGTTTTTGTATCCAAAATAATATATCATTAAACATACTGAAAACAAAACGATCAGCAAGGAATAAAAAAGTGCGCTCCTCTCTGATTAGTCAGTTTATATTATCTTTGTCAGGTGCGTTCTTCACAAACTCTACACATATTTATGATTCTTATATTTTCATACAAAACATTGCTTATTTGGGTTGGCAAAGTAAAACATATTATAATATGAGAAATAATATTATATGATCGATACAATATATTTATTAGTTTAGCGGACCTCTGACTTTATTAATATAAAGTAGTAACTAATTACAACACTACAGCTACTACAATCAATCAACTCAAACTCAATCAACAAGTATTGAGCAATTTACTATAGTTGACGATGAATTGCAATGCTTGCGTTGGTTGAACCAAATAATATGTGCCAGCAATTTGGTCACACGTCGTCGCATAAATCAAACGCCCTGATAAGTTTTGAAAAATCCGATGATTTCCCGATCCTCACGTTCCGATGTCTCGACTAACCTTTATATTTATTTATATGATTCGAGTTTTATGAATGTGTGGTATTTGGATAAATATATGTGCAATGTGCAGACTATACGTATAATGGAGACTAAAAACTAAGGGAGGAAAAAGTGAGTCGAGATCTGCAACTGTAGCCGCTGGTTTCCTTCGAATATTTGAATATGCTTATAATATTGAAGTTCAAGTGTGACTCCGACAGTCTTTGGTACGGCTGAATGACCGGTCCATGGCCGAAGACCGAGGACACGTTAATATGCAACAGAAGATTTTTAATATTAATGTTGTAAAATTTCCCCAAGGGAAAACGTGGGCAATCACAATAATGTAGATCAGACCCGGACGCACAGGGTGGTTGAACTCTCCCTCGCCCTGTACTACCTACAGATAGGGACTTCTGAAACGCAAGCGTCGTGATTCATATATTTAAAGTATAAATACCACCGTAGATTATTTCAAAATACATAGAAAATAAATTAAATGAAATAGCTGCGTTCAATTTTAAACCGACTTCAAAAAAAGGAGGAGGTTCTCAATTCGACCCGTATGTTTTTATTTTGTGTTTGTTACCGCATACCGCATCGTTCTTTTTTTATTTGAAAGCTGGTGCTTCTCGTGTGGTCCCATTTAAATTTCATCGAAATCGAACGAGCACTTTTTGAGTTACATGTCAAAAACTGAAAAATACATGCTTATACTACACGATATTATTATAGTAGCTTGTGAAGACATCTGTGAACATACCTACACCACAATGACAATTGATCCCATGAGTAACAAAGGTCACTAAAAAGAGTAAAAAAAAATTTTTTACTAAAAAATGGAACCGACTTCAACACTCAAAAGTATAAAATAAGTTGTCGAAGTCGTTACCATGAGCACAATATTTTGATATCAGTTGCTTTTGAACCTTCATGGAACCGACTTCAACAAGTTTTTTTATACTTTTGAGTGTTAAAGTCGGTTCCATTTTTTAGTAAAAATGTTTTAATAAGTACTAACTTATAAAATAAGACGGTCGCGATGCGACTCAGTTGTCAGTCACATAACTTCGGTCCCGGTGACCCAGGGTTCGAACCCCGGCAGGGGCATACATTTATGTGATGAGCATGGATGTTTGTCCTGGATCCTCGACACAGTATAAATATGTATATACTGTGTCCTCGATGTTTAATCCTGGTCACATTGTGTGCAACAAACAGCAACACAGGCAGTCAAAAAAAAAAGAAAGTAAAATAATTAAAAATATATTATCGTTTTTTTTATTCAAATTACTTTAAATATGTATCAAACTATTTGTCTGTACCCTAATTTATAAACTATGTTTTCCATTTTTATCCATCGCTGGTGGATATCTGAGGATTTGCTGTTTGCCTCTACCGATCACACAGTCTCTGATTATTGCATAAAATCAATAGTAAACGAGAATCAATATGAAATGAAAAATTTTTAGCCGACTTCAAAAAAGAAGGAGAATCTCATTTTCCCATATGTCTCAGAATTTTTCTAGATAAGCCGATTCTTAAGTTTCTTTTTTTACATGAAAACTGATACTTTTCTCCATTGAAATTTGATCAAGATCTGACCAGCATTTTTTGAGTTTAATGTATTAACCGTACTGGTTTAACACTCAGAAGCAAGGATTTTGAATCAAAAACACTCTTTGTGAACTTGAAAATCAGCTTTATTGCTTTAGTTGCTATTGCTATATATATTTAGAGGTACAATCTTACTTAACAAAGCCTACAGCGGCACGATACAAGTTACTCAGACAAATGTCGGAAAACGAATGGCGTTATACTTCCAAAATGCGTTGCCTGTTCGCTTCCCCCACTGTTATATTCTTATTTGCTTGTGATTGGTCAAGTCCTCTTGAACAAATCACAAGCAAGCCGTCGAAGTCTCGACCGATCACACGAAATCAATACAATCTACTTTAAATCGTACAACTTTATAAAAATGAACGTAGTTAGTCGAAAAATATATAAATAACTAAGATATAATTTAGATAATTATAACAAATGTGTACTTGTAGTGAGTGTATGTGTGAGTGTAATGTCACTTGGAAAACATTGATGACGTTCACATTTTTACAAGAAAGCGTTGAATATGTGTTACGGACTAATAGTGGAAATAGGTCATACAACGTAATTATTATTGTTTCGAATTGGTTCTCAGTTCCCAAAGACCACTGGGATCTATGTTAGTACCACTGTTGATGTCATTAGCGCTAGTCGCGTGTTACCACCTGTTACAGTCCGCACGGCATGTCAATTTGACAATGGCCTTAATTCTGTTCATCACTTGAACTAACTAAAATTTACTAAAAGTCTTCAAAATGAAATAGCTTTTATTAAATTGCGGGTAGTTTTAGTAAGCACCAAATAAGTAGCGACTTAATTTACCTAAACCTACCCGCAAATTTTATAAGAACATCTAATTTTAGTGTTGTTATACATGTCGTACTAATATAATAAGCTAGTGTAGTAATTTATTTGTACAATATATGTATTTATAATGCATAACTGTATTTTATAGTTTATGAATATTTATTTTATATGTATTACATTTTATAGCATATTTATTGATGTATAGTGTCTCTTAAAACTTAAATATATCGACGCCGACATCCGTAAGCGTTTTCCTCTCCACCAAAAAGTTATCTGGCAAAGATTGCTGACAGTGATAAGTCCGCCTATTGTCAGAGTTGTTTTGTTAATTATTATTTTATTTACTGTTATCAATAAAGTGTATATCTATCTATCTAAATTAGATTTTATCGTAACCATATAAGAACTTATCGTACTTATCTTATTTGTCATAATTTTAGTTTGGTCGAGCGAGCGAATTACTAGCAATGGTTCATTTAATTGAGCCTTGAGATAACCAAGTCAGAGTTGAGCGGGTCAGCATATTTCTTTGATATTACTGGTAAAAAGCAGATGCGCAAATGGAGGTAGACGTCTATCTTGTTCTATTAACCTCTCTGGATACCTTATGAATGTATAAAACACGGGATTACTCACGTAATAAGTCAAGTGTTCGTCTAGTACTGTTACAACTATTAAACGTTAAAAGATTTTGTCCAAGCAAAACAAGGCATATGCCTTTTTTGACGGTGCCGTTTTCAAGCGGGCGATCGGGTATCTATTATATTAGTATTATTATTATTTAGTATCTACCCTGTTTTATATCGTAGCGTAATTCCACGACCACATCCTCTCGTCCGTTGCCCGCGGGGACAAACACTAAAAAAGTGTTCGTACCACTTATTAGCTTGTTTATAATAATTAGTACTGAAACAAGACCATAAAATGTAAAGACCATGGTGTGGAAAACCTTGATAAAACATTTTGTAGTTTTTATGCTGAGGTAATAAATTCTAATACGAAGCCGGTTATATTATCGTCATGTAATTACGAAATAGATAAAATGTGCTCAAACTACGCACGTACGTAAAACTATACACTTTTATAGAATTCTTACAAATATACATTATTTCTTAAAAATCGAATAACCTGAAACGAGACTCAGGAACAAGCAGCAGTATGACTTGGCACCATACTATTTGGATTACTTTATGCGATTGTTCAGGTTCGTATTTTAAAGTTTTTCGGTCTTATCTCTAGAAATGAAGACTCGAGGGAACAACTAGTAGTCCAGAGTATGGTGGCAGGAAAAAGAGGAAGCGGCAGTTAACCTACTCGCTGGACAGATCCATTGAAAAAGGCAACACAGTCCTCCATCACAGAATATGCAACGAAACCAACCGACACAAGTGGAGGAGTATTGCTAGGTCAATAATCTCCGATAAGAAGATTGACGACGTTGACGATCTCCGTGCACCACCAGCTTCACAACCACGATCACTTAGACAAGGCTTCCCGACTTAGAAATAAGAATCTATTTGAACGGGAGCACGATACCACAAAATACTTCAGCGGTTGTCTAAGTTAATGACAGATCGTGTTGATGGATTAAGAGCATGTGATATTTCTATGTTTTATTTATTTATTTCAAACCAACAAAACTTACGCTTTAACAAACACTTGGTGAGTGTAAGTTACACGATACATACTGTAACATTGAGGTCACCATGTATACCAAGCTAGGCTCAAATAGCCTGTGTTATGACTTACAGCGCTTCACCTCGAATGTTGCACTCGACACAGTATTCACATAATTAGTTCATGTTATCTATATCTATATATAGATACCAGACGGTCGCCGTGGCGCAGCGGTTAGTGTCAGTGACTTGAATACTGTGTCTCCGAGACCCTGTGTTCGAATCCCGGCAGGGGCAAACATTTTTGCGATGAGTGTAGATGTTTGTCCCGGGTCTTGGATGTTTGTGTGCTGTGATTGTGTGTGTCCATGCCTCCCCCGATACGGGGAATCCTAGTGCGGGGGACTCAGTGTGATAAGAAAATCTATATATATATTCATCTGAAATTCATATGATGAAGAACTGATGACGTATCAGTTTTGACCGAATACTGCGAGACACTGTAATGTAGGTACTATTCCCTATACTATCCTAGAGAAAGGCGCGCTTTACTCGCAGAGTAGAGGACAGAGCCCCAGTTGTGAGAACTCAGTAAACTAATAATGTAAACTCACAGATACTCAGATATTCAGCAACTCGCTTTAGTACAACAAAAGTAGTAGTAGCTATAGTAGTACCACCCTTAAGCTTGAGCCACTGTCAATAAACACACAGTCTGTTTATGCAGGTGTCTTTGACAGCCAGTAATTATTTTAGATCTAGCGTGATTTCACCTTAAACCACGTCAGTGAAGATTTATCTTCTTCTTGTCTTTATCCCATACTAGGTGGGGTCGGAACAACATGTTTTTCTCTTCCATTCTCTTCTATCATTAGTCATCTCAGTGCTCACACCTATCATAAACATATCATTCTATTTTTTTTAAATATCACTTCATATCATAAATGATGATGTTACATGCGTTACGTATTTCATAAAACTAATTTAGTACAAGAAACGATATAAATAATAACTTTTTGAACTCATCAATAGTCCAGAAACACGTGAACAACAACACTAGAAGAGACGATTTGATTCAAATGGCAACATTTGCAAATCCAATAGCATACTTAGCTACTATCCCACGTCAGATAATTGATTTGACACTAAAAACCTCTATGAATTAACAAAAAAAATTGATATCTTATTTTTAGCTGTATTCACAGACACAGGTAAAATAATTATTTTAAAGCTTTTTATTGTTAAATCATTAAAGTACGCAAAGCTAAAAATATGCAGTTAATTGCTTTTGTTAATAAATCCTTGCGAATAAACTAAAATATATGAATATACAAGTAAAACCTGCGTGTATTAGTTAATTATACTTTTTGCGTAATTTTAGTAAAGGATTTTTTCTTGTAGATTCAACAACGATATGTTTTAATGTAATAAAAAGCATTGTATTATAGCATAGCCTGTAATGTATTATCAAACTATTAGCTCCCCCGCAGTTGCATCCGCGTGGATAACGATTTTCCCGCTACCTCAATCATCCCACGGGAACGATGCGTTTTCCGTGATAAAAGTAGCCTATGTGTTATTCCAGACTCAAACCCAAAATCGGTATCATAACAGTATTATGCTGCGCCCCGCGGTTGTACCCGCGTGGTGATGATTGATAATGATGAAAAGTAGCCCATGTTTTCTTCCGGAACCTGAAGTATCTACATACCAAATTACATCCAAATCCGTCCAACCGTTTTAGCGTGAAAGAGTAACAAACAAACTCACAAACTTTCGCATTTGTAATATTAGTAGGATCAATACGATTTTAACGTACTTATTGACATTATGTCAATGATGTTTAACAGGGGAGTGAGATCGAGCATCTATTCTGATTGCGCGTGGGCAAGATTAAAGCTAAGTACAGTAGTGTGTGGGACGGCGCACGCACACTCGTTATGGTATGATTGAATCGAACATCCGTTCAACGCCCATAATGCGCATAACTGGACAATTATTGAGTTTTTAGAACTCCATATATACTTCCATATATGCTTGTTGTTAATACAATAAACCATAAAACTCTTATATATATTGAACTCATCTACAAACTATTCATAGACACTTACTATGTGGTAAATTATTAAGTTTCTTTAGACTAATAGATATATAGATAACTTTAACCATCTGTAAGTTAACTATTATTTCCACAGTAACATACATGACCAATTTTTTTTTGTGGGTTTAAGTGGTTTCCCGACTTGTTCGTAATTCGGTTACGCTACGATCGAGTTGCATTTTTTATAAGATCCCGAGTTTTTTAAATATATTTACGCTTTAAGAATATGGAATCCGTTAATAAAAAAAAGATCCTTTCAATAAGCCAAGTAAGAAATCCAATATTCGGCAGAGCAAATGTTGCCACTTTATCTAGTATTTTATAGAATTTTTAACGTTATTAATTTTTATAATAACCTTACTTTACAATAACGTGTTGAGGCCGCCTGCCACCGTCATAACATAACTCCCAGACGAAGAACTGCAAAATGCAAATGCAAAAAAGTGGTCGAAGAGTAATTTTGCTATTTTTCGCGATAGTGTTCAAACAGCTGTCAAAATTTATTTTGCTGTTTTAGGACGAAAACATTCTCAAACTAAGAACCTCAGAATGATTTGAATTTATTAGGTAGGTACTATCATTTCATGTCAACCACGACACCATGCGATGCGAGTTCAAATATAATTTATTCCTTCACCTTCCTCAGTGTCTTTGAACCCAAAAGTATTATCATACTAAAAAACTTAACTTATTGTATCCATAATGTAATGATACGATTCACTGAATTTCAACAGTTCACGGCGTCATTCCCTAAACGAAAATATATTTTGTATTTTGTGTTCAATGTTCATAGATATAAACAGTTCAATACTAGTGTTATAATAGGAAGAAAATCATGAATACATATGAATCATAAGATAGAATTATGGTTTACGTTCCATTACTCACATTATTTTTATAAGATAATTATGTCCTGTGAGCACGGTGCAGTTTCTGCGCACAATATAATCAACATCTACACTAATATTATAAAGAGGAAGAGTTCGTATGTTTGTAACGGATAAACTCACAAACTACTGGACCAATTTCAAATATTCTTAGACCATTAGAATTCTACACAATCCCTAAGTAGCACAGGCTATATTTTTTATATTCTAGAAAAAATTAGGGGTCTTCACTGAAACTTCAATCATGTAACCCGAGTGCGAAGCCGGGACCGTCCGCGTGTATATCTATCTTCTATATATAAAAATGAAACCCGTTTTCCGTTGTCACGACATAACATGAAAACGGCTTGACCGATTTAGATAAAATTTGGTATAAAGATACATGGGACTTTGGAGAAGGACATAGGCTACTTTTTGTCCTGGAAGAAGTATGGTTCCCGTGGGATAACTGAGTCAGCGGGAAAAACGTAGTGCACGCGGGTGAAACCGCGGGGCGCAGCTAGTAATATATAAAAAGCAAGTGTGTGTACGTACGTACAGGGTTTTCTTTATCACCGGGCACTAGAATCTACTCCCCGTTGTGGTGGTAGATACTCCTTGCTCTCCTGCTGAGGAAGTTTGGACGTAAGTGGGAGTGGCGAAAATTGTGAAATCTATATGTATATCCTTTTTTATCACATACCCAAGGACTTTTCTAAAACTTCTACATTTTGCCAAAATCCTCTAGAATTCTCTAGAACGATCTAATATTCAAAATTGAAGTGATAAAATGAATCGATTTCCATACAAACTTTTTGTGCTTTTCTTTTCTTTTCTTTCTCAGTTTTCTGGTACTGTAAATTTCGATTGTTGACGGTAAATAAGCAGAAACTCAGTAAATTATCGTCTGTTTTATTCTGGTTTCAATCGAACTAAGATCAACGGAAATTAAAAGCGAACAAAGTCAGTTGTACCCGGGCAACAACGCCGGGTTTCACTGCCAGTTACTAATGATTGGGTAATGTTGGTACTATACCAGAAAACGTTAATGTAGTCAATCTCTTCAGTTATAATGTGTACAGTTTGGCAAAAAAGTATTGTAAGAAGTATTATATAAGTCATCAAATAAATATCAAATTATATACATATATCAGCACTATGCTTTTTGTCACCATAATTACTTTGATACTGTAGTATTCAAGTTCTCAAACTTTACTAGTACAGTGAGTTTTTTATTTATTTATTACATTATGGGAATCTTACGGCTAGGTACTTATGCTATGATTATTTGTACAGATTCTTTAAGCTAATTACAAGATTCCACGGCTTAATCTTAAATCTTAAATCTTAAGTAATAGAAATATACATAAACAGGGTGGAATTGTTTAACCCCATCCGGAGAGAAAGCCCTCCAAACACCGGAGGTAGTAACTTTTACGCAAAGGAGACATTCCTTTATTTCTAAAAAGAAACAAATCTGCTCTCAAACATTTTCGAAAACTCACTTGCTACACTCGGGAATCAAACCGGCTAAAATTCGAATAAATAACATTATGTACTTATATGGTATAAATCGTTAGGGTCTATCATAAGAATCAAATCTTTAACAAACATGGTAAATTAAATAAAAGAAAAAGTTAAAGTGAAAGAAAGAAAAAAGAAAGGGAACAAATCAGGATCAAATGCTACAAGGTCAGTCCGCAAAAGTAACTAATATCCTTTATATACTAATAGTAACTAATTAATATCCAGCTACTCTGTAATTAATGCTTTGCGAGCACGCAATAACTTAGAGGCGAGATGGCGAGATCTCGTTTATATTTACAAACAATAAAATTTTGTGAATATTACTTTTTTATTACTTGGTTATTTTGGATAGTAAAAATATATTTCATTCCAAGGCTGTTCATTTACTTTATTTGATACAACTTAAATGTTCAAACCAAACTATCCATCACTTTGTCACAATGCCAAAATTGGAATATTACACACGCGCGATGTTCTAATTCTGACTGACAAAACATATCAGATGTGATATTAAATTTAATAAAGTCATTGCTACTAGATTGAATTTTTATTTTAATTCCCAACAAGCTTATACATGCTGGATTCAGACACTTTTCAATGTTATTAGTGTGTTTAACCAGCTAACTGCGTAGAATGGAATGGACCGTCAATAGTTTTACATTCTATGATGAGAGAGCAAGTCACGCCCAATTTAAATGTTGCCCATGTTTAACCCCAATTTGTTATCGATAATAAATGATTTCTCACACGATACGACAAGGTGTCATGTGCGTGATTTTATGAAACAAGCGTTCTCTGTAGAGTAACGGTGGGTTTTAAATATTGATAATATAATTTATCTTTTGCGGCCATCCACCTATATGCGCATTAAAGTTTAAGTCTATTCTATGTCTATATGTTTAAAAAACATTTAAGTGCTAATTTTTTAACTGAATCAAAACAGGAGAAGTTTATTCAATGTACAGATTGTGCGAACGAAACGCCGCGTCCTATTTAATGGTTCCCAATGTTAACTTAATGAATGACTGAGTGACCGCTTGAGTTCAAAAACTTTGATTAAGTACATCCTGCTGGTCTGTTTGAGTTTGACTCTATTAGACGTGACCCAATCGGGTAGGGGCAATGTGCGACGGGACACTACCCAAACATGCTAAACACAACTACATGACGGAGGGTCAGTGATGCATCTTCTGAATAATGCAGAGTCTCCGTAGTCCGTTTACCCCGAACTGTCTGCATTTTGAAATCTCTGGAAGTGACATTGCCCTCTGCCCTGCGCTAGGTCCATAAACAACACGAGATGTATCGGCTCAGGGAATTCTCCGGAAACATGAATAATTTAACTGTTAAAGGGAAAGGAACGATTCATCTATATGCAGAAAATTCATATCGAACCATAATAAAAGCTTTGATGTTTAGAACCAAGTTATACTTGATGTACGAGGAAATTTGCACAGTACATATACGCTCTATATATCTAGAGACTAATTAATACGTGCACAATGTACCTTATATGTTCAGATAATAATATCTCGAAACCATATGTCAATAAAATTATGTGGGTTTTTTTTCGCATTTCATTTGCATTTAGACATATAAAGTAGTCAATCTTCAAGGTTTGTTGCATAGAGTTGTTGGCACAAGCTAAAAGTTTAGCCCGAAAGCTTCACCTAGTTTTCTTTTTTATTCAGTAATGAGTAAACTACCTACTTGTACATTGTGGAGATAAATTAAAGGACACGAAGATTTGTCATTCAGGCCGTTTTGTTCCACTTTCTAAGGCTACTGTTCACCAACATTGAAAACGTCCGATTATCAATTAAACCGTCGGTCAAACAGTTATGGTAGAGGTTACCGACGGTTAGTTTATAATCGGACGTTTAAATTTCGGTGAACAGTAGCCTAATAAACTTGTGCATTTTAACGAACACTAAACGGTTAAAAAATATTATTATACATTAACACCAAAAGAAACTCCTATTTAAGAAAATAATACAAACAATCAATATTCTACATCAACATTTTCAGCCACAAACAATCGCTGTTAATTGTAATTAAATGCATTTCAATTACAAAGCATATATATGTATCAAATAACTAAAATGGACCATACGAACGCAATTAAGCTTTTTTACCCTAATCTCCGAAAATGCTCAATGGATTTTCTTGCGACAATGAAAGGTAGATCAATTTCACGACTTGAAATGGTACACATACCTTTTCTATCTACGAAACGAGATAGAATATGAAGTTGTGAGGAGCTATAGTTAAAAATATTACTATTGAAACAAATAATCATTGACTGTATAAGCTGTTTCATCCTGCGACCACTAGTTATAATTAACCGCATGTCTGAGTCCGACGCTGTGCTAAGGGGAATATAGTCTACCCGGAAACTTTTCAGCTCCGTCAGCCATCCGTCCGATGAAATTTTTGAACTTAGTGTCAGAGCTTTAAGACCAATATGTTTGCAACGTTATTTTGATAACATTATGTCATTGAATCACTTCGTAGTTTGTTGTTAATTCCATGTATAATAGGTATCTAATTTACAAGGAAAACATGAAAGTCATTAGGAAAAAGTTTAAGAAAACCCCGAGGAGACATATTCTATAGATGCATGCATTAGATTGATTCATACGAATTCAATACATCGCATAAGATCAACTCAGATGAGGAAAATCTTAATTCCCAATAGATGATATTAAATATCAATTAAAACTTCATCAGAAACTACTCACAACTTTAAAAGGCTGACACACTTATTTTGTCACGTACGCTAAGAGCAAATTAATTTACAAGTTGATACCTATCACTGTCACCTACTAATGGGAGCATCATCAAAATCACACTGCCCCTAATGTCAAATAGCAATCGCGTATAAAATACATCTACCGCAAACAAAACTAATTACGTAAATCGCTGTCATTAACGTTTATACCTACTCGTCTATTACTGTATAATGATACGCTTTATGCAGAAGTGAGCAATCGCAATGCCTTTGCAGAAAATTCATATAATTATTTAAAACTAAAAACCAACAGCGTATGTGCATTGAATTGTACAGTTAGGATAAATATAGAGAGCCAACTTCATGCTCACGAATAAACGAGATGGATGATAAAACATATGAGAACAATTACAACAGCGATGCAGTTTTTAAGACTAAACAATGTATTAAAATTTATTTTTTCTATTTTTGTTGACAACGTACTTAACTACTGATGCTAACTATCTACCACGAACAACTTTCGCCTTACCGTGAATATGCTGGTTGAATAAAGGTAAAGTGGTTTATTTCTCTGAGAGTAAAATATATATGTAATGTAAGAAATACTACGTCAATTCAATGTTCCGAATCATAAGAATGATATTAGAGTTACAGGAACATTTCTATATCATTATCTTTCATAAGCAGCGACCTGCGGTTTAACTGTGGCTGACTACAATTCTTCCAGAAATCATTAACTTTTTTATATCCCATGTGTGTGTATATATATACATATATCTACGGTTTATACGTACTTGGCGATATAGCTAATCTAATGTATTTTTTTAATTATTATATTTTGTATAGTTAGTCTAAACGACATATACAAAAAATATAACTAATCCAGCTATTAAGGTAACGGCTCGTTACATATATTTTTTTAAATCATACAAACATACATTCAAGCCGCTTTCCCGTAGGGTAGGCAGAGCCTTCCGAATGCTACGATCCCGAGACAATTCTTTCGAATTCACGCTCATCTAACATTTTCAATCGTGGTGGTATTTACCAATGCTCGTCTGGCATGTTGGTCTACCAGTAAAAACGGTTGTAAAACACACATTGGGTCAATGAAAGCCAGTCAATTTTCTAGGTCTAGCACTAGACCTAAAAATGTATACACTCTGGGTATTTCTACATAATACATTTATATATTTCTCATCCTGACACTCAACGTGACCCTTACGCGTGGTCGATATCACTCACTCACCACACTCAATATCCTGATGAGGGTATCCGGAAGAAGCCGAAACAATTTGTCGATCGTGATATCAACTACGCGGACTACAATGAGCGTCAGTTTTAATTAGCGTCAAGATAGTAAATGTTTTTAAAAATACAAATTCTGTTTCCGCTACAAATTTGATTTATAATAAAACTCAACCATGGTGGTATTTATATTATAATTGTTCTTATAAATGTGAGGTATTGTTACTCTATATAGTCATGTAAATTGGTGCGGACAGATATACCCACCATTGAATAAAAAACACTTTATTTTTGGAATCCCATTGTTACACCCATTTGAATGGTTAGCATTCAACATAAAAACTGTTCAGTTTTTATGCAAATTGTGTTGATATATTTTTAGTTGAGTTTGAGTCAAATTGTTATCTTTACAATATTATATACCTACCTACCGAAAATTCGAATGTTTACCTATATCGTTGGTTTGTTTAATTAATGCTTTGACGTATATAGTATATAGCATAGTATATTAACATGATATTGAATGTCGCGGCTTCATGTATGTTGATATTGCAATTTATTAACCTTTGCCTTTATTATCCAAGTATTTACTTTTCCGGCATTTTCTATATGCCCATCTATCTGTCGCCGCGATCTGACAGCAAAACCTGATGGTTTTGCTGTCAGATCGCGGCGACAACAACAAAAGACTTCAAAGCACATATTGTAGTCTCGCTACAAAATTGTATGAATCGTAATACCTGACACATTTAAAGATACATTTTCGCAGGATCTTCATAAGTTCAGAGCCGTCAGGGTCAATAAATTATTACCCTCAGAACACTTCTGACAAAAGATTTCAATCAAATACCTTATTTAGGTATTGCGATCCCCATGCACGCGCGTATATTATGGTATCAAAATTAGAGTCTATTCACATCTCTACCGACATCTCGTGTGTAAGGGCTTGTTCCTAGTATAAAATCTCATTACGCATAAAAAATATATATATTCCATAGTTGAAAACAAAATCGTTTTGGTTGCCTGGAAGAAATTGCTTTAAGCAATAAGGCCGCCCTTTGTATCACTGTATCTATATTTGTTTGTTTTCTTGATGTGTGTAGTTTTTAAATAGTGTGCAAATAAAGAGTTTTCTATCTATCTATCTATCGTTATAGTTTCAGAATTTTACAGTTCATAGGCAGCTTACGTTTAAATTTTAGAAAGAAAAATTCGGCTATTTGTTATGCAATGAACCATAAAACTCTTTGAATCAGAGTATAGTCACAAAACAAAGGTACGTATTCGCTGGATCATTACCAATTGCAATGTTGGTCTATTAACGGTAGATGGCGCTAAGAAAAACATCCCCTCAGATGTTTACTAAACAATGAAGGAATACATTCGAACGACAATTGGAGTGCTACCAAAGTTCTTAATTAAAATTATTTAGAAATATAGTTATTCATTATTTCAAATATGTTATTTCCATCAAATTTATCATCACATAGGCCTAACGGGAATATATCTACCTATCGATATCTATTGTAAGATATTTTATGTAAATTTGCTTCATATAAAAAGGACCATTGTGCGAATATGAACTGTGAATAAAAAATATTTTACTTTTATTATACTTTTTATTATACTTTTTACTTTTACTTTATTTTTATTATACTTTTTAAAATTACTATTACAAATGTATCCTGTCCCTTTAAAAATATTTGGAGAACGTAATACGGTTGCAAATAGTATGTTAACTGATAGCTTAATTTTAAGAAGGTTTTGATAAAAGAATGCTTGAGGTTTTGTAAAAGAATTAATTACACAATAAGTAGTGTTCCCGTGTGACATCCCTTTTGATATGTATTTTTGAAAAATTAGTGACTTATAAATTTTAAAACATGTTTAACATTTATTTTTAATGTCTATAACGGCTTGGTTCACATTGCCGTCATGGAATTTTACTTAATACATCGGCAATATTTTAAGGATTGTCTTTGACAGTAATGTTTTTGTTATGAGCACGTAACTTTGCTCCACCTGCTACAAGGCTAATAGAATTACGTGCAGTATTATGTTCATAGATTAAACTTGGTTTGTAACACTCGCCCATAATAGAGGTAGCTGTCAATGATGTTTTACTAAAGATGACGTATATTCATGCTGCGCGGTGCTCAGATTTTGTTCCTTTACGTAATATAGAAAAGGATAGCTATATGTTTAGACTTGCGCTTGAAATACGCATCGTAATGAAAATTACTACAATTGACTTAATTTTGCCGCCTCAGTTTTCGCGCGCTTGTGCGACATCTACCTCATATAAACATATAATATCATTGGGTAGCTGTACGTTTTTAGATGTTGCAGGCAGTACCAACTAAAATAATATGTAGCATCTGTTCTTTAATATTACAATCTAAAAACCATGATAAAGTTGTTACATTTTCGGTAGTCAGCCAACATTTAAGTAAGAACACAAACTATTGTAAAACCTTAAAAAACGTAATTTTATTGGTTCAGTCGTTTCTCAAGTTATGACGTAACACGGGAATTAGTGGTTCATCTACATATGTGACTGGGCGGTCGGCGCAGTTGGTAGCACTCTGCCTTCTGAGCCGCTGGTCCGGGTTCGATTCCCGGACAGGTCAAACATTTGTGTGTATGAACATGTCTGTTTGACCTGTGTCTGGGTGTGTATATTTATATAAGTATATATATATCAGTTATCAAGTTACCATAGCACAGGCTATGCCTAGTTAGGAACCTGAAGACCTTGTGTGAATGTTAAAATATATATATATAAATATATGTGTGGGTTATAATAGCACGCAGAGTCAAACAGGTTAAAAGCATCGTTTATCGATTGTAGCTCATTTTTAACATAACTTATCTTTTTAATTTTAATAAAATCTTTAAGCTTTGGCGCTAAAGGTTTGTTATATAAAACTCAAATTAGATTTTGTAGTTATTGTGCCAGACACATTTGACTACGAACGTGAGGCCAGAGTCGATTTTTGTGCTAATCTGCACTATTGAGGAACAATAAATATCTACTAACGACCGCGCGGTATAATTGATCCCGGTAGCACACTGGACCCAAAATTAGTTTACTAGTAGTGCTCCGCGGTTTCAAGCGCGTGGATTACGATTTTCGCGCTACCTCAATCATCCAACGGTAACTATACCCTTTTGCGGGATAAAAGTAGCTTATGTGCTATTTCAGGGTCTCCTATCTCCATACCAAATCTCATCGAAATCGGTACAGCCGTTTCGGCGTGAAGGGATAATAGAGGATTTTGAATTATATGCTTTTCCCATGAGAACGGCCATTATTTTCGGGATGAGAAATAGAATGCCTATTGAACTTAAGGTCTTAACTATCTTTATAATTAATTTCATCAAAATCCGTACAGCCGTTTGAGCTTAAAGGAGTAACAAACATACACACTTACATACAAACTTTCGCCTTTATAATATTAGTGGGATACTATACAGTCTACTGCAGGTTATTACATACATACTCGATGCGTAAAGTCAACCCATAACCTACTCTTTGTTTTTATATAGTTTTTATCTCCCTTTTATTCGTGAGGGTCTATTAAGTCATTTTAAACCTACAGTAATTTAACGTTTAAGAAAAGAGAAAGTGTTATTCTATACTTCTAGCAATGACTTTACACAGTAATATCATAATGAGTCCAAATATATATGTGTCCAAAGCATAGATGAGGTAAAATGAGCAGAGGTGCCAAAATATCGAAATACAGCGTACCCGTATATATTCGTTATTTTACCAATCAGTACTCGTTACTTTCGTATTGTTACCTTACTAATTACTTTGCACTCATGACATCGCATCCAGTCGTATTGCGTACGCTATGACAACGTAGCGTCGTTCGTAGTTTGTAGAAAAAATACTTTTATGTTACATAGGTACCTGCTTAATAGCTGCGTAATGTGCATTTTTTAACTTTGTATAAAACAATTATTATTATTATTATTTTTATATACTTTGTATTTTTTTTTTCCGTAAATTGATTAGAAGTAAAAGTAAAATGTACTTTAAATAACCCCAAGGATCTGACGGAAAAGTACTGAATTTGCAACGGATTTACAGTTTTGAATATTTTGTAGGTGAAAATATGTAATACTACAATAAAAATACCGTACTGCAAGTAACATTTCGGTACTGGATACTAAATGGCGTACCCGTTGCTCGGTAACGAATGCGTACGGTTTGCTACAGCTCTAAACATGACTACATTTTACATTATATTTAACGACCTAACATAAAAATTGGAACGTAATTTGGGTATATATTAGTAATAAAATGTGCATTACTGTATAACGCTGTTATCATTCATCAATTAGGGTAGGGCACGCGACTCGCTGCAGTCTCGCGAGGCCTACGTGACTTCTGGCAGGCCACGATCTCCTAAGTATAAATAGCTACCTAGCCCTAATCGACATCTAATCGAATGACCGGATTCTTAATAACCACTTAATATCATTTTATAAATATAAATACAGCACATTAGTGGCGCTGTAACAATTTGGACATTCTTTAACACACAATACCTGTGACTAAAAGGGTGTAAAGGGAAGGACTAAAGGGTCGACTAAATCAATGCTGTCAAACTGACGGACGCTGGTACGATCCCCACCTACGGCCGGTGAAGATATCACCGTTAGAAATTCCCAGCATAGTGGTAGGATACTTTCGAGTACCTGCCTGCTTAGCTACCACCCTCAAGATTCCAAGAGTTTGACAGTCACCTAGCGTGTTCAGGCAGCGGTGTTTGAGAGCCAGTAAGCATTCTAAGTTTGCCGTGATCTTCGACCACATCGTCACTGACCGTTAATAGAGATAGTGGTCAAACGCCAGATCTATACAGAATTAAAAATAGAGAATGCCTCGCAAGCACACCAATAATAACTATGTTAAATAAAAAAATATTGCTGGTAGGTATGTAATAAGTTTATTGGCTGTTTTTAGTATGCAAATAGCATACTAAAAACAGCCAATAAACTTATTATTATTTATATTGAATGACGCTCGAGTGAAAGAAAAGGTCTTATACTTACACATACGTAAGGTTCAACCATCTCTAGAATTGAAGTTATAAAAAAAAAATACCAAAAAATGGAACCGACATCAACACTCAAAAGTATGAAATAACGTGTTGAAGTCGGTACCATGATAGTTCAAAAGTAACTGATATCAAAATATTGTGCTCATGTTTCAGTTTTTGACTTGTAACTTAAAAAGTGCTCTTCCGATTTTGATGAAATTTAGTGGGGACTTGGGACCACAAGGGAAGCACCAGTTTTTAAATAAAAAAAGAACGATCAAAATCGGTTCACCCAGTCGGAAGTTATGCGGTAACAAACACAAATAAACAAAAATAAAAAAAACATACGGGTCGAATTGAGAACCTCCTCCTTTTTTTGAAGTCAGTTAAGAAATAATTAATTTAAATATAAATCTACGCCTGCACGCAATTCGGCAGAATATTATTGAGACTATGATTCTTAAAATATAAATAATGCACTTAAGTAGATAGATAGTACGTTAATAATAATAATTATATAACATAACGGAAACATTCCAAATGTTGCGTTGGTGTGAGCAAAAATAATGATTGATTGTACACGAAAAGTTGTTTGATGAAAAGTTTCTCGAGTTTGCCTATTCTGGAGAATAGGCAAACTCGAGAAACTTTTCATTTTTGCCATCTTATCTTTATAGTTTTATGCTAATAAATCAATTCTGATTTTCATCCTACTTCATGGTATTATTTAATCACCACGCAGGTAAAACGGATTTGGATTGGATGGTATGTAAATTGTACATAATTCAGGTCCCGGAATAACACATAGGCTACTTTTCATCGTCAATCATCACCACGCGGGTAAAACCGCAGGGCGCAGCAAGTAAAGTATACTAAGTATTAAAAAAAAATTACCAAAAAATGGAACCGACTTCTACACTCAATAGTGTGAAATAACTTGTTGAAGTCGGTACCATGATAGTTCAAAAGTAACTATTATCAAAATATTGTGAGCATGGTACGACTAAGACAAGTTATTTCACACTTTTGAGTGTTATTTTCACCCTTTTCAGTGACCTTTGCTATTCAAGGGATCAATTGTCATTGTGTATGTTCACCGATGTCTTCACCCGCAACTATAATGTCGTCGAGGTATGAGTAACACTTTTCAGTTATTAGACGGTAACTCAAAAACCGCTTGTCCGATTTTTGATGAACCATTACCCAGTCGATAGTTCTGAGAGAACAAACGAAATAAAACACACAAATCGAATTGAGAATCTCCCCCTTTTTTAGAAGTCGGTTTAAAATAAAAGAACGTTGTTTCACGTTTAAATGTGACAGCATAATTAGACATCACAACTTTTTATGGAACGAGATCTGGCACCACGAGCGCGGTGTTCATCTGATGGTAAAGGTCAGATCTGTGACCATTGCATGCCACCAACATATTATATGTTTAATAATGATGGATGTACAATTTTTGGTGGACACTTTAATTAGAGATATTAACGGGGGAGCCGGAGGCGCGACTTTGGAGTACTTACTACACTTGCCTATCGAGAGCCGAGGAGTCGTAAAATTTCACGTCGATTGCTAAGGTACTCACAGTTTTTATGTAATGTTACAACAGAAGATGTCAGATCAATTTATTTGTTTTTTGTGTGTTCAATTACGGAGTTCTACGCTGCAATACACTTTCTCGAAAATATGTTTTGATAAAAATGTACATAAGTGAGTTTGTTTTTGTGTAAAACAAATATTTGTCATCAACACTAAACCGATTTGGATGAAATTTTATGGGACTAATCTGAAATATTACCCCTTTGAATTAAAAGTAAAATTGCCTAAATCAGTCTATTAAGACGGACTCTGAACCTATCAGCTACCTTTAAAAAAATCGATATCAAATTATTTTTTTCATAAATCTTTGGGCTTACAATCATAAAAGATACAACCGATTTGAGAACGTCCTCCTTTTTTCGAAGTCTGTAAACATACTGGGTGGCGCGAATGTCCGCTTATTAACTTGCAGACGAGCCATCAATTTGAGAAAAACCCGGTCATTTCTTTTCCAAGAAACTTTTCGGCCATGAACCAAATTTATATATTATTTTTATTTTCATAATACTGTATGTCGGTATTTTGCGGAATTGTCTAGTGTCTATTAATAAGTAGTTGTGTTGTTTGTACCTGCTTGTGATACGTAAGAAGTATATATTAACAGAAACCATTTAGAATAAACATCTTAAAACCTATAATTCGAAAAGTATTCAATTTTGTCTCTGCAACTTCAGAACCTGTAACATGCTCATTTGACTCAACTACTAAAGACTATGCTGGTTATCGATCTATTCTATCGTATTGAATAGTTCGCTGTTTGTATAATATTCTCGTAGTGGCAAATTAGCCTTTCTAAAAAACATTCTTAAAATGATCCAGGGGCATAATAATATGTAATCATACTGAAAATACTTTCATCTGGGTGAAACGTTTTAAAAATAAACTGTCAAACGCATTCTCTTAGCAGACTCTAATTATATCAGTATGTTCTTTTATATGTCAATGTTTTTATCATTAAACTATGAATAGTACCTAACTATGTAAATACTGTATCGAATCCATTCGAGTCGGTTTGTAACGCCTGATTGGAAACAATCAGCAGTGCAGTCATGTGTGATCTTTGTTGCTGCTCTTTTGTTATAACAGGCTGCAAACCTTAAATAGGGTATTTGTTTTGGGGGTTCTAGTTTTTATTACAGAATAACGATATTTATTGACACAATTATAGTGGAGTTTTTTATGTAGCTGTATTTGATGACTGGAAATAATGACAGCGTTCCACTTTACTATTGTTTGTTTTATTATTATATATTATTTCTGTTACCTATCATATCTAAAGTAAATGTTAAGTTATGAAAGGCTCAGCGGCGAGCATTTAAAGAGACTTACGAAAGGCCAGTAGTGGTCAAGAACCAATGAAGTGGACTCCAATGCCAGCTATAAATGGAGCATAGAGAAAAAAATATGCTTATAATGTCATTGCGCGTCGTTAGCTTACATCATATTATTCTCGAAAGCTAGACATAATAATATAATAAAATGTTAATGTGTAATAATAGTCATCAAATGATTTCATCAAAACAGGCAGTTCGTTTGTATACCATACCCAAGTTTACAACCGTCGCAGATGGCTTTCGACACGGATTCGCTCGCGGAATGCCAGTTAAGTCCTGCGCGGGCGCAGCGAATGCCACAGTCTAACATAAGGACAGTCTATCTACTGCCTACGAATTTATTCTTGTACAGATTGTTTTCAGCATATTGAATAATTTCGAAATGATTGTATACCTAAAAAAAATGAAGTGCTACGTGGCTTATAAATAAAATAGCAGATTCTGTCGTTTCTTGCTTAAAATATCACGTTTATGTTTGCTTGAACTAATTAAAATATACAATATATATTTTAATTAGGGAAACATAACTGTGAAAATTTAATATTGAAACAACGTTGCTCGGGACAGAGCCCTTACTCAAAATAAAGTTTTAGAACTTATTCCGTTAAAAAAACGTTTGCGACTACGAGGAACTTCGAGTGGACCACAAGAAAAAACATTTAGCGTTCCATAAGTAAGAGTTATTCAGCATAAACTATCGACATTGTTTTAATACATCACATACATACTTTTTATATCACCGACATAAAAAGTTCATACTAAATGCGACGATACGAATATTATTATCTATTTCAAAATTTAAAATAACTTGCCTATTTTAGTAAGATCACTGGAAGGAAACAAATTTAAAAATGGTTGCTCAAAAACGCTTTCTATGGCGTACAAGAATTTTTCAATTTTACTAAAACTTACCCACGTACATGCACACGATAGTTCATGATAATGTTTAAACTCTTTTATTCATTTACTCTTATTACGTTGCGAATCCTTTTCAAGTCTTTGTTAACTCTCATAACTAACTTAATTTGGTATGTATGAACACTGCGTGTGAACCATGACTATTTGTTGGCAAACACGTCCATAGGTTTGGCTGAGCCACCCGGATGTGGCTAGCCTCACTCATTGTATATTAATTGTTAAATAATATTTTATTTTATATAAAACGAAAAATGAATTGAAATGATAATAAGTTAATTCCCATCAAAGGACAGCATTACACAAATACAAATTTATACAAAATAAAATACCATAACAAGTCATGTTGCAAGATGTCAGGAGTGAGTTTCGTGTCAGCAGGGTCAGCAGGGTTACTTGGGTCACCAATAATAATAAGAATAATAATAACTTTATTTCAGCGGTCACAAAGGTATTAATATAATAACAATCTTAAAGTAAGTACTAATCTAGTTGGTAACACTAAGTAATGGTTTAGATTCTGGTTTCCACACTAGGGTTCCCTGTGTTGTGGAGAACCAATAACATTATATGTTTATGTGAGGTAGATGTCGCACAAGCGCGCGGAAACTGAGGCGGCAAAATTAAGTCAATTGTAGTCATTTTCATTACGATGCGTATTTCAAGCGCAAGTCTAAACATATAGCTATCCTTTTCTATATTATGTGTACCGTATTATCTGTCGCAGTAAGCATGTTTATGTCGTAAAGGAACGTCATCTTTAGTAAAACATCATTGTGGAGAACAGTTTACTAAGACGAAACGTACTGCCCACTTCTTCACTGTAGCATCTGGCCGACTTTGTAGGTATGTTATAGTACAGTACATTGTGATCACGTGACTCCATTGACGTCAATAGTGACCTCTGCCAACGGCCGCATCGCTGCCTCCTGCTATCGGAGTCAAAATACCCTACACATACCTAAAGCATACATACCTAGCAACGTTTATATTCTTCGTCGTTGCGATGTGTAATAATAATTTACTTAAATATATTTTATATATGTATGGGCTTTAAAGCAGATACTACAATCCTGACAAGGTGGACAGACGATCTGTCTAAGATCGCAGGCAAGGGCTGGATGCAAGCTGCTTCCGACCGGTCCTTGTGCAATTTAAGGGGAGGCATATATCCAGCAGTAGACGTCCTATGACTGAGATGACGAATGCAGTTCCTATATTTCTCATTACAAATTACAGTATCAACCTATATACATATTATAAGTAATTATTGACAGAAGCTTCTTACTTTTACTCAGTTACTTATTGTTATATAGGTATGTATCGTAATAAATCTTTATATAATTATAGCATTATAGCAATAGTTACTGAGTTAAAACCATACTAACTTGCTTCCAATAGGTACTCATCCGTGGAACATTTTCAATGTATAATTTAAAAAAAATGGCAACATCGTCAATGCAGTAGAATTAAAATAAGCATTGTAAACGATAAATCAATGTGTTATGTAATTTACGGAGCTTTTTTTCATCATTGAATCGTTTTTTTTAAACATACACTTTGAATCCTCGCGAATTATTTGAATAAAGCACTTTTTAAGTCTACAGAAATAAGGCAAGAATATAAGATATGAATACGCAAGAATTGATTTTCGTGGATAGTTGTAGTACTACCGAAAAAATCAATATTTGCATAAAACGGAAAAAAATGGTATGATATGGGTAAATACAGTTTACCTGTATAACATGTGTCTTCTGTAAAAACTGTAAATAGCTATAATTATAATTTTTCAATATAAGGTATAGATTGACCACTATCTCCCTTGATAATCACTGACGATATGGCCGAAGATATAATCACGCTAGACCTAGAATGTTTACTGGCTCATAAGGACTGCTGCCTGAACACACTATGTGTTTGGTGACATATTTTTAAACTTGAGGATGGTAGCTAGCCAGGCAGGTACTCGAAAGTACCCTACCACCTTGCTGCGAATTTTATAACGGTTTATCTTTACCGGAAGCTCAAGCCGTTGGTGGGGATGGAAACAGCGTCTGTGAGTTTGACAGCCGACGCTCCCACTGCTGAGCAATTATCGCTTCAATTCAACATCGGACATATTTTGCCAAACAGCTAACAGTGCGAGTGTGAGTGCCAGGGTACGTCTTCATCTTTTTAGTTTCATGGTGTTTCATTCAAGTCACTAGTGGCAATATTATCTTCTTGCTTTCTATAATATAAAAATGAATCGCCGAATGTGTTGCTAAGCGCAAATCTCGAGAAGAGCTGCTCCGATTCCGCTAATTCTTTTTTTATAATATTCCTTGAAGAACGAAGATAGTTGTTACGGAGAGAAACATTTTTAAAAATGCCCGAAAAAGTCTAAAAACAACACTTTTCTATATTTCTATACAAAAGATTCGTAATAATACTAGTCTTTCTACTTTTGTAAACTATCATGGTACCGACTTCGACAAGTTAAAAAAGTATTTTTACCCTTTTCAGTGACATTTGCTACTAACGGGATCAATTGTTATTATGTATGTGCATCGATGTCTTCAACCGCAACTACCTGTATAATATCGTCGATGTATGAGTAGCACTTTTCAGCTATTGGAGTGTAACTCAAAAACCGCTTGTCTGATTTTGATGAATTTTAAATGGATTGATAGATAGCCAGCGGATAGCTCAAATGTTTTGGTTCTTAATTAGTTATTAGTATTTTATGTTATATTTATTACAAGGTATACCTACTTAGATATGAAAAAGCATTTTACATTAAATGTTAAAAAGAGGAAACACTGTTTCACAGGGTGAGGAGCTAGCGGTAGTAAGCCGAAGCTTGATCTTTACGTGTAGTCTATTTATTTATAATATAGCACTATTTTAAAAGAGGTGATTGTGGACTGGGTATAAAAACATATTAACTCGTCGCTTAAAAGTATCCCTAGATTTCCCGTTTTTCATGCACCTGTCCTTGAGAACCATCAACATTGTAGGTCTACCTACCTTCGATATCACCATTGTCACGTACGATTAGGTAAGTGAGGTAAAGGTCCAATACCTAAACCTGTAGTAGTAAAGAGAAAAAAAGCTTAATAACTTTACGATACAGATTACTCAATAGCGCTTGAACCACGGCACCAGGCGAGACCCGCTGGAAAGCTCATCCAAATATTATTGACTCATAGGAGTCACATACTGTGCGATCCAACCGATCGTTTTGCCTACCTGCTAAATGTGTAACGAGCTTCCTTCCTCGGCGTTTCCGAGTAGCTACAATATGGGATTCTTCTAAAGGAGAGTTAATGCTTTTTAGAGCCGACGGTGATCGCTATCATCAGGCCCATCTGCTTATTTGCAGCCTGTTACATAAAAAAAAAAGGAAATGTGTACCTATACGAAGTTTTAAATTCTGCAACTGTTTTGCATTGTTACAGGAAAGTACACAGATCCTCCCTGTAGGCCACGTTTTTTAAAAATGATTTATTAATAAAAAAATATCCGTCTTAGGAGCCTAAAGGAAACCTCATAGAATTAATTTGTACGTGGTACATATTAATTCTATGGGAAACCTTGAGTAAGATTGAGTCATAGAACATTTTGACGTTTCAACAAACATGCGTAAATCGGAACGTATCACGTGTCGTGACATGAGATACCACACTTTCTTTTGTTTTCAGATAATCGAATGCCTGTATAAATTTTCGAAACCAGATCATGAATTAATGACAATTCTGTCCATAAACGTGATGATAAAAGTTTAAGAAATACCATTTTATGTCAATGTCAATGAATTCAAAGCATATGGAAAAAATTTTGTAGAACAAACCGATGATGCAAATAAGTCAATAAAACACAACTAAAAACAATACAACTAAAATCGCTTTATCGTAAACAACAAGAAAATATATGAAGAATACAACTCAAATATAGCAATAAAGTATAAAGAGTGGACTTATCTCTTCCAGTCAACTTAAAAAAAACTAAAATCAGTAGTATAAAATTTTAAAATACTTCATTTATAGTTCTCACGTATTAATAAGTGGCACATAAACATTTAGGTATCAAGAGTAAAGTTTTATAGTACAGAATATAATGATTTTATATTTGATGAGTTAATTATTTATTACATATTACTTTAATCGAGCACATCAAAATGACGACCTCCATCGTGACCTAAGAATGGATGTCGTTGTCAATATAATCAATAAGTATGCAGAAACTCATGAACGAAGACTTACACGTAACGTGAATGTCGAGGCTATCCAGCTCCTCGGCAACACGGACATAGTGAGAAGGCTTAAAAGTAAAAAACCTTTTAAGTTATTGAATCGTGAAGTGTCAGTGAGTAGTTAAACTAGTGATACCCTAAAGAACACAAGAACAAGGTGTCTTCCTCTAATAGAGACTACAAGATAGGTGTTAATGGGCACATTCTTATTTTTACTCGTTGTAGCAAAGTGTCAAAAATATATTACTCGATAGCATTAACACTAGATTGTAACTGAATGAGGTAGGTGTACTGAAAAGTACGTCATTTGTAAAAAAAATAGAATATGTACGTTCCTATGGATCGACATGATCAACTCGCATATTTGGCTAAACGAATCAGCATTGCAATTAAACGTGGCAATGCTGCTAGCATTCTGGGCACGCTACCAATTGGTAGCGTGGTAGGTGGTTAGAGCATTTGAGTTATCTATAGACTGGCAACAGCTAGCGAATTGCGTAAATGATATTGTAATAGCTGCAGTATTATAATTTGTTATTAGTATTTTATTTTAATAAAGGCATCGATATGTCGTCGATTAGAATCAGAATACGATACACAGAATATAACTAATATATATCCAATATCAGAAAACGTTATTGCAAGCGCCAGAGCCTAATGTTTATTATTTATTATAGAATTAATCGTATTATAGTTATAACCCATTTGCATATTCATTGTACATTTCTGTGCCCATAATACATTCAAGATATATAAATATACTAGCTGCGCCCCGCGGTTCTACACGCATAGTGATAATGATGATGAAAAGTAGCCTATGTGCTATTCCGGCACCTGAAGTATCTACATACCAAATTTCATCCAGATCCGTTCAGCCGATCTGGCGTGATTGAGTAACAAACATCCATCTATCCATCCATCCAAACTTTCACATTTATAATATTAGTGGGATGAAATAGATTAAATATGAAACAATTCATAATACAACTTATTCACTCAAACTAAACACCACATTAAAAAAATCCAAAGAAATTTTCTAACGGACTAATGCTGTTTGCCTCTACCGGCATTTACAGCTTCACCGGAGGGGGGACGAGCACAGATGGTGCTCAGCCCGGTATTTGTGCGGGCGCAGAAGGCGCTCTGCTTAGTGAGGCTAGCGCTGACGGCGCTATGCCACTAGGAGAAGACGAGGCGACTAGCTCAAGGGCACCACTGAGGTTCGGACCTCGGCTTGAGCCGTCGCCAGAACAAGGAGTTATCGGATCGAAGACAGGGAGTTATCGGATCGAGGCCAGGGAGTTATCGGATCGAGGACAGGGAGTTATCGGATCGAGGACAGGGAGTTATCGGATCGAAGACAGAGAGTTATCAGATCGAGGACAGGGAGTTATCGGATCGAGGACAGGGAGTTATCGGATCGAGGACAGGGAGTTATCGGATCGAATTTTATCTAATCGAATTAAAATGTAAGTATACCTATCCCCTATTTATACGGACCTAAGTTTACCTACACCCTTCCTTCACTCATACACACACACATACATACGCGTGTAGCACAAAACAGATACTATGTATTGTGCGTGTAGTGTGAAGCGTCCGCGAATCCCCGAATCAAATTTACTAATTTTGTAATGTTTCGTCCACCTCTACCGAGTCACCATATAAAAGTGTAACCTGTTAAATTGAATATATTTCTATGTACTATTTAAAACTTTGTAAAATCTATTTGAATAAGCCAATGTTCATAAGAATAGCCACACCGACAGTGGCTTTATTTATTTTGTAATCTTAATTTTTATTGGCGTTCATACGTCATCATACTTGGTTGATTGAAATGTATTGTATATATAATGTTGATTTTTGCTTTAAATCGGTCTGCTTCCATGGATGGGGCAATTCTACTAAAACAATTTGCGTAATGCTGAGTAGTTCACAACCAGCGTGACCGACATGCTCTCATTATGCATAATGCTTGGTGAAACAAGAAGTGTTAGAGCGTTCAACGTCCGACGTTCACGTGACGAGACATATTTGTACAGGAGAGTCGCATGTGATAACTTGCATACTTTAGCATAGTGATACAAACGTGTTCGTTATTGGGGCATACCACTAACGTCAGCAGCGATTTCATTGTGCCACTTCACTTTTGTGTTTTTTCATAAAAACAAAGAACGAGATTCTGACTAGAATTCAGTAAGAAAGTTATAGATCAAGTGATACTCGTGTTATTCGAGGGAATTAATGGCTTGTGGCTGATTTAGCGTTCGCTCATGCTATCTCGCTTGCCAGTGGCGATGTGTGGAGACGTCTCGCTAAGAATGCCTTAATGTTCTAAGATGAGTGTGCTACCAGTGCTGGCGTGTGGACCCAAAGGTTGGTCTCTGAACATGACCCTCATAAGTAAGCTCCTCGGGTCACATGCAGATTTATGCTCAGTGTTTTTCTTTGAGATCTCATTGAGAACGTGAAGAGCCGTAGAAAAACATAGGGCCATCGGCATTCGCATTATCCCTGCTCCAAGGATAGGTCCTGTTTGCAACAGTATAAAAAACATTACCAGATAGTCACGCCATGCAATATTTTTCGAGGGAAAATTGACGCGACTGAACTGAGTGATGAGCTTTATTGATTTTTCATCCCAAATAACTATTGCAGATGCAGGAGACACCAGTTGTTTGCCGTGCCCTCCTCTCGTGCGATACCTCGGGCCATCTCTCCCACACCGCGTACCCTCTCCGCACTCAACGGTCTCCTGGAGACCAACCCTGACAAAGATGTGTTGGGAATGGGAAAAATTATTAAGTTTGAAATTTTGCGAGAGAGATGTACGATTTCTTTGATAACATATTATTGCATTGTTATTTATTTCTTTGAGTAATATTTAACCTAAAGTTAATAATTTTTTAATTTTCTAATATTGACTTATTATGTCAGATTCTTAATAAACATATCATTAGTATTTATAATAATATGTTAGAAATCACTTGCCAATTCTCAATAAAAAGACATATATTTATTTTTTATTTTTTTAAAAATTTATTTACATTCACACAAGGTCTTCAGGTCCCAAACTAGGCAGAGCCTGTATATATAGGTAGCCTATGGTAACCTGATGACTGATATATATATACTTAAATACATATGCACACCCAGACACAGGTCAAACAGACATGTTCATGCACACAAATGTTTGACCTGTCCGGGAATCGAACCCGGGACCAGTGGCTCAGAAGGCAGAGTGCTACCAACATTCAGTGATAATTGTTGGTCATGATAATTATTTGATTAATGTAGGTAATTGGTTTTGCAACCGTTTTATTACATGACATAAATTTGGAACTGAATACTATCAGTGTATGTGAGTTAACACATCGTTCATTTTATATAACTAGACGCAGAGATATGTGTACCACTCAACAAAAACACCTATCAAGAATGTAAACGGTAGTGTTTGTAAAGGGATTCCCATGTTTGCGTAATGAGTAAAAAATATTATAATGCCACAGCTTTGAGTAGGTACTTTTATTTGCGCATATTGAATGTGGGCAAACATGTGTGCTCAGTTGAGACTGAGAATACTTAACTGTACCTAGGTACTTGGATTGTTTAAACCATGACGTTTTGTCAATAACGAAATTATTCTTAGAAAAATGTAGTACGAGTATTTATACATAATTATTGTTATTTATTCGACCACCCAAGGCCTATGACAAATATTAATTGTTGCTACAATTGACACCCAACAAATTCAAGCACTTTGACACCTCCTACGCATTCCATTTGAAAGCACTAATCGCAGAAAATGAGCAAGCGGCTCAAGATCTAAAATGACCAAGCCAGGCGCCTGAAGATCTATAAACCTTTGAACGGACCGAAATATTCCCCAACAGAATTTTGGCCTGTCCAATGACCAATCAAGCCTATATACTTAATTCATAAGTTGTTGGATTAAGGACTGCCCAAATGATTGTTTTGTTGTAAAATTTGTATTGTGTGTGTAAAATTGTTTTCTTACCCGACGATGTGGTCGCTCAGCGACAAAGTCCATAATTAAATTCAGAAAACAAAAGATCTATAGAAAAGTTACAAGATATTCAGGTTCTTATAGGTGCTTCTAGTAGTTCGTTTTAAATTAATACCTCTCGACGTACCGTTGTCAACCTATTCTTAGCATTATTTAAAATAACATCTACTAAACACACTATACAGGTAAAAACCTTTTTATTTGATACACGACTTTAAATAATTTTCAACCCCAATTAATAAAAACTATTGTCACGGGGCATTTATATCCTATACCTATCATCACAACCATAGATTATATTAAATAAAATTCCGTCCCGGCCCGTCAAGCGTGCCCAAAAGTATTCCAAAAGAAGACCAAAACTCTTCTATTATTATAAGAAAACAGGAGTTAGTTCATTTTCTGTTTAATCTCACTGGCCTATACAGAAATTGAACTATTTTACAGGCAGAGAAGGCGGGACAAATCAGATGCGTGTTGATTAAAATATAACGAATATATACTTTATATACTTTACAGATGACCTACGGGACACAGGCCCAAAAAATAATACTAATTACAAATTTAGACTAGAATATGGTCACAATGAAATATTTTTTCATTAATAAATTAGAAATTGGAATTCAAATTTTATTCTATCCGAATTAACCTTCATGAGCTGTTCTCATATATTAAGTCGATTTTTTTCTTAGGTTTTAAATCTTTTATTAAAATAAGCTGAAAAGACTCTAAACTGTCTATTTAGCAAATGGTCAACCCTTCAAATTCGCTTTTTTAATTTTTTTCTCAATAAGTCCTTTTCTTGTCCCTTAATAGGTACGTTTGATTTTCATGCTAATTACGAATATGGTTACGCCGATTTTTCCTATTCATCCAGCAAAGCAAGTTGAATCATATATGTATATCTATAAAAAATCTGGAATCCAAATGCTACATCTACTACTAAGTTATTCAAACTACAGACAAATCAAGTGCAAGCTGCGTCTAATGTCACAGTTAGATCACACCTACAGGCCCGGCTGTTATTACCAAATATCTACAAAGGGTTCAGGTAGGCTGGGCAAACAAGCGAAGTAAAACAATAACAGTACATTGGCTGTTACATTATCATTACTTAACCCAAAAGATAGGCAAGTGTAAATAAAATGTCCAATGCACTTATGTAATATCACGCAACAGAACTGATAAAGATTTGTTTACACACATCGGGGCATCGAGACTGCTCATCAACTATTGCCCTGGGGTCGAGCACTCTTAGTGTCGATAGGCAAATACTTAATGGACAATTGGCAAATATTACTTAATGAGGGAAATCCCAAGATTTGGCACATATTTGATTATCATGTACGTCAAGTTTGCTGTCTCAACTATATATAAAGAAACGTGTTACGAAAACGTTGATTTGTTTTTCATGGGAATGGCACGCGACACTACACGTGGTTTGACGAGGTGAGTTCATTTCATAATACGGAATAAGATAAAATAATCGAGTTAAATAAAACTACGCTACGTCGCGTAGTGTAATTTTATAGTGATTCAATTGTCTTCAATAAGTTGAGTACATGGGCGCCGGCAGCAGGGTGTAAGGAGGGTGCAAGTGCACCCCCTCAGGAAAAAATGTATAGAATTTTTTTGTTTTGTATAAGATACTGTTTGGATAAAAACTGAAGGTTATTCAAATATGTACATCAACTTGTCGATAAATTCAGTATCCTCGCGCCCTGTCGTCGTATAAACGAATGACGTATAGAGAATACTTGACATGGACCCAGGAGCAATGGGATTATGATCAAATTTTATTTTGCGATGAGTCCCGGTTTGGATTTAGGCGATACGAGAAGGGTAGAGAGTGGAATGTCGTCCCGGAAAAGCTGAAAGGATGCATCCCAGCATCCATGCAGGAAGTGCACCTTTACCGTGCTTCACAGTGATGGTATGGGCGGTTATTATGAAGAAGAAACGATTTTGTTCTTTAGTCATTGATGTAATGCTACAATAGTAAAAACTGGACAAGTGCGAGTCAGACTGCCCGATGCATTTGTTGTTTGGGCGCCCGAACAACAAATGCGCGCGAACGGAGCGCGTGCTGCGCATTCGTCAGGTCTGCACTCTCCCTTAGATCAGATGACCAGGTGTTGCAAAGTTCTTAGGGGGGCAGTGGAATCCTCAAACATGTACAAACTACTTTGCAGGTTATTTGTTCCAGATAACTACAGGTGTGCTAGGCGACATGTGCTGTTAAGCGTACACCTTTTTGTCGCACAGTGGCTCGCACCAATTCTCCTTTGAATTTGACGAGGCCGTCAAATAATTTCGGCGGGTATTTTTCGACTTCCCTCCCGCAAGATACGTTTTTCAAATGTTTTGAAAGTTGGTTCACCCAAATGCATAAATTAGGTGCTTTAAGGTCGGAGAACATTTTGACACGCTATAAGTACATAAAGTTTTTTCATATTCATGCTATTTTACATTTCAATAACTATTTTTGGAATAGCCCACGTATGGATTAATAATAAACATTTATTGAGAGTTGGACAGATTCCTTACCTTGTTATTGATGGCTTGTTTGTCTTTCCGGCGCTTTTCTTTGTGGATGACTTTGATGCTTTTTCTGAACTGCAAAGTAAACAATGAATAAGGTATAGGTAACCATTGGTTTTATTATTTAAATAACATTCCCTAGACAGATAAAAACTTTATTATTGTTTTACAAAAAGAACCCGAGTCTGCAATGCATTTAGCCATTCCTTTAGATTTTATATCCTCTGTGGATATTACGGGATGGTGGAGATCATTGGGGAAGGATAAACTTTTGCAGCGTTTTATCGCTGTTCTAAGGTTTCGCAATTGGCTTATCCAATCTTCAAAAACTGTCATGAATCATCTTATCGCCAAGTCGATCAACTGTCGCTGTCAACATTAATATTATCCGTCCTAGGACCCTCTAGGCCGGATAATCTTAATCCCTTAAAACCTTTACCACATTTTCACTGACCGTTAAGCGATAGATCTTCAATCATTGTATAATGTATGTACAGATTAATATTTATTTTATTTTTGTTAATTATTTTAATCCAATTTTATAATGTTTTTAATGTAGGTACCTACACTCAATATCTGACTCCCTTTGTTAGATTACTCCTTACTACGGTTGTTTGAAAGACATTGCTTTTAGCTATAAGTCTGCCTTGTGTACTGTATTGTTACATTTAAGATATAATTTTTGTGTATTGTTATATTATGTGCCATAAAGCATAATCTATTATATTGCATTTTGACGTGACAACGTCTTATAAATTGGTTTGCCGGGTGACACTTCAAGAAACTGCGTTACGCTCCGCTCACGTTATGCGCTCACAATGAGAGCGAGTGAGAGGCACGCGTCCCTTCCACTCGGGCATGGTTGGCCCGCCTAAGAGCGAGAGAGACAGACATAAAAAGTGAAAGGCACTCAAAGTCGTTGTCACGTAAAACTTTCGCCCGTATACCGACTTTACAGGCAACCAATTTTTTTTATCTATCACAAATATATTTTTGGGTTTATAACTATACCTATAAAATGGTCCTCAATCTGGTACAATGATTAGATTACTTAAATATGTACTTGTATTCTAGTACAGAGACCCCACATTAGGATATCCTGTGATGTGACTACATTACAGGATATTGCTTTGGTTTCGACCTTCGAGAGCTGTGAGTTAGTCCCAGAACTCACACACGAACGCTTCCCATACATTACAACATAATAATTAAACACCAAACCAGTCTGGTTTTATCAAATAAATGAACTAAGTATTTGTCACCAATATCTTGTGATATATTTAGATTGTATTGCCCTGAAGGCCGTGAGATAAGACCATAGTTTCACAGTAATATCAAGCTAAGATAACACAAAGATAATATAATAAACAAATGCTTACATTTTTGATGGCTTTATTTTACCCAAAACAACGGGTCAAATTCTTATGAAACCTTTAAAATGTTGTAGTCATTTTTAGTGAGTTCTTTTCAGATGCAATTACTCAAAACGGCCACGGGGTTGTTAGGTAGGTATTTTTTTATGTACAGTATAGATTTAACGATTGACGATCTCGATGATGAACGATCTCACTTTGATGATCAGTGACAATATGGTAGAAGATGTTATCACGCTAGACCAGAATGCTTACTGGCTCTCAAGGAGAACGTACACTATATGTTTGGTGAAAGTTTTTAACTGACTAGTATTAGATAAAACAAGAAACAATTCGGTGAGGTTACACAATATTGTTTTGTTATTACAACTGACTGACAGTACTTGGCGTAACGCGACCGCGTCCGCGAGCGCCCCGTATTCTCCTTGAATAAGACCACGAAATGTGGTCGAAACTATATTCGGAACAGTGACTTATTACGTAAGTAATTCCCGTGTTTTATTCATTGATAATATTGTTTTCTTATTTTTATAAACATGTACATAGTACGCAGTATAACTCAACATGGCATTTACAAGTTTTATCGTTGGATGTCATCTTGAAATAATAAAGAGAACAAGTATTCTCACCGCGCAATGAAAGCAGCTGAAGAGTGTGGGTGACACATCACCGCCGCTGGCCACTGGAGAGATTGGCACCTCGTAAGTCTCACACTGGTTCCCGTTTACTTTCTGTTGAAATAAAAACGATCCTTTACATGGTTAATTTCTCTTTATATTTTTGTAAATTTTTCCTTCATCAACCAGTGTTTAATTTACTACCTCTAATGCATACGAAACTTCAATCATAGATTCTACCTCCGAGGTAGTCCCAATTAAACTTCATTTTAATCGGACAAGCGGTTTTTGAGTTACCGGTTGTCATAGCATGTGATCGGTTGAATTTCTTATTTTTAACCGACTTCAAAAAAAGGAGGAGGTTCTCAATTCGACCCGTATGTTTTTTTATTTTATTTATGTTTGTTACGGCATAACTTCCGACTGGGTAAACCGATTTTGATCGTTCTTTTTTATTTGAAAGCTGGTGCTTCCCGTGTGGTCCCATTTAAATTTCATCAAAATCGAACGAGCACTTTTTGAGTTACAAGTCAAAAACTGAAAAATGCGTGCTTATACTACACGATATTATAGTAGCGGGTGAAGACATCGGTGAACATACCTATACCACAATGACAATTGATCCCATGAGTAACAAGGGTTACTAAAAAGAGTGAAAAAATTTATTTACCAAAAAATGGAACCGACTTCAACACTCAAAAGTATGAAATAACTTGTCGAAGTCGGTATCATGAGCACAATATTTTGATATCAGTTACTTTTGAACTATCATGGTACCGACTTCAACAAGTTATTTCATACTTTTGAATGATGAAGTCGGTTCCATTTTTTGGTAAAAAAATTTTTTCTACAAATCGTTGCCCGTAAACTTTGAGTATCCAGCCTATCTTCATTTATCTGAGCTCGTAAATGATGTAAGTCGGTTTTTTGATACTGAAATTTTATAATCAATCGTATTTTGACATAATAAATAATTGGTGACATTTTATGTATCTTTACATTCATTAATAAGTACTAGGTATACCCGTAGTTGTGACTGGGGGACGGAAAATGAAATGTGTTGTTATAATCCAATTACCTCAGTGTTGCTTACTATAGAATAGTATATCATGCTTATGATACAAGTGAACTAAGTTGCTCATTCCACACGTGGCTGTGGGTTGCAATGGGAGTTGCAGGCCCTCTAGTCGTGGCTCTGGGAGGCACCGACCTCTCTTTGCCGGTCGTCTTAGCAAAGATGGTCGGCAACGAAGGCCATGGGAAGCGGTCTCCTCTTTCTGTGAAGCCATTGTGTAGTAGAGGGAGGCCGAGAAGCGGGAAAGAAAACGGGATCCTCTTAAACATACACATAGGTTTATGATTCGAAATTTGAGACGTTCCTTAATCTTTCCATTTCCTCGACAGATCGTAAGGAAAAGTAGCGTTCATTACTTTTGCAAACGGTACGGAACCCTCCATTTATTTTGAAATCGCACAGGATGGGGCTAAAAAGAAATTATTTGGTCGTAACTTCGTGCCCCTTAGAGGGGTCCATATTTAATTTAATGTGACATCACACAGCTTTAATTCAGCGGATAAACAAGACACTTCCAACGATAACCATTTGTCAAATTATGATAAGTAGTTTAGATGTTTGAGGAAACAGATGAACATACACACACACATGCCGGTCATTTACAACCCAACCTTTTGCTTCTTCGTAGTCGAGTAAAAAGTAATAATGAGAGAACAGATAGTTATCTAAGGATGAAACGTACGTTTGGTATCAAAGACTACAATATTATGTTTGGTTTCTTAGACCGTCGTCGTATCAATTCCCACGCGTATTACACTTTCGCTATCATTTAGCACGTCACAATGTAAGCAGATTGCTTACATTATATCCAGTTTAAGTAGTTTTCTTATGCAAACAGGACAATGAATTATTTATATATCATATATATTTATGTATATATTGTAGGTATATTGGTGATTGGTATGTAAATCACAATGTAACGTCTGCTTGACCCGGGTCTACATACTTTGATTTAGGTAGGTAAGTAGTTGTTATAAATATAGGCAACGAATACTGTGCAAAAATAGTTCTAGGAATGTATTGGTGTAGGAATCACATGTGACCTTGAGTGTTGACTGCGGCTTTAAGGACAGCTGCTTGAACACACTGTGTGTTTGATGACAGTTTAAAAAAAAATTGGTTGTCTGTAAAGTCGGTTTACGGACGATAGATTTACGTGATAACGTCATAATCATTTATGACTTCGACTTCTGACTTCTGACTTCTGACTTTTGACTTTTGACTTTTGACTTTTGACTTTTGACGGAAACGGAAACGGAACGCTACACGGAACGTTACTATTTTTCATTTTGGCATTCATCAATTTATAAAACGTTATCACGTCAAAAACTTGAGCTTGGTAGCTAGCCAGGGTACTGGAAAGTACCATAAAACCATGTTGTAGACTGTATATAGTATGTACCTATCTATATATTATTATGTTCGTGTTTGAACTCTATACGAATTATATATGCCTTCCTATAGAGTTATAGACTATAGAAGGTAGGGTAAAAGGTATTTTTCCTAGGAAAAATAAACATCGGTGGAATGTAATCGCCTGCAGCGCCTGCGCGCATAGTACACAACAAAGTGATGTTTTTTCCTCTCTCCCAACTGGCTATCGATCCCACTCTCTTCTGTTCTTTGGTAGCCAGATTTTTTCCAGGAGTTTGAACTGTTGAAATACCTTTTATTTTTTGGAACAAATCTACGCTTTTGTATCAGCTGGCCAAGTAGCTCAAGGAACAGACCTATTTCGGTTTTATTAAATTTATGCTGTTATTCTGTTAATGCTGGTCCCCTCCAGAAAAATGACGTAATTTAACATGTACTGTTGCAGGTAATAGTGATCACTTCCGGGTAATGGGATTCACCTGACTCTCATTTCCCACAATTACACTAACGAGTAAAAAAAAATCTCTAAAACACTGACATAGGTAATCTAAATTGCACATCACAATTTCAAATGTCTAACTAAGTTCGTTTAAAAGTCTCAATCGCATACTGCAAGATATTCGACACTTATCTTATAATTTGCATTGACGTAAAATTATATCAGCGGAGCACAAAAATAAAAAGCTGGCGTATCCAATGGCGCAGGCGCTGATTGGCGCGAGCCGTTTCAGGCAACGCTGGGGTGTCGTGGCGGGGATAGGGACGTCGTTTACGCGTCACTCGCACGTATTGTTTCTTGGATATGTGGGTGATCCCATTACCCAATGACTCCCATTATCCACTGACTCCCATTACCCTACTCTCCCCTACCTATACACTCTTGGAAGACTCACAATATAAAGGGAGATTGTATTTATAAGGAAACACGCAGTCTTTAGCTGTAGATACGGACTATGAATGTGGCATGATGACGCTTCGCGCAAAAGTGCGTAAAAAAATCCAAACTACGTACGGATATGTCGGTACATACTGTCCGTCTGGTCTCTCGTAGGTGGAACCGAAAAGTAGGAAGGTAAAGTAGGTAGCTGCGGAGCACATTCCCCGAATTGTATACGGCAAAAAACCAAGGTACTGTAGATCGGTGAATTAAAATCTTGCTTCAACTATAGTCATTGCCGATGTATCTCATCGGCAATGACTATAGTTGAAATATGAGCACTTGCTACGTGCTAGAATCGGAGGTAAGCTTACTACCTATTTTTGGTACTGACGATAAAGAATTTCGTGTTGTATTGTTCTTCCGATATAAAGTACTGCTTCACCTTTTCGAGGACGGTCAACTTCTTCGCTGCTCATTGATCCTTAGGCTGACTGTAAGAGCCAACATTGAGAGCCGAATAAGTCAAAGTAACGATTACAATATCATCATCAGTTATAAGCATGGATAAGTCGGAGTGACATTGACTACGTTTCAAAAAGTGACACGCCTTAGATTTGTTGGCATCTAACTTGACTGAAGTGGAGTTTTCCTATTGCATTCAAGGTCAGGCTCAATCTTTCGATCAAAGCTTCACTTGATAGAGTATTTGTGTACCAGTAGGTACTAAATGCTGTCTTCTACATAACTCAATTCTAGTCCTAGGGTATCAGGCACCTCATTTACCTATATGTGCAACACAAACAGTGCTGCTGAGAGCACGAGAACCCCTGATGATAATTGGTTTTCAGCATAGTTGCATGCATGCATGGGGCTGAATAGCTGACAGACTGAATTGTCTAGTTGCTAGCAACGCCGCGGTAAATACTTATTAGGTAAGTCAATGATATTATATTATTATGTTAATATGAGGTAGATGTCGCACAAGCGCGCGGAAACTGAGGCGGCAAAATTAAGTCAATTGTAGTAATTTTCATTACGACGCGTATTTCAAGCGCAAGTCTAGACATATAGCTATCCTTTTCTATATTATTTGTACCGTATTATCTGTCGCAGTAAGCATGTTTATGTCGTAAAGGAACAAAATCTGAGCACCGCGCAGCATGAATATACGTCATCTTTAGTAAAACATCATTGAGTTATGTACGTCACAAAATGGAAACAATATTATTTTGGTTTATTGACAAAATGTTTATCACTTCACCGGCAAATGGTCAACTCAACGTGTCCGATTCCCTTCCCTACCAATACTGTTCAGTATTATTTTACAATAGTTTAGTTAGTTATAATACACAGTAGTAGTTATTTTGTTCTGATGTGAAGATAGTTCCTATACGGTTACAATAAAAGCCATATTAGTTGTAGGTAAGTATTACTCTTATGAATGAATGTTCATACTAAATTTAGATTTTTTCATTAAAATACCTATAGTAGTTTTAGGTGAAATAAGTCCTAATGCTATTTGGTACCGACTAAAACTTCCTGCAGTTGAATAAAACTTTACTAGTGCCCTAATACCTATTAGAGATATCTTTGTAACGAGTTAAGCGAGTTCAGAAATTGTAACAAAAACTTTCGGTTCTGCATTTCCCTCCAGGCCTTCAAGTAAAGCTCTAATGTATCAAAACTTCCCAATATTTTTCCGAATCAAAATACCTATGAAGCTGCATTCGAATTTTAGGCTAAGTTTAAAGATGAACTGCAACTTTATGCAATTAAACTTGAATTTGCTTATTTTTACTTGACATTTCACCGATGTTGGCTTTGCGCTGCCTGCGGGCAACGAACAGCTCTTGTTCCGAAATACCTATGTGCCGGAAAAAGTCAAAATAAAAAATATATCTTGGGTAACTGGCGACTATTTGTTAACGATTCGGTGACTATTACGTAGGTACGTCAGTGTTCAAAATCAAAGTTATGCCAAAAAGACAAATAAGAGACACGGGGTGATAAAAATAGGTATGTAGACGTACTGTTTATAACCTTTACTAAACAAAAGAACAAAGAAGATGTGGCTCCTTACTGCCCGTTTATATCAGTAGGCCATCGATGTAATCGTATTTGGTTTAAACCACCAACCGTTGATGTTGATTGTTTAATCATAATATAGGTATTTGAATGACGCAAAAACAATTAGGTATTCAAATCGTGGTCCCGGTTCAACTCGTTACATCGTTATCTACCGGTAAGCACGTATGAAGTACCTCCGAAATGTGATTTGGTTTAAAAAAAAACATGTAGGTACCTACCTACTTTAGGTGGAGCGCGCGAAAGACATACTCAACCGGACGACATCGAACATGCGAATAAGTACAGATATCATTGTACAAGTTGAATGCACCGTTGTGCGTCGTCTCGCGACCTTGTCGTTGCGCTCACGCATACGGGAGGCGATCAAAACTTCTGGCTGTTCACCAATCACCGCTCGCCGGTACTTACATTCGAATCCAGAACCGGGGCTCCTCTCTTGTAAACAGCGGAGAAGATTTGCGGAGGGAAATTGAAGTGACAAGACGACATATTAGCTAATTAACACTGCACTGAAACACTATAACACGCGATATCCTAGATATATATGCACAGAACAGAACTTCCACGGCAAGGAACCATTTGTTTGTTTTTAAGCTTAGAAGGCGGGTGAGTAAAAGACGCGCGGACTGTTCGCAGGAGCGTTGTATGGGACTGCGTGGTCAGCGGCGGCGGCGCTCGCGCACACGTGGATTATCGCGCTTTACGGTGATAATGAGTAATGCAAACTCGATACATTCTGTATCGGCGGTCGTGCAATTGTGCGCTATCGACACCGAGCCTTATCGCAGAACCGTCCGCGCCGCGACTGGTCCAACGAGTCGAGTGTTTGTTGTCAGCTTTAGTCACAGGGGACTACGGGTACGCGTGCGTTCCTCCTTCCATTATTATTAATACCTTAGGTAGGTACCAACACAATGTTCGATAAATAAACAAACTGACGTGCACTACACTGGATTATCGTTGTGAATGAGTAGGTAAGTAAATAAGATATACGAGCACAGCGGACAATGTTACAGTCACAGCTAATACAAGTGACGTAATTAAACTAATTAAACGTTTAATAAATAATTATAGATAAGTAGTGGTTTTCACCGACATACACTTAGGTATTGATTACCTATATGATTGTATAAATAATAGGAATTAAGAAATAGGTAATATGCTTCATACCTACACCAGTTTAATTTTAAATATGACTAATGTAGAAAAGAGAATCCCCTAAATGATTATTATTATCCCCTAATCAAAATTTATGTAAGGTGAAGCTTGAAGATAATATGTTCAATTCAGCCGTAAACTTTTTTGTCTGCCAGAATAATACTTCCTACTTTATAATACGTCTGGCCGTCTGGCCATAAATACTGTTACAATTAAAAATAAACAAAATATTAAATTTGAATTTGGAATCTGTCATTTTTATATGATTGTTCATAGGGTTTTCTAATTTTGGCGCCAATACATTGTACAATATTTTGCGATATTAAAATGGAGTGGGATGATAAAGAGAACCGAATCGCTGTGATTGCATTACACAAAGTAAGTATGGAGCCAAATGCAATTTTAAAACTCTATACACTTGGTATTAGTAAAATGTTTGTGTACCGAGCTATTAATAGGTACAATGAGACTTCCTCTGTTTGTGACTGAAAAAGATCTGGCCGTCCACGTAGTGTTCGTACAAAAAAGGTGGTCAAAGCAGTAAGCGAAAGAATTCGACGAAATCCTGTCCAAAAGCAAAAGATTTTATATCGGGAGATGATGATAGCACCTAGAACCATGTCGCGTATTTTAAAAGATGACTTCGGACTTGCAGCCTATAAGAGAAAAAAAAAGGTAATATCTTAACTGATAATTTAAAAATAACAGGCTGGTAAAATTGAAACAACTACTGAAGCGGTACGCTCCCTTTGCGTACCGCTTCAGTAGTTGTTTCAATTTTCAGTCACGGAGTCACAAACAAATTTTTTTACCGATGAGAAAATTTTTACAATTGAGCAACATTTTAAGAAACAATATGACCTTATTTATGCTCAAAGCTCTAAGGAAGCTTCCCAATTAGTCGACAGAGTGCAACGTGGGCACTATCCGACTACAGTGATGCAGGTTTGGTGGGGTATTAGCTATGAAAGAGTGACTGAGCTATACTTTTGTGAAAAAAGTATCAAAACATCGGCACAAGTGTATCAAGATACCATTTTTGAGAAGGTAGTGAAGCCCTTTAACAACACGTGTTCAATAACCAAGAATGGTCATTCCAGCAAGACTCGGCGCCGGGTCATAAAGCTCGGTCTACGCAGTCTTGGTTGGACACGAACATTTCGGACTTCATCAGAACTATAAAACAATTTAAAATATAAAAAGCTTATTCGAATTGGTCTCCATTGGCTGCAATACAGTCCTGCCAATTATCAGTAGAAGCACGCACTCTTTCCATGGGAAAATTCTTCACTGCCAATCGTACGGATTGTTTTAGGGACTTTAAATTATCATGGCGTTTAGAGCAAGCCTTACTCTAGTCCGCGGATTAAGATCGGGACTAGACGACGGCCAGTTAATGCTGTGAACGTATCTGCACTGTAACTTTGGTTGTTTTTATTTAAAATTCACCTAAGCAGGTGTTATACGATACTTCCTGTTTTTACTAATCATGTATAAATAAAAAAACTTGCTCAGGTGAGTTGTTGATTTTGCGTGACTATTCAACTATGCAGCAAGAAGATACCTACACTGGATGTAAGCATTTGGAATATAAATATGGTATGTATATTTGTACAAAAATCGGTAACGGTCGGTAAAGGGCATTTCTGTATCTCTTTAGCCACCTTCATAAGCGAAAAAATATTGCGATTCGTTGAACTGTCACGTACACAGGTTCTGCACACAAATTAAAATGTGCTAATTACTAATATTATGAAAATAATTAAATGCAATAGTTCATCATCACCATTTCAGCCACAAGACGTCAACATTGCATAATTGCGAATTAATTAAAATGTTCTAATTTTTAACAATATTAAGTATTGTAAATAAGAAAAAGATATAAAAGAAGCCATTCGTTTTAATATCGTCTAAAATAACTATAGGTTCTCAAACCATTTTTTTATGTGTAATTTTTAGACTTTCGCGATTCGAAAACATTGTCATTAAATCAAACGGGGCTTGATCGCGAGAAAAACTTTTAGTTACCACGACCAATGCAGTTGCATTGGTCGTGGTAACTAAATGTTTTTCTCGCTGGTTGAAACGTCGAGGTAAATAAATTACTAAATGTTTTTCTCACGATCAAGCCCCGTTTGATTTAATAACATTTTTTTATGTATTTGCTTGCTCCCAGTAAGAAACAACATGTAATAGGCTAATAGGGGTGTTCACTCCAACAAAGGCAGGGAGCTTTGATATTAATATATTATGCAATAAATATATTGAATTTATTTGTTACATTTTCAAATTGATTCTTATTGTTTGTTTTAGTTCACACTTAGAACGGATTTAAAGAATCAAAAATCAAGAAATCTAAGAATCGACCGCACAGATCTTCCGTCAAGGCGCGGCGCGGCGGTGCGGCGGCGGCGGCGCGCGTATTTATTATATAAAAATATCCCACTAATCCCACTAATATAAATGTGAATGTTTGGATGGATGTACTTGATGGATTTGGTGGCTCTCAATCACGCCAGAACGGATCTGTGTGAAATTTGGCACAAAGATATAGTCTGGAATAGCACATAGACTTATTATCATCATCACCATCATCACAGTTTTTCATCACCCCGCGGGTAAAACCTATCATAGTTTTATAAAAAAAAAATGCTGCGCCCCGTCCCCTTTTTTTCCTAATAATTACTACAAAATTATGCAATAAAGAGAAAAACAAGGTAATATATTGTGATAATTCACATCCATTTATTTGGAGCAATAACATGATGGCTTCACAAACATATGAGAATCGATGATAGCAGCTATGACGCAGATGATAACGCCCATCAAAAGATCGTGGGTAACACAGATCCTAATTTTCTGGTTCGTGTAAGATCTCTGATGAGATAATTTACAATCTCTTCGCAATACCTGCCACATCCCTTACGAATGGTGTTTGAAAAGTAAACAAATAAATAAAGTTCAAATTATATATTCACAACAGTGATATTCACATATACATATATCACAACTTTACTAATTAATTAGTTTTTAATCCTTTGTAAACACAATTTCGTTAAAGACATGGTTATAAAGGCTTGACTGGACTCGTCAACACTCGCTTTTGACACATCTTGGTAAACAATGCACGGATATCCGTTGATTCGGTCAAGTAGATTGTAACACGGTGTTTGTGTATGTAAGCAGTTGCAGAGCTCGTTCTGTGGCCGGGTCTGGATGTCCCTTCTGCAGTTTTTGTTGAGTTGATTGGACGGCCGCAGTTACTCCAGCACTTCTCAGAAGCAGCTTTGCCTGTCAACAAACAATTATTAATGTTATATGCTTCTCTCCAAAAATATCAATACTCTAATCGTAATTGTAGGCAATAAAGAATATAATACAATTTTTTGGTTGCTGTAAACTGTATAGATAGGCTGTATTTCCATTCAAATTGAGCACATTTGGCTGTACTCAATTCCTTAAGTAGTATTCTTGTTCACACACAACATGTTCAAACATTGTAGGCAGAATAGAAAACGTATTTGGTGAACTTTATTCTACATTCGATCTGTCATATTGTAAATAGGTAGTGTGATCATCATCACCATCTCAGCCATAGGAAGTCCACTGCTGGACATAGGTCTCCCCCATTGATTTCCACAAGGACCGGTTAGAAGCGGCCCGCATCCAGCCCTTGCCTGCGATCTTAGTCAGGTCGTCTGTCCATCTGGTCGGTGGCCGTCCTATGCTGCGCTTGCCAGTCCGTGGTCTCCATTCGAGAACCGTTCCTCCCCAACGGCCATCGGTTCTTCGAACTATATGCCCTGCTCACTGCCACTTCAATTTATGCAAGTTTTTTTTAATATTCTTTTTTTCTAGATTACAAGAGACGAAACAATCAAGTACGCAATTAGGTCTTCAACATATTTTGCATCAAATAAGAGCCCAATCTAATAAAGCACTCAGACGCCAACGTAACCAAACATTTACCTATGCAATACCAATTAACGAAAATAAACATTTGAGTATCGCGTTTGTTCCATCCTTATGATCGAGCAACAAGCCCAAAGAGATGAAATGGGAGTTTAAATGATTAATGCTTATTTTTTCTAAATTTATCAACTTTACAGACATCATTTTACATGATATTCTTATCTACACTAATATTATAAACTACAGGACCGATCAAAAAACTCTTTTACCACTTTAATGCTACATAGTTCCTTATAGGTTATAGTGACCCCTAATATATTTATTACTAATATATATTAGGGATCACTATTAAAACGTCAATAGTAGAACTAATAGTGTAAACATTTCCTACATTACAGAATTTACTACACTACTCCTACAACATTAAAGAACATAACAATATTTACAAAGAACTATGTGACACCATATGTCTAACTATAGTAGTTAGATCACTATAAGCACTTATTTTTATAAAACACCTGAAAACTCTGAGACAAAGAGAAGACCAGTCAGTCATCTAGTCTCTTTGGTTGAAATTGAAAAAGGAACACCGCTAGCCCCGGATTTTAGGTTGAATAGGTACCTTCTAGATTTGTATTCTTCAGTGTTTACCATTCAACGTGCATCGTACCAATATGATTATATGGTATCTGTTGCATTAGTGTGTTATTACGTAACAAGCTAAGATATCATCATCAGCTGGACATATGCCGCCCCCATTGATTTCCACAAGGACCGGTTGTAAGCGGCCCGCATCCAGCCCTTGCATGCGATCTCAGTCAGGTCGTCTAAACAGTTTCAGTGCGACATCGCTAAGTGCTATTTATATAACGAGTTTATAGTAAATAAGGATAATAGTTTATTTGACGATAGGTAAACACTTGGTGCACTTTAAACACTCTGTTAATATAAACAATAAGCAGTGAAGGTTATTTTAACACTTATTATATGCTTTTGTTTGATATCGGGAAATTCAGAGTCAGGCAACATGTTCCACTGTTTGGTAGTACGCATTATGAAAGTGGAAGCAAAAGTGTGGAAGTCGAAGTGGAAGTGCGTGAAGGTACGTCTATTCAACCGATCATCATCATCGTCTCAGCTATAGGATGTCCACAGTTAGACAAATATCTCCGCTATTGATCTCCACAAAGATCAGTTGGAAGCGGCCCGCACCCAGTCTCTTTCTGCTACCTTGGCAAGGACGCCCGTCAACCTTGTAGATGGGTGTCCTAAGCGGCGCTTGCTATTACGCGGTCTCTGTGTTTAAAATATTTTGTTTATTCTTGTTCCTAAGTTTATTCCTATCACACCTTGTACTAGAAATATTTTACATGTAGGCATAAATAGCTTCTAATTATAATGCATGATTTTTTAAATTAATGAACAAGATCATGTCAGTGCAGAAACTACCATCAGCATTCGATCTTGTCCATGGTTCTGATTACCTTGTGATTGTTAGCAGCTAAAGCCCAAACGGCGCGCGCCGCCGATATGATCTCAGTAATGTCGCCGGCCAGTAGAGTACCAGACAACAACTCCAGAAGGTCCGCTGTTAACAAACGAACAACACTGTCTTTAACTGCTTTAACACAAAAAAAAAGATATAAAAAGACATTGACAAATATGCACACAATTTTCGGAGGTCATTAGGAAGGTTTCCGTTTTAAAAATGTGTCTGTCCATGTACTGGTTGTCAGACAAGGTAATTTATAAAACACATATATTTGTATTCGTATAACACCGGCACAAAACGTCGGTCACCGTGGCGCAGTGGTCAGCGTCAGTGACATGACTTCTGTGTCTCCGGGACCTTGGGTTCGAATCCCGGCAGGGGCGAACATTTGTGCGATGAGTGTAGATGTTTGTTCCGGATCTTGGGTGTGTGTGTGCTGTGATTGTGTGTCCATGCCTCCCGCGACACAGCGCATGTCGGACTCGACACCGAGAGCTCCGTATATAATAATAAATACGAATACCAATGTAAGCAGTTAGGTAATGTACTACATTAACCAAAAAAATTAGGTAACATGAAAAGTTTATAAACGAACACAGGAAATACGTCAATTCTAACTAAATTCAAATTTTGTATTTGCAATGTTTTTTTGTGGTATGAATACATACATATACACGGTTTTCAATTTTTTTCCTTTTATTTGTGTTATAAGATATTTAATCGCCTTTTTATAAAATTATTATTTTAAACCTACGGAAACTATTCTATAGGTTCTGATTCCCTTGCGAACCATCGACCGTAAGTTTTGATTTCGTTGACTTTAAATTTACATTATTTTACTGCTCCAATTTATTGTTGACATCAGTATTTGATATTGATTTCAACTTGATACCTCTACGCAGACCAGAAATCAGACAGACATATGAACAATGTCATCACAGATAGGTACCGTTTTTTTTTCCTTTCTAGGGTCTGAAGCCCTATAAACAGATAAAAACGTCACAGAGGCTTAAACTTCTCAAAGTGATATTATTCATCGTCGAAATACAGTCATAAGTCGAAATTTTCAGAATAGTGTAACAGCGCGCTGACCAACACAGGTAGGTACGGGTTTTTTTTCCTTTCTAGGGTCTGAAGCCCTATAAACAGATAAAAACGTCACAGATGCTTAAACTTCTCAAAGTGATATTATTCATCGTCGAAATACAGTCATAGTCGAAATTATCAGAATAGTGTAATAGCGCTCTGACCATTAAGCTGACCACATAAATATATGTATGCAGATTATATCTATTATGGGTACTTGTGAATGAATAAAGGATAAACTTGATAATCATCAAACAAACCATAACAACGATTATCGACTCCACATAGGTACAGCTGTTGCGCCCACTTGCGATATAAAAAGCAAACAGCAGGCGGACATGGTTACGGCTCTAATTATTCTAAATAGTTTTTGAAAAGTTTGGATGTGTGAAAATGTTATTCAATATTTGAAACCTAAAAAAATGTTAGTGTACCATGTATCCAACAATAAGAGAATAATGTGGAGTGAATGAACATGCAGTGACATTACTTTAGAAATATATTCTGGAATTATTTGGACATATAGAGGACATATTTTTTTATACTGTATAGATCTAGCGCTTGATCACTATCTCACTTTCATGGTCTAAGGCCCGTTATATCGATAGAAGCTTAAACCATTATTTTAGGTTTAAACCTTCTCTGTCCATTATTTCCTAATATTAATGATGGTTAATCTACGGATGACGTTTCAAACTGCCGCTTAGCTTAAACGTTCAAGCAGGGTCAGTTAAAGTATGGTGTAGAGTTTAAACTAGTCTCAAATCAAAATGGCCACCCTGTGAACAGCTGTTTGTTCGTCATATCTTTCAGACGATTCCAAACAAGTAGCATCATAAATAGGGTAAACCACCCAATCGTTGGCACTCCTCCAATTATTTGCACTTTGGTGTTGACTTCAAATAAACAAGGAGCCCGCAGAATATTCCAATTCCAGGGTAGACGCTAAAAAGTAAACTATTACTATTAACTATTATTATATTTCTGTTAAAAAAATGGAAACACCAATAGCAGACGTGGTTTTGACACATTATGAATGTATAAAACACGGGAGTTACTCACGTAATAAGTCAGAGGGTTCCGACAGTACTAGGCGAATCGCGACCGCGTCCGCGAGCGCCCCGTATTCTCCTTGAAAAAGACCACCGAATGTGGTTGAAACTATAGTCGGAACCCTCTGACTTATTACGTGAGTAACTCCCGTGTTTTATATATTCAACAATAGCAGACATTTTACGCTAATGATTAGTTGACATAATTTTCTTTTTTTCTTAAGGGGAGAGGTTTATCAATCGTCGTATATCTCCACTATTAGGCTAATAGCGTCTTACAAAGTTATTTGATATACTTAATTATACCTCATTAGATTTCACATTGCTTGAACACCGATTTTCTTAAACAGCGATTTCCAAATGTTGGCCAACAGCGCCAATATCAAAAAGCCAATTATTAGCAGTTGTGCCCATAATACATTATTAAGTGCTAATAATAGGTTTTATATACTCATTTAATTTATATACTCAGTTTTATATACTCATTTAAAGCAAGCATAATGAAATAAAGGGAAGATATTTTACGTGATTTCATTTTATTACCTAGTAGGTGTACTCACGCGAGTGCAGGAAGGTGACGCGATGATGAGTGGCCGCGTGCGCGATGGCCGGCATGAGCGCGGCGCGCAGAGACGGCGGCAATGCCATGAGCGCCCCGCGCCCCCCGCACACGGCGAGCACCGCCCCCGCGCCCTCCGCGTGCCGGGACAGCTCGAGGCACAGCCGCGCCCACGCCGCGCCGGCGCCGGCGCCGGGGCTTGGCCCGCGGGACCGCTCGCGGACGCAGCACTTGTACATGCTGCACATTACCTCGCTCTGGGAAATACTATTTATTTAATACTAGCTGACACAACAAACGATTTTCTCAGTGGCGGTCCGAGGGGGTGGGGACATGGGGGTCATACCGTCACCTTGACAAAAATCCTAAAATTTATACTACTACTAATTTACTATATAAAATGGAAATATTGCATTTAAATTTGTCTATGGTTGTTGGTCAATAATTATGGAACTTCATAGACACGATTATGTCAAAAGTGAAATTAATGGTTGAAAAGTGTATAACGATCTGACCTCTTTGGCTATTTAGTTGTTTATTTTTTGTCTACTATGCCTTATTTAATGGGTTTTTTTTTAAAATAAATGTACATAACTCTCTTTATTATAGTGCTCCCTGCCATGGTTTCTAACGATTAAAGGGTAATTAGCTCAGTGGAGCTTCCGACGAATCGCCTTATCTGCAAAGATGCGACCGATTGTGAAATCGGTGAAAACTGAGCTGTGGGTAAAAAAATATAGCGTCTTAGAGAATTTTCTTGGTACCGATGAACTGTGAACAGTGATTTCTATATACAATTAAATCGTTCAAAGAATCCTATACACAGATCAGGACTCCACAAAATTATGGTGACTGCTAGCGAGAACTCCAAGCATTTTTGTCTTCTAAATTTTGTTTTATATCATGGTATGCTGTTCCAATCATTATTAATTTGTGCGGAGAAGAAGAACAAATCAAAGTTCAGTTGTTAAAAGTCCAATTGAATGCAACCCTTGAATATTTTATATTAAGATATGATGACATGAATAATATCCAGTATTACTGACACGTACATTTGTCAATTTTAGATTCGGGCATGACCGATTTCAAATATTCACAGTTCACGCTTTCAGAGCGCGTTAATTGCGTTGGAAGTATTTAATTAACCTGTGCAAAAGCGCTATGATAAAATAAAATGGAAGAGAAAAACCTGTTGTTATTAAATCAAACGGGGCTTAATCGCGAGAAAAATATTTAGTAATTTATTTACCTCGACGTTTCGACAAACGCAACAAATCAGTCTTCTCGTGACCACGACCTATGCAACTAGGTCGAAACGTCGAGGTAAATAAATTACTAAATGTTTTTCTCGCGATTAAGCCCCGTTTGATTTAATAACAATGTGTTCGAATCGCGAAAGTCTAAAAATTACAAAAACCTGTTGTTTCTACCCCACCTAGTGTGGAATATGGACAAGAAGAAGACGAAAAAAAAAACGAATTGAAAACAATATTGTTTCACGGAACCCTAAAAAGTTAAATTAGAGTAGTAAAAACAATTTGGAGCGGAGTTGAGAGTTTACTTATCACAATAAGGGCCAGAGAAAACACTGTCTTAAATTGTGATGCGGGTAAAGTATAAAATATGTTTACCTTGAGCATGAGTGTGCGGCAGTGATGGTGGTGTAGGCAATGCCGCAGCGTGTGCAATGCAAATGTGAGAAGGACGTGACTCCGTGGCCGCGATTGCAACGCACCCTCTCGCACGCATAGTGCACATATTGACATAATGAGACTGTTCCCGCTCACACATACACACATGGCCGCCCACGCTGCGTGAACAAAATTGAGATTATGTTTATCTATTGAGTTTATAACTAACGATCATTCAAGTCACACAACCTCGCTCGAACTACGACTGACAACCGCCCGCGACTTTACACAGTAATAGATTTTTAATTTTACCGGCGAATGTCAAACATACATTTCAGATTACCATCAGGGAAACAATCTTATTAATAAAACTAGTGGCCGTATCGCGGTGAGGTTCAATTTGAATTTACAGTTGTCAATCAATTTACAATTTTCAGAAGATATTCAATTACAATTTTTAATGGTAAATCGCGCTTTTTTTCTTGCTAGGGAAACAACCTTTCTAATGTAGCCAGAGGTTATATTGCAGTAGGTTAGTCAATTATAATTTGAGTCTTCAAGTATTTGAAGCACCAACCAAATTGTCAGAGATTACTGCGGAACTCAAATTACTCAGAGATTAGGCGGCCATCATCTCAGCCATATGACGTCCACTGCTGGACATACGCCATAATATATTTGAAAATAAATATATTTAGTGAGAACAATACATGCTGCACAAATTAGATTCATGCAGCTATTTTAAGCCATCGCCATAGTACCCCGTCTCCCATTTTAATATAACCATTGCTTGATCACTAAATATTGTAATGTAGGTTCATAAATGTATTTTTTCGGGTTTTTTTTAAAGATTAAAAGCTTACGTTTGACTACTGTCTCACCTGATGTTAAGCGAACGAACACAAACCTTTAGGACAGTCGTTAGTGAACGTAAACAGGAGATTGATGACAGCGTTTCTAAGCAGATCAGTCATCATGCACCACGGCCAGAGTCTATTCAGCGAGACCGCCATGTTGTCATCTGCGAAACTCTCCTTAGAAGACCGGCAGTCGACCATCGCAGCGTTGGCAACTGTCAGTAACCAGTAGAGAGTTCGTAGCACTGGATTCTGTGAAATTTATTAGTTTATTTCACACCAAAAACCAGCAGAGGACGCACTTTTTTACACATTAGTATGTGTAAAACAGTGCGGTACCTGAGGAAACCTAGGTCGAATCTACGACTATAAACGTGTGGAAAGCTGGATACTACATCTATATAATGTGTCAAACTCACGAGAATTTCCAATCAAAAAATGTTTGAAATATGTATATAAAATCCATTTGCATAATTGAAAAAATCAAATTGTGATATTTATGCCCACGGACCGCATGTCACATTTATGTTAAATATTGTAATATTGTCATCTCGCCTGGCCTTTTCTACGTGAAGTCAGATGAACGAAGAGGTACAAGAAAAAAAACTGCCATGGCAATTTTGGCCTTTCCCGCCATTTCACAGCTCTATACTCTTTCTCGATTATATTTCAAAGCCAAACCGCCAATGCACGGCTAAAGCAGAAGAGAGAACAAAAAAGCAACTCTCGTTAACAAAAGGCTCATTAGTAGAGGCTCCCTAGTAGAGACAATACTTCATATTTACTGCAGCACTCATGTAATGTTGATAATTCGGTATCAGTTTTTTATCGGATCCATTTCGGGGATTACGCTCTAGAGCTAAATAATTTTATTCCTCTTTCCTTATTCCATCATAAACGAACCAGACGGACGGCAATGCGACATCCATACATGGTACATGTTCCATCTTGTACTATGCAGCGTTTTGCTGCCACATTCTTAGTACATACAAGTAACGTGTCGAATTCATAGGCTAAATCTGTTTTCGCGTAAATAAGCCGGGTGTCTTCAAGTCGCGAGTGAACAGATATCTTCCAGGCAGGCATGAGCCATCTCAGATCGCATCATTACTTAACATCAGGTGAGATAGTGGTAACCACTCCCACTGATGATGTGGCGGTCCCGCGGTGTGGCTTAGAGCACTGCGCTGACCGATAAGGCTGAAGAAATAATATTTTTCTAAGTTCTTACGTGATCCGCATTTCTGATGACGTCAGCAGGTTTTCCGTGCACTGAGAGCGTGTCCCGCACTGCTTGCACGCTCGTTGCTAGACAACGCGACAAGCAGCGGTGTGCCCCGTAGCGGCGACTGCGACCGCTCGCAGATAACACTGAGGCCAAACAGGAGCATGTTCTACTCCACCGGTCATCTGACAAAAAAACCTTTTATATTTCTGGAAAATTTTTCGCTTTTGATATAAAACCAAATATAGGTCCAACGGCCAACAGCCCACGAACAACTCAATAATTTTGTAGATGTACAAATAGGACAGATGTTTTAGTTGGCTAGCTTGTATGGAGGACACCCAAAAAACATGAAAATTATAGATATAATTTATTTGGGGCAGGAATGTCAGCCAGTATAACCCAGTTTTTAACTTTTACATTAATACGCAGTAATTAATAAAACTAGGCACTAGTCAAACTAGCAGAAATTAAAAACAGTAGAAAGTGATCACATACAACTTTGTAAATCCCTGAAAGATACACTAAATAAAGTAAATGCGAGTATATAGATACAAGACGAGTTTTCAGTGGTTTCAGTTCAGAGTAGTCTTGATCCGGCCCTTGTTTAGGACTTCCTCAATCTGATTTCGGAACGTTCGCCTAAGCCTTCCTCTTCCAACACTATTCACTTCACCTAACTACTGTCTACCTGCTTAGTCAATCGTCTTTCGTTCACGCTACATTGCCACACAATATAAGGTGACAATGGAAACTTCTATTGTTAATATTTATTTGTTTTTCATGTGGGTAAAGTTGATTTTTAGCGTGAGTGCTAGAATTGACAATAAACGCTATAAATAAACATCTTTACCCATGAGTGAAACACAATAATATTCACCCCACTAGCACTAACGAGGAAATTGCAAGGCAGCGGCGGAAAGGATTCTTTCACAGGATTATTTCACACTTTTCACAGGCTTCATTCAAGTGTACTCTTTTATGATTGACCAGCGAGTTGACATTAGCTTTGTAGTAAAAAGATTATTAAATTCGAGAACGCACTTGCGTTCTCGAATTTCAAAATCTTTTTACTCACTTGTGAATAAAATAGCCAGTAATCCTGTCAGAAACCGAGGAGTAAAACCAGCATGTGACAGCTGGTGAAAAAAATATTACCTTGACTACTGTGGTATTGATTTTTCTCCAAGGACAACTTCTGATACAGATTTATCAACGCTTTACACAACTCCTCCGCCATATACTCCGGTTGGCAGTCGTCATTTCTCGCGCTATCGCCTGCGCAATGTTTGTCTCTCGCTCCATCACTACGAGTTGACTTCAAGTTATCATACAACTCTACATATGTATCGTCTTTCGTCTTGTCCGCGTGTTTCTTATTCGTCAATGATTGTGCCAGTTGAGTGAGACAGTACAAAGCCGCATCTTGTAATTCTAGAATAAAAATCATTAGATAAAAAATATATAATATATATTTACACAAATATAAATTACCACAACGTTCAGTTGAGAAGGGATTGCTAAGACATTTATTCCATTGTATTAAGTTTTACTATACAATAAGAAGACGTGAAGAAAGTCAAATATAATCCCGATTTCTTATTTCAGGTTTAATGAATATGCCTCGACGTTTCGATCACGGATGCAGGGTCATAATAATACATTACATACAAACATATATTTATGCCTCGTTCCTGCAGTGGTAAGCAGAAACCACAGCCTTCCAATTGCTACGATCCCGACTTCGCTTCATCCACGCTCACCGGACCTTTCATACAAGAGCGTCGGTTTAGAATACTTTTGACCTGGCCCTTTTTTATAACTTCCTCAATGAGATTTGGAACGTTCGCCAATGCTATATATGTAATACCAATAATAATGAAAGACCAAATATTGACCGGCGAGGCTAGTGGTAAGACACTAGTTAATAAAAATTAGTATTCTTGGACAAAACTGCTAGTAGAATGTTGCAGTTCTACTCGTATTATGATACAATCTACACATTCGCTTACAATAAAATGATATTGTGAGTAAGAGAAAATTAATCTGTCAAACGCTAGCTAATCAATTTGAAACATAAAAAATTGTAACTACTAAACAGAAAAACAGAAGACGAATCAAAAGAAGTGCTACCAATAAAGTTTAACGGTAGCTAATCAATCAAATCAATAAAAATCATAATATATGATATATTATCATATGTCAATAATAAAAATAAATCAATCTGTCTGAAAGAAAAAAGTTCATATCATATATACATATACGTGTTACGAGAAAGCATACATTTAATCAGTTTTAAGATTATCATTGAACAATATTCTTAAAATTGATTACAATATTTTATTCAATTGTGGGTACTTTTAAGGAAAATAAATTGACTTCTAGACTTTAAGTGCTTACTAAAACTACGCTCAAGTAATAACTGTTCTAATATTAGGGAAAGTTTGTTAAAAATTATACGAATTTGAATTATAGTGCATGAAAATAGAATAAGAGCTTTCGGATTTTAGAGAATTATACTTATTAAACTGAACACAAACACAAGAATCAAAATTACTCTTCATCTTCTTGTCCTTTTCTCACACTAGGTGGGGTCGGCACAACAAGTTATCCTCTTCCATTCTCTTATATAAAAATTACTATATACTGATAGTAATTTTTAATAATAATTAATTTTTAATATACTTATTTACCATGTATCGCGTTTGTTTCATTTTGGTGCTACAGTTTACTCGTGAACATGGCGCAAGTAATGCCGCGTCATGATGATTAATAATGATAATGATGATTATTAAAAGTAGCCTATGTGTTATTCCGGGACCTGAAGTATCTACATACCAAATTCCATCCAAATCCGTCCAGCCGTTTGAGCGTGATTAAGTAACATCCATACAAACTTTCGCGTTTATAATATTACTAGCTGCACCCCGCGGTTTTACCCGCGTCATGATGATTGATGATGATGATGATGATGATGTAAAGTAGCCTACGTGTTATTCCGGGACCTGAAGTATCTACATCACAACTTTCGCGTTTATAATGTCAGTAGGGTAATGTTTTAGTTGATTGAAAAACAGAATTACTAGCGTTGAAGTTTACGTGTAATTATTACCAAGTTCATCGCTCTCTAAGCACTGCAGGATCAGATGAAACAAGGATTTGGCAGCTCCATCCTTTAGGAACTGCCATACACTGTCACTGGCAGAGCGTTCCGCTAGTAGAGATGCTAGAAGCAACATAGCTTGGGCCCGCGCCGTGTACCTCTCTAGATTTCCACCATCTGTAATCAGATACCTTGAAATCAAAACACAGCAACACAAGCACAACAGTCTTATTGTGTAAAAAAAATGGACTAGACAACCTGATCAAACAGATTAACCAACGTGGTCGCACTCACACCCTGCACTAGGCACTAAAAAGCCAATGACTCACACCAATCACTCTACACAAACATCCAAGACCCGGGACAAACATCTATGCCCATGACATATATGTTTGCTCCGGCGGGGTTTCACACCCACGGCCCTGGATCAGAACCACAGAGCCACGGCGACTGTCAATAAAAATCACAAGAGAAAGCTAGTCGCAGGCCTTTATCTACCCCCAATAGTGAACGTCCTATAGCAAAAATGATGATGATTGTGTAATTAAGTATGTACAGATTATGTAGATCTTAATAAACAAGCCTAATATGCAGATATCTATATGATTAAAATAACATCCTGTTAAGAGTGTATCGGAGTGATCAGGATACAGACATGACATACGAGTGGTAGATAATGGTACCATGCATACTTCAGATAGTGTTCGTTGACATTTCTAAGAACAAATGTATATTCTATGTAAATCCAATCTTACGATGCATTAGTGATGTATAACACTATATGTATATACATACTATATGTATGTGCTGGTTCACGCTAATTATTACAATGGATCAAATAGATTATTGATATCTATATATAGTTATACACATACAAAATGCACTTGAAAATAATAATAGTTTAGGTGAAGCTAATAAAAGTGTGTTAAAGAGAATGTTATAAATCTTATGACCATTTCTTTTGTACATTAGTAAGAAAAACAATAGAAGTGTATCTCAAGTAATTTCAATGAAATAATTAACAACTCATTTAATAAATAGAAAATGACGAGTCACACTCGTTCTTTTGCTTATTACTTCGTATCTGATTTGTTCCCGTTCTTATGAGCCCGATAGAAGCACATTCATGAGAAAGTCTAAAAGCTGTTTTCTTACACACTTTTTTCATGATTTTTCCAAACACTAACCAACGTTAAATCATTTAAAGGCAAAAGAAACATCTTTGCGCATAGGTGAATATATACTTTACTGCAAAATAGTTACCCTCTTGTATAGGCGTCAGGGTGGACAGCAAGTTGTGGAGGCAATCCTTAGTACCCGACAAGGTGGTGCGTACACATTTATGTGAAGTCGCTGCGATCAGTGCGCGACACGAAGCGGCACGCAAACGGTCACTGTCCTTACCCACGACGTTGGACCACGATGCGCATCTGAAGAGTACAAGACAATAGCAGATGGTAACATTAATTTAAAAATATTGTTTTTATTCCATTACACTTGCACGTTGCTGAAATATAGAGTAGATTGAGAGTAAATAACGAAGAAAGTCCTATAGTTACAAGATCACGATCACTGGGGGAATCGATTCGAAGAGGATTTATTAATTTATCTATGGAAGACCAACAGCGTTCTACATTTACAATAAATATTTTCTTCAACTTTTTTAGTGGGTACTGCCAAGGTATAGAACTCGTTGCCCGAGTCTGTGTTTCCCGATAGTGCAATCCTGGAGCCTTCAAGTCACGAGTGAATAGGTACCTTCTAGGCTTGCGTGCTCAATCTCGGGCCGCATCGACACTTAACATCAGGTGATACAGTGGTCAAAATCAAGCCCATAATTTCAATATTATAAAAAACCGGCCAAGTGCGAGTCGGACTCGTGTGAAATCCAAATGTTGAAGATCGCTGACAGTGATGAAAGTACCCATTGTTCCATTGATATCACGTTCAGCTATATATGCTATACTAACTAGCTGCGCCCTACGGATTTATCCGTGCGGGCAATGATTTTCGGTCGATCTCGGTGTTTCCTGACGATCTTTGTTTCCTAAATCTCCGTGTATTAAAGCGAACTAAATAAAAATATACATAAATCGGCCAAAAAATGTTCGAAAGATTTCAAGACTAACGCACAATAATTGATTTTGATAGGTACATACAGGCTATATTATTACAGGCATATATTTAGTCAACATAGTATTTAAGATAGAAGATTAAGTAGCCAGCAAAAAACTTAATAGCTCAATTCAGATGAGCTTTTTCATTACTCAAATAACATACTGTGTGGTTAAAAACGGCTAGCGGCAAAAAAAGAGATCTCAATGCCATACAACTCAGACATGTTATATCATGATAATATTACGAGCAGCACTAAAATTTAACGAGTGTCGCTTAGCTCATATGCAACCTAAAAACTTGATGAACCGATATAAATATATTGATAATCACAATGTGATATCGTTATATTATTAATAAATAACCGTAAACAATCGAAAAAAATATACATCCAATAATTATATAAAACAATGTAACATATCTAAAAAAAAAAGTATAGCACTGTCGCCTTCTAGACCCTCGAAATCCATGAAAACTACATCCATGACAAAAAAAATTGTAGCCGCCATCTTGGATTTACATTTTTACAGCATTAACGGCTCTTGTTCGGGGCGCCCGAACCAAAAATGCGCGCGAACGGCGCGCGTATGGCGCATTCGTCAAGACTCCCTAACTCCCCAACAGCAAATGGCTGGTTGCGGGCTGCTTCCTACCGGTCCTTGTGGAAATCAATGTGGAGACATTGGGAGAGGAGATGAAGATGATGGTGATGATGATGATGATGATGATGATGATCAACTCACCTAAACAAAAGACGATACAGGCCGTGATTATTCCAGTCTTGCACTGGACACTTGCCGAAACCACTGACATTGTTCAACACGTCAGCTACGGTGGCCACCAAAGATGCAGTAGGCGGTGGATTCCCTTGAGCCGCAAAGACCGTCGCGGGCGAAACTCGAACGTCTCCACATTTCTGAGCACGCACTTCTAATTCTGAACGACGTTCTAGGACTGACAACGATATATTGGGCTCTGAAATAAAAAGCAGTAAGGTATAACAGTCTCAATCGATATAAGCCAACTTCCAAAAAATGGGAGAGGTTTTCAAATCAACTGCATTCTTTATTATGTTGTATTTTCATATTGCGCATGGTGGTGGGGTACTTTCGGGTATAATAAACGGTCACATATACATATATCAGATAGAATAAGATGAGAGACACATACTACTTACGTTTCTCGACGTAGTCATAAAATCTATTCAAATCCGTTCAGCCGTTCTGGCGTGAATGAGTAAAAAACATCCATCCATCCTTCCATCCATCCAAACTTTCAGATTTATAATATTAGTGGGACACATAGAATTTACATGATCAGGTTTTTTTGAAAAACTTTCCTCTTTACAATATCGGCGTTCGATAACCGAACTCAATTATACTTTTAAAAAAACGACTTTATCAAATAAAACTATCAATAAACTAAAATGTTCCTTATTCGTAAAAGAATTAAGTTTAAATTTCAACGGCGGTCTACTCTCCCACGTCGTCGACGTCCTTACGTAGTGACGCGAGGTGTCCTGACGCGAGTTTAACATTTTTTCCCAATACAGAAGTGTACAACACCGCTAAAGAAGTTTTCACTTCAAAATAGCTACTGTGTTATTAAATGCTAAGGCAAACTCAGACTCAAATTTACTGTGCCTCCCTTAGCATGTTATTCAATGATGTTTTACTAAAGATGACGTATATTCATACTACACGGTGCTCAGATTTTGTTCCTTTACGACATAAACATGCTCACTGCGACAGATAATATGGTACAAATAATATAGAAAAGGATAGCTATATGTTTAGACTTGCGCTTGAAATACGCGTCGCAATGAAAATTACTACAATTGACTTAATTTTGCCGCCTCAGTTTCCGCGCGCTTGTGCGACATCTACCTCATATAAACATATAATATCATTGATGTTATTTATGGAAGGGGTGCACGAGAACCGCTACGAAGTAGTGCTTGTTTACGCAATCTTACACTATCGACTGGGTTATGCAACGTTCTCTGCGGTCACAAATTAGCTTCTGTCAAACCGTGAAGCCATCGGTACCGGTCGCCGATCGTTATCTTATCAAAATAGCATTATGTATGGGTTCAGGCAAGGCAATCTTCAAATCTGAAAGCCAAACTGGTATGCAACGCTGATAAAACGAAAACAAGACCAACTTGAATCTAAGCTCATTAATATACATACTAAAATTTTTCCATGAAAATGACATCTCAATATGTCTTAATTGAAATAAACACACTTAATTATTCTGCTCCCTAACGTGTTATCGAATAAAAGTTACCTTTTTGGCATTTAAAATAATATTCAACCGAACTGTGAAGGTGTCACTGAGCTATAATTAGCAGTTGCGGAGTTAAAAAATATTACTCTGCTCCTTGAGATCATTGAAATGAAATTTTAATATACCCTCCGGTAAATGTTTATGATAAGCAGTACAACTATAGAAGCAATATCCAATTATTTTCTATTATATGCTTACTACCAATATTATATGTTTATTATGAGGTAGATGTCGCACAAGCGCGCGGAAACTGAGGCGGCAAAATTAAGTCGATTGTAGTAATTTTGATTGCGACGCGTATTTCAAGCGCAAGTCTAAACATATAGCTATCCTTTTCTATATTATTTGTACCGTATTATCTGTCGCAATAAGCATGTCTATGTCGTAAAGGAACAAAATCTGAGCAGCGCGCAGTATGAACATACGTCATCTTTAGTAAAACATCATTGCTTACTACCATATAACTCAAGCAAATAGACATACAGAATAAATCAAGTAGATTATTTTCTTAGATAATATCTTGATCATTGTTATCAACACTCAAAAAAAATTGTTGTGTAAATACTTTTTAGTCTTCACAGTTTCATTAATAGTAGGTACACATGTAGATATTTCATTTTATTATGTACTCGGTAAAGTCATGCGTGGTCGTCATACATATACAAGTGAATTAATATAGAACACCGCACACAACCAGAACAGAGCTGGTAATCTTTAAACCAGTACAAATATTTTTGAATCATAAGCTCCAAAAAATATCGTTCAACTTTGAAACAAAAATCAAAAAACAATGAAATAAGTCGCAACAATGAGATACAACAAGATAGACATAAATCGCGACCGACATTGAACTTCTAAGGTAGGTTGGTATAAGTTCGTTTGCATCGCAAAATAAAATATACGCGTCAACTTCTAAACATCCTCGTATTTCTTTCTAAACATCGTCGCCTCCCGCGACACAGGGAATCCTAGTGCGGGGGCTTAAGTGTAATAAATAAATTTAAAAAATCGGAAAATGGATTTCAATTTACATTTAGAATGTTTTATTAATCACAAATGACAAGTATGACGGAGTTGTGTAAAGGTTTACCAAAACGTCACAATATCGCCATAAAACCATTGTTCGTTCAATTTCTTAGATTAATATAAAATCATAAAACCTGAGTGTCGATACGTTATCCCTACATAGTAAGCGAATTAGCCTCTATCTAGTGATTGTCACTAGACAACACGATTATTTATAACTGTCAACGCTTACGTACGACAATTTGATTAAAATTCCATGCATAGATAACATCGGGCAAGAATGCGTACTGTGGCCTTTATGCAAAGGTAACAAGGTGTATCGGTGCTTTGTTCAATTCAATTGGAAACAAAAATAAATCAGAGCCAGTTCCGGCTACCACATGCATGTGTTCTTAATTATCGGACGTAATAATAGCCCCGAAAAGCTGATTCATTCAATAGTTATTAAGACTTTGATTGTCACTTAGTACTCACCAAAACATTGAACATATTCAGTAGAGTTACAAAAACTGACGAGTATGTCTAAGCAGTCATCCAGAAAATTGTTTTCTTCTAGTTGTTCTAGCAGCTCACATTCTAAAATCTGCAAAGATAACAGTTACATGACATTTATATTGAATTTCAAAAATAGCCGGTTAAATCCTAGCCATATAATATAAAAAGCCATATAAGCGTTTCGCTTTCAAACCCCGCACTGCCAGGGAGTAGAACTCACTGCCTGAGTCTGTGTTTTCCGATAGGTACAACCCCAGAGTCTTCAAGTCGCGAGTGAGTTCTAAGTTTGCGTGCTACACCTTAGACCGTGTCATCACTTAACATCAGGTGAGACAGCGGTAAAACATAAGCGTACATAACGAATCTTAAAAACAAAAGAACACAAAACAAAAACATAACCTTATATCCTTGTCAATCCCAATAAATCGATTCGCGGAACTTACTTCTTGCTCTTATACACATATATATGTATACCTACACTAGGGGTCAGCTTCGCACGGATAAAAAATATTAATATTAAAAAAAAAACATATACGGTCCAATTGAATAACCTCCTTATTTTGAAGTCGGTTAAAAAATAATAAGGATGCCTAATTTTTTTGGAAATATAATAATGCCTATGTCACCCGGGGATAGTGTAGCTTCCCAACAGGGAAAGATTTGTTCAAATCGGTTCAGTAGTTTCGGAACCTATTTAATACAAACAAACAAACATATCTTTCCTATCTATATATCCTATTAGTATAGATCTCCTTTCGTTCATTCTCTCTACATTACTAATATAGTAATGTAGATAGAACTAACGAAAGGAGATTGACTAAGCAGATATACATGAGTGAAGTGAATGGTAGTGTTGGAAGAGAAAGGCTTAGGTGAGCGTTTCTAGATCAGATTGAGGAAGTCCTATGAAAGGGCCAGTTCAAGAGCACTTTAAACCGATGCTCTTGTATGAAATGTGTGATGAGCGTGGATGAAGCGAAATAAGTGTGTCGGGATGGTAGGGCCTTGGGAAGACATTTGATAATTTAGTTACATTTGGTCTCTGCCTACCCCTACGGGAATGAGGCGTGAATTCGTATGTCTGTACTTAGAGATAAGGCCCTTTTCCACGTACAAGTAAAAATATTGAACCTCATTATAATTGTTTTCTTTTTACCTTCGTACTCTTCCGATGGGAACGTACTTTTTCCCGCGTTTTGTGTTCCGCGTAGATATGCGAAAACTAATTATAGAGATATATGGTGCTTCAATAAATATTAGAGAAGTCATGGAAAAATGACCTATTTAAGTGTCACAGCAAGAGCATAGAACACATGGCACTCGGAGTTAACATAGAAATACCAAAAATTTATGAAGTTTTTTTCTTTTTAAACGACTTCAAAAAAAAAGGTTACTCAATTCGACCGTATATGTTTTTTTTTATGTGTGTACGCGGATAACTTCGTCATTTATGAACCGATTTTGATGATCCTTTTTTTTGTTAGATAGAAGATTGTTAGATAGATTTTTGTTAGATAGATACTTCCGTTGTGGTCCCATTCAACTTCATCAAAATCGGACAAGCGGCTTTTGAGTAATACTCCAATAACTGAAAAGTGCTACGCGTATTTTGATGATATTATTGTCTCGGTTGAAGACATCGACATCCCGTGAGTAGCACCAGTCACTGAAAAGGGTGAAAAAAAAATTTTTTAACAAAAAATGCAAACGACTTTAACACTCAAAAGTGTGAAATAACTTGTCGAAGTCGGTACCATGAGCTTTATCCAAGGGTAAAAGTTGTAGCGCCGGAATGTGTATGGGACTGTAGCATTCATATGGTGTGGTTTATTTTTTGGAGTATTCGAATACAGTGCTTACAGTGAATACGTCCGGTTTAAAATTGTATTCACGTTCTGTCGAACGTTTTATACACAATTGTAATGTAACAAACCGACTAGGATAGTTTTCAGACTCAAATTGCTAACCGTTTTATACACGCTACCAAAAATAAACCGCAAATTCGTCGTCGTCATTGTGTATGTTCTCCGATGTCTTCAACCGCAACTATAACATCGTCGAAGTATGCGTAGCACTTTTCAGTTATTGAAGTGTAACTCAAAAACAGATTGTCCTACTTTCCTACTGGCGGCCGCGGCGCGGTCACCCGGGCTGCGTTCAGGAGCGGCTTCGTCCAAATATTGATCGACCAATATTTGATCGATGTCTCACGAACGGCTACTCCATACCATGCCACAGAAGAAGAAGAAGTCACTTACATTGATCATAGATCACGTGATAGTTACTACTGCATATGTCACTTTTGACAGCCGATCAAGAGTTGATCGATTCTAGAGGTAGAAAGATTATTGTCTAGTCGACCATAATTTGTTCTGACTGGTTGACGTGAACGGTCATGATCAAATATTGGGTGGAGCGAATAATGCTCTAATTGAGCTCGTGAACGCCGCATATCCGCTGTCAGAGCAAGATATAGCTTGACCGAAGCCGCACCCGAACGCAGCCCCGAGCTTCTAGACCTCGCCCTCCGTGAGGATGGTCAGCTATTCGTATACTGCCCAAACACCACGAGAGAAGTAACGACTGTCAAAAACGTGTTTGCCGGTATACCATTTAACTATGAGTCCTCGGGTAAGACAGTGCGGTCAAACGGAAGATTACAATGCTTTAAAAAAAACACAATCTTCACAAATTATGCGCTAGATCCATTTAGAAAACATCACGAATATATAAATTGATCAGTGCCCCTTTGTTTAACTCCTGTGTTGGTTCACGAGATAACAAATTATCTGGATTGTGATTTAGAGAAATCTGTCAATTCGATAAATTAACTCATATAGGGCAGTTATTAAAGTGAACCTCGGCTACATCATCAGTCACATTATGAACTGACTTATTTATGATCCATCCACTGTGTGTACCTATGTCTCAGTTACTTGGCTTATAATTATATAGCAGCGTGTTGGTGCATAATTAACATAGTTACTAATAAATTGATATTATATAATGATAATATCTTACTCCTACTAATATTATAAATGCGAAAGTATGTGTGTATGTATGTTACTTCTTCACGCTCAAACTACTACACCGATTTCGAAATGCGAATGGAATTTGGTATGGAGATAATTTAGATCCTGGATTAACACATAGGCTACTTTTATTACGGAAAAAGTATAGTTTCCGTGGGATAATTGAGGTAACGGAAAACTGTAATCCACGCGGGTTAAACCGCGAGGCGCAGCTAGTATAAAATGTAACAAATAAACAAACAAACGTAGATTCAACCAAACTAAGACCAAAAATAAGTTCCGAAAAATAAAAATAAAAATTTAATGGAAATTGAATGAATACGATTTCTGTTAATTTCTTACGAGAAGAATTCCTGCATCTAGTCTGTAGTTTATATGAACTGAAGCTACATGCTGCTTGGTGGTGCCGAGTTGGCACCTTTGAACTACATTATTTATTTATTTATTTATGAAATATTAGGAACACTATCAACTACTATAATAAGGCTAGGATAAAGAAAACTTAAAATTAAAAAGTTATTTACAAGTCTCCACTGATAGAATATATACATATATAGGCTGGCATAGCACTACATATATAGGTCCAGGAGCTAGTGAGTTGCTTAAATGTTATTGTAGTCGATAGTTATGTAGTATTTTATAGTAGCAACTTATAAAGAGTACATAAATAAATAGATTAAAAGTTTTTCATTCACAATTATATTTGCTAAAGCTATGAGCAGCCGAAACATTAATAATACTTAAATCCATTATTAGAATTTCATAGCTAATACTGACAGTGAAATCTAATAGCGACCTAATAGCAATAGAGTAGGTAAGTGATGTCATCTTATGAAAATATGACAATCACTGACTAATGCAACAAAGAATACAAAGACACAATATTCATAAAAATAAATAAAGCACTCGCAAATATTAGCACATAAAATTAACAGTATGTCATAAATTAGCAAAAGTAACCGTGCGCTGTGCATGTGTTTATTTGTGAAGCTAAATGCAAATGTATTAAATACGTAAACAGATGCACAACAAAGCATCGACGAGGAAAGGGCGACATTTTGAACAACTCTACATACTTGACTTTTAGAAATGCGCAGTTAATAAGCGTAGTGTAAAAATAGAGCCGATTTACAGAAACAATGCACGATAACCATCGTGTCGTGTTTCTGTAATAAGTATATCACTTCGAAGATATCTTGTCGTAAGAGTATACTGATAAAACAACAAAGATAGAATGCGTTTTCGTAATAATACTTTTTACAGGTGATGTATTTTTTTGAATTTAGAATGTCGTGTTCTAACTTCGATTATGATCTTTGAGTCTGGCTTGGTGGCTTGTGAGCCAAAATTGATCGATACTAGTGTAAAAGGCACATTAAAATGTCATCATATTAAACAGTAATTCATCGAATATCAGACTAACTATTTATAACAATTAATAATCGATCCGTCTAAAAAATTATTGCAACCGTTGCCTACCGAGTGTGATGTGTTCGTTGATTAATGGATCTGTGAAATGTGCAGATCATGCCTGGCATGCTGCGAGTATCGCACCTATATATGTTTATAAGTATGCATCTTTGTATTTTAAATTTTATTGTCTGTATTTTATCTTGCATCCTTCAAGGATCATTCCTCCAAGTAAGTTTAATTCTTCATATAACTAAGTTGTATTTCACGGCGTGACTGAACAGCTGTGTAAGTATTTTTGTAATGATAAATAAATATATGATTAAAATACTAAATGAACCACCTTATAAGTTGACAATGAACTTAATAAAACATTTTTATTCAAGACCATCCTACATGGTGATAATAAACATAATAGGTATTTCAAAATAGTAAATCTCATAGACTACGCTTTACTGACTAATAAAAGTTAAAGAAACCCCTAGTTACGATAGTAGATATAGTATATAAACGACACGAGACACAAAAACTATTCTGAGTCATGCACAAAAAGATAATAACTGTGTGTATTAAATTACACAGCTCGACGCCGCGCCGGTTTAGCTTGGGCCTTTATATTTTACCACAATACGCCCCTATTTTAAATGTCATGTCAAACTACTTGACGTACAGGGAATTACAGAACGATCTCTAAATAAAGTTATATCCATTGGATATGTTTACAAAGTGTCGATATCCGTCAAATCTTATTGAGATTGTGTAAACGCTAATAATAAAAAACACTGAACAATTAAATTAATAAGTTTAATATGTTCTTAAGTACTAATCAGCCGTTTAAATTATAAATATCGTCTGGTTATTCGAAATATTTCTTCTTACATAACAAAATTAACATCTGATACGACAAACTCATCACAAAAACGTAATTACTATACAAGTTAAAGCTATTCTGTGCGTGGTGAGAAACGCAACCATATTCCGCCTTTATTCTTCAGCATGACGCTTCTGGAATCGTACTGAATACGAGGAGTTGTCTTGGCGCAGGGCTCCACAGAGAACGTGCTGATCATGGAAGCCAGACCAGCGATTATTAATAACTGTCCGAATCGGGCGCCTGAAAAAATACAATATGTATAGGGGGGATTCTGAGCGGTGCCTCCTTCCCTTCTTTATTTGTCAAACCTGGATGAGAGCTCTTGGCTATTGCCTAGCTAGCTACCATACTATTAGTTTGAAAATTTGTCACCAAGCATTTAGTGTTCAGGCAGATAATAGATAATTAACAACATACACTGTCATACATTTAACAGTAATAATATATGCTATAAGAGTTGTCATCACCATTTGCCATATTTCCTTCATCCCTGAGTCATTTTAGTCATCAAACGTAGTCATAATAAGAAAACTAAGTTCTATATAAAGTATACACGTCCCTTGACCGAGTGAATGAAAAATTAATTACATAAGGCACTAGTCTCAGGCGAACTTAATTTATATGATGTCGTTTTTACGATAAAATAAAGTACTTGATGTGAACATCGCGAACTACTTGCCTATGTTTATCGATAGGCACAATGAGCAAGCTTGTGAACCTTCTAGGGTTGCGTGTTCTACCTTAGACCACGTCGACACTTAACGTCAGTTATACAGTGGTCCAAGCTTATAATATTTAAAAAAAACCGAACAAGATTCTCATATTGCTCAACCCTGCATCATAAAGATGTTCATGTGATTTATTACTTTATAGAAAAACATTCCCATTTAATCGATTTCATCCACTTGAAACGAAGTATGAAAAAAAAGAATTAAGCTGAGTGGCGAAACAAAACAACGATTTACTACACATTCGTCCAACGATGCTATCAGTAAGTGATGAACAAATAGTTCAGCTGTTAAGAAAACATTGTAAAAGATTCTCTCGGAACAATGAGCGGTATAATAAATATTTTTACATGCTGTACGTGGAACTGTTTAATGAGAACAAAGGTTGTTTGCACTTGCCTGAGACTATGGTGTTTGAAAAATAATAATTTATATCATTAAATTACCTAGAATGAGCAGTTCTCTTGCTTCTACTAGTTTAACAATAAATTTCGTACAGGTCAACGACATGAGTCAGACAAAGACGCCTCACATCTAATAACTAGATTAATCTAGTCTTATGTCTTCAAAGACATGACAGATAATATACTCACCGGGACAACTTCTTGGACCGTCTCCAAATGCAACGAATCCTGCAGGATTTGTGTCCTCCTTAAATCGTTCCGGATCAAATTTATCGGGATCCGGAAAGTGTTCTGAATCTCTCTGTATACAGTACAATGGAATGAGAACTGGGTCTTTGACTTTCAGAGATAATTCGCTACCGTTGAGGGTGCATGGAGCAGTACAAAGCCTAGTAGTTAATGGTGTTGGCGGATGTAGTCTTAGAGTCTCTAAAACCACTTGTGTAACAAAACGCATCGCACAAACAGCTTCGTAGTTCAAACCCCCGTATCGTCCGATACAATCACTTATCTCAGCTCTTACGTTATCTTGCAATTCTTTATTCTTCGCTAGTTCATATAAACAAAAGGAGAGCGTAGTGGCCGACGACTCTAATCCAGCCAACATAAATATGAATGAATTGGACGTTATTAAAGCATCCGTCATAGTGAAACTAGTCTCCGTTTTTTGTACGTTTAACATCATCTGGAGAAAATCGTTTCTATGCACTCCAGAAGAACGTCTTTCGTTTAACACTTGGCTTATAATGGTTGTGAAAAAAACTTCAACATCAGGAGAATAGCTTTTGAGATTCAAAAATTTGAAGAGTCTAGGAAAGAATGTTCGGCAATATCTTTTGAGTATGGTTGCGCGATCGATTTTGAACATTTTCTGTGACATTTTTAGAAAGGGTGATTCTGGACTTTTAATAGCTCCCGGATCAACGCCAAAAGCACAGCTCCCGATCACATCGGTTGTGTAGCGAGACATCATGTCGGGGACATTGACCTCGTCAAGAGGCATGTCAAGTAGAGCGTTCTTTAATGTTTGGGCACACTCTGCCACTAAGGGAAACATGGCTTTCATCTTAGCCGAAGAGAAAGTCGGCGTGACTATTTGTCTCATGCTTTTCCATTCTGCGCCGCTCATATTCGCCAGGTTGCGGAGTAGCGGCTCCCGCTGTGTATCCGTCGCTACAGATACGCGATCGCTGAAACTCGAAAACTCCTTCGACATAATGCTTTTCACTATATCCAAGTCGATCACCATCAGCGTGGGTCTTCTCGCTTGAAATATTCCCACATACTTTTCTCCACGGAAACTATCATAAAAATACTGGAGCATATTTGTGTAGCTTCGCCTCATCGTGAAAGTTGGGCCAAAATTACCGAAAATCGGACATGGCTCCCTGTACGGAACATTTTTGAACTCCCAATATTTTCTGCCATTAGACGTGTAATGGAACACTGTTAGCAAAAGCAGAAATAGAAGTAAGGATATAATTAACACTAGTAAAATAACACTGATCCACATTTTCACTGAATGAATTAGAACTGATTTTTAAATTGCTGATAAACTCCGATGCTCGTATTTATCGTGCCGGCATTTCGAGTGTATGTAAACAAACAGAAGCACGCGCAGTGAACGACGGCTTTATGAAGTGCCGGGCGACGAGCGGCGACTACAGCGGTCACTGCTCAAGTGAAGTGAGCGCCCGCGAACCGCGAAGGCGAACACCAAGATAAGCCCTACGCGCAACAGCGCGCGCGTCACCCAAGGACACGCTCACTGTGGCAGCGGCCATCTCCGCCGTGACTCGAATAAATCCATAGACCTATCAAACCTTACACGGCTATTGTATTCCAAAACGAGTATTGTAATAAGAAACACGTTGCCTTTTTATTGGTCACAGCGGATCTCGCACAGTATGAAGTAATTTACGGCATCGCGTCATAATCTTTATTGCAATATATTCGTATTTGAAATTAATAAAGCATTGAATAAAATTCAGGTTTATTACTTTGTTTACGTCATACGGGTGATGAAAAGCAATGCAAAACAACAGTCAAGGTACGCGATTCGATTCATAATAAAATAATGAGTAGATCTTCAAAATGAGTAAACAATAGTAGAGATAGCAGTAGAAATGACCAAGCTGAACACAAATAAACGAGTTATATTACGTACATAGAAAAATGGGCCTTCTGAGCAGGCACAAAGTCGCACAACGAGCTATGGAGAGGGCTATGCTTGGAGTTTCTCTACGCGATAGAATCAGAAACGAGGAGATCCGTAGAAGAACGAAAGTCACTGATATAGCTCAGCGGAGTTGAAGTAGCAGTGGACAGGGCACATATCTCGAAGAGCTAATAGCCTTTGGAATCCAAAGGTTCTCAAATGAAGACCACGGAAGCACAGCATAGGACGGCCACCGACAAGGTGGACAGACGACTTGACTAAGATCGCAGGCAAGGGTTGGATGCTGGCCACTTCAACAAGGATTCCCTAGAAAGGAATTATTCGTCTTTGCAAAACTAAAACTAGGTACCATCAGTTATTTTATCCCTAATATAAAGTGATAAGATTGTGACACTGACTAACTTATTCAAGCTGTTATGCACATACATTAGGTACATTATGTAAAATATACAGGGATCACAAAGTTAATCTATTTATTTCTTTAAATAAGTCTTACAGATACGCGGGACCTCATTTCATATATAACAGCCTGCTTTTGTAATCTAAGTACAGTTTCTACGTTGCAGCAGCTAAACCCCACGGCACTTTTTCTAAATATTCATATTGGAACAAAAGCAAACATATCTTATTGTGGTATATATATCCTTTAAATACATATAATTTATCAGAGATATGTGCTCTGCATTCCGTATTTATGCGAATGAAATAATTAGCTTCAAGCACAATAATGTTAATACACATGTTATTGTTCAATCGTATAGCAACCAGATGTAACAATAATAGGTTTTTTAAAATTGTGTTATAAATATAGGAACTACATTCTAATTATAACTTATAAACCATAATCTCGACCATTTTCCTTTTTCTAAACACATAGAACAAAATGTGGAAGAAGATGAGGATAAAACTGATTTTGATATACTAAAACTGTAAATATATGAATATGGCAAATAATAATGGAATGCTAATTGCAAATGTAATTAGTTCAACTATCTAAGCTAATACAGCCGTTGTGATTCAGTATTTTCGGAATCAAATCTATATATAACTAGCTGCACCACGCATTTCACCCTCGTGGACTACGGTTATTCCTTTATCGTATATTATTCCGAATAAATTTCTGCGAAATTTTCTTATTTTTTCTTTACCTTCTACAAAGAAAAGAAAAATACGAGAAAACTTACAAACAATATGTTTGAAATCGGCAGTCGTTCTCAAGTTATGACGTGAGCAATTGAAATAAGGATTCAATTTTATTGCGACTCAATCATGTCTCTAACTCTGATACTAAGGTATTAAGTATAGGCTATGTTATGTCTATGGCTGTGTTATGACTTCACGGTTGCTAGATTATCAAATTTATTTCATAAGTGCATATGGCAAGACAAAACATGGTTCCATATAAATACAGCGACAGTAGACTTAAATATGCTATGATAAAACAATCAACTACCTACCTAAAACCATTGCTAGCATGTTTATTCCTTGGAAGCGGAGGTTTAAGGGTTGAACTAAAGACTGCGCATATGAGCGCGGTCTCTTATGCTATATGCTATATTTCATATGTTAGTGAAGTTCAGAGAATTGAACTTGAATTGAACTATCTTGAAATTAGTTATTGTCGTATGTCAAATCCTCCATTACTTATTAAGATGGGCATTTTTTCACTAGTCAGATTAAATCTTTTGCTGCAAATGTTCGATCTCCAACATCTCAGCAAAAATTATCACATAGAAATCTTATGAAATTGGTGTAGTCTGTGATTCTTCTGTTTTTCATTTTAAAGCCCATCATAATTGATTGATCAGAGTCAAACTAGTGAAGAATTAAAAAATAATATTTGCATTATGCTCGATACTAACCCTATTTTGATTAATCATTGTGTCATTAAAGAATGCTGAAATAAGATTGACTTTGGATATTTTTATTTAGTAAGGATTAGTGTAGGTCGGATTACATGATAAGATTGATTAAAATAATTATCTAGACAATTGAATATATACACACTGCGCACCGCGATTTCACTGGCGTGGACTACGGTTTTCGCACTATCACAATTAAAGCACGGGAACCATACTTTTTCGGGGATAAAAAGTAGTCTAAGTATGTGTTATTCCAGGATGTAAGCTATCTTAATCCAAGATTACATGCCAATCCTTTCAGCCGTTACAGCGTGACGGAGTAACAAACATACAAGCGACAGACAAATTTTCGCCTTTATAATATTACTAGCGGTCGCCCGCGGCTTCGCCCGCGTGGATGTCGGTTACCGCTGCAAAAAGCCTGCCCAGGAAAGACACGGTCAGCAAAATGATTCCCAGGTCAATTCACAGACACCGAGAGTAACATTGACCATAAACTGTACTTAGTGATGAAATAATTTATTTTGATAACGATTAATAGCATGAGTAAAATAAACGCGTTTAAATGTAGTCCAAAAAAATGGTTGCTGTGCCTCACTCGACATAGATAGGTATAGTGTGTCGCGGACTTTTTTGTAGATTGTAGAAGATCTACAATTAATTAGAACATTTTATGGTTCTATCTTTTATAGTTTAGGCAACGTACGCAAAATAAGTAACTTTTCTGGTTGATTTTTTACACTTTGTGTCCGAAAAACCCAAATATCTTACGGAACCCTATTTTTTTTCCAAAATAAAATATAGCCTATGTTACTCGTGGATAATGTAGCTTTCGAATGGTGGAAGAATTTTTAAAATCGGTCCAGTAGTTTTTGAGCCTATTCAGTACAAACAAACAAACATACAAACAAAGTTTTCCTCTTTATAATATTAGTGTAGACTAGTATCGCCCCGCGGTATCACCCGCGTGGATTACGATTGTACCGTTTGAGCGTCGAGGAGTAACAGTAGTTTTTGAATTATTTGCGTATTCCACGGGAACAGCAATTATTTTCGGGATGAAAAGTAGCTTATGTGATAATCTAGGGTCTAAACTATCTCCATACTTAATTTTATCAAAATCGGTGTAGCCGTTTGAGCGTGAAGTAGTAACAAACATACACACACACTACCTTTCGCCTTTATAATATTACTAGGAAGGATAGTAGGATTGTGATGATAATAGCGAGCAAGGGATAGCGATGATGATAATAGCGAATCTCACGCAGAGGGCGGCTGATCACTCTTGTATTTTGTTTAATAATTATAGTATTTGAACTACATGTTCATGCTTGGTACTATATACTATCATTTCAATAAAGATCAAAGTTGATATCATTCATTGCCAATCCAAGCATTTTTTGTAAAGTTTACGTGTATCATCCGTGATCCTCGACTCTGAAATAAATCGATCTGGGAAATTTGAAACAAAATCGTCAGACGATATTGGCATGTTGAAAAAAAGATCAAATATTTTTTATTTTGACAACATGGGGAATGGGAAAATAATATTAAATGAGAGTGAAAGTGATATTGATGTGATTGTGATATGATATTTGATACATAGATGAGTCTTTATTTTAACACAAACATTTTTACAAGCTGTATAAACAGTGACAATTGGTGACCTTTATATTCAAGACATTAACACAAGCATTAATAAACTTGGTAGAAGATTTTCCCGTTAATTTTGCTTTCATAATATTAATGTTATGAGTTTTATTAAAATAATAGGCCGTACTACATTTTTTATACAAATCCATCTTTTTCAGTTTTGTCCTATCATTTTCAACGTACCTAAATCCAACCCTGCGATTGAGTCCCACGACTCTCGTTCCAGTACGGCCGTGACTTATCCGTACGCGATCGAGTCGTAAAGACTCGCGTACGTTTCATATCGAGAAGCCGGCATCATAATAATTAAGGCTGTAATTTTGTAGCAGGGAGGTTCTGCAGGAGTAAGAAGAAAATTCTCGAGTCTCCTACCAGTCTTACGAGGCTGTCCAAACAAATGTTATACAAATTGTTCCATTTAATTGATATGATAATTATATAGTTATGGAAGCTATACATGAATACAAGTCATCGCTGTGTGTGGTCTATAATTGAAATGACTCAGACAATGAACACATAACAAAATGTTCAAGCAATCCCACACGAGTAGAAGCATATCATGTATACAAAGTGAATATTAAAGACGTATAATGTGTAAGTGGCGGTACTTGAATATTATGTATACTTACAGTTTACCAAAATATAAAAGTTTTACGTAATATATATAGTAAGTTAAAGTATAGGATATTCATATTTTTACAGAAATCGTCCCGGCAATAATTTATTGAGGAAGCAATCTTTAAAATCCACAGACTGTTATGTGTTGTGTTTAATGTTCCGTACTGGTTTTTTTTTCGAAATAAATAAGGGCAGGTATGCTAAAAGTATTTAAAGCTGCAAAGAGACTCTAATACAATCCTGTTTTAGGTAACATTCACGCCTCTTTCCCGTAGGGGTCGGCAGAGACCAACCGACACACTTCTTTGGCTTCATCCACGCTCCGCAGATTTCTCATTTTATTATCTTTTAAAATTGGTAATTATAGTACACTAGTAGCGCCCCACGTTTTCACCCGCGTGGATTTCGGTTTTACCGCTACCTCAATTACCCCACGGGAACTATATATTTTCCAGGATAAAATTAGCCTATGTGTTTTTCCTCCATACCAAATTTCATTAAAATCGGCGCAGCCGTTTGAGCGTGAACTAGTAACGGTGGTTTTTAAATTATTTGCGGGATAATTGACAGCGGGAACACCGTAATCCTAGCGGGGAAACCGCGGAGGGTAACAAGTTAATTTAAATTAGGAAAAGCGTGGGACGCATAGCAAATTGTGCGACAGTTTGAGGTGAGGTCGTTTACACGGCCCATATTAAGAGACCACTTTACTTATGTCATCATCAATCATCACTTATCACTTCTGTATACTTATTTATAAGCAGAATTTATATAACATAATATTATATAATAATAACTTATACATATTAATAACATTTTATATGCAGAAACATATAAATGTAGTTGCATATTGTACCAAACTGCAAGTTTTTGGCATTGAAAATGATACAAAATTAACACTACACATTATTCTTCCACTTTTATTAACTACGAGTTAAATGACTTCAAAGTGTTATCTCCAAAGCTTAATTGTTGGATTATCAGTGTGCCGGTGTACCGGCCAATTGAGGGCCTAAGCCTAAGAAACAAGTACACATGTACTTTAAGCTACACTAATAAACTAGTGTACATAGTTACATAACACACAATGAAAATCCACTCTTATTTATCCGGTATGGCGAGCCGTACAAAACAAATATATACAGTACTTGGCCGTTATTATCAATGCACTCAAAGATATCTTATTTGCTAAGATTTTGTAGTCTTACGATAAGAATCGAAGGGATTTAACCGCACAGATTGTTTTATGTAACAGGTGGCAAACAAACAGACTGATGGTAAGCGATCAAGATATCCACAATACCGGCGGCATTACCCGTATCGTAACGCATCGGCGTAGAGTTGCCTGTCTATCGGTGGACTATCGGATACATTGCGGCGAATGTGCACTGGAATTACATAATTTAATTCCACCATCCCCATTTTATCATCGGTCAACCAAGAGTAAGACAACGCGCCATCGCTATATGATAAACATGCCACCTAAGCGTTTTTGTTCAACTCTCGTTGCTGGATCTGCATTTCGATAAGTCCAGTCCTGGAGTCTTCAAGTCTCGCGTGAATACCGTCCAGGCTTGCGTGCTCTATCTTAGACCGCGTCGACACTTAACATCAGGTCAGACAGTGGTTAAATGCAAGCTTATAATACTTTTGAAAATATTTTTTTATGTGATAAAAAAACTTCAGATATACAAACTTATACTACATACTGTATGTACTTACATCAGATTTGGGAGAGGCACGAGAAGCGACAGCGGCCAGAAGCGAAGCGGCGGCGGCGCGGACAATGTTCGCTTCGCTGCGCTGGGAGAATATGCGCGCCGCGTATTGAGATAGGGATTGCTCTTCAATAGCTATAAATATAATTCAATACATACAAGAAGTCAACCGAAAGAACTGTGAGAACGCGGGCAGATATCTTTTTGTAAATACAGACAGTAAAACTGCGTAATATTGTATCTGTCAGACATTTAAGTTTCTAAAAATATGTTTATTGTATATTAACAAACTCGCCGGCGATTCAGCTCGCGTGGCCTACAGGTACAGTACAGGGTACAATTTAAACCTTTATTCTATCTAATAAATATAATACACGGTGAAATATATATATAGCGTAATATAATAATAATAATAATAATAATAGTTTATTTCTTTCCTGACTTAATAACATACGAGTAATACATTGCCATGTGCTCTGAATTCCACACTAGGATAAATCCCGTGTTGTGGGACTCAGTCTCTTTCGTTCCTCACAATACATCATGTAGAATGGCCGCAATAATATGTATATTATAAATGAAAAAGAAAGAAGTTATAAAAGAAAATAAATAAATTAATCATATCGAGTAGGTATGCTTACAATACAGACGATACATGAGTTTACGTTTTCTTGACATCATAATAATTTAAAGTATTTTAAAGTATTCAAAGTATAGGTGGAGACAGGCAAATAATGTAGATTTCAGTACCTAACTGTGTAGTCTCCTTGTTACGACATATAACATTGCTATTTTATATATTTTTATGTACAATTAGCCATAAATAAACATATCTAAATTGAACTGACTAAAAAGGTATGAATCCATATATAAATGTATTTTCCTTTGCATAAGACAAAATGTTATTCTTTGTTAGGTTTCAATTCTAACGAGAACCTCAGCCAAAATTTACTATTTAGAAAACTGTGAGCAAACACGTAGTTTATTATGTTATTCTTAAATACGGCTTGATTTGAATTTCCCAATTAATACTGTCCCAATTAAATTAAAAAACTAACTCAGCTCCATGACGTCTTATTGAAACATATAATGAATATCATCTTTTCTTTTATTTATAAGGCAACACCAGACATACAAACAGTAACAGAATAAACGGTTTGATTCTTGTACCGTTGATTATTCTAAACACCCCTGTTAGTTTTCCGAGGAAATATTATCTATGTACATAACATGGTATTCACCTTTGCAGCTTTATTATAGACTAGATAACAAAGAGAGCGCATTATCTATTCAAAAAGCTATGTTACCTTGCATCAAATGTGGTAGGAACTGTGCATAGTGCGCCAGCGCCGCGAACACGTGCAAGGCCGCGGCGCGCAGCTCTGCGCGCGATCCTCGACCACACTTGCTGATCGCGCACATCACCTCAGAGTCCCACGCCTCGTTCCATCGCTGTATAAAAAAGTACATCCTTATACTTTAACATTAACACTGGTGGTCTCTTGTAAAATGTCACATCTCAACCAAACTGACGGTCGACGTGGCTCACAGATCAGTGACACTGACTTTGGAACCGCAACCCCGGGTTCGAATCCCGGCCGGGGCAAACATTTCTGTGATGAGCAAAGATGTTTGTCCTCGTGTCTTGGATGTTTGTGTATTGTGATTGTGTGTATATGCCTTCCGCGACACAGGGTATCCTAGTGCGGGGGTATGTGTGTGAAATTAAAAAAAATAAAAACAAACATGCTGGTAAAAATATAATAATTAACATAAGTTCTTATACGGTAGCGATAAAGTCCACATTAGTAAGACACTTAGATAAATTTAGTGTTAATTTAGTTTAGTGGCTGTTTTGTATGATTTTTCTTGTGTACAATAAAGCGTTTTAGGTTTTTAAAATTGTATATAATCTTTATCGAATATTGTAATAATCTGCCGTGACGACAGGCAATATACTTATAAGTATACATTTTCCGGCTCTACTCACGTTTATGATCGAGTTCATCAATATACTTATAAATACGAACACGTATCGATATTATTTCGTTATCAATAAAATATATGATATAGTGCACTTGTTGTAATCTAATTGTATCTAATCATGTTTGTTGAAAATGCAACCACATCTGCATATGTAGATATGATTCTTTATCAAGTTTTTGTCAAATCCGCCGTGTCTTCTGGTAATTTCGATTACAAAAGTAACGTAATCATTGTAACTTGACATAATATTTTAGATACAGACAGGTTTCCATTTAGTATGAGTCAGAGAATTCTCCAGAATAAAAGACCTTCTGCCGGCATCACGGTTTTACCACCGCACTATCCCATACCGCTGGCAAGCGCATCCTTATTGACTCATAGGAGTCACATACTGTGCGATTCTAAAGATCGTTTTTGCCATATACCTAAAATGTGGAACAAGCTTCCTCCCTCGATATTCCCGAGTAGCTACAATATGGGATTATTTAAAAGGAGAGTTAGCACAGTCTTTAAAAGGATTGTCAGCGTATCGTAATGCCTCCAGTATTACAGATGTTAATAGGCGACGGTGATCGCTTACCATCAGGCGGCCCGTCTGCTTTTTTACCACCTACATATTTAATATATACCTACATAAAAAGAAAACATTTTTCAGGACTACATTTTTAAACGCCTACCTCAGTCTAACTCTTTAAAGACGACGTTATGTTATATTTAGTGATATGTACTTGTTAACAGACTAAACAATGTTTTTTTTGCCATTAATTTTGTAGAGTTAACAGAGAAATAGATTATATAGACTGGAATAGCAGAAGCGTTACTTTTCGCGAACGAAGTCGCGGCAAATGGATAGGTAATAACTTGAGGTACCGGCATATATCATATACCGACTCCAAGAATCTCGCTTTTATATAACCGTTCTTTGATGTCCTCTCGTTAAATTTGAGGCAGATTCTGTCGCTTACTTCCTACATATTGTACATACAAGCACACTCTTTCAACATGAATAACATAGTATCCAGGTGTCCCGGCAAACGTTGTTCTGCCATATAAATGATCGAAATGTCAAAGTGACAAGACACCGCTTAAATTACTTGTATATTAGCTGCGCCCCGCGGTGGTGATTTTAAACTGTGATGATGGTGATGATGAAAATAAGCCTATAAGTTAATCCAGGGTGTTAGTTATCTCCTTACCAAATTTCATCCAAATCTATCCAGCCATTTAGGCTTGAAAGAGTAACAAACATACATCCATACTCATTAACTATCGCATTTATAATATTAGTAGGATGTGTCCGTAAAAAATAATAAAATTGCTATAAAAAATGGAGGTGGGAGAAGGGGGGTAAGAAATATTTACGTCTCAGAAAAATAAAGCAAAAAATGTATTAAAAATCGGTCAAGCTGTTTCGGAGGAATTTGGTTACAACCACTGTGACAGATACACACAGACATATAAGATTCATTATAATAGCAATTTCGGCTTTAACAAAAAACCGACGGATTACCACCTGCTGGATTATTTCAAAGGTTTGTCAAATAGCTTGACATGTTTTCATTGACTTTTCAGTGACCATTTTTGTCATACATACCTGGACAGGAATGGCTTCCTCGTGCACCTGCCTCAGCAAAGCCAGCAATGTAAGCATCGCATCGAGTCTGCAAGCTTGACCTTTTGTACCACCTCCTGAAGCGCACCCACTTAAAGTTTTCGTGGTTATTCTCAAACAATAGATAAGAGAATCTTCCGAGAAACGACAGAATCGGGAGTTTACGGCGTATCTGATACAGCGAGTCAGCTCGTTCAGATAACCTAAAAACATAACATCCCTGTGATTATTCTATGCTGGTATCTCACAACACAGCTGCAACACGATGTACCTACTGTAATATACTCGAAAATAACATGTTTTGATAAACTCGTCACTTCCTCTGATAGCGGAGCGAGTATCAAGTTCCTCAACCTCTGGCAAAATTAATATTGTTTTATACTTTATAGATCTAGTTTCACTACTATCTCACTTGATGTTCAGTGACGATGTGGTCAAGGTAGAATCACACTAGACCTATAATATTGATTGTCTTTCATGAACTGCTGCCTGAACACGCTGTGTTTGGTGACAGTTTTTCAAACATGACTCAAGGAGGTACTGGAAAGTACCCTAGATAACGGTATTGCCTTTCCCGTAAGCGCAAGCCATTGGTGGGGATCAAACCGGCGTTCATCAGGTTGAAAGCTGAAGCTTCCACCGCTAAGCTCTCATCACTTCTAATCTACCCCATAACAATTCCATACGTTGTTTTCTTTAAAAAGTATGTGTGCGAATTTGTTACTAGACCTAAACATATATCGAATATCCTTTTTTGATTTTTGCATTCATTATTATTATTGCTGATAAACATTGCACAAAGTGTTGTTCAGTAGTCTGGTTCTTCTTCTTTTTGCTTTAATTTTCTCTCTCAGTTATACATGTTAAGAGGCTACTGGGTAGCTAACCAGAGTATACCAGAATATAATTCCCTACGATGCTGTCTGTGGACTACGTACCAACCTAATCTTCAAGCAGACTAAAAGCAGACCAAAGAGGATAACATGTAGAAGGGGATCCCGCCTGTTCTCACTACTTTTCTTGGACGAATCCAATTTCAGCAATATGTGGTTCAATTGCAAACACAAAAAGCGCATAGAGAAATAAAGCAGAATATCATAACAGAGCTGAAGGCCATCAGGCAGTTTATCAATATTTGCCTAAAAGTACCACGAACCTAATGAAAGTTATTTAACGTCCGTAAACCCTGCATTTGCATAAGCGTTTCAGATAACAGTTTCTATGACATTATCAAAACAGGTTTTAGCATTTTCATACAAACTATTATACTTTATGTGCCATTACGCACAGAAATAGCTTAACAAACGAGGTACACTCAAACTAGGGCTACCATAATATAGTGAAATACAATATTTACGTTATACAGGATCCTTATGGTAGTTTTATTTAAGCGTATGTTAAGCGTGATTCCTTATTTATTTTATTATAATACATATTTTCTAAACAACTTTATATTATACTGGGCCAATCACATTTTTATACCTCTAAAATTGGAAAAGGAAAACTAATGTCAAGGCTGAAACAATTGAATATTTACTAAATAGAAGAGTCACATTTCATGTAGTAACTATTTATAAACACTGTTTTTACGGGTATAGCGTGGTACTTACGCGTAGTCGATATCACGATCGTCAATTGTTTCGGCTTCTTCCGGAAGCCTTCGACTACGCGTAAGTACCACGCTATACCCGTAAAAACAGTGTAAAGTAATTATGAACGTGAGTTTTAAAATTATTATTTATAAACAATTAATATGAACATTCTTACCTAACATATGAAAATTTCTCAAGTCTATCTTCTCCAGGCAAGTCAGCAGTATCTTCACGAGACTCTCCAGTCTGCTACTGTCATAATCGTCATCCTTTTCAAGCAGCATAATGCATCGAATCAGCACCTATAATGGTCACATATTTTATTAGGATTAGAGAGCCTTATTACATAGCTATTAGAGCTATAAACCAAGCTATTACACACACGTGCGTAATAGAATGATCGCTACAAAATTAAATTAGTACCTTTTCTAAAGTGAGCCTTATTACCGTTAGTACTTACACCGTTATCAAATTGTTATCTATAATATAATATAATAACCGTTATCTACCATCGCTATATGGTAGATATACCACCTATCCGTAGGAAGCGTTTTGCTTCCACTTTCTTAATGCGTACTGCCAAGGAATGGAACTCGTTGCCCGAGTCTGTGTTTCCCGATATGTACAATCCTGGAGTCTTCAAGTCGCGAGTGAATAGGTATCTTCTAGGTTTGCGTGCTAAATCCTAGACAACGTCGTCACTTAACATCAGGTGAGACACTTGTCAAACGCAAACTTATAATATGTAAAAAAAAAAAATCGCAGCGTGGTGGTAGAATACTTTCCGAGTACCCGCCTGGCTAGCTAGCACTCTCAAGTTTGAAAAAAAAACACGTAATTCAGTCAGCAGTCCTTGAGAACCAGTCAGAATTCTAGCTCTAACGTGATAACATCTTCGACCACATCGTCACTGACCATCAAGTGAGATAGTAGTCAAACGCTAGATCTAAACAAAATGAAAAAAAAGTATTTCTGAGAATAAAAGGACTTTTGACTGTAGATATATAAAATCAAATGCGACTCATTTTTGTGGTACATTACCCAAAAAATAAAAACAATATAAACAATGACAATTTTAATAATTCTGATTGATAAACTTACAACAGTTAGTTTATCAGTTTAACAGCGGAAAACATCCCGCAAGCCGAACTTTTTATAGATATGGATTCAACGAAATGATAGCACACTAGAAATTAATGATTATTTTACTAAGTAACGTTTGATTCATACCAGTTAGAGGCTATCAGTTGTAAGATGTTTACATCATAGGTCTAGCGTGATAATATCGTCGACCACAACACCACTGACCATCAAGTGAGGTAGTGGTCAAACGCTAGATCTATACAGTACAAAAAAAAACTTCCACCATGGTGGGAGGGTACTATCGAATACCTGTCTGGCTAGCTACCACCCCCAAGTTGGAAATACTTTCACTAAACACATAGTGTTTTCAAGCAGCAGTCCTTGAGAGCCAGTAAACTAGGTGCTCTAACGTGATTATAACTTTTACCACATCGTCACTGACTGTCAAGTGATATAGTGGTCAAATGCCTTCAGTATAAAAAAATAGCTTAATGAGCTTGAGCGACTCCAAAATTTCCACGGTTTATTCACGGTTCATATCTAAAAGTTGTCTTGAAGAGATCGCTGACTGTGATAAGAACACCATTGTTGCATATTGGTGTTATCTTAAAATGGCTTTTGTTAACTTTATTAATGTCTTCAATGAAGACTATATCTATCTATGTAATTTCTATACATTAATAAATAAAACTGTATTTCTATAAGTAGCATTAAGACAACCTAAATAAAATAATTATCCACTAATAATTACCTTGACAATATGTATGTGGACCTGTGTTACTTCTATGTTGTCATGCTGAGTTTGCTGTGGGTAGATCTGCATGCGACTGAGCAGGGATATAATGCTGGCGTCGTTTCCGATAAAGGAAGACTTGATCCAGGACATCGTGGCGCCTTCAAATAGATATTCTTATTTCAACATAACATGTGTAAAAAACACCATATTAAAAAACTAAGAAAACAAAACTGTTTAAGAGTAGTAGCACTCTATGTGAGAGTTTGCCTAGGGAATATATATATATAGCGCGAGGCAGAGGTTACCACTTAACATCCTGTGAGCCACAAATCGTACTGCGCTCGCCATCCCACCCGCCAAGAATGGCAATCCCCCCCCCCCCCCCTCAATACTTAATTTCAAATTATAAACACATACATAAAACATTGTGGGTAAAATGTATTTCAGCCAGTCTTCTCGTGACCACGACCAATGCGACTTGGTCGAAACGTCGAGGTAAATAAATTACTAAATGTTTTTCTCGCGATTAAGCCCCGTTTGATTTAATAACAATGTGTTCGAATCGCGAAAGTCTAAAAATTACAAAAATGTATTTATCTTTCTCCTATCTTTATGCTTACACCACCTGCATCCCATGGTTTCACCCATACGAATAGGTCAACAATCTGAAGCGAATTCTACACGATCAAGCATAATAATTTACGTAAAAGCATCTTTTGCCGTATGATCGTCAATAGTCCGCTTGAGCTCCTTTGTCCCGCATTGGTTCCCGCCATTTGGTTTTATGACATATAAAACCAAATTCAGACATTGAATGTATGAAAGCGTAATATATAATAGCGTCAAGCAAGAGTGTGAGCAGTTAATTTCGGTCACAATAGTTGCTACTGAAACGCAATATTAATAAATTAAAAAAATATATTGCGAACTGAGTCTATTCAATTTAGAAACCGACGTTAGAGCCTTTAGTGTTTGTAATACGTATTTATAATTGTATAAAAGTTTTTAAGGGTGCCTAAATTGAATATAGTATATTTCATTACGAGTGCGAAAAGCCTGTCATTGCAAAGAGTTCCGACAAATGTCTACCCGAGCCGAGGCGCAGCCGAAGGTGAGGGTTGACAGTCGGAACAAGTTGCAATGAGGGTTCCGCACGTGTACTGAACAACTATTTTTAATACAGTTGCGAAAAATGCAGCAATTTAACAAAATAATAAAAACACAATAAATAGCGCCAACCGTGAAAGAATATAAGCAGAGATTTTTTTGTTTTCTTCACTCATTCTGGGTAGGCAAAGGGAACTATGCCCATACAGCCAAGTCTTTAGTAAATTTTTTTTATTGATATGAAATAAAAATGAAATTTAATAACATGAAATGATTTGAAATGAAAAGAAACCTAACCTGAGTCATTGAATCAAATCATACTCTGATCTTGAAACAAATTAGTAGCTTCTATTTAGAAATATTTGCATGAATCAGAAAAAGTTCTATGAATTTTTTTAGTAAAAACTTTGTGGTTGGTTTTTTCTTTTTAATAAGCTATTTGCTGCAATTTTCAATATGTTTCACTCACCATTTGAGGGTACGTTATCCATAAATGCTATCACGAAATACAGCAAAGAGACGAGAAGAGCGGCGTCGCGGGATGAAGCGGGAGGCGCGGTAAAGAAACGCTTCGTGTGTTGCCATGGCAACGCGGATACTTGCTCGGTGGTTACCGAAGAAAGCGGCAGTAGATATGTATAACTGGAATAATGTAGCGGAAACTTAGCAGACTGATTTTTGGTATACTGTTTTACTTAGTATTTATAATATTACAATGTTATTTTTTTATAATTATAAGCTTGCGTCGATAAACGCAAGTCGCAATCGCTGCTATTCTTAAAGTGCTATAAGGCGGTTTTTTTCTTTTTTTTTTGTAAAGAATTAATGCTGTTTGCCTCTGCCGGCATTTACAGCTTCACCGGAGGGGGAGCGAGCCCAGACGGTGCTCAGTCCGGTATTTGTGCGGGCGTAGAAGGCGCAGGCGAAGCTCGGCCTTCGACGCGCTATTTAAAAGCACGTGACGCCCCCCCCCCTCCGGCCGGTACCGCCGCAACCGCTATGTTCCTACATTTTATATCTGTAATATCTTCGAAAATACTCTTTTAAATGACATGCTGTTAGGGCCATATTGATCATGCTTATATATTGATCGGGCCATATATGTACACAATGTATTTAATGTACTTCATTGGATAAGGGTTAATGCTGTATTCCTTAAAATCGCTTCGTAAATAAGCCATTATTCTCGTAAACGGTAAAGAATAAAAAATGGTTATTGTGGATTATCCCTAAGAGATAGACTTATACCGTCGCGGACTTTTTTGAGGTGTACAATGCTGTAGTACATTATTTGATCTGATGATCTCGTAGGGTGCAGCCAGCGCAAAAAAATGTGATTATTTACGACATCACATTAGAAACTCTATAATTATCAGTGTTTCTCTAGTATATTATGCATGTGTTAAGCATATAAACCTTCCTCTTCAATTACTCTTTCATTTAAAACCACATCGTAGTGATCCGTTGCGTAGTTTTAAAATTCTAAACATACATAGAGACAGACAGCAGGAAGCAACTTTGTTTTATACTATGTAGTGATAGTGATTTCTCAAACGCTAGCATAGTATAATAGAATTCTAATAATATTGCTCGGCAGAAATACAAGTAGTAAATAAACTTGAATGTACTTAAAATATAGCTGTGGACCTAGTGAATAATACACTATTACCGGTAGTATTCTTTTAAAGTTGTAAGCTCATTTTTATTTATAATACCATTAAATTCGTCAAGTTAGAGCATAAACGTATGATTACCTTTCTAACATATTCAGAGCTTCAGTGACTTGTCTATGGCTGGTGGCGTTCTCCAGTGCTAACAGTGCTTTGGTGCACGAGTATATTGGACAGGCTGTCCTTAGTAAGGCCAAGTCGCGGGCGCAGGGGCGAAGGGCGAGGGGTGCGGGCGGCGGAGGAGCCTCCAGAAGTACTTTGGAGCGGCCCGCGTTGGCGCACCACCAATGAACTCGGATCGCTGTGCGCCAATCTTCTTCGGCTAGCAGCCATTCTGTGAAAATCATGATAGAACATAACACTATGTAGTGTATTAGCTTTAAATACTGCAAAGATGACAATAAACAAGGTTGGTCTCAGCCTCTGTCAAACTATTTGATCTCGCCTTAATTACATACTTATCTATTACATTTATACCTACACTTACTGATATACTTTATAATAAAGGAGTATATTTGCCGTGGGGTACGGGACTAGAATTATATAAGTCCTACTATGCACCCCCCTTCCCTTCGGTTAAGGGATCACGTACCAGGAGTTGAACAGCAGCGCCTTCTGCGGATAAAATCAACATACTGCACTCGACCCCCTCCTAAGAGGCTATTTCCAGAGGTGGATGTTTTGGGGCTGGGATGATACATAAAGGATATAATTCTTGTTATTTAGTCTATAAGGGCTATTTGCAGGACATTTTGATTTATTTTGCATTCACCACGCTAATGAGAAGACTGCCAATTCAATATTACTTGAAAGATGCGTCAATGTAAGTAAAAATTTTGCTAAGCCAGGAATAATAAGTTATAATACATATTGTGTAGTTCATCTAGTTAATATTTAAGAAAATACTGATCATGAACATTCTACTAAACAACAGACTATTAATGAATCATTGTCTTCGCTAGTTTTGCTAATTCTGCTTGGATAAGAATTCTAATGTTTGCACATATCTAATTTTTACCGCAACGGGATTACCTACAATGCTATCGAGATCAAATTGTTATTTTAGCAGAACACCAACTTCATTTATGATTACATTTGAATTACTATCGCATTGTTTATGAATAGCTTGTCTCATTAATTAAAAGAATTGGCACCCTAATTTGTAAGTGGTAGGCGGAGTCTATTCACCAAAGAGTAAGTCTTGATCTCATTAAGTTAGTTACCACTGGAATATACCCACAAGAGATGTAGTGTATGTTTATCTTGGACCGCATCATCTACCACCTATACATAGGGTAACTGTCTATCGGCATTTGTTTTCATTCACGCATTTTGAAGCACTTTTTATCATCATATAGAAATTATTTGAGTATGTATACATATATAGTAGTATGTACATAGAGTATATCTAAATTGAACTCTTGCGAAGCTGTGCCAAGACAATAGTGGTCAAACAGTAGATCTATACAGTATAAAAGACAATGCGGCGATTAACCGCTAGCCTAACAAATGATAAAAATAAAAATCACAGTGCAAACATACCCACATAAGAATGCTCAGCATTGGGACTGCTATTCCAATAGCTGTTGACTTTGAACGGGAGGGTTGTCCGTTCTGTCACATTGAGTGGTAGGGCTGGCACGCGGTGACGCGATTCGTCCAACTCGTGTAGCGCGAACCCAGCCCAGGCTACCAGTGATAGAATTTGTGCGCACATCACTACCACCGAATCGTTGGCGGGGAACACGAGGATCACTGAAAGAATACAAAATATAAATTAACACTTTATATTAACTTTTTCGTAAAACATAAGAACCCGACAAGTGTTTGTTCATTTAGTATTCAGCTTTTGTAGATCAAATGTAACTGCCCTTCAGTCACATTGGATCAACAAAAGCTCAGTCATTTTAGAAGTTCAAAACGACGCTAAGTGGCCTTATGGAAATAATGAGGTATTGAACAAAATCGAGTTTTTGCTCAGACTACCCCCAAAAAGATTAAGTTAAGAAGCTGTATAAAGGTAAATTTTATTCGAAGTTGTTAAAACTGCAAATACAAAAAAATATATTAACACATAATAATATTATTATTATTATTTATTAATATGGGACAACATTCACACAAGGTCTTCAAGTACCAAACTAGGCAGAGCCTGTACTATGGTAACCTGATGACTGATATATACTTATATACATATACACACACCCAGACACAGGTCAAACAGACATGTTAATGCACACAAATGTTTGACCTGTTCGGGAATCGAACCCGGTACCAGCGGCTCGGAAGGCAGAGTGCTACCAACTGAGCCAACCGGCCAGTCACATATAAAAAACATTATTGTTTAAAAGTGTGTATGTATCATTATATGTTAATGTATTCAAGTTAATGTTATGTTATATATACATTGTATATGTAACATAACATTTTCTTAATTGAGTGACATGGCGGTGACTTTGTGTACCAATTATGGAAACGACGACTAAGATTGATTTAACATCAATTCGGTGCGCATACCCAATGATGAATTTGGATAGTAGTTTGCCTGGTTGACTATTGTACGCGTTGTGTAGATTATTAATAAAAAAATAAAAAGTTACCTCTAATCAAAAGTGAGGGTAGATCCGATATTTTAGACAAGTTGTGTCGACTGCCGAAACAGACGCTATTAACAATGGACACGCAACTGATTGCGCATTCAGGAAAAGCCAAGTAGTCGTCCACCATCAACGACATTCTGAAAAAATACAAATAACTGTAGTCTATCAATAATTTAATGGTCGTCGTGACTTAGTGATCAGTGACACTGACTTTGGAACATCGACCCTGGGTTCGAATCCCGACTAGTGAAAACATTTTTGTGAAGAGCATGGATCTTGGATGATTGTGTAATGTATCCTAATAAAATAAGGGATCATACAACATGCGTCTTGGAGGCCTAAATTAAATAAATAATTTTGACTTTTTATTAGCGCAGTACGTACGTTAGGTACGACATTAGTAGGGCAATTTCCAAGCGACTAACATATAGTTACAGTACGCACGACGTAAGTTTGTATCTCTGTAATTGTATGTGATGCGGTAACTATGTTTGAGTCGTTAGAGAGTACAGGGCTTATCTATTGTGTAACTGTCTTGCTCACTTGGTTCACATGTGCAAGTGTCCACAGAGCCAAACGTCATAACCACATATACATAGACTGCGCGTATTGTACTGCGCAGCTATGCAGACAAGTTTAGAGATATAAACTGACATTGTGCTTACTGTAAGTCGACTTATAATCACCTCAGTACGGCGACAATGACTCGGAGCCCGTCGCATTGCAAAAACGCTTCATGCGTATTCTGTTGTCGCAACATCACTGACAGTTGCTGCAACGTGTTGCGTCGCAGTGATGGTTCCAGTGAAGGATTCAAAGCCGCGCGCGATACAAACTCTGTTCCATGCTCGTCGAGAATCATATCTTGCTTTAGAACATCCATCATTTGAGTGATTCCGGTTGTCTGTGAATGTTCAGGCTGTATTATTGTGAACGGGTCCCGACTATAGTTTCAACCACATTCGGTGGTCTTTTTCAAGGAGAATATAGGGTGCTCGCGGACGCAGTTGTGGTTCGCCTCGTATTCTTCTTGAAAAAGACCACCGAATGTGGTTGAAACTATAGTAATTCCCGTGTTTTATACATTCATAATGTGTCAAAACCACGTTAGTTAATAAGGAAATACGTGTGCACTAAATTTACAGTTACTTGAAGTCAGAAAGACAGGCGAAATAGGGTTACTTTGCAAGTTGTTTTATTAAAAATTGGCCGCGATCCCTAAGTGCAGTGGTTAACGTAGGCAGTTGCCTCGGAGACCAGATCGAGATAATACATAATACTCCCTACTCGGAACTCGATCATTTTTTTTTAAAAAAACCTAATTTTTTCAATAGCAAAGAGTTTATACATTTCTTTATTAGCTTACCTGTTGAGTTCTCGATGGGGAACTGGTGAGGTCTACATTGAAATCTTGAGGTTTAACCCTTTTCAATGCATTTAGAAGTATGTCAGCCCGAAGAGACTCCCTTGGGGGTAAGAAGCGGTCATCATCTATAATTACAGTAAGGTATAATTTAAAAACAATATAAGGGCGTATATTAATCTCAAGAAAGTGGTTGGAAATGACCTAACTCCTAATCGTGTAACTGCCTTTTTTCTGAGTCCGTTTATTTTAGTGTGGAGTAAATATAATAAAACGTTTATAAATGTGTCCTGTCCATTATTGTTATTTGTCAACCGTCCATAAATCACTTCATAGTTCGACTATTATTACATCACAGTTACACAGATCCTGCGCTAAAACAATATACAACTAACAGTTCATCGAAGAATAGTTTACATGGTTGTTAGCATCAACCGGTTAGTGCCAAACTGGGTAGCCTATCAACCTCAAGTTAAAAAATCCTGTCATCAAGCACACACTGTTTTCAGACAACTGCTTAGAGCACCAGCCGACATTCTAGATTCTGCTTTATTCTACCTTTAATCAATAACGATCAAGTGAAGTAGTCGTCAAACGATAGGACTATAAAAATAAACAAAAATATCATATGTATGTACGATCTACGTGTACTTCTATATCTATATATACATAAAAGTTTTGTGGCCGTCACCCTGAGACATAAAGTTGTAAAGTCTCATTTGCCTTTAATTATACCGGAAACCATACCCTTCAAACCGGAACACAGTAATGCGAATACTATTACCTGGCGGTAGAAATAGATTTGGTGGCAGTACTCCACCGGCAAACTCTTACATAGAGTGCTACTACTCTTAAACCTTTATATATCACGCAAGCCTACCACTACCTTGTACGATTAAAACCAATAATTCTAAAGAAGTGCATTGCAAACATTCGTTTTAATGAGTATTTTTGTGCCGACCAAGGAATGCTTCAGATTTGCTCTGTCACACGGTTCAATTTATAGTTCCGATTTGTATCACACACATTAGTATCACACGAATTGACTGGTAATTATTGCTTTGATGTCTATTGTAATACAAACCAACAAATACTTCCAATATATTTTTCATGTTTCATGTATGTATCAATACTGTCGTAATGTATGGATCTAAATGTTAGGCAGCAAAAGAGGTAGATGAAAGATAAAGTGCATGTGGCAGAGATGCGAATGTTGAGATGGATGTGTGGTGTGACTAGAATGGATAAGATAAGCAATGAGTATATCAGAGGAAGCTTGAAAGTAGTACCAATGAATGATAAGTTGAAAGGAAATAGATTGGCTTGGTATGGGCAGTTCAGTTCAGTTTATTTATTCAATGTAGGTACGAAAGTACAATTATAAATGTCAGTTTACAATATTAAAAGTAATCAAACTATATAATAATGTAGGAGATAGTAAAAATATTACTAAATTATTTACTTAAAGTAAGTTTAGTTAGTTTAGGGAAGCTTTTATCTTTTAAAAAATCGTCAACTGAGTAATATGCCTTTTGTAATAATAGTTCCTTGAGAAATTTCTTAAACATTGCATTATTTAGATGTTTTAACCATTCAGGTACTAAGTTATAGAATTTAATACAATTCATATGAAATATTTTTCCGGTTTTGACCAGTCTTGATGACGGGACAATAAAGTGATCTTTTCTTCTAGTTTTTCTTTTATTGCTGTTATCAGTCATTTTAAAATATAGTAAATTTTTGCGTGCATACATAATGTTTAAAAATATGTGTTAGGTAAGGTAAGAATTTTGATTTTAGTAAAAGCTTCCCTAAGCGTTTCACGACGACCTAGTCTGTATATCGCTCGCACAGCCCTTTTTTGCAAGATAAATATGCTATTTACATGCATGTTGCTACTTAGTTATTATCCATTTATTTATGTCATTAGGATAAGAGTAGGTCATAAGAGGTAGAGGAAGTCCAAAGAAGGCGTGGATGGACTGCGTGGAGAATGATATGTTTATGAAAGTTTCGAGCACTGAGATTACTAAGAATAGAGTGGAAGAGAACAACATGCAGTGGCGACCCCACCTATTGTGGGATAAGGACAACAAAAAAAAATATCCAATATATTGTTTTTATAATTTACTGGTCACCACCGAATATTCTGAGACCCATTAGTAAATCCAAGCTTTATCTTTTAATTCATACATACTTCTTTCTCAGCCATGTGCGTCCACTGCTGGACGTATGCCTCCCCCATTTAGGGGGGATTTGCCAATACTCGCCACGCTTGGCAGGCGGGTTGGCGAGCGCAGTATGATTTCCGATCCTCAGAAGGCGCTGCTGCCCACCTCCTGGTACGTTATCCCTTAGCCGACTCTTACGGCACCCGCGGGAAGAGATGGGGGAGTACTATTCTAGGCCGGTACCACCACGGCCTCTAGGCCGGTACCACCACGGCCTCTAGGCCGGTACCACCACGGCCAGGCCGTGGTGGTACCGGCCTGGCCGTTCATACATACATACCTACTTAACTCGTAACACTCTATAGAATGTTTGGTGGTTAATATGATTATGTTATTTTTTAAATACTGTCATTTTTTTATCTATCGATAACAGTTAGTCAGTTGAGCGTTGCTATAAAAAGCGTTACACTTTTTATAGCCACCAGATGACAAGGCAACGAGTTGCATGTACCATTTATTGATTATGTTGTTTGAGTAATTACTTGAATCAATAACAAATATGTCGAAGGCTTAAAAGACCAACTTACCAGATACACGTGAGTTTTCACAATGATGGCATGAAGGTGTAAAACAAGTTTAGTATTGATTTCACAGATTTTTTTTTTAAGTAATAGGTGGCAAACAAGCTGACGGGCCGCCTGATGGTAAGCGATCACCATCGCCTATCGATAGATTACAATACGTTGGCAATCCTTTTTAAGACTCTGATGTTAACTCTCTTTTCGAAGAATCCCATATTGTAGCTATTCGGGAACACCGAGGGAAGAAGCTCGTTCCACATTATGCAGGTATGTGGCAAAAACGATCTGTGGAATCGCACAGTATGTTACACCCATGAGTCAATAATATGTAGATGAGCTTTTAAGCGGTGCCGGCAAGTAGGGTAGAAAACCGTGATGCCGGATAAGATTGAAGAGCTCTTCAGAGCACTCTCCGGTGCATATTCGGTAGAAAATACACAGAGACCCAATATCATTACACATACTGAGGGGCTCTAGGTTTTCGTTGAGTTTGGAATCATTGACAATTCCGATAGCTCAACGCTGCAATGCATTCAGAGAATGATTCAGAGCTCATGATGATACTTGGGTGCACCATTCCAAAGGAGAGAGCAGTACTCCATGTGAGGCCGGACTTGCGCTTTGTAAGACAAAAGCCTTTGCGTTGACGTGGGGTACCGCTTAGCTTTTTTCAGTACACCAAGTATTTTGGATGCGAGCTTGGCCTTCCATAGTAGGTATGTGCTCGCGGAACTGCACGTTTGCAGAAATGTCAACACCCAGAATACTTATGCTCTCCGAGACGTTGAAAGGAGTGTTCCAAAAACGAGGAAATGCATCAAATGGGTTATTTTGCGGTGAGCGCGCAAACCTGTGTCTTGGAAGGGTTCTCATAATCAGAAATTAAGTTGTTTCTCTGAATGTTTACGCTACGGAGTTTTAAAATAACTATATAGGGCACGATGAATGTTTGCTTTAAGCTCAATAAAGATCTGATTTTCGTTGTTTTGGTCCAAAAACATACTCACTATATAGAGCTATTTCCAAAAGTAGCGGTCTATTACATAAAGAAGTAGTGAAAAAGTAATTCATCACCTATAAACTACTACAGTGTTATGTACGTTCGTTACTGGCTTAGGTTTGGAATGTACTGTAATAAGGGCTTAACGAGCGCCGATAACATTACAGAGCCTCATGGATGTTTACAAAAAAAGGGGTGAGACAAATCCTGATGAGTGTTGATATCAAATATACTTTACAGATGACCTATAGGCTCAAAACAAAACTAAAACACTAAAACTAATCACATTTTAAACTTTTTAATTTCCATTCATCTGTTTGTAACGACATCTGTCGTTACCGCGAGAATTTTTTATAAAGAAAATATATGGTCGCTCATAAATTAATTTACCCTAATACATTAACAAATGAAATCATATTTTGTTCAATCACAATTAAACTACATGAACTGGTCTCAAAAATGGTATTTTTTTATAAGTTTAAGACATGTAGGACTTTTAACAAAATAAGCGAAAATGACTCAAAATTTAAATAAACAATTTTAAGTCATTTTCGCTTATTTGCAAATGGTAATAATGCCAGAAAGGACTTTGATGGGCATGTGATCAAGTTTGAGTTTCACTATTAGTCTTAAATAAACAAATCAGCTTGGATTGCCTTACTGATCAATGGTTGTTACGTTAAACTTTGACACATGTGTCCATTAGTCGCTATGCAACATAAAACTTACCTAAAAGCCTGCACAGAGAATGCGCCGCATCTAACTGAACCGCAACGCATCGCACGAACAAAAGTCTGACCAAACCAGATATCTGTTCGGCATTGCTGATGCCCATACATTCGGCTATATCTTGGTCCAGAGACTTGCAGATCGCTTTCCCTGCAAAAATATATACATACATTATTAAAATTAAGGGCATAAGTGCACTTTTAGCACACAGGTAGGCAAAGTCAAAAGACAGGATAAACTACGTGAAAGATGAGACACAGAAAAGAAGAGAGAAAACAACGGACATGAATAAAAATCACTGCAGATATAAAGTTTAATTCGAATTGGGTAAGTCCTCAGTTTCTATATTACTCTTCAATTACGGGAAATAAGTTGTTAGGACGAAATATTTTGCACTAGGTTCACGGAATGAGTAAGCTTTGTGAATATTATGGAAAGCAGGCTTCAGTGGCTTTCAGCTTCTTCAGTGGCAAAAACATAGGCTTTATGCACGCGGCTTATTTTTAACGCGCCGACAACGTGCAGATAACGCGTGCTAACGCGCTTTAAACTAAATTACACGTGCAAAACAGTAAAACTACACATCCGAAAATTTTGTGCCCTAAATGCAAATATGTTTCGATACAAATCTTTCACGAGATTTCATATCATTGGATATGGAGTCGGTCCAGACAACAGTGCTTACGCTGGTTTATTACTGAAGAAAAAGAAAAAGGAAGAAAGGCGTCTATACTGGATTGACAATTTACGAGCAAAAGAAGATTTTGTCACTGATTTGTACGGGCCCGTTTTAATCGATACAATCCATATGGTTATAACCCCATTATTAGTTAGTATTAAAACACTAACGAGTCACACACCAACATAAAAATTGTATTGTTACGCCCTATTCTTCAGCGAAATTCATAAATATCAGATCATTGTTTATCATCTATCTGTGTTTCATGCAATATGTAATGCATAATATGCAAATGCAATATTTATTTATGTATGTACCTTTAACAGTTGTTAATTACAAGACGTACTTTCTAATAATGTAACTCTTTATATTCATTGTCAGTCTTTTCAATCTTCTTATAATGTCAATCCAAAGGTTGTCTGGTAGAAATCGATAATATCGCCCATTGTAGCACCATAATGTTAATAGTTAAGTTTTATTTACTTTTTACTTTTTCACACCAGATGATAGTAAAGTGATGTTGTATTGTATTATATGTTTCCATTACTTCCTCTTTTGGGGCAATGTATGCATAATCAAGGTGTGTATATATAATGATAGAAGTGCAGTGAATGTTTGGCTCACCAAGATGTGTATCGTGGGCAGCATAGACGTGTAACAGAGGTAGCACTGGCAATAAACTGGCGAGCAAGCGCCACCAACAACCGTCGGAGAGAACGAGACGTCCGCGCAAAAGATACAGCACTATTTCTGACGCGCTCTCTTCTACCTACAAGATGAAATTAAATAGAACGAGTCAAATATGAAATGTAATTAAATCATTCACTTTTATGAACAGTTAAAAGTATACACATTTTAGAAGATTAATGACAAGTAAGTAGGTCTCGATCGAACCACTCATACAAAAGAATAAAAGAAAAAATGTTTTGCCAAGAAATGGAACCGACTTCAACACTCAAAAGTGTGAAATAACTTGTTGAAGTCGGTACCATGATAATTCAAAAGTAACTAATATCAAACTATTGTGCTCATGGTTACTCATTACTACTTTGTTACTCATGGGATCAATTGTCGTTATGGTGTAGGTATGTTCACCGATGTCTTCACCCGCTACTGTAATATCGTCTAGGTAGAAGCACGCACTTTCCCGTTATTGGAGTGTAACTCAAAACCGCTTGTCTGATTTTGATGAAAAATAAATGGGACCACACGGGAAGCACCAGCTTTCAAATAAAAAAAAGAACGATTAAAATTGGTTCACCCAGTCGGAAGTTATGCGGTAAAACATAAAAAAACATACGGTTCGAATTTAGAACCTCCTCCTTTTTTGAAGTCGGTTAAAAACGGAATCTTGTTCTAAAATATTAACAATGAGTTTTTATCTCACTATTTGGGCCCCGTAGGTAAAATGGTACGTGGTATTGATGATTTTTGTGTCTTCCCGTCATTCCAGGGGTAGTCTAGTCTATGTATTTATTCCACGGTATAAGCTACCTTCGTTCTAAATTTCATGCAAATCTGTTAAGCCGTTTCAGCGTGAAGGTGTAACCAACAAACAAACGACAAACGAAAAACAAACTTTCGCCTTTATTATATTTGTGTGAGATCACTTAGCGAATTTATCAGTGATTGATTCGAAAAACTATATACTGACCTCTCTAGATTTCGAAGATAATCCGTGACAACAGATCTCCGTGAGCACACTGACGTCACACAGCAATATCAAACACTTCTCGTTCTCTTTCTGTTGAGCTTCATCACCGATCAGAATCGACTTCACCATCTCAGCCAGAAGCCTATAAAACTTCACGCTCACCCACTCCACATTATTCGCCATCAGAATCAAAGCTATACTTCGAACTAATGACCAATCATTATCACTCATGTCAAAATTTTTCGTTTTTATAAGCAAGAAATCCGCAATATCGTTTAAAAACGCTTCGCTTTGGAATATTTCGAGAACGGGAAGAGAGTTTTTAATGCAAGTGTAGACTTGTTTGTTATTGCGAGAAAATTTTTTGCTCTTCATGAGATTGACTGCTTCTTCCATACTGTTACATAGCTTTTGTAATTGCTTGTGTTTCGTTTTGTATTCTTGGTCTACTGCAGTTCGTGTATCCTGAAATGAAATGTACAACTGTATATAGCAATGATAATTTACACAGAGAGGTCTAGTTTAAATAGTTTTAAAGGATCCTTTGCGCATGTACGAAAGCTCTTCTTGAAATATGTATTATTATTTAAGAAAGAAAGAAAGAAAACATATTTATTTCTGACAAAAGGCAACATTACAATACCCATACATAGACACTTAAACCTAATATTACATAGGTACAGACATAAAAAATAAAAATGAAATAAGCACAAAATTAAAACAACATTATTGTAGGTATTGCAGTGATGCGCGATGCCAGAAATGAGTCCCTACTCAGCATATGCGAGGGTTTGACAACCTTCGCGCTGTTTTTCAGTAGGAACTCATCGACTGGCATCACGAACGCACGAGTGACATAATACAAATAAAAAAAAATCATATAAACTAATATAACTTACTTATAGGCTTGGCGCTTGCCTTGCGCGAACGCACAGAAAAATAAAAAATAATTAAATATGTACCGTGGCTGTACTGACGGAACGCAGCACTCTATTTAGTTTGAGGACTTACAGCTTAAGAACTTCATAAGATAGTATTTGGGAACAAAGATTTCCATATTGTGTGTGTTACCTTGAAATTATTATCTTGTTCAGATCACACATTGTAAGAAGAAACTAGTTACTTGCCTCTTGCAGACATACAAACGAAGTTTTAACAATGGAAATTTAGTGGTGGGTGCGGAAATTAAGGGCTTAACAGGTGCCGATAACATTACAGATGCTCGAGGGAATTTACAAGCAGAGGGCGGAACAAATCCTGATTTTTTTACAAATATTTACTTCACAGTTGACTTACGGGCACAAAAAAAATACTAAGCACATTTTTGAATTGTTTTTTTTTTCTCCTGGTGTAAGACACACTTCAAGCGCATTTGTCGTTCCCGCAAAAAAATTCGACAAGGGAAAAATATGGTCTGTGGAATACAAACTTGAAAATGGAATCAAATTTCGTTCCTAGGAATAAAGTATTTTTTTAAAATTTATTAGACAAGTAGGAGAATATAAGCTGGAAACCTTAAAATTGTCTATTTAGCAAATGGCCTTTGTGAACGACACAACACGTAAAAATATAGAAGGGATGAGTAGATTCGTCATCTCGACAAAGAGTATGGTATACTTTAGATAAGTAAAGGGTTTCCAAATAATATTTTGTCGCCACAGCGGAGAGATAAATAATCTTTAAATAATTAAACGTACGTGTAAAACTGCGGCAATTTTCGCACTCAGCTCTGGGTAAAACAAATCCAAAGCGGGATCGATCTGCGCTATTTGCAAAGCGACTACCATAGACGAAGGCGGTAATGCAGACTCCTTCGCCCAGTGCAGTAGTCTCTCTCCACACAACACCAAACGAATCCAAGCGGTCCGATGATGGCATCGATCGGAGTTTTCAAAGAAGGAATTTCTGGGAATTTATTATAATTACAAATTAGAATAATTTTGATGACAAAGTAAAATATTAGCGGCGTGCATGTCTACAAATTATATTTCCCTCATTGTAACGGTCACGGGAGCAGCAGAATGAACCGATAAGCATTATTAGCATTCCGATCTTCTTGCTTAGGCATAGGCACTGGCCAGCCTAACTGCTGCAGCCAGGCTGCTACAACTGATGTATTGCACAACAAGTTTAAGTCGAAGGCCAGTTGTAACCTTTCAGTGTAGTAAGATGAACTTGGATATTTTAATTTATTACGTTTTGTCTCGTAAGAAAAGCAAGAGAATAAATTATATTGATACTCTCTTTCTAGAAAGAGACTCAAAAGGTATATTTAACAATTATTTTAAGGATCTTCGAATTTAACCGCTTCGTTTTTTTAAATTACTTATACAAAAATGTCAGTTCGATCGTTTGATAACCTTTTTATGAAAAAAATATGTGTATTTAGACTCATTGTAAAGTTTTAAAATTAAATACATGTGTCTTTTACGGCTCCAACAAACCATCACAAGTCGGAGCGGCTGCGGCCGCCAGGCCCAGGCTAGCGAATGCGTGGGGGGGCTTAGATTAACAGAGTATTTTTTAAGCAAGAATTTAATAGCGAATCGCAAGCTTTAAACAAAGATCAATCTTAATCAAATGGAACTAAACCATACCTGAACTTTGTCAGCAAATCTCCCAATAATCTCATTGTCATACAAGTTTTATGCGATATATCTCTATGAGTCTTGTAGTTATGATCGGATATCCAGAACTTTTCTGTTACGCAATCTAAGAGTAGATTAATTAGAGATTCCACGAGAGACAAACAAAGATTCAGCTCTTTCTGTAACAAATTAAATAACATGTTCCGAAAATAGTCCAATTGTCCAGCTACATTTGAAAATAATGACACATTTCGAAAACGATTGTATTCCCTAAATAAATAAATACATAATGGCAAAGTAGTTTTATATTTATTTAAATTAATGTAAAACTAATAATATATTATGATACAAGTGAGCTAAGTTGCTCATCACACACGAAGCTGTGGGTTGCAGGGCAGTGGAAGCCGCAGGCGAGGGCGTAATACAGCCGAGTGTGTAATGAGCGGAGCTCACGAGTTTCATACGAGTTTTTCAAATCATTTGCGAGGACAAACCCGTTTCATTAATAAATTCAGAATGCTCTGTTTACTCGCCTATAATTTACAGTAAGTTACTAATTTAACTTTGTAGGGATAATTCTATTACCCACGAGTGTAAAATGTTATTACGTTAAAGAGCAAGTGTGTTGAAAATAATATTAATAACAACAATAATGATATTATACTAAACTAGGCAACGCCTGTATCTTGGTAGCCCAAAGAAGGTGAGCGAACCGTGCAACTCACTTCTAGTTCCCATTTGTGATTATACATTAGAATAAGCGCAGGTAACTTTGACATGAGCAAACTCTACTACGTAATAACTTTGCCAGAGCGTATATTGTGTATACATATACAATATACCGTAAATTAACTAACAAGCAGATTTCCTTTGCAGAAGATCTCTCTCACCCAGACATTTTCGATCTTAGTTAACATCATCACCATCATTTCAGCTGCCGGACATTTTATGTTGTACATAAGCCGCCCCCACTAACCCTTACAAGGACCTACAGGTCCTTGTGGGTGCGGCTTCTTCAAGCTTCTTCCTACAGGAAGAAGCCAGTATCGAACCTCCTCCCGCGACCCTTATCAGATTATCAGTCCACCACTTCGATAGTGATCCTATGGTGCTCTACCCAGTCTGTGGATTCGTCTCAAAAACCTTTCGATACTGTCAACCCTCAGTTCTACATTATTTGTGCCCTGCTCACGTCCATTTCACCTTGTAGAGTGAATGTTAAATCAATTTATGTTCTAATTTGTTAAATTGTTTTTTATTTACAAATTAGATTAAATAAAATTTCTATATAAAAATATTTTGTATTTGTATTATTATCCGTAGAAGAACGCAAGTCACCGATACAGCCCCGCGGATTAGCAAGTTGAAGTGGAAGTGGGCAGGGCATATAGCCCGAAAAACCGATGGCCGATGGGGCCGAAAGGTTCTCGAATGGAGACCACGGACTGACAAGCGCAGCATAGGATGGCCACCGACCAGGTGAACAGACGACCTGACTAATATCGCAGGCAAGGGCTGGATGAGGGCCGCTTCCAACCGGTCCTTGTGGAAATCAATGGGGGAGGCATATGTCCAGCTGTGGACGTCCTATGGCTGAGATGATGATGATGATTATTATTAAAAAATAATTATTAAAAGCTCCATTTGAAAAATTCAAAGATAGGTAGGTAGGTGTAATGTAACACCAACCATACATACCAAATCTATGATTTCCGAGTGATCAACAGAATCTACCAACACGACACTCCTTGCCATTATGGAGAGTATCGTATGTAAGGTGTCGAGGGCGTACACCGGTGCAGGCAATTGTCGTAATGCTACCAACCCATCTTCTTTGGGAGTCTCTTGAAATCCTCCTCCAATTTGTGCGAGTTCGATGTTCAATCCCTCTTCTATGTCTTTGTGATCATCTGAAATCTATTGAAATAACTTTTAAATGAGCCAAGAGACCATCTATTTGTGTTCATGTTAGTGTGTGTAGCAAACACTGAAAGGTATAAAATATCATTTCGTGCGATGACACTTGCCGGTCCCAAAGGAAGACCAGCGCTATTTGCTACCAGCCCTATGCTAATTTGGGGCCGGTTTTGTGACAAAAAACAAATGTTATTATATACTACCTATATTAATTTAAAATAGATTGTTCTTATTTATAATGTTTTTTGTCACAAAATAAAGTCTATGTCTACATCTATTTTTAAGCGATTTAAAAAGCTTCGTCGAGTGAAAGCAAAGCTCGTCTTGCTTTGAGGTTTTATTTCAGCATTATTTTTGCGGCACTGTTTTAATAAAGTGCTGTGCATTTTTCTCAATACTTCGCTATACATATACTTAAATATGGATGAGCTTCTCATTCACTTTTATAATTTCTCATCGTCAGCCATAACAGAGATTGTATTCGTCTTGACAATAAAATCTGAAAAACTGAGATATAGCTCACAAAGAGAAATTTCGAAGCGGTTATAAATCAGGTTTTCGGTGCAAAATGTAGCATGATATTTAGGAGACAAAACTTTTGTAATTTAGTTTTTTTTAAAAAATTAGGAATAGGCAAGCGTTTAACCACTATCTAAGCTGATGTTAAGTGATGATGCGGTCTAAGATGGAGCACGCCAACCTAGGCAATACCTATTAACTCATTGTAGCGTCTATAAAACCATCCTTGTGTCTAAATGAAAACCTAATTGAAACTGGTTTTTTTATTTTGCCCTAGAAACGACAATTCCATACGATACATCAATTGCCGCAGAGATCCTTAAGTTTTTTAAATAAACTATAGCTTTTGTTACTCCATGATTACATAGCATTGTACTAGTACAAGACATTTTGAAATCTGAGCACCAGTTTGAGCATATATTCATCACAAACATAAATACAAAATGTAATCTTTTCACTTTTTATTAATAGTTTAGATAATATGGTATGTTGTGGTATGGATGGTGGTATGCAGTCCGTGTGCAGAATAATATGTTTAAAGATGTGAATGCGACGACTAGAATAGAACGCAATGCAAAAGGAAAACATGTTGTGCCGACACCACCTAGTGTCATCATCGTCTCAGCCATAGGACATGTACTGCTGGACATAGGCCTCGTAGGATAAAGAAGAGAAGAATAATATTAGTTTAGATAATATATTGTTCATGCAGTGCAGATATATTTTGCCTTACAATTAATTTTGCTTGCTAGAAAAAATATTTACAAAATATATTAACAATATTCAATCTAGACGTAGAGTTATGATATAGTTACATACTCTTCTATACCTTATCAGTTTCAGCATGTGCTAAGTCCAAGCTTGAAAGTTGCTGCAATCTTTTGCATAAAGACTGCGTTATACAAAGCAGGACATGTAAAGCTTCACTAGGGCGACTGCCACTGCTCCCCTCAGATATGGCCAATAAGTTCTGAAATGGGCAAACAAAATCTTCTGTAATTATGAGAAATTTTTTTAAGAGGTGTGAAATAAGACTGTCACGTTCATTTATGTCAGTTCGTAATATGTTTAGTATATTAGATCGCGCCAGCTCATATTTAGTGACCATGGTATATTTTTAATAGAGGCTTTCCAAGATCTTTTAATTCTAGCAGGAGCTGTTTACCCTCAACATTAGTATGTATATTTCATAGGAAAAGAGAAAAAATAAATTAGAACAACAAATAACAATTGCAGGAAGAAAAAGTCCAAATAGCCACATATAGTAGACACACCAGATATCCAGGTGAAATGGAAGGTACCTTCTGATTTTGTATAATAATTAAGACTGAAAGTTGTCTGTTCATCAAGCATTTATACAATGGTCTATTGAGGTAAAATTTGCAATGGTGGATATATGAGGTGGAAATTTTATATTTGAATCCGATATCACCTGGCAATGCGATTTCCGACCCTGTCCGATAATGGTGAATAGCCCGTTCGCGGCAATATGAAATTAGTTCGAGAGGTTTAAATGATAATTATTGGACACACCTTAATGATTCCAGGTCTATTTAAAAATATTTCAGCAGGAAAATCACGTAAAAAGACATCTCTGATGAATCTACAACATCTTCGGGTTGATTTGAGCAACCTTAAGGCATCTTCTATGAGCAGCATCGTCTTGGAATCTGATGAGCATAGATCCACCCACGGAAACAATAGAACTCTGATGCCGTCATCGGTTTTAATTCTGAAAAAATATTAGAACGATAGTAACTTAGAATTTTAAGAATCTATTTTATATTCAGCGCATGTTGTACTTCATTCTCGTTGAAAAGTTTTACGATTTAGTAACTGTTTTATAACAATTTAGAAATATTGATCCTAATAGTTATTATTTATTACCGTGCGAGCGAAGCGAACGCTATCTGAGGTAGTTTGGGGCAATCGGGGCGGTGCTTGCGTTTCAGACTATACCTTACGTATTGTGGTTTAATGTTTACGAAATCACGCAAAACAGTAAGTACTCTGGTTTATTTACAATATGACAGTCAGAAATGCAGCCCGTAAACAATTTGTTTATTTATTAATATATTTTATTTATATGTATTTTTATTAGAGAAAATCTTCGCTCATAGATTTATTACGCGAAAGTCGTAATAAATACATGAGCGAAGATTTTTTGTTAAGCCCCGAACACAGAAACAATGTTGCTATAGACTTCGATATGCGTTTCATGACGAAGATCCATCCCGTGCCACTGTTTACAGCTACTTTAATGAGTTTAAACGTGATCCAAGCAAACTCACTGATGATCCCAGAGAAGGACGACCTTCTACAACAACTACTGTATATACCATGAGCGCTATGCGGCTAATGATAGAAGCTGATAGAAATGTGACATATCAACAGATTCGGGCAGCTTTAATAGGCATTGAGATGAATCAACTACAAAAAGTAAGCATAAGCTTTTAGGCGTCCTCAAGCTTTGTACTAGATGTAAACCTCTTAATTTGACTGAAGACCAAATACGGACTCGTTTGAATCCCACCCCCAACTCCCCAACCCCCCACTTCGTCAAACAGACTACCGAAAATGTGTGAGTGGTGTGGAGTTAGTGATTTATCCTCCTTACAGCCCCGACCTGACCCTTGTGTTTTTATTTATTTCATTTTATGAACCCTGAAATTCCGTGATTGAGTTTGAAAAAGTCGAGGAAGATTCCTTAAAGAAAAGTAGTATACTGCTTCAGTCCGTCCACATCCATTTCTAATCTTCTAAAAACTTTCAGTGTGAACCCCTGAATATCGGTATTTCTGGTGTTTGAGCGGCTTAACAGATCGTAACAAAATTTGGACACAGAGATAGAGTACCGTTTGGTATAGCACATAGGCTACCTTTTACGAGACGTCTATTATCTGGACTAAATGTTTGGTGACGGGAATAATGTACTGCACCAGAATAACAATGACTTCCTATGACTGAATATTTACTATGTGATAAAATATAAAAATATCATATAAACTTTCCCTCCTCTGTCAAATCTTCAATCTAGTTCACACACATAAACTTGCCTTTCATACTCAAACACACACGTGCGCACCCACGAAACATAAAAAGCCCCTCTTTTACGCAACACCCACACATGCACGCTCTTACACACACATACACACTCACGCACACATACATGACACAAAATGACAAATACAGATAATATGTAAATAATAATAATGTATACATAATACAGGATCTTCAGACCAACATTACTTAGTAACATCATTGTTTTTGCATATTGTGTATTAAAAGGAAACAGAGCCCCACAAAACAAGATTTATTCTTATTGTGGGCTCTAAACGCCAATTTTATTGTAAATCAACACAATTATTAATTATAAGTCTCCTAATTGTAATGTAATGTACAGTAGCTGTTTTGTTGGATTGGAATAAATTATCTATTTATTTATAAATAACTATAAAATATTATTGTTATTATTATTTAGTACTTATCGAAAAGGGATGATGATTTCCTAGCACAATTTCTTCACATAATTGAGAATGACTTGTTAGGTAATACACAATGTACAGACCCAAGAGATAATGCCAATTTCAGATTACTTACATTGTTTGCTGTATAGATTCAATGTTATCATTTGAAAGAGATGTTTCTTTAGATGTTTGGATATTCTGATCGATGTTGTAATAACAACTGTTGCAATCACTTTCTGAACTGTAAAATTACAAAAATCAATGATACAATATTAATAATACTACATAATACAATATAAATAATATTAACAAAAGGACAGGATGGCCCTTACCTGTGATCTTAATCAGGACCACCTTGTCCGTGGCAGTCCCATGCAGCCATGCCAGGCCGTGGTCTCCACTCAAGAACCTTTTGACATTATTGGCCTTCAGTTCTACAAGCTATGCGCCCTGCCCACTGCCACTTCAACTTGCTAAGCCACTGTGCTATATCGGTGACTGGTTTTTCTACAGATCTCCTCATTTCTGATTTCATCGAGTAGGGAAACCCTGAGCATAGCCCTCTCCATAGCTTGTTGTGCAACTTTGAACCTGCTCACAAGGCCCATAGTCAGAAAACTATGGAAGGCATAGATATTTGGAATGCTCCACTTCTGCCAAGTTGGTAAGTATATCAATGTTAAACCTATTTAATTATTGTGTTCTGTTTAAAAACACATTACTACACCTATTTGACAAGAAGTTCTCTTCTCTAGTCATTTTGAAAATCGGATTTATGTATATAGATTTATGGACATTCATAAACACATCCTGAATGCCTGAATTAGATCATTCTTAGTTTGTACAGTTGGAATAAATATTATCTAGTTGCAAGCAACTGAATGGTCAGTTATTCTAGTTTACTTACAGAACAGATAGTTCAAGTAGGGATTTATTTGTGATCTGGTGTTGGCATGTTGAAAAGGAAATGAAAATAACATTATCTAATTTGTACTTTAATTGTTGAATTGATTTTATGTTGATAGTGATCTTCAGACCAATAATGTTTAGTCAACAGAGGTTGACATGTATGTTTAGCTATATATATATTCTTTGCCAATTAAGCGTCTGTTCCTAATCACTTGTAAATACATTTGATGACATCTGTATTATAAGTTTTTATGGTTTATTGCATTAATAACACGCTAGGCAGAAGTCCATATACATACCTAGTAATTTCAGGTATATTAAGGCGAGGAATCATCACATTTTCCTCCGATTCCACAGTGTTCAAGAATCTTAATGTCTCAACCACATCATGAAATGCTTCCATGGCATCTGGTGAAATTTTGTTCCTAACTGCAGTCAAATTGGACACCATTTGTCGCACTCCCAATTCTTTTGCAATGTATGTACCAGATTTAGTCTGAAACATGAGTTTTTCACTACTAAATCCAGCTCAATTGCTAATCAAATAGATTATCAAATATAGTTTAATTTTGTAGAAAAAATATTAAGTTCATTATTTTCTGGTGATAATAGAGATTTCATTCCCGGAAGTAGTTGGCACACTTAGGGGGAAGGTATGTTATATGTAACTGGGTACATAATATGATGACATTGATTGATGTGTGTAATATATTTTAGATCTACCCTCACTTCAAATAATATGTGATCACTGTTACATACCCACCAAATATCAGTGGTTCAATTCATTTGTGGCTTCCTAGCTTAATACATTGATTAAACATATTTGGCTGTATTCAGCCCCTTATTCTGTGTGAAAAGCGGGGAGTTAGTATGTTTCACATTTACCTTGATAGTAGCCAAAAAAAGTTCCAAAGCTTCCCGCTGCAAAGTTGGCTGATGTACATGGAACCAAGCCAGCAGATATTCCAACATCTGTCTGGTCCTTGAAATCTCATCATCTAGTTCCCAGCCCAAACGCAGTTTTGCTATTAGCAACTTTAGAGATCTTTCACGAATTTCTTTTAATGGATGATCTGAAAGTCAAATTGCTTTGTATATTACAACTTGCATTATCATGGAGAGATTTAAAAAGTCCAGTGTCATCCATCATTGAGTTATAAAACACAATTTTTTCCTGCACAAAATTATGTTATCTAAGAAATATTATATGCACTGATGTACCGCTATTCAATGGAATAACTACTATCAATTCACAATACAAAACTATGCCCGATAATAGCTATTGCAAATCTTCAGAATGTCTCACTAATAGAAATATAATGGTAATTTTTGTATTACAGCCATAAAGACAAGAAAAATGTCATACAGTCCAGCCATGCCCGGATAAATCTGGACGGACGGTAACTGTACGTTTGAACGTGCCGCGCCTGGGTGGCAAGTGGCAACAGGAGTGTTAGCTGGCTGGAGTTTTTCTGATAAGCGCGTATGACGGGAAGACGAAGTGAGAGCTGCCTACCATTACTATTGCTCCCAACAAAAAAGATGACATAAAAGTTAATTATAATATATAATAATGCTGTAATGCCGCACTTCGAGGCGTGGCAATGCGCTTATAGTCACACAACAAAAGTGAGCACTCGTCATGAAAACTACCCTTTGTTACCTACTTAATATATTTCAAGATAAGGCAAATTCCTTACTCAGTTTACCAACGTAAGTAGCGAGAATATCGGAAGAATTCATATTTAAATAAAATCTATTGTAACAAGTTCATAAAAAAGAAAATCAAAAACATGTATTTTGAATCGATTATAACAACCACTGTATCAACTCTATATTTAATGCGCTGGCATTATAATTCATAAGTAGTGTGCGATTTGTGATTGTCATCAACCGGCACTATAGGAGAGAGAAGTACTGTAATAATTAATTCCGCCAGTGCATCCGCCGATGCATTGACATCATAGTTTGTGTTTGTTTTGTGTTTTGTGCACGCCGTGGTAATTGTAGTATTGCTTTGCTTGGTAATTGGCATAGATAAGTAACTATCTATATCTGAGAGTAATTAGTATTGCTTGTAATAAGTCGGTGCCTGGTGGTCAGTGTTGCCAGATGACCGTGTGAATTTCCCCCCAACCTTTTTCGAAATCCCCCCGAAAATCAAGTTTTTGGAAAAAAATACCCCCAAAACCATTTTTACTCATTTGAAGGGTCTGCACACATACAATGTGTAACGTGCGCGGATACAAATGCATTCTATGGCGCGTATCGGGCACGTTGGCAGATCCGGGCAATTTTTTATACACGTTACCCAACATTACTTCCATTAAACGAATGAACAAACGATAGAGTAATCTAATACACTGGAACGAATTGAATGATTACAGAATGAATGAATAAACGATTGTATTGCAGTAGTGTAATGGGAATTGTGTTTGTGGTAGAATGATTAAGGTAGAAAAAAACATTCAGAATATCCCAAGTTATTTTTTCCCCCTGAAAATCGCCCCAAAGAACCTTTCCCCCCAAAAATCCCTCCAGAGTTTAAAAAACCCTGAATTTGCAGGGAATCCTCCCCCATCTGGCAACGCTGCTGGTGGTTTGTAGTTTATACAGAGTACCATAGAAAATAGATATGATGCTAAGGCTGCGTTCCAAAACGGATAATTATCACCCGGAAAATGGTAATAATTACTCTGTCTCGTTCAAAAACCAAGTTTGAAAATTCACGTTGACAGTAATTGTGAAATTTTGGAACCAGCACAATTTCATATGACAGTTGAATTCTATTATTTCGGAAAAATCAGGGCTAATACCAGGAAGTTGATTTAAGACACTGGAGCTTGCGCCTAGAAATTCAAAGTGAAGACAAGGTCATTGACCTTAATTATGTTTTTTTATTCCTCTCACACTAAATTTAGAATCGCCATGATAATTAACAACAATCCCTATCAGAACGTGCGATCGGCCAAGATGTTGAAAATTCAGCGTTATTTTTCTAATTCTAGATTATTTATAATGACTATCTATAGAAAATGGCCACAAGGCATATAAGTTCTTTGTATCTTAATCAAAATTATCCTTGTACCTGGATGAAAACATATGGCCCCGTGGTATTATATATAGAAGATTTATAAATTTCAAACGTCATAACTCGAACAGATGCTATCTGCTAAAGATCTGTTGAAGGTATTAGAGAGCTGTGTCACACCTGTGTGTGACGTGATAGCTTTGCAAGAATCATGGTTACTGCCGCATGATATACCATACCTTAGCACGATCGATACGGTTTCGGATACACAGGCACGTCTGCGGTAGACACGTCCGCAGGCATCTTGCGCGGGAGGCCGTATGGTGGCGTCGCTTTATTATGGAGAACCAGTGTATTCCAACAGGTGTCAGTGTTGCGGTGCAACAATGCGCGTATTACTGCTATTAAGATAACGACAAGTGAGCGGCCCATAATTGTTATCTATAGAAAAGAGTGTTAAAGTACTTTACACTGTTTATACAGATATAACGTGACATTTACACGTAGTCGAGATCACGATCGATAATTTGATTTGGCTTCTTCCAGAAGCCTTCATCAGGATCTTAAGTGCAGTGTGTTCGTCGTAAATTCCCGTCTTGCACGACTCTCACTGAGTTCGATCGTGATATCGTAACTACGCGTAAGGTTCACATTACACCTTTATAAACAGTGTAAAGTACCTAATAATGACCGTAATTATATTAACGTTAAAGTTTAATGTTAAAGTACCTTGGACGGAACAGTATCGCAGTCCAAATAAGTTTTGGGTTACTTTTTTATGAACAAAGCATATTTAGAAACTTTCGTTCGGTTCCCACCTATTGCGTCCGATGGCAGATATCCAAATTTCACACAATTCTGCTTATTAGGAGAGCTGTAAAAATAATATTAAAAATAATAGTACAGGCAAGTAAATAGAGTTTAGTGTAGTTAGGAGCAAAGAAAACCACACAAATCGGCCTTTTGCTTATTTTATCATCCCACGCAACAGATTTAAAATGTGATAAGTTTAATTATATAATGTTATTTCAACAGAATAAAAACTCATTCAAGAAAGAATTATTGAGTCTAATAAATGAACCGGCAAAGGTAAAAATAACACGAAATATCTTATACACAACATTGCTTTTCTCATACTGATTCTTATTCTAATATATCAAATTCTAATTTTCTCACACCCACACAAACACACCATAATAGCCCCTTATACACACACACTCACAGACTCACACACCACGAGGAGCCAGCAATTTAACATTTATAAATTCAGTTGTATCTGACGTGACAAACGGTATAGACTGTCTTACATTAATGTTATACCTATATAATGGAAATCCGTTTTTAACTGTAGGTAACAATAACATACATCAAACTCTGTAAGTGCTGTGGTGAAACTAATGTCATAATTAATTACCACATTTGTATGCATCAAAATAAAAAGTAGATTGTAACAATTATTTTTACCAATCAATGACAGAGAAATTATGGAATACTAGTAGCGCCCCGCGGATGACCGCGGATTTTCTTGCTACCTCAATTATCCCACGAGAACTATACTTTTTCCGGGATAAAAATAGCCAATATGTTAATCGAGTGCTTAAACTATCTCCATACCTTTCGCTTAGCCGTTCTGGCGTGATTAAGTAACAAATATCCATCCATCCAAACTTTGACAAATATAATATTAGTGGGATTTTCTATACGATACTAGCAACATAGAAACTAGGTAATTACTGTAGCAAAATGAGATATACGTCAAACTTGCCTAAATGTATGCACTGACCTTGAAATAACTGGCACTCGCTGAGAGACGGAAATAGTAACAGATATGCTATGTCTATTTTCTGATTTTTTTTCTAACGTACTAATGTTGTTTGCCTTTACTGGCATTTACAGCTTCACCTGAGGGATGATGCTTTACCGGAGGGATCTCTATTTTCTGCTAATGAGATAAGCCTATTGATGTTTCTTTCTGGAGGGAATGAAAAAGAAGCTATCCATTAGTCTATTGCTTTCTCTGTCTATGCAGAAAGCAATCCAAAGAGATTACAATACTCCGGGCTGCGTTCAGGGGCGGATTCATCCAAATATTGATCGACCAATATTTGATCGGTGTCTTACGAACGGCTACTCCATAGCATATCACAGAAGAAGAAGAAGTCACTTACATTGATCATAGATCACGTAATAGTTACTACTGCATATGTCACTTTTGACAGCCGATCAAGATTTGATCGATTCTAGAGGTAGAAAGATTATGATCTAGTCGACCATACTTTGGTCTGACAGGTTGACGTGAACGGTCATGATCAAATATTGGGTGGAGCAAATAATGCTCTAATTGAGCTCGTGAACGCCGCATATCCGCTGTCAGAGCAAGATATGGCTGACGAGACCATAATCTTTCTACCTCTAGAATCGATCAAATCTTGGTCGGCTGTCAAAAGTGGCATATGCAGTAGTAACTATCATGTTATCCATTAACAATGTAAATGACTTCTTCTCCTTCTTCTTTAACATGCTGTGAAGTAGCCGTTCGTGAGACATCGATCAAATAATGGTCGAACAATATTTGGCCGACGAAGCTCTTGAACGCAGCCCCGTAGAAGCAATCTGTGAAACACGAATGCACAGATCATCTCTTTGGCACAGATTTTATGGAAAAATTATTATATTGAATTTACTCTCTTTTACTTTTTACTCAAAATTCTCATTTTGCTTCACAAATTTCACAAGCTGTGTTCACTCATTCACCACAAGCTATTTCTCTTTCCAGATGGCAGAAATAAAATCATTATTAAAAGATGCAAGAAAGCTACTAGACGATAAAAAGTACAAAGAAGCTCAAGAATGTTGCAAAGATATCTTGCGAAAAGATAAACATAACTACTTCGGGCTCGTATTATTGGGAAAGGCGTTGCAAGACTCCGACCAGGCACCTCTCGCATATCAAAAAGCAATCGCTAGCAGAAGAGATAATCCGTTAGCCTGGCAAGGCCTTTCATATTATTATGAAAACAAGGACGATAATATCTCCAGGAACACATTATTTGGTATTTACAATGAAATGCTTAATCTACAAATGGAAGAAGAAAAAACACTAGAAATTATATTAAAATTGGGACAATTGGGCAATACTTTGAAGAGTGGTGAATCTATCAGTGTCCTATCAAACTTTCTTGTTAAAACAGATGATAAAAAGTTACACAAAGCAGCTGAAATGCAATTACTTGAACTTTTGAGATCTGATATCCCCTGCCAAGAAGATAACATACCATTGGTTTTACAATTACTATCTAAATTATATTCAAACAATCCAAGTGAATCATTAGAATTAATCCAGAGCAAAGTCATCCTTCAACTAAATGACTTGAACTCTGCTATCCAGAAGCTTTTACATTTGCCATTTTTTGCAAAGAATGCAACTTTAAGGGAATTCCTCTGTAAGTGGCTATGCATGAAATACATAGAACACAATTTGTCATTCAATGGGTTTGATATTGAAAAACATATTGACATAATTACAGAAAATATAGAAAGCTTAAAATTTTCAAGTTTCCTAAGAAGTATGGTTGCATATGAGAAAGGTTTATATCTAGATGCTTACAAACAATGTGTCCCACTAGTGAACTATCAGGAAGCTGATCTAATTGAAGCTACTTTTATTGTCAAATGTGCTATTAAGCTCAATAAATGGGCAGTAGCACAAAAACTTGCTACAAACTTCATAACAAAAGCAAAAACCGAAAGTTTTGCCATTGAACTAAGAAAATATCTATTCTTTTCATTAGCTCAACAGCAGAAATGGAAACAAGCATTAGCAAATGTTAAACTAGTACCTCTTCATATATTGAATTTAGATGAAAAGGTCTGTCTAGCTGAATGCTACATTGAAACTAAGGAACCTGTAGATAGCATCATGAAAGAATTGGAAGAAACAGAATTTCATACACAGTTGCAAGCACTATTATTTTTGAAACAAGAAAAATATGATGACGTTATCAATCTGTTACAGCAATCTTGTGACAATGCACTTCAAAGTTTTTACTTGGCTAAAGCATATTGGGAACTGAAAGAGTATGATAAAAGCCTCCTAAATCTTTTGAAAGCAGCCAAGATGAACCCAGATCATGCTGATACTTTTCTTTATTTAGGTAACTATTACTATTACCAAAAAAATGACATGTGCAAAGCCAAGAAATGCTATGAAAAAGCTTATAATCTCAACAGTATTGATCCCAATATTGCCAAAAGATTGAGTGAAACATATATTAAATTGCAGCAAAGTGATGCGGATTTTGATCTCCTGAGCTCTTTAGTTAAAAACTGTAAAACTACTGAAACATGGGTCAACTTTAGATTAGGATTACATTATCTAAAGAGAAAAGGTTGGGAAAATGCAATTATAAATTTTAGAAATGTTATTAAAAATAATCCGAATGACACAACAGCATTTGAATGCTTAGCTGATGCATACTACTCTAGAGGCTCATATACATCAGCACTCAGAGCATACAACAAAGTTATTACTATGGACTCACAAAAGGCATCACACTGCCTCACCAAGATAGGATACATTCACTCCCTTTTAACACAGTATGATGAAGCAATCTCAACATATGAAAAGGTCTTAAAAATTGATCCTAATTCATATTTAGCACTGAAAGGTATTGCTGAAACATGGATAGGAATAGCTAAGAAAAGATTAGCATCCAATCTCTATGGCTCTGCCAGAGACTGTGCACAAAGCGCCATAAATTTCATCATAAACGCTTTAAAAAATCAGACTCATTTCACCTGCTTTTGGAAACTTCTGGCTGACACATTGATATTTATCACTAAATTACCAAATCAGTATGCTTATATTCACATGCCTGATTTATCAAATTCTTCCGAATCGGAAACAATTAAGATAGAAAAGAATGAAATATTTCCACAAGCTATTGCTTGCTATTCCCATATAGCAAAACAAAGAGAACAATTAGCAACATATGACTTGGCATATGCATACTTTTGTTACTACCAAGAAGGTAATAAAGAAGTCAATGCTCACATTTCTTATAATTTGACAACAGTTTGTATAAAAGAAAGACCTAACTGTTGGAAAATCTGGAATCTTCTTGGCAAAATTTGCCTTCTTCTCAAAAAATATGAAATCTCCCAACACTGTTTCATCAAAGCATTACAAGTATCACGAAAAGGTTCAGTTGCTAAAATCTGGTGCAATTTGGGCACATTGTATTTGAAACTCAAGCTATATAAATTGGCAAATTATTGTTATTGGCGCGGGCAATCTACTATGCCTTCATACCCTCATAGTTGGATCGGTCAAGCATTAATTGCAGAAGCCATCCGTGAAGAAGAAGCAATGGATTTATTCAGACATGGCTCTCGTCTAGGATATCATCCAGAAAGTGCTCTAGGGTATGCTGATTGGGTATGTCGTACCCTAAAAGATAATAAGTTCAATGAGGATACTGAATTAAAGTATGTCATAGAAGGTCTCTATGCTATACCATATGCTATGGATTTGATAGAATGGTATTGTAATTACGAACCTAATGATGCATGTGCATGTAATATATTAGGAGTCTTACAGGAATGTAGTGGCCACTTTATGCCAGCAATGAAATCCTATGAAAAAGCATTCAAATTTGGAAATGACAGTCAAAAGAACATTGTTCTTTTAAATATTGGTAGACTTTTAGTAAGGCTAGAGAGATATGAGGAAGCAGTGAAAGTATATAAAGCTATTACTGAGGCTAGCTTTAATTCTACAATTGGGTTAGCACTGGCATTATTTAAAAATAGCAAATATGAAGAATCTTATTCAGTGTATGATACAGCCTTGCATTGGCTGTGTGGTGATGAAAATGAAAAGTCTGATGTTTTAGTTGCCATGGCTGGAATCGTCTACATGTACAAAGGATTGGATGATGCTAAAACAATATTATTCCACAGCATTCAAACATCGGAAAAGAAACCTACCCCCTACAGTTTGTACTCAATATGTGCTTTAGGACTAACACATTCTGAACAAAGCATGTCAAAGTTAGCAGTGAGTGAACTGCGAAAATTCGACAAAGAAACTCAATATGGTTTTGATATAGGGTTCTTGAAGTCATACTATTTTGTATTAGATGGCAATATGGAACAAGCAATAAAAATACTAAGTGACTCCCTCCATGATCACCCAAGTAATGCTCTATTATGGTTCTGTATGGCACAATATTGTCTGAGAGTCCCTGATACTAAAGCAAAAGCTGCCAGTAGGTGTGCCCAGAAAGCTTTGAGCGCTGCTCAGTTTGGTGACACCAAAATCAATGTAGCTAATGTAATAGCTTCTGCTAGCATAGCTGAACATTTGGCAGGAGACTATAAAAAGAGTTTATTATTAGCCAAAGATGGACTTCATTTGTATCCAAATCAAACAGAAATTTGGGCTGCCCTTCTATTCTCCCTAATAGCAGACAAAATTTGGATGGAGAAGAAAACGTGGCTGCTTACTGTTGCCGGACATATGAGGAGACATCTCAACATTTCGAGACCACTCAGTAGGTGGGTCAGCCTTCTGGAGAAGAAGTTGAGCCGATAATATTATTACATTAATTTATTTATTAAGCTAAAGTTTTAATTAAAAGTAATTAATTTCCATGAAATTATATTTATTTACATGTATTGCTTTATTTATAATGGTATGTCTTTTCTAGAAGTTTCACTGTCGGCCACTCTCCTAAATACAGCTAAAAACTTATCTCCTTTATTTCTGGTGACTTTTTGACCTTCTTCTGTACTTTCATAAAGCTTTTCCACAATAGGGTCACTTTTCTGAAATGGAGGAAAACTCGAGTTAATTCATGTTGTCTGTAAGATCAGCATTCGTTTTTTTGGGCCAAGTCCAGTATATCAAAAATTGAATTATTGAAGATATATTGATTATGTTATGTATCAACTAATTGCACGTCACCTTTCACCCACATGCTTTCGGTAACCATTCATTTTGTAGGACAAAGATAGATTTGTGCTATTCCAGACCATAACTTATCTCTGTTTGCAATTTTATTTACATCTGTTAAACTGACGGGTGATTCAGAAACTTATACCCAGAAATACAGACTTTTTCATGTTGTATATTATTAGGATACCCATAGCAGCTAGTGTGTTGTGGTTGTTATCAAATTTGGGTGAAATTTGAAAACATCCAGCACAACACAGCACTGTGCTTGCCACTCCAACACTTTAGTTATTGCATTTATCTAACTTCACATGCTATAAAGCCTTACAAGCATAAAACAGTAAGCATGGCATTTTTACAAACCTTCCACTTGAACCCAATATAGCTTGAGGTCAAAAATATGTAATACAAAGGATACTCCTGGATATTGCAGTAGCCATTTTCTCAAATTAGATATAAAACAACATACAAATTGAATTATTATTTTATACTTTATAGATCTAGAGAATTAGACCACTCTTCACTAGATGGTTAGTGACACTATACCTAGAATGTTAACTGGCTCTCAAGAATGTGAACATACTATGTTTGGTGACAGTTTCCCAAATATGATTGGTAGACCATCATGCTGTGGACCTAATAAGGAAGTTTCATTCATGGAAAGCAGTATAGGTCTCCTGAGATTATTTTTTTACAGCAGTGGGAAGTTTATTAATATGTTTTACTTCCTAATTGATGAAACATATAGTCTATAGAAAAGATATATTAATGCATTGAGTTACCGGATAGTCAACATTCAGTAAAAATGTTGAAGGCAGTATGCTAGTAATGAATTGCATATTAAAGCTTACCAATTCTTCATCTGGAATCTTTTCAAACAATGGATGTTCTTCAAGATGTGTCAACATCCACTCATGTAAATCTTTTACATCTGTTATTGTATATACAATGGCCTAAAATAAAATTATTACAATTAATACATTTGTGGTAGGTGCAGGATCAAGTAGTAATGCAAATTTAATGAGTTGTCTATCTATGTACGTGCAACTCATAGTCATAAGCTAAAGTAGGACCAGAATTGAGTTTATTTATACTGTCCAGCAAAATCCACCTGTAAAGATATGCAGTCTGCCATTCCTGGACCTGATTTCACTAACTATTTAAACTATCAAAAGTTCATTCATTATTTTGCATGAAGACCCTATCACCTTTAAGTTATTAGGAGCTATATGCACACTTTTTGTTATTTATTCAGTTTTGTATTTATACTGGGTCAGACACACCTAGTAAACAATAACCTTATACTTGCCAAAAAGAGGTGCATAGTAAAAAAAAATTGTTGTTAACTTACTTTTTCTGCAAGAACATAAGCATATTCAGATAGCAGCCATTTATTTATTATTCTCCACTTGTGCTTTGCTTTCTTAAAATGAGGATCTGGGTAAAGGAAAAACATCTTTGTCAGCTGAAAATTTAAGATAAAATGTTTAACTCAATAATTAAATTGCAGATTAATGTCAGTAGATTTTAGATAATAGTTAAAAACAAGCCTTGTGTCTGTGTCAGTGAAAGGGTAAAAGGCACGAAGGATTGTTATTACAAATCCTGATAAAATTACAAATTCAGAATACATCTATGTATTCTGAATTTGTAATTTTATCTCACATATTATGTGAATCATCCCATCACAATACAAAATTTGTAAATTGATATCAAGATATTGATCTTCCTCCAGTAAGGCAATAGGTGCTGGAAAATGATAAAGCAACTTATCTATCACACTTTTCTAAATTATGGAAAACAGTTTTTCTATTTCAGAGTTACAATCATATCCATCAAACGAAGTGAAAGCTTGTGTCTTATAAGTCTGATGTGAAACTTCCTTGTTTAAAATTATACTAAACCTTTGTAGGTGCAATAAAATATGCAAATAATAATAAAATAAATAAAACATACCAAATTTTTATTCTAGTAATATGGAATACACTCAACCTTTACACTTGATTGAGTTAATTTGGAATGCAATGACAGGGAGTACTGAGTTTCTGTACTGCTTCAATAAAATTATAAACTAGACTTGACATTCCCATAGGCATTAATTTAAATAACCTAATTAATCAAGTAGAAAATTATAGCTTATCTAACCACCATCTTATAAACTATATTTAGATATATATACTTATTACCTGCCCTTTATGAAAGAAGTTGGGCAAATATTTCATGGCATTTGTTCTTAAAACTGCAACATTTTGGTAAAAATCAGGATTTTGAATTCTCAAAGCTTTAATCCTGTCATTCACATAGTCAGACACCTTGACTCTGATCTCCAATCCCAACATCAGGTTATCCGGAAACATTGGGGATAAAGTAACTGTGAAAGGAATAACAAAGCTTGAATACATAGTTAATACCTAGTGTTTAGATAAATGATCTAATGTATATTTTTTCTTACCAAGAAGACCTCCATAACCACATCCAACATCCAAGAACTCGACTTTTCTTTCTCTATCTTTATAAGCTGGATATAACATGGACCAGTCATAGTTATCTGGATGAGCAGGACTGCGAAATTTCAGAGCAATTGAGAAACTTAATTAATGCCCAAGTAGTTATGTAAACAAAACGCGACTTGCTAGTTCTCGAATCAATATATAAAATATCAACTTCATTATTACTTAGAGTTACCCAAGTCGTGACTCGTAGCGGAAACAAATTAGTTTGATGGCATGTTATCATTTCTGGAAAGCACCGGTACTTACTATTCAAAACAATGATCTGCAATAGGGTTAGAATGGGCACGCTGTCTGTAATATTTTTTTTGTGGTAACGCCATAATAAAACTTATTTAATTCTTATTGGGGCGGCTTAACGATTTAGAAATCTATCGTAAGTAGTAAAGCAAGTGCTAATAAATTCAATTGTATACATCATTGACAGTTCGCTTTCTGATCAGTGACTGACAGGACAGCACAGCACCACAACCACAAATTTCAATTTCCTGATCAGTGACCACAAACTAAATAGAGTACGAGTGCGCACGCACTTTTGTTAATAATTACTTCTTTGATCTTGCTACTGTCACATTACATCGCATTATTGTATCAAGTATACTGTGAGCTAATATACCTTTAATATTCGTCCCGACTTTTATTTACTAGTACAAGTATTCAGTAAAGAGATCCCCTGGAGCAGACGCCTACAAAAATATATTATTTCATAAGATTACTACATATCATTTACCCCATACAAAATTCTAAGACATTTTATATCGGGATCCAAAAATATTATAGGACTATTAAACCGTACTCCTTTTGTCTGAACATTGCACCAAAATTTAAAAAACGAGAACTGTCATGGTCTAGATTGTTCTGTCATTTGGTCGAAAACAATGTTCAAGACATGACCGTCTGTGCGCAGTACTCTATCTCTATTTAGTTTGTGGCTAGTATGTATTCTATCTGATCTATGGTTTGTGGTCTCGGGTCTGTAACTTTTTTTTACATTACAATGAAAATTACAATCAAAACAAAAATTATGCTGATAATCGATGAGTATCTTACGCGATGAATTTGAATGGAGTAGTGTAGTTAGTGTAGTGCTAAGTGAAAATAAAAGTTTGGGATATTAGAGAGGTAAGTGCGAAGATATTATAGTTGAGTAGAATGTCACATCCAAATAAAATAAAAGCTAGTTGAATGCATTGAGATAGGCGGATATTCAACAAAGAAAGCGTGTTTGGAATCAGCTGTATTAAACCAGCATAAATAATTATTGTCTAGCAGTTCATTACCCTGTATAGAAATTTATTTATGTATTGAACTTACACTTCTTAGGTATTGTTGCTGGTTCAACTTTAGTTTACCAAACATCGATTTTAGAGGGGCGATGGGGTGGGGGAGCGGCAGACCTCCCCTGTGAACGGGAAGTTGCGGAGCCCGCCCCCCTTTCTGAGATGATGTTTTCAGTTTCTACATTTTCTAACCTCACTACTTTCAAACATTGATTTCGGGGGTGGGAAAAGAGTGGAGGGGGAAGGTAGGAGGGTGGGACACCTCCTATGTAGGACAAGTTGCACCCCCTTGCTGCCTTAGTTTTTGAGATATAGAATATTTTTTTGAGGTTTTTTGAATTAATTAAATTTATAATTTTTGACTGCTCCAGCGCTGCGGGAAATGCAGCCCCTCCACCCTTGCGTAACAAAGCACAGACATCAATGTTTGCTAAAAGTTTTGTCGCTATTATTCTTGTTTATTAAAATGACAAACTGTTTAACAGTTAGTTACACCTTCACACTGCAGGGGCTGAACAGGTTTGCATGAAATTTAAAAAGAAGATACACTCTGGAATTACACATAGGCTACTTTTTATCGGAATGAAAGACACAAAAACATTTTTTTTCTGTGGGTATTGCTGCAAGGCAAAGCTATTATACTATAAAATTTTAAAAAGGGTCTAAAGAATTACCTATCACAAATTACAAACTTTAATGTTTGTGCTCAAAAGGTTTTCAGATTTAAAATGCATCAAACATTCAACTAGTATAGGTGAGAGACTAATCTGGGACTTTACAAAGTAAAGTTCTGAAAGAAAAAAAGATTTCTGAAAATTTGGAGCCATTTCTGAGGAGAACTGTTACCTAACAAAATATTAAAAATATAAAATATGTCAATGCCTAGTTGTTGAGTTTGGTTCAGTCTTAGAATTCTCTGAAATTTATGTACATTTTTATAGAACATGTAGACTATGACTCTGTCAACCATGGACAATGCATTTTATGTACATTACTCATGTTAACACAAATAAACTTACTTAACTTGTTTTACCTAGTATTAAATTATACCATCAATGGGTGTAAAAAAATCCTACAACTACAAAAAGATTCAATAGAAATATAGCTAGGTTCAAATCAAATAGTAAATGTTATAATGACGCATTGTTAAATAAAATCTGTGACCAACTTTGTGGTACTTATACAGTGTTTCACTTATCATGCTCTTGTCACATCAATCATCAGTCTCATGTCGGCTTAGAGTGCAATCCGGGTAAAGAATATTGGGAAAATAACTTATTATTTCAGAAAATGGCTTTTAATAATCCCACTTCCGTAAAGATATTATATTCTGTAGAATATAAATATCTTTACGGAAGTGGGCATGGGATTGGAAGGAAACAACACTTACAATAAAAGTGAAGATTTATTAACTCAACTTACCAAATACAGAGTCCAAGAGTCCCATGGTTCGAGTATCTCTACACAGTCACTAAGAACACTCACACTGGTTACTGTTACTTAGCACTGATTTTTTAGCACTGTTCCTGTTTACTTCTTAGGCACTTTTCACTTCACTTCTTTATATCTTCTTTCTTGTATTTTATCTCAAACTCAACTGACTTGCAGCGGCGACCGGAGCCTCTTATATACCCTGTGATTTCGATATTCAGTTGTTATTCGATCATAATACACTCATTCATCTTTTCTTGAATCTTTCCAGAATCTTCTTTCTAATTTCGACAGTCAGTTATTTCTGCATTTTATTTTAGTCAGTTGTATCTCTAGAACTTTCTATACACTTCCCATTTACGAATAATTTTCATCCCATGTCCAGAACCTTCCACCTAATACTCAAAACGCACAATAAATGCTTTGGTGGTCTTGCGGTTTGAACTCGGAACCAGGCAGAGCTCTACCTGTTAGGCCACGGAGCTATTAGCGGAACCATCAAATTTCTGAACCAGAGAAGAAATTGTCGCAGAGATCAGTCAGCCCCGAGAGGTCAAACAGAGATGTTCTTACACACAAATGTTTGACCTGCCCAGGAATCGAATCCGGGACCAGCGGCTCAGAAGGCAGAGTGCTACCTGATTATCAAGCTGCTTGATTATCAAGTCAAAAGAGTATTTGATGAGTGCTTATTTGTATATTTATATTTATGATGTTTTGCCTATAAGTTTTTTATTTGGGATGATAAAAGTGTAGACACGGCATTTATTAAACCTATTTTAGTAATACCAAAAATTTTGGAAACCGTAAAGAACATGATTTTGTTTCGGTGTTACATTTAGGATGCCTAATAAAATTGCAATGGGCAATAAGCGACAATATAGAGGACATGGAAAACATCCATCAGCAAAAAAGAAGTGTGGGAGAAGACTTTTGTACTAAAATACAAGTACCTACGTTTTTCATTCATTTTTGATGTCTTTCCTATAACCACAATGATTATTGTGTTATTATTTAGTGACCACGTATAATTATGTTTAATTACATTTTAAAGTAGCTCTGGGGGATTTATTTTAGAAGATTTTTGTTATTATATTTAAGGCCATTTTAACTGAAGTTCCATTGCATTTCATACATTATTAAATGTATGTAATATATATGCAAATGACATATGTCAACCATTTATTGAAAAATAAACATTATTGAAATAATAACGTTTTTTGATTGTTAAAAAAATTACACTATCCTGTAGCCGATAATTAAATCTGTATTATTAGTAAAAATCAGATAGCTAACTACTATACATTTTGCCATAAATGAGCAATAAGATAGCCATAGGTAAATTTGACTTGTTTTTCGGCTCTCCAGTAAAGTTGTCATTTTGCCCTTACGCTACTCTAGTTCTTAACCTACGATATACCATAACAGTTCTGCCGCTTCTAATAGTTCACGAAGCTCTATAGATCTGAGCACGCTATGCGTATCGCGGCGTCGAGTGCCGCCGTTCAAATGAATATTTTTCATTTTATTTGAGAGTCCGTGGTCAACACCCGTTTCTTTTAGCTCCGCCCGAATTCGAAATAATTTAAAAAAGAACGATCAAAACTGGTTCAAACAAACATAAAAAAAACAAAACATTCGGGTCGACATCAGAACCCTTGTCCTTTTTTTTTAAGTTGGTTAAAATGAAAGGGAAAATTTCCTTAAAAACAATCCCGACTCCCAGCACAGTAGGACCAATATTTATTACTAGCTGTGACCTATTGTATATGCAATTGCTAATTAATATTTTTTCTGCTTGAACATGAACATTGCAATTTGCAAGTGTGATAATTGTTTGTTAAACTATAAATTTGAGATTTTTTCCCTGGTCCAATTCTTGAGAAGCTTCAGTCAACCGTTTCAACAATTTAAAAAATATATTTTTCCGTTTTATAATAATAATTTTCGTAGTTGCAAAACTAATTTAATCATAGAATGTTTTATTTTAAATATCATTAGAGATCCGTTTCATTGTTATCAGAAGGTGCGTAGAATTTTGTTTTTTTAACTCAGGAAAATTTTAAAAACAAGTCCGTTGTTCATAATATAATTGAAATTTTTTTATGCAATTTCATTCTTGTGCAAATATTGATTTAAGAAAAGGCTGTATATACGCTTCCTGTATATATATATAGGTTGTGATTAGACTATAATGGAGTGTCATTTAATTGCACTATGACCTTTCATGATATCGTTAGTCACGCCAAGGAGTCCAACCGTTTCGCCGCGTCGATTGGCTTATCCAAATGCCAAGTTACTCATATTACCAAGTACTTATTTTTAAATCTTGTACCCATAGCTGCAATTTAAACTAGCTTGAATCGGGTACTTGTGTTCGGAGTCCTCATCGTTTTTATGGTTGCTTGAGAAGGTCCAAGCCCAATAGGCCTTGAAATCTCTCTATAAATTGTTGGAATTCATTCCGGTAGCCGACTAAGTCCGTGCAGGACCAGTTAGGCTTTGACACTCTAGATTTTACATTTTAAACGAAAATCTTGTAAAGATCTAGCTCAAAAACTTACATGTCATTTTTTAAAGTAACTATTTTCCAGGCGCAAATTAATATATGAATTTATATTGCTCCTCAAACTAAGAATTTGCTCCTCTAAAGGTCTTATAAGCGCTTTAATGAAAATTGCACGTATAGTCTTTTCACAACGGCTGCTTTGCTGTTCTTACCCTTTTGGAAATCAGAATATACGCGAAAGACAGAGCCTGAAGTGCGTTTTATGACGGCACTACGCGGCCAGGACGTGCGTTATACGCGGCACGGCGCGGCGCGTCGCGTGTTTCGCGAGTCGCGACCAAGAGGCGACGACAGGCATGGCATGGCCAGGCAGTCTGTCGCCGGCGTCGTTCACGCCACACGTTCATTCCACGCTACGCGATTCGCGTTCCCCGCTGATCGTTTGCGAAATGTTATCATTGCTCAAGCTTTCACTTAGCTCTGTGTTCTTTGTTATTGTCGGTTCAGTGTAATCATCAACATGAGCAAGCCAGATCCGCAAAGTAGTTTTGGGAAAAGGCCCCATGGTTCGAGGCCGCCACGGTTGCTCATGGACAGTGTGTCATCCGATGAGGGTCCGGAGATGGAGCGATTGTTGAACTCGAAGCTGCCGATTGTTGTACCCGCGCGGGGCGAACGGCGGGAATCCCTCACAGCCCCGCCTTCACCGACAGACTCGAGGAAAAAGCACCACCACCACCGACAGCACAATTACATGAACCATTTGCATCACTTCATCCACTGGCGCGATATCTGGGGAGAGCCACACAAGCCTAACGAGGTACACACACTGTACGCGACGGGACTAACATTTAACCTATGTGTCATATGTAGCATGCTGTGTTGTCATCAGTCGTCCTTCACTTTTATAACTCTGTTTGACAATAAGTTATCCCTCTTCGTCTCCCTATCTTTGTCTTGTTACTGACAGCATATACCCAATCAATTGTTTCAAATACTTAATTAAGAAGTTAACTCATTTTCTTATCTACCGTTTAGAACTTGCAGGTTAATTTGGTCACGGTCTTCGAAGTACTTTGAATAATAAGTTTTATTTTACGAGGTATTGTAACCGTGCTTATTATGTTTTAACTACTTACTAGACGGTCGGGCCGACGCGCGATGACGATGCTACTACATCTCACTGCCACAGAGAATTGTAACAAAAACATGAGATTATAGATTTGAAAAACGGTTGGAACATATTTCGACTGTGTCAATGATCGGTAATAATAATTTTAGTGAGATAATTGAAGCACCACTGAACCAGTTATAGTATTATTTTGGAACGCTTTGTTTTATTCGTACGTACTGAAATACTAAACTCTTATTTCAGTTGTAATTAGCTTATAAACTACGCAACTGTTTTATTGACACATTGAACACGCTCCGGTTACTTCTAACACGCGCCACGTCATACTTATTTTGAAGCACATTGCCCATAGCTCACCCTAACATATCAAGTCACCGAGAAAAATAAGTTAATGAACCATGAAAAACACCTTGTGGCTTACCGCTATTAAAATCTCTACGACCTTACTTGTTGATTTTTTATCGAAATTTTATTATATCTGTACATTATAATAATAATTTATTTAATATTAAATAGCAATCAGATCAGACATCTCTATCGATATCTAGTCATTACGTTATATGTATGTATCTTCGGCTAAAGATATCACAATCACATTCTGTTATAATCGTAAGGGTGCGTGATTACGGCAGTGATAACTTCTTTGTATCTAAATCACGGATCGCAAGCACCACAGCTCAAATGATGTTCAACTGTCGAGGTTTTACACGCTTCGATAACAGACAATATTATTGCTGTAGCAATCATAATGTTATTGTGGCGTCGTCATTCGCTGTGCGCTGGTTGTAGCCGTTATACAAAGGTGTCGTTTTGTCTGTAACTGATTGGCAGCTAAAGTGAATTGTGTCTACCGCTTTACATTATATACTATAGTAGTTGGTATGCAGTAAAATGGTTGTAATGTATGCGAGTCAAACGGTTAGTCGCTCGCAGCTGCATGCAATCATATGACACAACACAATTCGTTGATTACGGAGAATGAAACGCGCATACTCGATTTAATTCTATCAATTGAAAGAAGAGCCAATGTCACAATGAGTGATCACGTCATCTTATTCCTGCCTTCTAATTCAGCTTGCGAGTGACATTAAATTTACAGTTATTTGAACAAATTGTTAACGCGCGTGGGCAAGTTTGTATATATACTCGTATATGTAATCGAAGGACATGTTTATAGTGAACATGTCAATCAATTTGGTGACATTCGATGTAGAATTTGACAAACACGATGTGACATAAATACGCTACTTGCTCAAATCATAAAAATTATGAGAATGAATATTGGCGTGACTTCTATATAATTAACGTTAGAGATTCGCGATACGCAGGGATGTCGTAGCTTATATATATGTATGTACAGAATACTAGATATATTCTCAGTTATGTCATAGTAGCTAATGAAATCTGGTTATTACTCGTACCACAACCAGTACCAAAATCCGGTGGGGCAAATGTGTAATCAATTCAAGATTTTCCTCCCACAAGTGGGACATGGTCAAAATACGGTTTTATGTATCTATCCTAGCTTAGATTAATAACCTAGTAGACGGCTCAGACACATCGTTTAAACTTCGACACTCTTATTAATAAACTTAGACTAAGGAAAGAGTAACGTTACTCCGAATATTTAGACAGGAGTAAACCATTTCATTATTAATAAACACAGAGTTAGGAATGTGTAAGCTAATCCGACTCTACTTTCGGAGTAAAAATTATACCTAGGTGCTACCAAGTATAGCGAGGGAGTAATAGTGTTTTGTGGTGTCCATGGCGTAATAATTGCAAAACTATCTGTGAGATATGAATTGATTTGATATAAAATTCTTAATTTGTTTACTTACGCTCTTTGTGATTATTGTTATTTTATATTTTACGAAGTGAAAAATGGAAAGAGACTACTATATGGATGATATGATGTTGATTGATGATATTGAAAATAATGCTCTAATAACAAAACGTGTAAAATTTTATAAAACCCGTTACGATCCACTGAAAGAACTTGAAGAAGCTGAATTCAAGTACAAGTATAGGTTTTCCCGATCCACGGCCATTTTTATAATCGACATGATGAAAAATGACGTAGCTGGAGATGCAAGAGGTGGTCATATACCTCCCCTTACCCATAAGGAAACATATAATTTCAATTACTTGTAATTATGAAACTCAACTTGGATTATACAAATTATAATAACACATCAAAACAAACCACCGCGAACGTTGTCAAACCAACTTGTCAAGCTCAAAAAGTTTCAAAACTGTCATTATATTTATGCTGTCGCTGTTGAAAGAGACTGGGTTCGCTCATTTGTTCGTTCTATTTGTTTTTTTACTGCACGGGTTGCCATAGCACAATCTCTAATCCAGGCGTAAGGAAAGCTTTGTTAATCTGATTTAACTCCGTATTTATTAATAACGTAGTAAGTCCGAAGCTACTATTTGGCTAATCTGGTATTAACTAGTCTAGGCGCAAGTGTGGACTAAGACGGGAGTAAACCATTTTTATTAATAAGACCGCGACAGTTTTAAACTCGTTTGTGGTAAGAGTATAACAACCAGCTATCTTTCCTAATGGACGAATGTTGCTAAACGGTTTGATGGTTGTCGTGGCTCAATGTTCGGAGACCATGAGTTACAAACCGCAACCCCGGGTTCGAATCCCGGCTGGAGAAAATATTCGTGTGATAAACATAGATGTTTGTTTTCACGTCGTGTATTTTTGTGTATTGTGATTGTGTGTGACCATACCTCCCGCGACACAGTGTCCTAGTGCGGGAGTGTGAGTGAATGCGTTTTTTAAACGGTTGAAAAACACGAACCAATACTGTTATATTTTAAAAATATTTAACACGCAATTTAGACAAGTTCAGTATTTTTCAGTCAATGCAGCGCTCGAAGCAAGCGACCTAAAAATACTAAATTTACTATTGACATCGGAAAAAAACGGGTTGTTAATTTAAAGTTGGCTTAGAGTTTGGAATGGCTTGTCAGTTAGTGTAAACTGTAAACATGTTTTTATTATTATTTATTTATCAAACCAAATCCACAGCTCTTAATTAAACATTTTTTGGTCAATTAATCTAAACCTACAGCCAATAAAAGGATTTACATTCTATAGTAAATAACTATTGCTAGGCAGTCATGATGATGAGGCAGTCATCGCTTTCTTGAATTAGTTTTTTTTTTCTTAGTCGCTTCTGCGCATTTTTCTCTCTTTCATTATGTTTGTATGAGTGGGGGGTGTTTCTGTGTGTGATGTTAGTGTGCAAGGGGGTGCTTATTTAAGTGTCAAAGAAAATGTGTTTGTATTCTTTTTGTAAGCATGAAAAACTGTACTATGTAAAGTATATTATACACATCTTATGAAAATAAAGCTTTTTAATTTATTTGTAACGTAATTGTAATGTAACAAACCGACTAGGACTCACGTGTTACACGTTCATTTTATTTGTAACGTGTTTCGGGAACGCCTCTAAAGATTAAAATTTTGTTTACAGATAACTTTGACCTCATAAGTAACTCTCCTGGTGAAACGCCGTGTTATTTAAATCTTATGTTAATTGCTTGGTGCTTTTTCTACCTTTCTGAGATGGTTCGAAAGTCGCTCTAAAATATTTTGTCAGTAATTAATTAGCAATGAAATTAAATTATGTTCAATCAGAACTCACTTTTATGAACTGTGCTCATAGATTGTTATTTTTTAAATGTTTATTAGACAATTAGGATTTCCAATAAAATAAGCTGAATAGACTCAAAACTGTATATTTATCAAATGGAAAGAGACTTAAATACTTTAATATCAAAACTTCATGCACGATGTGGGGGCCAGACACAATACGAATATTACTGGTACAAGAAGAGAACTACTAAGAGAACTCTATGTATAAGTACAGTAGTGTGCTGTGAATGTGTGTGTCCAAGCCTCCCGCGATACAGGGAATCCTAGTGCGGGGGCTTCAGTGTGGTAAAAAAAACAAAAAAAATAATAATACAGTATAATCTCAGTAATCCGGCACTTCAATAGACCGATACGTCCAATGATCCGGCACCCTCCGCCCGCATACACTGTATATGCATACACACATTATATTATCTATATGAAATGATTGATTTTATTTTTTCTTTATAATCCAGTAATCCGAACATTCCAATAACCCGGCACCCTCTGGTTTTTAATGGTGCCGGATTAGTGAGATTACACTGTATATATATTGTATTCTTTGAAGTTTTCCCACGGTGACTATTTTCTTCAAGTAGAGCTATTTTCTATAGATTTGAGAACAAGATAAGTCCATAAAAGGTATTATATAATAAATACCAATGGCAATTCATTCAAGGATTCCTTTGTTCGTGATGGTCATGCAGTTTGTTATCCTGCATGTTTGGCTGCCTTCAAATAAACAAAAACTAAATTTTGTAAAAACACATTTTTACTTGCATTATTTCAAGTAAACATGTGTTTTTTGTTTACATCGAGAAAGAAATATCTAAGGAGTATTTATGTATAATAATTAATAAGCAATAAATAACTTACCTATTTTCTTATATTATTGCTAAAGCTAAGCCCTTTGATGCGTCTGCAGATTGTTTGACTATACATTTTCATTAAATTTGTGTCTCTAACCTAGAATGTTCAAAGTAGAGTTACTTACCTTGAAAATATTACGTACGTTTTTATTTTCACCGTAGCTCGTAACCGGAAAAAACGACTTAGATGTGTTTTTTTTATTTAAATGCAGGTTTTCTAGCGGCGCCGTGGCGGCGGCGGTTTAAGACATGTTTTATAAATATGAGCATCTTGGATTCTTTTAAATTGAATTGTTATTGATTGTAGTATTTATTATAATGCTGTTTTGTTAAATCAAGCGAAGATGGCTTAGCGGTGAGAGCGACAACTGTCAAACTGACGGACACTTGTTCTATCCCCACCAACGGTTTGAGCTTCCGTTATGAAGTTCCCAGCATGCTACTTTTCAGTATCTGCCTGGCTACCGTCCACCGTAAATTTTGTCACCAATCACATACTGTGTTCAGGAAGCAGTTCTTGAGAACCAGTAAGCATTCTAGGTCTCTCATCACATCTTCGACCACATCGTCACTGACCATCAAGTAAGATAGTGGTCAAAATTTATGGAGCATATAAAAAAAATCACCGGATCGATTCTACGTAAGCCTTGCTGTGAAGGTGATAATTTATTGAGGAACTCTACAACAAAGTGGCCTCAGGACACTTTCTAGAACTCGCTTGACTCCCCTCAAGGTTTAAAATCTATATAGTAAGGGCTTCAGTGTTCTGGCAGTTGTGGTATAAGCAAATCTTTATTAACCATGTGGTCAGTTCTAGAATGAATATCGGCGCGACTTGCAATATAATGTAAATAATGAATTTCCTCGAAATCAATTATTCGCGGCAACGGAGAGGTTAATGTTATGAGCATGCTATAGTTGCCTTGGAATAGTTCCATAACCTTGATTTATAATTTTCTCCTTGCGTTTTCCATGCTCCAATAAATACTCAAGGACTTCCTTTCTCTCATATTAATTATTGTGATGAGTAGGTAACAGTCATAGAATATACGTTTTTGAACTAGCATGGTACTAATACAAGAATTCATGTTGTTATCGGGATATTTACCATGTATTTCATTTTCTCGATGTTTCGGCACTGTTTAATGCGCCATGTTCACAAGTAAACTGTAAATATCCCGATAAAATTAATGTTGTTATCGGGATATTTACTTTATTTGTTTTATTTTCTCGATGTTTCAGCACTGTTTAATGCGCCATGTTCACAAGTAAACTGTAAATATCCCGATAAAATTAATGTTGTTATCGGGATATTTACTTTATTTGTTTTATTTTCTCGATATTTCGCCACTGTTTAATACGCCATGTGCAAGAGTAAACTGTAAATATCCCGATAAAATTAATGTTTCTATCGGGATATTTACCATCTATTTTATTTGCTCCATATTTTGAAAATGTTGCCTATTTTTCCTTTGTCAAAAAATCTCGCGGTAACGATAAATAAGCTTGAACTATGTCGTGCACCAGAAGAAACAAAAGTAAAAAGTCTAAGAATGTCATTAATATTTTTATGAGCCCGTAGGACTTCTGTAAAGTAAACATTTGTAATATTTCAACCCGTATCAGATTTTTGTCACTCGGAATTGTCCCGCCCTTTGCTTGTTAACACCCGCGAGCCTCTGTAATGTCATCGCCACCCTAAACGTATGTACGTATGGCTCAGATAAAATAAGCGGAGGCTGAATACTCAAAGACGTATGGCCGAGCTAATACTCCTTGCGTCGTCAACCTTTTGCGAACCAGCGTTTTTGCAATTAACCTATACCGAAATAAATAAGCACAAATAGCTAATATTGACATCATGTACTAATGCTGAAAACAAGGCGTATGATTCACGCGTGCAACATTTAAAACTGTGATGGTAGAGGTGTGACTTCAGAACAAACATAGTATTATAACCGTGAACAAGACGTGATAGTGATACAGTTTGATGTACTTATCTAATGACCTCACTTTACAAATGCCAAGAGATTTCTTTTTATTGCCACTTGTCGTGGTACTTTTATTTCTTATTATATTCAAAACTAGCAGAGTCCTTGCAATGTAGGTTACGATCGGGGTCAAATAGTGTATTTTCCTACATAGCAATGAACAAAAGAAACATCGAATACTAATTCAATAAATTCTTTATGAATAATTAAAACACAAGAATTACTCACGTAGTTAATCAGAAGGTTCCGACAATTGTTTCGACCACATTTGGTGGTCTTCTTCAAGGAGAGTACGGAGCGCCCGACGACCGGTCGCGGTTCGCCTAGTACTGATCCATAGAATCTTCTTTTTAATTATATGTTAACTTGCACTTGATCACGATGTCACCGAATGTTAAGCAATGTTGCAATATGAGATGTAGCCTAGAAGATTCAAACCTGAATTGAGAATTTCAGTTACAATGAGGAGACTAGATGGAATTAGATAATGTGATTGCAATGACCAAATAATAGAAAATTGATGCATAAGCAACTGTAAATGACGGTGTGCCCAGGCTCTGAAGCCTACGCTACCAATGATGGTTTTGCTTCGTCTTCTGATTGATTCTAGAGCTTCTAGTTATTACGGTTCTCCGCCATTCTAAATACGAAAACAATTCTCCTTTCAAGATCATTTTTAACCGATGTCAAAATAAGAGGCTCTAAATTCGTTGGAACTTGTATTTAATTTTATTATATTTGATTTAACATCATGCTAGGCGGAACCTGTTAATATTTTTTGAAAGAAGACATTCGACTAGTCGTAGGATTTGAACTACGAGTATTATAGCTTAAATGTGAAAGACGGTATTCTGTTCAAGTCCTAAAGGCAACCGTTTTTTTGTCTACAAAAAATGTAATACCTAAGTTTTCATTGCCGTTCAGTCCCAGCGGCTTGAACGTAAATAAAAAAGAAAAAAATATGTGTATATATATCGCGGACACAAAGGCTGTCAATCTTTTTATTTTAAGGTTATGAAAACATTGCAGGGCTATAAAAATAATTGTATCACCAGTCAGTAGCAACGATAAGTTATTTGCCATTGCAAGCATTTCTTTATCGCAATAGTATGTTATCAAGTGCAGGTCAATCGAGGCATTAATAATAATGTCTAACTATATAATAATTCAACAGATATTACACGTCAGGGTAGTCATCACTATAGGGTACAATTGCTGCTTACAGGTGGTATTTACGTGAAGACCTTTATCAAACAAAGCGTAACATAGAAATAGTATTGATATTGGTGCTGTGAGAATTGCATTGAATGATAATTTTGCCGTTGGTTGGACGCATTTACAAGTAAATACATATGAGACAAACTTGTAAACTTGTAACTTAACGGAATATGTATATTGTGTTAGCTTATATTTGTTATTTTAAAGTGTATGTTAGCAAACTACTTTTACAAAATACTAGCGGCCCGCTTCGGCTTCGCACGGGCAGCGTTGTTCGTAAGAAACGTTTTCGTTAGACCGATTTTTCTCCGACTTGCTTTGCAAATCAGACTACCACGAAAAAGTCTTTTCGTTTTTCGGGTTGTTATATAGCCAGTGACTCACAAATAACGTGGCCTTATATTGGTAAAATAGTTTTCACAATCGGTTTAGTAGATCCAGAGATTACCCAATTACAACCTCGCAAATTTTACCTCTTTATAATATTAGTATACATGATTTTTAAAGTTAGTGTCAAGAGATTATCTGAACATATCAGCGTTTATATCCCAAAATAGACCGCAAATAAAATGTTGACATAAACCGCAATGGTGAAAAGGTATTTAGCATTTGCAAGGTCCACCCACTGGGCTAGAGCACACCGTTGAGTGTCGTCGTTGTTTGTGGCTAGCTAGGGTGTTTGTTTGAATAGGTATCAGACCAGTCAAGGTCGTCTCGATATTGGGTCACCATGCGTCATATCACTCCAGCCCAGTGATTACATCATCAAGGCGCGTTTCCTATTCCGCCGGAATATTGTAGCTCGTAAGTCAATAATACTATAATCTTTTTGTAATGATTTCTGAGAGTTTTCGCAATTACTATGAGCTTGATAACAATTTTTATGGTCATCTGTAAAGTACATTTTTGTGATATTTTAAATCAACACGCACCAGTATTTGTCCCGCCTGTAAATACGCGCCAGCCTCTTTAATGTTATCGGCACCCATAAAATGTGTTCAACTTTGCGCCGCGTGTATATGCTACGGTATTTGACCAAATATATTCTTTTAGGCGCTTGGCGGTTACATTTTTGCTATAATTGTTTCGCATACACGTAATAAACGGGGTCGTCAATACTATAATAAAACTGTAATATAAATATTGTTTAACACGGGATACGCACCATGATTCTTATTTTGACCATTTTATTTAAAAAATATTTATATTATAAAAAAACATGAAAGTTTAAAACAATACTAAACCTATAATGTTTAACTAGCAGAACAATAATAATAACACATTTTTTCTTCAGACGATTTTTGCCTTATTTTTATTTACGCTGGAATTTATGCAAATAACGGCAAACGAGTTGTCACAGCTGTTTTGTCTTGCCACTGTTTGTTTAATCGGACTCTGGAACCTCAGCAATATCTCTGAACTAAGGGAATGCTAGTTGTAAAGCATTTATACGGTGTGCTTGGATTTTGGCTATTAGAAGTGGATTTCCGGGATCCTATGTCTATAAAACTCTTATTGGGATTAGACGTCGGAAAGCTGACATTTTTTATCACGAGATAGCACATATTCATTTTTAACCGACTTAAAAAAAAGGTTTCTCAATTCGACCGTATACTTTTTTAAAATTATTTTATGTTTGTTCGTTTATGAACCGATTTTGATGATTCTTTTTTGTTTGAGGTGGTCTTTTTTAATTTTCATCAATATCGGTCAAGCGGCTTTTTAGTTGCACTCCAATAACTGAGAAGTGCTATGCATACGTGGATGACATCAAAATAATAGCGGGTGCAGAAATCGGTGAACATACACAATGACAATTGATCCCGTGAGTAGCAGAGGTCACTGAAAAGAGTCAAACTAACTAAAAATAGAACCGACTTCAACACTCAAAAGTGTGAAATAACTCTTAAGACTTGACCGTTTGCTAAATAGACTATATAGACTTAACATCAGGTGAGACAGTTGTCAAACGCAAACTAATAATATGTAAAAAAATAAAACAAAATATTTATGAGAACAGTTCATTAAAGTTTATTCTGATTGAACAAAATTAGATTTCATTTGCTAATTTATTAGTGAAATTATGTTTTCGATTTTTCCTTTATTAAAAAAATATCGCGGTAACGACAAATATGCTTGAACTGTGTCTTACACCAGAAGGAAATTTAAAAAAGACGTGTGGCACTCGGGGACTGCTGCGGTAAAGCTATTGCATAGCATTTTTTATCAACTTATGCAATTAATATATTAATAACTTATGCAGTAACGCCGATACAACCAATGCCACCTAGAGGCGAGTTGCTGAACTAAACAGACAAGCATATTTCAAAAAGTCATTAAAAGTTCTGCTATTCATCGATAGATGGCAAAACTAAAAAGTATCACCGCTGTGCCGTTCGGAGTTAGGTTATTTTCGTTACGGAATTTCTGGATTCGGTCTCCACGCTTAAGGCCCGCGATAGAAGCTACGCAATAGCTTCAAAGTGTAGAGGAATCATTCTTAGAGTCTAATAACTCAGTGATTAGACCTAATAAATCTAACTCGAGATATACCAAAATGTTAAAAGTCAACTAATCCATCAACTATGTGTGAAGTGGGGGGTGTTTTGCCAAAGTCTGAAAATTAGTGGTCTTTGGCATCATTCCATTTGGGAAACAAAATACATGAAATACTAGTCTTTAAAGTTTACTTTTCATTATCTGATATTCCTGTGATTACGCGTGAGCTGGGTTTTTCTTCGTATATATTTAGGTTATAAGTAGGTAATCTTGTATAAGGTAACCATCGTTACAAAAACAATCTGAGTGTCCTTGCAAAAGCGAATCAGTACTTTGCATCAGAATAACTGTTTAACTGAACGTTTACGAAAGCAGGTTCAGGCATTTGTATATGGAGGTCTGTGGTTTTCTACTACATTATGAATTATATTTTGTACTGTTCAAACGGGTATAACGTGACAGTTACGCGTAGTTGATACCCATATATCTACATCTACACTAATATTATAAAAAGGGAAGATTTGTATGTTTGTAACGGATAAACACAAAAACTACTGGACCGATTTCAATAATTATTTCACCACTAGAATTCCATGATTCCTGAGTAACTTTGGTCATATATTTTTTTAGGCAAGATAAAAATATCCGATGTTTACTAAAACTTCAATGGTGTAACCGTAGGAAGCCGGGAAGGACCGCTAGTACGGTATAAAGTGATAATGAACGTGAGAATAATTCATATCTTGAATTGCTTTTATGGAATAGCTTGTCCAAGAACCAAAAATTAATAAATAATAAATACTAATGATCTTAAAACACAATTTCAGTCTTAGACAACACTCAACGCTCATTTGAACATCGACGTTAAGTTACGATACTAATTCTATACTTAATTGGATTCCTTCTTCCATTTGCATTTGCGAGCGACCAGGCGAACAGTAATTTGATATCCGATATATTTAGATCCTACTTCTACGCCTGAAATCCTTTCGCCTCTTGGCATTTATTGCCAGAGTTTGTCCCTATAGGCAAAATGGGTAGGTAAGTCAAGGGTGAGCAGTATCTACCAAGCGGAGGTCGTGCATCGTAGACCGCATCATCACATATTATCAGGGTACCTACAAAATCTCTTATTTATTAAAATAAGCAATTTATAAACATTGCTATTGCGCCATTGAAGTTTTAGTAAGGATCCCTATTCTTTTCTAACCTAATAAAAAAAACATTTGGCTAATGTTACCCAGGGATAATGCAAAATGCAAAATAAATTTGGTATTCCGCTAAAATAACAATTTCATTGTAGGTAACTGCCTAGTGGTAGAAAAGACATCTTTGTAGGCATTATAATTATTCTCCGCAAGTAGAAAAGCGAAACTAGCAAAAACCACAATTCATTAACAATCTACGAGTATGAGCAATGTGTTTAGTAGAATTGATACCAAGTAAGATCAATCGTTTACCTTCTCAAAATAACAAACATTTTATTGTCGATTGGCCAAATCAGATATTTTCAGAGTTATTTCTATATCCGATAACTTCTTATCATGATATATTGCAATCCAGTGCACGTTACTCATTTTTGTCAGTAAGATAAATTTTCGCATTGCCAATGAGACAAATAAAGCAAATTGATATACCCACGTACAGTTCTGTTTGAATTGTCCTAAAATTCGAGTCTTATCATTAGAAAAAACTTGGTAAATATGAAAGGTTATCATATCGTCTGTCGCGAAACGATATAGATATCGTGAATTTGGTTCCAACATTTAGAACTTCTAAAATCACAGTCAAAACATACGTTGAGTATCACACTAATATTATAAAGGCGAAAGCTTGGTCGTTTGTATGTTTGTTATTCTTTAGTGCTGAAACGGCTGAATGTATTTGCATGAAATTTGGAATAAAGCTGGATAACACATACGCTACTTTTTATCCCGGAAAAAAAATATCGTTCCCATGAGATAATTGAGGTATCGGGAAAACCGTAGTCCAGGCCAGTAAATCCACGGGGGCAGCTATTGTAAATACATATATGAATGCGTTGAGCTTATGATTATTACATTGAAGTGGTAAGATATAGTTAGCTTAGCTGAAGTATAAGGCTGAAGGAAATGCTATAATTAAGGTGACTTAATGAAGATCGCCCGCTGAGCAAGTATCCACCGAAGCGAATATCTTGTCGTAAATATAATATTAAGAAGAAATCGCAAGCCTTGTGGTAGGCGATTACTTATTGTTTTTTTATTTACTTACTACCTACTTACATTTTTTTATTTCACGCACACCTCCGCACTAGTTAGGATTACCTGTGTCGCGGGATGCATGGACACAAACAATGACATTACAGCAAACATCCAAAACCCGGAACAAACATCCATGCTCATCACATAAATGTTTACCATGCCGGGATTCGAACCCAGAATACCGGGGACCAGAAGTCATGCCACTAACGACTGAGCCACAGCAACCGTCATTGTTTGCCAGGCTGCTTACCAACTTTTAATATTTTAAATCCGTCTATGAACCAATAACATTGTGTATCGGCAACAATCTCAACACTGCCCACCGAATAGAATAACGGGTAGAAAACTGTAAATGCCTACTGCAGCTATGCCAAAAATGTGAGTAGGTACTTTACTCACATTTTTTAAATATCAAATCACTTATATAACTTAGTTGTCCAAATGCTGGTATTATAAGAATTATTTTGTTTGTGGTAGTAAATTAAAAACCATGAAAATATAGGTAGAAATATACTCCAATCAATGTTTCTAAAATTATAATAATGTATTTATTCACCTTAAAAGTGGTCATGTATGTATTTAAAATAACGCCATCTGTGTTTTCTAGGGATATCCTAAACTCGCAGTAATTGCTCAAGATCAAGCCGCAGTCAGTAACATTTCGAAGTGATTTCACCAATATCCGTTAGATGGCGCCTATATAATCCGATAACTGATTAAGCAAACTTTGTAAATAAGTCTGCGCTTCTGTAATCTAGTTATGAACATACGGAAAATATCGTTTAGATATTATGAAGTGAGCAGTAATTGCAAAGAAAAATACCCCAAGCCTAAATTAACTAATAAAGATGACGTGTAGGGTATCTTTCCTTAAATTACATAACACACTTATATTTTTTCTCTTTGAAAATTTTGACCTATGTTTATGATTATATAATACTAAAGGCTAATTTTAGGTTTAAGCTTTATATGACATAATAACTATATCTTTTTTATGCTAATAGATCTAGCGATTGACCACTATCTCACTTGATGGTCAGTGAGGATGTGGTCCAAGATGTTATCACGCCAGACCTAGAACGCTTACTGGCTCTCATGGACCGTTGCCTGAACACACTATGTGTTTGGTGATAGAAAATATGCAAAAAATTTTTTACAACAACTTTTATTGTTCGCAAGGAAGTAAAAGTTGAATAGGATTTTTCAAAATTTATATTATTATGACCCAACAGTACATTACAAAGCAATACAATATATTAATTAGTAACAAAGTAGGTATAGTTTAAAATCTATTAAACTATTTAGCTATAGCTGAATAGTTTATCATCAATATTTAATTTGACTTTTTTGACTGGCCGGTTGGCGCAGTTGGTAGCACTCTCCCTTTGAGCCGCTGGTCCTGGGTTCGATTCCCGGACAGATCATCAAACATTTGTGTGCATGAACATGTCTGTTTGACCTGTGTCTGGGTGTGTATATGTATATAAGTATATATATCAGTCATCAGGTTACCATAGCACAGGCTCTGCCTAGTTTGGGACCTGAAGACCTTGTGTTAATGTTAATAAATAAACGAATAAAAAATTGAAACAAAATGGTGTAATTAATATCATTATTATTGCCTTACTTATGTATTATAAATCTGTAGCAATAATTATTGTAACCTCGAATAAATACATAAGATTTATTATTAGTGTGGCTTCACATGTACTTTTGTTGTCAATCACCTCAAATATTGAGTCTGAAAAATTATAGCGAGTTTCATCCATAATTTTAATTTTCTAGTATATATACATACCACGTGCATCCTAGTCGGTTCGTAGATTACAACCTAAAATGTCATGCATATTTTTTATTTTTGTTATTTATTTTAAAATCTTTGTTAATATGAAATAAAAAAATCGATTCCATATTAATTTAGCGATTCGTTTGAGTACAAATGGGCAAACTTTTATAATAATTTAACATGAGATCTCTCGTGTTTGCGGCAGCGGAAACGATAATTTATTGTGGTTGATCCGTAGATCGATACGGCCATAAGCGCCCGTGTCAATCTACATACGTCGATACAAAATGACCCAGTTACTAAAGACCGAGTGTCGATGTTCGTTTAAAAGTATTACTCAGATTTATATACATATTATATTACAAAGTAAGCACCTTAGGGCTCTACAAACATGCGATAAACGCGATAAGACTCCTCCAATACCGTAATTTACTTCCATAACATCATACGAACAAATCTTATCAATTTCTTGGGCGCAGTTTGATGTTCAGTGGCAGGACATACCAACATGTTTATTCCCTTCGGTACATATTGAAATTGATATTTCGTAAAAAAAAGTGATCTACCCTCAAAATACAAAACAAACTGCGAAGAACGTGAATTGACGTTTATATATTGCAAGGTTTGGTGATAACGTGTCAAATGTGGTTATGGCATGCAATGTCCTTCGTTAAGTGTATTCGGACTAGTGTTGATATATTTGTGGAGTTATGTCGTGGGGTGTGCCGGGGACATCTACCGGGGCAGAGAGGAGACCTCTCATGCTCGCGCTTAGAGTACCTAGAAGCTATGGAAGTCTTTTCCCTTATTACAAGTTTGTGAGGGATACAGTTACAGATCGTGTGATAACTGAGGTAATAACTTTGAACATTTGGCTGTGAGTTCAATTATTGTATGGTCTAATGTTTGTGGAAATGCTCTGAAATCTATTCCGAACAAGGATCCAGAACGTGTGTGCATTGGTTGTTTTCAGTTTGAATTGTGTCGTTTTCATAAGTTGTAAATTATCAGCTGAAACTGCAGTCTTGAATAACCATATATGTATATAAAATAAATAAAAGCAGAAGCTACAAGTACATACCCGCACCATCGGCGCAATCCATATCCGTAGGTAGTACTGAGTCAGCCAAATATTTTTGGATCTACTGAACTGATTTTAAATTTTATGCAATCAGTGATTGATTAATTATGCTCTCAAAAATGACACTGTGTGAAAACTACATGTTGTCTGATTTAGTTATTTAACACACTGACTGCATTGAAATTTATTGTTTTAACATTTGAGATATTTTAAACACGCCTTTGATGTCGAATTAAATATTTTAAAACATTTCGTATGAAATGGAACTGCTAAGCATTACATAACATTCAGTGATATCGATATATTTTTGAGCTCAGTGGTGGGAGCGTTGGCTGTCTGACGGACGCTGGTTCGATCCCCACCGACGGCTATTATTTATCTTTTTAACAATTAGCTGCATATACTATAGATCAAAGACTGGCTCTTAGTCAGCGCCTATATCTTATATTAAAATTGGAAAAATAAATATGCGCGTACCAAGTTTTACACTCTCATGGTATCTAGTCCTTAACATTGACTTTTAAACAATATTACTGCAAGAAAAAAAAATGCTTTTAAAATATTTGTTTATAAGTACAAGATAAAACGGTTCCGATATTAAATAAGTTTATGAAAAAAAGGTGTGGGCTGTATTTTTTTTGCTTTTCGCTTAATTGCGACCTTGTTTCTCAGCTTGGAGCAAAATATTACTTGTGCTAGCATTCATTTTATATAAAAAGTTATGTTTGGGTATTAATTCAACAAAGAAACGTACCTAATGAATGGACGAAGTATATTTTTACTAATTTCATACTAAAATATAACGAAAAATAAACTCAAAAACAAATCTTGAATGACTGTCTTAAATAAAAGCCTCGAAATAAATTTAAAAAATTACAATATGTTACAGCTCTTCTCTTCTGTTACATTAAAATGTAAGTTTTGCTATGTTATAAGCGAACTAGCTACCTCCTAGCCCATAATTGACAATGTTGCGATTATATATCTGTAGAATTCAGCAAATTCTCAGTTGACTTTCAGTTTATCCTTCTTTATTTATAACCATTACTACAGAGCAACCGCACTATTTCATATTATCAGATAAACCCTTTGTTTAGATTACTCCGCCTTTAACCCAATATTAACTGAAGCTAAGCTATTTGAAAACATCGCTCGGTATATAAGAAAGTGACCGGCGTGGATAAGTTATAGTTTGTTTTACCCATCCATGCACCACCACGTAACCTGAATAATATTTCTTATAAAATTGAACAATTTTATGGATAATTAGCGAAAGTGAACGATTTTAATGTGGCGTAGAAATGCTTCGCGCGGCTTCTTTCATAAGAAGTTATGGTCAGGTAAAGTTCTCAGCAAATGTTCAGCAACAATTCCTTAGACCGCCTTTTTGATCGGTGCGAAATATTTTTTAATTTTTATTTGACAGAAGAAAACATTTCCCTGATTTTTTTTGTATACCCCTTACAACCTCAAAAACTTTACCTCTATAATATTAGTTCTATACTGTTTCCTTATCGTAGTATAGGAAATAATATAATAAAAGCTACGATACCATAGACAGAGACGTTTATTTTATAACACCACTTTTTACAGTGGTTGACTAAACAATTTTCTCTCAAAATGGAACTCGTATCAGCACCAGAACACATGTTATCATACGTGTAACAATAATATCCAACAGATACTACTTCGGTTTATATTGTTTAAAAAGTTGCATGGTGCTAACTATTGATTTACTAGAATGCATTTTTATTAAAAAGATAGTTGAAATGAAGAAATTAATGATACTCATTAAATTTCCTTAAGCATGACTTCAACAAGTGATTTCACACTTTTGAGTGTTGAAATAGGTGCCATTTTTTGACAAAAACAATTTTAGTCAATCAGAAACAATTTTACATATTTTACTCATTGGGTTTATCTATTAAACGTCCATTTATATAAACGACCGAAATTGACTGTTTGTTGAATAATAAGCCCGCTGTGCGGGCTAACCACGGTCTAACAGACCAAACTTTGGGCTTTCTTAAAAAATATATTCCTATGAAATTTGAAAATTTGCATAAAATTCTTGTAAAAATATGTTTTATTGTTAAAACGCTCATTATGGCTTTATAATATTCAAAATACGTGTCATGCGACTCAAGATCCCGATGAATGCTTCCGGAAGTAGCCTAAACAATTGTCGATCGTGATATCGGCAACGCGTAAGTTTCACGCTAAACACAATTTTAATATTATAAACATTGTTGCACTTCATATTGCACTATATTAAATCTAATATCCAATCTACATATCTATCAAAATAATGAATATTATTTTTATTTTAATTACTGCGTTGGTAATGCAGAACAATAAATATTGTTTCCTAGGTGGTAAGCTGAGAGTGGTCTAGTGGGGCAGTACTCATGTGGAATCCTGTAATTCCGTTAATCTTTTTATTAAGGTCATGTTGCGGATCTTAACCCCTTCGTAATGAGTACTGAGGCTTCTTTTTGCTCGCGATCCCGATAACCAGGCAAGTATCCGCAGCTAACCGGTCGTAATAAAAATAGGCGCAAGTATGTACCGAGTGTTACAACACACATAAATCTCTTTAAGCTTAGTATCAATATCGATACGCATTCAAAATAACTAAAACCTTCACGTCATCTTTGAGTTAGAATAGTAAGGTCGGTACCTACTTAATTTAATACCAGATGATAAAATATATTAATCGCATTTAATTATAAATAGGAAGTGGGTTAATATAATGTATGCATTGCCCGTGTAAACGAGCTTTATTATTCAGGGTTTTTGAGAGCGAATGGACCATTTATATCAAATGAATTTTTTTATAATATGTACGCTATGTTTAATAACTTTATTGTGCATTAAAAATGTGAATGACCAATGGGATCCCGCGCCCGGCGGGGAGGGCCTCGGACTTGACTCACCGAGACGTGTCTCGGACGAGTCGACGGCACAGTCTGGTCAGACACCGTACGACATGCTACCTCCGGAGCGAGTCGCTCAGCGCACCGCCTCCGCGATCCTCAAGCGCATCTCTCTGCGCACTTGCAGCACATATTCACTCGTACGTATCTTCAGCGTTCATTCATGCAGCCCGCCTTCCGCCCGCCCTGCGCCACTCCGCGCCGCGTCGTGTCGCGCTCTAAATAGTATCCGCCCATCGCGAGTCCCAGCGTGCTGTCGTTGCTCGCGAATCATCACATTCACAAATCTGTCACAGGAGCAGAGTCGTGCGCCCGTCCTATTATGCGCGGAGCCGAGATAAGATGTCGCTCCCGCCGCATCTCCCGGACAGAATACCCGGTGACAAGGAATACACCTCCATACGTTGTCTCATTGCAAACATACACAGACCGAAAAATGTATCCATGCCACCCTCCATGCGTACAGAACCAAGTCCACCGCTGGAAGTCTTACAGGAGTCGCCGACGTCGACGGATACAGAGCGAAGCCAACGGAGTGGATCTGAAAGATCTGAAGAAAATGTGTCGGATGACATGGGTCCTCAGAAACGTACGAAAAGCAATAGTTTTGCGGGGTTGTTGTTGGAGCCGCCGGCAGGGCCGGTTCAGCACCCTAAGCGTCGCCGGTCGTTTCTCCCTCTACACTTCGGTAGTGCAGCGGAGCATGCAGGCCCTATGACTGCAGGGCCGCAGCTGACCGTGCCGAAGTTCACTGTGACTGCGCCACCAGGAGAGCAGCGTCGGTTCAGTCACGGTTTCGTTGGTGCATTCCATGGATTCGCCCTTCGCCGACATTCAAATACGGTCTGCTCGATGACGATTGCTAGTGTGGAATTGTTGTGATAATAACTCTAATCTTATGTATATTCGAAATATTCCATGCATGTATATTTGAGTGTTCTTTTAGTGTTGTGTTACGCATGATATCATCAAAGTATATCACGTATGATGATTCTAACACCAGCTTCTTTTTTTAAACTTATTCCTTCGGGTACATCAAATATCCATGGTTAGTCTTCTGCGTGATAAGCAAAAATAAATGTGCCATATTATCGTAATGGTAATAGTTTTGGAAAGGTTTTTTTGCAATAGGTACCTCTAAACAAACATGAATTGCGTACTCTATTGGGTTACCTTGTGATATCATTCCTTATCAGTATATCTATAAATTATGTTCATTATAAGTGTGTACTGTGTCGACTAAACGCTTACTTGTTCTTTGTGCGTTGCGGCATACTCGCAGAATTAATAAAGAGCTAGGATAACCCTATCTTCTATTACAAATCTTACAAGATCTCACAAATTTTTAGTACAAATTGTGGCTGTTTTATATTATTGCTTTTAATTCATCACGACTGTATGATGTTACGTTGGAGCTGGCAGCAAAACGAGGTGTTTTTAATATTTTTTTTATGTTTGATTGATTTAACCTCTCGTATGCCGGAAGTGACAATTTCGCTTAAAAATTTAACTATATTGAAATTACAAAAAACGTTTCAAATATAATAAATGAGCTCATTAGGTAACTATGTGCTAAATATGAAGAGTTATGTATATATAAAAAAATATTAACGTTTATTTCAGAGAACGAATTGAATGACTCTATAACCAGTTTTACGCGTATCTGATTGTAATTCTTGTAAACATTTTGTGTGTATGTCAGTGTTAACAACTTTTGATATTTGTATTCTTTTTAAATACGGTTGTCGTTTGCTTCGTGTGAATGTTATTATAAAGTCACTGATTGTTGCTGTCGTTTGTTGTAGAGCCTCCACCGCAGCGAGTCGATGGTCTCTCTGGCGTGTTTCCGCACGCTTTCTCAGCTCGCGAACGCAGACAACACAGCCGAATTGCAACAATATCTGAACAGCAACAAGAATGTCATCATCGACGACCGAGATGAGGTATGCCCGTTTTGTGATATCTGGGAACAATCTACAATTAGTCTTATTACGTACTGTGAACACTGACATCCGAGTTTCGACTTAAGAGTATATATCCTTAATATATTTTCAATATTTCCATAAAAATATTCATATTTCAACAATTTTGATGAAATATTTATGAGAGAATCTGTCTGTGTGTGTAAATTTATTGTTTCGAGTGAAAAATAATATTTTTAATCACTTTCTAAATGATAGAGTTCTGATGATACATCTTTTTTAAATGCAACCTAAAAAATAATCGATATCTTCTTTTATTGAAAACCGGTTAATAAATGGTAGTCGTCCTTTGTATGTTTGATTATCCGCTGAACCCTTCTGAACCACGTAACGCATATTTAAAAAGAGTTTAACCATCATCTATATGTATTCTAGACTATCTGTCCCCGCTGTTTCTCCATCGTGGTGATGAAAAACGATGATGATGATGATTCGATGATACTCACTAATAACGTGGCTTTATCACAATAATGAGTCATCGAAATGGGTTCAGTAGGTCCAGAAATTACCTCCTACAACCTTACAAACCAAACCTCTTTATAATATTAGCATAGATTAGAACATCGTATGACTCTAAATTGCACACAAACGAATCTTCACTATAATAAATATATAATACTAATAAAATAAAAAAACTCGTGTGTAAAATTTATTGAATGAAATAAAATAATATCCATGTAAAACGTGGGGCTTTTGTTATCCTCCATTTTCACTATTCTATTAGTCGGTTTCAAGGGAATTTTTATGTTTTAAACAATTATTTATCTTCTTTGTAATAATTCTATTGTCACCTTAATCTTGCCCATACTTAGTCGCAATTTGTCGCTTGTAGAAAAGTAAGATTATAAGATAGTTTGTTTTTAAGTTAATTAAAAATTATGCATAATTATTTGAAACAAACGAACTGAAAAGAACTAATAGTTGAGAACATATAAAAATAAATTGTATCGAACCTGTGATATTTTTTTAGGTAACTTATGTTGCCAGGATTCAATATTAAAAGATGATTTGACATCGTTCGTATTTGAAACATAATTTATGTTTTAAACTATGAACTGATGTAATAATAATTACCTATGTTGGTATGATAACAGCGGTTACTATAGCAACCTAGCTATACCAAATTATGAGTCTAAATAAAATAAAATATAAAATATTTTTCGTTCCCTTTTGGAAAAAATGCAGCAAACTGTCATAATACTCGTATTTCAAGGCGCTCTACCGTCTACTGAGTTTTGCGAACCCAAGAGTGCGCAGTATTTTTATATTGATAAGAAGTAAAAAGGCATTTGATTAGATCTGATGAGAAATTAATCGCGTCCGGTAAACAATTTGTTTGCCAACGAGCATTTACAGAATTAGCAGAACTCTACCACCTGCGTGAATGTTTTGTATGATAATGTGTCTCGATGTTAGATTAATTGGTGTATTAAATACAAAAACTGCGTCAAGTAATAAAGGAAAATGACCATGACGTCAATTAGACCGGACTCTTCCTTATAAAAATATGTCATGCAAGGAGGTTGCTAATGACTCGCCCTGGCTTCACACGAGTAGGCCTAACGTTAAAACAAGTCGTTAAAACCTATCACGGTTTACATTCAGATGTATTACATAGTGTATTTAATTCGGCGATTTCGATTGCTGTCTATCAAGATATTTTTTTAAGGTTCTTATATCATATTTGGCTTTAGCGTTAATACGGCTTCTGGTTAGATATTGACGGTGTAATTTAAAAGTTTCTGTCAAAATGCTGAAATTATAATAGATAATAAAGAAACCTAAGGTCGCCGTGGCTCAGTAGTTACCACTAACCACTGGTTAGTGACAAACTTCTGGTCTCCGGGATCTGGGTTCGAAGGGTACCGGCGGAGACAAACGTTTGTGCAATGAGCACTAATGTTTGTCTTGGATCTTGGGGATGTTTGTGTGTAGTGATTGTGCTTGTCCCGTGTGTGTGTTATGCCTCCCGCGACAGGGAATCCTAGTGCGGGTGAAATAAGTATGATACATGTAATATGTAAAAATCTCGTGTCACAGTGTTTGTTACCTAAATTTTTTGATACGGCTTGCCTGATTTTTATGAATATATGGTAGGTAGTAATGTATATATTTGGTAGGTCTGACAATGAATTTTGAACCTCCTTCCATTTTTTATCACGATTTTAGTATTTTTGTAGGAACAAAAATTCATTAACGTGAAGTAATTTAAAATAAGTGTCGTGTTACTTTGACATTTCGATAATTTATATGGCAGAACAACGTTTGTCAGGTCAGCTAGTAATTAAGAAAAGAAAAAAACACTTAACACCCAACTATAAGGCATTAGGCTATCGCAAACCAAATATTTCTACGAAAACTACAATTCGTTTTTGTATTTGTATTTTTGTCAATAGACACGTATATAGACGTATTAGTTTTATATGGGTAGGTAATCTGTATATTAATATACAGACACGCGGCGGGTTCAATTGCTTTTTACTATGTGATGATAATAATTATTCTATCGTATGTCATAATCGTATAGAATGGCGTATTTCACCGCAAGACGCAGTCGATGTCCTTCTAGGAAAGCAAACCGTCGTAAACAGAAGCGTAATCTTATCATCAGAAATATGGTACCATAAATAGTTTTAAAACAATAACACTTATCTGATCCGGTAATGAGGGCTGCACTTGGAGTTACTACCTACATCAGTGCATAAACTATAATATATCCGACTGGAAAAGACGCCCTTTTCACAGGACCTGACGATTATAGTGCTGCCTATGAGGTAGCACGCAATCCTAGAAAGTACCTCTTCACTCGTGCTTTGAAAACTCCAGGATCTTTTTCCACCCACCGGGAATAAACCTATACGTACGTACCAACATGTACGCTATCTCCTTACCAAATTTCATCCAAATACGTGCAGCCGTTTAGGCGTGAAAGAGTAACAAACATACATCCATACTTAAACTTTCGCATTTATAATATAAGTAGGATGACAAGAATGGCCAGGAGTTTCCTGCTGCTTCTCGGTGTGGCTCTATTTATTGTTTGATTGATTTATTTCTTTTATTTTTTATTCTGTATAGATCTAGCGTTTACCACTATCTCACTGGATGATCAGTGATAATGTGGTCGAAGACGTTATCAGTAGACCTATGCTTACTGGCTCTCAAGGACTAAACACACTATGTGTTTGTTGACAGTCTTTAAAAACTTGAAAGTGGTAGCTAGCCAGGCGGGCACTCAAAGTACCCTACCACCATGCTGGGAATTTGATAACAGTACCTTCACCGGAAGCTCAAGCTGATATGGTGGGGATAGAACCAGCTTCCGTCAGTTTGACAACATAAGCACACTTGAAGCTGGAGCATCGCTTCAAAAATTTGCTTTGCTAATTGATCTATAATTTTTTTTAATGTTTTATCACGTTCATAAGTGTGTCATTGATTCCTAAATTGAATGAATGATTTTGAATTTCAAACTATCGCAAAACTGAATATCGAATCAGAAATTGAAGGAATATATTCTCGTTTCGTTGTATAGAACGGCACAACGGCTCTCATGTGTGCGAGCGACAACGGGCGCACGGGTGCGGTGGTGTTGTTGCTCGGCGCTGGTGCCGACCCGACCGCGGCGGACGCGGACGGGTGGTCTCCACTAGCTTTCGCAGCTCGGGGCGGACACCTTGCCATCGTCAAGGAGCTTATAGATGGAGGTGCTAAAGTGGATTCGAGGGACTGCGTAAGTATTAACATTCAGAACTTAGAAGAGTCACAGTGATTTATATTATCCCATAGATTATATTCATATCTTTGACATTTAGGGCCCTTTCATGACTAGAATGTATAAGGAACCTATTGACTTATTTTTAATGTATTTAACGTGTATGTATTTGATTTGTGATTAGTCAATGGAGTTTTGCTATTATAATTTTAATTTGTAACGGCGACGGTGATCGCTTACCATCAGGCGGCCCGTCTGCTTGTTTGCCATGCATATTAAAAAATATATATTTACTTTATCTACTGAAAGCTGTACACTGTTATTACATTACATTGCTTGCTCGAAACTTTATGGCGTTATGTTTTCTTTTAACCAACAAGTATGTTTTCTGAACGAGTATCTTCTTAATCGATTCCTCATGACTGAGGGTCGTGACCATCATGAATGGTTTTTCGTATGAAGCTACTCCAGGTGTTACGACAGTCGGTTTGTCTCATGGCTGCCGGAATATTTGCCTTGGTAGCTTCTTTTTAACCGACTTCAAAAAAGGAGCTTACTCAATTCGACCGTATATGTTATGACTGACCCATCTAAATAGTATGTCTAACTAAGCACCGAAGTCTCTTATAAATTCATCCCCAAATTAATTCCCTTTGAATCCGTTGCAAGATGTAATAAACCAATAGTAGTAGAAACTATTAACTGCTGGGAACTTTGAAAAAAATCGTCCTCAAACAAAGATTTGTCATCCTATTATGAATCAAAGTTTAAAACTGGAATATTTTTGTTGGCCTGACCTTTGAACGAATGTTTAGTTTCTCTCAGTGTCCGCATAGCGGCATTGTGACATATTTGCTTTAGCATTGGGACTTCGTGGCTGATCTCCAAAAAGTCTGCTGTCAAAACGTTTTCATCAGTATTTTATTAAAAGTTTACATCCGTCCTCAACACATTTCTAGTTCACTGTCATACTATTTATTGCTTCTAAATTTAAAACGGTTATCGTACGTGTGTGATGGAGTATCATAGTGGTAGGTCGCCAATTCATAATATTCCCGTAGCCAATGTGCCTTGGTTGTTTAGTTCCTTTATTCCGGCCACTAAAGAAGTTAAACCTGCGAGTACGCATCGAAAATTTGAAAGATCAAAGAAGCAATACGACGAGATGTAATTTCAGTTCACACATAAACAAAAGTACGCCGTGAATCCGTTAATCAACACTCACTAGTAATATTATAAAGAGTAAAGATTCGTATTTGTGTAACGAATAAACTCTAAAACTACTGGACCGAAATTCAAAATCCTTAAATCCTTCGATTTAAGCATTCAAAAATCGATTTAACTTACGAAGCTTTAGCCTTGGGGTGTTTTTCGCGTTGATCTGGTCAGCAGCGTTGGTTGGATAATCTATTACGCAATATATTTGCGGAGTGTTTGTTCAATACGATGTTGTTGAAGGGATGATAGCTCAGCGGTGAGAGCTTCGGCTGTCAAACTGACGGACGCTAGTTCCTTCCCATCGACGGATTGAGCTTCCGGTGAAGGTAACACTGTTATCAAATTCCCAGCATGCTGGTTCCTGCTGGTTCCTCAAGTTTGAAAATCTGCCACCAAACACAAGGCGTGTTCAAGCGGCAGTCCTTAAGAGTCAGTAAGCATTCTAGGTGTACCGTAATGACATCTTCGATTGCATCCTCACTGACCATATGAGATAGTGGTCACACGCCAGGTCTATAAAATACTTTAAAAATCGCATGCGTGCTTTTGACACAGGCAAACATTTCTAAAGTTCAACGGAGGTCTGAGGGGTAAAAATTGTGTTTAGTGTTTTGATAAACCGATTCACTTTAAACAATTTACGAGAAAATTATTTGGTTATACTGCACGTTGCAGTGCTTTAAATAAGGCTGAATAATTAGGAGATCGATGATCAATATGATACTGGCTGGACCGTGCAACGAAAATTAGTATATTTATACTTGACGTGGATCTCTGCCAAGATGTCACCGACATTCACAATACACATTCTGAAATCCGTTAAAATATACAGTACATATATCCACACGTACCACTACGTGATCTAGTGTTCCTATTTCGTAAACAACACCAGTCTTGCACGAATGATGCATCAGGTCGAGTTGCCTAAGAGTTGGCTGAGTACCATCACTTTATATGAGAAAGCTCATTATGACACTCGCTAATGATTTGTTTACAGTTTTAATTATACTACAACTAAATCTGTACTCATTAATGAAAAAAGAAGCCGCTGAAATAGCTCCTTATAAATAACTCTGCCACGTAAATTGATACAGTTATTTGTGTGTGTGGGAGGAGCGTCTGTCATCGAAGAGTGATAAAGACGTAACGAGTAGAAAGTCAAGGGTTTCCTAATATACAAAGTAAACATTTGATACACGTGCCTTCGATTTTAGTTAGAGGACACTCTAAAATTGGGTTAAAATTTATAAAATTATCGGTTATGAAAACTGCCATCATTAGGATAGAGATCCCATCTAGATACTCTGTGGCAAAGATCAGCAATTTTGTTTAGTGTAAGCCGCACTAAAGCATGGGTTGGTCCGGGAGCGTTTATCTAAGTAGTTATGGTAATAAATACCAGTGTCTATTTGTAATAGCTATAGGACCGCTTTGGGACCCGTTCTAAAGATAGGCCACAAACTAGTTGGTCGGTGTTCCCTCGTGTACTTACTCATAATCACAAGTTAAATAATGTAGGTACGTCCGGCGCGATCTCGCGTCTCGCTCGTAAATATTAAATTACGAGATTCCGGAATGAGAAAAAAGAAAACGCCGCTTATCCGTTACTTGTTGTGTTACTCCTTTTAGTTTGTTTGTACTGGCGGCCGTATATTCTTTTTAACTGACATTCAAAAATGGATTTTCAACTCAACGTTTATTTTTAACGTATGCGCGTCGGTTTAAGAAAGATTCCTTTTTTATATTCGGAACGTTGTTAAAAAGATATCATTTGTGATGATTTTGGTATTCTTTGCTGCACTAATATTATACCTGAAAATGTTGTCATTATGTTATTTTATAACTTCAAATATAAGATATTTTAAAATTGATGTGTTCAGTTGAAGTCTAAAATAAATAAAACTCATATAAGAGTAAACTACATAAGTTGTTTGGTAATTTCCATTGATATACTTACTGATATATTACGTGTTCAAATTCTGGACGGAAATAATCGCGAACAAGATCTAGCTACAAGCTCCTATTAGGTTTTTGTTTATTGAAAATTATCAAATTGTCTTGATACACAACGCATCAGGACGGCGATTTAACGGTAGACTATGGTGGCGGCATTCTTGGTACGCTATACCAGTAAGCTTGAAGCTGACACCAATTAATAGATAAATATATAAGAATTGCTTGTTTTATAGTATGAGATAACATTAAACTTTATTCTACTTCTTCGCTAATATGCGTATTGTAAGCAATACGCATATAGCAAGGTAGCAATAAGTACAAGGTAGCTCTTATACTTATTTATAGGTACGTTATGTTCAATACAGCTTTGAAACGATTACGAATAAACCGCTAGAAAATATTTTTATGAGCATTATTACAAGATTTTTGTTTTCTCTGCAGGGTGGATGGACTCCTCTTATGTGGGCGTCATATAAGGGTCATGAGGAGGTTTTGGCTTTTTTGTTGGAGAAAGGAGCCGATGTGCACGCCCATGGCAACTATAACATCAAGTGAGTGTCCCGTATGGGCCTTTTTTAAAATGTAAAGGTACGTTAGAACTGTGTGTCATATTTTGTGATCATCGTCAAATATGCTATGTAGCTATGTTTATCTACGAGAGATATAATAGACCCCCTATTATATCTCTACACACACTCAAAGTCACATATGTGTATGTATATGTCCATACCTGCCGCGACACTGGGATTCCTAGTAAGGGAGTTATCGAAATACACAATGACATTAAAACATGGCAAACCCCCATTCTCATCACATAATTTCTTGCCCCTGCCGGGATTCGAACCCTGTTGGTAGTATAGAGAGGGATCAAAAGTCATGCCATTGACGACTAAGTCACGGCGATCGTCTATAATAGTAGTGTTTATTCTTAAATTTTCTTGTGGGCTATAACATTTACAATATTTAATTTTTAAAGCACCCTATACGTAAAGCGTTCGTCACAAAGTGATACAATTAATGCCGACAGATATGTATCTATTGAAATAATTTTGGAACTGAAATAAACAATAGGTGATGTGTGCTTAAGGCAATATTATTAGATTTTTCTTAAATTATTTAGAAAAATATGTAAAGCTTTACTAAAATCTATATCTCATTTTATATCAATCAGACCTATATGCGAAAATCGGCGGATACTTCTTCCATAAACAATTCTGTAGTGGTGTAGTCCTGTTTTCGCCGATCATTTCTTGTGCTAACGTCTGACAGTGTATCGGTATAGTTTGATGTTAGTATTTTAAAAATACTAGACATTATTTATTGCCATAAAATAATATACACTATAACACAAGAACCCGTATAATTATTGTGACAATGGGGATATGGTTAGAACTGCGCTACGTAGACATGTGTCTAGGTTAGGCTGATTTTCAGCATAAACTTATCTCGACCTAAATTAGTTTTAGAGTGTAATTGTAAATGATGACCAAGCCTTCATTTAAAATTATGTGAGATGTAAATAAACTGAATTTTCCCGTAGATGCAATGTTTATGTCTTCTAATCACGATTGGACAGGTTTTCTAACCGTGGCAACCAATCGTCAATCGCTTTATCAACATGCGTAACGTCATCTTTGACTGTCTTTTTTCATTGGGCCGATGCTTATAATAATAGGTCTAATAAAATATTAATAACAAATTACACTACTATAGCTAATACAATAACATTTCAGCAATCCACTACCCGTTTCCAGCTTATAGATAACTCAAATGCTCTAACCCGCTACAAGTTGGAAGCTTGGCCAGAATGCTGGCAGCATTGCCCCATTTAATTGCAATGCAGATTCGTTGAGGCAATTGTCTGATTGGATACAATAAACTATATTATAATAGGGATATATTTAGTTGCGTGCGGTTTGCGGTCAATATAAGATGATGGAGAGTGATGGCAATTACTTTTCGCAATAGAAATATACGAATGGAAACCACAAGTGGGTATTTCTGGCAATGAAATTATGATAAGCACGTTTATGTAACATCTCCGTCGTCGTCTTCATATAATAAATGTTATTAACTTATTACGTATCCACTTATGGGTTAATAATTGGGGGCCGGATAAGCCGGCCGGGAAGGCAAAACAATTGAGTGACGTTTTATTTTTGGACATAATGTAATTGTTGACTTATCAACTTTCTTTTTTTATCTTACTAGCTGACCCGGTGTCCCGAATAGCAGAATATGTATTTTAAAAAATAATAATTTACTGAATTGACTAGGCGGTACGAGGTTCGCTGGGTCAGATAGTCATTCCTAAAATGAATCATACAAATGTTTAAAATAACAAACACGCACAATAAAAACACCAAAATCTAAACCTTCAACTTAGTACATTCATCATAAATAATATAAATACTAGTACATATAGCGAACGTCCGTGCATATAGTACCTGTTACGAATAGCTCAGTATGATCGGTTGCTTTCTCGTGTGATCGCTTGGTACACGAAACGAGGAACCGGGGATATCGACAAAATAATTTTAAGTTTTCATGCTTATTTAAAATATTTACCTTATAAATAATAACAATAATTATGAAATGGATTATAATTTTCGAAGAAGAAAAATAAGATGTTTTTGAAGATTAATGTGTGTGTGTGTGTGTGTGTGTGGTGTCAGTTCCCTGGTGTGGGCGGCGGGGCGGCGGCACAGCGGCGCAGTGGCGCGGCTGTTGGCGGCGGGCGCGCGCGCCAACTCGTGCGACAAGTACGCGACGTCCGCGCTCACATGGGCGGCGCGCGCGGGGGACGCGGCGGCGTGCGCAGCGCTGCTGCGCGCCGGCGCCGACCCCAGCGCCGCCGGCATGTACTGCTGGACGCCGCTGCTGCAGGCCGCGCACGGTACCTACCCTGCTGCATCCGCCCCCTCATCTTCCATACTCCATTACTCTTCCATAACTAACTTAACCTCTTCCGTGATGTATAAATTCCGAATTACGGTCTTTCAATAAAACCATTTAAACCTTCGTTAATGACAGAAGTATAGATAAGTATATTCCATTAAATTTATGAAATATGTACGAATTAAAAATAAATAACTTCTAAAATATGATCGATATCTAGTCAAATCGATTCGGTTAGTTATCGAACTTTCTGATTCAGAAGCATATCATCCATAAGATTCCACTGCTGGACATAATATGCCTCCTATTGATGTCCTGGTTTATTGGTGTTTCTTCTTGTTGTTGCGTTTTTTTAGTTTGGTCAATTTCTTTAGGAAATTTGATCGAAAAATGGTCCCTCTTCGTCTCTCTGGTCACCAACTTCCCCTCACCATTGTAAACGAAAACCACTTGAGTATGGGCTCAGGTTAAGGAGTATGTCGCAGGAATTAATAATTTTTAATATAAATTAAGTAAAAAAATTGTTACAAGAAGGTTTGAGACAGGTCACAACACAGATTTATGATGTAACTGTATTAACCGCACAAAGAGATGAAGAAATGTGCCAACTCAATTTAATTTGTCATATTACTCATAGATTAATCATAATTTCCAACAAATCGGGCTTTTAATCAGACAGTTTTTCAGAGTTGTCAGAATAATTTATAATGTGATTGGTCAATTCCTAAAAATTAAGTAGATAGATACATAGATTAACTCTTTGTCGCAAATAATAAAATGTACATGAAATATATATATCGTACTTATTGTAGGTTATGGTTTACAATGGGCGATCTTATCGCTAATACAATCTTTTACAGACAACCTCTGTGTGATTAAAAATAGTGTATTTTAATGTTTTATTTACGTTTGCTAAAACTATCGTGCCGTGGTGGTACCGGCCTAGAATAGTACCTCCCCATTTCTTCTCGTGGGTGCCGTAAGAGTCGGCTAAGGGATCACGTACCAGAAGGTGGGCAGCAGCGCCTTCCGAGGATCGAAAATCATACTGCGCTCGCCAATCCGCCTGCCAAGCGTGGCGAGAATTGGCAAATCCCCCCTATATGGGGGAGGCATATGTTCAGCAGTGGGTGACCAATTGGTGAGAAGAAGAAATCATGAAATTACAGAAGCTATGAAAGACTCAAACTGGAACTTGCCTTGTAATTTTTTCACCACTGAGGAGTTTACGCAGATCAAACCACAGCACACATTCCCGGGCGCAGCTATTCCATTATAAGTTTATAACAAATGTTCCCGTGACAGGTAACCACGCGGAAATCGTCCAAATGCTTCTAGAACATAAGCCCAACGTGAACGCTTTGGACAAGGATGGTTACACGGCGCTGGCAATTGCTTGTAAAGAGGGCTACTACGACATCGCCTTGGCGCTCATCAACTCTGGAGCTTATATTAACGTGCAGGTAATAACAACAACAAACAATATTATGAAAAAATGATTTGTATATAAGTATTTTAACGCTTTTAAAAGTTAAATACTGTTGAATTTTTAATACATACGTGCGTCGTTTGATCTATAGTCAGATATCTGTCATCAGTGGTCAAAATATTAAGCAACCATTTTTGTCAATATTTTTAAAAACTACTAAGTAAATCAAGTGGATTTTCAGATCAGTTAACTTTTTAATATAATTGTTATACTAATATTAAATATAATATTTTGGTCTGTCACTCACATTGAATACTGAACGCCCAATTCCTTTGCAGGATCATTCAAAAGACACACCACTAATTCACGCAGTGAAGGGCGGCCACAAGAACATTGTGGAGGCGTTGCTCAAGAAACACGTTGATGTAGATCTACCCGGGAAGGAAAAGAAGACACCGGTGTACACTGCGGTAGAGAAGGGACATCTGTCGATACTGAGGCTGCTGCTGGCTTCGAACCCAGATTTGGAACACAGTACAGTTGTAAGTTCATTTCTAATTGTAAACGTTTTGTCGCAACGAGGGAAGTTACTAGATTGTACACTCCAAATATTGTTCGTATCGAATATTGGCGAAAGAGCATTAGTCCAAGGTTGGTCCTAGTCTATCTCATTTTGTGAAGTGAATATGCATTCCATTTGTATGTATGTTAACTATTTGTTAATGGGATTAAAGAAATAAGATGGCACATACTACTATTTCTGTCATCGGTTAATTAAAATTTAAATCTTTTTCACTCAAAAATATTTTAAGAAATAATTTAATTATCTACGATTTATACGTGTCTGTATCTACGCTACGTACGTCGTAGTCTACGTCTATGCTACGTAAATAAGGAATTGCCGACTGTGGCTTGATACGCCATTACTTTATTTAAAACACCACTTATCAAATAAATTATTACTCTTGTGTGTGACTTTACTAGTTGACAGTAAATTATAGTTATGTAGCATTAACACGCACACGGGAAATATGGAATAGGCCGCGTTCCTTTTTGAGATATTGTCGCTGTCAGCGATTAACCCTTGTTCAAATATGAAAATCAAGGGAAAGTCGCTCAAAGCTGCCGTCAGCTCATTATTAATAACTGCCCTAAATAGAACTTAAATAATAAATAACTAATAAATGTACACTTTTCTGTAATATTAATTATCTTTACCAAATGGTTTGTTTTGCAGAAAATTTCTAACGAATAATCGTTAGAAATATTCTGCTGGATGGTGTTTATACACAATGGTGTATAAACACCATTCAGCAACACCACCACAAAGGGTTTTAATTTGACACAAATGTCAAATATGATACCATAACTTAGTAACTGTTGGCTAATATGTGACAATATTCATAGATTAGTCGTCGGCAATGATGTCATTGATGTCGTTGTTGTCTGCTGTTAGTGTCCTCACAGGTATGCTGGACTGGTGTGAGCGTGGTAAGTGATTCCGGTGTAAAAAAGACCGCTCAATCATCTTCCACACCAAAGGACAATCAAAATTCTCAGCTATCGCCTTTAGGATGCTGTTACTGCTTGAGCAAAGTCTGATCAACAATGAAGCGGTCTTTTTGGCCAAACAGCATTAAAGAATCAGTACGAGCCTCCGTGAACATAGTTGAAGCGCTGCAGAATCGCGGAAGCCGTAACAGCGCCCTAAACGCGTTATTATATTGGATTAGCCGATTAGCCGGAATGTATCAAACAAGACGAATCGATACATTAACTTGAAAATTAATATTGTTTTTTCGATGTTACTGTCATCGTACTCGTATTTGTTTTGTTACGAAATGAACATGAAATGTTATAAAGACGGAATGTTCTTGTTTTGTGTTTAATGATCTAATGATGTAGGGTTATCACTCATTTGTTGCAAGCGATTGTGTAAATAAATACAAAAATCTCTATAAAGCACTATTTACTCAAGAGCTTTTCAACTTAATATTCAACTTGAATAAAAAAATAAAAGAGGATTTATTGCGCTATCGTAAACAAACATGACAACTACTCTCCCTCCGTCTTACGAATTTTCGACGACAGGCGCCTCATGAGTTTTGCGATCAGTATCACGTGTACTGACGCAAAATGTCCTGACGCGAGCTTAACATTTTTTCCTATACAAAAGTGCATAATGCCGCTAAAGATGTTTTCACTTCAAAAACCTATTTCTAATGTTGCACAACAACAAAATTGCAGCGAACACTTCTCAGTTTCTAGAATTTGCCTTTATGAATAGACATAGACATAACTTTATTGATAATATTCATTACAAGTCAATTACATGTTTAATACATATTTATAAATATTTTTGTATTTCCAGAACGGTGACACGCCACTGATGCGAGCCGTGAGATCTCGAAACGCTGAAATGGTGCAGTTACTTTTAGAAAGAAAAGCGCGCGTGAATGTTGCGGACAATCGCGGTGATACCTCATTGCATATCGCTATGAGGGCTAGATCTAAGGTAATGCACACTGTATATCATCGTGGACCTGCGGCATTATCGGGGAATTTTACCCGTTATGAAATGTCACTTTGTTTCCATTCTCATTGGTGCTTTCATCTAACGAATTACTGAATGAAGTTCATCTCTATTCTCATTGGTGGTTCTTGTTTGAACCACCCATGAGAACCTACATGAAGACTTTAGTGACATTTCATAAAAGGCAAAGATAGCTGGTATGGTTGCAGAACTATACAAATCAGATAAAATCTGTAAATATATATGTAATATATGCCAAAGTTTAAATCTTCCAATAGGTGTTTCCGATAATATGGGATTAAGTGTAGCACAGCGCTCACTGCACGATGGGATACTGCACCATTATTTGAAATGTTTCTTAATATCATCGTTAGCTAATACAAGGTGTCCAAAAAGAGTATCGAGTATTTGTTAATTCAATAACACATCGAACGGACGCTTTTACTTATTCGATGGTTTCCTGGTCGGAGATTGAACGACGGCGACCAGAGTTGGATTTTACCGTCGCCCCTATCTACCTACTTTGATGGGCAGCACATCAATATCACCAAAAATAACAAGACAAAACAAATAATAACGTTACATCGTTCAAGTTTGGCGGGCGTCGTACGCACTAATCGCCGCCAGGTTGCGCACTATCTTTGTCGCACTTACTAGTTGGGTATATTTCTGCCCCGTTTAAAACTTCGGTAGGTATGAGTCGATATTTGGTGCGCATCGTTGGAATAAAAACAAAATGGAGATTGACAATAATGAAGATAAGTGAAATTAATTAAATTTTGATAAAATAGAGTGATATATATGTAGGTACTTAAGTATAGAATGTGATGCCTAAACTCTTATTTTGTTTTTAGATACATTGTTGCTACTAAGGAACGCAAAGACCGGCATATTTCTCAGATTTTTGGGTCGAGTGTTCTCCCTGACGTATGTACCGCTCTTCTCATGGACGTGCCCTAACTAACGCGAATATGCACGAAGTGTGTTCCGCAACCACTCTTTAGATATTCAAATTGTTTGGCTCAGGTCCGGACGGTAGGTCGATGGTCGTACCTGTATTTTCGAACATACGGATCCATTTCCTAATGCTATCGTTACTTGGTGCATTGCGTGTACGATACTCGGATAAAAACGTTGAGCAGTCACTGTCGAATCACCGTTACGATAATACGCTCGTAAGCAAAAAGCTCGACGCATCCCCGGGTACTGCTCCATTGCTACATAAACGTCAACAAATGGCGGGTATACGTTCCCCTCCCCGCGCCCTTCGGCAACTCCGATTCAAATTCAGCGCTAAAACAAATACTCGATACTTTTTCTGGACACCGTCTATAAAGGCACTGGATATTTTTATTAAAAGGTTAACCGATGATAATATAAAAGGAGTGTTTAAATTTTACATTTTCATTTTGCGTTCGCTAACGTGCTTTATGCTGCTTTGATTCATGACGTCACCAATTATTAAACAAGTGACAATCTGTGCTTTCTACTGTGAACAGATTCACATTGTTTTTAGGACAAATTGACTGCTTGAACACACTATGCTTGGTGATATTGTAGATTTGTTATCTACAGAGAGGGGTTAACCGGGGGATGGGATCTAACTAGTGACCACCAAAAGTCACAATGTGCTATAATCGCTTCGATAGCGCTGTTATCTCACAATAGTTTCTGTTTTCATTACAGCAAATAGTGGAAATACTTCTAAGAAATCCAAAGAATAGTCAATTGCTGTACAAACCCAACAAAGTGAATGAAACGCCGTACAACATCGACATGAGTTACAATAAGACCATACTGGGCCAGATATTCGGGGCGAGGAAACTGAATACGAACGAGGACAATGAGAATATGCTCGGTTATGAGCTGTACAGCGCGGCGTTGGCCGATATGCTGTCGGAGCCGAGCCTGTCGGTGCCTATCACTGTCGGCTTGTATGCGAGATGGGGATCGGGGAAATCTTTTTTGCTCAATAAACTTAAAGGTAAGTGATGCGGCTTGTATATTTAGTTTACTGGACTTCGCTAGTACATAGATATTATGTTGATTTCCAGGGTCTAACCTATCTCCATACCAACTTACATCGAAATCGGTACAGCCATTTGATCGTGAATGAGTGACAAACATACACAAACTTTCGCCTTTATAATATTAGTGGGATTAAAGGTACACTTTCAATTTGCAGAGGAGATGAAGAATTTCGCTCGTCAATGGAGCGAGACCGGGTGGGCGTGGTCGTGGGCCGTGTCGTGGGCCGCGTGGCACGTCGCGCTGTCCATTGGTGCTATAGCGGCGGTGGCGGGCGCGCCTTCCTATGTGGCGGTAGCGTTGTGCTTTGCTCTGTTCGCTTCCATCTACATTGCCCTCTACGTACTGTGGTACATGGGCAACAAGTGGGTATCAACTTATTCGTTTTAATAGTGTGTGTGTGTGTGTGTGGCATTTTTCGTTTTTCAGCCATTGTGCACTGTATTTATGTTTCAAGTTTTGTAACAAAATCCATCCCAACTTCTTTCGTTCTTCTCCCTTTCTCAATTTACTGAAACTTGGAGATTGCGGGAAGAAGGTCCTAATTGGTTATTTTGTTCCTTTTTCATACATATGTGCAGTTTTACGACTTAACGGTAAATAACCAGTATTGCACGTTAATACCCGAAAAAATACAAATTCTGTAAAAACAAAACAAAATTTAAATGTTTTCAATATAATTTTCGTCCACATTTAAGTCTTACATTATTGCAAAATAATTTAAAGATTTATATTTTAAACACTGTTGTTTTGGTCCATTGCACCTTGTCGAAGAATATTAATGTAAAAAATAATTAAAATCTATTTAATTTGATTTCGGCGATCGCCGTGGCGCAGTGGTTAGTGTCAGTGACTTGACTTCTGGGTTTCCGGGACCCTGGGTTCGAATCCCGGCAGGGGCAAACATTTGTGCGATGAGTGTAGATTTTTGTCCCGGGTCTTGGGTGTTTGTACTGTGATTGTATGTCCATGCCTCACGCGACACACGGAATCCTAGTGCGCGGGTCTGAGTATGATAAAAAAAATTGAAAATAAATATTTAATTTGATAATATTTTGGCAGATACGAGTGGTGGTGGGCGGGCGGCGTCCTGTCTGCCCTCGGGCACCGGTTCAGTTCCTTGCTACTGGTGCTGCAGGTGGTGTTCTGCCATCCGCCCGGACCCAACGACCCACGGGCTTTGCCTGCCACTCCTATTAGGTAACACTTCACTTTATTGTTTTAATAGAAGATTGTAAACTAAAGCACAATCGTGTATTTAGGTGCAACGTTTTTCATACTATACTGCTTATTATTCCTGAGCTTTCTACTAAGATTTTAAAGTGGACGTGAATTATTATTCATACTTCTAATTTAGCCCTTTACATTTGCAAAATCAATTACATAGTTAGGTACATTTTTCAGTCGAATATTTCGGAATGTTGCTATTTTTTCGGGTAATTTAATTATTTTTTTGCATGTTTCATTTTTTGTAGATTCCATTTCACGGAAGGTATGAAGAGCGGTGGCGGTCAAGAAGGCGAAGCGATGGTCGTTCAGATGATCGCAAGTTTGGCGGAAGCGTTGGAGTGTCAGTACGGACGCGTGTGCACCAGACTGGCGCGGGCTTTCAGACCGAAGCCAGTCTCTTCTACCTCCGGTTGGAAGTGAGTATTCTGTTTTCCCATAGCATTTGGTAAACATATTGCAAGCTTGGTCGCAGAAAAACAATTAATGCGGTGACTCACACGCGTGTTTATCGACACGCGTGGGTACAACTATCTGATATTTTTAACCAACTGGCAGAAGTATTTATATTTTATGACTAATAATAACGGTTTACCCATCGATATTCAGCCATTGTCTTGGTAGTTTAGTTACAGAGTATCTGTACGGACGTAATCAATTACGTAAATAATAGTACTTTATATTTAAATTATTTATTATTACATACACTTCAATTAGTATTTCAATTATTCTTCTACTGAAAAAAAAAATGCACAAACAAACACCAAGTAAGTTTGTATTGTGTTATATTAATTTCACAATTTTACCCCATTCGGAATCTCTTATTCTATTTTCTCGAAACAATTTTTTTTTAACAAGCTAACTTAATTCCTTAAATTTACAGATGGCGTAAAGTTTGCTGCATTCCACACATAATCACGTTCGAGTTTTGCTTCACTTGCATACTGTTCGGTGTTTGTGTGCTCATCATGTTCCTGACTGATACTGAAGTCGATTCCACGTAAGAAATTACTTTGAATATTCTTTTCAATCAATATATTAGGGTAAGTACATCATTCATTTTTATTTCATCTCTATCAGAATTTCAGGCTTTCCCGATTTTGGAATCTTATTGTTCACTGTTATTTGGCGTTCTTTGTGAATAATTGTACTAATAATATTACGCGGAACATTTGTTAGATGTTAACAGGTCATAATATATTATACCATCGAATCAGAACTGTACTGTTGGCAATAATCTGTTTATAATGTAACATCTAAATTAGCGCGCATTTGAATAACTTACTCAGTTGCAAACAGAGTAATGGAAAAAAAATAAGTCGTACTTTCGACTGTCTTATTTGATGGACTGTTTTTTCGAATCTGCAATCACGCTAGAAATATGAATGTCGACTGTCAAGAACTTACGGTCAAAAGAGTGCCTGAACCCACTGTTTTTTCGGACAGATTTTTAAACATGATAGTTGCAACTAGCCTGGCAGACACCGCAAAATAATGGAATGGTGTTTGAACAATCGGCGTGCTTACCGTCTATCTTTACCCATAATTAAATGTTACTTCAGCTAAGTAGGTGAAGTAACATTTGATTTATGGTTGAACTACCAATGTTGAGAAGGTTCTCAACTTTGGTGGTTCAACCACAAATCATCATGGAAAATAGTAAGGAATTTCTTTCAAAGAAATTCAATGCACGGAAACATCAGTGCCAATGCAGATGATGACATTTTAGTATGGATGAAAATAGACTGTAAGCCTGCTAGTTAAATATCAGAATAAAATCGTGTACATCATGCTATTTTCATATTTACTTTTAATTTGAAACTACCGTAATCGCAAACGATGGCAAAACTAAAGCAAAGAGCGTCCCTATACTTATAAAAAAATGTCATAGTTACTTATTAGTTAGTAGTTATGAGATGTAAACGCGACAGCTCAGTGAGTGAGGGTTGTCGTCGATCAGGCGGCGTGATATCCAACAGGGCCTGATGTACGCCGCGTGCACCATCGCCGGCGTGCTCCTCCTCGCCAACCTGTACACGTGGGGCCGCGTGCTGGCCGCGCTGGCGCTGCCGCCCCGGACCAGGCTGGCGCGCGCGCTACGCCGGGAGGCGCCCACGCTGGCGCTGCGGCCCGAGGTGCAAGCGCTCACGCATGTGGTCAGTGGGCTATCTAATGTTTCATTATTAAGCTCTGCCATTATTTCGTGATAACGGTCAAAGATAAGCTGGAAAAGTAGTTAATACAGCGAGGTCGTGAGTGCCCTAAAATATATTTGATTGCGAGCTTGTGCTGGCACAATTTGGAGTTACAAGCTAGCGAGAACTCGTTTATTGAAAGCGTTGAGACGGCTCTATGTAAGCACTGACGCAATCGGTGATTGTAACAAAAAAAAAATGTTAATCAAATTTTAACCTTAGCTGCTAGACTAGCGAGAGCGTTTATACGTCGAGGGGGTCATGCTAGCATTGCGATCGCTGTCGAGAGCGGTGACATAATATTATAGCGATCGATAGTTGTATACAATATGTGAATAAAAATAATACAAACCAATGAAGTTTGTAAAATAATTTTTATATAATTTTTTTTTTTCATTAATTTCTAGGTATCTTGCCTAGACGCATTCACGGGGCAGCAAACGAGGCTGGTGGTCGTGGTGGATGCTCTGGACAGCTGCGAACAAGAGAAAGTGCTCGCGTTGTTGAATGCCGTCCACGCACTCTGCTCCGATCCAAAGAGCCCCTTCATATTGCTGCTGGCAATAGATCCGCATATCATCAGTAAGGTAGGACACTGATTAATTCACAATTCCTTTGTCCATCGACTATTTGAGCTAAATATAGCGCCACACTGGAAGAGTTTAAAAGCCAATTCATCGAATGTTGCGTTCAAGGCATGAGCCATGAAAGACTGATTTGTTTTATCTCGCACGGTCAAATACCAAATTTTATTTACTATTCCCTTTCCTTCGTGCAGTCTCAAACATCTGGGGCCCATTTCATATAACGACAAATGTTAGAGGCAAGATCATTTTTACCAGCAATCATAGACAACGTTTGACACGTTTAATTGAAATGGATCCCAAATGGGCTTCAGTAGTTAGTGAAACGTGCATTTGTAATGTGATCTACTTATTCTGTGAAAGCGCTTCGTTGATGAGTTGACTTATTTGGATTTTTGTTTCATATTCAAATATGTATCTTTACTTTTAATACTAATTCAAAATGGAGTCCGTTGTACTAATCTATGTTTTGTCCTTATATCACGGGTCCCATATACGAAAAAGATAGAATAGATATTTGCTACCCCTAACAATGTGGGATGCTCATTTCAGTCAGTGCACATTTTTGATTAGTTGTATTTCGATAAGGGAGAAACTGCCCCCTGGTTGCTTTATTATTTTATATATAAAAAAAGTGGCGATTTTACAATGTAATTAGTAAAATTATGTGTGCTTAACAAAGTCTAAAAATAAAAAAATACATACAACATTACTATCTAATTCGAAACTTTATTCCACTCATTTGCGCAACCATAATAAAGAAGAAGTTGAGAAGGTGTCAACATCATCACCGGTTTTCATCACCTACGTTGTTCATTTTCAATATAGGAATAATTTGCAAATGTGAAAAATATGGACGTATGAGGCACATATTTTTAATTGATGTGATTTCGCCTCAACCGGTTAAATGGCATTCGATGAATATAAAACAGAATAGCTCTTGCTAAACCGCATTTGTGGGGGTAATTAAGGTTAACTCAAATAGGAATAATTAGTGAACCGCCCCAGTATTAGACCCTTCATGGTTGAGCCAATGTCCAGTAACATACATGTGCAATTGGGATTCAACTGTTTAGCCATGATTAAGACTAGTCAAAATTTTTCACACAGCTTGCTTGGATGGAGGTCAGTTGTTCCACTAATGTATCATTTTGGTGTCCCCCTCTTGGTGTTTAGCGTTCGGTGTTATTTCATATAGTGGTCGCTGTCGTGATATTAGTCTTAAGAACAACCCATTTGTGAAATTATGTAAATATGCATGATAATATATACTCACTATATACTACTCAATGCATACATCAGTTTCTTTATTGTTTACATTAAATTTAGTCGTTGCATGAATATTCTGTAATATATCACTGTCGCAAGTTCAGTAAGTTGATCTTTTTGAGTGACAGCAAAAAAATTAGAATCACTCACCCTCAAAATCACATTGTGAAACAAAATAAATAAAACCAAAACATGTTTTAGTTTCTTGTCGTGTTCAAGTTCAGTTTTGACAATTTAGTTTAATTTAAACTTACTTTTAAACACTTACTTCGTACTTCTTATTCAAAACGTAATAAAGCAATACGAGTACCCGACTTATTTCAGAATTAATAACATAATAGTTCGATTTCCACATTTACGGTTCAAAACTTCGGATACAGATTGTCTTTACAATGCAATCGGTGTTTGATTCTTTGGCAAAATTAGGATAGCCCGCTTTGTTTAAAATGTGCAGGATGAAATAATGAACTACAAACTTTAAAATATTTAGTTATTATTGTATTGGACAGGCAGTGGAAATGAACAGTCGGCGAGCGTTCTCCGAGAGCAATATTGGCGGATGGGACTACCTCCGCAACATGGTACAACTGCCGTTCTATCTGCAGAACTCTGCGCTGCGCAGAGTGAAGATCGCACAGCAAACCTCCGCCAGACGCCTGCAAGCTCACGGTGTCGACGATCTCACCACTTCTCTGCAGCGCTCTGTGAGTATACTTAACTATGCGTGCATATACTAATCTAGCTTTGATACATATTGCTGCCGTTCTACCGGCGGCAGAACCTTGCCCTTAGTATGGACCGGACCATATTGCGACCTTGCAGCAACGATCTGTGCCTACGATACTAACTTCAAATGGAGATAAGAAACATAACATCGGTTTTAATTCAAAGAGATTATCATCAATATTTAACGGCAAATAACTTCGATTTGCTAGAAACTTAAGGATAATATAAAATAAAACACTAATAACTAATTACAATACTGCAGCCACTACAATAACATTTGAGCAATCCACTAGCTATTGGTAGCCTATAGATAACTCAAATGTTCTAACCCGCTACCGGCCGGCAGCGTGCCCAGAATGCTAGCAGCATTGTCACGCTGAATTGCCATGCTGATTCGTTGAGCCATAAAGGATAACTAATTTCCATAAGGGAGGGTAGACCCAGTTGAGAGTATATGATTATTGCGGTAATATTTACAACGGGAGAAGGGGGAGATGTCTTTTGATTTCCTATTAACCGATGGAAATTGTATGATTAATACACAGCTGAAATAGATTGAAGTTGAATCTTGTTTTATGAGTAGACGTTTGTGAACATCTGTAAGGGTGGAAGGAGGAAGGATTGAGCTTCCTACCCCTACTCTGAATCTGCCATTTCGGCTAAGAGCTTGTTGCTTAGGTGTACGCTCCCTCATCTATGCAGTGTCATTGGTCTTTTTTCTATTTTTTCTAGATACGTGTTTTATCTGGTTACTGGGATTTGGTAATGAGATGATGAAATACGCCTACTAGTGCCTCTAGCTATGCTATCATCAAGTAAAATCGAACACGTAGCATATTTTGGCATTTGACCTTGAGTATCAGTCAATATTCTATTCTAGGTCCAATCTTTAAGGTCTCTAGGTCAGGTTTCTAAGTCAGCTTTACTGTACTGATCTTTCCTTCCTCTAAATTAGATTTCACATATCCTACGATACAAAATCAAAATGCATTTTTTTAATACTTCATGTAATTACGATATCTTTAGTTGTTAAAAATTACAATTCAGCGATGAGTTCTTCACATCAATTCAATTCGAATGTTTATTCAAAGGTGTCAGCCCGTCGCCTTTCATCGACATCGGAACTGATGTCAAGCCAGGAACGCATCAAGAACCAGGTGAAAGAAGTACCGAGCAACAGTGTGTTAGCGGCGCGGACGCGGAGGCTTCGCCCCTCGGAGTCCGTGGCGAGCTCGGTAGCGTCGGGGCTGCACCGCGCTGCGCCTGCGGCCGGGGCTGCCGACTTGGGGAGGGTGCTCCTCACTGATGACTACTTCAGTGACGTCAACCCGAGGAGCATGAGGCGGCTGATGAATGTACTCTACGTCACTGGTGAGTTAGAGAGAATATGGCGACAATACAACATGCGAAGTTGACATTTTCCTTTCGCGTACGCTAAAAGTTATAAAAGTCGTAAGAGCAACGTAACAGCATAATACATAATTTTATTCCAAATAAAATTATAAATTATGATATATAACTTTGTGTATATATTAGTATGGTTATGAACATGTAGCACTGAAAAGTCTAAACGGTTATACCAGTTAGTTTTGTACGAATATATTTGGGTAATCCCTGGAAAAATATCTATTCTCTATTCTATTCTATTCCAAAGAATTGTATAAACACTACTATTGAAAACATGCTAGGCGGATCTCACCTTGAACTTATGAAATTAAAATTCGCCAGAAATGATTTGTACCCACGGCTGTAGAGTAGCACCACACAAGCAGACCAAATGTATTCCGTCGTTATTAGTCTTACGGGGATGTTTTTCTTAACGCCATCTACCTGAAACAGACTGAACTATTTGAAGACCTATTGACCAATATTGCCATTGACAACATGCTAAGCAGAACTCACGTTAAAATATATGTTTAGTTGGCAAAGCGACAGAACGGCTTCTGTAGTCGTAGATTCAAGGGGCAGCAGTAGTAGATTTATTTCCATCAATTTTAACATAAGACTATTTGTGTAGTTCTAAACTAGTATTTGCAACTACATTGCAATTATTTGCATATTTGCAACAACTATATGGAATAATCAAATGTTCACGTAAGGTGTGGTAAGGTAAAAACGTAGTATCGTGGAATTAATGCGGAGTCCACGCGGGTGAAGCCCCAGGGCGCAGCTGGTATTAATAAACGTACACATTTTCGTCCAAATCACTATAGCAGTTTACGAAATATCCATGAATAAATTATATTCAAGGATTGCTCATTAAAAGCATACCATTTTTATATTACTTTAAAAATCTTCGTATATACTCGACCTGAATTGATTAGTTTATTGTAACTATCGAGTTTTATCGTCCTGCGCAAACGCAGCTTAAGCTCAGATATAAAAGAATATTGTTTCATTTTTGCGACAGGTCGACTACTTAAAGCATTCCAAATCGAATTCAACTGGTACCAGTTAGCTTCGTGGGTCAACCTGACGGAGCAGTGGCCCTTCCGCACCTCCTGGATCATCTACCATCACGAAACATACGAGGAACATATCGACGACTCCACCTCGCTCAAGCATATCTATGAAAAGTAAGTCACGTTAATGACTGGGAAGTGCTGGCAGTGATTCTGTTGTTTAAACAAACTAACTAAAATGGTATTAAGTAAGATAGTATTTATACGCTTACGATAATGTCCAAATTAGTACGATACTAATGAACTACAACACTTAAATCGGATCTCTTTATCAAAATGCGCGTAGCTTCATATAAAATAAGCCGTCAAACTACCCGCATTTAAATAAAACTAGTCTAATACCAGAGATCGCGTTGTAAGAAGTTATATACATTTGAATTTTAGCATAATTATATTGAATAACGGCTTTTTCATTTTAAAGATTTTTAGAGAACTTTAGCTAGTTTGAATGAATATCAGGATTACGGCCATTATAAAGACATGTATGTACATTACTATCATACATACATTATGACGAATAGCCTAAATATATTTTTATAAATTGAGAAGTATTAAATTCAAACTTATTCTTCAGAGTAAAACCCCTTATGTCGGGTCTCCGTGAAGCCAACGCCCTCATGGAACTGGACCGTGACGAGCGCAAACTAGATGTGTTCTTGAGCTTCCATCGCTCCACGCTAACGGCGGCTGATCTGAAGATATTCCTCCCGTTCACCATCAACTTGGATCCCTACATCAAGAAGGTCATAAAAGGTAACACTCTCACATAGCTTCCTATATATACAAAGCGTTAGGTTGTCGACGCTCCCGACTGCAAATTTCAAGGTATCGATGTATATATATATATGTGTTGTACTTTGGCGACAGAATATCTAGTAATACTACGTATAGAATGGACACGCTTCCTCCTTCTTCGATCGGGGCTTCCTCACCCCGCCTCCGGGACGGACGGACGTTTGTTATGTTTCGATCCTCATTTACAATACAATAACAGTTATTAATAATGTATGCACTTCAATGGCGTCGTCTTGTGCGAATAGTGAGAATAAAAATTGATTTGTATGGATAAAATAAGGTATGTATCAATATTCGAAACATTACTTCAAATTGCATAATTTTTTTTATTTTATTTATATATAAATATATTTTTCTAAGTAAACGCAATTTAACGACGATTCACGCCCACAGACGCACGGCAATCCTAGCCGCTACTCACATAGACACGCGTGTAAAAAAACAGACATCTGTGTTAGTGTTTCTGTAGCGGGTAACTTAAACGCCGCGTTTGGAAATATAGTGTCCGGAATGTGCTGTGGCAGTGCCACAAAGAAGATCAAATCAAATCAAATAATTGTTTATTTTTCACCTCACGAGATCATCAAAGTTCAAAAATTATGAATCTCATCCGCTCACGCTCATAATACCCCAGCTCAGGATGTTGCTCTACTTTGCTATGTTTCCAGTGTTTGTATAGGTGCGTTAAACCGTTTGTTCTAGTTGTTGGCTCAAAACAACGATCAGACGATATTCCGGAGGTTTTGGGCCGCCTGATATCTTTGACTTTACGTCTCACTAGAACTGACGAACATAAAGACGACCTATGTGTTATTCCAGGTTATCTTCTTCATTCTAAATTTCATCCAAAGCCGTTCAGACTTTTCAGCGTGAAAGAGGATCGAGCATACAAACGACAAACAAACTTTCGCCTTATAATAGAGTGATTAAGTGAGCGAGAAGTGGTTCAGTGTCAGTCTGGGCTATAGGTACATATTGAGTTGACGAATACATAACCGCATACTGTTTTATGAAGCAATTTCGCTGTTTCTTTGGATAAGAGCAGGAAAAGTTTAACACAGTGGACAGTTAGGGATTTCCGTAATATTTGCGGCGTAGGCTTCTAGAAATACCTAAAAATGACGTGGCAAAAAATATAACATCTTTTGTTTAGTTTCTATATTTTTGTTAAACCTTATAGATCCAGTGTTTGACCACACCAGACCTAGAATGTTTACTGGTTTTCAAGAAGTGATGCCTGACTTGATTTGGTCATTGTTGTTACAGAGGAACAGTTGCAGTCTGGTGCGGAGGAGGATATTGGCGGTTCAGGCGCGACCGCCGGGGTTTGGGGAACTCCGCACAATCTGCGACATCCACATTCCAAGCTATTCCATAGAAAACATGTGAGTTAATAAATAATAATCATCATCATCATCATCTCAGCCATAGGACGTCCACTGCTGGACATATGCCTCCCCCATTGATAATATGATATTATGATATAAATAATAACAATAATAAATTCCCAATTTACATCTTTAGAACACACAATGTTATATCTACAAGATTGACAATAAAATTTCAGGATTAAATCTATGTGTAGTCTGTAATTATCCAAAAACTCTAGCAAACTCACATGACGTGCGACGCCATATTCTAATTCTAATTCATATGAGGGCGATATGGCCTGCACTGACGTCCCGCTTGCGATGCATTGTGCATTACCCCCGCCATCTACACCAGCCATCCAAGCTCCTTTATATATCGGAGTATAGCTTTCGGTTGATCTGTTGAATGTGAACTGACGTCAAAATCATTGTGTGGTATGTTTTTACGTCTTATTTCTTCTGTGGCACTACAATGCAAAAGTACATGCTCCACAGTTTCCTCTTCCCGCATACAACCCCTGCACGACGGGCTGTCTGTGGACCCAGTATTGTGCAGGTGGTAGTTGAGGTTACAGTGACCTGTGATGAGACCAATCATAAGGTCTTGTCTCGTCAAACTTAGCAAGTTGTTTGCAATTTTCCTGTTTAGTAGTGGGAACATGAGTTTTGACTGTCTACAGTCTTCTCTTAACCCACAATTTCTGGTGTTCTTTCTCCATATAAAGATTCAGCATGTTTCGGACTTCCATTGCTGTTGGTTTGCAAGGGATCGATATGTCTCTCTTGCTAGGGTGTCAGCTTTATTTAATCCTGTGCATGAGCTGTGACTTTTTGTCCATCTTACAATTATTCTATATTTACCCGTTAAGTTTTATAGTGCTTCATGACACTCCGATACCACTCTCGATCTGGTAATGGGTTTTTTGAGCGCGTAGATTACGGCTGCACTGTCAGTGACAAAATTCAAAAGCACTCCCTTGTCATTTTTCTTTTGATTAACTGCAGTGCCCATGTTTGATATGGCTTTTGCCGCTAGCGTTAGGCTCATGGCTTCAGTTTGTAGAACTGTTGAAGTTTTGTTCAGGGTTTTAGATTCCATGATTCCCAGCTCCGGGGAGTAGTAACCACATCCTGCCCCTGTTTTGTGTCAGTGTGGCTCAAATGATGCTGGATAAGTGAAGGAAAGTGAGCCGAGCCAAGGAATCGAATATTCAGCATTTGAATAGTTGAAGACTTAGTAAATATGACCGAATATTGAAATCGATAATCATGATAATAATGTGCGCGTGCGATTACGTGCATATCTAATAAACTAAATAATCAATAAAAAGCCTGCGTTACAAAACATAAGTTACATTGTGTTTTGAAAACAAGTGATATTTTGACATTATATAACAATAAGGAATCGCAGCCACATCCAAAGAAAATTAAACTAAATTTCAAACTGCTATGACCAAACAAAATTTTGTTTTTGCAGCGTGCTTCTCCGCCAAGCCAAGCGGCCGGTCCTGGCCCATTGGCTCCACAACAGATGTGGGTAGGTTGGGCCAACAATGGACAAGGTTTCGTGTCGCAGCCGATGACAAGCTACCCGCAGCCGCAAGCCCAGTCTACCCCGGCGCAGAACCCGTATCATCTGCTAAGAACCGCCTTCCCTGGGCTGGTGAGTACCTTTACGTATTATAGAATGATGCCACTTAAAACTGTAAATATTTACATCATATATTATTATATGAGCCTCATCATTGTAACGTGTTATACATGCCATGTTATATTACTTGGTATGGTAATTAGATAGAAATGTGCGCTGTTCACATGTGAAGGGGAAAAGAGACCGTCAATGAAACGCATATTGTTGAGGTTGTTTGTGTTTAGAATTGAACATACGACGGATATTGGTTGTAGATATTCTTTAATGAATATAAATTATAAAATAACAATATCATAAAATATGAATGCTTTCTGCTCGGTGTCTTTGGCTGAAGTGAAGTCAGTTTGCGTGGAGGGGCGCGGCTATGTTCACTCGTATCTGTAGGATGAGGCGCGTACATTGACAGGTATAGATACTATATAAAAGGTAGGTATTTAGCGATACTATTATGTTATAACTAAGTATAAGTAATAAAAATATTGTCTATATAAAGTGAATAATCGTTATAGGTATATTTAAGAGTTGTCTACTACAAGTTGTATCTCTAATAATGTTACTACTTATATGCTCTGTCATCTATACTATCTTGTGATACTACTCGTATCCAAAGATTTCCTGGTAGAGATGGCTATTTCTTTATTAATTGATAATAATAAAATTAAATTCCTCGGTTGACACAGTCCAAAAACCAATTTAGGTTTGTGTGGACTGAACAGTTCCCGACACATGTATAAAAAGTATGACATGTAGCGTTATAAACGTAATCGATATGTCGCTTTGTAATTTAACTATGTTTATGATAATACAACAATTTCGCAAATGCAGCGTTAGATTTTAAGCACCTTATTTTAACAATTGTGTTTAATACACTGTTCAGTTTTTTGCCCTGGTTCGAATGAAGTGTTATCTTGTGTGTGGTATGCGCGTGCGCAGATGGACGTGTCGAACATCCGGCTGTCGTCGCTTAATGTGGAGCGCGTGTGCGGCGTGGTGACAGCGGCGCTGGGCGCGGGCGCGGCCGCTGCGTGTACAGCGCTGCAGCGGCACCGCGTGTGCGGGCTCGCGCTCGCAGTCTGCCACCTCGCCGACCTGGAGCCGGTGAGCATACCTCTATACTGTACCATATTATACACACACCATTCGCACTGTATATTTTATACATTACAAGCTGAACTGGCAAACGTTTTTCTGCCATATAAGTTACCGAAATGTCAAAGTGACGCGACCCATCATTTACATGAGTTACTTATCTATGTTTATATGACGTTACCTCATTGAATGATCGTTGAATAATTTCGATATTTGTTCATACAAAAATCGCGATTAAAAAAGGGGTGGTTGAGAGAGGTGGTAGGAGGCCGCAAAATACTTATGGGCTTATTCCCATATCTACCAAAATATTAAAATCAGTCGAGCCGTTTCGGAGAAGTGAAACCACAAACACCGCGACATACAATTTTTAAATATTAAATAGACCTGTCTGCACGCAAAGAGAACCGTGGTAGTATAACATAGAACAAGCATAACAATCACACATATAATAAATGTGTTTATTGACATTAATATAACATTAAATTTAATTTGGGCTCCCACACTAAAATAACTGTGTTACACGAGCATGTTGGATGAGAACCGTGCTGCCTTCACCGAAAGGTCAAGCCGTTAGTGGGTATCGAACCAGCATCGGCCAGATGACAGCCGACGCTCCCACGGCTAGGCTATCATCGTTTCTTATGATTAGATCCTTTTTATCCGGTTCGAAGGACCATTTCATGTGGCGAACCAAATAAAAAGGCTCTAATCATATGAGAAACTTTTATTACTTTTAAATTAATTTGCATACACTTCATAACAGCTTGGTACGTAGTAGAGAGAGACCGAGCTACAGATACTCGTCGGAGCTGTTACCGCAACCTTAAATATCAAATAAGTAATTTCTTATATACTTGTGTTGTACAAACTCTATAGTAGGCACAACTTATTTTGAGACTTTGAAGTGAAGTTCTGTGAACTTGGGATCACCTACTTTTTCTTGATATAATCGTCTTTCTATCTAAGTTATACAAAATTAAAGAGATTTATCAATGTGATGTTAACGGATGTTCTCGGACCACCACTGATGGAGTCATGAGACAAAGAAAAACTACAGTTGAAACATGACAGTTACATTGGCACCTTTTCTAAACGTTTATTTCAAGTTATGAGTCCATGACATGACAGCTCATAAATTATTACTTTTTGCACAGGCGTTATCCATATAATGTATATGTATTAAGTGTTTTGAGCAAATAAACTATTCTTTTTTTTTTCTTCATCTCATTTTACTAAGGATTTATGTCCCTTGAGATAAGGCTGATAAACATTTGATTCGATTACTCTAAAGATAAAAATCCTCTATTTTTGCTGCATGGTATATTCATTACATTACTAGCTGCGCCCCGAGGTTGCACCCGCGAGCTTATAGTTTTTCCGCTACCTCAAGTATCCCACGGGAACTATACTTTTTCCGAGATAAATGGTAGCAGTAGGTAGTATTGTTCAAAAGTATAAGCGATTTTCATCCAAATTTGATGCAAAACCGTTTCAGCATGAAGGAGTAACAAACATACAAACGAGAGACAAACTTCCGCCTTTATAATATTACTGTGGTATGTAAATTATGGTTGTTTGATTGCTTCAGATTTTAGAGCTGCCATTCGGTGACTGGGAGCTGTTCAAACTGCTTGTGGTCAACTTGCGCGAGCTAGAAGCCAACATGCCGTCGACGGCACCTGCTGTCACAGGTAATGCTGATATTTTAAGAAAAAAAACATCTGTATGATTATTCCATAGTATTATTCCATATTATCCATATCGAAGGTGACATCGTTATCAAATTCACAGCATGGTGGTAGGGTCCTTCACATTACCCGCCTGACCACCCTCAAGTTTAAAAAACTATCACCAAACACATGGTGTGTTCAGGCAGCATTTTTTGAGAGCCAGTGAGCATTCAAGGTCTAGCGTGAAAACATCTCGACCACATCGTCACTGACCATCAACTGAGATAGTAATCAAATGCTAAATCTAAACAGTATAAAAAATCAAGTAAACATTAAAATGAGGAAGGGCGGGGAGGTTCATACTCCTTGGTCTAATTTCAAAGTTTTATAATTTAATAAGTGGCATTAAAGCTGACGGATTGTCTGATGGTAAGCGAGCTTCGTCGACTTTAGATATCTGTGCCACTGAGGGCATTACGATACGTTGTCAATCTTTTATAGACCGTGTAACTCTCCCTTTGAATTCCATATTGTAGCTACACGGAAATACCGAAGGAGGAAGCCACATTTTGCAGGAGTATGGCAAAAACTATCTGTATACAATCAAATAAATTTTCATATGACTTCATAAATATTGACGGTGACGATTTAACGGGCTTTTTTTAAATGGTACACATGGGTACTCACACCCACCCACCAGTGTACGTCATACGAATGAAACTGTGATAATCATACTCCACAGACACGTTCATAGTATAAGTTAAAAAAAGTAAATAAGGTTTTTATAAGAACCGTAATCCCAACTGCATATAGAAACATTGATTTATCATTTTATCCACAGTTGTTACCGAAAAACCAGCAGAAGTGGAGACTGAGCCGGCGAAACCGAGAACAGGATTAGAACATCAACGCAGCAGACCTAGCAATGTTGAAAAACAGGTATGAAATCTTCCTTTCACATCATCATAATCATCTTAGCTATAGGACGTCCACTGCTGGACATAAGCCTCCCCCATTGATTTTCACATGGACCGGTTGGAAGCGGCGCGCATCCAGCCCTTTCCTGCGATCCTAGTCAGGTCGTCTGTCCACCTTGTCGGTGGTCATTCGACATGACGATATAGGACATTATAGTGGGTCATTTCATTTCTCATACCATAATATATATTTTAAGATATAAAAGATCAGATACGAAACCCACTAGAAAATCTGAGTATAGAATGACATATGTCTAACTTACACTCTTAATCAGTGGTTCCTAATCGGTAGTCCTAGGACCATTAGAGGTCCGCAGAGGTCTAAAAAAGGCCAGCGAATGAATGATTTCTAGATTCGTGGGCGATGGATTGCCGCACACTGCGAGAGCGCGGGTCGCCAATCCAATAAATACTAATTGAATTTCATTCGTTTAGTTTTTTATACTACCCTACTATTGAATATAAATCAAAGCGGGCCGCGATTAATAAAAGGTTAGGAACCACAGCACTAATTAAATTATGTCTATATTTCAAGTTATGATAAGATGTCCATTTATTTAGCTTATTATTTGACAGTCAATAAAAAGAAACAAATATTGTTATTTGTTATCATAAATAATGTCTTAGCGTTCATACTGTGACTGGAAATACATGAAATACTCGAATGAATTTCCTATTTTCTAAAATAAGTTATTTATATGTGTTAATGTTTGCAGCCCTACGCGGAATACCAGGTGATTACGTAGTACACAGTAGTTGTAGTAGTTTCCCAATTGTGCATCTCCACCAAGTACTCCCTGTATGATATACATCTTTACTAATATTATAAACGCGAAAGTTTGTATTTATGGATGTTTGTTACTCTTTCACGCTGAAACGGCTGAACAGATTTGCATGAAATTTTGAATGAAAATAACTGGAATAACACACAGGCTACTTTTTATCCTGGAGGGTAACAGTTCCCGTGAGATATTTGAGGTAACGGGAAAACCCTAGTCCGCGCGGGTGAAACCGCCGGGCGCAGCTAGTATATAATATTTATACTGCACAGTAAAGCGATTCTCCTGAACCATTGAATTATATCAGTTTATTCAATTATAATATTAAAAAGGGAGATGAGACACTCCGGCCGGCCGTTGTATAGCACGTATTGTGCTAATTAAATAGTTTTTATAAATAGGAAATAGTAATAGAAAATGGTATTGCGTACTTGGCGGGGCGTACTAGATAGATGGTTTTTTTGGTTTTATTTAGATGACACAATAGACCAATATGTATGCACGGTATTTAATCAGTAGTTCATGTAGTACTACGTAATTGTTTCACCACTAGTAGGTCTGAAAAGACCACTTCCTATGGTTCGTATCAGACATTTAAATTACGCACACATAGATTTGACCATGAGTTATGAAATTTTATGTTTTACTCGAATAATTTTACACGTTATTTACATGTAGATTTTTGACGTGATAACGTTTTATAAATTGATGAATACCAGCAACACTCATGAAAAATAGTAACGTTCCGCGTAACGTGACCACCTGAGTTTTGTATTACATAAAATAATCAAAGTCAAAGTCAAACTCGAAGTCAAAGTCAAAGTCGAAGTCAGTCATAAATGATTATGACGTTATCACGTAAATCTATCGTCCGTAAACCGACTTTACAGACAACCAATTTTTTTGTATATTTTATTACAAGTATTTATATTAACTGTCATTCTGTACAGAATCATAAAATAAGCAAAATAATATTTTGCAATTTAATATTTGGTATGCATAAAAAGATAAAAAGTTAAAATAATAGTAAATTTTATTCTTATCGGGACATCTAATTATGATGATAATGATTATTAGAAAACCATAATTAATTGGTATAATCCTTCTATATTCTCTTTAGTCACTCTACGCCCCACGAACTGTTTTGGGGTTTTGTTACATTCAGATAACTTTGTTGTTAAGCTGTGTACATATTGGTCTTAAATACTAAACTGGTATCAACAGCTACGTCCATAGTGATACAGTGATACATACAAACATACAATATATCAGTTTGTTACATACAATATATCAGTTTGTTACATACATGAACTAATTTTATCTAGGTTATAACAAGAATATAACCAATCTTAATTACATAATTCTATTAATTTTAAAATGTCAAATATATGCTCAAATTAATTGATAGGCACGTCAGGTCCGGTCGGTCGACTCGATATGATCGGGTATTTGTTACATTAATACTACAATTTCATAATTCAAATAATACCTATAATTGGTCATTCAAGAAATCATTTTACCTTTTTATTGCCTTAAGATATTCACTCGCACCGATTCCAGTATTGCCTGTAAACTATTGTACAATATAGCACTCATACCACAGACACCTTTATTAAAACACGTTATCCTGTGAACAGGCAGCACATCAGGCATATTTATTTTGTTTGTAGTTTGTGTCATACTTGCTTACGGAACTCAAACAATGTTTAACTGTTTCTAACAAATAGTTCCATCTCATAGATAGATGTAAAGGCATGGAAATGTTAGTATTTTTAATGTTAAGAAATATTTGCAGGAATCGGTTAGTTTTAAGTGACAAACAGACCTTATGCATTTCTTTTATGACCGAAATGAAGTATCTCGTTCTGAGCAGTTTCCCCAAAAAATAATACCGTAACGTAAAGTTGATGTTACATCTGCATGATAGCACATGAAGACTGCTTGTTGGCTTACGATTTTAGACAATAGGTATAGTATAGAGCATAAGAGTATCAGTAAGAGTCATAGTTTATTTGATCATAAATTCGACTTGTCTAATGTTAAGTATTTGTTTTCAGGTAACACTAGAAGAGCAGATGATATGCGGGGCGCTCCAAACTCTGAACGAGGAAGCTTTAGAGGACGTCCTTCAGTCGGAGCCCCCCTCCCATCCAGGTGAGCCCCTCCACACCATCCGAGAGCACCCCCCTGCCGCCGCGACCCCGCCGCACCACTCCCCTCGCTCCCGCCCGCCTTCCCCGCCGCAAGAGGACAACGAGCGCTCCGACCACATCATTCTCAACTTCCCGGATGACGTCTTCATGTGAACCACGCGACGGACAAACTACAAACTTGATCGATCACGTTTATTGCGTACATACTCGTACGGATGCACGCACGTAACCGTACCGATGTGCGATCAGAGAAATGTCAGCTTTATGTGATGCTTAAATAAACCTCTCTGTTCATTCGGCTGTTGTAAATGGCTTGTCTATGTTTGCCGCTTTTAAATACGCTAGTGAATAATGTACGCTGTAGTTCGTTCACTTGTTGATGTATATTGCGCGGGAGGATAATAATTATGATCGTATGAATACAATGTTACAGTTGTAGCTTAATGTGCCTTTCCGACTTATTTTGCGTTTTCTAAAACCTTTAAGGGACTAAGTTAACATTCGCATTCATAGCTGTATTATTAGTTTTGTAATAAATATATCTATACTGTTTTGCGAAATTATTGCTATATCATGAGACTTTGTGTGTGAGTCGAAAAGAGGCTATTAGATGCACCTTGCTTCCCATTTGGTCTGTACCAAGCCCAAGCAAAAGTGTGCACTTTTGATAAAGACTCCATAGATACCAATTATTATCGAATATAATTATTGTGATAGTATGCCTATTGCATACGTATAACTACGTAGAATAACGAGCGTTCGAATCATATTTGTTAGTTATAATTATGATAATCTGTAGAACATTTTGTTTTCGTTTGATTGCTCGATGACATTTTGTAAATCGCCCTCATTCCATTGTAATATTAGCATTCCATTGTTTTGTGATTTATTAATATTTATTGGCTTTGCCTTATATTTATTCGCCTTATCAGTATTTTAGGATCTACATGTGTGCCATCTTATGAATGAAGGTCAAGGTAGGAGAATGATTCGGAGATAATTTTTAAATCATAGTTATATATTATGAGAATACTATGTTAATTTCGAAATGTATGTTGTTTATAAATTAATGTTCAAAAACCTCAGCATTTAGTTATTTAGAATAGGAAGTTGAGGTCTCAGTTTATTTCGTGTACTTATTTTAGAAGGTACTTAAAGACAATATAATTTCTATAAGTATACCTACATATAGTAGAGTAACGGGGTTTTCTGGAAATACATATCAATAGATTTCTATTTAACTAGTTTTACCTAGAAATGTTAATGCTCGGTTATCATCTATGTTATGTCATTTTCGGTGGTTAATATTAAATAGTTAACGCTTAAACGCGCGAAACACTATCTTCCAGTAACTTTATCATACTCGTATATCCTAGAGTGAATCGATGAATAAATTTACAAAAGTTACAAAGTAGTTTGATTTCAGCCCAATCGTCTCGATTAATTCCATACAGGTGGCGTAAATTGTAGAAAAGGCAGCGAACGGGCGTCGGCACGGCGGGCACGCGGGCGACACGCAGGTACTCCTTCCTCTCCCCTTCCCCCCCGCTTCCCGGACGGTCGAGTTGAAGCGTTGCGACTATGAATTAATACGGATCGCGTTCGTTTCAGACGAGGAGAGCATGCTGCACCTGCACGCAGGGTCCCTGGCGGGCAGCGCGGGGGTCTCCCCCGCGGGCAGCCCTCGGCTCCAGCGGCGTGACCCCTCCATTCTGAAAGGTGGAGGCAGTTTCCGGTCGCGGCGCGCGCCTGGAGACCCGCCCGCCGTCACCTTCAACGTGGAGAACGAGCACGACGGTGACTCCGACGACGGACAGATCACGTTCAGCGCGCGGCCGCGTCCCGTCGCGCGCTACCACCCGCGAGCGCCCGCGCCCAGGCCCTCCTCCCTCCTCGTGGAGGACGACGAGGAAACGGACTCGCGGATGGTCGCGCGCTCCCGCTCCGTGGAGGACTCGAGCCGCGCCGGGCTCGGCGGCTCCCCGGGCGTCGACCTGAAGCTGCGCGGCCTGCGTAAGACCGCCGCCATTCTCCGCAAAGTGAGCTCCGCGGAGCGTCTCACGCGGCTCAAGGACAAGATATTGCGCGGCGGCGGGTCGCGAGACCGCAGCCCTGCGCGCGACGACACCTTCAGCGACGACGAGTCGGCGCCGCTCGTGTCGCCGCCGGAGGGCGCCCCCCGCCCCGCGCCCCCGCCGCCGCTCGCCCTCGAGTGCGGCTCGCGCAGTCCGCTGGACGTGACCGTATCCGGGGAGTTGTCCCCGCGCTCGGATCTCACCGAGGTGGAGTCGCCGCGGGAGCCGCACGCGGCCTTCGACCTGCTCCCGGAGAAGGAGGGCGAGAGCGCGGGCGCGGTGCCTCGCGCCGAGAGCGCCGCGTCGCTCGGGAACATGGTGGAGCCGTACAACATGCGTCTCCTGTCAGAGGGCGCGCGCGCGCTGTGGCGACAGGATGCGCTGGACTCGGGCCCGCCCTGGCCCTGGGACGCGCCGGACTCGCCGGTCTGATCTATGGGGGCGAACGATCGTAACCCGTATCGCTCTCTTGCGCATCGTTCTTCGAAGACTCGGCGGCGAGGCCGAAGGGTCCGAACAGAATTTATGATATCGAAGTTTTCGGACGCCTCGCCGTATGCGACGATCTTGTTGTGTTGTCTTTTTACCTGGACTTCTACTTAATTAAAAACGTACCCGCCTCGGTATACGATACATTATTAATATTAAAAAGACATCAATTTGCGTTGCATTTAAATGTAATTTCTTTACCCCACATTGTGATATGACGTACTTACGTAAGTGAATAAAAATATTATCCTCAATCGATAGTCAAAGATAGTTTTATTTATAAACATCTGAGTACTAATTTAATTGTGCTTGTGCTATCTTTACTGTGCAACATTGCCCGAGGTCTGTACTTGGATGGGTGACCGTTACACATTGGAATTAATTGAACTCTGCGCTAGCTGTCATTTATCTCTAAAAATAGCATTAGCAGCATAGATAAGAAACTACAAACATTGGCAGCGCCTCTCTGGTAGAACGTAGGCTTCAGATCCTTGAACTCCGTCGAAAAGTTGCTTGCCTGTCGGTTTTCTATAGGTTAGATTTCGGCGAATGTGCACTGGAATTACCTACATGATTTAATTCTCCAAACTCACTGAAGCTAGGCTAGAGCATTCAGTTTGCGCAGAGACATTGAGTCTCTTTGTATATTCTACAACATACTATACAATGGGGAGTGTTCTGAAAAGCTCTTCAACATTATTTCAGCATCTAGGTTTTGATTAACGCACAGCTGTAATGGCCTGGAGCTATAACTTTTCACGGATAGTCTCATTATTAAATAGAATAATATTTATTATTCAAGACTTAGTTACATTACAGTTAAATGTTGTTAAGTAGATATGCAGAGATATTATTATATTTTATTTTTATTGTCTTAGGAAAACTACAGCTTATATGGAAAACAGCATATGATACAGCTAATGGATATTTGTAAGTATGTTAATGTAAGCTTTTTAAAGTTTCCGCATATGGGTAATAAAGTGCTCAGTACATAATAAGTTTATAAATATTATGATTCAACACATCCTTATATGAATATATGGGACAACATTCACACAAGGTCTTCAAGTCCCAAACTAGGCAGAGCCTGTACAATGGTAACCTGACCCTTATATATATACTTATATACATATACACACACAGACACAGGTCAAACAGTCATCTTCATACACACAAATGTTTGACCTGTCCGGGAATCGAACCCGGGACCAGCGGCTCAGAAGTCAGAGTGCTACCAACTGCGCCAACCGGCCTGTCGGTATATATATACCGACTGGCCGGTTGGCGGTCCCTATTTCGGTATCAGTGAGAGTACGTACGTAGTTTTTATGCAAACACTATATATATATAGTGTTTGTATAAAAACTACGTACCTACTCTCAGTGATACCGAAATAGGTTTTTGTAATTTTATTTTTAAATATGCTATGTCTACTGTTAAATATATCTATGCTCTGAGTAATTTAGGTTATACTTACTACATGCACGTGGTATGTACGAGTAACTTTGCCTTTCAGATAAGCATTCGCGGATCGCATACAGTCCCTGAGACTGAGTATTCAATAGAGATGTAAATCTCTTCTTGGGTATCTATTTAAACTAAAACAAGTAGGTTGCCTTGGCAGTACATATATCTGAGGCTAGCGAATGAAGTAAACTAGATGCCTGAGACTTACTTATAATATGGCGGACTATATTTACGGCCTTTGACCCACCTCAAACGTCGCCACACTTCTGAAGATGTGGTCTTTCATTGACTGACGAACAGACCCTAACCAGTCGCTCCTTCTGGCTTCACGTATTATGTTTTGAGTAAAATATAAGTTGAAATAGTTATAAGATCTGTAATTTGCAAAATCATATTTTTTTTCAAAACCAGACTAGATGCCGTCATTGTAATAAAATTGTGTAATATGTACATACTCTATTAGTCCCAGTAGATATAGAAAAAAAAAAGCTTACTAACCCAGAAAAATACAAAAGATGAGCATGTTGTGGCGGTATGATAGCCACAGAATTGAGGTAAAACAGGTACACACTTTGACATTGAGGGTAAACAATGGTAGTGATTATCTTGTTCAACTAATCTAAACTAAAATCGTGGAATAAAAGATAGTTCTTAAGTGGTTACGATAAAGTAAATATTAGTATGACACTTATCACTAAAATTATGTTTTTATTAAAATTTCGGGTAGTTTTAAGTAAAATAAGTCATGTATTGGTGCCAACTAAAACTATCCGCACTTGTCCAGCAAATAAAGTTCTCGTGAGTTTGACACATTATTATAGGTATATATGTGGTATCCGGCTTTACTCACGTTTATAGTCGAAGTTTCGACCTAGGTTTCGAGCATGTCCGATGCTCATCCTCAGGTGAGTTTACGCTGCCAGATCGCGGCGACCACTCTCCACCAACTTTGGCAGCGTAAACTCACCTGAGGATGAGCATCGGACATGCTCGAAACCTAGGTCGAAACTTCGACTGAAACGTGAGTAAAGCCGGATACCACATATATATAATAATTAAATAAAGGGTGTTGGTGCAGTCCGTGTTCATTTACTAGCTGTGGATAGCAACATAGGCAATTGTAATCGTGTCTTGGCCTTTTCGTTTTCGGATGGGGCCAGGATTCTACTCAAGTTATACTTGTTTCTATTCGGGTAATATGTAACCGGCTTTACGGGGGTGACATAGTCAATCTTTGACTAAACCCCCATGTAATAAAACAGATTTAAAAAAATAAAGGTCAATATTAAAACTCGAATATTAAATATAGCATGGTAAGACGTAATACGAATTTGTATTTTGGCGCAGCCTTTTCACAATTTTAATTTAGTTTAATTGAATAAGAGAATCACTACCAATGTATGAAATAAAACAACAAGATGCAATTTTACGTAACTTATATTAATAACGTTCACAGCTACATTTCATTGAATGACTTGATTATACATAAAAGTGGCATATAATTTACATAGTTTGATAACACCATAAAGGAGGCACCACGCAAACTATCATAATCGTTAATTGAACCAAAAATTACAGATAGGTATACATAGAGTAATTAACACTTTTTGAAGTTACCAAACGCGTAGAGAGCAGTAAAAAAATAAAAACATATTAAAAAATACTTTTAACATTTTATTCATTAATACCTTAGAAAAACTGATATTAAACGTAAAAACAATTATTCTATAAAAAAAATCGCATTTACACATAAGATTATCAACAAAAATCATCAATTTAGAGATCACAATAATATATCAAGACCAGCGGGCTTACCAGCTCTCTGTACCCATAATGAAATGTCATTTCACATCCGCATTCATTGGTGCTTTCACCCAACGAATCTCATTGTATGAAGTTTAATCTCTATCCGTTCAAACATGACCAATGAGCATCGATATGATTTAAGCGTTATGCTTCCACTTTCTTAATGCGTACTGCCAAGGAATGGAACTCGTTGCCCGAGTCTGTGTTTCCCGATATGTACAATCCTGGAGTCTTCAAGTCGCGAGTGAATAGGTACCTTCTAGGTTTGCGTGCTAAATCCTAGACAACGTCATCACTTAACATCAGGTGAGACAGTTGTCAAACGCAATCTTATAATACGTAAAAAAAATAAAACAAAAAAAAAAAATTATGGATAATTTGCCGGTAAGCCTGCCGTTCAATTAGCATCACATAGCCGTTCATATAATTAAATATATATAAGTTAAACATGATATGGGTACATGGGTAAGAGCCTTTTATGCTTGTTAGGAATAGATAAACATGCTAGCATGCTTTGCGTAAATAGGAAATGTCTTTTTTCAAAAACTTATATACATTTATAATCCGGTAAAAATAATATGATATAACTTAGCAAACATTTGTATAAAAATACCTAGAAGTCGTCAAACAGCGCTACATTGATTTAGAATACTGTTATTTTAAATTTAACTATGAATAATTGTGATCATATTCTTTATTATGTTTTATTTTTTTTATTCACTTTTTTCTTAACTTTTCGGTATGATAAAGGATTCGAAATATGTTCTCATAGGGTCAGAGATCCGTTGCTTTGAATTAGCAGCGGCAATAACAATTATTCTATAACAAATTAAGCCGTTTTGTGCTTTAATAAAAGTGCGATAATGAAAAACTATAACTCAACACTGAAGAGTAATCTCACAAACATTTTCTACAACGACTACATACTACCTATTTACAATCACTCTATGAAAAAGATTGACTACGTTCAGAGACCTAGTACAAAAGGTAATTTTAATCGAGAAACCGACAACAAACTTTAGCTAACTTTTTAGCACTCATTGAGGTGGCCCACATCTTCCCTGTTTATTAAATTTACTTTAAGTTAATACTATTGACATACACAATCATTCATTTCAAGATTATCGAAGCATCACTGTTACCAGTGCGAAAACACATAGGCAAATATATGTGGCGTCAACCTTTAATATACTCTACAAGTTCATCAATATGAAAATAGTATAAAAGCAACCGCTCGCTGATGCAACGAAATAATACAGCTTCATAATCAGTCATGTTACTACTGCTGGGACACGTGCATTCCTATCAGAAGTATATTGATATTAATCCACTATGCTGTCCATTGCAGTTTGGATTGGCCGCTGGCTAAGGACCCTTAGGCTTAACCTAAGGGTACTTACATATACTATCAGACGGGCAGTGGTCACACGTCCAAGCGTTCACCGTGTGTTGTATTAAGTTACATAGGAATACTCAGGCAGGAGGCGTTCAGCCCGGAGTTCGTGAGCAACGGCACGTAGTCGAACGCAAAAGGCTGGACGCGTGTCCCCTTTCTATCTGAGAAGACCCTAAGAGTGGTAGTTTTCAAGAACTCCTTCCATACGGCCTCAGGACTCATGTGACAGCCGAGACCAAAAAGACGACGCTAACATTTTATTGATTATTGATTCAAATAGTGACAAGAAATATGACTATATCGTTGCGCACAAAAAAGGTATACCTGTATTATAGAATACAGCAGGATGCGATTATGTAATATTCTGTGTTGAATACTGTACAACATGATACGGTGTTTGAGCTTTAATATCTTAGAACCGCTTTTTGTACGTTTTGCCAAAAAATATTCAATTTTATAGCAGAAAAAACTAGAATGCTGTTTTGATTTGAACAATTGTCGTTAAGTTACGATATAGTATCACCCGACAAGCAGTCAAATGTTTATCTTCTATTATTTTTAATATTGGGGTACAGGTAATGATAGCATCTAGACAACGTCATCACTTAACATCAGGTGAGACAGTTGTCAAACGCAAACTTATAATAGTAAAAAAAAAAAAATAGCATCTAAAATGTACCTAATACACTATTCTGCCTAATATTAGACAAAATAATGTTGTGGAGAGTTCAACAAATTTTTCCCTTTTACGTGTTAATTATTTATCTTCAAATGTAATAACGATCAAAAAGTTACCGACTCCTTAGTATATTGATAAAACTCTGTTGACATCAGAGATTAAGTGGCAACCTTGAAATAGCATGGAATGGTGCGTTATGATTTATATTCTGCAACATAAAATGTGTGCCAAGTTCAGACTACTGTGATCTTACTAATATTATTGGTAGTGTCGTCGAGGGTTTTGTCCGGGGGGTCGGGGGTGGATGGGAGCTCGTGCTGGACCTTATTGTCGTCGTCGATTTGCTCGGCGACGTCCTCGCCGTCTGAAGCTTGCAGTTTGTCATCACCTGGAATTAGAAATACATAAGTCCATTAATTCATAAGACACATTACAAAGAACTTAAAATAGGTATTCAAGTTAGAAAAACTGCCACCAAGCACAAAGTGTGTTCGGGCAGCCGTCCTTGAGAGCCAGTAATAGTAAATATTCTAAGTTTAGCGTGATTACATCTTCGACCGCATCGTCACTGACGATTATAATAGCGGTCCGTCCCGGCTTCGCACGGTCACATGATTTAAGTTTTAGTAAGGATATCTATTTTTTTCCTTGCCTAAAAAACATTTTGCCTATGTAACTCAGGCATAATGTAGAATTCTAATGGTAATAAGTTTCGCCTAGCATGTTGTTAATGCAATAAACTTAAATGCAATTAATGCAATAAACAAATAAAAAGCATACAAAACCAAATTACGTTCAATCGGAATTAATCTTCATGAACAGTTCTTATAGGCGGATCTTTTAAAAGCTTATTGGACATGTAGGACTTTCATCAAAATAAGTTGAAAAGATTCAAAATTGTCTATTTAGCAAATAGAAAAGCCGTAAAAGCTACAATTCGACTCGAATTTGAAAGTATGGTGTGTGGTGTAGAGAAAGCGGTAAGCAGTGACCTATCGAGGAAGTGTCGGAGTTGGCGGAGTTGGGCGGCGCCGTGAGCGCGCTCCACCAGCCGGAGAGAGCCCCCCGCGCCTGCGAGAGCGCCCCACCCACGGCCCTGGAAGTGGTGGCCACGGCGCGGCCCGTGCTCGCCACCGCCGCCGTCACCTTCCGCCCGCCTTCCGTCGTAGACATCGTACTGGACAATCACATCACATATTTTTACATATACATTTATTTATTCACTAGCACCTCCGCACTAAGATTCCCTGTGTCTCGAGAGGCATTCACATACATAATAACATCACGCAAATATTCAAACCTTGCAACAAATATCCATGAATCACACGAAGGTTCGTACTGCTAGGATTCGAACGCAAGACCGCGGAAAACCAGAAATCATGTCACTGCATGACCACTGAGCTAAGGTAACCCTCAAAGGTCATCAATAAATCGAATCATTCGATCAAAATATCGAATGTCTACCGGTAAAACTGTAGTCAGGCAGAATAAGTAAAAAAATAAGTATTCTATCTATAAAAAAAATAAAAACTAGCGGCATAACATCTTGTGGTCTCACATCGTCATTGACCATCAAGTGAGAATTTGGTCAAACGCTAGATCTATACAACATAAAAAAATGGGATTAACGTAAGTGACAATTGAGTGGCCGAGCCAGTTATAAAAAAAACTAGTCTAAACTAACTAAAGTCTAACTTAGTATAAAAACTGGTCGCTAGCGATACAATATCATAGACATCACTTTTTTTGTGGATAACATATTGAACAATATATTATTAACATGTTAATAACTATCGCTTGTTTTTCTTTTGCCAAAAGCCAACCTCAACTCTGCATTATATATGTATATGCTCATTAAATAAAATAGCTCCTGTGCAGCTGCCTGTAGGCTACTTATGTTGTGCCTACTGTTGATAAAACAATAAATAAAATACTTATTTGTATTTATTTACTCAACGCAGACATAGGACGTCCACTGCTGGACATATGCCTCCCAATATTGGGAAGATTTACCAATACTCGCCACGCTTGGCAGGCGGGTTGGCGTGTTCGGTATGGTTTCCTATCCTCAGAAGACGCTGCTGCCCACCTGGTACGTGATCCCTTAGCCGACTCTTACAGCACCCGCGGGCACAGATTACTTAGGTAAGAATATTTCTATATCATTAATTCGAAAAGACAATAAAATAATAAATAAAAATATCTTCATCATTAAAAAACGTTTAATAATAATAAAAATCGTATGCAATAATGTTTCACACGCTAATGTACTTTAAAATGTTATTGTACACTTGATGGGTATGCAGAAACTAAAACACCAAAAACTCATTTCTAGTGTACATTCTGTGCTGCTACAAATTATGACTTAGTCAAGTATCACACAAGCCATGGCTTATAATAACATTAAACATAGTCATGATATATCAGTTTATGAAAGAAAAATAAAATATTATAAAGCTATAAATACATATGGAGATAGCAAAATAGTGGTACTTACTGTGCAAACTTCAGTTTCATATCGGCTACAGACAGCTGCCCGCTGAATGGATGCATCGAAATGAGGTTCACAAAGGGCTCTATTTCACCATTGCACGTACTCTTCAACCACTTCTCGTAAGCGGGGGTTAACTTGAATGCGGCCATAAATTGTGTGTTGTATGAGTCTATCTCACGGCTGCCTTCTGCAAACATAAATCATATAATGATTATTTGACCAGCTACGCTGTGCGGTTTCACTCAAATGGACTACGGTTCTCCTGTTCACTCAGTCACATCATCACATGGTGACTTTCTTTTTTTTAGATAAATGTAGCCTATGTGCTGTTCCAGGCTCTGATCTATTTTTTTGAGAAATTTTTCATACATACATCCTCACGAGCTTATGGATTTATAAAAAAAGACAAATAATCAGGTTACCAATGCAGTTAATTTGTCCGTATATCAGCTATCTAAAATAGACGCATTAATAAATATATAGGTCAAATATAAAAAAACACTTCAATTATTTACCAACTGCTCATTTTTAAATAGTTCAATGAGGTTTAAGAGGATCAAATAAATTATGTATTATTTACTAGCATATTTCCCTACTCATCCATGGAACATTAGTAATGTATCCTTCATAAAATGAGAATATCATCAATGCAGTAGAAGTAAAAAAAAGGTATTATTAAGGATATTAAGGTACTATAAGGACCACATGAGAAGCACCAGGTTTTTAATAAATAATCAGGTAGCGGTAACAGTAGCACACATAAAAAAAATGGTGTAACATACTCTTTTTTGAAATAGGTAAAAAAGGGAACTCACCTGGCAGCAAAGACGTCCTTAGCAGATAGATTAGGTAGCTAGCAAATTGATCACGTATCCAGGAAGCGCCCTGCGTGCCACCGTGTCTAACGACGTGGTCAGCGAACCTCAAGTCTTCTGTGCCCAGAGTCAACTGCCTTTTCAGAGATAAATCGGCCGTTTCTATTCTCATTTCATTCAACTCTACCAGTACATCGAAAAATTGTCTCTTCTGCTTGAATAGCACATTCGACGCGCCCACTACGAACCCTTGCACTGCAGGGTCTGATAATAAATCTAAATAATTTAGGGACAAATATGGTAGACATAGATATCCTTCTTCAAATAGGGGTAGAGGAAAACCGCATTCGGTGAAGTCGATTTGTCCCATCAAGTTGTAAAGTCCGTCGACACTCATGTCTCTGGCCATAGTAGGACTTTGCTGAGCTTCCAACAGTGGTTTCTGAGTTTTGTATTTTTCACCTATACTATGGCACTTTTCTCTTCCAGCTGTTAGTTCCTGCCTATCAACTACATCAGAGAGAATCGTTTCGTCAAAGCTCTGTCGGCTGACCCTGTCCTTTTCATCTATTAAATTGCCTGATTCTTTAGGAGATAGTTCATCATGAGTGGTGCCATTTACTAGCTTTTCACTGGGCGCTGGGTCTGCGCCATAATCTACAATGTCTTCGCTTTTGTTTTCAAATGCTACAGGAATCGGTGACAATGGTCTTGATAATCTGTAATGAAAATATTATGCGCATACTATAGGTATGATAGATAATGACCAATGATGCATATATGAATCACTAGAATTTAATAACTAGAATGTTATCTGTTATTAAAATCTCAAATGAGTACTATGAATGAAACCTTACTTAACAAGCTTAGTAATATTTAATATAACAGCTTAAAAACAGATATACATTTTCAATAATGGTCAGTTTATAGATTCAGGCGTTACTTTGCGAAAATCCATTACAAAAAGAAATTAATAAACAATATTAACTCAGCCGATCACCTACGCGTTGGTCAGACCAAGTGACTACCCTCACTGGTCTCACTGTCACAACCGCCTTAAGAGAAGCCGAAAACCGAACGGGTTGGAAAAATATCGTACAAAAAGCTATGAAGGCCTTTCAGGGACACGACCTTCAGTAATGAAGTATACGACTAAGAAGAAGAGATTAACTCAGTAGTAATTCCGCGGAATCGTTTATTAATATCTTTTCAAACAATGGTAGAAGGACTATCGTTCATAAGAAATAGTATAATTCATTACGAGTGTGGAAAGTCTGTCATTGCAAAAAGTTCCGACAAATGTCTACCCGAGCCGAGGCGCAGCCGAAGGTGAGGGTTGACAGTCGGAACAAGTTGCAATGAGGGTTCCGCACGTGTACTGAACAACTATTTTTAATACAGTTGCGAAAAAATGAAGCAATTTAATAAAATAATAAAAACAATTAAACTCGCAAAGAACATTTTTGGAAAATGGCGCCAACCGTAAAAGAATATAAGTAGTTTTTTTGTTTTCTTCACTCATTCTGGGTAGGGAAAGGGAACTATGCCCATACAGCCAAGTCTTCAGTAGAATTTTTTTTATTGATATAAAATGAAAATGAAATTTAATGAGATGTAATGAAATGTAACCTAAATTGAATCAAATCATTAAATCTGATATTGAAACAAATTAGTAGCTTCTTTTTAAAAATATTTGCATGAATCATAAAATCTTCTGTGATTTTTTTTAGTAAAAACTTCGTGGTTGGTTTTTTCTTTTTAATAGACATTATTTTGACAGTTGAGAAAGAGAGCGCACGGGTTCGGAAAAGGTAAAGAAAAAGCTCGAGTATGTAATAGCCCACATCCGGAACGCTATACGTCCCTGCAATACGCTACTTTTGAGCAACTGTATTAAAAAATATCTAAGTGAGGCTGCAGTTTACAAATCCAATATACATATGCAGTTCATGAAATTCTGAAAAACACTGATTTATACCAATCACATGACACTATTATATATCACTATGATCCATCCAGTAGGCCTCGGAGCCGAGGCTAATTGGCTCGGCTTAATTGGCTCAAAGCTCAAGAAAAGAAAGTAATACCTTTTAGGTACATTCTATTGACCTCTATAGCTAGGATAACTCTATCAGTCTACAGATAGGTTGATCAGTAATATGTAATGAGACTGTGTGAATTCTATGGGACTGCAATAGTCCGTGTATGACTCAAAGACCCTAAACTAAATATATATTAAAATAACAGAAATTGAACTAACATCCTTTATTCATCATCTACAGTCTACACCCTCAAATTGGGTCATACCTGTACAATTTCTCGATTGTAGAAGATTTAGGTTTATACAGTGCATTACATCCGAATTCTGGGACATGGGATTATTTTCAAGATCATAGTGTTAGAGCTATGTAAGGTTAGCAGCAATAGCTATAACTATATAATTTCTTTCTCGACTCTGAGCGGTGCCAATATCTTTGTTTCCAATTGCTTCTGCGAATGTTGGCCAAAGTCCACTTTTACCTACAAACCTAAACTAAAACAATCTAAGCGCTAATACAGTTCCGCAATTCATGCCTATAATTTACCTCAGTTTGCAGGAAACATTAGTTGTAACAGTTCCTATTGAACCTTCAATGCAAAACTACAGCAGCTTACTGAAGGCAAATACGTCATCCTACTTGTGGCGAATGCCATTGCTGAAATAAACAAACCAGATAAGATAATGTTGTCTCACACTCACATAACGTTTGCAGCACTTGAAAGGCCATGTTCTATACACTGAGGTAGTAAGGACACAAGAGTCAATACTGCAGTTGATAGTGGACCAGCCGGTGAGCCATAGATGAGTACTTTGCGACGGAGCAGGAGTAGTTTAAATAGTAACAATGCTTTATGCCTCCAGTTTTCGACTAATCTTTGAACTGACAGACCTGAAATAAACATGTTTTAGGCACTTGAACAATTGATTACGAGAAATATTACAAATGTACAAAGTAGATATTACTTTATGAAAAATGAATGAAAACTGTCCTCACCAAACAATGAAAATATAGGATTGTACATTAAAGCATAAATTTATCTTTAATTTTAATTAAACTTAAGGGATAATAGCATTTATCCCAATGTTACATAGTTGGCTCTTGATTAAGGGAATACTGTAGTTTAAATATCATAGACTAACTACTTAATTTAACCTAAGCATAGATGATTGCTTACCTTCAAGAGTTTGATCTATTTGTACTGGACAACTATTCAAATGTTTATAAGCATCCTCTAAAAGTTTAGTTTGGGAGAAGTCTCCCTGGAGGAACCAAGCTCGAACCACCAGTTCCATCTTGACGGCAAGGCGGCCAAACAATGGTGCTCGACACACAACACACACACTCTTCTGAACTGAACTGCGAGTCATGTCTTCCGTTTTTTGTACAACTTGCTGAGACAAAGAAGGGTTGTTAGAAAAACATTGAAGCTACAAGTCAATCAAAACTAAAATTTGTTTAGATACATACAGAAGATATATATATATGATAGAAACTAGTGACAATTTATACCTCTATAGGAATCTGCCTGAAGCATGATATTCCATATACAGTGTGAGCAGGTTCAGTTAATCCAGGGAGGTTGAAAAATATGGTGTCAGATAAATAGTTATGAGACCCATCAGGTAATGCCAATGCGGGCAGGTGACGCCATGCTGGAGGCAGTTCAGAAGGATGTCCGGGCACTAGTTCAGGGTAGCAGTGCTCCACCTAAAAACAGTAAATATTACATATTCAGCAAAACTGTGAAATTTATTTACAGGTTTAGAGTTTCGAAGCCGCACTTGCATATGACAGCCATTGCAATATGACTCTTGTGAACGGGTGTGTTATCATGCAAAAGGAGCACACCTCAAGACTACATTCCCCTTCTTTTTTTTAAATTTTTTAATTTTTCTAGTAGGGTGGGGTAGTATTTCCCCGTGATATTGACACCTTTATTTTTATAATCAATCAACAAAATCTCTTCTGAATCTAAGACGATCCTGCGCCTTTTTTGAGGCAAATGTGTGGACTTTTGCTTTGACTCAGGTTCATAGTAATGAACCCAAGTTTCATCCTCAGTCGCAATTCAGTTCATAAACTCATCTCTATTCTCTCTACACGGGTCCAAAATCACCCGAGAACACTCGACACACTGCTGTATTTGAAGTGGTGTGAGCATTCTCTGCACCCATCTTTCACTGACCTGAGACAAACCAAGATAGTCATGGAGAATGCTCAATATAAATGTAGCCGAAACTAGTCATCTCTACAATCTGTTTTTTCTTAAGACGAGCATCTTCAAAAACAAGTTTTTCAACAATGTCTAAAGATATTGCCTCAACCTGCGGACCAGAGTGGTGATTGTCCTTAATCGAGTTTCTGCCTTGCTTGAAAACTTGTAAATCATCGATTTTCCAGGGCAAGAGTGCCTGTAAAGCCCTGTGCGCCAATAAACAGATGACATCTCTTCTATACCTATCTGAGGTGATTTTCCTTGCTTAGTAACTTTCTCACAAAACCCAATTAACTCCAAAATCAGTGCTCTCTTCCCGATTTACTTGTCTTATATTTGTTCACATTTGTTTATATACAATATTTGTTACGTTGTACTTGTTTATCCAGCAAAATCTCAAGAATTAATAAACCGATCAGGCTCTATATATGGTTTTGAGTAACCAAGTAGTTAGAGGTAAAAAAAATACTGCTCTCTCCACTCTAAAGTTCGAGTAATGGAGGGGTCCATTGGGCGAACTTTTTGATCCACTCTCGCAACTCCTTTAGACGAATCCCATATTGTAGCTAATCAGGTACACCAAGGTGGAAAACCCGTTCATGTAATATGTTAGACCGCTAATATCTTTTTTCCTCTTAGTCATGAAAACAAGTGGTAAAGATCAGATTTTCAACAAATGCTGTGGTGTTTGCTACAAATGTGACACTGAAATCAGAAGAGGCAGCAAGGTAGAGGATAGTGGAGAGTAAAGTCTATGTTCATGATGGGACTCACATCCACCAATTTCCTCCGGGATCTTTAAATTAATGGACATTACTAACAACAAACATAAAAAAATATTAGTGAAAAATGTGTAGTAAAGGAATCCACATAGTGAGTTGAAGATTAAGTGATGATAATAACCAAAAAAGAAGTCAAGCTTAATTAAATGAATAATATTAAATTAATTTCATAATTGGACAACGTAGAAGCAAATACCTGGCATCCTTTTTTGTGATGGAATCCAACTACGATTATGTTGAGGACTGGTTCATTTAGAGAAGACATCATTGTTTTTCTAGTGTAACTAAGTTCAAAACATATGATTATTTTTAATCAGGAACACAGTGGTTTTTTTTTTCTCATTTTACATTTTAATTTATTTTTGAGTCAAACACATCAAAAACCAAATCAAACTCGTACCACTGATTAGAAAGAGAAATAGATAATAATCACACGAAGAACGGACCGGTCCTTATGGACTTTGCCGTAGCGATCACTGACACGATATTTGACAGATTTTAGTGTTGTTCTCTAGTGTATTATGCAGGAGTATCGATATCGATATTTATAGGGATGGGAAAATCTTTATTCAGGCTTTTTGCTCTAGCATAAGAAATCCTCATAGCTATAATATATATACACCTACTCAATGCCACATTGCATGGCAATAAAAAGTCAAGTATTTCTAAAATAACTTTTAATTGTTTAAAAAAATATGTAAATGTAGAGGTACAATTTGCTTAATATATGTGTATATCCATAAGTGAGTATACATAATGCATAAACATACTAAAGTTAATATTTTTTAAACAAATAGAAATTCATTTTTTTAAATTTGACTGCATCGAACTGGAATCTGTGTTACAAAACCGCAAATATTTTACCTGAAATAGAAAAATACTATAGAGGTACATCTCATTAAATACAAATATATTTGCTGAAAATAGGTAATATATACAGTGTATTGCATTTATGATACTTGTGAGGCAATTATACAATTTATCTAAGTCTTCAGATAACTGTGCTATTTCCTAATTTTTATGCCAATTCAACTCATATGCTCATTTTTTGGCACTTAAAATAATGACTAAAGATTATTGTCAATCTTACAATCCGAGATGCTCTAAGCCGTAAAATGCGACACTAGCCATTTTTAAACACGTAGTATTAACGATAACCTTATGCCTTATATTAAACTATTATAATTTATTAAAGGAGCATTAGGTTATCGAGTGTAGATCTTATAAATAAGTTTCATGCTCCCTTTTTGTTTTTCTCAATCGGGCCAGCAGTTGTGCAGCACATGCAAGGATCAAATATTCATATAATCAGGCAAATATAATGGGACATTCAGACACGTAGAGAGATATTTGCTTTCAAAACATGGAGCTCTAGCTCTCCTTAAAACAATTGGTTGTGACATTGCCTGTGGTTGTATGTAGTCCAGTTTTTAGTTACTTCCTTAGTTTTTTTAATATCATTATGTATCTATTGATACTAATATTATAAGTAGGTAATGTTTATGAGGTTGTAGCAATGATGTTTTACTAAAGATGACCTATTTATACTGCGTGGTGCTCAGATTTTGTTCCTTTACGACATAAACATGCTTACTGCGACAGATAATACGGTACAAATAATATAGAAAAGGATAGCTATATGTTTAGACTTGCGGTTGAAATACGCATCGCAATGAAAATTACTACAACTGACTTCATTATGCCGCCTCAGTTTCCGCGCGCTTGTGCGACATCTACCTCATTTACACATATAATATCATTGGGTTGTAGGTGTTAAACTATGTATCTACCGATATCTGAACCGATACTTTAACCAATAGAAGGCAACGTAGGATCATCATCATCGTCATCACCACGCGGGTGTAACCGCGGGACGCAGCTAACTTAATATATAATTAATAAATGTATATAATTTTTCGACGTATAAATCCTGTATTACAAATTTAGGCATAGGTTAGGACTTAGATTAGTAATAGTACATTAGCTACTTACGATGAAATTAAGGTTTCAGCTGTTCAATAATATAAAATAGTATCACGAAGACGAAACAAATTTTGCTTTCTGAATAATGAAAAAATGTATTAAAATTTCTATTTTACGTGAAAGCCAAATGTCAAAGATTCCCGAGTATTTATTGGAATGAGTTTTTAATATCTGTCGTTCGTTGAATGCTTGGAGTATATAAATGTAAGATGTATGTAATGATCTGTGAAAAAACGAGTAGTTAAAAAAAAAAAAGTATATATTTTCAAAAGCTGCACTAAGTCTTCGAACAAGAATCAGCCTTATCCGTTTAGTATACGATTTAATGATTTCGTCAATCCGTGGCGGTTAGATTCTTATCGTCCTAGGTTAAACTATAAAGACCATAGCATTTGGATGGCAGATTACCCACCCTGACTCGTACAATCAAAGAGATTGCAGATTGCAATACTACGTAAGAACATATGAAGAGGCCAGAGGTAGCATCAATCAATCCAACATCAAACTTTCAATTTGGGTTCATAGTGCATACGTACGTAAGAATTATCTGTTCCGAGATGAATATAGTACTGATAGTGCTGACGCTCGTAAGCAAATCGGAACGGATTGTGTGTGTGAATGCACGCGAATTCTTTAAATATCAGTTCCCATTATATTCATATTAAATAATTCACTTCCGTACTTCGCGGGCACTAAATGGGTCATTTTTTTCTGATATATAAAATTACATTTTTATTTTTTTGTCAACGGACTACCAATTTTTCGACAGATTCTCTAAATGAGGCAGATGTTTGACTCTCAGTATATTCATATATTATATCCTTCTAGGTTTGCGTGCTAAATCCTAGAAAACGTCATCACTTAACATCAGGTGAGACAGTCGTCAAACGCAAACTAATAATATGTAAAAAAAAAAAAAATATAATTAATTTTCTATGTGTTTGATAGCGCTCACACTGCTCTACGTCATTCTCGTGAGCGTTTTAAGCACAGGACGATGACGTCATGGATGACGTCATATTAACTTTGTGTGCGGCTGTCAGTGCATTTCGGAATGACTTTAAGTACGCTATCTGTGCTCAAAGCGCTTAACGCTCAAAAAGAAAAGCACCCATAGTACACACAGATATGAACACAATCCACAAACTTTAGATGCTAACGAATAAGACAGGAAACTTAAAAGAGCCAACAGTCCCTTATGTTTCATTTGAACAGTTAATTATTTTTTATTTTTTTGCAATTGATTATTTAGACGTTAGGTACGTATATGCCTAAATAATCGATAGCCAAAAAAAGCAACTGTGATAATATGAATTATTCGGGGTAATATTATGGTTATTATTAATTTATTTTATGTTATCACGGTCCTATTACTGAAGAACTGAAGTTATTAAAAAATAATCAATTTAAATATAAATTCAAGAGCTGGCTTGCATCCAAAGCATTTTATAATTTAGCAGAATATTTTGATGTAAAGTAATTAAGCTGTCAGTTACCTTTAAGTTTTTATTAGAAATAGATGTAAACATTCCATTATTATGTATGTGAAAAGTAAACTACAAAAATTGTACGTCTGAAATGGGCAAACTGTTGAAACTTACATTGTAACCTTGACCATCTTACGTACACAGTTTTAAGCAATAAATATATTCTGTGTTCTGTATTAGAATAAAATACTTTGCTGTCTTACTATTGCTTTATTTTCCACTTAAGGGAATTATTTAAATGATTTTATAAACATGTGTTATTTGTATTTTGGTATTTAAATCCAATGATATTGTTTGTTTATATTAGGTAGATGTCGCACAAGCGCGCTGAAACCGAGGCGGCAAAATTAAGTCAATTGTAGTAATTTAGATACGACGCGTGTTTCAAGCGAAAGTCTAAACATATATCCTTTTCTATATTATTTGTATACGGTACATGCCGCGGAAAGCATGTTTATGTGGTAAAGGAACAAAATCTGAGCCCCGCGCAGTATGAACATACGTCATCCTTAGTAAAATATCATTGATTTAAATCGTAATAATAGTTGTAAAAATAAACTTGAAATAAACAAATAAGAGTTGACAGTGATCGCGTCAGTAATCTGACGTAACGTAAAAGGATACTTACCGATAGTTTATTACGTAAGCTGTAAAGTTTACGTAATAATAGCCACAGAAGCCCTAATTCAAATTTTAACCAACCAATCACGCACCTTAAGCCAGTGCTAAGTCGACAGGAATCCAGACTCTGCCTCTGCTAAGCATTAGGTTGACTTTCATCGGAAGTACGATGCTCAAGTACTGTCTATTTAAGTGAAAACCGTAATTAGCACGGCTCGAAAGTAAGACTTTAGCTTAGCCAAAGTAAAGTAAGAACTATGATATACTGTCATAGAGTATGGTGTGCACTTATTTTTAGCCTATCCTCCCTCAATACTTCTTCTGTGTCCTCAGTACAATGTAGAAAGAGAAAAAACCTTTTCTCTGTCTACGAGAATTTTAAAAATAGGTTGACCGACCGATACCGAACCGAACCGAGGTCGGAAATACCTAGAGCATTACAACTGTTTGTGTTTGTTTGTACTGTACCTAATCTGTGTTCTCTTGATCTCTTCTCAATTTTCATTGCAAGTTGCAATTTTGCAATTTGTAACGTTGTTAAAAACAAACGTCCAACGTTGGACGTTTGTTTTTTTTTGCATATTAGCAATAAATATTAGCTAAAATTTAGTACCTAGGTATGCTCTATTTTTTTTTTACAATTATTTCTTATGTACCGGCAGCAATGGATGTTTTGCTGTGTAAAAATTGTGGAAAATTTATGTCGCCATATTTAGACTTACACGAACTTTAAGTGATATTTGTAAATAAAAATCAATTGACGTGGTAACGACTAGCTCGTTTAGTGCACTGATCAGAAAGAAAAAGTTTAGTGATTGACTCTGATGTTTCTTTGAACATAGTGAAATTAAATGCTATTTGTTCTTTTGGAAATACCATGGTCCCAACATATTTCGTGTCTGAGGTTAGTAAACATTCATTAAAATACACTATATTCACAATTAATTTCCTGCTATCAATTCAGATTTCAGATAAGCTATGTGATTTGCTTTCCGTATGTGTTTCGTTACGTGTGAGCTCTTGCTTTCTATTATCTTCAATTTAAAGGTACCAACTGGTCAATTGGTTGACATCATCATATGGGTAGCATATTTTTTTTATTTTTATATGATTGGATGGGTACTTATATATTTCTTACAATTCATCCTTTATGGTGTTTAATGAGCATAATATCAAAATGAGTTTGGTTGGAGGAGTAGTTTTTTATTGCTCTGATTGTATTTCTTTCGTCCAAAAAAATTTTTAATCATTGCCCTCTGCTAGATTTTCCTTACTGATATGATCCAAGAGTTATATGTGAATTCCACTATATCAAATGAAATATTAACTGAATTCCTGTATTCCCAACATTCAGACTGAGCAGGTACTTAAGAATCAAATATGTAGATAAGTAGTAATTAACAGCTTACTCACACTCATTGCATTCATTCACTTATGAGAATTGTTTATGTCTAAGCTTCTTGAATGTGAAAGCTTTTGGTCTGTAAATACACTCAGGCTCATCTACTTTGTCTCAATATCATATGAAAGAACCACCTACAGTGCAATCTGGGCATCTTCAAGTCACGAGTGAACAGGTATCTTCTAGGCAGGCGTGAATCATCATAGACCGCATCATCACTTAACATCAGGTGAGATAGTGGTCAAACGCCTGCCTATTGTGACTAAAAAAAAATTGTATACACTGAGAATATTTGCTTACCATTTGTTGTATATTTTTATATCCCAGATTTAACAAAATAACATGGATAGATTGGTTACATAACAATCAGTGTCAATATGTTGTGACAAAAAAAAATTTAAAAAATAGTAAACTCATCCTAAGAAAGCTGTTAGGCAACTTTTTTTGCTTACATGTTTAATATATTATATGCAGGGAATAAATAATTTGTTATAATAAAACCAAAAATGTTTCTATTATTTTAGAAAATATTGAAGATTTCCTATAAAATCAATACAGGGAACTGTTGCCTAAGTCAGGAAACTGTGAACACAGTAATTGGTTATTTTCCTTCACGAGATGGTTTTGGCATTTTTATTCTTTTACATGGTTACACCTAGTTTTTTCATTTGCCTTACCTTTTATTAACAATATTTACTGAATTGTTTTTTCCTTGAATTTTTCTTTTAATACTTCACCAAAAAGTGCTATATTTATAATTTTATGAGATAATTTTTGAAAATTTTATTTCCAGAATAGGGTCTAAATGCTAGTTTTTAGCTTTGTATTTTTAGTATTTTGCTGTCATCAACATGCTTTAAGAGTTGAGTAATAGAAAATATATTATTTATTTATCACACTTAGACCCCCGCACTAGGATTCCCTGTGTCGCCGCAGGCATGGACGCACAATCACACCACGCAAACACCCAAGGCCCAGGACAAACATCTACACTCATTGCAGAAATGTTTGCCCCTGCAGGGAATCGAAGCCAGAGTCCAGGAGAAACAGAAGTCATTTGTCACTGACACTGACCACTGCGCCACTGCAACATTATTATTATAACAGATTATAATCAGTCATCAAATTATTTTCTAATAACATTAAAGAATAAAAACATATCTAATTTCAAATTGCACCAGCATTACAATTTTAAAGTCAGATCGGTAGAAAAACCACTATGACAGTGTCTATTCCAACAAGAACAGCTCTCAGAACCAGAGCTGGCTCGATTCTTCTGTAACGCAAGCTCTCACCTTATATTTTTTCGAAATTATGTTTCTGGTTGACATTTTAAAATGCTAAGCCTTTTAAAATGTCATTTATTATTATTATATTTAATTTCTTCTTCTTATTTATTATATCATATTTATAAATGATTTATGGCCAAATTGGGTCATCTTTAAATTTGTTTCTTTTTTCTGAGTTTTAAAACTTTTGGACTGTGTCATGTTTGATTTTTTTAAAGGGATACCACTTCAGCTGAAGTTCAGTTTCTAAACAATTCAATCATGTGTTTTTCTACTTCATGATTGAGCAAAAAAAAAAACATTCTTATGATTTTATTGTATCAGCAGTACATCCAGAAATGTGGTCCTGTATGGTTGCTCTTGGAATACCATAATTTCTACAGATTCTTGTTGACATTTTTTGTGTTTTGTGACAGTGGTTTGGCTTTGGTGGTGCCATATGTTGAAATACATTAAAATACACACTACCTAGAACACGGGCCCGATATTATAACGAACATTTGTGTCTGTGGACAATGATATTACGACGCATTATGAACCTAGCTTTGTTGATTCTCCGCAAAAAAAAAATATATCCAATAACGGAAGGAAGTGAGACAGAGAGATGAACCTCTCAAGTCTCAGAATCTGTTCACCCCTAACCACTCCCTAGCCCAAATACAAGTCCGATCGGTCGTCGGGCTCATTATAGGCGATGCAGCGATGGCCAGAACGTGTCACGTGCCATGTGCTCGTTGGCTACTAATAATCTAATGAAAGGATAAAATAACATCGTTATACCTGCAGCAATGTCGATCCTAGTGTACGTGTTATCTATGTCACTCAAAACAAGTTGCGTCACACATTAACGTGGCACACTGAATGACCTTCAAAATGTTAAATGTTTATATAGGTACCTACTAATAAACAAAACGACCCACGTAGACATATGTAGTTGGATAGTAATGTAATGCTAGCTGCGCCCCGGGGTTTTGCACGCGTGGGTATTCCTACTAGCTCAGTTATCCCGCGTGCGATGTAAAGTAACATACATGGGTGCTGTTCCAGACTGTAATCTAGGTATATCTGTGCTAAATTTTAATTAGATCTATTCAGCCGTTCTGTATGGAGGATTATGGCCTACGCTATGTCCCAGCTGTGGGAACGTAGGTTTTGAGCTGATTAGGATATAAATTGGTTGTTTTTTATTTATTTATTTTATTTATCAACATTGTTACGATGATATTGTGTATTTTTTGTTATAATGGTTAAATTGTTAGTTAACCGTCTCGTGGCTTTTTCCGCGTGTTCTACGCAGGAGGAAAAAGCTTTCATCTTTGGTTGAGAATATAATAATATATAACAAATGGTGCAATCTCAAGTGGTATCTCGTTCTTCTTCTATTTACACTTTTTATCGATTTTTTAGAAACAACTCGCATTTGTCCAGAAATATACTCTCCAACCTACTTACGTAGAATTTTCTCTTCTCTTGCGTGGATTTGGATTTTCCTTTCTTATCCCAATTAAAATCACTATATGTATATAACTCAGCTCCTTAACGTTGAATCGAAAAAAAACCTTTTTTCTTGTTGTCTAAAACTAATATTCTCTGTGAAAATATCAGTAGTTCCGTAGTTAATAAATATTTACTTGGCTCCCTGTTGTTATATCGAAATATATACCGTACTTAGCAATCTCAATGATTGAAGACACTTGACTGAGAACAGTATTTAATTACAGCAGTTATAGTCTTTAATATGTATAACATAACGACTGACAAACATACAGACATACAAAAATGACATAAGTGCTAGATTCTTGTCAGCAGATATATAAAACGTGCATAAGTTTGTGTGGTGTGATAGCATGCTTTTTACTACTTGGCGCTAAAACGACTGTATAACATTTTTAGGGTTCCGTACCCAAAGGGTAAAACGGGACGCTATTACTAAGACTGCGCTGTTCGTCCTTACGTCTGTTGAAATTTTCACAGATGTTGATTTTGCCGCTATAACAACAAATACTAAAAACCAATAAAATAAATATTCAAGGGGGTCCCACCTACAACAAACGTGATTCTTTTGCTCAGTTTTGCTTGCATTGTTATATTGATAACGGCAACAGGGAGACGCTTGAAATATTCACAGAATATTTAAGGGGGCCTCCCATCCAACGGACATGATTTTTTTTTTGCCGTTTTATAGATAATGGTACGGAACTTTTTGTGCGCGAGTCCGGCTCACACTTGTCCGGTATAACCGACTTTTAAAAAAGGAGGAGGTTTTCAATTCAGCCCGTATGTTTTTTATGTTTGTTACCTCAGAACTTTCGACTGGGTGAACCGATTTTGATGATTCTTTGATATTTGAAAGCTGGTGCTTCCCGTGTGGTTCCATTTAAATTTGCGATCTATAAGCTATCTATAAACTGGCAACAGGCAGTGGATTTCTCAAATGTTATTGTATTAGCTGTAGTATTGTTATTATTTCTTTTGAACCATTTATATTATATGTGTAGACAAAGAATAAAACAATATTGTATTGCCCACTTTCAATGCATTTACTGCTACTAAAAAGTTTCACATGAGTTAGTTTTTAGGTTTCAGTTTTTGAAACACTGTTGTGTTGTGGTGAATTGTGGTGCAACTCCCAGATTTTCAGGTGCTGGTCAATAACGACATGCTACAGCTGCTTTGCTGGTAAATAATATGCTTGCTCGCTTGCGCTAATCACTTATGAACCTGCTTGAGATTTCCGTTGCTTTGCGCACAGACCTGTCGCTTGGTGTTTTAATGGACAAAATTCCCATTTTACTAGACACTTATTAAACGTATTTAAATCACAATGTTAACATATGTTTATAATTTGTTTTCAGGATTCGAAGCAGTGTTTCATAGAACCATAGGGATGACGGAAAAGGTTTTGCACCCAGGTAAGTTTATATTGTTTGATTATTCATAATGCGAAAAAGTTGGTAGACCAGGATTAACCAGATTTGACGGTCGCCGTGGCGCAGTGGTTAGTGTCAGTGACATGACTACTGTGTCTCCGGGACCCTGGGTTCGAATCCCGGCAGGGGCAAACATTTGTGCGATGAGTGTAGATGTTTGTCCCTGGTCTTGGATGTTTGTGTGCTGTGATTGTGTGTATATATGCCTCCCGCGATACAAGGAATCCTAGTGCGGGGGTCTGAGTGCGATAAGAAAAAAAAAGATTTCAATTTAATATGGAAACTTCATAAAGTCCATATATATACCGTGACTAAGCATGCTATGTTGGCGTGAAATGACGTCACAGACAACCCGCCACCAGATCAATATTATGTCCTTGAGGTCACTCCTGTTTCCTTCGGTACCCAAAACTACGAAAATAGTTACGGAAAGTAATGTACTGTAAATCAAATCTAAATTAAGATCACTGAAATCAATGACTTTTATAGACTGCCGCGTTTGTAATGTCTTTATTATTGTTTGAATGTAATATGTTTGTACATGTGAACGCTTGTTGAATTATAACCATTTATGCAACGTTGAAAAGTGTATTGTTGCTACCTTCATGTAGTATCCCAACGGGCTGATGTCATTAATTCATTGTCTGAAAAGATAATATCAAAGAAATGAACGAAACAAAACACGCGTTAAGAAAATAGGAGCGTTTCTCTTCTCCGCAGTATAAAAGGTCATCGTTTCAAGGTTGGAGCTATAAAGCGATTGGTTCAATAAGTATTAATGCGATGTCTCCGGTGAGATCGGTCCGAGTAGTTGGTGCTATGAGGGGTGGTGAGGCGCGGCGCGGGGCGCATATGCCTTGCATTGGTTGACGCATCACGGTTGAATCCCCACATAGAACGCGAGGAAGTATGTAAAGGCGTACATAAGACGTGGATCGATGTCGGCGTCGACACCCGCCTTCTGTCTATGTCTCTTACATACGTAGGTCGTCAACTTGTAGAAAGTTGAGATTTTATATGCTTAAAAAAAACATCATAAAACGGAAGTGCCTTTTCATGCACACTTTCTATAAAATAATATTGTAATAGGTACTTGTCAAAACTTGCTGTTTTCAAATCGAGATCAACGTTGAAGGGTATAATTGTCATTCGAGAGATTAGAGAAATACCCAGTTACATGAAAAATCTTTAACACCCAAGTCACCGCACATGCGCGTCGCTAGTGACCTTGACGATTTGTGACGAACTCGTACCTCTTATAAGCTTATCGCCTGTGATATTGTTTACGTTGCCGCTATTTTAGCTGTAACTGATGTAGCCTATTATTTCGTTTTATAGTTACAGTTGTTGGGTGACGTCTAAGAGATGGCGCTCAAAATTAACGTTACCATTATTTACGTAAAATATCTAGGACAATTAATAAAATATTGTTTTATTTCTAGGGACAGCAATCCACATAAATAGACTTTAAAGTCTTTAGATGACAAATTGTCATCAAAATCGTTAGAGCCGTTTCAATGATATTAACTAAATACACTAAAATTATAAAGACGACAGTTTGTCTGTCGTTTGTATGTTTGTTACTCCTGAAAGGGATGAACGGATTTGCATCATTTTTAAACGAAGATAGTTTAGTTATACCCTGACATAATATATAGGCTACTTTTCATCCCGGAAAAATAAAATTCCCGTGGGATAATTGAGGTAGCGGGAAAATCGTAGTCTACGTGAGTCAAACCGCGGGGCGCAAATAGTAATAATTTAAACCCCGAAATTGATTGTTAAATGCATCAATATAACATGAGGTGATTCTGAAGATTGTGTATCTGAATATTTATTAAGTGTTTTCTAAATTTAATAATCATCTTAGTAATTACATAAGGTACTAATAATATTATTTATCATATGGCGCGCCATTGCCGATATTGTCTTCCGCTGAAACCATTCTATTTACACTAGTTACTATATCGCGGCGACTAGACTGGATGAATTGGTTGCCACGTTCACTTGTTGAGGCTTATGATTCACATTATAAATCATTCATCAGCACACATCGAGAACTACACTTTTATATTTTTATAATATATCTATTCCTTCATTTGCCATTAATTCTTATGCTGTCCAAATCAAGTTGTAAGTAACTATGTCAACATAGTAATCGAACGCTTTTCTATGCAAGAATCTCGAAATAGTTATGGAAAGTATCGTAGTAACATATAATAGGGCTACTGAACAGGGCGCCACTCACGAGTGAAACCAGGCCTGCTTAAGGTCACTGAACTGCTCATTTCGCTGCATCCGTTGCAAATACTGTGCGGCGCGGGCGCATCGATGCTGGCACCAATTCTGTCGACTGACTGACTATAGGTATACACCACTATTTCATCTAACCAAGTAAAAACTAGTCTGATTGTAAAGAAACGACTCGCAGTACTGAGAATAGAAAGTTATTGTCTTACTGTGCGGTGATCGCGGTTTGTTACCAAATTTAATGCATCTCACTCCATGAAATCGGTACGTTTCATTATGCTCTCATGTTTTAATAGTAATCAACATATCCTCATTTAATAACAATTCGACGTTGTCATACGTGTTTTTCAACACATGTTATAGGTACATTTCTTCAAAGCTTACAATTTAGCCTTGGGGCTATTGTAGTCCTTGAAAGACATATTATAAACCCAAATCGTAAGTTTGAATCGGGTTGCAGAAAACACCCACCTGAATAATATAAATAGGAAAGTAGTCTTGAGAACGTTGAATATCGACCAGATGAAACTTAACCGGATCGCAGCAACCTTTTGTGCTTGTCAAACGTAACTGGGAAGCGAAGTAAAACACCCACCCAACCCCTTTATATTTCGTGCCACAATGGCGCTCCGCTCACTGTTCCGCTAATTAATTAAAAGCTTAGCTAAAGTAAACCGCAAGAGCTATTGTTTTCCTAAATTCCGTTTGTCTTATCACTACTTTCTATGTTCAATAGTTCAATGTCTAGCATATTAGATTCGTGTGGGGATCCCATGTCTATATAGGTTTGTGTCCACAGACACCGACTACTTATTACGTTCATTATGTACCTACTTCAAGTCCGTCCTCTTTCACCTATAGAAACAGGTTCAGAAATCGAGTTAGCTTGAAATTGCTCCTGCTTGGCTTCCATTGTATAGGGGAGAAAAAAAGCATACCGAGGCAGGCTTAATTCATTCGATCATTCGCACGCTTTTTGGTTGAAATATTTAGCCAAGACATTTCTTGAAAACTTTGGTTTAAAACCATTTGTTTTATGTTTAAATTTATTAACCTTTAATACTTTCTCAGTTGACATTCAAAGATTTGAGTTGGCAGCGCACACAAAAAATATTTAGTATCAAATAGGCCGTGGGGAGAGGTTGGGTGTTTAGGAGGGCATTGTGGTAGGAGGGATTTGTATGTAGGTACATAGTAAAGTGCCGCGATCACGTGTACATTTTGCAGCTGTATTGATCGCATTTTTCTTACTGTTGAAACTATAGATATATTATATATTCTTTGCTCTCCGCACTCCACAAGCAAGACCAATGGAAAAATGTTTCTCGTTAATGAATGTAGTCATTTAAGTATCTATTTTCATAATCGTTTCGCTTACAGAAATAACTTCTCGTCCCACATTAAACTCAACACAGAGCTCATAGGCTTGTTTTGAGGCGTAAACGACAGAATGTATTGATTTCTAATAAATGAAGTAGGTTACTTTGCTTCGGAATCCTCTGTGCATTTAGCTTTCCGTCCTGTCAGTCTAGGGTTTTTTTTGGGGAGAATTATTTGAATGATAAACTTGTTTATATATCTTCATATTTATAGATGTATGTTATTGAATTCAGAGAAATATATTTTTGTAACTCCCATTTATCTTAAAATTGTATTACATATTAATTAGCAGATAAAAATCAAAGTTTTCGAGTCGGTCTGATGAACAAGGTGTGTTTTAAACGTGCTCTATTTCGGTATCGGTGGCGCACTCGGCAGCTAATAGTCGGTCACGTGACGAGCGTCGGCAGGACGGGGGGGTGAGGGCTCTTGCTTGCGGCTCGCGGGTTGCGGGCAGGGCATCGTCGGAATGCAGTCACCACTGCTCAATACACAATACACAGAAAAGCTTGCCGATTGACCGCCAAACTGATTAATTCAAAACCCCTTTCAACCTTTTGCGGTGTGATCCTCTCTTTCCCTATGTTAAATAATGCTGTACTACGAAATAATGACTACAGTAATCTGTCTTTACTAATTAAATATTCCATTTCAGCATTTTAATCTAGTGTATTGGCAACACTTCCCTTAGAGGCAGTTTTGGCCAACATGATATTAGGCAAAGTTCTTTTTGTATTACATAACAGTAAGACACGGTGATTGCGTCATAACATGTCACTTTTCGTAGCCAATTTCTTTTTATTGGTTGCGATAAAATGTACTCGTTGAAAGTTTTGGCGCATGTCATGTCCCTAATAATTAATGATAACAGGGTATGGAAAGCGTTCAATCTAGTTAAGCACTAAGGGTTATGTTCTGATGTTGGTCGGCCGGATTAGGATAAAAATGTGGAATACAAAAGCAGTAATTGCAGCGTGCGGATTGCACGATTGCCTCTCGCCCCGCTACACCAACCCGCGCTCCAACACCGTAAGTAAACAGTCTGGTGTTTATCCGCGTCTCGCTCGCACCGACCGCGTCGCGTCGCGCCTCTGAGGTGCACTCGCTGTTCCTATTATTTTCGTGACGGGTATTGCGCCGAAGCCGATTCCCGCATCCTCGCCCCCGAGACGCGAGGTCCGGTCTCGCGGCGGAGGCGGTGGCGACGACGGCCGCTCGCATCGCGCGCCAGTCAGTGTCGGAGGCCGATTGTCGCATTGGTCCGTGCTTACGAACGTTCTGCGCCCGCAGTCAATTTGTAGAAATTGAAAATGTGGCACGTTTCCGACCGGTATTGCGATGGATGACGAGCGCTGAAGCGGTGCGTGCGGCTCAAAAGTTATCGGAACTGTGACGTGTCGAAGACAGTGAGCGGATTGTGAATTAGCTTGCTGATGGTACACGTGAATGTGGATGGATTTCGGAGCGGTATTAGAAGATGCATTTCAAAGAGGCGTTCGCGATGAGCGATCGACCGAACGAGCGCGGCCGCCGCAACTCTCGTTGCAAGGGTGGGTGTCTGCAGTGACGGTCGCGAGCCGTCTGTCTACGCTCGTAGCTCTCAACTCATAATATAATAAACACAACCAGCGGCAGCGTGCCGACTGCCGCCGGCCCCTTCCTTGTCACGTTACAATACATCGCGCGTAATGTTTCTTCGTGTAGTTTTGCGTACGGTTACTGCTGATTTAATTAGGATGTAGTAACAAACACATTTATTTGGAGGACGTAGTTTCGACTTTTGGTATAGATTCTACGATCCCTATTTTTCGTTATAGATCGATGGTTCAAAATTAGCAACTGCAGTTATGTAATGTAATAATTATAAGCTTCTTATCGTATCCATTACACATTTTGTTTAATGCTACAGACTGCTTTGTTTACAATATTAGTCGCAGACGCGAAGGCCCGTTAATTAGATCGTGCCGTTAATGTATCAGTCCTGTGCAGGTTTTTTTCATTTGTTTATCTTGTAACGTCAAAAATTTCCAAATTAATTTATACTTTCACCCTCCTTTTTAACTCTTTTAGGTTATACCAAAAATCGCTTTCGCTGACGACGTTCTGTAGTTAATTGTTTGCGAACAGTCATACAAAATTCCACTGGGTTTTACGTGAGTTTAGGTTCAAACTGTTATGAAGTCATTCATTAAGGATGTCCCTTTACGTTTGGGTGACTAAATATTGCATTATTGGGTCCTCATTTATAAAGTATTGCTGAGTATGTTGGTATTAGGTACACCTTTACAACTTAAGGACAAAACTTGCCACTTATCTGAGATAGGTACACCAGTATGCCGTGGCTCAAACTGCTTTAGGGTTAAAACCACCACAAAGTTTTTCCAAAAAGCTTTCTATAAAAATAACGAGCATTTTTTTTAAATTACACAGAACCCCACACTAATATTCCTTGTATCGCGGGAGGCATGGACACACATAATCACAGCACACAAACAACCAAGACCCGGGACAAACATCTACACTCGTCGCACAAATGCTTGCCCCTCCCGGGATTCGAACCCAGGGTCCCGGAGGCACAGAAGTCATGACACTGACACTAACCACTGCGCCACAGCGACCGTCGCTTGACGTTGACTTCACTTTGAGTTTTCCCAATTACCTATAACGCGTTTTTCTTTTGTAAAGCGCTGCATTTTTAATAATCAGAATAAACATAGGTATGTGACAGCTGCCAAATTACAGAGTTGCCACTTGCACAAAAAAAACATTAAATTAAAAAGTGCACACTTACTGAGATAGCTTTTATAATTTTTATATCTCAATTCGACTGTCGTCGATGGTCATCGACGATGTGGTCGTAGATGTTATCACGCTAGACCTAGAATGCTTACTGGCTCTCAAGTACTGCTGCCTGAACACTATGTGTTTGGTGACTGTTTTTCAAACTTGAGAGTGATAGCTAGCCAGGCGGGTAGGAACTCGAAAGTACCCTACCCACCATGCTCGGAATTTGATAACCGTGTTACCTTCATCCGGAGCTCAAGCCGTTGGCGGGAGTCGAACCAGCGGCTGTCAGTTTGACAACCGACGCCCCCACCGCTGAGCTATCATCGCTTCCAATTCTATTAAATATGCTTTGTCAATTCAAATGACCTTAAGTTGCTAAATAACTTCTCGACTTGTTCAAATAGTTCTTGCTTATGTACTGGTTTAATAAGAATAAAATAGTCTTCTTAATAACAATAAATTATCACTCGTCAATATTAAGCAAATAAAGCATAAACACCTACAATTCATTTGTTTGTTTGGATTTTATTACTTACGTTTATTTATGGCTGCTGCTATCTTTTAGGATAATCACACATGTTATTTTAGTGGTCTTCTATAATTCATTGTTCTAAAACGTCTCTCGCCAGGTTAATCTGCTACTACTATGAACTCAAATTCATGATTATCTATTATCGTCAAAGTATGTTGCCAAGGGCGAAATTTCCAAAACGGAGTAGCAAACCCATATAAGCCCATGCGATGCATTCATATTTCGTGACATCTGTTCAGCGTTGTTGTCACACGAAGGTAGGAATTAATTCAAGGTTAAAGAATACCGAACGGCTGGAAAATACCACAGACTTGGAACGTTATTTTAAATCGAACATTAAGTCAAATTCCTGCTCTCGCACTTCGATATAGCCTTAAACAATTGCAATTATTAGGTTTGGAGAGGCTACACCTATGAATATGCCTCTAAACTTTAGACACAATACATACATACGATATCGTTCGTGCCAACAATTTCATAATAAATAATATAATTTTATAATAAATACATAAACAACTTATTATATTATACTAAAAAGATCTGCGGATTTAGTTTTCATGAAATCAATGTATTTCGAAAAGGATCTGCCAGTTAAGGCAACGAGTTACCATATTTTTGGTAGTAATTTACACGTGATTTGGTAATTTCATATTTGGTAGTTATTTTAATTTGCTCATATTTCGTAAATGTAATCGAATATTCAAATCTATACTACTATCATTAATAAAATTATCTGACTAATGTTTTGAGTAGTTCCATAGAGAGTCTGCAATACGAGATTTATTAATTACCGAATCGATTCGGTTAGCTATCGAAGAGTTCTGAATCTGGGGACTGATATCACGCCGTACTCATACCGGTCACATTATGGTTTCCTTTTTATAAGAAGGCCCTACATATCAAAAGGTTGTTTTGTTCCAAGCAGAACTGGTAGTAACTAAATCATATGTTAAATTTGTATGCCAGTAAGCGTATAATTATTGTATCAAGTGTTCATTCCGAATACTTATAGTTGTAAAGTAAACATTGAAAACGTCGTGCGTTAATCATTATCAGCATCGGTTTTGCACGTTTTACTCGAACAAAATCAATATTTACTATATACTATACTTATAATCAATGTTTAGTTGTACCAAAGGTGTAACAAAACCAATATCTAAATAATTAAATGGGCGCTATCACAAATCGCCGAATTCAGTTTTTATGAAATCCTAATTAACGTATGAGTAACTTTGCTGTGTAAGGTGTGTTTTTGGTACAGTTTAGTGAAATAACGCTTCTGTAGTAGGTAAACGGCGATGTGAGGACTATACATGACCATGCATTACATTTCTACCGTTAGATCAGATCGGTGGATACTATCGGTAGATTAGATAGCACTTGCAACAATCTCGTTCCGCTTAACCGGATCGAAGCAGTTCACAAGTCTGTGGTCTCTAACAAGATTTTGTTATGAGTGCCTCTTTATAGCAGTTTTTTTGTAGATATTCAAAATCACACATACCGATTTTTGACATTGTTATAAAAAAATAGATATTGTTTTTTGTAATGATTGCAATGCGCTCTCCTGGTATTGGCAACAATTATATCACTTTAAAAAAATATAATAATATATATTATAAGCTTGCCGAACCACTATTCGGAATCTCCGGTACTATATCGGCCACTGCTTTTATATGAAACTAAAGGAACAAACAACATAAATTTATGCTCGATTTTTTTAAATATGCCCAAATTGTAGATCTTAGATCAAGATATTCTAGACAGAATTCGAATTTTTGATCAAATTAACCTGAGTGGCGTGTATTCGAAGCTTCCAAATATTAGTCTACCGATACGAATTCGAGAGTTGATTCGAGACTAACCGTGGCTTCTTACGAAAGATCATAAAGCCTTATTAGGTACGCAGCAAATGCAACCCTTTGTTCGGAATTGCACCTGCTCTTACTCGCCGACATGCCTATGCCCGTGCCATCACTGATAGCTGTTTTGTCATTATTTAATATGTTCGGTAGTTCTATACCCGGCAACGCCTAGCTGTGATGCTCTCTTCCGTAAGAATCCTCTATAAGTTGCCATATCACTCACATCCAAAATATATTCTAGGTACAATGGATGAATAAATTGCGTGATTAATCGCTTTGTATACTTTGCTTTTATATTGATAAAAAAGAGCATTTCTCTAAATAATTTCAAATTCAGCGGCATCGGACGCGTGTCAATCAACAACTTAGATAATACATATTTTAGATAAACAGAGGTCTGGGGGCAACAAAACCTTCCATACGAAACCTTTGTGGAGTTGTTGTTCATAGATGTTTCTGTTCATATTATTAATACAACGAATCCAGTATCAGCTTGCAACGGAATTCGTTAAAAGCCTCATGGGTGTAGCGGCGGAGTGAGAGGGGAAAGGGGACAAGGGAGTCGCAAAAGGATGGAGGTGAGATCATAGTGGCGAGTGGCCCGGGGAGGCGATCGATATATACATTGAACGTATATATTATGTACACATGTACCTATATAAATAACTGTACCTAACTTCTCGCAACTCGACTGTCTGCTCCAGATATTGCGCCAAAACCCCGGATCCCTCCACCGACCCGACCTCTTTTTGCCTATTCTTTGAGTGTTGATTGTTTTACATTTTGCTAACTAAGAAAACCGGTGTTTATTAAGGATCAAAAGTTTTTATTCAAATAGTCTTCGATAGCATTGAGCTATTTGTTATATATATAAAATAGAGTCATGCAGCATTGTCACATATGAATTTAAGTTAAGGTTGCCATCGTTGTTTGTTTAATAAGTTATTATCCCCTAGTTTCACAGAATTCAATTTTTATTTTATTACTATTATGTTTTATTCAGTATTTATAATTATGTAATATGTGGACGTGTATAGTAATTAAGTATATGTGGTATTTGTAAAAAATTGCGGCTCCTTCGAAGCGATGATAGCTCAGTGGGGGGAGCGTCGGCTGTCAAAATGACGGTCGCTGGTTCGATCTTCTCCAACGCCTTAAGCTTCCGGTCAATGTGACACCGTAATAAAATTCCCAGCATGGTGGTAGGGTACTTTCAAATTCCCGCTTGGCTAGCTACCACCTTGTACCACCAGCAGTCCTTGAGAGCCAGTGAGCATTCTAGGTCTAGCGTGATACCATCTTCGACCACATCGTCACTGATGACCACATTAAGTTAGTTCCACAGAAAGTGGTCACACGCCATATCTATACAGCATAAAAAAGTTATTGGGTGCTAACAGAGTAATTAATTTGAAATGATTTTAACTTAATTTTTAACCGACTTCAAACAAGGAGGAGGTTCTCAATTCGATCCGTATGTTTTTTTTATGTTTTTTACCTTAGAACTTTATTTATTATTTTTAATTTGAAATCTGTTGCTTCCCGGGTGGTCCCATTTAAATTTCATGAAAATCGGACAAGCAGTTTTTGAGTTACACTCCAATAACTGAAAAGTGGGTACGGAGACGACATTATAATAGCGGGTGAAGAAATCTGTGAACATACACAATGACAATTGATCCTATGAGTAACAAAGGTCACTGAAAACAGTGAATAAAATTGATCCAACTTCAACACTCAAAAGTGTGAAATAACTTGTTGAAATCAGTACCATGAGCACAATATATTGATAACTAGCGGCCCGCTCCGGCCTCGCACGGGTATAACAGTATTTCTCCACCATTTAATGGATGATATTATACATATAAACCTTCCTCTTCAATCACTCTATCTATTAAAAAAAAACGCATCAAAATCCGTTGCGTAGTTTTAAAGATTTAAGCATACATAAGGATATAGGGACAGAGAAAGCGACTTTGTTTTATACTATGTAGTGATAGTTACTTTTGAACTATCATAGTACCGAATTAAACACGTTATTTCACACTTTTGAGAGTTGAAGTCGGTTCCATTTTACGGTCAAATATTCTAAGACTCACTTAACTCTCCTTTTGAAGAATCCCATATTGTAGCTACTCTAGCACTGCAGTTAGTTGGTATTGGGTTATTCGTGCAAATGTAATTTAAAATACTCATTTAATATGTATAGCAGCAGCACACCTGATTTCGATCAATGCATTTCTTTTGTTCAAATACCCGACGGAATAGGAAAGGTTAGGGATTATTATGACTGCATTTAGAAAGGTTTACCTTCAGGCCACTGCAAACAATTAAATTCTTTGAAAATATTGTTCGAATCCGTCGAAGTAATCAATCATGATTAAGTAGCGGAAGAAATGCCAGAGATAGAATGTACAACGAATGGGTGGATAGTGTGGAAGAGAATTAGCACTATGATTCGTGACAGAAGTCATAGCTGTCAGTTTGACAGATGAGGCCGTATTTTTCATTATTGATTTTGCAGCATAGAACTAATATGTACTACGTACAACACATATTAGTTCTATGTTTTGCAGTCAGTATTTGGCTGACGTAAAAATAGCTGATAATACAAACTACTAATAATAATGGCATTATGTATTTTAAAATAAAATTTTAAATGACAGATGACAAGATAACTTGCATTCACATAATTTGAACTACTATAAATGCAAAAATTCGTGTCGTCAAGCTGTTAAAATTAATTTAATTAAAAATATGAAAAAAAAAACATAATTTTCGGATTGCAATCCGTAGTTTTTATTATGGTTTTATATATTTATTTAATTGTATTTGTTTGATATCGTTTTGTTTAATGTTTAGGCTTATGCAAAAAAAAATGTTCTTGAAAAACTTACAAACTTTAAACAGTTTTAATTGAAAGGTTTAAATAAATACCTTATATAAAAATAACTGCATAAATTGATGTACCATCCTAACTGAGTATTACGGTGTAGTGTAGGTAATATGTAAAATATTTTATTTTAAAATCATCATTTCATCATATTATAAGTGTTCGCTTGGGAACTTTGTTTCTATTGTAATCGACTGGTTTTAGAAAACCAGTCCAGATGAAGAAGAACTATAAATATGTTTTATTGTCTTAACATACGAGCAATTATATTTCTATGTTTTCTGTAATCGTATATATTCTGTATACACAATTACTCTTATGTAAGGTCTCGGTCACATATATAAGTTGAGGTAAATAATTACAGCCAATTCAAAAGCATTTCTACACATTACAACCAATCAAAAACGAAGAAAAAAATTATACGTTATTTATTCATCTTTTATCTATATATTCAATGTCTTATAATGCGCCTTGACCTCTGATTAGGACAAATTTAGATTAGTTTTTTTACCTTCTAGTAGATAAAATCACAATCAAACAATGGTAAGATGTCTTGCATCGAATGAGAAAGTTGTGTTATTTTTTTATTGTTATGTTGAAGGTATGATGATAAGTTAAAGCTGTAAGAAAAAACAACAATTATCCAACAACTGAACCCCTTTTTAATATTAAATTATCTTATGTTCGACCACAGTCATACCTGATGTAATGACTGTGTGAGTGTTAAATAAAATAAAATATCTTTATTGCACACAAAAGGACCCATACGTTACAAAATATAAATGGTAAAATTAAAACTAATAAAAGTATAAATAAAATAAAATTGGTTATAAATGCAATAAATAAAAATAAAACTTGGTTTTTAACAGGTAATTTGCGATTTTCGTTCCGGTGGACTGAGACCCAAAATCTGAAAATCGGATTGCAAATCCTCTTCCTCTTATAACTGCAAAGAAATCGGGAACCCTTGCATCAGCGAACATCCCCGACGCGCTGCAGTATCTAGGCTTCTTCATAAGGATGCGAAATGCGTCATTATATTGTACCCTTATGTTACTGTAGTTCCTCGTATTTTTCATCCAAAGCTGACATGTGTACAAACACAAACAGTATGCCTTGAACAAGGTAACCTTCACTTCGTCAGTACATTAGGCAAATCTCCGCACGAGCATGTTACACCCGACTGTTAAAAATAAATAATGTATTAATTCGTTTCTTAACGACTCCAGGGTTGTACATATCAAGACAAAAAGCTCCACTCCTTGGCAGACCGCATTGTCAAAGTGGAGGCAATAAACTTATATACATAACACATACATAATTTATTGTATTCAATAATTACATATTATCTCTACTATCTACATTACTCATATTATAAAGAGGAAAGATTTGTATGTTTGTCAATTATAAATAGACCGATGTCAAAAAATATTTTACCATTAGAATTCTACATTATCCCTGAGTAACAGCCTACTTTTGTTCTCATTTTTAGGCAAGTAATAAATAGGGATCCTTACTAAACTTCAATCTTGTAACCGTGCGAAGTGTGGACTAATCGCTAGTTATTATATAAAACAATACAAAGTCAATAAATAAAATTTAATGAAACTTACTTATTCGAATTCGGTGTATGAATTAAAAATCTTCAGTTGGTGTAAATGTTTACTACAAAAGATCTGTGTTATTATGAGTTATGTATCTGACCTTATGACAGAAGTCAGATAGACACTATAAAGTTTGCTAAAAATATATTTTCAAGTAAACAAGTACGCTTTATCTGTCTCAATAACCGTCAAATTACAAAGATGCAGCCAATAATAGCAAAATTTCCAAAAATAGGAAATTAAGGACCCATTTTACGGCAAGTAACGTCCTGAAACATTATTAAAGTAGACTGAAATTACAAGAAAACGAGACCAATTTATATTTAACTTGATGCTCCTTTGCCGGTGCAGCTGTTCAATGTATAGTTTAAGTAAAGAAATACGTTTAAAAAGGTCCCTTAGATAAAACTATACTTGTTTATAAAAGAAAATATTTCACGCTGCGAGCTTTGCGCTACGATATAGTAATTCGTGTTAAGGTGTACTTTCGACCCAAGCGTCACAGACGCAGCGTCTATAGCGTCACCGACGACGCCGCGTCACTAACGCCGTGACAGTGACACTATGGTGACTTTCGATACCCACGACAGACCGCGCGACGCGACCGGATTGATCTATAAAGCAGTCTTATCATAAAACATTATGGATTTGCAACTTTTTTGCTAGAAGAGGAAGAAGACGATGATCTTTTACTTCGATACTATCGATTCGATACAATCGGGAATATTCCAAACTGTGTATCTAGCATAGATGGTAAGCATGTTCGGATAAAATCACCACAACATAGTGGTTCTTTTTTTTTAATTATAAAGACTATTTTTCTATTGTGATGCTGGCCTTGCCGACTACAAGTTTGTAGCCGTTAACGCTGGTTCGTATGAAAAAGAAGGCGACAGCAACATTTATAGAAACATAATATATCCTATAATCTTCCACGCTTAAATCATAAAGCAATGGGTGCTGAGAAACCAATTTAATTAAAATTTCGTCTTCGTCATCGGTAAAAATCTCAACAGATGCCATCTTGTAAAAAGTAGCCTCAAAATACAGCGACAGTGCAGCGCGGCCGAGTGACAAACGCGAGCGTTCGACAACGCGGTCACGGCGGCACTGACGCTGCGTTAGTATCGCTGCGCTTGAATGATGTTCCCCAGAACTCTTCGATCAAGAATACTATTCCTATTCTTCGTATTCTTGATCGAAGCCAGAACTTCATACATTTGTATACAACATCTATATGTCGCGAGTGAATAGGTAGCTTCTAGGTTTGCGTGCTAAATCCTAGACAACGTCATCACTTAACATCAGGTGAGACAGTTGTCAAACGCAAACTTATAATAAGTAAAAAAAAAAAAGATCTTGCTCTATGCAAATTTATTTTCTTTTATTCATTAATCATTTTTAAACAGGTGCTGGCGTCAAAATGGAGCACTTCCAGGCTGCATTAGATCCTCGCAAACAAGAACTACTGGAAGCTCGCTTCTTAGGTGCCAAGGTAAGTTAATTTTTATCGTAACAATAATTTAACAGCGTCTTTTTTCTTTTTCTCTATGCTCTTTTCCTTTTTTCTTCTAACTGAGAATTATTAATTTTAATCTGACATTTTATTGTATGTTATTTGTTTTATATGTGTATTGTGTACCAAATGGGTGTGATTTGCCTGAAATAAATAATTTCGATTTGATTACATAATATACCATCACTAGGTAATTTTATCTAATGTCAATATTATGTTTACGATAAAAAGTAACTAACATAATGAAGAGAATAAATCGCCAATTTGATTTATGTTTTAAACCGGTACATGTCAGTCAAATACTATTTTCAACTATGTGTAAATGAATGTCAGGCATGGATTCTGGTAGTTTGGATAAATATAAGCTGTATCTTCTGTTTCCATTTTGAGTGTAATGATTTTGAAGTCTCGTGCAATTTTTGCACTCTTTGGGCAGGCTCACACATGTCTTGAAACATATATTTTCCTTGAAATATATATATCTAGTATAATGAATAGTTAGTTATTCTGATTTCTTTCTAAGCCTTGTTTAGCTGCACAGATTAAGTTTTGCTATATTGCATTTAGCAGTATAATCTATCATTATTGAGATATAATATTATAATCTAAATCTTGTTTGGAATGTCTGTTTAAAAATAGAATGAGAATGCGATGTTGTTTGTGGAGTGATTCTTTTGTTCACGTTTCCTGCGATATGACCGACTTTGTGTCGTGCATAATAATTTGTTGGTGTGGCTATGTGACGCGTTACTCAAACTAGAGCTAATGTAAACAGTGTCTCTCTATATAATATATTAATCTAAGCGTCGCTCCGCAAATGCGTGCATATGAAACACAATTCTCTAATCGATTCCAGATCATTTTCGGTAACAACTCCTTTGTATACGGTAAAGACGGTATGTGTGTGTTTTTATTATATTGACACTATCCTTAATTCTAGTATAAATGTTCAAGATCCATACCATTATTATCAACGATAACAAACGTCACTGTCGTCTTTACCCCAAATATTGATAGCTAAGGAAAGTATTCTGTGGTGGATGTGTGATGTGATGTATCGTTGTCTGTAGGTACCTATACTGGTAAAATACCAGTTATTTTCACATTCTTCGGTGAACCTAAGTACTACACTGATATTGGTTTATAATATAGATAGATATACATATGTTGTAATATATGGAATGAGTTGATCACGTGATCTCGCATAGTGCATTGCCGGTTGAGTTTGTTCAGTAGTCAGGCTCTGGCACACCTGCCCCGCTGCCGCTATCGTCGCGCGCTCCCCCCCTTTCCTCTGCGCGGGTAGCTTCGACCACGTACGCCTGTGCACACATCGTGTTCTCGAGCAAGATGTGGACGATGTGGTAGATATATTGTGTATGTGAATTCATTATATTATACCTCGTCTCCGTCCACGCCCCGTTCCGCACTTATATCCCCTGTATCGTCCTGTTGACGCGTCATTTGGTCGCGCATTCTCATTCTATTTGATTTTGTTCGTTGTTTTGTTATTTGTTATTCAAATGATGAGTGATACGATCTATAAGGTCTTATAGCGGAAAGATTTATAGTGAGTAATGATCAAAGTTTCATAAATGATGTAAATAGTGATTTAGTCGCATTGTCAATCGGAGCTGTAGGGTTATTCATTTTATTGTTACTTGGGGACGATACATTTATTAACTATGTAGTTGCGGTTGTGACTATGATTTCGTCACACGACGACAAAATGGCGGGCAGATATAAATAGTCTGTAGGTAAAAGTACCTCATATAATGTAACATATGTTCGTGCCTTATCGTCCAACGAACAGATAGCCGTGAAACTTATTCAACTTTTGTTTTATTTCTATCAGTTCGTTATGGTTTATCACAAGCAGTTAGAAAGTTGATAAGTAGAGTTAAATAAGGAATAGTGTTCAGGCACTTAATTAGAAACTGAGTGCATTTATGTTTATACAGTTATCTTTTCAACCCTAGTTTCGGTTGCACTGATCAAGTCACCGCAAACAAAACACTTTCGAGAAGTATGTTATTTAATTGTGTCAAGCGACACGTTGCTAATCGCAGAACTATTTTGTACTTATTAATCTAATTTTAAATAACATATTTCTTCATTTCAATGCACAATGATGTTAATAGCACTATGATATAAATGGCAAAATGCTAACAGAGTGGGGATAGGTTTTCTAATAGGCTAGTTTACATTGAGCGCATTGATCGCGTGTTTGCAGGTCAGCACAAGGGAGATACTTGTAGAAACTCGCCGGCCGCCGGATTTCAAAATGGTGAGTTTTCATGACCATGGCTTGATATCATGTAACGATTTTAGTTTTCTTAATAAGAATAAGCTCACTTTTGTTATTAGAGTAGCCCGAGTGCTGCTTTTGCGATCTTACTTCGCGACAGTGTCTGTCTGACTTCCATCGATTAGCGCTCAGCTAGTGAGCAAACCGTTGCATGATAGCATACATTATTAATAGACCTTATTGTGGAGTATCATGCCACGCACGCTTACGAGACGGGGCGGTAGTCACCTTGATATCGATTAGGCTGCGTCAACAGTTTAACTTATAGTAGGTATTGATTTACAATCTATGGTCCAAGTTAACGGTAGTTTAAAAGTAACTAAACATATTTGCATAATATGCAACTTTTATCCGCACTGACCTTATTTCAAATAAGTATAATGAAAGAATTTACTAAACTACAAAGAACTTACTTCGAATTATATTAATTTTTCGTCCTCGTTATGTAGAAACATAAAAAGATTTTAATGGTTTTTAGCAGTATTTTAAATTAGAGTTACCTTAGAGCTTACAGAATTTTAAATTATAATTATGACAACCACGCGGTGTTCAATTCAAAGAAACTTCAATTCATTTATGTACGCAATTTTACGAATGTAAATTTGTCAATTTACGAATTACGAATGTATGTTGAAATTCAAATCAAATACAAAAACGACACTTTGTTTTTATATGAACTTATGGAGGGCTTTGGTATCATTATATTTAATTGTTACTATGGCGACTAAAACATTGAACTATTTGTCTTGAAAGTGTTTTTGATTAGTAACAAAATCCATAACTGCCACAAACATTATAAAGCGAAAGTTTGTGTTTATGTATGTTACTTACTTCGATGAAATTTGGTATTAAATAGTTTAGACCTTGGATAAACACATAGGCAACTTTTCATCCCGAAAATAATTGCTGTTCCCGTGGGATAAGCAAATAATTTAAAAATCTCGGTATACCTTTACGCTCAAACGGCAGTACCGAATTCTATGAAATTTGGTATGGAGATAGGTTAGACCCTGGAATAACACATAGATTACTTTTATCCTGGAAAAGTATTGTTCCCGTGGGATGATTGAAGCAACGGGAAATCCGTAATCCACACAGGTGAAACCGCGGGACTCTACTAGTAAGTTATATATTCACTGTCTAAGTGTGCCGACCAACACGGCACATATTTGGTATATTTGAAATATGTACATATGTATTCGAATATGATCCTTCTGACACCCAAGTGTAACTCTATGCTTTGCCAGTCGGGCCTTTATTGATACTTTTTGACTGGTCATGAAGATGTTATGCCCCATTCTCATGATTGCTAGCTTTCATTCTCCTCTCGACATCTGAAAGATGCTTTCGAGGGATGGAAGTAAATAAAACTCCCAGATATAATTACTTTTTCAACTTTTACTATATCAATTTAAGTAAATATTACCTTTTCTAAAATATTTACTTACTTTCATCTTACTTCACTGACTCATTCCGTTTTTTACTCGTTCTTTTCTTAATCCACGTTCGTCATCGTCATTCAGCCAAAAGACGTCCATTGCTGGGCATATCCTCACCTATAGATCTTTATAAGAACCGGTTGTGAGTGGCCAGCATCCAACCTGTCACTGAGATCTTGTCCAGTCTCTACCCAGTCCCAGGATGCGCTTGCCAGTCCGTGGATTCCGCTCGAGAACTTTTCGATCCCATCCGCCATCAGTTCCAAGACACATGTGCCCTGCCTAATCCACATTCTCTACATGCCTCTCCACATTCGCTACGTTTTATCATCATCATCATGCTTGTTAGCTTGATGCGAACAAGCATGATGATGATGTTACATCTAAATTCTCACGCTACATTTAAATTCTCGCAAATAATCACATCTTTCTCTACTGTTTCACTGTAACTGTTTATTTCTATTATAGTAATCGAATGAGGTCGTTGCTCACGTCGGCATAGGCCGGTAATTAAAATAGTTTGACAATAACATAAAACTTGATTATCCTAAAATTATAGTCGCCTGTGATACCATTACGTGCTGGTAAAATATATCAGTGTTATTATAGGTAAATGTTTAATTATCATTATGCGAACGGTTCGCGTCCGAAAGAAATAAAAACCATCGTTCCTAATGCTGTCACAGCAGATAGTGTATACATACATTCCTTTAAATATACACCAAATATAATAAAATTATTACGCTAATATAACTTTCATCATCGATTAGTTTTTTAACTTTTGCTCCTAACGAATCGACTTGTTTTTTCTACACACTTCTAAATCGAGAATGCCTTTATAAAGCTTGAAATTGGATTATAAAAATTTCGATCTAACGTGATTCCACCTTTGACCCCATCGTCACTGACCATCAATTGAGATAGTGGTCAAACTATTGATAGAGTAAAAAATTTTTTTTTCTCTCATCGCAGCCATAGGACGTCCACTGCTGGACATATGCCTCCCCATATAAGGGGGATTTACCAATACTCGCCACGCTTGGAAGGCGGGTTGACGAGCGCAGTATGGATTCCTATATATAGTTTTATCGAAATAACTCTATTTTTTACCAGCGGTAGTCAGTTAAACAATTAGGTATTTGAATGATATCATCCAATGATCAAGTTTTACCGTGTGGCCTCGGAACACCGTCGTAGTGTTCGGCTCTGCTGTGTGTATGCATGGTAGGTAGGATGGTAGGCGAGCCGGCCGGGGCCGCGGGGTCACCGACACGGCAATAGTGGCACGCGCTCCGCTCACTCCTCAACCCCCTCTCTATTGCTAACTGCTTCAAACGAAATTGCACTTTTCCAACATTAGATTCTATCGCCTAGATGTCAATCGTGCGTCACTTGTTTTTCTGTTTGATTTACAAATTTCGATTTTTCCATGACTGTTATAGAATAGGCACATAACAAGTTAAAAACCCATTACATAATATATTAGGTTACGTATCAAATTGTCGCTTTTAAAATTTGACGCGGAGTAACATCGATACGATTCTAGATAAAGATGATATTTTATCAGTCTCGTTTTATGTATATAGATACCTATATCAGTTGAGTGACAAAGATCAAGATTCGCGCTCATGTGTTTTATGTTATTTGGCTGCATATAGGTAAATACATATTTACAAACCATTTCTTGGATTAGGTACTTGCGTTGATTGCTTAGATTTATGAATAATTATTTTATCATGATGATACATAAAATGTGTTTGGATATTGGATACCTATAGAGGTAGAGGAAAGCCGAAGAAGACATGGATGGACTGTGTACAGAATGATAAAGGTAGGAAAGCTGTGAGCACTGAGACGACTAATGGTAGAAGAGAGAATGGAAGAGGAAAACATGTTGTGCCGACCCCACCTAGTGTGTGATAAGGACAAGAAGGAGAATAAAAAGAAGATACATATTATTGTTTTATGTAACATTGGTAATAAAGATTACTTTTTGTTCTCATAAAAGGTTAGTTTAGAATATTTAAAACAGCAAAATGATTTGTTTTGGTTTGCTAATAAATTATACGAAAAATGTGTTTATCGGTATAAGTATTACTTTTGTACAGGTAATATTCGATGTTGTAATCAACCTTACTAGAATCTATATTGAAATATGTCTTTACACAAGACTGTACCTTGTTACATTATTTTAAATCTAGCTAGTCGAGTGTTTTTATCTGAGAACTGATTTAGATAAATCGCACAGGTTAGGTCGGTATTTCGTTGGCAAAAACGTCGGGCGGCTTGACAGCGTCGGCATAGCGATGGCATGGCGACGCGGCGCGGTATATAATTGGCAATACGTCTCGCACAACAAGCATGCTTGCTCTGCACAGAGAGAAAGAGCAGGCACAACGCAGTGCTCAGTCAGTCGTTGCCGGTTCTGTTTGCACATTCGACACGAAGGAAATTATAACATGGCGCACCGCACACGACCTCGCCCCGCCTCGGCTACAATGTGCCGTCAAACCTCATTCCACCGCTTAGCCGCCCGGTTCCGCAGTTATTTTTACACAGCCCGACCTTTCGCACCGGTCGTCACCGCACTCCAGTAAAATTTTATTAACGCACGTCGTATCACTCACAACAAAAACAGTCCTATTAGGTATTCACTGGTAACACTACATATTCTTTTTATTTTCCTGCGTTGCATGAAAGACTCGGTCGTATGGAAAGTGTAATGTTACGTTGTACGGCATTCGAGACGTCTGTTTATGTCGGACGCCGCGGAGGCAATGAACGCGGGGCAGCCGGCGGCGTGTGGCGGCGGGCACCCCGTCAGCTGAGCGTCACGCCGCGACATTGCAAGGTCCGCCCGCCGCCGCGCCGCGCGCCGCCGCCGCCCCGTACTGCTTTGCCTGACCCACTGCGCCGCGCGCCTCTATTCTTTACATGACACATGTATCGCCCCATTCGTGACGATATTTAAGTTTTTCTTGGTGATAATCTGTTTCTTAATTTATTTCTGAACGAGTATCTAAATCTCTCCCTCGAAATGTCGCTTTCGAGCCATTTACACCTTAACGTTAACGTGCAGGCTTCGTAAGCAAACAGTTTGTGAATGAAGTGTTGTTGTGTTGCGCATGCCTGCCTGCCATTCGCTCTTTTTATTATAGGTGTGTGTGCCATCGCCATCATTATCTCTTTTATTCGAGGACATAAAACATACATTTAATGAATACTTTATTTATATCTATTGTACATCGTTGGCGTTTTTAATTTATTATTTATATGTGTCTACACCATAAACAAGTTCTTCTAACTGTGTATATAGTTGTTTACTTTACTCTTGCTTATTAACATACTTAAGTACTAGCACGTAGATAAATATTAGCTGAGGTAACGATCTTGTTTGAATGTTATTTGTTATTATACCTACTTACCTATAGGTAAGTCTGTTCTATTTCCGTAAAATAAATCTTCAGTTTTACTTTATATAAATTCATACAATCAGGGATTACATAATTGATCATTACACGTTAATTTGGTAGGTAGGTAATTAGCATTGACATAATTAGGACAGTACTTCCTATTTTTTAAATTTTAAATAGCAATGATTACCTACATTAATTTGAGATTAATTCAACTCTTTTAAATTGAGTTGTAATTAGTTAGGCACACGTCGCAATTATAGTACCTATTATGGATTATTTATGTCACTTAGGAGAAAACAACAACGATAATTCGTTATCGTTAGTGTGGTAGGTATGAGCACTTGGAATGAAATAATCAATAGCGCAGACTCTTGATGTTGAATCTCATTGCGCTTCGTCGGTGCACATTTGTGAGTTGCGCCGTATTTCCTCCCATCTATGACACCTTCACCCTGTGCCTGCACCCCTCGCACTAGAAAATTGGGTTAAACAGTACGCGTCTCGATTCCCACTAGCGCAGGGGTAGAGGGGGTTCCGAACTATACGCTTCTACAATGACTGCGGCATCGAGGCGGGACTATTCTCTGTGAATATTGATTGTTTCACGTTGAGAGCTCAGACGCAATTTTTTGCGATGCTATTAAATTTATCCGAGCACGATGTAGTAATCCATTTCTAGTTTCTTGATTACTGTGTGACGTCAGCGTGGCTGTATCATCTATGACAGGTATGCGTTTTACATAAAATATTAGACGGTTTTCGTTTCACATTAGGTATTCCAAATTGTATCACAAGTACCTAATAGGTATAACTTTGAATGTTTGTTTTTTTAAAACGATAAGTCCGAATGTGACGTTTACGACTCTGTTCATGTTGGTATAGTGATTAATATTATTGTATGATAACGCAAATTACAAGTCGATATGAACGTGTACCACTAACATATCACATACTATTAGGTATGTACCCATAACAATATGAAGCATGTGCGTTCATGCATGTGTGTAATGTACCCATTTACTGTACGTACGTAGGTTGCCAACTTTCCATTCGTCTACATACACTGTAATGCTATGCGAAATGCTAAAAATAGGACCAACAATGATCATTGCATGCGCTTGATGGTTGGCTTATTTATAATTTGTAATATGAATATATTGTATCTATATGATAGATCAGATTTACATTAGAAGTTTCCACCGTCCCCTATTTAAATTTAATTAAAACAATTGAATTAAATACAATTGTTATTAATATCTGTTCTCTATTGCATTAAGTACGTGATTAATAAGATTTTAATACAGTGTAGTACAGGTGTAACCGTAATCTGATCTTTTTTTCTCGTAAGTGTTGAATTTATACGCTTGTAAGGTCTATAAAAACAGGTAGGTTCGTTCACGTTCGTTCGATCACTATTCACTTATTATTTTCCATAATTAATCCCTATATGAATATAGGGAATAGTCATAAATAAAATTAATATAATTATTAATGACATTTGGCTACAAAGATCAATGCGGAAGTTTGCAGAATGAATGAGTTTATTCTGGAAATGATTGATTTTGGACAAAAAAATTACCAAAAAATGGAACCGACTTCCAACACTCAAAATTGTGAAATAAGTTGTTAGAGTCGGCACGCACTTTTCAGTTATTGGAGTGTAAATAAAAAAACCGCTTGTCCTATTTTGATGAAATTGAAATGGGAATCCACGCGGAATGCACCAGCATTCAAATTCAATTAAGAAAAAGAATCATCAAAATTGGTTTACCCAGTCGAAAGTTCTGAGGTAAAAAACAATTTTAATTGGGTAAAATTTAATTCCCATTTAGTATAAAAAATCTTTATAGAGAACGTGTGTAGCGGAAAATGTTATTTTCATCACTGATATTTGAAAACATCACACTAATATTATAAAGGCGAAGGTTCTTCTGTCGTTTGTGTGTTTGTTATTCTTTCGAGCTGAAACGGCAGAACGGATTTGTATGAAATTTGGAATGAAAATAGCGTATACACTGGAACAGCACCTAGGCTACTATTTATCCCGGAAAAACATACATCTCATGGTAAGATTGAGGTAACCATAAAACTGTAATCCATGCGGGTGAATCTGCGGGGCGTAGCTATTATTCTATATAAAAGACATATTATGAGTTCATGATTTAATTTTACGGTCACTTTAATATTCGTGTAAATAACGACCAACTAATTTTCCAAGTACCAAGTGCCGAGTACATAAATGATTGTGACAAAAATTGTCATGATGATGTTTAATTTATTTTAATTATTATAAGCTTGCATTTGACCACTGTCTCGACTGATGTTTAATGTTGACGCGGTCTAAGATGGATTTACAAAGGACTGGAATCTTTAAGCGAAACTTTTAGTTTTCATGCGTTATTGGTAGACGTTTGCTTACTAGGGGCACAGGTAGGCTTTTGAAAATAATGTCTCCTTAATGGAGTTGTATTGTTTTTGCTGTGAATGTTGTTATGTTAGTAGTAAAGCACGAGATACTAATAATTTCGAAATGTAAAGGGATTGAACATTCACACACATTTCTTACAAAATTCTGTCATTTATGAACCGATTTGAAAAAATCTTTTTTCATTTAAATGTTAAAAGAATTTTTTTCTTACATGTGAGAGTTCGCCCAGGGAAGTACTGCCACCATATCTATTTCTACCGCCCCATAGTGTGTTCGCATTGCTGTGTTCCGGTTTGAAGGGTATGGTTTCCGGTGAAATTACAGGTACATGAGACATTACAACTTTATATGTCTCAGGGTGACGGGCGCAGTGAAGTTCTTTACTAATTGTATCTGTCCATAGGCAGAGGTTACCACTTAACATCCTGTGGTCCTTTTGCTTGTTGCGTCACCTAATCCCATAAAAACAAAAAGTTGAATACTTCCAGATTGGTCCCGTAGAAAATAAATGAAAATCAATCAAGTATTTCTCTTGCGAAAATGTTGCAAATAGTCGATGGATAAGTAGTGGAAATCATTAAGCATACTTTTTAAACTACGTAAGTAAGGAATAGCGATCGCAATGTATCTATATTGCCTTGATGAGACTCCATAAAAAATAAATAGCGTACTTCGATAATGCAGGGGGTCACGTGGGCGACCCTTATTTTTCTTATCGCGGTGATCGAATCGAAATGCGCTGTTATCCGAGGTTGGTATAATATTTGCGCTTGTGCTTGCGAGTTTTGTTTTGTTGCTAGTTGAATGCGGGAGGTGGTTGTCTCGGACAGGCGTAGAGGGGGGATGGGGCACCGAAGGGAGCATGTGTGCTTACATGATATCTACGCCGTGGCCGAGATAATGTTAAATACACTGTGTGCGTCTCCGTCTCGCTCGGTTGCCACTAGACGCTTTTGTCTCACTTTGACATTTTTCCGATCTGATAACAACTTCCATATTTTTCCTGCGCACTAATCCGAAATGTTTGCTTATTTCAATCGAAACGCATGAACGTTTCGATTGACGCTATGAGATAATACATATATTTAAATTATTGATTACATCAGCTGGCTAGCTCGATAGCAGCATTCGTCCAGCAAACGTTCACCAGTGTACTTTTTTGTATCCACTTTCGCTGAGGGCTTTCGTTATGGATGGTAATCCTGGGCTCAACTATTGTGATGAGCGTTTCCAATAATTATAAATATAATACTCGATTTTCATCATACGATTCGAAAACTTCACGTTATTGTGACGGTTGAGTGCTGTAGGTAGGTAGGACCTACCTAACGCAGGACTCGAATTTTTAAGATTCACCCAACGCATGCGCTACCCACCTATTTCAAGCTTTTCACTTTTCTAATTCAAATCAAACCCAACCCTTCATCGAATTCTGACGTGGATTGCATTTGATCCGTTTAAAAAATTAAAGTCGTGCTTTAATTTTTCATTGGTTTTAATTAAGGCCTCTCTCTGGCCGTCCAAAGGTTAGTTCTCTATGTCATACATAACTCCAAGACCAAAAACGTTGGAACCAAATCGTACTATATTCTATACAGTAGCTTCCCCATGGGCCGGTACCGATGACATTACAGAGGCTGGCGGGTATTTACAGGCAGAGAGAGTCGGACAAATCTTGGTGCGTGTGGATTTAACAAACAATATGTTAAAAAAACTGACTAAACTGCAAATAAGTTCGAAACTGGTCGGAGAGTAATTTTCCAGTGTTTACCACGTGAGTCCTAGTCGTTTTGTTACATTACAATTATGGAAGAAACTCGCGATAGTTTTCAGACTCAATATGTGACCACAATGTATTCGGGGCTCAAAAAAAATAGTTATCACATTTTTAGACTTTTTAATTTTCTTTCTTAGGGTGTTTGTCGTTACCGTGAGAATTTTTGATAAAGGAAAATATATGGTCGCTCAGAAATATTTGTTTTAATAAATTAGGATACTAAAACAAGTTTTGTTCAATCAGATTTTTTTTTACATAATGCTTGCGATTGACAACTGTCTGACCTGATGTTAAGTGAGACGTTGTCTAGGATGAAGCTTGCAAGCTTAGAAGGTACATTCACTCGTGACTTGAAGACTCCAGATTGTACGTATCGGGAAACAGACACGGGCATCGAGTTCCATTCCTTGGTAGTGCGCATTCAGAAAGTGGTAGTTTGTGTGGTGATAGTATAGCGATGGCTAATTGCCGTACGTCGAGTCGACCGCTGATAGAAAGAGCATGGTGGAATTAAATTAAGTGATTCCAGTGCGCACTCTCCAAAATGTATTCGATAGAAAACCGATAGGCTTGCTACTCTACGCCGGTGTTCAATGCTCTGACGCCTACGTTCCACCAAAGTGTTACTGCTGATAATCCTTTTGGCTCGCCTCTTGATTGACTCTACAAATTAACCTTCATGAACTGTTCTCTTATGTGGTATATTTTACAAGTTTATTTGCCGGGCAGACTATCGGTCTGCCTCGGCTTCGCGCAAGTAAAAAATTCCAAAATAAAAATATAAGGATCCCTAATGAAAAAAAAATATAAATTAGCCTGTCACCCGCGGATAGTGGAGATTCCCAACAGTGAAATAATTATTCAAATCGGTTCTGTAGTTTCAGTTTAGTTCTATTCAATGCAAACAAACAATCAAATCTTTCCTCGTTATAATATTAGTATGGATGTGGGACTTTAAACAAAATAAGCTGATAAGTTACTCAAAATTGTCTATACGTAGCAAATAGTCAGGCCTTATTCCTTCGAGCGTTTCTGGATGACACCGTAGAGTACAACTCGCATACCTACGCAACGCGATATTTTAAGATTTCAATATTATGATCAGAACGGTGTCAATAATGTCGGCGAAACAAATGAATCGCCACATTCTAAACACAAATGAAGTAAATTTGATTTAAAAATCGTAAACGCCAGATATTTAGGATCCAAGTGATCCTCAGCAAAACGTCAATTTCTACATATTTCAATGCTAAAAAAAAATAAAAAAAAATAAGCTAAGCTAATATTTTCAGGAAATGTTTATGTGTTTTTAATACGAATTAGACATAATGACGATATTAACTTAGAATACTTTGATGTAGTTATTGTTAAATAGAAAAAATCAGTTAATCATTATAACGTAAGAAGAAATATAATAGGCGTTTTGATTATTATTATATTGAATTGGCGATTCGCACGCGTTTCGGTTGGCACTTTACGGATGCCCTAGGTACCTACCAATGACATATTTTGGTGGCCGAGTATACAGAAGGTTGTTTGAATATTTATTAAGAGCTCTTTTTTATTTTTACGATTGTCGGAACCACAATAACAGATACGTAATTAGGTACCTATCTATTTACGATACCTATATAATACGCATGTTTACATGTATGGTACCTACACGTAGGGAAGTCTCGCAAGGTTGAAAAGGTCTGTTTCTTTTTTAGGTAGGTAGTAGGTACCTACCTGCGTAGAAGTCCGTTTAACAGGACAACATAATAAAAAAAACATGAGTGCTTTGTTGCTAAGCTAGGAACATCGTATACCTAATCGGATGGCGCGCGCCACAGCAGTGCACAGACAAGACGCAAACCCTACCTTACGTAGGCGTACGTAACAAATCCACTAAGCAGTTTGTTGTGGGGCACGAGCGTCGCCGCGTCGGTGGTATCACCTACACTTCACTCGCCGCGGTCGGTGGCACTCCGCCCTCCACCCGCCGCCGCCGCCGGTGCCACCTCATTGCGGGAATAATTGGTCAAACCCATATCGTCGATTACAGATTGCGTAGTCGAACTATTCAGAAATAACAAAAATAACCTAGGTACCTTTCCTGTGGTTGTTTCTTGACTCGAAGTGTAATCTCATACATTCAGTGCTGTGAATCAATTTGTTCAAAACTCCTTCTATTGGCTGACAAGCGTGATAGCAATCGCAGGCTGTTGACCTGCAACTAACTACGCGAATGCGAATCAACTGACGTTCTTTCGCATCAGGTAATTGTTGTGGAGAACTTTCGAACATAGCAAGATTAATCCCAATAAAGAATGCTTGTGGCTTAATTATTTTTTTTACCAGTTTTCTTTAATGCTTGCGGCCTTGTGTCCTTGTAAAATGGCGCCTCGGTTCGGCTCACTCGGCTGCCTAGTGCCTGTCGTTATTATTATTACCTACACATTCGGAGCAAACTTCGTGACGATCTCTGCTCCCCCCACCCACCCCTTCACCCGCTCCCCGCGGATGCGTATCCGTCCGAGTGTCGCGACTCGCGGCTTACGGCTAGCGATTCGTTTACAAGTTGTCAAACTAGTTATGTTATGTGGTTAAGTGAAAATACAAAAAATATGTAATTGGGATATAATATCGTGTAATATATGAATAAAGGTGCCATAGATATTGTAAATCGTGATCAAACAGTAGCGAAATCGTAGGAAACTGGGCGAGTCATATGTAAAGACGCCATCTTTCTTTACAGATGTCAGCTGGGTCACAAATTCAGATGGCACCACAGACCACTGTCAACACGGGGCAACCACTACACAATCAGGACTCCAATATGAGCACAGGTAAATTGTGAATTCGTGGTAAAACTAAAAGTGCGAAAAAGTTGTGTTCTGTGAATTGTGTTATGATATGTGTGTTTACGTTGTGCCGCGCCGGTGACTTCCTGAAAAATTGACCTTCCTCCCGTGTTTGTGAAAAAGGGATCCAGTGTAAACTACAAATTTGAGGATTCTGATTTGTGACGTCACGTAGTCGTGTATGATGCCGGATAGGAACCATGAAAGTGCTGTTTTTCGTCCTGAGATACAACTGATACAAGAAAGTTGCGTGCCACAATGCATGATTATAAAAGCGGAGCTAACATAAACCACGTCGGCCTACTGAGCTCTTTGTCTAAAAGTGAGTAGAGTGAGTTTATTGCTTGCCTACCCGAGTCCTTTATAGAGCCTAGAGTTTTGATATATTACACACTGAAGAAGTTCTATATTACCTACACCTTTTCAGATCAGACAAAAAAAAAACAATAGTCAACATTCATTTTATTAAATACTATATTTGACATGCCGAGCTTGTTACATGATTTAATTTAACTTTGCTCAAACCATCTGACATCTTGAGACTTCTGTTGACACTAATTGTATGCATACCACACCTATGAATTTGTTTTTACTATAAAGTTCCTAGTTATACTTAGATTGTTACTTATTATTGTGGAACCTCTATATTGTTTAACCATTGTGGATATTTCAGGGTCATCTCATAGTGATAAAGAAATTGATGCATTGACACCTGAAAAGACAGCAGCCATGCGAGGTTCAACTGTAGCTCCAGGAGTTGCTTTGGTGCCTCCAAGTGGTGCCGCACCCACAATAGCAATGCCTGAAAAGAAGAGGAAACGAAAAGGTTAGTTTACGGTCCCATTCATTTTATTTTATAATGAATGTACAAAGCAATAACCAAATCTAATGATGACATGGGTATGTGTTGATAAACCAATATAGGTTATATGTCCACAGTGTATTGTTTTATCATTGTTATAATTAATACTGTTTTCATGGTAATAATTAATAATTACCATTCAATCGTATGTGAAAGCAAAAGTGCTAAACTATTTAGAATTTCCTAGTTGTCATGTATCTATACTAAAACTGTAAAAACAGTAATTTAACCAGATATCACTTTACCTCTGTAAAGCATGAGCTTTTATAACTCCATAAAATAAAATATGTTCCATGTTACCCATGTACAAAGCTTCATCAAAATCATTAGACTGGTTTCTAATTGTCGCCTAATAATATGCTAAAACAAAATAACTAAAGCTATAATTTAATGTTTACTCAGATCAGGCTGTGTAATATCACAATAAGCAAATAACTTTTCCTCAAATGCATATATCAGTTTAGTTACCTATACTTAAAGCCTGTCAAATTTAAATCTGTCAATCAAACTTTTTGACATTGCTAATTTTACCGAAGGTTTTTCCATATTTTCACTGTACACATAATTCAAGTTTTGTGTACCATGGACATGCTTGTAAGTTAATTGGCAAACTTTGACACCATTGGGTTCTTTTGGATGAGATTACTTTTATTACCCTTCTTACTAATTTCATGAGGCTTAATAATTAATATAATTGTTATTGAATTGGTGTAATTTAAGCCCATAGTTTATAATTAGCAGATTTTGAAGACTTGTATTTGTATCACATAATAATATTCAACAACTATTGGTGCAGATTATAATAATCAATATTATTGCATTTCAGGAGAAGAAGGTGTGGGTGGGGGAGGAGGAGTAGGAGGCAAGCAGCGACACAACTCTTCAGATAAAAACATTCGCGAATATTTCTCGAAACACCCCTCTTCTAGCCCTGTAAGACATACCGGCGCCAAGTCACCCTCACCGCAAGGCGCCAATTATCCTATGGTAACTACTGCCAAACATTTAAAAAGAAATTAAATAAAATTAAATTCATAAGATACTCAATAATTTGCATTGAGTACTGCATCATGATCCCACACTGGAATCTAAATTGTATCTTGTGTTAATGTTAAATAAATATACAAAATATTTTGACATATCTAAGTTCAGAATACACTTCGCAAGTAGTGAGTTGTTCTAATGGTATTACCATCCTTTTAACAAAATGTCTAAGAGTAGTTTGACGATGTTTATAACATCAGCTGAAGAAAATAAACTAAATACGGAGAAAAAATTATTAATTTACAACAACAAAACATACCTCCATACAAAATAATAATTATAATGTATTCTAATACCTTACATAAATGTGTAACATAACATTTTATCAGTAACTGATATAATACAAATTTCCAACATGTTATAACTACAATACTACATACTATAATATATTAAAAAGAGTAAAAACATTGCAAAAATATTCAATTCCATCGAAATCCTTTCTCTGGAAAGCAGTAACAATAGGCTGCGACCATTCATATCGCCGTCCACGTTGCCGCTATTTTGAAAAGTTCTATAATCCATGCAACTAGAGCTTTACCTAAAAGTTATGTAACACCATTGTTATAACGAGAATGATTGAGAATGGGCAAACGCGGATCTTCTCTGTGTTATAAATATGAATTGTTAAAAGTTATTCAAATCTATCTACCATAACTGATATACACATTACTTCAGCTAACATACCTGTATCACAAACATAACTAAATAATGTATTTTATATTGTTTTTCTCAGTTTATGAAAAGGTATTTGTTTGTATGCAGTACCCACCGTCACCCTCGTCGTTGCTGCCCTCGGGAGCGGATTTTTTACGGTCTACGACACAGCAACGACCACATACTTCTGTAAAGCAGGTACAAATGTGCATTTAAGATCTTGCATATGCCATACTTGTTTGCAGTAAATTCAAATAATATGTATGGGCAGGAGGTAGACCATGACCTAATAATTATGACTACAACTTATATTAATATAATATTTAGTTAATACTTATGAATTAGTTTTCAATTCATAAAATATTTATATATATTTATTTTATTTTAAATGCTGAGAAGTGACTTTTTCTCTCGAGGTATGCCAAGTATGTCATGCCAGGTTACACTATAATCAATGGTTAATAACCTGTACCTAACAGCTCTCCCTGAAGATAGCCTTACATCAGCTGGCCAATTATACTATACATGTCCTTAAACATATTAATTTATCATACTTCTAAACTGCTATATCTTTATTAATTTAATGAATCACCTATGTAGTGTATTTATTTGTCAGATAAATATTTTGGAATGATATACATAAACTAACAACATTTTTATAATTTGTCTGCAGGTTCAAACAGAACTGACATGTCAGAGGATACAAGAGTTAGAAACTCAGGCATCATCTGATTTAGAGCTAAGGAATAATAAAATAGATGAATTAACAAGAAGTAATGAAGAACTGAAACATCAAGTGCAAGCGCAGAGTAAGGTGAGGTTTTATTTCAACTATTCTGAATCTGCTGACATTATCTGGGTTAACACTATCCCAGGAATGTTCAGGCTTGTGAAGTGTTTTCAATTTATTATTAAGAACCATTGTATACATGTAACCTTTGCAAAGTACAAACACCCATTTATGGTCAGTACATGAAGTTCTTTTGGATGGCTGTCTCGAAAATCAAACATCATCCGGAATGGTATGGCAGGATTTGTTTGAAATAGTCTTTAGTGGTATTACTTGCTTTGCGATTATGTACTCTCACAGTCTCTTTTTACATAGTGGAAAATAATAAATTACAGCATGCCCTATAATAGCTATATCACTAAATCACATAATTATTTTTTTCTTGTACATAATTGAAATAATATTCAAAAATATTAAGATGTGGTCTAATTACTGGTAATTAATGGTATCTGTAAATTATTAGACCATAACATAAACCATGTTCCTTAATAAAGCAAAATTGTAATCAAGATTGTTGTGATATTTTTCAGGTTATAGATCAACATAAGTCTCACATAAATAAATGTATAGAAGTTGTTAAGAAATTATTAAATGAAAAAAGTTCTATAGAGAAAAAAGAAGCCAGACAAAGGTGTATGCAGAATCGGCTCAGGCTTGGACAGTTTGTTACGCAACGGGTCGGTGCAACTTTCCAGGAGAATTGGACTGATGGATATGCATTTCAAGAATTAACGAGGTAATGATAATTCAATAACACACTAAATTGTTTGTTTAAGCTATCAGTAAAGTGTAATAAAACTAGTTAGGGTTATGCTATTATTAGATCATTTGCCAGTACTTCCCACGATTGTTACCACTTTCTGGTACATGATCCCTTAGCTTAGCTGAATCTTACGGTACCCACAGGTAAAGATGAAAGGTACCCCAAGGCAATTACAAAATATTTAAAATTCCAATATTTCAAAATATGGCAATTAAAATGTTCCTTATGGTATGTGTATTTTAAATAGACAGCGAATATTATAACTTGAAGGAATTATTTTCCAGTAATGTCATCACATATTTACTTGCGAGAGAAGTTCAATAAGTATGTATTTACAATCATACATACAGCATTGAGGTCAAAAGAACTGTTGCGGTGTATCTAACGCAATTTATGTAGAGGGCTAAAATTACCACCTCGAATTTAAATAAGAATTGTTTCATTGCAGGCGGCAGGAAGAAATCACAGCAGAAAAGGAGGAGATCGACCGGCAGAAAAAGTTGCTGTTCAAGAAGCGGCCGGTGAACAGCGAGGGTGGCGGCGGGCGCGGCAAGCGGGCGTCCAGCGCCGCGCCGAGCACGCCGCAGCCCCAGCCGCTCCACAACGGCACCGACGCGCCCACCTTCCTCAAGCCCGACCCGCTGCCCAGCATGACCTCGCAGGAGTATTATGAGGCTGACGAGATCCTCAAGGTGAGCTTCGACATCCTTGATACCTTAAAATTGTATCGTATCATTCATGACTAAACTTAAAACTACAATAAACACATAACTTGTTAAGATCGCTTTATAAAGTAGTATAGAAGTGAATGTAACATCTTATTATAAATACTTCACTGTAAGCAATATACATACATACATTCCTTCCTCTTTCCTGTTGAGGTAGGAAGAGACAACAGCCTTCCAAATTTTAAGAACCCGACACACTCTTTTCGCTTCATCCACACTCATCAGAACTTTCATAAAAGAGCATCAGGCTAGAGTGCTTTTGACCTAGCCCTTCCTCAAATAATACATATATAATATTTTTTGTTTAATATATTATAACCTACGCTTATTCTTGGATCTGTCCTAAGTATCTCAAACTAACAAATATATTTAAATAAATGACAAAAAAGTATTTTGTATGCAAACAAGGAAAATAAAATGTAATAATTTTGCATGGTCATAATCTCCTTTCCTCAAATGTGTTACAATTATGATGCAAGTAAGATTCTTTAGGAATATGCTGCTTCATTTTCAACTTTAAGTGTTGCCCATCCTGATCTTGTAGCATGTAGCTAACTCTGTAACATGTAGCTATTGGCGATATGATAATTCCAATACTTATAATGAACCATTAACCTATATTTATTATATATGTTGGCTCCTTAGGTTAAATAAGCCTCTTTTTTTTTTCATTTGACAACTGTCTGATCTGATGTTAAGTGATGACGTTGTCTAAGATTTAGCACGCAAACCTAGAAGGTACCTATTCAATCGCGACTTGAAGACTCCAGGATTGTTCATATCGGGTAACACAGACTCGGGCAACGAGTTCCATTCCTTGGCAGTCTTAGAAAAAATAACAGTATTTATGTTCTTGCTTTACCTTTAACTTCCTTTTTTCATCTCATTTAACAGAAAAGCAGGTAAATTTTATGCAACACAATTGATTGTACAGAGCATAAGATATAAATTAATCTAATACTGCTGATTGATGTCATTCCCACACTGATATCTTTTTTATTCTATAATCAATTGATATGATGCCATATAAGGAAAGTTCCCAAAATATACATTATACATATATGGTCTCAACTGTTATTACCTACATTAGTATTAATGAAATAATTTGATTATTTTCAGTTGAGACAAAGCGCGCTCAAAAAAGAGGATGCAGATTTGCAGCTAGAAATGGAGAAATTAGAAAGAGAGCGAAATCTCCACATAAGAGAGTTAAAGCGGATACACAATGAGGACCAGAGTCGGTTTTCGCAGCACCCTGTGCTCTCTGAACGGTGAGTATTGAATCTGAGTTACTCCTTGGGGAAAATAATAGAGAAGTTGCTTCTCAGTGCCGTGATATGGTATAAATTCTGTTGATGCGTTATTTTTGAATGTATAATATCAGCAGTGTGACATAGATCCTTTAGAATTCTCCAAAGGGTAAATTACACATACAAACATAACACCCATCCTTCTTCTTGTACTTTTTTCCACACTAGGTGGGGTCATGTTTTTTCGTTTGTTACCTCTGAACTTTTAACTGGGTGAACCGTTTTTGATTATTCACTTTTTTATTTCAAAGCTTGGGCTGCTTACAGTGTGTTCCCCTTTAAATTTCATCAAAATTGGTAAAGCGGTTTTGAGTTACACTCCATCAACTCCATCCATTCGAATCAACGAAAAGTGTTACATATACTGGGGCGACATCCTAATGGCGGGTGAAGAAATCGGTGCACATACACAATGACAATTGATCCTGTGATTAGCAAAGGTCACTGAAAAGGGTTAAAAAAAAATTTTCATCACAACCTACCATGAGCACAATATTTTGATAATAGTTACTTTTAAGCTATCATGATACCGATTTCAACAAGTTATTTCACACTTTTTAATGTTGAAGTTGGTTCAATTTTTTGGATTTTTTTTTCTCTAATATGTTTTTATCACTCCTCATGAGATGCCCATACCAAGCCAATCTATTCCCAAGAAAAAAGTAATTTTAAACAGAAGATAGTAATTCCAAAAATTTTACATTTAAATCATATGTTTATCCTTACTTTACTTTATAAATGTATTTTTTTTTTTATTTACTTTATAAAAATCAAAATATAAATAAACAAATAAAACCTCAATTTATTGTCCAAGAAATATCCCGTACTGTTGACGTAGAAAAATTAACACTATCATACTTTTCTTACTTACTTTATTACTATTTACATTTGTACTAAACGAATAAACAAGAACACAAATATAGGTATAAGTTGCACCTGAGTATAACTGCCATCACTTTATTTGACGTATAGAGACACTTAAAACTATCTCATTTGATGGTCAGTGATGATGTGGTCGATGGTGGAATGATGTGCTCTATCTCTCATAGAATGTTAACTGGGTCTCAACTACAGCTGTCTGAACACACTGTGTTTATTGACAGTTTTTCATGCTTGAGGATAGTAGCTAGCCAGGCGGGTATTGGAAAGTACCCGCATAGTTTTATATCTTATTGTTTTAGCCTGACAATATGAGATATGTTGCTGGTCAAACAGTACATTAGGATCCAATATTACTTTTTCATCAATTCAAAAGCTTACTTTAAAATAATAAAAGTATTTATTTACTTTTTGGCAGGACTTTGTGCGTAAATAGAGTACGCGCTATTTCATTTCGAAGAGTTTTAGTGAATTTTAGCTAGTTCAAGTGATTAACAGAACTAAGGCCATTTTCGATCTCCGCTGTGTTGACGTGTGTGTATTGACATTCCTGACATATCCCGTCCTCGACGTTGTAGGACTAAAATAAATTCTACAGCTGTCACCACTATTTTAATGACCGCTCTGGACATAAAAATTTAATGTAATAGTTTATTTTGTCGAAAAAGGCTTCCGGAACGCACTCAATTATTTAAGACCTGTCTGATTAGACATAAAAGGCCCTATTATAGTAAGTTATTATGTGGTATAACTCCTCATAATTGATTTGTACATAATTATTTTGTCATATCATTTGTTACTGTAGATAAAATAACCATGTACAACGTCAATGATAACGAAATTCATACATTTGTTATTATCAAAATATTAAACTGATTCATACAAACCAATGTATCTATTTGATAAATTATTGTAATTTGTATTGAGCTCAAGGAAGTTACAATCGCAATGATAAGCTCTTAGCTGTACAAATAAACGAATGGAAGAGACTGGCAAGTCATTGGTGTGATAGTGCATACTTAGGTCTGTCAGAGATTTTTCAGTATGTTCAGTAATTGTTAATAGTTACACAAAGGCACCGGACTGCTCGGCACCGATGACGTTGGAAAGATTCTGCTGGTCACTTAATAAAACCATGTAAAATACGAAGTATACGAAGATCATATTTACGCAAAAAATATGTTAAGATAAATTATTGCTGGGGTAATTTTAAGCAGATTGCACGTTATATAGTTAGCCTGTTACGTTCCCACTGCTGCGATACCGGCATTTCTCTCAAAAATATACACTATGATCTATTACTCTGACCAATGTGCGTAAGCGAATAGGCCGGTGGCCAGACCAATGTCACGCCCTTTCAGAACGCCCCCGTGCCACCGGTCTAAGACTGTTATCGTAAGGGCCGCCTTATTGTGCTCTACGAAGCATGGCAACTTAGTAAAATTCTACTAGCGGTCACCCATTGAAGGTGTGATCGCAGTGTATGTTGATTAACCCAGTTAGGTTAAAATCCCCTAACTAATCCTTTAAATCATATAGGTAAACGGTAATCCTCTACGACGCCTCCAAGACAAATTTCTGCTTTACTGAATATAACGAGCCCTCTTTATCTGGTAGCCTTAGTAGTAATTATACATAATAGTAATATTAGGGGTAGCTAGTCTAGGTGAACAACAGAATGGCCACCGATAGCGATAGTATTAGTATTGGTCTCTACGTTTACTGCTACGACGGTGAAATGTCAACGTAAATAATTTGGTAAAGCGCTGACTCCACCATACAAACAATGACATGTCTGTCTTGAACTGAGCAATTCTGTATAAACGATCGTTACTACTAGATAACATGCATTACTTTTTTCGCAAGTTGTTTTCTACGAATCCTACCATTCTTTTAACAATACCGCAAGTTCTACGAAGCAGTTTCTACGTAAAAAGAAACAATGTAAATTACAAAAATGAATCCTGTCTTTGTACCAAATTTTCCGCCGTCAAGCTTTCCAAAAACTGTGCATTTATTATTATTACATTAGGATTATGTTTCTTTCAAGTAATACAATCCCATAAAGTATCAGGTACTTCCTCTTATGAGTAATAAGTATTATGACAATGTGATGGATCATAATCCTCGGGTATACACAAGTACAATACAAACGCGGCTGCTGGCCTTTTGTAAATACCACTGTCCGAACTGGTGCCGCTAAGTAATAATATTAATCGTTACCTATTCGGAAACGAAGGGGAGACCTTGCCCTTCATGTAACTGATGTGGGTTTTTTACATCGTCCGCGTCGTCTAGTGTAATTCTATTCCCAAATAGATTATCTCAGGTCTCTGCTATTCTTTTCGCGGTATAATTTACTCCATAAAACTTTCTTTTTTATTGTAAATTTTAAAATTTCTTTTTTTTTGTAAGCCATAAGACATCCACTGCTGAACTGGGGTTGAGTGTCATCATTATCACCACGTAGGTGAAACTGCGGGGCGCAGCTAGTTCTTTATAGATATTCTCCAGGGTTACCTGCGTTATAGTCTAGTATGTCGACCTATATAATAATGTAATAGATACATAAGTCACGATGTTTGTGGTCGCACTCCTACGTAACGGCTCAACTTATATTAATAAATTTATTTCTGTTCGATATTCAAATGTGCTGTTATTTTATTCGTCAGGTACCTGTTGCTAATGCTGCTCGGTAAGGGCGGGTTTAGCGAAGTACACAAAGCGTTCGACCTTCGGGAACAGCGCTACACCGCCTGTAAGGTGCACCAACTCAATAAAGACTGGAAAGAGGACAAGAAGGCCAACTATATCAAGTGAGTCGTGTATGATGACCACTCCACATCTACTATGTGTATTTATAATAGCTTTCTTATGTTTGAGGTTTTTTTTGTTATGCGTTTGTTATGTCCTTGTCCAGTTAGTTAGCTTTAGCTACATATTTTTATTTATTTTAATAGTGAGTCGAATTTTATTTTTGTGATGGATTACAGAATCGGGTAGTTTCTCGGAATCAAATGTAAGCCTAATTTTATGTAACATATTTCATTCAAATCTGTCAGCAGAGTTTTTGCCCCAGCCCATTGGTATAACCTAAAATGAAGATAATTTTATACTATGTAGTTGAATAGCTCACAAATTGTTCCCATTAAAATATACTTCAAAGGAAGCTTTAAAATAACAATAATAACCTACACACGGTGTGTGTAGGAAGTTTATATAAACACAAAATATAATGCTAACTATGATTAGTTGAAACATTTAGCCCAAAAGTGTATCAAAATATGTGTACAATTACAGTATAGGTGCATATGTATAAGTATATATACAAGTACGAGCACAATAATAGTATATAAGAGCGTTGACTCGTGGAGTACAACACCATTGTGTAAATATTGTAAAATATCAGCTGCTGATCAAAATGATAAGTCAACAGATAATAAAAATTCGTACAAAAATGTCGCGTTTCACGTAAAGTGACACGTCACGTAACACGTAAGTGTCGCATTTCTATCGTATAGCTATGAGTCATCTTTAATTAATTCCAAATATCTTTAGTGTAAGAACGTCATATCTTTGTAATATCTGCTGAATAAACGTGATTATTGATGATAATTTCGTGCATGACATTGTTTGATTGTCATTATGTACTCTATGCAATGTATTCAAGTTAAACTACCGGCTTAGACTCGAAAAGTCAATTTTTCAGATTGGTGTATTTTTTTGTTAATAAATCGAACGTGGCTTGATCGCCTAAAAACATTTCTTAACTTATTTGTCTCGACGTTTCGACCAAGTTGCATTGGTTGTGGTCACGAGGTGACTGGAGAATGCGGGTGACAATTTAAAAAAAAAAATGCTCACCTTTGACCACTCTCTCACCGGATGTCTTAACATAGGAGACGGTGTAGAAGTTATGATGCCACTTATGGCATCATAACTTCTACACCGTCTACGATGGATCACGCCTGCCTAGAAGATACCTTTTCACTCGTGACTTGATGCCCAGATTGTATCTATTGTACCAATATTGGCGAGAGCGCGTAGTTTCTCCAATTACTCGCTTTTGATCTTTACATGCAACATGTAAGGCTGTCACAGCCCTGCACAAGCACAGGGTTGCCTAATGACTAAAATTGTTTCTTGGATCAAGTCCCCCGTTCGATTTATTTACAATGTGTTAATAAATTTAAATCTAAAAATTAAAATAATTGTAATTTTATTCATCAATTATTGGTGGACAATTATTCTGATTTGTATCCCAGGCGATTGCGGCATATTTTAAACATTTTCAGCTACTTAAAATAAAACAATTATTTTAATTTGATATAACTAGACTGATAAATTAATAATGGACTGGTTGCACCGTTTTACAGCCAACCATATAAAGACATCATTGTGGTCAACCCACCACCTATCATTAAATAAAATAAACTTATAAATTAACATTGGTATACACGACAGTAACCGTTGCGATACAGCAATATCCGGCGACTATTCTGCTAATTTTCATCGTTTTATTGTTTTTTTTTGTTCCTGTGGTATGCGAGGTTTACATAATAGTTTTCCACGAGTAAAATTGTTTTAAAAAAAACAAATTCATGTGATAATTACACGAATAATTGGCACTCTTCACACATTGAAATTAGAACAAATATTTTAAAAAACCAAGTGGAATAGCAATTATAGGTACAGCATGCAAAATGTAGAGATAAATACAAATAAATAAAGTTACAAATTTAATAAGTAACAAATTAACAACTTGTATCAATGATATGTATTGGTTTAGTGTGAATCTTATGTACTGCTATACACGGTTGCCCAAACTCTCGGTGACGGCCGGCGGAGCATTCCCCTAATTTGTTAGTAAGATGCAACGCGGGTGGCAGTGACGTCGTGTTCCCCGCGCCACTCCGCGCCGCAACCCCGGCGGTCGGGTCGATACCGTTGTAGGTCACGTGATGAAATGCCTGGACCACTGTACCTACGTGTTTATATAGATAAGATTGCGCTGCTTCGCACCACCCGTCCCGTTGAATAATTTGGAAGCAAGGATGGGGAAACGTGACCACACCTTTTATCATTGGACGTATCTATTTCTGAATATTGCGGTGTATCACATCCGTGTCGATTGACACAAATAGATGTATTTTATTTACATTTATTTATTTATTGGGACAATGACATGATTAGTTTACAAACATATTATTATGAGATCAATGACAGCTGCAAAAAATACAATATAAAACTGTAGTAGATCATGTATTTAAATGTTTAATTATTGGACGCCTAAATGTTTTTTTCAATTAACGTTTACTAATGATAACTAACTATATTTTGCAAATCAGACAGAAACATTAAAGAATTAAAGACTCCAACACAATTCGTAGGACTGACCATTTCACTATTGGTCTACACGCTCTAACCAACTAGCAGGACTCTCTTTCTGATTTGAATAATTCCACTTCTGGCGTTTATGTTTAAGATGGATAGTTACTAACAAGAGTTTATATACTATAATAACTAGGTGACATGTCAAACCTTTTTTCTGCCATATAAATGCTGATTTTCAAATTATAATAATATGCACATTGTTATTAGATGCTTTTTGAATGCCGAATTCGATTTAAAAAGTACAAGAAAATATAGTTGCATTGTTAATTAATAAGTAATTTACATTGTTTCAGACACGCGTTGCGGGAGTACAACATCCACAAAGCGTTAGACCACCCCCGTATTGTAAAGCTTTATGACGTTTTCGAAATAGATGGAAATTCATTTTGTACAGTTCTTGAATATTGCAATGGACACGATCTCGACTTTTATCTCAAGCAGGTATGTATGCAGAATTCGTTTTTGTACATCGGTCAAGAGACCAATATATAGATATATAGAGACCATAATATTATTAAGAGCGGCAAGAGCCGCACTTAATAATATTATGATCATACTTATAATAACTCTGCAATTAGTGGGATTTCATTCATTATCCATGACTATGGAACATCGGTTCGCGGTAGTAGTACTCCGAGCATACCGAATGAAATAGCTACTAGCTATATTTTATTAAGTTTATAAGTTTACGTTTGACCACTGTCTCACCTGATGTTAAGCGACGACGCGGTCTAAGGTGGGCACGCAAACTTAGAAGGAACCTATTCACTCGCGACTTGAAGGCTCCGCGGTTGTACCTATCGGGAAAGACATTTTAATATGTAGGAAATGTTAAAATTCCCATATTCGTGACTGTGACTATTGTTCTGTATCAGATTTGTAAATATAGCTCTAAAAGTCAATTACTATATCACATTTTTATCGTGCGCTTTCGACGATTTAATTGAAACTATAATCTATTCAATTAAATTCCTTACCTGACAAAAAATGTAAACAAACACAACCATAGACAAGATTTAGTGATGAGGGTATACCTTCGAATGAACGACAAGTGTAGATAATTTTAATGAACATGTAAATCCATTCATTTTAACCAATAATGGCCCAAAGCGATGGTTAATTTTTTTCTTTTATATATTTACATGGCTCCACACCTCTGTGTGTTTAGCCAGTGCCTAGTTTATAATATTTTCACGTTGATAGCAAATAAATCAAGAATGTCGTGGTCAAGTCAAAGCTGTGTCAGTCATACCTCTGTAAAACGAACCATCTCAGTAACGGCTGAAATGATTTTGATGAAATTTTTTATATAGATAAGAGTTGGGCTTTTCAAAATTTTTTAGTTTGTAGCACTCGACTTTACACAAAATGTGTTTTGTGTAAAATAGCGACTAGTTAATTATCCACCATAATTACATATCAAAGCTCAAAGGAACATTAGTATTGAAAAACGATACAAAATCAGCTTTTCACTTTGCCGCCTAAAATTCGATGGTTATCTTAGAGTCTTGTGTGAATTCTAGACAAATTGTGTTGCAGGTAAATATTTGTAAAAGTCGCGTAAATTAAAAATATTTTCTTATTTATGTCTTCGATTAAGATGTACCTGTCCATTACAATTTTTATGCTTCTTACTTGTTAAAAAAATTCAACATAATAGAGTGAAGTTAATTGTAGTTTTCTTAATTAACTAAAAATAAGTGTAATTAAGATGAATGTTGTTGATACCTGTGCGTAAATAGTAGCGTTTATGTTTTTACTATATCCAGGGACTATGGTGTGTGTCTAGGTTAGTGGTTTATTTACCTTTTTCGTCATGTATGGATGAATAGACTGAACGTAGAAACCGGAAATGACAAACACAAACAAAGTAAAAAACCCATGATTGCTCACTAATGAACTGAAGAGAGCTACTAATACTCATGTCATGTTATTTAAAATATTATAAACTGATCTGTTGCTGTGTTGTTTTAGGATCATTTCCACTTTTTATTACCAGATACATTTACATTATCAATCATGACATGAATGGTTATTGCGAATTTGTTACACCATAGATTCTTTTTATTGCGGTATGTCCACTGAATAGTTCATACCACTTTCGGTAGATGGCGTTAAAATACATTGTCTGACCCAAGGAACTATAGTCAACATTTCCTAATTTTTAGCATCGGTAATTAACTTCGAATGCTTCAATTGGCTATATCTTTTTTAACCTTATCTTACTTGTCCTTTGTTGAACAAAGGACGCGCAGGATTATTAATGTAGCTTGTAATCTTTTTATTCAAGATACGAGTTTTGTTTATTTTATTGTGTACTCAAAACTCGAACATGAAGGCTAGCAACTAAATTATATGTTAAAAAGGAAAAGTAACTGAACAAGGGTGAAAGTTTTTTTGCGATGGCGGCAGAACTTCTACTGTTAAATTTCTTTATTCAATTTTCAACTTACTTAAACATATATATCTTACTACCAAATAAAATACTAAAATATGTGATAATGTGCGAAATATAAGTGATATAACAATAATATTTATTTATTTAAAAAACCATAAGGTCGCCATCACCCATAGTATTTTTTTGGTCGAACTTATGTTGTCCATAACTATTGTTATAATTATTTATAGGACCAAGTGTGAGGACCACTACTTTCACTTGCCTCTCAGTGACGATGTAGGAGAAGGAATCACACTAGATCTGAAATGTTGACTGGGTGTCAAGAACAGCTTCTAAAATACGCTATGTCTTTAGTGACTTATTTATTTCACAATAGCACAATATTGGATTTGGTACTGGCTGTACTAAAATTCAAATACCTTCATAAAAAGTTCAAGCCTGAGGTGGAATTCGAATTATCAATCTTCCTTACGTGATTTGAGCTAAAGCAATTATTATAACAACAATACAATTTAAATAAAATTATTATTATTAAAATAAATAATATAAAATAATAAATAAAATATGTACATAATATTTTTTATTTTATTTCCTGTTTTGTTGTTTCAATTGTATGACATAATTTGTATCTGGTTTTCTACAAGTTAACATGGAAAAATATGTCTATTCCAGCACAAAACAATACCTGAGCGAGAGGCGCGGTCGATCGTAATGCAAGTGGTGTCAGCTCTAAAGTACCTGAATGAGATCAAGCCACCTGTAATCCACTACGACCTCAAGCCGGGGAACATACTGCTTACCGAAGGGAATGTATGTGGGGAGATCAAAATCACAGATTTCGGTCTCTCGAAGGTCATGGATGAGGAGAATTACAACCCAGACCATGGGATGGACCTCACAAGCCAGGGAGCTGGTACCTATTGGTAAGTCAATGAATGTAGTATTATACATTAATAATACCTTCGTCTAATATCAAATATTCGATGGCACTCTTGATCAAACCGCCCAATACACCCTTTATTTTCTAGATCATGTCATGTTGGTTTATTTTACATTATACTATTGCATATGTGTTGTGATTAATTTTGTGAAATACCTGTTTTTTTCAATTCAATATATTGTATATTTGACTTGTTCGCTCACTCACTTTTGTTGCATCTTCCTTTCAATTTTGCTTAATGACAGGCGGTTCTATGGATAGACTTTCGATACATGCTCAAATATAAACAGCTTAACTTCAGAGCCACAGATATCGAAAGCTAGTATTATACATTAATGAGCAATGCAATATATTTGTGTGCAGGAGTGAAAGAGAGAGAGAACAAAGGCTAATGTACGTAACTCTTCATACTCCGCGACTGTACTAGGTGCCGAATAATCGTTGCCTCTCTACTAATAGTTTTATTTGCTTTTTATGTGATCGTGATTTCACACATTGTTTTTATGATTACAACATAAGAACACCTTTCTTATAAACTCTTGTGAAAGATTGATTGTGACATGAAATAGAGTTGATTCTTCTCATAAAAACTTATTTCTTCATATTTTGCTATATTTTGGAATGCAGCATTTCCATTCGCCTTTAGTTACCGATCTCAATATATTATTAATTTTACCGGTTATGATGTTGATATTTTCCATAATGGCTAAATTGTATATATTAGTCAAAAGTCAAACTGTTACACAAAAGATATTCATGAAATCGAATAACTTTTGACCGAGATCGGAACCGGAATACATTACTCTTGCGGAATATAGTATATTTCATTACGAGTGCGGAAAGCCTGTCATTGCAAAGAGTTCCGACAAATGTCTACCCGAGCCGAGGCGCACGGAACAAGTTGCAATGACGGTTCCGCACGTGTACTGAACAACTATTTTTAATACGGTTGCGAAAAAATGAAGCAATTTAATAAAATAATAAAAACACAATAAACTCAAGTAATGGAAAATGGCGCCAACCGTAAAAGAATATAAGCAGAGATTTTTTGTTTTCTTCACCCATTCTGAGTAGGCAAAGGGAACTATGCCCATACAGCCAAGACTTCAGGAGATTTTTTTTATTGATATGAAATGAAAATGAAATTTAATGAGATGAAATGAAATGAAACCTAACGTAACTCATTGAATCAAATCATAAAAACTGATATTGAAACAAATTAGCGGTCTTCTTTTCAGAAATATTTGCATGAATCATAAAAACTTCTATGAATTTTTTTTAGTAAAAACTTCGTGGTTGGTTTTTTAATAGACATTATTTTGACAGTTGGGAAAGAGAACGCATGAGTTCGGAAAAGGTAAAGAGAAATCTCGAGTATGTAATAGCCCACATCCCGAACGCTATACGTCCCTGCAACACGCCACTTTTTGAGCAACTGTATTAAGAAATAATTTTGCATTACTCATGTGATTACAGAATATATGTTATTATAATTTATAATGCAAGCTAAAAACAGTGTTTTCCTTCCAGGTATCTACCGCCGGAGTGTTTTGTCGTCGGTAAAAACCCACCAAAGATTAGCAGCAAGGTGGACGTGTGGAGCGTCGGCGTGATCTTCTACCAGTGCCTCTATGGGAAGAAACCCTTTGGACACAATCAGAGTCAGGCCACTATACTAGAAGAGAACACTATACTCAAGGCCACCGAGGTGCAATTCGCCAACAAACCTACAGTCAGCAACGAGGCTAAGGTGATTACATAATTTTTACTGTAAAAAATTAATTTTCATGTGAATTTATGTTATACCGATCCTTTGTAGATAAAGCACGAATTGTATTACAATTATTCCTCAGAAAAAAAAAAACGTTCGTCGCTTAAGTTTTAACACCGCGGATGTTAAATTTGTACTTTTTCATCTTATACTTTCATCAAGCAACTGTATAAGAGTTAAATTTAATTCAATATACAAATTAAAAGAATGTTTAATTCTTCAAAAACTGTCACGTTTGGATGGTCAGGCGATGCATCTTGCAATTCCTATTAAATGATATGCGTAATGTACAAAATTTGTTCAAAATGTTGCTTTCGCGGTGTTAGAACTTGTGCGAAAATATGTAGTTAGAGTTTTGGATATCTATTTCATTTATAGTTGATTAGGAGCAACAAAAATAACTTGACCTCCTTCTTTTCAAGTGAATGTAAACAGACAAACTTTTCCTCAATACTTTTCTATGAAAAATTCGCTTATAGCCCGTTGGATAACAATATGTGTAACGAAATTTCACACAGCAGTTTCACTAGTCAGTTAAATCAATGTATGCTATAATAACGTCACTTTTTCATTTTTCGACTGTGCATTGTATAGTATTAAATACCATTCAACCTTGCCAGCATTGCAATAATGTTATGTAGTATCCTTGAAGATTGTATAGTTAATAATAGTAGTCATGTGCTTTTACTGACTGATGGTGTAGTCAAGTTTGAGCCACAGCCACCAATTTAAGCAATGTCCACATCACTTACAATTGATTTTCTGAGTGGTGCTTGCTAAGTGAAAAAAAACTTACACTAAAAAATTTAAACATCGTAGTTTGGGTACCTAAACGCTCTATTTGGGCACCACCAAAGTATAAGCCCTCTGTACAACGTGCGTGCATCGTGTCCTTGTTAGAATGGCACTCTTAACTAACAAAATTGACGTATTGGGGCTTATGGACTATATTTGAAACTCTAATAAATCCCTGTTCTCAACTGCAAGTATAAAAACATTATGAGAATGGTTTTTTTTAGACTTTCAACATCAAAGCTGTGTCCAAAAACATGTGTGCTAAACAAGGCCAATTGGTAGTTCATGTCGAATCAAAGGCTTGTGTACTGCATGACACAAGTCCGACCTCACATGGAGTTGTTGCTGTTTTAAATGGACCACCGAAATACCAGCTTGAGCCTCTTGATTTGGTGCAGTGTAGAGTATTGACATTAGAATCGTCAGCGATGCTAAAGTTCGCTATAGCCACTTTATATAGTATGCGTTGAGACGTTGGATTGAATATGTATATAATGGGGTGCTGTGTCGTATTGCAGAGCTTCATCCGCGCGTGCCTGGCGTATCGCAAGGAGGAGCGCATCGACGTGTTCGGGCTGGCGCGGCACGAGTACCTGCAGCCGCCCATGCCCAAGTCGCGCGGTGCGGGGGGCGGCGCGGGCGGCGGGGCGGGCGGCGCGGCGCTGGCGGGGGGCGGCGCGGGGCTGGCGGGGGGCGCCGGCTTCAGCGCGAACATGTTCGGCGCCGGGTCGAGCTCCTAGCCTCGCCGCCGCCGTCCGCGCCCATGGCCGCACTCGGCGCCCTGACGCGAACGGCGCGACGCGCACTGTCGCGTGCCTCTCTCACGAACTGTGTCGATACCGGACTTATAAAACGAATAATTATCATTTACAGTTATTGTTTAAGATTATGCTTACTGTTGAATGTATTTATTGAGCAGGTGATAAAATGTGATCGCTCCGTTTGTGAATGGTATCATCTTTTTATCACTGGAAGGAGAATGGGAGTGTCCCCTTTTCTTAATATATAAGTTATCCCTATTAAAAAAGTTAAAATATTATTACGGATATTGTGTTGGTTTTATTTGATGGATCCTGCGAACCACTAATAAGTCAGGCATTGTAACTGCGTAAAAAAATTACCCAACTAAATTCGTAACCCAATTCGTGTCCAAATAAGCAGGCCATAAAAGGCGTATCCAGTGCGTCATCATGTCGATGACAATTTTTGAGGATTTAAAAGGAGTTTTTGCATTTTGGTGAAATATTGGAAAGTGAATCGATACGATTTAGATATATTTATAACAGTAATTTAATTTGCTTATTTTGTTTTCTTTTACTTTCCCTACCGATCCTATTTAGAAAAGTTAGTGGATATCTGGCAGTTGAGTTAGAATGATAAGAGTATGACGGATGCCTGTGAAAACCAGCAAAGTATGCTCTATTCATTTTAGCAATAAATATTTGTATAATTCGTTAAATGCATATAACATGTTACGCAAAACTGTAGTACTCTTTTGTAGTGTACAATACTGTTTTATTAGTACAAGTATTATTTTTATCATATCTGAAATTAAGCTGTTATTTTATGCAGATGAAGATACAGAAAAAATAATAAATAATGAATGATAACAGTCGGTATGACGTATTGAATAATAATAATAATATTATTATTGTATGTTACGCTTTTTCGACTTTTGGTAGTATGGTAACATTAAAACAGACGAGGAGAATTGCATGGTGTCATTATACATGTTGAACACCGTTCAACTGCCAGAAGCTGGAGCGAGTAACCTGTTAGTAATATCAATGCAGTGTTGTTTAAATAATTGATAATAAAGATATTCCGCACCCACTGAATAACAATCACCAGACAATAATAGTGTCCGTCAAATACCATTACAGTTTTTGTTATAAAATGGATAATGGTTGAAATTATGAGAATCCATCTTCCCTAGGTACCACTGCAAAGGAAGATTCTCTTTTGATGTCTTCTAGACAAAAACTTAATATATTAATCATATTTCGTGATAGTTCATGTTGTAAATAAATTATACAATTGTAAATAAAAATATTTGACAAAATCGGTTAATTTAGTACCCATTTCCAGAGATTATTTCTTACAAACTCGCAAAATGTACCTTTTACATTACAGGCTGAGGGCCTTCAACTTCAGCGTTTCGTTATCGGTAGCTGCGGCGCTAAGGTTTTAATTCAAGGCAAAAATCTGAATAGCTGAATTGAGCGGACCACGCGCGTAGCTTAGCGCTCGGATCTGTAAGGAAATACTAAATACAGAAAGGAACAGTAAAACTACGTCGGGTATGTTTATACTTAGTGTAGGTACCTAACTATATCATTAGATATTTAAATATCTACATAAAAAAGGTTACCGCGTGAGAGATGGCGGGAACCCGGTGGCCAAGCCGGTACCCGTAAGGCGAGATGTGGGAGGGTTATGTACATAATATATATTGCATGGTGGTTGTATTATTTACCATTAACTGCTTGGGGAGCTACCTACCATCCTCAAGTATGAATTACAGTTACAAGACACTGTGGCAGCTGTACTAGACAGCATCCACCTTCAAACACATCGTCATTACTAATGTATAGTGTAAAAAAAAAGATTTTTAATTTCTTTTTTTCGAATTTTTATTTCTTGTTTTGTGATGCCTGCTTGCGTTGCATGCGATGTCTAGTGCAGTAAAAATATGTCATGGCCTTTTTTAAGAGAAGAGAATTTTCGCGAAAAAACAATTTTATATACCAATTACAGTTCTACAGAAGAGGTTTTAACTCAAGAATCTACTCTACATTATAATAAACTCAGTTGCAATCTTTCCAATACGATTGAAAATATAAGTTTTCCCTCAATTAAAATATTCCGAATGGCAGCCCTGTTGTGCTCTCGACCTCGCTCTCTCGCCCCTGCAGGGTTGCCTCGGGCAGCCTTTTTGTTGCTCCCTGTTTTCAATAGGTTTCCGTGCCTCTGGCGTTCGTTGCAACGGGAAAGCTCGCTTCAGCGCCATTCCAACTTCTTGTTTCACAAAGCATTATTCATTAGCGAATGTTTTTCATATCGCAGTAGTTTCGGTGTCTAGAATGCAGGTTGGTTTGCATTGATTACGGCGTTTTGCGAGCGTAGTTTTTGACAGCATTTTCAATATATGCTTTAAATCTATTATACATTAATTCAGGAAGCGCTTAAAGCGCAGCGATGTCTATGCTATTATAACGGTGGTTCGAATTGAAATGGAACCAATTTATTATATTATCATTATATTTTGTATTGAACAATGTTTGTTAGTAGTTATATTTTTTTTTAACAATGTAAGTACTTATTATGTTTTGTGTTAATTGAATTTTTAAGTTATTCGATAAGCTTACAAGAGCTCGACTACATTGATGATGTCAGTTTCAGAAAACGTACGTAATGTTAATTGGATGCTTCATGGAAGTCGGGATTTAAAGTTTTTATCTATGTAATTATTGTACATAAGTTTTAGTATGTATGGTTTAGTGATTAGATAGATTTTTCTCTTGAATTTACAATTTTGAAAGAAATACCTCATACAAAGATTTATCTTTGTACGTGGTATGATTTGTCCCGATCGACTGGCGACTAGACGAAAGTAAAGTTTGCCACCCATGAATTACACACACACAGTTGGACACACTTGGACTAATACATGTATTCTGTGCTTTAACATTCAAGCAAGTTTTTCTCAATGTGGTGTGGTCTCAAGGTACAGTGTGGCCAATGTAGGTAATCAGGCCATTTATAAATTGCATATTATTTGATGTATACATAAAAAATACATACATAATAAGTACCTACATAAAAATGAATGCTACATGCTACATGCATTAGAAAGAGGATTCTATATTAAGGCAAATATTACGTTATCAATCGTTTATGAGACCGTGACTGTATAAAAATTATAAATACGTATAGATTACTAGTGAGTGTTAATATTTAGTTTCGCTGTGGTGTAAGTAGATACAAAAACGGAAAGCTATTTCTAATGATGTGCTTTACGACTATGCTCAAAGTCTAACAGCACGACGTGAATAAACATTTTTATCGGAGAAGATAGGTGCAATCCCTGTTCGCGTTTGCAGGTGTTGGAAAAAGGGGTAGTTTTGTAGTCGTACGCATGAATAACCCTTTATACTCGCGGAGTGGAGATGGGGAGCCGAGGCGCCCTCTTGTGGAATAAATGTGCGGTGCGTTTGTGTAGCCTACTTTCATTGTGCGTGCGAACGTAGCGCTCCAAGCGGGTATAAACCCAACTGGACTAGGGAACAGAATAAATACACAGACAAAACAAAAGATCATAAATGTGTTGTATTTTGAAATGAAGAATATGTTGAAATTCGTTATATGTAATGCATATAACTATTTTTATTTATAGCCTCTAACTTGATATTTACAGAATGAGCATGATTTGAGTGTGTCAATCGTGGCGAGTATGAATAATCAAATTATTTTTCATGAAATAGAAAAAAATGTAGACACGGCACACAAACACTATTTAAATTTTATATGAAAGGTGGCTATAGTATGATTCTGTCTGTATACGATGGTAAGTACCTACATATTGCCAATTCGTTGGTGATACGCGTCAGGCGTCGTTGGTATCGGGTTGGGTTTCGGTAGGTATATAGCTCGTATTAGTAGGTACCTTAATTACTATGAGTATGATACTCTTAATAGGTAAGCAATTACCAGTCGTACCATAGATTATACCTAATATACGGGATCCGTAATACTACAAGGAATTCTTTGTTCACCTGTTATTCGAATCCTGCTTCTAACGTTACATGACTGGCCAGACCTATGATATTTTCAAATAATCACATAATGTAGGGTAAGCTGGGGCATATAAAAAACATATGACAATGTTGTAACGAAAATTTTCATTTAATCAGCTTTTAACTGGCATGGATATAAACAGTACATAACAATTTGCTTTCACTAAAAATTTTTAAATTTTTATGTACTACCTTTAAATTGCACTTTAATCAGACAGAAGTCGATTGTAACACTGAACTCCGTATCTGGGGTACTCTGTTACGGGTTTACGTTGTAAGGAGCACAACACAATGGTACAACACATAATAATACACGAGAAGGTGTCTAACAAATATTAAATTAAATTTCTTTATAATTATTAATATTCTTTATAATGATAGGATACGAATGAGCTTCGGTGGACCCACGCTGGGCAATTGTACATATCCGAAAAATATACCCCCTCATACACCCTAAACTACTTCGATGATTCTACAATAAAATTATTACTCATTTTAATTTAAGCGATAACTTCATTTTATCAGCTCAGAATTCTTTGTTACTTAAAACGGCCAACTTTAGTAGTATAGGGTTATTATAAAGCAACAAAGTTTCCAACATCTTTTAAAAGGGGAATTCGAAAGTTATTTTTCGTTATATAAAACTAACTATAGTCTACCAACAACCTATAACTCTCATTCGTTATAATATTATATGCAAATTATGTTATGCAAGTTAGATATTGAGTCTTAAGTTGAGCCTTATACTTTGAAAGAGAACAAAATGCAAAAAGTATTCCTTCGAGCCGGATTTGAACCAGCGACCTATGGATTACAACAAATTTTCCTCTACAGTCCACCGCTCTACCAACTGAGCTATCGAAGGTGATATAAACTGTGCCGAAATTATCATTTACATCTTCAGCACAGTAAATGATGATATTTACTGTAACAACGATGACGAAACAATATTATCATGCCAATGTACAGCAGCAGCTGTTGTATGTCTTCAAGGGGCTTTTGCTTCTGCATTCTGTCTGGCAACAACGAATTACAGTTTACTTACTATTGCTTATTCGTACATATATTCACGCCTCTTTCCGGTAGGGGCAGGCAGAGGCCACTGCCTTCTAAATGCTACGATACCGACACACTTCTTTCGCTATATGCACGCTCATCATACCTTTCATACAAGAGCGTCGGCTTAGAGTACCTACTTTTGACTTGGCTCTTTCTTAAAACTCCCTCAATCTGATTTCGGAACCTACGCCTGGCCTTCCTCTTCCAACGCAACCATTCATTTCACCTATAGGTATACCTGCTTATTCAATTTTATATCATCCATTCACTCTACATGACCAAACCAACTTAACATACTTACTTTTCTCAATCTTGTCACAACTTCTTCGTTTATACGAGAACCTTTCCTTATCACACTAAGTAGGTATTATTTATTAGGCATAATAATATTAATCATACTACTGGATAACGTATCTATTAAAGTGTTCCCGTTGGCCCTAATTATAGGAATAATTTTAAGAATAATTTTTTGACTATCGCGATTCGAACACATTGTTAATAAATCAACTTGGTCGAAATGTCGAGACAAATAAATTACTAAATGTTTTTCACGCGATCAAGCCCCGATCGATTTATTAACAGATAGCTGGATTAACACATATGCTTATTTCCATCATCACTGTCTTTCATCACCACGTGGGTAAAACGGATTAAGATGAAATTTAGTGTATTCTACCTACTTCCTACTAACCTACTTCAGGTTCCGGCATATTACTTAGGCTACCTTTCATCATCATCATCATCATCATAAATTATCACCACGTGGATAAAACCGAGGGGCGCAACTACAGTTATAAATAAATGTGATACTTATATAAAAGTGGTAGATATTAAAAAAACGTTGACGTTTTTTTTGATGTAATCCTACCATCGATGTTGTATCGATACATTAAAAAATACATCGATGTTTTCCATACTGACACTCCTTCCGGGAGCCCTCGGATCTAATTGCTAAAGTTCAATGTGTGTCGTACCTTTTGCTAGCAGTTAAAACTTTGTCGGTATGTTGAGCGAGCTAAATTTATTAGATATTCTCTGGCAAAATATCAATTTAATACTCCTCCCAACTAGGTACAAAGGGAAACTTCGCAAACTGTTATACTAACCTGAACAGATTAAGGTGTTAGTAGTTAGTTCAGTTGGGTCTTAATTAGGTTTTAGGTAATAAAACGTAATATAATATTAAATACAAAAATAAACTCGTGCTCGCGGTGCAATATCTATTTTCTAATAGACATCAATTTGCCTGAACCGGTGTGAAGTTAGCGGCCAAAAGTTAGCGGCCTTCGATAACCCGACCAAATGAAGAAGTCGCACATTAAAAAATATCTACTATAATATATAAACGAAAAGACGAAATAAAGAGAAGTGGGAGATGGAGTAAGATTCAAGGGTGAATCGTATGTTACTAAAAGAACGCCGGGCGTACAAGTGCGAAAAAGTCGTTAGATCTTTGGCCTCTCGGTGTTATCCTGCAGATTTGACCGTGTTATCGAAAAGGTATCAACTTGCAAATGGTACCGTTAGATAGCTATTGTAATAGGCTTTCAAAAACATATTGTGAAAATTAGTGCAGACGTATGCAAGAGTCCAAAAATAATATTTTTTTATTAGCCGCTAGTTTGCCCACGAAGATTTGACCGTGTTATCGACAAGGTATCAACTTGCGAGTAATACTGTTAGATAGCTTTTGCGATGTACGTTCTAACGTATATCGTGAAAATTAGTGCAGACGTTCGCAAAAGTCGTAAAAGTCCGTTTTACTTAAATAAATTGAGATTTTTGCAGATTTGACCATGTTATCGAAAAGGTATCAACTTGCGAATAGTACCGTTAGATAGCTCTTGTAATAGGCTTTCAAAAACATATCGTGAAAATTAGTGCAGACGTTCGCAAAAGTCGTAAAAGTCCGTTTTACTTAAAAAAATTGAGAGTTTTGCAGATTTGACCATGTTATCGAAAAGGTATCAACTTGCGAATGGTACCGTTAGATAGCTCTTGTAATAGGCTTTCAAAAACATATTGTGAAAATTAGTGCAGACGTTTGCAAGAGTCCAAAAATATTATTTTTTTATTAGCCGCTAGTTTGCCCACGAAGATTTGACCGTGTTATCGACAAGGTATCAACTTGCGAGTAAGACTGTTAGATAGCTTTTGCGATGTACGTTCTAACGTATATCGTGAAAATTAGTGCAGACGTTCGCAAAAGTCGTAAAAGTCCGTTTTACTTAAAAAATTGAGATTTTTGCAGATTTGACCATGTTATCGAAAAGGTATCAACTTGCGAATGGTACCGTTAGATAGCTCTTGTAATAGGCTTTCAAAAACATATTGTGAAAATTAGTGCAGACGTTTGCAAGAGTCCAAAAATATTATTTTTTTATTAGCCGCTAGTTTGCCCACGAAGATTTAACCGTGTTATCGACAAGGTATCAACTTGCGAGTAATACTGTTAGATAGCTCTTGTGATGTTCTTTCTAAGATATATCATGAAAATTAGTGCAGACGTTCGCAAAAGTCGAAAAAGTCCATTTTATTTAAAAAATTTGAGATTTTTGCAGATTTGACCATGTTATCGAAAAGGTATCAACTTGCGAATGGAACCGTTAGATAGCTCTTGTAATAGGCTTTCAAAAACATATTGTGAAAATTAGTGCAGACGTTTGCAAGAGTCCAAAAATATTATTTTTTTATTAGCCGCTAGTTTGCCCACGAAGATTTGACCGTGTTATCGACAAGGTATCAACTTGCGAGTAATACTGTTAGATAGCTTTTGTGATGTACGTTCTAACGTATATCGTGAAAATTAGTGCAGACGTTCGCAAAAGTCGTAAAAGTCCGTTTTACTTAAAAAAATTGAGATTTTTGCAGATTTGACCATGTTATCGAAAAGGTATCAACTTGCGAATGGTACCGTTAGATAGCTCTTGTAATAGGCTTTCAAAAACATATTGTGAAAATTAGTGCAGACGTTTGCAAGAGTCCAAAAATATTATTTTTTTATTAGCCGCTAGTTTGCCCACGAAGATTTGACCGTGTTATCGACAAGGTATCAACTTGCGAGTAAGACTGTTAGATAGCTTTTGCGATGTACGTTCTAACGTATATCGTGAAAATTAGTGCAGACGTTCGCAAAAGTCGTAAAAGTCCGTTTTACTTAAAAAAAATGAGATTTTTGCAGATTTGACCATGTTATCGAAAAGGTATCAACTTGCGAATGGTACCGTTAGATAGCTCTTGTAATAGGCTTTCAAAAACATATTGTAAAAATTAGTGCAGACGTTTGCAAGAGTCCAAAAATATTAATTTTTTATTAGCCGCTAGTTTGCCCACGAAGATTTGACCGTGTTATCGACAAGGTATCAACTTGCGAGTAATACTGTTAGATAGCTCTTGTGATGTTCTTTCTAAGGTATATCATGAAAATTAGTGCAGACGTTCGCAAAAGTCGAAAAAGTCAATTTTATTTAAAAAATTTGAGATTTTTGCAGATTTGACCATGTTATCGAAAAGGTATCAACTTGCGAATGGAACCGTTAGATAGCTCTTGTAATAAATAGGCTTTCAAAAACATATTGTGAAAATTAGTGCAGACGTTTGCAAGAGTCCAAAAATATTATTTTTTTATTAGCCGCTAGTTTGCCCACGAAGATTTGACCGTGTTATCGACAAGGTATCAACTTGCGAGTAATACTGTTAGATAGCTTTTGTGATGTACGTTCTAACGTACATCGTGAAAATTAGTGCAGACGTTCGCAAAAGTCGAAAAAGTCCGTTTTACTTAAATAAATTGAGATTTTTGCAGATTTGACCATGTTATCGAAAAGGTATCAACTTGCGAATGGTACCGTTAGATAGCTCTTGTAATAGGCTTTCAAAAACATATCGTGAAAATTAGTGCAGACGTTCGCAAAAGTCGTAAAAGTCCGTTTTACTTAAAAAAATTGAGAGTTTTGCAGATTTGACCATGTTATCGAAAAGGTATCAACTTGCGAATGATACCGTTAGATAGCTCTTGTAATAGGCTTTCAAAAACATATTGTGAAAATTAGTGCAGACGTTTGCAAGAGTCCAAAAATATTATTTTTTTATTAGCCGCTAGTTTGCCCACGAAGATTTGACCGTGTTATCGACAAAGTATCAACTTGCGAGTAATACTATTAGATAGCTCTTGCGATGTACGTTCTAACGTATATCGTGAAAATTAGTGCAGACGTTCGCAAAAGTCGTAAAAGTCCGTTTTACTTAAAAAAAATGAGATTTTTGCAGATTTGACCATGTTATCGAAAAGGTATCAACTTGCGAATGGTACCGTTAGATAGCTCTTGTAATAGGCTTTCAAAAACATATTGTAAAAATTAGTGCAGACGTTTGCAAGAGTCCAAAAATATTAATTTTTTATTAGCCGCTAGTTTGCCCACGAAGATTTGACCGTGTTATCGACAAGGTATCAACTTGCGAGTAATACTGTTAGATAGCTCTTGTGATGTTCTTTCTAAGATATATCATGAAAATTAGTGCAGACGTTCGCAAAAGTCGAAAAAGTCCATTTTATTTAAAAAATTTGAGATTTTTGCAGATTTGACCATGTTATCGAAAAGGTATCAACTTGCGAATGGTACCGTTAGATAGCTCTTGTAATAGGCTTTCAAAAACATATTGTGAAAATTAGTGCAGACGTTTGCAAGAGTCCAAAAATATTAATTTTTTATTAGCCGCTAGTTTGCCCACGAAGATTTGACCGTGTTATCGACAAGGTATCAACTTGCGAGTAATACTGTTAGATAGCATTTGTGATGTACGTTCTAACGTATATCGTGAAAATTAGTGCAGACGTTCGCAAAAGTCGAAAAAGTCCGTTTTACGTAAATAAATTGAGATTTTTGCAGATTTGACCATGTTATCGAAAAGGTATCAACTTGCAAATGGTACCGTTAGATAGCTCTTGTAATAGGCTTTCAAAAACATATTGTGAAAATTAGTGCAGACGTTTGCAAGAGTCCAAAAATATTTTTTTTTTATTAGCCGCTAGTTTGCCCACGAAGATTTGACCGTGATATCGACAAGGTATCAACTTGCAAGTAATACTGTTAAATAGCATTTGTGATGTACGATCTAACGTATATCGTGAAAATTAGTGCAGACGTTCGCAAAAGTCGCAAAAGTCCGTTTTACTTAAATAAATTGAGATTTTTGCAGATTTGACCATGTTATCGAAAAGGTATCAACTTGCGAATAGTACCGTTAGATAGCTCTTGTAATAGGCTTTCAAAAACATATCGTGAAAATTAGTGCAGACGTTCGCAAAAGTCGTAAAAGTCCGTTTTACTTAAAAAAATTGAGAGTTTTGCAGATTTGACCATGTTATCGAAAAGGTATCAACTTGCGAATGGTACCGTTAGATAGCTCTTGTAATAGGCTTTCAAAAACATATTGTGAAAATTAGTGCAGACGTTTGCAAGAGTCCAAAAATATTATTTTTTTATTAGCCGCTAGTTTGCCCACGAAGATTTGACCGTGTTATCGACAAGGTATCAACTTGCGAGTAAGACTGTTAGATAGCTTTTGCGATGTACGTTCTAACGTATATCGTGAAAATTAGTGCAGACGTTCGCAAAAGTCGTAAAAGTCCGTTTTACTTAAAAAATTGAGATTTTTGCAGATTTGACCATGTTATCGAAAAGGTATCAACTTGCGAATGGTACCGTTAGATAGCTCTTGTAATAGGCTTTCAAAAACATATTGTGAAAATTAGTGCAGACGTTTGCAAGAGTCCAAAAATATTATTTTTTTATTAGCCGCTAGTTTGCCCACGAAGATTTAACCGTGTTATCGACAAGGTATCAACTTGCGAGTAATACTGTTAGATAGCTCTTGTGATGTTCTTTCTAAGATATATCATGAAAATTAGTGCAGACGTTCGCAAAAGTCGAAAAAGTCCATTTTATTTAAAAAATTTGAGATTTTTGCAGATTTGACCATGTTATCGAAAAGGTATCAACTTGCGAATGGAACCGTTAGATAGCTCTTGTAATAGGCTTTCAAAAACATATTGTGAAAATTAGTGCAGACGTTTGCAAGAGTCCAAAAATATTATTTTTTTATTAGCCGCTAGTTTGCCCACGAAGATTTGACCGTGTTATCGACAAGGTATCAACTTGCGAGTAATACTGTTAGATAGCTTTTGTGATGTACGTTCTAACGTATATCGTGAAAATTAGTGCAGACGTTCGCAAAAGTCGTAAAAGTCCGTTTTACTTAAAAAAATTGAGATTTTTGCAGATTTGACCATGTTATCGAAAAGGTATCAACTTGCGAATGGTACCGTTAGATAGCTCTTGTAATAGGCTTTCAAAAACATATTGTGAAAATTAGTGCAGACGTTTGCAAGAGTCCAAAAATATTATTTTTTTATTAGCCGCTAGTTTGCCCACGAAGATTTGACCGTGTTATCGACAAGGTATCAACTTGCGAGTAAGACTGTTAGATAGCTTTTGCGATGTACGTTCTAACGTATATCGTGAAAATTAGTGCAGACGTTCGCAAAAGTCGAAAAAGTCCGTTTTACGTAAATAAATTGAGATTTTTGCAGATTTGACCATGTTATCGAAAAGGTATCAACTTGCGAATGGTACCGTTAGATAGCTCTTGTAATAGGCTTTCAAAAACATATTGTGAAAATTAGTGCAAACGTTCGCAAAAGTCGTAAAAGTCCGTTTTACTTTAAAAAATTGAGATTTTTGCAGATTTGACCATGTTATCGAAAAGGTATCAACTTGCGAATGGTACCGTTAGATAGCTCTTATAATAGGCTTTCAAAAACAAATTGTGAAAATTAGTGCAGACGTTTGCAAGAGTCCAAAAATATTAATTTTTTATTAGCCGCTAGTTTGCCCACGAAGATTTGACCGTGTTATCGACAAGGTATCAACTTGCGAGTAATACTGTTAGATAGCTCTTGTGATGTTCTTTCTAAGATATATCATGAAAATTAGTGCAGACGTTCGCAAAAGTCGAAAAAGTCCATTTTATTTAAAAAAATTGAGATTTTTGCAGATTTGACCATGTTATCGAAAAGGTATCAACTTGCGAATGGTACCGTTAGATAGCTCTTGTAATAGGCTTTCAAAAACATATTGTGAAAATTAGTGCAGACGTTTGCAAGAGTCCAAAAATATTAATTTTTTATTTGCCGCTAGTTTGCCCACGAAGATTTGAACGTGTTATCGACAAGGTATCAACTTGCGAGTAATACTGTAAGATAGCTCTTCTGATGTTCTTTCTAAGATATATCATGAAAATTAGTGCAGACGTTCGCAAAAGTCTAAAAAGGCCCTTTTATTTAAAAAATTGGAGATTTTTGCAGATTTGACCATGTTATCGAAAAGGTATCAACTTGCGAATGGTACCATTAGATAGCTCTTGTAATAGGCTTTCAAAAACATATTGTGAAAATTAGTGCAGACGTTTGCAAGAGTCCAAAAAGTCTGTTTTACTAAAAAAATTTAAGATTAAATTATAGAATTAAAAAAATTTAAAGAACGTTTGCATGCATGCCATGATACCTTCTCGATAACATGGTCGAATCTGCAAAAATCTCAATTTTTTTAAGTAAAACGGACTTTTTCGACACGCAACACGGTCAAATCTTCGTGGGCAAACTAGCGGCTAATAAAAAAATAATATTTTTGGACTCTTGCAAACGTCTGCACTAATTTTCACAATATGTTTTTGAAAGCCTATTACAAGAGCTATCTAACGGTACCATTCGCAAGTTGATACCTTTTCGATAACATGGTCAAATCTGCAAAAATCTTAAATTTTTTAAGTAAAACGGACTTTTTCGACTTTTGCAAACGTCTGCACTAATCTTCACAATGTGTTTTTGAGAGCCTATTTCAAGAGCTATCTAACGGTCTCATTCGCAAGTTGATACCTTTTCGACAACATGGTCAAATCTGCAAAAAACCTCAATTTTTTTAAGTAAAACGGACTTTTACGACTTTTGCGAACGTCTGCACTAATTTTTATGATAAACATTAGAAAGAACATCACAAGAGCTATCTTACAGTATTACTCGCAAGTTGATACCTTGTCGATAACACGGTCAAATCTTCGTTGGCAAGCTAGCGTTTAATAAAAAAATAATATTTTTGGACTCTTGCAAACGTCTGCACTCATTTTTACAATATGTTTTTGAAAGCCTATTACAAGAGCTATCTAACGGCACCATTTGCAAGTTGATACCTTTTCGATAACATAGTCAAATCTGAAAAAACTTAAAATTTTTTTTAAATAAAATTGACTTTTTTGACTTTTGCGAACGTCTGCACTAATTTTTATGATAAACCTTAAAAAGAACGTTACAAGAGCTATCACACAGTATTACTCGCAAGTTGATACCTTGTCGATAACACGGTCAAATCTTCGTGGGCAAACTAGCGGCTAATAAAAAATTAATATTTTTGGACTCTTGCATACGTCTGCACTAATTTTCACAATATGTTTTTGAAAGCCTATTACAAGAGCTATCTAACGGTATCATTCGCAAGTTGATGCCTTTTCGATAACATGGTCAAATCTGCAAAAATTTCAATTTTTTAAGTAAAACGGACTTTTACGTTTTTTGCGAACGTCTGCACTAATTTTCACGATATACGTTAGAACGTACATCGCAAAAGCTATCTAACAGTATTACTCGCAAGTTGATACCTTGTCGATAACACGGTCAAATTTTCGTGGGCAAACTAGCGGCTAATAAAAAAATAACATTTTTGGACTCTTGCAAACGTCTGCACTAATTTTCACAATATGTTTTTGAAAGCCTATTACAAGAACTATCTAACAGTACCATTCGCAAGTTGATACCTTTTCGATAACATGTTCAAATCTGCAAAAATCTTAAATTTTTTAAGTTAAACGGACGTTTTCGACTTTTGCAAACGTCTTCACTAATCTTCACAATATGTTTTTGAAAGCCTATTACAAGGGCTATCGAACGGTACCATTCGCAAGTTGATACCTTTTCGACAACATGGTCAAATCTGCAAAAAACCTCAATTTTTTAAAGTAAAACGGACTTTATACGACTTTTGCGAACGTCTGCACTAATTTTCATGATATATCTTAGAAAGAACATCACAAGAGCTATCTAACAGTATTACTCGCAAGTTGATACCTTGTCGATAACACGGTCAAATCTTCGTGGGCAAACTAGCGGCTAATAAAAAAATAATATTTTTGGACTCTTGCAAACGTCTGCACTAATTTTCACAATATGTTTTTGAAAGCCTATTACAAGAGCTATCTAACGGTACCATTCGCAAGTTGATACCTTTTCGATAACATGGTCAAATCTGCAAAAATCTAAATTTTTTTAAGTAAAACGGACTTTTTCGACTTTTGCGAACGTCTGCACTAATTTTCACGATATACGTTAGAACGTACATCATAAAAGCTATCTAACAGTATTACTCGCAAGTTGATACCTTGTCAATAACACGGTCAAATCTTCGTGGGCAAACTAGCGGCTAATAAAAAATTAATATTTTTGGACTCTTGCAAACGTCTGCACTAATTTTCACAATATGTTTTTGAAAGCCTATTACAAGAGCTATCTAACGGTACCATTCGCAAGTTGATACCTTTTCGATAACATGGTCAAATCTGCAAAAATCTCAATTTATTTAAGTAAAACGGACTTTTACGACTTTTGCGAACGTCTGCACTAATTTTCACGATATACGTTAGAACGTACATCACAAAAGCTATCTAACAGTATTACTCGCAAGTTGATACCTTGTCGATAACACGGTCAAATCTTCGTGGGCAAACTAGCGGCTAATAAAAAAATAATATTTTTGGACTCTTGCAAACGTCTGCACTAATTTTCACAATATGTTTTTGAAAGCCTATTACAAGAGCTATCTAACGGTTCCATTCGCAAGTTGATACCTTTTCGATAACATGGTCAAATCTGCAAAAATCTCAAATTTTTTAAATAAAATGGACTTTTTCGACTTTTGCGAACGTCTGCACTAATTTTCACGATATACGTTAGAACGTACATCACAAATGCTGTTTAACAGTATTACTTGCAAGTTGATACCTTGTCGATAACACGGTCAAATCTTCGTGGGCAAATTAGCGGCTAATAAAAAATTAATATTTTTGGACTCTTGCAAACGTCTGCACTAATTTTCACAATATGTTTTTGAAAGCTTATTACAAGAGCTATCTAACGGTACCATTATCAAGTTGATACCTTTTCGATAACATGGTCAAATCTGCAAAAATCTCAATTTTTTTAAATAAAATGGACTTTTTCGACTTTTGCGAACGTCTGCACTAATTTTCATGATATATCTTAGAAAGAAAATCACAAGAGCTATCTAACAGTATTACTCGCAAGTTGATACCTTGTCGATAACACGGTCAAATCTTCGTGGGCAAACTAGCGGCTAATAAAAAAATATTATTTTTGGACTCTTGCATACGTCTGCACTAATTTTCACAATATGTTTTTGAAAGCCTATTACAATAGCTATCTAACGGTACCATTTGCAAGTTGATACCTTTTCGATAACACGGTCAAATCTGCAGGATAACACCGAGAGGCCAAAGATCTAACGACTTTTTCGCACTTGTACGCCCGGCGTTCTTTTAGTAACATACGATTCACCCTTGAATCTTACTCCATCTCCCACTTCTCTTTATTTCGTCTTTTCGTTTATATATTATAGTAGATATTTTTTAATGTGCGACTTCTTCATTTGGTCGGGTTATCGAAGGCCGCTAACTTTTGGCCGCTAACTTCACACCGGTTTTGCCTGAAAACGATTTTGTTATTGTTTGTTCAGGGTGAGTAGGATAGAGCGCGCGTATTGTAATGTTCGTGATGACGCTCAGGACAGTCGGATTGTAATTTAATATTTGTAATATTTTAAACGAACACTCATCAGGATTTGTCCCGCCCTGTATGCCTTTCTACTAGTCATCTCAAACCTCAGTGCTCACACCTTTTATTTACATTCTTCACGCAGTCCATCCATTCATTACTTCGGCCTTTTCTACCTCTATATCCATGTACACGCATACCTCCCCTAAAACCATCACCTAAAATATTTTGAAAATGCTTTACTTAAGCGTAAAGCGCAACACGCGCGCGAATCTCACAATTAAACACATCTGGCAGCAGTTCTTGAGAGCCAGTTATCATTCTAGGTCTAGTAAGATCTAGATGTAGTCGTGTGAGATAGTCATACTCTAATCTATAAAGAATATAAAAAAATACATTATTTAAGTTATTCATATAGCAAAACCCTTCATGCCTTTACTTGGAAGCTGATAAGGTTTACGGTGTCTAGGGACAGAAAACGATCTTAGACATTTAGGTGTTCTTTGTAGAAGTTGTAGATTATAGTGTGTATGTATTAGAAAGTTAACAAACCGGCTGTCCTGAGTCTCATCACGATCATTACAATACGCGCGCTCTCTCCTACTCACCCTAAACAAACAATAACAAAATCGTCTTCAGGCAAATTGAAGTCTAACTGAATTTAATTTGTTTGGCTAACGGATAAGGACAATTTATCGGTAGGAAATTATTAGCCGAACGATTTGCTTTAGGAAATTACTGACTGGAGTGAAAATTATTGAGGGCACAAATAGACAGTTTTCTTGAGACGTTTTCGTTAGCTCTGGACAATATTTGTGATTTGTTATTCGTATATGGTCCTTGTGAGCAGGCTCAAAGTCACACAACGAGCTATGGAGAGGACTATGCTGGGGTTTCTCTACGCGATCGAATTAGAAATGAGATCTGTAGAAGAACAAAAGTTACCAACATAGCCCAACGAATTTTTTTTTTTTTTTCACACTCGGACCCCCGCACTAGGATTCCCTGTATCGCGGGAGACATGGACACACACAATCACAGCACACAACATCCAAGACTCTGTTTTTTTCAATTTTGTTTGTCATTGTCATTTCATTTGTTTGTCCCGGCAGGGACAAACAAATGTTTGTCCCTGCCGGGATTTGAACCCAGGATCCCAGAGACACAGTAGTCATGTCACTGAGACTAACCACTGCGCCACGGCGACCGTCAAAAAGAATTAGCAAGTTGAAGTGGCAGTGGGCAGGGTACATAGCTACGATATAAGATCGCAGGTAGGGGCTGGATGCGGAACGCTTCCATTAGGTCTTTCTGAAAAACAATGGGGGAGGTCAATGTCCAGCAGTGAATAGATGTTGAGATTATGATGATTGAAATCGAGCACCAATAAGGTATCATTATATTTATAGATACATATTTGAAATGACGAGTGTTTTGTGCGTACTTGCCAGGATATCTAACATATGATGATGTTGATAAATGAATTATATTATAACTACTATCTTTTAAGCAATACGTATCGATTAGTTAGACTTTTATAATTCATCATGGTAAAATTTCTTATTTAAAACTAGTCTTTACTAAGTCTAACGAAGTCTTAATATGCATGAAGCACTCAGCTGTTAAACTACTTGCGATCATTTATTTCTTAGCAGAGGTAACGTTTTAGTGTAATTGCGTAAAATACTATGGAACGTAATTGCTAAATGACATCGGAAAATACCAGTCCCTGTACTGTAAAGTTTTACACGCGACCAAGCTCGTAGAAAAGCATCAATCAATGAGACAGTACAGCAAGTTGCAGGACAGGTATCAATTTGACTGAGAGCTTCTGTGTTGTGACTAGTTAGTGGCAGTTTAGATTGAGAGCTAGTTTACTCATATTAGCCAGTTTATTGAGATGATGTTACAGATCATACTTACATACATACACAATACATAGATCGAGATGTTACCCTGTAACACCTCGATCTATATGTAACATCATCTCCCTAGATACAAATTTTCATTGAACAAAATGCTGGTCTTTATCTTGCACAAAGAATTAGCATTGCAATTCAACGAGGCAATGCCGCCAGCATTTTCGGAACATTACCAACTGGTAGCAAATTGTTAGAAGTGGAAGGTAGGTACATTTATATGAAATATATTGTACTTCATATGTATTTAGCCTATTTTATATTTACTTGGAAATAAAACGTTTGTTTGCCATGGGAAAAAAATCCATTACATGCCACTTGAGAATACGTACTAGATATTTATATTTATTAAACAACAGACTTTTAATATATAAGTTCCTAGATTTCAGTAATGAGACGTGTGATATTTTGTTGGCTAGACTAACTTATTTATACACACGGACAAACAAAGACAATTACACATATGACTTTCAGACAATTTTTTAATTTTTTCTCTCCGTAAGAACCATCTTTGCACTTCAAGAAATATTATAGAAAAAGAATTAGCGAAATAGGTTCAGCTGCTTGAGATTTGCGCTTAGCAACACATTCAGCGATTCATTTTTTACAGATTTATTCTAGATCATAGACAAATTGTATATATTTGTCTATGTTCTAGATCTAGAAATAATACAGAGGACTGGTGGATGCGTTATACTAACGGTCAAAGATATGGTATCTTTGACTAGACCACTTTGTAAAAGTGACCACAATCTCTCAAGCTGCAAGTTATTGTCCATATGGTAGTTAATGAAAGATGCCCTCGTGCGAAGCCCACGCATGATTTACCATCTCCGCTAATGAGAATGAAATGGGAATGCTTGCTGTTCACTATTCGTTTAATTAATTAACGTGGCTCGAGTTTGACCCAGTTCTGAGTTTGCTTGCAGTTTAATTTGACAGTTAAACTAGGAGCATCAGTATTGTGTTTTATTTTGTTTATGATTGTTTCTTTTTGAATAGAGTATCAGCTTTATAACAGCTAGTAGAGTTGGAAAAGTTATTACTAGAAACTAGATCAATAGTGGTAAAATCTGAAACAATCCTATTTTTCTGAGGTAAGTACTATAAAAATATACGGTATTGTTGTGTACCGCATATAAATTACTTAGTATTGGAATAAAAGTTCAACGAAAACGCGTCTGAACTGGTCTGTTTATTAATCATAGATCTACATTTTTAAATGACATAGAGAATGGCATGGCTATAGTTTACCTTGAATGTTAATTAAGCTAGTCCAGTGTATTAAATTTCTGGTATGCAAGTTTTCACATAGGTAATTGGGGTGTATACTTTGCAATATGAAGAGTGTATTTCAATATGTTATTTGTTGAAAATGTTATCGCTAGAGTCGCTTTGTTGGGGGTGACTGGAAAATTATTTATGATCCAACGGGAATAAGCTCAAATGGAATTAATAATGACTGCCTTTATTGTAAGATAGATTTTTTTTTAAACTATATAGACCTAGCGTTTGACCACTATCTCACTTGATGGTCAGTAATGATGTGGTCGAAGATGTTATCACGCTAGAATGCTTACTGGCTCTCAAGGGCTGCTGCATGAACACACTATGTGTTTGGTGACAGTTTTTCAAACTTGAGGGTGTTTGCTTGTTTTGCCAAATGTCAACAATTTGGTAGGTCACCCATTGCAGTAGTTTTATAATGTTGTACGTACACACAAACGATCCCAATAAAACAAACACATTTTTGACGAAGTACAATTACTTAGTACATTAGTAAAAAGACCGAAAATCCACCGCCGAGACTAACTAAAAATATCTTATTAGTGAACTCTTAAAACACTAAGTGGCGCTAAAATGTCTAAGCTCGTCCCAGATATTATAGGCTATCCATGCTCGTCGAAGAGACTAATTTGCCAGGCTTTGATGTTCAGCGACCCTGGCGCGAAGCGGAGCGCACCGGGGCGGCCTTGCAAAGAACTTGACCTTTATTCGCCTCGCGTATGCCAAGAAATTAAAGCGGGTGAACGATAGCGAGGCGGATTTCACGGTGCGAATGAGAAACACGACTATTGGTTGAATTAGGAAACATAGGTAAGTCAACAACAACTACTAATGTCAAGTGAGTACCTTACTATGGACCCTTGTAATGCGATTTGTGCTATATTAGCATCTATAAAATCGTTTCAAGCGATGATAGCTCAGCGGGGGGAGCGTCGTCTGTCAAACTGACGGACACTGGTTCGATACCCAACAACAGCTTGAGCTTCAAAAAAATATAACAGCTATCGCCTTTTCCGCGAACTTGTACTTTCCAAATGGATCAAGCTACACGCCCACCAAGTTTGCCTAACCCTCTACCAAACACCCCGTATAAGCCATAAAACTTAGAAATATTCTTATTAAATAGTGTGGTTATTTAATAGTAAGTTGATAAGGTGTGTTATAGTTAACTTAAAGAAGTAAATCATTGTTTATACTCAAACTAGCTGCGCCTCGTGGTTTTACCCGCGTGGTGATGAAAAACGGTGATGATGAAAATAACCCTGTGTTAATCCAGGGTATAAGCTATCTGGGCGGGTCTGGGTTTATCCATTAAATAGTTGCTATGCCTATGCTTGCGGCGTTCACGCTGCTTGTTTTGGTTAAGTCCAGGCCTTCTTTACTCATCCCGTGATGGGTAGGGAGGTTACGGTCTTGGGGGAAGCGCAGGTCGTGATGATCCTCAAGGCAAGTCTGGCGATTACCTTCTCGCGGTGCTGCCTGTTCTTGGTCTAATTCCTCTGAATTAGACGTAACTAGACATCGTCCGGCGCCTCGCGTGTCTCATATCTATGTAAGTTTATTTATATCCATTTATTTATGTATGTTTATTATATTCAGGCCGGGACTGCTCCCGATAGGCTTTGCTCGCCAAGCCGACGAGGAGCGGTCCACTTGACGGTAGGTTGCGGTGCTGCTGCAAGGCACTGCAACTGAGGGGGGCAGCGGCGCCGTGTTGGACGGTGCTGCAGCTGAGGAGGCGCTGCGGCGGGAGTGATTCAGTTCGTCTCCTGCTGTGGCGCCGATATGGCCGCCGTCGGAGGGTGGCGGCCGAAGCGGCTGGCGATGGGGCTGCTCCATCTGGCCCATCGCAGGGGACCACGAGCGTCGGATGTGGGAAGTCTGGCGTTCCTTGCACTGTGTGGTCCCCGGGGTGGTGCGGCCGTGCTCTTGGTTCCGGCACGGTCGCGAGGGGGAGGGTCATCCTCCCCCCCTGGAGGGGTCCGGAAACGGACGGCCGTGGTGGGGGCGCGGTATGCAAATGTACCCCGCGCTCCCTCCGTTCTAGCGGCAGGATGGACACCGTGGGTTTTAGTCGGTAGTGGACCCTGGCTGCTGTGGGTGCAGTTAGGGTTGGGGGCCATAAGGCCCCCCAGGGAGCGGGGATGCTCGAGCGAGCCCGACACACCCCGCCTACTTTCCCGGTAGGCGGAAGTGCGTAAATGCATTTTCCCCACGTAAAAAGAAAAAAAAAAAAAAAAAGGGTATAAGCTATCTCCATACCAAATTTCATCTAGATCCGTTCAGCCGTTCTGGCGTGATTGAGTAACAAACATCCATCCATCGTAACTTTCACATTTATAATGTTGTAACTCAATCTCTAATATTAAGTATAAATTGATTACATTTCCCGTAACAATACCATTATTTAACGTAATTAATTGGCTATTTGATTACTTACCATAAAATAAATGCCGGATTTGCGAAATTGTAAGAATAGCTGTTTCTGAAAACTATCGCGAGTTTCTTCCATAATTGTAATGTAACAAACCAGTTACGTGCTGAGGCTCGCGCTCGCCGCCTGGCACGATCATAACTCCCAGATGAAGAACTGCAAATAAGTTCGAAACTGGTCGGAGAGTAATTTTCCAGTGTTTACCACGTGAGTCCTAGTCGGTTTGTTACATTACAATAGCTGTTTCCTTCATTCCAAAATAATTGTGTTGGTGCCATGACGTGACAACAGAAAATATAAAAACGTACAAAGAAATTTGAACCTCATTCATCTCATTGGTTATTTTTAACCGACTTTAATAAAGGAAGACGTTCTCAATTCGACCCGTATTTTGTACACATTATGTAACTGTATAAATACTTCAACTACTCAAATCACTTTATTATACTATAATGTGACAGCATTTTATATAAATAAATTGACGAAATCTTATTCATATTATCCCATCCCATCCCATAATATTCCACTAATATTTTAAAGACGATGTGTATGTGTTTGTTACTCCTTCACGCTCAAACGGCTGCACCGATTTCGATGATTTTTGGTATGGAGAAAGTTTATACTCTAGATTAAAACATAGGCTACTTTTAACTCCGAAAATAATTGCTGTTCCTGTGGGATAAGCAAATAATTCAAAAACCTCTGTTACTCCTTCATGCGCAAACAGCTGTACCGATTACGATGAAATTTAGTATATTAAATTTAGTAGGTTGGACTCTGGAATAACACTTAGGCTGTTTTTATCCCGGAAAAAGTATAGTTCCCGAGGGTTTCGCGTGAACCTCAATTATTGAAGTTGCGGGAACATCGTAATCCACGCGGGTGAAACGGCGGAGCGCTACTAGTAATATTATACACGCGAAAGTTTCTGTGTAGGTATGTATGAATGTTTGAGTAGTATCACGCTCGAACGGCTGGACACATTTGAATGAAATTTGGTATGTAGATACTTCAGGATCGTATTGTAATGCCCCCCCAGTATTACAGATATTCTTAGAAGACTGTTTTTTGCTACATATTAAATAAAAAAGTCGTTTGTGAGTTTGTTACAAATATACAAAAATACTTTATATATATGTACATCTATCATAAAGTGTAGACACAATATTGGAATACCAGAATCTGTTTTATATGAATGGTAATATACATTAAATAAAGTAGAAGGTGTTGACACTAAATACACCCTGTCAGCCTTGGTGCGGCTATTTCCGTGGAGGTGCCCTCGAAATTGGCGGTTCGCGTGCGCAGCGCGAACACCCCCCGCATTGACCTTCTGTCCCAATGTCAATGTTATCTGATCTGGTGTTTACAAGTTAAGGATGTTGTTGGATTGTTAACATAGTTTTACGTTCTTAGCTGCATATAGGCTTGAAATATCTTGATCATGATTCGGCGGTTTGTAACAGCGCCTTCGATTTAGTTAAGATAATAGTTTAGAGAGATTTTTTATTAGTAGCGAAAGGTTTCTTACCTATATTTTTTTAAACAGGACTGAACAAAAGAAACACATGCGTGTAGATTAACATAGTAATATAGGATGCGTGCAGATTCTATTGGATGATCTAGTACAAAGAAGAAGAATATGCATTATCGAACGCGTTTTGGTGTAAAGTAAGTAACGTTATTTTAATCACACTGGCAATCACTGGTTTTGCTCATCGATTTCTGTCAAAAAAATCTATTTTAAATACAGGTGAGTAAACAGACTTAAAAAATTGAGGACGCACATGATAAAGCCGATAAATATGCGAAGAGAACACATGAAACCTTACAGGTTCCTCGTTAATTCGTGCTAGTGTGGTGAAAATTGTTGTATTTCACTCATGGGTAAAGTTCATTAGCGTTACGATATGTCAAACAAATATCTAGCTCCTGAGCCTAGTAAACATCTAGGTTTAGCGTGAGTACATCTTCGACCATATCGTCACTGGCTATCAACTGATATAGTGCTCATACGCCAAACTTATACAGAGTAGGTACCTACGAAATATACAAAAAAACCAAAGACACGCTCACATCCTAGACAACGTCATCGCATAATGTGAGACAGTTGTCAAACGCAGCCTTATATTAAGTAAAAAAAAAAGGTACTGCTAGTAATTGCGTACATACTACTTGTGATATATTTGCTGACACGAGTGAAGGCCAAGGTCCGGCCACCATTAATCTCTGCTCCCTAGATACTTACCAACCGGAGGGATGAGAAGCTACATTTCTTTCCAGCCGACCTGCCAATACTTGCCTCCACGTAATTGCCACCCCCTCTTGAAGGCTTTAAAGTGGAAGACCGTCTAATAAGTTACGGCTAAACCGGTAATTCTTTTGCATGTAACCGATTTCGCAGAAAGTAACCAAATCTTGATAGATAGATGTTATTGGTGGATGCTTCGATCAAATATCATCATAATCGGGATAAGCTATTTTTTCCAGTTCTCTTTACTAGTGAAAGTAGCCAAAACATGAGAAGGCAATAGTTACGCAATTCAAACACTATAAAAAACATATTTTTATTGGATGGGGGTTGAATTGATTTTGATCAAATTTCATACAGCATATACATATACTATCGGTTAAAATTAATTAAATGATTTTCCAAATTAGTTTATACGTATTTGTTTGTCAGAGTTCCAAAGTAACAGACATAAAAATAATACTAAAGGTGAAACTTTTTAAATTGCTAACGATACGAACACCACTCTATTTTCTGCAAGTGTCTGCTTGGGTAAACGGCATATTTTATCATTTGAAATTCAACAATTTGGATGGGTGAGTCTTTATCACCCATAAGACTATCTAGAAACAGCCGATATTACCCTACGAATGGGCGTGTTTCGTGAGGCAATTTGGATTTCCTGAGGTGTGCAAATGCAACGGATCAATGCCGAGGTCGTTGCTGAAATAATACCGAGGCGATAGGGCGAGGCCATGCTTCCCTTTGGGATGGTCTACAGCTCGGTTTTATTCCATAGACAGGGGTGTTCTTTCACCTAATTCGTTATCTGATACAATCATAGAATGTGTACCTGCCTAATGTTTGCATAGTTTTTTTTTGGTAAATATATCCGGTTTTGTTTGAATGAGAAGGTAAACAAAGCTTTCGTCGAGGCGAGTTCCAAAGAATCGCAAACTGTAAACATGCCGAGCATTTCATGAATGGATTACTAAAATAAACTCTTTCGTCGGCAGTAAGGCATTGCGTTGCGTTAATTATATCTTGAGATTCCTGAGTGCACGACATTCGCAGCTCACACCGGGTTTGTACAATTTTGTACATGCAAGTGTATTCTTTGTACCCAATGAGAAGTCATTTAATTTCGGTAACACTGGGGCAACACAGTAAGACATTTCGGTAACACAGTAAAAACTGGAGAAGAAAGTGTTCATTATGTAACAAGCGTTGATGCTATTATTTTTTTTGCGAGTAAACAATATGGGTAACAAAGACCAGTTCAATAATTTTGACTAGTTGATATCAAGTTTTTTTTTATACTGTATAGATCTAGCGTTTGACCACTATCTCACTTGATGGTCAGTAACGATGTGGTCGAAGATGTTATCACCTAGAATACTCACTGGCTCTCAAGGAATGCTGCCTGAACACACTATGTGCTTGGTGACAGTTTTTCAAACTTGAGGGTGGTAGCTAGCCAGGCGGGTATTCGAAAGTACCCAACCATGCTGGGAATTTGATACTCAATACTCATTTATTGGCAACTTTCGTTACACATAATTTAAATATAATAACTTATACACGAGTAATAAAATTCGAAACTTATGTTAAACAGTACAAAAATCATATAAATCATATTTCGAATTTGAACGGTGTTACCTTCAACGGAAGCTCAAGCTGTTGCTAGGGATCGAACCAGTGTCCGTCAGTTTGACAGGCGACGCTCCCCCGCTGAGCTATCATCGCTTCATGTATCGTCAAGTATGTATGTCTGCCTTTTTTTATGAAGTAATATAATTATGTATTACAATGTATTATTATTATTTAAAAATCTTGTTTTATACTTACTTCACCTAGAATTATTTTTTATAATATATATAACATGCTTTGTGGCATTCCCGTTCGACATTGAAGTTTATATGTTCAAATTATGTCGACGATTCGCCCGAAATGTTACCATTTCTTCGATTCTCTCTCAAAACTAGCTCTGCTCCATGTTTACTGAATTGGAGCGGGATTATGCTGAGACAGGATCTTCTTGACGTCATAACATAAAAACTTCGACACGTTATTTCACACTTTTGAGTGATGAAGTCGGTTTAATTATTTTTTTCACCCTTTTCAGTGACCTTTGCTACTCACGGGATCAATTGTCATTGTGTATGTTGAAACCGCTTGAGCGATTTAGATGAAATTTATATCTAAGCTATCAAATAAAAAAGAACGATCCAAATCGGTTCATACAGTCGAAAGTTCTGAGGTAACAAACATAAAAAAAATAAACAAAAAACAAACGGGTCGATTTGAGAACCTCCTCTGTTTTTGAAGTCGTTTAAAAATTACATTTAAATTACTTACATTTTATGTATGCTTTGGGAGGAACTATATTTATAGGACAAAATGTATATAGATTTAAGTATTTCAATTTTAATAACTTTTTTGAAATTTAATTTCAAATAAATGTATTTCTGTTAAGGAGGTACAAGTTACCAAAGCCGGAACTGATATATACAATTTTAGTACAAATCTTATGCATGTAGTACTTGTGTTTAATTAAAATGCATAACAACAGCAAGCTTCTCAAAGGACTCAAATAACAACAGTTTGTCTCTTCTCTTGTAGAGGCACTAAACAAGGTAGCTAGGGTACCATTGTCCTGCGGCTCCGTAGCACTTAATGGTTTCTGCTTATAGTACAGATACGTAGCCAGGCAGGATTTTGATGGGGGCTAAATGTACTGAATCAAACATTCTCTAAACCACTTGGACAGGCACTAGGAATTACCTAACACTTAAAAGGTTCTACTTACCAACCCACAGGAAGGCAGGTTTTTGATGGGGCTTAACTATAAACAAGATGTGTGGTGTGCGATGTGCCGTGGTGGTACCGGCCTAGAGAAGTACTCCCCATCTCTTCCCGTGGGTGCCGTAAGAGTCGGCTAAGGGATCACGTACCAGGAGGTGGGCAGCAGCGCCTTCTGAGGATAGGAAACCATACTGCGCTCGCTAACCCGCCTGCCAAGCGTGGCGAGTATTGGTAAATCCCCCCTATATGGGAAGGCATATGTCCAGCTGTGGACGTCCTATGGCTGCGATGAATGAATGAATGAAACTATATACATAAACATTTCAAACATTTGCAATAAAAGCCAGTTGCTCATTTATATCTAGAAAAGTATTCACTCTTTAAAGTGTTCGTATTTATTATGTACGTCTGCTAGCTTTTTCTCTATAAGAAAATTGATGATCAATGACTCCTGGGGTCTATTTGATAAAACGACAAATTGTAGTACAACAACAAAATTATCAGTCACGTAGATTAAACTTAAATTTCACTCTACATGACTGACATTTGTTAGTTTACTACGAATAGTCGTTTCATCGATGTCGTCGCACCAGCGGGCACCAGTCTTCGTGGTGCCCAGTGGTATGACGACGTCGTTGGAGTCAATTGCCGAAACTACTGACACACTACAGTAAATAAAATCATTTATCGCGGTTGAATATAAAATTATAAAAATAGGGTTCCATACTGAATTCACTTAAGCTATTCAATTCTGTAAAATTTAGATACGCACGAACTTCGCAAAAGATTGTACAAAAACTCAGATCATTTATTCATCGCAGGCGTGAAGAACACATTTCTGAATGTTAAGAAGTTGATTACAGAGAAACCGACCACAAAAAATAGACTCTCAAAAACAGCCCTGTACCTTGTACTCGTACCTATGTGTAACACATATTTTGTGTAAATATTTCATAAAAATATAACTACCACACTCAAAACAAAGAAAATGTACCTGCACCTCTCCTATTCACATTTAGTCAGACTAAATAATTCCATTGCTATAACGTGACTGAATTAATGCCTGATTACGAGTCTGACATCGTACACCGACTAAAGGACAAAGAACCAATCGCTATTGTATCTCTTTTCCTAAAAGGTTATGTTTTTGATGCCGAGATAACAAGAAAATGTGAAATGAGTATAATTATGTTGTCATCTGTCGCTCTTTCTGTGGGTTTATTACGGTAGCTCCCAGATTTTATAACACGTTATGCGTACGTCTTTTGACTGACCAAATTAGAGTAGGGCATGTGTGATGTGAATTCTAATGTGCGAGGCCAAATTGGCGTTGATAAATAATGGGACATGACATTGCATCATAGTTGAAGATAATTAAGAGCATTTGTGGAGGAATGTTTAGTTGATCGCTAACTATGATAAATGACATAATCAACCTTTCCGCTGCCTCAATGAGTAGAACTCGTATAACTCTTATATTATGGGAGGTTCTTAGTTCCTGGGATTATCACTCTAATTCTGTGTCCCGTAGCATGGGCAGGTCGGATTTAAAGTGAGCATGTATACTACCAGCATTACCATGGGATGAGTCACTTTGCCCCATATGGTACACAGCTTGGTCTCCTTGCCTCGAGCAATTTCGTCCTCCAGCAATTATAGGTGTTCTCTTCTTCGCTCTGGTATACACACAGCGCTTCCCTGCATAGAAAGTAGCAACACTGCGGTATTTTGCGGCTTCAATCTTAAGAAAGCTGTTTACTAACTTTACCAATGGGCACGCTTATGAACTAACTATAGATTTGAGCAAATACACTTTGGAAGTGTTACATCATTTGGTGATGGGACATTTTTTACATGCCGAAACTTGTCCTGTACCACCAAATTAAAGTAATTCTTTATCAGATTAACGATATTCCTACATATAGACATGTACCTATAACGAAGTATCCAAACAAATCCACGGTTTTTACACAGAGGGAGGATCACTTCTCTTTCTACGTTTTTTAAGACTAATTTGTCTGTGTTGGTTCCACAGATCAACTACGAACTTTGTAGTGAATTCTCTATAGTTTCCTTGCGGCTGGTTCTGTTTTTTTAACTCGACCTAACCCCTAGAAAAAAAGCCATAATTTAAGAAGAAAAAGTAGACCTCCAGAAAAGATTCACACCTAAAGTAGCAATGGTCCTCTGACCATTGCTACTTTTGGTGTCCCAAAGTCTACATCCCGGACAGTGACAGTATGCCGATGAGAGGGGAGACCGGAACGAGTTGAATATACTGGTGAATATTCTGAAGGGCTCTTGAGAACTGTTGGCATGGCAAAATGAATTCACTTAAGCTCAAGCCGTTTCTGGGGATCGAACCAGTGTCCGTCAGTTTGGCAGGCGACGCTCCCCCCGCTGAGCTATCATCGCAGACTGTCTTTATTAAAATGAGAAGCATGTTTAAATATCATATAAATGAGGTTACACGTGTTAAACTATAAGTCATATATATACCTTTACAACACTACAAGTAATGTTATGTTGAAGTTTATTAGCTAGGCTTTTTAATTAATACTTAAAAGCCAAAAAGGGGAGACAGCGGTGCAAAAAAAACAGTTATCTGCACGATTGGGTTCCACTCCAGTCGGTTGCGCTTTCTTCATAAATCAAACATACTTTAGTAAATAGTCTTTCTGAATAAACAAAGCATGCTGGTATGATTTTTAATATCACTTTTGACGTGATAACGTTTTATAAATTGATGAATACCAGCAACACTCATGAAAAATAGTAACGTTCCGCGTAACGTTCCACCTGAGTTTTGTATTACATAAAATAATCAAAGTCAAAGTCAAAGTCGAAGTCGAAGTCAAAGTCATAAATGATTATGACGTTATCACGTAAATCTATCGTCCGTAAGCCGACTTTACAGACAACCAATTTTTTTTTATGTTGAAATGAGGAATATTTGCTATTTCCTGTGGCGAATAGTCATTCGCCATAGGCGAAGTGGCGATTATCCGGTAAACGACCTTTCGCTTCAATAAATATTCGGGGCACCTCTAGTTTTGATTTTCTGGAATATATGCCAGATATATTTAGCAGAAACTTTTATAGTACGTCTTATGTGTTTTTAAATCTTAGAAATTCAAATGTCTAATCTTTTATTCAGTGTTGTTTAAAGCCGTCACTAAAATGTATACAGTAAAATTGAATTCGGCTGTATACGATTAAACAGTAAAAACATCCATAGTATAAGATTAACTCGCCGATGTTGGTAGTAATAAGATTTATCAAAGCAATGGCTGTTTCAATAGCGTAAATTACATAGGTATTAGTAGGTAATTTACAGAATATTTGAACAAATGTCACTTTGATTTCCTCGCCATTTTTACCAATTTGGATTTTGATATTCGGCAAGAGCTTGGAAGTTTCTCTAACTACCCGCTCGATATGAATATTGATAAGAATAATTTATTTGCCCATAACAGGAGTACACATACATAATCTGGGTAACACATGTACAGTGTAACAATTCATCTTAGATAGTGTTGCTCTCAGGCGTGCTGATTTGTCGAGTGATGGCAAGCCAAAACAATATAAATCCTACTAACGGTTGGATGGATGTATGTAAGTTACTATTTCACGCACAAATGGCTGGACGGATTTGGATAAAATTTGGTATGTATATATCATCATCATCATCATCATCAATCATCACCACGTGGTGAAGCTAGTGATTGCTAAATAAAAATATTGATCAAAATGAATAATAATAAATTTTCCCTCGTCAATACACAATAAGGATGTCAAGCAAGTCAATAGACATGAATACCTAAAGTCAACTTATAATATATATACCTAGTATCTATTGAATATTTAGGCGAACGATTCCGAGCTTATCATTACTTCAGAATGTTGTATTTAAAATATGCATTCCAACATAAACGTTGGTATAATTCTCGTAAGCCTAGAAATTCCAGGAGCCAGGTGGATACTGCAGCGTTTCCTGTGCCAGGATGCGGGGAACTTCCGTGGAGGTCGATATCGCAACTTCCTCGATCGGACGGCAGCCCGTGCACGTACGTTCGTTACGACTAGAGAACTATTTCGTTTGTCGAGCTTCGCAAGCCGCATATGAAATAGCGATAATGGAATGTATATTTACGTTGGAGAGTACGAAAATTATATGAAACATGGTACTGAATTGTGTTTTCGGAAGCTTGAAACATCCACAACGTATCAAAATCAAAACGAGTTTTGTTATTTTATTCTGTTGTGGAGTATAGTTTAGTGGTATAATCTACTAACATATCTTAATCTGGGTTTATTTTTTATTACATATATGTATAGCATGGGTAATATGCATCGTTATCATATCACATTAAATGGATTTATGAAAATGATGTTTTTCCAGCCGCGGTGGATTTTGTGTAAGTTATTCATTTTTGTCATCATCATCTCAGCCATAAGACGCTACCGCTGAACATATGGCTCCTCCATTGGTTTCCACAAGGGCCGTTTGGAAGCGGCCCGCATCTAACCATTTCCTGCGATCTTAGTCAGGCCGTCTTATGCTGAGCTTGTCCGGCCGTGGTCTCCATGCGAGAAACTGGGCACCAACAGCCATCAGTTCTTCGAGCTATGTGCCCTGCCCAGTGCCCACTGCCTCTTTAACTTGCTAATCCGCTGGGCTACCGAAACCTACTACCGAAACTATAACACTTCAGAGATTTTAGTAACTCTGAATTATGCTGATACCGAAATGTTATTCACATCAATTGACACCCTAAGTACTCAACACTCTATAAGAGGCCTGGATCCCATGTCACAGGTTACGAGCCTAGTTTAGGACCCAGGAGATCTAATTGCTATTGCCTTATTTACTTCAACCAATTTTAATTTAGTTTCTTTTTTTTTTTTTTCATTCGCTTTAGGATCTACAAACAGTACAAAAACTTACAATTAGGTGCGAAGAATATATGTATAAGTATAGGTAGTTAATGTACCAACAGTGTATACCACAGATTAATAAACTTAAAAAATCAAAAACTTAAAAATAGAACCCTATAATAATACATGTTAACATAGATTTTTGTACAGGTATCTAATTTACTCAATTTGAACCCTCCTGAGGGGCATCTTTACCGCTACCTCGGAGCAGATCCAACACAGCTTTCTTAAAACCACCCACCGCTCAAGAAATATATCTATACCATTGAAATCTATATATCTATGTCATTCGGCGTAGTGGTGACCGAACACCACTATTTTTAATTTTTAAATATTGATATTGATATCCATTTGACCTCTCAAAAAGCAAGACTGAACTCTTATACGGGCTAGTTAGGTAAGACTAATTGTATCTCATTTGACATTTAAAATGACAGAATCATATACTGAATAATGAAAAATTCACGAAATAATAACAAGAATGAATGTTTCTAGATTGTTCCGAGAGGTCACCCATGGAATAATGCATTAGTATTAGGGAGATTTATGCGGCATTAGCATTCGTCCAGGTGTCCCCTTGTACTTCCAGTTTCAATGTCGCTACACTGGCAATGCTTCATATACCATGAAATGCTATACATGAGATAAGTAATTGTGCTTCGCATAACAAAGCAGTTACCTACTCACCGCACTCTTTATTCTATAAGAAACGACTAAACATTACTTGGCATTTTATTTTCCTGTAAAAAAATATTCAAAGACCCTACCAACTTGGTTATTGAAGGTTTTTTAATACTGTATAGATTCATAGAATGTCTACTGGCTCTCAAGTACTTGCTGCCTGAACACGCTGGCTAGGTATATGTTTGGTGACAGTTTTACAAGCTTGAAGGTGGTTACTAGCTAGACTTGTACTCGAGAGTACCCTACCACCATGCTGGAAATTTGATGACGGCGTTACCTTCACCGGAAGCTCAAGCCGTTGGTGGGAATCGAACCAGCATCCGTCAGTTTGACTGCCGACGCTCCCAAGGCTGAGCTACCATCCCTTCACCAAAGTGTGAAGTTAGTGTGAAGGTACGCAGTGTATAAAACGGAGAAATCTTGATTAGCTTGCGTGGAATATTTGCCGGTTGCGGAGTACTGGCACATGTGAATCGTACCCGATTAGGTTTTTACTCATTCACTTCTTCCCGATGGTGCCGAAAAGGAACTAAAATACTAAAAGATGGTTGGCAGCAACGCTTTTTGTGTATTTTTTTTCTGTAATCACAAAACTGCGCTTGCCATCCCGTCTGCCATGCGTGGTGTATATATATATGTAAACACAACTTCAAAACTGGGGCGAGACTTCCAAGTCCCGAGAGATGCGAGTATATACGATATTCCTGGCTACAGTAGCATTGGTTACGAAGGAGCGGAGAGTTTTAGGGATCTCCGAAAGATCTCCGGGTCACTGGACCTGGAAAAAGAAGTATGTTATAAATACAACAAATTTGGCAGACGAGAAGATTGGTAAAACTGGAAGATGGTATGAATAATTATTAAGTTAAAAAAAATATGAAATTAATTATAAATTAAAAGTTTATATAAATTAAAAATTAAAACCTGGTGTTAAGTGATGATGCGGTCTACGATGGAGTACGTTTGCCTAGAAGTTCTTTTTTTTAATTTCACTCGTGACTTGGAGACACCCAGATTGTATTCATGCCGAAACATAGATTTAGGCAATTAATTCCACTCGTTATCTGTACGGACTATGCATGTGGAACGAAAACGCTTCGTGCGACAAGTTGGAACGTCTACCGCGCACGTTTAGATGTCGCATTGCAGTGAGAGTGACATACACCTGATCAAATAACTGTGGGTAGTGCATTAGATACCGCATTGCATTTTTTTTTTAAAAACTATACCCAGCAATTAAAAGTATTTGTAACTTTTTGCTTCTTTTCGCCTCTTTCAACTCAATACGAGGCTACGCCAGCCTACGGCTACAATAAAGTCAATTGGTTGCGACGGCCGTCGCAAATGAGATAGAAATGGAAGAAAATGCTTGATATATTGCTTTGATAAATAAGGTTAGATGAGGTGGAAGTGAGCGTTTTCGGTACTTCAACCGGGAATGAGGAATTATTGGAGCCGGCTGCTGGTAAATTTGATTTGCGAGCTGAGTTGGCGCTCTCGTCGCGGCGGGGGTTCAGGGGGCAGGGGTGCGGCTACTTATCTACACGTTGACTATACCAGATCCTTACTGTGTCTGTTTCTGCTGGATGTGACGATTGAATACTTTATGGTTGTATTACACACTAGCTGCGCCCTGCGATTTTCCCGCGTGGTGATGGCCTATATGTTATTCCGGGACCTGAAGTATCTACATACCATGATATGTCGTTTCATGGTGGTATGTCGTTTGAGCGTCGTTTGAGCCGTTTGAGCGTGAAAAAGTATGCATGCATCCATACATTCATATATCTCACAAACTTTCGCATTTAAAAAATTAATAGGATAGGATTTTAAATTAAAAATCGAGATGCACGCTAATAAGTTAGTTGTAACAATAGTTGGGTAAAACCGCGTGGTGAAGCTAGTGACATTCTAAATCATTCCACAGACATTAAGTACGTTTTTATGAACATCAATGAAAGTAAAAAAAATATGAACTATTCAGAATATTCGGGCGTTTAATATAAAGACCTGAGTTGCACTTCTGAGTAAAAGCAAAATAGAACCCTAGGGCTATTGTAGTCAAATTCAGTTTACAATGCCTTCATTATGATATATCTTTATTTAATCCATAGGTGTTTTGGCAGAAACTAAGGAATCCCACCGTGTCTGTCTTTTCAATTATGCCTTACTTCATAGCACCCAAGGTTTTTGATTTTTGTGGAACAGTTTAGTCTATATTACTGTTCCTCTATTATGCCTAGTGATAGGATATTCCGATGCATATGTACATAAGCTTCATGGGTTCGCTAGTATGGAGGATTTGCATTATAATAGAGTGTGTAAATACTATAATGATAATAAGTCAAATAAAATGACAATCAAATTTACAGATATATTGATTCATTTTAACATCTTAGACATAAAAGGGGTTCAATCCTGCGAATGGATGACAAGAATGTAGCTTAAGGCAACTTATTATCGCTTGTTAACTGATTTGTTAATAGATATCGCAGCGCACGCGATTTAAGGGGTTTTTCAGTAAATTTTTTAAACATTGGGCAACATTATTGAAGTTTTCATACGGATCCCTAAGCGTTAGTTAAATAAAACATATCCTGTCATATCATCACAGATAATGTAGAATTCTAATGGTGAAAAAATTAGTAGTTTCGGGACCTATTAATTACAAACAAAAAATCAAATCATTACTCTTTATTACAAGTAGAGATAATCTTTTACGGTGGCTACAATGAAAACTTCAGTCTGATTTTAACATCGATACTTTTTGATTCCTTAAGATTACGTATTATAATAAATAATAATATATATGTAGTAAAAAGTATAGTTACCATGGGATAATTGAGGTGGCGTAATCCACGCGGGTGAAACCGCGGGGCGCTACTAGTATACAAATAAAGTATGTTAAGAATATGATATGAAGAGCTCTTCCAGTGAGTTTTTACATTATCTAAGTTAAAAATTTCGCCGATTGCAACGTGCCCGCCTAGACTATTTACATATTTATGAATACTGTCTGCTGAATTGTTACGATGAAAATTTCCCATAAATATATGAAACATATTTTATGATCATTCCGAGATTTGTAATACATATAGTATTAGTACCATAGTGCTCGTAGTATCTACTTCAAAGCCCTCATACAGCCCTAACAAAGGTTACATTAAAATTATTCAAAGGAAAAAATTCGGCCGCTAGTGGGACTTGACAATTGGTTGGACAATTAAAGGTAGACGGCGCTAAGAACAACATTCCCTCAGATGTTAAAGGAAGGTAGAAATCCGGACGCTAGTGATAGTGTCTGCTATAGCTTAGATGGACAAAGCGACAGGACGGTATTCTGCAGTCGTGGGTTCAAGTCCAACTAGCAGCCGAATTTTTTTCTTCAAATAATTTTGAACGTAAGTTTCACCTAGCATGTTGTTAATGCAATAAACCATAAGACTCTTATCAAAGGTTGTTGCAACTCAGAAATCACACTATTTTAAGCATAACACGAAAAACATATTATACATAGGTGTTTATCTTTATTTGAATTGCTTCAAATAGTTATTACATAAAAATATTTTAAATACTAGCTGTGCCTCGCGGCTTCACCCCGGTGCACTAAGATTTTCAAGTTAACTCTCGTAAAAATCTAGCTAACCACAGGAACTGTTAATTCTTTCGAGATAAAAATCGAGAAAGAATCATAATTTTTAATTATTAATAACAGTATCAATACATTATTACAATTTACCACGTACCAAAATAGCGTGAATTTGTACAGAGCCCAGCTCTGTACCCAGCTCACATCTACATGTAGCCCTTATTGCAATTATTAGGATTAAGATTGGTATTTGTACAATATATATATCTCGAAGCACATTTGCGGGTTTAACCGGTCAACTCGATAAATCAACGTTTTTTCCAGTTGCAACCTGGCTGGGATACGATATATGATATAAAGCGTTGATATAAAATTGATTCCACCCAATGATGTCATCCAATCCAACATGGGGTAGAATTATTTTTAGGTCTTTTTTTATACGCGAACTGTTAGCGTCTGATATATAAAGTATTTATTTCACAGAAAAACTTATAATTGGGTACAATATATTACAGTTGGCATAATCTTTAGTTATATTAAAATGTCTTGCAGAGATACTCGTATAATCTTGTGCTGTAGAAAACCGCAACCTTCTTTGACATTTTTTTTTTTTGAGAATAGGGAAGCATTACTGACGGTAAGTGATAATATGCGGTCTACAATGGAGCACGCCTGCCTAGAAAATACCTATTGACTCGTGACTTGAAGACACTCACATAGCTAGTTTCATATGCACTGCGGTAGGCAAAGCAACGAAACAAACGTATTTGTGAGTTATAAACTATTCTAGGCTTGCGTGCTGCATCCTAGACTACCTACGTCATCACATAACATCAGGTGAGATGAGGCAATTGTCAAACGCAAGCTTGTAATAAGTTTGAAAAATGTAAATAACTATACTGAATCTAATATCTAATTGTAATAAACACAATCAATTAAATTAAAATATACGTTTATTATACCAAAGTTAGATACAGATAATTCGTGACACGTTATATAAAAATAATATAGAATAAATTAGATTAATGGAACAACGCCGTTTTCGCTCCACGAAATAAATTTTAATCGCTATTATATGCGTTCAAGCATAGCGCCTCAGTTCGATAAAAAAATACAATATACGACAGACTAAAACCGTGGAACGAAAACAGTCTCACAATCGTAGAAAGAGATGGGACTAACTATGCTCACAACTAAAACTTCATGTCACATAATTATTGTATGTTTATAATTTATGATGTACTTTCAGCAACAGGAATATACTCAGCATATTACAGTGATTACAGTAAGACGTGTAAACTAATTTACTACACGAACTGATGTCAAGCGATTTTATCAAACGAAAGGACCTGACAGTCAAGGAGTAGCAGGTAATGATGCAGTTCAAGGTAGATCATAGTTGCCTATGCTGTAACGAAAATGTACCGATATCTATTTTTCCAAGCCGTTTCCTTAACTTGTGCAACAATTAAGGAAAACACACATTGAGAGCATCGGCCGACCATTGACGTCGATTCTGGCTATTTCCGTGCACCTGGTTACTGTTAAATTTGAGATAACCCAGCGCCTGTACGGTGCCAGCTTGATGCAATGGTGGACTTGGAAGCACTTGACTTTCTGCACAACATTTGCAAAAGCGAAAAAAAGTTTCGTAAAAATCACTAACTCAAAACGCACTATGGGTACTATTTGGTGTCGTCGAATTCTTAGTGATAGAGTCAAACTCATAATATAAATACGTCTAAATTAATATAAATAAAATTACTATGTATGTATGTACCTGTTCTGGCAAATCGTGTGAGCAATGGTCTGATGAAGATAAAACGCCGACATTGACAGACAAAACTCTAATTTAACATTTTTATTTCGGATTCAAACACTAACAACCGGTTTCAATAAAGATTTCATTTCTGTTTACATTCTGTTGAATTCTTCCGTTTGCTCCCGAATTCATTATGTAACACGCTATCAGAAGGAACCAACAAGTTTTGAATAATGTAGGTATGAGTCTGGCAAGTCTGATGGTACCTACCTAACTAACATGCCTTTTGCAAGAAACATTACCAGGGGCCTTACTATCAGCATTATAAAAACCATGCAAATTCCGAGCAGTTCTAAAACCTGGGTAAAATATACCAGAGACAACAATAACAGTTCATCTTTGAGGATATCAATGTTCAAACCGTTCACTTAAAAGAGCGTGATGCTGTGGTTATGGTATGATTTCACACTCAGCGGTATAAGCCAGGCTTTAGAACTGCTCGGAACTTGCATGGTTTTTACAAAGCTGATGGTAAGGCCCTGTACTGTACGACCTCAAACAAACAAAATGATATACTTATAATATATCCTTTTTTGGTCTGAGCATACCTACCACATATTAATATGACACATACCTACTCGTACTTCACCCTGAAAAAGCCAAAACCGCTCATTATTCAACGGAGAAGACGGTTTTATTGACTTCTCATATTATTACATAATGACAATTCTTATTATTATTTAACTCGATGATTTGCATTAGTTTTCAATTCATGTTATTTATATTAAGCAGCTTTAAACGGATTAAATTGTGTATGTTTTGCGTATTTTATCCCGACGATGCAGACGTCGCGACGACGTTTCAATTATCAGTGTTCGTGGTCATGGGTGGGCTAAAACTGTTTTTATAGTACTGATTAAAATAAATAAAACATACTTACGTGTTTAAATTCGTTTATAAGGTAAATACAATTGTTTAATTTCAATGTAGGTATAGAAATAATGTACAAAATATCGTTTAAATCGTTGTTTTGCGGTGGGCGGTGGCCCAACGACAACCGACTTGATAGTCTTGATACCCAATTTTGGAATGCATTGAACAGAACTGACCTAATTATTTCATTCAGAAGCCCTGTACCCGTAGCTGTACTTCCTAGCCGCTGCAGCGCTTTCGCAGCCCCGTGCGCGCGTCCTAATGCGAAGCTATCCGACCGAACGTAGTGAACAACGGCGCGCGCCAGCCAGCCGCCATCGCTATATGGCAGGCCAGCCAAGCCAGTCAGTCATCGAGCGGCGCTCTTGCTAGTCGTTGTCGAGTTTTTATATCATTGTTACTTTACTAACGTTGTTAAACTGACATGCGCGCATTTATTTCTAAATTGTGACTAAAAACAAACGAACCTACTGGATTTCAGTGAACGAACCGAGTGAGAGTGTAGTGCAAACATTATTTCTGGTTCGAAATTAGTTATTTGGCGTTTGTTTCAACGAATTGGTGCAGTGTTTATGTTCGGTGCGCGGCGCCCGTTCCGTCCGGCGTGCTGTAGGGACGTCGCCCTCGAGGATTCCTAATAGAGGTAAGTCAAGAATTTGATTATTTTAATCTTTTTGTAGGTACATGCGGCGGAAACTGATGATGTAAACGCGGCGTCTATGGCGAATGATTTATAGCCCCGAGCCGGTTCCTACCCCAGTGACGCCTCGCGTAGCAAAGATTAAAGAAAGAATTGTGTGTGAGAAATCCGGTTACCTACGTTGTGTTGTACTTTATATGTTGACGTTTACCCTACATCATTTGTTTATGGAAGAATTAAAATGGTCCATTTTCAAGTAAGTTAACGTTAAGTTGATAGTTTTGATGTCGCTCATACCTATTTTCTTACTTCTAAAGAGAGTTGTTTAACAAATAGGTACCGTTGAATGCACGATGCATTTAGCAATTCATTAGTTATATAATTTGTTACATAATCAGCAGGTAAACTTAATTAATAATTTAGAATAAATATAAATAATTCATGTTAGGATGATCTTGTCAGGTTGCGACGTATTGGAGTGATTCACGCGCGTGAGGCATCTAGCATTACAGTAATATAAATTGGAAGACAAGTAAGTAATTAAATTGGAGGGTAGGCACTTACCTAAGTAATATTGTAATTATATAAATATTACGGTTGAAAATTGACATATTATACAAATTGGCCTATTCAATTCCATCAATTCGTTGATGATACACTATTGAATAAGTGTATCATCAACGAATTGATATATGTATTTATATCATAAATGTAAGCAAATAAAATCCATAATCACTAACTGACAAAACCAAATTTCTGGCGCGAGTGGGTTCACGCCAGAACGGATTAATTAATATTTGATTGCTGTGTAACCTAACCCAGTTTCTGGGGTCACGCATTGTGACCGATCTCTCTATATCAATCACTTAATCTTTGTGAAACTATGAAGGTACCTAAGTGGTAGTAGGCATATTCCTATCTTTCAAATTCTATTGTTAGTTTACCGGAACCGTATTGAATGACTAACGAGGAACGTTTTCACGCCTAAACCACTGAGCTAATTTTGATGAATATTGGTAGGTATACAGATGAGGATAGATATTGGTAGATAGATAGGACCTTGGGAGAAAACATAGACTACTTTTTGTAATGGAAAAAGTATGATTCCTGTGGGGTGTACAGGAACCATAGGTACCTAGGTACCTACCTAGTTTACATAGGTACGCGTGAAAACCGTAATCCATGCGGGTGAAACCGCCGAGCGCAGCTAGTTATTAATAGTTTTGCAATTAACCACACTAACCGTAACATATAACAGACTATAGCATTATTTCAATTTCAATTCAATGATGTTCTAAGGCTCGCTTCTTTTATATATTTTTATATGAAACGTTGTTCACCGTACATCTGAGTTAACATGATCCAATTCCTCCCACAGAGCCGCAGATTATTATTAAGTTATTAGAATCTAACCCAGTTTCTCAGCTACGAGGGCTGTTCAACGATCCCCGACGAAATGTTCATTCACACGGCTACTGATTCTGTGATCAGTGATCACTAAGTTTTATAAATACTTAGTACGGCGAGCATAAGGGTTTCAAGGTTGGACATGAAATAAAATTATTCATACCTTTTTGATCACTCACCGGTCAATATTATCTTTATAACTGCAATGTACCTAGGTATCAAATCTTTTAAGTATAAAGAAGAATTTGATATGTGACGTCACAAAGCTTAAGACTCCCCCCACCCCTTGTTACACTCCTCCTCCTCCCTCCCCCTTAAGGTGTGACGTATTTTATGGATTTTGGATGGACCAGAGATTTACCAAAATGCTCTGATAGTGACCAGAAAAGATCCAGATACCTATTGCAACAATAAAGATCGTGAATCAAATGGCTTGATACGCGGAACAGTTACAATGGGTAGATATGTAGGTACCTACGTACCATCAAGATGCGACGCGAATGAAGTCATTGGCCACATCGATAATGATGTAAGCCTCCTACTATTACAGATAACATTGAATGGAACTACTTTAAGATAAAGATAAAATAAGCAGTATTATAACGATGTAGTAAAGCCAAAAATTGAGATTTAACTGTTAAGTTATAACTACGTTTCAGAGTCATTGACATTACAGAGGCTCGCGGGCGTTTACAGGCAGAGCAGAAGGAACGCGCAGGAATAATCCTGATGCGCGTTTGTTTAAAATATTACAATAATATATTTTACAGTTAGCTACCAGCCAAAAAAAAATTGTTTGGACACATGCACAGTTTAAGCGCATTTGTCGTTAGTGCTAGAATTTTGATATAGGTAAAAGTATGGTGGTTCGAAAAATTTTTTACTAATAAATCACATTTTGTTCAAGCAGAACTAAACTTTACGATCTGTACTCATAATTGGTATTTATTGTAAGTTTAATAGACATGTAGGACTCTTAACAAAAACTGATACGAACTGAACAAAAGCTGAAAAGACAAATTTTTCATTTAGCATATGGTTCAAGCCTTAAGAGAATTTGATAACATTAAATGTGACAGACCGACGTGTGATTTTAGTGTGCGAATATTGAACATATTACCTACTTAGTTCTGCTGCGTTTGCTGTTCGAAAAATAGGAGATCGGCCGGATATAATATAGCGGCTTTATTAGTTTATTTTGTATACTTCCACAGCATAATGTCGTAGGGTTACTGTTACTGCAATGTGGTTCAGCTGCTGATACAGAGATTATTTTTATTATGCAAAAACGGTCTGCAATTATAATTTGATTCAATATGAACATTGAAAACACGCGGGTTCTAGTGCTTTACTGTAATGAAAGATTACATATTTATACTCTACTATACTTGATTTGGTCCGCAATTCTGTAAGTACGTCAATATTATAATACTGTAAGTACGTTTACCCGATTGCCCAGATGATAATATGATTTGCAAAATTGTCAGGCTTGCTGAAAAGCTGCTGCTTAGAAAGTCCTGCAGCTGCGACCGACATTCCCTGTTTTTTTTAGTCCTCAAATTATTTCTTCATAGGACTTTGTGTAGTGTGTACGTCTAGGTGTCTTTGGCAATGTGTGCCATCAGTTTCACTGTCAGTTGTTTTTGAAGTCACGTTTATGACCGTAGCCAGCACTGTAACCCGCTCGTAAAAATTTAAGTGTTTTGCTTTGGTTTGTCGGCTAACCTTTATAGCCCTTCTTCCCATCCTCCCAGTATCACACTTTAATAGTCAACAACTGTTCTGAAACTTCTCTGTTCTTTAGGATCTAAATAAATATCTTCTTTGATTTATGCTGATACAGATTTGACTTAGTATATAGTTTTAGGCATTGTATATGTACATGTGTGTAAGGGATTTAAAGGAAAAACACAACACTGAATAAAATAGTACCATCTCGCCTCTCATTTTATTTCTACCATATGATACCCCGAGCATATAACGTAATATATTTTCTGTACATGACAGGATGCGACAAGGGCACACCCAATAAAGTAACAATATAATCTTTTATTACAATTCATTCTCTCAGCCATGTGCGTCCACTGCTGGAAATATGCCTCCCCCATATAGGGGGGATTTGTCAATACTCGCCACGCTTGGCAGGCGGGTTGGCGAGCGCAGGATGATTTCCAATCCTCAGAAGGCGCTGCTGCCCAGCTTCTGGTACGTGGTCCCTTAGCCGACTCTTACGGCACCCGCGGGAAGAGATGGGGGAGTACTATTCTAGGCCGGTACCACCACGGCCTTCTTCTATTACAATAAAAATATAAAATTCGAAGTTTTTGTTTTTTTTGTTTTCACGCTTACATGGGTGAACAGTCTTTGTTGAGTTTTGATACGGGTCAAAGGTATGAAAAGCCGAGCAACCGCAGCAATAAGGTAATGTAGTAAAACTAATCTTTAACAACTTTATCGTAGCGTAGCGTAGGTTTATCCCACATTTTAACTTATGCCTAACAACATAGAACATTGCTGTACTAGAGGCTAAAATGACCCACTATGTACGAAGTAGTTTTACGAGTAACTAGGGAGTAGAAACTGAGTTATAATAGGTTTTAAGCGCCATGTGTTAGTTACACTTTACTTTACACTACAATGATTGCGAGTAATCCAATATAAAATTAAGATTTGTGTTCTATAATAGCCGGAACGCATTGAAAAATTCTACCAGAGATCGCATTTTGATTCGATTTTTAAAATCGCATGCATGGTAAAATCAGGTTGCTAAGGTGATGCAAGACGGCGGCGGTGCATACATAATAAAGATATTTTCGTTTTTGTAGGCACGGGTCTTTATTATGTTAACATACAAAATAATAAACAAAATAAGTATAGCCATATAAATAAATAAATAAAAAAGGGACTTCATGTTTATTAATATTAAGAATGTCTTACGTCTGTTAAGGCAGAATTTTGATAGATATCTATTAAGCTATAACATCTTAGCATAACAGCTAATGACCAGTAATTCTCATAATTAATATATCTACATTTCATTTCATTTCATTACAATGATGGACTTTTTGAGCAAATGAGTGAAAATACTATTTATGACGGGTACGTATGTACGTACCTAACTACATAGTTACCAATATGTTTGTTTACATCCTTGGAATATACCATTAACTTAAATATTATTTCTTTGCGAGTTTGTTCACAAATATGTGATTAGCTTGGCACACAAAAGAAAAGGAAATTACGTTTGTATTGCGACCTCACATACTGGATCTCCTTGAAACACTATGTGAATATCAATAAGCGATGCAGGTTTGGTTATGGTGTGAATATCATATCCGCTTTTTTGTTACCACTTGGCGAACTTGAACGGTAGAATATTGATGACTAGCTGCGGCCCGCGGTTTGCAGCCGCGTGGACTACAGTTTAGCCGCTACAACAGTCATCCCATGAATCCATACATTCATTCACATTTCCGGGACAAAAAGTAGCCACTAGGTTCTATCTATCTCTAGTCTCTCTCAAAAGTTTTTCAGCGGCTTAGGTGTGAGGACGTAACAAGCAGACAGAATTACTGTCACATCTAAAATGACGATGATGATGATGAAAAGTAGCCTATGTGTTATTCCGGATCTGAAGTATCTCCATACCAAATTTCATAGAAATTGGTGTAGCCGTTTGAGCGTGAAGAAGTAACAAAAATACATACATACAAACAAACTAACGTCTTTATAATATTAGTAGGATAGGATTAGGTTTCTGTTATATTCCAGAAGATTCAATTATTTTCCGGGATAATAACTTTCGCATGACTAGCTGACCCACTCTAAAATTTGCTCACGTGGCCTACGCTAATCCCGTTTTTACTTCTACAGCACTTGCATTCCAAAAACACTGACATACGATTAAGTACTAATTTGAATATAGTCAGTCATCTCACGTCGATAAACAAACTCATCAGCTCGGCTTTCTCGAAATATAACATAATTATTAATCGCAATGAAATATGCCTGTCACTTATGACCTGAACAAGTTCGCCAGAAGGGGCTGGATGCGTGCCGCTTCCAGCCGTTCCTTGTGGAGATGGCAGAGGCATATGTCCAGCCGTGGACGTGTTATGACTGGCATGATGATGATGATGACTCTACTGGTGACATATTTTCAAAATCGGTTCCGTAGTTATCGAGATAACTTCCATAGAGACGAACTTACAAACTTAAAATGTTACCGCTTTAACTATAGCTATATAGTTTACACAAATTTTAATTTACAGTACCCTAAGATATCATATTGACAATTCTTTTAGATACAACTTGTGATATTGGTAGTGATTCTCTTGTTCAAATAAACTAAACTAAAATTCTGGAAAAATATGATATGTGAGTTAAATTCGATTACGATAAAGTCCAAATCAGTATGACACTTATCGATAACAAGACTAAAATTAGATGTTTTTATTAAATTGCGGGTGGTTTTAAGTAAAATAAGTCGCTACTTATTTGGTGCCGAGTACACCCGTGATTGGCCAGCAATTGAATAATACTCGTCTAATGCGTTGTGTGAATTTATTCGAATTTGAGTTTTAGCGTAAATACTATATGAGCTATTTCATTTTAAAGAATTTTAGTGACTTTTTCTTAGTTCGAGTGTTTAACAGAATTAGAGCCATTGTCTGAATTTTATGCTAAAAAGGCTACAATTGAATTCATTTGAAAATTTAACTACTGCCGCCATGCTTTTCATATCTTGTCTCTGACCTTTCATTCAAAATATAGCTATGAGCAATCACACTAATAGTTAATTATAAATGCGAAAGTTTGTGTGTATAATACTATGTGTGAGAGCCGGTTAACATATAGTGTGATTGCACCCTAGGCCACATCGTCACCGACCATCAAGTAAGATAATGGTGGAACGCTAGATCAATAAAATATTTAAAGAAGTAAGATCAGTACATAGCAACACATAATTTTTAAAACTAAAAAGAACTAAAAATCTTTTATGGAATATTAAAAAAATAAAAGAGCGTACCCTGTATACAAGATCACGTAGCTAAGAAGTTTACACAGTTAGTTAGTTTTTTTACAGTTTTAATTAACACGGCGATTCGGACGCTTGTAGATTGAGCCTTTTAGATGACAATTTGCCAAAAATCCGTTAGTTTGTGGTTGTCAGCACAAAATCATGTCCATGTTGACGTTTTTGGACAACGCTAGTAAGCTTTCTTTTTTAAGTGAAACTTTATTAATATTTTGTAAATTCTAAAATAAGTAATAATAAAATAAATAATAATACTTCTGATGCAACAAAATTTCTGGCAGGTTCTCCGAAGGTCCAACCTCCGATAATAATAGATAATATTGAGGAACCGGCTCTTTTGATCAAAACACAATGACGCATTATCCCAAACTAAACGTCATTAGGTTGTTTACCGCTGTCAACTATACATATGAACTTTTGGCATTCGTATTTCTACGTCGTTGTGGTATGGGCAAAATGTTCGCCGTGGTCGTAGCGGCTTAGAATTATACCCCTCCCCCCCATCTCTTCCCGTGGGTGCTGTAAGAGGCGACTACGGCAACAAACTGCGCTCGTCAACCCGCCTGCCAAGCGTGGCGATAATTGACAACCATGACGTCTTATGGCTGACATGATGATGATCACGTCTCTGAATATAGGTCGTTTAATTCTTCCGTCGTTTCGTTCTCACATCGCTATCGCCCCCTTCCTTCATGATAGTGATATTTTTATATGGTTACCCATTAAATTGAGATAGTCGCAAACATTCAGCTACTGGGTACTTATTACGGGAATGTAAATATTTACTGTCGGAATCGTGAAGAAAAACATCGGTCGGATATTCAAATCTGTATTGTTTGTCGTGTTCCGCTTCGGCGATCCGCGATATGATAAGGAATGAACTTTGTAAACACAAAATTGTAAGCAAAGCTTATGCAAGAATACACTTTAGTTATTTAATAGTATGGTGCATATTTATTTATTACAATAAGTACGGCAGTTACCAATTACACTTATCGTTAGTTTATAACATAATAATAATCACAGTCAAAAATTAATAAATATTTGATTGAAATCATATGTCAGATACAAAAGAAGAATTCAAACTATGCAGATGTCAATAATATTATTACTTATATAAAATTAATTGAAATAAACAAAGTCAAAAAATTATGTCACATTTTTTCGCAAAAAGTCAATAATAGGCGAATAATATTTTGCCATCTGTCACAAAATATGTCACAGTCAGTGTTGGCGTCTAGACATGCGTTAAGAGTAGTCAGTGAGCGACACAATATACAATTATATTGTAATGATGACTAACAGAATCGAATTAGTCGACCCGCTCGCGGCTACTATTTGCGTGGCTTGCATAGGAAACAAACAGTCATTCCCCGTTAGCCTTCCGAAATAAAATAAGAAGAATTACCAAAAAATTGAACCGACTTCAATACTCAAAAGTGTGAAATATCTTGTATAAGTGGGAACCATGATAGTTCAAAAGTAAATATTATCAAAATGTTGTGCGCTTGGTGCGGAGACCGACTGAATAGTTATTTCACACTTTTGATTGTTGAAGTCGGTTCCATTTTTTGGTACATTTTTTTCACCCTTTTCAGTGAAATTTGCTACTCACGGGATCAATTGTCATTGTGTATGTTCACCGATTTCTTCACCCTCAATAAGGAAGTCGTCTTTTCAGTTATTGGAGTGTAACTCAAAAACCGCTTGAACATCATGAATCATCAAAATCGGTTCACCCAGTCGAAAGTTCTGAGGTAACAAATTAAAAAAAAATTGCAGATGAATTGAAAATCTCCTTTTTTTTGAAGTCGGTTAAAAACAAAACTGATATCTAAAATCATATACGCAGTGTAACTAAAACTTTTTTTCGTTTTCTTTTTTTTTTGCTTGTTTATGTAGTAGGTACTCATACTCAAAATTATTAATTCATTGAACTCACTTAGGATTGTGAAACTCAATAAAAATACACATATTCAAGAAAATATCATCACGATGTGTCCAGTTGTCGTCCGCAAACAAAACAGGCTGGCAACAGCTAGTGTATTGCTCAAATGTTATTGCAGTAGCTGTACTATTGTAACAAGTTATTAATATTTTATTTTAATAAAGGAATTTTCCCCTTTTTGAATATGTAGGCTTGACCACACATACTTATTAAGTACGTAAATAATATCCTTATGAGAAAACTACTAAAGCTAACACCTGGATGGTCGTATTAATATTTCTTGTAAACTTTGTGTGGGAAACCGTACAGGCAAACCAAATTCTTGGAGTACCTTTACTTACCACACTAACATTTAGGAACCTTATCTCACGATCAAAAGAAAACTAGATAAGTCTGTCAAGAATTATCAAACTAATAACTTACTTTATCCTTAGAATCTGTTACAGTTTTGGTTAGCATAAAGTTATACGTATTCAAGAAACTGATGTTATTGTCGAGCTTATATAAATAGCGAGGTTCTGCGTTTAACGAGATGAAAAAGATACATATATCATTTACGTGCTGGGGTTTGATCATTTTTAAACTATACGTGTAAATCTTCCAAATGGATTTATTTTGACGCATTAATTCTTTGCTGGCAACATCTGTGGGTGCCGGCCATGTCACGGGAGTTAGCATTTGATTATGAACTAATCAGAAAGGGAGACAGTAGAAAATGTAGTTGGCGGCTAAATTTGAATTATATCCTAGAGGGATATAATTCCAATTTAGCCCAAATAGCCAACTCCCAAGAGCTACTTTGGAGAAAGAATTATTATATTGTAGTGTACGACGTACGTGGTATAAAAGTGAAAATGTAAACAGTAGATAATAGGGCTAATTTCATCTTTATGAAACAAATAATGACTACTTATAAAATAAATAAAATATAAACCATTACATTGGAATATAATATCAGACAGAGGTAGAGGAAGGCCGAAAACGGCATGGACGACTGTGTGAAGAACGATATGTTTATGAAAGGTGTAAGCACTTGACTAATGATAGAAAAGAATAGAAGAAAAAAACTTGTTCTGCCGATCCCACTTAGTGTGGGATAAAGACAAGAAAAAGAAGATAAGCCTGCTAAGTCTACAGAGTACTTACCTACGATCCAGAAATCTGTATATATCTCTATCTAAAGACGCAAACTGTGAAGGAAATGGTCGGTAGAGCCCATTTACTATAATGTATTAGAAAAAATATTATAAGTATGTATAGAAAAAAAACCTCCGTAAAACTTATTAAGTACACTAGTATTAAAAAAGATGAAGAACAAAAGAATGTTGCAAAATATATGCGCCAGTATTTGCAGGAAGACCCAGAGCGCCCGGTCGTAACAAAACAAGAAATAAACACAGTATGTAGGTCAATTCAGCAATATTTGTTTTCGAAGATCTACTAATAAATAATTCGAGAATAACGTCAACGTAACAAACTTAAGATGATTAAACTCCAAACAGCTTTGACAAAAAATAACAAGAATGCTCCAAAAGAAACATAAGTACTTATATTACATAACAATGTCGCCATTCAAACAAATCAAGTCCGCACAAAAGCAAGTCGTTATTTACCTAATTTACTTGAATAACTAACTTGACCGTGACGCCAACTGGAAGATGAGAACGTCGTTTATTTAAATTACAACGGATGAGAAAAATTAGATCCTCTGAAGGAGAAATATTTTGGGAAAGCAATTTGGGCTTGATAAGCAAAAAAAGTTTTCACTAAGTGTCGGATCAAGAGGAGCGCTTTTTGAGGATAAAGCGGTCGAGTGCTATAGCGCCGTGGAGGCCCAAAGGCCGTACTTCAAAATATTAGATAGATAAATACATGGAATGTTACATATTATCACACGAGTTTACGTAGTTACTATATGTACATATTTTATACTTGTACTTGTCATCTACTCGGCTCAAGACACTATCGTGTCTTTGGATATAAAAAATAGATAATTATGAAGATCCTGGTAAGGATAATGGGACAAGCTATTTAAATTAATGCACTGTCATCAGTCCTTGATAAGTGTGCAAAGTGTCAAATGAAGCTGTACCATTTCCTAAATAGACAATTTAGCTTATTTTGTTGAAAGCCGTACATGCCAAAGTTTTAAAAAATTCTACTATGGAAACTGTTCATGATACATTCAAACAACAAAGTTTGATTTCATTTGTTAATTAGTGTATAAATATTTTCCAGCAACTATACTTTTCCACAATTTTCGCCGTAACGTCTATACCAGAAGAAAGGAAATGAAAGTCACGTGTGTAGTGCACGTAAGTAATTTGTACTTATTTTTAATATTTTTAATGAACACGCATCAGGATTTGTCCCATCCTCTCTGCCTATAAACACCTGCGAGCCTCTGTAATGTCATCGGAACCTCTTATGACCTTAAAGCGACGTTTTGAAAAGGGTGAAAATCATGTGCAAAGATTACGTAGATACAGGACAGGCAATAAAAGCGTGCCTGCTGATGTCTGTTTCTTCGTAACACACACACACTCCATCAATGTATATATTACTCTCTGTCCAATTACATTTGAGTATGGTTTTGTCTCATTAAAATATTGCTATGTTAAAACACATCATTAATGATGACAGTTCATAATAAACAGGTAGCAAGGTGTTATTTGTTCATTTGTCTATACTAATGTTATAAAGAGAAAAAAATTGTTTGTTTGTTTGTTTACATTGAATTAGGCTCCGAAACTTCTGAACCGATTTGAAAAATTATTTCACTGTTGCGAAGTTACACTCTCCTCCGGTAGCATAGGCTAATATTACCTATATTTAAAAAATATATTACGGATCCTTATAATTTTTAATTTTGAAATTGTTTACCCTTGCAAAGCCGGAGTGGACCGCTAGTCATAATGACAGTTCATAGTAAACAGGTAGCAAGGTGATATTTGTTTATTTGTATCAAGCACTAGACGTGATTGTCAAGCGTAAATAGACATATCTAATATTTGTTACTTAAGGAAATGCCTTTCTACGTTTCTTTGTTCAGATTATGTGCTATTTGAGATGTTTCAGGAAAAAGTTTACAAGTATTATTCGGTGATAATGAAGCAGCTAGAATAAAATATAATAAAGAATATCGACTAAGAAGATTAAATTTGTGGCCTATATGTTAAGGTCATATTCGTGTCTCTACATTCACGGCATGGTTTTTTTAAACTGTCGGATCTAGCGTTGGAACACTATCTTAATTCATGGTCAGTTACGATGTGGTCGAAGATGTTATCACGCTAGACCTAGAATGCTTACTGGCTCTCAAGGGCTGCTGCCTGAACATCCTATGTGTTTGGCGACAGTTTTTCAAACTTGAGGCTGGTTGCTAGCCAGGCGGGTACTCGAAAGAACCCTACCACCATGCTGGGAATTTGATAACGGTGTCCGTCAGATTGAAAGCTGACGCTCCCACCGCTCAGCTTTCATCGCTTCGATTTCGTTTGAGTCCATGTCTTAGATAACTCCGAACTTACGCTTAATCGTGATTTTTAGTTTGATGAAACCTACTTGATCTCATTTATTTATTTATCATGATCATGATGTAGAATGATCATTCTTATCATTCGTATCATGACCATTTATCATGATGTAGAAATATGCAATGTTACCGAACCAACTGCTGGACATAGCATCCCGCATTGACTTCCACAAGGACCGGTATAGAAGCGGCCCGCATCCAGCCGTTTCCTACGACCATAGTTAGCTCTTTGGTCTACGTTGCAGATGAACTTTCTATGATGCGCTTGCCAGTCCGTGGTCTCCATTCGAGAACCATTCGACCCCAACGGCCATCATTTCTGCGAGATATACACACTGCCTACTGTCACTTCAACTTGCTTATTCGCTAAGCTATGTTCGGTGACTTTTGTTCTTCTGAGGATCTTCTCATTTCTGATTCAATCGCACATACAACAATAATTACATTAAAAAATTATAAAAGCAGACTTCTATTATTTATCAGTGGAACAGTTACTACAAATTTAATTAGAAATGAAAACACTCGACCGATTTGCACGACACTTTTATGAAACCAATTTCGAAGTAGGTATATATTCTATAGAATGAGACCAAAAAGGAAAAAATGATATTTTTAAATATGTTTACCAATGGCTTAGTGGTAAGGTAACAAACAAACGCAGTCGGGAAAAAAATACACCACCCCTGTCTTTGAAAATGTGCTAAAAATTAATACACCTCTGTTAACTATTTAGCATTAAATATATTATTTTTCAAAATATTGTCAATAATAGCAACAAGAGGTTAGAGAACTACTGAGTATATTATATAAACATTATAGGAAGATGGATCCTGCGACACAGTTTTTCTAGTGTGGGTCTGAGGCATTTAATAATTTTATTTACTTTTTTTAATTCGTAATTGTTATATGTATACATTTAACGTACCTTAACTATAGAAGTTTATTAAACAATATGTCATATATACATGTATTAAAAAACAACATGAGCATTCTTGCATAAAATGAAAGCTAATTCATATTCATAATCAATAACTTAAATAACTTTAAAGTAAATAATACGGGTCTTAATGTTACCTGATAATAAATAGATTTCATTTAAATATTTAGATGTAAATCCGTATGAAGTAAGAAACAAAGCAAACATAATACCCGTTTGTTTGTAGTACTTATCTTGTTATTATTCAGAGCCTGGAATCGTGGTAGCTGTAACACAGGGAATCCTAGTACGAACGACCATCCTAAGTATATCTAGGTACATAATTTATATCCTTTATTACATACTAGCGGCCCGCTCCGGCTTCGCACGGGTATAAAATATACAGCCTATGTCATTGATGGATGTTATTAGGTAGACATATAAACCTTCCTCTTCAATCACTCTATCTATTAAAAAAAACCGTATCAAAATCCGTTGCGTAGTTTTAAAGATTTAAGCATACATAGGGATATAGGGACAGAGAAAGCGACTTTGTTTTATACTATGTAGTGATGATAGTTATGTATTCTGTATAATACGTACTTAGGTCGTTGTTGTATTAGCCATTGTATTGATTTTATTTTATTTTATTTATTTACATAATCCAACAGCGTCACATTAAACACGTATGTAGTAAATCTAAGCTTAAATAAGGCCAAAATAGGATTACACATATTACTAAAATTATATGACAAACGTTGTGTTTACAGTGCTCGTAAGTATAAAAACAAATAACCGTGTATGTTTTTATGTCAGGAGGCTGGTAGTGGAGTGGAGGGTTGTGTGTGTGGGGATGTGAGAGAGGGTGAGTGTGTGTGTTCGTGTAGAAAATGTATAAGTATATAAACAGAAATGTATAGTAATACAGGTCGAGATGTTTGTGAGGGAACCAATTATGAGCATACAGAATTGATTTTTGAGTAGGTCTTGGATGTTTGTGTAATGTGATTGTGTCCTCCCGCGACACAGGGGTATATGTGTAAGTGTGAATTAATTAATTATTTCATTACCCTCCCTAACCTACCTCCAAGGATTGAAGTTTAAACCTTAGATGATTGCTCTCTGGTCAATGTCAAGTTTAACTCCACAGAGCACATAACATTGGGTAGCAAATACGGAGGTTATGTAAGTATTTTACCAGCATAGTAGCGCACACGCAGTATTTACAATCTTTGCTTCGACACGGCTATCAAATGAGTAATTCTAGTTATGCAGACCTACCTGAGTGACTAATGTTTGATGAATATGCAATTGAATAAATAACTTACAACTTAAGGCTTGACCATTTACTAAAATAGAAAATTTTGAGTCCTTTTCAGCTTATTTTGTTAAAAAGTCCATGTCTAATAAACTTTTATAAAATACCAGTTAAGATAAGATGAAGGTATATTCTGTTTGAGCAAAATTTGATTGCATTCGCTAAAATGTATTACTGATAAAATATTTTCGTTCTTTTAATGTTTCCTTTATCAAAAATTCTATCGACTGTATTGACCTGATAACAACCGGCCGTTTAACGGCCTTTAAGCATGGAAGCGCTCTGTTGAAATTGATATACCTATATATATATATTTACATGTGACCATGTATACTTTTTATATAATGTCGCCGAGAAGTTAATTGATCACGTTGCGGCAGTGAACAGAACTTTGAAGCAATGATAGCTCATCGGTGGGAGCGCCGGCTGTCAATCAACGGCTTGGGCTTCCGGTGAGGGTACCACCGTTATCAAATACCCAGCATAGTGGTAGTGGACTTTCGAGTACCCGCCTGGCTAGCTACCACTGTCAAGTTTGAAAAACTGTCACCACACACATAGTGTGTTCAGGCAGCAGTCCTTGAGAGCCAGTAATCATTCTAGGTAATTTAAGATAATTTTATAGAGTGTTAACATCTTTGACCACGTCGTCGCTGACGAATGTCTTCGATATACCTCGCCTTTAAACTACGACAACGCGCTGAATTATTCTGGCAGATGCACACGGTGCGGGATTTTAAAACTCCGGGAGGAAGAGCTGAAACAAAATGGGACTATTTCGACGTTTGCGAGTACGAAAATAGGAATGATTTATGAACGAAGCTAAATTATAATGCAATGCAACGCTACGCAACCGATTCGTACAAATTGGTATGACAATTGGCTGTGAAGCTGCGTTCACGTGACAACAATTATAATAAATAGTTTAAGTTTTTTTAGATTTGGGCATAGCACGTCCATAAATTAAAATAAATCCTTTTGAAATATTCTGAACAAGAAATGTTTTAGGAATACCTGATAAAAATATTTTAATAAATGTAACGTAAAATGATGATATTTAAAAATAATAATACAGCTCTGCCAAATCTGAAAATAAGATGAAAATTACGTTCAAATTATTTAAAAGAAAAAATTCGGCTACTACTACTTGAAACCATGACTACAGAATACCGCTCTGTCGTCGCTTTGCCATCATACAGTAAAAGTTGCATAATAGTTCTGCCAAGGATGTTGTTAATGCAATAAACCATAACAACTCTTAAAATATAAATCTCGTGCGCTCTCTTTTTAGAACTATCACTTTATGTTTGTGTCCATTTTCTATTAATAATAATAATTTGAAATTTAGGTTATACTACTTAACAGGATACGGATTTGGTGCCTCAAATTGAAATCAGACTGAGTATACGAGTATAATATATATACAACTTCAGAATATCAAACTTAGTACATTTTATTAGTTTTCGATTGTTTTATATTGAGGATAATTTAATTTAAAATCGTCTTCGAAGGACCACATACCCAAATCCAAATATTTCGTATTAATTGGCTCCCCTTTTCGAAAAAAGCATTAAGCAGCATTATTAAGCGGCAGCAATTAGCAATTCCTGCGCTGGTATCATGAAAGCCTAATCAGGCAAAAAGGTTAAGGTTACATTTCACTAGATTACTAACATCCTGGCCTATTAAGTAGTAAATAAAGGTATTTTCTCCATCGAGTTTTAGAACATTTTAGATCTAGGATGATTCAATCTTCGACCACAACGCCAGATCAATCGGTTTTAAAATAGGTTAAACCATCAAGCAATATATATATACTCGCATTATATAATATATACTTACATATATATATGTAATTTAATATTGTATCTATAGTAATTTTTAGACTTTCGCGATTCGAACACATTGTTTTTAAATCAAACGGGGCTTGATCGCGAGAAAAACATTTAGTAATTTATTTACCTCGACGTTTCGACCAAGTTGCATTGGTCGTGGTCACGAGAAGACTCTTCTCGCTTCTCGTGACCACGACCAATGCAACTTGGTCGAAACGTCGAGGTAAATAAATTACTAAATGTTTTTCTCGCGATCAAGCCCCGTTTGATTTAATAACAAATTGTATCTATACCTGAGCGTCCCCACGTGTATAAGAATAATAATAGAATAATAGTTATGTCTAAGAATAACATTCAGTAATTAATTCGAAATTCAAAACATTGTACGTAATATTGAATGACTCGCACGCCACGAACGCGAGTCATTACCATACGAAATAATGTGTAGTAATAATTTCTGCATACGATAATGACGCTGTTGACAGGAAGTGTGTGCGGTGTGGGGACTCATTACTGGAGAAACCTTAGTGAGGCTTGTGCTCTGACTCGTTGTGAAGCGGCTTCAAATCCTCACTCTAATTAATTCTATATGAAAACGTGCTTCATTTTTAAACTAGCAGGTGACGCAGTGCTATTAATAACGTCTTCGTGGTTAGCTGACTATGGAACCGCGACCCCGGGTTCAAATCCCGGTCGGGGCAAACATTTTTGTATTGAGCACAACGACCTCGGAGGCCGATGAATGAGCATAGATGTTTATTCGGCTTATTCCCAATGTACTCTTAGATTATTTCTCAAACTACTCCACGAAAAAAATACTATATACATATATTTTTATAACAATTTTTTTTTACAAATGAGTTGCTGATTCGGTGCAATGCTTGTAACGCTGTTAGCTTCATAGATCAAGTAGTTTTGGAGGTTTCATGTTTAGTCAGTAAGTGACCGGAAAGCTTCTTATGTAAACTAATATTATAAAGAGGGAAGATTTGATTGTTTGTTTGTTTGCATTGAATAGGCTCCGAAACTACTGAACCGATTTGACAAATTATTTCACTGTTGGAAAGCTACACTATCCTCGGGTGACATAGGCTATATTATATTAAAAAAAATATTAGGAATCCTTATAATTTTTCGTTTTGAATTTATTTACCCGTGCGTAGCCGGGGCGGACCGCTAGTTGTAAATATAAATTGAGAAGCAAGTAAAACAATCTACACCTATACCTATTACTTCTATTATGTATTCTAATATATCTATTATATTTGTACCTACAAATTAAAGCCTCATCATCATCATCATATCATCTCAGCCATAGGACATCTCCACCTGGACCTATGTCCTCCCCGATTGATTTCTACAAGGACCGCATGGAAGCGGCCGCATCCGGATCTTTCCTGCTATCTTAGTCAGGCCGTCTTTCCACCAATAATGAATATTCAAGTATATTTTCAATTATTGTCAGCGTTGTAGGTTATATAAGTACTCTTTGTCGTAATCCTATTAGGAAGTATCTACGTCACATCATGATATACGGCTTAGTGTCAAATCGAACATTATACTGACATTTTAATCGATTGGACACAAAGAGCTCTTTATGTTCCATAATTGTACTGTAGCTGCATTAATGCGATTACTTACGTTGATAGACAGGTAATGGTATTACAAACTAGTTATGAATCGATTAATGACGTGGTGTTACCGAATACTTTAGTGCCTTATCTTATTATTTATTGTAATAGTAGAGGTCGTTAGCGTGATTCAATTGTTATATTAAAGCAAAATAAATATGTAAAACGGTTTTCATATTTTGTTTGACCTTTGACTACTATCTCGCTTGATGGTCAGTCACGATGTGGTCGAAAATGTACCCGACCTAGAATGTTTACTGGCTTTCAATGACTCGAGCTCGCAGTGTTCGATGTAAAGTACCCTACTACAATAGTGGGAAAAGACTTTAAGATCACAGATTTCTGATCTGTTGCAGTGCATCTGTGCAACCTAAATATTATTAGGTTTTTGTTAAATCCTTTTTAATTTAAATGTGAAAAAGTACTCTCTCTGTCTGTCACGTTTTCATGCCTAAACCCTAACTGATTTTGATGAATGTTGGTATAGAGATAGATGGGACCTTTGAGAAGATAATGGGCTACTTTTTATCCCGGAAAAAGTCCCATGCGATAGATGAGGTAGCGGAACAACCGCAGTCCACTCGTGTGAAACCGCGGCGTGCAGTTAGTTTTATCATCATCTTCATCTCAGCCATATGACGTCCACTGCTGGACATTGATTTCCACAAGGACCGAATGGAAGCGGCCCCACCTTACTCATTTCGTCTGTCCACCTTGTTGGTGGCCGTCCTATACTGCAGCGCTTGCCAGTCCGGGATCTCCGTTCAAGAACTATTCGACCCCATCGGCCATCAGTTCTTCGAGCTATATGCCCTGCGCCCTGCCACTTTCACTTGCTAATCCCCTGGGCTATATCGGCGGCTTTCGTTTTCCTAGTTAGTCAAAAGTGAGCACTTATTTTAGAATAAAATAAATTGTTCTGCCGTAATGCTATCAATAACAGTACTAAACAAGTTTTACGTACAGTTATGCATGAGGCTGAGAGGCAAGATCGTGTTTTATCTCCGCCATTAAGTATTCAACAAATTATTGTTATCGAGGACGCGATTTGTAATGGCCGAGTGTTTGTTTATACATGTGTGCTTTAATAGGAAAACCAAACTGTAACCTGCACACAATTTATGCTTAGTGTCCTAAAAAATATGGTTTATATTAGAAAAACATTGGAATTTGTGATATTAAAAGTACAATGTGAAGTGATACTATCAAGAGGACTTTAAACCACCAAAACACTCGTCGGTGAGAGGTTTCGGATTTGTGTATTTTTTAATACAAATTAAAAAATATATAAATGATACAAAATATGTGCGGTCGGCAACCAAAACCTGGTGCAGAGGTTGTCCATTGCTTTTTACCGTGGAAACGCTTGTGTCAGATGTGGGCAATTGTAATGTGACATACAAAGGCATTGTTTGTATTTTTTCATATTATCTTTACTCGAATCTGTACGTAGTGATAATAAATTAATAAAAACGCTATATTACCCAAAGTAATATGTGGTTATATATTTTGCTATTGACGTAAATATATGAGTAATTATATAAAGAAATATAAATTAAATGTAATTGTTTTAATACCGTGGGTGTTTAATTATTGCATGAAGCGTTACACTTTAATTAGCTATACATCAATATGTGTTTAGTGAATGTTGGAATGTGTCAACGAGATAACTGTTGGTATATTTATTATCTACTAGCTGCGCAACACGCTTATACCCGCGTGGTGATGATTGATGATGATGAAAAGTAGCCTATATGTTATTCCGGGACCTAAAGTATCTACACACCAAATTTCATTCAAATCCGTCCAGCCGTTCTTGCGTGATTGAGTAACAAACATCCATCCAAATCCACCCATCCAAACTTTCACATTTATAATATTAGTGAGATAAATAAAAAATATACCAACAGTTATCTCAACTAAAGCGAATTAAATAATAATAGTTCTTATAAATATACCAAAACAGAGAAGTGTTTTAAAGCGATATAAATTCATAACTAGTACATTAAAAAAAATAATTAATCAAAGTTAAAGCCCAGAATAGTATAGAATTTTCTACCTTTTACTCGTATCCTATATCTATACGTATTTTAATCTAACACTCCGCTATCAGTGCGGGTGAGCATTTGGATCGAACACACGCAACCAAATGGTCCCAAAGCGTCTCGACAAACCTCGAAAGCCTCCAAATATGCATCAACTGTGTACTGTATTTGCGCTTTTTGATGTTTTCCGCAGACACTGAGAGGCTAAATTAAAACATAAACGCTTAGTCGTTTATGCAAATAAAAGTTTTAGTCTTGTTAAAATTGTATATCATAGAGGTTTAAGGCGCTTATAACCTAGACCCCATAACCTTGGAAGAGCAGAATCGCGCTTAGTCCCGCTAATTCGATTCTTAGTATAAAGAGCAGAAATAATATTAACTATCGCCTGAAAAATAGTTACTTAAAAGATTACGTGTACAGTTTGTGAGTTACATCTTTCAGATTTTTATGTCTAAAATATAGAATATAGTCAAAGAGTTTTTAGATACGTTAAATTATTTTAAGTGTAAAACCATATATAGATAAATAAAAGATTGATAAATAACATATATTTTTCATATATGTTTAGTTGTTAATGAGTAAAATCCCTTTAAAGATGCCCAATTGGCCAAATCTTCTTCACTTTTACTCCCGTATGATATTATATGTATACATCATTGCCCGTAAACATATATTACTGATATATATATATAAAAAACTGATATATATACGAGTAGTAATTTGCTAGGTCGCAGCTTTTTAAGTAGTGTTAGTGAGTTGTTACAATATGGTATTATTCAAAAGAAGAGTTAACATAGTTTTAAAAAGGATTGGCAATGTCGCGGTTTTCAGTTACATGGCTTGTGGTCCCCGAGGCCCTGGGTTTGACTCCTGGCAGGGGCAAACATTTGTGAGATGGCTCATGGATGTTTATGTAATGTGATTGTGTATGTGCTTTCCGCGACACGAAATCCTAATGCTGAGGTGTGAGTGCAATAAAAAAAGTATCATAATGGCCGCAGTGTTACAGATATTCAAAGGCGATGGTGATCGTTTACCATCAGGCGGCCCTGTTTGCCACATATAGTATATAAAAATGATCTCATTTACGAGTCGATTTTTACAATATCGTAAATATTTTACGATTAATCGGCCCCATAGATGTAAGTAAAATAGATTACGTATGACTTTTATTTTCAATGATGTGTTGAAAATGTTCCACGGATGTAGTAGTTCGTAGTTATCTGTCTGCAGTATATTAGCAAATTTACAAAACGATTAAACCACTTTTGGCTGGAATTTCACTGCCAGATAGCTGATGTCATAAACACTAATACTTGGAAAACTTCTTTTTGTACTTATCTCACACTAGGTGGGGTTGACTACCATATTTTCCTCTTCCGCTCTGTTTTTTCATTAGTCAGCTCATTGCCCACACCTTTCAAAAGCATATATTTTTTCGTCCGGTCTATCCATACTTTTCCGGCCTTCTGGAAAGACGGACGTTCTATCTCATAACTTGACTACCTATTATTATAAGAAAATCTAACATATGACCCTGGGACCACACGTGGGAATTGACTACCCGAGTGGATCACCTCTAGGTAATAGTTCAAACTAAAGCTACACTTGAGGCGAGAATTTCATGGAAACTTTGAAAAAAATAAAGAAAAACAACTGCAACTTCCATTTACAACACGTTTTATAACTGAATGTACATTATACCCCATAATACACAAATAAGTAAGTACTAACGATTCAAAAGCTCAGCAAAAAATTCACACTTTTGCGAGTATTATATGCAAACGGCGCAGTCCTCGAAATAGTAATAACGGTTAGTTTGCTGTAGCTGGGTTTTCATTTCATAGGCGTCGAGTGGTGGTGGGCGCGTCGTCTGCCATGCGAACGGCGCGCGGCGGACGCCTGTTCCGTAGGCCTGAGTACATTGACCCGACGACCGTGAACCCCCCACCACGCTTTACCTACTTACGTATATTTTCAAGATAGATTAATGATTTTCATATTTCGAAAACAGAATAGAAGAAATTCAAATTATGATATCATTATATAATCTCTGGCGGAGTCCTGATTGAGGAAACGTAACATGACCACACTTCACGTTTGGTTACTGGAATGATTGGCAGAGAACACGGGCTTAAGGGAAGGACATTAATTATTTATCAAACCAAAAATTGGATATAGGTAATTGATAAATATGTAGTTGATAAGTGGATCTGTAATATAAATTACAAAACAATATTGTGGCTTATATGGGTACGATGACAGAATTAGTATTATTTGAATACGCACACAAATAAATGAGTCTAGAAAAGATTAGTTTGTTTACATTGAATAGTCACCGAAACTACTGAACTTTTAATTAGGAATACCTACCTATAATTATTTTCAAAACCAGACGTACGTCAGGCCTTGGCGACCTTTCCGTTGATCTGGAAAGATACAAGAAATTTTATGAAAAGCGCAAAATTCAAGTGAAGGATAACTTACAACTCGGTGTATACCCGAAACACAATTGATTGTGGAGTACATAATCATTATATATAGTTATTAACATAATTAAGGGAGTAAAGCAATTTTATTGTAAAAATATTGATAATGAGTAGCATGGATAAAAAAAACCTGTAACAGACTTAGCGAAGACTATCCATAATTAATTGGTTTATCAACCAGTTGGGTATAATTTTTGTATTACCTATTTGTTCGTTTTCCTTTACGGATCGGTTGCTGCCGTTACACAATCGGATTAACTCCCCGATTGTTACGTCATGTAATGGAATCCCGAAATTGAAGCAGATATTAATCTTCCCATATCGGAGCCACACCGCTTTTCGATACACTTGTGTTACATTACTTTCCGTTGGGAATGCCATGGAAAATTTGATAACTTATACAATTTTAGTGCTCCGTACCAAATGTTTGGAAAGGAACACTTATTTTCTACTTTTCTGTAAATCGCATAATCATACATGTGAATGGTATAAGCTGGAAAATGTTTGCTATTCTGGCGCTATTGTGGCTATTCTATTTGGGCTATTCTATTTGGGCTATTCTGGTAAGACCCAGTAGATTCTGAAGATATATAGAATTCTAGAGGTAATGATCCTTCAAATAGGGTCACTTATAATTTCAATATGTATCGATACCTTTAACTAGTGTTTACCTTTACCTAGCCTTTACCTAAATTGACCCACATGGAAGGTTCACTTCATAACAGTTGATTCTACGATTCGTTTTAGCATTAATTTTGTGATGCACTTAGGTAACGCGTGTCTTTGAAGTCTTTTGTTTCAGGTGGTGAATATGCTTACAAATTTCATCTTTACTATGGCATCAAACAACGAAACGGGCAAAATAAGACGCGTATGCGCTCTTGTATGCGTATTGCTAACTCAAAAACACACATAAACGCACACGCACATACACAAACACACACGCAAAGACACACATCTACGTATTAAATATGCGCTTACTCAGATATGTATTCAGTTAATCCATGATTTAATATTTATTTATTAAGTGTCTTTTATTGTATACTTTATGTGGTGTTTTTTTTTCTGACTACATAAAGAGGAGATGGTTCTCGAATCGTAGCAATCTTTGTTTTTTATGTATGTTCCACGACTACTGGAAGACGCCTGGACCGCTTTGGAAAATTCTTCTTTGTTTGAAAGTGTGTTTCCATGGTCATCTGGTCAGGGTCTGATGATGGGATACAGAAAAATAGAGGGAACTCAAATTTTATAGGCCCACTTAAACGAGTTAAGGTATTTTTTCAAGAAAATGTGTTTTTTTAGATTATATATATAGGTCTACGTTTCAACAATACCTCACTAGATGGTCAGTGACGATGTGCTATACCTTGCTCTTTAATAAAGGAACGTATAATAATAAACAATTCCCTCTAAATTTGAAGAAGGCGGTTAGCAAAGAGCGATTTTTTACTAGCTCTACACTTATTCGTATTTCTTATATTTTTGTGTTGACTAAGAATCCATTGATTTTCTTTGACTTTTCTAATCCCGAGCGGATTCAGGATGCTAAGTGCTTTTGATCCCAACATTACATAGTGATATACATATAGAAAATACCTTTTTCGTCTCTCAAATAAATAGAACGGAAACGGTGTGTACCTACTCAAAGTTTTTCGGTCACATAAATAAAACTTTTCTGATTTCGTGCGATGTAAAAGAAATGACAAAACGATACGGAAACTATTCGCTGCTGATATGTTCATTTATTAAACGAGATGAACAAGCTCAGGGTTCGCCCATCAAGTCAAATTAATTGAATAAACGTACCTAATTCTTCAACATAGGTATTACACAAAAAAATAATTAAATCAATATATCGAGTCCATGCTTGTTAAGTACCATAGTTTTCAAGACAAGAGCTCTTTATGATTTACTAGCTACATGTCGCGGTTTCACCCACGTGGACTAAGATTTATATATCTGATAAGGCCACAAATTCCATTGCAATCACCATACAACTCAGTAGGTGTTTGGACATAGACCTATTCTGTACGTTGTTACATAGCTTGTTTTTTAATAACAATGAGATGATATAAATTGTAATGTTCTAAATTATATGTTTTTTAGAAAAGAAATCTCTACTCGTATAGTATACTTGGCACTAATGCAATTGTTTATGGTCAGTGTTACCATTTACATAGTAATTGGCCTATATCTACTCACTTTTATATCCACTCTATATTGCTCTTAGACGTCCAATAAAATGAATTATAAAAATCTTTTTAAAAATATTAAAAGTACCTTGTGGGTTTTATTAGTTTTAAAGCAAACCTCGCGTCAAATATCCTACAAATTCGCACAACCGTCCGTGCAATCCATCTGTATCGATGCCGATCCATATCCATCCAAACTTTCGCATATGTATAGTTGTAAGATTATATTATATAACCATAAATACATATTGTATTTATGGTCCTTTATATGCAACATATCTACTAGTAATGCTTACTGGTTTTTCTCAAGGTTATAAGCTTTCGTTTGACCGCTGTCTCGCCGGATGTTAAGTGACGACGATGCGATCTATTAAGGTGTAGCACGCAAATTTAGAAGGTACCTATTCACTCTCGACTTGAAGACTCCGGGGTTGTACCTATCGGGAAACACAGACTCAGGCAATGGGTTTCATTCCCTGGTAGTACGCACTATAAAAGTGTAAGCAAAACGCTACGTGCGTAACGGTGATATGTCTACCATGTAGCGGTGGCACATAGTAGTAGTAGTAGTAGTAGGTATTCATATCGTATACAAATATTCTGTACAATTAACTGCCTTTTTTGTCATTTTGTTGCCATGTCACACCACAGAAAAATTGTTGATCCCTTTCAAGTTGCACACCCATGGTTTGATTGAAAGTCAAGTTTACAATGATTGTCACTTAGCAATCTATTTCGATAGCTTAATTACTTATTTAATGTCTGTGTCCATTATCCAATTTATAGTGGCAATAAAGTTTTCAACACAGAGATCAGGCTCGTTTGCGGGCACGCCGCGCCGCATGTCTATTATGTTAATTTCATTGGGTTTTTGTTCGCCGCTTGCCTCCTAAGTTGGAGGTAAACGAAGCTATTCACTGTTGGTGGTCTGTACTGTTGATTAATACATCAGGATTGACCATTTGTTGATAGCACGTTATAAAAGTTTAAAAAATATAACGTCGTGAGTACGTGCACTAGCGGATTGTGCGTTGTTATTAACATCTATTATACACGTTGATTCTTATTTTTATTGAATAAAAATAAATTTACTAAAATGTTGACTCTTCTAACTTTGAGATAAGACCCGTTTTCTCTTGTCCCATCGTTCGCCAAATGTTGCCTCGTCTAGAAGCGAGAGAAGCCGAAGAAAATTCGGCTGTGTAAGTTGAGAGCGTCCATGCAGTTCTGCAAATATTTTTCCTGCTCTCCTTTTTTGCGGAACGAAGGCGTAACGCATCAATATTTTTGATGCAAACTCGACTCCAAATTCTTTTCTAGGTTCTTACTAATCTGTTTAAAATGAAATCAAAGTGTAATTTAAATACATACTCTTTATGGCTTACGAAATAAAATATACTAAAAGAATAAAATAATTTACATTGAATAGTATAACAATCCGCGGTCTTATTGCCAATACAATCTTCTACAAACAACCTTGGGATGGACATCAAAGTTCAAAAGATATACACGGCAGTGACACATAATTATTGGGTTGATTATTCTTTTGAATAGTTTTGATAGGTGTGGCAGCAAGCGTGCATCTGCATGAGGCATACTTAGGAGCTGTTGACTGGCTGACCTTTGGGACCAGAGTGTAGTCGCGAGGTGTTTTTTCTTCTAACGGACTAATGCTGTTTGCCTCTACCGGCATTTACAGCTTCACCGGAAGGACGCTTAACCGGAGGGATGTAGTAGCGAGGTGAAAACACGCCAGTACTTAGAATTTTTTTTAGCTCCGCTAAAAACTACTTCTTTTAACCATTTGCACCTTAACCGTGAATCTAAAAACCGGCCCTTATTAGATTTATTACTGCTCGAAAAATCGCGTCGACCTTAGTATACCATACTATATTTCATACGTATAATGATATACTTTTCAGGTCTAGTGTCAAAGGAAATTGGAAACCTCTTTGATATCTAACGTTGCTTCTGCAGACACACGATAACAGTGTTCATTTGCGGTTTTGTTCACTACATACCTATAGTTATTTGCATATCATGACTAGGTAGTACTAAGATATCCAAAGGACCGGTACTTGAAGTTACAAGAGCGAGTAAATCTCAAAATTCAAGAAAAGAATTTTCTTACAAATCTACCTACAATTAGTGGCAATTTTTTTTTGGTCTAAGATGACTGGACTATATCATTAATAATAATCACTATTAAAATAAATAAAATAAGCATTATATTCTTATTGAAGTGCCGAATAATTTGTCTCGGCTGTCACCGCTCAATACCTGACAACAAAACATTATTCTTTGTCTCGAAAACTTCCAAATTCCCGCTTAAACAATAAATATTAAGTTAAAGTTGAACTTGGTTCAGTAGGTCAAAAGTTTCCTCCACGTAATATCGAGTTCGCCAAGTTGTTAAGGTTCCTTACATAATATAAATATAACTCACGAGTTTGCGTGTTTCGTTCGTCATCACTTTACCACAAAGTAGATATACATATATATACATTATATCTATAGATAGCTATATACCTATACAGTTCTGAGTGTGGTTTCCGCGGTTCAGTAATTTGGATTTACAGCCTTTAGAGGAAGATCTCGCTGTGTTGGATATTTTATTATTTAACCTACTTTCTCGCAAAGTGTGTCTTATTACACTGCTTTTAGGTTTATAATTTAGCTTATACATCACACGAGCAGCATACTTTATATTATTGCATGGGAAGTGCTTTTATTTTGGTTCGTTTTTAAATTTAATAGTTATGTCTTTTTACTTATGTCGGTTAAGATTCCAGAGTGGACTCTTAACCGACGCTCCTGTATGAAAGGTCTGATGAGCGTGCATGAAGCGAAATAAGTGTGTCGGAATCTTAGCATTTGGAAGGCTGTGGGGTCTGCCTACCCCTACAAGAAAGAGGCGTGTATATATGGTATATTTCACTGTACGTATTTTTTTTGACCGATTCTCATTCTCTTTTTTGTTTACAAAATATACTTCCACGGTGGTCATTTAAATTTAAATTTCATCAAAATCGGTCAAGCAATTATTGAGTTACACTCCAACAACTGAAAAGTGTTACGTTCACTTGGACGACTTCTTAATTGCGGGTGAAGAAATCGGTGAACATACACAATGACAATTGATCCCGTGAGTAGCAAAGGTCACTGAAAAGGGTGAAAAAAAAATGTTACTAAAAATTGAACCGACTTCAACACTCAAAAGTGTAAAATAACTTGTCGAGGTTGGTATCATGCGCACAATGTCTTGATAATAGTTACTTTTGAACTGTCATGGTACCGACTTCACCAAGTTACTACGGATACCTCGATGTGTATAGTTGCGGTTGAAGACATCGGACAGCATACACAATGACAATTTTTGATACAATATTTTGATAATACTATAATACTATCATGGTACCGACTATTTTACTTAACATACTTTAATTCAAAATAATTGTTAATTTCTTTTCTTTCCTAAATTTCTATGACTTTGATTTACTGCACTATACAATTTGTCTATAATTAATTATTAATTTCATAAATCTAGTTCCAATATCTTAGAATTTATTGAGGTTTATGTAACCGTCTCGCTTTGCGACCCAGTGTAAATATAACTAAATTTCAAATAGCTCACTTATTTTCTTTCTATATTTTTTAATTAACTTTTGTCTACCTAGACTCCATATATATATACATACATCTGCTTCCCGTAGGGGGAGGTAGAGACCACGGACTTCTACTTGTTGTGATCCCGGCATATGCCCGGGATCTGTACATTGACGTCTACCCTAAGCTAACAATACTTAATTGTAATCTACACCAGGATTACCCAGGTTACTGAGCAAACTAGGGGATTGGATTTCCTATCAGTTTTCGGTTTTGGTGTTAATATCACGGTTGGCATTTTGTTGGCCTTTTCCAATTAAGTTCCGTGCTCCATACTTTGATATTTCCTTCGTTCCTTCCTTTTATGTAGTTTTCGATTTATCATGCTCACGACTTGTTGCGCTTGCTATCCCTCTTGAGAACTTTATACATATAGCTGAGTTGAACTGAACTAAACATTCCTAACTATAGTATGCTCTTGAAATGTTATTTAAGGTTTTCAGAGGTGCCGATGGCCTTGCTTTCAGAGGCTCGCGGGTGTTTACAGGCAGAAGGGGCGGGACAAATCCTGATGCGTGCCGAACTCAAATATTACAAAATATACTACATATGATCTACTGGCCCAATACAAAACGAATTTATAGACCTTTTAATTTCCTTTCGTCTGGTGTAATGCATGGATCTGAATGTTGGGCAGCAAGAGAGGTTCATTCATCGCAGCCATAGGACGTCCATTACTGGACGCCTCCCTATATAGGGGGGATTTACTAATACTCGCCACGCTTGGCAGGCGGGTTGGCGAGTGCAGTATGGTTTCCTATCCTCAGAAAAAGCTGTTGCACACTTCCTGGTACGTGATCCCTTAGCCGACTCTTACGGCACCCACGGGATGAGATGGGAAAGTACTATTCAAGGCCGGTACCACCATGGCAAAAGAGGTTGATGCAAGAAATGCGACTAGAATGAATAAAATAAGAAATCAGAGGAAGCTTGAGAACAGCACCAGTGAATGATAAATAAATAAAAAAAATTAAATGAAAGGGAGTAGATTAGCTTGGTATGGACATGTCATGAAGAGGGATGAAGAAAATATAACAAAAAGAGTATATTTAATATGAATGTGGATTCATTTGGCGGTAGAAGGCCGAAAAAGGCATGGGTGGACTCTGTGAAGAATGATATGCTTATGAAAGGTGTGAGCACTGAGATGAATAATGATAAAAGAGATTGGGAGATAAAAACATGTGTCGGCCCCACCTAGTGTGGGATAAGGACCAGAAGAAAAAGCTGGTATAAGGTTATATCACAAGGGTTTCTCGGCGTTTCATCGTGTATGACTTATTTCTTCTGCGATGAAGCGCAATACTATTTCAGTAGGTATTATATATTTTGGATAAAATATTTTCCTAATACGAATATTGAAAGCACGGGCGTTGCCCACCGCCCCTTCAATCTGGGTGTTGCCCTCCTCGAGGCTGTACCACTCCCTCTATAAATGGATTCTTAATTTAAATTCAAGACTATTTCGACTTGTACATGCGATGCTGAATATTTAAGGAATGCAATTGCCTCAAGCTTTAATAGTAATGCTTTGAGCAACCTAAGTATAGAAGGACCTACTCGTTTGATTCCCCAAATAATATCGTTTACAAACTACTATTACATACTTCAGTATAATAAAATGTATACAAATATATTTATTCGCACTTCGTCAATAATATGACATTGGTATTGGATACGAAGAGTTATATATTATTTATATTTTTTAAACTGAACATGTTCTAGAATAATTCTAGAACATGTTCAGTTTAAAAAATATAAATAATTGAATGTCAACTGAATTCCTCATATTTTCTAAGCAGCTAAATATTGCACATGCTTGCACTCCTGACCGGGTTGATGCCTTATCGATGCTTTTATGAAAGCAGTTCAAGAGGTAAAATAAGCTTTTTGCTTAAGATTCAAGAAGCGAGCAAGGGTGAGAGCATGGCCTATTAGAAAACATTTTACAGTGCCGCCTAAGCACCGAAACACGAAACTACGATTCCTTCGTGACGTTATCGTATCGCAGCGTACAACCATAATTGAATACAGTCATAACTGACATTGGTACATTCGTGAGACAGATAATTGATTGTCTGTACGTGCAATAGATTCTTCTTCTTAATCAGCCGACTTTGTCAGATTCGTCGTGGTCTTGAAGCTGATGGTGCACGGAAGATCGTGAACGTCTTTAGTTTTCTCATCAGGGATTATTGATCCGGCAATGTTCCTCCATTTGTGTCAGTTGGTGTTGCGTGTACTTTCTGTTATGGAGGACTGAAAACAAAAAACGGCAACCCCGTTTTTATTAAATCAGTCCAGCAGAGTGGATGATCTATCTAGATCTTCCCCGTAACTAACCTACCCTGGACCACTAGTCGTTCCATCGAGTCTTCGTCTAGAGATGTGACCAAGGTGTGCAATGATGCGTTATTTCATTGTTGGCGACACAGATTACTTACTATATTTATGTTACCAGCACAAGATATTTGTTCACTGACTCATTTACCTACATATATAATCTTGTCATTGTAAGAACCGTTAATATACTGTCTTTATGAGGTTGACGTTTGCGTAACACCTACACGATATGGTAATGTATTGGATGATGAGAGAGCTTGTCAATGTGGGTGTATAATTTATGGATTTTTACTGATATCCTAGTGTTTAACAGACTTCAAAAATAGGAGGATGTTTTTCAACTCGAACGTACATATATTTTATGATTTTACGATTTTGATGATTATTTTTTTGCTTGATAGAATATACTTCCTAGATGGTCCCATTTAATGTTAATCAAAATTGGACAAGTGGGATTTGTGTTACACTCCAGTAACTAAAAAATGCTAGGCATACCTCGACGATATTATAGTAGCGGTTGAAGACATCGGAGAACATACACAGTGACAATTATTAATCCCGTGAGTAGCAAAGGTCACTGAAAAGTGAGAAATAATTTTTTTTACCAAAAAATGGAACTGACTTCTAAAGAAAAGAGCTTCTTACTGTGATTCAAACTACCGCCAAAACTCGTATAACCCATTACAACGCTATCTCTAATATTAGACGAGTTTTATTGAATTGCAGGAAGTTTTCATCCGTAATAGATAGATAACTCTTTATTTCAACACCACAATAAATCTTAATACAAAAATAACAAAGTTATATACTATGTCAATGGGCGGTTTTATCGCTCAGAGCGATCTCTTCCAAACAACCAAATAATGTAACTTATTTTACCTAAAACTACCGTATTATTTATTTATATTATTTTCAAATATCTCATAACTGAATTCCTCATATTTTCTAAGCAGCTAACTATTGCACATGCGGTATATGTACATAATATGTGCCAGTATCGCCCGATGATGCGACTCCGGCTCCTGACCGGGTTATGATGCCTTTTCGAAGCATATGTATTACTTAAAAGATCCAATTTTAGTATTGCAATAAGTGCTATACTGTTTTGGACTTTATTGTAACCTCATAGAAACTCATCATATTTAACACAATTTTAGTTAGTTTGATTGAACAATAGAATCACTCTCACACCATTGGCTCTGTAAGAACATGTAATATATAAATGTGTTTTTTTTGTTGGACAGATGAAGCGACGGACGATATTGGAGGGCTCGCGCGCAGCGAGGTGAGGGAGGCCGGGGGCGGCACTCACCGCAGCAGCATCAGCATGGACCACGCGGTGAAGGCGATGTCCGCGAGGGGTCCGCTCGCGCGGCTCCTGGCGCGGCGACGCTTCGAGTCCGCCGAGCTCGAGGAGCTGTACGCGCGCTACGCCTGCAAACTGCAGCGTACCTCCGTAGGATCCGCGCTGGCGCTCTGGGCCGTGCTCGCCACCGCCCTGGCTGCGGTCGACGCAACGCGTGGCTGGCGAAGAGCACCTCAGGTGAAATACATCATTCTAGCTAATGGGATTAGATGGATTCGATAAAGCCAACTATAGTTTATTCATATGGTATATAGTTTACAGTAGCCGAAGAAGGAATCACTATCGCAGCGTGAAACAGTTGAACTCAGTAGGTACTATCTGTCATTTATATATTACTACTGTGACATAAAAAATATACTATAAACATATTTATAAAGTCCTAAAAAGGGAGTCTTTTCCACATATCTAGCTGGACTCCGAGGCAACTGCCCACGCTAACCACGGCAATTAGAAGTCCCTTAACAAAAGTCGTATACAATCTTGGTCCGATTTCACAGTGACCAGATTTTTATCAAAAAATCAACTTGCACGAGCCCACGATTGCCAGACCTTTGTTATGTTATAAGAGCTGAAAATTTCTCAGAACATGTCCCCAACAAAATCGCTCTGTAAGTATGGAGTTGGAGTTGTAGGAATTTGGGCAGGAATCAGCTAGTAAAGGTGAATGAAATAGGACTTTAAAATCAGTAAATATCAGTATACCTACCAAAGCTTCTTAAAAGAAAGCGATCATTCTTCGAATCTTTTTAGAGTAGACTGGGTCCGATAAACACTTCGATGTCATATTAATAATAAGGAAATACATTTGGATGAAAGTCTTGAGGTTTCTAACCTCATAAGTAAGCATAAGAGGAGTATTTGAGACAGCTAAGTTCAGCTGTAATATACTTAGCTCGCAAAGCTTTAAGAAAATGTAAAAATGTGTGCTTTAGATGTCATGAGCATTCAAATATGTGCTTGTACAACTCTCGTCATTATAAGTTATGGTGTCATCAACAGCTTATTATTTACTCTAGGTGGGAGTGCTGAGCGCTCACGCGGTGCTATGCGGTGGTCTAGCATGGTGGTGCGGGCGTGCGGGTGGAGATGCGCCAGAGCGGAGGCTGCCTCGTGCGTGCTGGTTAGCTTTAGCGGGTGGTGGTACGGCACTAGCCACTACGCTACCAGCTTGGAGCCCTGCCGCCTCTGCTGAGGGCGCCGCACACGTCGTATGGGCGGTCTTTGCCGCTTACGCACTGCTGCCAGTGGGAGCCCCCGTCGCAGCTGCCTTCGGTATCATCTTGCCCACGATTCACACCATCGCAGCCGCCCTCGTAGCTCCTCGTTTCCCTTATCACGTCTGGCAACAGGTTAGTCAGACCTCTACATCTTCCGGGTGCTATTCAAAATATTAACATTCTTGGACAAGCGATATTGTATCTCAGGGGCATTCCTCTAAGATGACAGACAAGAACTGAAACCATTATCACATATATTATATTATTGCATAGCTTCTATCGCGGGCCTTGAGCGTGGAGACCGAATCCAGAAATTCCGTAACGAAAATAACCTAACACGCCCCACTCCGACCGGCACAGCGGTGATACTTTTTAGTTTTGCCATCTATCGATGAATAGCAGAACTTTTAATGTTTTTTTTGAAATATCAACCTTGTCTGTTTAGTTCAGCGTTCAGTTAGCCATTCATTACACCCGCCGAGATACCATAATGCACAAATTCAAGTATAGGATAATGAAGAATCGCCAGTTTAATAGTATCAGATTATATAATGGAATAGATATATATATATTATTTATATATTTGACATTATGTATTTATTAGGGACCATACCTTTGCAGTATTTATTCGTACGTAGTTAAAAAACTACAAAAACCTACATCTACAACTTTGGGATAAACTTGGGAAGGACGTTGGAACAATCTTTTAGAAAAAAGTAATGAACCGGTTGTGTTGAAATTATCCATCGGAAGCAATCCAATACTCTACGCTTTAAAATATGGTATGGTAAAAAATGGTTGGTAAATAAATGACTAATAAGAAACATAAAATAAACACCCGAATCCAGATTGAAAATGGCGGTTAAAAATGACGTATGACAATCACGCTAAATACAAGTAACGAGATTATCGCTCAAATCGGACATACGACCTTCACCCACCGGCGCTTTAAGGATTCAATTATACAAAAATATAGTATAGCACTTAGGCGCATGTAGGGCTTCATAATTCGCGTCGATACTTTGCACGAATTCGACCTCGTCTCGTGAGCTAATAATCTCATCATCATTATTTTAGCCGAAGATTATCCACTGTTGGATATAGGCTTCCCGATGTCTATTATTAGGGGGGGTATGCCATTACTCGCCACGCTTGGCGGGCGCAGTATGTTGATTATATCAGAAGAAGGCGCTGCCCACCTTTTGGTACGTGATCCCTTAGCCGAGTCCTTCGGCGCCTACTTCGGGTAAATATGGGGGGTACTATTCTAAGCCGCTACCCCACGGCAATGCTAATAATATAAGCTGATAAAAGTATGAGTCTGAAAACTATCGCGAGTTTCTTCCATAAAAGTGATTAATATAGCTCGTTCGAAACGACCTACTGTTATCAATTTTGTTTCAGTCCAAGTATTGAACTTCACATTATGAAATATATTTCTTCCTCCTGCTTTGCATATGAAAATTGTTTATCTAGAGAAACGTAAATCAGACGGAACGGATCTCTGGAGCGTGAAAGGTCTCTGCGATTATTTCAATAGAAGGGACAGATAATTGAGAAAGGTTATGTGAGCTGAATAAAGTTATTGACTCAATAAATTCTGTTCAGTTAGCATACTGTGACCGGAACTGAGGACAAGGTTTAGTCTCTTGTCGTCCGAAATGCGCGGAATCCGAATTTGAAATCAGAATTCTTGCGGTTTCATGGCTCTGCTATACTCAGATTTTGGTTTCGACACTAAATGGAGCCAAAATTGGTTATATCCATATCCTGAATACGGTGTTGGTGGAATTTAGGGTGCATAGTAGGATTCCTCACCATCCTTACTTTCCTGTCACTGTCCAAGCGCTCATGCAGTGGAACGCTGTCCCGTCCGAAATAAGAAGTGCGCAAGCACTGTCAATTTTCATGAAACATGTCTTAGGTTTGTACTTTAAAAAAAGTATATTTATGTGTATGGTATATGGTTTATGTATATTCTATTAATATTTTTAATGTTACAGCACTAACACTTAAATATACGGACTTCACCGTATAAAATGTATATTCATCTATATTTTATGTGGCTAGTAAGGCTTAACAGTGAACCTTTGGTAACGATTACGACAAAAACATAAAATAAAATGGGAGCACTCTCTTTATTCCTAATTTCGTTGGGTATAGTTCTGATGTAAGTCGGATCCTCTCAAATGCCTTACCGCGTTTGTAGCGAGTGTCCTTCAGCACTCATTTGTATTATTATTAATCTATAAGTACATATTTACGTATTTTTTCTAATTCTGCGTTACCTAAGAATAAGTTGCTGATCAACGACATCAAAATTTTTTATTGACGCTATCGCAGTATGCAAATTGAGTATATGGCAACTTAGAGACGTACATAATGCCAGGAAATAAGCAAATAATATAATAATTAATACTTACGTAAGCGAAAGTACAAACATTTCTTACTAGCCTAAGAATTAGTATGTTGATGCTATATTGGAATTGGCGCCCATCGTGGTGCATAAATTTCCATTATACGATCAAAAACCGTGTTCGATCGCATGCCACTATTACGTCATAATATTGTAAACAAAACTTGGCATGACCATCGCAAAGCTCGCGTTACCGTGAAACGTAATGCCATTTTTGGTAGAAATAAAATCAGTCGACCATGAATAATAAATAAGTTATTACTTATTTATTATTCACTTATTTATAGGCTTTTATCTTTTATGCGGCCTACAAAAGGACACAGAACACTGTTGATACTTTTGTTTTCACGAAATCTTAAACAAATAAGACAAAACACATACGCTACATCAGAGGAAGATAACTGCAAGTCTGACTGTTCAATAAAACAGAAAGAAAAATAATTGGCTGTTTTATTTTGCGCCTATTTCCGTACGAACATTTTTTTAAGTCGTAATGTTATTTTTACCATTACGCACAACTCTCGTTCGAAGTATAAAGATAACTCGGTCGTATCATTCAGTTCCCAGATAACTACCGTTAGAATATAAAACACTTGTTCATATATTCTATTTAAGTTCTCTTGTCTCTACGAACTCATTGTTTTATGAATCAGCTGCCATTCTTTATACCAAGTTAGCATCTCGTCTTTTTAAGACGGCATCTCGAAGAAGTTGAAGAATAATACCTGTAAGTGGACCTGTAAGTGGTCTAGCTAAACTATTGTATGTATAATGGCTTTTCTATGGCTTTAGAATTTGTAGAGTTGGACGTATATTTGTCAATTGTTAATGTTTTTCAAATGTTGGTAACGCCTATGGATATCTGTGACACTGATGGCGTTAATATACTTTGCCAAACATTTTCAAGACTCTGTTAACTATGTTTTTGATATTATAGCTACTCGGGAACACCGAGAGAAGAAACTCGTGGCGGCTCGAAGCGGGTAATTGTTATTTTCTCGTGTTGATTTAAAGAACGTTCAATTCAAGGACTTATTGGAAGCTCCGTGTCTTAAGATTTCGTATTCGACAGTTATCTTTTCATATTATTTTATAAAAATGTAAAATGAGTTTTAGCAGATATTCCTGATTTACCAATATACTGGATATTTTTCCTTTACTGTGTTTAGACGTCGTCGTAGGTCAGAAAGTATTTTTCCACAGCGGTCGCCTCGTATGTTTGTAATGTCCACAAGTAAACATACTTGTATATAATACAAATAGAGTTAACTTTGCTTTGCCATGTGCAAATGCACGGTCTGATTACTATCAACAAAACATCACTTCGGGAAACATCTGTTTTGTATTATTCATACTGCCTACAGACTGTAATTTATTTCCTCTTTACCATAGATCTTCGTATATACTTATTTATCTATGCTTTCGCAGACTTAAATGTTAGATACGAAAACAGTTTACCTACTGTAATTGTTACGCGGGTAAAAGAAAATTCGGCTCTGTTTACGTTTAAGCAAAACAAACTCACTGTAATGTAAGGTTCTGATCTGGACCGTGATTACAAGTACCTTGAACTTTTGTTTTAGCCTGTTTCATAACTTTGACAAAGGACTGAGAAAGAAAATGAATATTGTCTGACTCGCAACTTTAGCGCTTCTTAATATTATTTGTTGGTAAATAATATTAAGGAAAGGTACAATGATTTCTATCTACCTTTTGTTTCTTTTGAAATTGCTTTAATAACCTTGTCTTAGATATTAGATCGTTAATCTAATAGAGTTGCGTGTTACTGGTTGGTAAAAAGCGACAGGCCTCAGAAGTAGACTCATACATCAATAATGACAAATTCTTATCTCAGATCTTGCTCCGTCGCACACAATGACAAATCGGGCTGGGAAGCTGATTCACAGAATAAGTTATACCGAACATGTATCACTTTGTATGGCTTTTAGACGAAACGTGTATTTTTATTCTATATACCATTGTTTCACCCGTTTACACTTTTCCCGTTACCGTGCATTTATCAAGATATTTCCAATTGATGCGCTATTTGTTTTAATTTCTTCTTACAGTAAGAAACAATCATCAATGTATGACAAAAATTTTTAAAAAAATCGGTTAGTACGTTCTCAAATTATGGCGTGACCAAGGGAAATATGGATTCCAGTCTTCTCGTGACCACGACCAATGCATCTTGGTCGAAACGTCGAGGTAAATAAATTACTACATGTTTTTCTCGCGATCAAGCCCCGATTGATTTATTAACAATATGGATTCATTTTTACATTGATAACTTACTTCTCAAACGTAATTAAACGAAAGTGTCACTCGCCTGATAGTAAGTGACTCGCCTGACTCATCTATGACAGTGACAGTGCGACTCATCGATACGCTTTTTATTGCATTGTGCTTTTCATCCTGAGATGTAGCTGTTTAGTTTCAGATGTTTCACTTGTACAGTGAAACTTATTCACTACAGCTTTCAGGAAGAATTCTGACATATACCAACATAATTTTATTTACGGTCGTACCATTTGCTTTATATATACAATATATATATCTTGAAACTTTTCAGCTTTTTTTGTTAAGTCTTCGAACACTCCGGAAAGAACGTGTTATGCTAAAGCAAGAGTAATGAGCCTCGTTGAGCAGCAGATACTCTAATATATATATACACATTATGTCTAGTATACATAAAGAAAACTTTGAAAAACTTTTGTGAATAAATATTTTATATGAAATTATTGCTATTGTATGTTATGTATTTCATACCGTGTACTTTGTGATGTTACGTGCTGATGTTCGCGGTCGCCTCCTGGCACGCTCATACGAGTAAATCCCAGATGAAGAACTATAGATCAGTTCGGAACTAGTCGGAGAGAGATTTTCCAGTATACCTATATATATCCGTGAATCCTAACCGGTTCTTAGATTTTTTTAATGTTATAAAATGTCTGCATTTTGGTGTCAAATTAAAAAAATAACTATGAAATACTGAGCTGATCTATCGTATATACACATAGTAGTAAAGATAAATTATTTTATAGCACATCTTATACAATTAGAACAATATTTGGAAGAAGGAGAAATGCACCGTAAAAAATACGCGATTAGATCGGTTTAAGTTGTATATAATGTTGTATACTTATTAACTTGTATATTCTATTATAATAAGCACGAAAACCTTAGCATTTCTATTCACCTTTTAGAAACCTCGACCAGTTGACAGCTTTCGGAAAATTCAAATCCACTCGGACGGAAAATATATTTTTGCAGTTGGCAACACTTTCTTTCAAACTGGCTTGTTCACTCGCTCGCCAGACGACTTTCCTTTCCAGTTCTAGAGGGGATGCCAAAACACATTACGCTCCAGTATGCGAGTTCACCTTGAATTACCATAATAATGAACATTATATAACAATATACTTGAAATTTATTCACAGTAGCGCGTTATGGCCGCACAAGCATGTCAGGTCGTAGTGTTGCCAGCTGACATATATATCATGAATATGATAATAAATATTCAATATTCAATGAATATTTAATTCGTTATTCAGTATAGCATAAGCTTTAACGAAGTCGATAACGTTGAAAACTTATTAAATTATATTAACAAAATAGACCTAGGTACTGAACGGCATCCAGAACTAAAACAAATATCCAGACTAACTCTAAACTAGATTCAGTAGGTGCTACCTAATAATAAACTATTTTTATAATTAACAAGTATGTTTCGGCATAGTGTTACAGTTTTCTTTTATTACTTTCCACGGACTCCTTGTTGAAAAATGGGAAGGCCTATTTTTCAACATTGAGCTTATAGAGGCGCGCTTCCATTTGCAATAATTTTGATGGTTTTGTATACATACTCCGTGTCCTTTTAATAGTTTATGAGGGAAAATTTGCTCAAAATTAACGATTAAAAAAAAAAAATGTTAATGTGACTTGACTGGTCTATTTTGAAATATGAAATATCGCATTCAAATTATTCTACTAATATTATAAACGCGAAAGTTTACATGGATGTATGGATGTTTGTTACGCGATCACGTTCAAATGGCTGAACGAATTTGGATGAAATTTGGTATGTAGATACTTCAGGTTCCGGAATAACAAAAAGGCTACTTTTCATCATCATCATCATCATCATCAATCATCATCCACGCGGGTAAAATCGCGGGGCGCAGCTAGTGAAATATAAAAGTAGGTCGCATTGAAGATGTTTAACAGTTTAGATAAAACCGCCAGTTTATCCATTTAGAATGACAATTGAAAGACATGTTTCCCATGTACCATTAAGGTTACTAAGGCTCCTTTATCGTCAAGTACATCAGAAAGTGTTGTAGAGCGCCGCGCATTCACAAGCTAATAAACGCGTCTTGTCTTGGCGCGGTCGTTCTACAATTTATCGTAATGCAATCTGACAACTAATTTACCATGTAAGTTTACCATGGTGTTATTTCGTGATTGCCAGTACAGACAATTACCTAACTATTGGGTACGGTGTCAAAAATTATCTTTTCCGTTTTGAGTTAAAGCTTATTCCTTTTTGAGCGGTTTACCCCATCGCTGCCAGGACCTAAATTCATTATTTCGCAATGTTAATGAAAGTCCTGCCTTAATCAACCATTGATTATCCATGCTCAAGCAATACGCCAGTAAAAACAATCAGCAAACTTTTAGTCCACTCCAGCAAATTTCGCCATTGCTTTCGGATCGTTCATAAACAAAGCATAATATTCTTCATTTATTTTTACCAGCATGCTCCATGATATGTATTGAATATAAAGCAGAAATGTTTAAATTTTAAATTATAAGGTAATATTTATAAAAACAGCAAATATAGTATGCTTTATTCTCTTATCTTCATTGTCGTGGTTTTTCACATAGTCTTTGTAATTGCCCTTTTCAAGCTTGGCTTTATTAAATTTCGTAATCTGAATTTCTATTGTCACCTTCAAACTCAACAAACGAAAGCAACGTGGGCGTCCATCTAAAAATGAACATAATAAATATGCATAGTAGGTTTTCCCAAGATAAACGGAGATTTCGCTGTACAGTAAATGAAATTGTGATAATTATTTTTTTGCGAGTGTTAAAGTAACATTAGCAAGAAACATGTTGAATAAAACGCTACGATCCATGTTACGAGTATATAGGTAATTTGTATCAGTCACACTAATATTATAAAGGCGGAAGTTTGTTTGTCGTTTGCATGTTTGTTACTCCTTCACGCTGTAGCGGCTGAACTGATTTGCGCAAAATTTAGAATGAAAATGGCTTACACCCTGGAATAACACATATGCTGCCTTTTATCCCGAAAATATAAACGGTTCCCGTGGGATGACCGGAAGACTCAAAATTGTCAAAACCATGCAACATTTCACCGCGGGTATCGCCGCGAGGCGCTTTGATATCGCTGCCCTTGTCCGTTCAGTAGATAACATAGGAAGAACGTATGAGAGTTTTTGCAATCATTTATTAGTAATACACGTCAAATACTATTTATAATAATATAATTATATTAAAATAACAAGTATAAAATGTAGCAGTTAATGTAGAGAGAGAATTGAATAGATTACATCAAAGTATTTGTTTAAAATTATTAAATTCATCGAAGCTGTAGAACGTCTGCTCGATAAGCCAGCGTTTTAAGCGTCTACAACTCTGATTAGGCGCATCTTTGAGAATCTCAGGCAGCTTATTATATACAGGAGTCAGGACTCATAATATGAGGATTTTGGAAGATTTGGTTAATGAGCAAAGTTCAACCTTGAGTTTATTTTTATGGCAGGTGTTCAACGAATGCGCATTTCTTTGTTATGTATACACATGTAGATTTGCCCTGAAGGGTAGCGCAAGAACCTTGTTAATACCACTAGATAATTGGACAAGGATAAAATTTCATCTCAAAAACGGCCTCAAATACGGAAACCGTACAAGTACCGGTATAAGAGCTACCGGAAAGGTAAAATCCGTTATCAAATTCCCAGCATGGTGGTAGGGTACTTTAGGGTACCCGCTTGGCCTGCTACCACCCTCAAGTTTGAAAAACTGTCACCAAACACAGTGAGTTTACGCGACAGTCCTTGAGAGCAAGTAAGCATTCTAGGTCTAGCGTGACATCGTCACGGATAATCAAGTGAGATCTTGGACAAACGCTAGATCTGTACAGCATAAAATAAAAAAATAAATAGAAGACAGTTTAAGTTTATTAGATGAACATTTGCAGCTGCTGGAACTCAAAACCTTTTGGTAGTGGTCTAAGCAAGTCATATAAAACTAGGAAAAAGTAAAGTTAATGATTTTAAAGTTTATTTATGAGTATTCCTTTTTAATAAATGGTAGCAACTTTTTACAGTTTATCGAAATAATATGATTCTTCAAAAGGAGAACTTATAGAGCCTTAACAGGATTGATAGCGTATCGTAATGTCCCCAGTTTTATAGACATCGATAGGCGACGGTAAACGCGTTCCATAAGGCATCCTGTCTGATTTGATTTACACCTGTGACATAAAAAATCATAATGATAATTGAAAATAAGAACACACATTTATGCTCGCATTTTGTGATCTAATATTATTTATGATCTAAGGACATCTTTCCCGACAATGACGATTCCCGCAATTATAATTTCGTTCGCTGAGCTTTTACCACCGACGCAAAAAGAGGCATTTTATAAGTTTGGCGTGTTTGTGAGTCTGTGTTTCTGTCTGTGGCATCGTGGCTCTTAAACAAATAGACTTATTTTGACACGTTTTTTTTCTGCTAGACATGCTTGAGATAGTTCTTAACTGATAATTTTTGAGCATCTGTTCAGTCGTTTCAATGCAATCTGTTCTTTTTGTTAGCTGCGATAGGGATCTTAGACGAATATTTGGTATTTACATAAAAACATACTCATATGTGTCCGGTGTTACTTAATAAAATAGTTTTATAGATATTACCAAACATATTAAACGGAATTTTGATGAAATCAAATGTGCCACAACGTGCCGCACATTTGTTATGGAAGTGTGCTGACGTCAGCACACTCGGGCGTTGACAGTTTATATAGTTGCACAACTGGGAAGTAGTGCACCGTCCAATGTAGCTGTCATATTCTATTAATAAATTATCGCCCGCTTTTCGGTTACACGAATCAGTGATTTAATAGCGTGTACTCTTATTGATCTATGTTTCCGATAAGATAATTTAATATGGTTGAATGAATTGCGTGATTATGTTAGGCAAACATATGGGCTTCCAGCGCTCAAAACATATTTGATTATTTTATTATTTCGGTTGATTTTATTATACTGAGAAGAAAAGAAATATTATATTAATTAATAAATAAATATTATATAATAATATTATATTTATACTCTATCACATTGTATGTAAAGAAATAAGAAATAAAATATAAAAAAATGGCTCCAAAACCGATTCGGAACTAACGGACTCGTAAGTTCCTTTCCAAGAAAATGTTATTGTCATGCAAGTGCTTTTTTTCTTAAATAATTTTTAACCACATGTCATCATCATCATCTCAGCCATAGGTCGTCCACGGCTGGACACATGCCAGCGTCCAGATTAAGATTATGGTCAGCGAAATCTTTTCTTTGCAGCAGTGAATAGGTTAAGCCATCAACACTCATAATTTTGATATTTTACATAAATAAAAACCCAATTCTAAAATATTTAATGACTCATTTGAAAGCTTACCTACTTCATTACATTTGCGTCAGTAGAAACGCGTTACCTTATAATTAAGTTAATGAGCATTCATATCGTTCTAGCGAGTTTCCCGTTTCTTAATGTAAAATGTTTCTGTGTGTATATAATGGTGTCGGTCGGTAATCGGTGTCCCATTATATACACCCCTCGGATTTTAGATTGGATTTTATGTGAATAAATTTTATTTCATCTTTTTATAATACTGTATAGATATTAGAATTAATATTAGTAACGGGATATTTACCATGTATTGGAAATCAATGGGGGAGGCCTATGTTCAGCAGTGAACGTCCTATGGCTGAGATGATGATGATGACTTGTATAATTTCTTTTGTAAATACATTACTCGTGTACACGGCGCGGCGCTTGCAACAGTGCCGAAATATTAAGCAAATAAAACAAATAAAATACATGGTAAATATCCCTTAAATAATATTAATTCTTGTATTGGTGATCATGCCACATTTAAAACTTATATTGTATAGATATTGGCCACTAGTGTTAGAACACTATCTCACTTGATGGTAAGTGGTCGAAGATATTATCACCTAGAATGCTTGCTGGCTCTCATCTTTACCGGAATCTCAAGCCGTTAGTGAGCATCCAACCAGCATCCGTCATTTTGACAGCCGCCGCTTCCATCACTGAGCTTTCATCGCTTCAAAAGAATCGTTTAAGTTCTTTTATTTTACTAAGGTACCAGTGCTCGAAATTCTAATTATTTTGTATTTAATATTTTAAAAATATAATTAATGTTTTAATAAGTGCCGATGATCTGGCAGAGAATCGCGGGTGTTTACAGGCAGAAGAGGCAGGACAAATCCCGATGCGTGTTGATTTAAAATATTACAAAATATATAATACATATTACAATATATATTTACATGCTACGATGCGTTCGTCATAACGTGCAGTGCGACAGCCGAATTAATTCTCGGTCGTGATATCGACTACGCGAAAGTGTCACGGTATACCCGTATAATATATATATACAGAATAAACATTTACAACTTTGTTAACTATCTTGGCCGGTCGCCGTGGCGCAGTGGTTGTCAGTGACATGACTACTGTGTCTCCGGGACCCTGGGTTCGAATCCCGGCGGGGGCAAACATTTGTGCGATGAGTGTAGGTGTTTGTCCCGGGTCTTGGATGTTTGTGTGCTGTGAATGTGTGTGTCCAAGCCTTCCGTGATACAGGGAATCCTAGTGCGGGGGTTTAAGTGTGATAAAAAAAACCAAGAATATGCGAACGTTCCGAAATCAGATTGAGGAAGTTCTAAGAAAGGGCCAGTTCAAGAGTATTTTAAACCGACGCTCTTGTATATTTGATGAGCGTGAATGAAGCGAAATAAGTGTGTCGGGATCGTAGCATTTGGCTAGTCTCTGCCTACCACTACGGAAAACAGGCGTGCATTTATGGATATGTGTGCTGAACAATCCCAAACTGTAGCTGGTATTAAAATAGTACTCCCTTAAGTGTAACCTTTAGAGGGAGTGTCTGCGCTTGTGTGGATAGGTTGTTCAAACATGATTGAGGAGGAGCGTTCAGGCGGAATAGGTCAATGGCGTAAGTCCAGTGTTCTATTGAGGTCTACAGACTAAGTGTACTCACAAGCCTTGGGAGAAATCCTTTTTCATAAAGTTCCTTTGAGACGGGATACTTATGATTCTTTTATTCACGGCATTTTCTTTAAAGCGTGGAATTACATAGCGTAAGAAATTGAACAAATTGCCAGGAGCATGTAGTACGGTTATGGTTGTCAGGTTGTATAATTCGGATGACTTAGTCGGACGCCTTAAAACGGACAATAAAATTTAAAATTGAAGTCTTGTATGTGTTACTACGCATGCACTGATACATGATAATAAATAATTTAACATTGTCAAAAACTGGCCAGTAGAATACGTATTCGATGACCGTGTATGAAAACGCTCATTAAAGTAAAATAACCAAAATAAGTATGTTAGGACCGTTGCTAGTTGAAATATGTTGTCTCTGCCTAACCCAAAAAGAAGAATGCGTGATTATATTTATGTATTCACGAACAGATGGTGGCCAACGTGGTGGTGTTCGTGTGCGTGAACATCGTGGGTGCCCTGATGCACTCGCTGATGGAGAACGCACAGCGTCGCGCCTTCCTCGACACCAGGAACTGCATCGCAGCTAGACTGGACATGGAGGACGAGAACGAGAAACTGGTCAGTTGTAATTTTACATGTCCCTAAAATCTGGTACCACATAAAAAAACACACTCGTCCCACTTTTAGCTCCATATTCGTCCCGAAGTGAATTATTTCTCGTCAATGAAAGAGGCCTGGAACCTATGCCACGTGTCTAGAGCCTAGTTTAGGAGCTCCATTACCAGGTGCTCCATTAGTTTTTATTAAGCTATTGCATAGCTTCTATCGCGGGCCTTGAGCGTGGAGACTGAATCCAGAAATTCCGTAACAAAAATAACCTAACACCCCACACCCACTCCGACCGGCACAGCGGTGATACTTTTTAGTTTTGCCATCTATCGATGAATAGCAAAACTTTTAATGACTTTTTTGTAATATCACGCTTGTCTGTTTAGTTCAGCAACTCGCTTCTAGATGGCATTGGTTGTTTTGGCGTTACTGCATAAGTTATTAATATATTAATTGCATAAGTTGATAAAAAATGTTATGCAATAGCTTTACCGCGGCAGTCCCCGCGTGCCATACGTCTTTTTTTTGTTAAGTACCCATGCTGTATTTTCCTAAATAAATAATTTTAATTTTAATAGATTATAATAATAATTTTAATCCAGACTCGGCCCATTTTCCATCTCAATATAAATATATAAACATTATTCTTCACCTTGTGCGATCGGCTACGATTACAACGTTAAGGTTAGGAGTAATCCAGTCGCCACTATAAAAAAATAGCAACAAATATAATAATCACCTTGCACATTAAATTAGCGAATGTACAACTAGTACATGTGGTAATCGACACAATTCTGGGAATGACTCCTCCACATTTACACATGTAGCAAGTAACAATGGCTTCAGCTCCAACAATGTAATCATTAAAATAGTGGAAATGGATGGGATCGATTACAAATCACTGTGATATTTTAGTCAAATGGATTAGTAGAACCGCACAGGTGATATGTGACGCAATTTATTAAAATATTTCTTATTAAATGAGGTCTGAAGGCTTAAAGTCTAAACTTAGTAGTGTTTGCATTCAAATACAAATTCAAATATACACTTTCGGTAGACTACGTGTACTCCAAAATAAATTACGGAATCATAATGTTGGGAAACAGTATTGTAGATATGTAGATAAAATATGTTTTATATATTCATAATGATAAATTCTTAACCAATTTTAATAACAAAATGTGTTGATGTAGATAATTCATTCTATGAAATGCAACATTGTGTTGCAATGCACATATGAACAATATACAGAAAACTACTTAACTACGTATTGTTCAGCATCAAATTCTATCTTTTCACTAAACTGACTGAGATATATTATAGTGAACTAATTCGCTACTGCAAAAAACTAGTACCTACCATAATGGTGTACAAATAAGTAAGACATTTTCATATTTAAAAGCTTTAATTAAATTGTCAGTTGTTAATAAAATGTGAACAAATTGGCACCATGCTGAACTGCATAATAATGAATTTACACGAGGTACAATTTGTGCGCAATGTTTTACAAGATTACGAGACATAAATGTGCCGCAGCAACTACCGCTTCATCTGTGACTATGTTGTCTACAAATTAATTACAAGTAATAACCTGGTTTCACACTCATTTCTATCGAGTGAAGCATTGGTTGAGAATTAGCTTGTAATTAGGCGAAATTGATTGGAGATTTTTTTACCGATACGTCAACTGATAGCTATACATAAGCTAATATAGACACAGAGATTAAATGCCTATAAAGCTTATTAGTGGGATTAGCAGCCACGGATCTACGATTTTTTCAAACCGGGGCAGACACTTTATAGAAAAAATGTAGGTGACGGCGCCCGGTGCTAGCTAAACGCATGCGTAAAAACTGGTTGTTTTTATATTTTGAATATATTATGAACCTTAGGACGTGTTCAAAAACTAATTAGACGTGTACAATGTGTCCAAATCACCACTAACTGAAAAAAACATGCATAAGTACGAAGTTTTTAAAACCAACAGCATAGTTTTTTTAAAGGTTATTATAAGCTTACGTTTGATCATTGTCTCACCTGATGTTAAGCGACGACGCGGTCTAAGGTGTAGCACGCAAACTTAGAAGGCACCTATTCACTCGTGACTTCAAGACTCCAGGGCTGTACCTGTTATAGGTTGGTCTATAGTAGTAGTTTTGTTTAGCTCTTTTAGCTGTAATTTTGCGGTGGAAGTGACTTCGCCAATAACTACTCAAATAGTAGTTAGAGTCAGTCAAATTAACTTTTAATGGTTTATTGGTGAGGTCAAATTACACAATTTGTGAACTTTGACCGATACCTATGTGCAGTCAAAACTATATTTGACCAATAGTACTTTTGACTCAAATAACAGTCAAAAGTAAAGTCGGAAGCCTGTGGTCTATAAAATACTATTGGCTGATTTTGTCACGTAAAAGTACTTTAGACCTGTTATGAGTTTTAACTGTAATTTACTTTTTTTATACGGTAATGATCTGGCGTTTGACTACTAGCTTACTTGATGGTCAGTGACAATCTAGACGAAGATGTTAACCACGTTAGACCTACAATGCTTACTAGCAAGGATTGCTGCCTGAACACATTACGTGTTTGGTGGCAGTTCTTCAAACTAGAGTTACCACCTTCGAGCTAGGCAGGCGGTTACTCTAAAATACTCTATTACCACATGCTGGCAATTTGGCAACCTCGGTACCTTAACCACTGGATTGAACCAGCATCCGCCAGTTTGACAGTCCACGCACCCACCGCACTTCAAAATGTATTCCAACAGTGATGCGCCATCGTTTACATTATAATAGTTTATCGATCGAATACTTATGTGTAAAGTAAGATACAATCGCATCATCACCATTATTTCAGCCACAGAATGTCCACTGGTAGAAATATGTCTCGCCTATTGATTTCCTCACAAGAACCAGCTAAGAGCGCATGCAGCCCTTGCCTGCGTCATGCCGTCTGTAAACCTGGTCGATGGCCGTCCTATGCTGCGCTTGCCAGTCCGGGGTCTCCATTCGAGAACTTCTCGACCCCAACGGCCATCCAGTTGATACAATGTACTTGATTATAATACTGTACGAATGAGTGAAAATTACAGTGATTTGTGTATTGTATACTGATTTGGATTAACATATAAATAATCATATTATCAGATCCGCCATTGTTTTTACTTCTGCGGTATAAGCGCACCTACCTAGGTGTATACATATAAGTATACTGCAGTAGCTGTATGGAATATTCCATTGTATTGATTAAATAAATACTTGTGTAGGAACGATTACTGCTATCGGTGCTGCCACAACACGTTGCTATGGAAATGAAGAACGATATCATCTCACCAGTCGAAGGCCAATTCCATAAGATCTACATACAGAAACACGAACGAGTCAGGTAAGTGACTGACACATGACCACTGCCACACACAAACTAGACACCATTAAGGAGGTGAACATACGCAAATCGCAACTCTAAAAAAAACATGTGGAAGAGACTGAGTGTTTAATTTTTTCAGATTAAGTATGCTTAGTTAAAGGAGTGTTTACGATTAAAATTCAATTACGTATAAAGCTCTGCTCCCTGAGGACTTATACTTTCAAAATAATGCTAATAATACGAGTATAAATAAAAAAAAATATTCCAAAATAATAAGAATATTCATACAAAACTTAATTTTTTGGGTAGGGAACAGCATAGGTAAGGACGGAAGAAACGGTTAGGATTATTATTGCAATATTATTAAATGGAATTTATTAATTATGCAACATTATTATTCCATAATTGTAGTTTTGATGCCAATTTCTCTTGTAAAATTCCTACAGCCACCTAGTATCTATAGTAGACCTCAGCTGACTAGTCTGCGTCGCTCTCCACCTGCTCACCTGCTCCACCCGCTTATTTTAAACAGATAATTTCGCGCGCAATTTACCTCAACTATCGGGAAAACCTTACCTTAACCTGAGGCCTAAGGACCTAATGTTCATAGTAATATGAACATTGCAAAAAGGTTATAGTCGTGTACTCTTGCCAAGACAGTGGCAACGTTTTATTTTGAATGACGTGACTTTGGCCTTGCTCCAAATAAACTCTACGCTTTTAAAAGTAAAATTTGATACTTGCTAAGTACGCCAACGCTGTATGCATAGAAGTATACAGACAAAAAACGTTTTCTTTAATACTTTTATTGTTACGTGCTTCGATGAACAAAGCTGAGAAGCCATGAGCCCGATTAAAAAAGAATTTTGAAATTGTGATCGAGGTGAATCGCATGAATTAAACCCAAATTGGAAGATTTTATTAAAGCATACAAAATTATTATTATAAATGCATTAAAGTTGCATACCTGTTGCCCGATTTGGATTTTACGTCGATTACATTATTCAGTCGCAAAAGGAAATGGAACGGTTTTTTTTTACAAATTAATGTATATGGTAAGCATCCATAAACTAATTCGTAATTATCGGACGGAATGCCGCCGTCCGCAGACGGCGAACCGGGTCGCAAATTGACCACACATACCGCAATTAGTTCACACTATAATTACCTTTGACCTGAACTTACTACGCAAAAAATTACCCACCAAGCCGATATGAATTTTACAGCCCAAATTTTTTATTATATCCACTGGTCTATACGTTGTTAGTCTCTGTCTTAAATTGATTCATGAGGTCCTTAATAATAACCCAGCCTTTACTGTCATTTAGTATTACATAATGAAAGTAGCGGTCCGTCCCGGATTCGCAAGTTTTTTTTGAAGTTTTTGTAATGATGATATTATTTGTAGCCTAAAAAAATATAAGTAGCATATATTATTCAGGGATAATGTAGAATTCTAATGGTGTAAGAATTTTTGAAATCGAACCTGTAGTTTTTCAGTGTATCCGTTACAAACGTACAAATATTTCCTCTTTATTATTAACTGGCTGCGCCATGCGGTTGTACCGCGTGGTGCTGAAAAACGGTGATGAAGGTGATGATGAAAATAAGCCTATGTGTTAATTCAGGGTATACGCCATCTCCATACCAAATCTCATGGAAATCGGTGTAGACGTTTGAGCGTGAAGAGGTAACAAACATACACACAAATGTTCACATTTATAATATTAGGACGAAACCCTGTTCCAGCATTTTACATACTTTTCAGGGACATTGAATTTTTATTCACTAAGCTAAGAAAGTCAGGTTGAATTAAGAAGCTAAAATTGATTTCAAAGCCAGTAATTAATTAACTTTCAATAGAATCACGTGAAGTCGAACAATTATATAAGAAAACAAGTTTACAAAAGTTTTTAAATTGGTTGTAGATTTAAGGACACTGTTTGATATACTTGCTATGAAACGTATTTTATAATTATTTAGCTTATACTTCGGTTTATCTTACGTATATTAGTCGAGTGGGTAACCCGACTACTTTCGTGACCTTCTAAGTAACTTTTTAATATAGAACGCGCCAATGATGGTTTACTAAAGATGACGTATATTCATACTGTGCGGTGCTCAGATTTTGTTCCGACATAAACATGCTCACTGCGACAGACAATACGGTACAAATAATATAGAAAAGGATATGTTTAGACTTGCGCTTGAAATACGCGCCTTAATCAAAATTACGACAATTGTCTCAATTTTGCCGCCTCAGATTCCACGCGATTGTGCGACATCTACCTCATATAAAATCATTGGAACGCGCCCTCAGCCGCGCCCGCGCATGCACTGTCTTTTTAATTATCAAATTTTGTCAGAGAAGGCTCACGTTAATGTAACGTTACGTTAATTAATGTGAAGGTACTAATCGTGAATAATTAACTTCTTAGTGCCTCTGAAAAGGAACAAGTGTACGATAATGGAATAAAATGGCCTAAGTAGTAAATCGCTCACATCTCTATTTTCCCCAGTAATCTCCAAGGAAAGTTTTAGTGAAGTGCCGACTAATTTACTGAATCATAGAGGTAACGGGGAGGGACTTTTAAGCTAAGCTTTATGTCAACACCTTGATTTAAATAACCTTGAATAATATTAAACATGACACTGGCCCACGACATCCAGAGCCAAATTGAAGACAAAAAGCATTGTTATTTTTGCTACTTCGCAAGTAAGGTGTATACAACGACCTTTCAGTGCTGGTCAAGTGAAAACAAATTGCGTGGTCACCATAAACTTATTACCCTATGTTAGAAACTTTTTGGCGCCCCATCAATTCTCCTTTTCCACGAGCTTCGAAACCAACTTATAACCATACTTAAATAGGGTCCTCCTATTTTATTTACACTAGATTTTCTGATAAATTGTTTGACGGTGAAACCAGATTAGTTTAAATTTACTTTTCATAGCATTTAAACTTAAAAGCAAACACAAGTAAATCGGTGCTACGGTCGTAAACCTTACGACCGCTGTATCAGTGTTTCGAATTACACTAAATGAGATAAAATAATTGATCGTTAATGGAATGTAATTCGATAAAATAAATTAGAATCTACCAGATCGATTTCTAAGTCTATTAACAAAATGATATCTTTGTTGTTTATGTGCCGTGGTGGTATCGGCCTAGAATAGTACTCCCCCATCTCTTCCCGCGGGTGCCGTAAGAGTCGGCTATGGGATTACGTACCAGAAGGTGGGCAGCGCGCCTCCTGAAGATCGGAAATCGTACAGCGCTCGCCAACCTGTCTGCCAAGCGTGGCGATTATTCCCCCCTGGAAATTCCCCCCTATATAGGAGGCGTATGTCCAGCCGTAGACATCCTATGGCTGAGATGATCTTTGTTGTGACACACGGATGATCATACTGGACATCCAAATACTGCCACTGAAATCATGTCAGCCATAAGATGTCCACAGTTGGGAAATATTATTGATTGATTGATCTCAATTATGATCTCAACGAGGACCGGTTGGAAGCGGCCTGCTGCGATGCTGCTGCATTGAAATACAACGTATACAACCGTATACAACGGTGTATAAGTATACAATGGTAAGTAATTCTCTTTTTCAACTCAACTAAACTAAACTAAGGTTTTGGAAAATAAGATATGTCGTCACTTATTTGGTGTCGTCTCAAACTACCCGCAATTGGTCAGCAATTTAGTAAAACTCGTCTAATTTTAGAGATAGCGTTGTAATGAGTTATACGAATTTGAATTGTAACAATACAATAAGCCTTTTCATATTAAATAATCTAATTTAATTCGTGTGATTAACGTAATTAGAAAAAATATATACTTCGGTGATTACATGCATCGCATTAAGATACATTTTTAAGGTATAAAGCCTTTTCTTACCTCTGAAATTTACGTCTAAATATTATACTTACTTACACTAAATTAATTTATCATAAACTAAATATTTGACCTAGAAAACGAAACAGTTGTCGTCAAAGCAAATGCCAACACAATCTTCGCCCACGGGCGAACAGTTAAGCGACCCACTCGTTAAGATTGACCAACGCTTGCTATCTCCTACTAATTACTTACACTAGGGCTTCTAATTACAAACTATCTGTCGGACCAAGAACATTGTAGATCATTCTAGACGGGTGTATTTTTAACACGCCCAAACCTTTCGGTTTTATATCAGGTATTCCCTCTTTCCTTAACATGTCGATAAGCTCTTCCGGGTTTTTTCTCTCGTTTGAATATTTTTTATTTTTATGCTGGATAGATCTATCGTAATAATAATAATCTATCGGGGAGGCATATGTTCAGCAGTGGACGCACATGGCTGAGAGAGATAGAGATCTATCGTTTGATGATTTCATTTGAATGGTCAATGACGAGGTGGTCGAAGATGTGATCACGCTAGATCTAAAATGTTTACTGCTGCCTGAACAAACTCTGTGCTTGGTGACAGTTTTCAAACTTGAGGGTTAGCTAGGCAGGCGGGTACTCGACAGTTATACCCTGCCACTATGTAGGGAATTCGATAACGGTGTTACCTTCACCGAAAGCTCAAGCCGTTGGTGGTAATGGAACCAGCGTCCATCAGTTTAACAGCCGATGATGCTCGCAACCCTGAGCATTCGTCGCTTTAAGATTATGTAGTAAGAGTGAAATTGTAATCGGGTTTATAGCTTATTTGTATATTTTTATTTCTTTAGAATTAGATTCGTCTTAATAACTTAGTATCCACTGATGCTAAGTATAGAACAAAAGTGTAGGTAGCTATAATTTCTTAATTTTAAAAAAAAATAATTAATTTAATTTCAAAGTTATTTACACTATAAGTACGTACGTTGTGGGTGAAAACGATATAGTTCACACAGAACATATAAATTAAATACCTAATATTACATGCATGCAGCTTCCCATCATCCACCCAACGCTAATTGAATTGAAACTCAGTTTATAGCCTCGTCAAAGTTAATGGCTATATTTTTATTTTTCAAATATACATCAAATAAAATTATGATGTTTAGTCATGACGCCTCTAGTTATTGGCGATGTTTTGGCGGGCGCTAACCTAAAATTAGTGTTATAACGGTTTACTGTAAATTTGTCAGTGTGTAACGTGCAAAAATATATTTTTATTTTATATTATATAGTTCTAGCGTTTAACCACCATCTTAATTGATGGCCAGTGACGATGTGGTGGAAGATGTTATCACGCTAGACCTAGAATGCTCACTGGCTCTCAAGGATTGCTGTCTGAACACACTATGTGTTTGGTGACAGTTTTTCAAACTTGAGGGTAGTAGCTAGCCAGGCGGGTATTCGAAAGTACCCTACCACCATGCTGGGAATTTGATAAAGGTGTTACCTGCACCGGAAGGTCAAGCTGTTGTTGGGGATCGGTGTCCGTCAGTTTGACAGGCGACGCTTCCCCCGCTGAGCTATTATCGCTTCGAATGTAAATATAAATCGATATAAACAAAGTTGGCGGGCGGGATTTTATAATTTACAATAGAACCATCGAAACATTGTCAAAATATCTCATCGCATAATGTAAAATGAAGCGTGTTGTAGAATAATACAATTTTAGTAACCCCTAACACAAAAATAAACCTCTAAACAGTATAAATAGTGTAGCTAAGACCCATGTCTATCCCATCAGCTTCCAAATTAAAAAAACCGTACAAAAATCGGTCCATTCGTTTATGAGCTATAATGCAAGAGAGAGACACACAGACACGTCAAACTTGTAACATCCCTCTTTTTACATCGGGTGTTAATAAAAATATAACGTTAAATGCCCTATTATTAGGTACGAAATAAGGTTGACAAACAAGACATGAACGTAATAGAAGCTCTAGCAATTTATTTTTAGTATATAGTCGTAGTAATGTAGATTATACCCACATCACATCTATTTAGGTCTATCGCGCTCTCCAGGAGAGTTATTTAGGTACAGGTGGTTATAGTTAATCATAATTTGTACAAACTATTAAGTGTAGGCAGCTACAGTATTTAGAACAGCGATGAAAATACTTGCACGCGTAAATAGAACGTAAATCATCTCACAAACTCCAAAATAATTTACTAACGTAATCATCCAAACTCTAATTTACCGATAGTATAATTTAAGATAATTTAAACAAGTGCCTGCGTTATTAACCTATAACTTTTGAAAACAGAGTTATAGTAAATATTAAACCAGCATCCACCCAGCGTTAATTGAATTGAAAACTCGTTTTATAGCCTCTTAAAAGTTAATGGCAAGATTTTTTTTAAACATAATATAAATGTATGATGTGTAGTCATGACGTCTCTAGTTATTAACATGTCTGTGGTTTAAGGTCAGATATGACGCCGCTAATGATTTATGTTTTTTTAATCATTAAATCAAATTGGTCATAGATGCAAAAATGTTGAAATAACTACTTGACGTTAAATTATTTCTTGTTTTTTGCTTACACGTTCAAGTGAAGTGAGCATAAACAGTGGTTAAAAGTGTAATTAAAAAATAGGAGATTATTTTATATCAAGTATATTTTCGACACTATTGGTCATAAAGTGGCTCTCATTACATCACATTTAGGTCCATAAAACTACTTTAAATCACATTTGTTGTAAGTTGTTTTATTTTTGTTTACCCACGGTTCATGATTTAGCGAGAATTGAGTTTTAATTGACTTTATAAGCTGATAACTACATTTATTTTAGCTAAGATGTTTTATGTATATATAGTGAGTAGGTACCTTCTAAGTTTGTGTGCTACACTTTAGACTGCGTCGTCGCTTAAAATCAGGTGAGATAGCGGTCAAACGTATATACCTTTAAAAGAAAAACCTGCTTTTCATAGTTTCAAAGAGGAGCTCACAAAACACGCTTGAATTTTACTTATGACTTGACGTAACCGCATGTTCAAAAAAGTGGAAGCTCACAATTCGGTTGCATATTATGTACGTTACTCAAACCTTATTTTGAAAAAAATTAAGTGAATACTTTTAAACACAAAAAAAAAACATGACATCGATCGATTTCTCTTCATACAGAAGTAGAAGTCAATACAGAGTCATGAGTTTGAACTTCATACTCATTGGAATGTATGTTTGTCATAGATAAAGTATACCTCATGTATGTATTTGTGTATTGTATCTGTGCAGTATTATCACACTGTCGGTCGCCGTGGCTCAGTGGTCAATGACATTACTTCTGCATGGGTCTCCTAGGCGGACCTAGGTTCGAATCCTAGCAGGGGCAAACATTTATGCGATGAGTGTAGGTATTTGTCTAACTCACAACAAACATCACACACAATGACGACACATAGACCCGGGGGTCTAGGTGTCGTCATTGTGTGTGATGCCTCCCGTGACACAGGTAATTCTAGTGCGGGGCTTGAGTGTAAAGAAAAAAAGAAAACCAAAACTAGAATGGCCATTGCACTGTCAATGGACTCCAATTCAGTCTCGAGTGTAATGTAAATAAAAGAATTAGTCATGAGCACTTATCTCCTATTGTGATATTTTCGCAAATTTCAGCTTTGTTTAAACACTAATTATTGTTTGTGTTTACATAACCAAAATAACTGTTTAATCAAAGTGATATAAGCGTACAATGGCCCGAGTCGTCGCGTCGGTGCACTTTATCTTTGTCGTGTAATATTTGATTTATTTACAGCTTGTAAGTGCGTCTTGTTTTCTATTTGTTTTGATGGATTGATGACACTATTACAGACGCGGTATGAAAAGGTTCGTCACCTTAAAGTCGACTTTCATTTGCACGAGTGCAAGAAACAGTACCTTTTTTATACTGTATACATCGTTGACCACTATCTCACTTGATGGTCAGTGACGATGTGGTCGAAAATATTATCACGCTAGATGTAGAATTCTCACTGGCTCTCAAGGACTGCTACCTGAACACACTATGTGTTTGGTGGCAGTTTTTCAAACTTGAAGGTGGTAGCTAGCCAGGCGAGTATTCGAAAGTACCCTACCACCATGCTGGGAATTCGATAACGGTGTTACCTTCACCGGAAGCTCAAGCTGTTGTTGGGGATCGAACTAGTGTCCGTCAGTTTGACAGGCGACGCTCCCCTCGCTGAGCTATCATCGCTTCAAAGTACCTACCAACATTTCAGAAAGTTTTAAATTTTGTTACGTTTACTGCAGACATATTTTTTTTTTGACAGAATGTATTCGGACTTTTCATTGACATAGGTACATATATCTCTAAATAATCTTAGTTAAGACTGTGGTGAAGATCATAAGATCCAAAATCAAACAGCTAGGGGCTAAGTAATTTTAAACCTTATTGTCAAATAGTTAAACATAATTTTCTGTGGAACAGTCTGTTCTGTTACTTAGTTTGAAAGATGTGCTCGCGTAACGTTAAACAGATCAATTAGAAAATTGGCGTACCTTTTCATACCAAATATTCATCAAAAATGCCCCTGACTGTACAATTAAGTAGTTAGGCTTTGAGATGTCGATTGGATGCGTTTAATTTCAAAGGAGATTGTTGTATGTTCATCCAGATGAGAGAAACCATTTGCAAACGAAACACAATTTACAACTATTTCGAGTGCCTATAGGCACTCGAAATCAAATCAAATCAAACTATATTTATTGTCTCACAACTACACTATTGCCCCATAAAAATTAATACATATAAACACAGAGAGAAAAAAAAATCATAAGGAAACAATACAATAGTTGAGGACAAAAGGCGTACACTCAGCATTTGCCGTGCTCACATATAAAGTGTGCGCGGCGCTGGTTTTCAGTGTACTCCGCAGCTCGGGCTGATGGTCGCCGAGATAGTACGTATGAGCGGGTAATATCAAAACTATTTGACACATAAATGAAACGAATATATATAGGGGCGGTGCGTGAGTGTGGGGAGGGGTGCATGAGTGTAAGTGTGTGAGTGTGTTAGAGGGAGAAAAAGAAAGTGTTTGTGTTTGTGTGTGTGTAGTAAGTAAGTAAGTAAGAAGCAGATATGTCAGTCAGGCAGGGAAAAAAAGGGGGTAATGTGTTGATGACTTTGTACTATAATTTTTTATTTGTTTTAATAATTTTAAAGGCTGTTTCAAAATTGTGTTTTTGTAAATTCAGAAAGTAAAGTTTGACTTTGTTTTTAAAAGTTTCGTGGCTTACTTTCTTCCGGATAGGTGGCGGGAGATTGTTCCATACCTTTGAAGCTCTGTATTTGAAGCAACCTTTGAACCTTGCTGAATTATGTTTAGGAACAGCTAGAAGATTGGTGCCCTTGGATCGTGTATTAAGCTTATGAATATCTTTTCTCCAGGTCAATTTCTCAAAGAGATATTCAGGCTTCTGACTCCAAATAACTTTCTGAATCGTGCATGCTAAGTGAACTTCTCGTCTACTTTTCATGTTGAGTATGCCATTTTCCACGAGATAAGGGGAAACATGATGTCTTTTAGGTATGGCAAAACAAAAACGAGCACACGCATTTTTCACCCGCTGGATAGCATTTTCTGTTTTCGCCCATAGCCTTGGGCCATACACAGCACTACAATAGTTGAACGGTGAGAGCACTAATAGGTCACATAGTAACACTCTTACCTTTGTCGAAATATATTTCCTTATGGTATACAGTACTTTAAGTTTATAAAATGCATACCGGATTTTATCATTTATATGTTTTACAAAGCTCATTTCGCTGTCAAATATTAAGCCTAGATTTCGTGCATCAGATTCTATGGGTATCTCAGTGCCATTAACAGTCAGTTTGGGACTGTTCAAAAAAACTTAGCCTATTTGAGCTTTAGTACCAAGGATCATCATTTTGGATTTAGCTGGGTTAAGAACCAAAGAGTTACGTGTTGCCCAATCATAGATCTCGTCTAAGTCTTGATTGACTTGCATAAGTGCGAGTGCTGTATCTTCCGGTTTGAAACTGTGATAAACCTGCGTGTCATCCGCATACATGTGATATTTACATATATTAATATGATCAGGCATATCAGCCGTAAATATAGAAAAGAGTATAGGACTCAATATAGACCCTTGAGGCGTTCCTCTGGCTACAGTCTCAACACTGGATAAGCTTTTACTGCCGTCCAGATTAGTAATCTCTACGTATTGTTTCCTATTCAGAAGGTAACTTTTGAACCATTCACATGTTTTCGCTGAAAACCCGTAATAGGAGAGTTTCGCTATCAGTAAGTTTGGATCTAAGCAGTCAAACGCTCGCGAATAATCCAACAGAACGAGTACGCTACTAAGTCCAGAATCAGATGCTGACAGCAAATCGTCAGATACCTTCAGAAGTGCTGTTTCTGTCCCATGATTCTTTCGAAAACCCGATTGATATTTAGGTATTATATTTTCTTTGCTTAAGTACTCGTTCATCTGTGCATATATTATCTTTTCTAGCACCTTTGACAAGACTGGGAGAATGCTGATTGGTCGTAAATCCTTGATTGCTTCGACGTTACTTGATTTAGGTGTTGGTTTTACAAGAGACAATTTCCAGGCATCCGGAAAAGTACTCATCTGGATGGAACTATTTATGATATCCGTGATTATTGGCAAAGCCTCTGGCAGTATAAGCTTAATCATTTTAGCGTTAAGCCCATCATGACCTGAAGCACTAGTATGAATATTCAAAATGTTTCTTCTAACTTCATCTTCAGAAACAGGATGTAGATCAAAAACAGTCTGGACTTTTTTATTAGAATTGAAATAATTTATTAATTCATTATTTACCTTTCCATTACCGGGGATTGTCAAAAAATGATTATTTATGAGATTAGGGTCCTTTAAATTTTCCGGAATGAAAGCGGGTGCACTATTAATGGTGGTTGATTTTCTAAAATAGTTCCACATCTGCTTTGGATTGTGTAAGTTATTGTTTACATAAAAATTAAAAAACGCTGACTTTTCATTCTCTATTGCAGACGTAACTAAATTTTTTAAGGATTTATAGTAGTTCCTAGACGAATCTGTGTTCTTTTTTTGTGATTCCATTAGTGACTTATCTCTCAATGACATCATTAATCTAACATTACTTGTGATCCATGGTTTTGGGGCTTCCTTGACTCTTTTTCGTCTCATAGGTGAATGCTTGTCAAAAAGACAAATGACACACTCGGTGAAAGCCTCTACTTTGGACTGTATATCTCGGTGACTCATCATATTCTCCCATGCCATGGACACAAGGTCGCTATGAAATAACTCAGGACAAATGTGATTTATAGCACGATATTCAATGAAGCGCGCTACGGGTTTTTGTTTTTTTACATTGAAATCACATAATACTAGTGCATGATCACTTAGGCACCTGTTATGCAAAACTGTAATTTTTTTGCACTTTTCCGGTACACTGGTGATTACAAGGTCAATTAGACTTTTTGACTCATCCGTCACCCTTGTAGGCTCCTGTACTACCTGGACTAGGTTCTGTTGTAAACAGAACGTGATCAGGTCTCGAGCCCTCGAGGTATGCGGTACGAGCAAATCCACATTTAAATCTGACAACAAACAGACATACTCGCAGTAGGCAAAAGCACTGAAAGATTCACCGAGGGCGTCCAATGCTGTAGAAACTTTAACAGTTTCCGGTCTATATGCTGTACCGATAGCCATTAGAGCACCTGGTAGTTTTACTTCCAACCACAATTGCTCCAATTGCGAATCCGGATGTGCGCGCACACGAGCATGGATTCCTTTTTTAATGTAAAAACCTACCCCTCCTCCTTTGCTGTTTGACTTGCGTGCTCGATGTTTAAATGTATACCCACTGAGCAATGGTGCGATCAATTCTTGACCCTCTTTGATCCATGTCTCATTAAGAGCCAGAATATCCGGTAAGTATGCCATCATAGTAGCCTCTAACTCGTCTCTGCCTGTGTTGACAGATCTTATATTTAATAGACCAAGTCTCAAACGTTTACTAGTTTGGTTTGTATTAACCATAATCAAAGATTATAAGTACACTTGCGGGTGGTTTTATGTATCCTGTGAAAAGTTGTATAGTGTTGTGTATTGTGATATGCGTTAGTGCCTATAGGCACTCGAAATAGTTGTAAATTGTGTTTCGTGTGTGGGTACATGGATTTGCGCAGTTTCACCCACGTGGACAAAGATTTTCCCGCTACCTCATTTATCCTACGGGGACTATACTTTTTACCGGGATAAAAAGTAGCCTATATGTTTTTCCAGGGTATAGGCCATCATCATTTCAAATTTTATGCAAATCCGTTAGCCGTTACACCGTGAAGGAGTAACAAACATAGAAATAACAAACGATAAACAAACTTTCGCCTTTATAATATCAGCGTGATTTCAGTTGTCACTAACTTGTAAAATAGATACCTTTTTATAACGTAACTGCTGAATGCAACGCCGCCTATAAAATATAATATTATTAAACAATATTTTGTGGCACATTCAAGCTCTAGCGTGATCTTCGACCACAGCGTCACTGACCATCAAGTGAGATAGTGGCCAAACGACCATATCTATATAGTATAAAAAGCGCGGTCCTCCTGTTGGTGGCCGTTACCATGTGCTTAATAGGCACTTTTGGGATTCTTGTTAGCTTATTTTGTTAACAGTTCTACGTGTCTAATAAACTTTAAAAATTTCACTTATGAGAACAGTTCATAATGTTTAATTCTTATTGAAAAAAATTAGATTACTTTTTCTAGTTTATTACTGAATAAATATTTTCGAGGGTCCATATTTTTCTTATAAAATTCTGGCGGTAACGACAAGTGCGCTTGAACTGTATTTTACACCTAAAGAAAGGAAATTAAAATGTCTAAAAATGTGATCAGTACGTATTTTTTTGAGTTTATAGGTCATGGTTAAGTACATTTTTGTAATATTATAAATCAACACTCATCTGGAATTGTCCCGCCCCTTCTGCCTGTAAACACCCACGAGTCTTTGTAATGTCAAAAGCAACTGTTTACCCTTAGCTTAAAAAAAATCTGCATAGTCACTAAAGAACGAAAAAATTATATTTCGTATCGATCTTTGACGGTTTTCTTTGGGTGCGGTAAAATACCATATGTTTGGTACTTATTTGAAATTATGCATCACTAGCCACACACACAGAGACCACAAATTGTGATCCGTGCTGGGCACATAATTCGGTGTTCTGTGGTTTGGCGTTCCTCTATTAGTCTCGAGCTCGTACACGGAGTTGTTTAAACCACTGATCAGAAAGTAGAAACTCAATTCAACATCATCATCTCAGAAATAGGACGTCCAGTGCTGGAAATATGCCTCCCCCATTGATTTCCACAAGGAACGGTTGGAAGTGGCTCGCATCCAGTCCTTGCCTGCGCTTGCCAGTCCGTGGTCTCTATCTGAGAACCTTTCGACCCCAACTGCCATCGGTTCTTCGAGCTATGTGCCCTGCCCACTGCCACTTTAACTTGCTAATCCGCTGGGCTATGTCGGTGCTTTTGACTGGATATTAACATTGCTTTCATTTTCACGTTTGAACGCTAGGAGTTTTTGACGAAAACCCCGATTAACATGTAATTTATTTATGAATGCGGTAACTACAATTTTGCTTGTTGTAAAATTTAGTTGAGTGACACGAATATGCGTCTTGTTCGGCACACTGTATAAATATCCTGGAAACGGAAGTCTAAAGAAATTGCCAAATACTAATTTTAGCTCACGTGACATCTGTGACGTAATATATCCAATGGCACTTACGTGTCATAAAAATAAACTATCGTACCGACAGAGGTCATGTTTTCATTTATTCTATCTATTTTTGGATAATAAAGGTCATTCGATTGTTTACTACAATAATATAACGTCACCACGTCATGATAAAGATGCCTGCTTTATCTCAGGATATCTTTGGTTACTAAATCATTCGACTAATCGACCTAATTTTGAAACGATTTTAATCCCGTGACTTACTGAAAAATATATTGTAACAAAAATGGTACCGACTTCAACACTCAAAAGTGTGAAATAACTTGTTGAAGTCAAAGGAAGGTACCATGATAGTTCATAAAAGTAACTATCATCACAATATTGTGCTCATGGTACCGACTTCGACAAGTTATTTCACACATTTGAGTGTAAAATCGGTTCCATTATTTGTAAAAAAACTTTTTCGCCCTTTTCAGTGACCTTTGCTACTCACGGGATCAATAATATCGTCGAGATATGCGTAGCACGTTTCAGTTATTGGAGTTGCTTGTCCAATTTTGATGAAATGTCCGTGACCACCGAAAAATCCATGGACCACCACGGAAGTAGGTATACTCTATTTAGCAAAAAAGAATCATCAAAATCGGTTCATAAATAACGAAGTTATCCGCGAACACACATAAAAAAATAATTAAAACATATATACGGTCTAATTGAGTAACCTCCTTTTTTGAAGTCGGTTAAAAATATGAATTTTAACGGAAATTATACTATATTACAAAAGAAATTGCCAGCAGTAACATATCCTTATAGGAAAGTTCTAGAATTATATTGAAATCGAACAAAAGCCATACTAGCCGTGTTAGTCATACTAGCTTTTGGCTGCGTCTTCGCCTGATCTTTTAAGAAATATGTTCTACATTGCGAACAAAGTGGCCAATTCTTAGTCATTCTTCGCTCTTTTACTGTATAATCTATGCCAAAAACAGGGTAAGTCACACCCACTCTTAAAAAGACGCAGACAATGAGACACTTACGCATGGATAGATGGATGTATACCTTGCCTTTAATAGCGGTATAAAAATGCTTGCGCTTTATGCTTTAAAGATAGTAAATGCTTTGAAGCGATGATAGATCAGTGGTGGGAGCGTCTGTTGTTAAACTGACGGACGCTGATTCGATCCCCGTCAAATGCTTTAGCTTCCAGTGGAGGTAACAGCGTTCTCAATTTCCCAACATGGTGGTAGGGTACTTTTCAGTATCTGCCTGGCTTTGAAAAACTGTGTCACCAGCAGTCCTTGAGAGCCAGCACTAGGTCTAGCGTGATGAAATCTTTGACCAGATCCTCACTGACCATCAAATGAGATAGTGGTCATAGGCTCTATAAGTTATAAAAAAGATAGCTTGAATATTTCTGTCTTTAATTATCTGAATACGTACCTACTTACCTTGTTAACTATAGATAACTTTGTTTTACGTCGTTAATGTAGTAATAGACGTCAATATCAATCCTTTTTACGACACATTGTCGAACACAGCATCGATCATTCTAGACACATCTACTACTTGTACAATTACCTACAATGTTTCTTCGAACATTACAATTTTTCATACGTATCATCATCAGAAGGTGCCTCTCGATTACTGGAGGTTGGCCGCCACCTCGGCAAACTTTGCCCTATGCCAAGTAAAATAGATCTTCAACGCTGGCAATTTTACTCCGCTCCCGGATGGCGCGTAGCTACTATTTTTTTCTCCTTCCAGCACGACGTATTCCTTTTACTTTGCCCATAACTATTAGTTGGAGAAGCGATACCTCTCGTGTCGCAAAACCTGGCCGATATAGGCGACCTTCCTATAATAACAGTTAAAGCCTAAATACTATTCTTACCAAACACTCTTAAACCCTTAGGCCACCTCGTACAGAATGTTAATCTTCGCAGGAACTGAAATGTCGTGTTTTGAGTCATATGGTTCTTGGTAAGTTTAGGAGATATAGTATTGTGTTGCTGAACAGGACATATCCAGATTGTGAGCCATATTGAGTACGTTACTCAGCCTTTTGCAACCCGCAGCGGCTTGCCGATGACTATTGGCGTTTTACATTACATTTCATGTGTTCAAATTTATGTAGGAACTCTGCTACTATTGGGGCTTAAACCCGATTTAACGACTACATAATACCGTCCTGTCACTTTGCCATCTAATCTACAGTAACTCCACTAGCCCTCCGAATTTATTCCTTCTGTATTTACATCAGAGGGTATATCTTAGGGTCATCTACCTTTAATTGTGTGACCAACATTGCAGTTGGTAACGTATCGAACGAACAGGCGGTTTTTGAGTTACACTTCAATAACCGAAAAGTGCGTGCTTATACATAGACGATATTATAGTAGCGGGTGAAGACATTGGTGAACTACCTACACCACAATGACAATTGATCCCATGAGTAACAAAATCACTAAAAAGAGAGAAAAATAAGATTTTTACCAATAAATTAAACCGACTTCAAGACTAGGCGGAACTCAAGTTCAAACTTTCATTTGGTTACTTGTTCGCCTCAAGAGGATGGTCAGAGCTGGCAATAGGTGCAGCCAGTTCTGACCATACTTGCTCCATGTATGTCATTAGTTACGTTTGCCATTTGCCATGTTTTCCACTCGTAGCGTTTGTGAACTCACTTAACGTGTTGATATATATATGCGTTGTTTTGATTACTTTGCTTTTTTTCCTGGTTAGGACTCTGAGTTCGAATCACTAACTTTTAGCGTAGTTGTATCGCAGCGTAAGCATGTTAACTAGGAAGACTGTCATAGAGGTGTGATAGTTTGTACGTGCGTTAGGTACTTCATTCAATTATTGTTTTTAACTACGTACTATTTATCTTACATATATTGGCCGTGTCGGAGCCCTGACCGGTTTCGTGACTTTTCTACTCGCCTAACATACCTAAAACAAATAATGTTTAGTCGTGCGAAAGTTTTAATTATTCATTTATTTATTATGAAATCGAAAGGGACGTCTTGTCGATTACACGTGCTCCAGGAAAGGGTAGTTACTAATTATTTGATCACTTACAACTAAAGAATAACCCAGCCCTCGGTTGTGGCCATCTTAGAGGAATATCTAAGACTCTAGTAGCATTCTACGTGAGAGTTCGCCCGGTGAAATACTGCCACCAATATCTATTTGTACCACCAGGCAGTAGTGTTTGCATTACTGTGCTTCGGATTAAAGGGTATGGTTTCCGGTGAAATTACAGGCACATGAGACCACCAACTTTATGTCTCAGGGTGACGGCGCAGTGCAGTTCTTTGCAAATTGTATCTGTCTATAGGCAAAGATTTACCACTTAACATCCTGTGGGCCTTTTACTTATTCCGTCTTCTTATTCCTTAAAAAAAGTTAAAGAAATTAGGTAAGTAAAACTATATCTATATAAGTTATAGATATGGTTTTACTCTTTTTAAGCTTTGTAGAATAGGCGATTGCACTGTGATGCGTTAATTATTTCTAACAGCGTCATTGAATGATGTTCCCAATTCGTTTGTGTTCTAAAAATATGATTGTTGATTGCAACACTCAAGCTGTCGCGTCTAATTTTATTTGAGTTGAATTTTGTGTTTACGTTGATATTATTTTTGTATAAATTTAAAGGTTTTTCCTAACTCGTAAGATTACAATGTATTTCTGACTTCAACCTTCGCGAGTTGCCATCAAGCGTATTCAAGTTTAATACAATACCTACCCTTTGTACTTCTGAATAATATTTTCTCAGATTTTTTATTATAATTTCTTGTCTTTGTTATTGTAGGGTTTACTTTTATGGATTCAGAAATCGTCTGCGAGTATCGTTTCTTTGTATTGTTTTATTAAGGAATCAAATGGAGTGATCAAAAAAGTCTACGAGTATGATAGATTTGTTCCTTATACCGTGTGATAGTAATAGAAAAAAACATTTTAACGTTCACTTTGTAGAACTAAACCTTTAAAAGTACCTGTGGCTTCTGAGGTTAGACTCTGTGAACACTTGCGCATGTACCGGTAAAACAGAGTCATCAAGCAAAGTAAGCCAGATAGGAAAAAGCAAAAACGTAAGCGAGTGAGCAAGACATTAAGACAATCATCATCATCATCATCTCAGGCATAGGACGTCCATTGCTGGACATAGGCCTCCCCCATTGATTTCCACAAGATATTTCCCAATTCCTATATATATATATATATAATATAATATTGTTAGGATCAGAAGTAGAAATATTTAAAAAAAATATACAACACGCGTTCTCCCCAACCTCAAAACATCTTTGGTTTATTAATTGACCATTAAATCACAATTGAAATAGAAAGGCACATGAAGTTGATCACAAAATAACAAATAATGAGTCTGACACAGATGAACCATATAAAACAATTAGAAATACGTATGTCACTCACTGTTCGCACCGAACAACCAACCAGCAGAGCCCCCGCACGCAGCCGAGGCCGAAGGAAATATGCGTCACTGGTCCGGCCCGCACTGGCTTTTATAGAGACCATAGATAAGTAACTATATACTGAGAAGAGACTGTGTCACTCCACTACTTCTAGTTTATGTTGGCAGCTATCACGGCCTCTCCTGACCTTCTGACGTCCTCGTCAGGTTCTTAGAGCTTCTTTGCTGCAAGAAGGCTTCAGATTGACCTGAGTGTTTTCTCATCATCGTAAAATGTGTTGGCTCAGCCGCTTTATCACTGGACTAGTAGTCAGTAATGCAGATGTTGATGCGGTTTGGCTCACAACCCGTGAAGAATTCTGCACAGGCAGCTTGCGGCATCCATTCACCGCATTAGCAGTGTAGCAGTAGCAGCAACAGCGGCAGCGCCAGGGGCAGCGCCTGCAGCAGCGCCTCCGCTAGCGCCTGTGGCAACGCCTTTGGCAGCGCCTGCGGCAGCGGCAGCAGCAGTGGCAGCAGTAGCATCAACAGCGGCAGCGCCAGGGGCAGCGCCTGCAGCAGCGCCTCCGCTAGCGCCTGTGGCAACGCCTTTGGCAGCGCCTGCGGCAGCGGCAGCAGCAGTGGCAGCAGTAGCATCAACAGCGGCTGCAGCATCTGCCTAAGCTCCAACTCGTGCCGATGATGAGCGGGCACTTGACACCTATTCTCCACACCAAGCTAGCTGGTCTAGTAGAGCATTAGCTTACAGAATAACTATACCCTGGCTAGTGAGTCGAACACTACAGGATGCAGCGACTTAACTGTGTTAACGCTGCGCATTCATAAACTGTTTTCCACATTAGGTATAAGGTATGCGACTTGATTATTGGTCTACGCTCCCACGGCTTGACGATATAAAGATATCGTCAACGTTGAGGCGGCTAGACAACAATATCAACGCTCTAACTAAGCATAGCATTAGTCCGGCTAGTAAAATCACTACGAGCAGTAACAACTTGGCGAATCTTACTGTTCGGCTAGCGAAATACTACGGATGCAGCGACTTAACTATGTTAACGCTGCGCATTCATAAACTGTTTTCCACATTAGGTATAAGGTATGCGACTTGATTATTGGTCTACGCTCCCACGGCTTGACGATATAAAGATATCGTCAACGTTGAGGCGGCTAGACACCAATATCAACGCTCTAACTAAGCATAGCATTAGTCCGGCTAGTAAAATCACTACGAGCAGTAACAACTTGGCGAATCTTACTGTTCGGCTAGCGAAATACTACGGATGCAGCGACTTAACTATGTTAACGCTGCGCATTCATAAACTGTTTTCCACATTAGGTATAAGGTATGCGACTTGATTATTGGTCTACGCTCCCACGGCTTGACGATATAAAGATATCGTCAACGTTGAGGCGGCTAGACACCAATATCAACGCTCTAACTAAGCATAGCATTAGTCCGGCTAGTAAAATCACTACGAGCAGTAACAACTTGGCGAATCTTACTGTTCGGCTAGCGAAATACTACGGATGCAGCGTCTTGATAAGTGTCAACGTTAAGTCTGGCTAGCTAAACCGCTACAGACAACGGCTTGACAGTCATCAACGCAAGTTAGGCTAGTGAAACGTCACAACAAACTTTACTTACTGCGTTACATACTGGCAGCTTAATTCTAAACTTTCAGACCGATTCAAATGTACCGAAATGTATTCAAATCCTACACGCATTTCAAGTCAGCTTTGTGTGAGCGCGTCTGCCAGGCCGGAGTCCACACACAGCATGCGCGGCCGCCAGGCTGATGCTCGCCTATCAGAAACTTGCATGTCGGAACTCTGCGGATTTAAGCAAACAACAAACACAAAATTTCTGTGCGGTATACACACGTGCCGGTTACTGTCACGCTTGAATAGATTGGTGTTCACGTCAGTGTATGCCTGAGACATCTAACTGAACCGTCCATCTTCCCGACTCGGCCGTACCTGACCCCGACTTGTCAGCCTCCCGAATAAGCTACTCGGCGGCTAGGAATATGGACTTATCTAACAAATGAAGAACAATGAGAATATAAGCGACTCAATTGAGTCCTCGCTCAATCGTATTTGAAACAGTAAAAATTTCAAGTCCAAATAAAATCACCCTTTTTTGGTTAAAGTGCCCGTACCTTATCGCACAGGTGCGTTTTCAATTTAAGAACACAAAAAAAAAAATACACCTGCATACATCTATATGAGGGTGTGTTTCAAATTGAGCTTTGAGCACAGAGAGCGTGCTTAAAGTAATTCCAAAAAGCACTGACAGCTGCACACAAAATGTATATGACGTCATCCATGACGTCATCATCCTGTGCTTAGAACGCTCACGAGTACGACGTAGAGCAGTGTGAGCGCTGTCAAACACATAGATAAATAACTATGCACTGAGAGTCAAATATCCGACTCATTATGAGAATCTGTCGGAAAATTGGTAGTCCGTCCACAAAAATTAAAAACGTAATTTTATATATCAGAAAAAAAAATGACCCATTTAGTGCCCATGAAGTACGGAAGAGAATGATTTAATATGAATTTAATGGGAACTGACATTTAAAGAATTCGCGCACATTCACCCACAAAAAGCCGTTCCGATTTGCTTACGAGCGTCAGCACTGTCAGTACTAAATTCATCTCGGAACTGCCAAATCCTTACGTACGAACGTATGCACTGTGAGCCCAAATGGAAAGGCAGCCAAAGACACAACAGTTGTAACAATACAAACAGGCTTTATTTACTGACTACATCATATTTGTGTATTGTGTACACGCGTAAGAATTTTTATTTCATTCAAGGCATTTAATAGCCGAATAAGTATTTGACATTTCGAACGACTTCACAACTCTTTGTCATTGTGACAATAATATTTTTATTTCAAAATTGTGACACAAAATGAAAACACTTTGAACGCGACCCAACAATCACACTATTGCGGGAACCAAACAAATTTAATTCACGTGCTAAACTGCAGGTAGTTTGAGAATCAGTTTTCTAATAAACAAAAATCAATTCCACTAAGTAATTATGTTCTTATCTGGTATTTAGGTAAGACACGGCTAGGCTACTCTCAAATGAACGCACCGTATTTGCATTGCCTTGCAATACATGAAGCCACAAGAATTTTTAGTGCGGTGAACGTGGTGGCTCTAAATACAAAATACTCGACCCATCTTCAACAGCATTTTATTATCTAATCGTATTTAGGATCGTATCTAATTTATGAATTCGGGATTCATACAAACTCTTGAACTTAAAGTTCAACTCTTATACAAACACATGGTGATAGTTTTCACAAGTCTATTTCACATGCTACGTCCCTATGTTATGAAATAAAACTGTACTTCTAGTTCGCCAATAGACTCACACAAATTCAAACAAAACATTTTGAACAACATAAAAACTAAAAGCCGATGTTTGAACCTCTTTCGTGGTAGGTATGTAGTCGTCAACAAGTTGCAAACATATTTTAGCGCATATTATCACTTGTCAGATATCGCATCGCAATTTTGTCCAGTTTCTGTTACTTACACAAAGCCATAGTAAAAGTGATTGATCAGGCGTCATGGTCTGTACCAATCTGCTGAAATCATTGAAATACCCAACTAGCCATCAATAAAATAACCGTGCGTTATGCTTCTTACATAGTGACAGCCTGACAGGTTAAGGTAGATTTGATATTAAACATGACGTAGGTAGTAGCAGTTTATCAGTAGCTCGGTCGCCAAAGATCTATATCACACTACAAGTAGGTACGTTGGTATAGTTGATGGACGCGCCTGCCGGTACCTACAACCTTTTTACTCTTTGTTAGAGAGATCATAACCTGCAATTTTCTCAAGTCGGCTTAGGATTCAATTCTAAAGGTAATTGCTGGCACGTGTCTGTTAGACTGCGATATCGATACGAGGTGTATGAAACATAAGCTTATGGCGCAGACAATAACATTTACACACAAATCTCAGTAATCCATGGTTGGTGCGCGGTATATTTTGTTTATCTTAATCTGAGGGTACACGAAGGTACGAATACGATACAAATACGGGTCAAATATATTTTTACCTAATGATCTTACTTTGAATTATGTACGGTGGTAAGGTATGCGAATGAATCAAAGGTTCACTACGCTAAAACACATTCGTTCTTTACTACTTTTATAGGTATCGGTTATCTCGTGGATTACGATCGCGGGACACATCTTGGTCGCATTGAACATTAAGTATGTAAGTAATGACCTTCAAGTGTACATAATATGAGTACCATCAGTTCGCATTATTTCAAAAATACCATAATCAGTATCAACGTTGTCTAGACACAAAAAGCTACGAAGTTTACGTAATTGATAAATGTTCGCGAACTCTTGCACTGGGACAATATCTATGACCCGGCCAAGGACACGTTCTATCGTCAGATTAACATAAATTGGGTTGGTCTCACCGGGTTAGCAAGTCGTTTAGCACATGGATGCTGCAACCTGGAGTGGTCACCGTGCTCGAAGCAGTCCGCGTAGACGAGACATTCCAGCGTCGTCGCCGTGGATGCAACGGCTCCTCCGCACGGTCCACCGAGGGACCCCGAGGCGCCCGCACGTCACCAACAATTACGTCATGTGCAGGAGTACACCACCGACGCTAGCTTCCCCACGAACTCGTACACGACGGGCACAATGTAAAAAGGCATAACACAAATCTATACAACACATACGAAGAAAATGTATGTTGAGGGTAGATGAATAGGTTATCTGATTAGTGCCTTTAGCTTGTTTCGTTGTAATTTTCTTCAAAACAGTCAGAACAGGTTAACAGAGACATAAGAAATAACCAAAACTACTTGTTTACACGGAGTCACCGATTACAAGCATTTTTGTAACATGTGGGCATGTGTGTCCTTTATCTCACTTCTGATGTTAGGATCAGAAGTAGAAATATTTAAAAAAAATATACAACACGCGTTCTCCCCAACCTCAAAACATCTTTGGTTTATTAATTGACCATTAAATCACAATTGAAATAGAAAGGCACATGAAGTTGATCACAAAATAACAAATAATGAGTCTGACACAGATGAACCATATAAAACAATTAGAAATACGTATGTCACTCACTGTTCGCACCGAACAACCAACCAGCAGAGCCCCCGCACGCAGCCGAGGCCGAAGGAAATATGCGTCACTGGTCCGGCCCGCACTGGCTTTTATAGAGACCATAGATAAGTAACTATATACTGAGAAGAGACTGTGTCACTCCCCTACTTCTAGTTTATGTTGGCAGCTATCAATATATATTATGGCATTGCGCATTTATATGCAGACAACCTCAGAGTTAAAACAATAAGATTACTTTGTGACAACTGTATTATATTATACTAACCTATAGGTAGGTACCTACAAAAAAAACGGAAAATTAAACTTTAGACTAACAAATCTATGCTAATATACGTCACTTACGATGTGGTCGACGGTGTACTCACGGTAGACCTAGAATGCTTGCTGACCTCAAGGACTGTTGTCTGATGACACCAGCGATATTTTGATTGAAGGAACACACCATGTTTTTGGTGACAGTTCCAAACTTGAAGGAAGGTAGCCAGCCATACTGGTACTGGAGATTACCATGCCACCGTGTTCAAACCGTTCGCCTTGTTGGGAACCCAACTGGCGTCCGTCAGTCGACGCTTCTACCGCTAGGTGGTCGCTTTTTATTTATCAATATTAGATTAAAACAATTAAACCAAGCTGTTCCTGTCAAGCTCTAAGTCCTTTTTTCCATATTTCACGCTTACGCATGATGTTATAAATAGTGTGAGTCTCAACGCGCCGCTTAGCGGACTCTGAATGAATCATTGCATTAATCCTCTCTGTTTGCTATTGCTCGTTACATTTTGTTTGCTCGGTCTTTATTACCATACATATTTATCATCTTGTTTGCTATTCGTGTAGAGATGTAAGACCGGTATGTTTAATTTATCTCCCGGTCGGACGAGCTTTGTTTTCTTTGCATCTGAGAACCTCATTATGCGCTTCGTGAAGTCATCTGAGTCAACCTATCTTGAAGTTAATAAGTACTTACTACGTGCTCTGTCTGTTTTAGGGTACCGCATGTAACGGCAATATCTGATACAAATCCCTTTTGCTGCCAGCCAATAGTCTTATAAAATACTAGCTGCGCCTCATGGTTTCAAACGCGTTGCATACGATTTTCTAGTTATCTATCGTATACACCAGGCTAAAAAACAGGAATCGCTCAGCTTTTGTTGAATAAAATGTATACAAAGTTAGGATCAGTGTATGTTGTTACGGGTTTTGTCTCAAACACTGCGCACACAAGCAGAATTTTGAACTTTTGTATTATACTTAATACATATCGTATCAATAAACAAATTACTGGGATGACGTTTTACTATTTAGTTTGTTACAATTTACCAAAATAAACAGTGTGCGTTTCATTGGATTTTGTGTTGCTAGCTGCGGATGTCAGTTGCCCATAATATCTATACGAAACCCTGATAAAGCTATCCCGAGTCGCCATTATCCAGTAACATATATTTCTAAAGTTTTAGTTGTTCCAGCTTCGTGACTATAATACGTTCTTGTATAACGCTTTTAACTTTTAATTGTTGGTTTCGTGTTCGTGGGATGTAGTATTTTTTTTTGTACCGACCGAAGTCGGCTCTGCTAATTCTTTATTTTTTTATTATTTATTTATTAACATTCACACAAGGCCTTCAGGTCCCAAACTAAGCAGAGCCTGCACTATGGTAACCTGATGACTGATATATATACTTATATACATATACACACCCAGACACAGGTCAAACAGACATGTTCATACACACAAATGTTTGACCTGTCCGGGAATCGAACCGGGACCAGCGGCTCAGAAGGCAGAGTGCTACCAACTGCGCCAACCGGCCAGTCTTGCTCGAGAAGCTCCTGCTTTGTGATTTCGTAGTTCTTTAGATATATTGTCAAATCTAGAACATAACTATGTATAAAGATTATTTCTATGCAAAGTCCGGGCCAAAATTTGATGTATTGATGCGTCGTCAGATAATTACAGCGTTTTATTTGATTATCTTTTTGGCTCCGCATCCGTTTGTAACCAGTTTTAGATTAAAAAATAAATAATAAGAATAAAAGCCACGCCTGAAGCTGTCCTCCTGTTTCCCCTTTGATTTAGTAAAGTGGTTACTTTACTATAACTTGGAGGTCATCTCAAAGTGAAGTTACGCTCTAAGTAGGAGAGAAAAAGAAGTGTAGAATTATAATAGCCATTTTCTTCTACTTTCCAAACGCACGCAAATGCACGAGGCATTTACACGCATACTAAATTCACCCTTATTACAAATTAACCGCGAAGAGAGTACCTTCAACATTCTTTATGTGGTAAATCATAAAAGAAATCTTGACAGCGTTTCAATTGTATTGATATCAGTTCTTTATGCTGTTCTTATAGTTCATCTCCTTGGAAACGTAAAGTCCACGAGCGTGTCTCGAATTTGTCTGTTCGGCGCCTGTTATTTATCTGATAACCTATTTATGGACCTTTGTTCATTCTGAATATACAAAACACGGCAATCACTCACGTAGTAAGTCAGAGGGTTCCGGCTGGTTTCGGCCACATTCGGTGGTCTTATTCAAGGACAGTACGGAAAGACCACCGAAGTGGTCGAAACTATAAGAAAGAAAGAAAGAAAGAAAATACGTTTATTTATGACGTAACAAACAGGTAAAGAAAACACAATAAGAAAAAAAATAACTAAAATAGTGTATGTCATAAATTGGTCCCCGACTGGTAACCCAACCTGCTTAGTCAACCTCCTTTCGTTCAATCTCTGCATGACCCAACCATCTTAACATACTTTTCTCAATCTTAGTCACTGCATCTTATGTTCACACCACAACATTCCCTATTCACACTATCAAACTATTAAATACGAGCATTATATAAGTACTAGCTGCGCCCCGCGGCTTAACTCGCGTAGTTATGATTGATGATGACGATGAAAAGTAGCCTATGTGTTATTCCGGCATCTGAAGTATTAACATACCAAATTTCATCGAAATTAGTGTAGCTTTTTTTGTACACAACTTTTTGTGTGTAATTTTCGCATTCATAATATTAGTACGAAAGATATTACGCAATCTCTAGTAAGTCTTATTAACTTATAAACGATAATTATGCAAGTATGTAATCGAGAGCACGGTAATATTATATTACCGTGCCGGGATTGTGTAAGGGCTTGTGTAAGGAGATGAGTAATACAAACACTCACGCACAACTATAATAAGTACAGCAGGACTTCATGTAGTTGAGTGTGTATGTGTACAATAATTTAGAATATTTTACCATTTGCACACTGCTGGCTTATCTATAATAAGATCGAGTAATCTAAAAGTTATCTTAAAGTTATTTTCATAGTAGATTACTCGTTGATGATCAACGACATTAAGCTGCTATTATTATAATAGGATTAGAAAGGGAAACTTTACTATAGCGGTGTAGGCGTCTCATCAAATTATCGTCAGATGACACCGATGAACCATTACTCAGATAAGCTTCTTGTTCCAGTTAATCCGGATTAAATAAATTACTCAGAACCGTATTACAATATAATTTGGGCTGAGTATCTGAAATGTAGAAATGTCTAAATATAGAGATAACTATAAACTGTATATTATAAAATTAAAATGAAACGTTTCTTCGTATAAATTCATTTTAAAGTGGTGGCCTGTGAGGAGTGTCGGCTGTCAACTGTCATTTACATGGATTTACATAGCCGCTGGAGTTATACCATCATCATTTCAGCCATAGGACGTCCACTGCTGGACATATGCTTCCCTCATTGATTTCCACAAGGACCAAATGGAAGCCGCCCCGCATTCAGCCTTTACCTGCGATCTTGGTTAGGTCGTCTTTCCACCTTGTCGGTGGCCGTATTATGCTGTAGCTTCAGCTTTGAGTAAAGGTAACATAGTTATCAAATCTATGACTGGGTAGTAATGTGCCTGATCTTTGATAATGATAATGATGAATTTTATTTATTCACAAAACTCAGTGACACTTATTGTTAATAATAATATTTGTGATCTCTTATGATCTAAAGATCTTATCTAATTTAATTTAAATTAAATTAAGTTACCACTTCTCGAATAACGAGCTCCTGTCCCAGAACTAGTTGAGAACTGTGTTACAGGGTACAGGGCCTTCCCATTTAAGGGCTTTCATAATACTTTAGGTCTATCCAGCATCACCTTGAAGTTTGAATCTGTCGCCAAAAACGCATTGTATTCAGACATTATGCACTATCGTGATTCCACCAGGAACGCATCCAGATTGAGATAGAAATAAAATGTTCTTATGTAGTTTCTTGTATTGCTGGAAAACATGTTGTACTGACCCCACATGAGCGGGTAAGATAAGATAATCATTTATTTGTATAAAACATAAGTATTATACACACACAAGATATATATAGATATAGTTTGTCATAACATTTGTAACTCGTCATGTTTTGCCCAAAAAGGTTAAAGGAAAAAAACAGACTCGAGATAATAGGTATACCAATAGATCACAAACTATATAGGTATACGATGCTAACCAAGAAATTGATGTTTTTTTTCCATCGATACTTATTAGTCTGTACTTTAATAGTGTTGCCAATTTAAGAGAGAAAAAATTATCTATGCTTTGTTTGTATTTGGATCGTCGAAAATAAAATCAGATTACATTCATGTATCAACAAAAAAAGACATATTATTGTAACTTATCCTACGTATTTCTCACAAAGATTAATAATAGTACTGGAAATTCTCTATACTTATGATGGTCGTTGGTACCTGTACTAGGATTCCCTGTGTTACGATTCCAGGCTCTGGACAACACAACAACAAGTAATTACCACTATACAATTAATAATTTGTAAATACTTCATAGTTGATGAACTATAGAAACTTTAATTTTTATACCTATGTACTTATATTAAACTAACTTAGAGGTTGAAAATGGGATTTTATTTTAAACTTTTCATTTGTCTATGGATATAAAAAAAACCTAATTGAGTCAATGACTTCCCTACATAATAATCGTCAAGTCCAGCATTGACAATGCTAAACTAATAAATTTACACATGTTCAACCGCTTCGCCGACACGTAGTGACTTTGAAATGGTGCTGTAGTTAGCAAAGATATTATAACATCGCATCATCATCATCATCATCAGGTGAGATAGTGATCAAACGCTTGGCCTTTCCCAATAAAAAAAAATTACCAGCGCACTTTCACAAAACAGATAGGTAGTACTTTTATATTAGGTAGGTACTCAAGCCCTTGGACACAGAGTTGCTCGCTGGCTTCTGAGTCAGTACCAAGTATATTTTCTGGCACACGTCCAATTCGCTAATTGAGTATCACTCACAAATAATACCTAAATATTTTGAATGAACTGGTGAAGTGTTTTGAGTAAATGCTCTTAAGCTATATGTGCATGTACATATATCCACTAAATACCACAAAATACCTTGATATAAGTATTCTGAATAGATAGTTTTCATAAGTTCATTTCGAAAATGAACGGGTCTAAAATATTTTCAATGACTGTTCACTTAATTGTTAACATAATTTAACATGGTGCTAATCGAGCCATTCTAATAACCGCCAATAGCTATCGTATAAGCCTCCCAATCCAAAGTCCTCTTCCGTGATTTCCACGTAAACAATATTATCATTGAGGTGACATTAATTAAACAGTAGATGTTTGTATACTGTATAGATGTAGTATCTGTACGTTTGGCCAATATCTCACTTAATGGTTGGTGACGATGAGGTCGAAGATGTTATCACGCTAGACCTAGGATGATAACTGTACTAGGATGCACTAGCTCTCAAGGACCGTTGCCTGAATATACTATGTGTGTTCACACACATAGTCGCATCGTCGCTGACCATCATATACATGATGTATAAAAAATCTGTCACCTTGGGTCATAGAAGTAATATTAAATCCCAAAGGCGGTATCGAGCAAGGTAAATCATTGCTATCGAATCCAGTATTACATTTAGCATCCCGACTGAAATGTTTGAAACGGTTCGCAGCTTAGACACGGTATGTTCTTACGGCTGAAGTTCACCCACATCTTACTTTTATCTAGCCATAAATGGATTACTGCATAAGACCCTTAAGGCGAGGTTGTCCCAACATTTAGGTAAAATAACGCCCGAACTTATCTGTTGAAAAATAGCTTGGAATGTATGGGAGAGAGCACAGCAATCAAGTATACGTCTGATGTTTACAGTGGTCACGGTCAGAATGACCTTACGGCCAGCTGAGGTCCGAAATTAATAATACGAAATTAATTTGTATTATAATCAAAAATGATGAATGAAGCAATAAAACTATCGAGAGATACCTCATCGTGTTTTGTAACTCAAACATGCCTTTATACTGAGCCAAAGTTACTAAATGTGAAAAAAAACAAAGCTTTATCTTATTTCTAGTTAATGACATTTTTATTTCATTAATATTTTTATTATATTCAATAATAACGGAGTTTGAAATTTTTTCACTACTCCATGGTACATTTTTAGCCCTTATTTTATCAAACAGGGGTTAAAAATGTACCACGTCAAGATAAATAATTGACTGGTTTTCATGAAATTTGGAAATATCTGTAGGACTATTTCGAATTATTTATTATAATTTGAAAGTATATCCTACCAAAAAAACAAGATTGTCACAAATCCGTTCTCAAAAGATTGAGTTCTGAGGTAAAAATAATAATAAATCTCATTTTTCGGAATACGATTTAAAAGTAAATTATGAAACCTCCATAAAACTAATCTCATTTGTCGAATTTACACCAGTTCTGTTGCGTCAATATGCAATAAAACAATATGAGTCGGATTACATACGTTTATTGCATACTCGTATACCAGTTAATAGTTCAATTTCATCTGTATAATGCTAATCACTTAAGCAACCTGTTTAAGTAATTTTACCATAAGTATTATTTATTTATTTATTTACAGTTGTTGCATTACAGTTCCATTACACAATTCTTATTATCTAAGAGATAGGTACAATATCTATAACATAAACAATATAACAATGCGCTTAACAACACAAACCATGAAAACAACAAGTTATTTAGTTATACGAATAAAAGGCTCTTACATTAACAAACGAGTATTTCCCTTGAATGAACGATTATAATGTAGATACAAATAATTAAACCTTATAATTAGGCAGTTCTTTTTCAGTCGCGACAGTTGCAAGTTACTTATATCCTAGATCTAGGAAGTATGACCAGTAATAAAAACTATATTTATTTTATACTTTATAATATTTTATAATATTTTAAAGGATATTCGATGACATTATGTATGGATAATAATTTCAGCCAAACGGCCGCCGCGACTCCGCTGTGGATGTTGTATTCTGGTGAACCAATTTTGGACGACATAAATGGGACTCAATTTAACGCAGAACGCGAGTTATGTTGGCCTTTACGGCAGCAATTGACTGTGGTCTGTCTGCGTAAGCTAGAGATTTCACATAGCCCCAAAGTAATCGAGCGGTGTTAAGTCATACGATCTCGAGTCAAAGTTCGAGGGTCCCTATTGGAAAACCCTTTATAATTTGCGACTGACGTGACTGATGTACACTGTACAGCCATGGTGCAGTTGATTCGAATATTATCGTTTTTCTTTTCACACATTCACACCTCCGCAATTGAATAACCTGTGTCGCGGGAGGCATAGACACACACATAATCACAATACACAAACATCCAAGATCCGAGAACAAACATCTTTGCTCATCACATAAATGTTTGCCCCGGCCGGGATTAAAACCTAGGGTCGCGGTCCCAAAGTCAGTGTCCCTGATCTCTGAGCCACGACGACTGTCACAATAAAAAAAAATATATTTCAATTACATTCTATATTTGCGGTCTTATAAAGTACCTACTTAGGTCGAATTCATTCGCCTTAACGTGTCATTTGGTGTAATGAAATCCTATTCCATTCATTCCCATTAGTGCCATTACGAGCTTAAAGCAGGTTAGGGATATTAGTCATTGTAAATCCACCAACAGTTTCTACCACACACCAACAACAAGTTTCTATAGCCCAAATTGTATTCTTCAGAATGTGTCACTGTGCCTCTATTGGGGTACGTATATCTATCTATGTACTTACTTTTACATTAGCCTACGTAACTCTTATTATAATCGTGTAAGGCGACACACATACATTCATTTTAAATAAGGTATTGATAGTGATACTCTTAATCTACTAAACTGAACTACAGTTCTTGAAAATAACATAAGTGAGATAAGTTCTTAAATGATTACGATAAAGTCCAAACTAGACACTTATCAATAACATAGAAAATTAGAATATATAAGCTAGGCTTTCGCCAGTTCAAAGGCACATTTGCAAGGAATATGACAATGTATAAACATACTAGCTGCGCCCCGCGGTTTTACCCGCGTGGTGATGAAAAACGATGATGATGGTGATGATGGAAACAAGCCTTTGTGTTAATACAGGGTATAAGCTATCACCATTCGAAATTTCACCCAAATCCATCCAGCCGTTTAAGCATGAGAGAGTTCATTCATACTCGCAAACTTTCACTTAATATATCCAGTAAGATGTAACCTTAGCATTCAACATAATAGCTAAAGACTTAATATTAAAAATTGAAATGTCATTTGTTATTGAAGGTCTCGTTTGCTTTTACTCTGACAACAAATCGTCAGCGACGAAGTATACGTAAATACTTGAACGCTGGTATTAAATACCGGCCAAAGCTGGTACTACTCTATAGTATGTCGAGCGTAGAGTGAGTAAAATCGACATGCAAAGGGAAGTTTTCGCGTACTTATGATTACACATATACTTAGCATCGGGTATCGTGTTTAACTTCGCAAGAAGCCCTTCGTCCATTAGGTGAGTTCAACCAATCGATACGGTGATGTGCCCAACGTCCCTGTTTATCGAATTATGCTGTGTACGACTGGACACAAGTATTATGTCAATCCATCATTTGCCAATGTCTAGAATGGGTACTCGAGTGATGTGTAATGATAGAGGTGAGGGGCTTACTTTGATGTATTAGCAATGTTGACAGAAGTGTCTTTTTAATAAACTAATTTTGCGACTTATTGTCATAATATTGGTGATTCATAGTCTTTAAAATGGGTTTTCTTTATTGTATGTAATAATAGGTGGCAAACATTCGATGGGCTGCCTGCTGGTAAGCGATCACCGTTGCCTATGGGTACCTGCAATACTGAGGGCGTTACTATACGTACCATTCCATCCGTTACTTTCCTTTTGTAAAGCGAGGGAGGAAGCTTGTTTCACATTTTGCTTGTATATGGCAAGAAAAGAATCGGTAGAATCGCACAGTATGTGACTCCCATGTGCCAATAATTGTGGATGAGGTTTCAAGAGGTGCCGGCCAGTGCAGTGTTAAAACCGTGATGCCGGTATAGGGTTTGAAGAACACTCCTCGTTGTATATACGGTAGAAAATACACAGAGACCCAATATCTATGCATACTGAGGGTTTCTAGTTCTTCGGTCAATGCAGTCACATTCTTGTATCAAATCCTTCATAAAATAATTCACTTGCTACAAATGAGATCACACACCAAACCACCATGTGTCAACGTGAGAGCTTGAACATGTTGCATAATGATACACTTATTGTACATAGGTCGCTTGGTGACTTTAATCAAAGGTCATGGTAACAAAATGTAAAGTTAACTCATATTTATAAAGATAATTGACAACCCTTGAACGTTACCCTAAGAGTCATATCAACGGTCACGCTATATTCGCGATTTTCGGAAAATTACGTAACTGCCCTTAAAAAATTTCTTGAGCATGGCAAGGCCTAAAGAAACATGATGCCATAATTTGAATTGTATTTACTCATTTAATTTCACTGTGGTTCTTTGAACCAAAACGACGGCAATAGAAGGAAGGCCGAAGAAGGTATGGATGGACTGCGACTCTCTGAGATGACTTATGATGGAGAAAAACAAAAAAGAAAGAGAATAGAAGAGGAAAACACGTTGTCACCCATACCCCATGTGTAATAAGAACAACAAGGAGAAAGAGAACATAATATTTACTGTGGTTTAGATTTTGCCACGATTTGATCGTCCGTGAGCAATTTCTGTTCATACCTGAACCTGCGAACTGTCACCTGCAAGTATTCCGCGATGTTGTTCGGAACCTTTACGAGTACTGTATGCTATGCTGTAACTTAAATATAACATCATCATCATCTCAGCCATAGGACGTCCACTGCTGGACAAAGGCCTCCCCCATTGATTTCCACAAGGACCGGTTGGAAGCGGCCCGCATCCAGCCCTTGCCGGTGTCGGTGGCCGTCCTATGCTGCGCTTGCCAGTCCGTGGTCTCCATTCGAGAACCTTTCGGCCCCAACGGCCATCGGTTCTTCGAACTATATGCCCTGCCCACTGCCACTTCAAATTGCTAATCCGCTGGGCTATGTCGGTGACTTTCGTTCTTCTACGGATCTCCTCATTTCTGATTCGATCACGTAGAGAAACCCCGAGCATAGCCCTTTCCATAGCTCGACTCTGAGCCTGTTCAGAAGGCCCATAGTCAGAGACCACGTTTCAGTTCCGTAAGTAATCACTGGTAACACACATTGTTCGAAGACCCTCGTTTTCAGGCATCGCGGTATTTTGGACGAGAAGACGTCTCGGAGCTTTCCGAACGATAAATAAAACGATAAAGATAAAAATATAACAATAACGTTAAAATTCGTCGCATATTCATACTTTTTCACGTTTACATACCTAAGTTAAACTCCGCTTTCTTAAATTCGACCTGTTTAACGATCTTTTTTGAATAAATATATAGGCTTTAATACACACCCTCATATTAGGCTTTCTCGTGCCGCGGTGTGCCTACTATGTTGCATGTATGAGCCATTTATTACAGCTTAACCATAAATAAGTTATAAATACTAATCATGGCGCCGTAAAAGTTTGTGACAATTTTTACATTCTGCGACGCGCTCACTATAGGCATTCAAACAAACATAAAACATTTATTCACAAGATTATGACGTCACAGTGACATGACTTCTGGGTTCTCGGGACCCTGGGTTTGTATCACACCAGGGGCAAATATTTATGCGACGAGTGTATGGGATTTTTCCGAGTCTTGGATGTCAGCACACATGCAGTAACTGTGTGTGCCTATGCCTTCCGGGGCACAGGTTATCCTAGTGCGGGGATATGTCTGAGAAATAAATTGCAGTGCAGATACAACATATGCATACAGGGTGTAAGTCTACTAATTTCATTTTTATGTTCAGTCCAGTGTGAGGCCGAGCCGATGCCAATAAGACAACGTCAATAATCTGTGGGATATAGTGTACATAGGGATTTACTTTTTTCCATAGCCCTGCTATAAGTCACAGAATAAACAATACTGCTTAGAAAGCTTCATTGTGCAAGGAATCCCGTTGTTAGAAATTATTGAACTATGTCACAGCATTATTAGCAGTTAGCTTCGGATATTTCCTTAGTTGTCTATCGGCGATATTCTTTTGTTCTAGTTGATGTGTTCTCTTTGCAAACACATTTCTATTTTTAGTATGAATACGGTTTAACATGCCTAAAAATAGAACCAGGAATTAAGAATAGCATTTGTTCAGTTTGTAGGTAAATATACTAAGTAAGAGCACATAGGAGTTTTTGCTGTTGACGCCACAATTGCGTAAAATCCCACATTTTTTTAAATAAAATCTTCTCTAGGCGCGTCGGACTTTTTTGAGATGGCAAAAAACCATTGAACTCGCGACACAAATATACAAATATAATTTAAACACTCGCGGCGTGTGTTTACTAACACGTCACTCGAACACTGGTATAAATGTTGTTCAAATTGTTCAAGTTTTCACTTCTTTCGGCACTCCCGGAGTGCCACTGTTTTTCTCTTCGAGCTATAATGAGTTAAGGGGTTTCATGAATCAAATATTGGTGGTGATTCCCTTGTTCAACAATGTAAATTAAAATTCTGGACTATTTGATAAGAAAGATAAGTTTTTGTTCGGTTACGATAAATTCCAAATTAGTATGAGACTTATCGATAACAACACTAAAATTAGATCTTCTTATTAAAATTACGCGTTGTTTTAGGTGAAATAAATCGCCACTTATTTTGTGCCTGCTAAAACTACTCGAAATTGGCCATCAATTGAATAAAACTCGTCTAATATTAGAGACAGCTTAATATGGAGTTATACGAAGTTGAAGTCAAATAGATTACGAGTTATTTCATTTTGAAGATTTTTTGTGAATTTTCATTATAGTATCAAAACAGATCTTTAATGGCTCTAGCTAGGTGCAAACAGATAGTCGGATCTTATTAAAACGCTTCTTGTTTGGTGGCTATCCTTACCTCGCCCATTAGGGTTTTGTAAAAATATTTACTTTATATAGACTTTTTAAGATAAGATAAGATAAGAAGATACGATAAAATAATTTTGAAATTTACATTCTTATTGTATTATAAGTTATATAAATAAGCTAAGTTCGCTTCTCGTACAACTTATGTAATAACATAAAACATAAACATAAAATTTCATTTATTGCCTTAAATATTAGCACAAATTACAACACAATTACAAAGACATGACAGAAACATTACATGTAAGGCAAAAGGGCTATGCTCAGCATGTGCAGAGTTTAAATTCACTGGGTGAAAATGTGGGGCGCTGTTTTTCAGCATATCCCTTCCTCACGTAATATAACAGGGAACCTAATAAACGGGGAAATATACTTTCCTGTACAAACATTGAGGAACACATATACGAGTCTGGAAACTATCGCGAGTTTCTTCCATAGTTATAATGTAACAAACGGATTAGGACTCACGTGGTGAAGTTCATCATGCTGAGGCTCGCGGCCGCCGCCTGGCACTATCATAACTCCTAGATGAAGAACTGCAAATAAGTTCGAAACTGGTCGGAGAGTAATTTTCCAACGTTTACCACGTGAGTCCTAGTCGGTTTGTTACATTACAATCATATATACGAGACTATGAATGTCTATGAATTATACGTAGAATGTTTGATTGTTATGGGGATTTGATATGATTATCGCATGTCTAAAGGTAGTATAGCCATTCAATAGTAGCATTACTTTAATGTTACATCATGTCGTGTCATACGTACCTCAAAATGCTTCAACAGAATTGTACTACCTACCTATATTATATAATAGTAATAATTACAGATAATCGTAGGTAATATTATGAATATACTCTATAACCTTCAGAACCCTAGTGTTTTTCATTACATGGTAATTCTTTATATATACAACATAAATAAAGTTGCCTTCCGCTTTAGTCTGTCTATGTTAGCTGACTCCTTTTAAACCAGTGGTCCACTAGTGGTCCACAGACGTCAAAATATGGTCCGCGAACGCAAACAATTTCGGATGATATGCCGCCTCACACCGTACAAAAGTTTCGGTGGCCAATCTAGGACTAACTCATTGAACTTCAAAATATTCGAAACTGTAAGGAGGCATTTGAATCTAATTTGCTTAAGGAGTTTTATATTTATAAACAAAAAAGGTATATTTTCTATTAAAATAATATTGATACTCATGATACTTCTGAGTTTTGAATAAACTTTATTTTCAGATTGATTTAGTTGTCTTGTACACGTGGCCCATGGTATCAAAAAATAAATCAAAGTAGTCTCTGAGAATAAAAAGGTTGGGAACCACTGTTCTAAACCATACAACCGATTTTGAAACGGTTTTTACCATCAGATGTATAGTTTCCCGGAAGGTATCGAGGTGCGCGATAAAACCTTTCATCTCTCGCTGAGAATACATACTAAAATTCCGTGTAATCTCAAGGCGTTATCGTTCTTCTTCCTTTTTCGCTTTGTTTCCTCTGAAGTATTTTTTCGAATAGATTTTATTTATACTAGCAACTTTTAGGGGTTGAATTAATAAAAATTCGTCCTTTAACAAATACATTAATTACATCATAATATGAGAGCTATGAAGTTGTATGTCCAGCAGTTACCGGTGTTATTAAGCAGATTATCTTGTCTTAATAAATATAATTTAAGTGTACTTGTTTTTGAATGCAATTGGTGGCAAACAAGCAGACGGGCAGCCTGATGGTAAGTGATTACCGTCGTCTATGGAAAGCTCGGGTCATTCATGGCCATCATATTTTAAAATATGTTTCTGGGTTGTAGTCGGTGAATAATATAATATATAATAAAATCGGTGTGGTTTGTAATATATTGGACATAGATAAGCCCACAAAATTGCTATCACAAGTGCTTCCGTACAATAAGTAATGCATTAGCAATGTGCAAAATCTCATCACGTGGATTACGCATTCTTCGTACGGTATTTCTCAAGTGGCCGTAACTTCTCTTCATTAATTGTAGAAGGAAATAATACACTCTAAATTCTATTAATTTTTCGGCTGATGTAAACAAAATTCCAACTATGTACTTAAATTATTTTCAGTCGTACTTCTCCAGTTTTTTTAAATTATTGAACCGTGTCATGTTTAATAAAAACTGGTCAAGCGCAATTAACGGACTCGCTCGCTAAGGGTTCCCTGCCGTCGTAGAAGAAATATATACCTAATGCATTTTTTTATATCGAGTATAAAACGGTTTCATGTCTTCTAGGTGAAGGTCTTCCTTAGTGTTCTACTATTTTTGAAGTGAAAACTTCTTTAGCGGCGTTGTACAGTTTTGTATGGGGAAAAATGTTAAACTCGCGTCAGATCGTAAGATCGTCAAATTGTCAGGACCACCGTTGAAATCTAAACTTAAATGTGTTACAGATAAGGTACATTTTCGTTTGTTGGAAGTTTCATTTCATAAAGTCGTTTTGTTGAAAGTATTATACAGTTCGGTTATCAAAACGCCGATATTATAAAGAGGAAAGATTTCATTGTTTCAAAGAAACGTGATCGTGTTCATTCTATGGTCCCACTATCGTACTAATATTATAAATACGAAAGTTTGTGTGTATGCTCAAACGGCTACTCCGATGCTGATGAAATTTGGTATGGAGATAGTTTAAACTTTGGATTAACATATAGGCTTTTCTCATTGGTGTTTTCATTCAACGAACAATGAAATTCGAAATTCTATTCTTATTGGTCGTTCCTGTTTGAACCACCAATGAGAACCGACGTGAAGTGACACTTCATGATGAGTATATAGATAGAAGTCAAATGTATTTGTTACAGTATCCTGTTCGCCGATATCGTGGGGTTCACGGTGCTCGCGTCGCAGTGCAGCGCGCAGGAGCTGGTGCGGCTTCTCAATGAACTCTTCGGCAGGTTCGATCAGCTCGCCAACGTGAGTCCTCATTTACTCTGTCTGATCTAATTAGTTTTTTTAGTTAAACATCCCTTCTCTGACAGGAACAAAGGTCATAATATACTACAGGCACAGATATATATATTTTTAATTTAAATGCATTACTCTCCGCAAACTCCAGAGCCCGTGCAATTTTTTTATAATAAAACTAAATTTTCGAACGTTTACACTTATACAAACAGAAAATATTTTTACATACATGAAGGAACACACCATATATAACATACAATATAATGTTTAGATATGATTTTTGTTTTTACGTCTGATTTGCGTGTGCATCCAGAGCAGACCTATGTTTGCAAACACCACCTGTTCACGAGTGCCGGCCATCGCCTTCCTAAACCGTATTTGTGCGAATATGGCGACCCGACAAACGATGCCACCGTTCCCCAACACCTTTTCGTGAGCATGAATGCTCCGTTTGCACACACAAATGCTACAGTCATAAGTGAATTCCGTACAAAAAACTGTTTTCGCGTTGTAGGTATTAAGCAAACGTATCTCAGCGTTCTATGCAATGTCCTATGCAAGCGATGGAGTTGCTGCTCGTCATTTATAAAAAAAACTATTGAATGAATTTACTTTCCGGGGAAAAACCTCTTTTCCATCTCTACATTGTAACAAAAAGAAAGTGTTATTGATGTCAATCTCTCGTGTATGACGTATTTTACGATTTAACATTTTATTATTTTCAAAAAAATTAATGATTGTTGAAAAAAATTTTTTTTTAATAACCAGTGTCAGCGCAATAATTAACTGGTTATGATGCATGGAACTATAAAGTGATATAAAAAAACTGGAAAAACAACAATTCGCCGGAACAGTGACGCACGGTTGCACTGGCGCATCAGTTGCTAAATTGAGGATTTGAAAACGTTTAATAAAAATGTTATAATTATTATACTTTTTTTTTAAATATCGATAGTTTTATTGTTAGTTGTGATGAAACCTTTGTCCTGGACTGCCCTGATGAAGGAATCTAGAAGTGTCTACTGAAACTCTTAGACGAGTAGTGGTAATAAAGTAAATGATATTGAATTAACCAGACGACCTATCGAAAATGTAATAACTTTATTTAATTAGGTTTTTAAACAAATTATACAATTTGTCATCAAATATCATCAAAAGCCATGTTTGTGTGACAGGGGTTATATCTAACTTTACAGATTTTTCTTTAATTAGCTATACTTTCTTTTCTTATTTTTGCACCGGCCCATGGAACTTACATTCTGCGTGATATTTTTAATATTTTTTGTTTGTTGATAATTATAGTAGGTTTTTATTTTTTATTTAATTTAACCGTGACTGATGTTTAGGCAGATTTTGCACGATACAGTCTTAACAGCCACCCCGTTTGTCATATGATATCTTCCATCATACAAATATACCTACTTATCTACTCATTAAAAACTACTAAATTTGTATAGATCCAACATTTAATTTTTAACAACAAAAAAACATAATTATTGATTAAAGATAGAAATTCAATGAAACCATTCAATACTGTGTTTCTAATTTTAGTCTGTATTGATTAAAATATATTTTTGTCTATTTTGTTCCGAAATCAAACTGCCAACTAAAATCGTCGTCATATCAGCATTTAGTGACAAAAACTAAGCACCGTTCTTTTGTTGAAGAAATAAAAAGCGCACAAACTATCCGGTGTTATTATTTTGTGCGCTTTTGTCGTTACTACAAATCTTAGTGATTCATTGGTCAATGACCTTCTTAGTGAATCGCCTTTAAATTGGAACCTGTGGCCTGAAAACGATCCTTAATCGCAAGCATAGCGTAGTCGTGGCGTTAAACAATTGAAATAAGTACATACTTACAAATATGTCTTCCTTACGTCGTTTATCTTCACACAGTCTTTCACGATATGAAGCCGTCTCTTTCTGTCGGTAACAGCGTGTAGTGCTTCATAGACATTTTTGTTCAGAGTAGGCCGGATTTGGTCTAACCATCGAATTGGGCTACGGCCTCTAGGCCGCCTCCTCTCGCTCAACCTTACAGTACATATATGTACAAAGTGTCTTATCTAATCTATAAAAACAACAGTGTCACAGAGAATTGATATGATGTACGCGTGTGCGTAGAATAGGTTCGTTATTCAATTATGTATTTATACGATATCGATACGAACACTTTGACGAAAGTCATTAGTGCTACCGGCACTGACACTGATTGCGTTCCATTTTCCGGCGTTAACGTACAATTTAATGGGAAATATGTATGCGGGTACTCTATTGCTTTTATGAATATAAATAATGGAACGTGTGTCTATATTCGTGTCATTTATTAACTGAGGTATTAATGTTCTCGCGCCATTAAGCTCTGAGACGCTTTATGCAGATCGGGCTCATTTCACCATAGATGTAGCGTCACAATACATGAATCATCATCATCATCTCAGTCATAGGACGTCCACAGCTGAGCATATGCCTCCCCATCGGTCTCCACAAGGACTGATCGAAAGCGGCACACATACAGCCTATGCCTGCCATCTTGGTCAGGTTGTTTGTACAACTTGTCCTTGGACGAAATGGGCAAACTGTTGAAACTTTTATTATAACCTTGACCATTTTATGTACACAGTTATATGCAATAAATATATTCTGTATTCTGACATCTTAGGCTGCGCTTGCCCGTTCGTGGCCTCGGTTTAAGAATCTTTCTCTCCATCGGCCATCTTCATAAAACACTGTAAATGAACATATTTTAGCGTTGTTGTTATTGTGACATCGCACATTATGAATAGTCAGTTATTGTTGTCAGGATAACCACTGCCTCCGCATCAAGATTCTGGGTGACTGCTACTACTGCGTGTCCGGACTGCCGGAGCCGCGATCTGACCATGCGCGGTGCACCGTTGAAATGGGGCTTGACATGATCGATGCCATAGCGTGAGTTAATTATCTACTATATTTATTTTAAACTAGCTGCGTCCCGTAATTTTACCCGCGTGGTGATGATTCATGATGATGATGAAAAGTACCCTGTGTGTTATTCCGGGACCTGTAGTATCTACATACAAAATTTCAGGGTATTTTTAATTTAGGGTATAATCAATCTCCATACCAAATTTCATCCAAATCCATCCAGCCACTTGGGCGTGAAAGTGTAACAAACATACATCCTCACATCCATTCTCACAAACTTTCACATATATCATATTAATAGGATAATATATATAAGACATTTGTCTCGGTGTTTCCGGGGCCCAAGTTACATATCTCGAATAGATTCAGTCGTGAGCTCCAGATTGCAATCGGGCGTTGCTGTGCAATTGTTTAATAAGGCTACGTCTTTATGGTTGCCACCAAGCGATCGGTTCAGTTTTCCATAACGCCTCTATCACACACTCAGTCACTGCTATCACCCTGATTTTACATGCATATAATGTTTTTTTATACTGTATAGATCTAGCGTTTGACCACTGTCTCACATGATGGTCAGTGACGATTTGGCCGAAGATGTATCACGCTATACCTAAAATGCTCACTGGCTCTCAAGGACTGCTGCCCGAACGCACTATGTGTTTGGTGACAGTTTTTCAAACTTGAGGGTGGTAGCTAGCCAGGCGGGTATTCGAAAGCACCCTTCCACCATGCAATGTATATAAATATGTGCTCACCGATGTTACTTCTTAGGACTTAAATTGGAAATGATTGAGATATACCAACTATCCTATTTCACATACTATAGTAATACCTTAACATTAGATTTTAAGGGGCTCTGTATAGAATTTCTCATAGATAGAGATTAATTTAAGAATCTGTCAAGCTCAGGAGCAGAATACTGGCAACTTTCCCGTCTTGTCACATACAAAAATGAAAACATGTGCACCAGTTGAACAGAAAAGTACTCCGTACCGTATAGCACAACTATATTTTTTGACTGGTATGTTGTAGCTTTGAAGTACCAATACTTAATACCAATACATAATAAAACGTAGCTTAATACCTGAGTGTTTTTTCTGTAACCAAATCTGACGATAAAACAGATCTAAAATGACCCCGTATTCAAATTCATAACACATGACAATGAAATTCATAACGCAATAGAATATGCGACGAATTTTGATGATATTAATGTATAAACAGATGAAATACTGCGATAGGAGCATACATATATTATCATATCAGGTATATATTATCTACGCCTTTTTCCCGTAGGTGTAGGCAGAGACCACAACCTTCCAATTGCTACGACACATTTAATTCGCTTCTTCCACTTTCATCAGACCTTTCATACAAGAGCGTCGGTTGAGACTATGACTTGGCCATTTCGTAGAACTTTCTCAATCTGATTTGGGGACATTCGCCTTGGCCTTCCTTTTTTAACGCTATCATGAAATATGTTCATGATAGTGTTAGAAAACACCTGAGAGTCTATCTCCTTTCGTTCATTCTCTCTGCATCACCAAACCATCTTAACATATGTAAATGGACAATTGGGCATATGTACTTAATATATGCATGTCAAGAAATGAATACCTTAATTCAATGTCTCCTTGTAGCTATTTTTTTTAATACCGTATAGATCTAGCGTTTGCTCACTATCTCACTTGATGGTCAGTGACGATGTGGTCGAAGATGTTAACACGCTAGATCTAGAATGCTCACTGGCTCTCAAGGACTGCTGCCTGAACACACTATGTGTTTGGTGACAGTGTTTCAAATTTGAAGGTATTCGAAAGTACCCTACCGCCATGCTGGGAATTTGATAACGGCGTACCTTCACCGGAAGCTCAAGCTGTTGTCGGGGATCGAACCAGTGTCCGTCAGTTTGACAGGCGACGCTCCCCCCGCTGAGCTATCATCGCTTTAGTAGTTCTTACTCGTAGTATAACAGTAGCAGCGTTTATAAATATCAAAGCGCACGTGCAAGCGGACACGGGGGTCGGGGGCGTGCGCAGCCGGCTATGCTGCGATACGGCTTATCAGAGCATTCGCTCATCAAAGGAGCTAAATATACGGACCCTGCAACATCCTGGGTGGCTCTCTCTGAGGAGAGGTGCGTGAAGGCCACTAGGTCTATAGGTTACACACACATACCTTCTGTTGTTAACAATGTGTCTTTTTTGAGTTATATCCATCGTTCTTAAGTATATTTTACTTATAAAAAGCAAGTGTTGTGTCTTCATAGGTCTTATTTCTACTATAGTAGTTAGGTACTGGCTTATTAACAGCATTTTGAAAGAAGGTAAACCACTTTAAAAGTTAAGTTTTTTCTTGATTTTACTTAGCAGGCGGTCTGTAGGCAGGCAGTATATCCGCCGTTGTTCAGTACAATTTATTGACGTAGCATCTCCTTGTAATTATGAAATAAGTCCAATCACTATTACTTGAAGCGATGATAGCTCAGCGGGGGGAACGTCGGGTGTCAAACTGACAGACACTGGTTCGATCCCCGACAACAGCTTGAGCTTCCGGTGAAGGTAACGCCGTTATCAAATTCCCAGCATGGTGGTAGGGTACTTTCTAATACCCGCCTGGCTAGCTACCACCCTCCAGTTGGAAAACTGTCACCAAACACATAGTGTGTTCAGACAGCAGTCCTTGAGAGCCAGTGAGCATTCTAGGCCTAGCGTGATAACAATTTCCACCACATCGTCACTGACCATCTGGTGAGATAGTGATCAAACTCTAGATTGTATAGACAGAGTAAAAAAAAATGTGAGCAGTTTATGAATATTTTGCTTTAGACTAGACTATAGTACCTATATGTACTAGAATTTAAGGTGGTGCAAATGGAAAATAAATCACAAGATCAACCAAACAGTAAAATTGCCGAAATGTATAATTAACTATATTGTTTATCTTTAGTTATTTGATGGAAAAAATTCGGCTACTTGTAGAACTTGAGCCCACAGGACAGCATTATGTAGCCGTAGGTTCAGGTCCCACTAATAGCCGATTTTCTCCTTAATATAATTTGAACGTAAGTTCCGCCTAGAATGTTGTTATTGCAAACCATACCACTCTTATATCTTTTCAGGTTTCTATTAGAGAAAATTCATAAAAAAAATAATTATGTAGACGCGATAATTTATTTATCAAATGATTATTTATCACTTGACAAGATTTCGTAAAATTATTTGTTTTTAAATTAATTTTTCGCAAATAGAAACCGCAAGAGATATAGTTAGATAAATATACATTTCGACATTTTACTGTTTGGTTGATCTGTATATCATGGTTGGTTGATCCATGGCGTAGCTGATGATAAATCAAACGCGAAAAGGACTTCGCGGAACATTTCTTTGCAGGCGTAGGTACTTAGGTTCCATGTTATTTAAATACAACATACCTAGGTACCTTTAGTTACAGGACCGATTCGCGGTCTCTCTCCAGAACCTGATACAATATTGAAGTATAATATGTATAGTAGTATAGTCAACACTCATATTAACCACAAACCGCAGCCAGTGCCAGATGATCCATCTGTACGGAACATCTATCAGTGTGAAGGATATACGAGATTAGTATTCAGCACGTATACAGTAACAGACAGACGCGCTACGTCACGCCAGCTAACGAAAAAGCCATCGGATGGTTCATTTTCCGATGGCTTCTTTGTCAGCTGGCGTGACGTAGTGTGGTTACACTTTTATCGTTAATGAGTGTAAAGTAAAAAATAAATGCCTATGTGTTGATAACTCGCAGGTCATAGGATGGCATAGGGCACTAGAGTTGCGGATGACCGTTAGGAAGTCTTGAAATATACATACATATATTCACGACTCTTTCCCGTAGGGATAGGCAGAGGCCACAGCCTTCCAATTGCTTAAAATATAAATTTAACAAGTACAAGTTTTGTCGTATTGTTCAAGCTACGATTACATGTTTTGGAAAACGGGCAAAGGTCTCTGTTTGTTGGTGATACAAACCGAATTTACTTTTACGATAAGCTACATAAGCTTATCGTAAAAGTAAATGTTAGATTAACACTAATAGGACATAATTTTTCGTTTTTAAATGTCTGCGTGGGTGCTTATATGAGTATTTATACTGTGTATGACCTTTCTTGTCCTTTCGCTGCGATTCCAAACATTATCCCTTACGACATGGAAGGTCAAGTCACTTAGGATGGCTTACAGTCGCTCGCCTCCATATAAGGATTACCTATATAGGCTACATTATATAGAATATTGCCGCGTTACTTGTATATATTTTGTGCGGAATAAATATAAAAAAATATGAACCCACTTTTTAAGTGGGTTCATATTACGTATCCTACAATAGCATGATAAATAAAATCTGAGTAGATTTTTTTTGTGCTCATTCAAATAAATCTAGTTATACCCGCACAAAAATATTTAATAACTAGCTGCGTCCTCTGGTTTCACCGGCGGCAACTACGGTTTTCCCACCTCAATCATCACACGGGAACTATACTTTTTCCGGGATAAAAAGTAGCTTATTACAGATTCTGGGCTATTAGCTAATGTGACGTTTGGGACGCCTTTATAATATTAGTGTGATTAAATTGATGTTTAAAGAAACCCACCAACTATTAACTAATGTGTGTTAGTGCTAACTGTTTATGATTATGACAAAAGAATGGCTACTGTTTTGTACATAATTATGAGAATGCATATGTACAGTCGGCCAAGTATATCGTCTACCACCCTACGCGTACGGCTGAAGATCATTTGTCATCATAAAATGTTGATACTCCCGTTTAATATAACATTCTGACCCTTCAGTATTCAACCGCTATTGTAATTTAAATAAAAATGTTTACTTTAGATACGCGTCGAGAACTTAGTGTCTGGTCAAACCTAATTTAGGTTTTTAGACATTTATAACATTATCACTATTGTAATTTTTTATATTGATCATACATGAAAAAAAAAATTACAAAGAAAGTTTTGTCACAACTGCTGGACCATTTTCCTTGTCGACTGTACGTAAATAGCAAATATGGAAACCAACGGTCGGGTGCGAGTTCGTATGCCAGGATCAGCTTGACAGCCGACGCGACGCTTCCACCGCGGAGCCATCATCATCGCATCCAAATTCGGTAGCTGGAATTAACAAACACTAAAGTTTCTATGAAATCTTTTGATCACAATAACGAAACGCTACAAAATGTTTAAGTACCAAAGTTCATTAAGGCCTTTTCAGTCGTTCACATCACAACGCTTTGTTATCCACGTTTCGTAAATTAATTGAAGTAAAACAGGAATCAAATTTTCCTCTCCGAAATGAATTAGGACATTTTCCCATTTATTGACATCAAAGATTTCATTAGCATTGTTCTCGGTAATTTCGGCGTTTCAATTAATGAAGGTTTATTCTACACCTTCGAAGTATAAGGAGTTACTTAAGATTGGAGCTTATATCATAACGTTCCCGGAGTTCCAAGAAAGGTTTGCCTGTTGGGTACCTAATCATTGCATTAAGATATATAAAATTAACGAAGTGCTTTACAATATTCAACTGTTAATGGGATACATTCAGTATGTTTTGCTTTGCTTGCTAGCTTTGCGATTTTAGCAAGTTTGATTTATCGAAATATGAATATGATATTGAAACGATGATAGCTCAGCGGTGGGAGCGTTGGATATCATCGATTCAAAAAACGTTCTACTCTTGTTCCTGTGTTATTCATCCATATTTTCTCTGGCCTACCTCTGCATATATTATCTTTCACATTTGCACTCGGACACTGTTATTACTCTCAAGGTTCTTCTGATGTTTTAATTTACTAGATTCGATCGCGTGGACTACGTTGTTTCGGTTACCTTTCACGTAAAATTCTAGTTTTCCACAGGAAATGTTTTAATTTTTGGAAAAAAATCCTAAGTATTAATCCGGATTGTAAGGATTCTTCGTACCAAATTTAATTTAAACCGACAAAGATGCGGAATGGTAACAAACATAAGAATACAAACATATTACCATTTTATATACAAATTCAAATAAGTAATATAAATCTATATATATATATATATATATAATAATTCTTATTTGAATTTGTATATAGAATGTTTGTATTAAGAAACATTTTTCAGTGAATAATAATTATCACACAAATTATTATTGGGTTTTACTTTCCAACACTGAAACCCCCGCACATCGGTTATCTGTGTCGCGGGAGCCACTGACACGCACAATTACACCACAGAAACATCTAGAACCCGGGACAAACACCTATACTCATCGCATAAATGTAAGCCCCTGCCAAGATTCGAACCCAGGATCCCGGAGACCCAGAAGTCATTTCACTAACCACTGAGTCACGGCGACCGTAAATTTTTAGCAAACATTGCTAATTGTTTGTTTACAAACCTTTAAAATGTAAATAGAAGCCGGAACCCGTCCTAACACCATAGTTATTAATGAGCTACCGTACCGCATTCATACGTCACTAAAGCTATTTGGCACGATCTTGACCTGAATTTCATTTAAAAAGATGCACGTAAATAAACTGCGAAGTTTGTCACTCACAAGTTTGATAAGGATACAGCTTGAGCGATACGCTATTTCTGTTCTGGTATGATTTTGTATGTTATTTTTTGGTTACTATTTATGTTTACTTTTCTCTGTCTTAGTATAATAATATATTTTATATGTACATTATGTTAATTATATTGTAATGTAAATAAGCTGTTCGTGTGTACGTGCGTGAGGTCACCTACCGGCCCAAACGGAAGACCAGCGCTGGTTGTTTACAACCAGCACAACGCTGTGTTTGGGCTGATTTGTAGCAAAGAACTGCAAAGCATTTTTTAGCTGTTTATTAGTTTATTTTCATCATATGTAATAACTTTGTAAATTTTTGCGTTGAATAAATATGATTTTAATCTATTCTATTTCATTCCGACGAGAGTTAATTAGAACGAATGTCTTCTTGTCACAAAGTGTCTCCTAAAAATAGGTCTTACGCAATCCTTGGCGTCTCATGTATTGAGCGGGATACTAGGAACTTCGATAAAGATATATCTCTTAATTAACACCCGCTATGACTGCGAAGACTCTAAAAAGGTATTTAAATATACATGAGTTTATGATTATTTTTAGCTTTTTGACCTTTAAATTGTTGCCAGAATTGCCTGTATCGATGTACATTTTTTGTTGCGTTGCGTTCAAGCTTGCGTTTGACGTTTTGACGCGGTCGATTGATCACGCTGTACTCATCACTAGTATAGTACGATTTTTGATTATCACTTTGATTGTTTAATATTTAATGGAAGTCCTTTTAATTATAACCGATTTCAAAAAAGAAGGAGGTTATATATTCGACTGTATGTATTTTTTTAATGTATGTTCACCGACATTCCCCCATTTGTGAACCGATTCTCAATATTTTTTTTTTTGTTTGATATAATGTACTTCTGAGGTGAGTGACGCGATGTTTAGTTTTAACTGTTTACGCGACATAATGCTATTTATATATTTGCTAGCTGCGCCCTGCGGTTGAACTCGCGTGGTGATGATTGATGATGATAATGATAAAAAGTTACCTATATGTTATCCCGTGAAGTATCTACATACCAAATTTCATCCAAATCCGTCCAGCCGTTCTGGCGTGATTGAGTAACAAACATCCACCCATCCATCCATCCATCCATCCATCCATCCATCCATCCATCCATCCATCCATCCATCCATCCATCCATCCATCCATCCATCCGCCCATCTGTCCATGCATCCATCCAAACTTTCACATTTATATTATTAGTGGAAAGGGTATAGGTAGGTATACGTATAGGACCTATATACTTCCATAACTATTAGTACATATAGTTTAACGGATCTAAATACATGGATGCAGCGATCAGTGAAGTGGGCATTCTGTGGTGGATATGCTGTCGTCTTACGTTACCAAAAACATAGTGTTCAGGTAGCATTCCATGAAATCCAGTAAGCGTTCCAGGATGATAACATCTTCGACCACATCGTCACAGACTATCAAGTGAGATAGTGGTCAAACGCTAGATCTATACAGTATAAAAAACATATGACACATGAGTAGGAAAACTTCAATGTGTCGGAAAATAAACAAATGGTGGCATTTTATCGCAATCTGGCGCAGCTGTGGGTTAATGTTTGGTTCTGAACGCGCTAGATACACAATTTAAACATATCATTTGTTGACATTACCCGCCTGTCTGTGAGCCATCGACAATATGGGCACTAGTATTGCAAATGCACTATTGCATTCTGTATTTCAATTTCATTTCGATGGAAATCAGTATAGGTAATAATAATAATAATAATAATAATAACGTTTATTGGTATATTACATTGCTACAAACTTAAGTATTTTTTGGCCCCCAAACTAGGTCAACCTGTATTTTGGGGACCTCCTTCCTATATGATACATTTAATAATATCATGTAATTGAATCACGTTATTCAAAAAAAAATTATTTAACATTAACTACTAAGTTTTAAGAAGGTATATATTCTACAACTGTTTAGGTAGGTAGGTAGGTAATTATCACATAAACCTATGTGATAATCCAGGTTATAAGCTATCTCCATACCAAGTTTCATCGAAATCGGTGTAGCCGTTTGAGCGTGAAGAGGTAACAAACATACACAGATACTTTCGCGTTTATAATATTAGTAGGAGGACGAAGATATATAGAGAAATAGACGTAGCGATTAAAGCTCAATGGTGGGAGCGTCGGCTGTCAAACTGACGGACGCTGGTTCGATCGCCACCAAAGGCTTGAGCTTCCGGCGAAGGTAACACCGTTATTAAATTCCCAGCACGATTGTAGGGTTCTTTAGAGTAGCCGCTTGGCTAGCTACCACCCTTCAGTTTGAAAAACGATCACTAAACACATAAAAGTATAAAATAAATTTCTAATTACGCAAGTAGCACTCGTGTCTTTCAACATACTAAGTATGTTCGCGTGATATGTTCGCTTTCCCCGGTCCTTTGATAATAATGTTAAACGAAACTCGCGATGGTTTTCAAACTCAAAACACTAAGTATGGTCACTTTGTAGTTATGTAGTACTTAGTGTAATATAGAAAGGATCAGAGGGCTAACGTATGAATTATGTTAATCGGCTTTACCTCGATATTAATATACAACTTTTTATAATACTATGCGAAGAGAAGTAAAAGCACCCGGTTGAAAATTGCCAGGTATGCCTATGACAGTTGTACCGTCCCCATAAACTTAACGCTCGTAGAACAATTGTCCAACCTATAAGATTTCTAGTCCAATTCTCGGCGTGATTTTAACCACCCAGACGTTTAATGTTAAAACAGGAGTTCTTGGTTAATCCGCTCTGGAGCCAACCACATCTTGTGTTGGTGCAAACGAAGTCCCAGTCTCTCGCACGGAACAACCAAAACAAACCTGTTTAGAAAACAGTGTTATGAAATACACACAACAGTGTCAAAATGTTCATAAACTTGTATTTACGAGTTTGACATGTGCATCCAACACGTCAGAAATATAAAACATAATCCAGCGTGGAATATGTAAAACTACCGGCCCGTCCCGGCTTTGCACGGTTTCATTATTGAAGTTTAGAAGGGATCCCTATTTTTTCTTGTAATGAATATAGTCTACTCGTATTGGTACTCAGTAATAATGTAGCCTTCTAATGGTGAAGTAATTTTATTTATTAAATAGTTTATTCGTTACAAACATACAAAAATACAAATCCTTCTTTATAATATTAAGAATTGGTGTAGACATGGTATTGGTCCATATTACATCTGCGTAGTGATTTTTCATAATACTGTGTCTAAATTGCTGTTTATTTTAGTATATTATCTCTTTCAACTTGGTTTCTGTAATGTTTATGAGTCGCTGGACTATAGGAAATCATGGATATTTATATATATCGCCCAGTATTTTTGTCGGGAATCGTAATTGCTGGCAAGTCTCGACTCTGCCGTAAAAGTTATTTTTGGTTCCGTATTATTAATGTTGAGCCTCTTAGTAGAGCTTACAGATATTGAGAGATATAGTTTTATTTATTAAACAGTTTAAAAGGGATCATAAATATGTTATTAATTGGTGATTGAAGCATGTAATAGTTATTCCACATAAAAACTTACGATAATATTTTTTGTGTTCATAGCATATTTATGAAACACTAGCTGCGCTCCGCGGTTTTACCCGCGTGGTGATGAAAATCGGTAATGATGGTGATCATGAAAATAAACCTATCTGTTAATCCAGGGTATAAGGTATCTCCATACCAAATTTCATTTAGATCCGTTCAGCCGTTCTGGCGTGATTGAGTAACAAACATCCATCCATCCATCCATCCATCGTAACTTTCACATTTATAATATATTTTTTTTATTATTATTTTTTACATATTATAAGTTTGCGTTTATAAAGATGCGTATTTTAAAGAGTTTTTTTTCTGTATCCGTATCTTTTTTATCAAACCCAATAATATAAGTTTCGAAATATGTTTTATCTATACTGTATGATATGTTTCACTCTCATGTTTGAAAAACTGTCACCAAACACACAGTGTGTTCAGGAAGCAGTCTTGAGAGCCAGTAGGCATTCTAGGTCTAGCATGATAACATCTTCGACCACATTATCAATTACCATTAAGTGAGATAGTGGTCAAACGCTACATCTATACAGTACAAAAAAATTCGACCGAAGACTTGAAATCTAAGTGGGTGCCAAGTTCTAATTTATTTTGACAATCCTGAAATTATATTTTATAAAACTTATAATTATAATATTCTCTTCCAAATTTAAAACACAATTTTACGAGTTCAAGTCCAAACTGTTTTTTCACTCAAATAACTTCACTCAACAGTTGTTATTAACACTTTTACCTATTTGTGAATTTTGACTTACCCTACTGATAGCTTAATTCAAATTATTTTTAAATTGAGAACACGTCGTCTCATCTGTCTACCTCTCCGGGAAACAGGCGTGACATTAACGTCTAGATACGTACCAACTAATTTGATATTGAATCGGTCTTTAACGTCGTAATACGACTATAAATCCTCCAAATTGAGCAATGGCAAACGCACCCGTTACATTTTATCATCAATCTACAAGAGTGCAATTAATTTTGCCGATTTAGTACAGATCATTCGTTAAAGGAATATTTAGGCATTTATTAACGTCAAACGTCTAGCGAGCAGCTACTCAGCTTGTCAAATACCGTATCTCATGTTTTCCGTAAGATTTATGACTGACATCAGCCAATTCCACCTTGATCTTTGCACATTCAAACATTTCTTTTCTACACATAATATGCTTGATTAATGTATTATTTGTGTATACAGCTGCTTAAAAAACATTTTCACTCTTCTTGCTCAATAATTCCATCATTATAGCTTACCAGCGCGGTGCTGTTTGGCTCTAGCTAGGGCCTAAATTATTTTTTTAACATTTTTGTGTTATACCAACGAGCTTATATATATACGACAACAAAAAGGATTTATTAGGTTTAAAACTCCATCGCCTTGCATCACCATACACAATCTGATTTTCTTCCCATAGCCAACCTGATTTTTCCGTGCATGCTTTTTTTAAAATGGAACTAAAATCGGTTCCCATTTTCTCCCTCGCTAAAGCTCGAAATAAAACTACGTCGTATGTAATAGGTCATTTAAGCCTCTGGTATTGCATTGCAAGATTAATTTACCGCAGAAATTTTGTAATTTAGAAATACAATTATTGAAAATGAAGAACAAGCGTTAAAAAGCAATTTCTTAAATAAATGTTAAGATGAAATAAAACCTTTTGCGTTGTTTTTAATTTATTATTGAAATAACTCCTCATCGCGGTTTCACCTGCGTGCGCTAAGGTTTTGTTGTATAACTTTTTAAAATTAGAAATGATTGATATAAAACAAAAACTACATTTTAAGTGAAGCTTATATTACCACAAGAGTGACATCAGCAGAAACCGCCCTAAACCGGTTAAACAGTTTCTGAGATCAAACTTACAGATCAGCAGACAAAAGTTCTAAGAATTATTGTTATGTTTTCTTCTATTGCGTTGATAAAGACTTTCAATAATAGTTTTTCTCATATACATAACATATACAGACAACGAACTGTTACATTTTTAGTATATATATAAAGTTTAATTATTATTCCTTTTCAGAGAATCCCTGTAGCGTAGATTTGATTTCAAAGGCAAGACGTTTTGCTATTTTCGCAGCGAAATTAGATTATTTTCCTCATAGCCTGTACATCATACTCACTCACTTCTATAAAGTACTAATTATTCTGTATTCTTTTCTCTTTTTGGGTACTTCTATAATATTCTGTAATCTGTGTATATGATGGGTACCAAAGACAAACCCAAGCTATCATTTGCAGGTGCCACAAACACCGATGGTTCTTATTAGGGCCACCCCTACGCTTCGATAGTGCCATAATGATATCGATGTCCTCAGACCGCGTTCCGACTCGACTAGAACTATAAAATAGGGTTGCCTAATCTGTTCCAACAGCGTTGGGAAATGATTGGATGATGTTAAATGATTACCCTTTATTTATTCGGAGCACGCACGTCCCTGTATAAACGGAAATTTCAATGTTTGTTTGATCTTTGTGGACATTTCCTGTAGTGCTACTGAATATGAATGAGGGTGATAGGAACGCTCTCAAATGGTTTCAATTTAACTATTTAATTCAGGTTATATCATAAATTGTTAACCTTTATTTGATGGTCGTCGTGGCTCAGTGATCAACGGCAGTGATTTTAGAACCGCGACCCCGGGTTCGAATCCCGGCTGGGGCAAACATTTGTGTGATGAGCATAGATGTTTCTAGTCTTGAATATTTGTGTATTGTGATTGTGTGTGTCCATGCCTCCCGCGTACTAAGGGTATCCTAGTGTAGGGGTGTGAGTGTGAATGCGTTTGTTTGTTTGTTTGGTTGTTAAAGATTCGCTTTCGTTTTTTTTAGATAACTATTTGTGATAGATTACTAAATTTTTTACGCTGGACAAAGACACCTAGAGAATGCTTACTGGCTCTCAAGGACTGCTGTCTGAACCTACTATGTGTTTGGTGAAACCTTTCAAACTTGAGGGTGGTAGCTAGCCAGGCAAGTACTCGAAAATACTTGGCTAGTAGCCAACTGTTACTAAATTTGCCAGCTTCTTTAAACTGGGGAAAAACGATTCAAAAAACTATCAATTTAATTAATTTAACAACAATAATATACAATTAGGTAATCCTCCGATCAACTTTCTATTAGACCTGCCGGGCTGCGATCGGATTTTTACTTATTTTATGGGGATTGTTATTTGACACCTGTTTAGCGTAGTTTAATCTAGACTACTTCGTAATGAATTGTGCTAACAATCTACAACAAGTCATGCATACCATTCACCACAAAGACAAATTAACACAACAATAATTGTGTTATCTTGTTCTTGGATCAACTTCCTATTAGGCGTGGCGGGTTGCGCTCGGATTTATAATTCACTTTGTGGGGATTTCTGTTTGACTCGTGTATAATGGGAACTAGGGAACTTACGCTAAAATGTATCGTGCATTTGTTTTTGCTATGACACAGTTTATGCTGTATAACACCACTAGCCGTATTGGGTTGTCATCGGATCAACTTTTTGTCTGACGTGACGGATTTCATTTATAGGAATACCTTTTTGACTCCTGTTTGATGCAGTTGACTTCTTGCGCTAACGATTCTATCTAACCGTGGAAATTACAAGCAAATCTAAGGCCAAAACTACATTCTATATCATCACAAGCTGTAGTAGTTGTCGAATCAACTTGTTATCAGACGTGGTGGATTATAATTCACTCTATATGGGTAGCTCTCTATCTGCTGTAGTTTAATCTACGTGATTTTTTACGCAAAAATTGTATCATATTGTGCTAATTACTTGTGATAAGATATGAATAACATTATATAAATTGATGCGCCCCTGAGTTTCCTCTGCGTGGATTGCAATTTTCCCGTTATTTTAGTTATCCTACAGGAACTATATAGTTTTTTAAATTAAAATCTTATCGTTTCTTGGGTGTTTAAGTAAAAGTGTCGGTGGTATTACAATAAAATACAGTTCATTAGAGACCCTGTCGGGCAGCAACTTTAGAAGAGAGGAGGGCGCGTCAGTTTTACCGAATACATATTACATACACCAGAGAAAATTGAAACAATATTGGAATAATAATTAATCAATAAGATAATGATAATCAAATATTTTATTTAAATTTAAATCACTGTTTATTTTATTTTCCTCTAGTTAAAGTATAAGATAATGTTAACGTATTTCCCTGGTGCATTTTGTTATACGGCTATTGAATGAATAATATCCACCCGGGCTGCATTATTTATGTTCATTTTAGCTCGCGGGTATTGACAGCTGATCGAAATGAAATCCAGACTTGCCAGACACAATTGTATGAAAGTAAAAAGGACGGCACTAGCATCATGAGTGACCGGGATTTGAGGGGGTTTGATATTTTTTTATATTTAGCCGCGTTTATATTGCTTACTACAAACTCTATGTGACACGGCTGCCTAATAAGGAATTATTATTTTTGACAGCAAGCGACAAGATATGCCAATCATGTGCCTAATAATGGTAAGCGCTAAACTTTTTGATATTTTTTCAATACCTCTCAAAACTAATTTGATCGTGGTACTGGCTAGTGAGTCACTTTCCAACATTACTTACGATAATACCCATAGTTTCATACGCCCAGAGTATTGCTATAGTGACATACCTTCGTATGTAGGATGCCTCAATCAATCGAAAATAAACTGAAATACCGGAAATGCTGGGTTGAAAATGCCACAGCGGTCACTCATTATCTAATTAGCGGCTGCAACGAGATATGGCAAGGTCCTTTGCGAGCGCTACTAAAAATATTACTTTAGCAATTCACACGCGTGTTGATAGACACATTGTAATAATAGTTATCCAGAATACCTTTTATTTTTGTTTATGGCAACAGAAGGGTAAGACATAAATAATCATCCGTTTTTAAATTATCTCCAATTCAGTTCAAATCTTTATTGCATAATAGTAAAAGTGTCGGTGGTATTACAATAAAATACAGTTCATTAGAGACCCTGTCGGGCAGCAACTTTAGAAGAGAGGAGGGCGCGTCAGTTTTACCGAATACATATTACATACACCAGAGAAAATTGAAACAATATTGGAATAATAATTAATCAATAAGATAATGATAATCAAATATTTTATTTAAATTTAAATCACTGTTTATTTTATTTTCCTCTAGTTAAAGTATAAGATAATGTTAACGTATTTCCCTGGTGCATTTTGTTATACGGCTATTGAATGAATAATATCCACCCGGGCTGCATTATTTATGTTCATTTTAGCTCGCGGGTATTGACAGCTGATCGAAATGAAATCCAGACTTGCCTAGATATAACTAACCCAGAACACCTTAGCAAATAATAAAACATTTATTGTTGCGCAGCAAAAGCCAAGCCAGTGGAGTTGATCTTGGCTTTAAAGGAACCGTTTTAATTGTGAAGCGAGTACAATCATTTTTTAAATTTTACAATAGAGTTAAGATTTCGGCTAATAAAGGAAAGAAATCGAGGCATAGCGATGCGTGGTCGGATACAGCTAGTTATGTACAGCCCTGTTTAATACTGCTTACCTATTAGGTTCCTATATAATCCCAAATAACTATTTCGCGCTGTTGGTCGTTGCTGACATCAGCTATTTTCATGTCTCCTCTCACGCACTAGCCACCCCAGTAACGCGACGACGCGTTGGGCATTAAATCTATTTACGCACGACTTTCAGCAGGTCGACATTCACAATGGACATAAATGTAATATTACATTAGATATTCAATTTAAGGAAAATTATTTGCAATTTAAATTTCTTTTTAGAAAAATGTATATATTAACATAGTAAGTGTTTTGATTTTTAACTGAAAAATAGATAGAAGAAGAAGCATACCGTACATTATGTACCTACGTAATGACTCAAGGAATAAATAGGTATATGTAGTGTTCAAATAAAATTAAAATTTTGCATAATTAATACAACATACTCATAGCTAATACAATAATTGGTGTGATACAATTTGGTTATGATGATGATCATAAAATAGTGCTGTTATAATATTATAATAAATTTTATTTGCCTTGGGTTTACAACCTACCTCACTTGTATCATAATATACTATTATGGTGTCGAGTAAGGCCGACGACGATGCGGCGACGTTTCGGACGTATAAAACGTCCTTTTTCATAGGCGTGACCCTGCTGAGGGCAGAGGCGCGCTGTGCGCGACGCGAACTCCAAAATCATAACTTAGTAGTACATCAATATATATACAAATAAATATTATAAATTTTAGACTTTCCTAAAAAGGTACACAGTCAATCCGACGTGTACATTCTCATTTCTGGTATCAACTTTTAGGGATTATTTTTTGTTTCATGGTGTCTAGCAAAAGCATACTTCTTGAAAACAAAAAGTAAGTGCACTGTGATTAATACCAAAACTTTGTGAGACTAAAAACTTTTCCCTTTCTATTTTTTAAAGTGGAATAACCGAGCATTCCGTTATTAAATTTCTACAATTAGTGGAGGCCGCAATGGGACAGGATGCTATTTTAAGGCTTTAATTTCGCGTGTCAACAGTGTCGTAAAGTAATGAAAAAATATTAGCCGCTCCCTTCTTTATGAGTCTCTTTTGGGTCGACAACACTTATATTAAACCTCGTAAAGTATACAATTATAGGCGCATTAATTATTGTTACAAAAATAAGTCTCTACAAAAATAACTCTCTTTACAAAATAACAATAAAATAATTATCTTCACAAATTATTTATTTGAGTAAACATTATTGGTTTATCCATTATTAAAAACCTTTCGATTCACCTCTACGAGAACACCGTGCAAGCGGTCTGTTCTTAGGTTGGTACTACGTCCCTATACTGTCTGTCCTTTTTGTCTATGGATGTTGTACGCAGGACTTGCTTATTCGTGGTCTCCGCTCCAATACTTTTAAACCCCTTTGCCCCTCAGTTTCACGTTTGATATGCCCTACCCACTGCCACTCAATTAGCTATTCCGCTGGCTATTCAACCTTTTTAAGTGATGGTCATTTGAAGTAAAAATAACCATTATCATCGGGGGTTTTGTATTTCAGTAAAGAGATTAGAGAGATTGTAGTATGCAGCTGTACCGAAATATCGAGCAACGGAAACAAATGAAATTTTCCTCATTCTTTTTATTCATACATCATTCAAAATCAAAATCAAATTCGAAATCATAAACAGGCAATACAGCATAGCTGTCTTAATAGTTCATTATACGACTTTGAGCTTACTTTCAAACAGGTGTAACCACGTTTAGACCCTATCTATTTTATCTGTTAATCACTCGAACTAGCGAATATTCACTAAAATTCTTCAAAATGAAATAGCTCGTAATGTATCTATACTATTATAAAGAGGAAAGATTTCATTGGTTTTTGTTTGTTTGTTTGCATTGAATAGGCTCCGAAAGAAGCTACTTACTGAACCGATGAAAAAAGTTTTTTCACTATTAGCTACACTTTCTCCGGGTGACATAGACTATATTGAATTTTCAAACGGGATCCTTATAATTTTTAATTTTGATTTTTTTGTTAAATTCCCGTGGGAAGCCGGGGCGCACCGCTAGTTTAGGATAAAATTCAAATTCGTATAACTTTATACAACGCTATCTCAAATTTATTAGACTAGTTTTATTCAATTGCTGGTTAGTTATCATAATAAGATGAAATTTTAGTGTTATTGATAAGTGCTACTACTAATTTGGAATTTATCGTAATCATTTAAAAAACATAAATTACTTGTCTTATTTTCCAGAATTTTTATTTTGTTGAACAAGAGCATCACTACTTACCACAGACTAAAAATATCTCGGAAGAAAATATTTTTGTGTGCGCTTTTTCATATATTATTCATATTCCAACTAATTCATAAAACAATTAGCTGTAAAAATATTTGGCACTGTTAAGGCTTGCCTCCTTACATCAATAACAATTAATGCTCGACCTCCAAGTGACGCATTTTCATAAAGTATTGTCGTAAAAAAGTTGTAAGGTTCGTTTAATTTGTCACCTATAAAACCCTACCGTATAAACAGCCGCACATAAAAACGATTTACGTTTGTTACGAACTTTTCTTTGGTCTCTTTGTTTCAATATTTTATCCACGAACGGTTATTTAGGTCCTTTATTCTGAATCTACATCTTTTTGTGAATTACAGGATCAGTCATGTAAAAACCGTATATACATAAAATATTTAAAAAACACCAGACTTTGACTTTGACGACCTGGGGAGTCCACTCTAGCCCTCTGAGCTATTCCATAGAGATAATGAATAAGAACTAAGAAAACATATATGCTACAAATGGCCTCTATTTAAGTTCTTACCGTAATACTCAACATTACTGAGATCGTAACAGTATATTTCTAAGCATGAGTAAATTATCTCAATACATACGTATGTATGTATTAGTGATGTAACGGATATTCGCATTCGCATTCGCGAATATCCGCGTATTTATCAATATTCACATTCGCATTCGCATTCGCAAAAATTATGCGAATATTTAGCGAATGTTTTTAATAATCAAAAAGGAAATTATTATATGCATGCATATGAAATATAAAACTAACCACAAAACAAAACAAAACTTTTAGTATCAACTTTCTGTGACTAAATTCATTCAATTAACCAATATCGGCTCGGCTATGTTCAATTTAAACATGGTCGACACGAAACGTCAAACCTGTCAAACATTTTATGCGCGCTTTTTTTGATATTTTAAAATATTCGAATTCGCGAATGTTAAAGATAAATATTCGTAATCGCATTCGCATTCGCGAATGTGAATAATCCAGCATTCGTTACATCACTAGTATGTATGTATTGAGAATGCATATATTGCATTGCACATATTGAGAATGAAGCTCAAAATACAATAACTGTAATTGTTGTACTAAACCCTGGCATTGACATGATCTTTATATTCTTGCTCAAAGCTGGTAGGCCGGGTTCATTTGTTGTCTTATAAGCATGAGACATAGCATTGTAATACAACAAAATAATTAGGAATGAAGGTAATAGACAATTTTGAGTCTTTTTAGGTTATTTTGTTAAATGACTTTATATTAAAAATTATGTTATATATAAAAACTTATATTAAAGATTGTCCTATTACTAATAACTTGTCGTATTACTAATAACTTTATATTAAAAACCGTCGAATTATGAACCTACTCCTTCTTTTGAAGTCTTTTGAAAATACCATTTATGCGAACAGTTGATAAAGGTGAATTATGATCGAACAAATTTTTATTTCATTTGTTAATTTATTAGCGAAAATTATATTCCACCGACCATATTTTTCCATTATAAAAAATGCGTTTGAACTGTGTATTACACCGGCACCGGAAAAAAGGAAATTAAAAAGTCTAAGAATGTGATTAGTAATTTTTTGAGGTCCTCAGTAAAGCACATTTTTATGCAGTATTGTAAAATAACCCGCGCCATGATTTGTCCCGCCCGTTCTGCCTGTAGGTAAACACCTTCGAGCCTCTGTAGTATTATCGGCACCTTTTACACCCTTAATTAATACTTTAATATCGATTCACAATCACACACTCGCCCACAAACACAGTCATAGAATCAGCATCGTATGTGTTTTGTCGCATTTATTACTTGGATATTAGCCACAAAACATACCCAGCACTTTCCACATATTATTTACAGGCCAACATTTATAAATAAAACGTTGAACAGTGTGTAAACTTACGTCTGTGCAAAGCGGAGCGAAATTATTCCTATCTTTTTAACACATCAATATTTTAAACTTGTTTATTTTTATTGGTGTATATTTTTGTCTACCAATTATTATCTATGTTTGTTATGCCATTACATTTTGTTGTACTGAACCCTGACTCGGAATTCGAAATTCTAAGAGGAGGGTATTTATTCATTGACCGAACCGGCCCGGCTACGGCCTCGATTCGGGCGGCCGCAGCGCCAGCGTCGGCACTGACTTCACGGAGCGCTATACTGTACAGCACGCTGTCTCCAAGGCCCGGCCCAGCACCGCAATGTCGGCGCCGTAACTGGCAACGGCAGCAAGTGTCCTACTGGTGTCGGGCCACCTTCTTACGGTTTTGTTTTATACATACGCAAGCTTCCATAGGTATGTTGGGAATAATTGGCGTTTTTGGCAGGTTACAACTGAACAAGCGTTCGATTTGGGAATGTGGCTTTATTGGCAAAAACGATTTTTCTTAACTAGAACGACACAAAACGTCATTTACACAAGCTGTCAAATACGACAATTCTTTTGAATATTATTGACCTATAAATGTTTCAATACCTGTAATATTCGCTAAAACTAAAATTTAATGAAAATAGAAACAAGAGTATAATTTTTAAATGTTTGTTTATATACTCATATTTACTATAACTGTCAATCCCTGAGTTGTCAGAAAACGATTACAAAAGTTTCTGCCGCGGAGATGGGTCAAAAGTGGCAGTTCACGGTGAAGTTTTTAACAGTTTTCATACATTTCTAACGGTGAACGAAAACAGTTCACAACGCCACCTATGAACCCCAAGCGTCATCGTTTTTGGCGATTTTAACTGTTCCATTCCCCATCTCGAACGCACCTCATATGGGCCCGCGAGTGGCTGAAGCTTTTTAACTGGACTTATAAAGCCGTCTTCCTATCGGGTCGGAGTGTGTCGGTATTGGTCAAAAGAAGAATAGCTAGAGATGTTCTGTCGTCGAGTACTGTCGCTGCCGGTACCTGGTTAATGAAAAAACGCCCTATGGAGATGACCTGTTAGTTAAAACGAAACCGCAGTTGTTTTCAAACAATTGTACAAATTTAGAATCAAGGAAAATCAACTTTTCTTGAAGCGGAACTGGGCTCGTTACTTTTGAAGTAAACTCAGTGTGTATATAGCCCACTTTTATTTAGAGATTAGTAACTATGTACGTTAGTTTCAAAATACTCTTGAGAAATACAATGTTGCCCGATAGTACTTGTAAACACAAAATTTGCAACTTCAGAAAGAATAAAGTCTAACAATAACCGCGTGGCGGTTCCAACACGGACGGTTCGACGCGACAGTCTGCGATAATATCGTACTTTTACGTATAAAAAAGTCTCGAAAACTATTATCGTACTCATGTACATGCACGCGAATAATTGAAGCTCAGGTGATGTACCTAATTCTGCAGCAGATATTGTAGTGAAATATATACATACACACACCTGGCCTAAAACGTTGTAAGGAAAACTGTACATTTTTTGTGAAAACATTAAAATAGTACCTACCTTACGTCATACCTGTTTCACGGAGGGGTAGGCAGAGATCACGAACTTCCACTTGCTTCGATCCTGGCATATCTCTTGTTCTGTCTTGCTTCCTTCACTCACATCAGATTCTTATATAAATATCTCGTCTTCTTTTTTACAATAACTCTCAATACTAAAGAAAAAAAAGCCAAATAATGTAACATTAATAAAATTATTTAATGTTTTTTTCTAACCTACATATTTTTCGAATTAAATAATCATTTTCTCTAGAATCAGATAAATGTCAAAAATTTTACTTTATTCAGTGAATTGAAAGTACAATGTAATCCCGATGATTCGACTCTTGTCTAACTGCCGGATGCGTTTCGCGATTTGCTTACATTGTTAACAATGAAATCGCAAAACACAACGGAGTTATCGACAAGTGTAGTCAGCCTTACAATACTTGTAGATCACCCCTGGTCTAAATAAGAAGCACTATATTATCGCTTATTGCAAGATATTTTGCATCGAGGTTTCCTTTAAATTATTTTTTTGAGCATAGTAAGAGACTGTATAAAATAATAATATGTTTACCTTTTTTGTTTCGAAGTATTGTATGGTATCTTATATATTGTTATTAAAATATATTTTTAACAGACCCAAAATGGAGATGAATACTTTCACATTGGTCCCATAGACGTTTCACGAAAAATGGTATAATATTTCTCGTTAATTTCATGAACATGTATACTAATGTACTAGTTAGTGGTTGTATGAATTTGAAACTACGGAATTATACACAGTATTTTATACATTTTATTAGCAAACAAAGTACGAAAGCACCCGATGTATGGACAATTTGTGTAAATAAAATAATAATAAAAAGACTTTTATTTCCTTATAAATAATAGATACATATTTTTTTTAACTTAAACATAATTTAGTTAGGAACCCCTCTCAGGTGAAGGCCTCTTCCAAGGATTGCCATTTCTCGCGATCTTGTGCTATTTGTTGCCATTGTGGTCCAGCTATTTTCCTAATATCGTCCTCCCAGCGCGTGTAGGGTCTGCCTTTGCGACGTTTGCCTGGTGGACCGTGCCATGATGTCACGATTTTGTCCATCTTTTGTCTTTGAGACGCGCTACATGTCCTGCCCATTTCCATTTGATTTTTTGTGCTTGGTTTAAAGCATCAATTGTTTTTGTTTTTGCCCTTATATCTGTGTGTCTTATTTTTTGTATTCTTTTGATGTTCATCATACTACGTTCCATGCCTCTTTGACATGTGACAATTTTGTTTTTTGTCCTATTTGTGAACTGCCAGGTTTGACATGCATATGTTAAACATGGAATAAGGCATGACTTTCTTTTTTAGCTCTGTGGGCATATCACTTTTAAATACTTGTGCTTACTTGTACTTTTAATACTCTAAATTTGTGTAAACCTCGCCTTTAATAAATGCAGGCAGTACCTTCAGGGTGACCAGCATTGTATGTGTAATTGTGGATACTGTTGCCAAATTTACTGCCATCCATCTTGCGCGCTCTCACGCGCTACAGCCGTAATGGTTCAAAAAAGATTTATTCCGATGAGTAAATAAATTCGACAGACATAAAGATGTTCCCCTTTGCTTATTCTTCGCGTTTACTTGATTTATTTACAGTTTTTACGTTTGAATCGGCCATTACATCGTAACCTCCACGCCTCCAGTTTAGAATGTATGAATTGAAAGCAGATTTACACGACTATTTACATAAGTCTCCTTTTGATTCTGTGAAATACTTATTTCAACCTTCATCTTACGCGTATTGAACCGCACATTTTCTATTGTTGCTCTCTTATGCGTTTGAAAATATTCAAAGAAAGTTTTACGGTAATATGATTGTTTTATGTTAATTTCTCATTAACGATCATCTATTAAAAATATTTTTATTTTATTTTTGTAACATATTTCAAATGTAGAGAATCTGAATGACTCTCATCGATTATTTTAGGAATACTTACTACAATAGCGCAGCGACCCAACATGAGTTTTGGCCACCGATAACAAGAGTCCCCACTTTGGTCTGTCCTGAGCCAACTCTTGCCACTGCTTGACCTGCAGTTCGCTTATGTTATAAATACTATAGTGTAAAAGAGGAACTATTAGAATGCACTAAATTGTTAGTGCATTATAGTATAACTTATAAAATTGCAGTTGTTGAACAATAAATAAATATTATTGTTATATTATTATATGTAAATACATTTCTTATGTAATCGTAATACCAGAAAATGTATATTTATTTTTTAATTTCAGCTCTGTGGTAGAGGCGACAGATGTGCAGCTGAACATGCGCGTGGGCATTCATACTGGACGAGTGTTGTGCGGCGTGTTGGGTCTGCGCAAGTGGCAATACGACGTGTGGTCCAATGACGTCACACTAGCTAATAACATGGAAGCGGGGGGAGAACCAGGGTAAGAAATTAAACCTGAACAGATAGATAAGTAGCAGATAGATAGTAATCGGTTTCATCCGCGTCAACTACGGTTTTCCCGCTACCACAGTTAACCCACGGAAACCATACTTTTTATGGGATAAAATGTACTCTATTTTCATGTCCAAAGAGTCCAATGTCCCATCGTTCTCTATAAGAAAATCAATCAAAATTAGAATTGGTTCAAGGGCTTATGTAGGTTCTAGACCTTTTTATGACAATGCGCAAGTTCTGACGACTAATTATAACAACGCAACAATAACCTAATTATTACGTTCCGTAGCCTAAAAGGGCCCGACCTACAGAACATCCGCATAACGTTTTGGTTTTAGGATCTCAGAAGTAAATAGTCAATTGCCAAGCCTACATTTTACTGTCTTGCTTCGCCTTGCGAGGGCCAAAAAGAAACCAACGTGCAATTCTTAACTGAGCCCGGACTTTTCATAGAAATAATCTTGATACATAATTATGTTCTAGATTTGACAATATATCTAAAGAACTATGAAATCACAAAGCAGAAGGTTCTCGGCTCGGTAAGGTTATATTTAGGTTTGTCTATAAGTTCTTGTACTCTTGACAAACGATAATATAATGGCAGATGCTTAACAAAGGTGTCGAATGAATAAGTTATAAACAATCTCAGAAACTTGTGAAGATAAGATGATGTCATGGCGTGTTATTTGGTGTATAACATTGCGAATGTTAATTTATTGATGAAACATGACACAATACCTCCATAAAATTGTCGGGCCCCCTTAAATACTCTATTTATTATGATTTAGATATTAAAAATTGTATTGATTCTATTAATCATTAAAATTCATTTACGAATAACATGTCAAAAAGGTGAAACGCTTAGACTATTTCCCAACTAAAAACCTGTAACAGCAAGAACAAATAAAAAGCCTTGTTTTATGAGGAAACGTTTTTACAGTTGTAAAAAATATGATATGATTTATAATTTAAAAACAATGGCTGATGTAGTCATTAAACCTAAGAGCTTGGTAATTAACAAATTTAGGGCCCTGTCCTAATAATTTTTAGACTTGAAAATGCGAAAAGAAAACTTCCAATATCCTAAACAAAAAGCTACTTCTAAATTGAAAGTTTCAATCGGGTTTCAGTGTATTCAAATTGGTTTTGTTTGAGGGCTCATAGTCTGCAATAAACCAGAATACTCCATCAAAGAACTTTCTGTATTTTATTGAAATAAAGGCCATATAAAATACTAGAACTTGTCTTAGTAAATGGCTGAACGTATTTGAAATTTAGTCTTAGTCTAAATTCAATCAATATGTACTGGACCTGGTTAGAGGGAAAACCTACATTTCCTAGAAAGGTTTTGAGTTATATTTAAAAGCATTAGCGAATTCTGGTTATAAAAAGGCCATGTTTGGGTTCTGTGCAAGATCAACAAGCTATGCTGTACAATGTGGTGTACCTCAATATAAGCAAATCAGAACCTGTTCAAAACCTAAAGATCTCAGAACCTTTTAGTCTGAATAGTAAGCCCGCATAACGTTATTTTTATATCCTGTGTGAGATCTATTAACTTTTTAGCACTAGGACCTATTTGCATGTAAATAACCTAAAGTGAATATATTAAACCATTACCATTCTAGGACCAAAAAGCATATATCAAAACTCCAGGACCGCACAAATGTTACTTGGGAAGAATACTACAATAAAACTGGCGCAAGCGACTACCTGTTGCCAGTCTAATAGTTAGCTCAAATTTTTCAACCCGCTTGTAAAATGATTTTAAAGTCCTTACTAAAATTATACGACAGTAAATATGGAATAGACAAGTCTTGCCTGTGGCTTGCTTTTAACTGTATTGTTACAATTTAATATTTATAAATATAACTTTAAACTTATCCCTTTTCACCAAATTTAGAAAGCAAAGCAACATATTACATTTCTTAATGTTTTTCATTAGTTTTTATCTATTTTTCCTTAACCTTGTGTTGTTTTTTTTTCATTGTCATTGTAAGTTAAAGGGTAAAAAAAGGGTGTTTCATATTGGATGAATCTGAAACCCACAAGATCATCCTAGTGTGGGTTTCAGGGACCTGAAAAGTTCTTCACTTTCCGTTTTTTAATTTCTGTTATTTCCTCCTAGTTTCCATTACTTTATACCTATATTAATGTATGAAAAAACATAAGACAATTCTAAAATGTTAACTATCGCTTGGCATAGTTTATACAAGTCACTATTCTTATAACAATAGTAATACACAAATGTGGGGGCGGCGCGGCGGCAGCGTCTCATATCAAAAGCATGATGTGACCCGACATTGCCATTATTCCAAGGACAAGTCCTGTCTCACAACGCTTTGGCATCGCTCCAACCAAATGCATAGCTTGAACTGAACAAAAGGTTCGGTCAAGGTTGAACTTGTCTGTAGATGACTTTTCGATTCAGTATTTTCTCTTATATTTTCATAGGTTATTTCCGGAAGCTTCGTTTGCGATTACGGTGTACGCCATGTATAAATTTAAATTCCTAACACATTGATAAAACTGTTAGCCCATAGATGATAGAGAACAAGACTGACAATTAAAACTAACCGAAAATTTTATGTTTTCAAAACGCAGTCTAAGGTAACGGAAGGTAATTGAAAGTTTGAACTTCTTGAGGTGTCAATGGCATTACAAAGGCTCGCGAGTGCTTGCAAGCAGAGAAGGCGAGACAAATCTTGATGCGTGTCGATTTAATATATTACAAAAACTATCTACGGGCTCAAAAAAAAAACTACAAATAACATTTGTAGACTTTTCAATTTCCCTTCTTCTGGGTAAGACACAGTTCAAGCGCATTTTTCATTACCGCGAGAATTTTTGATAAAGGAAAAATGTGGTCCAACGAAAATATTTTTTCACGAATAAATTAGCAAATGAAATGAAATTTGGTACAATCAAAATCAACCTTCATGAACTGTTCTCATAAGTGGTATTTTTTCAAGATTATTAGACATGTAGTACTTTTACCAAATAATCTCAAAGACTCAAAATTGTCAAGCAAATGGTGAAGCTTTAAAAATGCTCCGTAACGAAATTATACCAGCCTTATCTATATAGATTCTGTATAGATAAATATTTAGCCTGCACACGTATATTATACGCAATATATAGGTACACACACAATGTAGGTACTACGAAATGTACGCATTATTTAATAATGCGTACTAAATTATGTTTTATACATTCTATAAAGTAAATTAAAAAACAGAATATTATACTAAATTTCTATACAGAATTAAATTTTATGGATAGACAATTATATTATTTACCAAAACTTTCGTGATAATAGCCGTGTGTATATACATTAAAACTTGTTCGGATCGTGTTTGTAGAGGCCAGATGTATTATTTTCTGGTTAAATTTATTCTTGGCAAAGTATATAGTAAGGGCATATGTTAGAAACATGTTGCTCGCATATGCCCGGTGTCATCCGGTGATATACCGGATCCATGATGCTCGTCAGGTAGCTATTTGGTGATTTTAGACCGGAACTAATACATCATCTCATCATCATACAGTCTTCTCGTGACCACAACCAATGCAACTTGGTCGAAACGTCGAGGTAAATAAATTACTAAATGTTTTTCTCGCGATTAAGCCCCGTTTCATTTAATAATACATCATCATCTGAGCCATAGGATGTCCACTGCTGGACATATGCCTCCCCCATTGATTTCCACTAGGACCGGTTTGAAGCTGCCCGCATACAGCTCTTGCATGCGATCTTAGTCAGGTCGTCTGTCCACATTGTCGGTGACCCTCCTATGCTGCGCTTACCAGTCCGTGGTCTCCATTCAAGAACCTTCCGACTCCAACGGTTATCAGTTCTTCGAGCTATGTGCCCTGCGCATTGCCACTTCAACTTTCTAATCGCTGGGCTAAGTCCGTGATTTTCGTTCTTCTATCTCCTCTCCTCATTTCTGATTCAAGTGCGTAGAGAAACCCCGAGAATAGCTCCTCTCCATAGCTCGTTGTGCGACTCTTAGCCCGCTCCCAAAGTCATATGGGCTACTTTTTATCCCAGATAATTGATAGCTCCCGAGATACTATTAGAAGCGCCCAGCTAATAGTTTTATTACGTCTGACAAAATATAACAATTATTATATGCTACCCGTGCTGAAGCCCGCGTGGGTTGCTAGTACACACTATATATATATATATATATATATATATATATATATATATATACCTACATACATAGTATGTACATATACATGTATGTGAGTACTCTCATTATTTATACACTTCAAGCATAGAAAACATGATAATTATAATAAATATATATATATTATAATAATATGTATAACATTTAGTATTCTGAATGTGTCACCCAAGGCCTGCCCCGAATGTAGCTGACATGTTGTCATGTTTGCGGCACACAAGGCTTCTCCCTATATCATGCGGTACTATATTATATGCTCTTGGGATATGGTAGGTAGATGCCGCTCCGTAAGTAGGGTTGCCATTACATCCCTGAATTAAAATTAATGTCACAATATTATTAGCATTCAAAGAGGCAGAATTAGTTTCTTTAATGCCTTTACTTGAATAAGTGTTTATAACTAACAATTACATTTTTAATTAGATTGATTATTGTCTTGATAACAGCTCTTACTTATGTAGCAGTAGTTTGAAACTCGCGTCAGGACACTTCGCGTCAGGCGCGTGATGTTATAGAATTCGTAAGACGGAAAGAGCGTTGAGAAATTTAAAGTTAAATTTGTTACGAATAAGGAACATTATCGTTTGTTGGTAGGTATAATACGACCTTTTTGAAGCAGACCGCGCTCACCTCGCTCGCCCGTTTAACATGTTGATTTTCACTTCATTCTATTGTAGGCTCTATCGCCTTCACTATAGTGTGCTTAATATGTAGGTACATAAAATAAATAAACTTATCAATCTTAATAAATCATACCACATGAATGCAAGTTTTCACTGCCGGCAATGGCGAAGTGCAACCCGTTTTTCAAATTATGTTCTCGGCATGCGTTTGACCACTGTCTCACCTGATGTTAAGTGATGATTCGATGTACATAGGTGCCTAGATGATGCCTGTGAAGATGCTCAGTGCTCATCTATGTGGCAACAAAGAAATTATTATAATCAATATTCTTCAGTCCCTAGAAATAACATTAAGGTTATTTTTATCCATAAAACCAATCTGACAACGAAATGAACGTGGGTGACACACCGCGGGGTGCAGCCTACAGCTGAGAGTCAGAAGCATTCTAGGTCTGGCGTGATAACATTTTCGACCACATCGTCACTGACCATCAAGTGCGATAGTGGTCAAACGCTAGATCTCTACAGCACAAAAAATAATACAAAATAACAATATTTAGAAGTTGTGAGATACTTTTGTAGTATAGTAGACTTTTAGTGGTCCCTTATGGATATTTAATTATATGCTTAAACAAAATTATATGTATATACAAAGCATCCTTTTCAAGTAACCTAGTAACCGGCTCATATTATTTCTGTAATGTCGTGAAATGTAATATTTGAAATGTAAGCTAGCTTTATGCTCGAACCCTAGTGAGTCCCGCGAGAGGCTAACACTACTGCGGCATGTTTTTATGACGTCATCACGTCACTGTTGCCTGTGAGCAGACTCGTTATCGTCCCTTCCTACCCGAACTATATTACTAAGTAGTAGATACAATTATATAAATATACGTGTTACATTATCGTCTTTTATACACAGACCCCCGCACTAGGATTCCCTTTATCGCGGGAGGCACGGACACATACATTCACAGCACACAAACATCCAAGACCCGGGACAATAATCTACACTCATCGCACAAATGTTTGCCCCTGCCGGGATTCGAACCCAGGCTCTCGGAGACATTCATAATATTACGATTATACAGCAACGTCAACTTAAGGGTGCAGAAGTCATGTCACTGACACTAACCACTGCGCCACACAACTGTCATGCAGTCTTACTATGCGCCTTTATCTTGCACAAAGAATAACCATTGCAATTCAACGTGGCAATGCCGCCAGCATTAGGCAACTTTGCCCATTGCCCCCCGATTCCGATCCCTTCGATAAATACCTATATCCGAATAAAATCGATTATGAATAAATGCCGAATAAGTATGCCGTATATTAGCCTAGGTATTATAGAACTATTTTAACCATTCAATCGTCAATTTCGTCAGTGATAGAAGTATATCCTATCCTTCTAATATTATAAATGCGAAAGTTTGTGTCGATGGGTGTATGTTTGTTACTCTTTCACGCCTAAACGGCTGGATGGATTTGGATGATATTTGGTATGGAGATAGCTTATACCCTGGATTAACACATAGAATTATTTTCATCATCACCGATATCTAATTCTTAGCATGGTTGTAGGGTACTTTGGAGTACCAGCTTCAAGTTTGAAAAACTGTCACCAAACACACAATACACAGAGTGTATTCATGCAGCAGTTCCTGAGAGCCAGAAGCATTCTAGGTCTGGCGTGATAATATTTTCGACCACATCGTCACTGACCATCAAGTGCGATAGTGGTTAAACGCTAGATCTCTATAGCATAAAAAAATAATAGAAAATAACAATATTTAGAAGTTGTGAGATACTTTTGTAGTATAGTAGACTTGTAGTGGTCCCTTATTGATTTTCAATTATATGTTTAACCAAAATATATATTTTTGGAAATTTGCAACAATGTATGACAAATATAAGTATATGCTTAAACCAAATTATATAATAGAAAATTTGCAACAATGTATGTGTAACAATGTACGCAACATTGTATATTTTGAATGTTATTATGTATTATTTATTTCTTCTTAATGTAATATGTGGCGAACAAGCAGACATACCGCTTGATGATAGGGTTCACCGTCGCTTATGGACATCTGTAATACTGGGGCATTACCTACAATACGTTGCCAATCCTTCTTTTGAGCTACTCGGAATCAGTGTGCGAGGAAGCTCATTCCATATTTTGAAGGTGTATGGCAAAAACGATTGGTAAAATCTAACAGTATGTGACTCCTATGAGTCTATAATATGTGTATGAGCTTTCAAGCGGTGTCGGCTAGAGCCATAGTAAAACCTTGATGCTAGAATATGGTTGAAAAGCTCTTCAGAACACTCCCCGTTGGTGTATGATAAAACGTTCCATCAACGGACAGATCATTACGTCTCCAAGCAGAATCTCATCATAAACTCCAGACTAATTATTAAAGTTTCAAAATAATTGGAGCGTATATTTTCAGGCGTGTCCACATAACACAAGCGACCCTAGAATGCCTCGGCGGTGCTTACGAAGTGGAACCGGGTCATGGCGCTAGTCGCAACGCATACCTACGAGACCACTCCGTGCAAACGTACTTCATCATTCCGCCCCCCAGACGGAGAAAAGTAAGAATATCTTCTTCTCTTCTCAGCAATTAGACATCCACTGCTGGACATATGCCTCCCCCATATAGGGAGGATTTGCCAATTCTCGCCACGCTTGGCAGGCGGGTTGGCGAGCGCAGTATGATTTCCGACCTTCAGAAGGCGCTGCTGCCCACCTTCTGGAACGTGATTCCTTAACCGACTCTTACGGCACCCACGGGAAGTGATGGGGGAGTACTATTCTAAGCCGGTACCACCACGGCAGTAAGGATATAAATATGTTGAATTTTAAAAAATGGATGATTTGGTGAGTCCTATTCTGAGAATCTAAAATTACGTTTGTGCTACCACCATTTTGTTATCAGAGGTCTAGTAATATTATTACAATGACAGATTAGTTAGTAACCTTCGTAAAAGTTTTTCGTAACGCATGCCATATATAAAATATCTTAAGGTGACGAATAGAGCCAATTGGACATCTTAAAAATGATTCTACTCGTTATCAACCAAACGTAAACAATACGAAAAATATATTAATTATTAAACTTTTATCCCAATATATTCACCATGCAATTAAAATAGTGCAATGAATCAAAAAACAATGTGATTTTTTAAATTAAAATGATGTCGTTTTAGACCAACTCTTTTATATTGATTTTAAACCCGAAACTTAACAAAATTAGTAAAGACGTAACTCCCAAACTATACACGTAATTTTTTAAAGTGTCTTACGGACAGATAAATGTAGATTTTCCTGGAAAACGCGCAGTTAAACATTGATTTATGGCATTAGTTTGGCACGTGCAAACTTAGTTGATTTTTTTTATAACGCGTACACCCCTGCACTGAGAATCCTGTGCGAGAAACATGGATACACACAAATATTCAAACAAACATATGAGACCCGGGATAAACATCCATGCTCACTACATAAATGCACCTGCCGGGATTCGAACCCAGGATCCTCGGAGATCAGAAGCCACTGACGACCGGGCCACGGCGACCGTCTATTGAGAGCAATAAATCAGTAATTTTTAAGCTTTCGCGGTTCAAGTACAAATATTACAAACTGTAACAGGGCTTCGCGGGGAATCCATGTTTAGCTTATGATTTATGTCCGTTTCGACCAAATTTTAAATGGCCGTCATCCCGTCATTGGTCACCAGACGACTGGAGAATGCGGGTGACAATGCCAGCGAGATGGCGTAGTCTCCAACTAAAATCTCTTGATATTGAAAACTTAGCGTGGTCACAACTTTATAAACGCACAGGGTGATCAACACAAAATTATCGCATATACTATCCTCGAATGTCTTATGTCTATAAATCACGACGAGAGTTATTATATTTTATAATATTTACGTGAAAACTTACAGGTTGTCGATGTCACAAACGCCAGTTATATTGTTTCGGCTTCTTGCGGCAGGAACTCGAATGCGGTGCGTTCGTTGCAACGTCCCGTCTCGCACAGAAAAATATTTTACAAGTCATAATGAGTTCGATCTAAAATTTAGATATGTATTAGACATGTATATGTGCAATTTACATATTTCCATATTACTTACAGATGTGCCTCTCAGCTGGCGTGGGTCTTGGTTCAGGCTCCCGTCGGAAGCTCTCATTCAAGAATGTGTCCAACGTGGTCGTCCAGTTACTCCACTCCATCAAGTTCAATGTTGACGTTCCCTTCTCTAATATGGCAGCATCTCCTCAAGAATTAAAGGCTAACGCAGCTAGGAAGGTACAATTAACACTGTCATTTTCTCTCAACTTTCTTCTAAGCAGATTTACATGCACGGTCTTATGATAGTGCGCAATAATTTTTCCCATAGAAGTGGTGTCACAATACCTATTCATTTATAAATAATGATAGCATTTGTGTCACATATCTGATTGTTCCGGTTTTTTATGTATATCAAATTAATTAGCAGAGGCTGTGTTGGTATTTTTTATGAATTATTGTATATTGTGCACTATTACACTAAAGCCCTAAAAATACGTTACGAAATTCGTCTGCTCCCATAAATGGTACGCATAATTTTAATTCATGTGCATTCATTTCGCAGACTAGTTTCGCAGTTTCTATTTTTCTATATGCACAGTATTTTTAAGTTCCGTCTTGCACTACTGGACGTGACCAAACAATACAACGTCACTGTCCGCGGCTTTACCTTCAGAATATCTTGGCACGTGTGATACAATTCTTAAATGGACCCGCTTTTGATTTTCAAAGGTAAGTTCTGTTTCAAGTTATTTGATTTGATATTTTACACTTATGTTTTCAGATTGATTATAACTAATGAATATTAATGTAGCTAGAGGTAGGAATAACACTACCACTTTGAATTTCACAATCTAGTTTAAAATGGGATCTATCTACACTTTGAGATAGATGGTGATGGGTGCTACCGCTTTGATGCTTATAATGCTACCAGTATGGTCCACAATATTAAGTCACAGTGATAGCATCCAAGAAATAACAACTTAAAGCATGATATTTCCATGTTAAGAGAGCAACAGAGGGAAAGGAAAGCAAGCCGGGATGCCGGCGTTTTCTAGAATCACTACCAGCTAGATAAGCGGTTCCACTCGTCCATCCTTGTATTTAGGTCCCCATTGGTTGTTGTCCCGTACGTTCGACCACGGACCCACGATGCGTTAAAATATTCCTTCATGCGTTAAGTTGTTCCTTTGGTGCTTTCTCCGAAGATTCGGAATTTAATGGAAGTTGAAACGTATCATGAGTATTATATAATATTGTTCCATTGTCTCCACAAGACTGGAATGTAAAATAGCATTTAATTTTAGTATCCATTCACGCCAATAGTTCTTAATTTTGTGAAGACGTAACGTCTCTAATATACCTACGTAGTCACCTCAACAACATTTGTGCCTATGTAAAAATAAGTATTCGATTTAACCCCATTCGAATCATCGGCGAAGGTACTCGGCCCCGTTGCGTTAAGTTGTACCCTCATGCGTTGAGTTGTTCCTTGCCGTCGGAGTTGTGAGTATAAGCGCAGGGCATGAGGTGTAGCAGTAGTGTGGTGGCAGGTGCTGGACCTGCGGCGAGCGCTGCACGCCGAGCCGGGCTCGGCCGAGGCGCTGCGGCTGGCCACGCTGCGCGCCGACGACGTGAGCGCCACCATGCGGGAACACTCCGCCCCCACCACCCCGGCCACGGCCCCTCAACACCACACCTTCGACGCAGTCATGCAGCACCACGCCCTCCGCACACATGCCACGGTCGAACATGGCCTCTCACGCTCCACGACCTGTATACGCACTTGGTACACTCATCTGTGCGCTACATACCGCCGCGATCCAGCACTCTCCTCTGTAACGCTCTTGCTCTAACTTCTCTTTTTGATTGAACGGATTTGGCGCGAATTTAGGAATATCTGAGTTTTGCGGATCAGCAAACACACTATTACTCAGTTGCTACTTTTTACATTTGCACATTACTTGGTTACTTCCTAACTACGCCAGCTTATTACTATCAATTAAAACTTCCAACATAATATAACTACAAATGGCATAAACTGGCACAGCAAATCGAGTGTTTGAATGACTGTTAAACAATCCCACGATAAATTCGCCGTGGATGGTTCTTTCGATAGGACGTAAAGTTTTCATATTTAGCTATATTGATTTCGTTACTTCGAAATGATTGATATTAGAGTGTCTGACAAACACAGACAATGTTGCTCTCAATTCTCTCCAAATCTGTTAATTTTAAAAAGGTTGGACATTTGCTAGGCATCATTTGCGAGTCTTTTATATCAATTGTAGCGGATCTAGATTGTTCCTCGATAGCACAGATGGGTTTACAAAAATATTGTGTAGTGCTTATACATATAGTGATGGGGATAGGCGCACATATAAACAATTCATTTCGAAATACCTCACCGCATTCCTCATCTGGTGATTTAGTTAAATGTGCGCACGTTCCCGACCGACACGCTCTAGGGTAATATAGACTCACGGTTTATGATTTTACGCTTCACGAACTATGTACATGAGACGCATCGGGACGAGCGGCTCGATGGGTTTCATATTGTGTGTCGAATGATAACCTCGCTTATGGTTTCTTGTACCAGTAGTTAGATTTATGAGTGGTGGTTTTCGAACTAAATCTTTACTCTGCTTTTTCTTGAATTTCGGGGTGCGCACTGAAGCTTTATACAGGGACGGAAATAATTGCGAGGTGTTCTAAAACATATATGCATTTGCTTCACTCTCGATTTGATTTGGCAATAATCGCAAACATAATACTTACATAACACATTTCCACACAACAATTACCCAATCCATAATTTTCTTACCAAACACAATTAGTTTTTGGCACAAAGTCCTTGGGTTAAGTTAGTTGCAATATGTTTCCCCGGAGATAGTCATTTAGTTGCTGGTTTGTTGAAGCCTTCGCCCGAAGTTGCTCCTCATCGAAGAATACTGAAAGCAAAACCATACTTCGAGTATCTGTCCAACGCATGACATTTACTCTTGCACTTTCTGATGGAACTGCGTAAAGACTTGAATGCACCAGCAACTAATATGAGACGTCTGCTCGTTATTTTTCAGATGTTCCGACCATGGACTTTAGTTCCACAACACATTCCCGCTGAAACAGTAAGCGCAGACAAAATGTTGTTCATGTGTATTAATGTTTTCCACCAACCACCACTTGGTAACGTTTATCAACTCCAAAATTTTATAGGTGTTTCACCACCTTGAGAACCTTAGTTTTAGGGGGTCACTCCTCCGCGGTAACATTTCGACCCACCGTTATTCACATTACTCAGGTGCAATGCGGGGGAACAAATAGTCAGCGAAAGCACTCAGCCGCTCACAATCACTGTTCTATTATTGGACAATACGTTTTCTTTCTAAATTGTCAAATGTTTACTTGAGATTGTTTTATTTTTATTGACTTTATTTGATAATAAAGCAGAATGCAATGAACCGTGTTTCACTCGCTATCCCGACTGGCCACCTTGAGCACTAGAGCATGGCATGAACCCCGAGTATCGACTAACTTGCATGTTCGGACATGATCCTAATATTAGTATATTACAACATTTTCTTATTGTTTGATTAATTCTTGATTTCTTTACTAATTGAAATGAAGTTTCGAGAAGTGATCAAGCTTTAGTTTTAAGTTTCTCTGACGTCTTGAATCCAATAATACTTCTCATTTTTCAATGCCACGGAGATCTCATTCAACGTCATTGGTACTAGAACTACTACAATCTTTCTGAACTTGCTGTAAAATATATTTTGTTCATTTTTCACCTTACTATTCTAATAATGTGATGCTGCTTTGGAGTCCGGATCTATTAAGTGTTAAGGTCAGTTCGAAGAACCAAACTGTGGTGCATGGAGTCTGCATGAGATGGACCCATGTCTTCCCCGACCTGACCCTTACGACTTACCTTCTCTTTAAATGTTCTCCGTTAACTTTACCTTCTGTGTACCATATCGATGTTTACTTTTTCCATTTCCGCTGTTGAGGTGTTCCAATATTGATGGGTAGTAGTAGAATTAATGTAGTACCTACGTCAGTCGCGTGAACGTAGTACCTGTGTTTTCACAGAATAAAGTGACGGAGAAATTTAAGCGGCCTCTGAAAAAGCGTCACTCGTCTGTGTACCACCAGCCCACTAACCGCGTGAACAAGTACCTCGCACAGGCGATAGACGCTCGCTCCGTGCACCGGGAGAAGGCCACGCACGTACATCTTCTCACTTTGTGCTTCAAAGACGCCGACAAGGAAGCTATGGTGAGTGACGAAAATTGTGTACAATTAAACTTACTAATAAAAAATGGCCGCTGGGATCGAAAGATTTCGAGTGGAGACCACGGATAGGCAAGCGCAGCATAGGACGGCCACCGACAAGATGGAAAGCCGACCTGACCGAGATCGCAGGAAGGGGCTGGAAGCGGTGCGTGCCGCTTTTAGCGGGTCTTAGTGGAGATCAATTGGGAGGCATATGTCCAGCCGTGGGTGTCCTATTACTGAAATAATTATGATGATGACTACGGCTGCAAGTTTAGGTCTCAACATTGAATGTCAATGTTTATAAATGTTTGGGGAAGTTTAAGTCCAGCCGAACGTCCAGGGGGTCAAATATTGCTTTAACTATTGCTATAGTTTTCGACTTTTTTTCCGTCTTTTCGAACCTAAGAACCTACACCTGCTGCCTAACACTCATATCTATACATTACGAAAGTGCATCTGTGCATATTTGAGCCGTGAAAATGGCAATTGCTTCAACCAAATTATTGGAAATATAAATTGACTTCAATTATTAAAGGCAATATTTCGCTTTTTAGTTTTGACTAAAAAGCGGAATATTGCCTATCATGAATAGTCATCTATTTGCTTTAGTGACGATGAAAAATGTGTACACCTTCCAGTATCGGGCATCGACAGATGGCGGATGGGCAGGATCCCTTGGCGCTGCATTAGGTGCTTTAGCCGCTGCTGGTGCTGTACAAGCAGCCATACTCCCTCGGACCACCATTCTCCTCCTTCTCTTCGTGACGGCCTTCGCTTGGTCAGCTGCCGTATTAGCATTAACTTTAGCAGCCAGGCTAAGACTCTTACCCTGTGATGTTTCAAGACCTTTTGCTTTGAGGAACGCCATTACGACTTTTACCATCGTTCTGGGTTATGCCGTTGGACAGGTAAATGTGGTAAGTATTTTATATATGTTTTATTTTATCAGTCATCGTTATCAGTACAGGGTACTTTATGCACTGCAATATTGAAAAGTACAGTGATCAATATTTTAAAAAACCAGCCGTTAAAACCTACTTTCAACTCATACATTATCAAATACCAATTACAATCATTGAATGTTCGCATAAAGCATGCTATTATTATAACGAGTTTCAAAAATATATTAACTAGTAATATTTAGTGTTAATTCTGCGACTTTTAATTATTCCATCAACGTTACGGTCCCGGTTTCCCCGCTACCTCAATGATCCCACGGGAGCTATAGTTTTGCTGGAATAAAAGTAGCCTATGAGTTATACCAGGGTCTAACCTATCTCCATACCAAATTTCATCCAAATCGGTACAACCAGTTGAACGTAAAGAAGTAACAGAGGTTTTTGAATGATTTGCTTATCCCACGGGAACAGCAACTATTTTCGGGATGAAAGTAGCCTATGTGTTAATCTAGGGTCTAAACTATCTTCATTCCACAATCATCGAAATCGGTGCGGCCGTTTGAGCGTGAAGGAGTAACAAAACAAACATACACACATACAAACTTTAGCCTCTTTTCCCGCGTGAAATTGTGACCATCACGTTACACTACGCAATCTGTATAGTTATTACTGTGTCTAAGGAGTCGTCATGACCTTTAACGAGTTTAAGTATTTAAGTATAAAGTAGGTACCTGTAGAATACTATTGTTCTAACACCATCTGCTAATCTATAGGAACCGTGCATTTACCAGAATTCAATATAGTCTCTGGCATATTATCTACCACTTAGACAAAAATACCATACCATCTCTTGCTGTGTGAAAAACCAAAACAAATCTATCCCAAAGCAACCTATGTCCTATTTCAGAGTATAGTCTATCTTTGTAACAAGCCGGCGCTCCCACCGCTGAGTTATCACCGCTTCTAAATTTATATGTAAGGGTTTGATGCCAATTCTCTTATTTATTGAGATAAGCAATTCATATAAAAAGCAATTGTAACTCAAATGTGCCTAATCAAAACCAAAATTGGTATTCCGATAAAATAACAATCGCATATGTATTGCATTGCAAGTTTTGCAATTGCATTGCAGTAGAAATTAGATCTCTGCAGCCGATACAATTATACTCCAAGTAGAATAGCAAAACTAGCAAAAATGGTAATTCATTAACAATCTATGAGCAATGTGTTTAGTAGATATCGTGGTGTATTAAATACATTTTATTTTCCTTATTTCAGGTGACATGTCGAGAAATCAACGTTTGTCGAAACCTAACAGAAAACATTACCAGTATGGATGACATCCGACTGGCAAGTGGAGAGGTCGCCGCTTCCCTGTGGAGTAGTAATGACCACAGAGCTTGTCCGATCCCTCTCTACATCACCCTCGGGTGTTGCCTGAGCATGTTGGCTGTGGCTGTGTTTCTGAGGCTACCGATAGTGGTGAAAGGAATCCTTCTCTCTGTGATGACTGCGGGGTACATGGCAGTGATATTGGCGTACCACAAGGACTTGTTCATTTGCTACGACCTGATGACTGAGTAAGTTAAGCCTTATATTGATAGTGAGTCTGATGTTCAATGAAACTGACTAAAATGATGTTAAATAACATAGTTTATGGTAACAATAAAGTCAAATTCGAGTGACACTTATTGAACTTGAAATAACAGAAAACATTAAAATTAAATAATTAATTATCTTTTGATCAAAATGCGGATCAGTTTTAGTTAAAGTCTTTGACGTTGTTTCGTGCTAACTAATACTACCCGCAATTACTTGTCCAATATTAGAGATAGTTATGTAAGATGGTAAACGAATTTGAAGAATAGAATAATAACTTTATCATTTAAAGAATTTTAGAGAAGTTTTGCTAGTTAGCGTGATTAACAGAATTACGGCTATTGATACCAATTCTGTTATTCCTAAAACTATCTGAAATCCGAAAGTACATGATCCGTTTGCGCTAAAATGTAAATTTGTGTAACCCACAACAATGCTATTCCTAATGTTAATTTGTTTACTATTTATACAAGGTACCTAACTGGCGCTTAGCTGAATAATGAATAGGACTTTCTGAAAATAAATATAGTGCTTTTAATTATGAACGATACACGCTCACGTAAATAAGTTGCTTAGATCCGTAGTTTCAATCACATCGCGTAGCTTTTGCAAGGAGCCCGGATCGCACGCGGGAACTTCTTGCTTTACCTGTATGTGCTGAATACATGAACAAAAAGTTCTCTTTTATATCACATTTCTTAAAAAGGGTCGGCGGGCCTCTTGACACTCGATTTCGATCGTAAATTGTCATTTCGATAGATTGACACTCTCGAACGCAACACTAGCGACGATTGGAATCGAGTTCGATGATATTTGACTTAAATACAAAATGACGTTGAATAAAACTGAAACTGAGTTCAAGTGAGCCAGCAGGTCAAGGGTGTTCTAAATCGCTCTAGTGTGAAAGGGCTGATGAGTACAGATCGTAGGAATTGGAAGGCTGTAATCTCTGCCTACTCATATGGGAAAGACGTGACAATATGTATGTGACACATTCCTTGCTACAATGTGTATTTATAAACGGAACATTTTTGCACATTGACATTCAATGTTGACACCTGAGCTTGCAGCCGTAATGTTCCTACCTTATTTCTGCTGTTTTGTTCAGACCTGGTCCAGTGGGCTCAGCGTACATAGCGTGCGCGTGGACACTAGCGCTGGCGCTGGCGGTGCTGCTCCACGCGCGACAGACCGAGTGGACCGCACGGTTGGACTTCTTGTGGCAGGTGCAGGCGAGAGATGAGAAGAGAGACATGGATGCCTTGCAGGTGAGAAATACTATTTGAGCGTGAAGACCAAAGTCTTCCAGCAGTGCGTCTTACCCGGAAACGATGGGGGCGTCGGCTGTCAAACTGACGGACGCTGGTTCGACCCCCATGTGCTTGAGCTACGATCTGCGCAAGGTAGCTTATTATTGCGTACAGATTATTTATTTATATAGATATTCATTTGCATAAAAAGGGATCGGTGCCCGCATTTTCTAGAGCCTTTTTACCTACCACTCTCAACATTTAAAAACCTATCAATTGTTAACAACAGTGTTTTGTATATTAAAAAAGTACATACATCATTTTATTCAAAATTATAAATGCTGAAATATGTTGGTTTCAGGCATCGAACCGCAGAATACTGTTCAACCTTTTACCAGCTCACGTTGCCACACATTTTTTGGACAATCAATTTCGGACGAATATGGTAAGTAACTGGCAATGAAAACTAAAATAATGTTATAAAGCTGAAGAGTTTGTTTGTTTGTTTGAACGCGATAATCTCAGTAACTACTGCTTAGAATTGTGAAAACTTGGATTTCTTATTGCTATTGCATGACAAAAACAACATAAAAATAAAAACTGTCATGACGTAGTTCTGCTTTTAACATCTTGGATCAAGTGATTGATGCAAGCCGATTCCAAATGTTTGAATCGATTTCCATGTGCTCTTGCGGCCTACAATGTAAAGTATGAATTTTAACAATAACATTCTCGCGGCCTTATTTGTATAATGCATTAATGTCTGGAATATGGTATGACAGAAACCCTCGTTACAGGATTTGTACCACCAGTCATACCAACGCGCCGGAGTTCTTTTCGCTTCCATCACGAACTACCACGAGTTCTACATGGAGCTTGACGGCAACAACCAGGGTATGGAGTGTCTGCGGCTGCTCAACGAGATCATAGCTGATTTTGATGAGGTAAATTTAACAAAAACTGAGAAATTGAAAGCATATTTCAAACTCAATTTGACTCAATTTTTCAACCTACCCCAGCCCTAACTCTCTAAACTTATTTGCCTAACCCTAATCTACTGGTTGGTCTACAGTGATTTGGTTAGTTTCAAAACCTGCTGCGCGATAATTTATCGAATATTCAAATAAAAATAGTTTCGCGGTGAATTTTAATTTAATTTTACGTATATTAGTATCTCGACTGTTACGTGACTTTTATAGTCACTTTTTCACAAAGCCACCGCTTTGTGAAAAAGTGACTATAAAAGTCACGTGGTGGGCATTTGGCTATGTCCGCATATAAAGTATTAGTTTGAATAACAGTTACTCTCTAGACGAGCTAAAACGAAGTCCTATTATTGTGTTTTCAGCTCCTGGGAGACGACCGTTTCAGTGCAATCGATAAAATCAAGACAGTTGGCTCCACATACATGGCAGCAGTGGGTTTGATTCCTGATAAGAAAATGGCTGATGAACCTAGTTCGCGCAAACACATGGCCACTCTAGTAGAATTTGTGTTCGCTATGAGGGATAAATTAAAAGATATCAATGATAACTCCTACAATAATTTCATGCTGAGAGTTGGTAAGACACTTTTCCATGTCCTGTAAAGTTCATATTACAAAAGCATCTTTTATTAAATTATTTTGTAAAATATATTTTCAGGTATCAATGTAGGACCAGTAGTTGCTGGAGTCATCGGTGCCAGAAAACCACAGTACGATATTTGGGGTAACACCGTCAATGTAGCCTCTCGCATGGACTCCACTGGTCTCCCGAACCACACTCAAGTCACCGAAGAAGTGTTCCAAGTGCTCAAAGACATGCCATATCAATTTGTGTGCCGAGGAAAAGTAAAAGTCAAGGGAAAAGGTGAAATGACAACATATTTTTTGACGGATCGAGCGCCAACTAATAGCGGTCAAAATCCCTCGACACAAACACAAAACCCTCCCACTGCTTACGGTGGAGTAGCAACTCCTTTAGCAATGCTTCAAAACTCGGCTAGGCGGGCGGCAGCGCAACCATCCAGGCTGGCTCCTGTTAGAGAAGCGTCTGTCGCGTGTGAGAATGAGCCTCTTCTACCTTCCAATGGACATCAAACTAACGGTAATAATCACAAGGGCAGCAAAGGAAGGAGAAAAAATCTGGACGATTTTGATGAAGCGCCACCGCCGCCTCCACCGCACGGAATGGTTAGTAATCCAAGATGGCCGCCACCACGAGCACTAGTTCCGCCTTGGCCACGCCCACAGGAACCGCGACCTCCTGCCGCACAGAAACGAAGACCTCCACGATTACCGCGACCGAGGTCTAGTGAAAGCTTACCCCTAGCCCGCAGCCCACGAGTTCACTCTTCCGCTGACGAACTAAGCTCCCTCACGAGATCCCCAAGCTTGAGCTCCTCAGATGAAAGCTATTCTCGAACTACGGATGCCTCTCCATCGCCACCGAGAGCGCAATCTCAGTGGATTCCTCAAGCGAAACAGCAGCGTACAAACCCAAGCCCCGCGTATGACTACCCGCCCATCAGAGTCAATAAACCCTTACAAAACCATATCAACGAGATATACGCGAAGCACAAGATGACAAAGAAACCATCTCTAGAAGATAAGTTTATAGATGAAAGCCTCAATTTTCAGAAAGAAGAGGAGAAACTGCAGCGGAGCATAATCAACATGCTTGCTTCAGCGAAACGAGACGGGTGTTGTCAGACTGATAAAAAGGACGTGTCCAACCGTTTCGCGCAACGAACCAACTCCTTTTCCAGTTCTGGAAGTCGACCGAACAACCTGAAACATTTGAATCACGATGGTAGCAGAGAAATTTATACGAAGCGGAGTCCTAGTGACGTGGCGTGCGTGCCTCCCTTCGAGAGAGAGATTCAAAGGCTGCTTGATGATAAGAATCTGTTGAAGAGTAACCCACCGAAAGCTGAGAGGAAGGACCTCAAGCTGGAACTGAGGTAAGCAATCACTACCATACAGCACTTTTCGGACACAATCCTAAATCCAGTGTAATCCAGTAACAAGATGTAATTCAGTAACAAGGTTCATAACTGTTACGAAAGTATGCGACTTTGTGGAATTCATAAATATGTATGATAACAGTTCACACACAGACCGGAAAGTTTTCAGGAGCAATTTTTAGTAGATATCATTTACATTGTTACGTAACCATTTGTGTATACACATTGTGCTTTTTTTATTGGTTAAACTAAACACTACAGACTCAATGATACTATTTAAAAATATTAATTAAACACCAAGACAAGCATACACTAGAACACAAAATAATCTACAAACTGAGTGAGGCCTCTTTTTTGTATTTTTTCATTTCATACTAAGTTAATTCTTACAATTAATATTACCCTATATTAGCGTTATTATCTTTAACAGCTCCCCGATCACTCGGCTGTCTCTATTTTTGATGGCCATTTTTAGATTGTGGTCCCTTATTTGTTTCCCGGTAGTCTGGGTTATTCGCCGGAAGAAGTGTCCAATGGCGTCGGAGCTGTCGTCGGTGTAATAGGTGCAAGTGGTGGTGTGTCTTGAGACTTGAACGTGAACTTGGTCATCCTACCCCTTGTTTGTGCTTCGTTTGTAAAAGTACAAGGGCAACAATTAAGAACTAAATGTGTAGTGGCGGTGTGGCTAACATGTTACATAGATTAGGTGTGGTAAAGTTACGTCGTTGTTCCCGGTCTAACATTTCAAAATGAGAATACAAACGTCTGGCAAGTCAGGAAAATTACGGCGCATTGGCAAATATCTATGTATTTGACAAAACTACACGATAAATTTCTTTTGCCATTGATATGAACATAATAAATCCATTACCACGACAATTAATGTCAAACATAACAAGTAACGTTGTCAACAGAATGATGGACTCTTAGAGACTCTTATTTTTATAGTAACTTCACTTTAGTTTTCTGTAGGTTGAATGTTGAACAAAAAGCGAAAAAAAGAAAGAATGAACAATCGCTGATAGATCAATGTTACCACACAGCAACGTAGCTTAAATACCAAATGTTAATGGTGTCGAGATCGTCCTCACTTTTAGCCGTAGCGAACGAAACTAAGTCTACTCACCGAAGAAATATGTTACTAGAGTCTATGCATATGTGTAGAGGTTTTTCGTTCACCGAAATATATACCATATTGTAACTATCTCTTGCAATGAACACAACAACTAAAAGCTGTCTGGAAATGGAGCCATGTATGAATGCGAAGATAGAATGCTTATTCTCTGTGAAACCGATAGATAATTTAGAAAACACAGTGTCGATGTATGGATTGCGCACTAATTCGGCTGCGTTTAATATAATATATGTTTCAGTATATTACGATCACTTAATATGAATAAATTATAGGTTAATTTATTATTATACTTATCTCATATACATCAGTATAGGAGTAAAGTAAGGTATCCCAGGGGCTTACAAACTTGCGATTATGTGATTCCAGAGCAAAGGTTCGCGGTGCTAATATTAAATAAAAGTTGATAACAGAATTACTGGTCCTGTTTTGTGAGCTTAATTTAAGCGTTAAGCTCACTTCACTTTTTTAGCATTAAGTGGCCTAATGCTACACAAGTGAAGTGAGTTCACTAGGGATATTAAATACTAAATACCAATTATAATGTATTTTCAGAGCACAAAACCCGTCTCTAGAGCCGGCCCGGAGCTGTAACAACAATAGCAGCCCATTGCACGCAGTGGGGCTAGCGGCTATCACACAACTGGTGCGACAGGAACAAAGCCCAGGTCGAGGGGCGTCGGCACCCTGTCCGGCCCGGGGGGTGCCTGTTCCTTCACCTCTGCGCCCCACGGCTGAGTTCCCCGGGGTGTTGCCTACTGATGTCGTCGTCGAGTTGCCTTCGCCTACGCACTCTCGAGAGCACAACTCCAGGTAATTATCCGCTGGACTTCATCAAGTTGCTGTACTGTATTATTCCTTGGTCTAGTGATGGTATATTGTTTTGTTCAAACACTTTTATTTATTATACGACAAAACATTGTAGGTATAAGGGGGACAAACGCTGACACATTAAATTAAATAAAAACTTGAACACTTAAGTTTTGGGAGTTATAACTAATCTTAAGGATTCTATTCTATCTAGTTGTAGACGTGAATGCCAAAGAGAATGATTATTTTTAACCTTCAAAGATAGAAGAGCCAAAACTAAAATTTAAATTGGACAGAATTTCCCAGTCTTTAAAGAGGCTTTACTTCTGTCTACGTCACGCAGGGCGGTGTGGGTGACGCCGACGCGCGTCAGTGGTTAAAGATATACTAGACCAATATCAACTAACTAACTGAATATTCCTTTTCAGCCCACCTTGTGAAGAAAGAGCTGAAGCATCGATCAGTAACGAGAAACAAGAAAAAGAACAGGAACGACTACAAAACCGGGTAAGGTTACATAAAACAGATATAAATTATTTGTCAGTATACACAAAGTAAGTAAACAATGATTTTGTGTGAAATAACCAGTATTGCTATAGTAGATTGTGGTATACAATTCGTTTTATTTTTACTTGTTTTCTGTAGCCGCAATGCAATGCATGCATTCTACCACAGAGATCGCCGTTTTTAGTTCACTTTTCTCGTTGTCACGGAATAATCAAGTGGGCTATAGTGAGAAACTCGGGTTGGCTATAGTGATGCAAGATGGCGTAGTTTCAAACCTAATAAATTCTTTTACTTTTTAGTCCTTAGTAATACATAAACATTTTTCAAATAACTTAGCCGTTAGAGCTAAATAGGCTATTTTAGCCCCGCTTTAGTATGCTACAATTTGAATAAGAGTAGGGAAATAAATATTCTTGATTTTTCATTCATTAAAATTTAAAATACTTTGGTTTCCAGGTGGCCACTTCGAATCACAGAGAAATGGCTCTCTACGGGGAGAGTCAATCCGAGTGGAGTTCCTCTTGCTCCGAGGGTGAAGGCGACGGGGAGAGGGAACATCCAGAAAGCACGGGCTACACCACAGACGACCCGGCGCTTGAAAACGTTTCTATGCTCAACGAAGCCGGACTAACTGACGCGGAGGCTGCGCTCAGTGACGTCAACTCGTGTTACTTCGATCGCGACGATGACGTATCATCAAGAGCTTCTTCACGACTCCTCGACTCGGAAGCGCTCGTCTCGCTTGAGTCGCTGAGCGCCATTTATGACTCAGATGAGCCAGCGCACCGATACCTCGCCAATATTCGCACTGTCACCGAGTCCATCACAAGAAACTTCGGCCAGCCTGCCCACGTGACTGACGCTGAGAGTGACGTTTAGTATACACTCAGGCTTAATTTGGGAACTATTATGTGACGAAGTGAATGATATGTAATATTCCGTTCTTCATTCACACTTAGTGAGATAGAAAACAAAATGAACTCGTGAACGTATTTAACTTTCGGTTAACCTTTTTTCATGTTATGCCTTTCGGTCAATTGTGATAAAGAGAAATCAATTAAATCGAACATGACAGAGTGCCGAAGATCTGACTTATATGGACTGGAAACTGTTCAGTGGCTCTCTAAATTATTATGTAGAATACTCAAAAAATGTTTCTTTTGTTTTTGTTGTAAAATCGTTGATAATTCGTTTGTAGATTAAGGTTCAAACTGCAATGTTTTTGACCGGCCCGTTGACTTGACGGTACCTTGTAAATTGTGTCGATATGTAGCTATTGTTACGATTAAACAGTGTATGATATTGATGTATAGCCGCGAGTGCCATTTGATGGCGGGACTCATCATTTAGGAGTATGCGATGATCTCTACAATTATAAGGTGCTCTGACTTAGAATTATTTGTGGATTGTCTTGTGATAATGACGTAGGAGTTTGAATTTGAGCGACCAATCTTTGTTGATATCAATGTTTAAAGTCAGGGCTGGACCCTGCTCTGTACAATCTTATGTCTCATGTCTTGCTGTTACTCTATTCGACTGAGATGGTGGATTCAAAGTGGTGAGTTAAAGTAAGTGTATTGCATTTCAATTATCTTTAGAATAATCAATGTTACCATAGGCAGAATGAATATGCTTATTAGTATTGTTTTCTTCTACCGTTTCAGACTCAATAAACATTGTTGGTATTATTATGTTCCTTCATATAGTAATCTGTGTGATCGTATTTGTTTGCACGATTCTTACTTTCATGGCTAGTCATGTCAATTATCAATTTATTGTCATTTTGATTTTCGCTTCTTGCAGCATTAGAATGTTAATTGGTCGTGCATTATGAAACTATTTCAATCGGGAGATCTTGTAGTGTTAAGAATCATACATGAAACTGAAAAGTACAATCAGCACTAAACACCAATATTTATGTAGTGAATATTTGTTGTAGAATATTCTGGTTATTATATAGTCTATTATTTTTTATTGTTATTTGGTAGTTGTATAAGTTTTGTGTCAATTTCTTAAAGATTGTTTCCATTTCTATATCTTTTTCTCTCTTTTAGTGCAATTTGTATTTAGTAACTTTAAAAGAAACATTTATACTATGTTAACGATGTACTTAACTTTAATAAAACACTTACTGTATTGTATTGCTATTGAATTGACTGATTTACAGCTATTACGTATAATATTGTAATAAAAATCTGACACTAGGATTGATGACGCAAAATATTCATATGACAGCTTTTCTCATTTCTATTTTAATCGTTTGATTTGAAGTCGTCGTGATTTGTTGAAATGTAATCAAAATCGCTTTGCTTTAAAACAATTAAAATGTTGGATAGACGTGGATTGTATGACGTAATTCGAAATAAATTTAGGCAGTGATGAGACTTTGTATAGTAGGTATATAAGAGCGAATATAATAGGAGTAAATGAAGCCTCACCATCAATGATACCGAGAATATATATATGTGCGATCGATAATAGGAAGAAACGTTAGAAGCATTAAAAAAACTTATTGCGGTAAATAGGTTCCTAAAGTACACTAAGCAAAAGTTTGTTTGTCGTTTGTATGATTTTTGTTCTTTACGCTGTAAGGGCTGGACGGATTTGCATAAAGTTTGGAATAAGGATAGTTTATACCCTGGCATGACACATACGCTACTTTTTATCCCGAAAATATTGACTGTTCCCGTGTGATGACAGGAAGACACAAAAACCGTCAATTTCACCGGTGGTAACACCGCGGGCCACAGCTACTGTTATTATTATAAAGAAACCATACCACGCAGTGGAAATTGAATATTGTGATGATAATTTTGTTGTTAGAAAAATATTAAAATTGTATAAATATCTGGTAACTAACCAAACTGTAATTAACAAGCAGTCAGATGAAGGATGCTTTTTGGCAGTGAACAATTTGTCTGTACCCTTGTGTTACAGCTATTACAATTTGAACTAGTGAATGGCACGAGTAATAAATAAACGTTGAAAACCAAACAGCGCCGTTATTTTGTTTTTATGTAAGCTGTTCACTGAATGAATTTACTAAGAAAATACATAGTAAATACTAAGTTACTTAATTTTATTTTGTGAAAATAAGAAGGAAAGAAATAGAAAATTAAATATCATATATATTTTTTGTATCATATAATATATATATATCTACAGAATGTTAATAACAAAAAAATAATTTTAACAAAAAATGGAACCGACTTCAACACTCAAAAGTGTGAAATAACTTGTTGAAGTCGGTACCATGATAGTTCATCAGGTGAGACAGTTGTCAAACGCAAACTTATAATATGTAAAAAAAAAAAGTTCACAAAAGTAACTATCATCACAATATTGTGCTCATGGTGCCGACTTCGACAGTCTGAATGCGACCACCACGGAAGTATACTCTATCTAACAAAAAATGAATCATCAAAATCGGTTCATAAACAAGTTATCCGCGAACACACATAAAAAAATAATTAAAAAAACATATATACGGTCGAAATGAGTAACCTCCTTTTTTGAAGTCGGTTAAAAATATACATTTACAATTGTGTTTCATCCAAACACGATTGTGTTACTCTCAATATCGAAATTTAACATTATCCTTAAAAAAGTGTGATTTGATACGTACTATAAATTTATACGCGTGTTCATTCCCTAAATTAAATAAAACATTTCTCGACATCAAAGGTCTTAAGGGCTAAGTAGCGAAGGATGAAAAGCGTGTAACCTATATACGTAAGGAAATTTACTTATGTCCCGAAACTTATCAAAATCTTTGCGTAATCATATCAGGGTCATGAAAGAATTGAATTAATTACAAATTATAATTTATCAACTGACACAGAGAATTAATGAGTTGTGCGTCAAGGTTCGAGGCTCTCAATGGGAAGATGTATGTCACTGTGCTTACGCAAGGTGGCAAATCAATGCTAATGTTTTTTGTCTTTCATATACATAAGCACTCTCTTTTAATTAAAAAAGAAAAAGATATCTGTTTTTCAAAATGAACTCAAATGCAAATATTTTTGTGCTCTCATGAAACAATACCGTTGTTATAGTTAATAACCTTGCCACAGGATCTGCTTTTTTTCCCGCTTGCAATGTAGAACATTTCTATTCTTTAGTTCAATCTTTGCTGCATTGACACTTGAATATATTTATAATAAGAATGCTCTATGTTTTCTTCGCCGATATTTTTCTCATCATAACTAAACGTCATTAACAAGCACCAGAGATAGTGACGCCATCTGAAATAGTTTTTTTCTGTGGTTCCCTATTGAAGGGTTATTCAATTGTTTATCCAACAAGAAAATGATGACGCCAGATTTTCTTGTACAAGTATTGATGCCGAGGTTTCATTTACTCTATTGAGCTCAGTGAGATGTAGAAAATGGTTAGACTTTGTATATATTAGTCATCTGTCAAGTGCTATCAAATACCTAAAAGTACCTAAGAATACCGATCTGTAAAAAGATATGTTATTTTTCGAAAGAATCCTCTTATTTGCTATTATTGTTCTCAGGAAGTCGATGTTTTTTCTTGTTGACGATTACACATAGTGCCAAAGTACTTTTATGCAAGGGCTTATAAGTAATTTCTTTAAATTTCGCTTATTATATTGTGAAGAATACGAGACTTGATATTTTGGTAGGTTATTCTGTAAATTGTCACTAACTAACAAAAAGAAATGGAGTTGAAAGCTATTTTTAATCCTACGACAACCTCTGTAGAGACTGACCGAGTGTTACTAAAACTAAATGAGATTTTCTATTGAAAACTTTGACTCCTAAAACATTATCTCGAAGAGAAAAGTCGAGAGGATTAGAGTTGGCAATTTGATACGTATTTAACAGTCTGTGGAAATAATAAAATACTACATTTTGATCATATTCTCTTATAACTGTTAAGGGTTTTGTGATATTCAATATATGTGACACTGTTTAGTAGACATTTGAAAAATAATGCAGTTATCAGTATTAAGGACTACTGTTGTATGAAGTTATAAACATACATACATACTCTCTTTTGCGCAATAATTATAATTAATGCCATATAAAAACAATTACATAATGATATGAACTGTATAATTTTGCGTATGTATTGTATTGCGCCTTATTGTAGAAAAATGTATGGTGTACTAAAAGTGGTTTATTTATTTCAATTCAATTTAAGCAATATTAATAATATTAAAAGTGATTTACATCACAAGATTTCTGTTGTTTTATTAAATACGAAAAAACTACCTGTGGGAGTGGCAATTATTAATGAGATGGCCAGAGTAGTAGTCCACAACGTGGACGTCCAAATGGAGGACCAATTGGACCGCTATAAGTTGGCACGCCCAGTATACCAGAAAGAAATTAAAAACATTTACTTTACCTTTGACTCTCTCCGACTATGGGCCTTGTGAGCAGGTTCAAAATCGCAGAACGAGCTATGGAGAAGGCTATGCTCGGGATTTCTCTACGCGATCGAATCAGAAATGAGATCAGTAGAAAAACGAGAGTCACTTACATAGCCCAGCGGATTAGCAAGTTGAAGAGGCAATGGTTTGGGCAGCTCGCCGAACTGAGGGCCGTAGGGGTAGAAACGTTCTCGAATGGAGACCACCAACTGGCAAGCGCAGCATAGGACGGCTACCGACAAGGTGGACTAAGCCAGGTAAGGGCTAGTTGCGGCCAGCTTGCATCCGCTCCTTGAAGAAATCAATGGGGGAGGCTGTGGATTCTATATCCGTTCATGTCTGAACCAACTTGGAAACTTGTTTATTTTTTTATCTGAAATGTTTTCACATTACGATTCCGTAAAAATATTAGCAAATTCAGTTAAAAATAAAAAATTATAAAATTCTAATTACCTAGTGGAAGTCGTTTTTATATATGTATTTATTATTATGGTTCTTCCGTTTGGCATCTCTTGTTCATCAGTGACGATGTAAACTAATAAGGAATCATTCGACGACAAGGGAAAGAGGTCGAGCAAAGAAAAGATGGAGGGATAGTATCAGATATGATATGGACGAGAAGGGTGCGATTGTATTGCTGACGCCTGATAGAAGAGATAGGAAGAAGACGTACCCATACCCATTCCAAATGAACTGGGATGAGGTCAAAAAAGAGACTGACAGACAGCTTCTTCAATACACAATGTGTTTGGTGACAGATATCTAAACTTTATTTATTTACTTTGTATAGATCTAGCGTTTGACCACTAATCTCACTTGATGGTGGATTGGTGCTTGTTGATAGTACAAAGATATAAAAAACATTAATGCTACTAAAATATCAAAATTTGACACATGTGAGTAAATTTAGGCACAAATAGACAAAATCTTATAAGCGTAAATGCCATATGAGCATTAATGTTGAGCAACCTATCTGAAGATATCATAAAATTTTGATTTTTTTTCTTCTACAAAATGAGAAAATGATTCATCGGTGAACCCAAAAGACGCAATGAACACTTTTGTACTTGTTTAATGTTAGGAGCAATGGAATTGAATTTTTCAATAACCATATCTCTGTTCGTACAAGTATCGCAAACAAAAAGTTCGCACTTTGTAACAAGTAAATATAACAATTTTTTAACACATGACTTGGATGTGTTTTCATTAATTGCGATTTAGCCTACCACACGGGATAAGAATAGTTATCAACAATCTTGCACATTAGTCATATAAAGTAGGATATGTTATGTCACATAGAAGTGCGGGTCGGTTACCTACTCGGTGTCGGTTACGGATGCCTTCCGCATACTAATCTTCTTTACCTTGAAAACGCGTGTAGCCGAAGACATCCTCCACGTGGTGTCAAATTCCATTTTTAAATTCTGTGAAGTCATTTATTTTTTATTGAATATCTTTTTTGTCTTTAAGTATAATTACATAATTACACTAGCAGTCTTACTCAATTAAAAATAATCGCATTTTGCATGGAGCAAACGAACAACACTAATAGTTGCGGGTGGAGAAATCGGTGAACATACACAATGACAATTAATCCCGTGAGCAGAAGCCGCTGAAAAGGGTGAAAAATAATAATTACCAAACAATGGAACCCACTTCACTCAAAAGTGTGAAATAACTGTCGTGGTCTGTACCATGTTCACAATATTTTGGTAATTTTTTTTCAAAAAGTTATTTCACACTTTTGAGTGAAGTCGGTTCCATTTTTGGTATTTTTTTTCTTATTGTCGTTTCTTTACCTGTGTCATGTAATCAAAAAACGTTTCTTCTTTCTTTCTTTCTTTTTCTTAAATAACGTAATGAATCTGGACTTTGCCTTCAACGGATAGACATATATTAGGTTTGATTATTAACTAACTGCGCCCCGTGGTTTCACCGCGTGGACTACTGGTTTCCTGCTAGCTTAGTTATCCTACGAGAACCACACTTTTTCCAGAACAAAAAGTAGCATATTTCCTCTCATGTAGAATGATGAGATCGAAATTAATCAAAATTGGTTCAGTAAAACGTAACAGACAGACTGGGATACTATTTATTAAAATTTTGTCGTATCGCATTGATTATTTTTGGGGTTAAAATGGCTTGTGTGTTAATCCATGTTATAAGGTAGTAGGATAGTTTTGCGGCTAACCAAATATAGCAGCTTTCCCATCGAGTTAGTGAGGATTTCCGTAAGCATCAGTGGTGGTATATACTCGTGGACAAGAAGAGGTCGCATTTTCGGACGTAAACATTACAGGTGTAGGTATGTGTGATACAAAGCTTGATTATTCAAGCGTATTGTATGTCCTCTTACCTTCTGAAAAAGTTAATAGTAGATTGTACCACAAGAGAGCAAAATAATATTTTTACGGCGAGGGCATTATTATGACTCGAGAGCGGTGCAAAGGATTTTTGAGTAGAATATACTCACCCGAGGAAAAAATAATTTTGCGACCACTCAGCTTTTCATCCCACTATGAGAAGCATAAATAAGACACTTTTAAATAGTACAACTAATAAATTTAACCAATAAAAAGGTACATCATCATCATCATCACCGCATCATAGCAGCTATAAGACGTCCACAGCTGGACATAGGCCTGCCCCATTGATATCCACAAGGAACCGTTGGAAGCGGCACGCATCAAATGGTACATATTCTATATAAATACATATATAAAGTAATAACTAAAATAATATATTAATACAAGCTGTGCCCGCGGTAAGACCCGCGTGGTGATGAAAAACCGTGATTTGTATAATTTAGCATTCATGCTGATAAAAACGAATCTAAAATGTAATGCGAGTATCGAAACTAGATTATTTTATTTTTATTGTTGACCTGTTATAATGCACTATCCTACTACATCCTACCATGGACCAATATACTACAAGAAGACTGACAATCGCCTGAAGAAAATCATACGCCGGAAACTACCTCATAATTTCAGGCTAAATCTAGATGCCGCTACAGGTTTGGAAAATTTTGTAGTCATAGAACGAGTACCGCCTAGTTTTACTAAGTTATCGATTTTGTTCTTTAATCGAAAGTTGATTTGATGTTGATTTAATGTATAAATTGATTATAAAATGTATGTCCTGTTAATTTATTATTATGCATGCGCCATCTAGTGAACCATCGATGCGTAATTTTGAACAAAACCTGTTTTAGAATCGCAAAGCCATCTTTCAAAAAGCAGAAAAAATATGGAATATAACCCAATTGAAATAAATCAACATCAAATCAACTTTCGATTAAAGAATATAAATCGATAACTTAGTAAAACTAGTCGGTACTCGTTCTGTGACTACAAAATTTTCCAAACCTGTAGCGCCATCTAGATTTGGCCTGAAATTATGAGGTATTTTCCGGCGTACGATTTTCTTTAGGCTATTGTCAGTCTTCTTGTAGTATATTGGTCCATGATCCTACTAATATTACAACGGCGAAAGTTAGTGTGTATGTAACGTAACCTATGTTTGTTACTTTTTCACACTCAAACAGCTACACAAATTTGGATGAAATTTGGAATAGGTATAGAAACTTCAGGTGCCTGAATAACACATAGGCTACTTTTCACCATCACCATTATCACTGATTTTCATCACCATGCGGGTAAAACCGCGGGGCGCACTAGTTAGTAATAAAAATATTTTATTTCATTTGTAATTCTGTCTTTTTGATCTAGCGTAGTACCTTTTGATTTAAAAGTAATCTAGCCAGACCTTATTATTTAGAACTAGCGGCGCCCTGCGACGTTACCCGCGGTGAAATGGTACGTGGTGTTGACGACTTTTGTCTCTTTCCGTCATTCCACGAGAACAGTCTATATTATCGGGAAAAAAATAGCACATAATGTTATTCCAAGGCATAAGCTATCGTCATCCCAAATTTCTTCCAAATCCGTTCAGCCGTTACAGCGAGAAAGAGCAATCGTGGGCCTAGTTTCTATTCAATATCGCAATATGATCGGCTCACAATGGGCGACTTCGACAGCTTTGGTAGTCCGTCAATTCATACATATTGAATAAATCTAGATTCAATAACATACTCGTAGTACGTAATTTTTCGTAGTCTGTTAGCATCTAACTTTTCAATTTCGTTCAAAACTAGCATGGACCGAGCATAGGTCCAACATAAATTCAGGCCGCTATGAACATAACTACGGATTTTTGGCGCCGGCCTCACACCGGACTGAATATGAACGTGAAATAAACTTGACACCCAGTTGCCTGAACACACTGTATTTTGTTTGGACTTTTTCAAACTTGAGGGCGGCACCTATGCAAGCAGGTATCTGCGGAAAAGTTCTCCACCACTATGCAAAAAAAATGTTGCAGGTAGTCGAAAGTCAGACACAACATCTAATAAATCCAGTTGGTAGTGGTTTAATCGTTGTCATGGCAATATTGATTAACAACAAAGACAACTCCGTTGCGTTAAGTGTAGTGCCTCATACAGCCTAGTATTGGACCAATTAATTAACGTAAGTTCCTTGTGTAATCATCTTTAGTCACTGGATGACATCAACACTCAATGTACCTACTAGTATTCTGTCATTCTGCGCATATTACAATAATGTGTTGTGATTTGCAGTTACTATTATTAATCTCCTGACAGAAAATATCAGTGCGCACATTACCCGACAAGCTGTGAGTGGATCTAGTGCTCATAGCGAACCTGAGAGAAAACCAAGAAGCTCAAGCTTATCATGAGTTCCAGCAATATAATGACTCAGTTTGTCGGCGATTAGAGGCAGTCTCATTCAAAATAATGTGCAATAATCGGTATGCAAGTGAAATACAAACCGGAGCGAGGCAGGTATGACGCGGCACGCCGGCCGTAGTGGCCGCCCGTCGCACTCGCACAGCTGCCGGCGCGACGCCAACGCCCATTGGCTGGCACCAGGAACCGGTCGCTCCCCGCTCCTTTACCGCAGCCCCCGTCACCTCACCACAAACAACTTCAAATTCTTATTCATGGTCCCCGTCACGACCGTTGCTGCCGTTGAGAGCGCGCGCTGAACACGCCCGTATATCGCGTAATCTTATCGAAATGTGCTCAATATTCCAATCGAATTACGTTTTCGGAGCGTAATTAGTGTATATAAAAAATAGAACGAGAATCGTCTGAAACTTGTGAGTGACACATCGTTCGCTATGAAAACAGACGAAGATACCAGTGTTTTTGCTCTTTTTGTATCACCACCGGTGCTTTGTGAACGGCTACGAGGCAGGGTTACCTTTGCCATGTGTATCAAATAGTGTTGTGCTCCTATTAGTTTGTCGACAAACTAGTATGATAGCTTTTGGACTAGCCGTTGAGTTGATACAGTGAATATATACCAGTGATAAGTGGATATGAAGGTGACGGTGTGTTTTGGTTCAGTGCGAGTGCTCGTGCCTTGTGGTGCTGGAGACCTCCTGGTCAGGGACCTCGTCAGGGAAGCGACTCATCGGTACAAGAAAGCCACTGGGCAGGTCAGTTAGTATGCTTATTAGTTTGAAGCAACGTTTTATCATTTTCGCGCGTTTTCAACCGCTTTTCATTGGTCGGTGTGTCGTTACTTACTCACGGTCAGTGGATAAGTTCCCGAGTAAATATTTACGATCGCAGAGCATTCGTTAGGGAGACTCAACTCAACTGACACTTACTATTACCTAACTACCCACAATCACATATTAAAGTTGAAACTTGTTTTAATGTCAATGACAGGATGAGGTTTATTTATGAGCTTTGGTAAGGTCGGTATTTAGTTATTAAAACCATTTAATCTCTGGCTGGGGACACAAATAAAGGAATTCTATTAGACTAATAATTAGGTAAAATATGTGTAAAACGAAACACGCACATGTGTCGCGTAGGTACCTAATTAAAGACTTCAATGGGCGATTCGATCACGTGCCTTTCAATACATTCAGAATTAATTACTTCTCTAAAAATGTATTAAATGTATTGTTCAAGAAGAAGATAAGTGCTCACTTAAATGGTCAAAGTTTTCCGGATTACAATACTTACCTACCTACCTATAATCGTGGTTACTATTTTGCCTGTCCCTGAATGAATAAAATATATCAATAGGTAATACTTTCCCCTACAACAAACAAAGAAATAGGTACCTGAAAAAACAATTGACTAAAATTCCGAATAAAAAAAACAACTCAATAATACTTTCGCCCACCACAAACAAACAAATACTTGGAAATACTATTCAACGGGTAAACGCTTCTAGCATTCTGGATACGCTGGCAACTGGTATAGCTGGTCTACTCATTTAAGGCTTCCCATTTGCAAAATAGATAATTTAGAGTCTATTCATCATTGCAGTCTTTTTATTGTAGAAAGCCCTACATGTCGAGTAAACTTTAAAAAAATACCACTTATCCGTAGTTTAGTTCCTGAAGGTTAATTCTGATTGAACAATAGGTACCTTTTAGGATTTAATTTCCTAATTTATCAGTGAAAAAATATTTTTGAGCGAATAATAATTAGAAAGAGCGACCATAAATTTCTTTATCAAAAAGTTGGCGTTGGACTTGTTCATTGTAGTACTTCGATCAGGCATATTCACACACAGGTTTTCCTGATCAAAGTTGGTGTAAGACACAGTTGAAGCGCATTTGAAGCAATCCAGCAGCTTAGGAAATCTACCATCCACATCTCGGCGAATTATTATTAACTGTAGGGACCATTATTATTGCAGTAGTGTAGCTACTGTCTGTCCGTCACATCATCAATAACAATCAGCCTGATTTTATGGTGAACAATTATTTCCTCATATGACGATGTTTACGTGTTCGGAATGCCATTACTGCTATTTCAGTAGTATTTTTAGAACAATCGTATCCTTTTGTTCTATAACTTTGTGGTGTTTGGTATATTACATACTTCATAGTTTCGAAAACGGAATTAACATTACAAGTTTTAAGAAACTCCTACAAATATACATTGACAGTCAGCAAAACTTTATTATTATTATTATCTCTTTTTCTTTTTTTCTTAGGTTTAGTTTTTTTACAGTATAAATATCAAAAACAAAAATTAATAAAGATGTTATAAAAAATCTAAACCTAGAGTTCCGCCAGCAGCGGGGCAGGGCCAAGCTACCGGTGGTTAGGGCCGCAGAGTGAGGAACCTCCGGACAATACGCGCCGTTTCAAGGAGTACCGCCTTCTGCATCTGACCCTATTATTATTGTTATTATTATTATCTGACCTGTGCCCAAACGCTGAGCGTGTCTACATATTATAAATAGGTAAAAGTTGGTTCTATTTTTATACCTACTACCCTAAGCCTTAAGTACATCGCATATAATACAATCCTTCTTCATCTTCTTTGGGTGCCATCTTCTAACGAAGGTCGGCGATCATCAAGGCGATTTGTACCCTGGACACAGCAACTCTGAACAATGAACGGGTGCTTTTGTTGAACCACTGGCGTAAGTTCTATAGCCAGGATGTTATTCGTCTCCCAACACTGCGTTTCCCTTGAATCTTTCCTTGGATAATCAACAGCAATAGCTCGTACTTGGTATTTCTCATAATGTGTCCGAGCTACTCCAGCTTTCTTACCTTCACAGTCTGCAATATCTCCACTTTCTTGTTCATCATCTGTAGCACTACTTCGTTCCTTATTTTGTCTCTCCAGGATATCCTTAACATTCTTCTATATGCCCACATCTCAAATGCTTCAACTTTTCTGCACATGGCATCTGTGAGTGTCCACGCCTCAGCGCCATACAGAAGAATGGAGAATACGTAGCAGCGTACAATCCTTAGTACACTATTATTTAAACGTGTATAAGACACCTTTTAATCAAATTTTAATAATTAAGTTGATTGTTTAATCACAAATAGCTTCTATGTATATGTGTATTCATTTACTGTCTATGGTCGAACATAAGGGTGATTTATCGTGTTCTATGTTTCATTGCCATCAAATCCGGCTTTGTGATTCTGACCGCTTTTTATTATAGATAAGTTCGCGCGTTACCTATTATTACCTAAACAGTCGGGGAAGCCTCGCCTTAAACTGCATTGTTCTTTAAACTATGCGAATTGTCGCCATTAAAATCAACTCCGTGCTGCATGGACAACACTATCCATATTAACGTCGATTTCCTTACAAATCGCACTCGCATTGCACGATTACGATCGAACGAGAATATTGAGATAGGTTGTGTTGCAAGAGAAGCCTGTTCTTGTGCTTATGATCGTTTAGGAACGGAATGTGAGGACGCAAGAAGTCGACAGACGCATGAAATCTAGAGACGCAAGATCTACTTTCCCGATGGCCATTTGGAGGAGCGCTAGCGGTGCCTAAGCGTCAATGCTGTCAAACTAGATCCACGATGACTGGACGTAGCGTGTTTCATAACGAACATTGAACGTGAGCTCGAGACGGATCATTATTTCTATGGGCTGACCTTCGTTAGCATAGTCTGGGTATATAAGATTGACACATCTCGAAATTTAAAATTTAATAAATTTAATTTATTTCACTCATAATTTAGTGATGGTAATACCGTTATTAAATTCCCAGCATGGCGTTAGAGTACTTTCGAATACCCGCCTGGCTAGCTACCACCATCAAGTTTAAAAAACTTTCACCGAACACATAGTGAGTTCAGGAAGCAGTCCTTGAGAATGCTTACTGGCTGTAAGCATTCTAGGTGGTAACATCGTCGTTAAATTGGTTTTTAAAACGACGTAATTATTCATATTCAATTCAACTTTTTATATCAATGCCCAGTGTGTTAAGTTTAGATAATAGTTAACCATTAATAGTTAGATAACCGCTAGCCAAGCGGGTACTCGAAAGTCCCCTACCTCCATGCTGGGAAATTGACAAAGGTGCTACCTTTACCGGACGCTCAAGCCGTTGGTGGGGATCGAACCAGCGTTGTCCGTCAGTTTAACAGCGGACGCTCCCACCGCTGTGCTATCATCGCTTCAAAAATATTTCAAGCTACTCTTACTACGCATGCCAGTGTGTTTCGTAGATGCACATTGATCAAATTAACATATCATCAGTCGTCATATTGAGAGTGGTTTTACTGGAAAGTTAATTCTTTGCTATACCATAATTGAAATGGCATGTACGTAAGTTCCCTTCGACATTCACCTGCTGCACACCTGCATGCTGCCTACAAGTTCTTCTAATAGACCGTAGGAAGCGGCTGACCTTGCATGCTCTATACTAGACATGCCACTAACACTTCAAAGTGTTCAATGTACTTAATTAATTTATAACTAGCTGCGTCTCTGCGGTTTCACCCGCGGGAAATTCGGATTTCTCGGTACCTCTGTTATTCGATTGGAACCATACTTTTTCCAGGACAAAAGTTAGACATTTATGTGCTTCTCCAAGATCCCATATATCTCGGTACAAACTTTCACAATTCATCAAAATTAGTTCAGCGGTGTAATTATTATTATAGATTTTTTTTTAAACATTCTAACCTCTACACTAAAGAAGAAAGAAACCACATTTATTCAAGACACTCACAACACACATTACACGAGATACATACAAAAACAATACAGAACAGAATAATAATGATGTTGTGAGTGTCATGGATATGGGCCCCGACTCAGCATAAAACTAACTCATAACACTACAACTCTCTGTGTCGCAGGGGGCATGGACATACACAATCACATCACCCAAACATCCAAGACTTGGGACACACACCTACACTCATCGCATAAATGTTTGCCCCTGCCGGGATTCGAACCCAGAGTCCCCGCGGACCATAAGTGCTGCCAGTCACCGACCGTCGAGTATATAATTATTAGGATTATAATTAGGTTTCTGTTGTGTTCCAGAGGAACCATTCATTTTTCTAAATAAAAAGTAGCCTATGTGTCAATCCAAGTTTATGAGTTATGAAGTCCAAATGTCCACCTATGTTCCAAATTTTATCGGAATCTATGAAGCCATGAATGGCTGAATGGCTGATGAAGAGGTGGTAACACATACACACAAATTTCCGCATTTATAACGTAAGTGTGATTAGGCAAGAAGTAAGAACAATAATTTATAATAAAATTTTGTATGTATAGTAAACTACCTATTTATATATTATATTTCCTACTTATATAGGTACATAACTACATTAAACTTAACTGACTTTAAACCTAAGATAAGATCTTTTTTCCTCCTAAACTCGTTATACTCTTTAAATGAGTTTATGACGAAATCCTCATTCGTATGTTGACGACATATACAAATCTTAGATTCCTGTGTCCCTTAGTGTCCCTGGCTATAAATATGCTAACATAAATAATGGTTACATACGAGTATATGAAGTATGAACCGTTTGAGGTCTTGACCCCATGGGCTCCCGGTCCCCACGGGCCCAATTCAAAGACATTGGGCCCGTGGGGACCTGGAGCTCATCGAATTTTCGTTTGATTGATGCGACGCGTGACCAAAATGCTGGCACATATATTTGGCTGAATGAATCAGCATTGCAATTCAACGTGGCAATGCTGCTAGCATTCTGGGCAATCGGTAGCGGGTTTAATCACTTGAGTTATCTATAGGCTGACAACAGCTAATTTGATTGTTCAAATGTTATTGTAGTAGCTGTAGTATTGTAATTAGTAATATATAATTTTAAGTAATTAAGATATGTTATGTGTACACGGTATCGTACGTATATTTTTTAAGTGATTAATTTCATGTTTATGGATCCTATAAAATATAATAATATGCTATAACAACATGCTACAAAGCTATAATTTATATATGGTTAATAAATGATATAGTACTTATATTGAAACGGCCGCGCGGCCCACTTAATCCCTCCTTAGCTACAAATTCAGCAATTCCGGAAAACTTTTACCTTATTAAAATTTACAACGATCATTCATAGGGATTTCCAAACCTGTTTTAGTTTTCAGGTTTCAAATGATTCTTGAAACTGTGCAAATTGTAATGCATCGAACCTTACATTCTTTCACAATTGTAAACAATATAATGATCTAAATAAAAATTGGAAATTGCACGATATGAAAAATTTCATAAGAATTGTTAATCATGTATTACGTATGTAGAATCAGATTGCTTCAATAATATCTATACGTGGTAAAAAAAACTGTTGTGGAAGTTTAGGCTAACGTTTCTGCATGAGTGCCGTTTGGGCAACAAAAAGGTCGTGTTGCAGTTAACAAGCCGCGAACTACACTTTTGCCGGTCCACTGACGAAACGATATGATATCCATTCGACAAAAAGTTTCTAATATTACTGCAGAACAAACCTTTGATCTCACGTGCGAATAGATTTATTAACAATCGTGTAGAAGAAAGAGAAACGTTTTAAAACGCGTCCACCGTTATTCAAAAAGGGGTATCTTCATATTCGACCCTCTCGCGGCTGTGCTCATTTCGGCTTACCTTTGTATTTTACATTCCTTATTTAACCTTCATTTTTCATAAATGAAACTAGCTAAAATTCAGTAAAATTCTTCAAAATGAAATAGCACGTATTCTATTTACGCTTAAATTCAAATTCGTTTAATTCTTTACAACGCTGTCACTAATAAATATGTATAAGACGAGTTTTGATCAATTGCTGGCCAATTGCGGGTAGTTTTAGTAGGCACCAAATACGGGGCGACTTAATTTCCTTTCTAAATTTACCCGCAAATTTAATAAAACTATCTACCATTACTACTGTCGTAAACTTAGGCTTATGTCACAAAAAAAGAACAGATAAAAAAAATGTGTTATTGATAAGTGCCATACTAATTTAGATTTTATCGTAACCATAAAACGTACCATAATTTCAGAATTTTAGTTTAGTTGAATAAGCGAATCACTACTATTGTCTTTTCTTATGACAATAGCGTATAAGTCCCGCCAAAATCGGACTATACGTAACAAACACGATGACGAACGCCGTGGCGCAATGGTTAGTGTCAGTGACATGACTTTTGTGTCTCCGGGACTCTGGGTTCGATTCCCGGCAGGGGCAAACATTTTTGCGATGAGTGTAGATGTTTGTCCCGGGTCTTGGATGTTTGTGTGCGGTGATTGTGTATGTCCTAGAGCGGGGGTCTGAGTGTGATATAAAAATAAAATAAAAAACAGACAGAGAGACAGACAACATTTTATCGTGAGTGTTTTGATATATGTAACGTGTATTTCCATTTAGTAAAAAGCCGTTATGTTGACATACAAACGTACGTAAATCATGTTTCTATGCATAGGTAGTATAAATTATCACACAACCGCGCCCCATGGTTTCAACCACTTCGACACTTTTCCCGCTACCTCAATTATTCCACGGGAACTATACTTTTTCTGGGATAAAAATGGCCTAGGTCCATTCTAAACTTCATGAAAATCCGTTCAGCCATTTCAGCGTGAAGAAGTAACAAACGTACAAACATTCGCCTTTATAATGTTAGTAATTATGATACCTACAACTTGTTTAGAAATATTTTTGGGTTTTACCAAAAAAAGGAGAAGATTCTCATTTTGCTGATTTTTTATGCTCTTTACCTCAGAACTCCTTTATTTGTGAACGACGGTTTTTATAAGCTGTACTTTATTTTTAAAATTAAAAAAACCCTTCTGTTACTATTGTTATTCTCAAGCGTTTCGTTCTAGATTTTAGAATTAACATGCTAAGAATGTTCATAAATTTTAGAAGTGAATAGCGGAGTTGGTGTCATGAACTGCAAAATATTCCCACGAAATGTAATATATTTTCTCAAAAAATCTTTATTGGAATGGAAGTCGATTGTCAGGTCACGTATTATTTAAAAACAAAGACTCCCGTTTGTAAAACTCTGGAAACTGTTGTAATAACTAAATGGTGGAACAATGGGTTTCTTGTCGAAGCGGCCATCGCCAGGTATGCGAGATTTGGCCGTGTTAAGAGCTCGTAACTCCTATTGTGCCGTGCTTTATGAGAGACTTACCTTATTCTACAATCAAAATTACCCGAAAAACTTTCTGAAATTAATCTTATTACTGTGCCATAAAGTTCAAAGGTGCTTGATTTATGGCGTGGCTGCGACATGGGCCATTCCCCCACGGGCCACGGATCTCGTCCAACAACCGGTTCTGAGAAATATGACAAGACATTCTTCCGAGTAGATACTACGAACGAATATGTAATTCATGAAGTGATTGATACATAGTAAGTGTATAAATAAAAAACCACAGATTATAATAACAGTTAAACTGGCAATGCTGGCGTTAGCCAAAGTGATATATGGTTGACGGTTGGTAGTCGTGACCGCGCTCATCATGCTGTCGTTTAGAATAACAATGAATTCTATTGTCTGATTCCAGAAACACTACTAAAACATGAGAGCTTTGACAAAGAGAAAAAGCTACTAGTTGTTAGAAACGGATACAAATGTGTCCAATCCATTGACACCAATGAATCGAAGTCTCCGTTTATTCGTAAGGCTATGATCTGGATTTTTAAATCGGCGGCCATGTCTACTTTGATCTTTAACATTTACGTTGTGGATAGTATTTTATACAATCCTATTAATATTATGAATGGGAAAGTTTGTGTGTATATTTGTTACTTCTTCACGCTCAAACGGCTAAACCGATTTCGATGAAATTTGGTATATATGGTATATATATTTGGTAGAGATATATATATATAGTTTAAACTCTGGATTAACACATAGGCTACTTTTATCCCGGAAAAATAATAGTTCCCGTGGGATAATTGAGGTAACGAGAAAACCGTAATCCACGCGGGTGAAACCGCGGGGCACTACTAGTATTATTTATTTAGAGTATCATTACTTTTGAGCTATCATGGTACCGACTTCAACAAGTTATTTCACACTTTAGAGTGTTGAAGTCGGTTCCATTTTTTGGTTTAAATTTTAGACAGTACTGACGAAAGTCGCCGTAGTTTTCAAACTCCATCTTCAATAAAATTGTTTCTGATCAGTCAAAATCCCTTTCAATCTGATGCCAAACTTGGTTTGTGGTACCATGCCGTATTGGTTTACATGACATTGAGGTAGCGGGAAAACCGTACTCCACGCGGGTGAAACCGCGGTGCGCTACTAGTCAAAGATATTTATCTGTTGATCACATTGAAATACTTGTGTAAAATAGAGAAGCCGTCCTGGCGAGATAAGTGTTCATAATGAACGTACGGTCTGCGTAGATACCATCGAGGCAGAAACAACAAAGAACGATTCCCATAACACCATATGTTGTGTTCTCGACAAGTGACTCTCAGTTTTTGCTTCGTTTTGGACATTGCACGTGTTTTTCTGATCGAGATTCTTTGCTCATCGTGATTTGAAGCGTTAACATGTGTCAGGTTTGAACCACGGTTATACTGCTATCAATCATCGTTGTTATTTCAGACACTATCGTAATTAATATGTCTTTAAGAATATTTTTAGGTAATATACTTCCCTTTTGTCGAGTTACTTAAATAAACACAGAGAATAATAGATGTATAAATAAACATAACGCTTATAGTAGCAATTTATATTAAATCATTAACCTTGCCCAAGAACTGGGAACGAAATTAAATGAAAACTTTGCAGAAACCTTAGCATGTAATTATGTATCTCTCGTCATGTTTTCTTGGTTAATTACTATCATATGAATAAACAAGATGTTTACGCCACCGTCGCGTCAGCGTTATCGATTGAAATCTTGGGCTTTGCTGGTGGAACAGTCAGGTGGGCCTAGACAAGATGCATCGATTCGCTTTCTCTAACCGCTAGCGCTTTATATGCGTTTTCGGTGATCACGTGATATATCGCTTGGCATTAACGCTTTTAGAATGTTACTTTGTCTAGGGCTATGAACCGTAATTACTGGTAACATATACCCTGATTTCAAAATACTGTTTGGACGTAACTTTTAATTTTCCATTAAGGTCTGATAAGAAGCCCAACGATAGTGGAGGTGGAGGTCAAAAATTTCAATTTCCGTCTTTTATGAGTAATTTCTGTCTTATCGAGGCGCCTTGACAATTAGGTAATCAGAACGATATTTAAGAATTTGTTGACTTTAGTACGTGTTCTATTTTATACGCAACAGCCTCGGACACGCTTCTCATCTTTTCAAAAAGAAAAAAAATACTACACGCTTACGTAGCTTATAATATCATACCATATAAGAACTACTTGTAGATCTAGATGAAAACATGTTAGTGACCTTTACTAGTAGTCACGGGATCAATGACTCACGAGATCAGGGGACTTTTTTGAAGTCGGTTAAAAAGACAAAGGGTCATATAGTTTATATCATATCAAATGTCAATATTATATCCAGAACTACCAGCGATACTTGCTATTTTTTCAGCATGAACCTAATGGTTTGTTATTGTGTTATTGGATTGGGTATAACTTAATCCTAAGCTTGTTATACAAAACTCTTCAGATAAGATTATCTATAAATTCCTTGCAAATGATGAGGTTCACAAATATCTAATCTGCACTGAGGAGTGACCTCGATGCCTGACCATCTCGCACCGGACGCGAGCACCATTTACGCTGTAATGCTACAAAGACCACATGAACCCATGTTAATGCCGCAGCCGGTTCGATCGTTAAAGCTAGCTGGCCCCATTGGAAATAAATACGTTGTTTATATATTATATATAACATCTACGTACAGAGCAAAATGTTTACCATTAATTATTTCCTTCAATAAAACGGACTCAATACGTCACGCAAAATGGGCCGAACAAAACGGTCGGTTGCGGAAAATAGCCGGCACACCGAGTAGGTGCTAGTACGTTCTCAATATAATGTTTACGTGCTCCGAAGGAGATTATTGATACTGATACTTTTATTTTTTTATTACACTCAAACCTCCGCTCTAAGATTCCCTGTGTCGCGGGAGGCATGGACACACACAATCACAACACACAAACAACCAAGACCCGGGACAAACACCAACACTCCTCGCACAAATGTTTGCCCATGTCGGGATTCGAACCCAGGGTCCCGGAACCACAGAAGTCGTGTCACTAATCACTGAGCTACGGCGACCGTCAATATATACAGACATTATATATGGAGCAAATATATATAAAATCCTTATCTCCATACATCCCAATGTTAGGGATCATATATAATTAATTATTTAATGACCGTTTTTTTTATATAAGGCCATGTTTTTTAAGCAATCCTTCGAAGTATACAGGATGTGGTTTCCCTCGCGTCGAACGGAAAGTGCGAATTTACATGTATATATGCGCAGAACGTACTGCTTTCACTGACAGCTTTTGAAAACGTTATTTTCATTTCGTCCGAACACAAAAGAACAAAATATATTACTTATAACTGATCTTCACAGCACAGGGTATCCTAGTGTGGAGATCAGGGTTTTGTTTTTTTAGATTCTTTTAAACAATGTCTAAATAAAAAGTGCTTATTTGTGTGTTCTTGTGTAAACAAGGCCTTAATTGTGTTTGTATTTTTGATTCTGTGTGTTTATGTTGCTAAGTCACAAATTGTGTGATTTATTTACAGATAACATATAATTGACTACATCATAGAAGTTATGTGAAAATAAATTGTGAAAATTGTGAATGTAACCTTTAATATATATTGTAATTTACTTTTTGGAAATAAATATATTTATATTTATATTGTTATGTATAAAGTATAACGTACAGGGGACCGACACTTTTGGGGTTCTTGGGGCTCATCTGTCTTGAACCATCTCGGTCAGTGTGTACTTTACAACGAACCTCACTTTTGCTGTCATTGTCACACATTGATTAACGATACGTGTATACGTGTGTATATACGTGTTCTCTCATATCACATGACGTCACCGGTCCTAACCGGTAAAACCATCCTCTTACGCATCCTGAAAACGTTAAATCGCAGGAACCACTAAGCGTTATAAAATATCTGAGAATGTATGATGTGGTTTGTTCTTAATGACAAATCACAACAATCTAGCGTCACACAGCTACTTAGGTTTCACCGTAGGCGTTGGAGGCTCCCTGAGTCACACGCACTCGTGCTTGGCAGTATAATGTCGCATGTTCAAATATGCAACTGCTGCAGTATGCCTTCGTAACCTGATACAGGAATCAATTGCAGACGTTGAGTATCTGTGGGAACTAAATATTGCAGATTGCTCAATAATAATGCTTTAGGTTATATGTTTAGGTGGCATGCAATTGAGATGGTTTGTTTTCGACGTAGGTGCAAAAATGAAACGTACAGACTGAAAAATTTCAGCTTGCTTAGATTAGAACTTATTGAATATAACACAAAATTATAATATTATCAACAAAAATTTGCGTCAATTATGCCAGTTTAGAATGAGCGACCATTATTGTAAGCACATCGTACAGAATCGTAATAACTTTAATAAGTCAAGGCCCGTATAGAAACTGGCAGTACTTATCAGCAGTATATGTTCTCATATGCGTTGTCATATACAAAACTTACATTGTAACGAATATTTTCTTTACGTTACAAATAAACTGCCGATTTTTTCAATAGTACATTAGAGGTTTATCATTGCATTAAATTCGATATAGGTAAGTATCCACTTGAGTCATTATTACTCATTATGATTGGTTTATTTTGCGTTCATTTACACCCACAGAGCGCCGCAGATTCTCGTGAGTGTGGGTGACACCAAGTATTTATATATAGAGGCTATAGGATCATTACTAGGCATTTATAATTACAATATTCAAACAACAACAAGTGTAATCTAACTGATGTATTGAGTGTGCACGTTAAAGGTACGTTTTCGAACACAAAACACTGTTATCCCTTATCCCAAACTAGGCGCGGTCGATACAACATGCTTTCCTCTCCCATTCGCTTCTATCATTAGTCGTCTCAGTGATCACACCTTTCGTAAACAAACATATCATTCTTTACGCAGTCCATCCATGCCTTTTTCGGCCTTCATCTACCTCTATATCCATCCACATTCAATTTAAGTACTCTATTTTACGTTTTTCATCCCTCCTTATGACGTTGTATAGTATTATTTACAAATTATACTATACGGACAAAAACCTCAAACATAACTAGGTATGTTTGAAACTACCTCAAATATATCAATATCAGAAAATAATACTATTAATTCTACTTAGTATAATTATAATAATGTAAGCATTTCATTGTTTATTAGAAGCATTTGGAATCGATGAAAGCTCAGCGCTGGGATCGTCGGCTGTCAGGCTGACGGAGGCTAGTTCGATCCCGCCAACGCGAACGGCTTGAACTGCCTCTGAAGATAGCACCGATATCGAATTCCCAGCTTGGTATAGGGTACTCACGAGTGGCTAGCTATCATTCTCAAGTTTGGTAAACTGTCACCAAACACATAGTGTGTTCAGGCAGCAGTCTTTGACACCGGATGCATACCATGTCTAGCGTGTTAACACCTTTAACAACATCGTCACTGACCATCAAGTAGAGATAGTGGTCAAACGCTAGGTCTAAACAGTATAACAAACATTCTTGTTACCATTTCTTTTTGTAATTTGTTACGGAAAATTACCTTACAAAATTTGATTACCTTTATCCTTCTCACTAACCACATATCTTGGTTCTCTGCCTGTTATTCCTAGAAATAATTTATGGCCGGATATCAAGCTCTCGGAACTTCGAAAGCTCTAACAATGGACACTCGAGCTTTATTACGGAGATAGAGTGTCTTTCGGTTAAAAGGAACTGTTTTTTATCTATGTAGATGGTCGGGGGTGGTGCGGGATCGGGAGGGGACGATGGAATGCTACCTGCCGTAGCAGCAGCTATGCCCTTACACGATTTATAGAAGTCCTTTCTGTGGAATGCTTGTTTCGGCAGAGGGCTGTGTTTAGGTGCTTCGTATATCATAGTTTTAATCGGATGCGTTTCATTATCTTTGCCTTGGTGATTTCTAGTTGTGAGAAAATGAGATGGAAATGCTCCCGCGTGTTTCAATTTGAGCCTCAACTGTTGAGAGCATTTACGCTAATAATTTTCAGTAATCATACGAACGGTTTGAAACGAAAATATTGATTACAGCGATTATGAACCGAACAGGTGCACTCCGGGGAGGTCCGATTTAAAGAAGTTTAGTAGGTATTAATAACAATATTTCAGAAAGAAGACAATTCTGTTTATAGCTATATAACTTATTTTTGGATTTTACAGTGAGAAATTGCGCATGCAATATTTGTAGTATATAGTTGTCATTAAGTTGATCATTATTAAATTTAAATCCATATATTGTATACTTTCTTTTATTTCCGTATGCCTTAAATGTAATTTTTACGAATAAACTTATTTCATTCATTCATTCAAAAGTATATCTACATACATCACTGGTTGCATACGAAGTACGAACCAATAGGGATTATTGTGAGGTGTCATACGAACACTATTTGCAATTAAATCATATAAACATTGTTGAAAACAATAGTGAGAGTCTTTATGCCATCATATAAGTAGAAGTTATTTTCTATGACATCATCACCATTACCTGATGATAATGATGATGATCTCAGTCAGCCATAGGACGTCCACTGATGGACACATGCCTCCCCCAGCCCCCTGTATCATGGGCACCCTTAGACTATTCGCTTCCTTGCGTTGTTTTGCGAGGAGCTAAAACTTAAACCCCCGAACTAGGATTCCCGTGTCGCGGGAGGCATGAACACAAACAATTTGCGAGTATGGCTATGGCTTCTATTACGATTCGAATTTAATCTAGATTGTAAATTATTCATGTAAATACCTATTGCATTACGCACTACTGACCCAATTATAATTGAAGTTAGTGTGTTAGTGCCTTGAAATATTTGCTGAACTGAACCAAAACGAGAATGCTTGACCATTTGTTAAATAAACAAACGTCAGTATTTACAGCTTACTTTGTTATAAGTCCTACATTTCTAAACAAAAAACTTACAAAAAATATCACTCATGAGAACATTTCATGAAGGTTAATTATGATTGAACAAAATATGATAAAGGAATACCATATTGTTTCTTGTTTAAAAAATGGTTGTGGAAACAAAAAAAAAACGACAAATGCACTTGAACTGTGTGAAACCAGAAGAAATGCAATTATAAAGTCTAAAAATGTGATCACACTAATCACAATATCACTTTCACACTAATATAATAAAAGCGGAAGTTTGTTTGTTATTTTTATTTCATTTCATTTATTAATTGGGCAAGGAAATATACCACTGTACAAAACTGAAATATAAAATGTATAACTAGATAAAATTAGTTAGTATTGTGAATAAACGATTTGGGCAGTGGGTTCCAAACTAGGCGCAGCCTGTATCTTGGTAATCCTTGAATGTCTGGAAGAGTTACACGACGACTTTCTACTTCTACTTCAACAGGTTTGTTTGACGTATTATGTTTATGTAAGGGAGTGAATTATACCCTGGAATAACACATAGTTATTGATACACAGTAACACATACATAGCTATTTTAATTTTTAAGTTTTTATCGCGTGGTCATTTTTATGTAAATAACATAACACCAAATGTTATCACAAATATTATAATTAATAAAATTAGTGGAAAATACTAGAAATGCAATTACGAAAAATATAAGGTGACACATAAAAATCAACGGTCGCTAAGGGTTACCACAGCCATAGATAGTAATATACGAAGAGTATAATATATGTACAATAATAGCCTCTTTACACTCTCAGACCTTTTTTATAATTTTGAATTAAGTCCAATTTTGTCACTCAGCTCTTCCTATTTTAGGCCATAAAGCGGTTTGGTAAACATATCAGCCAGCTGCTGCGCGGATGGTATTTGCTTTACTTCAAGTTCTCCATTGGCAACACATTCAAACACAAACAGAGGCTTCAACTTTTATGTTTGGTCCGCTTCCTGCTGAGGTGTTAATTTTTGTATTTAGACATTTTATTTGTAGCGTTATTTATGGAGTGATACGTATTATATGAGAGTTTTAAAAGTTAAGTGGTCCAACGACTGCGCGTATCTGCTAAGGTAAATATTTGATTTGATAGGAAATGGTCCTCCAATTGCAACATAAGTAGATAACTCGACAACCTGCGTGAGGATCCATGTCGTCTGAAAAGGTAACTGTTCCATTGCAGTTAGTTCTATTAACAATAACATTGGAACAAAGGGTTCGGGTACCCATGCAGACAATGTGAAACTGTTAGTAGGCTATACATCCATTGTTCGTCCTGTACTATGCTCACAAACTCATGAACTAGGTACCTACGCAGTGTGTCGCCATAACGCGCGATATACCCTCGCTGACACGACTAAATTTTGTAGATCCTTAACTTATTGCACTTTTATTTAAAAAAATAAATGTAGATTTTAATAAAAAAATCAAAGTTTAAACGTACCAGCAATTTTGCACGCGAGTCAATAATTTATGTATTTTACACACTCAAACTAGAAAAAAAACTAATTTAAGTTAACATAGTCTATTCGGAATGACCTGAATGCCACTAAATTAATAAAGTTATATAAATATTGAAATTAAACCTTCACTCCCGTCTCTGTAATTTTACAATCCTACTAAGTATTATGATAAATGCGAAAGTTTGTGAGTATGGATGTATGTTTGTTACTCTTTCACGCCTAAGCGGCTAGATGGATTTGGAGGAAATTTGGTATGGAGATAGCTTATAGCCTGGATTAACACATAGGCTTATTTTCATAATCCATCACCGTTTTTTATAACCATGCACGCCGGTAAACCGTGGGGCGCAGTTAGTATTATAGAAACACATTTAAACAGTCGGTTTTCTTTAAACAGAAGCTGAAGCACGGCTTGCCTGATTTTTATTTAAAAAATTGTATATTTGGTAGATATGAGAATAGGTCGTAAAGAAGTTTTCACCCTCCTTCTCATACCCCGATTTTTTAACGCGATTTTAGTATTTTTGTATGAATAAATTTATATAATAAATATCCCAATAATTTAACGTGAAGTAATTAAAACAAAGTGTCGCGCCACTTTGACGTTTGAAAAACGTTTGCCTGGTCAGCTAGTTATTACAAAAAAAACTGTAACACCAATTTTGTAGGAAATCGAGTATGTCTTTAATGCTGGCGATGTTGCTGCATCAATGCGAAATGCTGACTTCTCTCAAAAATAGATGGCAGTTCTATCGACACCACACGCCTTCACAAAAGTCTAGTTCGCTAGATTTTAGTCATATATTTGTGGCACTAGTTAATCCTACGTTATCTTTGCTTTGCATATTTGAGTCAAGGCTGGTGACTTTGCCATGACTATTTTGTAATGAAATGTCACATTTCCAAAACTGTATTTAGCACAAACAAGTCCTTTTACATTCATAATGTTTATATTGCGGTCAATAGAACTTGTGCTTAATGTACACACATTTATTACTGTTTAGTCACCATGGGACGTGACGTCCACTTCTCGACATAGGCCTCCCCTATTCATCTCCACAAGGACATGGACCAGATGGAAGCGGACCGCATCCCTGTAATCTTAGTCAGGTCGTCTGTTCACCTTGTCGGTGGCCGTCCTATGCTGCGCTTGCCAGTCCGTGGTCTCCATAACTAAAGTACACAATGACCGAATATTTTTCTAAGACAACAACTGAGACCAACCAATATATTATTAATAATAATAATAACATGGGAACAACATTCACACAAGGTCTTCAGATTCCAAACTAGGCAGAGCCTGTACTATAGTAACCTGATGACTGATATATATACTTAAATATATACTTATATACATATACACACCCAGCGGCGTGTATTCGGCGATTCGTATGAGTATAGCCAGCGTACATTTTTGATGTTGGTTTTCGAGAAGCCTTTTCTTGCTGTAGTGGCGGGGTGATACGCGGAAAAAATTAAATATTCTAAATATGTGTCACTATTTTATTGGTTGCTTACAACATTTCATATACGTTGTTAGTTAATTCATATACTTACTACTGATAGCGGCGATATAGTAAATATTAAAAGAGGCACCACGAACTTTTTTGGTGGCGGCAGGCGTGAGCTTAACAGTCTTTCTCTCTTGTCGCCTTCAAGAATTAAGACTCTTATCTTATCTGAGTTCATTGTTTGTATTCCTTTACCCATAAAGCTAACCAGCAGGTGTAAAGTTAAAGTAATGTATCCAGTTATTCGGTGTCATTTATTGATTACACAGCGTTATCATTAGTGGTATGTGCCCCAGTTCTGGTGTCCGATAAGGGAATTGCGACGACCCAATTTCACACAGACTTGTACTTACCAAAAGTACCTTTTGAGAATTTAAATTGGACTAGCTGTACGCTGCGTTTTTACCCGAGGCTGTAAATTTCAGGGCTTTAATTTTCAAAAATCTGTCCTTAGCGGATGCCAAAGGTCGTAATTCTGTTAATCACTCATACTAACTAAAATTCATTAAAATGCTCGTATTTTAATTTTTTTATATATTTTTTTTCTCCTAGAAAAAAAATAAATTGAAATATATTTATATATATAATAAGGTTTAAGTATTGTAAATTTTTAACAGCAATAAAGACTTATTATTATTATTATAGTTTAAATATGGTAACTTTCTTGTAACTCTAATATTAGACGAGTTTTATTCAATTGCGGGTAGTTTTAGTCGGCACCAAAACATATTTTGGTTTGGTTATTCATAACTCAAAAATGTCATAATATTTTGAACTTCTATATAAATATCGGGATAAAGTAAAACAAAGAGTTCACTTAAACGTCTCGCTAAAATTGCAACAGTGCTGTAATATCGAGTAAAATACACGGTACATGTATGGAAACAAAAGAGTAATATTCTTAACAAACTCTACCTTTATTAGTGAACGTAGCAGTTTAAGAACAAAATAATTAAGTTTATTAATATTAATATTTGTGGCCTAAATTTCAGTCTAATTCATTTTGTGGTTTGATCTACGATTCGATAGATAATTATGTCACAGTTTCCTTTTATAATCACAGTAATACGTAGAACTATGATAATAGTGTTGCTGACCAGTTCACCTAGTGACTGTACTCAACTCTCGGTTTCTGTCCCACGGAGCGTCATACTCCGATGCGCACCCTGTTCCATAAATATTCAAGATAACAAACTGAATAAAATTCTAATGCCAACCACCTTTGGCTGGTTTCCAGTTGACTTCTCTCAATGAAAGTGGAATCGTTGATCGTATTTGGTGCATCAGGACACTTCTACATAGGTAGATGAATTCTCTTTATAAATAGTAAATGTAAATTGCGAATAAGTATTTTAGAACTGACCTAAGCTTGATTACTCCTTAGTGGTCATCAAGTTTATCGAGTAATTATTTGGTTTCTGACCGATCGTTACAATTATATCACATTTTTTATTAAACGGAGGCAATTGGATTCATAATGCTCGTAAATATTACTCTTATACATGTTGCTCTTAATTCTGTTAATTACACAAACTAACCTAAATTTGTTAAAATTAAAGTTTTACAATCAAAATTCTATTTGTGCTAAAATTTCAATATAACTCTTTACAACGCTATCTCTAATATTACATGAGTTTTATTCAATTGCTGGCCAATTGCGGGTATTTTTAGTGGGCACCAAATAAGTGACAAGTTAGTTTAGGTAAAACTTTCCGAAATTTTAATAAAAATATACTAATTTGGACTAACCATATAAGAACTGTCATATTTTACAGTTAAACAAGAGGGTCACTTCCACTATCTTTAACCCAAAATACAATTGATTGTTTTCCGTCCTCAGAGAGAAATGTTAGTTTTGTTGTGGTGGCGTTAAAATAAAATAAACTAGGAATATTACACATGAAATTATGTTTCTGACTGACAAAATATAAAGTTAGACAGGCCATAAGACATCTTGAAGTTGGAAAAATATTTATAAAACGGAAGTTCTAAAATCTCTAGGATTTTTTGAAGTTTGAAAACTGTCGCCAAATATATAGTGTGTTCAGGCAACAGTCCTTGAGAGCCAGTAAACATTCTTAGTACAGCGTGATAACATCCTCGACCATAAGTTTTGACGTTCATAAGTGCTTCCTAAAATGATTTATCCAATTTAGTCATCCAGACTAAATTGAATAAATCATTTTGAGTTCAAGTTGATATAAATTTCGACGAAGAAAATGAAGAGTTTGCATTAAGTAATCCAGTCTTTGGTGATTATATCCGACTAGGTAAGCCTTATTATGAGTTCTTTGTGCATATCAATGCAGCTGTTCATTCAAAATTATCTTATTCAATACAAAGCTGAAACACTTTAAATATATTATCTAATACTGACGCTTTAATAGCAATATAACTCCAATTCAGAATGCCAGTTTTATGTGAATAATAGCATTAACGATGTTACGTTTCGACACAGCGTCGTAACGCGCATGATTTCACTCGCTTCACGATTTCGTAGTAAAATCTATAAAGAATGAATCACATTGATGCGCTTCTGCGTCTATTAATTTTTTTATTTATTGGACAAGATACATTTGGATCGGTTTCGCGTGGAATTTCGGTAAATTTCAATTTAGAACGCTCAAAACGGTGTGACCTAGTTTATGTCTTAATCATTTTCGTCCGTTATTTTGTTAAACCGTGTTCATAAGGGCATCAGGATACTTATTTATAGGGTTAACCTATTTATGTTGTTTATTAAATATATACTGATATTATAAAGAGGAAAGATTTGATTGTTTGTTTGCATTGAACAGGTTAGGAAACAACCGATTAAAAAAAATTCACTGTTGGGAAGCTACACTATCCACAGGTGAGGGGCAGGCTATATTATATTTTCAATAAAATTACGGATCCTTATAATTTTTTTATCCGTGGGAAGCCGGGGCGGACCGTTAGTTATTAAATAAACCGCCGGGTTTATTTAACGCATGATAATGCAGGCTCAAGTTTGGTCCTCATGCATATGCAGTATACCAAAGATTCGTTTGAGTTTACCAAATATTAGATTATAATCGAAGTTTGCGTGGCAGGCTTGAAGACTCCGGGGTTGCACCCATCGGGAACCATAAGACGTGGTACATAATTTGATTCCTGCATCCCCTTTCCATCTAAGAACGACCAGGGTGACGACTATGCGACATCCATGCATGGTGGACGTTCCAACTTATCGCACGAAGCGTTTAGCTTCCATATATATTCATAGTAGGTACATCCTGTGGTACAGCTTACCAGTGGAATTCATTGCCTGAATCTGTGTTTCCGCATAAATGCAATCTGAGTGTTATCACGTCACGAGTGAATAGGTAGGTACCTACGCCTGCCTAACAGGTATCTCCTAGGCAGACGTAGGTACTCTATCGTAGACCGCATCATCATTTAACATCAGAAATACACCTACTACAATAAACACCTACTGGTCAAACGCTTGCATATTATAAATAAAACATGTGGGTTATAGACTCATCTGAGGCATATTGTTTCTGTTTGTTTTGAAGAAATTTCAATCTGGATTTTCTGATATATATATGACATTAGGTATACGCAAACACTTGCTCGACCCGTATTGCCTCTCTCAGTTTTGACCATCCCCAGCCATAATTGGACCGCTTCTACTCGACTCTTTACTCAGAAGTACCTATAAAAGAATATTTCCAATGCCGCTAACAGAAGATTCTGTGTAAAAATAAAACAGTGTATTCACCAATGATGTATAACATCATTGGTGAATACACTGTTTTATTTAAATGTGCCCTTTGGACAGAGCTACAAGGATTGGTGAATTAAGTTATACTCAATTATTGATTTGGCTTATTCTAAGGCTTCACGATACAATGTTTAAGTTGCTTACACCACGCGTGAAGGTCTTAATTTCGTGGCAGAGGCGGGTCGTTGACCTTGCCACGTAATAGGTGATTGATATGCTTGAATGGAGTAGCGTTATGTGGGAGACATTGGGCTCCCAGTGCCGAGGTTGAAACCTCTCAAAATATTAACAATAGTAAAGAGAGAGAAAAGTATTTATTATTTGTGGTCAGCTTACTCATTTATAAAAAACTAGTGGTCGCCCATTGGTCGAATTCAAAACCATTATTATTAATTTATATTGTAATAAATATGTAATAATAATAAAACAATATTAATCTATACTCATATTGACCACAGGCTTTTACAATAAACCAAAGAGTATGCGTGTGTGTCAAATACATGGTAGTGTGTGTAATGTTTGTTTTATTGATTAATTGATTTTAATATTAGCATTCTGCACTCCTTCTCTATATAAACTATAAGTGTGCAAAATTTCATACTCTTCCGTCCGCGAAATGTTCGTAAAAATGAGTAGGTACGTACAAAGTTTTTGCTTCACGTATATATATATAAAATCACCATTTTATTATATTATATACTTATATTAATTTAAAAAAGTAAAGTAAAAAGTATTTTTTGTTGTCAGCTTACACATATATAATAAATCCTATAAGCACATATAAACGCAAAACTTAAGTACCTAAATGACTACAAAAAGGATACTTAGGTTTTTTGCATCGGAACAGGAAGCTCTTGCAAGGCTTCGTCTTGTTGGTCGTTCTTCCGAAGGTGGGCTTATGAAACTGTATTAGACAAGGGTAATTTAATACGGGATTCAAGATTTGCTTAAGGCTTGATGACCATATTTGCTAAATAGGCCAGTCTTTTCTGATTATTTTGTTGAATGTTCTACATGTCTAATAAACTTTTTAAAAATAAGTACAACTTTGGAGAACATTTAATTTTAATGAAGGTTAATTCTTATTGATATAATCAATTTTTATATGATTGAATACCATTTGATTTCCTTAGCTAACTTATTAGTAAAATCCATGTCTTTGTGCAATCATATTTTTGTTTTATAGAAAATTATTTTTTATATATTTATTTTAGGATCTACAAACAGTACAAAAACTTACAATTAGGTGCGAAGAATATGTGTATAAGTATAGGTAGTTAATGTACCAACAGCGTAGACCACGAAGAAAATTCTCGCGGTAATGACAAATAATGCGTTCGAACTGTGTCTTACTCCAAAAGAAAGTAAATCAAAGTTTAAACATGTCATTATATTATGAATTTATTGAGCCCTTATGTATGTAATATATAATTTATTAAATAAATGCGCATCGCAGTTTGTCCCACCCCTTCTGCCTCTAAACACCCGCGAGCCTTTGTAATATAATCGGGACCAAAAAATTAACATGATCTAAAACTAGTAAAATTTTGGGAAAACTATGGTATTTTTTTTTTATTCACGCCAAATAATTATTTAGTTAGACACATGCTTTATTGCATCACATGCCGGTGCCGTGGTGGTACCGGCCTAGAATAGTACTCCCTCATCTCTTCCCGCGGGTGCCGTAAGAGTCGGCTAAGGGATCACGTACTAGAAGGGGGGCAGCAGCGCCTTCTGAGGATTGGAAATCATCCTGCGCTCGCCAACCTGCCTGCCAAGCGTGGCGAGTATTGGCAAATCCCCCCTATATGGGGGAGGCATATGTCCAGCAGTGGACGCACATGGCTGAGAAAAAAAAAATGCTTTATTAGCTACATTTCTAAACGTCTCTTAAGTTATAGTTGACATTCTTAATAATAGATAATTACAGAATAAGTATAATAAAATAAAACATGTTTTTGTCTTGAATCTATGTGAAAATCATTCGAGCTCATTGTTGCACGATTTTGTAGTTTTAAGTCAAACATAATATAAAACAAATTATGACACGTATAACATTCAAAGTGTTATAGACGCGAAAATTATTATACTAGACTATTTGTGATGAAGAAATGGGCCAATGCCTTTATTCATATAGAATATTTATAACTAATTACAATACTACAGCTTCTACGATAACATTTTAATCTGTGGTCTTCGCTGTTGGTACATCAACTACCTATACTTATATTTTTCGCATTAAATTGTAAATTTTTGTTATGTGCTGTCTGAAGATCCTTAAATAAATTTTAAAAAAAAAAAAAAAAACATGAGCATTCCACGCTACCAACTGGCACCGTGCCCGGAATGCTAGCAGCATGATTCGTTGAGGCAAATTATGTGCCAGCATTTTGGGCACGCCTCGTATCCATCAAACGCTCTGATAAGGTTAGGAAAATCCGATGTAAATTTGTGAATCATCCAATTTGTTTCGTAAAATATTTTGATTAAATGACATAGAAATCGTGGTATATTGAACTTATATATTTATACCGAGTAAATGAGACGCCCCCGTTTAATAATGAGACGCATACAATATAATTGCTATGGTTTTCTACTTTCAATAACCCTATTGTTCCACCTAAGGTATCAACAATTTCTACTTTTCTAGAAATTGGCATGAAATGCATTGAACTTGACGTTTTTCAATTTATACGGACTTGATAACCTTAGTACTCAATGAGACCAAACGTTCATAATAAAATAACCAGCTTAAAAATGTATAAAAACTTCAGCTATTTGAGAGTGGATTATTTGAAAATCTCGTTAAAAACCATCATTTTATCCACAGGATGTCCTCGGCTGGACATAATACTCCCGCATTGATCTCCACAAGGAGATCAATGCGGTCAAATCTCCTCTTCTTGCGATCTTAGTCAGGTCGTCTGTCCACGAAAAAATAAAATAAATTTAAAAGAGAAATAAAAAATACTCTATCGATTTTTATTAAATTTAAGTGGAAAATTTAAATTTAGAAGTATACATGTATATCTCATCCACTCAGCTTCCGCTCAGGTTAATAAATGTAGGAGTTCTGAGGTAGGTAACTCACTTAACGAAATACATATTTTTGTGAAAGTAATATATAGGTAATTTATATAGTATAATAATATTCAGTAACATAGGTAAAAATAGACAATATATATTTTGTCTGTGCAGTACGTATTCTTCTTTCACTCCACATATAATAAGGTATAATAATGTAGCAACAGACTTCTTGAACATAGGGAGTGGAACATTTTAAACATTCCATGCTACATACATTTTATATTTTTTTAAAAGCGAGAAAGAACCCGACCGGCCGCCCGATGGTAAGTGACTGATCCTATGTAAATCTAAGTGTAATACTGAGGGTTTTACTATAAATTGCTAATACTTTATAAGACTGTCTTAACTGTCCTTTTAAGGAATCTCATTTACTTTAGGTTTAAGAGTCCTTTAGAAGATTCCCCGTTTTTTAAACGGCAGAAGACACAGAACTATGGTATGTGCAGTAAACATCAGTTCATAAATGATTCCGGTTTGGAGATAACAAACTAAAAAATTACACCGAATTAATAAATCTCTCCGTTTTTTAAAGTGATGTGTTTTAAAAAAGTAACCTACGCCTCGTCAAACAACGCCGCGTCGATTACGGTTTGCCCCCTACCTCAATAATCCCAGGGGAACTATACTTTTTCCTGGATACAAAGTAGCCTAAGTGCTATTCCAGGGTATAAGCTATCTCCATTCAAAATTACTTGCAAATCCGTTCAGCCGTTGCAGCATACAAACGACAAGCAGCATACAAATTTTCGCTTTTATTATAATATATAATAGTGTGTATAGTGAGATTGTTTTGATCACAGAAGTGACTCATGTAGATTGTAGAATTTTCCTATTAAACGCCTAATCGACCGTATATATGAGTAATAACAAAATAAATGTTCAATGGTTATTTTTAACGCCACTAGGTCGATCACCTTCGTTACACTTCAAGATATACCTACTTATATCCAGTTTTTAGAAACCTTGCACGTAGCAATTTATGTAAATGAACATGAGGTGATACTACACCAATAAATAAACACTTAGGTACCTTAATTTTTTTTTTAAATACGTTTGATTTAAGTAACTTCCTTTTTTTGAAGTTGGTTAAAAATAATGTATGTATGTGTTTCACTTGTTGAATGCCTGCCTATTAATGTATATAAAAATACATATTTCTGATTCTTATAGAATACACTTGTAGCGCCCCGCAGTTTCACCCGCGTGGATTATTGTTTTCTCGCTACCTCAATGATGCCACGGGAACTATACTTTTTCCGGGATAAAGTAGCCTATGTGTTATTCCAGGATCTAACTCATCTCCATACCAAGTTTAATCGAAATCGGTATAGCCGTTTGAGCGTCAAGGAGTAACAGAGGCTTTTGAATTATTTGCTTATGCCCACGGGAACAGCTATTATTTTCGGGATGAAGGTAGTCTATGTGTTAATCTAGGGTCTAGTCTAAACTATCTCCATACCCAATTTCATCGAAATCGGAGTAGCCGTTTGAGCGTGAAGGAGTATTGTTACTCCTACCTACATATATCGTTACATACCTACACACTTATAAACATACCTACATACAAACTTTCGTCTATATATAATATTAGTGGGATGGGATGGTGTCTCCCTATACCTGCTAACCTATGTACCCATGAGTTTACTGATCCTGAATCTTGTCACCAGGCATAGATTTAGGCTGACAGTAGGCTTGCACGTTTAATTATTTGAAATAATAAAAAAATGGTAAGATTGTTAATTAAGGTATTGTTTCCTTGATTTGGCGATATGCAAGACATAGTTTAGTTAGATACCTAGAATCCTTTTGGGGTAAGTTTTTTAAGAGTTGAAGAGGCTCCGATGACATTACAGAGGCTCGCGGGTGTTTACAGGCAGAAGGGGCGGGACAAATCCTGATGCGTGTTGATTTTATATTTTACAAACTACCTACGTGCTCTAAAAATATAACTCGTCACATTTTTAAACTTTTTAATTTCTTTTCTTTTGGTGTAAGGCACAGTTCGAGCGCATTTGTTGTTACCGCGAGATTTATTGATAAAGGAAAAATATGTCGATCGAAAATATATTACTTCACTAAAAAATTAGCAAATTAAATCACATTTTTAATTCAATCAGAATCAACCTTCATGAACTGTTATCACAAGTGGTATTTTTTTAAAGTTTGTTACGTTACATGTAGGACTTTCAACAAAATAAGATGAAAAGAGTCAACGTTATCTACTTAAATGGTGGAGCATTAAATTGAACGGTTTCCAAAACATACGTAGTGTTATAAACTTATGACGTACTACATAATATGGCTTTAAGGAAGTATACTTAAAACGGTATGTAACTGGCTTCAAAATAATAGACAGATAGGTAATACTGTAGATACTTGAAGGGTTTCTACACTACGAGTATATCTACGCAGCCATCTATAATACCTGTCTATCTATGTTAAATATACTTGTAGGATTTCCCATTGAATGCAACCATCACGTGTTTGCACGTATCTCCGTGTGACTTTTGCAATATTTCAGGTATACCTATGCAACTTGGAGAAATAGTTAATTATATATGGCGCAAAACAATAAGGGGTGTTTTGGTAGTGCTATAAGAATATGCACCTATGCAAGGTGTTCAATGTATGTATAAACAATTTTTGAATAAGCGACAGGGACAACCGTAAAATTAAATATGTACATTTAATGTAGTGTATGTATATTATGTACTTCGTGCGGCATGTACGAGCGTTGATCGATCATTCCACCTCGGAGCTGAAAGTAGGTGGTAGTACATACCTACCTAGGTTTTATTTATTTATTCGCAGGGGAACAATCAAGGATTCCCACACAAAAATACCTAAGTACGTAAAGCCGTTAATAATGTTATACTTCACGTGCATGTCCATGGGCACATATTTTTGCGAAATAAGTTCGCTTTAATTTTTTTTTTTATTTGCTCTGGGCGAAGGAATAAGAAATTATTTTTATAGGTATATTCTTATTCTAATAGATGGTGCAGCTGGCGAGTGTATGCGTCGTTACATTTTTTTATTTAAAATTAACCCTTGTTTCTCTCCGTCTAGTTATTTTGTTGTATTTAACCTAGCTAGTACTTTTGCTAATTGCTTATAATAGTGACATCTGCAGTAGTAATATAACAACATAAACACATTAGACACAAAGATCTGGTCTGGCTATTTAGTTCTTTAACATTTTCACAGATGGCGCTGTATACAAATATATATTGCAATACAATTGGAGTTCTAATTTTATGTTCATATTTTGTTATCAAAATAGGATTCGTTTTTTATAAATTTGCTATTAGTTATTTTGTGACATTCATAGATCCGATTTAAAATAATCTAAGTCCTACTGGTTCATAGCTATTTTGTGTTCTTTTACAAGTTGACAAAAATATTAACATGATAGACCTAACCTTGATGTATTTAACTCAGTCGAGGTGGTTGGGCTGGCACCCTACCCCGCTATCGTTCCGGTGGATGCTCCTGCGCGATCGCCGCCGTCTCGCTCCGCCAGGCTCTCCGCGCCACTGACCCCTACCGCGTCATCTTTTCCCCCTCGGTTCCCGTGGAATATTTAAATAACCCCTGAAGTGAATCCCGGAATTCCGCCTTACAGGTTGCAACAAAAAACAATTCGTGCCCTAATTTCAACCCTCAAACGTCCGCTAGTAATTGTATTTCCGGCTAATGAAGTAATTTCTAAAACGAAAACTGTATAGGTTTATATTTATTATAAATTTACGTCGCAAACTAATCAACGTATTTCATTGCACAATATCTAAGATTATCGATACTGTATAGTGTAAGTAATGTTATGCAACAATAGTTTCAGCAATTCCAGTACAATTTATTAATACTTTACACAGGTGAAACGATTGTGTATATAGCTAGCAAAGGTGCTCAATGGCTCCTTTGGAGGCTTGCGGGGGACGGTCGTGACCTGGCTCCGCGCCCCCCGCGCTACCGTGAGTCGCGAGCCTCGGCCGGCGCACGCGCAGCCCAGCCAGTTGCCCGTCGCGCAGCCTCTAGTTTGTTTACATCGATTTCAGTGACTTCACCAGCACTTAAATTAAATAACATATACAATGAATCAGTGACAATGTGATACTATCATGAGAACGTTGTCGTCATCCGTAACAGATCTTACATCGTTACATTTCTAGAATACAGTGTGTTAAAGATTGTGTTTTGAGTGAATGGCATTGTGTTCGCTCGGTCAGCCCGTAGCTGGTATTTCACTAATATAATTTGCACAAAAGTTGCACATCTGGTTCCTGAGGCAGCGTCGAAGGTAGATGACGTACTTGCATTCGTTCTTTTCTTTGAATCCTCAAATTTAGACTGCAGTCTGATTGGTCGCTTGATAGGTCTGCTAAATTGCCCTCAATGACTTCTTGAGATTAATTTCCTTTGTTGAAGTAATTGCAGTATCCATCCATTTTAGCCTAGGTAGATTGTACCTACCTACTGTTCTCGAACATAAACAAAATGAATGTATACAGGTTACTCAATTCGACCGTATATATGTTTTTTTTATGTGTATTCGCGGATAACTTCGTCGTTTATGAACCGATTTTGATGATTCTTTTTTGTTAGATAGAGTATACTTCCGTGGTGGTCCCATTTAAATTTGACCAAAATCGGACAAGCGGTTTTTGAGTTATACTCCAATAACTGAAAAGTGCTACGCTTTTTTTTGATGATGATTGAATTTGATGATATTATTGTCGCGGTTGAAGACATCGCAGAACACACAATGACAATTAATTGATCCCGTGAGTAGCAAAGGAAAATGGTGAAAAAAAAATTTTTAACAAAAATTGCAACCGTCTTTAACTCTCAAAAGTGTGAAATAACTTGTCGAAGTCGGTACCATGAGCACAATATTGTGATGATACTTACTTTTGTTTGAACTATCATGGTACCGATTTCAACAAGTTATTTCACACTTTTGAGTGTTGAAGTCGGTTGCATTTTTAGTTTAAAAAAAATTATATTTATAGTACTGTTAATATAGATACATATACTATACTGAAATCAAATGTAAAATCAGAAAAACGAATATACTTAATTCCAATTATAACTAACATTTACTGCAACAAGATATCAAAATGTTACGTTGGAAATTTATTGTATTTACCATAGAACCTAAATATTTTATTACCCAACGTGATCATTCTTTCAAACACCATAGTCATTATAGCGTAAAATCACGCAAACAGAATTCGAAGCAAAATTATGTACATAGTACAGTGTTTCCGTAATATCAACGTCATTCGTACACAAAAACATTAGATTATCAGTCGTAATACCTACTTATACAGGCCTTGGCGTAAAAATTAGAGACAGTAAACATGACATGGTTTACACTATGAATGTATAAAACACGGGAATTACTTACGTAGTAAGTGAGAGGGTTCCGAGTATAGATTCGACCAAATTCGTCTTTTTCAACACGGCGAACCGCGTCCGTGAGCGCTCCGTTTTCTTCTTGAAAAAGACCACCGAACCCACATTCGGTGGTCTTTCTCAAGGAACTTTTTAAAACACGGGAATTGCTCACCCTCCATGACCACTCATGGAGGGTGAGCAATTCCCGTGTTTTATATATTCATAATTGTGTCGAATCCAAAAAACATACCGTAACAAAAAAGACTACTCTTCACAATTACATACGGAAAAGGTAATTCGAGCAATAACCACATGGCTGACAGATCTTGATAAGAGTTAATTACTGAAAAACATATGAATATTGAATTTATTATTAATCGTGATCATAATAAAATGTATAACAGTCACGGTGACCTATTCAACATAATCGTCAATATGATTTTAGGAGCAGTAGCGCTCTATATGAGAGTTCGTCCGGGAAAATACTGCCCCCATGTCTATTTCTACCGCCAGGCAGTAGTGTTCGCATTACTCGTACTGTGTTCCGTTTTGAAGGAATATAATAATATTTGTTTCCGGTGAATTTAATTCCGGCCATTTTACCTTGTAACGGTCAAATGACAAGAGTGTATCCAATCATTACCATTGCCATGAGATCTATGGCATTGTTGTAGAGACAGTTGGGAACATAATAACGATCTAGATACCTCGATCTTGTAGAAAGCAGCATCGTGAGAAATCCAATGCTCTCTATAATCTGGTCTCAGCATGATAATTACAAATGTATGCTATTGTCAATGTAAGCCTGAAAAACTCGTACCTTGGCCTTCGTTAAAAACTCGTCAACTATAATGAGTTTTGTTTTGGCAGAATTAAAATATTAATATTCAAATTTGGATAAAACTGTTTACAATTCATAAGTATGCAATTTATTTTAACGGTTTCTTGAATGTTAGAGATGTTTTAACTTAATCTTAAGGCACGGCTACAATTACATCAGAATAAGTTTGTTATCTCTCTAATTAGACAATGCAAATGAAAATGTTTAGCAACGTGCTCTTCAATAGTGTGAAACAGATCCCACGTGGTTTCACATTGCGTCTCCGCATCGCATGACAATGGTTCTTTTGAATAGCTCTTGCCTGGTGTTAATCACCAATTGTACTCTTTACTGTAATCGATTAATCAAATAAACCTAGATAATGAAGTATTCAAACTCCATTCAAATCATACAAGGCTAGAATCGGAATTGTGAAAATAGTTCGATCAATTGTTTAGAATAAACGGACAGATACTATCTTTAGAAAGTTTGTCATTCAGAAAGATAAATAAATGCTTAAAGTCAGAGTTATTTTTAGCCACCTTTTTACCAAGTTGACATTGAAATATTATATCTAGGTAGGTCATTTTCTATTTAACTATTCTAGGCTTAAGAATAAATCAAACTCAAAATTTCAATATCTATATATTTCAAGAAAGAAAATGTAAAATTCAATAACAAACTAAAATAACATGCTCAATTAGTTGACTATGTACGAATAGCTTGTAGCTTCACATAACCTACACTAAAAAATAAGTATTTTACGTTGTAGTTTCTGCATACCCTTCAAGTGTACAATAAACTACAATTACAATAAATTACATTACTATACTTATCATTAATTATTTACTAAATGAAAATAGACTATTAGGTAGTGCTCACACATTATTTGAACCGTTTGGGGTCGGCATATTGAGAACGAGAGCTCATCAGATTTTCCGAAACTTATGAGAGCGTTTGATCGATGCGATGCTACGCATGACCCTGCCACATATTTGGCTCAATCAGCATTGCAATTCAACGTGGTAATGCTGCTAGCATTCTGAGCAAGCTGCCAACTAGTAGCAGGTTAGAGCATAAGAGTTATCTATAGGCTAACAACAGCTAATGGATTGCTCAAATGTTACCGTAGTAGCCTTAGTATCGTAAATAGTTTATTTTAATTATTAAAGGCATAAAAAGGAATCCATTATTTTACGTCATGTAATATGATTAACGGAAAGGAGTTTCAATGTCGGCACGTCTCTCTAATGAATTGATTTCCAGCTATGCGCTCATATTATAGCAGTGTGACTGGTGTTTCATTATTACTGCGTGTGGCAAGGTTATACGTTGGAGGTATTCACGATAAATATATCAGGAATGATTATAAAACCGACGATGTTGGCATACGAATTGGCGAACTAACTACCAAATAATACGAGTTAGTGGGTAGAGCATGGCCTAAAACATTATTTTATTATGTAAAACATACCAAAACGCAACAGATAAAACATGGCTTGCCATAAAATGAATGAGCAGTTACGATGATTTGAAATGATGAAATGATTACCACACTTTATAGGTTTATAACATAAAATAATGGATTCAGTGTAATTATCCATGCATGTATGTGTACAACCTATTATTTGCGTGTAAGAAAAAATATATATAAACAGTAAAATGAATATTTTTGAAATTTAACAGGAAGGTGTTTAGTTTTTTTAAATAAAACTTTTAACCCAAATCAGTTTCGCTTTGCTGATATTGTGATATAGAAAGAGGAATTGAAAGCCAGTTAGATGAAGAAGTCAAACTAAAGGAGTTTTGCATTCCGATTTCAAAACTCACCATTTAAATTTTTAGCAGTCACAGTATTTTACAGTTTTATAGTAGTGAGAAAAATGTAGTAAAAGGCTCTTCACGATGTTTAGTTAGACGCGAACACTTATTTACATATATTGCAACTTCTTTATAACAAAGTGTAAAAAAAAAACCGAAAAACTGTCACCAAGCACATAGTGTGTTCAGGCAGCAGTCCTTGAGAGCCAGTGAGCATTCTAGGTCTAGCGTGATAACATCTTCGACCACATCGTCACTGACCATCAAGTGAGGTAGTGGTCAAACGTTAGATATAAAAAATAAAAAAAAGTAAATATTTTTGTTGTTTTCAAAGCAACACATGTCATGTTGTAAGTAATTTGACACCCCTACTTTCTTTGTTCCACTTGTTTAGTGACCAGAATATGTCATGTCTATTCTAATTAGTCATAATGACTTTTTAAGCTTCTTCAAAGACTGGTTTTCTACACTTTCTTTACTGTATCTATCGCCTCTGTTAAGTAATAATGTTAAAATAGAATTAAGTCGTCTTTTGTAAGCTTTTATATTTCAAATATTTGGTTCTTTCTTTCTCCTCCAATTTCTATTCCCAATTGTTTTGTTATTTTTATTGCAAAGTCATTGTTAATAAGAATTTTACTTAAATCAATTGGTGATAATGAGCTATTCGGAAGCTTCTCAGATTGCAATTTGATGGTTGATACGTCAGGCTTGGTGGAAGTGAGAGGTGGAGGTGCAATAATGGAGGGGAGGTTTAGTCAGATAACGATGTCAGCGATAACGACCTGAGGCCTCGACAGCGTCGCAGCGCTCCGACGACGCGACGATATCTATTTTTTAATTGGTTTTTTAGCCGCTGCCGCTTTTTTCATAATTTAGCTCGTTTTTATATTATGATTTTGTGTATCGTAATTCGCTGATAAGGCATTTCCATTGCTACGTTGTCACAATTTTGAAATTTGTTTCACTAGTGTTCCGTATGATTAAAAAAGTGATATTTTTAAATGTTCATTAGTGAAGTGCAATGGTATTACAGTGATAATTTGAGTGATAATGAAAGACTCTGCGCCTCGTTGCGAGGACGTAGCAGATAAACTGGTGAGATTATTTGGATGGAGACAGACTTACCCTGTGCAGAAGCTTCAGAGAAGCATACTGCCACAGAGCAACGAAAATAGTAAGGTAAGGGTTTAAATAAGTCTTTTGAATTTCAGAATTCAGTTATACTCGTAACACAATCTCCTTGTAATAAGTGGACGGCGTAAATTGGGTGCATGCTGAGAGCACCCAATGCACCCAACTAACTCCGTCCAATGTACAATTAGTGGAAATTTGCAACGTGTACCTACTCTTGGTCTTGTAATATGAGTCCGTATTTGGATTATACATCGAGAGTGTATTCCTTTATATTTATTTAATTATTTTGTTAACACGAATTATACTTTTGCCAAGTTTGATAGCATTGGTTCTGTGTTGCCAATTCCGGTAATTTATTTCATAAGCTCACGCTATTGCGAGTCGCCAGAATGATTGAATAATGTTTTAATGATTTATATAATAATAATATATTAAGTATGCCTTCATCATGGTCATGCCAGTAATATAGCATGACCAATAAAAAAAAGTATAATAACGTAAAAGGTGGCTTTAAAGTGACGACCATTTTGAAAGGTAACCTTCGCTTGTAAAGCATTGTTTACCTTTGATAGATACTATCTGTTTCTTGACATAAAATTAGCAGTCGGCCGGTACGTTACCGTCGCCAAGGTTTTCATTACCTAAGGTAACCAAGCATGCAGAATGCCATTCTTGTAATACCTTAAACTATTATTTAGTCTGTTGCAAATACTTTCACGGGGCCTATTGTGTTCTGAAAGTGTGGAAAGCACTTCATTAAATCAACGCACTATGGTAACTTAGCTGCAATTACAGTACCAATAGTACACGCTGTTGATGTTGTTCACGCGATCCGGCCGTTGAACTTTAGTACCGGTATTTCCGCGTGTTTAATTAATAAAATTAGTAATTAAATACATGGTGTAAAAAGCGGGAAAGTCAATTAATTGGTTTGATATGTTAATGTATCTGCAATGTGGCTTGAATGTCTTTGGAATGGCAATTTATAAATGCAGAATGTCACATCAATTTATAGTGTTATTTATTACATTTGACGATGGTAGCCTGTAGGTGACGATAAGAAATAATTACGTAATAAGAAGTAATTGATTATTGGATACGTACATCACCTGGCAATAATAAGCTTAGAGCTTTACTGAAATTTCTCTTGAAGATTGCGAAGAGAAATAAAGCGACTATGTTTCTAAATGGTACATCGTCGCTTTATTTCTCTTATTCTCTTCGAGGCCATCTGTTTCCACTTTCCCACATTCGTGCACTTTTACATACAGTTAACAAATTAATGATCCATCATTTTTACATATTAATGATCCATCACTTTTACGTATTAATAACACCCGAAGAAAGACTCATTTTGCAAAATAAACCAAAATGTAAATCTTCTCTTTTTAAATTCCCGCCACTATCCTCAGTTAATCCTCATTTAGTCACCATAGAGTCTTCTCAGGCCCACGACCGATGTTTCTTGTCGGAAACTGCTATGTTAGTAAAAGTTATATTATGTTTTTAAATGTGTGCGAATTGATCTGATAGTCTATTTTAAAACGTTAATTCGATTCGCGAACGTTAAAACATTCTAATGTCTATAATATATTTGTTTAAATATTTACATTTGTAGAAATGATCTCATTCTAGTAGCCAAGAACTAATAGTGAAAACGTTTTATTTTACTTCTTGGTTCAATTTACTTATCAAATCACTATCCACTTATCCCTGAGCCTAAAGTTTAGTAACTTTATAATCATGCATATTTTAAATCGGCCTTGTTTCACAGATTAGATAATTAAAGTGCTCGAATTACGATTCTGAAGGAAAACAATTTTTAAACTTTAAAATACTATCTGCGCCCCGCGTGTGGTGATGATTAATGATGATGATAATGATATTAGCCTATGTATTATTCCGGGACCTGAAATATCTACATACCAAATTTCATCCAAATTCGTCCAACCGTTTGAGCGTGATTGAGTAAAAAACATCCATACAAACTTTTACGTTTATAATATTAGTAGAATGATGGTGATAGAAGTCAATTATTAATGTTGTTTATATTTATACTTCTGTGAAGACAGATTTTGGCAGGAAATAAATCATTGATAAGTTTTGATAACATCATATATTACTCGATATCTATGAATATTCATATTTTTTGTAGATTCAATTATTGTATTACATACATGCTTCACAATTTTCACCCAATTATATTACACTAGTGCATTCCGAGGGTTTCACTCGTGCATACTATGATTTTCAGGACATGCCTTCCTATAGAACTCTCAGTAAACGTTTATATCTTAAAATGCTTAACCCTAATTACACTCATCTTGGGGTTGGATCTCCGAAATTCCGTGATACCTATGTATGTCATTCTGTCAGTGGTCTGAGCTGTTTTGTTCGATCAGTGACGTTTTTCCTTTGATTGTGAAGAATATTTACTGCTCTTGATTAAACCAGAGTAGTAAGTAGTTGATAAAAGCATTCATAATATTTGAAGTATTGTTTATAATATTGAAGGGCAATTCATATATATAATAGTAGCATGCTATGTTATTATGAAAATAACAAATGCTTATGTTTTATTTATATTACAATGTGTTCACATATCATAATAATATTATATGTATTTAATCAAAATAACTTACTATATAGGCAAAAAGGGAACCATAAACAAAAAAAACGGCATTTAAATTATGGTCAGCATGTAAAGTTTTCAAAAGCTGTCAAAATCTCGTTGAATAGCCCAACTTATTCATTAGCGAAGGTAAGCGCGCTTTGGTCACCCGTGACTTCTACTACCGTCTACTGTACATGTCTTTAAAATAGCGACACGATTCAGGAACCCTGACGGTTTTTTTACAACGTATGTTTTGAAAAAAGTAGAATGTTTATAATATTTTATATTGCGTTGCCATTAAACTAGGTTCATAATAGCGAATCGTGATCAGACTCCATTCAGTGAGCTAACATCAATGTCAAGCACTATCGTCACAATGCAATTCAGATAATGTCTTTACTAGAAATCTATTGTTTCTGGCAGTTAAGGGGTCAAGTTATTTGTGAATTTGATGGAATGTACCCATCATATCTTAGACACAATTTGACACTTGTTAATAGATTGTGGAACTTTTGTTTGAAAACTTCGTCTACTGTGTCGATCAACGTGCTAACGAATCGAGGAACCAAATTGATTTTACCTTTGCTATAAATCTAGCATGGAATTCAATATTAATTTGGTGATTGTCATCGTTGCCCATCGATTATACGATATATTTAATTTTTTATCAATATTGCTTACTCAAAAGTCTAAACAAAATAGTTGTAGAGAATGTTGTATAAATCTTAAGCACTTACCGTTCCTTCGTCGTGACCTAGAAACTATAATATATTCTGTTGTAATGTGGCTAATCAGTCACATTCCTTAACGTATATAAATATGTTTTAACGACTTACGCTAATGGTATCACTGATAACGTCTTACTTGATAGGTGTATGAATATTTAGTCATCATTGATGACGCTAAATAATACCTCAAACGTAACAAGGTATAAAGATTTTTTAAAGTGTACTAAAAGTCATTCTTTCTAACAATAGCTGCGCTCTCGTAAACCAATGTCTTACGTCTTTTATTTCAAAGGTACGTAGGTACTGTGTTTGCGTGCAGAAGTGTTAACTATGGCCTTTTCTATTAGATGTGCGCTTGCGCTCGTACCTAGTGCAGAGTTGTACCTAGTGTAGACTACCTAGTGTCTACCATATAATCTCGGTTTACACCCATACATAAATTGAATCCATGTCGATTGTAGAAGCTTGGAGCTTGGCACCACTCTATTTCCAAAATATTTTGTTGGCTTTAAGGAATAATACCTAGGCTATTCGAATCGCTCCTAGCCTTTTCATATTGTCTTGTTATTCTAAAAATTATTTCGTATGTACCCTGCTGGATAAAAGTACAACTCTCTCTCATTGGATCTTCACAATGAGGGATTGAGAGCGGCCCGCATCCAGCGTTTTTCTGTGATCTTGGTGGTGTCGTCTTACTTTGTGGGTGGTGGTCCCACGCTACGCTTATCAGTCCGATTCGGATATCGGCAACTTTCGCTCTTCTACGGATATCCCCATTTTTTATTCGATTTCGTAGAGAAATCAGGAGGCCCACAGTCTGAAGACACTGATCGAAAACCTTCCTTTTCAGGCATTGTGGTATTAAAACATAAATGTATATAGCATAGGATTATATAAAACGTCTGCCTTCAATGTATACTAGCCGTTTGATAGCCCATAGAGATAATCTAGAGAGATATTCTAGCTGTTCATAATGTTCGCTTCTAAAAGACAAGAATTGGTTCGGGATAGTATACCTAATAAATAATAATGAACAATTACACAACAATGAACATTGTTTACAAACGTCATTTTTGTAAAAAATGCGGTAGTCGCTTCTACTTCGTGTGTTAATTGTAAACTGCACGGTTCGATCAAAGAAAGGAACGAAAACTGCACGCATGTTTGCTGAAGTTTTATCGTGTAAACATTTGTGTTATTTATGTCAAAAATACAATTGCCTTATATTTGCCCAGAACATAAGCAGATACAGATAGGTCTGTTTAGTGACATAGTGGAACTGAATTCTTGTAATAATAAAAATCAAGACGCGTTGGAATATGGCTACTTTTCTGTAAAGTTATTTAGGTAGAGTGAAAAAGATTAAAATTTAAAAGGCTAAGATGGAATTTTAATGTACTTTTGGGGTCATGGCTTGAGCACGTCTTCGGGATGCCATGAAAACACTGGGACCGTTCGACGCCGTCTTATTATGCTTTCTACATATAACACTTATTACTTAGACTTATATATTACAGAATGAAAGACAGCTCTATCTCCGACTTCAATATTATGTCAACTCGAGGCGAAGGGCCTCCTTCAATTGAGTTCCCGATGCTAGGTACTTCTAGCAACCTATATAGCACCAGTATCGGTTCTGGACGGTTTTCTAACTGAATCAGTTTAATACTTTTCAAGGATATAACGAATGCATTCAGCATCTCTCGACTGGCATGACTTTGTGTCAACACGATTGCGGTCAAATATTTATTCATGACATGGGCTTGGCTGCTTAACGAGGCTGTGGCATGACATTTATGACAGTGATCAGGCATTCGCGATAAGTGCCGATAAATGCTCAAATATTGAGCAATGTAGATAGGTTACACCTATGCTCATGCAAATATGGGTGTGATTTAAACAGGCAGTGTTGGACACCACGAAAGATAGCACTCAATGAGTAAGCATACGGATTTGTTTCGCAGCAATCAATATACTGCGTGAGATTTGTTTTAGGAATCCGTAACACAAAAATGAACCAGTCTTCATTAATTATATCGCCTGTTTGTCCTTGTATCGTGTGAATACTTCAAAGCTTTATCAATCAATTACTCAAAACACTTTATTGCACACCACAAGATTATAAAATAAAACGTAATATAAATGCTGGTTTAATACTTGGCGGCCTTATAGCTTATAGCAATTTCTTACAGACACCTTGTAGAGGAATCGTAATATATACACATGTGGTACAAACAAGTATATATACATAAAGTATACATACCATACAATGACTAATACAATAGATATACTTAAAAACGTATTGATGAACTTATTTTATATTTAGAAACGTAAAATCACAAAATCTTGAAGAAACGTTTTATAAGGAATTAGCGGTCCGCCCCAGCTTTCCACGAGTAAGTAGTAAAGGTAAAATTTCATAATTAAAAATGACAAGGATCCCTAATTTGTAAGAAAATATAATATAGCCCGTTTTACCCAGGGATAGTGTAGCTTCATAACACCGAATGAATTTCTAATATCGGTTCAATAGTTTCGGTGCCTATTCAATGCAAACAATCAAATCTTTCCTCTTTATAATGTTAAGATTACTATCTATAGAGATCAATAGAGATTATACAGATATATAATCTATACTAATACTAGTATCATGAAGATCATAAGAACTGTCTGCCCATTCATATAGTAAAAGGTCCTCATATTCATCATATTCTGCTTTTAGGTGACATCTTGTTTGTTAAATACAAGCAGTTTTATGTTTGTTGCTTCGTCATCCTTAAATCAAACTGGTAAAGTCTAAAACACTATTATCCGAAATAAGCTCCAGTATTTCACATATTTCTAAGATAATATCATAATTCTTTTTATTGTAAATTGTAATTGTAAACTCTACTAATATTCTAAATGCGAAAGTTGTGTATGTGTGTAAGCTTGTTACCTCTTCAAGCTCAAACGATTCCGATGAAATTTGGTGTGGAGATAGTTTATACCCTGTATTAACACATAGGCTACTTTTATCCCGGAAAAAGAATAGTTCCCGTGGGATAATTGAGGTAACGGGAAAACCGTAATCCACGCGGGTGAAACCGGGGGGCACTACTAGTATTATTTATTTTGAGTATCATTACTTTCGAACTATCATGGTACCGACTTCAACAAGTTATTTCACATTTTAGAGTGTTGAAGTCGGTTCCATTTTTTGGTTAAAATTTTAGACAGTCCTTACGAAAATCGCCGTAGTCTTCAAACTCCATCTTCAATCAAATTGCTTCTGGTCAGTCAAAATCCCTTTCAATCTGTTGCCAAACTTGGTTTGTGGTACCATGCCGTATTGGTTTACATTTAAAGCATGACTCCGCAGGTTTAAAGAAAAGATGTAACATTACCAACCAGATAATATAAAAAAATAAAGGTGTTTGAGGCTAATGCCTTATAGCATAGCATTACCGTGTAACATCGATTTTATCTCTGTAATGCGGTGGTCTGTAATTATCGAAGCGTTTGCCTTTCGCCGCCTACGACGGTTTTCTAAATAGGCTTATTTAGCCTTTTACATTTATTTGTTACCAAAATATGGTTATAGCCAAGAGTAGTAAGTCTCTTATGGCTCGCCTTAATAATATCGCCATAATGCCTATGTGTTATTTCAGACTTTCATCTGTCTCTGTGGCAACTTACTTTTATACATATATGCCGTTCCTTTCAACCGTTCTGGGGTGTTTGAGTAATATACATCCAACCGAATCCATCGAAACTTTCGCATTTATGGCTGCCTTCACATCACTGGCTACACTCCGCGATTTTACCCGCGTGGACTACGGTTTTCCCGTACATACTATTTCAGCCTTTGGTCGTTCTGGTGTGATTGAGCATCAAACGTCCAAACATATTAACTTTAACTAAAACTAAACTAACTTTATCATTTTTTATAAGATTATAAAGGATAAGTATAAAGTACATAGTAAGAGAGCTTTGTGCTAGATTTATTAATTGTGCGTAATATAAAATTGTCGTATGGGCATTGAAAGATTGCTCCAATAGGCCAAAGTAACGTAAGATAAAAAATGGGAATATTCTTTGAAGATTTTTTGATTTACGTATAAGTCAGAAACAATTCACATCACCTATCAAAAGGGCAGTAGTTTGCTTAATATTAAATTAATACGCTTTTTATTATTCAATTCCTATGAGTGCCACATTTAAATAATAGTTTTCTATGAAAGCGTTTGTGCCTACTGTGTCTACATAAATCTCTTTTTAAATTGATAAAAATATGATATCCTGTAAACTCTCTTTTACTATCAGAAAGGTATGAGAGTACAGATGAAAGAGTCCCTGGATAATCACAAATAAGTCGTATTACATGTAAGTTATATTTCTAGTTGTAAACGCGCATGTCAGCAACAGCAACCACTTGATGATAATGAATGAACGACTCGGCCGCAATGTTTTTTCTTTTCATTACAACACAACGCGGACCTTGAAAAAATGTAAGGCATGGTTGAGTTGAATTATAATTCAGATCTTTTTATTTGCGGTTATTGTGAGATCTTTCTATTATGTACCGCGGCTTGAGTTAGTCCGCTTTTAAGTCGCGTGCGGTGGGGACGCGCGCTCGATTCATTCGCGATAGAAAAATCTAGCTTCGGGGAAAAGTGTACAACCATTCAAGTGATTCGAATTTCAAAAATGTTAAACGAATACTTTATAACGAATACGATGAAATTTAAGTGACACATTGAGAAATTGTATGCAGGGAGGGATTACAACGATATTGTGACGTTTATAATGCTTTGGTAATGCCGATAATTCCGGCCGATAGTGTAGATACCTTTCTAAATATTATTGGGTATATTTGGTTAATAGTTCTTAAATGTAAACCACCAGTTGAAATTTGGTCAATATTTACAATATCTGTAATACTTGTATTGGTTCGTTGGCCGATAATCAAATACTGTGTAGTGCGTGTGTGCTTTTGGAACTCATTTATTATTCGAAATTAATCAAAAAAATCAGTATATCAAAATATCTGTACAGCACATCAGCTGTTAAAGTCAAGTGTTGCTAGCAGTATGTGGGGCTTCCACTATTAACTAACAGGATTCTACTGAATATTTATACTCAAAATTACGATAATAAAGGATGAGCGTAACTTTATATATGTGAGTAATAAATTATACAAGAAATCATCCAACCTACAAGCGCATTGACCACGCGTTCCACAATCTATAATGGAAAATAAATTGCAAGCTATATTTCACTCGGCCGCGTTGTGTTGCAAAAAACTACACCTTGGTACCAACGTACTTTTTGACGGTCCAATGTATTTACATAACAATTTTGCGACTTGCCTTGGAGTGTGTTTGATCAGTGTAGATATAGAAATTTTTAATTCGGCACTTTATATGCATATTGGATGACACACTTAGACTAAACCTTAAAAGAAAACGGAGGTCTGAGAAACAATCTGAAATTCTGTAAAACTGTAGCTACCGTACCTTAAAAGTAATTAAGATGCAATAATAATATACCAGAAATTAGGGCTACAACAAACCTCAAAGTGCAAATATTTCGATAAGAAGATATGCCTTTATAGTAGTTTCTACTTTAGAGAATTTTATAGCAATTCAAAAGTCCTATATGTAATACATTAGCCTCCATTGACGTAGTTTGAACTGATTATATTCGATACACGCTTTTCAGACCATAAAGGCTTGCATTTCCGCTGGCATTAGCGTATTAGGATGTGGAGTTTGACGTGCTAGTTAGATAATACTTCATGAATAATCCTCGCTATAATTTGTGAACGCCACAGTTGAACAAATTAAAATTTTCAGACGAAGCATCAACTAAAATTTTTCAAGGAATCAATGTATAAGTTTGGCTTGATTTAATTTTCAAAACATTTGGTTTTGTATTGAAGTAGATTTTATGCCGAATTTGTGACGGAATACTACCTATCTTTGCCATGTGTACATTTTCTAGGAAGCGAAACGATCGCGTGCAGAATGACTGCCATATCGTCGTAAACATGGAATATACATACATAGATTTTTCTTCCACAATATAACCCCAGGGGTCTAAGTCTACAATTCAATATTGCAATATGGTCGTTATGTACAAAGGCCATTTTAGACAGCTTTGTTAGTCTGCTATTTTTAATTCGTCCTTATTGAATCAATCGTGATTCTATTCTAGATTTTAGATGTAGCATGCCATTTTTCTCGCTATGAACGTAGCAGACGACGGATTTTTGACGTTGTCTCATTAAAATCTATTCAGCGACCAAAACTGTATCGCCACCATGATCTAATCGCACCAGACAGACTTAACATCCATCTGTGATATCAAACGCTTAGAAAGTCATAAGTCAAATATAGACAAGATGAAGTTATTGTCTCTGTTAAGTCATTGACTGCATATGCGACATATTAAGAACCAAATATTGATTTTGCCCTAATCGGTCGCTTTTGTGGTAGATAGAATCGACTTTTATCATGAATCACGTCAGACTTGTGGGGCGTAGCATCTGGTGCAAGGCACGTGAGGTGAGGTCTACTGTGTTTGGTCAGTAGCGCGCGAAGGTCAAGGTTCCATCCGTACTGGTGACCCGAGTCGTTCAATCTAAATGATTTGATCCGCTCACTGCATCCAGTTGAGTATACATGAACCAGTTCCTAAATATCGTTTTACAACTTTGACGAGCAAAGTTAGTGGAATCGATTAGATATTGTTTTAAGAACAGCCACCTCAATTGTGCGCGATGTCGGTAGTGATGTGTGCTAGTTTAACGACCTCAGGATGGAATATCTCGAGATGACAGCATCAGAACCAGTACCACCACCGAGGCTCAAGAAGCTAGCCCGCTTATCTGCCACAAAGGAACAGGAGCGAAAATCAGTTTCATGGGTATTATTTTTGTATTGATTTCTTTATCACTTAACACAATACGTTGACGAACTATATTTGAAAGGAGTACTTGAAACGAGGACAGGCCATCCTTTTCAATTTTATTTTACGTGATTAATGTTCTTTTATAAATGCTTTTGACATCATTCAGGTGACAGGCATACAAAGGTTTGTTAAGAGACAAAACAGCCGAGAATCAGACCAGCCTCTTTCATCGCAAATGAATACGCAAATACTGCGTGGGAATACTTTGCGTTCCTGTTTATGAACGCGTGTGTCGTGTCAAGAAAAACACTGAAATTCACTAAACTAACACAATGAGAATGTTTTCGCATGTTGCTGGTTACAGTTATTTTGAGCCTCTGATTTATTCGAACATTAACCATGCGTTTCTTTTATTAATATTCTGTAAAAAATATTTCAAGTTGTTCACTTCTGTCAAATATTCAGTTGTTTCATTTTTTTTTAATAATTTAGAGTTTTGCATGATACAATTAAAATTAATCGAAATACGCAACCACATCGTTGAAAATGTCTACATTTCTTCAAAATGTGTATTAATTTAAAGGGCATATACGTGGGTATTCAATGTGAGGTCAGCATCAGTATTATCATTCAGATTCCATTGTAACTTTTAAGGTCACTAGTTATCTCTTAACTATACTAAACGTATGAATTCAAGTTACTAAACAGCTAAACAAATCATTAAAAATATAATAATTGCTAATGGAGGCTTATAGATAAGTCACATGAATATTTACTTATCTATGGATCACATGTTCTAACCCCCTGTCCGCTCCGCCTTAAAATTGGTAATGACATTGAATTAAAATAAAGACGTAACCGGTTCCAGGATCCCATCATTAGATCCTGACCTGATGATAATGGGGTCACCTGGCAAGTATACCCTTTCAATAAAAAAAGAATTTTCCAAATCGGTCCGAAGTTCTCGAGTAATACTGCTAATCATATATAAAAAAATAAAGATCCTCGATTGAAAACCCCTTCCCTTTTTGAAGTTGGTAATAATTCGGTATAAATGACAAACAATCAGACTGGATACATTGCGCATGGTCTATATGAGTTCTCTGCTTAACATAGAGATCTCTTTTTAAAGTTAACCTGTTCAGTTTTCTTCTACAAATCTTAATCACTTTTCGCTCTCTTGATTCCAGGGTCCAGAAACATGGGTGGGAGTGCGAGCGCTGCGCGCCAACTCCGGCGGAATCCTCGACCCGGACGACCGGGTGAGGGACGTGGCAGATGACAGGGAAACCTTGACTGCAGAATGCACTGGTCAAGCTCCACAGCCACGGGCAGCGCAGGCAGATGGCGCAAGCGGCTCGTCTGCGGGGACGGCATCGCCTGATATGTTCAGAGTAAGTATAAAACGGAAATCAACTCGACATCTAGCCGGTAGCACTTTATTTTTAGAATTGGTTTCATATTTAATTTAGGCCGTGCTTAGAACGTTCTTCATCAGGGGTATACTCATGCTAAGAAATCGCGCCGTGCACCGTTTTCAAACACACATTGAATTGACATACTTCAGTGCCAGAAGACCAAAAAGCTGGAAAAAAATTGTTTGCGATAAGAATACTGTGCTCCAATATTAATTGTAATAATAATGTTTGGCTGAAAACAAAGCAAAACTTAAACCTAGATATACGGAGCTATAGCTAGATATACCTACGGAGGCTAGGTTAAAATTGTCCCTAATATTATCAACAAACCTACTTTCCAATAAGCATAACAACTAATGCTAAAACACATTCAGGATAAGCGTAAGAACTGAACTGCAAGTAATCATTCGCGTCGCGTCAAAATTTGTACGGACACACACCATGTATTGCACCCGTATTGCACACTTTAATAATTGGTGTACCTACATACCACGGAATATTAGACGCCAATTATGGCTAGTACATTATTTGGTCGTGAATTTCTTAGTCGTACAATATATGACTCTTAAGATGCAAGTAAGTACTTACACTGACAATAAGCAGGGAACCCAAAACGTTGATTTGATTACGCAGATACGCAGACATTATTCCCGTTGGTATTTGTTATAATTTAAGTAACATTAGAACTTTTCCGCTCCAGATTCTGTGTTATTAATTTAATTGCTTGGGTACGAAAGCATTGTTCGGCTGGCTTTATGTCTCATAATTAGTGGCCGTAACCACAAGGGCGCTCATTCTTGCGGGTTACATTTGGAATCCAAAGCAGGCTTGTTGGGTCCCTGCTGCATAGTCTTCGAAGTCAGTATAAGAACCCGTTGCTTCGCCATAAAATGTTAAAACCCGGCTTTCGATGGGTTGGTCGCCGGATCGCATCTCACCTTGGTTTTGAGATTTTGGTGTAGAGAACATCGAAATGAAGTCCATTAAAATAGTGTAGTGTCAATTTTGCAGCGATAATTTATGTGACGAGGAACACACCGAACCCGTTCATATTGATACTAACCTCTTTTCAACACGGTCGTATACTCGTATAGCTTAATTTTTTCGACATTGCGTTCAACGTCGTGAAATCGATTCCTCTAATTCGCTAAAATACACATAGACGAATTTTGGTCGAGTTATCGCTATTTTCGTTAAAATTTGTCGAATAGCAAGAGGATCGTGATATCGATAAAAATCGACAAATTCTGTTTTCCCGATTTAAAATGTCAAATTAGACGATCGCGTAAACCGTGATTAGTTCCGTACTTGGACTGCAGGAACATCACACCTTAACTCGAAAAACACTCAGATAATCATGATAGTAGGTACGCCACAATATACTCAGATTGATATAAATAATCGATATCTACAAGCAGGCATTTTAGTATTTTTTCACACTCAAATCCCCGCACTTGGATTCCCTATGTCGCGGGAGGCATAGACACACACAATCACAGCATTCACTTACTCACTCACTTACACCCAAGACCCGGGATAATAATATTTCGAATAAATACCTAGTCTAGAAAATTCAAAGCAAAACATTAAAAATGAAAGTAGGTGCAATTAGGTCTTTTAAATTGCAACAATGCAATTTAAAATAATTGCCAAAAAGGTTATAATTTCCATTTCTAGCACTAGGTACTTTATTCAGATGGCGTACCTACTTTATGCCATCTGAATTTTCTTGACGCTAAAAATTACTTCAATATATTATTAGTACCTATAAGATTATATTACAGTGTTAAACACAGTTCATAACCTTATACTCATGCATGATCAGCATGATGCTCTTTACCGTACCAATTATAATAACTACTTATCTATTTCCACGGAGAATAAATGAAACAATTTAGAATTCCCGCAATGCTCTATGTTTAGGCTGGCAGAAAGAAGGTTGCACAATTTGCCAAAAAAAAAAAACAAGCGCGGGAAACGAGAGCTTCCCTGCTGGGCGCTTGCACTGAGCTGCGGACGCTGCGGTGTCCGGAAATGTAGATTCATGTACATGTTTAAACTTGTTAGGGAGCATTTTCACTACTCAATCGAGAACTAGAATCATATGTCATGTCTTGTAGGAAAAGGTTTAGTTGGTGTTTAGGATTTAATTCCGATATGGGCTCGTGTTATTCAAGGTGTGTTTGTGCTAAGAATTTAAAAAGGGTAAGCGTTATTTGATTTATCTAATATGTAATACTTACAGCCATGCACTTAAATGGCTTATGTAATAAGGTCATATATCTTTGGGTTACCTACTAGCTAATCAGAAGCCATGATTTTTGAGATGAGATTATCATTATAAGCTTACTTATCATGATCTCGTAGATATCGAAAGCCTTAGCCTAAGTATGTATAATATAGAACTAAGAACGAAGTAGGTAAAGTAAGTTACTTTTCACTATGATTATGATCAATAAATTTAATAACTTGGCAATAAATAATTATGTTACTTACCTAAAAGAGAATTGTAACGATTTGCCAAGTTAATATTCTTTGTCATAATACGAGTACGTCCAAAAAATTAAATAGTCAATATTTGAATTTGTACTAAGTAGATATACCTACCTACCTATATTCTGTAGTTTAGTAGATACCTATTACAGAAAAATGAACGAACACATAGTATTAAAATAACTATGCAGGTCATATCTACTTGCAACGAGGCAGGGTTTTTAGATGACATGTTCCATGTTTGTTTTTTGCTAAAAATCTTTCTTTTTTCCTTTGCATTGCCTATAATTGACTAAGTACTGCATCCGACTGAGTGTACAGCGTTCGTTCGTATATAGAATAATAATTTCTTCCGTACTTATGAGACATAAAATAACCTGCCATATAGTCAGTGTTTAATCAGAAATGCATTAGTAGCTAATTGTAAGTACTTCCCGTAGGAGAAATAAGCCTCTTAGACTGAAATTACTTAAAATCACCTATAGTGATATGCTCTTCTGCTCTCCTGTTCCGCTCCAATATGCCGTAGCTACCACGCCAAACAAAGCTTTTGTTTGAGGCAGTGAAATGGTAACTCAGAGCAAACAACTTATCTAAAATGTTCGATCGGCACCGAGACGATTCGACGAGTTGAGCTTAGATACGAAATTTATTATTGTAACTTTACGTAGGTACTAACAGCGCATTGAAAATATACAATATGCATAGCTTAGTTCATATGACGACAGATGGTACCTATATGCGGCGGCGGCGGTAGGCTATGCATTCAGCAGATAACAGGCTGAAAGTAGGCTAACTGGATTACAGACCACGCGGCACGCATTCAACTGCTATAAGTATAATAAGCTTAATATTATACTTATAATAGACACCTATAGTTTGTAGAAACCTGTATGTTATGTTAAAAGATAAAAAAGAAATTGAATTGGTGATTACAGGAAGAGCGCAAGTTCGTCTTTTTGACCGACTTAAAAAATGGAGGAGGTTATATTCGATTGTATGTTTTTTTTAAGTTCATCGATTTCTTCCCCATTTTTGGACCGATTTTCAAAATTCTTTTTTTGATGGAGTGTACCTCCGAGGTGATCCCATTTAAATTTAATCATAATCGGACAAGCGATTTTGGAGTTACAAGGCTTTCTAATTGCGGTTGAAGAAATCGGTGAACATACAAAATGACAAATTGATCCCGTGAGTAGCAAAGGTTACTGAAAAGGGGAAAAAAATTTTTCAACCATAAATGGAACCGACTTCATCAAAAGTGTGAATAAAATGTCGAAGTCGGTACAACGATAATTCTTTAGAAAAGTAACTTTTGAGTGTTGAAGCTAGCTCGTTCGGCTGGTTGTGTTGTCGCAGCTACAACCTCACCGAACCTGGTGATCTCGTTATGACCTATTTCAATGAAACTGAATCTGTTTTCCTTAGCGTCGCGTAAAGTATGCCCAAAGCCACATTTAATTTATTTTATTGCGTTTCATTAAAATGATCTAAAATAAATAAAAATACACGTACCTAATGATTACTGTTACTTTGATGAAAGAAACTTTTTAGCAGTCGATAAAAATTATGCTTTCTACCCACGTTATTTTGAGTGATTCATTACTCCAATACCTATGACTTTTTTTTATCGACACGAATATTGAAGATCTAGGACGTCTGACAATGATTGACGATCAATTGCAGCTAATTTTTAACCTTTGACATATTTTGGAACGAAAATATCTAATGAATAGGCCCCAAGATACAGTATTCATCGCGACCACCAAATCCTTTGCCCCCACTGAGTTTGTTCACAAATTATATCATTTGATGGTCAGTGAAAGAGTGTTGACTGATTCTCAAGGACAACTGCTCGAATTCACTGTGAGTTTGGTCACAGTTTATCAAACTTGAGGGTGGTGGCACGCTAGTCGATTACATAACAGTACAAATATGTTTATTATAACCAAGGTTGTTTGAACGATGCGACGCGTGACCACAATGCTGGCACATATTTATTTGGGTCAACGAATCAGCATCGCGATTCAACGTGGCAATGTTGCTAGCATTCTGGGCACGATGCCGACTCGTAGCGGGTTTCAGCATTTGAGTTATCTCTAGGCTGAATAGCTAGTAGATTGCTTAAATGTTAATGTAGCAGCTGCAGTGTTGTAATTAGTTATTAGTATTTTATTTTAGTAAAGTTTGTTACCGTAATGAACAAGACACGTATATACAACCTACCAGCAAGCCGAAACATAAAACACCGAGAGAATGATGGATTGTTTTGTAATTTTTTAAATTATTTTTTATTAAATTACGCATGCGTTTGGCTACAAACAATGATGATCGCTTTAAAGAAGCCCTTTCATATCTAATAGTACATTGAAGTTCTTATTTAGTTTTTAATATATGAGTCACGCACCACGCGGCAGTGCTTAGTTTTACCTACACGTTCAAGTTACTTAATAACATTCCGATGTACTGTTCCGCAATAACATAGCCGCACATAAACCTGTGTTTGCCAATGAAATGACGAACTAATAGACATACCAATACCGAACTAATTGACTGACCGGTTGGCGCAGTTGGTAGCACTCTGCCTTCTGAGCCGCTGGTCCCGGGTTCGATTCCCGGACAGGTCAAACATTTGTGTGCATGAACATGTCTGTTTGACCTGTGTCTGGGTGTGTTTATCTATATAAGTATATATATCAGTCATCAGGTTACCATAGCACAGGCTCTGCCTAGTTTGGGACCTGAAGACCTTGTGTGAATGTTAATAAATAAATAAATAAAAAAATAAATACCTACGGTCAGAAGTAAGTTCTCTGAAAAGACACAATTATCTCTGTAGCCGCTGCATTCTCTAACCGTTTTTAAGTCAAAGGGTCTTGCCTTAATTATTGTTTAAATGGCTCACTGTCTCGTACGTTTAACGTATCTTCCTATCATGCTCTTTTTCGAAATTTTGTTATCGGAAAAAACTCGTGTATTATTTTTAAAACAAATAGAGCAATGATTTCTACATAATAATATGTAGTTTCTACTACACATATAGACGACGGGGGGTAATTCTAAACTGTCTCGTTTTTCCGTAGAGAATATTTTTATTTTATTAAAAGTAAAAATTCGTTGGTTTGCATTCTTATAGGTACTACAGTGCAACCTCGATATAACGAAACTTAGGGAATTAAAAAATATTCGTTATACCGCATAATTTGTAACAATGAGTTTGTAGTAAAGTGATTAGATTGGACTACCTACGATTCGTTTTCATCATCATCATCTCAGCCATAGGACGTCCACTGCTGGACATATGCACCCCCCAATTATTTCCACAAGGACCAGTTGGAAGCAGCTCGCATCCAACCCTTGCCTGCGATCTTAGTCAGGTCGTCTGACCACCTGGTCGGTGGCTGTCCTATCCTATTCGCCGAGATATATTATCGTAGATAATAAGGTAAAAACACCTTTTTCGTTTATCAGCCATTGCAACTAAAACTAACAACAATTACGTGTTTACAGAGCATCTTACAACAATAACTGTCATACATAGAATTTAACGTGTCTGAACCTGAAGAAACATGAATTACTCGTACCTACTATTGTACAATGAAGTGGGAATTATTGATAGGACACGTTATGTAAAGGTTATAGATTGAAAAATTCCTAAAATAGAGAGAGATTAATGCTTTTTATCTATATTCTGCAATTACTCAAAATTCGTTAAAAAATGGATTTGATAAATACCTATATTCGTAATGTAAAGTATATTTTGCTTTAGCTCTAAGGGATTTAGAACAAATAGTTAAATCGAGAAATTCGTTATTTTGAGGCTCGTTACATTTAGGTTATTACTGTATATGCAAGTCGATATCAGACACAAAAATTTTAATAAAATTGTCTCGCCATCAACTCAGCAGATACTGACTAATATGCACGTAATGTTATATAGAAGCGCGTGATGAAATGCAGATTCTGAATCCTAGGTGAGCAATCGCATAATTTTATTATGTAGACTGTGTGAATGATCCCTGCTTCACGTGGGAGCAAGTTTGATTTTATACAAACTTTTAATTTGGAAGTTTACATATGTACCTACCAAAAGATATCTAAATTATGCTTAAAATCGTGCCCCAATCCGTTTAAAATGACTGAGTTGACACACAGGACTCAAAGGAGGATGACTTTCTTTTGTACGATGATAGAGTAGAACGTCTTCCTGTCTGTCGCTTTCTTCATTAGGTCGAGCAGTCCTGGAAAGCTTCTGTGGATTGGTAGACAAGCTGATTCCACGATTGCCTGTCTTCTTCTTGTCTCAGAGCTGTGGTCACTGAAAGTATGTTAAATAGCGGCTAGATGATCGGCCTTCTGGTCTCATGCCTATTTGTCGCCTTGTGTCTATTTATATTGCTTTCTTGACACATAACCAAAAACATGAAAAAGGATAGATTAGATAATGGGTTTTAATTATTATATGTTGTTCCAGGGTGGAGGCGGCGTCGGAGGCAGTATGCGTGTCCCCAATTCCGACTCGTGCGTAGAAGTAGGTGCTGGAGATCTCGAGGATGGGTCGAGCGGGCTTCAAGTTAGGAGAGGGAGTGAACCTACCCTGCATCAGGATACGTTACCTCCTCAGAGAACGGTAACTAGCACTTTTATTATATCGAATTATTAGGATTCAACAGCTCCCTACACGATGACGCTGCAACTACGACTAGAGGCCGGTAGAACTTTTCCGCGAATAGCATTACGTTTTTGTACATATATAAAAATGAATCCCTGATTCTCTTGGTCACGTCGTATCTTGAGAACGATACTAACGATTACATTTATATTTTTCCTTTTTTAAAATAATTTAAAGAAGAAACTCACCTTTTTTTTTTTTTACTATTATATGTTTGCCTACGGGAAAAAAATATTTGCAGCAAATTTAAAAACTCCTGAGAAATGTACTCGAAACCGTAAATAAACAAGCCGAAACCGCAGGGCTCAGCTACAGTATACAATAATATTTAAGAAATTAAAAAATAATACAATTATATGTGCTTATTATTATTATTAAAGGTTTCCTACGTGGCAAAACAAAACTTTATTATGTCCCCTTTTTACGATATGTTAATGAACCCAGAGAACCTGCACACTGGGCAGTTGCAAGTAACTAAATAAAATAAACAAAATGAATATTTTATTCTCCCTATCTTGAGGAAAGGCTGGAGGAAACCGCTGAGGTACTACGTAGTAGTAGTACGTAGTAATAGTACCTCAGTGGAGGAAACGGGAAAGCTACTGACGATCTCTCTATGGATCCTCTTCCTTTCCCTGAACATAATTTATATTTGTAACCATGTTAACATAGTAAGCTAAAGTATGTTCAGTTTCCTAAAAGGCGGGGAGGGCTTTGGTGCCTTTATCACAGTTTAATTTCTAGCACAGGTATCAAATGTCTACTCATAAATTTTTTTGTTTATTTTGAATGTGTACTTATACAACTAGATTAGAAAAGTTAAATTTATCTGTGTTAATAAATGATTATTTGATTTGCATCATGCCTTCAACGTCACGAAATTCACATACTTTGAAGACTTATGTATTCACCGTGGCATCTAAATAAATATACTATATCAACCCTTTAAACATTCCAGGCTACAGAACAAACTAAACGATGGTCAGCAGCAGTAGTATGTCGAGAGGACAGCTGTAGAACATCACAGAAAGTTCATTCAATGTCTGATGGAAGACCTCCGGAATCTTCCCCGGACCGACACGGCCACGGGCAGCATTTCCAAAGGCAATCCAATAGGCTTTCTATGCAATTCTCAGGGCCAGGGTAAGTTAATTTTGCAATTCATATTTTTTCAACAAATTTGCGCTAAATATGTTTTAACGTAGCAACAATTTTGCATTGTTCGAAAATTACAAATTCGCACATGTGCGGTAAAGTGCTCTCACCTAAGTACCGGTTTTACTACATTATCGTCGTCCGTGTCCATTACGATTATTTTTTAATTTCCATAATAGTATAGAAAAATGCCACCAAGAAGATCCACATTACGAGAATAAATGAGCTGAATGATCGAACTCTTCTAATAACTAAACCATAGGAAACAAATAATTTCTAAGAAACACTACGTCTAACTATGTCGATCGGCTCTCATCCTAATCGCAGAACTCACGTTATCAAGCTAGTCACTTTTGACAACTTATACAGGACCGTAGATATTGGTTAACTACACTGCTACTCTTTGGTCTCAATCTGCGTTCAACTATAAAGAAGATTATAATAATTATTTATATTATCCGGCTTTACTCATGTTTATAACCTAGGCTTCGGGCATGTGCGTAGGCCAGCATCAGTGAGTTTAGACCAGGTCGCGGCGACCACTGTTAAATAATTACCCGCCAACAAACAGTCCAAGAATCTCTTAATGAAGACAAGATTGTAAAGAACTTCCAACTATTTTTGCAGCCTTTCTAATGAAGCCTTCACTTATTAACACGTCTGTTTGTACTGTGAGTACGTAATGTACTTGAAACGGTACATAACGGTGCAAACATTCAGCGAAATTGTACTTGGCGCCATTCTCCAGCTGAAGTATCTTTGGTATCATGTACAGTTACATTGAGTTAGATTAACTCCTCAATTTTTGGAATAGCTTCTGTACTTCTGAAAAGGAGTCGCGTTTTAGGGTTACGCGTATTGAACAGAAACAATTGAAAGGTTTTTTGAGTCCCAGCTAATCTTTTACACCATATTTTTAACCTTTTTGTCTAGTGGTAGGTATCTACTGAGAATGTCAGTTGTCAATGAGACGTTATGGATTGGTACGGCACGAAATTTTTAAATTGATACCTAAATATACTTATTTATATTGTTTAGGTAATTACCAAAATATATTTAGAATTCTAGCGTTCTTATACGTTTTGGCCGCAACACTATAAAAAATTATGTATAAATATGCATCACTTCGTAAATACATGCACACTCATATTTCTACGTTTGCATCGTGAACATATTAATGCACTAGGCTTTTATTTATAATAATATAAACTTATGTATTTGACAATGTTTACAAAAAATCATTCAGTTTACAATAGCTAGAGATTCAAACATAATGTTTGTGAGTAACTGCTGTTGAAATAGGCTCAACACCTGTGCTTCAGCATACAGCGCTCAACACACTATACATAGCATTATGTGAATATGTATCCTTGATTATGGAATTAATATTGTGATAACTTTTGTGGAAAATATTTGACAAACAGACGTGAGCATATTGGTTATTGAAAGGAGTAAAAATGAGTAAAAGTCCTTCGCTGTGTTTACTGTGAGGTGTTGGAGTCAGTGTGAGAGGGATGTGTATGAGCGGCTTTTAGTTTACTTATTTAATCAACAAAATAAAATAAAATTATGCTTGAATCTCGCACTGTTTCTTAATACCTACGTAATTAAATTGTTGTTTATAATGTGATTATATGTTATTTGCAGGAGTGGCATATGGTTAGACGCAGCTGAAAGAGTACAGACATATGGCAGCAAAAGTCTTCCAAGAGACGCGCGAAGGGAACCGTTAGGACAAGATACTGCCGTTTCTAATCACAGGTGAGAAATCAACGAACATAGTCAGAGTCACAGTAGCAGCTGGAGTCTTTTTTTTTTTTGATAAGGTGAGGAAACAAGCGAAATACCCACATGATGTTAAGTGGTAACCTTTACCTATAGATATACACAATTCGTTAAGAACTACACTGCGCTCGTCACTCTGTGAGATAAAGTTAGTAAGTCTTATGTGCCTGTAATTTTACTGGAAACCATACCTTTCAAACCGGAACACAGTAACGCTTTACATTTATAAATTTATAATGTCACTTGTAATGTCTGTCTGTCTCTTACGTGTACGTTTTGAAAGATTTATTTTTCAAAAGTAGCATCCGTATTTCTGTTCCATTCCATATAAACGCGAAAGGTTGTGAAAATGTCTACTTATACTTACTTCGAAACAGATTAGACCGTAGCGAAATATAAAACAATATGTAAATTGCGACTGTTTTCACGCTTCGATTCAATTAGTTGGTTATGGAACGCGTGTTTACTGAGTACTTAAATGATGAAAAGCAATTTATTTATGCGCATGCATAGCAATGTAGGTACAATTAACAAAGGTTTAAAATACATACATTCGATACCATCTTAGATTAAAGTACCCTCGTGAGTCTTTGTTCCTTGAATTAGGTGTCTGATTAGCCTGTACGGTCCTATACGTCAGAGCGACCCTCTACGGTTACTTTATCCAAAATAAGTGTTAAAAATATGAAATGTTATATATACTTACTTACAAGAATTTTGTGTTTATATATAAAAATAATCCATTTCTCGCATGGCCACGGCATCACGCGTGAACCGCTGGACCAATTTGGCTAATTTTATTGCCATCTAAGCATTTCCACTATCTGTCCAATTTTACCCCTTCATTCACTTCATTGTTTTACTTAACACCAGAGGGGATGTTTTCCTTAGCACCATCTGCATTTTATTGTATTTAAAATTAATTTTAATTATTTTCTTCAAAATGTTAACGTAAGTTCCGCGTAGCATGTTGTTAATGTAATGAAACATAAACCCGTTTAATTTGTTTTGTATTGGAATTAGAGGGTTTGATTTTTTTTTAAAATAAAGAAGTCTAACTTTAGAAAATTTAAAAAAACCTAACGACCATACGAAATTATCTAATGTAACATTATGTCGTTTGACATAATTGTTTCGCCGTGGTAACAAGTCTGCAATCAATAATGGATACACAATGATTGCAGAGTGGAAGACATGCTACGATGGGTATCGGGAGTGAACAACGTGGCGAACGTTCATCCTGTACAAGAACGTCCACTTGATCTCTTACCTGAAGGTAAGTCAACATTGTTCAATATTCATATTCATATAATTTATTGATATTTATTCCATACACGTCAAATCTTCTTCTATGTCTTCTAAATCTTCCCTGTTTAAAGTTTAGGGAACACCGAGTTACGGTGCAAGCGGAAAATTAGGTATTTACTGTTGAGCATTGCATGTGTGCCCGTTCACGAACACAACAGCAATTTGCCAGAACTTTTACGCAAGTTTGAACTGGCGCATAAGTTGCTAAAAGATATATATACGTTTCATGCATTGATCTCATAACATATTTACGTATTAATTAATTCAAGATCACATAGGTACTTAGTTATGTCCTAATACTTTAGAATATAATAGTTAGGTAGTAGTGTTGAAATTTTATGTATTACGTGAAGTTAGCCTCAAGTACCCACAATGGTGTGCGGCTCACTCATGCATTCATGTACATCATAGTGTGTAATGAGATGAGGGTGCTCTATGGCGCCCTCTGCCTTCCGGTACGGTAACGTCGGTACCCAATATGGTGTGTCTCAATACCAAAAAGTAATGCTTTATTGTACGAGTATATTAATAGGAGGCTTTATTGTAGTTGTGACCGGACCAAAAAAATGTTAAGGAATAATTTAGATAAAAGTGGACATGCAATCATACCAAACATTTCACATGGACCGATTTTCACTTTATATCTTTTTATATATAATTCTACTGTTCTTGTATATGTCACTGAACTAAACAGCTGGACCGATTTGAATGATTTTTTTGTATGCGTTTGGGTGGCGCCCCGCGCCCTGGATGGTTTAGATACACAAATCAGCCCGGCAGACGGCGCTGCAGTTGGTATGTTTACCCGTGCGAAGCCGGGGCGGACCGCTAGTTTAATATATTTCTTTTTTACGAACCATAAACAAATAACATTCACAAAAAAAGTATTACCATATTTATAATGTAACAAACCGACTAGGACTCACGTGGTAAACACTGGAAAATTACTCTCCGACCAGTTTCATTTTGTTACATTATAATTATGGAAGAAACTCGCGATAGTTTTCAGACTCATATTACCATATTTCACAAAGAGTCCTTAACATCGTGAACGAGACGAAACCGAAACAATTTTATGTCGTGATGTCGCGTTATTTTCTCGCTTATAACTATAAATAAATAAATAATATTCAATAAATTATTTAATATTAATAATTTAATATTTCAAGGTTCTAAGGAAATGTGTGTATTTTTCAGTGGGCAACAGTGAACGCGCTATATCAGGCCTGGAGGTTCCAGTCAGTGCCAGTACGAAGCACAGCTCGGGAGCGACGCAGTCTGTGCCAGTAACGTTAGTCAAGGGCGAGAAGGGCCTCGGCTTCACGATCACCACCAGAGACAACCCCACTGGTGGTCACTGCCCTATTTACATCAAAAATATCTTACCAAAGGTAAAACTAAATTATTTGATTACATGTTTGTGTGAGTTCCGGTCGCCATGGCTCTGAAATCAGTGATTGATCTGAGACTTCTGATCCCGGGCCCTGGATTCGAATCCCGGCCGGGCTAAACATTAATGTCAAAAGTATTCGTGTATTCAAGTGTCATGACTGGCCGGTTGGCGCAGTTGGTAACATTCTGCCTTTTGAGCCGCTGGTCCCGGGTTCGATTCCCGGACAGGGCCTTAAGCGTGGAGACCGAATCCAGAAATCCCGTAACGAAAATAACCTAACACCCCCTCCGACCGGCACAGCGGTGATACTTTTTAGTTTTGCCATCTATCGATGAATAGCAGAACTTCAAATGACTTTTTTGAAATATCACGCTTGTCTGTTTAGTTCAGCAACTCGCCTCTAGGTGGCATTGGTTGTATCGGTGTTACTGCATAAGTTATTAATATATTAATTGCATAAGTTGATAAAAAAAGCTATGCCATAGCTTTACCGCGGCAGTCTTCGAGCCACACGTCTTTTTTAGTATAGGCAAGCTTTGACCATCATCTCACCTGATGTTAAGTGATGATGCGATCGATACGATAGAGCACGCCTGCCGAAGATATCTATTCACTGGTGACTTGAAAACACCCAGATTGTATTCTCTGCAGAAACTCAGTTTTTGGCAATAAGTTGGAACGTTCACCATGTATGGTTGCCGTCTGGTCTGGTCGTTGTTAGATGGAATAATGAATGAACCCCCAGGGCGCGGCGGTGTCGGACGGGCGGCTCCGCGCGGGGGACCGGATGGTCTCCGTCAACAGCGTGTCGGTGTCCGGTCTTACGCAGCAGCAGGTGGTCACTCTACTGCGGAACACGCCCCCCGACTCAACCGTCGACATCGTGGTCGAACGGCCCGCGCCCTACTCCACCGCACAGGTACCTCTACTTCACTATGCAACTTTTTTATTTATCTATTCAACCAACACATGTAACTTGCAGACTATGTCCAAGGTTATACAAGGCGAGACTTAGGTCAGCGATTAATTCCGTTTAGAAATCAGAGGGCCTATTCTAGACACTGCATTTTTGTTATGTGGTTTCTAACTGGTAAATGTTCATTAAAATCTAACCATAAGATGTGCATAGATCTTTCAATGTCCATCTCATTGACTATCTCATAGAAAAATGCCTGAATCCAGGCGCTTCCTGGATCTGTCAGACTATTTGGCTTTCGCCGCGCTTGCTAGTCCTTGGTCTCTTGGACGATATCATCGTCTCATTGCAGTAAGTGGCACCAAGTATATCCACTATTACATTTATACATTAAAAAAATATAAAATATATATCTAAGTGAAGTATGTAATATAACTTCTACACTAACTAATTGATTAACTTAATAATGCACACATTAACCTGGGAGTTTGACACGCCACAATCACATCCACATCCTAACTTTTACATAATCTAGAATGCCGTGTTTACTTAGCGCCGTGCGCCGCTGTCAACACCGATTATTGCAGATGGTGTGGGTACTTTCATATGAAGAGTACTTATTATCTTTTATGATGCAGGTACCTTGTAATATAATTAATGTGTACCGTCAGCATTATATACCAGTTTTGATTAGTATTCGTTATGTTATTTAAATTCAGTGACTTGGAATGGTAGCAATAAGTAATTACATTTAAGATAGTGTTTTTATTCTTGGAAACAAACCATAATAGCCAATATCAAGTTCTTGATTGTTGTACCATATTTAGGATAATATTCCTTCATAAACTGTGGTCTTCTAAATGTTCTAAGAAGGGTAAATTTTGTGTATTGCAATAAATGTGCACGGTACAAAGTAAACATAATTAAGATAAACAAGATATTCTATTTAGTATAGTAATAATTACCTTAACGATTTAAAACGTTTGTAAAGTTACATAAAATATTTTTTTTTGTTAAAAGGCTTAATAAAGGCGCTGTTAGCCTGCCGAGCCATGTCTTTGTTATTTATATAAGTACTTGACTGTGTCACGTAATTATTGTATATTAGTGTTTCATGTTTTAATAAAGATCTTTGCAAAACAAACAAACATCCACATACACATAACCCTTCTACAACTTAATAAGGGGGTAATAATACTAGGGGTTCCAGGATTCTTCGGTCGATGAGATAAAATAAATATTTATTTTATCTCATCGACCGAAGAATCCTGGAACTCCTGTTACCGGCTCTCAGAGTCTAGTCGAGTCTAGTTTGGGAACCAGGTGATTCTATAACATGTTTTTGTACTCGTAAATGCCTTTACCTGAATAAATGTTTATATATATGTTTGTATTATCGTGTATGATCTAATTGAACAAGTAAATGATAAAGTTGAAGCTTAGAATTATGATTAACTAAATAATGTACACTCTGACCTGTGAATTTTTCACAGTGTATAAATAACACAAATTATCAATTGTGTAAGTCTGTGGTTTTGTGTCGTCTATTCGTAAAAAGAAATTACTTGTACCAGAAATTTTTTTTAGAAAATAATGTCCTAATGAAATTTGACGGAGCTAATTTTTAACCCACTTGAAAAAGGAGGAGTCTATAGGGTGATCATTTTTACCTTCTAGGTTGCCCATGGGGGAAAACTGCTAATATTCTTTAATTTGTGTTTTCGTCATCATCATCAACTTGTCAGCCATAATACGTCCACTGCTGTACATAGGCTTGCCCCATTTTGCTTTTGGCTTTTACTGGACGTAAAAACAATTACTATAAATATCTATTTCTTGTTGCAGAGGGTTGAATCCCAACAAACCACGAAATACGTGGAGAAGGCAATCGGATCTCCAAACACAACCTCGATAGATGTAAATAAGTCTTCAGAAAACGGGCGGGTCTCGACTATGGTGAATGCGATTAACAATAATAACAGTTCAATGCGAGGAAGGATACCGAAGAGTTCTTCCAAAGATGATCTACTCAATAGGAACCAAAGCACGGACAGTGCGTTGCAAGAGGCTCTCAATACATCGTCAAGTTCTGTAAGTAGATCTGTATTCTTATTTCATCTTATCGGCCGTTGTCGTGGCTCAGTGATCAGTGGCACTGACTTTCGGGTTGGCAACCCAACTGGGCCAAAAATTTCTGTATGTATCTGGGCCAAACTTTCGCATAGGGTGTTTGTTATCGGTTGTTGGATGTTGGTGCTGTGGAGGTCGGATGGGTGGATAAGTGTAGGAATGTCTACTCGAAGCGCCCCCAGCCAAGGTTTTTGGCCCAGGGTCAGCCGTCTGACAGTTCATATTCGGAACTTCGAACTTCTATACACCCTGTTGCAGTAGTGTTACCTGCTTAGAATAGTACTCCCCTATCTCTTCCCGTGGGTGCCGTAAGAGTCGGCTATGGGATCAGGTACTAGATGGTGGTCAGCAGCGCCTCCTGAGGATCTGAAATCATCCTGCGCTTGCCAACCTGCCTGCCAAGCGTGGCGAGAATTGGCCAACCCCCCCTACATGGGGGAGGCATATGTCCAGCAGTGGATGTCCAATTGCTGAGGATAAGAATAAGGAGATACACCCTGTCGTCTTGTGCAATTTCGTTGATGAAATTTCAATGACTGTCGGCTCTTAAACTGATGGATACTGGATGATCCTCAACAACGGGCTACCGTTGAAGGCAACACGGTTATCAAATTCTCATCTTGGTTTACGTTCGTGTAACTGCCTGCCAACCATCTTCAAGTTTGAATAACTGCCACCAAACACATAGTGTGTTCAGGCAGCAGTCCTTGAGAGCCAGTTAATATAATAAGTCTACCGTTCATCTTCGACCATAGGGTATCAAAAGAGATACAGGTCAAGTGCTGGATCTACCAAATATGAAAAGAAATAAATGTCTTAAAGATATATAACAGCTTAAGTTTCATGTATCTAAATAAATTTTGTTGGTGGATTTTTAGCCAATCAAAAGAAAAAGGACGTACAAAGGCAATACAATTTTTCGTCATTAACGATAATAATTTTAATATGAGATTCATTCTGTCATATTATTTTATCTAACTTTATTCTCTTTCAGGTTTTAAGTCTGAGAAACCGTCTCATCCTTCGGCTGGATGTCCCCGTCCACGATACTGAAAAGGCTGGTTTAGGTATAAGTGTTAAAGGCAAGGTAACGGTGGGTCCTGACCCTCAAGACCTGGGCATCTTCATCAAGTCAGTTTTGAATGGTGGTGCCGCGTCGAGAGATGGAAGGTTAGTTAAACGATAGGATTATCCACACCTTACTATATTTTTATTTTTATAAAACATTAAAAAATCGTGAAGATGTTTTTAATGCCATTAGCCGTAATTCTGTTAATCGTTCAAACTAATTAAAATTCTTTAAAATAAAAAATGGCTCTCTTACTATATCAGCTAAAATTCAAATTTGGATTAATCCCTTCAACGCTATCTTTAATCTTAAAACGATTTGTGTTTAAGTGCAGGTAGTTTAAATCTGCATCAAACAACGTGACGAATTATTTCAGCGATAACTACCTACCCGTATTTTTATAAAAATATCCAACATTATTTTTGGTCATTCACAAGTGTCATATTAATCTTTTTATCTACTTTAAAACCATTTTGGATTGAATGAATATCAGAATTATTAAGGGTTTTTGGTTAAAGTATATTATAATACAAATAAGGAGAGCTCACTGAGCGTTTCATTCTACGTTTTTCAACAAACTTTCAAGGACTAATCGAAACATTATATCAATGCTTCTATTGTTTAATTATTAAATTCATAGTGCTGCTCTGTTTACTCGCATACCTATACCTTGAATAAGGTACTAATTTAACTTTGTAGGGATAATTTCATTAGGCACCTACGTGAATGTTATTACTTATCATGCACCTGTATCTCGGTTTGTGGTCCTAAAACCGGTGTAATAAGGCTCACTTTACGAACATGTTGATAATAATACTTCCTTATGATATATACATATAAACTAATATGAATACGTATATTACTACTCACTAGTACTACATAGTGCGATTGTCTTCTAGGTTACACACGAATGACCAGTTGCTAAGCGTTAATGGCGTCTCTCTAGTCGGCCAGTCGAATGCGGAAGCGATGGAGACGTTACGAAAGGCGCTGGTGCAGTCACGGCCGCAGCATCAGGGCAGTATATCATTAACAATAGCAAGGAGGACAGGTAAACTTACATTTTTATTTTCTGATCTTTTTGTCCTTCTCCTATATTAGGTGGGTTATCGGCTTACTATTTTTTTCTCTTCCACTCAATTCTATAAATAGTCATCTCAGTGCTCACACCTTTCATAAGCATATAATTTTTTACGCAGTCCATCCACGTCGTCATCGTCCTTCCTCTACCTCTATATCCATCCACACTCATGTTAGAAACACTCTTATTTTATTGTTTCTGATAAGCTTTAAAAATCTAATTATATTGCCAAATTTCTTTGCGATTGAAATTTCTGCACTAAAGTTTCGAGCAGCAGCTGATAAAGTTATTCTTTCGTTTCTGGCAGTTCGACAAACTGGGTATTAAAACTCATACATGCTACGCTATGCTCATACTAAACTTTTTAAACTAAAATACAAATAAAAGTTAATATGGCAACCAAGGAGGTTATTATCAGAATTTTATTGAAATTTTCAACTGACTTGCGAATTTGAAAATGTCTGAAAGAAACAGTTGGATATTTATCGCAATAAAAGTGCGACGTTCTTTTTTCTCTCGTTTTTAAATATTGATCATTGCTCATTGATATACTTAAGAATAATTTTAAAATTGTATTCCATTCTGTCCAATACTTTAATAAGTCCTATTAACTATAAAATGAGATATTAGTCATACAAGGCGGAAGCCACACTGCATTTTTTCTGAAGTTCTCTGCGCGGGTGCCTGATTTCTTGAACAGAAGACAATAATCCACTAATTACTCACGGTCCTATTTTGGGTCTCTGCCATAATGTACATGACATCCAATTTTATTTACAGTTTACACTATTATTAGTTGTACATTGCATGCGGTGTATGCTTGCAATGAAGCTATTTTTTATATATTTTATTATAGATATATTTAGGGAAAAGCAATATTCTCTGACAGTCCTTCACAATCGTTGCTACAAAATTAAAAGCAAAGCTAATGCAGTGGCTTGGTTTTAAGAACTGGCGTTACTTATTTTCAAATCCCGTTATACCTAAGTATATAATTTTGAAATGAAAATATTCTCTTACAGATAGCATAGACAATCTAGCGCGATGGAAAGACGATACGCCACCAAACGGCAACGATTCAACAACAACCTCAACCGAAAACTCACAAAACTTCAACACAGTCATATACACACCAAACGACAAAGAGAACAAAGTAACCGATGAATTAGACCATTACAAACATGAAGGCTTCGACAACCACGACGGTCGAGGCTCTAAAAAACATGCATCAATCGTAACGATAAACAACAATAGCTGGTCCAATCAATCAGATGATAGTAAAGGATATTTAGAAAGAGACAAAGATATCCCTTCTCATGATAGTAAAAGAGATAGCTTCGAATGGAGCAGATTGGATGGATGGAATCCTGTGATAGATAGACTGACTGGTTTGCGGAACGAGAGCTACTATATGGCGACTCAGACGGACGGGCCACCCGTGAATGGTCACCACTTTAGGCAGAATCATGGACACGTGCATATGTCACGGTCACCGCCGGCGCATCATAATGTTATCATCGAAGAGGATTACGGAACGACGACGAGGTAGGTTTCATTGTTTTCATTATTAAAGTAAATTACTATTATAAAAGTCTGCTTGTAATGTATTAACACTCCTGTGTATTTTAGTAACCTAGACCTAGTAGGGCTAGTTTAGTAACCTAGGCCCAGTATAGACAGTCGCAGTGGTCAGTGACATAACTTCTGTGCCTTCGGAGCCCTGGGTACGAATCCCGGCAGGGGCATTTGTGCGATGAGTGTAGGTGTTTGTCCCGGGTTTTGGTTGTTTGTGTGCTGTGATTGTGTGTGTTCATGCCTCCCGCGACACAGGGAGTACTAGAGCGGTGTTTTGAGTGTAAAACGAATTGATTGGCTATTAAAGACACTTTTTATTAGAACACGCTTTGTGCTTGGGGACAGAATTTTAGACTTGCCGGTGGTAGCTAGCCAGTCGCTACAAAATACTTTATCTCCATACTGTGGATGTCATAACGATGTAACCTTCACAGAAAAATCAAGCTGGAGTTAGGATTAAAAAAAATAAAACCAAAGAAAACTGTAATACAACGTGATAACAGACAACAGTTTGTAAAGGCTTATCCACAATAATTGTCTGTCACATGCTGTGCGGTTCTTGCAGTCGTTTTTGACCATACTCCTGCAAAATTTGGAACGAGCATTTACAATCGGTATTTTCGATTCTCAAACAACTACATCGGATTCTTCACAACAAAAGTTAGCAGATCTTTAAAAAGGTCGGCAACTTATCTTAATACCCTCTGTGTTACTAATAGCCATTGGCTCCGGTCATCATACTTACCATCAATCGGCCCGTGTGCTTGTTTCATATCTATTGTAAAAAAAAGATTGACTAAATGACACCTTATATTACGAAATAACTTTTGGCGATGATTATAGATTGCAAACATATTAATACTGCTCAGAATGTCAACTCGATGCTGCATCCAAATTGACTAACAAATTTAGAATATTTATAATAATGTGGTAAAAAGTTAGGTGCTTTTTTAAATTGTAATGATGTCACTCCGAGTTGTTTGTGTTTGTATAAGTAAAACTATGTGCCGTTGTACATTTTATTGACCGAGCAAGGCGACTAGGTCTTAAGCTAACCAGGGCGAAACGGTTTTATGTATGTTACTATGAATATATTAAGAATTACATTAGTATTTACTCAGACGTACTTTAATTGAAGACGCTCACTTGCTACCGTCTAACAACAGGTTTTATACCTGTTTTGATGCAACAGTGTTTTTGTTTTTAGGGGTAGTGGGGGTGGCGAATCTGGTAGTGAAAGTGGGACGGGTGGAGCGGGGTTCAGTCGAGATGCCATCGGCCGAAGGTCTATGTCTGAGAAACGGCACGCTGCCATGGACGCCAAACAAACCGGCACATACAAGAAAATTAAGGAAATTAAGGCAATAACCTGTAAGTATCATCAAAATTATTTGCATACTTTCCGTCACAGAGTGTTTGTGGACTTAATGGCTTAAAATTCATTACGTAAACAAGATGGTGTGGTCTGTAGTTTTGTTTTTTATAATTATTTAAGTAGAATGACTAATATCTACGGATATTCTATAAGATATAGTCTCACTCACCATTTTGTATCTGCTTTACTACCTGTTTTCTTAATTTCTCCGTCTTTCTTTTGTACTGTCTGACATAGGATATATGATTCTGTGGGGCTAGTGTAAGTGTTTCATGTCTACGAACGCTACAAGCATCAGTTTTCAATATATTTTAAACCTTAACTGCACATGCACAAACTTAGTTTCTTCCGAATATCTTTCCAGCAATGCAAGTGGGACCCTCACTAGGCATGCGAAAGTCTTCCAGTTTAGAATCTCTACAGACCGCGATACAGGAAAACCAGAGGAATCCCTATATTGAACCGATCTACGCACGAGCACACCCACGTAAGTTCACATACTAACGCATACCAACTTTCCAATAACAATAACTACTCAGAAAACTAGAGTAATAACAATTATACCGCTCAGTGGAAAAAACTATCAATGCCTCAATTTTTCAAGGTAGTGTCTTCTATTTTTGATTTATATTAATGAGTACCCAAAACGTGGAACCGTGCGACTTCTTTTATTTGCGATTATATGTTCCTCATAATCCGTAACGTAACGTAGGTTTTGAAGTTTAAAAGAAATTCTAGTTTTCAATTTTAAAAAAGTATATATATATATGTATACCGTACCATACCTATATTGCCATATATATAAATATATTAATAATATATATATTATTAATATATTTACCGTACCATACCTATATTGCCATATAGTTCGATTAGACTTTTTAAAAGTTTTATATGGAAAAGATGAAAAAATGATGTTAAGGTTTTACTTTTTGGATTATAATGGAGTAGTAACCCATGGACATGCGCATTTTGTGTCATCTCTATCCATGGGATTACTGATATCAGCTGCTTTGTCAGCAACAAGGTTTTGCGCTTATCGATGATGAATATCGTATTCGAAAAACTATTTCATGACAGTTCAATTTACGTCGTCCATTTCAGAAATTACATAATATCGCCCTTGATATCAGTATTTCTATGGATAAAGATGACACTAAACCCTAGTCGCGTTTGATTACAACAAAGATAGCCTTGCTGGTGCCTATAACCATAGAAGTTTTTGTTTTTGTAGTACGGACTTTTATAGTTTATTTTATAATTTGTTGCAGCACTAAAACACTGGTTGACTGACGACAGCAACGGGCCGGAGATAATCCGCGGCTCACCGCAGCAGTCTTCTTTGTCACACAAGAAGCCTTCGCTCTTCAAATCCTTGTCGAGCATGTTTAGGTAAATATGCAGTTAATTCTTACTAGAAATATAAACCATAATATTTTGTAACTTGAGCAAATATAATGTTTTTTTAAAATATTATACTTGCGTTTGGCTATTGTCTCACCTGATGTATAATAGATTGATCACATAATTATTATTATATTGTGTTCACAAATTCAGATTTACAATTTATCAATTTGTTACAGCAACCATTTGAGTGCTGTTGCTTAACATATTATACGTCGTTTGCGAAGGTTTTTGTTCTAATTGATATAATATATACAACTTGACTCAATTTATATTGATATAATATATACAACTTGACTCAATTTATAGAGAAGTCTTTATATTCTGCCTTCAGAATGGGTGATAAGAAACACAAAAAACCAGAAACAGAAGTTTATGGGCGAACGCAACCCGGAAGATCCTCGGAGAAGTCAATATCGAGAGAAGCAATTGAAAGACATACAAAGTTAGACGACAGGCTCGAAGAGGCTAACCCACCGACGCAACAGAGGTAAATTATTTTTAACATAATGATTCTTAAAATATGATATGTGTATAATCTCTCTGGTTCGATTTAAGGCATGGCACTTCTATAAGCCGAGAAGTATATATTATAAAGTTTCCTTTTTATTCTAGTTGTTTTGTGTTTGTGAAGCAGAGTATTTAAAATACCAGAGCTTCTGAATGAAAAATAGTATGCAATCAAGCTATGATCTAAGTACGTTTAAATAGAAGAAGCGTTATGTAGTAGTCTAATTAAGCGATAGTTAAACTAATTTATATAATCTTGGACTTTTCCGAGTAATATTAACAACGTATCAAACGTTGTTTATCCAATAACTTATCTAGACTGCTACATCACCATATTCAGAATCTATTGAACAAATACGAAATGATGTAATAATTATATGAACATATTATATTCGTATCTACATAATAAAATAGACAGTGTCGTACCTAAAGCAGGAATGGATGTCACTAACGAAGAAAATAAATAAACGTGGAACCAGTATTGACCCATGGGGAACACCTGAGTTTATGAGAATAGAACAGGGTTAGAAACCATCAATAGGGATGTTTTGTGGTCTATGAGAAATATAGGATTCAAATTAACAACAAATTAGTTTTTTAATACAATTGAAATCTATGTTTTTAAGTAAAGTTATATATGAGCGACCGTATCAAACGCTTTTCGAAAATCCATATAAACACTAAATATAAATCAAATCCGATAAAAACATGAAATCAACGTTATTGCGGTATGAAAAGATGATATAAAGAATATGGGCCACAAAAGCAAGCTCAAAGTCATACTCATAGTGTGACTACAAGTATCTACTAAAGTGCCTATTATATATTCGGAGTTTATTTTCAAGAGATCGAAACATAAATAAAGAGATCCATAGATAAACGTAAGTCGGTGCGGGCTGCTCTCAACATGTCCTTTTGAAGATCGATAGGGGAGATCAATGTCCAACAGAGTACTGTTTTGACCACTGTCTCACCTAATGTTAAGTGACGACGCGGTCTAAGGTGTTGCACGTAAACTTAGAAGGAACCTATTCACTCGTGACTTGAAGACTCCGGGGTTGTACCTATCGGGGAACACAGACTCCGGCAGTGAGTTCCACTCCCTGGCAGTACGCATTATAAACGTGTAAGCAAAACGCAAACAAAAGTACTAAGCATCAGAAATTTCACCAAAACAGGTATAAATATATATAATAACGTTTGAAACGATGTCCACAGGCTGGATGTGACGCACTCCCGGCAGAGTAGCGGCAGCGGCGGTAGTGGCGAGCGGCTGCACAAGTCGGACCGGCGGCCGCGCCCCGCGCCCCACTACCGCGCGCCCCCCGCCCGGACCGCGCCGCATACACAGGTATGTCTGTGTATTCATGCATATATGCGCCCTTTATTGAATAACTGTCTCGCTTACGTCGTTCGCATATCGAAGTTCGCAATATTACTTACTCTACACTCTAAACTCTTTTATCAGTAACCTTGCATGTACTGAAAGTTACATGTGCAAAGGTTTTCAGAGCCTAACTTTAGACCCGCAAAGATGAATTGCGCGTACCTTACAGTAGGCAACTTAGGTTTGGGTATTTTGAGTTGCCTGTATGTAGCTGCACAGATATTTTAATCCCTTGGAACTTGCTTTAATTTTTGTGTAGCCGTCTCGGTCACTCGCTTTCGTTTGTAGCATCTTTCTTCCTCACTTTATCTTCTCGATAACAAATTATTTTTACCGATATCACTCTGTTCTTACCGACTACCAGGTCGAGCTGCTGTTTTCCATAAGAAATATAATAAATTATCTTTTTCTAACGTTTTTTTAAAGATACCTTATGATTCCAGATTTATTCATATGCTTATACAATGTTTGATAGATTCACATAAAGCAAAATAAAATAATACTAATGATACTCTATGTCTTCGTCACATTCGCAGACAATGGACAGCGCCTGGGGCCCGACCGGCCACTACGTCAACTACGAAGAGATACAACAGAATCTAAAGTGAGTTACATGGTTAAAAGGTGAATGCAGTTTCCTTCACTTTAAATAAAATATGCTTATAGTAAGCAGCTTACTTTGGAATTTTCACCTACTACACTAGAAGTCCTGTCTATAGTAAGCACTTGTATTGACATTATCAATGTGACGGTGTCTATTTGTTTTTATCGGGATATAAATACATAGACAAGACACTTCACTAGATAACATGCTAACCATTCAACTTAGTGAAACCCTACTTAAGTTTTAGCTGTTTGATTACTGTCTCTTTTGGATTCGACTTGTCGCTCCAATATTGATCCCCTAAAATTTCTGAAATAAGGTGAACCCATTCAGGTTTATTTTTAGACCTCTACTGGTAATTCTTTGTTAACTTGCTAACTAGTAGTTATTCTGTCACGACAACTATTTCCTTTTCTTTTTGTTTTTTTCTACGTGTAATGCGCTTGAGGTATATGTTAATAGTAAACACGAGATAAGATATTCAAATTGAGGAATGAATTCGGCATTTTCATGGTGTGCTACTCTAGCTTAGTTGGCAAAGTGACAGGAATGGTATTCTATAGTCGCACTGGTAGCCGAAATTATTCCTTATGAACTGTAAACGCGTGTTTGCATTTATACACGCAAATCATTTGTATCTTAAATGTTTGATAAGATTTTTATCGCCTTATTTTTATATTGAAAACTAATTACCATACATAAAAGTTTATGTTTATTAAGATCTTTCGAGCCGGACACACATGTTTTGTCGAGTCTTTTACTATTAACTAACAGCTTCGCGAACTAACTGTTTCTATTGCTGTATTTATTGACCAATGACAAGCCATGCAAATATTGATGTTATTGTTAATATTTCAAGCAGTACGCGGCGCGAGAAGCTGAGTGAAGTGCAAATAGGGCAGATGCGACGTCAAGTTGATGCGCAACGGGCTAAAGCTCAAGAGGAGAGGTAAATATACCTATCCTACACCATATACAGGCTTTTATAGGGTGGTGTACATTTTTATCACCACCTTAGACAACATCAATGACACTCTGCAAATCATGAGGTTACATAAATTGTCCTTACTCCTTATACCACACCACGTGGGGTCAGTACAATATGCTAAACACTTTGTTCTATCACGCCTCACTGTTTTCCAAAACCACCCCATCCTTTTTCTAAATTCCTCTACTTTTATATGCATCATGTCACATTCATGCTCAATTCTCTTTTCATTGTATGTTTTTCATTCCTCTTCATCTCATGCCGAACTCGTTTTCCATTTTTTTTCATTCGCCGGAGCCATTGTTAAGATTTTTTCTAATATCAACTCCATGTTTGTCTTGTGCATCCTCCTAAGACGACACTTCCATTACAGCTATCGCTTTTTACGCACATATTATCTTCTTTTCGTTGCCCATCTCTTAGATCCAAAAATTACATACGTAGCTCTAATTATAGTTTTATAAAATTTACATTCTACGATCTTTAAAGAAATGCGGCGTTCCTACTCCCAAATATTGTAATAGTTATTCTGCTAGCTGATGAATACGTTAAATCCGATCATTAACGGGGCAAATTCTTGGCTATTAATACAATCAATAAAGCAAACGAAGTTTTTTTAATACCCCCATACCCCCGCACTAGGATTCCCTATGTCACCACGGGAGGTATTGACACACACAATGACATCACAACAAACATCCAAGAACCGGGACAAACATCCATGCTCATCACATAATTATTTGCCCCTGACGGGATTTGAACCCCGGACCCTGGGGACCTTAAGTCATGCGGGTTACCACTGAACCATGGTGATCTTCAAAACAATAAATATTGTCGCCAGCGGTGATTTCCGCGACCAAATAGAAGCGACCTACACATATTCTTAGGCAATGATAATATATGTTTATATGAAGTAGATGTCGCACAAGCGCGTGGAAACTGAGGCGGCAAAATTAAGTCAATTGTCGTAATTTTGATTACGACGCGTATTTCAAGCGCAAGTCTAAACATATAGCTATCCTTTTCTATATTATTTGTACCGTATTGTCTGTCGCAGTAAGCATGTGTATGTCGTAAAGTAACAAAATCTGAGCAGCGCGCAGTATGAATATACGTCATATTTATTAATAACGCAAATAACGGGGTCACATAAAGCGGGGTATTACTGTACGTGGAAACTTTTAAAAAGCTTCTACTTGGCCATAAGCCCTTCATAATTCTTAAGAGTATTATTTGTAATGTATGTAATGTTTTCTTAATATCTGTAAATTACAAATTTAACCTTCAGGCCACCGTGATAGTAAAAATTCGAATAACAATTTTATGGAGAATATTTACTCTCTTTGTTTACGTCTACCTACGAGCTATAATTAAAAAAAAAAACAATTCAATTTACTAAATAAAAGCATTGGACCGGATGTTTTTATTAGAAACTGATTCGACTTAACGAGCGTACATCCAATTAGTGACCTCAGAGTTGTTTAACCTAATTGATTATTACTTGAGCAGCTAACTACGACCGCGCGTGTAGATTGTTGACAAATTTCGTTTTCATGTACGTGCTTTGACTTAATCTCGTTTCGTCTATTACATACATATTTAAAAATATTTATTCATCATCTCAGCCATAGGTTGTCCACTGCTGGACGTATGCCTCCCGCGTTGATTTCCCAAGGACCGGTGGGAAGCGGCCCGCAGCCGTTACCTGTGATCTGAGTCGGGTCATCTGTCCACCTATTTATTTATATCTATGTACCTATCATTTATACGGGTTTTTAGAGTGAAGTTTTTTGCTTGCATTAGACCACGGTCTCACCGTGAAATTATTATGATGCTATTAGTTGATATTACAGTCGTCAATTATTCTACTACCTACGTGGAAGTTTCCACGGTACATCCGCATACATTTGGAACTATAATGAGCATGATTTGTAATAATATTCCATTGTTTGAAATTGAAATTAAAATTATTCTTATTTTATTTTAATATTTTTTTAATGCACTGGTATAGCGTTTCTCCACTATCTCAATTGATGGTCAGTGACGATGTGGTCGAAGATATCACGCTAGACCTAGAATGCTTACTGGCTCTCGAGGGCTGCTCCCTGGACACACTATGTGTTTGGTGACAGTTTTTTAAACTTGAGGGTGATAGCTAGCCAGGCTGGTACCCGAAAGAGAAAACCCTTCCACCACGCTGGAAATTTGATAACGGTGTTAACTTCACCGGAAGCTTAAACCGTTGGTGAGAATCGAACCAGCATCTGTCAGTTTCACAGCCGACGGTGAGCCCACCGCTGAGCTATCATCGCTTCGCACTTGCGGATATACGAGTAGACGTTCTACGAAATCTCGTACTTTGCCGCATTTAACATCTCATTCCGAGTACCCAAGCCAACGAGACCGCAGCTGTGGGAATTATCTCATGATCATAAAAAACCCGATATGACGACCTTGCGGTCAGTTCTGAGAAGGTTTCGTTTGCCCGAGATTGCAACAGATTGTCAATTCGAATCATTACTAACATTCATTACGTTTCTCTGCAAATATATAAAGTAGTAGTAGTCTACTTTAGGTATTGAGAGCGATAATTGGTATTGTGTTATTAACACATTCCATAATTGAATTCTGTGAAGGAATTCATGCAGCATTTATGTTTTACAAAAGTGTAGGTAAGCAAATATCAAGCTACCTTTATTACAAATTAAACCAATTTGATAACAAATTGGTTTAACAAGTACAACGAACTTGGCATCAATTTTCCGATTCTATTCGTGAAATAAATAAAAAAAGGTAATAATAGCGTGAAAGAGACGAAGCCGTTGTTCCGACCTCACCTACTGTGGGATAAGGACAAGAATTAGATTCGTGGAAAAAATGAAAAAGGGATGCAATTTATAGGTATTCAGTCAATTCTCTACGGAGTTGATGATTAGGTATTTGTCTCAAATTATTAACCTTGTTCTTGAAGGTAGTCTTAGATTTTATAACAGACTGTAACCTGCACTACCGCTTATTAAAAAGGTTCTCCATTTTCAGGTAGAGTGTGTGCGAAAAGAGAATCGCCATAAGATTTGAGAATGCAGTTATGTTATTATAGTGCGACTGCAACGTCTTGATACTACATATATTATACATAACACTTGAAAATGAGTATATTTTATAATATGTAAATGAATAATATTACATATTACATGTATAACGTTGGTTTAATTTTACCCCACGACGATTATCTTTTCGCACCGACTCTAGACATTATTTCTACACAATTGTTATTCTATTAATTGTTATATTGTTAAGTACGTAATAGGTGTTTGTTAGCATTCAATTGTTTCATTAAGTACACGACTTACGTACAAAATATGCTTCGTTTTCCTTCTATTTATTTGCACGCTAAGGTCATTTTCACAGAGATATATTCCACTATGCATGATAATGGTAGTGATTCGCTTATTCAACTGAACTAAACTAAAATGTTTTAAAACTAATCCAGTTCTTATAAGGTTACGATAAAGTCTAAATTAGTATGAGGCTTATCAATAACATCACTAAAATTAAATGTATTTATTAAATTTGCGGGTACTTTTAGCGAAATTAAGTTGCCACTTATTTGGTGTCTACTAAAACTACCCGCAATTGGCCAGCAATGGAATAAAACTCGTCTAATATTAGTGAGAGCGCTGTATGGAGTTACGCGAATTTGAATTTTAGCGTAAATATAATACGAGCTACTTCAATTTGAAGAGTTTTAGTGAATTTTAGCTACTTCGAGTGATTAACAGAATTTGACACACTTTGTACACTGTTTGTATGCAACTCGTATGTTTTGAAACTAGATATGTCTGAGCTCTTTACTTGCCCATCGCGAACAATTAATCTTGGGATATCCTTTTATGGCGCTTATTTGGAAAATAAGAACCACGGAACTGAAATCTCCATACAGCGGTTGACATGTAGATTACTTTTAGTTATGAACCCGCTCTGTGTACCTACATTTGGATTAAAAATGTCTTCTTTATTTTGTTACTTTCTTTTAGCGTGCAATAAAATGTAATGTAAAGTATTCCTGTCTCCTTCAAAGTATTCAATATTTAATTTTGTATTTTCTTTTTTTTTAAATTTTTATTACTATTACGGTTTACGAATATTTGGACGCAAGTGTGGCGTGGTACAGACACTGTGCGGAAACAAGCTACTATAACTCAGATATCACCACCATTGCCGCTTCATTTCACTCTTTAATTCATTTTTAATAAACAGTTTAATAACCCACAAATCGAACGTATGCACTATCGAAATCTCCGCGTCAGGCAAGTCAATTACTGCACGTTTTTCACGTGATTAAGTTCCAAGCATTATCAATTTTCTCTGTCGCTGTTGTACTAGATGACATGACAGTTAGTACGGAGAAGAATTGTGTTACGCTGCGATACGATTGCGTTACGTTTACTATTGTGGCTTGTGCTCCGGCCTCTGATCAAAAGAGATACAAATGGCAACTTTTTTGAAGTCTGTAAGGCCCAGGTTTAAAGTCTTTTTCAAATAGTTTTGGTAATAGACCGTTGATTTATAATTAATATTAATTAGTCTTAGATGACATGTTTTTAAAACGAAGGTAGCATTTTAAACAAAAAGAAGGTATCTTAATCATAAGATGTAAATGAACAATCCAAGGGTATAATAACTAATTTTGTCTTTTCTAGAGTCAGTGGACGAAGTCGCTGGAAATTTTGTTAGTACCTAACTTTAAGTGCTTTCATTCAATGAGAACGTCATTATTGACAACTGTTAAATTATTTTTTTCCTGCAACCTATGTCATTGGTAAGATGCATTTGTTTTGTAATGCTACTGTAAAACCGTAATTATTGTCGTTTTTAAACGTAGCGCTGGTTTCAACACGCTTCCGGTCGTTATGTTTATTTTATGATGGTAACATAGTAACTGTCATCTTGATTTCTTTTTAGATACCCTCCTCTATAAGTAGATGCTGCTAAAGCTATGTGTATATACCTGAAATGTTGCCCTACGTCAGCTATGTATAATATCTAAATAGAATCCGCTAAACACATAAGTAGTACTTTTAACCAGAGTTTTCGTTACTTTTTTATTGTATAACGCTACGTTGCAATTTTAATTGTATTTAATTGATTTCTTAGACAATTTTAATTTATTTCTCATTTCGTAGCTAGAAAACTTTAACAAAAGTTATTTCCGAAGTACGGTCGTGGAGTACGAAAAACTACGTACTTTGAACCTGTAATTGCCTGTCTCTCTTCTTCGTTAAATGCGTCACTCTCGCACAGACGCAGTTACGCAAAGACTTCTGTGCGAGCGGGACAAAATATACACATAATACACAGGACCGACAGACACAAAAGGTACTACATTGAAAATTCTTCGCGCTTTGCGACTGTTTTTTGATAATGCTAAATTTGAGTAGTCGTTTACGCTAATCAACAAAAAAATTATGTGTATGTAAAAAATACTTAACACGTGTAGAACTTAATCAACAGTTTACTTGATTGCGGTTGGTTTTAATCCACAGCCAAGAGATAAAATTTAATTTGGTATTCTTAAGCATTCAAAATGTAAACTGATAAGGAATAAAATCTACGACTTAAGTTACTTTAATGGAACGTTACAATTCTTGCCAATATTTTACACGTTTTTACTTTCAAATCTTAGAATACTTATTACCATAATGTTTAATATTGTATAGTCTCTTGAAAACCTTTCTAGCCTTTTTTACCACTGTACTATACGCCACGTATTGGAAAAATTAATAAACATCTTTATTTTATGGTTTTAGACAAAAATATAGTCATCTGCACCTCACATTGCCAATCACTTTTAATTTAAAAATTTATGAAATGACGTGATTGTTTCAAATTCTGTATAAATTATGTCAGTTCTAATAACTATTCAAAAATGCGTTTGTATAACTTCTACTTTCTATGCACGTAGTGACTTAATATAAAATAAGTAATAGTAATTATAAATAACAATAATAATTATACATAATCTTATCCATGCTCTTGTTACCTATTATTGCAATCTACAACATGCCATCTTATTATTATGGTCTGGCAGCTAAAGCTTTTTTACATCAAACGTTTTCTCATTTTAATTATGTAAATTGCTAATTAACCTAGTAATCAAGTGAGTAAACATAGACCCCTTGCAACTGTTGTGGAACACCCAAGGCTTCTTCTAGGCCAAACTAATCTTGTTAAATTATAATACATCATGTCAGCAGGACGTTTACCTACCATAGCGTACAGGTCGGTTTACTAAAGCTGGTATGTTCAACACATTTACAAGGCGTATTCACAACGCACCCAATCTTACTAAAATCAGATTAGAGTAACTACTACGAATATGTTTTAAAATGATTGCATTTTCAATTATTTATTTTTTTAAACATACTGTATAGTTAAATTGCACTTGTGTGAGTATTATGAACGTGCCAGCTATAGTTCACCGACCAGTACTGTGTAATTCGTTCAGATTATTTTACATCAACGACTCACAACAGTCCCATGATATGTTTTAGATATAGAAATTTCTTAAATTATTTTGTTTGCGACAGTGGAGATTTAAGTATGCCATTGTTATTAAAAATAAATTATGCAACCACAGGTTAGGTAAGATAACACTACTTTAAAATTGTATTTCAAATCAGCAATAGTTTTATCTCTGGTAACTCGATTATTCTGACATTACATCATGAACAGATGACCTGACTAAGATCACAGTTACGGGCCGTTTCAATCCGGTCCTTGTGGAATTCAGTCGGGGAGGCGTATGTGCAGCAATGGATGTCTTATGGCTGAGATGATGAAGATAATGATGATGATTTGAATATGCAGATTGATATAAATACAAAATTGCAGCAAATCAACAACCAGAGGCACACACAACAAGCACAACAAAAAAATGTACATCGCGTTTGTTCAACACGTTTCGACCTTATGTTGTCAATCATATTAATTATTAGAGTTCTCTTTTGAGAAAAATATCTATTTACCTAATCATAAATATTTGAAACAAATACTTGAAAATACTCCTTCTATATTTAACAATGGTTAAATTTAATTCAAGGTCACTTATACTGAATCTTTAAGCTGTTGCAAACTAAACTATACAAAACTTTATTTATTTTTTAATTATCTCAATATGCGTGGAAATCACCCAATCAACTCAATCCTATTCTCGACATTATATGTTTTAGAACCTTATGGTTGCTTTCTGTAAGCTACCATCCCTCTACCTTTTCTGTTTTTGTTATTGATAGTCTCAGATAACATGATACTGTTCAGGGTTGATGTGTGTGTTTTATCTACATCCACTTTTACCGGTCATTGATCATGTGATCTCTTTTAATCGGAACTCAAAGCTTTAAATGGTACTCAAGCACAGTGCTTCGAACATACTGGACAGATTTTCGTATTGTGTAGTTTCCTACCACATTACAAATCAACGATCGCTAAATCTTTAAATTTAAGGCCAAAGCTAACATCGTCCTTTCCTCCACAGTCGGCGAGCAGTGGCCGTGGGTGGCTACCACTCGCAGCGCTCCTGTAAGGACAACGGGCTCATTCGACCTCAGTCAAACTACTACGAATACGAGAGTGCACCTCCTAGACGACCCGGAAAACTGTCACACTACCACTGACCGCTTCTCATTGACACTATTTGGAAAAAACCTCCTTGTAACTCCACCGACCTGGCTCTTGTTTGATTCTGATGGGCCCATATTGGGCAACCTATTGGTAAATTAACAAAATATGCCAGGAACCAACTTAGCGGAAGTCGTTTATTGCAACACTACCTACAATTTTACGTCACATTAAGTATAATAATTACAGTTTTCAAGAGAAGCGATACAAGCTATATCTGTATTGTGACCTTGATAATTTTCTTATTTCTTGTTTAAAATAGACACGATATACTTTTTTGCAATTTTTTATCATATTAATTTCAAGTGAAAACATATGATAAAAATCAATCAAAAATCGTATCGCTAAGAATTGACCACATGTCCTTTAGAATATGAATCATCATTAACTAAATGCAACTGGAAAAACCTAAACAAATGAAAAGGTGTCAAGAACCTGTCACAATATTTCTTAAGACTCTGGTTTAACCCAATGTTTAAACACGGTGACTAGTTCACATATCGCTATATGAGTTTCGATGCCTCGGCAGTGTTAAAATTGCCATAACCATGGAAGTTCCGTAATCATTGAGACCTCATATTAATTTCATACAGCAGAATAATAAGCATAGCATAATCAATCCATTACGCTCCCACTTCTAAGACACAACCCTTTTGAAATTTTCAGACCACTCAATGTCTGAATACAGTACGCCTTGAATTCAATACATTTTTATAAAACGCCTTTTATCTTCGTCTATAAAGGATTTGTATGAAAATTTTATTTTAACTCACGCCAAATATTATTTGCTGAATGAATGAATGAATGAACGACTGTATTCAGATTCTTCCGGAAGCCTTCATCAGGATCTAGAGTGCGGTGCGTTCGTCGCAACGTTCCGACTCTCTATTGTCGATCGTTATATCGACTGCGTGTAAGTATCACGTTATACCCGTTGAAACAGTTGTAGTTAGTTACAAATCCGTTTTAGCGAAATCTTAAAATTCGCCCTTTGCCGTTATCCCCAAATCTCCAATTGAAAAACTTGAACTGTTTGAATTGGACTGCGGAATGATACTTGGTCTTTGACTAAAACTCCATTAACAGTCGATTATAATAGGTATAAAAATCTTTATTCATGTTGGTAAATATATATTAAGTACCACATAAACCTTTTAAAAATGAAATATGTACCTAATGTAAATAATTTACAATTCTTTATCTCATAAAACAGTATACCCCGATCTTACATATTTACATTTTAATGAAGGTTGAAACTTCCAACCCATATGTTTCCGTTCTTTATACGATTTCACTTAACCCCCAGACTCTTGCACTGCATAATATATTTCCTGATAATTAATAACCCATCCGTGGATGCACGTACGATATATCCGAATTACATATTTACATAAAAATGTTATTAACGCTTGTATGCGTTTGCGAATCGTTATGTTATTCGTATTTTGAAAGAGTCCCTCTTGGTGGGTACCACTATAGTGCTTAATATTCTATGCTCAGTAATTTGTATGTACAATGTACTTTCTGTATCTCACCAGTTTCCACAGTTTTAATTCAGTTAAGCGTCATTCCGTTTGTAGGCGTTATTGCTCCTAATTCTGTTAATCACACAAACTAATTATTTAAAATCGATAGGCTCTTATTTTATTTGCGCTAAAACTCAAATTCATATTAATCCTTACGACGCTTTAATATTAGAAGAGTTTTATTCAATTAGATCGCAATCAATTGCGGTTAGTTTTAGTCAGTACAAAATAAGTGACTACTTATTATATCTAAAACTATCCGAAATTTTAATAAAAAAGATGTAGTTTTAGTGTTGTTATTGATAAGTGTCCTACTAATTTGGCCTTTATCGTAACGTTTGCACAATTGAATTTAGTCGACAAGAGAATCACTACCATTGATTATGGCCGCTACTTTTCATTTTAAGACTCTACTATCATATCCCAGTAGTTAAGGCTTTATAGATTCATTATGCTATGCTTTTTGTATGGTTATCTTCGAAATCTCTAAAGATAATGTCTAGGTTCGATATTGCATTAAAAATATCTCAAGTCTTTTTTAGACATTTTCGCTTCGATATTGGAATAAACTAAACTAGATTTTTCCCTTATTTGATGTTTTACATTCTTCCATGACGAGTATAGATATAACGTTTACACCGCGCGCGGGGCTGTGTTAGTGACATTATATTAGTTAATTATATTCGTAACGCCTTGTCAGTATTTTACAATGTAATTAATGCTACGACTTACGAGTATACCCACGAAGCAAAAACAAACTTTGTATTAGATGCGTGACTATATCTCACTGAAGAGGCGTTACATACCATAATTTCATAAGAATTTGATGGAAAGTTACTGATAAGTGATTTTGATCAATTATAGTTAAATATATTCAGTGAAAGACTATGCGTTACTGTCATTCAAAAAACTTACATTCCATATGAATCATGCAATTATTATAAGTTCATGAAAATCAAAGAAGCTTTAAACTATAGTTGTATAAAATAAGTTTATATTCAAAATAATCTGAACATGATCAAATTATTATTTGACTGAATTAGAGTTAGACACGAAATGAGTAATTCTGTTATTCACTCAAACTAACATTTTTTAAATATGTATATTTGAAGTAATACATAATAATATATGACGCTGTTGGTGTTATATGGTATATAAATCAGTTAGGTACCTCAGTACTCCGCCATTTGTGAAAAGAATTGAAAAAATATTTTTCCTTTCGATTTTCATATTTTTTTTTTATATTTTAAAGTTTTTCACCTTATAACTGACTATGAACTGGTTAAAGAAATATTTTTTTTATTCAAAAAGGTGGATTTCAGATTGGTTTTATTGGAATTTCATGGAAAATCGCTCTAGCATTGCTCATTATTTTCAAAAAAATGTCGAGAATGTTCCAGTTGCGGAAGCCGTAATTATTAATGTGTACTCAGCAATAATCATCCTATTTTTTTCCACATATTGGTGATTTTCTAAGAGTTGTAACATTGTCATTGTCAAGTGTTATGCAAAGAAATTTAAATGTAGAATGTTAAAGCGTTCATATTTATAAAGATACATATATAAAACTCTTCATTTGTTTCTGAGAGTATAACAAATTATGAATGTATAAAATACGGGAATTACTCACGTAATAAGTCAGAGTAGTACAGTATAAGGCGAACCGCGACCGCGTCCGCGAGCGCCCCGTATTCTCCTTGAAAAAGACCACCGAATGTGATTGAAACTATAGTCGGAACACTCAGACTTATTACGTGAGTAATTCCCGTCTTTTATACATTCATAATGTGTCAAAACCACGTCAGTTTTAATAACAAAAGTATAACAAAATTAACTTAACACATTTATTATGTTTATCTCTAGAGATCTTAGATTATCTTTGAGAAATAAAGGCGGACTTATCGCATAAAGCGAGCATTATCATCAACCTTTTGTTTTTAAGGATTTTAATTAAAAGTAACGGTTTGTTCATCAAACTTAGTTTCAGTTAAAAACAGAATTACTATTAATGTGTAAGATTGAAATGTATTAAGATTTTTATATAAGAATTATTGTTACGATTTATAAAGATATTTTTGGAACGGCTCGTCCAATTAATACAATTATGTATTGTTCTCAATAATACAATATATTGTTTTTCACCTTATTGTGATAACTACTTATTATGTTAGTTGTAGGTTAATCATGAATATAGTTTTTTAGAAAATGTCATAAGTTTTTCAATGAAGTTGGCTATAACTTAGTGTTGTATAGTTTAATATTAAATGTGTACATATTACTTAAATTTAATTATCACGACTTTTTTTATGAAAGTATTTGTAAAATATTGAAAAAGTGCTGAAATCGCAATGCACAGAAGTGTGATTTTTTTGTACACTTCTTATATGTTAGTTATAAGTTATATAACTTACAATGTCAGAATCTGTAATGGCCATTTATATCCTCTAATAAAGATGAACATTATTTGTCGAGAAAATGTTTTTCAGTTTCAAACCTCCTTTTTTGTTTGTAGCTTATTAAAGTTTATAAGAATATTTAAAAAATACGGGGTAGTCTTGTTATCTGTCCTAATAATATTATAAATGCGAAAGTTTGTGAGTATGGATGTATGGATGTTTGTTCCTCTCTCACGCAAAAACTACTGAACGGATTTTGATAAAAAAAACAGATAGTTTATACCGTGAAATAACACAGGCTTATTTTTATCATCATCATCATCATCATCACTGTTATTCATCACCGCGCGGGTAAAACAGATTTGTATGAATTTTGGTATGTAAATACTTCAGGTCCGGAAATAACACATATTATGTTACGTCTCATCATCATGAATCGTCACCACGACGGATTTGGATGAAATGCAGATAGCTTATACCCTGGATTAACATCATTTGGGTGACATTTTGTAAGTAGATACTTCAGGTCCGGGAATAACAGATTAGGCTACTCTCATCATCATTATCATAATCATCATCAATCATCACCACGCGGGTGAGACTGCGGGGTGCTGCTAGTATACAATAATTATCGATTTGTCACACCATCTAAGATGTCCAATGCTGGAGATAATTATGCGTCTATTCATCTCCACAAAGACCGTGGAGGTGAATAGATGTAGATCATTGAACTTCTCCCTATGATTTTGGCAAGGTCGTTAGTAGACCTTGTCTGTAGGCACCCTTCGCTTGCCTGTGCTTTATTTCCACTCGTAAATGTTGCAATGCTAACCTGAAGTTTATAATTCTGTCACCAAACAAACAGTTTGTTTAGGCAGCTGTACTTAAGAGCCAGTTGTCAGTACTAAGTTCTAGCTTATGATCGTACTAATTGTGAAGTTTCAAATTCTAAATTGCCATAAGGATCGGTTTTTGATCCATGGTTAAGAAAATCAATCTTAGAAAAAGGCGACTATTTTTAAAAAAAACATTTTTTCATACACTCACCCTCGCACTAGTTTACCCTGTGTCACGGGAGGCATAGACCCACACAATCACAATACACAAACATCCAAGACCCGAGAACAATCATCTTTGCTCATCACAGAAATGTTTGCCCCAGCCGGGATTCGAACCCGGGGTCGCGGTTCCAAAGTCAGTGTCGCTGATCACGGAGCCACGACGACCGTCAGACCGTATTTGTTATTAGCCATAGACAGAAAACGTTTATAACTTTGGCACACAGCATTAATAAGTAAATAGATAAGAGTAGACCCATATACACACACCTAAACGCACTATAAAAATTTACGTTATAGTAAAATTTGTTCTGTGCCATAGCAGCAAAAGGGCTCGAGTCAGCATTAAGCCTCCCCACCACATTGGGTAGCGAGGCACTAATATTTACCCGAGACATCTTTCTGTAAACAAACTGTAAAAAAATACATAATACATAGAATATAAGAAGTACAGATTAAGGTTCTATATAGATATCAGATATATCTGGTTATAAGTTAACCTGTACTCCACAGCAAACAAAAGCCTGGTAGCTATCAAAATATGTTGATAGTTCAGTTACCCCTTCAAATCACCAAATTAAAGTTTACGAGTGTCAGTAATGCTAAACATCCATGTCATAACATGAGGATCATGTTTACAACTGACATCTAGGTTTCTCTGTCATTAGCGAATAAACGGATTGCCACATCGATCAACATAATCAAACCAATCCGTGCTTACCCGTGTTCGATTGCGTAATCAAATCAAAGCTAAAAATACGCACAACGTTTTTACTGTTCGCAGATATAAATCATACTTATCGCCATTTTTAATTAGCGAACGAGATTCATAACCTACGTATGTATCCAATTACGTTTTATCTGAACTTGTTTTTTTGTTAGAGACATGGCGTAAGAATTGTCTCTATGGTTTTGACGTAGGTACGAGTTCTAAGCACCCTTCCTAGTGGTTAAGGCAACTAATGCCTCATAATTGCAATGATTTTTTGAATTTCTGATAAATTCCTTTTTCGTCATTTGTATAAGTTCTCATCTGACTACTGGTAGTCGACATGTTTTTTTAACTGACATAATGTCCTCTACCCATAGGTCATTTTTAATAATATCTTTTCAATTTAATTCAATTCAAAACTTTTTTACAAACTCATAGCACAAGTGTAGGTGGTATTACAATCGAATACAGTTCATTAAAGATCTTGTAGCAAGTTTAGAAGAGTGGAGGGCGCGTCAAGCTCAATCAGAAAAGAGAAAATCTTAAAATAGGTATACTAGTAAGACATAGCAATATATCCTATTGATAAGCGATCAATAGGATATATTGCTATGTCTTATTATATTATGAATTATTTTTTACCATGTGACATATAGAAAAGGACAAATACTTTGCTCTTTTAAGACCCTGTTAACTCCTAAGTTAATTCTACTATAATACCGAGTGAGGACATTTGCAGGTGAACGCCATAAACGGACAAGGAATATGAATTCCAGAAGTTCCCTGTCAGTTTGTGTGTGTTTCATGTTCTAAAATCCTTGGCAGAACTCACAAAAGGACAATTCGAATCGGATGTAATACAGGGTTTCATTGCTCCAACTCTACCGTGTCACCATAATTATGTGTACCTTGTTTAAGGGAATAATAATATGTACTGTAATCTCTTCTCCTTATCCTTATCCCTCACTAGGCAGGGTCGGTAGGGCACGTTTTTCTCTTCTATCATTAGTCATCTCATTACTCACACATTCATAAACATATCATTCTTCACACAATCCATCCATATCTTCCTCGGCCTTCCTCTACCTCTATATCTATATCCATAACATTCATGATAAGTACTCTTCTATGAATGTTTTATATGCCTCCTCATGACATGCCGAAGCCAATCTGTTCCCTTTCAAGTTATCATTCACTGGTGCTATTTTCAACCTTCCTCTGATATACTCATTCCTTGTTTTACCCTTTAGATGTAGGTACTGTAATGAAAATTGTAAAAACTATTTTAAAAGAAAGGGCCCCGAGATTTTCACCTGTTTTTCTTGATGTGCCTTTATTGATTATGGATCGCGGCGTTGGAGTGATAATTTTAGCTTTATTACCGTTCATGGTCACGTTCTTGATGCATAAATGATTTTGAATTAAAAATTTAGATTGATGTTTGATTGATGTATAGACTTATCAAAGCTATATCTCGTCTAAGTAGGCACCGACCGAGAATCGCGTGTCTCGGTGGATAATCCAGAGTTATTGGTGTGGGTTGCGTACATCCATCATGAAGTGCTTATCTTTAGAGACATTTAGAGCCAAGGTCGCAACTCGCGTGCACACTCCACTTTATATAGCAATAGTCTTGGTGCCCTTTCGTGGCCTTCCAACTGTCGCCCAAACGGCAAATTGGACCATTCATATTCTAATAAAACGGTCCTATGTGACAGGTACGAGTATGTGGTAGCAATAATAAGGCCGAGATGCTGGAGCTGAGAGCCGATATTCTTTTATAGGGCATAAAATGAAACATTTCATTGAAAAAATTTTTCATTATGAAAACAATATTGGGTTATTATTGATTATTGTTTTTTGAGTGTGGCAAACAAGCAGACGGGCCGCGTGATGGTGACCGATCACCGTCGCCTATGGATATCTGTAATATAGGCGTAAAGGATGGCCCCCATCCAGATTCATAGTCAGATTGTTAAGTATATTGGTTTACTAGTTACTCATATACTATTAGAAATAACAATAATAGTAGTTGATCGGTTAAATAAAACCTTCCGCTTACGTAAGCTTCGTCATGAGCGAGTCGCTCATTCGTGTATATCGATTATTACTTCATCTTAGGATTCAACCTACGCACAGGAATACATTAATGTTTGCATTATTAATGGTGATAAAGCCGTTCACAGATACTCTGTGGAACGACAACCGTCACGGAAAGGGAGCTGCAGTAATTGAATAGGTACTTAATTACACGTTGACTATAACTACGGTCGTAACGAGTTAGACACAAAAAGACGTAGTACAAATACCACCTCAAGTTTAAAAGGAAAATTGTACCACAGCGTTGTGGCGAGAAATGTTGATGTCAAGGAGTAAATATTATTTTATTTTCCAACATTAGTGTCTGAAATTAAAACAGACGCAATGACTAAGATTGCAGGTAAGGGTTGGATACGGGCCGCTTCCATCCGGTCCTTATGGAAAACAATGGGTGAGGCATATGTCCAGATGTCCAATGGCTGAGATGATGAATAATGGTGGTTTATTATGATAACCATTAAATTGCCTGTGAAATTGCGCCACTGGAGGAAAATAGAATAAAATGGTCTAAATGGTACATTTTCGTTTCTTTATTTTCTCTCTACAATATCCAGCGAAAGTTTCAGTAAAGAGTTCATTCCCGACACTGACTAAATGCACGTGAAATGCGGAGCCAAATGAAAAACAATAAACGTTTATTGTTCTATATTTAATAGCTTTTGTTCACAGCATGACGATTATTTTATAACAATCCGTTCATTATATTGAATCGATGATATTATTTATTTATTATTTTATTTATTATTACATAACCACAAAATAGATTGTTTTGTGTTACAACGTCATTAAATCTACAGTATAATCATAGAGTCGCTCAAGTTAGGTACAACCCTCAAGCTTGAGACTCTTTCTTCATTTATATACTGTATAGATCTAACTTTTGACTACTATGTCACTTGATGGTCAGTGACGATGTGTTTTTCAAACTTGAGATTAATAGGCGGGCCCCAGGCGTACTCGCAAGAACCCTACCACCATGCTGGTAATTTGATAACAGTGTTACCTTCACCGGAAGCTCGTGAGGTGATCCTATTAAGCCTTACTGAGAATTCATCAACAAATACATATAGATATGCTACAAGAAGAAAATCGCCTGCGAAAAGCGATGATAGTGCAGCGGGGAGAGCGTCGGCTGTCATTGCAAACTGGCGGACACTGGTTTGATTCCAAAAACAGCTTGAGCTTCCAGTGAAGGTAGAATACTTTCGAGTACCCGCCTGGCTAGCCTTTACTTTTGAAAAACTGTCACCAAACACATCGTGTGTTCAGACAGCAGTCCTTGAGAGCCAGTGAAAATTCTAGGTCTAGCGTGGTAACATCTTCGAACACATTGTCACTGACCATCAAGTGAGATAGTGGTCAAACGCTAGATCTATTCAGTATAAAAAAATCTCACGTTTCTTATGGTATCGGGTTAATGCCGACGAAGTGAAAGACGCCCATTTTCTTAGGCGTGCACCGACTTGATGTTAACTTCTTATATTGTGTAATATACTCACCAGAGTTTACAAATAGTAGATCTAATGTTTCTAATGTCTGGGTGTGTATATGTGTATAAGTATATATATAAGTATGTATATAAGTATATATCAGTCATCAGGTTACCATAGTACAGGCTCTGCCTAGTTTGGGACCTGAAGACCCTGTGTGAATGTTGTCCCATATTAACCGATCGCCTGTCTACTGAAGGTGGACAAACGACCTGACTGATTGTAGGTAAGAGCCAGTGTCTCTGTAGGCCGCCTTCTTCCGGCCCTTGTGGAAATCAATGGGGGAGACATATGTCCAGCCGTGGACATCCTATGGCAAACTTACAGCTATCATTACAGATGTTACACCTAATGTAATAGTGCACCAATTCACAACCTATAACTACAAATAAACCTTGGAGTTATCTTGGTGAATTCATTCAGAGAGGAACACGTCTATATCAACGTGCAGATGGGTACTGGTAGCTAATCTCCACTTTTCCAGTAAATTCAAATTGAACGTTGCAAAGTTTGTGTGGTCACGTGGTGTGCCTTTGAGAACAAGACCTGTACATAACAGCGTGATTAGATAAACTAATCATGTTTCTGTAGTTAACATGCTTCACAAAATCTTCATAAATAGGTAACTCACATAGGAAACGCCGAGCCAGCGAGTTGAGTCGAACGACACCCGTGCGAATCGTGCGACTGAAGTGCGCTCTGCCAAGGTAGTTCTTTTCCGTACATTCTCAACTTAAAACGTATTCTAGTCAATGCTTTTTATCATTTATCTTTTACAACTTGAACAAAAAAGCCTCCGCAATTACCGCCTGTGTAAAACCCCATGACGTCAATGGTCAATAGTAGTAACTGTGAAGTAAAAGAACGTCACCAGAGTCTCGAGACGTAGCTCAATTATGATCAGATATACAAGTACCTGTAATAGTGTATCTAAGTAGAGGTCTGTTTTACGATCGGTATATAAAGTCCGGTAAATTTGAAAATAGAATTGTTTTTATTCCAAAATAGAAATGTTTAGGATACTGTAGTAGTTCAAGGAACACTTTTATCTTCGTTTTGTCCTTCTATGAAACAGACGTTTTATGGAATTAAAACGTCTACGGAAAAGAAGATAAGTTCTTCCATTGTCCTTCCTTTTCTTATTTCCTTTTATCTATGTTACGAGCTTCAGTATTGAGCTTAGTAGGTACCTAACTGTTTTCGCTCTATATTTTTTACATCCACCAGACATTTATACATTAACTTTATTTTATACTATCTGCGTCTGGCAACTTTACACGCGTGGACTACAGGTTCCCGTTAAAGTACATGTTCCCAGATTTTTAGCGAAATTTTGTTATTCTTCTTTCTGTAAGAAAATATTACGATACTTAAAAAATATGAATAAAATCAGTATTAGCCCTAATTCTGTTAATCACTCGAACTAGCTAAAATTCTTAAAACACTGACTTTGGAACCGCGACCCCGGGTTCGAATCACAGCCGGGTCAAACATTTCTGTGATGAGCAAAGATGTTTGTTCTCGGGTCTTGGATGTTTGTGTAGAAAAAAAGAGATATAATTGAATACAATATATATGTATTCGTACAAACTCCAAACAACACTATCCCTAATATTAGACGAGTTTCACTCAATTGCTGGCTGGCAACAGCTGGTTTTAGTTGGCACCAAATAAGTGGCGACTTATTTTTCATAAAACTATTCACAATTTGATTAAAAAGATCTAATTTTAGTGTTGTCATTAATAATTATCATACTAATTAGGACATTATCATAACCGTATAAAGAATTTATCTTGTCTATATCATTTTTCAGAATTATAGTTTAGTTTGGACGAACAAAATAATCACTACCATTATCGTTTACGTTATGACCAGTGAAAATTGGGATTCACTTATACAATGAATATACAACGCATTGTATTCATTTAATTTATTAAGTTTTATGGTAACATTTTCTAATTTCGTTAATTTACTATAATCGATCGACTTTTGTATGCCTCATTGTCTCATTAACGACTCTCTCCATTCATTCGAACAAACTAGAGAAATGTATAATTAATATATTTTTGAGAGAACTGCAAAATAAATAAACGTGTAGGTACGTCGCCACGTCTTAATACTATTTTCATTGAATTTAGTTTCGCCAAATAGCAATTGCCACAATTCGTTTAAGATTATCAGAAAACGGTAGTATAAATAAGGACTAAACGTCATAACTTAAATATTTTGTTTGAATTTAGCTCCAGTTTCGGATTCCTATGTTAAGTCAGTGAAAGTCTTTAAAAGTTATTTAAAAAGTTTGTGTGATTGGGTTTTTTAATAAACTCAAGACCAGACCACGTCTGGTCTGGTCTGGTCTGGTCTGATAATAGTTTTTATTATCTGACTGACTTTTTAAGTGATAATGTGGCGCTTAAATTTAATAAGATATTGGAAACTTATATTGATATTGTGAAACTGACTCAATGTATAGGTAAGTATAAGTGATTGATTGGACATTGGCGAGCAAAGGGAAGCGATACAATCACGACTCCTTTTCAAGGGTAAAGTAAAGTTTATAGATTGCTGAGCCGAGAGACGTTGTCCTATTCTTAGCTATAAATATAGAATTCGAATTGGTATATTTAATAAATAAAATAAACATTACCAAAACATATACTGCTAAAGTTCAGTTCTCTTAGGGAAATTATAACACATGCGAATAAATATTTTAAGGTTTTATGTTCTTTATTTTTTTTAGAGTTACGCAAGTAATTGCATTTCCACTTCCGTATCCTTCCATAGACTACATGGGCAATTAAACTTTATTTCCACATAATCCAGGATGAATCTATTTTATTCGTTAATTAATTCATTACCAATGGCGTGAAATAATCATAAAAATTATCATTCATTCTTTATTCGTTAATTTACGTTAGGCAGGTGTTTGACCATTACCTCACATGATGATAAGTGATGATTCACGGTCAAGCCTGCCTGGCAGAGCACCTGTTCTCTCGTAACTTGAATATGCCCAGATTTTATCTATATTAGAGAGAATCTATATTAGTAAAAAATATAGACTTGGTCAATGAGTGTTTGTTTTCTCTATCGAAAAAAATCGAACAAATAGTTCCAAGTTTTGATTTTTGCTATAGTTTTGTAAATAAAGAACATTGAATAATAATATTCTACCCCCAGTGCACCCTCGGCAAATGAAACATATTTATACCATTTATACAGAAAACTTTCATTATAAACTTTTAACACTTTCAAATTTTATTTTAACCATTTAATCAACTGTTAATGTAATAACTTTTAAGACTTTCACATCATAAATAAAGAACTCTCCATCTAAAATTTCAGCCCCCATTACACACCCTTAATGCACCCCTGACATATTTATTGATATCACCTATTTTAATATGATTTAACTACACATATATTTACCGAATTTTGTTGCTAGAAGTTCAAAAATAAATAAGTTACATACAAACGATTTTTACTTCATTTTACTCCCTCGGGGATGGGATTTCCTTTCTTAGTACACGTCTACGTGCAAAAAACACACCCTCTATATTTCATATCCCTAACCCAGCTGTATGGGATGTGCGTTTCTGTTTCACCATACAATTTCAACCACAATGGCATACCCCTTAATGCACCCCAGGCAAAAACTTTCATACTTTTATTTTAATAATTTAATAAACTACTAATATAATAATTTTTAAGACTTAAACTTCATAAATAAAGAACTTTACATATATACTTTTAATCCCCATTGCACACCCTTAATGCATTCCTGACATATTTTTTTGTAAAAACGTTTATTTTGCATATACTACACATATACCAAATTCTTAAAAAAAGCCAACCTGGCTTATACCGTATATACTTTACTGTAGGTCAATATTATACATATATTATCTTCTAGGCAGGCGTAGACCGCATCATCAGGTGAGATGTATATTTCTCAATAAGATATAGAATTGTGTAGTGGAGTGAACATCATTGTCATCCTCATGTTCTCAGAACAGGTTACTTTAGGAGTAACCTGTTCTGAGACATGAGTATCGACATCGAAAGTGAGTTTATCTTGCAGCTATTTCTAGGGCACCATCGCGTATCTCTTTGGTGTCATCTTTGGCTTGCGTTCCGGCGAGCGCTGTGTCGAGGGCCACCCACCACCCACCATGACCACTCGTCCGGCGCTCCGCCGCGCAGCCGTCCTCGTCGAGGCAGTCTCTCCGCTTCAACGCCGACGTTGCATCGCGCTGTACCTCAGCCCCCCGCGATTATACGTGCGCGTGAGCAACATTCTTTTTTCAATTCGCATCCAGTGCTTTCTAATAAGTGTAATCGTTTTGTTGACATGAATAGCGGTTGATTCTTCAGTGTCCGCGTTAGAGGCTGTGTTTGCACAAAGCGAGCGAAAGCGGTCAAGCGTGTGCTAACTCCTAAGGAATTTCGCTGTGTAGGAGTTTCCCCTTGGTGTGTGGCAATGTAAATAAGTGGTTGAAGTGTTGAAATCTGGTTGGTGAGGAGAACGTGCTTATGCGACTGTAAAAAACGGGCACAAGTGCTTATGTAAGCCTGTATCAACGCAAACACCAAGTAAGTGATGCTCATAATACCTACTTGCATACCTATACCTGACTATATTCGTCACAGTCCGTATTTGCAAGAAAATGCATCGCTTGTCGGAAAAAAAGAATGTCATCTTTTAGACATTTATACATTTATTTCGAAACGGAAACACTCTTTTTAATTTCTACACATAATAATGAACAGAAGTTAATACATAGATACAGTAAAATTAGATTTAATAACAAATGATAAAAGTAAAATAAATAAATTTTATTAATGTATAAAACACGGGAGTTACTCACGTAATAAGTCAGAGGGTTCCGACTATAGTTTCAACCACATTCGGTGGTCTTTTTCAAGGAGAATACGGCGCGCTCGCGGACGCGGTCGCGATTCGCCTTTTTAATAACAAATAAAGCGCTTTAGAGCTACAATGTTACAAATCCATCTAGATTTAGATAATCACAAAGATTTCACAATTGGCACTCTAGCTCTCGTGGTAGGATACCCTGAGTCTGCAAGAGCTAGTAACTTTTATAGATACAATGGTCATTAAGTAGATATTAAATGTGTTTTACTTGAAATTCACAGATTTCGATTATTTACTATGATAAGTACCAAAATAGATACAGAGTAAACAGATAGATAGTAAACTCTATTATACACCTCGATTATTTAAAACTAAAACATAGTATAAAACTTACAAACCTGATTGTATAATTGTCGCGCAACACAGGACAACACAGTCAGACAATCAAATTACACAAACACCCTGTCACGGCCGCCTTTTACAACGTAACAACCCAACCCACAAACAACAAAGACCCACAACAAACACGCTCATCACATACATATTTGGCCCGGCTGGGATTTGAACCTAGGGACGCGGATCTGAAGTCAGCGTCACTGATCACTGAGCTACACCGAGCTGATGTAGCTCACCAGAGTACCATTTGTGGCAATGACAAAGTTATGTTCTTTTCTATCTTTCACAAAAATTATTGCCTATTCCACAAAAGTTAAAGTTCATAAAAGGGTACTCGAATATCTTTATGAGTTTCATAGAAGTTTCATACAGATTTTGCTCTTTTTCATATTGACAAAAGATTTGGCTATGGTTTGTACCTATATCCTTTTTTTGGGAAGCCCGCCTTTGTCTTCGTGGTTATTTTTTAAAATTTAACATAAGAAAAACAATAAAGCACAATCTCATACTTTATCTCAAAATCAATGACCATCCCCCCCTCCCCCCTCCCAAGCCCAAATTCGTGTGGCCCGATTCTAATACACACCCCTTTTTTTCGTACTATCATTAATGTAAATCAATCAATGTAAAAATGTAACAAGAAACTGTATATATGAATATCATGAAAAAAAAAGACCGACAAGTGCGAGTCGGACTCGCCCTTTGAGTGTTCCGTACAAATTTGTAGTACACATTATCAAAAATAGTTTATTTACTTAAATAAAAAGGTTTCTTTTTTTTCATCGTCATTCAGTCAGTTCTAGATCAACGGAAAATACCCTATACATTTTGAATCCCTTGAGAGTGTCGAAAAATACGTTTTTATGGCATAAACGGCCGAATCTTTTTTCACGTTAACTAAGTTTGATTTTTTCACAGCTTCATCAGATCTGAGTGTATCGTTTTAATTTAAACTCAATAACTTCACGAGTGCCCGAGATAAAGGTCTTGACAGACAGGCGGACGGACGGACGGCCGATAAAGTGATCCTATAAGGATTCCTTCTGAAGTACAGAACCCTAAAAACGCAGACAGTACTCTAGCCAAATAAGGTTCATGCACCTAATTTACTTCAAAGGAATAATTATCACCTTAGGTATATGCTCGAATACTATCAAACATACAGTTATGTTTTCATATTGCATGTATATTCGAAGCATAGGTGGGAGCGTCGACTGTCAAACCGACGGACGCTGGTTCGATTCCCCCAAACAGCCTACAATTCTAAGGTAACACCGTTATTAAATCCACAGCATGGTGATAGGGTACTTTCGAGTACCCGCCAAGTTTGAAAAACTGTCACCAAACACATACCTACTGTGTTCAGGCAGCAGTCCTTGAGAGCCAGTAAACATTCAATCCATCAAACCACCACATCGTCACCGACCATCAAGTGAGATAGTGGTCAAACGTCAACGTCAACAACCTATAACGCATAAAAATATATCCCTATAGACAATATTATACGTTAACTTAGTACACAAACAAACTCATAAACACCGAGTATGTATATGAGGTCCCAAAGCTGGTTTCCTCACAGCGTATTTCACAAGACTATGTCACCTATTCACCTATAAAAGCCTCATTGGCGCATTCGAAATCAAGAATCGCTTTAAGCTCTTGCGAAAGATGTATTTTTGACTGTGAGACAGTAGGACTGTCTACATTACGACCAATCCACTCAAATATTGGTTAGGTAATGTCATAAATACATCGGCGGGTTATTTCGTTTTATTTGTTAAATCTCTAGAGCAGTTCGATATGAATTAGTGATGTGGGATCGTTAAAAATGTATATCCGCGGATACGGGGATACGGATCTTTCTTCTCCCACGGGTATCCGCGGATACGGATTCGGATACGGATATCTGGAACATCACTATAAGAATGTAACGCCAGTATAATATACAGTTACACTAACCCCCTTACTTATAAACGTTGAATAACCTCTGAATAGTTATTCAGTGTTTTGTCTTTGTCGCTTATATGACAGTTTGACGTTGAAAGAACAGAACAAAACACTGAATTACTATTCGCAGCTTATTCAACGTTTATAAGTAAGGGGGTATGTCTTAGACTGTATAATGCGAGTAGGTATATACATATATGGATGTACACAATTCTAGCAAAACCACAAGGTATTTTCTAGGTAGGCATGATTGGTCTGGTCTTGGGGTGTACTTTACGGGCCGCTAAGGAAAATAAATATTTTGGTCTTATTAAAATCACTAGGTTAGGTTAGTTTGAGAATGCGACAACACAACGTAAGAGCAGAGTTCACCAAGTATTAAAATTATGTCAATGACCAACATAAATATCTTAACGAATTGAGTTGAACTCCCGGATTGCGAATAGTTGGCTCCGTGCCGAAATGACGCTGCATTTCAGTTTGTTTACAAATACGAGACTGTAATACGATAGACATTGCTTTGAAGTACTTTCATATTTACATCAATAAATAAATAAATAGCCATAGCAACCTTATCTTCTAATGTTGTTTGAACACCTCGCTACCGTCACTAGGTAGGGAGGTGTTCGAACGACATTAGAAAATAATGTTGCTGTAGTTATTTATTGCTCGTGTAATGTGTATAGAAGCTCGCGGGTGTTTACACTTTACAGGCAGAAGGTGCGGGACAAAGACTGATGCGTATTGATTTATAATAATATCAAAATGTACTTTACATAATTAAGACATAAAGGGCATAAAAATACTAACCGAATTTTTAGTCTTTTCAATTTCCTTTCTTCCGGTGTAAAACACAGTTCAAACGCATAATTGTCGTCACCGCGAAAACTTTCGATAAAGAAAAATATGATAAGTAGGTACCCAGTACGAAAATATTTTGTCGATGACAAAATTAGTAAATGAAATCAAACTTTGTTCAATCAGAACTACCTTTATGAACTGTTTTCGTGACTGTTAGATATATTTTAAAGTTTATTATACATGTAGGACTTTCAACAAAATAAGATGAAAACACTTAAAAAAGGTGAATGGCCATAAGAATTATCATATAACGAAACGAGTTTGATGCATAGGTACGACAAAATTACTCACATCAGCATAACTAGCTCAGGACGTTTCCATTGCTGGAGCACATGCCTTCCTCTCAAAGGGGAGAGTTGAGCATTATCCACTACGCTGTCCGTTTAGCTATAGGGGTCAAAATGTGTAGTGGTAGAAAAAATAACATTTTATTTTTATTTTTAAATATAAAGAAATGCCTTAATTAAAATAAAATACTAACAACCAATTCCAACACTGCAGCTACCACAAAAACATAGTAGCAATCCACCAGCCATGATCAGCCTATAAATAACTCGAATCCTCTAACCCGCCACCAGTTGGCGCTTGCCCAGAATGCTAGCAGGATTACCTCGTTGAATTGCAATGCTGATTCGCTGAGCCAAATAATTATTTATTTTATTATTTATTAAGCAGTATAATTACAGTAAACTTCTATTGAACGTTTATGTGGAATGTATGAGAACACACACCCATCATACAAAATGTTATGACTTGTAAGAAAGACGTTTTTGCGTGTGGTACTTACCTGCATTTTGTATTTTGTACGCTATGCAAGTTCTACCCATATGATTCATACTTCGGTGTAATAAAGGCTATTCAGGGTAAGACGTGTACTTTCACAAACCGCGTAAGAGAAACTTGTCACGAGAGACCTTGCTAAAATCTGGTAAGCGCGTGATCTTGCGTACAATCTTATCTTATACAATGAAAGCTACCGTCTCTGAACATCTTGAAATGGGAAATGTCATAGATTAGATAACACGATTGTACCGGAAGTTTCCCAACATAGATCCGGTTGCAGCAGCGTTAAATCTGCATAGCGGCCCCAGCACAAATCATTGTCGAATTAATAGCGTAATGGTATCGCACTGTAAAACAGTTGAAGGCGCAGATCAAGTCTACTAATTTAATGTTCAGATTTATTCAACTCACCTGTGGATGAGCATCGGACATGCTCGGAACCTAGGCCGAAACGACCAAAAAATGTGAGTAAAGCCGGATACTACATCTATTAATGTGTCAAACTCACGAGAATTTCCAATCAAAAATTGAACTACGTTCAAACAGTCATTTAACTAGTAAATCTTCAATAACATAGCAAGCTAGTGCGTAATGCATTTTGTTGTATAGGTTGAGGAAAATAGTATAAGATCTTGTAGATTTGCTGAAGAACTAACATTTCTGCAAAAAATTTAAACTTAAATTTGTCGGCCTGCGGTTGTAGCCGACATTCTTTAGTTCCTTTACTTTCTAAGATATATGCTACTTTATTTATACCATACGCTCGTACTAACGTGCAGCATACGTTGGTTATAACTTTAAATGTACTAAGCCATTATATTCCTCCTCCATTAAATCAGAAATGTAATAAAATGCATCAACCCTATCGAATTTTGCACCCATACTGCCTGTAAAGACAGGAATTAGCCCAAAGATCATAGACGTCGATCAAGACACGGCTGACGGCACGCCCTTTGCTATCCCTTTATGGAGCAATTCATAAAGGTGATAAGGGATAGGTCACTAGTTATCGTGATAGAGCCGCAGTATGGCAGCAGCCTTAACCTCTCGCATTTGAAACTCCAGTCCTGATTGTGTAGTATAGGTACTTTGATTTTATGTACATATAGTTGTGTTTATATTTAGAATGTTCTGTAGAAAATTTATTAAATTGTTATATTTTATATATGTCATCATCATCTCAGCTATAAGACGTCCACAGTTGGGCATATGCCTCCCCCATTGATTTCCACAATTCAATTTTCAATATCAAAATAGTTTTATTAAACATAAAATTACATAATTGTACATTTCCAGTGTAAGTAATATATCCTAGAAGCGACAAGAAATTAAATCAATAATTATGTATGTTTTACAAGCCAAAACGCTTATGTAACATTTTTTTCATGGTTCTAAGTACTTATTTCTAATGTATATGACATAACGTGTAAGTTCTAATAATAATATGTATACAATTATGTAAGCTTAAGCGGAAACATTACATATTTGACCATATCGACCATTGAATCATATTTCCACAAGGACCGGTTCCAAGCGGCCAGCATACAACCCTTTCCTGTGATTTTAGTCTTTGTCGTTGCCCGTCCTATGCTACGCTTGCTAATCCATGATCTCGTTTCGAAAACCTTTCGAAGCAGCCGCCAGTTATTTGAGCGATGCCCTTCACACTACCACTTCAACTTGCTAATCGGCTTGGTTATGTTGAATTTCATTCTTGTACGGACCTCCTCATTTCTTTTTTGATCGTGTAGAGAAAACCCGAGCATTGCAGCCTGCATAGCTTGTGCGCGACCTTGAGCTTGCTTTTAAGGCCCATAGTTAGATCAGATGTAAGTTCACATATATTATAAAATTAATATATTAATTCGACGACATATTAGCGAATCCGTCGATGTATATATCCCGTAAAGTTGTCCGATAACGGAAGTGTTAGAGTTATCCTCTTATTATTGAATAACTTGCCACGTGCCTATCTGCTCATATTTGTACTCTCTAAGAAACCGCTAGATTTTAGACCACCGCAAATACATAGATGTCTCAAAAAGCTATTATCTACATGTGTTGATTGACATGAATGCAATCCGCCGAATTAAGCGGAATGACATGTTTCCAAATGGTAATCCCCACTATTAATTATTTCTGATCATACCTAAGTATGATGCATCTACACGTAGACTGCTTAGGAAGTATCTTACCCTCATTGCTATTTGTTAACGGCTGTAGCGATTTGGGTGGAAATGTATATGTATATGTATACCTGGTTAAAATTATGCTTGCTTAACAAGTTTATCTATTCAAGTGTGATGTGTGGACCACCAAAAGTACATGTTAAACATCAAAAAGATAAAATATACAAACAATATATTTATCAGCTATTAGTATTTCACTCAGGAGTTATGAAAATACAAGTTTATGTAAGCATATAATATAGCTACCTAAATGGGAAACATAATCAACTGTAACTGGTCTCTACAAGTACAGTTACTTTTTGTATACACAAAGCAGTCGGTGGTCTCCAGAGATCTCGTGACGTCCCTGATTGATCTTGATTGAGCCATTGTGCAGGTCGTTTTGATATGATGAACTCGGAGACAGTCGTTTCGTCTGCAGACAGATGTATATATACATGCAAAAAGGAACGATTGTGTAAATAAATAACTGACAGTCGAAAAAACTCAATGACCCTGAGATGTTCGCGCAAGTTTGGATAACATGATATGTCAACAACGAAATTGAGTATTTTTTTTTCGAAATGAGCGTTTATTTATAATTTACAATAACGATGCCTTTATTAAAATAAAATACTTATAACTAATTACAATACTACGGCTATACTGCAAAAACATTTGAGCAATCCATTAGCTATTGTCAGCCTATAGATAACTCAAATGCTATTAGGTACTCGCTACCAGTCAGCAGCGTGTCCAGAATGCTAGCAGCATTGCCACGTTGAATCACAATGCTGATCCGTTGAGCGGTAAATAATAATAATAACAACGATAATTATAATATGTTACAATACGATTGTGATTTAATTAACCTGCCCCCCGAGCGAGGAACTTACGATCTTATCCCAATATAATTGTACTGTTTATTTTCTTTTGTATTATTTTATTTTTATAACTGCCTGTTTATCTGACACATTACATACTATGGATTATAAAATAAATAACGTAAACTGAGCAAACTTATATTTACTATGCATAGGGTGTGAGCTTACGTCTGTGTTATTAAATCTAATGATAAAACTTAATTGTATCGCTGTTGGTTTCCTAAACAAATAAATAGGTCTGATACATAAATAGATAAATAAATAGATAGTGGTCAATCTTAAGATCTATAAAGATCTTAATATTAAGCACTATCTATCTCAATATTGAACGACTTTGTAGTCGAGAGTGAAATCACGCTTTACCTAGAATGTCGATTGGCTCACGTGGACCGCTGCAAGGACAAAATTCAGCTAAACTTGGTTTGAACCCACGACTACAAAATATCGCCCTGTCGCTTTACCATCTAAGCTATAGTAGCACTCCACTAGCCGTCCAAATTTCTTACTTCCTTATTCTATTCTACTCCTATTACATCTATGGGGATGCTTTCTTAGCGCTATTTACCTTTAATTGTATGAACTATTAATAGGACTCAGACGAATATTGCAGTTGGTAACGCATCGAGCGAAGGCACCATACCCTGATTCTAAAAGTTTTATGGTGTATTGCATTATCATCATGTAATGTGGTAGCCGAAAAAGTAGCCGATTTTTTTCCGAACATCGGTAAGTTCCGCCTAGCATGATGTTAACGCAATAAACCATAAAACTCTTGACATACATTTTAAAGAAAAAAACGAATGACGCTTTTTCACACTATTACACAAAGCAAATGATATGTAGTTATTTAAAGATAATGTGCTTTACTTGGACTTGGAACATTAGCAAAAACCTGTAATATTTTTTGTGCGGCAGCCAAACCTCTTTGATTTATCCACGGTTCTTTACTTCATTCTATATTTATATAAACCAAACGGGTTAGTTTTTGCCGCGCTAACTATTTAGCGCTTTTGCCATTATTTATAAGTATTTACTACACAGTCTGTGGCTATACCGTAGTTCAAGATGGGTAAAATATCATTAAAAATATACGTACTTGAAGGAAACGTATCTATATTTTTTTAATCTACTATAGAAAGGGGTTTTACATAAGTTCACCTGATGTTAAGGGCTTAACAGGTATCGATGATATTACAGTCTTGCGGGTGTTTATAGGTAAAGAGGGCGAAAATTATCCTAATGCATGTTGTTAAAGTATTGTAATATTTTAGAAACGTATTTTATAAACGACCTTCAACAAGTTATTTCACACTTTTAAGTGATGAAGTCAGTTCCATTTTTTGGTGAAAAATTTGTTATTAAAACTGACGTGGTTTTGACACATTATGAATGCATAAAACACGGGAATTACTCACGTAATAAGTCAAAGGGTTCCGCCTATAGTTTTGACCACTATCGGAGGTCCTTTTGTCAATGGTCTATCTCAATATTACATAACCAATTTTTCATTTATTCATTTCATTTGCTTTAAAAACGTAGTATTTTTTGCAGAACTGTATGATAGTGGTTGAATTTTCGGAGAATATATCAGTCCACGCGTATTGGCTAGATTGATTGACAGGCAAGTCGCCAGCCGAAGTGTCTGAATTTGCACACAACCAGGGTGGCAATTCTCTTATTTATTAAGACAATCAATTCATAAACAATGCAATAGTCGTTCAAATGTTATCATAAATAAACCTGATATTCCGATAAAATAACAATTGCATTCGATTCCATTGTAGACAATTGAATTGCAGTAGAAATTATATCTGTGTAGCAATTAGAAAAAACGACGATTCATTGACAATCTATGAGCAATGTCTTAGTAGAATTGATACCCTGACAACTTAGTCGACAGCTATCATTCTAAACAACAACAATGCTTTCTACGCACTCTAGGACGCTAGCTATGGTAGGTATACCACCATGCTTCCACCCAAAGTTAAGGCTTTTTGGTTGATATTTGTAAACAGATGTGGTACAAGCGGTATGCCAGAAAACGCGTGATCGCTCGCCCTGCAACTGCTAAATGGAAATGAAATCGTAAATTTTAATGCAGTTGATTCGTACACGAAATAGGACTGATTAGGTACATCTAACTAGTATTTGAGCAATGAGTAGTAGTAGTCCAGTAAATTTGAGTTTTGGCACGGCCACTGGCCAATGTCACGCAGGGTAAAAATTAAACCCTGATTTTTCCACCATAATATAATTCAATAGTCAGATGAAAAAGTGCCAGTTCCAAAACTTCCCAACTAACAACAATTTGTGAATTTTTAACGTTGGATTTTGGAACAAGAGAGAGTAACGAATTACCCTTTGCCGGGTGATAATTACCCGTTTTAGAATGCAGCCCTAGTAAGGCCTATCTCCGGCGCGAACGCTGCTCATCATCTTCAGTGATCCACCGAAATGTTTACCTGTTAAACTTCACTACAGTACCTTCCTAAATAATCACCTGAGCAACTTATATGTGCACGTAAGTAAAATTCGTAGCGATGTAGAGCGGAGTTTCCCTTAGTCTCGTGTTCTTGTCTTACTCTACCGCGTTTGATATGCCTTAGATCGAGCGAATGGGAATACTCTATTTAGCATGTAGGTGTAATCGGCTACGTTCAGCGCGGTCTGCGGCCCGAGCGCGAGATATGTTCGCGGCAGTCGCCGCCGGCTGCCCTGAGAGCCACTCGTGTGTAACGATACCGCGCGCACCTCGACTCGCCCGCGTTCGCTGTAAACAAATCGAACCCCATTTGACACAAAAGCGTCGATTCTTCAATGAAAACCAGTTAAAAGACAGCGGCCGTCGCATTTACGAGGCGCGCATTGAAGTCGCGGACGCCAGATCTAGTCGACCGGCCGCGATGATTTTACACAACATTGCAGTCAGGTTGTCGTTTTGAGTGAAAGGCTCATAAGTGTTTCTGTGCGTACTGTGTAACTGTGCTGCTGACCGCTGTAGCTGAACAAGTGGACCGTTGTGTCGACATAGAGTGCATTATGTACCTGGTACTAGTACCGGCGCTCTCAGACCATTCTGATTGAGACTCGATTACTACTAGTCGGCGAACCAGCTCCTATCCAAGTCAAGGCACTTCGCTTTGCCGCTGTTATTGTGTATGCACTTCATAAATTAACTCTGAGTAAGTACCATCCAACCGTAATAAATATCAGCTGTACATATTATTATGGTATCGAACAAACGTTTTTGTTCTAGAACGAAAGACTTTTGTATTGATTATGTCCTACCTGTGATAACGATAACTATAAATTTAATTTCCTTTATCTTCATTCCAATGTCCATGACGTTTATGGCTCTTGAAGAAGAACCTAAGAACCTACTTAGTGTTGGTAAATATTATATTTACTTTACATGTTCATTTAAATAATGAGCCGAAACAGAATTATGCACGTGGGCTATATTTACCTGTAAATTTGATGCGTGAAAATGTACCTAATATGAAAATAATTGTGTATTTTAGAAAATGTAAGAAATTAAAAGTATTATCCAAATGTACACTGACGTATTACTCTACCCTTAGCTATGATGTAAGTCTACCAATGTACATGACTCTACATGTTCTACCTAGGTAGGTGTAGAAAGTTTTAAAAATTGCCAAGAAATCAGTGATTACAAACGCCACGATAATAGTTAATATATATAAAATCGTATTGTAAGAAATCTAAAAAAAAACCCAAGTTTTCGACTAGTAATTTCGATTAAAAAATTTGTATCATTGCGCTTCAGTCTATTTAAGGCAATAATAGCAACCTTACAGCGCGGCGTAGGTACTTATACCTATATATGTATTTATATGAGAAAAGAAAAAGAATGCGAGGATTTGCACTCTAGACTTATGTAGTACCTACCTACCTACCTAATATTATTTCTATGGCTGAGGGTACACGGTCCCTTCGAATGTGTGAAACTTAGCTATTATTTTTCCGTTGTAGGTAGGTACTGATAATTGGCGGTAATTATTAGTAATATTGGCGCTGCCATGAAATACCTATGTGTACACAATTATACCTAGCTAACTTATTTAGGAGAAAAATGTAATGTCAAACTAATCAAAAGCTCTTTAACCGACTTAAAAAGGATGAGGATTTCAATAGGTATACCTAGTTTTATTTCTCACACTTAAACTCCCGCATTAGGATTCCCTGTGTCGCGGGAGGCATGGACACAAACAAACATCCAAGACACAAACACCTACACTCATCGCATAAATGTTTGCCCCTGCCGGAATTCGAAGCCAGGGTCCTGGAGGAGTCTCCGAAGTCTCCTAAGTCATGTCACCAACATACCTACCTAGTTGTTTTTTTTAAAAATTTTCAGTCTCAGAACTTAATCATTTGTGGACATTAGATTACAAAAAATCGTTTCGCATTCGATAGGCAATATGTAGGTACCTACTAGTTATTTTTATCCTATAGGCATTTGTCTTTATTTTCATATTTTTTTATGCCTCCCGCGACATAGGGAATCCTAGTGCGGGGGTTTGAGTGTAAAAAAAAAGAAAGAAAACAAGTGGGTCATTATCGTTCGATTATTTTAGAATAGGTTTTCAATAATAGATAGAGTAAAGTATGTTACATTGGACATATCAAATCACATTGTGCACATATAATATAATTATAAATCTTATTATAATTTACTCTAGTCATAATCGAAATCTGACATATATATAAAATTCTCATGTCACGGTGTTCGTAACCGAACCCCTCCGAAACGGCTGTACCCGTTTACGAAATGTTTGGTGTATACTCTGTAGGTCACAGAATAGGTCGTTATCGTTAAGCGATAAGAGTGGCCCGCTACAAACATTTATAAACGCGTAGTCCACGCGGGTGAAACCGCGGGGTGCAACTAGTAATAGTATAAAATGTCAACCTAAAAAAAATAAGCAAAAATAATGAAATTAAAATATTACAAAATAAATGTATTAACACACACTGGTACTACAGCACAAATAACAAAATCAATAACTATAACCAAAACATTTTAAATAAACTCATACCGGAGTGCCGTAATGGAAATTCAGTCAGTCTTAAACCCATATATATACTCATTTATTGAATACATTGAGTGTAAGTAAAAATGTATTTATCGGTTAAGGTGTAATGATCTGGCAGTAATTAGAGCACCGCGCGGTTCATCGCTTCCAAAATACTTGTGTTACATGAACATATTGATGTAGATTTTATCAATTGTTGATATTATGGTTCTTATCGCTTTCACTGATAACACATAGTAATTCATTTACGCTGATACCATGTTATCAGTTATATCCGTTAGCATACCGTCTAGTGTACTACGATACTTATTATTTTGGACAACTGCAAGCCACTGTTTAAATCATATGACATACTTCCACTGTCCCGCCTCTACATTAAAGAAATGTGCTTATTCGCAAAACCACATCCCGTCTAATTTCTGAAATTCTGCGGACTTGCAACGACAAAAAAACGATTCATTATCGTACTACATCAACCTACTTGTAGGAAAGATATACCTATATATAGTACAAATGCCAATTTATATATTTAAAAAGATTGCTAATACAATATGATAATTTTAATATTTACAATGCTTTACCGAATTGTATAAAACTAATACTAACTACTAACAATAGATTTAACACTGTGTTGACAGACTGGCTGTTAAGTAACTGTTTTTATGACTTAAAATAATATTTTAATTTTAAAGGACAATATTATTATATAAATAATTAATATTTTCACGTCTGCATGCAGGTGAATACACAGACCTTATAATAATAAACCACTTGGGTTATATAAATAGCCATAAAAAAGGTGAATGCATTCTTGCAAATAAAACTTTTTATTTATAATATAATCCAAGATAGATACCAACTGTCTCAGCGAACTTCGTACCGCCTAACAGTCGATTTTTTTTAAATACTTATTCTGCTATTCGGGTTAGCGGGTCAGCTAGTAAGATAAAAAAAGAAAAAGAAAGTTAATAAGTCAACAATTACATTATGTCACAAAATAAAACGTCACTCAATCACTGCTTTCCCGGAACTGCTCCACTAACACTTAAACTTTATATATATGGTATTAAAGTTCAAATTTACTCTCTTACTCGGCGGAGCAATTGAAACGGCGAAAATATGCTAACCTAGGCAGTGGTTACATATTTGAACCGTTTGGGGTCGAGACATTGGGCCCTTGAGGACCGAGAGCTCATCGGATTTTCCAAAACTTATCAGAGCGTTTGATCGATGCGACGCGTGACCAAAATGCTGGCACATATTTGACTCCACGAATCAGCATTGCAATTCAACGTGGCAATGCTGCTAGCATTCTGGGCACGCTGCCAGCCGGCAGAGGGTTAGAGCATTTCAGTTATATATAGGCTACCAATAGCTAGTGGATTGCTCAGATGTTATTGTAGTAGCTGCAGTATTGTAATTAGTTATTAGTGTTTTATTTTATCCAAGATATCATAGATATAATCAAGGTGGAAAATGCATTTTGCAATGTACGTATAGCAATTCACTCGGTCGCCCGCACGCGTGTCGATCGATCCATCTCGATTAAACTTTTCTACGAATTATTTTGTTCACGGAAGCCTGAGACAATAAAGATATCTTAAAGAAGCAATTCTTGTATAGCGCACGCCAACCCGCCTGCCAAGCGTGGCGGTATTGGCAAATCCCCCTATAGGGTGGAGGCATATGTCCAGCTGTGGACGCCCCATGACTGAGAGAAGAAGATGAGAATGTCGTATACTAGTAGCGCCCCGCAGTTTCACCCGCGTGCATTACGGTTTTCTCGCTACCTCAATTATCCCACGAGAACTATACTTTTTCCGGAATAAAAGTAGCCTGTGTTAATCCAATGTTTAAACTATCTCCATACCAAATTCATCGAAACCGGTGTAGCCGTTTAAGCGTGAAGAAGTAACAAACATACACACAAATAAATATGCCGAACTTGCTCCACTTTTTCAAAAATGACATCCATGTTTGTTTGACCTGTGTCTGGGTGTGTATATGTATATAAGTATGTATATCAGTCATCAGGTTACCATAGTACAGGCTCTGCCTAGTTTGGGACCTGAAGACCTTGTGTGAATGTTGATAAATAAAATTGAAAATTAAATTAAGATTAAATTTTATCCGTAATAGGGCGACCAGAGCGACGTGCATCTTTGACATCAAAATTTCCGGATTGAAAACGCTTATACCAAATTTGTGGTACTCTCACAGACACTGCACTAGCATTTTTACTTTTTGGTAGTAAAATTTTAAAATGTAACGAATTTCTTCATTATATATTAACTCATCTTGACAGTACGAAAAACAAATAAAAATCACATATTTTCCTAATTTGATTTTGGAATTATCATCTTTAAACTTTGAATGATACCAAAACCAGCCATAGATACGAATAGTATAGCCAAAGAGATTTTATTACAAGTTCATACATACTATAATGCATGAAAACACTTTTTCCCCAACCCAATATATTGTATCACTAATAACTTATTAGGTATCAATATAATGATCCAGTAGGAGTCACGTATTGGGTAAGTTAATTTATTAGCCAGGCTTAGTAATGATATTGATAGGTCAAGGAACCACCTGCGGCTTGTAATTCGATAGGACCGTGATTACTCATTTTTAACCGACTTCAGAAAAACGGGCTGGTTTGTCAATTCGAGCGTAACTATACCTATATTTTTTTTTATGTGTGTTCGCGGATAACTTCGTCGTTTATGTACCGATTTTGATAATTATTTTTTTGTTGATAGAGTATACTTCCGGGGTGGAATCCGGGTTCCATTTAAATTTCATCAAAATCGGTCAAGTGTTTTTTGAGTTACACGCCAATAACTGAAAAGTGTTACGTCTGGATGATTTCCTTATTTAGGATGACTGACAATTGATCCCGTGAGTAGCAAAGCTGAAATTGAAAAGGGTGAAAAAGTTTATACGAAAAAATTGAGACGACTTCAACACCCAAAAGTGTGAAATAACTTGTCGAACTCGGTACCATGCGCAAAATATTTTAAAATAGTTACTTTTGAACTATCACGGTACCGATTTCAACAAGTTATTTCACATGTTTATGTTGAAGTCGGTTTTATATTTTACATTTTAATAATATTTTTTACATTTAATCATTCTAATCGATATTAGAACCTTGTTTCGTTTCCTTAAATTTACGGTTCGGCTCGGAATCAAGTAATATTTACCGGATTTTTGCCGATCAGATTCGTACACCTGCAAAATGTGGAACGACCTTCCAACCTTGGTGTTCCTGAGTAGCTAAAATATGGGATTCTTCAAAAGGAGAGTTAACAAAGTTTTAAAAGGATTGGTAACATATCGCAATGCCTCCAGTGTTACAGATCCAGTGATCCGTAGGCAACTGTGATCGCTTCATCAACCACCCCGTGTTCTTAAAATATTTTTTTTTCAAAAATGATTTTGCAAGAAAAATCAATTTCACGGTAAATTTGGACTTTCACTATGTGGCTGGTTCCATGTCCACATGTGGGATTTCCCTACCGATATGCACAAAAACCCTAAGGATGCGACCTCATGACATGTCCACCTTGTCAATCGTCTTACATTGCGCTTGCCAATCAACCAAGTTTAAAATAATATTTATCGTACCTATTTTGGATGTTGCCACATCAATTGATCGTAAGTGAGAACAGTTGACGTGGATCAGTTGAACAAATCCTAAACTTCACCAAACCGATCTGAAGATCGATCAATTTCACAGATTCACAATCGAACAAGCATCCATCGATGCGCGAACTATCAATTATCGAGTGACGGAAGGGCTGTTTCCACATCAACCGTCCTCGATTTATAAACAAGATTGATGGACAAGACATTAGAATGAGGAGCCCTTTGGTACCTCCTCATTAAGACGTGATCTCGAAGATAAACCCAGGGCTATTCAAAGCTCTTTTTTTTTTTAATCAATATTAGGCCAAGCGTAGGCCAAGCGAGCGAAGTTGCGGACGGGTCAGCTAGAAAATAAATAACAGTAAGTATATTATATATTATACCTGGACTTTACAAAAATATATTTAAAATATAAGACCCCTGCCCGAGCGGTGAATAGGAAGGAAGATAAAAATCACATATTTTTCATGATACCATACTAACCCCGACGAACCTAACAGAAAAAAAAGCTATAAGTAATTAATCTTTTTGCTCAATTATAACGGAAAATAAAATGAAATATATTTTCGCTGACTAAACATTCCATAATTAAGATACTTTACCTTCTTCATTTGGGTTTCAAAAACATGTAAATAATTAAAATATGTGTCTTATTCATTTGACTTAGACAACTTTCTCTCTGAATCGTTCTGGCTAAATTTAAAATTGACTGTCTTAACAAAGGGCTAATTTTAACTGAATTATTTAGACGATCCTGAAAATACATAATTAATTTGCCAACAGCGGGTAAAAGGCAAATGCAAGTCACAAGAAATTTGATAAAGTGAAAGGCCAGCTCCACACAGTTGGAAGTTAAATATTATTCCAGAACTTTCCTTACAAATTCAAGAATTGGAGCTCCGTGATGTCACCGCTTGAGTTTTAAGCTGTTTTTGAACTTAAAACTAATAGAGGGTACATGTATATGTTTGAATGCCGCTTGCCCAGTGTAACATAATTTCATTCGATGGTGATGAAACTATAGTTGGAACTGGAACTAACCACTTATCCGTAGGGATTTCTGGACAAATAATCCACTGGGAACGCCTTGGTGGAGAATTGAAAACAGTTGTTTTTAGGTAGGCAAGGTACACCTGGGGAAAAACTTTTGTAATCATGTAATATAAAAATGCTAATGTAATTATTTTATGTTTGTCACGCATTTGCGTCTAGATCGCTGAACTTTTTTGGTTGAGCAGTAAAAGACGTGAATTCCTTGTATGAAACTTTTTCAAAAACTGAACTAGCGGCAACAACACACGTACAATAGCTATTTCTTACATAATTCTATTGATTCGCACCCACGGATCGCCACGTTAAGGTGAAGAGTACAGCCAATTGGGCATCTTTAAAAGGATTATAGCCATTAACAACAAAACAAACAATCATTAAAATTATATCATTATTTATTCATCTTTTATTTATATAATCAACATTTAAATATTTTTACGTATCTATAAAAACAATGTGAAACTGTTTATCTAAATGTGTTGATCAACAAAGAGATATTGATGGATATAAATTAACAAAAACAAAAACCTTTTCTGGCAGAACAACTCTAATCATATTTGTTAGTTTAGTTATAAGCTCTCGGAGTAAAAAACAAATGACAGTCATTATAATTTGCCGGTGTAGCTCATGTGACCGAAAACTTGAACGTCGACACGTTCTTGAATATTATATCTCGAATATAATTCATAACTAGAAACATAAATAATTATATACTAATAATTGAGCTCCTCTGCTGACTATTGGCCTTGTAAACAGGTTCAAAGTCGCACAACGAGCTATGCAGAGGGCTTTGCTTGGAGTTTATTTACGCGATCGAATCAGAAATGAAATCCGTAGAAGAAAGAAAGTCACCGACATAGCCCAGCGGATTAACAAGTTCAAGTGGCAGTAGGTGGGGTACATAGCTCAAAGAACTGATGGCCGTTGGGGTCGAAAGGTTCTCGAACAGAGACCACGGACTTGCAAGCGCAGCATAGGTAAGCCACCAAAAAAGTGGAAAGACGACTTGACTAAGATCGCAGGTAAGGGCTGGATGAGGGCTGCTTTCAACCGGTCCTTGTGGAGAAGAAATGGGGCATATGTCCAGCTGTGGACATCCTATGGCTGAGATGATGATGGTGATGAACTAAATCAGTTTTTACATATTTCTGTTATTGTATGATACGTTTTCTATACAAGTATTAATCTATTTTTATACCTTCCCAAGTACAAGGCCGCCGCTTTTCTATAAACACATTTTCTTTCATGTACCCCTTGCTCTGAACATGTCTATTTACGGCAGTATTATAATTAGATTATACCATACAAACTGGAGAGTCAATATGTAGAAGGAAGGTTATTATCATATTTCCAATACCTAATTTATTCTATCAATTTTCCTGTACGTTATATACTTACATTGTATTCTTGTTAACCTTTACTGGAGCCCAACAATTAATGAACCTTTAATTCTCAATGTGTCTATAGACACGTGTGCGTATCGATGAATCAATATACTGATATACTTTTAGTTTTGACAGATATTGGACACCTTGAAAAAATGTTAACATTAGTTAAAAAGTGATTGCTTTTTGGAAATAATTCGACTGTTACGTACATACACATTTTCGTATATCAAATATTGCTGATGAAAAAATAATTGTTTATTCAAATTATGAAAGAATTTTGTACGTTCCTATAAATTATTTGCAGGATAGTCTACAGAACTTGCATTTAGATCTCATGTCGTTTGTCGATGAAGTCGACAAACACATCATAAAATTATCATTATATTGAACTGTACATTTTCACATTTTATGTCTTAGGCGGGGATTTTTTTCTTGTTCAAAGTATATATACATCTTAATAACTATAATTGAATGTCTTTCCTGTTTTAGTCCCTTGTTACATAAGTAATTAGGTACCTACCACAGTCTCACACTAATATTGTAAAAGCAATAGTTTGTTTGTCGTTTTTCGTAACAGTCAATGTTACTATCATAATAACTACAATGAATAAATTAATTGTATTTCTTAAATATCTATGAATACGGTTTTCTTGACACTAAACTCGATGACATGGTTCCTAAGAACAGATCCTTTCATGCCTTCTGGTGGTAGCCGTTCTCTTATTAAACTAAATTAACTAAAATTCTGGAAAATACGATGAGTAAGATAAGTTAGATAGATAGATAGATAGAAAACTCTTTATTTGCACACTATTTAAAAACTACACACATAAAGAAAACAAACAAATATAGATACAGTGATACAAAGGGCGGCCTTATTGCTTAAAGCGATTTAGATTTAGATTTTATAAGTTCTTATATGGTCACGATAAAGTCCAAATTGGTATGACACTTATCAATAACAACACAAAAATTAGATGTTTAATAAAATTGTTGGTAGTTTTAGGTTAAATAAGTCGCCACTTATTTTGTGCCTACTAAAACTTCCCGCATTTGACCAGCAATTGAATAAAACTCGTCTCATATATTAATAATCGCGTTGTATGTAGAAGCGAAATTGAATTTTAGCATAAATAATATACGAACTATTTCAATTTGAAGAAATTTAGTGATTTTAACCGAGTGGTTAACAGAATTTGCGCCAGTTTTAGACTTGCCCATCTACATATGGACCAACTTGTATACTTACTGGAAATGCTGGTATTTAAAAGTGCAAATACTTATACAGATGGCTTGCTCGCATTTTTCTTATATACGTTCAAACATGCTATGTACGTAATTAATTCGACTCACGCGCACGTCCGTAAACGTGCATTGGAATAAAGTCATTATCGTTAGGTACTTTGACGACATGACTTCTATTGTCAACAATTACCTTTGATTTCCTACGCTAATTGATTGAATGATGGCTGAGGGCTGGAGGATGTTAGTAATGTCCCATACCCCTAGGAAGGTTTACTCAAGTGGATTTTTCCGTACCCTTTGCGACTTGTTGGAGAATGAATTTTAACTTTGGCAGGTTACTCTTTGCTACTACTCTCTGTTAACCTTAGCATATTCCAGTATGTTTGACGGAAGACATATAAATGTTGATCTAAGATGGAAACCTCTATGGGTTATTGACCCCCCCCCCCCCCCCCCCCCCCCATCAAAAACCAAAACTAATACTTGACGGTCGCCATGGCTCAATGACCATGACCAACCAATCAACATGAGATAACTTCTGTGTCTCGGTAACCCTGGGTTAAAATCCCGGCGTCGCAAATATTTTCGACCTGAGACAAACATCTAGATGTTTGTCTCAGGTCTTCGATTTTTCAGAGCTGTGGTTACGTGTGTGTTATAAAAAAAAATATCTAAATGCACTAGGTAGGTAATTATCATTCATGCACGCATTTGCACAAAATAACACCTTAATTGTAGGTCTTCCTCCATTCGACCATCAATTGCAAATAAAAACGCTGGCCCTACAATTATAAGAAAGTAGGTATTTGTAATTTCTCAGCCATTGCAAATAAAAACTGCTCATGTAAACTTATATCTTAATAGACGATTCACACACTATCGCTGGATTATAAAAAGTTCCTCGCTCAGATTTTTTTATAAATAATGCACGCTAGCACCGTCATAGGTTGCATCTGTTGCTCTCTTTGGGTCTTTCACTTAGTCAGCAACATTTAAAATATTTTCAGAATTTACGTTATATTTAAATCTCGAATTGGTAAAATGTTGAAACTAAAATGTTCAACACACCTGTCACTCGCCAGAAAGAAATATTGGATTGTATTTTAAGCTTTTGGGGAGTGTGATGGGTGAATAGTATAACTTATTCATGAAACCAAAGTTCTTAACAAAATTTGTAATAAATGAATACGATGATAAGTAAAGTCGTATTATTTATATATATAATGAACATTTACATTTTTGTGTATATTTTATATATAATGTCATCCACCCATAAATATTGGTTCAAGAACAGGAATTATTCAATTTTTTTTTTTTTTTTTTTTTTTTTTAAACATTTACTCAAGGTCTTCAGGTCCCAAACTAGGCAGAGCCTGTACTATGGTAACCTGATGACTGATATATATACTTATATACATATACACACCCAGACATGTTCATGCACACAAATGTTTGACCTGTCCGGGAATCGAACCCGGGACCAGCGGCTCAGAAGGCAGAGTGCTACCAACTGCGCCAACCGGCCAGTCATATAATGATATATTTTTCCTTCTTATTCATTAAACAATTGACGATACGGTTATTTGATAAATTATATTTAATTTATGGATTAAACTGATGATACAATGCAATATTAGTTTTTTAATTTAGATTTATGTTTATTTATATATTATGGCTTTTGTGTTAATTACAACTACACTACACAATTTTATGTTATCACTAAAAGTAATGTATGAAAGATAGAGAAGAATTAGATAAGAATGTTGATATAGGTATATAGGTCATTTGTATAGGTCTCCAGGTTTATAAACAATAGAATAATACAATTAACATTAACCATGACATATAGTATATGCTAGTAATGTAGTAACTTTACAGTTTGTTGTAAAGTTACTACATTATTTTCCATCGTTGAAGTATTCGTAGATACACGAGCTGCGATTGTCCTTAGCTGTTTTAAGGAAAACTGCTGCTAATTCTGTTATTCATACAGACTAAAATATAATTATTTAAAATGAAAAGGCTTTTATTTTATTTAGGTTAAAATTTTAATTCGTGTAACTCTTTACCACACTATCTCTAATATTAAATGAGTCTTAGTCAATTGATCGCCAATTGTGCCTAGTTTTGATGGGTACCAAATAAGTGGTGACTTATTTTATGTAAAACTAAGTTTATTTTTTAATTTTAAAAAATCTAATATTAGTATTGGTATGTCATGCTAACGAGAACTTTATCGTAATCATATAAGCACCATGTTACTTTCTACAATTTAAGTTTAGCTTAGTTGAACGACAGAATCACTACTACTGTCTCTCAAAACACAGTTACTACTGTACCTACTAAGGCTTTTGATGAAATGAACGTGTGGCTTCTTAGTAGTAAATAGCAAGGGTTTTTTTACTAAAGGAACTAAATACCACTGATTGGACAATAAATTAGCTGCTTATTTATCCAAATAGCAACAACGCAACGCTGTGATTTTTTTAGAAGGCATCTAAGTAACATTCAGTTAAGATTTAAAATAGACTCCAGATTGTACCAATCAGAAAAAACACGGTTTTAAGTAAGAGTTCTATTCCTACGCTGGTACGCGTTATAAAAGTGGAAGTAAAAAGCTTCGAACGTAAAGGTACATTTACCATTTAAAATCTTTTAATACTTCTAGGTGACATCTATATACGTATAGAAATCGCTATAAGCGATAAGACCACCCTTCGTACTACGTTATAGTTTTAGGATAAATCTCTACGTGCATATCCAAGGTACAGGCTAAGAAATAACAATAATTATTTTGTAAAAAGGGACTGATGCCTTTATTAAAATAAAATACGAATAACTAATTAATAATTACAATACTATAGCTACTACAATAACATTTGAGCAATCCGCTAGCTATTGTCAACCAAGATAACTCAAATGCTCTAACTCTCTACCAATTGGTAGAGTGCTCAGCGTTGCCATGTTGAATTGCAATGCTGATTCGTTGAGCTAAATATGTACCAGCATTTTGGTCTCGAGTTGTGTCGAACAGGCGCTATAAAAGTTTATGAAATTCCTATATACTTCCTTTTCCCTTCCATCTTAGCTTAAAAATCTAGATGTTTCATTTTGTATTCTTTTTTCTAACCACGAACACTTTGTAAGAGTTTCGTGTTTGCTAGACCGAGCTATGATGGCAGATACTTAAACATTGAGGTCATGGATGCCGCGCTTACTAAACACTCATGATAACGCCTCTTTAATGGAAGCATTGGAGGGAATAGAGGTTGCTTCTAGTAGATATTATCTACACACAACATTTTATAACTTTCAACGCAGCTCTTGCTAATGGACTAAAGGGATCTACAACTGTCAACCTACACAAAAATTTTAACGTTTTGTATTTTCACTAATTGATCTTTTGGCCACCCAAAAACACTTCTAGAATATTAAGTAACTGAGCTCGAATTTAATCGCGTGAAATTATATTTTAATTATACAGTCAACCAATTTCAATTAAACTAAGTCTAATTACATCTCCAAGCTGAGTTTATTTATCTATGATAACTACAAAAATCCCTTGAGTACCGCTGAGGATGGCAGGATAGAGAGATGCGGCTGTATGCAGACAAACTTGACCAAAAACAGTTCATCACAAAAATAAATGTATTTGGTTTTATAGTCAACACATGTTTTATTCTACTTAGGTATTGAGGTGCCGATGACGTTATACAGTCTCGCGGGTGTCTACGGGCAGAAAGGGCGGGCCAAATCCTGATGCGTGATGATATAACGTCGTCGCTTAATATTTGACAGCGATCAAACGCAAGCCTATAATCTCCAAAAAAAAATATTACAATATTACAAAAATGTATTTTACACATAATCTACGGGCTCTAAACTAGCTAGCTAGTTAGGCTACACTTTTTAAATTCCTTTCTTCTTGTGTAAGACACAGTTCAAGCGAATCTGTCGTTACCGCAATAATTTTTGATAAAGGAAAACTATGACCGCTCGAAATTATTTTTTTACTTATAAATTAGCAAATGAAATAAAATTTTGTTCAAGCAGAATTAACCTTCATGAACTGTTCCCGTAACGCATAGTTTTTATTCAGTTTATCACATGAGACATGTCGGACTTTCAATAAAAGAAGCTGAAACGACTTTAAATTGTTTATTTAGCGAATGGTAAAGCATTCACCTTCAGACTTTGGGTATCTGATACTTCACTATCATACCTAATTCGTCTAATGAATTTCTTAAACATAATTTAAAATGTAACGGAAACGTACATACCTAATGTATTCTTGTGTGAATACTTCAAATGTAATTATCATATAAATAAAATAATTTAGTAATTATTATAATAATATACCTTATTAAAAAAAAGGCAGAGGCTTAAAAAGTTATTAAAAAGATCAACATTTTCCATTTTTTAAATTTAATTTTCTCATGTATTTTTGTGTGAATATATCAAATGTAATTAAATTTATAATAATATTTATTATTAAAAAAAGACAAAAGTTTGAAAAGGTAATAATTATGATTCAGCATTTTACATTTTTATAAAGTTAATTTTTATTCATATATGTATTTATATATTAAAGAAGGTAATTAAGAGGATCCAGAATATTCGGCTTCCGTCATGCATCGCGACGGACGTGACTTCCCAACCTTGCCAAAGGTCATTAAGATTATAATTTAATCAGTAGGTGATCAAGATATGCAACCATTGTTAAAAATGTTTAACGATGGCTGGCGAACAAGCATGTAGGTATTCTATAGGTAGATTTATAATATTAATATTTAATTCGTAAGTATTTATATTTAGTAGTAGGAGATATTGAACAATTTAGTTACCCTTTTTAACAAAAGAATTCGTTGCCATAAACATTGTTCATTAAACCGGCCAATATAATATGCGTGTGGCTTTAACCCATGATTGTATAAAGTTTCTTCAATATAATTATTGAAACCAAATTGTTGTGTTATTTGTTGTATGTATTGCTTCCGGGCTGTCTGGCCGTGGTCTAAGTGAAACTTGTGTTCCAGACGTTTCGTCGATCACTGCGGTCGACATCTTCAGTGGTTCAAGTCCGAGCGGCGACAAGAGCGTAGAACTCTCCTTCGCGGCATCTTCTCTGATACAGTATCAGAGAAGACGCTGCGAAGGAGAGTTCTACGCTTTTCTTCACTTAGACCACGGCCAAACAGCCCGGAAGCAATACATACAACATGCAACGCCGGCCGTGAAAGCCTTAGAGTTTACATTGTTGTGTTATTGTTTATTGTTTCGTCGTAGAATAAGTAGTATGGTCGTAAGAATTTATTTGATCAGTAGTCGACCAAAAAAAGACTTTTACTGACTCGTATTTACTTGCGCCATTGTGCGAATACAGAGGACACGCGTGACATTTTTCATATTTATCCAGGACATGCAAATCACGCCTTAGCCATTTTCCTTCTGAATACAAAATGTTCGAAACTTCGACTACAAACGTGAGTAAAGCTGGATACTTCATCTATATTAGAATATACCTACTATATAAGAGTAGCTATACTTACTACAAAAAATTGAATCGATATCGACACTCAAAAGTGTGAAATAACTTGTTGAAGTCCGGTATCTTAGTTCAAAAGTAACTGTTATCAAAATATTCTGCGCACGGTACCGACTTCGATCTTATTTCACACTTTTGAGTGTTAAAGTCGATTCCATTTTTTGGTAAACATTTTTTTCACTCTTTTCAGTGACCTTTGCTACTCACGGGATCGATTATCATTGTATATGTTCACCGGTGATTTCTTCACCCGCAACTATAATGTCATCCACGTATGCGTATCACTTTTTAGTTATTGGAGTGTAACTCAAAAAAGTTTGACCGTTTTTGATTAAATTTAAATGAGACCACACGGGAAGCACCAGCTTTCAAATAAAAAAAAGCACCATCAAAATCAGTTCAAAGTCTTATTTCGGACGGCTAGTGGAGGGCTTACTATAGTTTAGATGGCAAAGCGACAGGACGGTTTTGCGAATTTGAGGGTGGTAGCTAGCAAGGCCGGTACTCAAAAGTACCCTACCACCATACAGGAATTTGATAACGGTGCTACCTTCACCAGTAGCTCAAGCCGTTGGTGGGGATCGAACCAGTGTCCGTCAGTTTGACAGCCTACGCTCACACCGCCGAACTATCCTCGCTACAAAAACGGCAAGTAAAATTGATAAAGTAACAATCTTTTACAGAATGCCCACACAAAATCGCTGTAAGTCAAAACTAATTCGTTTAGTCTTACGATACAGAATAAATCGTTATTTCAGGCGACAGCGTTTCACACTCTGATATCCTATTAAGAGCCTACGCAGATGATATAAAATTATGTGTCTCGATCGACGACCAAAATAGAACGATACAATGCCTTTGATGTCTTTAGGGTTCCGTAATCGAAATGAACTCCATTTATTTTATAAATAGCTCCGCTCTGAGGTTTCGCGGGCACATGTTTCGATTTTCCCGTTAGCCCTACAGAAACCACAGTGAACTTTAAGTTCGAAGTTATTTAACTCTGTTGAAGTTATGATTAAACATGCGTATTTATGTCGTATGATCGTAAAACCAAATTTTACGGTCTTTTTTTAAAGTTAGTGTTGACAGTGACAGTACAGGAGGAGTGACTCACTACTTCGTGTTTTATTCATATGCCTATCTACTAATTGCAAACTTATTGAATAATAATTATTTTCTCTGACAGGTACCCGAGAACCAAAAAGGTTTCTATACCTTGAAAATTCACAGATATTAGATTTAAAATAAATTTACAAGACTTCCACTCTTGAGTATAAGCCTCTTTTCAAATTATTTGGATATGGATATAAATAGACTAAATATAAACTACAATATACTATACAAAACATACCTTCTAAATTTTAACCTAACAATCCGCTACCAGTTGGTAAAGTTCCCAAAATTCTGGCGCCATTGCCACGTTGAATTGCAACGCTTATTCTTTTTGCAAGATAAAGACCAGCACTTTGGTCACGCGTTGCTTCGAATAGAGGCTCTGATAAATCTTTTATTATACGGTGCGCTCTCGGTCCCCACGGCCCAAACGTCTCGAACCCAAAAGGATCAAATATTATACCACTACCTATTGTACTATATTTGGGTTTTCCGCTGATTCAGCCGCAAAACCAGACTTATTTACGGTCCCAGGAAAATGTGTCGGCGCAAGGTTGTCCACGCAAGTAGCATCCCATACCAAAGGCCGTAATTAATAATTTTAATTTGAAAGTAAATTATTGAAAAGATAACGCGACTACTTACTAAAAACACGATTTGATGCACCTAGTATCAATCCCACTTTTAAGACTCTAACATCGAATCTAACAACACCACTCAAACTAAACTCCAACAAGCCGGTTACGCAAAACAGCGTCTCGAAGAAATATACATACATACAGGACTCTATGCTCAATATACACACGAACACTGCAAGACATAACCCTCTTTCTAGCACAGTCTGGTAAAAACCTGCTCATTTATGAACTCCAAATATTTGGCCATTGAAATTATTTATAAGCCTTAAAGTATACTTTAAGATATGCACATGTGTCCACTGTCCACTTTGCTGCTTGTGTCCATTCTTCTTGCCGTAACCTCTCCGAAACGTATTTCGCCTTGTAACTTCTAAATATTATGTCTTTAATATCACTTTTATGGGTTTCTTCAAACAAGTGCCTGAAATGATACTCATTTGTTCACAAGGGGAAAACCTACTAGCTTTATACCATATCTTCCTTTCTAGTTAAACAAACGACTGTTTTATATTCAAAATTACAACCCACCAATAATTATTCATGTGAATCCAAACTAAAATTCAGTAATATTAAAATGCACGCTTATTAGAAAGAAAGAAAAAAGAAGAAAGAATTTTTTTTGTTACTTTATACATATTATTACTTTAAACTGTTGTTTTGGAGGAAGAAGCCGATACGATTGACGATCGTGATATCGACTACGCGTAAGTGTCACGTTATACCCGTATAAATAGCACAAAATTCAATAATTTAATAACAAACAGCAATATTCAGCTTATAAGCTGTGCTATCGAACTGGCTGGAGTTTGCATATTAATGAGGATTCAAAAATAAGTGGAATAGATTAGCACCGCATTTCTGGCAGTACGGCTGAAATTTTAATCATTTCCAGTTGACTTTATGAAATGAATATAGATATGATTATAGTTTTATGGGGCAAAAAATGACCGATGGCTTTTATTTTAACTTCACATATTTTTTTTTAAATCGACAATAATTTCATCAAAATCGGTCAAGCGGTTCTTGAGTTACACTCCAGTAACTAAAAAGTGAGTTCATGAATACGTGGATGACAATATAATCGAGAGCGAAGAAATTGGTGAACATACCCAATGACAATTGATCCCGTGAGTAGCACAATGAAATGGATGAATAAAATGTTTACCAAAAAATGGAAATTGGCCCTTCAAACTCTCTAACTCTTCCTTATATTATTGCTTTTTTTAATCCCCGACGCAAAAAGAGGGGTGTTTTAAATCTGACGTGTGATTGAGGACTAGTGTTTCCTATGACGAATGGACCGAGTATGATGCGGTTGTTGTTCGAAAGCTGATGGTTCTTAGCTACAATTTATGGAGATCTTTTCGGGCGTTTCTAGGTCATCCGTTCTTTTGTTAGCTTGTTTTTCTGCGTCTAAGTTCCTTACCATAGGGTAGGACACACCTATGATGTTAATGTGTATCCGGGGTTACGTAAAATTGTTATTTATATTAGTGAATTTTAATTAACTTTACTTTATAATATTAAATGTTATTCTTTTGAATATTTCATTTTGTAAATTTTTCTTCTCAGATTTCAAAAATACGTGGACGTTGTACTCTCTAGATAAAAAATAAATTTAGTTAATGATAATAATAAAGAACTTTATTGTCTTAAGAAATTACAAAAAAATTTCACTTACAAGACAATTCAATATTGTACAGAAACACAAGAAACACAATTTATGTAAGTCTTAAAAATATTATGGTACATATCGTATTGAAACGTTGCCTGGATCCTAAACTATAAGAATTTGGTATATATAATGTAATAGTATTAATAATAAGTCTAAATAAATGAATAGATACCTACTAAGCGATGACGAAGGCGAGCATCGATTTTTCATTAGGAAACAGCGCGGACGTCATTGATGTAAAATTGAATTGGTGTTTTCGCAAATTCAGGCCAACCGTCTGTCGTTTGCCCGCTATAATATTAATTGGTTGACCTTTTATGCGCTTACGTAGGTAATGGCCTAACCTTCAAACGATCAATGGGACGATGGTTCAATCTTTATTAGTGATTGCTTGAGAGTTTGACTACACTTCATGATCAGTGACAGTATGTACAAAAGTGGTATCACGCTAAAACTAGAATGGCGATTGACACTCTTGGACAGTTGCTTGAAAACTCTAAATATTTGGCAAAATATTTTTAGGTGGTACCAAGCCAGGCAGGCACTCTGACGTGCCTATCCTGGTGGGTGATAGCGTGACGTTTCACGCTATCTTATATATTCCTTCATCAGGATTATATGTTTTATCAAAAGCTTTAAGCAGAGATGAGTTTTGATCCGATAAGCATCTGTTTGGTGGCAGCACCTACTACCCCTAGGCTTTCATCGTTTCAGAATAGAGTAGAATAGAATTCTTTATTTGTCAGCTACCACAAATGCCTATCACTCTTTAAGTAGATCCTTCATAAAAAGTCATTGCACTCTGTCATTATTAGTGACGAAAAAATGGGTGCTGTGTTCCGACATTTAACAATATGATTATGAACTAGCTGCGCCTCACCGTTTCAACCGCGTGGACTATAGTTTTTCTCTAAAACTTTCCAAAATTTCACAATTTTAAGAGCCAATGATGCCAATCATTTTTCCACAACAACTTTATACAAAGTATTAGAAAACTTAAACAAAAAGATGAATGAAATGCCGGCCTTGCACAGGTTCCGTCTGTGGTATTTTAGTTCGTCTGTCAACCGCGCTACGCTTGCTAGATCATGGTCTATACTTCAGAAATGTTTAGGTCTCATTGGCCGTCACGTCTTAGGTCTAAAGTCTCCGTCAGCCTCGCTTAAATTCGCTGAATTATCAGAACGTAGTTGCTTCAGAAGGGTTCACAAAATGTGACTCAGAGTCTATTAGAAGACGTTCTGTTTTAGTCCAAAATTTAAATCGTAAAAACCAATCACGACAAAATATTCTAGACACGGTTCCTAAAAAAAATAACATCTTAAAAATATTATACAGAAACTAATTTGAATTTGGAACTATTCTTATTTTTCTTCTCGAGATTGTTGTTACGTTTTAAATAAATGTATAAGATGGGTAAGTAAATAAATTATATTTTTTTGATATTTTTTTTGTCACCTGGTAAATCACGACAGATCAATTACGTATGTTAAGTTAACCTATTGAAGTAGTTTTCGCATTTTAACTAAAATGGAAAATTTCAAATTCAACCATTATTTTAATTGGCATCGATTCGTTTATTTTAGTTACAAAAGGTATTCATTAACAAAACAACCAAAGTTCAACTTCCACTACATGTTTATGTTTATTATAGTGATATCTATATTTCCTGTTCTATTATATTTTTATATGTTTACTAAGGTTTGAACAAAATCAACACATATTAAATAATTGGGGCGGGAAACTTTGACAGTGGAGTTCTACGTTTTGTTTTATTTTCCGAAATTAGTGTTTCTTTGGGTGTCACTTAATGTATTATGGTTTATTATTAAACGTTAAAGGTTTAACAGGTGCCGATGACATTACAGGCGTTCGCGTGTGTTTACAGGCGAAAGTGCGCGACAAATTCTGATCCGTGTTGATTTATAATAGGTATTACGTTAAAAGTACCTACTAATTTTACATACCGACTTGGTACATGAAATGCCGAGCCAAAACGAAAAAAAAGACACACGTTACAATATTAAATATCCTAATCTGCTGCAGAAAACGTACTTTGTTATAATACTCAAACATTTGTAGAGACATTTTAAAGGAGAAATACAGTAACAACCAATGACAACCCGCTGTGGGTGAGAGATGTGATCCGCAAATCTTACGTTAATTAAATTCGCGTTTGTTTTCATATAAAAAGAGTCAAGTCAGTACGAAATGCTAGTTATCCTTTTATTCTCAAAGCGTCCTTAAATTATGCATTTAATTTTCAGAAAAGTGCTGTGGGTGAGAGATGCGATCCGCAAATCTTACGTTAATTAAATTCGCGTTTGTTTTCATATAAAAAGAGTCAAGTCAGTACGAAATGCTAGTTATCCTTTTATTCTCAAAGCGTCCTTAAATTATGCATTTAATTTTCAGAAAAGTGCTGTGGGTGAGAGATGCGATCCGCAAATCTTACGTTAATTAAATTCGCGTTTGTTTTCATATAAAAAGAGTCAAGTCAGTACGAAATGCTAGTCATCCTTTTATTCTCAAAGCGTCCTTAAATTATGCATTTAATTTTCAGAAAAGTGAATCTATTAGCTTTTGCGTTGCTTTTCGTTCACGTTCTTGTAAAATGTTTTTGGAACACGCTTTTTTTTACCGATTCACTTTACAGGGTCAAAACACGGTCATCATTCCTGTGTGTGCTTTGTAATGTGTCCAAATGTGCATTTTGTGACTTGAAAATAAAATTCTCTCTTATGACGTTTGCTCTTCTGTAACTCTATCAAATCTTCGTTGCTGAGAGCTTCGGCAAAAGTCCTACTATGAAGGGACTCCCTATTATTTTATCGGAGGTGGTCCGAGACAGGTCCGGAAATTCGCCAGCTTAAAGCTAAAAACCATTTCAGCCTTATCCATGTGAAACCGCTCAAATTTTAAAACTGTTACTAAACGTGTTTAAGAAACTAGTTCTTAAAATAATCATAATACCATATCTAGATATCTAGCGTGGATTCACCTTCGACCGCATCGTCACAGACTATCAAGGGTCAAACGCTAACCTACGAACATAATAAAAAATATAAAAAAATATTTTTATAGGATATTTATCCAATATCTTCAGCATTTTAGTATGAGATATTTCTTTTTACCCGCATCAAAGACGAAAAGACGTTCACATTTTATTGAATATCAGCTTTATTTCGCCAGACAACAAGGCAACGACAGGTGCTAGCCCAAAGATATATATATATGTAGAATCTTGAGAACAATGCACTAAGTTCAATGGTCTCCAGTCTACTCTGGTCGTGATAACGACGCTAATCTTATGGGTTACATTTTCCCTATCCAATTTCATTTACTTCAAATTAATCGATTCAAAAGAAAACACTATCACTAAACACATACTGAGTTCAGGCAGCAGTCCTTGAGAGCCAATAAACGTTCTAGATCTAACGTGAAACGTAATATCTTCGATTTCATTTCGATTTTATAATTACCGCAAAATACTACTACTAGACTTGGCTTCTTAGCTTTTGTATACAATTGGTACTTTATATTGTACGTTCATTGCTTTGCCTTGAAGTTGTATAAAGTGATATCTCTAGCTGTTTTGTCTATAAACAAATGGCTATTTGCTTCTCTACGGGATCATCACGTGCCAATGACATTAGAGGCTCGCGGGGGCTTACAGGCAGAGAGGGCGAGACCAATCCTGATGCATAGTGATTTAAAATATTACAAAAATATACCTACTTCAAAGATGACCTACTGCTTAAAAAATATATTAGGTACTAATAACATTTTTAGATTTTACGCTATTGCATAGCTTCTATCGCGGGCCTTGAGCGTGGAGACCGAATCCAGAAATTCCGTAACGAAAATAGCCTAACACCCCCCACTCCGACCGGCACAGCGGTGATACTTTTTAGTTTTGCCATCTATCTATGAATAGCAGAACTTTTAATGACTTTTTTGAAATATCAGGCTTGTCTGTTTAGTTCACCAACTCGCCTCTAGGTGGCATTGGTTGTATGGGCGATACTGCATAAGTTATTAATATATTAATTGCATAAGTTGATAAAAAATGCTATACAATAGCTTTACCGCGGCAGTCCCCGAGTGCCACACGTCTTTAAATTAATTTCTTCTGGTGTAAGTCACAGTTTAAGCGCATTTGTGATTACCGCGAAGTTATTGATAAAGGGAAAAAATGGTTAGGTACTTGAAAAGAATTTATTTTCAGACAAATTAGTAAATAAATCAAAATTTGTTTAACCAGTATTAACCTTCATGAACTGTTCTCATAAGTGATATTTTTTTTAAATTAGTCAGCATGTTGTTCTTTCAACAATATGAGCTGTAAAACCTCAACATTTTCTATTTAGGCAAAGTTTAAGTAAAGCCTTAACAATCATTATCAATATCTCTCATTCTGATAACAAACTTTATCTACTGAGTAGTGTCTATGAGACACTAATTATATTGAGTGCGTGCTGTTCGTGTAGCATCTAAAACCTGTCAAGATTTAAAACCTATACCCAATAATGTGAAAATAGATTTCTGTTTATATGACAGCAGCTCTCATTCACCAACCTCTACGTGAAACAATCGTAGGAAACAATACACATCCTATATGGTGACAGCTTTGACATTATCAACTTATTGACATGGAATCTATTTTATCAAGAACTATTGATAGTTAAACAACACACAATATGTTCTCACAATCCTATTTGTACGTAGTTCAAAGTTAACAAACTAACAAAGTTAAACTTGTGCAAACAACGCTGCCTGTGACTTTGAAACAATACAATGTTTGATATTCGCACAGTAAATACAGACACTGTGATGAGAAAAAGTGTCAAACAATTCCCAACTCTATACAATAGCAGGTTTAAAGTTCGCGTGCCGCGGATAAACGCGGCTTTCAGTTCAGCTAGCACTCAATTCAATGAAACAAAGAGACAAAACATTAAAATCTAGGCGTGTCAAGTGTTTCGAAACGAGATAACATTGAACTATTAGCACAATCTCAAGACGTAACTATAGTAATAATTTATTTACAATCTTAAAACCTACTTTATAAAGAAATGTATTTATAAAAAACCGTTTTTATTTTTTTTATTCCGTTGAATTTTGAGACATAGACATTTCCATATCCCAGCGGATTAGCAAGTTGAAATGGCAGGGGGCAGGACTCATGTCCGTTGGGGTCGAAAGGTTCTTGAATGAAGACCACGGACTGGCAAGTGCAGCGTAGGACAGCCACCGACAAGATGGACAGACGAACTGACTTAGATAGCAGGTAAAGGCTAGATGCAGGCCGATTTCACCCAGTCCTTGTGGCAATCAATGGGCTTGGCATATTTCCAGCAGTGGACGTCCTTTGCTATTGATGATGATTCCCTTTCCTTCATCGCTCGACCAAACGACCATGCACTTTCCGTCGTGTATACAAATAAATAAAGAGTCAAATGTTGTTAGTTCCTGTGATAATCATGAATAGTGCAATCACTGATCAATTTCATATGCACGTTTTGATAGCTAAATGATGGTGAAAATCTAAAAAAAATATCTAATCTGTTAAGGCGCACTTTCATTTCAGAGGAACAATGTTCTCAAACGAGCGCTCTTCTAATATTAAAATAAGAAGAGCGGCGCAGCGCTGCGCAATCAGCTCGCCGAATTTTTCATTCCAACTTAATTTTTAAAAGATACTTGAATAGCTTTTGTATAAACTTTGTGGGTTATTTTCTACAGAGGCTGATGAATTCAATTAAATAGGGCTCAGTTTCTTTGGAAGAATGTTTTAATGTAGCTGTCCGTTCTAGGCGTTTTTTGCATTCTTAATTCGAGATAATGTCGAGGAGAAAAGTTATTTAGCATGGTAGATATTACATAATTTTGTAAAATATAGGCGTTTTATTTCTTGATTAATTAATTAACATAAAATATGATTAATCTTTAGCACTCCTTTACAAAAAAAAACCTCAATTGTTTCTAAACTGATAATTGTCACAAACGAGCGTTACGATTATAGATTTTACATAGAATTACTATACCATATGTTTTCATCGAGTAAAATAGAATTTATTTATTTTCAATAACATTAGGGAACTCGACTATAAATCTAGTAAAGTAATCCAAGGCGTAATTAGAAATACAAAAATGTGCAGTGACGGGCTGAAGCAGCTATTTTGTTAATAACAAATAAAAATGTTCAATATTCAAATTCAGCGTGGTTTATTTTCTCAAAAAAGTTAATATAACAAATTAACAGCACACTCAGTTCGAGTCACGTGTTCACGATCGGTAAAATATCACGCGGGAGACACCTCAAATCAACCTCAAAGGAAAAAACTTGGCAACGTGTCATGAATTGTTTTTACTTCTTTAACCGCCATTACGTGAGGAAAATACACCGCAAATATAACTCAGTTAGTGACTTCAGCGCAGATGCGATGGTCTAGTTTCCGAGACAAGTGGCACCAGTCTGTTATTTAATTATGAGCTATCTGGGTTACTGGAGGAAGCCAAATTATCTGATTATATAGTTAGAGTTTAAACATGATATGCTATTTCAAAATTGTTTAAGTCTTGTCTAGGTAATTTTTTTTTTTTTTTTTTTTTCTTAATAGGACTGAGTTACAGCAACAATTCAGTGTTTGGAGAAGCTCTGTCTGTATTATAGTTTATTGGATGTATTTTATTGCTTAAATATAAGGCGTGACAGCCACTTAGTAGCGCATGCGATTATGACTGTTATTGCAATTGCAGTTCCTTAATAATAAATTTGCATGCTAAATCCTATACTACGTCATCACTTAAAATCAGGTGAGACAGTTGTCTATCGCAAATTTATAATATGTTAAAAAAAACAAATCATACATATAAACATTTTTCACGGTATATCGTCGTATCTATAAATAGCAATCACTTATCCGTACATGTGTACGGATAGCACTTGATATATTACCGAATACGGATTATAATATTAAATTTGTTTTCCGTAATTATGCTTGTTGTTTCTATTAAATGTGTATTACGGAACTGAAACGTGGTCTCTGACTATGGGCCTTGTGAGCAGATGGGGTGGTAGTGGATTTTCTCCAGGACGGGGGATTTCCACAACATGTATTTATAAAACTGGATAGTTTTATATATATCGTATCTCTTAAGAATGTTAAATGTACTTATTTATTATGTTTAATTCTATACTTACGTCACTTATATATGTGTACATACCGCCTACGCGGGATTTATTATGTTTAATTCTATACTTACGTCACTTATATATGTGTACATACCGCCTACGCGGGTCACAAAAAAATTCTTTAGGCGTACATTAACAAAGCTTCCACGCTCTGTTCATTCCAACTGAATTATTTTTACTTAAAATTTCCACTTTCCTTTTAAGCACGTTTTTACATTAGATATATTTTGTCGCGCTTGTGTGAGAGTGATGATTACAGCTAAAAGGGAATCACATAAACGTCTCGCAGATATATGTAAATATTTTGCTTCTAACTAGCCAAGTAGTTGTACACTCGTACGTATAGATACCTTATTTTCGACCTGACTAGAAAACATTTATGTAGTATGTGAGGAGGAAAAAGGTAAATTATTTTTTTCACACAGGGTCTTCACGTCCCAAACTAGGCAGAGCCTGTATGCTATGCTATGCTATGCTAACCTGATGACTGGTATATATACTTATATACATATACACGCCCAGACACAGCTCAAACAGACATGTTCATGCACACAAAATGTTTGACCTGTCCGGGAATCGAACCCGGGACCAGCGGCTCAAAAGGCAGAGTGCTACCAACTGCGCTAACCGGCCAGTTAAATTGTATGATCAATCATCACGATTTTTACTTACATATTTGTATATTATTTTTTGTAAAATAATATAAAAGTTTAATAACTTTTTTTTAATACTGTTTAGATCTAGCGTTTGACCACCATCTCACTTGATGGTCAGTGACGATGTGGTTGAAGATGTTAACACGCTAGATCTAGAATGCTCACTGGCTCGCGGACGCGGTCGCGGTTCGCCGCGTATTCTCCTTGAAATAGACCACCGAATGTGGTTGAAACTATAGTCGGAACCCTCTGATTTATTACGTGAGTAACTCCCGTGTTTTATACATTCATAATTATGTATCTTCTAAAATTTTATTTTATACTAGCTGCGGCCCGCGGTTCTACCCTCGTGGTGAGGATTGAGTATAAAAATTAGCCTATGTGTTATTCCTGAAGTATCTTCATACCAAATTTCGTTCAAATCCGTTCAGCCGTTCTGGCGTGATTGAGTAACAAACATCCATCTATCAAAACTTTCACATTTATAATATTAGTGGGATTAATAAATTGTTCAGACATCAGTAACAGAGAAGACGCTGCGAAGGAGAGTTCTACGCTCTTGTCGCCGCTCGGACCTGAATCACTGAAGATGTCGACCGCAGTGTTTGACGAAACGTCTGGAACACAAGTTTCACTTAGACCACGGCCAAACAGCCCGGAAGCAATACATACAACAATAAATTGTTGATTATTTCCTCCAGCATAAGGCCCTGGGAACTATCAAATGACGGGCTTCGAACCTATGTTGCTTGGGTCCGGGTGTTCCTTTTCTTATGGTACCTCATTTACGTACCAACAATAGAAAATCGTTTTATCTTCGATCGAATCGTCGCTTACTATCAGGCGAGTTGGCATACTTATAAAATTATAAAACTATTACTACTATTATAAATGGGAAATTTTGATGGATGTATGTTTGTTGCTCAATCACGCCAATGGCGAACGGATTTGGAAAAAAGCAAAGATAAGCACTTGTCTGAATTAGCACATAAGCTACTTTTTATCCCAGGAAAATGTTCTAATACTGTGGAACTGATGTATGGAAAAACCGTAGTCGCGGTAAAACGGTGGGACGCAGCCTCGCTCAAGCTTTAGGTTGTAATTAGTAGTAGTTTAGGCAAAACGTTACCAATGAACTAGCAATCAAATCATTTAAGGGGAATCCGAGATAACTGGCAATTTATATAAATACACTTTAGTGTTTAATAAATATATAAATATGAGATATAAGATCTCACGTCACATTGCATTTACGAGATTCGTTAGATATGTCACGTCACACAGTCGCAAATTGCACTAAATGCCTTGACACATGCACTAGTAGGGCTAACAAGGTTGATTCTTTACAACATATTACGTACTCATTACCCTGGCTTGTGAAAACATAACCTCAATTTATGTACATATGGAAGATTAATAATATTAATAATAAAGCCCATTATTCAGACCAACTTAGTATCTATTTAAATGTATTTGGAACTAAAAACTAGGTATAATTATTTATTTTTTGTAGGTCTGTTTGCCAATCGGCAAAGGCCTTCTCCATATTAGTACCACACATTAACGATTAAAATAAATAGAGTCTTTTAGATTCTTTTCATTATCCAAAAGGCATTCGTTTCCTAGTGCAGACTTACGCCATTTAAGGAACATTTGTGCAAAATTTCATGCTTCTAGAACTAGACCCAGCAGTATTAGCCTTTCGTTGATCAATCAGTCAGTGAATCAGTCTGTCAGTCAATTTCTTACTTATCGCGATACCCCCACTACCACCAGTAATCCTTCCGCTTGTTTGCCACCTATCATAGAAATAACGACCGAACAAGTATAAAATTACGTAGCTAAAAGTATAAAACCCTCTATTACTTATCAGTACATATCTATTTTATAGTGTTATCGTGACTCATTTCATAAATCATAATATTACAGTAAGTTACAAAACTAAGACGGCATTATTGACGTAGTGTTAGTAGACTCGGTTTTCAAAATTTTCACGTAAATAGCAAGAAAACCTAAATAGATTTCAATTTATGCCGTGTGGTATCGGCCTAGAACTGTATGCTCTCCATCTCATCCCGAGAGTTCCGTAAAAGTCAGCTAAAAGAACACTTACCAGCGCCGTATTTAGCGGATAACTACAATACAGGCTGCCTGGTCATTGCGTGCGTTCAGCAGCTCCGTCGGCCAAGCCATATCTTGCTCTGACGGCGGATGTGCGGCGTTCACGAACTCAACTAGAGCATTGTTTGCTCCCCCCAATATTTGATCATGACCGTTCACGTCAACCTGTCAGAGCAAGTTATGCTCGACGAGACCATAATGTTTTTACCTCTAGAATCGATCAAATCTTGGTCGGCTGTCAAAAGTGGCATTTGCAGTAGTAACTATCATGTGATCCATGAACAATGTAAATGACTTCTTCTCCTTTTTCTGTAACATGCTATGAAGTAGCCGTCCGTGAGACATCGATCAAATATTGGTCGATCAAGATTTGGCCGACGAAGCTCCTGAACGCAGCCATTAATGGATAACCCTGCAGGTACTCGAGAGTACACCTCGGAGAGTTTTTAAATATTTTTTGCCTGATTGGCCGAGGTGCCCCCCACGATTACCTGCGGAGTTATCCATTAATTACCGGACAATCTGTATACTGCGCGCGCCAATCCCCCTACCAAGCGTGACGAGTGAAGCGATGATAGCTCAGCGGGGGGAGCGTCGCCTGTCAAACTGACGGACACTGGTTCGATCCCCAACAACAGCTTGAACTTCCGGTAAAGATAACACCGTTATCAAATTCCCAGCATGGTGGTAGGGTACTTTCGAATACCCGCCTCGCTAACTACCACCCTCAAGTTTGAAAAACTGTCACCAAACACATAGTGTGTTCAGGCAGCAGTCCTTGAGAGCCAGTGAGCATTCTAGGTCTAGTGTGATAACATCTTCGAACTCATCGTCACTGACCATTAAGTGAGATAGTGGTCAAACGCTAGATCTATACAGTATAAAAACAAGAGTATTGACAAACCCACCAATATTTTTTCTTTGTGCTAGAGGTCCCATGGCTGAAATGATGACGAATATGATTAATTAAAGTTTTTATGTAGCTAATTTAAAAGTAAGTTTATTATTTCGAATTAAAAAGAGGATTTCCAGATCGGAACAATAAATGACGGAGTAACACAAATAAATAAAACATCTGAATTGAGAGCTTCGTTTTCGTAAGCAAATCAGTTAAATGTTACCTTTGTATTCGTACCCTTTGAATGTTATTTCTTTTATATATACAATTTTCTATACAAAGCAAAACATACCTACACAAAATACGTACTAATAACTCACATGATATAATCCGAATATCGGATTCATAATATATGCTTTTTTCTTTACTCAATGTCTCGGTAGTTAGTTGCGTTGGTATGGTTACGACAATATTGCGATGAGGCTGGTATCTCTGCGAAACATAACCGGTATATAATGAAATATAAACAGAGATCACGTAAATATACGAACCAGTTTTGTCACCAGTTGAGCCACGGCCATACGGCACAAGGTTTTCAATTGGGAAACGAGCGGTCCCCGAGTTAAATCTAACTCCGTCACGTTAATAACCAAACGGTAAATTTTTTGCGTTGCCAAGATACTTATTGTTATCATAGATTGGCTCAGTCTTGCGGAATAACCTGCTAACCCGCGTTTCCATTACAGTTATTGTGATTTTACAAATCTATTTTTTTCTTGATTTATGTAGATTATTTGTAAGTGAAATTCTGTTTCTGTTCATATCAGTTTTAGGTAACAGCCTAGGTTTTTGGTTACAAACACACACACACACACACAGACGCACATGCAGGTGCTAAGGCGAACTATGTCGAGACTAGCCAGCAACTGAAAATGTCTTAATTATGCTTATTTGCCGTAGTATTATATTTATAAAAGAAATCTCTGCTTAGGTAGTGAAATTTCGAGGAAAAACAAAGGGATATGTATACATATTATGGAAATCAGTTTTCAGTTGTTTTTTCAATTATATTTGCAAAATTTTGGCAATTAGGGATTTTGTGATTAATATAGAATGTAAAAAAAACGTTCCTCTTTCATATAATATGAATGAAATATCGCTCGAAATTTCGCTTGAAGACTTTTTATATGGGATATGTCAGGATTGAGAAAAAAATATCTTCGAGTAAAAACAATTTAATGAGACCGTGCCACAGTAAGGCGTTGCCGTATTTATACCATAACGTATTTTACTTTCTTACTAGGTCTTGGCTGACAATCATTGCGCACGATGCTGAGCCAAAACCTTTTTAAAACAATACACAATACAATTCACCTGCCATGTATGTACCTAATATTTCCTGTTTCCACGTATCCTTTTTTATGTGATATTTTATGTATATCTTTATGTGTTGTATAAATGTATTTTTTTACTTGTTTCTTTTCTTTATTTATAATTGAAAAAGAACTCTAATAGGAACATGTAATGTAGATACCGATAGCAATGAGTCCGTTATTGTTTAAAGGATTACCATACGAAAACGTTCTCGCTAGTTATAAGCCTTTACATGTTTTACAAACTTACCTCTTCTGAAGCAAATTGTCCAGTCGCTATACCACTGATAGTGAATGGACTGCTATCTTACATTTCTTTTCTCACTGGTTAACTTAGTCTTTATCACAAATTAATTGAAGACCATAAAGCTTCCTACAAAATGTATGCGCCCAAAGAGAAAGGTAAAAGAGAAAGACAACCCGGTTTTTAAAAATATCCTGCAGAAACTCGCTCGTTAGTTTCGTGTAGGTATTCGTAGAGTTTGTCTTAACCAAATATCAATTATTATGGCGTTACTAGTAAGGCCGTCTTGCACCCACCAAATTATCTGAGATTTTCGCCTGACCTAGTATTATATCACGGTTTTTACCAGCACATTTGCGATTTGATCCGAGGATCAGGCGAATGGATACTTAACAACGAAGGGACAAGTTTGATAAGTTGCTATTTTTTGATAAAGTAATTCATTTTAATTTGTTGGTATTCATTCACACATGTGTAAAATTGCTAATTAAAAACGAACACAAGACATCTAACACTAAGACAATTAGCGTGTCCATATTACTCGTGTTATTCATTCTTCGTTGGTCATAAAAATACTTGTCTTTTATTCCTTTTGCGATTTTACTGCCGGTTCAGGCAATCAATAAAAAAATTGAAATGGAGTATGTAGATAAAACATTTTATGCCCGTGGGGACCTCATCGGATTTTCCAACACTTATCAGAGATGATTTATTTATTTATTTATGATTGATGCGACGCATGACCAAAATACTAGCACATATTAATTGGCTCAACGTTGAATTGCAATGCTGATTAGCATTGCAATTCAACGTGGCAATGCTGCGCAATGCTAGAATTTTGGGCACGCTGCCAAGAGGGTTACAGCATTAGAGTTATCTTTAGGCTGACAACAGCTAGTGGATGGCTCAAATGTTATTGTAGTAGCTATACCTAGTATTACAATTAGTTGTTCGCATTTCATTTTAATAAAGGCATCGGCCCTTTAAATTTATCTTTTTAAAATGTTATGTTTCATTACAGGTTTGGTTTTTAATAGAGGGACGACTCGAGAGATGTTTTAGTCATTTGTGATCATGTGTGTTCATAGTGTCCGTGGTGAGTCCAAAAAATTGTTGAAAACAATAAAATTTTTACATAAATTGTACCTTCACATTTGTAAGTTAACTTCAGCAAAGTCACTGACCTGCAGAAGACGTCAGTCGGGATGTTACACCTCTGACGTACGCCGACAACAAGTTTTATCACAAAATCTAAATATGAAATAACAACTCGGGATCAAAGCGCTTGCATGTTTGCATTTCCAATACTGCATTTGATATTGGTAATACAAGTAAGGTTGCCAGCTATACCGTTAAAAACAGTAATATACTTTCGTTCAAATGTTTGAAGGAAAAACTCTGAAACAAGTGGGAGTTGAACCCACGACTACAGAATACTGTCCTGTCGCTTTACCATTTATTAAGCTATAGTAGCACTCCACTAGCCGACCGAATTTATTCCTTCCTTTTTAAATTTGAGGGGATGTCTTTCTTAGGGCCATCGACCTTTATATACATGAACTACAGCTTAGATGGCGACATGACGGTATTCTGTATTCGTGGGTTCATATCACATTAGTAGCGGAATTTTTTCCTTCAAAAATGTCAAAGTAAGTTCCGCTTAGCATGATGTTAATGCAATCGTAAAACTCTTAGCATTACCACAAATTACCTGTCAAACAAAAAGAATACACGAATGGTGTTTTATGTAATGTATGCAAAGTGGCGGGACGATACAGAGCTTCAATAAATGGAATAAAAAAATGAGGTTCTCATTTATTTTAATTTCGATTTTAACTGTAGTTTTCACCACAGAGTTATGAATGTTTCAAAAATGATACAAAATTGATAAGTTGTGCAAAAGTACCAAGGGATATGAATTGAAACATATTCCTTCCATAAAAACATAATTACGGCTAATTTTTATAAAATACTGTTTTATTTCCCTTCTTCAATATACATTATTTCTAGTAAAAAAGTTGGCAACCCTAAATACAAATGAGATACCCATCGGATGTTGTGAGAGTGTTTGAGAGTCTGAGGCGTGTATGAATTGTGAGAAGCTTAAATACAACGAAAATGTTGAAGGTGTACTAAATCTGAAAAAGCTGCGCAGGCGTGTATTATGTCAGAAACAATTCAACGAACGGATATATTTCAGGCATGAGGGGTGAAAATTAGGAGGCGAACGGGTGCGAGACCAATTTTTTTAATACTTTATAGATCTAGCGTTCGACCACTTTCTTACTTTATGGTCATTGATGATGGGATCGTAGGTGTAATTACGAACACACTGTGTGTTTGGTGATAGTTTTTCAAACTTGAGGGTGGTAGCTAGCCAGACGGGTACTCCAAAGTACCTACCCTACTACTACCTATCTGTTTTGTGCTACCACCATGCTGGGAATTCGACAACAGTGTTATCTTCACAGTAACCTAAGCGAAACTTTTTTTTAACGAAGGTTTGCAATGACTCAGTTTTTTCTATGACAACATTTTTGCGATATATAATTACTGTACATTTGTTATACTTTATAAATCTAGCTTTTGGCCATTATCTCACTTGATAGCCAGTGAGGCGAGGTCTTCACGGTCAACTAGAATGTTGACTGGCTCCAAGGGCACCTTTTCATATTTTTTTTGCCCGTTATATCACCTGATGTTAAGTGATAATAGGGTCTACGATAGACATGCCTGCTTATAATTTACCCATTCACACTCGTGATTTGAAGACACTCAGTTTGTATCTATCCGGAAACACAGACTTAGACTATTAATTTCAATCGTAAACTGTACGCACTACGACTGTGGAAGCAAAACGCTTCGTGTGACAAGTTGGATCGTCTACCAAGTATGGATGTAGTATTATCGTTCGTTTGGTAGTTCTAGGATGGAATATGGAGGAGTAATTAAATTATGCTACGCCAGAACGCGCTCTCGCCATAATCACCAAATATAATGTTTGCTATATTATACAGATTGGTTGATTTTTCGATTAGCAGTCTCCATACAAACTGCAAAATTAACATAACTGCATCTATAAAATTACAATTTTATTCATGTAAGTAAGTAGATTAAGAACACTTACTAATATAATAAGGCCTATAATAAGCGTCTTTACAGTCTTAATACGCAAGAATCGTACCTTGCGATAAATTGCGCAGGATTGTAACTGCGTTTTCCTCAAGTTGGAGGTCAGTTTAAGGTTTTAAGAGGTGCCGATCGCATTACAGTCTTGCAATTGGTTACAAGCACAAGGGGCGGGACTTGTCGGATTTGTCCCGCCGCGGGACAAATCCTGATATCATATATTACAAAATGTACTTACTACAACACAACGTACTACAACATTTTTACTGACCACATCTTTAGACCTTATAGTTTCATTTCACCTCGTGTAAGAATCAAGCGCATTTGCTTTACCGCGAGAATTTTGGATAAAGGAAAAATATGCTCGCTCAAACACGCATTTTACGCTAACAAATTTTGCAAATTAAATATTTAAAAAAAAATATTAATTGACTTCCATGAACAGGTTCTCATAATTTAAGATTATTAGACATGAAGAACTTTCAAAATAATAAGCTGAATATTCTCGAAAGTTTCTTATAGTTGAAAAATGGTAAAGCCTTAATAATATAGTTTATTAAGAGTTTATTAAAGTACTCTTCATAACCTTTCATTATTTTTATTCATACAATTAGGTAAATGATTGCGCAGGCGATGAGCTTTTTACAGTATGATCGAACTTTTAGGTAGAGTTTGCCCTAAGGGATAAAACAGAAATAGAGTATCACTTGGCATACTCATTGCTTGTTTCTTAGTTTCCTTTACTAAATCTTGACGCATAAAAGATGTTTTGTGGCATAAAAACCCCTGAACGGTTTTGATAAACTTCTTTTTTGTTTGTAAGCTGTATTTGAGACTTGTTTCAAGGTTTTTTTGCGCCAGGGGCTTCTTTAAATTATTGCAATTTAATTATGAGTTGTATTACGTAATGTACTTATTTAAAACCTCAATATTAAAAAGTCCTCTATCTTTAGAATGTCTGTGTCGACCATCACCTTGACTGTTGATAAGCGAGGATGTGATTGTAAGTAGATGAATCACGCAAACTAAAAAGATTACAGACTCTTTTGGAATTATGTAATGCTGGTACATTTAAAAGAAATGTATTTTATCTAGTTGTATAGAAATATTACTATTCCCTCAGTGAATATTTAAATGATAAGTTTTTTATAAATTTATTTACATTAACAGATAAATACGATTATTACTAAGTACAACCTTAGATGACAATTTCAAGAGTGATTGACTCTTGCAGATATTAATTCTTGGATTAGTGATTACTTATATTAGTCAGTTTATAGACTTTGTAATTTATATTATCAATAAAAGAATTGAGAATACAATTGCACGCTGACTTCAAATATATTGTATTTTACGTACCATAGAGGTGGAACGTGATGAAAATATTTCATTTCAAAAACTTTTTGGTACACGCATTGTTCGCGCTAATAAACCACTTTGACTTACATGTCAGGCAAACTCGTTCGAAATACCCACGTTTTGTTCACGCTTCATAACCAGAATTATAACTACCCACAGGAAACACGAAAGGAAATGTTTCTTTCATTATGGTAATACGTCCGAGTTTGTGACTGCGGCACAAATTGTATTAGATGGAGTAGCGCTGAACTAACTATTGTTTAATCTGTGTGCTGAGTGCCAAATTAGATTAACTGGAGAACTGTCCATTCTGCACTCTACAGAGCAATTATGTGCCCTCAGTTAATATACTATACAAATACGCAAGGATAGGTAGTACATAAGTAAAGTAAGTGCACCTATATAATATGTTAATAAAGCATTATTTTTAAGAAATATTCAAACTTAATAAAAAAGTTAGCAAATTATGCAAAAGAAAAAAATTGCCTTTATATCACACCAGCTGGCAAGAGCACCGTAGGTCGGCCACGGATTAGGTGGTCATTAAAGACTTCAGAAAAAACAGTGCATATCGCCTTTGGAGACCGCCGATCCTTTTCGAGATGAATGGAAAAAAAATACTCGTATGTCTAGACGTTCAAAAGGTATTGCCAGAAAAACAAATGAAAAACGCGCTATACTTGAGCCTCATGGCTCGTAATACTAATTGACTAAATTTCAAAATCTGACGTATTTCTATACAAATTTATATTTGTGGCGAAAACGTTCTAAACTGATATTAAGAGTATGCTCTCTTAAATGACATCACTTCTTGGCAAAATCTACGTTCATATCAACAACAAGACACATATATTTGGATACGTTTTGCAAGAAGTGATGTAACCATAGAAAGAGAAGGGGCTCATTCTGATTGATGTTTATTGTCACGACACGTGTCTGACTTTAAAAATATTATTATCATGTTCTTTATTTTAGTGAATAGTTTATTATGTCATCTGTAAGTTTTGCTACCCACCGAATGTATTTTCAGAGGAAATTTGCCATGTGAAATCAACAAACGTGTTTAAATTTTTAAAGAAAGACTACTGGTGGGACTTGAATACCCAACTACAGAATACAGTCCTGCCGCTTTGCCACCTAACAAACATGTTACTAACCGTACATCTTCGTTACTACTGTATACATATACAATTAGAAAACAATACATTCTCCACATCGACTCTGAGATTTGTATTATTGCCACGACGCCTCATTCTTGTTCTGCTTTAATTGATACGCCTCCTGTTTAAACGAATTAAGAAAAATTTGTAACACACTTCCACTCGTTTCGAAGAACACGAGTTTCCTTTATTCTTTTACCGCTTACAGCTACTGATTCTTGAGCAAGTAGGTATATACCTATGGATTTACAATACAAAGGTCAGAACGACGAAGCAATCATCTCGTCCTTCAGTAAATAACGTTAAGGTTTCTGTCCTTGATAGGGACAACGCTTAAGTTGATGTAGTTACGTTGCTGTAGGTAGGTTATGGGAAGGCATGGAAGAACAAAGAACGACAGGTAGGAAATTACGTTCAATAGCGATTGTTCTTTAGAAGCCGTTTGCTGTGACATATTTGTTAAATATAAATATTGTTAGGACAACTTAAAGGCCCTACTCGAATAATTTTTTCTTTCTTTTTCATTTCTGTTTATATAAATGCCTGCTTTATTACATAGACCTCAAAGACTAGAGGATTGAGGATGAGGATTACCACTGTCCGATATTTCAGTAAAAAGAGCTAAATTATAATAATAGAGAACAGAAATCCACAACCGAAATGGTAAACATCGTCAAACGAACTATCGTCATACAAGACGTATCAATGATCAGATCTATCGTTCTGTAAGGAGTTCTCGGGGTTGAGCATTTTTTAAATAAACTAAAACTTTTTTATTTTATTGGGAATAGGCAAGCGTTTGACCACTATCTCACCTGATGTTAAGTGATGATGCGGTCTACGGTGGAGCACGCCTGCCTAGAAGGTACCTATTCACTCGTGACTTGAAGATACCCAGGTTGTATGTTAAAACTAAATGGATTTTGAGGCAACCGTCGGATTTGGAAGTTGGGTGAAGACTAAAGTAACCGATTACCGGGGTACTTACAATGGCAATAGAAAATGGTAGCTAGGCGGGAAGAGAGAATTAAGCAATAAAAAGTGCTGAACATAATATGACAGTTTGTAAATAGTAGAACGGCGACGGTTACTTCGAGTTAATGTTTTGTTGGTCCAATAAGAGAGTACCTACTCATGTCTGTGGACGAGGCTTAATGTAGCTAACTGAGTTGCCCATATATAGCGGCAAATGCGATTAGTTTAATTTGCGGCGGGACGTTTCCCTGGATACCCTGGCTGCGGTTGTTTCGCTTAAAATACGACGCATTTCTGATATATCTGTTTTGGTTTATTTCTGACGCTTTGTGTAATTTCTATACATATACATAAATAAAGCCTATGATAGTATAGCCTATCTGATAGTACCCTTAGTATCTACTCTCATTACTTTATCACAAATACTTAGATCACAATGTAAGAAAGTTTTAATACGAAAATTAACAGAAATTTTGGCCTGTATTTCTTCTATCCATAGTACAAGAAAATCGCTCTCCACGTCTCTGTCTGTCGCTCCTTTAATTTCTTCTAAAAACGCAACGTTACCACCATTTTGACCGACTTCAAAAAGGGAGGTTTTCAATTTGACTATATTTTATTTGTAGTTACACTTTAAAAAAAATACAATCTAGTAAGCCGCTGCTAAGGTAGAGTGTCCTAAATGCTGGCAACCCAATGAATGGGATGTCACGAATTGTGTTCATTCCAGGCGTTCAGGCAGTCATTAAAAACTCAACTGGCTGCAGTCCGTATAGCTGAAGTATTTTAGCCCCAAAATGCTTACAAAAATATAACCATTACTACTTACGTAGTATGTGACAAATATTTGGGCTCTTTGAGATTCCGCTGTTTCAGGCGACTGAACCCCCCAATTTTCATTCACTGGAAGAGGGGACGTGCGAAGATAGGTATAAAAGCGCGTTGCATCTGATCCTGATTGACATTAGGGCTTGAGCATTTGCTAAATAGAGATTTCTTTTTGTTTATCAGCAGCTTATTTTGTTATAAGTCCTACATGTCTAATAAACTCAAAACAATACCACTTATGAGAATAGTTCATGATAGGTAATTCTGATTGAACGAAATTAGGTTTCATTTATTATTAGAATATTATTTCCGATGACAAAATTTTTCATTTATTAATCATTCTCGCGGTAACGTCAAATGTGCTTGTCTAAAAATGTAATTAGTATTTTTTTGAGCCCTTAGGTAATCTGATTTGGGACTGGGATTTGTCCCGACCCTTCTAGCCGAAATTCATTACAATGTGACAAAAGTCATCACATTATTCACATTAATCGCCTGTCGATCGCCGTCAGTTTGTCAACACCAGCAATTTCGTCTATATTACATACTGAAATACCGCTATATTTAAATTTTTTGCACAGCAAATATTTTGAACTTTTCGCGAATCACCTTTCAGCACACACAACCCACGCTCTTTTGCTACACTGGGATGGGAAGGCCTAATTTATTCACAGTCACGCTTATGCATAAATACACTTGTGTAACATCTATATTCATCTTTAGTTGTTTTACTGGAACAATTGCTCTATGCTCGAACTTTTATTTTAATATCATGTCGCGGGAGCCATTGACACACACGTTGACATCACATCAAATACCCAAGACCCGGGACAAATATACATGAAGATCACTTTAATGTTAGCCCTGCCTTCTGGTGTTCGCAGGCGTACCAAGGGCTCCCAGGACCAGAAGAGTCATTGAGGACAGAGCCACGGCGGCCGATGCTGCTAAATAAACACCTACTGCCTAGTTTGGGACCTGAAGACCTTGTGTGAATGTAAATAAATAAATAAATAAAAAACAAATAAAATGTATCTATTATATATCTATGATATAACATATTTATTCGTAATACATTCGTCAATCTGTTCTCGCAATTTTTTTGAAGTGAAAATTTCTTAAGCCATTCGAACAACGTCATCGAATTCGTTAGACGGAGGAACAGTAGACCAGCGTTGAAATTTAAACTTAAACGTGTTGCGAATAACAAACATTATTATTTTAATAATAATGTTTGTGTCGCACATACAATTCTGTACAGTTCATGTGCAATTCGTATGATTCTGAAATTATGGATGGTTTGACGGATGGATGGACGTTTGTTTCTCAATCACGCCAGAACGGCTGAACGGATTTGGATGAAATTTCGTATGTAGATACTTCAGGTCCCGGAATAACACATAGGCTACTTTTCATCATCATCAATCGTGTTCATGTTTTCACTTCTGCTGGCACTCCCGGAGTGCATCCGGTTGTGTTTTTTTAAATATTATAAGCTTGCGTTTGACCACTGTCTCACCTAATGTAAAATGTCGACGCGGTCAAGATGGAGCACGCAAGCCTAGAAGGTCACGCAGGCCTTATTCACTAGTGACTTAAAGATTTCAGGATTGTACCTATCGTGAAACTCAGACTCAGGCAACGAGTTCCATTCCTTTGCAGTACCTACGCTCTAAAAAAATTGAAGAAAAACGCTTAGTAAGTACGTAATAGGTGGTCTGGTATGTCTACTAGATCAAGCCTAATTCGACCTGCGACAACATGGTCAATGACAATTTAGTAGAAATCGAACGCTAAAACATAAATGTTCCGTAGTAGGTACCTTTGTGCTTATCTTTTGTCTTTTGTATTTGATATAGGTATTCGATTTTTAAAATTATATTCCCAATACAAATCCGGGTATTTTTTGTTTTTATGTTACGCACATAGCTACGTTTATCTCTAATGAACATGGTATAAAAACATGAATAAAAACAAAACCCGCTGAGTAATTTGTTTGTAGGTAGGCGTTTTAATTATTGCAAGTATGGAATAATATGATACAATACACGTTCATAAAAAAAATACTGCAGATGTCGGAAACTTTTTTAAATGCTCGATAAATAGCTCGCATTACGCTGATTTACAGTTTTACATGCACCACACTAGCTGTCAATGGCTAGTTTTACTCATCGATTTCTGACAGGATAGTCTTTTTTATTGGAAGTGAGGAAAAAGATTTTTAAAGTTGAGAACTCGCCCCTCACAGGTAATGTCAACTCGCCGACCAATCAGAGGAGAGTGCACTTGAAAAATGTCTATCAATAAAAAAAAAAACCATAAAATAGAACCGACTTCGACACTGTGTGAAATAACTTATTGAAGTCGGTACCATGATAGTTCAAAAGTACTATCAAAATATTATGCGCATGGTACCGACTTCGACAAGCTTTTGAGTGTTGAAGTCGGATCTAGTTGTTGGTATTTTTTTTATCATTGCTGTTAAAAATGGTTTGATCCTAGGTAGAAAGTCGGGTTGTACGTGCCAATCGTCATTAATGGTCTAGTCTAGTGCTTTTAACCACGATGTCAGCGGTCATCAAGTCTGATAGCGGTCATATCTATATATAATTAATTTTCATGGTCAGTGACAATGTCAATCAATCGAAGATATAATCACTCTAAAAGGTTTACTGGTTTGCAAGGACTGCTGCCTGAAAATACTACTCGTATGTGTTTGTTGACAGTTTTTGGTGGCGGGTAATCGAAAGTACCCTACTACCATGTTGTGATTTGATAACGGTATTACCTTACCGTAAGCTCAAACCGTTGGTGGGGATCGAATCAGCGTCCGTCAGTTCGACAGCCGACGCTCTCACCGCTGAATTATCATTGCTTCAGAATCTATACTTATACTATTATAATAAAAAGGTAAAGTTTGTGAGGTTGTAGAAGGTAATCTCTGGATCTACTGAACAGATCTTAAAAAATCTTTTACTAATAGAAAGCCACGTGAATGAGCAGGTTGTGCAGATTGTACCCACATAATATACTACATATTTTATTTACTACTTTCTGACACATATTAGCCGCATAAATCATTGATTTGGCTGTATCCAAAGTGTTTATGGTAGGTATTAGATAACGGATTTCATGACACCTTTACTCGCGGCAGCGAAAGCGTTAATATAGAAAACCTATTATAATAACTGTAGGATCACTCTATGGTCATAATCGGATTTGCTTTATTGGTCTAAGAATATGTAAGTGTAGCCAATCAAATTTTAGACACAAGCTTACTATAAAACAAGTTTGCTACGTGCTCTATGAAGTTGCCAATTTGTGAAGCTAGATTCGACACGAAACAGTAAAAAACAGACATTGACGCGGTGGCCATTATGAAGGTACTAGTACATAATCAGTGGGAGATGCCTTGACGTCAATAAATTTACAGCAAACGCAGACCATGTCTTTGCTCCGTCCATTTCAAAAGATTACGGTCTGTCCGCAAAAAGTTGAGAGACTTTTTGGTGTGTTACTAATTGGTTAGGTGTTAATTTGTTTCCAGTCACACTGGCTGATTTTAGTGCAACAATTTTGACTAAAATAATGTATACTTGAAGAATACTTACCTACTTAGTTCTACATACTTAGTACCTACCTAAACTGTGATTATACTATGACAACCTACTTGTTACTTATACTGAGGTGAACTTTTTTGAACTACAGAACGGATATTCATTGAATCGCTTATGGATACAATATATTTTTTAGTTATTTAAAAATGTATCTTAATTGTTTTATAAATGAGTAAGTACTATAGTTAAACATAAAAAGTATAACTAATATAATAATTACACATTTACCTACCAATAATCTATATTATATAAAAATGAATCGCAATTTCCCTTGGTCATGGAATCAGGCGTGAACGGCTTGACCAATTTCGATAAAATTGGGTATAAAGATAGATGGGCATCTTTTAGAGAATGTTTACTTCAGATGACCTCAAAAAAAATATTAATCACATCTAATTCCTTTCTTCTGGTGCAAGACATAGTTCAAGCGCATTTGTCATAATCGCGAGAATTTTTGATAAAGAAAATATATATAATAAAATAAATGAACCTTTTATTTCTAACTAAAAATTTTGATTCATGCTTCTGTACTTACAGTGTAAGAGTATTATTTATATTTTTATTTATATATAATAATAGGTAGCAAGAACCCCTCATTGAGCGAAGGTGAAGGCATCCTCTAGAAATTTCCAAGTCTCTCTATTTGTTGCACTATTTATCCATTATTGCAGCCACTTGGAATATAGTTCATAGCATATTATTAGCAAATGGAACAAAATTTTGTACAATCCATCCATCCAAAAAACCATTCAAGTTCCGAGCAGTTCTAAAACCTGCCTTAAACCGCTTAGTGTAAAGTCATACCATCACCACGGCATCACGCTCCTTTCGGTGAACGGTTTGAACATTGATATCCTCAAAGGTGAACGGTTATTGTTGTCTCTGGCATGTTTAAGCCAGGTTTTAGAACTGCTCGGAACTTGCATGGTTTTTACAAAGCTGATAGTAAGGCCCCTGTTCTCATAGGTGGTATTATTTAAGTTTATTGTACATGTATAGGACTTTCAACAAAACAAGGTGAAAATACTCATAATCCTATTATATTCGGTATGGAGATAGTTTAGACCCTGGATTAACACATAGGCTACTTTTCATCATCAATCATCACCACGCGGGTAAAACCGCGGGGCGCAGCTAGTTGTCTATATAGCAAGTGATAAAACCTTGAATCGGGTGTCTGACCCTTTATAAAAGTGTCATGTCGCGTACCTGAAATGATGTATTCAACTCATCTTTGTCGTTTTCTCAATCTCTATAAGGGTTTCTTTATGGAATTACAGCCCTTCCTATTGCGAGTAACCAAACTAATATCAAAACATTTATTATATTCTTATTCATAAGTTGCTTACTAAGTTATACAAGAATCGTAATTTTATCCATAAAGCCCAATATCGACCTCCTGAGAGCGACTCAGTACCAATCTACGAACAACAATGTAAGTTCAATCGAGCAATCAAAATCGGTACAATGTAACAAGACGCAGACTTGTTTACATGATCTGCTGAAATGTTTGGAACCACTTTGGAACCATGTCGCAATAAGAAAACTTAGTACAAGCAGAACGCTTCAAAATATTTTCTTTGAGGAAATACTAAATGGGATGTTGCGGAGTCAATAATATATCGCCTGTGTGGGTGTCGTATACTTCCGTATGAGGAAACACTTTTTCTACAAATAGATGGCGAACTAATCTGAACTTATAAGCGGGAGACTGATGTCGGCATTAAATCAATTGGCCATAGTTTTTTATTGTTAAAGTTGGGATTAAATCTTTGCCATTCTGTTACTGATTGGGTAACAGGGATGAGTAAAGTTTTTGGCCAATATTAGGGAAATGTCAAATGCCTGCCTACTAACTGACATTTATGGTCGATTCATACCTACAGTCATTCTCAGTAACATATCAGTGAAGCCACAGTTCCGGCACAGTGCGAAATATTCTTTCATACGAGTTCTTACTATGTATCGCACAACATGCAAGGCGGAGCTTAAGTCAAATATTTGAAGGAAAAAAATCGGCTGCTAGTGGGACTTGAACCCACGACTACAGAATGCCGTCCGTATGTATTCTTTCATACATTCTTTAACGGAGTGATTACATGCTCAGCTCAGTGCCAGTGCCGTCACGCATTCACCGGCAGAGACCTATTCGTCGACAACGATTTTTTTTTTTTGTAGGATCACGGATGATGCTCGTCCTGTATTTTGTATTAAATGCCGAGGCATTTAATACAAAATACAGGACGAGCGATTGATAGAATTAGTTCGTGGAAGGGGTTTGTGTGACTTGTCTCATAAAAAGTACGTGGATTCGAAATACAAAACCAATTTGTGGAACAAAATAGGATGCTGCTCGTGTTCTTCGTCTAGACTCTAGAGTGTGACGATGAGAATGATAACTATTCCTCTAGAGTCTAGAGGATAAGTTATATCATTGCTAGCTCCGTAGTATTTAACAGAGCCACAGCAACAATCACGACACTCGACGGACACGTTTTCACTGGCGCTCCGTGAACTGAGTACTGACATGAATTAAATCATTGACGCACTGTAAGCACTGATACTGAACTGAGCGAGCACGTTGCCGGAACTGTGACTTCACTGATATGTGTGAATTGACCTTTATTTCGAAACATAAATTATTCGCTGTCCCGTGTTGTCGTAGTGTCGCTCACGTCATATCTCCTATACCGCGAACCCTGACTGCGATCAATGCTCTGAATGTGATGGATTTCCGAACGAATGAAAAGTGAGCAAAGTGTCTCAGATACAGTGAGACGAATGCGTGACCTAGTTTTCTACTAACTTATATTCACTAAAATTATACCTTATTGTATGTTAATATGATTTGTTTTATGGTGATATTCTTCAACTTTAATTAATTGAAAATAGTGTAATTGACGGAATATTTCAATATAATTTTGATTATTTGACTTGCGTTTTAATTAATATTGACTAATGTATTATTTGACATTTTGGATTATGGTTATTATCATTGTTTTGCAAACATTCCTTATTAGTTACAATTAAGTTATGACTGTAAATTTATTCGTCAGCGTAATAGGTTAATTCGCGCTAACGAAAATAAATAAATTTATCTAGTACAATTGTGACACAGAAAAGTTATGTTTGTATTCGGATGATACGTATGTTATTCAATTGTTTTTATAAATGCGATACGCTGACTGAAACAAATTATTTACTGATAGGAAGAACTTGCGCCACAGCCATCGTATAAACAATACTATTACATATAATTGAATAACGCACATACTATCTCACTTTTACGGGGAAGTTCTGCCACTATAACTATTACCATGGACCAAGTAATTGGTCCATGCTATTACTATCGCCAGGCAGTAGTGTTCGCATTACTGTGTTCCGGTTTGAATGGTGTGTCCGGTTTGTGTGGTTTCCTTTGACAGTAATTTCACAAACTTTATGTCTCCGAGTGACAGGCGCAGTGCAGTTCTTCACGAATTGTATATGTCTATATGAAGGTGTTACCACGTAACATCCTGTGGGCCGTTCTTTTATTCAGTCATCATATCCCATAGTGTCATAGTTGTAGGTACTAGACAAATGACAGTTAGTACTGAGTTCAATTGTTTCACCACTGGAACTATTACGAGTCGCTAAGGGTATTAGATCATAATTTTAATCGACTTCTTATTTTACGACTAAATATTAGACATTTAAAACACCTTTTTTTATATCATCGAGGGAGTTCAAAGAAAACCAACTATTTGGTATTATTTTTATAAGCAGATTGCAAGTTCTATTTGCAAGCTTTTCGTCATCTTTTTGCTTAATCGTATAATTATTTTATTCGCTATCATGCAAGACCGAAACTAAAAACTATATACTTGGAAAATGAGCTAGATCATTAAAATTGCCTTAGTTATAATGTTAACTTACAAACGATAAATAAATAAATTACCGTAAATTTCAAAGTTAATCGAGCTCGAGTGAAGTGGCTTGGTTGTTGATACAATTGAGTAAACTCAATTGTGTCAACAACCGAGCCACTTCATACAGATAATATACACAAATTTCGTATGAAGTCTAATTGAAATAACTACAGAATTTCCAAATTTCGAACATTATAAATTTCTGTGCTTGTTGGAAGACAGCCAATAAATTATTATTTCGAATACTAAAAAAAACATACCGATCCCCAAACTTTTTTATTTATGTGCATTATAAATATAACTGATTCATATTGTAATACATATATATTAAGGCAAAGAAAATTACTATGGATTAGGATTCATGATTTATTTTTATTCAATATTATAATAACTCAGTACCACACTATAGTAAATAGCTGAATTTTGTATGTAGTATAATCTCTGAAACTACTGAATCAGTTCAGTAGTTTCAGAGATTATACTACTTACACACAGTTGGACAGTTTTCCACCATTACATAGTATAACATATATTATGATGAGACAGAAGCTATGTTTTATTGTAATTAACAGTATTTTTGATGATGATGATGATGAACACTATTTTTAAATTCACATAAAATCTGGCGGATAAAAATAAAATCCATTTAAATATGACAAAAAAACACAATTTACATAATCCAATGTAGACACTCATACAAAACGTGAACATATACGTAATATATAGACGTAAACTATGAAATCCTCAGTATTTTTAATTGATGAGAGTTATACTAGGCCAAGCGCGCGCTCCACAAGAGGCAACCCAGGCCACGCGGGCAAAGCCGCGGGCAGTCAGCTAGACTAGATCCATCGCTTCTCTTTCTCGAGCCGCTAACGATGAATATTCGTTTTCGTTGATCACGTGCTTTGAAGTGTCAATCTCATAATTTTTTTACGTTTTCTCTAGCGTTAACGCTTGTAGAATGTTACCTTGTCTAGGCCTACATGCTGTCTTGAGATTCGATAAAATTGATGTCTGTAGTTATAGATACCACTTTGAATGTGTAAACTTTTTTTATAAAATGGAAAGAGTAGAAAACGAAATATAATTGACCGGTGATAATGGCTGGCTCGTTCTTTGAAAGAAGAATTTACCTGGCTGCATTCCCAGCAATCCAAAGCTGGGAATGCAGCCAGGAATATTGGCACACAGCTCAACTAAAAAAAAATCTATCACAAATTATTTATTTGTTATTAGAACTGACGTGGTTTTGACACATTATAAATGTATAAAACACGGGAGTTACTCACGTAATAACGGAACTCACGTAGTCGGAGCCCTCTGACTTATTACGTGAGTAACTCCCGTGTTTTATACATTTATAATTATTTATTTCATATAAATTATTATAGGAATAAAAATTATTTTGCACTACTACGAAATAAACCAAAAAAATATCTATAAGACTTTCATAGAGATAAAATAAAAAGTATATTAGCCAACAGACCCATTAACAAAGTAAACACCACACAGCTACAAGAATACCTACATTTTATGTCTTGCGGTTACGGGTCTCAGTTATGACGTCAATAAACTGGATTTTATTAAAAAACATGTAAAAACCCACACATTAAACGTATGTTGTTAAATTATTATACAGATTTAACCGTCGACAGAGTTATCTACAGTGACTCTGAAGTTAGGCCATACGAACTGCCATTAGGGGTCATGAGTCATAATATGCGAGGACACAAAGAGATACATTTTTAAAAAATTTAAAAAATAAAGAAACGACTCCTGGGTTAATCGTCATGAAACGTCCCGGGAAAAATCTTTGTCTAAAAAAGCTTAGGAAAACGCGATTCAGCTAATTTTGCCATTACTGAGAACCACTATTGAATGTTAATGTTGTAATGATAATGTTTAATTAATAAATTAATTATTATGTTTGTTGATATACTAGTAGCGCCCCGCGGTTTCACCCACGTGGATTACGGCTTACCCGCTTTTCCCGGGATTAAAGTAGCCTATGTGGCATTCCAAGGTCTAACCCATCTCCATACCAAATTCCATTGAAATCGGTGCTGCCGTTGCTTGAAGGAGTAACAAACTAATATTAGTAGTGTGATGCAATTTATTGAAAAGTTACATTATATGCATCCCAATTTGCCGTCAAAAGAGATTATTCGATTTTAGAACATTATTAACCATCGCGTCGGCTACAATAAAATACCTTACACATTGACCGAGTTTTATTTAGGGGAATGTGGAGTAAAAGCGAAGGTGTAAGATGCTGCGAGATCCGAATTCTCGAAATAAATCCTTGAGTTCAGTGCCCGGAAACTGGGACTGCTACTGCAATGCTACGGACTGGAACTCTTTACTTTATTTCTACCCAATAGTATATATACTTTTCTCAGCTATGTGCGTCCACTGTTGGACGTATGCCTCCCCCATATAGGGGGGATTTGCCAATACTCGCCACGCTTGGCAGGCGGGTTGGCGAGCGCAGTATGATTTCCGATCCTCAGAAGGCGCTGCTGCCCACCTCCTGGTACGTTATCCCTTAGCCGACTCTTACGGCACCCGCGGGAAGAGATGGGGGAGTACTATTCTAGGCCGGTACCACCACGGCACATATTTTAAAGTACAAACACATAAAGACGTCGTTTTATTAATTACTAGCTGCAGCCCGCGGTTTCACCCGCCTGGATTACGCATTTCCCGCTACTTCAATTTAGGGGGATAGACCTTTCTTTGAGAGGAGTGTTAGCTATAATTCACCACGCTAACGCGGGTTGGTGGATAGGCGGAAGTAGTTTAGACCCCAGATTAACACATAGTTTTTAGTCCGAAAATAATTCCTGTCCCGTAGGATAAGCAAAGCAAATAATTCAAAAACCTCTGCTACTCGTTCACGCTTAAACAGCTGTACCGATTTCGATGAAATTTGGCATGGAGATAGGATAGACCCTGGAATAACATATAGGCTACTTTTATCCCCGAATAAGGTATAGTTCCCGTGGGATAATTGAGGTAGAAGAATAACCACAATCCACTCGGTTAAAACCGCGGAACGCTACTATTTATGCAATAAAGGGAAAAGTATTTTTTTGACGTGATAACGTTTTATAAATTGATGAATACCAGCAACACTCATGAAAAATAGTAACGTTCCGCGTACCGTTCCACCTGAGTTTTGTATTACATAAAATAATCAAAGTCAAAGTCATAAATGATTATGACGTTATCACGTAAATCTATCGTCCGTAAACCGACTTTACAGACAACCAATTTTTTTTTCTATACTATATAATTATATATACTATTCGTTTACTAGAAACGGAGTCTATAATTCTTCAAGCTAAGGGTAAAGGAATGGTGCAAACACATGTATTATGTATAGTATACCTTTACCATTTCCCACTTGACTTAAAAGCTTTCCTCGTTCCCCATTACCTGAACGACTTAAGATTACTTGAAGTTGAGGAAAGGAATCCCGCTTGTAACTTAAACGGAATTCCATTTCTTTGTCTTATTTACTCATGACCTTAAGCCGGTAGAGGTCATACGTTTAGATAGAAGAATACTTTTGTGTAACACCATAGTACATGTGTAAAATTACTTAATTAACCCTCTTACTAATAAACTGGCCGGTTGGCGCAGTTGGTAGCATTCTGCCTTCTGAGCCGCTGGTCCCGGGTTCGATTCCCGGACAGGTCAAACATTTGTGTGTATGAACATGTCTGTTTGACTGTCTGGGTGTGTATATCTATATAAGTATATATATCAGTCATCAGGTTAGAATAGTACAGGCTCTGCCTAGTTTGGGACCTGAAGACCTTGTGTGAAGGTTAAAAAAAAAAACGTTGTATAACCTCTGAAAAGTTATTCAGTGTTTTGTCTTTGTCACTAATATGACAGTTCGAAGTTGAATGAACGGAACAAAACACTGAATTGCTATTCGGAGCTTAAACAATGTTTATTAGTAAGGGGGTAAATATGTAATAATACAGATACAAACTTATAATCTGTGTGTTTTGATGGGCGGTCTGTTCGATCATAGCGATCTGTTGCAGATATCCTTAAACGGAGAGGAACAATTACAAAGTTGTGAGGACAGTGGCATGCTAATGTATTTCACTGAATATTCGGTACATTTTCCATTATCATCATCTCAGCCATAGGATATCTACTGCTGGACATAGTCCTCGACCCATTGATTTCCACAAGGACCGGGTGGAAGCAGCCCGCATCCAGCCCTCACCTGCGATCTTAGTCTGTCGTCTGTCTACCTTGTCGGTAGCCGTCCTATGCTGCGTGCAAGCCGTTTTGGAGTAGTTCGATAACAAACACTGTGACACGAGATTTGTATATACATATTAGAAAAATAATGTATGAACAATAAACAAACTATTTTAAAAACGTAACTGTATATAGTATACAGTTACACATTTTTTTGACGCGATGATAGCTCAGCGGGGGGAGCGTCGCCCGTTCCCAGCATGGTGGTAGGGTAGTTTCGAATACCCGCCTGGCTAGCTACCACCCTCAAAATTGAAAAACTGTCACCAAACACATTGTGTGATCAGGCAGCAGTCCTTGAGAGCCAGTAAGCATTCTAGGTCTAGCGTGATAACATCATCGACCACATCGTCACTGACCATCAAGTGAGATAGTGGTCAAACTATCTAAATAGTAAAAAATAAATAAATGTAAAAACCTAAAAACGAGTATGACCTCTTCCTCCCAAAATCACAGATTGAAGCTTCTGGGTGAAACATTCACGCGAAAAATCAACTTTACCCAAATGTAAAACAAGTAACTATGTACATTTACACCACTACAAATATACCTAGTATTATTTAAAAATGACATAAGTTATTGTTTTGTTGCAGGATGCCGGCGCTGCGAATGCTCGGGCGCAAATGGCTGGCAGCCTCAGATGATCTCGTATTCCCGAGTATTTTCGAGCTACTTTTTCGATTCGTTTGGTAAGTTGTAGTGACATAGGCAACGTACCCATACTACGCGATTCGTTCAGAGGGGGGAGGGGGGTCTTCGAAATACCACGCTTGGTCACAAGGGCGGGGGGAGGGTTTAGGTTTTCGTCACGTAGTCAACACCGTCCAGGGAAATCCTGTGCTTTTTTGAGCTAAGTATATTCAAATATGGCGCACAGCGTTTTTATCAATACACAAAAAAGATAACAAACACGGGGAGCGTTATATTAATAAAAATAAATATGAAGCAAATGATTTTTTTTCTTTTTAAAACATGAAAAAAGAAATAATGATTTAAAACCATATTTATGATTACTACGTGAACACTAGAGGAGGGGGGGGTGTTCCTGTCAAATACTATGGGTGGTCATCGGGGGGAGGGAGGGGCATAAAATATTGTAAAAAAAATGGGTTAAGTAGTATGGGTACGTTCCCTAACATGGTCGGAATTGTTGCGGTAAAGTAGTGTTCCGGTTTAAAGAATACAGTTTACGGTGAAATTACAGATTTACCATCTTTAAGTCTCAGGGTGACGGTGTCTGTCTATAGGCAGATGTGGTCAGATGTGATACTTAACATCCTGTGGATCTTTTCCTTGATCCCGAAAAAGGAAGAAATTCGGAAACGGCGGTATTTATAGGTCCACCAAATCTATAAAGCAATTTATTTTATATCATTGTTATTGCTTTATAGTTTAACTAGATTGCGTTTGGGTTTTGCCCCCTAGGTCGGCAATATGGATTATGTAACAGTGTGTACTTGCATGAAGACTCATAGAATATGAATGAATATTGCTTATACATAAGCAATTTACTCAAAATGTACGATAACTTTCATCCAGATGGAACAGTCGTTAAAATTTTATGTTATTTTTTTGTGTCAAGACCGTAATTTATTTAGTGTCGGAACACGAGACGACTACGTCGCGAGACGGGCAGACTCGCTTGAGATATAACGTTTCATGAGTAGCTCACATTTAACGCTTATTAATTTTTATATAACGCTGATTATTAAAATGTATTACGTAAATTATAATGGAACTGAGACTTAGGCGTGCGCTCGTCGGAACGTTACGACGAGCGCACCGCATTCAAGATCCTGATGAATGCTTCCAAAAGAAGCCGAAACAATTGACGATCTTGATATCGACTATGCGTAAGTGCCACGTTATACCCGTAGAAACAGTATAAAGGCACAGCTCAAATAAGAAGAAATAAACTTCATGCTTGACCATTTGCTAAATAGACCACTACGAGTCTTTTCAGATTATTTTGTAGAAAGACATATATGTCAAACAAAATTAAAAACTACCACTTATGAGTTCAGTTCATGAAGATTAATTCCGATTAAACGAAATTAGATTTCATTTGCTAACTCATTAATGAAAAAATATTTTCTAGCGACAATTTTTATTGAGCCCTAGGTCACTGTAAAGTACATATTTGCAATATTTTAAATCAACACGCATCAGTCATCATTTTTGAGTTACGAGTGAAAATGAACCTTCTAGGCTTGCGTACTACATCTTAGACCGCGTCATCTCTTAACATCAGGTGAAACAGTGGTCAAATAATATTGAAATATATGTATACAAAAAAAACTGCACTGCTCTACTGTAAGTCTTATAATAGGTTTATGTTATGTAAAATTCAATGCTCTTCAATTACTTACATATTACCATTATCATCATCATCATCTCAGCCATAGGACGTCCACTGCTGGACATAGAACTCGTCCATTGATTTCCACAAGGACCGGTTGGAAGCGGCCCGCATACATGTTATCAGCGGGGCTGATTATACCAATTTAGCCAAGAAACTTAACAATCAGGTTTTTGTAACACCACTCAATTGTACATCAAAAGTAAATGAACGTGAAAAAAATATATTTGCTGGTGCAATTAAATAGTTACAAAATCCAACAGATACTTGCGTCACTAACCTCAGAGAAATTTACAGCGAAAAGTTTGAATAAAGGTGGAAAACAATGAACTTTATAAAAAAACGCGCAAATATCTAGTAGCTAAAAAGGCAATGACCTTATATATGAAACCAGTAGCGCCTCGCGGTTTCACCCGCGTGGATTACGGTTTTCCCGCTACCTCAATTATCCCACGGGAACTATACTTTTACCAGGATAAAAGTAGCCTATGTGTTAATTCAGGGTTTAAACTATCTCCATACCAAATTTCATAGAAACAGGTGCAGCCGTTTGAGCGTGAAGAAGTAACAAACATACACACATAGACACAAACTTTCGCATTTTTATTATTAGTAGGATAGGATTCTGTAGTAAGCAAACTTACTTAATGCCATCTTTCTCAAGAATAAAAGGCTATTTATTATGTAAATAAAGTGTGCAAGGAACATTAATACGTAGCATAATTGTAGTGATTCTCTTGGTCAACTTAACTAAGCTAAACTCTGGAAAATAAGATAAGTGAGATATGTTCTTAAAAGGATATGATGAAATCCAAATCAACATTTAACTAAAATTTGATATTTTATTAAAATTGCTGGTAGTTTTAGGTCGCCACTATTTGGTACCGACTAAAACTATCCGCAATTGGCCAGCAATTGAATAAAACTCGTCTAATATTATTTTTGAATTTTATCGTCAATATAATACGACGATTTCAATTTGAAGAATTTTAGTGAATTTGAGCTAGTTCGATTTATTAACAGAATTAGGGTCATTATGTGAGAACGCTTCGTTATTATCTTGACTAGCGGGAAAAAATAAATTTGCGATAAAGCAATGTCTAAAATTATAACAAAAAATACAGTAATAGTAGTTTATGAAACTGTGTCATAATAAGGGTTCTTAAAATACGAGTGTAAGTTATATAGCATTACACGAGTGTTTTAATACCAAATTATGTGCAGTTTCATACACTACTTTATCTAATCTCATAAAATAGATAATGAATTTTACATAAAATCACAGCATGTTTACATTTATTTGTAAACGTTTAGCGCCAAAATCCATTTGCTGGTCGCTTATGCGTGTTGCGCCGCGTCCACAGACTATTTGTAGAAAAACTGCATTGCATCCTCCTTGGTCCAGTTCAAGTTTTATCTTAAATGGAAAAAAATAACATTTCGATCATTGAGTTACTCATAGTGATTTCGATACAGTTGTCATAGAAGAGCTGTATCGAAATGTTAATTATTTAAAGTTATTTCGATATATTGTCATTCAAGTTCTGTTTTTAATTTCTTTTTCTTTATATTTCAATATGAGATAAGATAAAATATAACATAACATTCTGTTTTCATAAAAACACATTTCAACGTAGTGCGTGCGGGTTCCTAGGCCGGTCTACCCTTTTATAAGAGCTTTAGTTTTAGCACTTAGCACTAAAAGACCCTTTTTGTGCAAAATATGAACTAGAGAATGAAAAAGAAAGATTTATCTTTAATGTTTTTGGGGCTATTCTTGTGATTTACTCTATTGCGGTACTTGAGACATCATAGGTAGTATTTTTATTCATACACACATACATATATATTTACGCCTCTTTCCCATTAGGGTAGGCAGAGACCATTGCCTTCTAAATTAATTCTTAAAATAATTGTACAAATTAAAATAAATTAATTTATTAGAAACTTCTTGACACAAAGTTATAATAATAATAATGTCTAGAAGTTGTCTTCAGTGGGGCTACAATAAGCTTTTACATATAATATCTCACTAATTCGTAACGTATAATATCTTGCTACTTTATAACTTAAGCTGCACAAGCTGAATGTCGGCCTAGTTCCACTTATACATATATATATATATAAGATTTTCCAGTGCTAACATTTAGGTATACAAAATTCTGGTGCTTACATGTAATGTGATATCTCAGATATGCCGCGTAGTGTCACTTGTTGTCTCCATTAATATGAATTAGTCACACACCTGAGTAATTAGTTTACTTAGACACTGACTCAATATGCATATTAGAAGGAAATAATCAGTTAAAGATATAAATTAAAGTGTTTTAGCCCATATAAATACAGCACTTTTAACATACTTACCTACAACCAACACATTTTTTTGAATTGTAATAAAGAGTCAGAAACGTTATTCCTATTATGAATTGCTGTGATTGTAATATTAAACTACTTAAAATTAACCATTACCTGTAACTTTTGAACTCAGTTTTATTTCAATTATTTTAAATGGTAATAATTAACTGTCGAATTTAATGCTTTTCTCATGCAAAACTGTATTAATATAATTAAAATTGATTTAATTATATTAATACAGACATAATTCTTCATAAAATTCGAAGATATAAGAAGTAAAATATATTTTAAATGTTAGTGTTTCGAAATATTAATAGTAAATTGTAGCAGAAACAATGTGCACTCGTGAATATCCAAATCTGTATTACCTACATATATAGGCAGCATGCGACTGCGGGTTCCCAAGATACAGGCAATGCCTAGTTTGGAGCCCATTGTTTTTAAACTTATTTGCTATTATTATCTGGAAATTTGTAATGTTATTTAAATTGTAATGATTTTAATGTAATAAAAAATCTTATCTTATGTACACGCCAGATGGTATTTATAACCGGCGCTATCGATTGTACATTATTAATAGAATTCTTTGATTCGGCAATACGCACGCACACAGTAAAGGCCTATCTGCACATAACAGTGCCGAAACGTGACCGACAATCTCGGACGGATAAAAAACAGTGGACGCCACAACGCTAAGTATTAAAGTGAGGCACAAATAATCATCAGTTTAATGATGATTATTTCTCTCATCGGAGTTACCACATAGGAAAAATATTTCCCTACTTTTTCAGGCAAAGAGAAGTTCGTAGCTTTATACTATACCAGATTTTTATTTTTAAATTAAAAAAACAAATGCTTTACTTGAAATATTTGTAATATTTTTCCGTCCATGCCGAGAGTACCATATTATTTTTCAATGAGACTGTACGGTGTGTAACTGTCGGTCACATTAAAAAAACAAATGCTTTACTTGAAATATTTGTAATATTTTTCCGTACATGCCGAGAGTACCATATTATTTTTCAATGAGACTGTACGGTGTGTAACTGTCGGTCACATTAAAAAAACAAATGCTTTACTTGAAATATTTGTAATATTTTTCCGTCCATGCCGAGAGTAAGTACCATATTATTTTTCAATGAGACTGTACGGTGTGTAACTGTCGGTCACGTGTCGGCACTGTTATGTGCGAATAGGCTTTAAAAGAGTTATTCTACGAGTGTTAGTCTGATTGTGTTTTTGCTCAGACTGTTTGCCGATTCCCAATTTATTTATCCGAACTATAGTTTTCATATAATTTACATAGATTAGATTTGAACATTATTTATTGTTACACCTTAAATATATAACAACATTATATATATGTTTATATTTACTTAAAGAATGTGACAATGGGCGGCATAATCACTAAAAGTGATCTCTACCAGGCAACCTTTGCATGGAGAGGATTAAAAAGAAATGTAAATAATTCATATTATGAATACAAAGTTTTTCAAATGTTATATGTTAACATAAAATATATTAATGATTCTTTTCTGTAAATGGAGCTAAGTTATAAAGTAATGATGATAAACGAATCAGAGTGTAATAGTGTATCATATCACATCAGCGTAATAATAAAAGAAGTGAGTTAGGTAAATGGTCTAATATTACAAAATATTACGTGTATGTATATAAATTGGGCATTGTTTTATTTAATCAATCATAGGTATATTTACGTCATCGTGAGCAGAAATCATAGATAAACTAGACGAGATTTGATCGTTGTTTTCGCCGCTATTTTTATGTCTATTTTTCAGCTGTACCAGTATAGTGACGAATGTTTTCTGCTGACCTTCGGCTCCGCTCTCGGCTTTGATTGGCCTCTAATGGATTTTAAATTGCCACTTTTATTATACGAAACTGAACGGGACGATTTCGGGATTTTAATGACTATTTGAATACTCGTAGGAGTTTATTTCATTTGATTTTCGTTCTTCACATTCATGGTTTTATCTCAAAGAGGCCTTTTCCTAAAATACCACTTCAACAATACTTACAATACTCTGTTCCAATATTTTATATATAAACGAAAGGGATAATAGTGCAAAAAATATCTTATATTTGACCAAAAGAACATTAACATACTTTTTTTCTAATCGTAATCTGCACAATTATAAAACAATAATTGTCGTGTAGGTAGATACTATTTATATTCTGTTAATCACATAAACTAGCTAAAGTTCACTAAAATTCTTCAGAATGAAATAGCTCCTATACTTACTCAAATTCGTTTAACTCCATACAACGCTCTCTATCTCTATGATTAGACGAGTCTTATTCTATTGCTGGCCAATCGCGGGTAGTTTTACTCAGCACCAAATAAGTAGCTACTTATTTGACAGAAAACTAACCAATTTTAATAAAGAGATCTAATTTTAGTGTTGTTGTTTATAAGCGTCATACTAATTTGGACTTTATCGCATCCATACTTACTACTTAACTTACTTATCTTATTTTTTATAATTTTCTTTTAGTAACGTTGTTAGATTATTACAGTTGAAATTATTTTAATCATTGGTTCATAAATACCAATTACCTTTTCATATAAATGATATTTCATCTGTAAAAAATCATATTTCCGCATTGACATTTAACATTATCCTACTAATATTATAAACGTGAAAGTTGTATTACAAAGTCCTACTCATATTAGAAAGTAGTAAAGTATGCATGTTTGTAACTCAATAACACTTATAGGGCTAACTTACAACTTATAGGGGCTGGACGTATTGTTATTACTTAATTTTCCAACAAATGAAAACTAATTAATGAAAAAATCATCGAAATAATAAGTACTTACGTACAACATTATTTCGATGGGAAAAATTACTCAACTTTTCCATTCTGACGTGACACTGGCAAAAATGTCATAAGCCAAAAAAGAGGAAAAAAAGTGCTATTGAGCATCAATTAGCGTAACTCTATTAATTTTACCAGCTATTAACCGAATCATAAACACTGAATAGGTATTAGTCACATCCTTGAAGATGTGAATACTGTATGTTTGAAGTTTAGACCTTTACTTGACTGTGTTGTTTTCCTTGTATTCGTATCGTAAGTGATTTAATTATTTTTTATATCTTATAGTTAGTATTATTTCCAGTTTCACTAATAACAAAAGAACGCAACATTCACACTCACACCCCCGCACTAGGATACACTGTGTCGTGGGAGGTATGGGCACACATAATCACAATACATATCTACTTCGACAAGTTATGTATATCACACTTTTGAGTATTGAAGTAAAAATGTTTATTTCTTTCCAATCACCTTTGCTACTCACGGGATCAATTATTGTTATATATTATTCAATTTAAATGCGACCACCTCGGAGGTACACTCTATCAAACAAATAAAATAATTTTTATAATCGGTCCAAAAAAGAGGGAAGAAATCGGTGCACACTTAAAAAAAAGACCATTATGACCACTCCGACCTTTTTTGAAGTCGGTTAAAAAGCAGTATTAGGTACCTACCAGATTTGCCGCAGGGTGTACTACTGTGGCTTCTTTTCCGTTTAGGCTCTATTCAAATCGGAACGCGGCGTTCGAGTGTTTGACATACGTATAACTGCGTAAAACAACATTGATCTTAGATCGAATTCATTTCGACATCAAAACGTACCTCCTTATTAGTAGGGAGGTACATACCTCTTTTTTTAAATTTTAGTCTGACACGAATACCTACTTTCATAATTGCATGCAATTCCCTCAACTGAACTGGTTATATAATTCTCCACTGCTGCAATGAAAGATTTCATGGAAAAGTCTTATGTAAATGTACCCATGATCTGTCGTGTGATTTTTGTGAACCTACATTTTTGATCTAGCGTTTTACTACTATCTCACTTGACGGATATTCGAAAGTACCCAATTACCTTACGAATGAGAATTGCCCAAACAAATTTTAAACTGTTTAAAGTGACATTACAGGCAGACAAAGTATAAGAAAATGGCTACATATAACTAACAGATTTGTAAAATTACCTTTATATAAGCCTTACCTTAAGTCCGAAAAAATATTTAGACTTGCTCTCTAATTTCACGAGAATCTCTTACAAAATATCTGGAGCGAATCATTCGACAGCAATCAATCTGCAAAACTTATAAAGCTGAGATGATGATGACGATGATATGTAGAACAATTTTTTGAATTAGAACGTTCAGGAGAGGTTCTTCTTTACTGTCTTCTGTTCTGTTCCGATTAATTAAACGGGTTTTCCACTTGCTAAATGGAAGATTTTGAGTCTTTTCAGCTTATTTTGTTGAAAATCCTACATGTCTAGTAAACTTAAAAAATTCCACTTAGGAGAACAATTTATGAATGTAAATTCTGATTCAACATTCAGAACAATATTTCATTTAATTGCTATTTTTGTATTTAGAGTACATTTTCGTTTACAGGCTAGTCCTAATCGCACTGGTGGTGGAAGTCCTCTATCCAGTGACATGGCGATGTCAAGACGAGGGTTGGCACGGGGGGTCTTTCGTTCGGTTATACTTGTGCGGGACCCTCACGCTGCAAGCGCTTCTGATGCTACTGTTGGCAGCCCTGGCGCTTCAATCTGCCAGGGGCACCATCACGGACGTCGATGCCAGGAAAATGGTATCTCCTCTACTAATAGTTAAGTGAGTAAAGTATAACTACAGAATAAATAATAATACGTATTACGGTATTCGAACCGCCTAATTACATTCGACGACGACGTGGCCAAATTTTTAACGGTTAGCGTTTTAGCGGTTTTATTAACATGTGGACCTGGGGTTTGACAACTATCTCACTTGAAGGTCAGTGTCGATGTAGTCGGAGATGTAATCAGCTAGAATGTTTTGTGCTCTCAAGAACTGCTAACACACTATGTCTTTCAAACCCGAGAGTGGTGCCAAGCCAGGCAGCTACTCTTAAGTACCTTAGCACCATGCTGGGAATTTAACAATGGCGTTACCTTCACCTTCACCTTCATCGAACCAGCATCCGTTAGTATGACAGCCGACGCTCTTACCGCTGTGCAATCACTGCTTCAAAAGATTTCATGAGGCAAGAACTTAGTGAGGCCTTAAAGTAAGAAAGTGCTACATGTGATGTGCACTACGTTGCCCAATTGGTAAATTAAATTCCCGTAGGTAAAACGCAATAGCCAGTAAGCATTCGAGGTCTAGCGTAATAACTTCTTCGACCACATCGTCACTGCCCATCAATTAAGATATAGGTCAAACGCTAGATCTATACAGTATATAAAAAAACGTGAGTCTCGACACTGGTTTTTGGGGTCATGAATGTTCAAAGTGATGAATGTTTCGCAGTTGTAAGCTTTAGCTGTCGACCTTGTGTGATCAAACAGTCTATCCTTGAGAGCCAGCTAAGTTCTTAGTGTAACATTTCCTCAACGCTTTAACCTACAAATAAATTAAAAAATTAATAAGGACCATTCTGCGTATTACATTTTCTTATATTTTATTATTATTACTAAAGTTTGACCACTATGTCACATATTTTAATTGACAAATCGTCAATTCTTAGCAATATAGCCTTGCCAGGTGACAGCTGGAAAGTACTCTACATAGCCAGTTTACAGCGTTTTTCGTGGCCCTACAATGGTTAATGTCAAGCGGGCAATCGTGTAGGTGAAACGGGCACAAATTACAACAAAAGTCACACAGAAACTTAAAACAATCAAAGGTTTTGCCTTTCCCTTCCTTGTACGTATTTTACGAAAGTAAAGGGAAATTAAAATATGAAAAATCCACGTCACAAATAGTTTAAAATTACTCCAGGCTCTTTTTACACAAGGTTACGATTTGAACACAGTACAAGAAAATTGAAATGTCACAATATCGCAAATAGTAGGTAAGCTTTCATAAGTACATATGTACCTATTTATAAGTAGTAATTGTTTTCAGCAATGGACGTTAATGGCTGAGAGTACATTGTTGTTCAGTCAAACCTAGAATACTTCAATAAACTTTTTGCCAATAATAATGTCAAGATAACCCCGATCTCCATCCAAAGAATAAGATTATTAACGCTAAATTACATCGACATGTTGACTCATCAAATTGCAATTGCTAAAGATATCAAAGATAGATATGTAACCTTTAAAAATATGCTTAAAAATATAGTTACGATAAAGTCCAAAATTGCAAAATGCTCATGCATGACAACCCTATTAAAATCAGAACTTTATAAAACTTTTACGAAAAATAGTGAGTAAAACATTTAAATAGCTATTATATTATTAGAAATAGCATAGGTAATAATGTGACAAATAGCGTAATAAAGAGTTACACAAATTTGAATTTTAAAGCAAACGGGATAAAAGTTTATGGGTATCTTCTAGTTTGAATAATTAAAAGAAATACTGAACTAGAAATAATTTCATTATAAAATTCAGTACACTGAACAAAACCTAGTATTTTTATATACATTTAGTCATTAACCAACCGAAAAGGAGATAGCATAAAGCTAACATCGAATTTCAAGTTCGTAACTGCATTTTTTTTTTCAATGTCTTTATTAAAATAAATCACTAATAATTAATTACAATACTGCAGCCACTACAATAACATTTGAGCAATCCACTAGCATTGGTAGCCTATAGATAACTCAAATGTTCTAACCCGCTACCCGCTGGCAGCGTGCCCAGAATGCTAGCAGGATTGCCACGTTGAATTGCAATGCTGATTCGTTGAGTCAAATATGTGCCAGCATTTTGGTCACGCGTCGCATCGATCAAATGCTCTGATAAATTTTGGAAAATCTGATGAGCTCCAGGTCCCCACGGGCCCAATGTCTCGACCGCATATTAACTGCATTGATATCCGATATCCAATCAATATTTCACAAAAAAAATTTAGACATATAGCCAGGACCTTGAGATTTTAATATTGCTATTTTGTTCATTTTACTTAATTATTTTTTTATATGGGACAACATTCAAACAAGGTCTTCAGGTCCCAAACTAGACAGAGCCTGTACTATGATAACCTGATGACTGATATATATGCTTAAATACATACTTATATATACATATACACACCCAGACACAGGTCAAACAGACATGTTCATACACACAAATGTTTGACTTGTCCGGGAATCGAACCCGGGACCAGCGGCTCAGAAGGCAGAGTGCTACCAACTGCGCCAACCCGCCAGTCGTTGGCACCAATTAATATCTATTTTTTATATTTGGAATCCAAATCTCGTCAGATATCGATTTGCAGCTCCTGTTTCTGATCCTTATACTGTAAATGAAAGAAATTATTCTTGGGCATTGTAATTTTTTAAACATGAAAATTTATATTCTGTTACACCAAAGGGAATTATGTCACTTTATCTAAAATCTGACATAATAATACAGACGACCTGACTAAGATCGCAGGAAAGGGCTGGATGCGGGCCGCTTCCAACAGGTCCTTGTGGAAATCAATGGGGGAGGCCTACGTCCAGCGTTGGACGTCCTATGGCTGAGATGATGATGATCTAAAATCTCTTGAAACATTTCAGAGCAAAAGAAAGCCATTAATTACTTGCTAATATTTTTACCTTTGTTAGTAGTAAGTGTTAATTTATTATGTATGCTTAACAAAGTAGGTACTGAATAAGCAGGTACAATAAATACTTTTGGTACTTTATGCTCTTTTTGTTGAACATAAAAATAGCCTTTTCAATTGTTGTCATAATTAACGTCCGTTAAAAAACGATTAATTAATTTTGTAAATGTCTATGGTTGACAAAAAACCTTAAGCTAACTTAGTTACGTTTGTTTTAACAAACGGGATTTTTTTCCAGTATGAAAATACAGCATGTCTTTTATTACTTTGTTTCTATGGAAACCTTCGAAACGTTACCACAGTAACCGTTGGTACTTATATCATTAACAAATTTAATGATACGGAGACAATATATGGATATAATAGCGGGAAAGTATGACTGGAAAGTGTACGATTTGTTTTAGAAAATTAGTGTTTCTTCGAATTAATTAGTAATGATAGTGGATTATAATATTTACTGTTGAGTGTCTAATGGTAGTTTCCAGTTTGCGTTATTTTTAACCAGGCGGTTTAAAGAGCTGTCACTAAGCACACGGTGTGTCAACACCCTAGGGTGTCAATTCTCTTATTTATTAAGACAAGTCATTCATAATGTGTGTGTATATGTATATAAGTATATATATCAGTCATCAGGTTACCATAGCACAGGCTCTGCCTAGTTTGGGACCTGAAGACCTTGTGTGAATGTTAATAAATATATAAACAATGCAATAGACGTTCAAATATTGTCATAAATAAACTTGATATTCCGCTAAAATAACAATTGCATTCGATTGTATTGTAGACAATTGCGGTAGAAATTAATAGTAGTAGTCTGTGTAGCCATTACAGTTATACTCCAAGTAGAATAGCAAAACTAGAAAAATCGACGATTCATTGACAATCTATGAGCAATGTGTTAGTAAAATTGATACCTAGGTTGAGTGTTACCGCCTTCGTCTACGTAGTCGCTGATCATCAAGTGAGATAGTGGATAAACTGTTCAAATTTTGTTTTAATCGGTCTGTCACGTAATTCCAGTTTGTAGACAAAGTGTACAAATTTGAAGGGATAAAGGTTAGATATTAACAGACAAAGGACACAATAAGGATCTTTCGACTAGCTAGACAATTGACGATCAAAGCATTGTGATTTAACTATGTTGTAAATATTTCTTAAAAAACTGTCTGCGTAGGTAATTGCCGTGTTTTAAATTGCTCTACAATCAAATGGTTAGTTATTAAATATTGAAGAAGATTTTTTAATTTTCCGCAAAGCTAAAGTGCTCTGTGAGTGGTTATTTCTATCACTATGTTTTAATTTATACATTAGACAAATAATTCGCCTTCTATAAACCGCTATCACCCACATCGGCGCCTAAATAATAATATCGTTCAAATTCCCTTAGGACCGCTCTAAAGCACAAAGTTTGACAAATGTAGCATGAAATCTATCTACGACAAAGTTGAGGATTCTACGCAGTATGATTACTGTGTAAATTCCATCGAACTTTCATCATTATGGATTAAAACAATTTGCATTTCAATTCGAACTTTGCATACCAAAATTTCTAAGCGCTATAATCGCACGTTACACGTTTAGGGCTTAAGTGTTATCTGCTGTTACAGGATAATTTAGCATAAATAAGTCTGGCGACTGACAGAATGGATAAATCTTTTAATAAATTTACTTATTTTCATTAATCTATACTTAGTAACTACATTTATTGTACAACTGAAATTGTTCACATCGTGTAGGTATTAAGGTAGTGGCGAATTAATTCAAATTCAAAATTAATTTATGAGGATTAAGTAATAGATTATATTTTACGGATTTTCCTAATAAGATACAAACAAAAATATTTATTTCGCTCGAATGACTGTGTTCCGGTTTGATGGTTTCCGGTGAAATTACAGACACATGAAGGCTTATCAACTTTATATGTCTCAGGGGACGGGCGCAGTTCAGTACTATACGCATTGTATCTGTCTATCGGCACAGGGCACTTAATATCATGTGGGCTTTTTGCTGGTTCCGTCACCTTATCCCATAAAAAGAACTTCTACTCGTACATCAATGATACAACTTCGCGGACAAAACTACGGAACCCGTCCAGTATAAAATATAATAACATAAGTATGCGCAATTTCGGAAGCACGAGGAAGTCATAAGACAATCCTATAAATATTTTGTATTGGTTGCTTAGGGTGCATTAGGGTTTCGATGACCTTTTAACGAGTCCATAAAGGTACTAAAAGGTTCTCGACTTATAATAACGATTTAATGAAACCAACTAGTCGTTTTGCAAATTACTTATTGTGAATACAAACATACGAAAAGGGATTATAAATGAAATGTTTTACTTCGGGGCAATGACAAGGAGATGTAAATTTGGTCGAAAGCTTAATCAAATCTCGAGCTTTGCATCGACAGCCTGCTTGACGTCGACACCCACAACCCATTTGCTGAAATTGCTACATATTACGATTAAAATATAGCTATGTAGATTAGTTGGAGGAGATTACGCTGATTGAGATTGCCTTTGCCCTTTTAAGTCTTTTGTAAGTGAATTGGGAAACTGTAATGATTACATAAGTGTATGTAAATCAATAAATAAATTTTTAAAAAAAGTAAAATTATATGTTTAGCAAGCAGATATAGATGAAGGATTAGTATATAGGCATCAAATGAGTTCCCCACAGTACGCGAAAAAATCTCGGAATCACCAATAAGCCCAGTAAATATGATGAAACACATTGCTCATACAAAATACATGTGACGCTATAAGCATATTTACTGAGCTCTAGGGATCGGCGCTACAAAGAATCAATCTTCGGACGAAATTGATGTTCCTATCCTAACATACTCCAAATACATCCAACATTTCGCCTACGCGTGAAAAAGAGAGGGTGTTCTTTAATTTTCCTTTTTGAAAGGACGGAGCTATTAATCGTTTTGGAAATCACTACTCCAAAAAATCTTGTTAATTATGCGTAAAAGGAATTACACACAAGTGTGTTTTCAAGTGACACACAGAATAATACCCTTTAAATTAGGATGGTTTTCTGATATGAGTAGACATGATGCGTATTTTGACGAGACTCTTGGCATTCAAGATTAATTCATTTTTCATAAGAGACCAATGAACCACAAATTTACGTACCTACTTGTGATGCTACGTTCTATCCTGTTAATCGGTGTTAATGAGGTCAATAATTAATAAACTAGTTTGTTCTTCGAATATGGGAGTCAGTGATTCTCTTCTCAATATTTGATTTCAGTTTTTATAACCACAACATTTTTTTCTATGTACCTTTGGAAAGTATTTAGATTATCGACGTTATGCGTCACTTTTCACGCCCAGTATTTTATCGCTTAGTCGTAAAAGGAATTGGAAGTAGTACGAGTATATATTTTCCAAAATAAACAATTGAATTCGAGTTTGTGTTCAAGCCGGAAAAAGTAAGTTATAAGAATATCTGACATATTTTTCAAAACATAAATCCGTAGATCTACAACTCAAAATTTTCCCAATAAATAAGTTGAGATTAGTGCTGAAGTATTCATTTTTTTAGTCGGGAACTATATGAAAAGTAGCTGCTTATACGGCATATAACTGCTATGAGAGCAGTAGCACTGTACGAGGAGAGTTCGCCCGGGGAAGTACTGCCACAATATCTTTTTCTACCGCCAGGCAGTAGAGTTCGCATTACTATGTTCCGGTTTGAAGGGGGTTTCCGGTGAAATTACAGGCACATGAGACTTACCAACTCTATGTCTCAGGGTGACGGGCGAAGTGCACTTCTTTACTAATTGTATTTATAAGCAGGGGTTACCACTTAACATTCTGTGGGCCTTTTGCTTGATCCGTCGCCTTATCATATACAAATTGAAAATATAGAAAAAGTCTTGGCTTCACAAATAACAAACTTCTGACTTGGAAGGATGTTCTACAATATGTCTTCAAATAACTACAAAAATGTTTGCTGTTTCATGCCCTTTTTTCCCCCTTGAAATATACAGGTAGAACATTCACTCGGCTAGGGTGTTAATTGACTGAAGTGGTTCTCGCTTCGATTGATCGAAGGGTTTTCGAATCAAAATGTCCTGAAAAGAAGTGAGAACAGTTACGTATTGCTTGTTACCTTAATGCGTACTACAAAGGAATCTCGTTCAGAACTCGTTCTCCAAATCAATGCTTCCCAATAGGTATAATCCTGGAGTCTTCTTAAATTGAATACTTTCTAGGCTTGAATGCTACATCTTAGACCAGTCCGTCATTTAACATCACGTGAGACAATGGTCAAACGCAAGCTTAAAATGCCTAAAATTTATATTATAAGTGGGTACTGGACCTGCTACGAAATCTAGAGAGGCTAATGTTTACTAGCAAAATAGAAGAAATGAGATCTTGGGGTCGCAATCCAATGGGATGGTTCGACCTACTTGGCCTGATCTACAGGAGTTATGAGCGTGTAGCGTATCTGACGCTACACGCTCATAACTCCTGTAGATCAGGCTCTACAACCCGTGGGCACGAGATCGTGATGGCGCTAATTCATTCGGACAAAGATTACTGGTGGAGGTGGTATCGACCCTCAGTTACGAGGACGACGAATAAAGGAGGAAGGAGGTCTTAATTATATAAAAAATGACGATTTATATTTGGTTGGTTACAGAGTACTCTTGGTGCTACCTGAAACAGCGCTGAACGCGATGGGAACTATGTGGATGTTCTGCGAAGTAATACATTGTACCGTAGAAGACAGGTTTTCTAGCATAGTTATACAAAGTAAGTTTATTAATTTTATTATCATTTGCGTAACCGCATGAGTCAATCAAAGATGGCAATCTTTGAATGCGTAATTGTTAAATGCTTCCAAAGTGTTGTTGGTAGTTGGTGTAATAATTGCTGCAGCTCCTAAGAAACAGGGTTTTTCGTAAGCCATCTTGTTAAAAGTATTGTAAAAATGTAGTCTAGAAGCCTGTTTGAAAATAAAAGCTTGGGAAGCGGCATTGAAAATAACTTGATGCTCACTGACGATTCGGTTGAAAATGTTATCACGGTAGACTTAGAATGCTTACTGGCTCTCAAAGACTGCTACCTGAACACACCATGTGCTTGGTGACAGTTTTTTAAACTTGAATGTGGTAGCTAGCCAGGCGTACCCGAAAGTACCCTATCGCCATGCTGGGAGTTTGATGACAGTGTTACATTCGCCGGAAGCTCAAGGCGTTGGTGGAGATCGAACCAGCCTCCAACCGCTGAGCTATCATCGCATCGAAAATTCGATGATGCTTTATGTTTATATTATAAAGCATCTTGTTATGTGGATGTTTTCGTGCAGGTGCCATATCCCAAACTCCTCTTCTATGCAACAAGCGCGCCTGTCCCTGTTATCATTACGATTATGATTCTCCAACCAAATAACGGAAATATTAATGCTTATTTACAGTATGCGTGCTAATTTTTACAGCTGCTTGCAAATCACAGCCCGAAAGTGTTTTTTTTATAGGGAAGTCTATAGTTACTTATAATACAATGTTTGTTATTCCACTGTATATATTAGTCACCATGTTTTATTTACGTTCGTAAGTGAGTCATTGGATGCTTAATTAAATAAATAATTTTGACTTGAGTTAGTTAGTTGAGCTTATACTCAAGTTATGTTCTTAAAAAACACATTTATTCTAGGCCATATATATGCACAAATAATGTCCTACAAAGGAGTTATCATAATCTCTTTAAAACTGTCCTTCGCTTTTTTATGGGATAAGTTAACGTGACGGAACAAGCAAAAGGACCACAGGATGTTAAGTGGTAACCTCTGCCTATAGACAGATACAAATCGTTCAAAACTGGACGGCGCCCATCACCCTGAGACATAAAGTTGGTAAGTCTCATGTGCCTGTAATTTCACCGGGAACCATACCTTTTCAACCGGAACACAGTAACACAAACATTACTGCCTGGCGGTAGAAATAGATATGGTGGCAGCATAGTTCCTTGGGCAAACTCTCACATAGAGTGCTACTGTTTGTTTATATCAAACTTAGATTGGCACAAATAATGTTGTCTGACCGCTTTGAAGGTATAAGAAGATTGAAATTGAAGTATTAACGATTAGAGGTAAAATCACAGATAGTTTAGGATTGAGTGTTTCAAACTCAAAATTATTTATTTCATTTAGGATTCGCAGGTTTCACTTCATGGTGGACAGACGATCTGACTAAGATCTCCGCAAAGGGGGGAGGCATATGTCCAGCCGTGGACGTCCTAGGGCTGAGCTGATAGTGATGATGACTTCATATGTACCAAAGTTGGGTGTGCGTAGTCTAAATATCCTACCTCCGTTGTAGTATAAAAAAGTTATATTCGTAGAGAAGATAATTTCATAATGTATTTTTTTCTTTGCCAGGTATAGTGTTATTCAATTGGGTGCAATTAGGCCTCACAATTTTCGGCCTATTTATGGTGTTCGACCCACTGGGTTCCGTAAGCTATGGGGATATGCAGGACACCCCCAACCAGGTGCGACATCACAGGAAGGTCACAGGATTATGGTCCAGAAGATTCCGATGGGCATTCTGTTGGCTAAAGAGAGATGAGCATGGAAAAGAAGCTTTTCAACAAGTTGCTGGTAAAATTACGTTATATATAAGTTTTTATAGTTAAGATTGATGAAACACATTCGTACCAAATGAGCTAATTTATATGTATAAGATATATATAAATAATTATTATTAAATATTTTTAGTTAGTTTTGTGAATAGCGAAATCACCACCATTGTATGCCTGTCTCGTAAATTGTTTTTGAAAACAAATTAAACATTGTTCTTATATATACTTGACGCATCCTTCCGTTTAACAGCCGCCACTCCCACCGCTGAGCTATCATCGCTTTGAAAGTCTGTTCTAAGTTGAATAGTTCTAGCTACGTCCCGTCTATATATTTATTCTATGTGTAAAAGCTATAGGTACTTACTTATACATAAATCATTATCATAAAATGTTTACAACTTCATTATGAGACTCAGGAAAATCTTTATGATGTCCTTCAGTATGTTTTACAATTTTAAGAAGCCATTTGAATGTTTATTATGCAATTAATTAGCAAATACTTGCCAATGGTTAATGTTCGTGAGACACAAAAGTGTTATTGAGTAAACACAGTTACAATGTTATATCATGAGAAACAGATACAATGGTTTATTATCAGATTTTTTATTTATTTATTAACAATCACACAAGGTCTTCAGGTCCCAAACTAGGCAGAGCCTGTGCTATGGTCACCTGAAGACTGATATATATACTTATATACATATACACACCCCGACACAGGTCAAACAGACATGTTCATGCACACAAATGTTTCACCTGTCCGGGAATCGAACCCGGGACCAGCGGCTCAGAAGGCAGAGTGCTACCAACGACTGCACCAACCGACCAGTCAAATTAATTAAATTCAATTTTAAAATCTTTATATTGGTTAATATGATTGCGTTGTAACTTCGTGAAACGTTTGAAAATATCCTATTTGTGTTATTTTCGACAATATTAGATTAATATTTAAAAAGGAACTTATATATGTTTATTTATTCAGATATTGAACGATAAAGAGAAAAAATATCAGAGTAACAAAATCCTAAAAAACAGCATCTGAGTGTCGTCAATTTGTGCCCAAACACTACAGGCGTTCATTTCTAAAGATGCTTTGCAGGCGGTAGAACATTAAATAATATTAAAATTCTACTAATATTATAAATGCGAAAGTTTGTGTGTATGTTTGTTACTTCTTCACGCTCAAACGGCTACACCTGGATTAACCTACAAGCCCTGGATTAATACATAGGCCACTTTTATCCCCGAAAAAGTATAGTTCCCGTGGGATAATTGAACTGACGGGAAAACGGTAATCCACGCGGATGAAACCGCGGGGCGCTACTAGTTATATATAATTTTCAGTTATACCAGAAAATATACCACATTGTAAGTAGTGTTAAAACACTGGCAGTTACTCTTATCCCACTGGTGGTAACGATTCTGCTCGGTAAATAGTTATAAGTATTAATATTTTATAATAAACTAGCCAACCCCGGCACACATTGCACTGTCATAGTTGCGATATGATGATATGATCGACGCGGACGGTTAAATTATTTACACATTCGTCCATACAAAAATACTAACATGACCATAAAAAATGGGAGATCGGGGTACCCACCCCGACCCTCCTGAGTGAAAAATATTTTGCGACCCCAGACCAACCAAATATATTATACACAAATATTTAATTAAAATCGGTCAAGCCGTTTCGGAGAAGTTCGGTTACAAACACTGTGACACAAGAATTTTGTATATTACATAATTTTCACTTAGGGTCTACCTCCGTGTCCCCGTATCACCGTCTTTAAAGTGTATCGATCTTTGCAAAACCACCGACATATCATTGTATGACGGCTACACATGCCTATTCTATTAACCTCTAATAAAGATCGGTTAGTAGCGAAATGGGGAAACGGTAGCTGGGAATCTTCCGGTTATTCTTACCACCTCCCTCATCAGATAAAGGCCAAGTCAACAACTCTTCTCTCCATGCAAGCAAAACACATCTGACGTTTTTTAGATTTTTGAGCTGTTGTCATATCCTTAAGCACGACATATCAAGAATACACATATCATACGGATATACCAAATAAAATAAGGTCAAGATTGACATATGTATACTTATGTCATGAGTTTACATACGATTTTGAAAAATGTATAACTCTCTTACAGCTTTACTCAGTGCCCTATTCCGGTCGACCGATCTGGTTCCCTCTGACGTAGTCGCCGGCTGCGTCCTGCTAAGGGTACGGCAAAAACGGGAAACCAGAGAAATGCGTCGGATCCAAATGCTCAACGATGAAGAACCAATATACACCACAGATGTGAACAAAGTATTCTCAGAAACACCACCGTGGATGAATTTGGATCATGCTTTGCATTATCTGAAGCTTTCAATAGCGGCGTATGGATGGCCATATGTGCTTTACCGGCACTGCTTCACAGGGTTCTGCAAGTTAGCTCGACACTTGACCTGCTGCTGTTGTCGGTAAGTTTAATTTTAACATCATTTATCAGTTTTTCTCCGCACTCCTTGACATAAAACTCTTTGACTGCACGCAACTTAGCAACATTTATTCACAAGATTAAGTCGCGAGCAGGTAATTCATGATTCTATCCAAAACTTATCATTAAATGTATTCCTAGACTGAAATTGGGAGTCCAATAATAATTAACACAACATTTAATAACTATTAATGACAAAACAAAGTTGATTGCCTTAATATAATGCCTAATTTGAAAGCCTTAATTTTATTTCAACTAACACCAAAAATGGCTGACTCAATTGACGGTCGAAAATGGCGCACGGTTCCTAATTCACAGTTCCTAAAAATGTCGAATTCGAATCGCCATCCTAATGGTCGCCAGCGCAGATATTTATCTCTAAGCATGCTTTAATCAAATAATGTGTGCCAACCATCCTGTTGATATGCGAATTTGACGTACCGCCAATAGTAGTAGTAGTAGTAGTTCCCGGCAGTAGTGCGGGGAATCATAGTTTTCTCGCCGAATTCGTTCGTTTCATAGGCATGATTTACTATATACATTATATATATATATATATTATTATTATATATATATATATATCGAGGGGTGAGTGATAAAACCCGGTAAGTGCAAAATATTGCTAATTTCACTTTAAAAGTCTACTATACTCAAAATCTTGTGCTCTGTGAAGTGATGTAATCCAGTAAGTCATATTAAAGTCCAACACAAAGATTGATGTACCAAATAATCCAATAAGTGCTTATTTCTTCTATTATTTTAGTTAAAAATACTATAAAGCAACTTATGGGAATAATTTTTGTATTTGTTTTGTGAGACAGCCATATAACTGCGTTTATTATCGACGCGATTGACATTCACGTATAAAATAAAACTAGTTAATTTTATTTAACGGAGTTTAACACGTAGGCGAACTTGTTAAAAAACAAAATTATATGTAAGATTAAAACCAAGAAAATACCTTTATCGGGTTTTAGCTCTAAGTGATTTTTGGTAGCACAACACAATTGAAGTTAATCAAATGCAATAAAAATAATTAATGTGTTTCATAACTGAACAATATCCTAAAAAAGCATGTTATATTTATTTACAAGGTATTCGCATTAACCAAATTTCTAATGTTTTACTCTAACTCCTGGGGTAAGAACCCGGTAAGCGTGTGTCAAACACGCTTACCAGGTTAGCTCTAAGCGTGAGGACACGCGCAGAGACGCGAAACACAGCCGCGCGCGCAAATTAGTAGCCAAAATACCGAAGCTTGTACAGTGTGATACATGCTTTTACAAATGCACTGTGAAGTTTACTGCTGCAGAACGCGAGATTTTGTGCCGAAATGTTCAAAAAATGGATTTTTAAGCTCAAAAAAATTTCATTTTAACTTGCATCAAAATTCAGCCAGTAAAAACGCGAAAATTACAAAAGGTGTCGAGCAAAAAGGACCGATCGTTCAGTAAAAAATGTTTTTTACAGAAAAACAATGAAAAAATCCATGTCTGCCAAAATTTGTTTACCGCTACATTGTGCGTAAGTGCGGATGTCATCACAAATGCTGTAACAAAAGCGGATGAATTAAGAGTTTATGCCATGGATGACCAACGTGGAAAAAAAGAACCGCCACATAAAACGAAACCAGAGGACGTGAAGTTGGCCAAACAACACATTGAGTCGTTTCCAGTAATGGAGTCCCTTTATTGTCGAAAAGATAGCAAGAAGAAATATCTTGCTGCTGAAGTCAAATCTGTCAGCAATATGTACAAATTATATCAGGAGATATGCACGACGGAGGGAAACACGCCAATTTCGGAGTTTAAATATCGGGATATATTTAACGAAAATTACAATCTGAGCTTCTTCAACCCCAAAAAAGACCTTTGTGGTATTTGCACTAAATATGAAAAGTCGGAATCAAAAGGAGACCTAGAAGTTGAATACCAAGACCACATACGGCGAAAGATTATGTGCCAAGCCGCAAAAGCCGCTGACAAAGACCGAGCAAATACTGATGAAAAATGTATGTCCATAACTATGGACTTGCAAGCAGTTCTCCAGATACCTAGTGGAGGAGAAAGTATATTGTTTTATATGCGAAAATTAGTTTTGTACACCTTTACAATTTACGAAGCATGTCTTCCTAATAACGCTTACTGCCACTGCTGGTGCGAATTAAATGGTAAAAAAGGCAGTTGCAAAATAGGTACCTGTCTCTTTTATTACCTTTCTCAAAAAATACCAAAAAATGTAACAGAGGTCAGCATGCTTTCCGATACCTGCAGCGGCCAGAACCGTAAAGTACATGTCGCCTCTATTGCTCTGGGCTGTGCAGCAAATAGGCAACTTGGAGATCATAGAACAAAAATTCTTGGAGAGTGGTCACTCTCACATGGAGGTCGACTCCATGCATGCGGCGATCGAAAACGCATTAAAAAAACAAATCTTTGAATAGTGTTACTTTTTTTTAATATATAATATAATAGTCTTACTTTGCCTTGAAGAACGTTTTAAAGGCGGCTAGAAGTAAAAAAACAAAAATGATTAAAACTGACGAAGGAAAGAAGAAAATAGAAGTGAGCAGCTACGAAGTGAAATAATTTAAATAGCACGAAATGTTGGACCTGAAAAAGCTTAGTGCTCTTATAATGAAGAATAAAAACAAGGACAACATGAAAGACACTGTAAATTGGTGAAAAATTAAAAGAATTTGATACGTTAGAGGGGATTTCAAGATTTACTTCAAGTACGACATGTCAGACGATTTTCGACACATTGACGTTTTCAATGTGTCGAAAGTCATTAAAACAAGAGCTAAGAGATCAAATCCACCATCGGTTGAAACAGTATTGCCAGAAGAGTTAGAGCCGTTGTACCAGACCCAGTTACCAATTAGCGTTGCTAAGAAGAATGACTTGATCAAATTGTGTACCAAAGAAATAATCCCGGAAGAGTTTCACGGTTGGATTCATGGCATGAAAACTTTCAATGAAGATGTTGAGGCAGAAAGCGATGAAGATTAGTAAAAAAATAACATTCTTTTTAGAAATAACACGGGATTTTTAATTGTTTTTGTTTATAATAAAACCTATAAATAACATAAAAGTTAATTTTAGTTTGTGTTAAAACCCAATAAATACTGCCTCCAATTTACTTATTTAATTTTTTTTATACAAGCTACAATACTACATACACAGAAACCATGTAAAATTACAAGTTAAATATGTAAGGTAACTATGTAACTAGGATTATGCACATAGTTTTTAACGGAAACTTGTTTTTTTTTGCCAAGAAACTTCAACATTGATTATCTCGGTACTAACTTTTATACACTTACCGGGTTTGATCACTCATCCCTCGATATATATATATATATATATATATATATATATATATATATATATATATATATATATATATATATATATATATAATAATAATAATAATCTTTATTAGCACAAAATTTTCAATAATTGGACATGTTTTGTTTACAAATATATTACAATTATAGTTCCACAATAAATAAGAACATCAGATACCTACGCTAGGCGCTAGCCTGTGTTATAGGCATCTGCGCTTCCCCGTAATAAAGGACTCAGTTTAACAAACAGAGAGAAAATAATATAACATTGACTTATTTAACTGACTTTTATAACATAATAATACTATTTCATTAAATTAAATAAGCATATTGAAATAAAAAAAACATGATAATAATAATAATATATAGGTATGTGTGTGTAAATGAATATGTAAGGGTCATTTAAGACGTTGTGTTTTCTTAAAGGTGTGAGTGTATGTGTGTTCATTGGGGTGTGAGTGTGTGTGTTTGTAGAGGTGTGAGGTTGTGTGTTTGTGAGACGGAGTGTGGGGAGAGGGGAGATATTTAACATACGATTCTCAACTACCTTAAGTCAATCTCAACGCAATACTGTCAAAAGGCTTTCTGTTTGATCATAGTTTAACGATTTTAAATGATTGACAAGATCATTTTTGATATTGTAACTATTCTTGTTCTGTAGACTGATGTGTTTTGATATTTTATTATAGAGATGACCGCCAAGAAAACAAGGGAATCTAGAAATAAAAATGGTTCTATACTTGTTACTAAAAAATACTCTGTCCTTGCGACGTTTATATTTAAGGGTATTTATAGTTTGAGAGCACAGCATTTTATGTTGCCTCATAATGACTCTCAGTATGAAAAGTTGCCGGACAGTTAAAACATTACATTTTTTGTATAGAATTTCAGTTGGGTACCTGTATGGTAAAAAGTTCATCACTTTGAGCACAGCACGCTGAGCTCTTTCAAGACGGAGTAAATGAGTTTTTCCACGACCACCCCAGCTGTCTATACAATACAATAACAGTGATTGGCAAAGAGCATAATATACCGATTTCATTATTGTTTCACCAGCCGTATCCCGGATGTTCTTAAAAACTGCAATCAGCTTGCATTATGATAAAATAAATTACGTAATACTCTTATAGCTCATGTAATTCTTCTTAGTTTAAGGATGGCATTAAATTACTAATAAATTGGAATTAATGTAGTTAACTATTATTTTTGATAACAAATAAATAGAAAATAAAATTCTCGAGCCAAAGTCTTGCCGCCGCACTATTAGGTTTTACTTACTTAAAATGAGAGTTCTGAGAATTATAAATGGAGTGAAACTGAGTGACACGGTAAAGAATAGTGTGATAAGGGAATGTTGTGGTGTAAACGAACATGTGAGAAAAATATGTTAAGAGGGTTTGGTCATGTATCGAACGAAATGGTGAATGGTAGTCTTGGAAGAGGACGGCTTTGACGAACATTCCAAAATCAGATTGAGGAAGTTCTAAGAAAGGGCCAGGTCAAGAGCACTCTAAACTGACGCTCTTGTATGAAACGTCTGATGAGCGTGGATGAAGCTTACCTCTACGGGAAAGAGGCGAGAAAATATGTATGTATGTATGTACGTAAAACTTTTTATTACTTAGCACCACGGCAATCGCGCTTAGCTTGATGTTTTCACAGACAATAAACCCTTGTACATAGATATAAACGTGGTAGCCATAACGTTATCCGTGTACACAATTTCATTTGAGCTGTTCATGTGAGCCGTTTCCGACGATACATGAGTCCCTCGCTTAACATTATGAGAAACACTCGATGCAAATTAGATAAGGCATCAAAGTGTACATTTACCACATAATTTAATTTAACTAGATCCCGGGGACCGTGTACCTACTTCACAGTTTTGCCCGAAGGCTTGTATTTAGTCGTGGGTTAAACTTGTATCATAAGTAGAATATGGTATTAATATTCTATGGTACTCTTAATTAACATAAGATATTTTTTAGGGTTCCTTATCTCAAAAGAAACACTTATAGGATCACTTTGTTGTCCGTCCGTCTGTCAAGACCATTTATCTCAGAAACTCGTGAAGGCTTAGAGTTGAAATTAAAACGATATACTCAAGTCTACAGTCTCTGCAAGCTGTCAAAGTCCTAAGTTAAAAAAAGAGTTCAATATGTTCATGTCGTAAAAACGTATTATTACTTCCCATTGACCTAGAACTATGAAATTTGGTCCGTTATTAATACCGTCTTATACTACAAGTAAAGGGAAAAAACTGAAAACTTAATTAGTTAAATTAATTTCGAATAATTTAAATTAATTACTTTTGTGATTAAATCATAAAAACAGGGTCTTTATGCAAGAAACGACGGTCCATATTTTGAATTGAGTTAACCTTGTCATTTCGGGTATTGTATTGGCAGAAGGCAATGAAGCCCTTTTATAAGATACCGTACGATACGAATCTTAAACAGATATTTAATTATTGTTATGATGTTATTATTCTCGATTTATGACAAAGAATGAAAAAAAAACCGTTTTATTTAAGTATATAAGAAACTATTTTTGATAATATGTACCTACAAACTTGTACGGAACCCTTGATGGGTGAGTCCAACTCGTACACTTGTCCAGTTTTTTTATTCATGTTTCCCAAGGATGAGTTGGTAAAGAAGCTTTAGGTACACTAAATAATTAAAGGTATTAACATAGATGTTGAAATTAAATTTTATAGCTTGTATTAAGAAGTTCTGAACCCCGCTCTAGGTCTCTATCGAGCATGCATAGCAGGTGTACAATTAACTCTAATCAATATTTAGTTAAAAAATATTTATGTATTGCTTAATATAGTTATCAGCATTACTAAGTTTAAGTATGTCCAACTCTTCGATGAGTGTGGCTAAATACGAGTGCACTTTATCATCATCTTAGCGATAGGATGTCCACTGCTGGACATATACCTCCCCCATTGATTTCCACAAGGACCGGATGGAAGGGACCCGCATCATGCCCTTGCCTGTGATTTTAGTCTGGTCGTATGTCTACCTTAGCAACTAGCACTTAGTCAAAGATGAATTGTACCGAAATTTCTGCCACATTAAAATTATCGCATATATTTGTTTTCTAAATATTACGTTCTTTTTTTAAACTTTACTATTTAAAAACATATTATGTATGCATAGACTATTTTAAAGCTTTCACACTCACGTCCCCGCACTAATATTTCCTGTGTCTTGGTAAGCATGGACACCCACGATCACGTTACAAAAACATCCAAGAAGCGTTATTTTTGTCGGAACTTTGGACATCACATAAATGTTTAATTCCTAACTGTCGGGATTCGAACCCACGGCCTCTGGATCAGAAGTCAGGCCACTGACAACGTAGCTACGATGACCCCTTAATGCGACAACGATGCTGTCTAGTATTGTTGAGTATTATAAACGTCTATGTAATGATAACTACACCTATAACATTTATAATGTAGCATCTATCCCAAAAGACATTGAAACCGTTAAGAACGTAAAAAAAAGAAAAGAGGGTCGACAGATATATTTGCTCGTAAAAAGCATTCCACCCTCAGGATCTTCAATGACCTTGACCATGGCAAATGCAAACAATGATGTAAAGGTATCGTCTCTAATACGTATTATTGTAAGGTTTATTTTTTTCCGATGCGATTGGAAATTGCCTGATTCCCGAAGGTATTTTATTATTATTTATCTTTATTTTATTTCTTTGTTAGGTCTAGTTTGGTAGCATATTATCAAAAACAAAATAATAAATAAAATATTATAAAAAATCTAAACCTAGAAGAATGCCGCCAGAAACGGGGCAGGGCCCACTCTACCGGTAGTTAGGACTGCAGAGTGAGGAACACCTGGGCAATACGCACCGTGTCAAGGAGTACCACTTTCTGCATCTGCCCCTCGATCCAACCATCTAGCAAGAGCCTCTTGAGATGTTGATCGAGGCTTTTTGCTATTAGACCGTTCGCCGAAACGACTATCGGGACAATGATCGTCGAGTCAAAATCCCACATGACGGCTATCTCGTGAGGTAAGTCGTGGTACTTGCCAAGTTTGTCTTTCTCGGCCTTCACGAGGGTCTCATAATGTGGGATGATGATGTCAATGAGCACTGCCTGGCGTTAGGACCTGTCGACAAAACGATATCAGGCTTATTGGTATTTTACAAAGGGGCACGTTGCTTTTTACGCTTTAAGCGTTTTGAGCTCAGATAGCGTGCTTAAAGTCATTCCGAGATACACGACAGCTGCAAACAACATTTATATGACGTCATCCATGACGTCATCGTTCTGTGCTAAGAACACTCACGACTACGACGTAGAGCAGTGTGAGTGCTGCCAAATATCTATCTCATGTAGAGAATCTGCCGAAAAATTGGTAATCCCTCCAAAAAAAATTTATAAACGCAACTTAAACTTTCATAAAATATGACTCATATAGTGCCCGTGGAGTAAGGAAGTGAACTAGTGCCTGCGACTCTCCGGGAATGCCTTTCCCGGGAGATTCCCGGAGAGTCGCAGGCACACGTTGGTCTTGGGGAGTCTCCTAGTCAACGCCAGAGAACTCTTATCTCACTTCCTGTCCTCCTTTCCTCGGGTGTGTGTATGTTTGTTGTGTGCGTGTGTGTTTGATTGGATGATGATGATCTGCCCTCGCCTCCCGTGAAATTTACTGAACGTTTTACATAAATCGAAAGCTAAGGCGCTCTTACACCTGCCTTATCTCAAACTGAAATATTGACTATTTCTAAATGTTATGCAAACACGCAGACTGATCGGAATATACATTTTTGATTCATGTCTTCCGTTTCGTTATGAAATGTAAATTAAGTACATAAACTACATGCAAACGAAGATTCCATGGAGATTCACAAACTGATATATAGGTACATAGCGATTCTGTTTGGTTTGAGCGGAAACTTTTCACGAATGCAAATATAAATATGATGTTATTTTTCGATCACAATGGCTGTCATACCAATGATACCTAAGTATATAATACTGTAAGCAGCTATGTATAAGGTAAGTAGCTATACGCAACAAATGCTGTCAAACAGTGATATAAATATAATACGTGAGTTGTTGTTGTGCAGACTGCAGTGCAATTGATTTATGTATGTAGGTATAGATACATATATTACGCCAAAGATCCGTGATTGGCTCATTACGAGCTTCGATAAACACTCATATTTTTTCTATTCAAGGATCAAATCCTAAGTGTACAGACAGGTACAAAGCGTTTGTGTTTTGGGTATGAAGTAGTAGTTGTCACCGATGTAAAAAAAAAAAAGATATAAATATTGTTTAACACGGATTGCACGGGTTCGTGGAACCGCGCTGAAATATCGGGAACTCAATAAAAATAAAAATCATGGTGCGTATCCCGTGTTAAACAATATTTATATTATGAAAAGCCATGAAAGTTTAAAACAATACTTCTTCATTTATTTCATCAACATCAACAACTTTTTGGCTTGCGTTTTGAATGTCTCTACAGTTAATTTTTATAGTATATTGGTACCCATCCCAAATTTGAAAACAATAGATTCTCCATGTTCGATAGGGCTATAATATATTTGATAGAAGTTGAGTAACTGTCCCGGTGTGAAGTGTGGATAAATTGAGTTTGGGACTCAATGCAGCACGCTTAACGTGGAAAATCTTTACTACTGCATTCCAATTCACAACTTTTAGCCCAATTTTGTAACTTTTTGTGTGTTCTTTCAATTGCATAGTTACAGGATATTATCCTCTCGTGACAAAATTGCCTATCTATATTTAATGTATACTTTTTGATTTCTACTTCTTTCACAGACCCAAAAATTCAATAGTAACAGACGACAACTGCTGTATGTGCAACTTCGCCGGAATCAAATACATGTCTAAAGCTTCTGCTGACGACATCATATTCGCTTCGTTCAACAACCGAGTCTTTGAGGTAAGCCCCCAACAAAAGTTGCCCAACAACAAATAGTCAATGTCCGAACTTCCTAATCATACAATCATGTGTTGTGTACCAGTTACCATTCTGCGTGATAGCCGACCATGAAAGGGAGAGTATCGTGGTGGCAGTGCGAGGCTCAATCTCACTCCGAGATATCTTCACCGACTTTTCGGCCGGCTCAGAGAAATTTGAAGCTGATGGTAAGTTTGCAAGTTCAAAATATGTCACATTCGAAGAATACCTATTGCCATTTAAAACAATGTGTTCTCAATGTGGCATAGTCTTTAAACTTTATTATGGTAGGTATGGTATAAAATAAAGTTTAAAGACTGCGACATTTTAAGAACACATTTTTTTTATTCTTCCAATGTGATATCGATTAAAACTCAGGACGAAAAATTCATGTATGTATTTTTTTATCGTATAGATCTAGCGTTTGACCACTATCTCTCTTTGACGGTCAGCGACGACGTGGTCGTAGATGTCATCACGTTAGACCTAGAATGCTTACTGGCTCAAGGACTACTGCCTGAACACACTATGTGTTTGGTGATAGATTTTCAAACTTGAGGGTTATAGCTAGCCAGGCGGGTACTCTAAAGTACCCTACCACCATGCGATATATGTATTAGATTCGCGCAAACAAAAAAAGTAGGAAATACTCATCATCATAATTTTGATTGTAATTACTATAGTATGGGTAAGGTACTAGGTTGACAAAAACTGCACAATTTAGCTTGAAATCGAATATTTTTTTTGTTGAGTTGAACGAGGAATATTAGAGAATGTTGAAAACAGTTGAATACAGAAAGTATATGGCATATGGATGATGAGAGGAACAATTCCAATTTTTAGTACGATCTCGTATATCAAATGCAGTTGTATTTAAAGCGCAATTATTTCCAGGTCTACCAGAAGACACAGCAGCACATAAGGGCATGTCAATGGGTGCAGCCAAAATGCTGAAACGGCTGCTTCCAGTGCTCGATAGAACATTCCAGCAGTTCCCGCATTATGACCTCATACTGACTGGTAAGTGTATGGCCTAATGGTCTCATCAAACCAGCCTATTCGCAAAATAAAAGCTTTGGACGATCGACAGAGTTTACTCGCATCATTTCATCCACACAATAACGTCGAAAATTTTAATAGTTTGGAGTGGGTACATCAAATATAATATACGAATTAAGAAAAATACGAGTAAATACAGTCATTTGTTATTTGATGAAGAAAACGATTATATTATATAACATGAAATTACTAGTTAAATCCCGGATACACACTGTAAATTATTTAATTTTAAAGTTTACATCTCAGCTGGTGTTGCAGCTAAGCAGCTAAGTTTATAAAACTGTCACCCAACACAACAAACACATCAACACAAACAAGCAGCTGTCCTTGAGAATCAGTAAGCATTCAACATTCTAACTCTAGCGTGATTACATCTTCAACCACATCGACACTGACCATCAAGTGAGATAGTGGTCAAACGCTAGATATATGAAGTTAAACAAAAGAATAAAGAGACGTTCATATATTGACTTATAGTTCTAAATCCTTTATCAGGATATTGAGTGCGAGACGAAACGTTGCGACCAACGCACCGCACTAAATATCCTGATAAAAGCTTCCGGAAGAAGCCGAAACAAGTGTCTACGCGCAAGTGTCACGTTCTTCTCTCAGCTATGTGCGTCCACTGCTGGACATTTGCCTCCCCCATATAGGGGGGATTTGCCAATACTCGCCACGCTTGGCATGCGGGTTGGCGAGCGCAGTATGATTTACAATCCTCAGAAGGCGCTGCTGCCCACCTTCAGGTACGTGATCCCTTAGCCGACTCTTACGGCACCCACGAGAAGAGATGGGGGAGTACTATTCTAGGCCGGTACCACCACGGCACCTATAAGTGTCACGTTATACCCGTATAAATACATAGTATAAAGGAATAATGAGCGTGAGTTGATTAATATAATTACATGTTTGTATCCTTCCTTGCGTGTTGAAAAACATTGTATGAAATTCGTGAGTTCTGCTCACTACACACTCGGCTGAATGACGCCCTCGCCTGCGGCTTCCACTGCAGCCCACAGCCTCGTGTGTAATGACCAACTTAGCTCGTTTGTATCATATACTATTGTTATATTCATATTATGAACGTTTTCAGGTCACAGTCTCGGTGCTGGAGTGGCAGTATTGGTAGGATTGAAATTACGGCCGAGATACCCTCATTTAAAAGTCTTCGCATTTTCTACACCAGGTAAATATATTATGTTATAAATGTACTGGTAAAACATAGTATGTAATATAATTGATAGCATATTTGGTAAATTAGTGGTCAAACTCCTATCTATATTTATTGTTTTAAAACACATACTCAATGTATGGAGTTTATTTTGGCTGCGGTATAATTTTAAATTAAAGTTAATTAAACAATTTTTACATATTGGCTGCGGTATAATTTTAAATTAAAGTTAATTAAACAATTTTTACATTATTATGTAAAAATTGTTTAATTAACTTTAATTTAAAATTATACCGCAGCCAAAATAAACAGTTTAAAAAAAAAATAAGTGGTCAAACTCCTATCTATATTTATTGTTTTTAAACACATACTCAATGTATGGAGTTTATTTTGGCTGCGGTATAATTTTAAATTAAAGTTAATTAAACAATTTTTACATAATATTTCACAATGTTTTAGGTATGTTTTAATCCTACAGTTAAAAAAATACTTTGTTTGGTTTTTTACCACGGAAATAATTTATTACCTAACCAAATTCTGACAATGTCCAGTTTTTTTTAGACCAAGGTTGCATGGGTGAACTCACTACACTTGTATGCATTTAGTAATTTAATGCGAATATATTCATTTTAATATTATAAGCATTAATTATATTAAAATTGAGTTCAATAAAATGATGATACTGATATTTAGTAAAGATGTTTGATATGTTATTAAAAAGTATTTACATACAAGTATAAAGCTTAAGTGTAATAAATACTTCAATCATTTCATATCGCTGAATAAATACTAATAGTGAGACAACTCTTTTGTTATACCGCAAAATACATACAAGCGGTCTTGAAGTCCAGTGCAGTCCAAATATACTAGGGTTGTCACAAAATCATTTTCTTCAATAATAATAAATTATGGATTGGAAAATCTGAAACTATGAGAAACTAGCTGCGCCCCGTGGTGAAATATAATGTTTAACGCGATGTTATTTTATAAAACTTATTTTCCGAGAACCTAGCACCTAGACAAATCGAACTGAATTAGGTTTTAAGGTGCTACAGTACTAACTAATATACTTTATATAATGTTATGTTATTGACGATTTTCGTGTCTTTCCATCATCCCACGAGAACAATCTATATTTTCGGGATGAGGTATATAAGTAGCCCATATGTTATTCCAGGGTATAAGGTCATCAATCTTCATGACGAATTCGCGCCGCGGTCTTACCCGCGTGGTGATCATTGATGATGATGATGACGAAAAGTTGCCTATGTGTTATTCCGGGACCTGAAGCACAAGTTTTGTGCCTGAAGTATTCTTCAGTAGTTAATACAAAATTTCATCCAAATCCGTTCGCTGTTCTGGCGTATTTAAGTAACAAACATCCATTCATCAAGGTTGTTGTCTTACGATAACAGTTGGAGGCGCTTGGGCCTCTTGGACTATCTGAAAACTCGAATATTAAGGCTGACCTAGTGGACAGCTAGGCTTGTTTATTTATCCGCTGACCTGAATTGGTCAGCGTGGTTAATTACGGACAATACTACTCTCATTACAAAAAAATAGAAATATTTGTATAACAAAAAAATTTTTAACAAAACATGCAACCGACTTCTACACTCAAAAGTGTGAAATAACTTGTCAAAGTCGGTACCATGACAGTTCACACAAAAGTAACTATCATCACAATGTTGTGCTCATAGACTCATAGACTTCGACAAGTTATTTCACACTTTTGAGTGTAGTAGTCGATTACATATTTTGTTAAAAAAATGTTTTTTCATCCTTTTCAGTGACCTTTGCTACTCACGGGATCAATTAATTGTCATTGTGTGTTCTTCGATGTCTTCAACCGCTACAATAATATCATTAAGATACGCGTAGCACTTTTCAGTTATTGAAGTATAACTCAAAAACCACTTGTCCGATTGACTTGATCACTTGATGAAATTTAACTGAGATCACCACGGAAGTATACTCTATCTAACAAAAAAAGAATCATCAAAATCGGTTCATAAACGACGAAGTTATCCGCGAACACACATAAAAAAAAACATATATACGGTCAAATTGAGTAACCTCCTTTTTGAAGTCGGTTAATAAAAGCTACGAAGATAAATTCATTACATACAATACAATACACTTTATTGTACACACCACAAACGTATACAAAGAATACATCTTAAATCTAACAATATAATAGGGGTAAAGGGTGGACTCATTTGTATAAGCGATTCTTAGTTGGAGTATTTTCTTAGTGGGAGTAAAGAGTCAAACAAAGTGATACAGATATAGGTGTACATTAATAATAATAGAACACATTAAAATAATAACAATATTCTCAATGACATAATAATAATTGTATATAATGTATAGTAGACGATTATTATGTTGTTATTATTATTAACTGATTATGCTATAATAATCATTTTAAAAGTGACTAAAGTAATAGATACCTCTTTCTAGCTGGTTTGATAAGCCGAGAAGCAGCAAGATTTACGGAGAGCTTCGTGATGACCGTCGGCGTGGGTGATGACCTGGTGATGAGGCTCAGCGTCCACAGCATAGAGAATCTCCGTACGAAGATCATACAAACCATTCATGCCACTAAGTTGCCAAAGGTAAGAACGACCTCAGTAAATACGATGGTTATTGTGATCTATAGCGTACGTTTTCTAGTGGTTAAGTGTATCCCACTAATATTATAAATGTAATATTACACCATTAGTGTAATATTAGCATCCATCCATCCATAAATGGATAGATGGATGTTTGTTACGTCAATCACGCCAGAACGGATAAACGGATCTGGATGAAATTTGGTATGGAGATAGCTTATACCCTTTTTTTTTTTTTTTTTTTACCTGGGGAAAATGCATTTACGCACTTCCGCCTACCGGGAAAGTAGGCGGGGTGTGTCGGGCTCGCTCGAGCATCACCGCTCCCTGGGGGGCCTCATGGCCCCCAACCCTAACTGCACCCACAGCAGCCAGGGTCCACTACCGACTAAAATCCACGGTGTCCATCCTGCCGCTAGAACGGAGGGAGCGCGGGGTACATTTGCATACCGCGCCCCCACCACGGCCGTCCGTTTCCGGACCCCTCCAGGGGGGAGGATGACCCTCCCCCTCGCGACCGTGCCGGGACCAAGAGCACGGCCGCACCACCCCGGGGACCACACAGTGCAAGGAACGCCAGACTTCCCACATCCGACGCTCGTGGTCCCCTGCGATGGGCCAGATGGAGCAGCCCCATCGCCAGCCGCTTCGGCCGCCACCCTCCGACGGCGGCCATATCGGCGCCACAGCAGGAGACGAACTGAATCACTCCCGCCGCAGCGCCTCCTCAGCTGCAGCACCGTCCAACACGGCGCCGCTGCCCCCCTCAGTTGCAGTGCCTTGCAGCAGCACCGCAACCTACCGTCATGTGGACCGCTCCTCGTCGGCTTGGCGAGCAAAGCCTATCGGGAGCAGTCCCGGCCTGAATATAATAAACATACATAAATAAATGGATATAAATAAACTTACATAGATATGAGACACGCGAGGCGCCGGACGATGTCTAGTTACGTCTAATTCAGAGGAATTAGACCAAGAACAGGCAGCACCGCGAGAAGGTAATCGCCAGACTTGCCTTGAGGATCATCACGACCTGCGCTTCCCCCAAGACCGTAACCTCCCTACCCATCACGGGATGAGTAAAGAAGGCCTGGACTTAACCAAAACAAGCAGCGTGAACGCCGCAAGCATAGGCATAGCAACTATTTAATGGATAAACCCAGACCCGCCCAGATAGCTTATACCCTGGATTAACACATACCTAGGCTTATTCTCATAATCACCATCATCACCGTTTTTCATCACCACGCGGGTAAAGCCACGGGGCGCAGCTAGTATATGATATTCGTATCTATAGCCCGTATACCATTGTAAAGTTATTTCATATCACGTGTCAAAAAGCAGTGCGCCCTGCTAAGCAGTGCGAACTCGATACTGACGCCCGCCGGTGGGCCGCGCGTCCATATGTTTGTTGCTCTTTCACGCCTAAACGGCTGGAGGGATTTGGATGAAATTTGATAGGTAGATAGCTTGTACCCTTGATTAAAACAAGCTTATTTTCATCATCGCCGTTTTTCATCACCACGCAGGAAAAACCACAGGACGCAGGTAGTATACAATAAATACGTGAGTTACAGGTACGAGTGCAAGGTGTTTATCTTTTCCACCGGATCCTTAGAAGTTGGGCTCTAAAACAGTGACATAACACAATAGTTGTACATATGGTATCACGGAGTTTTATGTAGAAATAGATATGATCTTAAATATTGTAAAATTATTTTTTTCAATTAATTGTTTCCTCAGCGCACGCGATGAATGACATTTTATGGCTAATCTTTTTACACCATGGGTTACATTATTAAAGTTTTAGTAAGGATACCTATTTTTTCCTAGTATTAATTATAGCTTACACTGGTCAAGGATTTTTTTAATCGATCCAGATCTATTGTATGTTTATATGAGGTAGATGTCGGACTGGCGCGCGGAAACTGAGGCGGCAAAATTAAGTCAATTGCAGTAATTTTGATTACGACGCGTATTTCAAGCGCAAGTCTAAACATATAGCTATCCTTTTCTATATTATTTGTACCGTATTGTCTGTCACTCTCACTGTCGCAGAAAGCATGTTTATGTCGTAAAGGAACAAAATCTGAGCACCGCGCAGTATGAATATACGTCATCTTTAGTAAAACATCATTGGCATAATATAATAATGTTTCCACATGGTGATAACTCCGCTTTTGATGTTGTGATGTTGTTAATATCTGATCATGATATTCTTATTTCAGTACCGGATAATGCTGAACGGGTTCGGATACGCACTGTTCGGAGTTCCAGCTCGAGACCTGGAGTCTACCTGGCGACGACCAGAAGACCTAGAAGCGAACCACTCCGACGATTCCACTGACGCGCTCCTAGTGCAGAGCGTCTCCACCGTGAGTGCTGTCAGTTGAGCCCTTACTACCATGTACCAGGTGTCCGTGTGCTGCTTACGTGTCGGCTTTGTCTTTACCACTTCCTTATTAACCTTGCTCAATGTTCAATGTAAGTAGTACTACCTATAAGCTTATTTTACCGTCATCTCAGAACACTTGCTGTCTCACTATGCCTTGCTAATGGTATACATTTGCAGTTCTTCTTCAGCAGCCTCTTTTGAGGAGCGGAAAATGCCTTATTCTGGAAGCGGGTATGTGGGTCTCGAACCTTCGTGAGCATTCTTCACCCACAGCAGGAGGGATGCAGTCCCACTAGCATCAAAGTCGTCTTGGTAGTAGCACCAATGTCATCAACCGGGGTCCGGGCCTCTTGGCCGGTACTCGACCTTTTAAAGAGTGACTCTATTCACCAGGGTAACCGACAGTATCCTCTACACACGGTGTGTAACGGTAGAACGGATACGTTATATACAAATTTTCAAGATTTGTCACAGATTTATAAAAATATATGAAAGTCTGTTCCAAGGCTCGCAGATATATGTAGTATGTACATAATGAAACGTATGCCATTACTCTTCTCTGAGTCTTAGTTCACCATATATGTTTTTTTTTGTTGATTTCGGTTCAAATAATGTTCGGAATTTAATCACTTACCATCAGGTGAGACAGTTGTTAAACGCAAAATAACGAATAAATTGTAAAGGGTTACGTCACTCAGTTATTCACAAACTTAGTTGTTTATTTAGAATTGTATTTGAAGGTTATGTAACATTATACGTTGACAGTCAATTATAATGGTACTCCTAGGACGTTATTTTATTTATATTTTTTTTCTTAACATATCTCGTTTTGTCAGAACGTGCGACAGTTAACAGAAGTTACTTAGGCCCTTATGTAGCATAGGTATCTACGTGACCTACTATGTAGCTTATATAGTAATCTGTCCAACCAAACAAGTCGACGGTGTTGAATGAACAGGATTTGGTAGTGTGGTGTTTTGATATGAGTTTCGATATTGACATGTCAAAATCATGACTAAAGATTAAGAAAATCTATTCTGGCTCGAATCTTAGTTTCGAAACTTCCTATTGTATATAAGACATGTTGTAGCCCAGCAAGGTATTACTCACAACGCCTGAAAGGTAAGTAAGTAATTTTTTCTACGTTCATCTTTATATTAGATTGAGTGTTTCCTTAATTTTCACTCAATATTACCGAAAATTGTTAACTAAATAATAATGTTACATGTAGAAAGTAATGTTCTTTTCGTATCACATAAATTACGGAAAACATAATTTTCGAGCACAAATAAATCATTTGTAAGAGAATTTCTTTACTGGTACAGGTTAAAATGTATTTTATTTCGCTCATATTTCGTACATGCAATGAAATAATACCATTTACAAACTATGAACAAACTATGAGCGAATTTAAAAATCTAAATATAAAGTGTCGGTCGGTATAAACGAATCGAATTAGGTTAGTTCTCGATGGTTCTAAATTCAACGTGGCAATGCTGTCAGCATTCTGGGTAGCACGCTGCCAGCCGATAGCGGGTTAGAGCATTTGAGTTATCTATAGGCTACCAATAGCCAGTGGATTGCAAATGTTATTGTAGTAGCTGCAGTATTGTAATTAGTTATTAATATTTTATTTTAATTTAGACTAGATAATGTATAATACATATACGTACATAACTATTAAAATATCTTTGTATCTAACCTATTATATAAGGACTAATTTAAATCTTGAATCCCTAAAAAAAATTAAGCCTAGAATTTTTTTCGCATGTATATTTTGTACTACTTTCTTAGGCTGCGTTCCGAAACGGGTAATAATTATCACCCAGCAAATCGGGTAATCGTTACTCTGTCTCGTTCCAAAATCCAACGTGGTAAATTCACGTTGACATTTGTGAGGTTTTGGAACGATCACCATTTACATATGACAGTTGAATTCTATACATTCTATTACCCTGGAAAAATCAGGATTCATTGTAATTTAATAATAATAATAATAATCCGGATTACTAATAATATTATTCTACTTGACAATTTTTGGTTCCTAACTTCTAATTTACTCGACATTTAATGCTCAACAAAGAGTATAAAGCGTTTTGGAACGCAACCTTATAACGTAAGTATTTTAATTATTTCTACTCGTATGTAGACAAGAATAAACTTGCATTAAATACACACCTATATATTTCATATATTGTCTTGAGTTTAATGTGAGCTTGTTGTGTGAATGTTTTTGGTTGCGGTGGTTAATTTTTTTATTTGCTGTAGCTTTTTGTATTTAACAATAATAACTTAAGTAAACGACCATAATATATTCTATAAAGGTAGTTTATAGATATTTTATACCTTGTGCTCTTTTTATACCTACCAACTTGTTATTATAAGCCTTGTAACCCCTGGCCTTGTGAGCCGGGCGCTAAAATTGCCTGTGTCGCAGGCGGGCACCTCCGCTTGCGATATATTATGAAGTGCAAGAATTGTGATCTTGGGTCACGACGAATACTCCCCTGTTTTCCCGAGCATTACTTCCATTACTTCCAAAGAACCGGATCACCCAGATCAGCTGAATCCAGTAGAGCCAGAGTGGTAGATACAAAATTCTGCTTTGGGAGAGGCATAAACCAACTAAGGATTCTTGTGTTAGTTTTGTGAACGTGGGAAGGGTGTGGATGTCTTGGTGTTCTTTTGACTGATTGTTGAGTGATTAACGCACAGCTGGAATAGCTTGAACTTAAATATCTTTTCATCTTTCCAAGGAACTAGTATATATTTATTATTACGTGTTAGGTATTACTTCTGTGGTTTTATAACATCTAAAATAACATGTGGCTAATGTAGCAATTTTCCAACACTTTCCAGGAGGCGGCGCTAGTATCGCGTGACGTGTTCGCGCGAAGGTTCTCCTCGAACCGACTGTTCACCGCCGGACGTATCTTGCACATAGTGCGACGCAAGCGCATGGGCATTGAAAAGTAAGTACGATATACTTTTATTTTGCACTAGAAAGACATTATTTAGGTACAGATTTTTTTAACCTTGCAAGACAACCCAATGATTGACTCATTGTCATGATATCAAGTGATGAGCATGACGTTGGTCTAAGTTGTAGAACTCAAGCTTAGAAGTTACCTATTCACTCATGACTTGAAGACTCCAGGATTGTACAAAAAGCACTGAGGCAACAAGAGTCTAGGTATTGAGGAAGTTATCTGTATTACATAATTTAATGTAACAAATTATGAAAACTAACTTGAGTGTAACATTAATTAAACGCCGATACAATAATAACACGAGTAGATAATGCCGGTTTTGATGGCCGTAATGATGAAGAAGATGAATGATACACGACGACGTTTATTAAAACCATCTTATAGCTGGACAATGTGGTAGACGTATTTGACACAGCCATACTAACAAACCTTTCAACAAGAACAACGCAATATTTTTTTTCATTAATATTGCTAAAAAGGCCCTTACCCCTTTTGAGGGGAAGAACAGGCATTATGTCCGGGAGTGGATACTACTACTGGATTGGGGAAGGGCGTACCCCTATTGCGAAAAATAAAAGCATGTTTTATCTTTACATCTTTATGTGTATGTTTGTTTTCAATTCCTATTTTTTATTGGCAATAAATACCTTCTTTTCTTTCATTCTTAATAATAAACCTTATTAATAAAACTTTAGATACTTAAAATATTTTTTTCTCCATGTCTGATAACAGTAACGAAGGAGATGAGGAGAGGTAATGTAAATGTATTATTGACATTTTACACCTGAATTTGTGATCAATTAACATAATATTAACATCTTAATATTAACCAGAATTAATATGAAATTTCTATAGGATCAAGTAGTAGTAGGTTTTAAAATTAAATAAATAACTTTCAACTTGGTTCATAAATGACGGAATTCTGAGACAGTGATCATTAAATACAACCAAATTCAGAACTTTCTCTTTTTCAGTCAGTTCTGAAAATGTCTTTCAATGTTTTGTTAATTACTCACAGGAAAGTGCGCACACAAGAACCAACATTTGAGATGCGGTGGGCGTGTCCTGAAGACTTCATGGAACTGCAAGTGATGCCGAGAATGTTACTGGACCACCTTCCAGAGAACGTGCACCACACATTACAAACCTTACTAGAAGAGCGGCATACGTATCGCAACACGCATGTCGTGTAACTCGTTCGTAACGTATCCAACAGATGGCGCTAAACGAAACACAGCATTTATTTTTTTACCTGCCACGCCACACTGCATTGCCTTTGACAAGTGATTGTGATTTTAGACATTATTTTCATCAAGTTAAAAAAGACAGCAATCTCATTTTAAGCTAAGAATAAGTCGAGGAGTAATCTTTTTTAATATTTAGGTGGATTTTTCATGTAGCTAATTTTATTTAATGCGCTCAAGGCATTAAATTACTCAACGATTTTAGACAAAAACATTATCTTAAGGTTTTTCTTGGTTTTCGATTAAATGCAATTTTAGACCCACGCAATTGCGTGTTCTTCAAAGCAGGCTTTATAACATTCAAAATGAAATCGCTATGTATTAAAAACTAACAACCTTGAAATTATAAAATGGCTAGCTACGTTATTGGTTCTCTAATATTTCGTAGTAACTTGTAACTCGTGCTGTCGATTGACAGAACTTTGTGAATACTTCCATATGCAATATTTTTTCTTCGTGACAATGTCATTGAAATTATCTAAAATGTAGTAAAAGTATCAACACCGGGCTTTTTATAAGATTAATTACGTAGTCAGTCTGTCAATCCCTTTCCCCGAGTTTAAAGTTGAAATTTACAGCGTGCTTTATTTTGCTTAGATTTCACTTAGTTTGAACTTTGCTTCGGAAACAATGTTAAGGAATTACTTAGATTAGAAATCACCGGCTTATTACATCTATATTTCCTGGGAATCACATGAAATATGGACACAAGTCTGAGCAAAACCAAGTTACGCACGATTTTTGCGCCTTTTTTAGACCATCCACCAAAATTGATTAAACTTTTTATACTTCAGCACTTTCAATCAGATGCTACATTTATCATATTTTTTACCTTTAAGTATAATTCGTTTCGAAATGACTCCTAACTTTTTGCTACTACACCTTATTCTGTATAGTGACTCAGAAAGTATGAACATTTTCTATGAATCTTTTGTAAATAGCTTCATTATTTTAAGTTTTTGACTAAACATGTGTCAAAATAGATAATTAGTTAGTTTAAGAAATTGTGAGAAGACTGTGATGATGTTTAGTATGGTTAAAATGATTTACGTATGTAAGTTGCATTGATGGTGGCGTGAATAATGAAGTATTAAGCCTTAAAAGAGCTACGTCCTTACTGTAAATCCATAAATAACAAAAACGTTTCTGTCGATAGCTCCACTATTAACCAGCAGTCCTAGGCAAAGTTACATTCTACAAGCGTTAACGCTGAGAGTAAACATAAGATTGACACTTCAATGCGATAAATCACGTGATCAACGAAAACAAATAGAAAATTGGTAGAGAATGGACAATACGCAAAACGAAACGTTAGCGTTTGTATTCTCCTGAGCGTATTTATCTCTCTAACGAAGAGAATGAACGATCGCCGTCTTCGATCAAAAACTTGATCAAAGATCGCCGTGAACGCATGACGTTTTCTACCAATCTCCAACCGCTAATGATGAAGTGCTAGCGGTTAGAGAAAGTGAATCACTATGACGCGATGCTTCTGGTCCAAAGCTTTGATGGATTATTTTACTAGAACCTTGACTTTTTAACTGGACTAATTACTGGGCATTTTTTTCTGTCGATTATCTATGATAATGTGCCCAAATATGACCTGCAAGTCTACTACTATGCCAAGGTTGGCACAGCAATGATTTTGGTGTAAATCTATAGAATATGCATCATTCAATAATGACAATTAATGGCCTAGGATAAGCCATTCTTATAATTGAAATCGACATTCCTTTTCATGCGCCTACAAAACCAAAGTGATGGTTTTGAACCAGGTACTTAATTATTAACGATTATTTATGTACATCTAACTGCTCGTCTTCCTACTGCTAATAAACGTGATGAAATATCATATATTTTACAAGAACTACACAAGTGACGACAAGCTATCTACATGAGCCTGCCAGTATAAACCTAAAAAAAAATGACTGCAAATTGTATCCGGTATCGGCTGGACCATCTTGTGATGGAAACCCGTTCGAGGCTGTATGAAAAAATTGAATAAATTATTTAAATACGACGTTACATGAAAAGCTGACTGGGACGTAGCGTGGTTTGTAAATACTTTAGCATTAGGCATCTTCCGTTTTTTTATAATCTTCGGGAACTAAACCACGTCCTTGTACGTAACATATCAACGTCTAAAACGTTAATTATTTCCCTCAGACGCCCTAATCTCTCTATTTGATTCGTAGATGGCGTTAAACTATTCGATTCAAATTGATTTGCTCAAATCGATAAGCAATTTGTTTTTTATTCGATGTAGGAATTATGTAGCTACTGCCAAAGTATCTATACTTTGTTTCTTTATTAATAAATCATAGTTATTACTATTAAGACTTGCAAAGCTATCACTAAGTACAATAATTAGTAGGTAGGGTAGCATACTGAGTTACCGGAGTCAATTATATAGAAAAGCATAATTTAAATTGTGTACATAACTAGTTAATAGATAAATTATTTTCTAAACATATTATTAAACTGACAACAACACATCAAATAGCTAATCTATAATTATAACATCTAGATACATATTTTATCATAGCGATAAAGTAGTTTTTAATTAAAAACAGTTTTAAACCACTAATGCTTTCTTAGCTGTATAGTACCTTTTTTCAAAAAACTTCATATTAACTAATTAGACAAACAAATTCAGCGTCGAAACCAGTTTATCGGTAGTGGTAGGTAGAGGATTTGAGATGGAAACACAGATAAACCGAGCGACGCTGACTTTTTTCGTCTTAGGTATTACCTAAGTTTTATGGTAACTCAGTTATTTGTAATACATATATATTTCCGTTGGTATAACTAAATGTAAATAAAACTTTCATATTTTTAGGCTGGCTTTGTTAAAATGAAATTTAAACTAAATTTGAGGTTAAAAGTATTTTCTACATTATTATCTAGGAACTGGCTAGGACTCAGGAATATCTACGCACTACGTATTCCGTGGTGAGACGCACCCTGTTACAATAGAATCAAATCAAATTCAAAACGGACCGATTTGGTTGGAAGTCAATCCCGTATAGAGGCTACTTCCTATCGAGCTATTTGTGACTGGGTATCCGATTTATTAACGATAATTTTATCTATATGAATAAACAGTACCATGTAGATACGAGAAATCGTTATAAAAATTCACGATAATTAAATATAAGATTATTATCGGTTAGTAATCGAAAAGTTCTATGTCGGGTGGCAGGTCGGATAAATTGCCAGTATATACTATCACGCAAATTCTAGCTGGTTTTCGTGCGTGAGTGGAATCATCTACATCTATTATAGATATCCTACTGAGTCCTATACTCAGTAAGATATTATTCTCAGTTCCGGAATTGTTTATTTTTTGACGTTTTTTACGACATTGACATATCAGCACCTGTCCATAAAAATAAATAAAATATAATTTGCTGAACCCACTATGATTTATTATGCAAGCCAACGAATGGCGGTCGGTCAACGCAATATTTACCCGTTCCGCTTGTAGTTATTCTACCTAGGTATATTATTCTAGGGACCTCAATTTAGTCTATCATAAATTGTATAATATTTACTTGATGTATAACTATACTTACTTCGGGAACAAATATTAGATTGACTTGTTAACATTATACTATAATATATGAAAGTTTCTAAACGATGTTTTTTTTTATAAGAATTTATTAATTATGAATTACATTCCAATATATACCTACATAAAGTATCCTCAGTCACATTATTCGATTGTATTAAATATTATCTTAATAAATAGCGTTTAACTTTATTATCGGGTTTAGTACACCAATGCGTTCGCTTGTAGCAAATGTAGGTATATGCTAATATTTAACAAATATAATTTTAGTCATTGTTGTCTCACTTTATCTCTGTTCTCAAGTTTCTTTTTAAACTGTATAGATCTAGCGTTTGACTACTATCTCACTTGATGGTCAGTGATGATGTGGTCGAAGATGTTATCTCGCTAGACCTAGAATGCTTAATTTATTTCCGTAGTTAATCGCACAGTACCGGACTTTTCTGCGAAGTTTGCTACACCAAAAACGGTAGTTGCATTTCCGTTCATGTGAATCTTAGCATCTTCTTGACATAATTAAAATAACCATAAAAAATATTTCGCTTTTGATATTATCAACTTTAAATCATAACGAATTATTTTTCCAGATATTTACAATTATTAAAAATAAAACAAATTTCTAATAATCTGCCATTGACCACGAACACTGAAAAGTGTTGTAAGTGTCGAAAACAATACAATACATATAAATCAATAACAAATACAATATATATAAATAAATAACTTTTTAAAATGAAACCAGGCATTACTCTGAATGCTTGTAGATATGGATAATCAAAATACACCAAAAAACGTTATTTTCCCTCATTAATTTTAGATTATTATGTTATTTTATTATTGCATTGTGTCTTCCTTAAAACTGATACGAGAATAGTAGCAATGCACTAACGTTGCTACATTTGCCTGTTGTTGAGGTCACAAATGCGTCGGTGTACTAAATGCGTATATATCTATATATATAGTATATATAATATATCTATAACAATATTATATGCAGAGTCTCTGCAAAAAGCATATAACACTACACATTATAATTATTAAAATCAAATTATTATTTTTTTGTATACGAATAATTAAGTTATTATACAAAGTACAAAAACAACCATACACCCAGATAGTAATAAATCATTTAAGGCCTTGCTTTATCATATATAAGGTTACTAATAAAAAGGGATTTACGTAACTAAATTGTAATGTGCCTACTTAATTAAAATGTTATCGTATTTTAAAAATAGACCATAAATAAAACTACACTCAGAAAACATATGCACTTCAATTTTAATTGAGCTGATCAGAATTTAGAGGTAAAGTCAATATCTACCCTGAATGCTATATTTTTTTTAATAATCGTGTATCTACACTACAAAAGAAAGCATCTTACACGTGCCGTTCTGTTCTGTTTATTGTTTAAGGTATGAACGCAATGATTACAAAATCTCATGACGATATTTTTGTATAGAGATAATTTAGATTATTTAAATTGTTTGTTAAATACTTTGCAACTTGCTTACTTTTTTATATTTTTAAATGGAGAGGTACTGAATCAATTTTCAAGTATTAGAAGGACTGCGGTTCTTTTCACTTGTACCCTAAATTAGGGCTTTATAAACTCTCTCACTATGTAGGGTGTAGCCAATGTCTTGTGTTGGGTTTTGTGTTAATTTATAATAAAAAAATATATTTTAAGTATAAGACGTTTCATTTAAATCCTTTGTGTAAAATATGTTAGAGGTAATTTGGCATAAGATAGAAGAAGAAGAAGGTCAAGCGTCTCGCCCCCTATTATTTTGGTTCGCAACGAAGAAATATTATTGTACGGCTACAGGGCCACCCCCTAAGTCCTGGAGTAAAACTGTTGGTACTCGAATGACAAAATTAATTTCTGGGAAAAATCAAAAATTGTTTATACAATTACTAGCTGCGCCCCGCGGTTTTACCCGCGTGGTGATGATTGATTATGATAAAGACAACAGAGAATAACAAAAGATACTTTTTTATACATTACCTACTAGGTTACTAGTACTGTAGTAGTTACTGAACGTGGCTATAGCGTAAAACGAACCGCAGCCATAATCGGATGACTCAGTAAGACAAAATATAATAAATATACAAATAAAACAGCCTTTTATTGGATACATCATATATTTTTATTTCGCTTTATTTAAACACTACATTATTACAATTAATTCATCAGTCATCGAAAAAATATCACAGCTATCGGTTATCATAAAAATACATTTTAGCTTCCATACAAAATACATAATTATACAAATTTCAACTTGTTATTTATTTACATAAATAGCCACGAGTCAATAATTCCAATATATGAATTAATCTCAGAATATAACACTATTTAATACAACAAAATAATATATATAATCGGTAGAAGTATCTAATGCAGTGAGTATTGGGCCTTTACATAATTTTGGCTATGTTAAATCATATTCACTTTTGGCATAACAACTAATTATTGCAGTTATTTTTACACATGTTGGTGGTAATTCTGTTGTTCAAACTAACTTAAATGGTGCTAAATAAGTTTCTAAACGGTTACGATAAAGCCCAAATTAGTATGACACTTGAAATACTAAAATTGGATCATTTTTATTAAAAAATAGGTAGTTTTAGGTAGAATAAGTCGTCATGTTATAATATTATATTTGACTTTAAGGGAAAGTAGAATAAGGGGAAATAGAATAAAAGGTTTTAATTTTAAAGAATATTAGATAATTTTAGCAAAGAAGCTAGTTTGAGTGATTAGCAGAATTACGACCATTGTCAAGATACAATCAAAGTTAACATAGCATCATCTACATAGATTTCGCAGTTCAGTCATTGCCGCCTGGGATACAGATGTTTTGCTTCTCTCTGTATTATACCTAGAACATTGAAACTTGGTCAAGAAAACGGTAAACACACTCAACATGATTGATGAAATATCAGAGACAAGAGTTTTTTAATACTTTATAGATCTGGCGTTTGATAACTATCTCACTTGATGGTCAGTGGTGATGTAGTCGGAGGTGGAATAAACACTTTAAACCTAGAATGTTAACGGAATCACAAGAACAGCTGACTAAAACGCTATGTGTGGGTAACAGTTTTTCAAACTTGAGGGTGGTCAAAGTGACGGTAGCCGTGGCGCAGTGGTCAGTCAGTGACATGACTTGTGTCTGTGTGTTGTGATTGTGTGTCCATGCCTCCGGCGACACAGGGAATCTTAGTGCGGGGGCATGGACACACACACAAACAAACAAGACCCGGGACAAACATCTATACTCATCGCACAAATATTTGCCTCTGCCGGGATTCGAACCTAGGGTCCTGGAGATACAGAAGTCATGTCACTGACACTGATCACTGCGCCACGGCGACCGTCATATCAGTTTGTGTGATGAAAATTGAAAAGGGCGTTTGGTGAAACTTTTGATGAGCCGTCTTTGAGACCGTTTTCGACTAGAGAATTAATTATTTAAATAAAGGAGATTACCTATTCAGAAAGTCGAGTGCGACATCTGGTCTGTAAGCGGCCATATCTCTCAAATAGGCTTGATCATTCGAGAGCGCTCGTCGGTACGCCAGCTCTCTCCAAGCCTCGCCCCATCGGCCAGACAGCAGCACCAGACCTTCCATAAAACTGGAAAGAATAAATATATTATAATATAAAGTACATCGTAGTCATAGCAATAGTTTTTATTTATTTTCCTTTACTCAATAGCTTGCAATTCGGTAGCAACTAAGCAGTTATACTCTTCCAAAACCATAGATGTTACATGTAAAAATTAATGTAAAAAGGGGATAACAGTGCAAAAAATATCTTTTATAATGGTACTTATATCTCATAATACTTTTTTCTAGTCGTAACCTGTTCAATTATAAAATAAAACTATTTATTTTAACGTTATATATACATACAATGTTATGATGAAGAAAAAATATTTTTGATAGAAAATATTGTATCGTACTGGTGGGACTGTAAGGGTACTAAACAGTTTTGCCACCGTCATTTTCCATCGTTCGTTTTTTTTTTGTTTTGGAGCGGGCACTTGTCAATGTCACATAGGATTTAATGAACTTTGATTTTTCCAGGTAAATAGAATTTAATTGTGAGATGCAATTGTGCCGGTTCCAAAACCTCACAACTGTCAATGTGAATTTCCAATGTTGGGTTTTGGGACGCGACAGAGTAACTATTACCATTTGCCGGGTGATAATCACCCGTTTTGTAACGCAGCCCAAGTTCCATAAAATGTGGTATTGCGACTTTTTCTCATTGACACGGATAATAGCGCTAATAAGTCATTTTTGCAGGAAGAGCGCGCGCTCATACTCGGTTGTTTTTTACTAATTCGGTTCAATACCAAATCCGCAGTTGTATACTTGAAAAATAGGAAATGAAACAAAACAAGGAAAGGCTTTCCTTGTTTCAAAACAATCTGTTTAGATTGTGTGATTAACGGAATTACGGCCTAGCTAAAATAACTTTTCATTGTCAATCGAATAAAAATAAGCAATTCTGCAGGCCAATGATACCAGCGATCGTATGCCACGTGGCACAGTGGTATAGTTATTGTGTAGTTGTGGTATAGAATGGGACTACCCATTCGATACAAGGCATAAGTATAATCTATTTTAGACCTATTCTTAATAAAGATATCCTAAAAAAATATGGCGTTTAAAGTAAAAAGCACTGCCTATACTCGTATATCCTGTATATGAAAAACTTACGTCAAATACTCGCTGACTAAGCGATACAACTGCTTCGTACTCCTGTTCAATATCAACCGTGTGGGCGACGCGTTCAGTAGAGACATCTGTAACGCCACCTGTTGTGCCAGCGTCGCCATTTCACCAGCGAACCCAGTACATCCAGCTTGGAGATAAAGGGAGCAGGCGTCGGTGCAATGGTTCAGCGCTGTGTCGAGCAGGGATCGCGTGGGAACGTTGTCGTGGATTTGAAGCCACTCTGGGGGCTGATAAGGCCTTTTAGATGTTGCCTGGAATGGGAAAATAGTGTTTTCATTTTATTTTTATTTTCGTACGGTGGCTTACATACTTTCGTAATAGTGCAGCTATTTGTTAGCAGCTTAGGTGAATATTACAACGACATATCGCTGACAAATGATCAATTCTAAGCAAATTCAGTTTGAAAGATTTAAACTCGACGTGACTAAGTATTTTTTTTTATTTTTTACCACTGCAAGCATAAGATTCTCAGAAAAGCATTATCTCTAGTAATTATTCAATGTATAAGTCACTGTACATTATACCATACCTTAGCAGTATCCATAGCCATTTTCTCCAAGTCATCAACCAGGTTCATGGCCTGTTTCCGCTTCACATTTGCTGCTTCCGCATACATGTTGAAATGCAGAGCCACCATAATATAAGTATCAGTGTCTCCCGGACAGTGGATCCTGAGAAAGTCCAGGAGTCCTTGTTTGAACTCTGCGATCTTGTCGGGCTGCTGGCCGAGCATGTAGTCAAATTGGCCAAGTAAGAACTCGAACTGATGGTTGCTTCTCAACGCCTGTAATGATAATATTTATCTACCTGTATACCACAATCCTGTATATTGCTAAGATAAACTAAAATTTCTTAGATATTTTATATTATTTCTATACATTTACATCTGCCCAGCGCAGGCAGAGGAAGTAGACAAGGTGAACAGATAACCTGGGTGTCATGTCTACTAATTTCATGTTCAAATTTAGTCCGGTGCAGTATTCTACTTAGTTTGTGGTCCGTTGCGAAGCCGAGCCGATGGCAAAGAGACAACGTCGAACAATCGTAGTCTGTTAAGTTAAAGTGGTTTGAATCTATTCTCAGCTTATGCCGATATAAGCCGAGTTGACACTATAAGTCTGCCCGGCTAATAGCATTTGGTACTCTCTTTCAGATACGTCAGAGAAAAGTTGGAAGTAATGTTATGTACTAGCTATATTTGCGCACATAAAAATCTCATGTGTAGCACTATTTAAAGTACAAAATAGCACTGCTATTATTGAATGAATGCTTATAATAAGCATTGACTTGTTTAGTTTAAAATGGTTATACATATAGCTCTTTTACTAAATTATAACTATTTATATTTTTTTAAGTGAATGAGAGATCTCTTAATATTATATCATACTAAATCGCCCGCTCCTGTTTTTTTTTTCAAAATGCGCGAGGAGCATAAGTACATCATACCTGGAACATGTATGCGCATTCGGTATATCTGGCGAGGCCGGTGAGCAAGCGCACCACGAGGCGCCACGAGCGTGCCCCCAGTAGCCGCGCCGCCAGCGCCTGCGCCGAGCGCAGCGCTGTCGCCACGCCCTCCGTGTCGCACGCGCACGAGAACCACTCGTGCGCAGTCACCAGCAACTCGATACAGATTATATTCACCTGGAAATTTTAACTCTACATTCGAAACGTCATTGTACGTGTATTTACATTGGCAGCATATATTTAAGATTTTGTGATTTTGTATTAATAATATCGAATACTACCGAGAAGATTACCATTAAGGGCCGCTTTTTAGATACATAGTTAAAACTGGACAAGTGAGAGTCGGACTCGCCCATCGAAGGTTCTGTTCAAATTTGTAGGTACATATTATATACTAAAATAAAAAGTGTTTTATTCTTCGTCATATATCAAAAACTATATATCATTAAAATAATTTAAAACCTGTAAACTCTAAGGCTTTTACGGCCGGCGTTGCATGTTGTATGTATTGCTTCCGGGCTGTTTGGCCACGGTCAAACAGCCCGGAAGCAATACAAACAACAATTTAAAACCTGTTTTTTTAGGGTTAGTATTTTGTAATTAACAAATATTTAGTTTCCAATTTTTTCCCTACATGTACTTGTAGTATAAGACGGTATTACTTGCCAAATTTTATAGTTCTACGTCAACGGAAAATACCCTATACATTTTTATTCGTCTTCCTTGAGTGTCGAAATGTACGTTATTTGCGGCATAAACGGCCGCATCTATTTTTACGTTAATTTAGAAGTCTGATTTTTTCACTACAGACCAGTCATCATCATCTCAGCCCCAGCACGACCACTGCTGGACATATGCCTCCCCATTGATTTCCACAAAGACCGGTTGGAAGCGGCCCGCATCCAGCGTATATCGGTTTAATTTCAACGCGATACCTCCACTAGTTCCCGAGATACATACATACATACATGGTACATAAGTGTATGTATGTAAATAACTAAAGATTCTTCAGAAGCACGGACGGACAACAAAGTGATCTTATAATGGTTCCTTTTGAGGTACGGAAACCTAAAAAGTAATCGTTAAATTAAATATAAATGTAAAAACGAAAGTATCAATTTCGGTCAACGATTTACCTGTTTTGTCGACAACTGTGAGCCTTTAGTTATCTTTCTAATATTAGACTTGACTTCATTTCTTATATGAATATTGCTTCTTGTCACAACATCGAACAAATTCCTTCTAGAATCTTTTGACAACTTACTACCGGCCGCATACACCGTCGACACGGAATACATCGATTCCGTCTCAGCAGATAGCAAAGTACCCTCTTCTGTCAAAATCGACTCCAATTCACCACTTTCTACATTCTGATACTCCTCATCGATCAAAGTGTCCACGTCGAATGCGCTGTCATCGAGAGAGTTTTCCGGAATATTCGGAGACCCGGTGGCTTTGTATATCTTTTGGAAGGCTATCAAATGTTCGAGTACAAGTCTTCCGACGGGGCTGCAGGCGTCTGGTCGCAAGTTCATGAACATCTCCAGGTCTGAGTTGAGAGTGTATCCCCATAAGGTGTATTGGAAGTGTTCTTTTTGCCGAAATGTGGAGGTGGCGAGGAGGTGTGGAGATATTATCGCGGCTACCATTTCGCGGCAAAGATATTCTGCTACCTGAAACATATTATATCATTTTAATAAACGACGCGCGACGCTCTGTGAGGCCAATTAAAAAAAAATACCCTTTGTCGCTGCTGGAACATTGTAATAGAAATTGAAAGTTTACAAAAATTGACAAATCTAATACTACTGGCGTGCGTTTGACAGCTCCATCGGCCAAGCCATATCTTGCCCTGACATCGCATGTGCGGCGTTCAAGAACTCCATTCGAGCATTATTTTCTCCACCCAATATTTGATCATGAGACCAAAATATGCTCGCCGAGACCATAATCGTTCTACATCTAGATCAAATCTTGGCCGCCTGTAAAAAGTGACATTATGCCTTCTATTTGTCTTCTTCCCCTTCTATAACTTACTATGAAGTAGCCGTTCGCGAGACATCAAACAAATATTGATCAATCAATATTTGGCCGAAGTCGCTGCTGAACACAGCCCTGCATATATTACAACATACAATTCAATAAAACAGGAAAAAAATGATACAATAGCAACTTAAATTAGAAAATTAAAAAAAGTATGGCGACTAATGTTGCTATCCTTAATGTTGTATAAAAACCTACACTAAAAAAATACAATTCTTGAGCCGTAGATTCTGCGATCACGTGACTTATATCACAATAATGTAATGTGTAATGTAGCATCCAGATGTACATAAGTGAAATCTGTCTAAAAGACAGATTTCACTATAGGTATTGTTATGAGATTTCGTATACAACTGCTAAGCAACCGAGCGATCTCTGCCCTAAAGAACGTCGGTAAAAGCTTGCGGTCACGGGGAGATTTAGCATTACTTGTAGTTTGACAATATAAATTATGTTCCTAACAGTGCATCCCGAACGCCTCGCCACGTATCGATGTTACCACATATTCATTTTCTAGCTACAATCTATCTGACCTCATAGTATATACATACATATGTGTTTTTATCAGTTTGAAGATTGTAGTGGATATTAGTATGGAAGTAGTACGACTAGACGACTGAGTATCATCCGGCGTTTTCCCACATAAGACAAACTTGTCAAACGTAACTTTATACTAGACGACTGAGTATAATCCGGTATTTTCCCAGATAAGACAAACTTGTCAAACGTAACTTTATCTTTCGAAGCTATGATGGGCTAGCGGTGGAAGGGTCAGCTGTCAACCTGACCGGCTCGATCCCCACGATACCGTTATCAATTTCACAGCATGCTAGTGGGTATTCTCGATACACCTGGATAGCTACCATCCTCTAGTTCAAAATACTGCCAACAAACACACAATATTTTTAGGCAAGACTCTTTGAGGGCCAGTAAACATTCTAAGTCTAGCGTAATTATACCTAGCGTTACTGACATCAAGAGAGATAATGGTCAAGAGCTAGATATATATATATTATAAACGTAAAAAGGGGCATATAAAGGATGCCGCAAAATAAAAATGGATAAAGAAACATAAGTAACAACTAAATTTCATGGTCTGATAAGTTTCGTGTTACGTGATTACCTCTTTTGTTGGAATGTTGAAAGTTTTGAAGACTAAATTGGCCAGTGACATCCGACCTCGGCCGCTGACCAAGTTGATGAAATCCACAGGTCTATCATGGGTAGTCAGTACATTGGTGTAGTTCCAGCCTATTTGGAGGGCTATACGAAAGTAACTCGCAACCTGCAATTAGTATAAAAACATGGAACTTTAAAAAAATTCTACCAATATTATAAAGAGGTAAAGTTTGTGAGTTTGTGAGGTTGCAGGGGGTAATTTCTGGATCAACTGATTTTGAAAATTATTTTACCTATAGAAAGTCACGTTATTTTTAAGTGTCATTGGCATGTTATATTTAACCCAAAAGTTGAATAGATTTTTTTTCTTCAAAAGTAAAAAAGTTTGCCGCTCAACGAAGTGGGCACAGGTCAGCTAGTATTTCAATATTACTTTGAGGGTATAACTCTTAAAAGTACCTGTTTCGCTATAGTCAGCCCACTACGAACTGCCAAAGCATCAAGTGCTGAGAGACGGTCGGCCTCTTCGCGAGCGGCGAGGTGCGAACTCTCCGGCACATTCTCGTGCTTTTCTTGTATCACCACGAGCTCTTCAAAACTTGTCTCTGATACTTCAGATGCTGTGAAATTAATACATTTTATTACGGAAAACTAACAAGACCGATGTAAATAAGTTGCTGTCGATTCTAAAACAAGACGCACTAGAGTATTGCACGCATTGACAAAGATAAAAATTGAATAGAATATCCAGTTTTCTTGAAACCACAGTTAAAGTAACTAAGTAATGGTGCTAATTCTGATATTCACTCAAACAAGCTAAGAACGCCACTCTCCCTCACCCAGGTGGGGAACAGAGGCGTTTAGATGTATCGGTTTAGCCGCGCGTTTGAGTCCGATCTACACTAATATTATAATATTGATTATTTTTACTTTTTTCATAGAAAAACAATGTTTTAAAAATTAGTGTCCACCCATGCGGAGCCTGGACGGGCCGCTAGTGTGTACATAAAATGTCACATATGGCATAGCAAGATGTACTCACTCGTCAAATTGTTCTGCTGGTGCGGAGAAGAAATCACAAGCCTCAGTTCTTGCGGCAGCTCATAAGGCGAGCACTCCCCTTCTGCCAACTTAAGACATGTCCTCAAAATCTGTACCGGACACGCGGGAGGTCTGCACCTGTACTCTTGAGGAGCTTTGAACAACCCAGACAACCGAAAAGCTTCCACCAACAACTTCAACTCGAGGAGTTGATACATCACTTTACGCCAACTGTCGATTTCTTCAGGCTCCTCAAACAAAACAACCTTTTCTATATCGCCAACATGAGACAGCATCTCTATTTGGGAGAGGAGAGAAGTGAATGGCTTCTCTGCATTACTAACCCCGATCTTCCTCGACACGTTTGCATCTTTCTGTCCGTTCAATACGTAATGATACGTACTTTCGTAATCGTTTAAGAATATAGAATTTTGTTTTTCGGCGTGGAAGTATGCATCCCACATCAAATGCTCAATCTCTTCCCGTCGACTTCCATACTGCAAATCTTGTTCAAACCAGCTCATAATGAGTCTGTACGAATAGAATTTCTGCAGTGGATCGGCAACGTTCGCCACGTAACTGATTAGGAATTCCGTCGACTCTTTGAATGAAACCGCTGCATTTTTAAACGCAATGCTACATTGGGCTATGAACATTGTCACTTCTTTCTCTTCCATGACATCTTCTTTCATGAGCAGTTTGTCGAATTTGTGAGTCCACTCAGCTATTAAAATATCGTTGACCGGCACTTCAGCTAGTTTGGCAATCTTTAGCGCAACGCTATAGTTTTGGTTAGCGGTGTACATCTCTACGCACTGAATGATGTAGTCTAGTGCGTCGTCTTGCAGCATTTTGGCTACGCTTATGACTAGCGAGGTTTCCATAGATATTTGGAGGATTTGGTATATGGTCGTAAAGTTTGGTGATGGCACTGTAATATTGAAAATAATATATTGGAAAACAAAGAAGCCTGTGTTTTCACAATGTGACGAAACAAATAAAACATATAAAAGATGCATGCACTACATCTCACTATGACGTTGTAGAACCACCGGAGCTTTTAGTTATTGAGTTTTGCATGACCCTGCACTTGTAACCTCAAGACAATAGGTATTCGATTACATATGCCCAGTAACTCCTAATCACTTGCTATGCATGCATTATGTTATTAGAAAGTCAGGCACTGCCCTGGTACCAACTGTCACTGGCACGACATAATAAAAAGTATATTAGAAAAAATCTTCTTCTGGCAATAGGATGATAAACGATATCAATAAAGTCAAGACCCTCACATCCCCACACTCAACATAGGAACACTCAAAACACATCAACCTTAAAGTTCTTCTTCTTCTTCTCAGCAATTGGAAATCCACTGTTGGACATATGCCTCCCCCATACAGAGGGGATTTGCCAATTCTCGCCACGCTTGGCAGGCAGGTTAACGAGCGCAGTATGATTTCCGATCCTCAGAAGGCGCTGCTGCCCACCTTCTGGTACGTGATCCCTTAGCCGACTCTTACAGTACCCACGGGAAGAGATGGGGGAGTACTATTCCAGGCCGGTACCACCACGGCACATATCATTAACATTAACTTTAAGTTCAAACAGTACTTAATAGACGCTGTTTTGAATCAGGGACCAATGATCATAATACATGCACACATACATATTCACGCCTATTTCCCGAAACCACAGTCTTCCAATTGCTACGATTCCGGCACACTTATTTCGCTTCACCGACGCTTATCAGACCTTTCATACAAGAGCGTCTGTTTAGAGTACTCCTGACCTGGCCCTTTCTTAGAACTTCCTCAATCTGTTTTCAGAAAATGATTCCGCCCAGGCCTTCTTCTTCCAACACTACCATTCACTTCCTCCATATATTCCTTAGTCAATCTCCTTTTGTTCCTTCTCTCTATATGACCAAGCCATCGTAACATGCTTTTCTCAATCTTGGTCACTACATGTTCGTTTACACCATAACATTCCCTTATCACACTATTCTCTATCCCGTCACTCAGTTTCACTCCAATCATAATTCTCAGAGCTCTCATTTCAACTGCGTTGAATTTGAATTTCATGTTTATTCTGCCACACCCAACTTTTACTCCCATGTCATGATATACAGGTAAAATATAGTTTTCTTACCAAACAGATTCTTTTCGAACTGGGCCTCAGTGAGACATCTCAGAAACTCTCTCTGATGGTATGCGCTGTCGAAATTCTGCGCCAGAGTCATCTTCACTAACGCTACAGCAACTTTTTCCATGGACTCCTAGATACACAAATATGTATTAAAATATTTAGGAAATTCCATACTTCTGAAGGAGTGATAGCCTAGCGGTAGGAGCGTCGGCTGTCAAAACTGACGGACGCTGGTTCGATTCCTACCAACGGTCGATCAATCATCAATTTCTCAACATGGTGGTGGTAGGGTACTTTCGAATACCTGCCGGGCTATCTAGCACCCTTACGTTAGAAAGACTCGTCACTAAACACAGTGTGTTCAGGCAGCAGTCCTTAAGAGCCAGTCAACATTCTAGGTCTAGCATGACCTTTGACCAACTTTTCACTGACCATCAAGTTAGATAGTTGAGCACTATCGTCGACATGCTAAATAGTGATTTAAGAAGTATTTTTTTAATCTCCTCGATGCTCTAGTCTAGTCTTAAACCTTTTACGACCGCCAACAATAGATATCCCGGAAAGTTATGATACTAAAAAAGCATAAATCACTGGGCTAAAGGAAGTGGCTGGCGCGGGGAATGCCCAAAACACCCCAAGAGGGACGTGAGCGCAGGACTCGGCACCCCTAAATTGAATAATAATAAGAAGCGATAAAATCCTGCCAACCAACCTTAGATAGTTGCCAAGGTATAGCACTCGAGTCCATGCTGTACTTCCTGTGGCAGTACTGTAGGAAGTTCCTCAGTAGCTTGCAGGTCTCGGCGTCAAATGTGAGCTTACGGATGCATTGGTGGAGGAATGATGTAAGGTGAGTCAGGGGACTTTCCTGAAATAAAATATGTTTGTGTAATGCCACCATAACTATCCTTAGGACTACAAACTTCCCACTGTCATCATCATCGTCTACTGCTGGAGATAGGTCTCCCTCATTGATTACCACAAGGACCGGATGGACCATCTAGTCTAGTGATAGCGAACGGAAATAAAAATGTTATCACAACTTTTAGTTTTAACATACATCAATGTTGAACCTTAATGTTTGACCTTGACAGCCTCTCGACCTCTGATTCCAATCAGAGGTCGAGTTGAATCAATCAACTAACTTGGAAAAGTGAGCAGACCTATAGTGACATCTTCGAATGACCTCTTCACCGCTGCTAAGCCATAGGAGCTGGATGCCGTCTCAGAACAATAATCGTCAGGTAATGTCTCCGACATAAGCTTGGCTACTACCCACAAACTACATTCTATGAACTTAGTGTGGCATCTAAAAATTACCTACGACTTATTGTTTAAAAGACTAGTAATATTTAATAATATTGTGGTTGGTGTGCAATAAAGTGTATTGTATTGTAATATTTCCTCTTTGAGAAGTGATGGCATAAATACAAAGGAAGTGGTTTTCTTGTTCAACTAAACTGAAATTATGGATAGTATGACATTTCCTATATGGTTATGATAAAGTCCAAATTAGGATTACACTTATCAACAACAACACTAATATTAGATCATTTTATTAAAATTGCGGGTAAGTAGAATAAGTCGTCAATTATTTGGTGCCGGCTAAAAGTATCCGCCATCAGCCAGCAGTTGAATAAAACTAGACTAATATTAGAGATAGTGTTGTAAGGAGTTATACAAGTTTTAATTTTAGTGCATAAATAAAATAAGAGCCTTTTGATTTTAAAGAATTGTAGTTGGTTTGTCTGATCTAATTGATTGTGTAGCCTAACTTACTGGCATGAATATGAGCATGGCCTCTTGTAGTGTTCCAATATATCCTTCTCGCAGGCATATCTCGGCGACTTTTTGAAATTGATCCTCCTGTACTTGCTGCTGCGTGATGACGGCCTGAATCGCTTTTTGGGATTGGGTACTCGGCCCGAGGGAACAGAGAATCCATTGCGCCCAGAGCACGTCTACTGCGTTTGGCTAAAATAAATTAAATCAAATATCATCATCATCATTACAATCACAGTAGGCTAACTTGGTTGTCAACATGAACGTCCAAATTAGTCGTGAATGAAACTAAAGTCAGAATATTTTTTTCTTTGTTTCTAATATAAATAGGATAAGCAAACCATTATTATAAGATAACGATACATGGGGTGTGAAATGAAATTCCTATATTAATAATAACTGTATGCCCTAGTGATTTGTTTGTGAAGTTCCTCACTTCACACACCTCAATAGATAGTAAGTATATATCATTATCATCTCAGCCATGGGACATCCACTGCTGGACTTACGCCTCCCCCATTGATGCCCTAGAGGACCGGTTGGAAGCGGCCTGCATCATGCTCTTTCCTGCGATCTTAATCAAGTCGTCTTTCCACCTTTTCAGTGGCTGTCCACTTTATTGGTGGCTGTACAATTATGCGCTTATCCCTGATCTCCATTCAAGATCCTTTCGACACCAACAGCCATCAATCCCTCGAGCTATGTGCCCTGCTCACTGCCACTTCAACTTGCTAATAAGCTGGGCTACGTCAGTGACTTTCGTTCTTCTACAGATCTCATCATTTCTGATTGGATCGCGGACAGAAACCCAGAGCATAGCACTCTCTATAGCTCGTTGTGCGACTTTGAGCCTGCACACAAAGCTCATAGACAGACACTTTTCACATCATTTAATTAATTGTTCACCTCATAGCAGCTGGCGATGAGGACAAGCAGCGGCTCACGGCAAATGTCTGCTGCACGTAACAATGCTGCCGGGGGATCTTCTGGGCCGTGGCATGCAGCAGCAACTTCCCACAATTCTCGGCCCATGTACGCACTTGATGGGTATTCAAACACACTGCCATTAGTTGGACTCTAAAAACAAAATAACTGGATATTAGACACTCGAAAATGGAGTTATAATGTATCTGGAAGGTTACTCACAACATCTACAGAGTTTAACCGCGAAGTTCTTCTTTGACCATTCTGGGAGTTGGATCTCAAAAACTCTTTCTCAGATACCTCCTCTGAGTTTTTGTGCAGCATAATATGCTTTAAGTGCTCAGCAAATGCCTTGTTTTCGAACTCTTGGGACAATTGCAGCATTTGACCAAGAGGATAACGGAACACATCACCGAAAAGCAAGAAGTTGAACCAGGAATTAGATTTCACAAACTCTTTTAATTGCATCTCTGGTAAAAGTAAGTTGTGAAGTATGGCGAACTTGATAATTGTTTGAGATTCATAGAGCACTGTCGACATTTCCGCCTTTCCATCTGCTTCCTCTTTCTCCTTTAGTTTGCTAAGCGTTATCTCTTCTAGACATTTTAGTATCTCTTTTGCTGCATCATCATTGCTTTGGATCAATTTTGACATGTAATTATTTACAGTTTTAAATGCTTTCTCCTCTGAAGCGCCATTTTGTATCAAATGAGTTTTAATCATATTTGCAGCTGACATGTGCACTCTGCAACGTGTAGGATTACATCCAATCATAGCTATGAACGACACTGCACATGCTGTCAAAGCTCGGTCCGACCAGTTCTGCAACGCCAACGCGTGTGCTTCACAACATGCGCTTTTGATACTTTTATCTTGAAGACGATTGTAAGTCTGATATTGCTGCGCTACAAAAGCTTGGCTTGCATTGCACGGCCGATACTGTTTCAAATAGTATACATGGTTCAGTTTGGCGACATATCCGTAGCGTTTCATAAGCTTTTCGTTGGCAAAATCTGGCATTTCCATCGCTCTTTGAGACAACGCCTTTATACTCGCGGCTTTGACATCTACATCATTGGATAGAAGACTACCCAAGCTTCGCCTATCTGGCTTGTGGTTCATGAGGTTGTTAGTATTTTGGTTAACCAACTGAAATTCAAATATTTTTGATACATCCAAACCTCTGTAACCAGACAACAACTGGTACACATTGACATCCTTGGATTCATACATTTGAATTACATCTGCATGTTTTTTGAACACATTGTAAAGATGGGGAAGTTTATCTTTGTACATTTTGTTTGGTAACTTGAAATCTGTGAATTGTAAAAAATCTTCTGTCGAAAATATATCAAATAGTCTTGTAGAGTCTTCAAGCAAAATCATGCCTAGAACTAGATGTGGATTAGAAGAGATATAATCATCTATATCATCTTTGGCTATTTGTTCACAAGTTTTATATACCGGCAATACATGACTCTGCCTATCCGACGTCTGTTCTATACTTTTGAAGAGTAGCCACAGCTCAATGCAATCCCTTGCTTCCTTTTCGACGTCAGATAAATCTGCATCCACTATATTGTTTTCTACACAAATTGTCAGTACTTTGTACAAGTTATTCTTCACGCAGTATTTCGCGAGTTCAACATAAAAACTAGCCTTGGTTATGGTTGCACAAGACTCGGTAAAAATGTCATCGATGAGCCTTAGGTTTTGGGTTCGCGCCAGTCTTGATATGATTTGGGACAAATTATTTCGCTCATCTTCATTAACAATTCCATACGAGCAAAGCGTGTCATAAATACACAGTTTTGTATATGCATAACAGTTGCTTTTGGCAATGCTATCGATCATATCGTTGGTAATAGGTGACTTGCGAAAGATTTCATCTAAATTTTCAAGTATGTTACTTTCAAAGCCTTTCGTGTCAACATTTAGTATCTTTTTAGAAAAGTTGTCATTGTTGAAGAATATGTAGCGCGCATTCATGTCTCGCACAACTTCAGATGTTTGCACATTGATCCAACGCACAAGAATCATAGCTTTATTTTGTTCAACTAAATAATTCCACATATCCAATGTTGAAGAGAACTCCAATAAAGTAAATTCTGTAAAAAAGATACAGAGCATTTCAGATATTTTTCAAATATAATAAGCTAGAGAAAGGAATGATTGAACTGTCCTTTTTTAATAAGTAAGGTCGTTACTTATGAAATTGGCATTTTGTCAAACTGGCCACCATGATCTTAAAACTTTGATTATATTTAGGCTTGTGTATGCAATTTGGTGATTCATGTTTTCGCGCCATAGATTTTTCTACGACATTGTTCTGTTCATAATATGGAAAACTTAAAATATCGGGTTATTTACGAATACGAGTTCCACGAGGGGCACCAGCGTCGCGGAAACAGCTCGAAGGATTAATGATCTAAGTAGGGAAGCTACAGTAAAAGAAAACACGGTAACTTTTTGGTTCCAACATTTTCGTCCTGGAAATTTTGCTTGACAAGCCAAGAAGCACGACGGCCTATTCCCTATTTAAAAATGTAGAAAAATAAGTAATTGTATGAGTCGCAAACCACGTCAAAGCTTGCGGCAGGCTTCGGTGGGAGTGATAAAACAATTTTAATTTACTTGAAAAAAATTGGAAAGGAAATAGCTCGAAAAATGGGTAAATAAAATTCAATTCCTATGAGCTTGTCAAGACCGCCTTCAAAGATTGTATTGATTCTCTGGAAAATCAAAATTAATTAAACGGAATCAATGTCTAGTCAGAAAATGGAGAAACTGCATAGATAACTATGGTACATACACGGTGGTACTGGGTTGAATAACTAACATAATTTAATTTTAAAAAGTTTTGCTCTTTCCATAAATAATGCCAATTTAATATAGGTAAAGACCTAATATTTTAGGTAGGTTTAAGTATAATCCTATCCTACTAATATTATAATCTAAAATATTGGTATCAGCTCAAGGACTAATAAATACTGCTCAAGATAATAAGGCAATAAGATTACTATTCCCTGTTCCAAAATCTTAGATATTTTTTGTAAACAAAGGAATGTAACGTTAAGTCACTGACATAGTGACATGTAAGTTGACCAAAACATTTTGCACAAGGGAAAAATATTTTTGTTTCTATTTCATGTTTATTGACCATCCTGAATTAACTTATAAATTATTCTAACCATTCTGAAAAACCTGATTTGTAGCCCCATGTGTTGACATTTATGATAAATCTATTGCTCATTTTATAAATTAAGATGTTGTGTTGGCACATTACATCTTCTACTTTTATTGTGTGGCTAATACAGCCATATCATACAGTTATGCATTGTGATTTCTCTCAAACCTTCTTCTATCAATTGTTTACTTCATTTATCTTAAATGTCTTATTTCGTGCGACATACTCTTTAATCTGAGTGCATAGTCAATTGGGTTGTGTATACAATGTAAAATTAAATAGGAAATTACTGCGGCTAATATGTTTAGAATATATGCAGTCCTACCAGTACAATAAAATATTTTCAATCAAAAATGTTTTTGTTCGTCATATCATTACATAGAACAGATATGTTGTTGATGAAATTGCAAAGAAATATGTTTATATTATAACTGAGAGGATTTTGACTAGAGAGCACTGCGGAATGTGGCTAGTAGTAAACAAAATATTGATGTGTCTGTGAATTTCCCACCCGTGGCTTAACATTAAACTACCATTATAAATGATATTATTTGCACAGTATCCCCTTTGTTTACAAAAAATATCTAAGATTTTCTAAGACAAGGATGTAAAATAATTAAACTTTTCCTTGTGACTCTATACTTTCTGCATGCATGAAGGGAAGGAGGTGCACACTGCATCTTATCGATGGAGTTTCATTATTCAGAATTATCACTATACTGTATAATTCAATATCATGAAATAATTTGGGGTTCCAATACATACACCTCATTATCTTATATTAATTATGTTATCAATGTCCCATTTACATAATTAAAATACGTACATGCATATTTTATGGCCCATCTAGGGTATTGGCAAATACAAATGTTGGCTACAAAGTAGTTATCACAACAAGCTACTTATAATGACAAGTTTGTTATCAAATGTTGTGATATATTTCTTAGTCAGGAACAGGATAATGAAATAATTTATAGCCCTGAGAATGGGCCGTAAAGTATTTTAGACCCTCATACCCCATTTACCTAAGGCCATTTTAGTATTTTGGTATACAATGTACAAAAAACAATTAAAACTATTTATGGCAATATCATAAAGAACAACATACCGGTTACATTGACCAAAATCAAAGGACCCTGGTGAATGCTATATGACAACCTTGCCAAAAACATTGCTTTTTACAACATACTACATATACCAACACATACTTAAGCGACCACATTTGAGTAATGTTTTTGAAGATTTATATCTGTTTAATTTTTTTTTTTTTACGTATTATAAATTTGCCTTTGACAACTGTCTCACCTGATGTTAAGTGATGACGTTGTCTAGGATTTAGCACGCAAACTTAGAAGGTACCTATTTACTATCATGTTTAAGAAACAGCTCAGCTGTATTGTAAACAATTTGAATAGGCACAGTATAATAGTCAATGGCTATTATCATAAAAATAAACACGTGGCAATTTTCAGATCTTTTGTAATTCTTAGAAAGAAAACATGTGCATGCCATTGAGCCAAGGCCCGCTTCTTCATATCTCTTCAGTCAGTTTGTTACTTATTTGTACCTACACATTCAATAATCACATTTCAAAAAAATATATTTTGTTACTGCAAAGAAACACCCATTGTTACAACTATCAATTTTTAGGACTAAATATGAGAAGTCCCTTCAATGTTGTTATAACAAATCTTGACTGTATTCAGATATCACTGACATTTTGATAATGTATATCGCAGAACAATTTTTGGCAGGTCAGCTAAGAAATTAATAAAATCTATATTTACCAAATGAGTTGAAGAACAATGCAATAGCAATTTTACTTTTCCAGGTATGTGGGTACTTCTGTATCTTTTCAATGGTCAATGCCTTCATTTCGCTTTCATTTACAATGATTCTCTCTTTTCCAGTCCAAAAAGCTTTGTTTTGTTTGAAGACTCCATCTGATTCAAATGACTTTGACAAACACCGAAGGAGGTCCCAATGTCTTTTTAAATTTAGCCATCTTTCAAGTGTCTCATTACTCATATCTTTTGTGGACTTTGCCACATGTTGTAATATGAACTCTGTATATTCAACATCAATAGAATCCTCAGCTAGGGTCATCAAGTGTTCCTCAGGGTTTATCTTGACTTTATTTAAAACATGTAGCACTTTGTGTATTTGTTTTCGAAGGAGTAGTTGGACTGTCCATGATTTCACCTGAAAAGAATATGAGCTAGATATAAACATCCAACGCAAAAGACCTGTAGATAAATGATGATGATGATGATCGTGAAACAAATAAATACGCGTTTACCATGAATTTATGTTACCTCTGCCATAAACCAATCTTTTGAAGTGGTTTCATTCCATCCATTTTTATGCATTAGGTACTTTACAGCCAAGTTGATATATGTGCCTTTTGCGGCCGCCTCTCGGACCACATCTCTTGCCGACTTCTCTTCCCAACATGACCAAATGATCTTCTCATTTTGAGTCAAACTTTCCATGGTGGTAGACCAATTATTGAGTCTGGGCTCTGTTTACTTTCAAACGAGTTAGCATGGTCTGCGTTATTTATTACGTTAAATTAAAAAAATGCCATTGTGATTGAACAATAAAATATTTGATTTTAGTGTAGCTTTGAAAGGAAGGAATAGTTTACAAAAATAAAAATTCCCAATTCACTCACAAAATAACAAATAAATAGCACCACAGAGTACCTAAAATATTACAGACAGAAACAATAAATTGGTACAAATTGGGTAGCAATTTAGCTTTCTGATTAGAAGTTGTAGCTACGATTAAAAATATATCATTACTTATATATATCATATCATATATCATTTACTTGCATTGAATAAAGTGTAAACTGAAAAAAAACACCTATCAGAGAGCAAAAACCATAATTAGTTTGTGGAATAAAACTATTGGAAAATTTTGAAATAAAGATCCTTACATAGTAATTAGTATTTTAATTAGTTTGTAGTAGTATTGTAATTCAGGGCTGCGTTCAGAAGCTTCGTCGGTCAAATATTGATAGATGTCTCACGAACGGCTACTTTTTTTTTTTTCTTTTTTTCTAACGCACTAATGCTGTTTGCCTCTACCAGCATTTACAGCTTCACCGGAGGGAGCACGAACAGCTACTCCATGCATGTCAGAGAAGAAGAAGTCACTTACATTGATCACATGATAGCTACTGCTGCATATGTCACTTTTGACATATGCAGTAGTAGCAATAATGGGCAAATGCCTTTATTGAAATAAATCACTAATATCTCATTACAATACTGCAGCTACTACAATAACATTTGAGTCCACTAGCTATTGGTAGCCTATAGATAACTCAAATGCTCTAACCCGGGCTGCGTTCAGGAGCGGCTTCGGCCAAATATTGATCGACCAATATTTGATCGATGTCTCACGAACGGCTACACCATAGCATGTCACAGAAGAAGACGAAGAAGTCGCTTGCATTGATCATAGATCACGTGATAGTTACCACTGAATATGTCACTTTTGACAGCCGATTAAGATTTGATCGATTCTAGAGGTAGAAAGATTATGGTCTAGTCGACATAAGACCATAATTTGGTCTGACAGGTTGACGTGAATGGTCATGATCAAATATTAGGTGGAGCAAATAATGCTCTAATTGAGCTCGTGAACGCCGCATATCCGCTGTCAGAGCAAGATATGGCTTGGCCGAAGCCGCTCCTGAACGCAGCCCCGCAAAACAAATTTTGGCTAAATCTACAGATAGAAATAATTTAGTAGTGTAGCCGAGTTTAATATTATTTGTAAGGATGACGTAAAAGGGCATTTCAATCAACTTTTTCAATATACCATTGATTTTTGGTTTAGTAGTGCAACACTGCAATTGAGAATGTTTTTGTTTCCGTATCCGTAAAATTATGATGGCGCCAAATGCGCTGATGACAAAGAATAGTATTTGTTTTAATAACATTCACACAAGGTCTAAAAATAGTTACACTATTTGAGCAGTTGAGCACTCATATCAACCGTGGAATGTGAACCTCAGATTGGCCGTCAGTCGACTTAAACACGAATTGTCTTTGTTTTAGTTTGCAAACATAAATTAAATAGAAAATAAATCATCACTATTAAAATATAGTCGGTCAGTCTACTCTCTAAATAAAGAGTCTAACATAGTTTCTAACCTTCTCCATGCTCTCTACCCCGTAGATTCCTTTTCTTTTTCTATTTTGTTTGCATCATCCACGGTTTCCAGGCAACGGATAAATCAGCGAATTATAAGATTTTAATTCATGGCTGGAATGAGTATAGTTATTTTACCCTATTTTAAACCTCTTTGAAGAGTACCTACTTACATGCATCTCTACTTTTATTGCAGGAATTTAAATTAAGTTAGCAACTAAATACGCATCGTTGTTCGTTATCAAGTGATTGATTATGGCTGAAGAACTACAAAAAGTTCACCTATACTACGATGACATCAATAAGATAAGGGTTTTAGAAACAAGCGCCTCGAAAGAAACAGAAGATCTCAAAGAGACTTGTAAAGATTATGATAAAAGTAAGTTAATCAGTTTATTAAATGATTTGCAATAATACTTACTGTAATATAACTGTAATGATCATATTTTAATATAATGGAGTTTTTAACTTAATTACTTAGTTAAAATTCGCTTATTTCTTATTAAAATTCACGCACTTATCTATTGGCCCATCGACATAAGTAGGGTATAGCTATAAATGTGGTTCATATTATATGACAATTAACTATTCATATTCCATCATCATAATCAATCAAATCATCATCATCATCATCATAATCAATCATCACCACGACGGATTTGAATGAATTATGAAATGCAGATAGCTTGATCCCGGATTAATACATAGCCTTATTTTCATCATCACCGTTCTTCATCACCATGCGGGTAAAACGGATTTGAATGAAATTTGGTATGTAGAAACTTCGTCCGGGAATAACGCATAGGCTACTTTTCATCATCATCAAATAAAGTTTATTGATTCAGGCGTTACTTTACAGAAATTAATACCAAAAGTTTATGAATTACAAAAGATTTACTGCTAGTTCCATGAGATAAAACTGTTCTTATTTCATGCATACAATGTATGTGAAATGCGCCCGGCGCATACTGCAATCTGCAAAGTAATGGAATCATTGTATCTCGCGGAATCAACACTAAACATTATGTAGCTAATATGACGAATCATCATGTTTTCAATTACATATATTTCGATAAGAATGCTCGATATGGTTTGGTTGACATACCAACTGCTTAGAATAGTCCACTATAGATATATATTTATTATTATAGAGTAGATTCAGATGTGAGAACGATACCATATTACAAATTATAAAAGTAGGTTGACCTGCGCGTCGTCGGTCTGTCTGTTTATTGCCTAACTCCTAAACAACGCAACTGATTTTAGAATAGTTTTCATCATCCATGTGAATATATATTTTACTATAAGCTGCACCTGCATTCGCAGCTGCTAGTTTAATATTAAACATTTAGTTTAACAAAAAAACAAAGTTTTCAACAGAACATTCTTTAGAGGCAAACGTCGTTGTTTATGTTTTACATTTTATTTGGCGAGCCGCACGATTGCCCATGGGCTTATTAAGATATTTTTTTGCTTACATCATGTGATGTCATGTATTATATTTCTGTACAGAAGTACAAGACTTTGGCAAGATAATAAACTCATTGCTAGATGTACTTAAAGAACTGGGAGAGAATGTAGAAAAACAAAAAATGGCCGCGATTGGTTCTATGAATCTCCTAAAGTCCATAGCGAAGGAAAAGGAATCTGAACAAGCAAAGCTACAAGTGAGTATCCTTTTTGACCGATGCACACCTAGCCTAGTTTACCATTCGTGAGCTATCCCTAAACACGTATGGTGTCCTAATCTTCTTACTGTTCTTAGATGGTAGATACCTATCGTATGATCGTTCACGCTCAAACGTCTGGACGGATTTGCATGAAATTTAGTATGTACCTACACTTCAGGTCCCGGAATAACACACAGGCTACTTTTTCATCATAATCAATCATCACCACGCGGGTAAAACCGCGGGACGCAGCTACTAGGAACATGACCTCTTCTGCAGTTTTGTTTTTAGTATGGGACATTGAGTTTTACTTCTCTTGATGGGTGTAGGGATATAGCAGTGTCAAGTCAGTATCAAGACATCTCGAAACTAGTGTGTGATACTATAATTTAGTTGGAAGGCATTTTACATTTAAAGTTAAATTCCTAAATTTATTTTTCTACTGTTTAATTATTTTTTTTTCATTTCCAATTTAGCAGAACTTAGGATATGGCTGTTTACCGTATTACAGTTTAAATGTATAATGATCAGAGAGGTTGTTAATTTCGTCGAGTTTAAAAGTAATTTAATCCCCTACATAACATCCTCTACGCCATTCTCGGGCTATGCTCGTCCCCGAGACTTTTTATATTTACTATTTTGTTTTCAGGCAGAACTCAATGACAAAACATTAATATTGGAGCAATTGGACAACGAATACGACTCACTACAAATTTTAGAAGCATCACAAATGGAAACCATTGAATATCTAACACAATTACGTTAAATAATATCATTATAGGCACATATTAAGAATATAATACACATTATTCAGTCTGTAAAAATGTATTTTTTCTTAATCACACATATGAAATACACTTTCCCTTCAAGTAAACTATAAATTGTTACCATGGGGTTATTTTCACAATCTTAATCACATATTGAAGTAATTAATTTCACAAATTATTGTATTTAATCCAAACATACAGAATATTGATTTGCTTACAAAAATATAACTACTTATTACTACAGAGTAACACAGATAATCGAAATACTATAGTCCATGGTTAACTTCAAGACCACAATCATAACGTCGCATAATTTTTGACAAAAAATAATTGTGCTTTTCAAACTGGCACAGTTCACCCCGATTATCTATTTAAACAAAATATAAGGAGAAAAATAAACAGCTGCATACTAAACTTACCGGTTTGTTATACCAATGATCAATCCACGTCAATATCACCGAATAAATCACAATTACGGAAATACAACCCCTTCACTGGGATAATATTCTAGAATCTAGATGAAAACAAAACGCCTCTTTAAGCAAAAATAAAGTACTTCAATAATTTTAGTGGGATTCAAAATAACTAGATCAAAGTCCTGTTACTTATAATTACCGCTTACAAACTATCGTCAACAAATCAGTTCTAAATTTTACAATTTGGAGCAACATTTCTCCCTCTTGGTATGGTGCAGTATACTTACTATGAGCTGTATCTGTTTAGGTTTTGATCACTCTCCAACAACCACTCTGATTTATAAAACTTAACATAATTAGAAAAAAGTTCGCGCAGAACACCACTAACTCCAAACCACGACGGTAGAACTTTCAGTACAACAAACCTAGTAGCAATAGCCGTGATTAGAACTCTTTTAATTAGGCAGTTATTAATGGTGTTATTTAACTATTAAACTATTTATTAATTAAACGAGTAGAATTATATAATTATCTTTTAACAAAGATTTTTTTCAGGCTGGGGGAAAATATAAAGAATTAACCCCTCATTTTACTGATAAACCATCAATATGACTCCGTGTAGATTTTTTAGGCGCAAAACGCATCGCATAAATAAACTTCAGAAGATTTTGACGAGAAAAATCTTAACTTTCTTCATTAAACATACTGACACAAAGTTATGCCTTACAAAAACATACCATAGTTGCTGAAAAGTGACCGAAACCTAACACCAATATGATGATCCCGTTGCTATTCCTTTTACTAACTATGCACCTTCAACAAGCAGATTACTATGCTTCAATCCAATCAATTAACACGCCATACATCGTATAGTAAGCATATAACATAACACATTACACAAGCAAGATGATATAAATACTGGAACTGCATTCCTAAATCTTTCTACACACACTCGATTTTTGGCCGCTGAATGTCATTGACGTTTCTTAGAATCCTTACGGAGTGTCCAGACCTGACGAATGCGCAGCTCGCGTGCCGCTCGCGAGCTGAGTTATGTTCGCTGAAATACAGACGCGCAGCGGCGCGTCAGCTGCGTATTCGTCAGATCTGGACACAGCCTTACGCTATGTGCATGAATAACTTATCTATAACTAGATTATACATCTACAGCTTATTTTTAAATGTTACATACCTTACCGATTTATACTGGCGTGTCATACTAATACAAACGCATTTGTTAAGGCAAAAAGACCACAACAATCATCAAAAATGTGTCCAAAAGTAACGAAAGGCAGTTCTACTGGGACTACATATTGTTGAATTATACAAATTAACAAAACAAAGAATAGTATGCTTTTTGGAATCCTGATCTTATCCTGCCCATTTTAAGTCTTTACCAAACTTCACCATACTGTGAACACTTTTTGTCTTTACAAAACCTAAACACTGGACGTCACTATTGAACTTGAAAGTGGGTCATCTACTTTTTGCCTTTTTGAGTCTTGTTGTTCCTCTTGGCTGGGCTCTTCTTCGGCTGAACGTTTTTTCGAACCTTCTGGATTACTCGTGTGCTGGCCGACTTGCGCGATAGCTCCGTTTTTGAAACGGACGATTATGGCCGTCATATTGTCGCAACCAGTACCGTCACCAAGACTGCTCGGAGCCAGGCAATGGTCGAACATCTGTCAAACAACACAAAGACTTAATATACCACATTCTTTTCACTTTCATATGAGCATTGCCAAAAAATGTATTTTATTGCCCAAATGTGTGTTTAATGATTAATACAATATTGAAATTAACAAGTTACCTGTCATAGGTATGTTCTAAGGATGGATACATCTAGCTAGTTACTTGATATTGGTGAGGTAATGGTCAAACTCCAACATGAAAAAATTGCATTATGCTACCAAAGATGACAGGACTTGTGCTCGTAAACTGCATAAACCTGCCTGTGTCGCTCCATATCCTGCGTAAGTAGCTTGCAACTTTGCAAGTGTGACTCAATATATTCTCTTTTCTGCTCAGTGACTGAACTTTGCACGAATAACTTCCATCAAATTGTATGGCAGATAAATTATAGTAAACACAGACTTCAATTGTTTTACGGTGTGATAAGGCAGTGACTGGTATTTTTTTTACTTATTATTTTCTTCAGCTTTCGTTTGACAACTGTCTCACCTAACTCACTCCAGGGTTGTACGTATCGGGAAACAAAGACTCAGGCAACAAGTTCCATTCCTTGGCAATACGCATTAAGAAAGTGGAAGCAAAACGCTTTGTAAGTATAGGTGCTATATCTACCATACAACGATGGCGAATTGCGGTACTTCGTCTCGACCGATGATTACTGCTCAGTTCCTAGTATCATAAATTAAACAAACACTGACACAGCAAAGCAATGCTTAACTTCTTGCCCAACCAAATGTCAGGCCAAGAGTTTAACGATGGTATCTATCACTGACTGTGTAAAGAAAAATACTGAAAGGGTAACAAACCTCTTCACAAATCTGAGACAATTTCTCTCTGCCCTCCTCCAGCTTAGGCAAAATGAAGTCGCACACATCTTGACTAGACATAAAGTTCCATATCCCGTCACATGCTAAAACCATGAACTGATCTTTAGCCGGGTCTATCGTTAGTGTCTTCACATCTGGCAGAGCAGTGATCATCTGCTCTTTGTCATTGAGATCTTTGTTTTGTTTGTAAGTATGATCCCCTATAGCACGAGACAAATTGAGGCCTCCATTGATGCGGCCGTCATTGGATACTTTGCCGCCGGCTTTGGTGATTCGCTCAAGTTCCGGAGAGTCTTCTGGCTTGTGATCTATTGACATGTCTATAGCTTTTCCTTCCCTGCAGATGATGCACCGAGAGTCGCCAGCATTCGCGACAAACAGTTCATTTCCTATAAAATATTGGTTGTCTGTAAAGTCGGTTTACGGACGATAGATTTACGTGATAACGTCATAATCATTTATGACTTTGACTGACTAACTTTGACTGACTGACTTTGACTTTGATTATTTTATGTAATACAAAACTCAGGTGGATCGTTAAGCGGAACGTTACTATTTTTCATGAGTGTTGCTGGTATTCATCAATTTATAAAACGTTATCACGTCAATAAAGTATACATATTCAGTGATAAAGTTGAATAAGAGACCACAACCTAATAAATAATCAATTCTTTTTTTTTACATATAATTATGCAAATGACCAAAACACATATTTCGCAAATTATTGTTTCTGTTCCCTGTAAAACATCAGTAACGATTTTAAAAAGTTTTATTTATAGTTATGGCAGCTTAGTAGGAGTATCACACTAATATTAAAAAGGCGAAAGTTTGTTTGTCGTTTGTATGATTGGTACTCCTTGAATGAAATTTGCAATGAAGATAGCTTATACCCTGGAATAACAAATAAGCTACGTTTTATCTCGAAAATATTGACTGTTCCCATTGGATGATACGAAGACACAAATATCGTCAATACCACGTATCATTTCAATGCAGGGCGCAGATGGTAGTAGTGTAATTATTTTGACAACAATAATTGGGCAATCAAGCCCTCGAAAGTACCCTTTTCCTTTCGACCGCATCTTTTGGGCTTTATGAGAACTATTCTAGAATGCCAACTTCACTGTTAGATCTTTTGCCGTCTTATACCTTTGATATATATTTTCGGCTCGTTCATGGGAGCATTTCAATTATTACTTTTCTAAAAAAATATTTGTAGTTAACAAAAGAAAACTAAAATGCTATGAAAATATGACTATAGGATATATGATATTGGATAGAGCTTGCCCATGGATTGCAGCATAGAGCTACCAGAATTATTATTGTCAACGATCCCAATCTGTTTAATTTTACACTGTTTTTAACGGGTATAACGTGGTACTTACGCGTAGTCGATATCACGATCGACAATTGTTTCGGCTTCTTCCGGAAGCCTTCATCAGGATCTTGAGTGCGGTGCGTTAGTCGTAACGTCCCGTCTCGCACGTCAGATCCCAATCTGACCGAAGACCTAGAGCCCTCAGTATGCGCAAAGATATTAGGTCTCTGTATATTTTCTACCGTATATACAACAGGGAGTGTTCTGAACTACTTTTCAACCTTAATCCGGTATCGCGGCTTTACCACCGCACTAGCTGACACCGAACCGAGTCACTAACTGTGCAATTCTAGATTGTTTTTGCCATACACCTGCAAAATGTGGAACAGGCTTTCTCGCTCGGTGATCCCGAGTAGCTACAATATGGGATTCTTCAAAAAAAAGAATTAACAGTCTCAAAAAATACTGGTAACGTGTGGTAATGCCCCCAGTATTACAAATATCCATAAGCGACAGTGACCGCTTACCATACAAGGCCCGTCTGCTTGATTGCCACTTATTACATTAAATATATTTTATCTGTGGAGGCTTGTAAATGGCTCTTGCGTATAATATTTGTTAGTCTAATTTGTAACTTTAGCTGTAAGCCACCCTAAGAAAATAAAATAAAGTATATGTATATATACCTCGCAGCAACGCCACTACGGCAGTGCAGCCGCTGTCTAAGCCGGGTTCGTCAGTCACGCTCAAATCATCTTCGCCATCGTCATCACTAGACTCATCAGCTTCTTCCTCATCTTCCTCTTCCTCTTCTGCCTCACCTGAACAAACATCAAGAAGTTAAAGAAAATTATATTATTGAAAAACAAGGGCCAATATAACTTATATCACTGAATTAAGTTAAATTTTGATGATTTAAAAATATTTCTATATCATCAGTTCACTAGATGCGTATTTTAAAAATACTACATAATACCAATCCATTTATTATAGTTTTTATCTCTAGGATCAAAATAAAAACTGTCAATATATTACTATTCTCCCCTGTTTTAAATATAGGAGTGAGACCTGGTAAATGGAGTATGTACATAAAACTCTGCTACACAAGAGATGGAAAAAGTCAACAGAGACAACCAACAAGAAGGTGGAACGATGATTTCCGCCTAGCTTGAGACCATACTGGACCAGAGTTCAATGGAAGCAGTTGGAGGCCTTTGTCAAAAAACACAACAAACTGAAAGACATTTTATATAATGGCATCCAAACATTACTACATCGGAATAAGTAGCTATATTATTACTATTTAATATATATCTAAGGCTTTGACCACTCTCTCACTTGATGGTCAGTAACAATGTGAGTACAGACTTACTATGTTAACTGGCTCTCAAGGATAGCTGCGTGAAGAAAATGTGTATTTGGCGATAGAGATTTCTACTTCAGGATGGTCGGTAGTTAGACGGGCACGAAAAGGCAAGCTGAGATTTGATCCAACAACTTAATTGACGGCTCAAACACTCGAGTGAAGGATTTTCAGTCACTATTAGAATTGTATAATAAGGAGTTCACAGTATTAACTGGATTGGCAACATATCAACTATATTCTGTCTGTGTGATCTGTCAACTATACGAAATTGGCATAAATGTTTACAATATGACATGATCTAATAAGAATATGGTCTGTAATGGCAGCCAATAAGCATCTGGCTGTAGTGTTCGGGCTCATTTTCATTGGTCGGTAACTCAGTCTTTATACAGCATGTGGGGAGTCCCCGAATAAGGACTAGTGAAAGTAGGCTATCTATAACCCGGCCGCGTATTTCCATTTCCATGTTCATTATGAGGTAGTACTGCCTTTAAGGCAGTGCGTGTTTGTCGCACTAACTGCCTTTACAAACTCGTCCTCCAATCGCGCACGGGTTTGCAACGCCAACTGGTCTTCTAAACCTCACCTATTCTAGACTCTAGATTATGATCGTAATGGCTAATTTTTTACCGATTTACAGATTCCAGAACTGGCAGGAACGTATCGAGCCTACCCATGTTTATGGAATGTAATAAGTGATTTATAAAAAATGGAAAAAGATAAATATCCCTGCCCTCTTGTTCTATATATTTGCTATTTGTTTTAATCTTCTCTAATAAATTCTCAACTAAGCCATTAGGTATTCTGAAATGATTTTTATAACACACTCAGAATATAACTCCATACATTAATCTTTATTTCTTCTCAACTACAAGATTCTATTTGTCAGATAACTTGGCACCTAAAATCTTATTTTTTCACCTGTGCAGCTAATCTATAAATTTATTAATGAACCATACCCAGTACATATATATGTGCTGAGTCCAGTTTAAACAATCCGCAGCTTTCTTGTCTCATTAAAAACAAATAGCCGCAAGCGATCATATCGACTGATGAAAATGGTCGAAATCAAAATCGAGTGAAAACGATTACAGCATTATGGTCCCTATGTCATGCGTGAACATAAATCTCCTCCATAGTCTCCATAATCATTGAGTAAATTGTAAGAAAAGATCAGGTCCAAAGTTCTCTTAGCCGACGCTTTTTATGACAGGTTTGACGAGCGTAGACGAAGGGAAATATGGGTGTCAAGAATATAGCAAGTGGATAGCAGTGGTCTCTGCCTACAGCAAAGTCATAAATTTTTTATATGTTTATATTAAAATTTGATTGCTTTTTACTTCTATTAACAGGTTACTACTCACCCTCATTTGAAGATTCTTCAACGCCATTTACGTTATCTTCATCTGAGGAGTTGACCTCCCCACCTTCGAAGGTCTCATCGTTGGAATCACTCTCGTCATCGTCATCGTCCACTGTGGCATGACGGAGCAGAGATTCGTACACGGCGGCGGCGGCGCGGCGAAGTTTCGACTTCTTAGGGCGATCTGGGGCCGGCTTGTCTGAGCTTGATACCGGTGAACTTTTATCTGAAAACAGATGTAACTCAAGTTTACAATTTTTAAAAAGAAACAGATGAAGACTGAGGGTCAAAAGGACCTTTTATGGAGACCACAGACTGGCACGAGCTCATAGGATGTAACTACATGGTAGACAGGCAACCTGATGTATCGCAGGAAGCGGTCACATTCATAATGGGGGAGATCATTGTCCAGCAGATGACATCCTTTGGCTAAGATAATGATGACGACATGACAATGATAACAAACACTACATGTTCAATATTCAATATATGTTTAAAGTTCATCACCTTCAAACACAAGAATCGCAGAAATATTCCTAGCAATAGGGTTGTGTCTGATAATATTGATTGAAAACTATGATCAGATGATATTGTGCCCGTTTAAAATAATTAATAGGTATAGCGTTTCACCACTATCTCACGTCTTGATGGTGGTTGACAATGTTTTGAACACAGCTGCTGCTGCAAGTCTATATTTATAGGAAACTATAATATTATAAAAATAAAAATGTGTTTAGAATGAATTTAACCAGTTTGACTCCCGAGTGTGGCAAGTGAGTTTTCGCAAATCTTTGAATGCAGATGTTTCGTTTAACTGAAATTTGCTATATCCAGTATTTAGAGTACTTTCCCTCCGGGTGGCACCACAAAATTCTAATTCCTGTAAATGTTTGTTGCGGGGAAAGGCAATTACAATTTTAAGATACCTATTTTAATCCAGATCAATGTTAGTATTCAAACTGTTAAAATTGCTAACATCAGAGCTCACTAACAATGGTAAACATCCATGTTATTTTTGATGTTTTAGGTCTCGACATTTCGGCACTGCTTCAAGTGTCATGATGAAGAATTAAAGACCTGCTCAGTCGTCTAGAGCTCAATATAAATTTAACATGGTATATACCATGTTTCTATGAATATGGGAAAGGGTGAATTAGAAGCAACATCACTGATCACATGGTCAGTGACCATCAAGCAAGATAGTGATCTATAAAGTTAAAAAATCAAGGGTAGCTGAATAAAAATTGGGTTAAGATTTTTATTTTGCATGGGGTGCTTTACCAATGAAAATTCTTTGAATGTTTAATGCACACTGCTTACCTTTGGCTTTACCTTTGACAGGTGTGACAGAGCCATTGGAAGATGTAATGTTAGTATCTTCACCGTCAACTTGCTTCGAGTCTGTGACTTCTCCATTGCAAACATCACCAGAGCCATTCCCAGTGGGGATGGATGTTTTGGCATCTCCACTCTGCTCTGGTTGATCACAATTGTCTTCTGAACTGTCTGGGGCAGTTGATACAGGCTTGTCGACTTCCATTGAAGATGATTCTGCTACTGTCTCACCTGGCTCGCTAGTTGACACCTAAAATATTTAAAGTGAACTGACTAAGAAAAATCATGAAATAAAATATTTTGATACCAACACAATATGTTGGAGTTTTATGGTTCATTGCATTTATAATGCTAGGCGGGATTTAGTTTTATTCTTAGAGAATTTGAATATGTCAAAAAATATGGTAACATCTCTTCCGAAGTACCCCACTTCACCTCACACTTCTTCAGGGATACAATTTTTTATTGTCTTGGCTTTCAACATCTCTGTGTTTTCTAAACGTGTAACTAACTATTCATTCATAATAATCATAAAGCTGAATTATGCGGTATTTTTATTACACTCAAGCTCTCGCACTAGGATTCCCTGTCGCGAAAGGTATGGAAACACAAGCAGATTGTCAGATATCAACGGGTCAAAGATCCATGCTCATCACATAAATGTTTGCCCTTGCCACTATTCATAACCCAGGGCTTGGGAATCAGAAGTCAGGTCACTGAACACTGAGCCTCGGTGACCATCATACTCGTATATGTTTTATTTATACATTTTAGGAGCACGTGACGTGAGAAGTGGTAGAAAGGACCATAGATCAGGGCTATGAAAGTACAAAATATGTCTAATAGTTTCGCAATAAAGTGCCAAATAAAACAGATCTGGGGGGGTATAGGGGCAATAAGCAAACCGAGGCATTAGAAGCTACAAAACTGTAGTAAACACGACAATAGAGTACATAAGAAATTGGGAATGTCATGGAAACTTTAAAAACGTGGTTCAAGGACCCAAAGGACTCAACAACAACCCTTTGCTTCAGGACTTCAAACCAAAATACTGGAAGAACTGTGCTAGTACTCTAAAACCCATAAACCATTATGAGAATGAGTGAGAATGGTAGATAGATGGAGCACAATAATCCCCAAGTGGGTTGTCAATTTAGGTCTTACCACCCCCAATCAAAACAAGGGGTGGAGAGTAATGTGAAATCGGAAATTTTATTACACTGCAGCACTATTAATTTGCATCAGCTGTAACATTTGCTATACTATGGCAAAATGCCTATTAAACTGTAAATGAAAATAAAAAAAATGTACCAAAAAATTGAACCTCAAATGTGTGGAATAACTAATTGAATACGGTACTATGATGTTTCAAAAGTAACTTATATCAAAATATTGTACTCATAGTACCGACTTTAACAAGTTATTCCACAGTTTTGAGTGTTGAAATCGGTTCCATTTTTGAAAAAAAAAAATATCCCACCCTTTTCAGTGACCTTTGCTACTCACGGGATCAATCGTCATTGTGTATGGACTTCTTCACCCCGCTATTGTCGTCCACGTAGACGTAACCTTTTACAGAATGGAGTGTAACTCAAAAACTGCTCGACCGATTGTGATGAAATTTAAATGGAACCACACAGGAAGCACCAGCTTTCAAATAAAAAAGAATCATCAATATCGGTTCACCCAGTCGAAAGTTCTGAGGTAACAAACATACCTTTTTTTGAAGTCGGTTAAAAGAGTTGTAGATGAACCAATACAATAATATACTTGCGTGTATGAAATAACATAATGTCATTCATACCTCTCCATTAACATCCTTGTCCTGTACGTCATTTGTAGAAGATACTCCTCCAGTGTCATCCTCAGCATTATTGTCTCCTTCTTCCACTGCAGATGACAATCCGTTCTTGCTTGAGGAAGCTTCGCTGGATGCTTGTTCTGAACTGGAGCCTGCTGCAGATGACAATCCAGCACCTGAGCTTGAGGCACCAGCCCCTACGAAATAAAAATCTACTCAATATGCGCCATTACTTTTAAAAATTTCATGTGTATTTATTTTATTTTTTAATTAATTTCCCTAGTTTGATAAAAATGTCTTAGTATGTGAATATTCAATTCAACTACTGACTATTCAATATTCAATGTTTATGAATACTTTAATTTTTCCATTAAACAAACAACTTCCTCATAATATTATTTATTGTACTTTTTTTTATTCTGTATAGATCTAGCTTGACCATTTAATTTACCTTCACTGGAAGCTCTATCTGTTAGAGGGGATGGAATCAGCGTCTGTCAGTTTAACAGACGACGCTCCCACCGCTTCGAAATATACATTTGTATTATATACAGATGCATAGTAATTTATAGCAACCACAAGCTTCCAACAATACCTCATTTGTCAAATTAAGACATGATGGTATAGAAGTTATGAGAGAACAGATTCACTTCATAACATATGTATATTCATTACACATACCGGTCAAAATCATTCATCTTTTTTGCTTCTCTATAATCTGGTAAAATATAAAATGTAATGATTGTCTGAAATAACTTAAAATGCTTTTAAACCCTTAAAAACTAAAGTATCGTTTCATTTTTTGTAACTAAATGTGTATCTATAAGGATACCTGAACTGCCAGCTTCACCGGTGTTCTTCTTGGCGCGCAAGCATGGAGATAGAGGTGTGGCTTGTTCACCAAGACGTGCCCGATGGAGGTTGTTTAGTTGGTTGTTCTCATACCTTGCCAGTACTTCCTGTATTTAGAAAAAATGTTACCTTAAGGTACACAAGTCTATCAATTGGTAAAAACGGTTTTCCAGAATTACTATGTTCTTCGCATCGATAAAGATAAAAAGAGAATTGAGATACAGTGTGGGCTCTTAAGATAGGTGTGTATGGACAAATCTGAAACTATGAGACATACAAAGATCCATTCTTAGGAAGCATTTTATCGATTTTAATGTCAAAAAACTGCATTTAAAGATTTTAAAAATCTTATACTATTGTTCAGGATTCGAACCTGATCATATTGACGAAAAAACCTTACGTTCTTACTATTTCGATGTCGTCATGTCGATCGTGTAGGTCATAAGCAATGAATATTACTATGTAATATGATATCTAGAGATACTCTCGCTAGTACTTCGCTAGGCTTCTTGCTTTGTATGTAGGTATTTTCCAATGACATATACCGGTCGCACAATCTATCCTCTCTTCCTGCTGCCTTACTTGGGGGAGTGCTTGCACTACTTCTTTACTGCGTCTAGAACGAGCTCAAAGAGCCATTATAAAAGTCATGCTCAAAAAGTCTATTAGATATCCGACGAAGCTACTATACGAAGAGATGACATTTTTAACAGTAAGACAAATATTTATTTTTAATGTAATAATATATTAGCACAAATCTCTACCATACGATCCCTTATTAGACATAAATAAACTCACGAAGGCGAAATCGTGTTTGCTTTACGCCCTGCCATCGAACCTTTCTAGCGAGCAGACACTTTGAAGTAGTTAGCTGCCGACTTTACAATAAAGTAAACTCACTTTTTCATATCTATTCCCGCCCTATCTATGAAGTTAAACGTATCCTTAAAACGTATCTCTTGCAATTAACTTACACAGAAACAGAAAAATAAAGTATTATAAGCATTAATAAAGCATTTAGTTAGTCGTTTACTCAGGCATATTTTTTTCCCCCGCTACATTTACCACACACACGCACACACACACACACACACACACACACACACACACACACACACTGATGCGCGACAGTGATATATATATAATATACTAGGTTAAAAACTTAAATAGTTTGATATTCCTAAGGCATTGTACTTAGATTAATTATAAAATATTATTATGTACCTACATAGGTCATTAATCCTTTCGGAGGGCGCTGGTGTCTGTAATACAGTTTATAACTACCATAGACATCAACGGTATATATGTATATACTATTATTACCCTACGATTACCCTATTAAAACTACTAATATGTTGTAAACCTTTACTAAAAGTCAATAAAGTTTTTATTATTATTATTATTATATATAGGTATGTACGGGAATTACTTTAAATACAAATTTTGATTGTTGATAAATATTTTTATTTTACAATGGGGGTTTTATTTTACGATAAAATCCATATAGTTTAGATAGATTTATGTAAATTAAGTCGCAACTTATTGGGCGCTCGCTAAAACTACCGAAATGAATAAAACTCGTCTAATATCAGAGACAGTGTTGTATGGTTATAAGAATTTGAATTTTAACGTTTAAATAGAATACGAGCTACTTAATTTGAAGAATTTTAGTGAAGTTTGCTAGTTCGAGTGATTAACAGAATTAGGGCCATTGTACATGTTCTGTACTTAGTAGAACTTTGAAATTTGTAGCCCATTTCAGAAAAGGCTTGAACAATTTAGTTATAAATTATGTAAGTAGTGTAAGTTCAGTTAAGATTACACTCAACAACTTTATCTATATAGGACCCCTTTATATCAATTCGAATTTTAATTTTATCTATCTCTCATACGGATATCAGATGATAGCTCAGCGGTGGGAACATCAGCTGTCAAATTAAAGGACTCTGGTACGATACCCACACACAACAGCTTGAGCTTCCGGTGACAGTAACACCATTATCAAGTTCCCAGCATGGTGGTATGGTTGTCAAGTACCTACCTGCATGGTTAGCTAGCTACCACTCTCAAGTTTGAAAAACTGTCACCAAACACATGGTGCGTTCAGATAGCACTCATTGAGAGCCAGTAAGCATTCTAGGTCTAGCATAATAAAATCTTCAACCACATCGTCACTGACCATCAAAGTGAGATATTGGTCAAACATCTATACAGTATTAATAATAAATTAATTTTATTTTTTTAACAACATTTATAAAAAAGGGAGTCTTGCCTTAGAAAATCTCGAGTGATGCTCGCTCGGATTATAATATTAAATATTAAAAACGCGACAGTTTGTTGTATGGCTGTTTTTACGCAATTACGCTCAAACGGCTGGACGGATTTGGATGAATTGAAATTTGGTATGTAGATACTTCAGGTCCCGGAATAGCACATAGGCTACTTTTCATCATAATCATCATCAATCATCGCTACGCGGGTAAATCCGCGGGGCGCAGCTAGTATATTATAATGCATAGAGACTGCATGGTGACGACTGACGATGACAGGGTGACATGTCTATTGAGAATTATCATCACCTATAAAAATTCGTGAGTGATGTCTATTTATATTTATATTCCACTTATTTTATAAAAGTTGCTGTCAAAGCATATGAAATTTAAAAACAATGGTCCATAAACAATGTATTAATAAAAGCATCACAAAGGTTTTTGATATGATGTTAATGCATGTAAGTGCTCGCTCATATAACAGCAGATAAGTATGTTGTCAGTTACAACTATTGATTTAATCTGTGGTATTAGTCCTGCTACGTAGATGTGTTGCTTATTTTGGCTTTTAAAATGAATGTAGTAAAATGTACAATAAAAACATTTTTACATTTAAAACTTGTAATAGCTCAATAGTCCTAATTCTGTTCAACACTCGAACTAGCTAAAATTCTTCAAAATGAAGTAACTCCTATTGCTTTCCACTAAAATTAATTCATATAAATCCACACAGCGTTATCTCTAATATTAGACAATTTTATTCAATTGCTGGCCAATCGCAGGTAGTTTTAGTTACCAAATAATTGGAGACTTACTTTAGTTAAAACTGCCCACAATTTTAATAAAATCCTTTAATTTTAGTGTTGTTATTGATAGGTGTCATACTGATTTCGAATTTATTGTTACCATAAACTTATTTTCCCGAATTTTAGTTTAGGTTAGTTAAACAAGAAAATCACTACTAATATGTGATGACTGCTGAGACTGTTTATGGTACTTTAAAAAACCAGATATAATTTGATTTGGTGACTCATAGCAGTGGCAATTTTTATTTTTTCAATTGTACTTCTTTTGTTTTGGCCATTGGAGGTTCAAAAACTGATTTATGTATATACCTATATGCTTATATAGATGTATTATCAGGCTTTACTCACTTTTATAGGACATGCCCGAAACCTAGGTCGAAACTTCGACTATAAACGTGAGTAAAGCCGGATAATACATCTATATAATAATGTGTCAAACTCACGAGAATTCCCACTCAAAAATGCCCTTATAAATTTATGAATGTTCAGTATTCACAATCATACAGTCCACTTTAAATACCCAACAATGATTATGCATGTATTATTTCAGGCATGGGATGTTTATCGCTCGGCAAAGGCCTGTGTCATGGTGTTTTAATGCATTGGTATACCAGAGATGACTCAACTAATTTGGATATGACGATGTTTCTTAAAATGATAGATTTCTTTGAAAGACATTTATATGCATCACTCTGAAGTGAGGTAAAAAACTATAAAGCCAAGTTTACAAGAAAAAAACTTACCTGCAATGGTAGTCTGGCTTCTTGGTACAGATTATTGACACTTTCATCTTCTGACTCTTCTTCCTCATCGCTGGGGCCTGGTGGGTTTATTTCACCTGAAGAAAGAATATATATCATATGACTGTCATATATTAGCATAGCATATATAGCATACAAATCTATTGTATGCTGACAAAGCCGCTTGTTGCAGTATAATTCACATATTTGGTATTATTTTCATTTCTTGTGATGAAGAGATGATTGCTCAACAGTGTGTGGTGTCTACTGTCAAACTGACAATGATAATGATTGTAGGTTTGAATACACATAGTCTAGGCAGCAGTCTTTGAGAGCCAGTAAGCATCCTAGGTCTAGTGTGAATACATCTTCGACTACAGTCATTGTCAATGACCATCAAGTCAGATAGTGGTCAAACGCTGGATCAATATGTTAAAAAAGGAATTGTTCTTATTATTTACTAGCTGTTTCCATGTACTTAATTTCAACTTTATATTTATTATTACACAACTATTTGTACACACTGTAGTTTTTTGAATTTTTTAGCATAATAGCCCCTTGTATCACCGAAAGGTCCCATTAGAATAATTTAAACAGAAATTTACAGGTAATTAATCAAATATAATGATATTATAAAGGGATAAAAATTAATAATTATTATGTGAATGTCAAAAATATTCATCATATTTATTTTTTAAGGGATTAATTTCAACAAAAGGTTCCTATACTATAATAATGAGATATAGATATACACTTTATTGAACACAGTAAGCACAATTTTAAGATAACAACTGTAAGAATAGTCAGTCTTATCGCTGTCAGCCATATATTCAAGGATTTTAAAAGATAAGATTAAGAGTATATCAATAAATATAATAGAAATATATATAAACTATATACAATATATATCGAAGAATATTATATTATATAAATATATATATTGTATAAATTAATTGCTACTTATATATACAATTATATAATATAATAATGATAGAAGTGCAAATTTATATATTAAAGAAGATAAATTATAAATATGAATAGCAAATAATAGGTAGGAGAAAATCACAACTTTTTTAGTAGGATAGATACACAGCTTTGACAATTTCTGTGAAAATTGTCAGTGATAGGACACTTCTTATTTTAGATGGCAAAGTGTTCCACAGCATGACTGCTTGGACAATGAATGATTTGTTATAAAAAGAAGTACCATGCAATTCTTGGGTCAATGGTATTGATGCAAGTTTTTTGATTACTTTTTTGAAATATAACTAGTGTTGAAGGTAAAACATTCTTTGAGGTATTGTAGTGTGGTTGGATTGAACATTATATTGTAAAGCAGTGTCAGAATGCAATACATACAGTAGTTTTTTGTAGGCATATTTTTACACCTTGTGTATCACATTGTTAGCCATTCTCATAGGGATTTACAATACATTACAATTATTATGCCGTGGGGTACCGGCTTAGAATAGTAGCCCCCCATGTCTTCCCGTGGGTGTCGTAAGAGTCGAATAAGGGATCACGTACCAGAAGGATGGGCAGCAGCGCCTTCTGAGGGTCGTATTTTATATACTGCGCTCGCCAACCCGCATGCCAAGCGTGGCGAGTATTGGCAAACCCCCCCCCCTATGACAGTACAAAATAAAACCAGGCCCCCAGTCCCCGGCAGCTCCGCTAATGCTGGCTCCGGTAGCGGCCAGTGTAACGGTGGAGCAGGGGGTGCTAAGAATCTCCGGCAGATTCCCGGCTACCACTCCCTGAAAAAACGACCTCTGGCCCTGGTAACACACAATATAAGATCTTTGTTGGCAGACGAGAAGATCGTCGAACTGGAAGAAGAAATGAGTAAGTTACACTGGGATATCTTAGGGTTATGTGAAGTCCGTAGAGAGGGTGAGGACACCATAACTCTCAAATCCGGTAACTTGCTCTACTACCGGGAAGGCGACCAAAAGTCCCAAGGTGGTGTCGGATTTCTCGTTCCCAAGTCCCTCGCTAACAACATCATCACCATCGACAGCATTTCGAGCAGGGTGGCATACCTAATACTCAGAATATCAAGCAGATATTCGTTGAAGGTCATTCAGGTATATGCACCGACCTCGAAACTCGGAACCGATGAGGAGGTAGAGGCTATGTATGAGGACATTAGTAGGGCCATACATACCTCCAAGACCCATTACAATGTTGTTATGGGGGACTTTAACGCAAAGTTGGGCAAAAAGAGTGATGGAGAGTTGAGAGTGGGGCAATTTGGTTATGGACAACGGAACCCTAGGGGACAGAGGCTGGCCGACTTCATGGAGAAAGAGGGACTCTTTATGATGAACTCTTTCTTTCAGAAGCCGCCTCAAAGGAAATGGACCTGGTTGAGCCCCAACGGTTCCACAAGAAATGAGATCGATTTCATCATGACCACCAAGAAACAAATATTCAATGATGTCTCTGTGATCAACATGGTCAAAACCGGTAGTGATCACCGCATGGTAAGAGGCACATTGAATATTAATGTTAAACTTGAGAGGTCCCGTTTGATGAAATCCACGCTCCGACCTCAAAATGTCCATATCCAAAACCCCGAGAGCTTTCAACTTGAGTTATCCAATCGCTTTGCTTGCCTTGAGAACTTTGCGTCGGTGGACGAGACCAACAACAGGTTTGTAGAAACTGTCCACGAAGTGGGGTCTAAGTTCTTTAGGCCCCGCCGTACAAATAGACCTCAAAAACTCTCCAGCCATACCCTCGACCTCATGGCTGAACGACGCTCGTTGCAACTGCAATCATCCGATGATGCTGCGTCATATAGGCAGCTCAATAGACGAATATGGAAATCCTTGCGACACGACATCCGTACCTTTAGTACAAATCGTATTAAAGATACGATCGAACGGAGAAAAGGCTCCAAAGTGTTTGCAAGAGACAGGTCTATTGGGCAAAGCCAGATGACTAAGCTGAAGAGAGATGATGGCAGTATAGCGTCGACCAAAGCAGAGGTGCTTGGAGAGATCGAGAGGTTCTATGGACAGCTATACACTTCGGTCGCTAAACCTGTTGACAGCTTGGCCAAAGACCCAAGAGCCAAGCTGACCCGGCACTATACCGAAGACATCCCGGACATCAGCCTATACGAGATTAGGATGGCTCTGAAGCAGCTTAAAAACAACAAGGCACCGGGTGACGACGGAATCACATCAGAGCTTCTGAAAGCGGGTGGATCACCGATACTGAAAGTCCTTCAGAAGCTCTTTAATTCCGTTGTCCTCGAAGGGTCAACGCCGGAAGCATGGAACAGAATCGTAGTGGTGTTGTTCTTTAAGAAGGGTGACAACACATTGCTTAAGAACTACAGACCCATTTCGCTTCTGAGCCATGTTTACAAGCTGTTTTCAAGAGTCATCGCGAATCGTCTCGAACGCAGGCTTGATGACTTCCAGCCTCCCGAACAAGCCGGTTTCCGAAAAGGCTACAGCACCATAGACCACATCCATACGCTGCGGCAAGTTATACAGAAGACCGAAGAGTATAACTTGCCCTTATGTTTAGCGTTTGTGGACTATGAGAAAGCCTTTGATTCGATCGAGACGTGGGCGGTGCTTGAGTCTCTCCAGCGGTGCCGTATTGACCATCGGTATATCGAAGTGCTGAAGTGTTTGTACAATAACGCCACCATGTCGGTCCGAGTACAAGAGCAAATTTCGAGGGCGATTCCATTGCAACGAGGCGTGAGACAGGGAGACGTTATTTCTCCGAAACTGTTCACTGCCGCATTGGAAGACGCCTTCAAGCTCTTGGAATGGCAAGGATTCGGCATCAACATCAACGGCGAGTACATCACTCACCTTCGGTTTGCCGACGATATTGTGGTCATGGCAGAATCCATGGAAGACCTCAGCACGATGCTCGAAGGCCTCAACAGAGTTTCCCTAAGGGTGGGCCTTAAAATGAACATGGACAAGACGAAAATTATGTCAAATGCCCATGTTGCGCCCGCCCCCATATCAATTGGGAACTCGACTCTCAAAGTTGTTGACCATTACATCTACCTAGGACATACAGTCCAATTAGGTAAGTCCAACTTTGAGAAAGAGGCCAATCGTCGAATCCAACTCGGCTGGGCAGCGTTCGGAAAGCTCCGAGACGTCTTCTCGTCCAAAATACCGCAATGCCTGAAAACGAGGGTCTTCGAACAATGTGTGTTACCAGTGATGACTTACGGAACTGAAACGTGGTCTCTGACTATAGGCCTTCTGAACAGGCTCAGAGTCGCACAACGAGCTATGGAGAGGGCTATGCTCGGGGTTTCTCTACGTGATCGAATCAGAAATGAGGAGATCCGTAGAAGAACGAAAGTCACCGACATAGCCCAGCGGATTAGCAAGTTGAAGTGGCAGTGGGCAGGGCATATAGTTCGAAGAACCGATGGCCGTTGGGGCCGAAAGGTTCTCGAATGGAGACCACGGACTGGCAAGCGCAGCATAGGACGGCCACCGACTAGGTGGACAGACGACCTGACTAAGATCGCAGGCAAGGGCTGGATGCGGGCCGCTTCCAACCGGTCCTTGTGGAAATCAATGGGGGAGGCCTTTGTCCAGCAGTGGACGTCCTATGGCTGAGATGATGATGATGATGACAATTATTATTTGCAAAAAATATAACTCTTGTTACTCGGGGATAATGTAGCTTTTCTTAATCTTATTCAAAGTGGGGACAAAGAGTCCTGCACTGATGTCCCACTTGCTATATATTGTGTATTTCACCCACCGACGACCCTAGCCATCCCAACACCTTTACATATTAGAGTAGCTTAAGGATGTTGGCACAGCTGCTCCAGTTTTATGTGAGTAGGAGATGCAGCCTACTTACTGTAAGTGTAAGAATTTCTAAAAGTAATTTCCTTGCAAGCAATTTAATTTTTCTGTTCAAAATATTAGTGTAGATAATACAACTATTGAAGAAAATTTGGCTTTGCTAATAAATTGCCTCAATTACCTTACATGAGGATTACAATATTTATATACATGTCATTAAGCAAAGTTTAGCTTTATTCTGCACACTGTATTCAAACTTAAAATTAAAGTGACTAAGTATATGTGACATCACAGTTTTGCGCTTTAAGTCATTTAAAAAGCGACTTTAAAAAGCGACTAAAGAACATAACGAAAGAATTTAACACCATAAATTTAAGCTCAGAATTGTGTGTAACTTTTGGCTGGAAGAGTATTATAACTTCTTTGTATGAGGCAGAAAAATGGTCCTCAAACAGGGCCGGCATTATTTAGACTGCGGTATACATACCTGGGTAGGTTTAATATTATAGAGAGCTAAAGTGAGGGTTGTAGGGGGTAATCTCTGGATCTACTGTACTGATTTTGAAAATTCTTTTACCAATAGAAAGCCACATTATTTGTGAGTTTTTAGGCTACTTTTCATTATCATCATCACCATGCAGGTGAAACCGCAGGGCGCAGATAGTTAATAATAATATTGATGAAGAATGTTGCCTGTCAAAGGATGTTTTTAAGCTGAAGTCATTGAGGAATTTTATATATAGGAAACCACAACAATCATCCTAATTTTAAATGTTTCTCAACTTTGTTCATAAATAGACTAAATTTTATTCAGAGCCAATAGTGATGTGATTATGACAATAACTGATTACTCTATTATTACAAAAGCAAGGTTAGGTTAGGTCTCTTTTATGACATATTCACAACTCTGGAACTGGCACAACCAGTCTAAAATAGGTCGTCAAAAATACATTGACAATTAATCTAAAAACATACCTGCTAATTCTTTAAGGATGTCCATAACTTCTTTTGTAGCAATTTTAGCATCAAACCCCAAAAAGGCATCTTCCAAAGCTTTAATAAGTTGCCCACTTTTGTATGCTTCTGTATCTTTTATGAAGTTTGGTAGATTTTGGGAACAATATGTAGCTACTTCTGCACCACCATGTCCATCATATACAGCAAACAGAGCAGTATTTACATCAAAGTCCAGTATTGTGTTGTGGGCATCCTACAAAAAAATGAGTAGCTCAACTTTAGATTATAAAACATAGACTTGGTGGTGGTCAATTTTTTGTTTATGAGTAGATCATAATAATGTAACCCTCCACATAAAATATTAACTTGCGGAAACCAATACTTTTCTAGAAATAAATAATTGAACTTTGTAAATCATTTTGAACTGTTTACCAAATTCTGACATGGAACGTTCCATTTCACTTAGTATCACCCTAGAGCTCACTTTATTTTTAGCTTCTCACCTCTATATATTTAGGCACTGTCAAGATTCTTTGACTTCAATGAGCTCAGACGAATTCACACAAAGTCATGTTTTTCAACTATGATACACTAGCTCTCGAAAATAATACTATACATATTTTTTGAACATTAAAACTGTTGAAAACCTGTATAATAGTTAGTATCGTTATAGTATTAGGTATAGTTTTTAGTCTGTTTGTTTTCAAATATGTAAATATGTCAATTTCATGAAAGGAAACGTAATTGCTGACTTTTGCCTATGGTTGTTTATAAAGCACAGACAGTGTATATCAACAAATATAATCCAGGTAAACATGATATCCAGTACTCTATTTAATTTGTGATGATATGAAAAATAAATCTGCCAACCCCGACTCTACCTGGTACATGTCTGCCCTAACCCTAGAGTGTATATAAAAAGCCCGAGGAGCAGAAGGAGAGCAGCCCTCGCCCGCCGTAACAAAGAGCAGACATCTAAGCAGCGGAGGGACTGCACTTCCCACAGAGCCAGAGCAGTCACAAAATAAAAACTCAACGCAATAACCTCAATTTTTTTCCTAAATCTAAAAGTAAGGCAGAAAAGGGGTGTCGTTGTTTATAGGAGGGGTCAAACCCTCCCACCCTCTCGCCCCCTCTCACCTCCGCCCTTTTCCCATCCCCAAAATCAGTGTTTGAAAGTGGCGAGGTTAAAAAAAATCAAAGAGGGGGTTGGGGGGGGGGCGGGGGTTCGCAACTTTTTCTTGACAGGGGGAGGTCTACCACTCCCCTACCTCTTTCACCCTTAAAATCGATATTTTATAAACTTAAGTTGAACCAAATTAGTTATAGTATTACTTGTTGGTCTACAATATGCCCTGAACTAGTACATGTACCAATGGTACATAATATAGCACATATTAAGTACTTTGTGCCCACTACGTAAATGTTGGTCTAGAGTAAATGAAAACTGTTTACACAATGCAGAGGTATATGATGTATGTATTTCAACTACAAATAAAGTAAAGATGAATCAGATTTGCATTGTCCCTTAAAGTAGGAATAATTACTATTTTTTTTTGTTTTTTATTTATCAACTTTCACACAAGGTCTTCCGGTCCCAAGCTAGGCAGAGCCTGTACTATGGTAGCCTGATGACTGATATATATACTTATATACCTAATCACACCCAGACACAGGTCAAACAGACATGTTCATGCACACAAATGTTTGACCTGTCCGGGAATCGAACCCGGAACCAGCGGCTCAGAAGGCAGAGTGCTACCAACTGCGCCAACCGGCCAGTCAACTATGATTAAATTCTATTCAGAAAAGGTTGACCAGATTGTGATTTATTACAAGTTTACAGCTGTACTAAATCATCAAGGGATATCCTAAAATGAATTGATATGCTTACAGCGGATAGTCCAGAAAAATAATGTGTACGGAAATGAATAAGTGTGGACTTAGTCCATCACTACACTATAGTAGTAAAAACTCCCATCAGCTTTTAACACGGTTTCAACGTATTATACGGAATTAACAACGTGGTTCGGTTTTGACAAATAATGCTCGCGATATCTTGCAGTTCTTGTTTCAATTAAATGATTTGCAGGAATTTACCTCTTGATTGACACGCCATCCCTGCATGGAACTCGCGCCGCACTCAACTTTATCGTTAGATTCATCGCTAGACACTTTTTCGGTAACCGGTTCAGATAAATATGCACCCATAATGGAATGTATTTTATAAAGAAAATTAAATCAGCAATAATTATTAATTATAGAGGCGCGAAAAGTAGAAAACACACGGTAACGCGCTCAATGCATGCAATCGGCAACACAGATTACATATGTGATATGGTAACCATAGTACTCTTTGTGGTAACCTACGGTTTATTGGCAAACTGCAGCCATAGATCTTAAATCACGTCAATTAATCATCGACAAAATTTTTCAACCATACAAGACGCGATTATAGTCTGTGTACAATCCATTACATGAAGTTTATCGCCCCCCGCCCTCGTCCCTGTATTTCTCCTTTCCTCCAAATTGTCTCCGTCCTGCCCAGTCTCCAAATATTTTTTTTTCAACTTTCCAAGAGGGTCCCAGGATTTTAGTCATTTTTAGTTTTGACACCAACCCCCATCGATTACGGTTTCCGAGATCCCTACACCAGTTCCATCAAGGAAACCAAAAATGACACATTTCGGATTTTTCTGGAGGTCACAGGAACCTCCTCTACACTTTTCCCCTACACTACAAACACCCCCCATAGCTCCTTCTAGGAGAACAATTATGTCAATCAGTGAGTGAGTGAATCAGTGGTAACCGGGCATAATGCCCCGGACCTGGGCAAACTCTATGTTCTTATCACTATTTAGTTTGCGCAGTGATCGACAAAATGCGTCTACAAACGCGTCTACAGACGCGTTTTGTCGATCGCATTTTTGGTATTTTTTAATAAACAGAGCCGGTAGAATCGTCTTGACTAAAATGGACTGTCCATCTTTGTGATAATTTGAAATTACATATTACACGATTTTTATTGAAATATAACATTATATTGTCTATTTAATTGATGTAACCTAAATAACAAATATTAATTACTTATAAATAAGTAAAAGTTATTGAGCTGTGCCTGTATATCCCCAACTTATAGTTAGTCAAACTTAACATTACTTAGTGTGACACGCTAAATTAACCTCTTTTGTTTTTTATGTTTATTTTTAGTAAATTAAAAATAATTCGCTGTCTCATACATTTTCTTAAAAGCTAATGAACTACATTATACCTTTAAAAAATCAGCATGGAATCATAGGCTACAAGTTATTAAAAAATGCGCCAGGATTGGTGTGACAGTGGATTTTGACTGGCCCACTTTATGCCGGAATGACCCCTGTAACACAAGTTCCATTTAGACCACAGCCAAACAGCCCGAAGCAATACATGTATTGCTTAATAAGTAAGGCTTTCACGGCCGGCGTTGCATGTTGTATGTATACAACATGCAACGCCGGCCACAAATTATCTTGAAATATGTCATGTTCAAAAGTACACGGGTTCGATATAAAGCAGGGTTTTCGAAACGTGCAAAAAATTTACACGAGAATATTCCAGGGTCAAAAACGAGATGAATAACAATTACTTTAGTCACGGACTAGTAAGACGAGATATTTGTCATTGATACTTGATAGTGACAGAATGATTTGGAAGTTCATAGCGCTGTTTGTTGGTATATTTTACTACCTATTTCTAGAAAACGCCACCATCTTGCACCGACCAAATTCTATGTCAATTTCGGATTGAATCATAATTTTTACGCGCAAATTTGTGATTTATTTCTAGATTTAGGCGAAAATCTCTGATAATTTGGTCGGTGCATGTGGGCCTCGTTATATTAACTAAGCGATTATTTTCTTATGGTGTTGCAGAGAAATTTTCACTTCCATCAGCCATCTTGTACCAACAAAATATCCGAAATTTTTGCCTTATTTAAGATAAAATTACAATAATCTATGTCAATCTAGTTAGTGTTAGTGGGCTATAATGTGTTTTGAGAATATTTTTTTACTTATTACCCTTAGAATATATAGATAATTGATTTATATACTACGAAACTATACGTTCGTGGTATAGAGGGAATTCTCTGTTTAAGATCGAAACCACAATCTTTATATTATTTTGATGAAGTTATAGAAATAAACGCACTATGAAATCATAGAGTTGATATTGTAAGGAAATTTTAACTTTTGAAATCCATGTTATTTTGTACACACACATACTCCGTGCAGAAACTTTAAGCCGGACACGGAATATTGTTTGAAAAGTACAATACCTTACATGGTATTGTAATCTCTTTGTAACAAGTTTTGAAAATTATTGTGAAAAGAACGCAACTTTCATAGAATAAATCCACTTTTGTTGTCTGTCGTCTAATTTATAAATTAAATATATTATTGGATGGTCTGTGATCACTTCTGTGATCGTTGATCGATATTTCGGTTATTTGTACTTGGTTTCATTTCATTCAATGCATTTCATAGATCAGATAGAATACATGAAAGGTGCACTTTTCTGCGAGCAAATAGTTAATCGGCAATTCTTAAAGATCTAATGAGAGTGCTGTTTCGTTCATGCTTTATTATAATGTATCGGTAACTTCTTTCGACACTCAACTTTGATACCATCAGCATATCCGTATCGATAGTACTCCGTTCGCTGATAAAAATGTCGGGCGACCACAAAACATTGCTAAAAGGCAGCCCGTCGCAATATGTAAAACTAAACGTGGGCGGAACATTGTTCTACACTACGATTGGTACGCTCACAAAGAGCGATAATATGTTGCGAACCATGTTTAGTGGAAGAATGGAAGTACTTACTGATTCTGAAGGTACGTTTCGTCGAAGTTCTAATTTGTCCCTTCGACTCAAAATGTATGTAGCCTAACCTCAAACGATCTGTGAAATTGCGGTTCAGGTTTAGTTTATAAAACAATGATTTTAAGGGGTTGGGTAGACCCCCTCTGTGAACGCAGTCGCACCCAAACCCGCCCCCTAAAATCGATGACACTTAATCTTGTTTCAAATCTGCCATATTTTTTTATTTTGATACATCATAACTTACATTTAGTAGTATGTTTAATGATACATTTTGTTGCTTGAATTGTGGAAATTACTTGGCTCTCTAACATGCTATTTTCATGTAACATATCATGGAAATCAGCTAATAACTGATAAAAGACAGACCTATAGTGTGCTCTAGTGAATGTGCCCCGTTTAAAATTGTATTCACCAACGGAACATTTTATACATGCTACCAAAAATAAACTGCAAATTGTACACTTTGTGTGCTCATGTCATAAAAATCAGCTGACAAACACAAGATCACAGTCTCACCACAAACATATATGGAGATTGTCATATTTTGAACCGACTTGTAGTGTGAATAATTCAAATATACCGAATAATCTGATTTTAAAACCACAGCTATACAGCCCTATGGGGATAGCTATGTATCCCCATACATCTCAACAAACACTACATGGAAACAACCAGCATTCCGCTTCACCATGCAAACTGTCAGGTTGTTTGTACACCTTGTTGAAGCATGTCTTGCACTGACCTTGCCAGTTCATGTTCTTCACTCCTCATCAGAACCTTCATGGCTCTATTAGGCATCAGTCAGCATAATGCTATTTTTTTAAATTGCCCATTTTTACAGGATGGATCCTCATAGACAGATGTGGTAAACATTTTGGCACAATTTTGAATTACCTCCGAGATGGGACAGTTGCTCTGCCAGATAGCTATCGTGAGATCATGGAGTTGCTTGCAGAAGCTAAATACTTTCTCATTGAAGAATTGACTGAGTCATGCCACCAGGCATTAGCTAAGAAGGAGCGAGAAGCAGAGCCTATTTGCAGAGTTCCACTTATAACATCACACAAAGAAGAACAGCTACTTATAATGTCTACTTCAAAGGTTAGTTAGATTATAATAATAAAGTCGACCTGCAGTAGCATTGCCACTTAACTTTAGCTGCCTGCACTTTTTATACACCTTTAGGTCAGTAGTGACAAATTAATATTAGAAACTTTTATTCGTTGCTGTCTTATGTAATAGGCGTCATTCATTATACATAGATGGTAGATAACTACCATCTATGTATGTATAATGAATGACACCTATAGGGATGCCTATTTTTCACAAAGAGGTATAAACCCCTTTGTGAAAATTTGGCATCTCTTTCAACACGCATCGCATCGCATTCGCATCCCAACTCAAAGTGTATAATATAGAACTAGGATATTTGTCTTCTTAGTTTGTTTAGATGCTTCATAATTATGCTAATTGCAAAATCTCAGCAACTACCTACAGTACGCGCGCGATCTGAGTGCCGCCCCCGCCACACCTCATACCCCGATGGCACTCAGATCGCGCTCGTACTGTACATCTTCTTTGACCATTAAGTAAGAGAATTGTCAAATGCTACATATTAAAAAAAAAAAATTTACATAAACCTGTCAGAGGTGTTTAGGATAACAAATTTACTCAATAACTGTTCGTTGTCAATGTATTTGACTTCTGTATTCACATTCCTTTTGTGTCTTTGAGAGAGTGTGAGGGAACTGAGTAATGACAGCTATCTCAACAATTATAACTCCATAATGTTCAGTTCACAATATGTATGTACTGTAAGTTTTATTTTGCTAAGACGTCAGAGTTACTGAATAATTTAGTGTGTAATTAGGATAGCATAAAATGGGCTGCAAACAGGAGAAATTATATATGAAACCTTTTTTCTGGCAGAGACAACAATCAATATTTAAGTATAGCAGAGAAGCAGAAAAGAAAGTTCTCTACATTGAAACTAGATCAGGTTATAGTTACTACTGCATATGTAACTTTTGACCACCAATCAAGTTTTGATCGAATGTAGAGGTAGAAAGATAGTCTCATCAAGTATAATTTGGTCTGACAGTTTGATGTGAACGGTCATGATCAAATATTGGGTGAAGCAAATAATGTTCGAGTTCGTGAACACTGCATAGCCTCTGTCAGAGTAAGATACTAGCCGATGCAGCTGCCAAACCAACTCCTGTATTTTTATAGAAATTTAGATTAATTTCCAAAAAAATACAGGAGTCCTAAGGGGTACTGATGCAAATTATTTTTCATCACCATGAGTTATTGTGTTAGTTGTGGTCACAATGATTGTAATTTTTTAGGGAAGTTATCAGTGGGATTGCTGCCTGTATTAGTGTTACAATAAAACATTGCTTTTCTTTTCTATTTCAGCCTGTGGTAAAACTGCTGATAAACAGACACAACAACAAATACTCATACACAAGTACATCTGACGACAACTTATTGAAAAACATTGAGTTATTTGACAAATTATCGCTGAGGTTCAGTGGCCGTGTACTCTTCATAAAGGATGTTATTGGCTCAAATGAAATATGCTGCTGGTCATTCTTTGGGCATGGCAAGAAATGTGCTGAAGTATGTTGCACATCAATCGTGTATGCCACTGATAAGAAGCATACAAAAGTTGAATTTCCCGAAGCAAGAATATATGAAGAGACTTTAGGGATTTTGCTGTATGAAAGCAGAAATGGTCCTGATCAAGATTTGATTCAGGCGACGTCATCCCGTGGCGCTGTCGGCGGAGTTTCGTGCACGAGCGATGAAGAGGAAGAGCGCTCTGGTCTTGCGCGACTCAGATCAAACAAGCAGAATAATCAATCTTAGCGGTTACAGTCAGGCCTGGCGCGCCTTAGGAACTCGAAACGGACCAATGTCTGATACCAAGCTGGCCTCCTTTTGCCATTCCTAAGACAATGGCTATCCTGCTTCGGTATATAGACTTTTCACACGTCTCTCTATAAAGAGTTTCTACCTTCTGTGAGCGTTCTTGGGAATAAGTGAGGCAATGGAGCAAATCTTACATGTGTGGCATTTATGATTCATTATCACATGATCATAAGACGGACAAATTTAATATACTGTGTCTACATATCTGTGTTTAGAGTGTAATAGTGTTTTAGAAATCATTTCAAAAGACATAATTGAGTGTAATATAGCTGTAAAGTACTTCATATGATTTAGCTTAAATTACGATTTAACTTAAGTATATTAGTCAAGTAGGTATCCCAACCGGTTTTGCGACCTTCTGAGACACTTTTTCATAGAGAGCACGCGCTCTCGGCCGCGTCTGCACATCCACTGGATAGACCCGAAGTTAAACCGTAGTTTAAGCGAAATAATGTTGAATACTTACGAAACTTTCAACCAAGTCAAGTACATCAAACTTCGGTATAAGACATTGATACGATGCCAGCGGGCCTAATCTTGACACTCAATTCCGATCGTAATCTCAATCAATTGTAATTTCGAATGATTGATACTTTTGAACACCACACTAGCGCACGATTGGTATCGAATTTGATGGAGTTTGACATTAATACAAAATGACGTTGAATGAGATAGGAATTGGACATTGAAACTGAGTTCAATTGTAAGCTACCATGAATGTTTTAAGTGCTAGAACCTATGATGGGATCCTTTTTTACTTGTGAATACTGTTCTTATAGTGTAGTTAAATACTTCTATTGTAAATACTTGTGTCAAGTTTTCAGAGATGATAATGGGTCTATTATGACTGTAGTGTATTTTTGATTGGAATGTATAATTACACAGAAAAGAATCTTAGTTCATACTATGAAGCAGTGAATCACTTAAAATAAGTTGCCACTCATTTATATGAATAGATAGCTAACTTATTTCAAATAGTATAATGAGAATGGCCTTATCACAAATGGCATCTAACTCAGATGCCTACAACTGATTAGATTGTGTTTGCGATTTTTTCTTTTTTGTTCATTCAATGCATTTATATTTTTTTATGGTAGATACTTTAAAAGTTGGTCCCCTGTCTATTTTAGATAATTCTAGCCCTCCCTTCAAGATTTCAGAATGCATATTGCGTTTGGTGTCTCTTTCGAGCCATGTCGAGTTGCTCAATTACATCAGTTGTTGATTGTTGGTTTTAGTTGGCTATCAAGAGAACAAACCGCCAGATTTTTCTACAGATACGTGTGTCCTAAGTAATGGATGCTAGATGCATAGCGATAGTGAATGTTGCATATGAAAATTTTTCCATGCTTCTAAGTATCTATCGCTCGATCTTCTTGCCACAAGAGTCAATACAGGCAATGGGCTAAATTTTCTGTAGTTGATGTTAAAAGACACATAATGGGTTTTGAAATTGAAAGTTTTGTAAACATTGCATCTGTTAATAGTTGGCCAATGTCTTAGAAAAATGCTTAATTTTTTAAAAGACCCAAATGTCAATCTCAAGTATGACATTTAGGTGTTTTAAGGTACAATAAAAAGTTAAGGCTTGGACCATTTGCTAAATTTTATTTGTAATTTTTTTATTATTATTTTTTATTTATTTATACACAATTTTAAGTATTTTAAGCTTATATTGTTGAAAGTTCTAAAAAATAACACTTATGTATGAGAATAGTTCATGAAGATGGATTCAGATGGAACAAAATATGATTTAATTTGCTGAATTAGTGAAAAAATTTGTTAACAAGCTTATTTTATCTTTATCGAAAATTCCCGCGATAACGACAAAGACGCTTGAACTGTGTCTTACACCAAAAGAAAAGAAATATTTTTTCTGAGCCCGTAGGTCATCTGTAACTACTTTTTTTTGTTATATTTGAAATCAACACGCATCAGGATTTGTTCCGTCCCCAACTGCCTGTAAACACCCGCGAGCTTCTGTAATGTCATCGGCACCTTTTAAACCCTTAAGCATTTTTCTGAGGTCTATTGGTCATACAGATTTAAACGCGATCTAGCGTGGAGGTATTATTGGTAGTAGCTTGGCGTCATAGTATTCTTTATAAGATAGCTCTCACGCTGTAGTATATTCAGTATTTCTGTGGCGTGCTTACATTTCATATATTATGGTATATAATGACTATTATATTATGGTACTATTGATAAGCGATCACCGCTCAAGTGATTTGCCAAATTGGTGTTGTAAATACAATATTCATAGTTGAATAAATTTTTTAGCGACTCATGATGTAACTACGCGGTCCGAATCACCATAGCGATAAAGACGTTAACGCAAATCTAAACAAGCACGGCGCAAATATGTCGGTTCGCATTTGCGACAATGGCATTGTTTGAGCTTGTTGCGTTATATAATCATTTTGTAGATATTATATAGTTGATAATAGACAGATTGTCATATAAGGCTATGTTTAGATTACTACTACTGTATAAATTATAATATATTTATAGTATTGAACTTAAGATGTTTATATTTTCTATCAAATAAAAATGTTAGAGCATAATATTAAGTAGAGAAATATGAATATAAAAATATCGGCCAGTTTTTAGAAACAGTATGTAGAGGAAATATTTTTAATACATAGTAGGGCATCGCTTATCTGGAAAAGAGAACAATAAGCTCATGACGGTCTATCAAGGATTATGGATTGTCTGTAAAATGTTAATAGTGATAAAACTTATTTAACCCATGAATGATTGAAAGGCTTATTTTGAACTGTGTTTCGAGTTTCAAAACAATGTTTATAGATACAGAGTATTTGGTCCATGATAGGTACATAGTAATTTTAACTATAGAAAGATACAAATGAAACTGATATGAACACTAGTTAATGGCCACGTAAAAAAATATCAGCGGCTTAAAACCTTATTATTACTCGGTACTTTATTTCTAAAGTCTGGTTATTCAGTCGAAGAGCTACCTAACAACTTGTGGCTACCATCGTCGGTAATCCACATCGTGCTTACGTCCGGATACCATAGATCAACCAACAAGTGAAGGTCTCGATTAGCGAGACTCTACTGTCTGTCTTTATAATACTCTTGGCTTAAGACCTTAATATTACTCGGTACTTTATTTCTAAAGTCTGGTTTTTCAGTCGAAAAGCTACCTAACAACCTGTGGCTACCATCGTCGGTAATCCACATCGTGCTTACGTCCGGATACCATAGATCAACCAACAAGTGGGGGTCGAGATTAGCGAGACTCTACTGTATGTCTTTATAATACTCTTGGCTTAAGACCTTAATATTACTCGGTACTTTATTTCTAAAGTCTGGTTTTTCAGTCGAAAAGCTACCTAACAACCTGTGGCTACCATCGTCGGTAATCCACATCGTGCTTACGTCCGGATACCATAGATCAACCAACAAGTGGAGGTCGAGATTAGCGAGACTCTACTGTATGTCTTTATAATACTCTTGGCTTAAGACCTTAATATTACTCGGTACTTTATTTCTAAAGTCTGATTTTTCAGTCGAAAAGCTACCTAACAACTTGTGGTTACCATCGTCGGTAATCCACATCGTGCTTACGTCCGGATACCATAGATCAACCAACAAGTGGAGGTCGAGATTAGCGAGACTCTACTGTATGTCTTTACTAAGAAAGTTGTGCAATGCCTTGTTGATAATTCGATCGGAACTTGATAGCGTGCAAAACAATTGATAATGTTAAGAACATTCGAAAATTATAGAAAAATGTACGGTAACGGGCAAACCATTGTCCACGCGGGTGGAACCACAAGGCGCAGCTAGTACCCTATAAAAAATGAAACGTGGCTTGCCACCAATATATATGTATATTTAGGTCTATACATGTTTCCAATTAAGATGGTTTCTACTGGATTCTCTAGCTTGACGCTTACGATACAACTATACAATATTTTCAATAGTGATTCGTGCTCAGTGACATGCGTTAGCATCATATATGATATACTCGTAGTTTGTGTCAGGGACTGTAACATGAATTACTTCCGTCAAAGTCTTCGTAATGCGAATGTATAAACAATTGGATAACGCACGTACAAGCGATCAATTCTCTGTAAGAGTTGAACTAGATTACGCTGTGATTAATTAGTGAATTACTATATCAACTATTTTATTAGTGAAGGACGCTCAGCGTCTGTAACACGAATAACTTAGGTAAATAATTTTCATATTATTGTCGTGTAGACAATTGATCATCATCGTACCTATTGCGTATACGACTCATTATCTGTGTAAGAGTTACTTCACTCACACACAAGTGACACTGAACTTCCTAGTGCACGTACAAACTATAAATAAGATAGATTGTTCCCAGTTCATTTTCTTTACGATACGTCTGCTATGATGCGGTTTAATTATTATAACACCTTCGACCACATCGTCACTGACCATCAAGTGAGATATCAAACGTGAGGTCAAACGCTAGATCTATACAGTAAAAAAAAAAGATGTGACTGTCCGAACAATCTGTCATATTTAAAGTTTGTACATGCTGTAGAAGCGTTAATCAATTGCTTATACACACACTATGGCGGCTATATAATAACATTTACCTCGGAGATAAAAAAAGACGTACATATAATTATTATACTGAAGGTGAAAAATAAATGTATTAAGTCTTAGTTTACCTAATGCATTATCATCAATTCTGTGTTTGATTAATGAAAAGAGGCTGTATAGCATTTTTAATACGGTCGCCGTGGCGCAGTGGTTAGTGTCAGTGACATGACTTCCGTGTCTCTGGTACCTTGGGTTCGAATCCCGCCAGGAGCAAACATTTGTGCGATGACTGTAGATATTTGTCCCGGGTCTTGGATGTTTGTGTGCTGTGATTGTGTGTCCATGCCTCCCGCGATACTGGGAATCATAGTGTGGGGATATGTTTAAAAAAAAATTTAAAAAAATACGTGCAACAAATTGTATCCGCCGCGCCGTTGAAAAGTAAAGTCCATTTACTTGTCATATCTAGAAATCATATTTCTTCGCAGCACATATTAATTTTATTGCAATCAATTGTGCACTTTGTACTTGCGTAAAAATTGCCTGGTGTGTCGACAGACGACCTGACTAAGATCGCAGGCAAGGACTGGATGCGGGCCGCTTCCAACCGGTCCATGTGGAAATCAATGGGGGAGGCATTTGTCCAGCTGTGGACGTCCTATGGCTGAGATGATGATGATGAAAAATTGGCTGACAAGTAAAACGTCTATGGTAAGGGCGAGCAACCCATGACAACAAATAGAGCCATTGTAATTTGTTTAATTTCGATATTCGATGACTTAATTATGTTCCTATTGTACCTATGTATTCACCCTCTCGAAAGCTCGCAAGATGTAGGAAGGAATAGACGTAAGTTCTTCTTCTTCTTCAATTATGGCATCTGTGAGACGATAACTGTTCGTAATAGTGAACTGCTATTTTTCTCCTGGCTTTGCACTTCTCGTGCATTCAGCCATTATTGATTTACTTAAGCAAATTATAGAATAAAAAAATTCTTCGTTTTATCTTAAAATGACTTCGTAGTTTCGTTACCTACTTTTTTATACATAGCGTTTGACCATTGTCATTTAATGGTCAGTGACGATGTGGTCTAAGGTGGAATCACTGTAGACCTAGAAAGCTGGCTCTCAAGAGCTGTTTTTTGGTGACAGTTTCCAACTTCAGGATGTGCTTTCACCGCAACCTCACGCCGTCGCGTCGGTGGGGATCGAACCGTCTGCTGTTAAGCCACTTCTACCGCTATCATCGCTCCAAAGGCAATGTCCCGCGTCACGAGTAAGACTGTTGATATGAAATGTATGTATGAATTATGTAATTTAATGTATGAGCTGTTTTATTTAAAAAATACCTACATAATTATTTACGTAGGTACATCATAACATTTATATGTAGGTAGGTATATTTCGGTCTCGTAATAAGCTTTGAGAGCTCGTATGGTAAGCGCAAGGATCTTTTGGGCTCTGAATTTCGGTTCTGCGAATTTTTGCACATGTACAAAAACACATTTTCGAAATATATTTTATTTTCGTTTAGTTGAGGTTGTCTACCTAGACATGCGCGCCGCGCCTGAATTTTGCAGCCGCGGCGCGCTGGTTTAGAGGTCGGCGGCGTTACACATTTTTAAGGAGATGTAATTTTAGCAATATATCGTTGATAAAACATTCATTTTATCACGACAATTAATTACGAGTTCTTAGCATAGCTCACAAGGCCAGCAACTGAAAACACGCGTTGGCTGGATGTAAATACCGGTAGCTGGAAATGCTGGAATTGCCAGCAGACCTCTAGCGAGCGCAATAGACACGAAAATGCTTTTTATTTTTCTTTCCTCTACAAAAGCCGGTTAGATGCGGTACGCAGCCTCTTATTGTGATCTGAGGTCGTCTGTCCGTTTCCCAAAATATCAAGTAAAATTGGTATAGGGACCCATTGCGACCAAGTGGTCGAAACCTCAGAAACAGTGCGTAAGATGCGAGTTCTAACACACACTGAACCACCCAATGGCCCGTTGGCAACCGAATTGAGCATGGCATATACGAGAATACGACAAAAAAACGAGTAACATTCCGCACCCCACGATTGACCCGCGTGAATACCTATGGTTTTCCCCTTACCTTTTCCATGAAATTTCAGAATCAAGTCTTATGTGCAATTTCAGACTAGTCTTTCTGCCAAATTTTAATTAGATCCGTACAGCCGTTATGGCGTGAGTAACAAACATTCATAAATCTAAATTTCGCATCTTTAATAGGAAGATAGGCTGAGATGATGATGATGATGAATAGGAAGATTTTACTCCACTTTTCATTGAAGACTGCTCCAAGTTTATTTAACTTGGACATGTTATATTATGTGCACAAGAATTGTCATAGAATAATAAAAGACGTAGGTACAATGAATAAATTAAAATCCCTAAAATTGTATAATGCATAAAATAAAAATGAAATACATAAGTAGTACCTAAGTAATTTTATTGGCCTAAACTCCGTATATTTTCTTTATAACATTGCAAGCTACAGAGAGGTACACCAGTTTTCGAACAGTTGTATATTTTTAAATTACTACATCCACCTATTCCACATATAACAGGTTTTGGAGGATCAATAGGGTGTTTCTTTTCTAATGGGAACTCCACTCCAAGTGGTATGGATAAAGATATTTCATTTATATTATTTTTGTAAACAATCATAGGTTCTTGACTTTTAGCTGGCCTGGCTCTTTGTGAGTTTTTTAGGTTTTTCGATTCTTGTTTCTTTAGAAGTCTATCCATAGTTTTCTTTTTATCTTTTTCTCTTTTTTCGTCAGCCATTTGTTTTCGTTTCTGGGACTTAATTGCTGCTTTCTGTATTGCTTCTGCTGTCATAACCTTTTCTTTGTATCCTGAAGGTAGAGCAAGCAAAACTTCACCACCGGGACTGGTTTCTTTGTCAGTGCCTCTTTCATACATGGCTCTTTGTCGAGCCGTCATCATTTTAGGGTCTTTAGGCTTAATCTTTTTCAGTTCATCATCAACCTGAAATTTAAATGTTTTATTAAATATCCAAAATATGTAACACCATATAGAACCAAAGGAAATTTAAGGTGGGTTTTGATTGAGACAACATGTTTGTTTGACCTGTGTCTGGGTGTGTATATGTATATAAGTATGTATATCAGTCATCAGGTTACCATAGTACAGGCACTGCCTAGTTTGGGACCTGAAGACCTTGTGTGAATGTTGATAAATAAAATAAAAAATGGCTTATTATTGCGTAATAGGTTATTGACTGGCGGCTTGAGGGTAGGAAATATTTTTTTTTAGCCTTAAAGAATTGGTGTCACCAAGACCTCTGTATTTAATTAATTATGGTTTACAAAAATATTAATTTATTCTTAGCCTTTTATATAATGTTCACTTACCTCATGCAATTAAATTTAAAAACAGTACATAAATTATTATAAACAAGAAAAAAAAAAATTGGAATGACACTTAAGTCTTTAAATATTAGCAATAATTAAGAAAATGTAAGCAATATAACAGGTTTTAATGAAAATATTGTCTATACTAATTCCAGTTAAAGTTGTCATCAATTGAAATATTTACCTTTGATAAATGATAGCTTTAAATAGTAACTGTTGTACATACTACTATAATGTTTTTAGGGAATAACTATAATAATAATATAATAGTTTTAATTATATTTTACAGCTAACAACAAATATGTACACATACATATTTGTTGCAAGAGGCCATATTTTATACAATGAGCATTGAACATTTTCTGCTAGTTGAAATTGAATTAGAACTAGTATTCTTTACTTCGCATAAGGAGCTTTTAATAGTGCTAATGTTTTTTATATAGCATAAAATGACTTGACAGATCTAGAGATAGATCTCTAGATCTGTCATGACCATCAAGTGAGATGAGCTAGAGTGTTTGACCACTATCTGGTGCTACCACTTGATGGTCAGTGACAATGTGGTTTAAGATGTTGTGACACTTAATCTAGTATGCTTATTGGCTCTCAAGGACTGCTGCATGAACACACTATGTTTAGTGACAGTTTTTAAAACTTGAGGGTGGTAGCTACAGGACGGGACTCGAAAGTACCCTACCACCATACTGAGAATTTTATTACAGTGTTTACTTTCACAGGAGGCTCAAGCTGTTGATGGCGATCCAACCAGCATCTGTCTGTTTGACAGCCAATGCTCCCACTGCTGAACAATCATCGCTACATTTAATGTTCCTCTATTCTATTTTTCTGACCACTAGAGAGATTGAAGGTGGTGAAAATCCATATTACTTGCAGCAGTATAAAGAAAGAATACCAGACCCCAATATATTTTGTTAGTATTTTAAAACTTCAAGCATTGCATTCATTACTCTATCTATAGCATTACCTCTTCCAGCTTCCCAGATTTAATAGCATCGAGCCACCGTTCCTCTTCGCTAGAGGTGCCACTTTCTCGACCTTTCTTCTTTTTCTTAGAAGTTGAAGGTTTCGGTGGAGTGCTTGAAGAGGACCCGGGGATTGATCTTCGAGAATCAGAGGACGACTTCATTGTCTGAGCCTTGAGAAGATCAGCAGCTGAAGCGCCGGAGACCTCCTTCCCTTTAATTTTCATTTTATATGGTTTGTCCATTGCATCTTCGTAAGTAATATCGATAGATGTATCGCTCTCAAATTCATGTTCTAGTTTCCTTTTTTTATGTTTCTTGTGCTTATGTTTTTTATGCTTTTTCGGTGGCGGCGCATCTGTAAACACATAAAGTGAGAAAGGGGGGTAAAGTAGTATAAATAAAAAATATAATAAGCTTTCCCTACCAATTACAATTTCATCATCCGTAGTGCTTGGTTCTCGCTGTCTACGCACCATATTGGTATTTGAAATTAAGTAAGATTTAAACGGAATAACTTTTTAATCAGATTTATGCACAATCCTATATACACATTATAAGAGGTTAGAGATTATATTTTCTATGACAGAAAAATAGGGATGTGAAAAAATAATTGCCTATGGAAATATTTAATTGAAAATCGAGTTTATTAAAGTAAAAATCGATTTATAACCAGGAGCTCGAACTATTAGGGATATTCGATACACATCGATGTTTACAATGCGATGATGTCAGCGCAAGCAAAACTATTCCCATGATTAAGTGCTTGAAACAGTATTTGGAAAAAACAGATCCATTTGCAGAAACAGACCTGATTTGGTCATCCTATTAAAAACTTCATTATTAAATGAATTTAAAAAAAAGATTTGAGCACATAAATAAAGTTCATTTATTGACTACTATAACATTTTTAGATCCTCGTTTTAAAAAATTACACCTTGATGACGGAGCATCTTTGGCAAGAACTATAAACTACATTAGACGATCCATTGAAGAAAACCGCGACAACAACCAACATAAAACCATGAGAAATAAAACATTGTACCTACAATGTTTTATTTCTCATGAAATAAAACATTTTTTTATTTCATGAGAAATAAAAAACTGTTATGTATGTAATGGTACAATGTTTCATAACAAAACATTGTACCTACAATGTTTTATTATGAAAATAATTAAAAAAATTAGGAAAAAATAAATAAATATAAACGCATCGATCACTTTTTAAGAAAAACCGATTACTTATTAATCGATTTTTCATGCTAATTATATAACCGATTAATTAAAAATCGTGTTTTTATGCAGAATGTCACATCCCTAAATCAAAATCAACAACCGTGAAGTTCATTACGGATGGACAATTTTATTATTTTTGTAGGCTGCGTTCGCCAACTCCGTCAGCCAAGTCCTATTTTCTGCGAATTTGCGGCGTTTACGTAATCCACTCTATGAATCTGACTTCATTTTCTTCTTATCAACTTAAAATATTATATTATGATGAATGCATTTGATCTAATATTTTTTCTCGATTAATATTTGGCCGATAGAGTTAAAAACGTCGCCGTGCCGCCGCCGCCCCGCCCTTGTTATTTATATAATATTAATTTTCATCAAATATTTTTTTAAGTCTGGTTAAATAATCGGAAAATTATAATAATGATGATGATTTTTTTATCTACGAAAGGATAATAGGGAACAAGTAGATTACAATAATTATGAGAATTCTTAGCAAAATTATAACCTAATGCACGAAATAATAGGGACATAGATAGAAGATCTAATTAAGAATAGAGACGAGTCTTAGATAACAACATCAGAGTAGTAGAGAACTTGGATGAATGTTGATCAATCGTTCTAGCTAGGTCGCTTGGGGTGTCGCGCCGGGTCTTTATTACATATCGGCTCAGTAGCTAGAGTGCTGTATCTATTGATCATTTCCATATCATATCATCAGACAGTTGTCAAACGCAAGCTTATATTAAGTACAAAAAATCACGATAGATCAATTGTATGACCTGCTTCCTAGTGTGATGATAATTGTAATACTTGTATCCAGCCGTTTAATGGATCTCAAATCTTCTACCCTAGGGTGCGTTTCTTTTTGAGCTTTGAGCGCTTTGAGCACAGATAGCGTTCTTATAGTCATTTCGAAATGCACTGACAGCTGCACACAAAATGTACCTATATGACGTCATCCATGACGTCATCATCTTGTGCTTAGAACGCTTACGAGTACGACGTAGAGCAGGGTAAGTGCTGTCAAACACATAGATAAATAACTATACACTGAGAGTCAAACATCTGACTCATTTAGAGAATCTGTCGAAAAATTGGTAGTCCACCCACAAAAAAATAAAAACGTAATTTTATATATCAGAAAAAAATGACCCATTTTGTGCCTGTGAAGTACGGAAGTGAATTAATTAATATGAATTGAATGGTAACTGACATTTAAAGAATTCGCGCGCTTTCACAATCTATTCCGATTTGTTTACGAGCGTCAGCACTGCCAGTACTAAATTCATCTCGGAACAGCTAAATCCTTACGTACGAACGTATGCACTGTGAGCTCAATATGAAACGCAACCCTATATAGTCTAGAGTATGGGTATTACGAGTAGATAGCAATAACTACAATACAATAGGTACAACTATAGCAATAACTAGTGTATTCTCTAAAATTAAGTTAAGAAGAAGAAGAAAGTGCATTTATTCATGATCGACGGGTCACGAATTAATTGAATCTATTAGAGATCAATGATTGAATCATTCGTATATGGGTTGCGACTCGATCGTTATTTACACAGGACTAAGGGTGCTGTTCACCAAAATTTCAACGTCCGATTATCAATTAACCGTCGGTCAACTGTATAGTAAAAACTGTTTGACCGACGCTTAAATTGTTCATTGGCTTTCCCATAGTCCACAAACGCTAGTATAGTATAATAAGAGCAAGTTAAACTCATCGGTTTTCTGTATAACTTGCCAAAACATGTGGAGTTGTCTATGGTGCTATAGCCTTTTTGGAAACCGGCTTGTTCAGGAGGCTGGGAGTCATGCTTCGGGTGTTGACCCTTCGAAGACAGGGACAGGAATTAATGAGCTTCGAATGACTTTCAGTATTGGTGAGCCACCCGCTTTCAGAAGCTCTGATGTGATTCCGTCGTCACCCGGCGCCTTGTTGTTCTTAAGCTGCTTCAGAGCCATCTTTCGTACAAGCTGATGACCGGGATGTATTCGGTATAGTGTCGGGTTAGCTTGGCTCTTGGTCTTTGGCCGAGCTATCAACAGGTTTAGCGACTGAAGAGTAGAGAACTATCCATAGAACCTTTCGATCTCTCCAAGCACCTCTGCTTTGGTCGACGCTGTACTGCCATCATCTCTCTTCAGCTTAGTCATCTGGCTTTGCCCAATAGACCGGTCTCTTCCAAAAACACTGGAGCCTTTTCTCCGTTCGATCGTAAGTATCTTTAATACGATTTGTATTGTATCTACTGATGTCGTGTTGCAAGTACTTCCATATTTGTCTATTGAGCGAGTTAATAACGTTAAAACTTTTAAAATCTTATATTGCACCGTTTTCCGTGTGTGAATATGCCTAAAAAGTATTATAAATACCTAATTGGCACGATACAAATTGAGCGGATTCAGACGATTGACGAAATTATTTAAATATTTGATTAGTACCTACCTACTTATGTTGTCGTTTCAAATACCATATGAGTTAGAGAGAGGATTCGAAGTTATAAGAAAGAGTTATATAACGTTTCATATTCTTCCCCTTATAAGAGGAAATAAATAGCTGACTTCAAGTACCTTCCTCACTGCCTTCTTAAAACTGTGTCAAGCAGTTGATTGCCCAAACTACTACACAAAATTTAAAATAAAAATACTTGCTTTGTCTTGCAAAACTGTTTAGGTTTAAGTCAATTAATAATTATAGTCAAACTTCACGAACATTTATTCATTATTGAAGAAAAGTCGGCTACGCTTACATTTCTATCACATCGGGTTCATGATGATGAGGATAACGCGACGCTGCGTCGCGGCGACGTGTCGCACGTGTAGAACATCCTTTGGCGTACAAGTTCACGTTATCACGTTTCGCTTGGAGTGCACGAAACGAACGAAGCACGCCCATGAAATTGGGCCGTCTCAAACGTCCAAACGTCGGACCCGATATGATACAAACTTGACTGTAGCCGGTTTTTCTTAAAATTTGTAAAACATAACAAGCAACCAATGCATTCACAATAACATCGCACTATCGCTGGAGGTATGGATACACACAATCAATTACATATAAGACCCGGGACAAACTTCCATGCATCACCAGATAAATGTTTGCCCCTGCCGGGATTCGAGCCTAGGAGCCCGGGGGTCAGATGGCATATCCCCGACAATAAGATAATCGACAGTCACTGTGACTGTCGATTATCCTACTAATGTTATGTTACTATACTAACCTAATTATATGTTTGGATGTTTATTGTTCAAACACGCCGAAATGGCAAAACGGATTTGAATGAACTGGGAAAGCACATCGAGGCTACTTTTTATCGGGAAATACGTAGGTAACGGGAAAACCGTCGTCCACTCGAGTAAAGCGCAGCTAGAACCTAAATAATATACTTGCCTGCATTTTATTACCTAATATGACTATTACATACAAAACATTATTGTTTTTTTTTAACATCGGTGGTGTTTTTATTAACATTCATAAGGTATATTCTACCTAGTATTATAAATGCAACAGTTTGGGAGTATATTGTTAGTAAGAGTATATCTAAGATTTGGATCAATTTGGTATGGAGATAGCTTACACCCTGGATTAACACAAATGCTTATTTTCATCATCACTATCATCACCGTTTTTTATCAAAACGCGGGTAAAAGCGCGGGGCGCAGCAATTCTAATAATATACCTATAACTACTAGGTACTTATCACTTTTATTATTCTTTAAAATAGGTAATTAGTGAGTGGGACCGGGTGTGTTTAGACGTTTGATAGTTCGGTTGATGATTTAAGACAAAGCAAACCACCCATTTGAAGACCCTTTGCCCTTCCTCCGCTTGAAATAATATTTGATTGAATTAAACTATGATAGAATAGGAATGATTTAATTACGAAATTCAGTATAACGTTTCTTTACGAATACTACTCAAGTCGAGTATCTAGCTAGTAGAAAAGAACTTCAAGGTTTTGTAGAATTTAAAAATGTATGGGATCTTTCTAGAATTACTATTTAAAATAGGTATATCAAGATAAATAATTTCCACGAAATCATTTATTAGCGGCAGCGGAGACGTTAACAAATTTTCTTTCAAATTTCAGTGATGTATATACATACCTACGTCTCGTAATATCAGTATAAATATGTTCATATACATACTTCCTAAAAAGGGACCAACTCCACTCTCTATACTAGGTACATATATATTTACTAGGACAACTAGTACATGTTAATGTTGAAATGTATTGTAAGCACATTCCATTGCCTTCTAATGATTCTTATACACATGGTTTCTAATAAATTTTTAAAAATATAGTTATTTGTCTACACACAGCGTCTTAAAGGTATACGAGTACCTAGGGGTCTAAAAAAATCACCATAGTGGCCAAGTGCGTGCTAGCGACGAGGCTTAATTAGACCCCCTTGTACTAACCAAATTATGCGAGATTCTCTCAAATTTGTTATTTAATCCGAGATTTCAGCTGTTTAAAAACTTGGATAATTTGGTTGGTGCAAGATGGTCTTAATGTACCTAGGTACTACCGATTAATCGCCGCTACTCATAATAATATATATTATTATTACAGCCACTCCACATAATAACTTACTTAATAACTTTGAAGCGATGATAGCTCAGCGGGGGGAGCGTCGGCTGTGAAACTGACGGACAATGGTTTGATCTCCGACAACGGCTTGAGCTTCCGGTGAAGGTAACACCGTTAATAAATTCCCAGCATGGTGGTAAGATACTTTCGAGTACCCGCCTGGCTAGCTACCACCCCTAAGTTTGAAAAACTATCACGAAACACATAGTGTGTTCAAGAAGCAGTCCTTGAGAGCCAATGAGCATTCTAGGTGTAGCGTGATAACATCTTCTACCACATCGTCGCTGACCATCAAATGAGATAGTGGTCAAACGCTATCTATAGAGTATAAAAAATACTTAGAATATTGTATGATATCTGGATATTGTCTCATCTTTCCGACCCTTATCTGGTTACCAACAAATTAACATTCGGATAGTTACAAGGCCTCTATATCCCAAGAGAAAGGTAGACCTTCAGAAGACCCTATAAGCCGTACCCCTGATAACCCTTAATAAGTATTGGTTTCTATTGTATTTTGCCTTGTGCTTGCCTATGCGGCTTTGAGCAGGTAGTATTAAAGATTAGTGAAAAATCGTAATAGTAGGATAGGGTTTTTAATATTACCTAGGTTTCTAATTTCTACCCTTGATAACCCTTATACGTACATAATATATATCAATTGGTATTATTGTGTATTTTATCTTGTTAGTTTGCGGAGTAATACAGATTAGTAAAAAGTGGCAAATAGTAATACTTAGATAATCATCTAGGTCGCCTAGAACTAACTTAAAAAAAAATAATTAATAAGAACTCCATCGAATAAATGCTTTTAATTGTTCCTTTCTCCATCATCCATTGTTAGTTGTGGGCTCAGTAAATTTTGGAAAACTAAAAATATCGTGGAAACATTTTCTTTTTTAACCGACATAAAAAAAAGAGGTTCTCAATTCGAGTAAGTTTTTTTACTTATTCATTTTGTAAAAAAATCTTTTGTTATATTTACTGATTTTTTTTTGAAGCCGCACTGCTTGTTTGCTGTTTTATTCATAAATAATTAAGCATACTAAATACTCGTATGTAACAGGTAGGTACAATACACGGTGTAACTAAAGGGGTGGATCATTGGTGGCTGGGGGGGTGGAGGACCTCAGTACCCATCGATTTAACCCTCCGTATGTTCTACGATATTGAATAGATCATGAGTTATTTTAGACTTTGGTAAAATTTTAGCCAAAATCAGATATCAGTCTGCAGCTTACAATTGCAGCCACACTGGTCTGCAAAACTAAGAAAAAACACTTTTCAAAATATCATTTTTTTCTAAACTATAGTAGTTAGAGATTAAAAATAAAAATCATACTTAATATAGCTTATCATAGCATATAATATAGCATATCAGCTTTCTTTGAAACTATAGTGAACTTATAGATTAGCTACATTTTTACCTTAAATAAACATGTTATCTATTTTTCTATTTTTATTGATTTTTAGGCATTTTTAGCTTATTGTCAAAACACTCCACTCTCATTTATAAGTATGTTTTACTTGTTATTTAATTTTTAATAACTGATATTGCTTCCTCCGGATCTGAATCCAGCTTCCAGCCGCTAATATTATTATTAGATAAATGCAAACTTAATATAATTACATTTAAATTTTTCATTACAGATATTGCAACTTATTATATACATGTCATTTAAAAAACTATATACATATAACTACTTACCTAGTTCTAAAAAGATAACAGTGTGTAAAGTTGGTGATTAGGTATTCTTGGATTTTAATGATCTCTAACTCCCATGGTAGGATTCCCTGTGTCTGTGGGAGCTAGTTGATTTCAGGGCGAGCGAGTCAGTGTGAGAAGTGCCGTTCGATAATGTACCTAAGTGAGTGTGTGTAGTGGGTCCAGTAACTAAACACAATATGTTCATAAGAAAAAGAAAGTATGGGGAACAGTTTAGTTTTCGTTTGTTACGTATGTCGAGAGGTATAGGTATAGGCACTAGGCGACACCGCTTGAAAGCTCATCCACATATTATTGATTCGTGGGAGTCACATACTGTGCAATTATATCAATCATTTTTGCCACACACCTTCAAAATGTGGAACGAGCTTCCTCCCTCAGTGTGCCGAGTAGCTACAATATAGTATTCTGCAAAAGGAGAGTTAACAGAGTCTTAAAATGGATTGGCAACGTATTGCAGTAACCCACAGTATTACAGATAGTGTCTAGGTGCATTGGGTATTATATATTTAATGAACAATAAAACTTTACTTATATTGGCGAATGTTTACTCTGTGAGAACCCTTTAATACATAATTTATATCGTTTTCTAATAAGGTGGTCCTTATTCGGCGCCAGTAACTTATTAGGAGTAGTTATTCTATCCATGTAATATGCTCCATCGTAGGCCGCAACATCTCTTACAACAGGAAAGAGGTTTGCTTGGGCCTATGCCTTTATTAAAATAAAATACTAGAAATTAATTACAATACTGCAGCTGCTACAATAACATTTGAGCACTCCACTAGCTGTTGTCAGCCTATGAATAACTCAAATGCAAGTGCCCAGAATGCTAGCAGCATTTCAATGCTTATTGAATTTCAATGCTTATTCGTTGAACAAAATATGTGCCAGCACTATGGTCACGCGTCGCGTCTATCAAACGCTCTTATAAGTTTTGGGAAATCCGATGAGCGCCCGGTCAATGGATTTAATAATAATTATTTAGTTATATCAGCATGATTACATTACAATGTCCATAAAACCCTTTGTATACATTGTAAATATGTAGGTATTTGGGCTAGTTATCTAGGGAAATACGTTTCAGCCTACATTGCCAATCTGCGCAGCATCCCTACAAAATATGCCATTGTGATTCGAGCCGGTCGGAATGCCTTGGGCGTACAACAATTTTTATGCAGATTTCACGGCAGCTACATAGACACCTGTTTTATAAAAGTAAGTAACATTTTCATAGCTTCAATTTGTTTAAAAAATTTAATAACATATGCGTTCAAAATATTCTGTTCACAACCCTTTAAAAATATCTACTAGAAGTAACAGAAAGAACACTTTTAGCTATGTGTATCAAACAAAAATTAATGTAGGTTCCAAATGGGAAAACTGTGCCTCAAGCAAGAATTACTGACGTATCGTCACGTCATCGTATCGTAATGGCATAGATAATTGAATTACGCACGTGCGTGCTCTGTGTCACAGTTGTCCTGGATAAATTATAGTACTGAGTTTAATTGTTTCACGCTGCGATACGGCTGTGTAAGGCTGCGATAGTGATTATTGCTTCGGCTACTGTTGAAACTAGTTAAAAAAAAAACTTTTAACCTTTAGGTACCATCTCTTGTAGTTATACACAGTTTAAATCAATAAATATTTTCTGTTTTCTATACCTTCACTGAACCCTCGCCGTAGTGCGCCTTGGATGCTAGAGGCGCGGTGTGAGTATAGCGGTAGAATATAGCTGCAGTAACTACTATTTAATCTGGTAATCTCAATCAAGCAAATAAATTCAGCTTTGAGAGTTTCACTGCTGATAATTTTCCCAATGTCGTCTGGTTAAGACCGCTATGCGTAGAGCCTAGTAAATTGATATACCTACCTAGGTTATAACGCTTTGTTACCCGGTCCGTTGTCTCTGCTATGAAAATTTTAGTTCCACTCCATATATGTTCACAAGTGTACCAGATAACATCAGTTTCAACTTAGTTCAATCGTTTTACGACTGCGCTAAAATTTCGTTAGTCATAAGTCATAAGCCACTGTGACGTTATCTAATACAACTGTGACATAGATAATTGATAGTCTGTTCGTTCAATATGCATTACCCAATTGTTTAGGGGTAAGAAAATGCATGAAATTGTGAACAAAATAACATGGGATACCTTGGGAACGCCGTGAGCAAGACAGCTAGTAAATTATTATAGTAAGTAGCTTATACTACACTAGCTGAATCCCGCATTTCCATCCGCGCTGACTATTGTTTTCCCGTCTTCATCTCAGTTATGCGTAGTTTGAAGCATAACTATGTGATGATGAATATGATCAATGTCAATATGATTACATCTTCATGACGAAGTGAGCCAATAACTATCAAGAAGTAGGTCGAAAGATAGAAAAATAAATGTTAATTATGACATTGATTTTAATATGCTTTAATACAGAAATGAACTTGATATATCTGTAATATTTAACAAATGTAGTGTTTTCTGTGAATAATACATGTACAGATCTCCGAATGATTTTATTTTAGTTTTGTAAGTTGACATAACCATTTTTAAAATTATAATACAAATAATAGGTATTTATTATTATTTTATGTTCGTTTTTATTATTACTTATTATTTCATCATTTTAATTAATTCATATCATGTGCTAGTACCTACTACTGTAAAATAACTATTGTAAACGACTTGCCAAATGTAACGTTCTTTGTTACCATATGACCATATTAGGATTCTTTGATCCATAAAGTATTACAAAAACGAATAAAATATAGGTACATGAGGTATAAAGGTATAATATTAAACATACAAGGTTATGTTTAATACAAGTGTAACTAAAAAAAGAAAATTGTTTATTGGACAGTAGCATGTTGTAAACGGCAGTTTTCAATTTTATCCGTCCCGTTAGGTGCTTACGTGTCGGTTGACCTTACTCACAAGCCTATCCACTCTACCTACTACCAACGGTGCCACCTAGTGGACCGATGATAATTCGATGGCAATGGAACTTCGGCAGAAATAATGTGCTTTATATAGGTGTGTGTTTAAAAAATGATAAGCGGGAAAAAAGTGTTTTCAGCTCATGAGCCTTAGGAATGCACATCAGAAGTGATAACTTATATTACATTAGGTATAATAATATACTAACCAACTTTTAGTCGAGGATACGCAAAATACATCATCGTCTTATCTCAAGGTTGAACCTACAAAACAATGCAAATGTTGCAATATACAATTTCCTAGTCTCTCCCATGTTTTTTGAAGTGAAAACTTCTTTAGACGCATTGGGAATTTTATGAGACGAGAAAAAACAATTGAACTCGCGTCACTGTTACCGTTACCGACACCTGTGTATATAGTATGTAAGTATGTACATTATATTGAGTATATACCTACGTACATAGATACAAATGCATGTTGGCATATTTTTAATGGAAAAAATTGGTTGTCTGTAAAGTCGGTTTACGGACGATAGATTTACGTGATAACGTCATAATCATTTATGACTTTGACTTTGACTTTGACTTCGACTTTGACTTTGACTTTGATACGCGGAACGTTACGCGGAACGTTACGCGGAACGTTACTATTTTTCATGAGTGTTGCTGGTATTCATCAATTTATAAAACGTTATCACGTCAAAAACAATTGAACTCGTGACACCTTATCGTTACCGTTGCTGACACTTCTGTATTTATGTATATGTAGGTATACATATTGTATACTAGCTGCGCCCCGCGGTTTTACCCGCGTGGTGATGATTGATGATAATGATGATGATGAAAAGTAGCCTATGTGTTATTCCGGGACTTGGAGTATCTACACACCTTTCATCCAAATCCGTCTAGCCTTTTGAGCGTGATTGAGTAACAAACATCCATCCATCCAAACTTTCACATTTATAATATTAGTGGGATGTACGTACAAAGATACAAATGCGTGTTAGCATTTTTGAAGACGGGGAAAAAACCATTGATCTCGTTACGCTGTTATCGTTACTGTTACCGACAACGCGTCGTAATATATAATATACCTACAGGCGCGGTGTCTATTATATGTATCTAAATGTGTAGATATTTATAATGTTTCAAGTTTTCACTTCTGTCGGCACTCTCCGAGTTCCGTAATTAGCGGGTCGTAAGTTAATAAATACTACTCCGTTCTATATTCAAATTAAATATACCCTACCTGGGAATCTCTATGATAAGAGATATAATTGTAAAAAGACACTTAATTATTTTTAGCAGTTCTCGAGTTATACAGAAATACGAGGCAAACAGACCGACAAAAATGCAATAAAGGCTGGTGCATTTTTTAGGTGGTTATCCTTACTACACATGATAAGTGTTTGTGAAAATATTTTCCATGGATATACAGACTTTTGACCTTTAGAGCTTTTTAAAATAATATATAGATATACATAGACAAACACATATTATTGATTCATATACAGGTATTTGAGTGTGACGGTCACGCGAACTCAGTGCGATTTTCCCAAGCGAGACGTGCGAATTCAGTTCTATTGCTCCAACCCGAAAGTGTCCAACTTGTCTACAGAAGTTTTCACTTCCTTAAACTTAGCTAAGCATAATTTTAGTGTTAAATATGGTTAATTCTGCGTAACACTATAAATGCCAAAGGCAAAAATGGCTATCCAATCACCCTGAGAATTAAATTGGATTATGGACACATTATCAGTTGTTAAACGCTGCCAAAACAAAAAGGGAAAATCGTCATCATCATCATCATCATGTCAGCCATAGGAAATCCACTACTGGACATATGCCCCCCCCATTGATTTCCACAAGGATCGGATGGAAGCGTATCCGTAATCCCGCATCCTACCATTACCTGCGATCTTAGTAAGTCTGTCTACAGGAAAGCTTCTAGTCTTAAAAAAACACAACAGTGGACGAAAAAATATTATCTATAATATGCACCATAATCACTGAAAGAAATCCCCGAATTAATTATACAAAATACCTTGTAAGTACGTATTAATAATTTACTATGAAAACCGAGGTGTCATAAGCCGTTGCCAAGGCAACATCTCGGTATTATTACCTGTTTCGCAACCCTTTAGAGTTGATGATGGGGGCATTTTATCATAGCCTCGTAACGGCCCGAATTAGTCCCTCATCCCTAATTGGAAGGGGTCTTTTTATTTACACGTCCAGTGAGCATTCACGTGTGTACAGTATACTTACCTACATATAATGGTTAAAATGAGATCGTTTTTTAAACCTTATTAAGGTAAATGAATAAATTGCTACTCTGATTGATGTATACAAATACAAATGTTTCTAAATTGCAAAACTGAATGGTTATAAAATTTTTATTCCATGCCATATATTTTAATTAAAAATACTTGTGTTACAGAATACAGCGTAACAAAATATATCTATTTCACAATAAATTATCAAAGTTATTGGAAGTATAGTTGGTCCGACCAGAGAGTACATGAGGCTCCAGAAACTGCGGGCAACTGATCCAGATGGCGCCCATTCATCCGGAAGAAGTTGGAGGTGGAGGTGGTCGCAACCCATAGTCATGAGGATGACGATTACCAGAGAATTCGGTAACTTGAAGATGTGTCAAATAAAGCTCTACTCCACTAAAGAAAAAATAGCATATTTTAATTTTACTGCCATTGTGCCATAAGATGACTAAATCTGAATCTTACTTACCGTTGATTATTATGATATTATGTAGCAGTATTGTAAAGGAAAAAAATACAACACTTACTTCTGTTATTCAACTTGTTGAAGTCGGTACCATGATAGTACAAAAGTAACTATTATCAAAATATTGTGCGCGTAGCACCGACTTCGACAAGTTATTTCCCAGTTTTGAGTGTAGAAGTCGGTTCTTTATTTAATAAAAAATTTGTTTTCACCCTTTTCACCTTTGGTACTCACGGAATCAATTGACATTGTATGTTCACCGATTTCTTCACCCTCAATAAGGAAATGGTCTAGATAGACGTAACAGTTTCAGCTGTTGGAGTGAATGATGAATGTTTGTTGCTTTCAACAATTAGCTATGGGACATTGTCGTAAGTAAACCTCGCAATTTTGAGAGTTTTTTGAACCAAAATAAACATCTGAAATATGTCTATAACACATGTTTACAACCCGAAAATTGGTGGCTCATGTCGCAATCTACTAAAAGTATACCAATCTCTAGGGATTGGCGGAGCATAGCTTATACTTGTTACGACAATAAGTACGGTCACATTGCTTTGAGGAGCTGTCAACATTTAAAAAAAATAAAATTGTAAGTATTTTTTTTTTCTTTTGCATCATACTTTTTTAATACGCTGAATGTGAGAAATAAATTAGTTTCCAGAAACATTATTGTGAGTTTTCATATTCAGTTCGTCAACATTTTTTGTAAAAAAAATTGTAAGTATTATTTTTTTTCTTTTGCATCATACTTTATTAATACGCTGAATGTGAGACATAATTTAGTTTCCAGAAACATTATTGTGAGTTTTCATATTCAGTTCTAGCGGGAATTCTTTCCGGGTCTGATAGTACTCGTAACACACACAAAAACATCAAAATCGTGTTCAGCTGCTTAACAGCTGATTAAGAAGATCAATGGAGAGACCTTTTTCTAGTAGCGGAAGTCCATCGATCCAAAATAAATAGAGCCACAAGAAGAAGAACAGGCATGAATCTCGGGGCCATTACAATCAATCAATCAATCAATATTCTTTATTTCCAAAAAATGGTAACAATGTTGTCCTCATTTATAGTTACATCTACATACGTAAATTTACATTGCTTCCGTTACATATGCATTATGTATTCGTACTTGTCTGCAGCCATTGTCCAGCCACCGAGCCATCAAAAGAAAGTCCTGTTTCCGAACTAAGTTAATAACTTGTATCTCGGATAACAGAGACCTCCCCAGATAGATAGCGGCTAGAAATAGTGCAGATAGTACGGTAGTAAATCTGCGCACAAGTTACGCATGCACACGTTACTCTATTTATACATATATATATAGTAGGTATTATACTATAAGTATACTACATAAAGAATGAAGACAAACAATTAGTCACCTTTATCAAACATTATTTAGCTATTGATACCCTGTTAGGATTAGTCCTGTAGTAGGGTATCAAACTAATTATAGTACAAGTATTTTTCTGTCGCTCCCGGTAGACTAAATTACAAATAAACTAGATATAAATATAATGTAGTATCCGAAAGAGAATAGATATAATAGTAAAACTAAAACTAGAGTTTTCATGTGTGTGAGTGGGTTATGTTCGTAACTGTGTGTGAGTGACTGTGTGTTTTGTGTACGTGTAGTTTGGTGCGTGTATTTACGGTGTGTCTGAGTAAGTGAATGTAAGTAATTCAGGTTTAGTTATAGAATACGAACAGTTAAAGCATCTTTTTTTTTTTTTTTGTTTAGAAATTGAGTCGAAGAAGTTCTTCGGTTTCAGCATAGTTAAGTCCCAGTAGCCAGTTTGTGACTTTTAGCTTACAGCTATACTTGGTCAAGGGATATAGGTTCAATCGTTTATTAATGATGTTATATAAGTAACAGCCTACAATAGGAAAGAACCGACTATAAAAACGGGTTCTGTGTTCGGGTATAGCACAGACAAGATCGCTTCGTCTCTTCGTGCTAACTTTATGAAGGTCATATGGTAGGGACAAGTGTTTACGGACCATTACTTGAAGAATGAAGATACGTCTAACGGAAAGCACTCTAGTTTCGAAATATAATTCGGATGTTGAGAAATGAAAGGGTTTTTTTAGCATGACTTTCAGCACAGCTCTTTGAGCCCTCTCCAGTTGCAAGATTTTAGTCATCGAAGCGCCGCCCCAAACCGAGACACAATATCTCAGTAAAGATTCACCAAGAGACTGGTAAACTATTTTTAATGTTTCTTGGCTGGCGGCACTCCTAAGTGTTTTAAATATATAAATAAGCTTTCTAGTTCGTGCTGTTAGTAAGTCTATGTGAGCATGCCAGTTTAGCAGTTCGTCCACAAGAACTCCAAGATACCTCAATTTGTCTGTTCTGTCTAAGCTAGAACAAGAACACTTGTCTGTTGACTTTAAACACGCATGAGCTTTAATTTCGTAGCTGTCGTGACATGGTAGAGTGGATGATTTTAACGAGAAGGTTATATATTTAGTTTTACCTATATTCAGAGTGAGAAGGTTGTGTGCTAACCAGGACATTATTGTTCGCATAGCATTTTCTGCATATTGTTTTGCTTTACTCCAGTTATCAGCACAAACCAATATCGCGGTATCGTCTGCATAACAAAAAATACGACAGTGTTCCAGAGAAAGACGACACAAGTCGTTTATATATATTTGGAATAGAGTGGGTCCCAATATGCTACCCTGTGGGACGCCATAAAACAAGTGTTCCTCGCCGCTCACCACGTTACCAATCTTCACTTGTTGTTGGCGATCGGTTAGGTAGCTTCTAAATATATCCAGAGCCACTCCGCGAACTCCAATCCTCTCTAATTTATTGAGTAGAATTGGGATAGAGACAGTGTCAAAGGCCTTAGATAAGTCTAAAAAGATAGTCAAGCAATTGTCTTTGGCATCCAGAGTCTTGGCAATAGTATCAACAAGATCACCAAGTGCGTCTTCTGTCGATTTGCCTTTTCGAAAGCCATATTGGTTTTCGGCTATAATGTTGTTGGCGTCAAGATATTTTATTAGCCTGTTGTTCAGGATCTTTTCAAAGACCTTAGACATGGCAGGGAGAACTGAAATGGGTCTGTAATTATTGACACTGTCTCTATTCCCAGATTTAAAGATTGGATGTACCAAGGCTTTCTTAAGTGGATTAGGAAATTCGCCAGTAGAAATGGCTAGATTAAAAATATACACAAGCAAAGGAATAAAAATTTGGCGATGTTGCTTCAGCATTTTTGAGGATATACCATCCCAACCTACTGAACACTCACTGCGTAGGCCTAGAATTATAAGCTCTACCTCAGTATTATCCGTAGGAAGTATGGCCAAAGAGTTCAGTTGCGAAAAGCAATTAGGTACATCTGGTATTAGGTTGGTATCTCTAGTAGTTATTTTATCAGCTAGAATGCGCCCTATGTTAGCAAAATGAAAATTGACTTCATTAATTGATTGTATGGAATTAGCTTTGAGTTTCAAAAGCTCGAGAGGTATGGGGGGTGATCTCTGCACATGAGTAACCGCTTTAACAACTTTCCATGTTAGTTTACAGTTATTTTTGGCTTTATCAAATTCTAAGCGCTCGTAGTCTATTTTAAGTTTTTTCAAAAGATTATTTAAAAAATTTCGGTATCTGGTATAGGTCACTTTGAGTATTATATTATTAGGGTATTTACGAAGTTTACTGTGCAGGTTATCACGATGACGAGTACATCGGAGCAGACCAGGTGTCACCCAGGGTTTAAGGATCACCTTTCGTCTAGAGTTCAAACAAACGCGAGTGTGTTTATCAACGATAGTCTTTATCATTAAAATTAATAGATCAGTCGCATCACTGGCATTTCCTTGTGACATGATTTGCGAAAAGTCAGTCGAATTAATTTCGCAGCCCACTGAATAGTAGTCAATACGAGTTTGGATGGTATGAGGTTTATGAATGTTCCCATTATACAAACAGAAAAGAAGGGGACTGTGATCAGTAATAGAGGACAAAAGTACCATTGCACATGCTTCCTGAGTTGTTTTGATAAGAATATGGTCTAGACAGTTATCGAGTCTTGTAGGTAGCTGATGAGCTGGTAGTAAGCCGTATGAGGCTGTTAAATTGAGGTAATCGTTTAGTAGTCTGTCAGTACTACCGGGTTTAATATCAATATTAACATCGCCCATCAGACAAATGTTTCTAAAATTGGAGAGAGATTCAAAAACTGCATTTAGGCTGACATTAAAGGTGTCTATGCATTTATACGATGGTGATCTGTATACTCCTACCACAGCTGTTAGGTTACCAATACAGCACACCAAGCAGTTCCCATCTCTGAACTCAGGTTCACTAACAGTACATTCAATGGTATCTTTAACATACATAACTACTCCGTCATTCTGATTATAAATCCTATCTGTACGGTAGGACAAGTAACCATCAATAATAGGTATGTTGTTAACAAAGCGTAGCCAACATTCAGATAGCACAATAATGTCGCACTGAGGGCGTATAATAGAAAGGACAGTTAAAAGTGCACTATGGTTGCAATTGAGGCTACGAATGTTAACATGAAATATTTTCAAGGACTTTTTATTCGTATCTATATAATGTATGCAGTTTTCAGGTGAACAAATATAAGAGGACGACGGGGCAATTGCATCAATGGCCATAGTTACGTTTTCTACATCAATCATGATTTTTAATATATAGTTTTAATATCCCAGTGTAAATAGATACACCATGTGGGATTATATTCACAAGAATGGATGTGAAATTGGTCATATCAGCAACCGCACCGACATACTTGCTTATCACCCGAGTTATAACTGCATATTTGACATTTGTAAAAGAGTTAAATATACGTGTGTGTATATATGTGTGTTCTATGTCTATAAGTGTAGGTGTAATTAATTGGAAGTACTTTTCTAGTGTTAAAATGTGCGTAGCACATATTGAACTATTTACAATAACTAATATTAAAATAAGGAGAAATATCCCGTTGCTCACCAAGTCATATAGTCATGCCCTTTTGAGAGCGTCACTGAGTGCCTGCTCATTTTTAATCTTTATTGGCCTGGAGTGATCATCTTTTTGTATGAGTATTTTGCCATTGCGTGACCAACAATACTTAAAATTGTTTGTTTTAGCAAATTCCTTTGATTGAAAGAACAGTTTACGAGATGATCCAGGTAAATACTCTGATACATATACTTGGGAGCGGCTGTTTTCGTCAAAACCCAAGTGACTTAAGTTAAGCTTATCTAGGCCAACTCTTTGTTTGTTAAATAGCTTGACTGCTGACAGTGTATTTATCTTCATAGTGACTGATGAAAACTCCAAAATGATTGGACGTACGGAGCCAGGCCTTCCACCGGGGTAACGGTACACGTCACGGATGTCCGCAGGCTGAACGCATACGCCAAGGGTTTGACCAATACTCATAACAATAGATTTGAGATGCTCCAGAGTTTCATCTTTCAGTTGCGGGATATTCTTTATCTCAATAGTTGAAGGACGTGATGACTGGTGTAAATCTTCAATTTCGTTTTCTAGCTGTTGTATTTTTTGAGAAAATTTTTCTTTTTCCTCTTGTAAGTTGACAATTTGTTGCTGCATCATTTCGAGATTATTAGTAATTGTACTCATAGATTTTTCCAGTTCAACATTGGATTTCTGGATCTGACTATTTTGGGACTTAACCTCAGTTACGTCAGACATCAATTTATTTAGTGACGTGGAGTGTTCTTGTTTGGCGGTTTTTATCTCGTGTACGTCTAAGATTAATGTTTGAAGTATGGCTGATTGTTCATTTTTAAACGATATCAGTAGTGACTTTATATCATTTATTTCCTCTTGTACATTTTGACATGAATGCATTGGAGATTTTGTGCGCACTGGGCGAGGGCGCTTACAGCGCTTAGACGCATTTCCTTCATTATCTTGTTGTACCAGTGAGGGCAAGTTAGAATCCGAAAAAGTTTGTAACAAGTTAGAGTCTGAGTATGTCGCCATTGGTGGAGTGCGGTTTAGTGGCATAGTTTATCAATCAGTGCTTTAAACGTAACAGGAGAAACAAGTTGCGTATATAATGTTCCGACAAAGTTATTGAGGCAACAGCGTCTTATAGTCGATTAGTAAAATGTTATACAAAGATTATGTTGGGGCGTGCATAAAATGCTTGTGTCTCTGTGTAGCACAGCGTAGGTCTACGTACCGCGTAGCGCTACGTCACGTTTAGTCGCGCGCAGTCCGTAGCAGCGTTGGATACCGAATTTCGCGCGCCGTCGCTTAGCGTCACCAGTGCAGTGGCTTCAATGCAGGAACTTTGTCGCTATGGATTTCTCCGCGTCGGTTCGATCCCCACCGGCCTTCTTCTTCACCAATTATAATTGGACTTTTCGTTCAAGTTAGACGCACAAGTATCGATAACTAAGGCTATCCTGCTCAAGGCCAGCCCAAAGGCGGAGTTAGTAATCTAAAACGTTCAAGTTGAAGCAGGAAATGGAATTCACCAATCACAGAAAAAAATATGCGAAATACACACGCGGCGAAGTGACACACGTCCGCTCGCGACAGAAGCTAAACGAGCTATCGAATTGATCATTCGATTATAGGAATATTGAAGTTCTTTAGATACCTACAAACCTACGTCAGCAACGAAGAGACATGTAAATAACACGCAAGTAGATATTGCATAGTCGTTCAGGAATTAACTTGAATTCCACAAGCAGAGAAACATCGTGAGCTGCAGCCCTGGATAGGATCCGTCACTTGATGTCACCATATCCGGTGATCGATTACATATAGTCTGCTGAGAGTGAACGACTAAGATGAAGAATTTGCAAGTAGGTAAAAACGTTAACCATTAATATTGTTTGAATCCTTTATCTAAAATGTATGATAATGTATATGTAAAATAAAATACTTTAAACTGATTACAATACTGCAGCTACTACAATAATATTTGAGCAATCCACTACCTATTCGCAGCCGCTACCGGCTGGCAGCGTGCTCAAAATGCTAGCAGCATTCACGTTGTAATATGTATGGAATCTTCAAGTCGCGAGTGAATAGGTACCTTCTAGGTTTGCGTGCTAAATCCTAGACAACATCATCACTTAACATCATGTGAGACAGTTGTCAAACGCAAACTTATAATATGTAAAAAAAATAAAAAAATGTATAAATGTAATGTGAAAGTTATTGCCCTCAAGGTGTCGTTTTTTTATAGGCTGAGGTGACGGAACAAGCAATAAGGTACAGGATGTTAAGTGGTAACCTCTGCCTATAGACAGATACTTACGATTCGTAAAAAACTGCACTGCGCCCGTCACCCTGAGACATGAAGTTGGTAAGTCTCATGTGCCTGTAATTTTACCGGAAATCATACCCTTCAAACCGGAACCTGAAATAGATATGGTGGCAGTACTTTCCCAGGCAAACTCTCTGTGAGAGTTCGCACTCTTAGAATGAAATTAAAAGTAAATAAAAGTTTACATTGATTAAACCTGTCGGATGCAAAAATATTGGTTCATATTTAATACATGATTAGTAAAACCACATACTCGCATAAGCTTTAATATTCTGGATACGACCTTTATATGATTTGGTGGTCATAGATTCGCGTCACATTTGACCAATTATCGGACTGTGTGATTCAAACCCCAGTCAAGCCTATAATCCATACATATTTCGCTAATTTGTTAAAGCTATACTTGACTAGGTTTTGCATATTGCATTGACGCTTTGCGTTACGCGACGCGATTATTATTTTCCGCTTATTTAAAAATAAACAATTACCAGTTTACATAAGTACCACAAGTACCAAAAAAAGATAATTAGCGCTTTTAGGATATAACATAATAGTCCATTAGTTGTACGAGAAGAAACCATAAATGTGTTTACATATTTTTCAACACGCTCTACAAGTTTGAGCATGTAAAGAAGGATTGCCAGGCACAGGTTTTAAAGTGCTATATAGTCACGTGATAGATCGATCTGATACATTTTCTCTCAGCGCTAACGCTTGTAGAGTGTTACTTTGTCTAGGGCTATGATGTTAAGTGGTGACGTGGTCTTAGATGTAGCATGCAAGCCTAGAAGGTGTACCTGTTCACCCGTGACTTGAAGACTCCATTCCTTAGCAGTACCTAGGCATTACGATGGTCCTTTTCTAACTTTAAAGCTTCCAATTGGTACTTGGATGACTGTTGCTTGATACAGATTAAGCATCTGCCTCGCTTTAGCAATAATACCCAATTTTTCACAACCTACACCTATTACATCTACACTAATATTATAAAGAAGAAAATTTGTGTTTTTGAATGTTTGTAATGAATAAACTCAAAACTACAGGGTACCAATTCTCTTATTTATTAAGACAATTCATTCTTAAACAATGCAATAGTCTTTCAAATGTTATTATATATAAACTTGATATTCCGCTAAAATAACAATTGCATTGTACTCAATTAAATTGCGGTAGAAATTCGATCTGTGTAGTTATTACAATTTTATTATACTCCAAGTAAAATAGCAAAACTAGAAAAAACGACGATTCATTGACAATCTATGAGCAATGCGTTGGTAGAATTGATATCCAGGAATGGTTAAAAAATTCTTCCACCATTAGAATGATATACTGATATTATTCCTGAATAACGTAGGCTATATTACTATATACTAGAAAAAATAGGGATCTTTACTAAAACTTCAATAATGTAACCCATTAATTATAATATTAATTATTATTTTAACCTATTACACATTGTATGATTGTTACATTATATAAGTTGATAGAAATGCCGACCAAAATCAGACCATGTTATTCATACTTTGTATCAATCCTTATATAAATAAATCATTTCGTTTTAAGACTGTTTTAATGCCTTTCGATTACTTTTTTAATTTTTCAAATCAGACATTTCATTCAAACGATATTACGAATTAAAAAAATTTCAATCTAAACAAAATACTAATAGAAAATCAATGCCACACTGCCCCGCCACGCGCCGGCCGCGCCCGCCCCCCGGGGCGCCAACCGCTGCGCCGGCGCCGTCCACGCAGCGCAACGGGCAACGCAAGAAATGTCCACTCGTGCGAAGCCGGGACAGGACGCTAGTAGAGTATATATTTATATTTTAATTTGCGTACTAATCAAATACCTACTGCCAGACATTGTTATTTCAACATACCGCAAGGATTTTGCTAGTTAATTAACTTCAGTACAATCACTACGCAATAGTATCTCGATTCGTTACGTATTTGTGGCATATTGCATATTCAAACACTGGGAATTACGCATGTTGATGCTGTTAGCGACTAAACTTGGATACCGTGAACATAACTGTGTTATGACAAATGACAGAATACGTTATGTTACAAGCCTTACGGGAGCTTCAGTATGGTTACATAAACTTTTTAGTTTGTATCGTTAAAGGGCAGATACTTTAATTACAATAAAATAGTATATAATTGCGTAGTTTGTTAATTATAACACTGAATCGGTTACTAAATAAACTACATAGATAAATAATATATAAATAATGCTATTATGATTGTATAAACCACGGGAATTATTCACGTAAAAGTCAGAGGGTTCCGACTATAGTTTATCCACATTCGGTGGTCTTTTTGAAGTAGAATGCTCGCGGATGCGGTCGCGGTACGCTTAGTATTAGAAGTCAGTACTACTAGTAGCGAACCGCGACCTTACTGTATAGTTCCAAACGCTGGAACTATACAGCATAAAAAAGTGGGTAGTCACTTTTTTAGACGAGCGCTAAAAAGCAGTATTGAAAATAAATTCAAAGATTATGGAGTCTGGAGTGGAATTAAGTCCTACGTCCGATCCTCACTGATCCTAGGATTTTATCACTTCAGATGTAAAATTAAAAGAAATTTGAGCGACTTCATTTCACATTTGTTAAATCATTGAAAATCACATGCCTCTAAAAGTACTTAAATCCACACAAAAGCAACAACACGATGTGTGAATAAACAGTCACAGTAAGAAAATTAAGAAAAAAAAACACTTGCGTGCTAACATATTCAGAGCTAGCCATGTATAGAGCTTTTATTACAGTACAGCGTATGCCTTTCTATTTACAACCGTATGGCTTATGCAGAAAGATACTTTCACATGCGAGGCCATCGAAGTGTCAGGAGTTAGCGTGTTCCATCATATTATTTCTACAGCAGTCACGATTTGTATTATTTTTTATAAAACCTGAATATATAAGTTCACGTGGCCATTGCAGTTGCAATGTCACTTTAAAGCTATGGATAACACTTCCGTTATGGTGCCTACAGGCAACGACTTGTCCGTCATCACCATCATCGTCATCTCGGCCATAGAACTTCTACTATTGGACACAGATCTCCCCCATTGATTTCCACAAGGATGGAAGCGGCCCGCATCCAGCTCTTACCTGCGATCTTAGTCAGGTCGTCTGTCCATCTTGTCCGTAGCTGTCCTGTGCTGCGCTTGCCAGTCCGTGGTCTGCATTAGAAAACCTTTCGACCCCGTCTTGCCACGTGATACGAGAAAAAACCATGAACTTTACTCAAGGTTAGTCTACTCAAGCCCTAGGTCGCCATAGGTCATAATAGGTACATATAGCATTAAACAAGAGACATGTTTGACATACCAAGTAGGGCAGTAGCGATGAAGTTGGCCTCAAATCAGGACTTCACGATCAACACGTACTTGTAATGTGTAGGTACTTAAGTATCGGTATTGCGACATAGACAAGTATGTGTTGGCTGACCGTGCCGTATAAATGCTATATTATTAGATTGGTGTTTGTGTTAAGTTTGAGGTAACATATAAGATAAATATTCAATTATTTTATGTGAGCTTGCTTGGCTTTGCATGTTTAACGAAACGGCACATGAGCAGAAACTCCCAGAATACCTATGCTCTAGCGAGACCTTTATGGGTGTATTCTGAAATTGAGGGCCCTAGGGTTTTATCTCAAAATGATGACTGTGAAAGCTACAAGGAGTGGACGGAGGACGGAGTACGGGGCTGTTTCCTCTAGTACTGAAACACGTGCATTGCTTAATAGCACATTGTTAGGGGTGCAACGAACACCTCTCTACGTTTTTCCTCTAAAATGTATAGGGATATGATTTTTTTTCTGTAGGTTTCTACATATAAGCAATTGGAATTGGTACAAGTTACAACTCTAAAATGCTCTCTCTGCAGATGATGCTATTGAAATCATAGGTAGAGATGAAAGAAATGAAGGCCGAATGACAATCTGCGTTATTCAGGAGTAAAATGCTTAAATATTGAATATAAAAATTCTTCATGATTCCCATTTTACCCACGAAATGCTGTCTTTTTTTTTTCTTTTCCCAGCCATGTGCGTCCACTGCTGGACGTATGCCTCCCCCATATGGGGGGGATTGACGAAATGCTGTATATTAATGATATTATATGTTTATATGAAGTAGATGTCGCACAAGAGCGCGGAAACTGAGGCAGCAAAATTAAGTCAATTGTAGTAATTTTCATTACGACGCGTATTTCAAGCGCAAGTCTAAACATATAGCTATCCTTTTCTATATTATTTGTACCGTATTATCTGTCACAGTGAGCATGTTTATGTCGTAACGGAACAAAATCTGAGCACCGCGCAGTATGAATATACGTCATCTTTAGTAAAACATCATTGCTGTAAATAGTTTACCTGCACGTGGACGATCCAATTAATCCGTATGAGATACGGTAGACACATGTGTACAACGTAGTGCTGCAAGACTTCTAACCGTCACCAGGTAGTTCGACGATCAAGAAAAGTTGGGATCTTCCTAGTCTTATTCAAAGTATCCGGTAACGTTTAGTGTCCGTTATTTATTACCTGAAGTGCGTATTCGTCCAACTGCTTTTGGCCACTAGGCCATTCATCACGGTATCAAAAAACACTTTTTGTTTTGTCGTTAATTGTGGTTTTCACTTCTTTGCTCACAACAGATATAGATATAGGTCCCAAGAAAGGTAACGGAGACTAGAAAACCTGATCGCCTAAAACTGAAGCAGCTGTGCCAACAACCTAAAGCTATGTGAAGGAGATAGGATGGCTAGCGTACTAAGGGCATGAAGCTATGGGCAGACACAATCACATTACACAAGCATTCAAAAACTGGGAATAACTTCTATCCTATATCATCACATAAATGTTTGCCCCTGCAGGATTCGATCCCGTGCCGCGATATCATAATTCACTCACCCCTAAGTTACGGCAACCATCAAGTTATAATTATGTTGATGATGCTAGAGTTGCCTCTTGTTATTATACCATATTTTTGAAAAGTAAATACGGCGACACGAATACAAATATGAATATACCTTCAGAATTTTAAGTTCAATATATTCGTTCGTCGCACAGTCGAATCGTGTTTTTATTTTGCATTCCTAACAAAGTTCAGATGGAATTCTAACTCGTCGGGTGAAGCACCTCAATGGCGACAATTAGGCCTCCGTCCCATTGCAAGCGAGGAACGGGGCTAAACAAAAAGCAAAACCGTTATTACGAGTATCTTATAATTTGTCACTATAAGTCCTGCACATCCTTTGCATAAACTATAAACTTCTTTATGTCAAAAAAACTACAATCATCATAATGAATGTATAAGACACGGGAATTACTCACGTAATACAAATACAGATACAAATATCTTTATTGTTCCTTAATTTGGCACAAATAAATAAAACACACAGAGAAAAATACATGGGTACAACTAAAATATGTCAAATTTTGCACACTAGCCCCCACACTAGGATACCCTGTGTTGTGGGTGGACTAGTCTCTTCAGAGGTTCAGAAATTTTGATACGCTAGTTTTGTCTTCGAGTTGTAAAAATGTTATATTACAAAAACATCCTATACATAATATAAGTCAGAGTGTTCCGACTCCCGTCCCGTTCAACCACATTTGGTGGTCTTTTTCAAGGAGAATACGGTGCGCTCGCAGACGCGGTTCGCCTAGTAGTAGGTGTTATACATTAATATTGAGTCAAAACCACGTCAGTTTTAAAAACAAAATTACAATCATCATCATCATCGTCATAATCATCATCATCGTCATCATCACCACCACCACCATCATCATCATAATCTGAGCCATATAACGTTCACTGATGGAGATAGCCTTCTCCCATTGATCTCCACAAGGAACGGTTAGACAGGTCGTTTGTTCACCTTGTCGGTGGCCGTCCTATGCTGTGCTTACCAGTCCCTGGTCTCCATTCTAGAACCTTTCGATCTCAATGGCCATCAGTTCAGTAGTAAATTATATTAATAGTCTCGCTAGTACAGAAGTCAAGACCTTATAATGCATGTCGTCAAAATAGTACAAATTTATGCATCTACATTTGCTCGAACCTTTTTCGAAATGGTGCTAAGGTTTGTGCTTTAGGCAATAATCAGATTGATATTTGACCTCAGCGGTGGCCAATGTCATTCTTCTAGGTGAGCACTGAAAGTAGCCACCAAAACAATGAACATAATATGTACTAAGGCAAATGATTTACTTTTTTATATGCACGTCTGTTACTTGCCCGCCCCAATTAAGTTTGTAACATGATTACTTACCATCAAGCAACGCTACTGGTCAAACTGTACCTTACTAAATGTACCTAATATATATGTAATCGAACCTATTTCATTTTAGGCTTATTAACTTTATTTATTACTAGTAGCGCCCCGCGGTTTCACCCGCGTGGATTACGGTTTTCCCGCTACCTCAACCATCCCACGGGAACTATACTTTTTCCGGGATAAAAGTAGCCTAAGTGTTAATCCAGAGTATAAACTATCTCCATACCAAATTTTATCGTAATCGGTGTAGCCGTTTGAGCGTGAAGAAGTAACAAACATGCACACATACACACAACCTTTCGCATTTATAATATTAGTAGGAGTAGGAAGTAGGATTAAATTGTTAACTAAACATTAAAATTGGCTATAACTTCTTAATTTATGTGAGGTTGTATAGGTTTTGTTCAGCATTGTGCCAAATGCAAATACTAACAAATCCCAAAGGTTTCTCCTTCGAAAAAAATACTAAAATACCTAAGAAAAATCGGCCAGGTAATTCGCGAAAACTAATCATATTTTTGTTATTTGCATAACATACCAAGTCCAACAAAAAAATCAACAGCAATAAATGAAAATATTTTCAACCACCACAGAAATTGACAGTCGTCTAAAAATGGACCTTACAACTGTAAACTAGTCTTTTTAGTTGTCTAAAAGAGTCGCAACGATATTGTATTGCAAATGTTTGGTTACTTCTTAAAGCTATTTGTCCCGAAAAAAAAAACCTTTTACATGTCACATAATCCTGTTTCCCGAAATCACCAACAAAAGCGAACAAGCTAAAGCCGATTTTAATTAAAGTTTATTTTTCCCGGCAAAAATATCTCTCTGCCTATTAAGTCTATATCCCACAATCGAGTTTCCGTGTTGGTTATGCAAATGTTGGAACAGCCATAGAAATAACAGGTTTGAAACTAGAGGTAGTAGTGAAAGGGGCGCTAAAGCTATATTTACTTCTTACAATTCTGCTGAGCTTTTTGATAACCTCATGAAAAGCCTTACAACTTGTAGTCATTTAGTTCATATTATATTAGATAGATACATAGAAAACACTTTAGTTGTTTTAATAAGGCTGCTGTTCACCAAAATTTAAAACGTCCGATTATTAATTTAATCGTCGGTCAAACAGTTTTTACCATACAGTTAACAAATAAACAGCCTTAGATAACAAATGTAACTTAAATACAGTTATGTTTACAAGCTTCTACTTAACTAGAGAAATAGAAGGCAGGTTTGTCGCTTAAAGAAATTTCTTTCAGCCAGCCTTTTGTTTTAGATGATGAGTGTTTATTTAAAGGTAAAGCCGCACGATTGCACCTGATGAACAGTTCAGTAGACTCAGTTATAATAAATATTAATAAATAAAATTAAACCCTACACCCTAAACGCATAATTAGATTTAGATTTACTTATTGCAATAATTATGAACAGCGATATTATTTCATAGAGAGCAATATTTTTTCACAGTTTAATGTACTTCTAATATAATTAATAATAATATCACTCCATGTGAGAGTTCACCCGGGTAAGTACTGTCACCATATCTATTTCTACCGCCAGGTAGTAGTGTTCGCATTACTGTGTTCCGGTTTGAAGGGTGAAATTACAGGCACATGAGACTTACCAACTTTATGTCTCAGGGTGACGGGCGCAGTGCAGTTCTTTACGAATTGTATCTGTCTATAGGCAGAGGTTACCACTTAACATCTTGTAGGCCTTTTGTTTATTCTATTATCATCTTCCATAAAAAGCAAAAAAGATAACAGCAGAGAGCGAATTTTATAAAGCTGTTTCTTTGCATTGGCGTCTGACAAACGCTAGGTACCCAGCGTATCATCCTAGACTGATTTGATTTTGATATATTTATTGAATTTATTATTATAAATACATACATTATTTGTACAACTCAGCGCTACGATCTGAGTTAAAACAATCATGCTGCCATGGTCACCACGATCTGGCAGCGTAAATTCACCCGTTCATAAACGTGAGTAAAGCCGGATAATACATCTATTCCATTTCCAATCAGAGTAATTTGCGTAATCGTTTAATTACTACACCTACCCACTGAGTTACTATTTGCAAATACCGTCGTGACTAATTGACAATATGTCGATATTTCTTTTTATCACCTATCGTTATTAAACGATAGCTGTTATGAAATTTGCGTTTGCAAATATAAAACTACTAACCGCGAACGGATAAAGTAAGAACGCACAACGATAGCTGCAGAGCACACACCCCTAGACTATCGTTTATATCAATACCTACCCCTCCCTTAAACTTGATACAGCCCTGGTAACTAAAGGTTATCACCTCAAAGTGGATAGGTAAGTTAACATTTAACGCCACGGTGTTACATAAACACATAACAAATATTGGCGAGTTTTAGCTTCATGCCACAGAGACAAGGTTTGAAAACAAACACTGTAATATCTTTATTTCGTTCTGTAATTCTTATGATTTGTAAATATTTAGTTTTGTACGGCTTACCATTAACTTTCCTTGTTTTTTAATACTTGATATTATTGTTTTATAAATTCCTCTTAATAAATATATGCATCCTTTACATTCTTTCGTTACATATTGCTGAAATTATAAAAAATATCCATATTTCTTATACATTTTTGTTGTTTTGATTTTCAACTGTCAACCATTGACAAACTTCAAATTGTGTCTATTCTGTTTTTTATTTAATTTTTCGTAAATGTTGCATATAAAACTAACTTAAACTATTCCATATTACTTCTTTCTTCAAATAATTTTAAATGTAAATAGAATACTGCTCGGAAAGTATGAAAGGTGAACACACCAAGAAAAGGTATCTCAGTCACTGATCAGATCTCAGTCTTGAATCATATCTTGAAGAAGTACCTATTACTATCGAGGAAAGGTCACATTCCCTGGCCATACAGTTTACCATCTACATTATAAAGTAAGTGAAAAGTACAAGTGTCACCGGCTCGCTATTTTGAATACAAAAGGTAGATTACCTGCAAGGAGAATACCCAAAAACTTACGGGAGACATTTTATCCCGGAGCGGTGAGTCACTTTCACTGTTGATCCCCGGAGAAGCTGCCTGTCTATAAACCTTCATATCTCCTCCCTGTGTACCTACTGTAAATATCCCTTGAAGCAGTTCCTGGTTCCGGAAACTTCAGTTTGTGTTCTTCTTTTTTCCCTCCTGAACTCTTTAATTACATTCTGTGTGTTGTGTGTTTTAAGATATAATTTATTGTATTATACTGTTATAGTTGTTTTTAACTGTTTTACTTTGAACCTTAAGCATCCCTTAGGTAACGAATTGATAGGGAAAGCATCTTTCTTTTATAACTTGTGACTTACGTTCACACTACGTGAACGTAACGTTACAACACAAAAACAAAACGTCACGTGCTTTCAACATGATACAAGTGTAATCGAGAGAGATTGCTCACGGCTATTTAAAGAAGGTTTTACTTACAACGTTTTATCTATCTTAAGGACCAGGAAGCACAAGGAGGCAAGTGATCCCGGACGCATCCAGCCTTTACCTGCGATCTTAGTCAGGTCGTCTTTCCATCTTGTCGGTGGCCGTCCTCTGCTGCGCTTGCCAGTCCGTGATCTCCATTCGAGAAACTTTCGACCCCAACGGCCATCAGTTCTTTGAGCTATGTACCCTGCCCACTGCAACTTGCTTATCCACTGGACTATGTCGGTGACTTTCGTTTTTCTACGAATCTCCTCATTTCTGATTCGATCGCGTAGAGAAACCCCAAGCATAGCCGGAGGGCTATGGAGAGCCATAGCTCGTTATGTGACTTTGAGACTGTTTACATAGTTCATAGTCAGATACCTTAGAGGTTTATTATACCATGCGTAAAATCTGACACGGTAAGAATTTCTCTACAAGTTTTTTAAACCCATGCACGACACAATCTATGCACACCATACAATACAAAACACTTTATTGCACACCGGTCACCAAAAACATAAACAATAATAAAAATAAAACATATACCTAACCAAAGTACAATTGGCGGCCTTATCGCTTAAAACGATCTCTTCCAATATGTAACGGAATGTTTGAACGTGAATTTCACCCCCAACGTCGGATTAATTTGAAACTTTGCACACTTATCAAGGACCACCATAAAATGCGTTTTATTATTTATATTATTTACTATCAATCTATAAATGGCCTTAATCTTGATTTTACTGATAATAAAAAGTTGTAGCTGTACCGCTTATACAGTATACACAAATATAGACGAGCAGGTGACCTGTGTAACCTGTGTTACAGGTTTTACACCTTAATGCCGGCATCAGCCCCTTGCATCATTAGATTTCATTATATGACCTTATATAATGAATATATATACCTGGCCGTGGTGGTACCGGCCTAGAATAGTACTCCCCCATCTCTTCCCGCCGGGTGCCGTAAGAGTCGGCTAAGGGACCACTTACCAGAAGGTGGGCAGCAGCGCCTTCTGAGGATTGGAAATCATACTGCGCTCGCCAACCCGCTTGCCAAGCGTGGCGAGTATTGGCAAATCCCCCCCACCCCTGTATGGGGGAGGCATATGTCCAGCAGTGGACGCACATAGCTGAGAAGAAGAAGAAGATATGACCTTATTCCATGTTTGTAAACATCGTCGTAAAGCTAGGGTAATGTTGCCACTACCATTTTCGTAGTATACCGAGCGGTCACGCAATACTTAACTACGCATTGGGCCAATGCCTGACCTCGTTTGATGTAAAGATTGGGTCTCGCGTTATTAATCCAAGACTTGACTCATTGTCAAAATGTGATACGATCCAAATCATGAATACGATATATTATGTTATTCTCTTCTCTATTGAATATACTAATTTGGATGTGAAGCTGCTGTTTGACTCCAAACCTCATCAATGTCTATCCTGGGTTGTAAAACTGTTAGCAGTCGGCTAACGGGTGTCCGATTTGTTCATATGGCCGGTATTTGGACTACCACGTTACAACATATATAATATGTACTGTAAAATACATACATCTGCGAGATAGAGAAGCTACAAATGCATATACTTAACGTTTTATTTATTTTTACATAATGTACACTGATACAGGAATATACAAAATTGCGTTATAAAAAATCTAACTACACCATAATTTTATTATAGGGGATTTTATTGCATGTGATTAGTCTAATTATGCAGAGTGCCACAAGAACCTTTTTGTATACACTTTTAAACCAATTACATATTATTTATAGATATCGTAATACGGGTCAACATGTGTAGTCATCTTATATTGTTACAGCAAAAAGTAATATACAGTAAATAATCTTATTTATTTATTGCATTCCCAATTTTTTGGATATGCATTAAAGTTGCCCAATGCGCAACATTCAAGGTTCAAGAATGATAAAATACGATATACATCGAAAACTATAAAAATACACATTACCTTGAACCTCAATTATGATAAAAATTACTAGACTATCATTAATGCTAATAAAAAATACTACCTTCTTCAAATTATACCAATTGGAAGTTACATGTTTTATTGTCGCCATGTGAAAGAAAGTGCCCGAGCAGTTGAAAAGATCAAAATCGTGGGCAAAGCATTGAACAGACGTAACACTGGAGGTAACGGTGTTATTATTATCTTACATTATTTTACCATCTTATTATTTTTATTTGAACCACCAATTGAAGGGAATAGGCGACCACGATACAAGAATTTCACTTAGTGTTTATACTGCATGCCACTTTGTATTGTGTTGACAATTAAATTTTAACATTTTTGTACATTTGTAATACGGGTGTAAAGTGTTTTTTGTATTCTGTATCAATAAAAAAATATTAACGATTACGAACTTCCTTTCCGAAATCCATTACTTCAGACTTCCGACTAACTTTCTTACACTCCATCCTTGCTTGTATTATTACTTATTTGTGTCAAATAATGTACTTATTTATTAGACATTAATAATCTCTAATCAAGAGTTTCGGCACAGGAATCTTAAACTCTATGAACCTCGTATAAAGCTTTTGTAGACCTTAACAAATTAAACTAGCGTCGAACTATTACTGATTATATGAAAACCACTATGTACGAGATGTAAGTAATCTAATTGCAAATACTCACCCTCGCTTCTAGGGGTGGCGGGCGCGCCTTGAATTCCAAATTACCACTGCACGCCAGAAAGAACCGTTATCTTATTTCAAACGGACAAACACCACCATATTTTTACCCTTTTTCATTAATCCCGTTTTATCTACGCCACGTTATTTTTTCACAGGCCAATAATCAAATTTGAGCTACAAAAAATACGCGTTTGAATGCGATATCTTCGGTGGCTATCATATTGTCGTATTTCACTTTGAAAGTTAACAAAAAAAATTATTTGCATTTATGGTCCAGTATGTTTAGATAAATGTTAAATAAATTAAATCAAATTATTTATTGTTTCACAGTTACAGTATTTACAAATAAGTGCACTTATGCACGAAATATAGAAAAATAAATGAAACAAATTTTAATACAGTAATTGACGCCAAGACGAGTGGACACAGCATTTGCCGCGCTCACGTGCAAAGTGTGCGCGGCGCTGGTTTTCAGAATACTCGGGCTGATGGTCTTCGAGATAAAACGTATAAACGGATATCATTATTATACTAGATGAACGTTGCTAAATCAGATTAACGAAGTTCTATGAAAGGGCCAGGTCAAGAGTACTCTAAACCGACGCTCTTGTATGAAAGGTCTGATAAGCGTGGATGAAGCGAAATAAGTGTGTCGTGATTGTTGCATTTGGAAGGCTGTGATCTCTGCCTACCCCTACGAGAAAGATGCGTGAATACATATGCATTATATGCATTATTATATATACATTTTTACACTGACAAAACAAGCAAATGCATTGAACATAAGTTACACTTAGGTTCACTGTGCGTATGAGGAATGGTGCGTGAGTGTGGGGAGGGGTGCATTTGAACGACGACCAAGTGAGTGAATTATTATATAACACCCTATTTATTCATGAATATTATCAAAATAATGTAAATTAAAGATAAATATTGAATCGACTTTGATGACTCTGTGACCAATCTGAAAGACCAATCGCATGAGAATATAATTTTTCACAACAGGTCTTATATGACGTGTCATGTCCGCAAATATGTAAACATCCAAATTGGATGTTTATAAATACTGGGCAAGGTGGACGTTTACCATTTCTTAAGTCAGTTAAAATACTTCATAGTAAATAAATAATTATTTACTTTTAAACTATAAAAAAGCGGTAGAATATAAGAAAATTTAGAACTTTATGGGAGCAATCTGAAAGCCTACCCTTTCAGATGACAACTGCAGATAGCTCAAATAGATAACTACGAGGCTGAATTGCAATGTTTATTTCTGGAGCTGAATACGTGATAACATTATTAAAAAAAAGGTTTTTATTCAAATGTCAAGGTGTCGTACTCTGAATTGGAATTACGTAAAGTTACGCAAGGGGGAGCGGGTAGCCCGGTCATGTAATTAAGTTTGCTTTGCTTCGAGAATATGCTGAATGCATTTTTGAGTAGGTGTATTTTAGACAGAAACTGCATATTCAGGTGTCGGGAACAATACAATTTTCGGAAATATGTTGGAAATTGTACTAGGACACTGTTACGAGATAATGGGAAAGAAATGTAAACGAATACTTTTTTTCCATTTTTTTACTATATTTTTTTTAATGCATATTTTATACATATATAGAATGTATGGAATCATGTATCGTGTATGGAATAAATTATATTTCATAAATTGTCACGCAAAAGTTCCTGACTATTTCTGGACTTCTCCAGATACTCGTAATGCTGAAATAAACTCTGTCTTGGTCATGGTAGCATGGAGAGAATATCTAGCCAAGCGGGTATTGGAAAGCATCACTATCACCAAAAACCAAAGAGAATCTCTCTGATTATCGTTGAATTCTCTTTGTAGGAACATTAATTGCATGTATCGGCCGTGGTGGTACCGGCCTAGAATAGTACTCCCCCATCTCTTCCCGTGGGTGCCGTAAGAGTCGGCTAAGGGATAACGTACCAGGAGTTGGGCAGAAGCGCCTTCTGAGGATCGGAAATCATACTGCGCTCGCCAACCCGCCTGCCAAGCGTGGCGAGTATTGGCAAATCCCCCCTATATGGGGGAGGCATACGTCCAGCAGTGGACGTACATGGCTGAGAAAAAAAAAATTGCATGTAATAAAGAATGCCTTATTTACTACTAAAGTGTATTCAATACTAAGGCATGTCTCCGGTAACATGAAGACTAGAAACTTTCAATTGCTCCAAATTGTTTCTCCCATATTAAAGCCTCGTTAAAACCTCTACAATTTTATAGATGACCTTGTACGATAACTTGGTTAGAGGATAAACAAAATGTGTTTAGAAAATTGCCCTCTCTAGTTATGAATGGTTATTACAGTCAGTTTACTGTAATTTCTCACCATACTTTTCCATTTCGAATAAATTGAAAAGTGCAATTAAATTTGCCCTCGGTTTAGAGAAACAATTTATCTTAACATAGTTTCATAACTAAAAATTGAATTGAATTACGTATTATACAAAGTAAAAGTGTTTAAGTAACATTTGCTTGATTTTGATGTAATGTATCGAAAAATATAAATTCTAAAAACTATACAATACAGTGCTAATACAAAGAGGTACACTTTATTGACCTAACATTACAGAGATTATAAAAAGGAATGAATGAAATAAGTAATGTTCAATAGGCGGTCTTATCGCTAAGACTAAGAGCGATCTCTTCCAGACAACCTTTGGACGGGGAACTATTTTACTTTGTTACGAAATTGAGAACGGTTTGTTCACCCTGTAATTCGATCAACCACATATCGAGCTGAGTTTCTGTATTTCTTATCAATATATTATGATGTACTCAAGGGATGTACACTTGATTGACAAAATTATATAAAAGTCTTCGAGTAATCAAGAATCATAACAGAAAAAAAATGATTCCGGTGAATTGAGAAACCAGGGGAAAGGTTCTAACTCAAAAGTACGAGTAGGTTTCGGATGAAAAGTGGTCTCTCATCGTTCTTTTCTACAAATTTGAAGTACTTTTCACATGTTAATTAATATGACCTCGTGATTTAAGGTATAAATATATAAGATCTAAATTAAATACATTATTTTACAACCCATTTCCCGTCCATCTTAAAACTAGTACATAATGCAAATTTATGGTTGAATATCCCAATATTATTAGATGCCAGCTGCACCCCACGGCTTAACTCGCATGGACTTCGACTTTTTCGTTATCTCAGTTACCTTACGGAAACCATAGTTTTTTCCTGGATAAAGGGCTATTCCAGTCTATGTATGATCTATCTCTGTGCTTATATATGAAAACTACTAAAAAGTAATTCAACATGGCAATGCTGCTATCATTCTGGGCACGCTGGTTTTGGTAGCGGGTTAGAGCATATGAGTTATTTATAGGCTGACAATAGCTAGTGGATTGCTGAAATATTTTTGTAGTAGCTGTAGTAATGTAATTAGTTATTAGTATTTTATTTTAATAAAGGTATCGGCCCCTTCCTAAAAAGTTATTTGTAGTACCGATATTCATTACAATTATCAGAATATGTGTATACGCTGCATGGTCCAGTTTGAGATCATAAGTATTTATTTATTTATTTACTTTGGAGCTTCTCCTATTTACTATGCGTAATAATCACTTATAAATTCATACGATGGCGAGTGTTTTTAAAATTACACTTTCTTTCTATTTACGTGTCTTTATGGATAAAGACGTGCTCGATTCTCAAATTCCCAACTGACCACAAATACATAATACACTACTCAACTGTTCAGAATCAACATGAAAAAGAAATAACTCTTATTTTTATGACTTCACTGAATAACAACAGTCAACTGTTTCGCATGACAGTTGAATTAGCGAGTAGAAGTTTGGACAGAGCCAATTGAATCCCAATTAGCATTCGAAATTCAGATTTGGCAGTCCATTGGTAGAAATGTGTCAAGAGTATTTCGGCCTTGATTAAATTTAGCATGCGATTCTTTAAGGTTTTAATGTCATAGGGTTCACAATAGGTTGAGTTCATTAGGTGACATTTTCAATAAACCGCAGTGTTTTCAGGCTGCGCAAAGGCCTCCGAAGTATTGTAACGACTGTTGGATATGGTAAAACTACAATAAGGACCGATGGCTCAATATGCTCAATACGCAGGCGCTCAATAGAAAATGCCACCAGCGATCAGCCATTCAAGATCATAGAGTCTATAGTATGTTGTGTCCTTACATATGAAATTGGCGTTTTGTCAAACTTGCCACTTGGATCCGTATTCGGTTGGTTATAAATTCTGAATTCAAATTTAGGCTTGTGTATTTGTATTTCCATTTTAGTGATTCATTTGTTTTCGCGCCATTTGATTTTTCTCTGACATCGTTTTGTTCACAATATAGAAAACTTAAAATATGGGGGTAAAAATACGGGTTACTTATGAACACGAGTTCAACCATAGCACCAGCGTCCCAGAAACAACTAGAAGGATTAATGTTGTGAACGGCAGGTTTTTGGTTTCTATAGATTAAACATCGTGGAAGACTAGAGACTCTAGTTTACAGTCAAGAATTAAAAGTGAACGGATCCATCGCTAATCACGTCCGAGTTAGCGGCAGGCTTAGTTGTGAGTGATTATACAATTTCAATTCAATCGAAACAAATTGGAAAAGTTGCAAAATCGAGAAAAATAGATACCGCATGAATTGAGTGAAGCAAACAAACAAACACGAATCGAGTGCTGCGTTACATTACTCAACCGTCACAATAATGAGGGGATTTTGAATTGTGCTTGTAATGAAAAATGGATCATGTGCGATAGTCGGAAAAGCTCATCACAATGGTTTGACCCGAGAGAACCGGCCAAATCTTGCCCAAGCGAAAGTTGAATCAGAAAAGGGTGGACCAGTGCTAGTGTCGTTCAGTACAGCTTCCCAAGATCTGGCCAGACGATTACAGCCGATCTGTATTGTCAACAGTTGCAAACTATGACGGAAAAGCTAGCCGTTCAACAAACTAGACTGGTCAATTGCTTTAGCCCACTGTTGCACCAGGACTTCGCTAGACCACACCCTGCGCAATAGATAGTCGCTAAATTGGAGGAGCTGCAATTAGAATATCTCCGACATCCACCATACTCCGCGGACCTTTCTCCAAAAGATTATCACATGGTCCTAGATTTAGACAACTTCTTGCAAAGAACAAACTCAATTCCGATAAGGTTGTCAAAATCACCTTTAAACGTTTTATATTTACTCGCACCCACAACATTTTCAGCAAAGGAATCAAATAAATCACCAATAAACTGGTCAAAGTGCTTAGATAACAATGGTATATACTTTGATTAATTTATAAAAATAATCTTTTTTTTAAATTTCGTTTTGTTTTTTCCATACATAACGTCAATTGCGTATGTTAGGACCTAATAAAATGGGCTAAAATCTAGTCAATGGTTAGGTTCGCATAAGTAAGCTTCATCGTTATTTGGAGTCTTGATTACATTATGTAAGTAATGAGTGTATTATTATTTTACTGTTCATTATGTAACCACATTTTTTATATTTAGCAAACATTACCTACGGCGAAATGAATCAAAGCGAAAGTATGGCATGAAAAACACATAAATATTTCATAAGGTTTTTAATAAAGAGTTTTTTTCATCTTAAATCTAAAATATTTATCGCCAACAGGTGAGATGATTCAAATGAATTACTTGAAATTTATTTGTTTTCGTTCAAAATTTCCCAAAAGGGTGATCGAAATGAAATAAAAACCTTGTACGAAATATACACTGTTGATTAATGGGAGTGATCGGGGTTAATGGTAAAAAACGCGAAGTTGATCGTTTTTCTTCATTATTAACCAACGTAAAAAAGGAAGAAGGTTACTCGTACTCGTCTTTCGACCATATATATATTTTTATTTATATGTGTGTTCGCGGATAACTTCGTTGTTTATGAACCGATTTTGAAGATTCGTTTTTTTTTGATAGAGTATATAATATAATAGTATAATTTCTTCGAGATAGTCATATTTATTCAATTTTAGCAAAATCAGTCAAGCCGTTTTTGAGTTACACTCTAGTAACTGAAAAGTGTTACGTCTACGTAGATGACATTATAATTGCGTATCGGTGAACATACACAATGACAATTGATCCAGTGAGAAGCACTGAAAAGGGTGAAAAAAAAATTATTGCCAAAAATGGACCCGACTTCAACACTCAAAAGGGTGAATTATTTTGGTATTTTTTTAAAATATTATGAAGTAAAACTGTCAATTTGCAAAGGTTATATGAGCGTATCATAATTATTACTTATGTTTATGTATTATGGTCAGCCTAATGCTCTTTTTTTTTCATTGGCAACAAAAATATGTTTTAACTATTTAATTTTCACTTATCTCTTCATCTTCCTCTTGTCCTCATACCACACTAGGTGGGGTCGGCACAATATGTTTTTCTCTCCCATTCTTTTCTATCATTAGTCATTTCAGTGCACACTTTTCATATACATATCATTCTTCACACAGTCGTCCATGCCGTCTTCGGCCTTCCTCTACCTCCATATGCATCCACATTAAAGTCTAGTACTCTTATTTTGTTATATGTTTTCCATCCCTCTTCAGGAAACAACTTTAATTTTTTTGCTGTTGGGAAAATGCAATTATAAATATCCGCCTACCGGGGAAAGTAAGTGCGAGGGGTAAAAACCCATCATGTGCGTCCTGCCGTTGGGAACGCGAGGTCGCGCTAGCATTCCGCGCTTCCACCCCGGCCGTCCGTCTCCGAACCCCGCCAGGGAGAGGGTATGACCCTCCCCTCATAACCGCGCCTGACACAAGAGCACGGCCGCACCAGCTTGGGGACCACACTGTGCACTGAACGCCAGATTTCCAACAACTGACGTTTGTGGCCCCCTGAGATGGGCCATATGTAGCGGTCCCATCGCCAGCCGCTTTGGCCACCATCATACGATGGCGGTGGCCCCGTCGGCGCCGCAGCAGTTGGCGCCCTGAATCGCGCTCCTGCCGCGGCCCCTCAGCTGCGGCGCCACTGCCCGCCTCACATCGTCACCGTTAAATATGATGTAGCACTCTATGTGAGAGTTCACCTGGGGACTACCACCACATCTATTTCTACCGTCAGGCAGTAGTGTTCGCATTACTGTGTTCCGATTTGAAGGGTATGGTTTCCGGTGAAGTATCAGGCACATGAGACTTACAAACTTTATCTCTCAGGGCGCAGTGCATTTCTTTACGAATTGTATCCGTCTATAGATAGTGGTTACCACTTAAAATTCTGTGGGCCAATGATTGTTATGTCACCTTATCCTATAAAAAAATGTGTAATACTCACGATAAAATATTATCTTAACGTGTCGACGCGAGTGTTATTCGGCTCATGAATTCTTGAGTGTCCTCTCAGATGTGTCTACAATAAAGCTGGAGTGTAACACTAAACCTACATTTACTGCAATCACTCTTTTACTTAGCGCACAGTAGTAAACTTGCTTGTAGTAGTCCTCTTTCGATTATTCCGTGTGCAGTCGAGGGCATTGATATCGGGAAACAAAACAATGAAGTGCAATAGTAAATAAAATAGGCATTATTACGAATAATTAAAAAACGACTGTTTCAGTCTAAACAAAAACTTAAATGGGACCACAAGAAAAGCAACAGCTTTTTAATAAGGATCACAACCGCGAGCCACATCGTGGTCTCTAATCCTCAGTGGCATAAAAAGAAACATTTTTTGGTTTCTTTGTTCAAATAACCAATAATTATTACGGAAGATAATTGGTTTGAGAATTAGTTTTTCTATTGGTATCCGGGGATCAAAGTCGTTATGAATGAACGCCCACGTACTACGCCGTAGCTCGCCTACGCACAACCACCCTACAATCTACGAACCTCGTAGCCAACTCGTAGCGCCACCCACTTAGCTCATGCCACTCGCCCACGCCTCACATCCGCAGCTCTACGTGACTCATCTGATTGTTGATACAAATTGTCTCCATTTTCTACACTTATCCCAAATTTGTAAACTAATTTCAACCTAAACCAATCGACATAAGGACGAACTACCTTATTTATACAATGTGTATAATTTGCCATCAGTTTTGAACCATATCTCGAAGCGATAAGGTTCGAAGACTTTCTGATTTGAATATTATTCTCAAGATAGATATCGTGTGCTCAAACTGCATACTAATAACTGAGATTTCATATCGTAAAACGAGCAAAACGTTTTACATTTAAATATTCATACGTGACCATATAAAATATTGCAATATTGTCTTTAAGAAGCAAATACCATTTTATTTTGAATTCTTTATATAGATTTACTCAAAAGTAATGTCATATTCAATATGGCATATTCAATATTTCGATATATTGTTTTCTTTTTATTTCTTCTGTAAAGCAGATCGTCGCTGCATATTTCTTTAAGTTACACTTTTCTTTCTCAAACGCATCCAAAACTATGTTTACTTTTTGTACTTTATAGATGTACGTTCATACGTTGGTCGTATCGTATGACCACTCAAAACTTCAAATTTACTATAGTGACGATAAAATTGAAGATGTAACCACACACATTCCAAAATAAGAAGAATATTCATACAAAAATGAAGTTATTCGGTAGGTAATAATAGCATAGGCAAGAAACGGTCAGATTTTTTTTTTCAATATCCATGTTTGTTAATTTTATACGCATATATTTAGCAAAATTCTTGCTACTGCCCTAGTATCACGTGACCTCAGCTGGCTAGTTCGCGCCGCTCTCAACCGGCTCAATCCGACCGTAACCACTGTCAACGTCAGATCTACTCGTATGCTTGATCGCTCAGTCCTCGTCCATACATTATTAGCTTATTTTATACAAATAATTTCAAGCGCCATTTGCCTAAACTGTCGGTAAGCTTTGCCTTAAATGAACTCAATAATATCAATAATTTTTCATATTAAACTTGTATTGTCGCTTACTTACACATCATATACAATCAGCTATTATTAGATTTTAAGTTTTATGTCACTTTGGATAAATATGAAGCTAATAAAAAAATAAAAGGGGTTGGTCATCTTAAGCAGAAAAGAAAAATAATACACAGATATCATGTTTTTATATTGTAGATAAACAAAACTATCGACATGTCTAAGATAAGATTTACATGTATAAAGGTGCAACGGTCTCAGGTTGGGTAAAGGTCAGAGTAGACATAAATCTTGTCAGATTTTCGGTACGACGACGCCGGTTGGTTTATCTCAAGACCGAGCATGGATTACCCGGAGCTACACTCGGGTTCAGTGTTCATATTTATGTAAAAGACGCTAAGTTTGTGGTTAACTGGTTAGTTTATGTTAAAATGTATTTTATACATCGGGATATAGGAAAGTGGTATAAGAAAATTTATCCTACTAATATTATAAATGCGAAAGCTTGTGTTTATGTATGTAAGTATTTATGTGTGTAAGTGTTTATGTGTGTAACTGTGTATGTTTGTTACTTACGGCTGGCAGCGTGCCCAGAATCCTAGCAGCACTGCGACGTTGAATTGAAATGTTGGTTCGTTGAGCCGATTTGTTTAATTAATTACATGGTTATAAAACTCATTACAATAATTAATGAGAACGTTACTGAAATATAACGTTAGAATTATATTTTTATAAGTATATATTATACAAGTTACATAGCTTTCGTTTTTAACGTCTGTGTAACTTTACAGAGCTCACCACACTAGACAATGATGGAGTTTAGTGTTCGAAGTTTTGTATAGATAAGTTCTGTGCTGAGTAGGCAAGAATAAATGAGAACCGACACTTTGTACACATATACTGGGATAGATGGAACATTGAATTAAGAAAAAGTTAAACTGTAGTTTGTGTATAACTTTCTATAAGTCAATGTTGTTAGATTCAATTCCGATTGAATATATAACAGTGCGGTCGATATTTCCACTGAAAAAAAAACATCTTTAAATGAAACAAGCGTGAAAATACATAGTCGATATCATATTTAACAATTGTTTCAACTTGGTCCGAAAGCCTTCAATAGGACCAGGATGCTTTGCATTCGTAACGCCATGGGGAATTGTTAAAATAACCAGTATGAACCTGTGTCTATAAAGATGAAATAAATTGCATATACCTGCAAAGTAGCGGGCGTAGACAAAGTGTAAGAATAGAGCCTTCAATCTCGCGGCTACTACAAAATACGAAGCTCTCGCGGCTCGGGTGGCTGGAGACATGAATAGCTGCCCTACAAATCCTTTTTATTTAAGCTAAGTCTCTGTCCGGTTTAGTGTCAATCCATTTTTAGTTTCCATGTAGCCGTTACATATTTGACATAGCAAGTAGGACGAACGATTGTGCTTCATTTTTCGTTTTTACTAAACCTGTTACAAGATTCCTGTAACTTATTAGATTAAGTCGAAACAGTAACTGGTAATAAAGGACAGTGTGTGGTGCAGAACAGCGTCAGATGCGTTTGAATTCAGTTCATCTGTTTCGATCGGGGTTGAAAGCGTCTCAAATGGAAACCATGGACTGACAAGCGAAGCATAGGATGGCCACCGACAAGGTGACGACCTGACGAAGATCGCAGACAATTGGCTGGATGCAGGCCACTTCCAACCGGTCCTTGAATCTACTTAAGTATAGTAATTACTTTTTGACTTTGTAAAAAGTTGTGTGACAGTTGTGGGTGTTACTCGTTGGGAACAAGCTTCCATATTGACATAATGAGTCTGATGGTTCAATACATATTTTAAAAAATGCGATGCCGCTATTTGTCTAACTTTATGTTTATATTCTAGCTTTTAATAATCTATCTCACAGTATATTGGTATAAACGTATTTCATGTGTTATTCTAGGGTAACATTCATGTCCTCGTAAATTTGCTCAACAATTTAGCTGTAAGTGGCAACAGATCCAAACACACAGTACTAACACACACACACACACACACACACACACACACACATATTGACTTTCATATATTATTATCCTAGATGCACTCCGTACATCCGTACTCCGTTAGCTCACTCCGTTTTATTCGCCCGGTCTATAATTTTTCCGTTAGCTCACGTGTAATTCTAGCTCCAAAGGAACTCTTTTCTTTCCTTAAAATAAAAGTGTTTTATAGTAAACTTAGTTCCGAATCTCGTGTAAATCCGCTCAGACATTTAAGCGCAAGTGGTACATTTAACACACACATAGACGCACAGACCCTCACACACACAAACACACTTCGCATTTATAATGTTTGATTTAGGACTACGATATGAGGATCAGGATAAAATAATGGTCTATCTTATAACTTATAAGCTGCAAACATGTGTGTTGTTTTTACAAATATTACTTACGTACTGCTTAATTAGTTAAACAAATCGTAATAACTGTAGCCGTTATAATTGCAAAACTTATTCACCGAAATAGCTTGAACCAAGTTGTCTAGAGTGTCGTTAATATTCATTATAATAACGAGAAACTTCTATTTTAAGGTCGTAACTCCTGAGAGCTCGGTACCCTATCAGAACTGTTTCGCATTGTGCGGTTAGAATTTTCTAGTCTTGTATGAATTTGCCCTCAACTCTGTAGCTTCACTGATCACATCACGAGCGAGGCTGATCAGCTGTTCATGCAATGACATCACTGTCCTTTGCCGCCACTTTGGTGTTTACCTGGCGCCGCTACAAAGTTTTAATTTACTGCTGCGACTTTTATATTATTTTTCGTAAAACTTTGAACCAATGAATGGTTTGGAACCAAAAGTATTTTTAGTCGTAATCAATCGCATCGAAAAATATTTAATGGAAATTTGATGTCGATTTTGATCAAGGTTCCTGTTTTTGAGGACTTCTTTTTAATTAATCCAATTAATAATGTATCAATTAGCCACTTTATATATCATTCATTATGAAAGCATATGAAAATCTTCTTTGGAATAACATATCATTGCTAACGAAAAGCCATTAAATAAAAACTAAAAATTAGCCAATTCTATTCAATTTAATTTAATTTAATTTATTATCTTAAACACAGGTACAATAAGAATTAGTAAAAACATGTTGTTAGTATTCTATGTTTTACCTTTTCACGCATGCTAAAATTATAATAAAAAAATCATTCAGCCAATGGTATTGATTCTCTTGTTCAACTAAACTTTTGGAAAATAAGTTAAGATAATATTTTATATAGTTACGATAAAGTACAAACATACGTAACAAACGTATGACACTTACTAACAATACTAAAATTAGATCTTTTTATTAAAATTGTGGGTATTTTTCGGTAAAATATGTCGCCACTAAAAAAAACTACACGCAATTGGCCAGCAATTGAATACAACTCGCCTTATATTAGAGGTAGCATTCGATGGAGTTTCACGAATTTGTATTTTAGCGTATATATTATACTTCATTTTTTCTTAAAAATTAAGTATTTTATATATTTTAGTGAATTTTATATATTTTAATTTTATATTTTAGTTAATTTTTATTTTTATATTTTAGTTCATTTTAGCAAGTCGAGTGATTCACAGAATATGGGCCAAATTTTACACATTTTTTTTTTTTTTTAATAATATGGGACAACATTCACACAAGGTCTTCAGGTCCCAAACTAGGCAGAGCCTGTACTATGGTAACCTGATGACTGATATATATACTTAAATACATACTTATATTTATACTTATATACATATACACACCCAGACACAGGTCAAACAGACATGTTCATACACACAAATGTTTGACCTGTCCGGGAATCGAACCCGGGACCAGCGGCTCAGAAGGCAGAGTGCTACCAACTGCGCCAACCGGCCAGTCAAAAAAGTCAAATTAAATATTGATGAAAAACTATTCAGCTATAGCTAAATAGTTTAATAGATTTTAAACTATACCTACTTTGTTACTAATTAATATATTGTATTGCTTTGTAATTGTACTGTTGGGTCATAATAATATAAATTTTAAAAAATCCTATTCAACTTTTACTTCCTTGCGAACAATAAAAGTTGTTGTAAAAAACTTTTTGCATGTTTTCTATCACCAAACACATAGTGTGTTCAGGCAACGGTCCATGAGAGCCAGTAAGCGTTCTAGGTCTGGCGTGATAACATCTTGGACCACATCCTCACTGACCATCAAGTGAGATAGTGGTCAATCGCTAGATCTATTAGCATAAAAAAGAATTTGAACAGCGCAAGCATTTAATGTTACTCCGCTGGCGCAACGACCCAAAGTGAGTCCTGGCCTTCGATACATGAGAACGCTATTCTTGTTATGAATGCTTCATTCGCTTCCTTCTAGTTGACCGTTGGCAGCTTGCAGTTTAATGTTACAACGGCCTTAAAGTGTAAGAATAAATATTATTTTGTCTGCGAAGAAAAGAAGGTATGTGCCAAAATAATAATAAACTAAAATTGAATATGATTATACGAAATGTGGACATTCTAAATTAGACGTTACATTTAAAAGAAAATACGAATTTAAAAATTGAATAAACATAACATTAATATAAAAATAAACGCCGCGCCCGCGCCGCCTCGTGGTCGGTTCAGTCCACGCAGCGCAGTGGGCAACGCGGCGAGGGGGGGAGGGGGAGCAACGTGTGCAAGAATACGTCGTATTCTCTCATAGTCTCGCAAGTCAGTCTATCTATGCGTCACAAATATGAATAAAAATACAAAAAGTAATTTGAAAAAGGAACAATTTATATCCTGCATATCCACCCGTGCGAAGCCGGGACGGGCCGCTTGTACGCAATATTTTCGTGATATCCGTACCCAACTGTCGTCACTGTAGCGTCTACCATTCTCAAGTTTTAAAAACTATCACCAAACACACAGTGTGTTCAGGCAGCTGTCCCTGACAGCCAGCTAACATTATAGTTCTAGCGTGATTCCACCTTCGACCACATCCACAATAAATTTTAAGTGAGACAGTGGTTAAGCTCTATATCTATAAATTATCAAAGAAAGTTGACAGCGTTTCTGTCACATGCAGGACTATATATATTGCCAGTTCCGTTGAAAGCTGAGGATAGATAGCCATTTATATTTTTCTATAACATTAGTATTCATAAAATATATAAGAATATAAACTTACTATTCATACATTACCCTTAATTAACAACCAGTATAACAATAATAAACTATAATTAGAAATTGCTAATATTATATGCAAAACCTGTCAGGTATAGCGAGACATTAAGTTTGTTTGCGTTGGATCAGCGCCAGAAAACAATCACAATCCTAAGAATTTCTCGGGCTATGGTAACTGTATTATTTTATTGTTTACACGAACAATAAAACGTAAATTATTCAAACTTCAGGCACTGTTGCTAAATGAAGTCACTCGAGCAGCTTCTGCAAAACGAACAAAAGCGATTTATAATGAAATATTAATTATTTAAACGCCCACTGACAATACAATTTTACGACTTGCCCGACAATCGAAAGATAAGGGATAAAACATGACCAGAGTTCGTATAATCTTGTGCGGAGATAAAAAAATGTAACTTGCCTTAAGTAGATTTACAGAAGTTTTGGTTATCTGGTTAAATTAGCTTTTTTTCCTAAAACCCAAATTAATTATATGTAGTTTCAGAGAGTTCGACTTACGGATTGAAAATAAACTTATACTTATGTTTAAAATGAATGAACTAAATTGAACGCATGTTTTTCCATTTAAATAAAGCGTATTACAGAATGCATAAATTTATGTATAAGAAATTAAGTTGGACGTGGAGGATATATGGGTAAATGACTCATTGTTATTATATGAGAAAGCTATCTGTACCCTAGGTCGGTCATTGTTTACTTTGGTTTGCCTGTTGAACCTACGCCAACGATATTACCCTCATCAAGGCTGGTAAGAGTTTGAAAAAAGAAGGTGTAAATTAAGATCAGAATTGCCTATAAGTCCTTGGCCTATGATCAACAAATGAATCTAATAAGTTCTCCCCTTCTTCTGAATACTTTACGAAGTTTTTCTTTACTCTATTAGTATGGAACTTTTTGTTAGAAGGGTTTAATTTTACATAAAGTACACAGTAAGGAAGATATAGAATGTGCTCCCAGGCCTCGAGCGTGTTTATAATTACTAAGTTTCTAATAGCTTGGGATAATGTTTGGGCAATATAAATACGCGAACCACGTGGAATGCTTTAATAGTGGGATAGAATTTTTATGCGAGTTACTCAATAACTTCCAGAACGGTCTGGAAAGAGTAACAGAGTTCACGAAACTGTTGCTGGAACTTTCGAAGTGAAAACTTCTTTAGTGACGTTATGTACTTTTGTTTAGGGAAAAAATGTTAAACTCACGTCAGGACACCTAGCGTCAGGCGCGTGATGTCACCGAAGTTGTACGGAGGGAGTGTAGAGAAATTTAAACTTAAATATATTACGAATAAGGAACATTTTCGTTTGTTGGTAGGTATAATACGACCTTTTTGAAGCAGACTGCGCTCAGCTCGACCGTCCGTTTAACATGTTGATTTTGACTTCATTCTATTTTATGCTCTATCGTCCTCACTAAATATAGTGTTTAATGTGTAGGTACATAAAATCAATAAACTTAAATACCTATTGTCATGTTTGTGTACGATAGCGCAATAAATGAATATTGTATTTTGCTACATAAATGCAAGTTTTCACTTCTGCCGGTGCAACCCGTTTTTATTATTATTAAAAGTGACGTGGTTTTGACACATTATGAATGTATAAAATCGGGAATTACTCACGTCGTAAATCAGAGGGCTCCGACTATATAGTTTTGACCCAATGATGTTACCACGTCATCTGCAAATGCCTGACAAAAATGTCCCCTTTGTTCCAGGCCTTTCAGCAGTGGATCCAGCAGGAGGTTCCACAGGATTGGGCCACTAATCGATCCCTGAACACACCCTTTGCTCGTTGCTCTAGTTACTTCCTTGCCGGCATACCTGACCTTCACCCTCCTTTCTCGAAGATAACTGTCCATCATTCTCCTAAGATTTACTGGACAACTTTCTTCAGCCAAGCGGACTCTGATAGCTGGCCACCATGCACTGTCAAATGCTCCCTCTATATCTAGTGATACCATAGTTATTAGCTTCTTTTGTATCAGCTTTTCGCGTATGCTTTTCATCAGGTCATAGAGGGAGTCTTCCGTGCTCCTTTGAGGCATGAAGCCGTATTGGCGATTACTCAGCCTAGGGAGTATGTGCCATTTGACTCTGCCAATGAGCATCTTCTCCAGAATTTTACCCATCACTGGGAGTAGTCCAATTGGTCTATAGGATTTCGGCTCTGAGTAGTTCTGTTTTCCTGGTTTCCTTAATGCCACCACTGTTGCCTCTTTCCAGATTATAGGGAAGTGGCTTAGTGTTAGACACCTGTTTGCCAGTGACAGGTAAATTTCCGGGTTGTGATTGATGGCTTGCTCGCATATATCGGCGGTGAGTCCGTCGGACCCAGGGGCTTTTTTAGGATTGAAGCTGCTCGTTACGGTTCTAAGCTCTTCTAGGGTAAATGGTGGGTCATGTTGTTCATCATGGTCCACCTCATTTACCTTCTCTGCTTTTTCCCGGATGTGCTTATGTTCCTCGTTATCTTCCTCTTGTTTATCCTCAGGGTAAAAGGTCTCAGCTAATAGGCACGCCGATTCTCTTTGGTCAAGGATTTTATTGTTTTTATTAAGGGGCAGGTCTTCTTTTCTCTTTTCTGTTGATCGTATAACGCGGTAGATACTTTCCCAGAAGCCCTCTCTCTCCTGTTTCCCGCAAAACCCCTTCCAACTATCTATTTGTTTTTTTCTTACTTCTAATTCATACTTTTCTTTTGCTTGCAAGTACTCCTCAATGACTTTGTCTTTTCGAATTGGCGCTGCACATCGGATCCTACGCTTCTTGGTAAGAACTTCTCGCTTCAGGTTTTCGAGCTCTTCGGTCCACCAGGGAATGGTAAGTGTTGTTTTGTTTTTCTTAATTGGCATACTATTGTTACAGGCTTCGATTATTATCGTCGTATATTGTTCGATTGTTTGTTCCAAATGTAGTATGTTTTTAATTTTGTCTATTTCTATTTTGTTTATTTTATTTTCCATTAGCAACTGGGCCACTTTCTCATGAAACTGGCACCAGTTAGCTTTTTTACTATTATATTTTCTGGTTGTTCTTTTTATACTCTTACCTTTCGCTTTGGTAAGCCTTACCCGAAATATTAGGGCATTATGGTCTGAGCTGGTGAATTCCTCGTCGACTCTCCAGTCTTCTATCAGATCGAGCACATCCAATGTGCACGCCGTCACGTCAACAAAGCTGGTGCATATCTTGTCTCCCCTAATCTCAAAGAAGGTTGGAGTGGTTCCTTCGTTGAGTACCTGCAAGCCCATTTCTTCTAATACACCGGCCATTTCCTCACCCCTCTCATCCACCTTTGTACTTCCCCACCATGAACTTTTTGCATTTGTGTCACCGCCCATGATTATTCTGTGACCAAATTTTTGTTCAATGAGTTTCAGCTGATCGAGATATGGCTGTAGAGGTTTGGGAAAGGGTTCAAAGTAGAAGGAGACCACAATCATCTCCCATGCGCTGGTTTTTAATTTGATCACAACTATGTTAGTTGTGGTACATTCTGGATATTGGATGACATCTAGATTATTGTCGAAAACCACAATAGCCGCTTTGACTGGTATTTTGGTCTGGTCAGTGCATTGGTAAATTCGTACTCCATTGTAGTCTCGCATTCTTCCTACTCCCCCCACATAAGGCTCTTGGATCAGCGCAAATGCCATTTTATTTTTGGAGGCCTCGATGACGAGTTCGTTTGTAGCCTGTTTTTTACGTTTGAGGTTTGCTTGGACTACGATGTAAGAGGTCAACGTGACTTGACTTGACGGCAAAATTGTCACTGGGGCCACTTTAGCAATAGGCTATAGTTGCTCGGGCCAGTGCTTCCCACTTTCTTCTTATTGGGCATTCAGAACTGAAAGCGTTGTGGTCAGTTTTTTCGGCTTTGTTTCTGGTACAGTTTTTGTACAGTATTTGATGGAGACACAGCAACAGACGTTCAGCATCGGGCGAATGCCGCCCTCGCCTATGTCCAGGAGTGGGGTATCAAAAACAAACTACGTTTTGCTCCACATAAAACCAAAGCGATGTTGCTCACACGTAAATTAAAATATGATGCGCCGCAACTGAGCATGGGTGGCATCAACATTAGCATGACAGGCGAAATAAAAATCCTCGGCCTAACAATAGACGAGAAGCTAACTTTTAATAGTCATGTGGGTCAAGTATGTAGAAAGGCGCTTGGACTATATAAACAGCTAGCAAGGACGGCCCGAATAAGCTGGGGTCTCCACCCAGAAATAATAAGGACCATATATACAGCAGTAGTGGAGCCGATAATTATTTATGGTGCAAGTGTCTGGGCTCCGGCTTCTAACAAGATTTGCGTGCAAAAACAGCTTAATACGGTACAGCGGGGCTTTACCCAAAAGATATGTAAAGCGTACCGAACAGTCTCCCTGAACTCAGCTCTTGTATTGACCGGGATACTTCCCCTCGACCTAAGAATACAGGAAGCAGCCGCCCTGTATGAGGCAAGGAGGGGAGTCTCGCAGCTAATGGGGGACAGGGAGGTCGAGTGTGTAGAACCGTATTTTAATATACCACATCCAGCAGAAAATATGAGACTGAAATTTCTCGATCTGGTAGACCAAGAAGATGTTGACGCACATAGCAACTACGCAGTAAAAATATACACGGACGGTAGCAAAATTGAAGAAAAGGTGGGAGCCTCCGTATCTCTTTGGAGCGGTGAGGCCGAGATCAAAAGCCGGAAACTAAAACTATCTTCCTATTGCACCGTCTACCAGGCCGAACTCCTAGCCATATGCGAAGCTACACGGGAGATAATGAAAAATACAAAGACCACATTTGCCATATATAGCGACTCGAGGTCTTCCTTGGAAACAGTCGTAAACTACCAGAGGCTGCATCCACTAGCTGTAGAAATCAGGAAGAACTTGATTACCATAGCGCACCAGGGTAAAACAGTTTCACTGTTCTGGATCAAGGCTCACGCAGGGCTCGAAGCGACAAATCCGTGTGGACTCGCTTGACAAATGGCGTCTGAGGTATGAGTCCGGCGGTACGGCAGGAGGCACAAAAATATTTTTCCCAGATGCGGTGCAGGCTTACCGAGCGGTTAGACAAATTTCGCCCACCGGCGTATTGACTCAGATTCTAACTGGACATGGTGGCTTCTCCTCATACTTGTATAGATTCAAGTGCAAGGAGGACCCATCATGTCCCTGTGAACCCGGAAAGCATGAGACAGTTGAACATATATTATTACAGTGCCCGATATATTGTAGGGAAAGGTTCGAACTTGAACAACAACTTAGACTAACATTGAAGTTAGACGATTTAAAAGATATGATAGTAGATAAGGAAAATGGCAAACTCTTTATTAAGTATTGTATAAATATAGCAAATAAAGTGATTGCCAAAAATAAAAAGTAGACAATAAGTAATGCCTGTAGTATATATTAAATGATATATTAACAGCATTAGGAAATAAGAGAAAAAAAAAAAAAAGAAAAAAAAAAGTTTGTAAACAACTGAAAGGAAAAAAAAAAAAAAAAAAAAAACAATAACGAAAAGAAAAGAAAAGAGGAAAAACAAAAAAAAAAAAACTGTATATTTCCTTACTCCCTACCCAACCCACATGTTTTTATTTTTTGACTGTTTCTTGTTCCATTCGGAAGACTCCCTTGAGTTTCTCGACCAGTAACACAGCAAATTGAGTTAATCAAGGTGTGACCGCTGCAAAACGACTCTGACCCCATGTCAGAGGAATAACCAGTATGCATAAAAAAAAAAAAAAAAAAAAAAAAAAAAAAAGACCCAATGATGTTTTACTAAAGATGACGTATATTCATACTGCGCGGTGCTCAGATTTTCTTCCTTTATGACATGAACATGCTTACTGCGACAGATAATACGGTACAAATAATATAGAAAAGGATAGCTATATGTTTAGACTTGCGCATGAAATACGCGTCGTAATCAAAACTACTACAATTGACTTAATTTTGCCGCCTCAGTTTCCGTGCGCTTGTGCGACATCTACCTCATATAAACATACAATATCATTGGTTTCGTCCACATTCGGTGGTCTTTTTCAAGGAGAATACGGGGCGCTTGCTGAAGCGGTCCAGGTTCAAATCAAATCAAATTATATATTTACTAGAATATTGTAACCAGCATGGTGGTAAATATAAATTACGTCCAGAAAATGCTACTATTATAATGACGTGCAAACAATAAACATGACACAAGAACAAAAAATTAGAAATACGAATGAAAATTGTAGATGTCAAAAAATTAAATGTCCTATAAAAATCACAATGTCAAAAATTTCAATGTTCAATAAATAACTTTGAAACTACAAATTATAAAAAAGTAATATTTATATTTCTATTAAAATTAAATCACTTATTCAGATACTTAGTCACAGTCTGCAAATACAATAAAAATAATAAATATGTATTCCCGTTTTATAGATTTCTAATTTTATTGGGAACATTGTTAACTGGAGCTGATAAATAGAATATCAATAATTTTGTGTACCTTTATTAAGTAGATTTTAAACGTGGATTTGTGTGAGTTTGCTTGTTGCGTTTCACGATGAAACGGCTAGACTAATTTTGATTAAATTTAGTATGGAGGTAGCTGACATCCTGGAATAACACATAGGCTGATACTGAGATCATCAGTATCAGAGAAGACGCCGCGATTCGACGAAACGTCTGGAACAAAAGACCACGGCCAAACAGCCCGGAAGCAATACATACAACAATCCTATTATTGGCATAGAAATGTCTAATATTGGCATTTACTCTTTCAGTTATTATTGGCAAAACTCAAAGTACGAGATTAGTACCTATCTAGTTCTTGATACAAAGAACAAGTTCATTATTCAAAAAATGGCATTTCATAAGAAATATCTGCGATAAATTAATTAAACTAGTTATATAAGGCTGTTATAATATATGTTAGACGGTATTTCATGTTTTTTATAGCGTTATTATGGAATCGCATGATCATATTCATCCATACCCACACTTTCTTCATAATGCTTCACAATAATAATGATTTTATCAAATCACTTAGGTTGGTAAGATAGGAATAATAAAGCAATATATCAAGGGGCAGCAAGTTGGCCGTCATCCGAGGCACGTAGCACCTCCGAACGGACGGAGTGCCCTCCTGTTAAACTAGTCACTGTCAAACTTACAGCTACCCGGTACATGAGGTTGGACTGTTTCTTTACAAAGAGCACTATGATTTTGATGTGAAGTGCACGAACCAGGCAAGTTCAAAAACTATTTAGGTTGCTTTTATTGTAACTGTCTACAACATTTTTTAAATCAAATAGTAAATTGAAATTTCAAATTGTAATCCATTATAATATGATGCAGATTAAATACTTGTTTTTAGAATTCATTGCCAATAGTTTTTAACATTACGAATGTTTTATAAAATGCGTATTTAGAGCAGATGCTTTTATTAAACTAAAATACTAATAACTAATTACAATACTGCAGCTACTACAATACTATTTGAGCAATCTACCTACTAGCTATTGTCAACCTATAGATAACTCAAATGCTCTATCCCACTACCAGTTGGCAGCATGCCCAGAATGCTAGCAGAATTACTATGTGTAATTGCAATGCTGATTCATTGAGCCAAATATGTGCCAGCATTTTGGTCAAGCATCGCGTCGATCAAACGCTTTGATAAGTTTTGGAAAATCCAATGAGCTCCCGGTCCTCATGAGCTCAATGTCGCGCCCCGAAACGGTTCAAATAAGTAACCACTACCTAGGTTATATTATGTATAGTATAGTATATTATGTATAGTATGTGTAGTAGGTGTATTATGTATTATATTTAATTATTAATAATTTAATTATTTTGTATGTTACTGCGGGTACATATGAAATCATGCTACAAGAAGAATTCAGTTTGTTACAATTTCTCCCTGTCCCGACGACGGCCCAAGCTGAAGTTTGTTACATACTAGAGCTCATGAGTTAGTTGCCAACTCTCCTTACTGTGAAGTGCCTTCAGCGCTTGCTTTTGGTCCAGCGCTTTCTTACCCCGCACACGACTGATTACCTTTCGCACTCACTCTTAGCCCTGTGAAGCTTTAAGTGCCGGTAGAAGCAAACAGCATTATTCCATTGTATAAAAGGGTCAATTAATTACTGTCAAATACTTGGCGAATGAACAACTAAGAGGAAACCTTTGATTTAATATCTACAAATTAAAAGTATATACTCATATGCTACAGCAACATAAAAATGTAAAGCTTAAGCACTGTTTTCCATTACATTCTGTGATAACTTGCGACTAACTGCTCTCGAGTGGAGTGGCCGACGTCTTGCCAGGATGGCACTCCAGATTTGGCTTTTGTACGGTAGCTTAATGGCCCGCATTGTTGGTTCGTCCTTTGACATTCGAACTTGTTGATAGTATGTAGAACTAGAAGTATGTGCCTGTCACGCCAACAAGCAGCTTTTGATTAGTGTTCACAGCGAGGGGCGGCAAATTAGCTCTTGATAGATGAAACTTTTTAAAACTCTATCAATTTTCTCACTATTTTTATGTATATACTATAGCTATATTTGAAGAATATTTACGCTTCCTTGATGTATGCTACTAATACTTTCGTCAGAAGTTTGCTTGCAAATACAAATACCTATTGTAATTAACACAGCAAATGACACAGTACTAAAGAATGAAGCCTTTAAGCAGTATTATATTATAGCCACACCATGTCTAAAACGCGAGAAACGAATGACCCTTCGACTTGATAATATCGCCAGGCTAAGGGTTGATTTCGACAAAACTGCAAATAACGTTTCCAATTTGCGTATTAGCGAATTCATTTTATTTACGTCACGTAGTGCATAAAAAACGCACAATGCTAATTAGGTTTCACCAGTTTCATACTAGCAACGAAGCGGTCGTAGTATATAAACCTATGCTATATATTTTTTTCACCTTTAAGTAAAAACTGAAATTATCAACTCACTTGTGGGTCATGTATTTATACCTTGAATGGGTGATCGCTAGTGGCAATTCCAAATGAGCACTACCCTGCTTCAGAGAGCAGCCGCTAGTGTCAGACGTTGCCTTAAAATCACAGTCCTTAAGCCATTTTGGAAGTATTTGGATGGTTTGGGATTCTGCATTGAGCTCTCCACAAAATCTTCTCCGGCCATTGACATTGGCCAGTGACAGAAAACAACCAATACTCCTCTCTGAAGGGGAGGACTTTGTCCCAACAGTGGAAGTGTCAATACACTTGGGCTGACTACGCTACATACTACTAACGATACCTTATTAGCCCCTCTGGTGCTGGTAAGAAAAGGTTTCCCTGAACACCAATATCCAATGTATTTAATATTGCTCATACCAATCTCTGAATTCGAAATTCGGGATGTCGGTTCAGTTGTACGAGTAAACCTAGGTTTGGTTATCTATATCTATCGCGTAATGAGCGACCATTGTACACAAATTATATCAAGGAAACGCTTCATCTAAGTGTGTCAGTCGATACGCGTACGTATCGCCATGTCATAATCTTTATTCGCTAATTAAAAATGCCACCAACCGCCACCCCTCAGAACCGTCGCGTTCTAATTAAATACAAAGTCTCTATGAACTCATAATTAAGTTTGCAAAGAACAAGGGCATACGCTAAAAAGTAATGGAGCGTTACTTCAATTCCGTCTTAAGCAAAAGTGTCTTTTTGCGGAGTTTTAATTAGGGCAATTAGTTGTGCCCCCAGCACCAAACAGAAAACTACACAATATAGTGTACACGTAGAATGTATGGTACTTTGCCACAATATAACCTCACAGAGAAATTCTTTATGCTGCTGCTTGTGTCAAGTTACTAGTCTTATTTTGACAGGGTACTAGAGTGAAACTGTATTAATGATATAAGCAATGTACCTACATGGAATAAGGAATTAGAAGTTTAAAAGAGAGAGGCGTCACATTCTAATTAAAAATTGACTGTTAATTGAAGTTCACATTGTTGAAGAAAAACTTTTGACTACTATTGAAAGAAAGAAAAGTACGTTTATTTATGACATATCACATGGGTAAATAAAAACATAATAATTATCAATGCATGTCATAAATTGGCCCCCAACTCAGCTATTTATATATGAACACACGACTACAGACTACCGTTCATGTCGCTTTGCTAAGTAGACATAGACATAGACATAGCTTTATTGTGGCAAAAAAAAAATACAATACAGATGATGAGAAATTAAACTATTTATCTCTAGTTTTTTGCCACAAGCCGACCCCAACTCAGCATAAACGCTGGTTACTACAATCAGCGCTGGTCTTCCGTTGGGACCGGCAAGTGACGTCACGCACGAATAAACACTGCACGGTGCACACAAAATATTTAGTTTAGAAAGAACATACAATAGTACCTAACACAAAATATAAAAATATAGTGTAACAAAGTGATGGTTTCCAAGGCAGCACATGACGTTTATCAAATCACATTTGACATTGAATGTCACCATCGCAACATTATGACGTATAAAAAAATATAATGTATTTTTTCGTTTTTGTTTCGAAGGGAACAGCAATAATAAAATAAAAATCGTTCTAAACGTATTTGGCAGAATTGGCGTGCGTCAGGAACGCACCCATTGTATCTTAACAGTGAAAACATGGTATTCAACTAGGTATTTTATCCATGGTTCACTACATTTCAGAATATTGTTTCAGAATTTAACGATCACTGAGTTCAGTTCTTGTTCATAGGTTAAACTCACGGTAGTATTCCATTCTCTAGGGGTTAAACTGAAATAACTTAACAAAGTATTATACGGTAGTATACTATTCTCTAGGATATATTATATCAGCAAAACATAAAGACTACTAACTTACAGGCATATAAAAAGTAAAATATACATATTAACTGATTATAATTAAAGTACAAAAACAGACACAGGCTAATAAAGGTAAGCTAAATAACACTGGTTAGAGTGTGTTTATAACATAATTAGAACACAATTAGAACACAATGAGAACACAATTAGAACACAATTAGAACACAATGAGAACACAGTTAGAACACAATAAGAACAGAATTAGAACACAATTAGAACACAATAAGAACACAGAACATAGAATAGAAGAGTAGAGAACAGAAGAGTGGAGAACTGAAGAGTAGAGAACAGAAGAGTTAAGAACTGAAGAGTAGAGAACAGAAGAGAGAGAGCGCCGCACATCCGCTGTTAGAGCAAGATATGGCTTGGCCGATGGAGCTGCCGAACGCATGCCGAACAAGCAGACGCTAGAAAGTTGCCTCACTACATATTACATACATATATATACCTACTAGGTATGTAAGCTTAATAAGTATGATAATGGTGTTACCGAAAGCACAAAAAATATCAATAAAACGACCATTACCATTCACTTGCCTGAGTGTTTCATCGTTTCGAAAACTATAGCTATATACATACATACCTAATATTTGCTCGTCAGTCACTAAGATTGAACATATTTTGTAATTCATTTATTGACAGTAGTCATCGGGTCATAGAAATAAGATCCACAAAATCGATAGAGATGTCAGTGCTATTAAGGCGTATTTTTCTAGGTAGTGAGCCTGATAGAGAAATAAGAAACAATTACAACGAATATTGAAGTCGAAGGTCCAGGGAGGGTCAATCAAAGTGTAGGGTTACCAACCTTTTCTTGTATTATTGTTTGGCTTTTATTCTTTACTAGCTGTGCCCAGGGACAGGATAATTGAAGACCACGCGAGTTCTTCCGCTTCCTGTTGCCAATAGAAAAAATATACTTAACGCGCAGAAACAATGTCCATTTGCACGGCTTATAAAATTTATATTTAAATTTTATTTATTATTAAATGTATTACGTATGTGGTGATAATGAATGAGGTGTTTTTTTATTACTTAGAATCACATGAAAATAACTATTACATTTGTTCACAAGTATCTGGGTAGTCAGTTTTGGAAATTATTCACTCATTTATTGATAGCGAAATTGGCATCTAAGGAACCGTAAACCTGGATCCTCACAGTGCGGTGGTAGGTTTCTAGAACAAAAAAAAATTTTCCAGTGATGATGTATTAGCTTAAGGTTATGGCCTATGTTACACCTAGAAATTCGTTCTAATAAACTTGCATCGGTGGAAAGAGCTTGCGGCTTGGTTGCTTTGTTTTTATGGACTTTTGTGGTTGTGCGTGGCAACCCTATCAAAATTCTCGGATAGCTCGTTACAAAGCAGCGAATTACATTGCTATTTACCCACACTATCAGGGGACGGTGTTGCCCTGTAACTTGTCGATACGCTTAAATAAATACTTTTAGTGATTGCTTAGGGCTTTATTGGCGCAATCATAGAAAACAAACGTTCATCTTCCATCATTGCTGACTAAATTGTTTTTTATTAGTAAAGAAAACCTAAGTATGCACAATGAAAATGTTCGGTGAATATTAGAAAAAGGTTTTTTTTTTGTTTGCTATTTAGTAACAGTCACATAGTAAGAAGCAGAAATTAGATAGTTGTTAAAAAGTTAAGTTACTTATGAAGTACATTTGGATTTAAGAAAGTATATTAATTATATGTAGGTACTACAGAACATATAAGATACCGTTCAAGCGTGAGTTGGATTCGCATACAAAGGGTCCGTACCATCGTACATTGTAACGGATAGGAGTTTGACCACAATGGGTGGAAAAACATGGCAGTAAAGAAAAAACTGGACAGTTTAGAGTGGTTACTATTTTATCCTAGTTGCTCGAAGTGTTTTAAACGGAAGGTGTTCAATCAGATTTTTTATATAATAAGATCAAAGGTTGATCAAAGGTTTCATCAACTTGATTGATTATGCATTAACTTTATGAATCTAATTGCTTTAAAATTACTAGCTTTTTATTTAACCTTCAAAAACAAAATAAAATAAAAAAGATGACAATGATGTTTAAAAAAAACCGCAACAGGTTTCGCAGTTCGAACAAGAACGCTCGGAAAAATAAACATCTGTTATTCTAAGGTAGGGATCGGTAGCCTGTGGCTCGCGAGCCACTCATGCAGCTATTTTGACATAAAGTTGCGGCTTCTACACTCCTAGGCAACATTTTATACTGAAAACCCATAAAAATAGTGCTATTGATTCATGAGTTATGACCAAGTAGCATCTTTATGAAAGTTTTTTCCTCTCGACTCTTGTACTAGGTACTTCAGATTCAACGTGTTGTCAAACAAAAAAAAAAAGAATTGATTTTACGAAAGTAGCTCCTTGGACACTAGAAGGTTTGGTAAATTTTAAATGTTGACTCTGAAATGGTTGTCGATCCCTGTCCTAAGACAACAACAACAGGGACTGACGACTAAACGTATTTTCGAAAACAAGGAAATGCTCTGTTGAATATGTCACTAGCGGTGACCCAGCCAAGGTATGACACATGGGTAAACTAATACGAGCGTTTCATTCACATCAACTAAATTTCGACTCTGACACTTTAGCTTGAGCTACCGTTGAAGGTAACCGTTCTCAAATTCCCTGCATGGCTGTAGGGTACTTTCAAGTATCCGACTGGATAGTTACCACCCTTAAGTTTGAAAACCTTTTACGAAACACCTAATGTGTTTAGGCAGAACTCTTTGAGAGCAAGCAAGCATTCTAGGTCCAGCGTGATAACATCATCGCCACTAACCATCAAGTGCGATATTGATCAAACGCTAGATCAATATAGAATAAAAACACTTTATATTTGACGGTCATCGTGGCTCAGTGACTATATAACCGTGATCCCAGGTACAAATTCTGGCAGTGGCAAACATTTCTGTGATGGGCATAGATGATTATTTTAAGGGTCTTGGATGTTTGTGTCATATGATTGTACGTGTCTATGCCTTCCGCGACACAGGGAATCCTAGTGCGGGGTTTGAATGTGAATGCGTTATCTTCGCTTAAGTTTTTGTGCCATTTCTAGTTATAGTTAGTCTGCTTGTGTCAAGCTTGGTGGTCATCTATGTTGCGTTCCTTTTTTAACTTTACATTAAGAAAGGGCTCCGTTTGATGAATTTGCCACGGACCCTAAATAGTATTATTTCGCATCAAATAAAATAAGGCAACAATAAATAATTCAAAACGTTACTGCCTCGTACACACATCTTTTTATATTCAATAGAAAGCTGTCCGATGCTCGTAATAGAAATCGTGATTCGATTATGTAAGATTAGTGGTGAAACAACCAATTACAAACTTAATTAAGTATTTTGTATCTGACTTCCTTTTATTTGAGCCGGTCACTGAGTTTAATTTTTATTTTCTTTATAGTTCTATCCTGATCTCACTTGATAGCAAGTGACGATGTGGTTGAATTTGTAATTACGCTAAACGTAGAATTTTAACTGGCCCTCAAGGACTGCTGCCTTAACACATTATGTGTTTGGTGACAATTCCACTACCGCATAATTGAATGGGAAAATATTCACATAATAATCTTATTCTTCTTCTTTGTCGTGCACTCTTGGCAGAGTGGTCGTGGTTACAGTGATGGCAGTTGGGGATCCTCGCTGAATAATTATATACAAGATTTCTAATATTTTAGCATTTTCGTATGTTTCTACGTTTGAATGCTGCTATGTTTGCAAAACAAGGAAATGCTCTGTTGAATATGTCACTTTGTTTGCATGTTCGTAACATCAATTATAAAATATAACTGATAAAATCTGTATGAAACATGGCAGCCAGCAGTGTATAATTTTTAAATTTAATTATTTTTATCATACATGAGTCATTATCCATTGAAGTGAGGAAAAGTTAGGACAAGTGAAAAGACAACCATCCGTCCGTCCGAGAAAAAGGGGTAGACTGAAAAACAGCGTTTCGTTTGCTACATTGTAAATGAAACACAAGCTGAGTCTATCCCTATTGCTCTATAATTACTTAAGTTATGTGTCAGTGTTTAAACTAAGTAGAATATTATTTAAGTAGGATATTTTTAATAATGTTTATTTATCTAGGTCTACTGTAGTTCATTAGTATGCTTGAGCAATAAATGGATGTTTTTTTTATTTTTTATTTTTTATTTTAACCATTAATTTACGTCCCAATAGCGCCACATACTTCGTTAATCTCGCGAGCGAAGCCGCACGCTGCATCTAGTATTCATATAAAAGTTATCCTTTGAACATTCGTTTCGTGGATTGCTCACAAAAGAGATCGAATTATTTTTATCATACATGAGTCATTATCCATTGAAGTGAGGAAAAGTTAGGACAAGTGAAAAGACAACCATCCGTCCGTCCGAGAAAAAGGGGTAGACTGAAAAACAGCGTTTCGTTTGCTACATTGTAAATGAAACACAAGCTGAGTCTATCCCTATTGCTCTATAATTACTTAAGTTATGTGTCAGTGTTTAAACTAAGTAGAATATTATTTAAGTAGGATATTTTTAATAATGTTTATTTATCTAGGTCTACTGTAGTTCATTAGTATGCTTGAGCAATAAATGGATGTTTTTTTTATTTTTTATTTTTTATTTTAACCATTAATTTACGTCCCAATAGCGCCACATACTTCGTTAATCTCGCGAGCGAAGCCGCACGCTGCATCTAGTATTCATATAAAAGTTATCCTTTGAACATTCGTTTCGTGGATTGCTCACAAAAGAGATCGAAGTAGAGATCTGAAATATAACTTTTTTATCAACTTCTCACAGAGCCCAATAGAAGTTTTGCTGATTAGATTTTGCAACTATGGTTATTTAATCGCAAAATTTTACCTGACATCATCGCGGCGGTTCTTTGAAACTCAAGAAAAACTTGTCCCATTTTGAAATAAAATTATATTACATATAATTTTTTCAAACAAATTATTGGGATATATGTATAGATGTGATAGTAAGATGTGAAGACGAAGTTATTTACACACCATACAATTAGAAGGATGATCTAAAAACTTATTCTAAAATGTATCGAAGGATATCGTTCTTGTTCTTTTTTTTGGTGACGTCATCACAGTAATATTTAGAAAAAGAAGTTTTGGTTAAAAAAAATACGTACAGAGCAGTTTTGTGTAAGTATTTTTCTTGCTTTTTACTGCTAACAAAATATATGATCATTATATTACTTAACCAGAAATTGTTGTGTGTTGTGTTTTTTTTTTACATATAAGTTTGCCTTTGACAACTGTCTCACCTGAAGTTAAGTGATGTCGTTGTCTAGGATTTAGCACGCAAACCTAGAAGGTACCTATTCACTCGCGACTTGAAGACTCCAGGATTGTACATATCGGGAAACACAGACTCGGGCAACGAGTTCCATTCCTTGGCAGTACGCATTAAGAAAGTGGAAGCAAAACGCTTTGTACGTATAGGTGGGATATCTTCCATATAGTGATGGCGAATTGCCGTACGTCGAGTCGACCGATGATAGAAAGGGGATGGTGACATAATTCTATACAAAAGTATCTTTTGGCCACGGCGTTGTTCATTTTAAACAAGAAGTTTGTTACCAACCTTAGATTTCCATTTCACCAACGGTCAACAAGTCAGTAACAATGTGGTCGAAGATGTTATCACGCTAGACCTAGAATGCTCACTGGCTGTCAAGGACTGCTGCCTAAACACACTATGTGTTTGGTGACAGTTTTTCAAACTTGAGGGTGGTAGCTAGCCAGGCACACTGCATGATTCAAAATGTCGTACTTATGATCCGCGGTATAGCTGCTATTTATAGAATGCCGCACATTTATTCAGAAGGATCATCATCATGAAAATATCAACCGTAGGAAGTCTATTGCTGGACAGAGGCCACCCTCTCCATTTTGAACTCTTGAATCTTGCAAGCCATACAGGCTTATATATTTATATTTTGACAAAGAAAACGGTTCACAGGCTATATTTATTTTGCTGTGCAGCGCAGCGTAGAACACCCACGGATCATCATCATCACCATCATGTCAGCCATAAGTGCACTGCTGGACGTAGACCTCCCCCATTGATCGCCACTAGGACCGGTTGGAAGCGGCACGCATCCACACCCACGGAGAAGATGGACAGACTTTGTGCATTGCAAGAAGAGACTGGGTGCGGGCCCACGGTACTTGTGCAGAACACTTGGGGAGGCATATTGAGGAGGGAGGTACAGCCGTGGTCGTCATATAGCAGTGATAATGATGTTTTACCCGTGTATATTTTGCAACAGGGCATGATAATTAACGAAATTTTCTATAGAATCAGTTTAAAGTCAGAATTGTAACCGCTTTGAACTCGACATAATTTTATAAATAAACATTTAAGATGCTGGAATTTCCAACAAGTTTTTACTAAAATCATATAAACGAATGCTTCCCACATGACATTTAGCAAGAGTAGACGTCCCACTGCGCATTTATGTCGAGTGCTCACTTGAAAATTAAATCTGAAAGCTGAGCCAACATTGCTAAAGTGAATCTAAGACTCGTAACAATTTAATGTGTCTACCCTAGACACATTAAATTGTTACGAGAATAATCTTTGTAAAAATGATTATACATTATCGGGAGATGAGCAAACTTCAAAGTTCTAACTACTCGACTCTGTTGTAGAAAGACTTTTTCGCATTTAGAATATATTGTAAGCTTACATCTGTCAGCATTATAAAGTGTGGTACGCTATTCAATTGTTCCTATCGTTGACGATATATGCATAATTGTCTATTCTATCGTCTATTAGAGAGGGACTAGGGTATGTTGTCGATATTACATCATACATTATAGTAGTTAAATTAGCACAGTCTAACTTGACTTTGTTGTGTGCATAGACTGAAAACGCTCAAATTTTTTTCCGACTTTTTTATCAAATTCATACAACGAAACTAAAATGTAGTCATGTTCAAATGTAGATTAATATAAGTATATAAAAAATATTCCAATTTATTATTAGTAAATACTACTAATTTTCAAAAATAGGGCCAACTACGGAACAGAATGAATTAACCTGGCAGCACACTAAGTGCTCGGTCAATGCGCCCTATGAAAATACATTATTGCTGTATTAATTACCAGCTAACATACAAAAAATCCTTACTTGACTTACGGAACTAAAACGTGGTCTCTGACTATGGGCCTTATGAGCTGGCTTAAAGTTGCACAACCAGCCATGAGAGGGAGAGGGCTATGCTCGGGGTTTTTCTACGTGATCGAATCAGAAATGAGGAGGTCCGTAGAAGAACAAAAGACACCGATATACCCAAGCGGATTAGCAAGTTGAAGTAGCAGTGGGCAGGGCATAGTACGAAGAACTGATGGCCGTTTGAAAGGTGCTCGAATGGAGACCACGTACTGGCAAGCGCAGCATAGGACGGCCACCGACAAGGTGGACAGACGACCTGACGAAGATCGCCGGTAAGGGCTGGATGCGGGCCGCTTCTATCCGGTCATTGTGGAAATCAATGGGAGAGGCATATGTCCGGACGTGGACGTCATATGACTGACATGATGATGATGATGATGATGATACAAAAAATAATAGAAAAAAAATAACACCGAGTTTTCAACAATTAATTGAAAATTCGGTGTTAATTTTCTATTATTCTACTATTTTCTTCAATGAAATGTGAATAAAGACCAATATCAATCATAACCAAACACACACAAAACTAAAACTAACCACTGTAAAAATATACTACTTTTCACATAAACGAAAGAATAAGTTTGTAATAAAATCGAACCACCTTAACAGATGACGTTCACGCCCTAACAATAATAATTACTAATCACTTTTCAAGTTCCTTTCTTATGTTGTAAAGAAACAGTTCAAACGCATTTGTCGTTACCGCACTTTAAAGGAAAATTTGATCTCAAGAAAACATTATTTCCACTAATAAATTTATTTAATGAAATCAAAATTTGTTCAATTAGAATTAACCTGTATGAACTGTTATCATAACTGGTATTTGTAGAAGTTTATTAGACATTTAGTGCTTCTTAAAAAATAAGCTAGAAACACCCAACATTCTCAGTATCATACTCATACTCAGTATCAAAGAAGACGCCGCGAAGGAGAGTTCTACGCTCTTGTCGCCGCTCGGACCTGAACCACTGAAGATGTCGACCGCAGAGATCGACGAAACGTCTGGAACAAAAGTTTCACATAGACCACGGCCAAACAGCCCGGAAGCAATACATACAACATGCAACGCCAGCCGTGAAAGCCTTAGAGTTTACACCCAACATTGTCATTTAGCAAGTGGTAAGGCCTTAACAGTTTAATTCTGACAGCACACATCACACGTCACAAACATGTGCGAATGAGACTGTTACACTAGCACTCACCTATTAGACGAGAAACGTCGACCGTATAGCAGAACAAATAACGCTATAACAAAGAGCAATGGACAGCTGCAAGAGCCAGGGGACTGTCATCACGCGCAGTGCAATGCGGACTGAGATGTAATTGATAACGGCTGTAAATCTCTCGGTAACATTAGCGCAATAGACTTGCTATGTAAGAGTGTGAACTCGTATTCTTTGTTCTTTTATTTTAATAATAGGGACATACGAGCCGACGGGCCGCCTGATGGTTAGCAATCACCGTTGTCTATGGATACCTGTACTACTGGGTCACTACGATACGTTTCCAAACTTTAACTCTTCTTATCTTTAATCCCATATCGTAGCTACTCGGTAACATCGAGGAAGGATGCTTGTTCCTCATTTTGCATGTGAATGGCAAAAACCATAGATAGAATCGTACAAGATGAGTCAATCATGTGTGCGTGACCTTTCAAGCCATGTCGGCTAGTGCGGTGGTAAAACCGTGATGTCGGAATAAGTTTGAAGAGCTCTTCAGAACACTCCCCGTTGTTTATACGGTAGAAAACACAAACAGACCCAATGTCTCTACGCATACGTATACATATTTTAAGTGCATTTCTCAATAGGCTATTATTTATGATAGACGCACAGCATCAAGTATTTACCACCGTGCTAGCCGAAATCGCTTGTAAGTTCATGTACATACAATTGACTCATGTCACACGATGTTTGATTCAAATACGTCGCAAATAAAATTGCTTTCTGGATTAAACCGATAATTTTTAATACGCCTACTAAATGTGGACGAGCTACCTCCCTCTATTAATATAAAACACTAATAACTAATTACAATACTGCAGCTACTACAATAACATTTGAGCAATCCGTTCGAGCAATCAGCGTGGCAATGCTAGCAGCATTGCCACGCTGAATTGCAATGCTGATTCGTTGAGCCAAATATGTGCCAACATTTTTATATATGTATATACAATATGATTGTTGATAATGAGAAATAACAGTCTTGAAGAAATTGGCAATGTATCGTAATACCCCAAAATATGATCCGGATATTCATAGCCGATGGTGACCTTTTACAGTTTAGAATTAACGGGAAGACCGTAGTAAAACGCGCATGTTTAAAACCTATTTATTCTAAAACTATACGGTTAAATTTTGTGAAAAAAAAATTACAACAATTTTACGTGCGGTACGCGTGCCTGCTATGACGTGGTTGTTTACGAATAGATGACAGGCGGGGAACTTAACGTATCTCCAATACTTACCATGAAGCGGCCCGTCTGCCTGTTTGCTATTTCATAAAAAAGTTACGTTTAGTGACAACTAGTGTTAAGTTGAAGGCATAACGTTAGCTTTGTTATGTAGCTACAAAGCGCTGAATTATTTGTATTAGAAAGATTACAAGTTCAACAAGTCTGATCACGTGCAAGGAAATATGTTACTGACAATTCTTCGCTTTTGTGTAGCAGATACAAGAGAAAAGAAATTACGACTTGCATCTCAACAGGGATTTCAAGTTTTATACTTCAACCCAGCCAACACTAACTTATGAATGCAGAAACGAACAGTGACATAAACAACGATTACGTTTTACCCATCATTTTTAAAACTACGAGTAGTTTCACTATAAGAGAACAGTGTATTTACAATGATGGTTTTTATAATATTGACTGTCGATATCAAAATTACTAAATGGTCAATTTTGAGTCATTTCAGTTTATTCTGATGAAAGTCCTACAAGTCTATCTTCATGAACTATTATCATAAGTGGTACTTTTTAAAACTTTATTACATTAAAAAAATACCACTTATGATAGCAGTTCATGAAGGTTAATTCTGATTGAACAAAATTACGTGTCATTTGATAATAAATTATGAAAAAATTATTTAAGCCACCATATTTTTCTTTTATCATAAGATCTCGCTACAAATGAACTTAAACTGTCTCTTACACCACAAAAATTAAAAATCTATAATTGTAATAAGCATTTTTCATGGGCCCGTAGGTCGTCTTTGTAATATTTTAAATCAACACGCATCAGGATTTGTCCCGCCATCTCTGCCATCTAGACACCCGCGAGCTTCTGTTATGTCATCGGCATCTGTTCAGCCCTTAAATATGTCACTTGGTGGCATGGATTTGTATACATTGTAAATTTGATTCATTCATTCATCGCAGCCATAGGACGTCCACTGCTGGACATATGCCTCCCCATATAGGGGGGATTTACCAATACTTGCCACGCTTGGCGGGCGGGTTGGCGAGCGCAGTATGGTTTCCTATCCTTAGAAGGCGCTGCGACCTACCTCCTGGTACCTGATCCTTTAGCCGACTCTTACGGCATCCACGGGAAGAGATGGGGGGTACTGTTCTAGGCCGGTACCACCACGGCACCACGTAAATTTGATGATCAGTGTCAATGTGACGGGCATCATGACTAAGTGATCCACGAAGTATATAAATCTTTGAAGTGATCCTGACAGTGATTTTAGAACCATTTCTGTGATGAGCATAGATTATTTGCTCATTTCTTGGATGTTTGTGTAAGTAATGTGGTTGTATTCATACCTCTCGCTACGCAGGGCGTCCTAGTGCGGGGTTATAAGTGCGAAAAAAAAGTGCATGTAGGTGTAATATCAATGGACCTAGAATGTTTACGGGCTCCCAAGAATAAATGCCTGAACACATTAGGAGTTTGATCACATTTCTTAAACTTGAGCAAACTTTGACTAGCCGTGCAGTTACAGGAAATTATCTTACCACCATGCGAAGGATAAATAAAAGGAAGGGTTTAATGCTATAAGAAGGGTTACAAAGATCTAGGAATAGACTAAGTACAGTATACTCTTTGAGTTTCGTGCGCTAATTGAGGACACGTGGCGACTGTTGTGATGCCACAGCGGGCGCCCGTTAAGATTGGGTTTACTGCAGTGCAGTGTAACGCCGTCCTGAGTAATTGATATATTAACCCCGCTGGGACTTAAGTTGGGTCACTGTGTTTGCAGTACACTGTAGTTTGGTACCAGAATTAAATGTTAAACATGTTTGATTGTGAAGACAGATTAACATTATCTTAATTAATACGCAAAATAAAACCTACATCTCTATTTAAAATATTTTCCTAAAATACAAGTTTTTATACTTTTACAAAATGAGGAGCTTATTATTTTAATTGTTTATTTTCGTTTGTAACTTATACATATATCCTTTGAGGATATACTTATATATTAATTGACATAAAAGAGTTTTATTTTTCTTTAGGATTATTCCTCACATTAATATCGAAATCGATTCAGTATTGTAATTCTTTTATAAGAAAATGTTTATAAAATACTTTACGGCCAATTCTCAGACCTATCAATACATAAAAAGACAAGGCAAGCCGTTTCTGTGAAGTTCAATCAAAAAATCAAAAAAAGAAACCATTGCGACACGAGATTTTGATACCACAAAAAAATTAGGCATGCCGTTTCGGTGGAGTTCGATAACAAACACTGACACCAGATTTTATATATTAAATTATATGATAAATATTCCCATGATATAGAAATCCAACCCCGTAAACACCCGAGAAGCGTGTCACCGCCCGACGGCACGTATTGTCTGAAACTCAAAACTCCTTTTTGATGTCCCACTCAAGCGATGTTTTCTGTTTTTCGCTCAATAAAATGCCGACTCGAGGGAGGGTTTCGATACCCCATTTTGTACGTTACTATAAGGATGTTTCATGTGTGAAATGTAGTCAATCTTACTTACATCACATTTGTTTTTATAATACTTATGAATGTATTTTGTTTCATATTTAAGGCGATGCTTTCCCAGGAGTTTAGGCAAATAGCGCTCGAACTCATCCGTATAAACGCACAGTCCCGACGTTGACAGTGGTCACGGCCCTAATGAGCGGGTGGAGAGCGACGCGACAGCTGAGGTCACGTGATACCAGACGGTAGCAAGAATTTTACTAAATGTATTCATATGAAATTAACAATTGAATATTGGATTGGACTCTATGCATAATACAGTAAAAATCCCTACCGTTTCCTAACTATGCTATTACCTAACAAACAACTTAATTTATTTAAAAAATATTCTACTTGTTTATATTTATAGTAACTATATTTCTTACTTTGGAAGATAGACGAAATAAAACATGTTTTTTTTTAAATAATTGGCTATCAAGAGAATTATACATAACCGTATTAGTCTCCTGACCATTACTTTATACTGAAGCAAAGATATAAAACTGAAAAAATGATAGCTAAGTCTCTTAAGTTTTATAATTAATTGTTTTTAAAAAAAAAACATTTGCAATTTGTGTAGGAACAAGGCCTAAAAGGTTTTATTTAACTTGCAATGTTTGTATGTAAATTGGTCAATGTGCTTTTTAACCGACTTCAAAAAAAGGAGGAGGTTCTCAATTCAACCCGTAAGTTTTTTTTTTTTGTTTGTGTTTGTTACCGCATAGCTTCCGTGTGGTCCCATTTAAATTTCATCAAAATCGGACGAGCACTTTTTGAGTTACAAATCAAAAACCGAAAAATGCGTGCTTATAGTATATATTATAGTAGCACGTGAACATGTGTATGAAATAATTTGTTGAAGTCGGTACCATGATAGTTCAAAAGTAACTGATATCAAAATATTGTGTCGGTTCCATTTTTTGGTCAAAATTTGTTTAATACTAACAAATGTTAAAAAAAACTACCAAAAAATGAAACCGACTTCAATACTTAAAAATGTGAAATAACTTGTTGAAGTCGGTACCTGGATAGTTCAAAAGTAACTATTATCAAAATATTGTGCTCATGGACTTTGAAGAAGTATTTTACACTTTTGTGTGTGAAGTCGGTTCCATTTTTTGTAAAATAATTTAAAAAAAATTGGTTGTCTGTAAAGTCGGTTTACGGACGATAGATTTACGTGATAACGTCATAATCATTTATGACTTCGACTTCGACTTCGACTTCTGACTTCTGACTTCTGACTTCTGACTTTTGACTTTTGACTTTTGACTTTTGACTTTTGACTTGACTTTTGACTTTTGACTTTTGACTCACGACTTTTGACTTTTGACTTTTGACGGAAACGGAAACGGAACGCTACACGGAACGTTACTATTTTTCATTTTGGCATTCATCAATTTATAAAACGTTATCACGTCAAAAAATTTCATCCTTTTCAGCGACCTTTACTACACACGGGATCGGTTGTCATTCACCACCAATAAAGAAGTCATTCAGAATTTTAGATACACGTTACACTTTTCAGTTATTGGAGTGTAACTCCAAAGCGGCTTGACCGATTTTGATGAAAGTTAAATGGGACGTCTTCGGAAGTATACTCAATTTAACAAAAAAATAATTTTGGGTAAAGTTAAAAATCAAAATTGTCTAGTTAGCAAATGACAAATCATCCTCAATAAGATAAAACGAAATTTTTAAAGTAATTATCTTAATTTCGGCTCTAAGGACGGGTTCCGCTTAACGCACGTCTTCTTTGATAAGGACTATACTTATTGAGAAAGAGAAACCCTACCCAATATAATATTCAAGTCTTAGCTATCCCGAATTTGCCTTACTAATTCGTAAAGGCAACCTCAATTGCGATAATCCTATCATGAATACCTAAATACTAGCAAAATATTATATGTATGTTTGTGTGAATTTTAGTCTGTTCATTACTCTTCCCTGGTCGAACTACTCAACCGAGCGTTATGAAATTTTGCATACACCTAAGTCGTCAATCAGTTTATAATGAAAATGAATTGTAATGAATATTATATTCTAATTCCAATAGTTTTTCTTCTCTAATAGTTTAACATTATAGTCCTTACAACTGCCACTGCCTTTATTAAAATAAAACTCGAATGACTAATTACGCTGCTAGCTTGTAGATAGCTCAGGGTAAGAGCGAATGGTTAGAGCATTTGTGCCTATAATGCTAGCATCATTATCCTGTATTCGTTGAGCTAAACCTGTGCAACCATTTTGGCATTTTGGCAACCAACGTCAATAAATTCCACTTGATAAAACTGGATATGATAAGAAAAGAACATATATTACCTATCCAACATCTTCGACCACATCGTCACTGACCATCAAGTGAGATAGTGGTCAAACTCTAGATCTATACAGTATAAAAAAATTTAGTACTGTTTTGCTAAGGGATAGTGTTCTTTAAAAAACTGTCTGACTTTGCTAACGTCATAAGTAAACTCCTTTACGAAATGCTGAAAAACCTACCATAATATAGCAAACTAGCGGCCCGTCCCAGCTCCGAACATTTATATTTTTAACCAATAAAATTTTCTATGAAATAGTCTACATATTAATCAACGTCAGACTCAAACGCTACCTATTTCATACATCTGCACACCTCTCTCTCCCGAACTTCGGTGCACCCTCCCGCTGCGTTGCCCGCAGCGCTGTGACGTTTATATCTCTTTTTTAAAATTAGTATTTTGTTTTTCAATTGACATTTACAATTCGTAATATCGTTTGAATGGAATGTCCGATTTAAAAAATATATAGCCTATGCTACAGTGCAAGTATGGATCGTCGACTCGATAAAATTCTACAGTAAGTGCTTGTTCAGACATGGCGTACACGCGAATAGTGGCGGCACTCGCGTGTTTTTATTCCCATCTCCAAACCGCGTGGATACCGCAGTGTCTGAACAAGCAGATACTGTCGAATTTTATCGAGTCGACGATCCATACTCGCACTGCTGGTCATTCTAATGATGAAAGATTTTTATGCATCAGTCCAGTACTTTATGAGTTTATTCGTTACAAACATAAAAAAATACAAACCTTTGCTCTTATAAATATAAATATTATTACAGCTGATAAAACGGACGTGAATGAAAAGTTTGATAAAAACTAAGGAAGCAAAAGACATAAGGCAGATTAGGCAAGATCCTAGCACTAGTCCGTGATATCAGGCTACCCATGCGAGAAACAGATGTGACGTTATGCTATTTATATAAATAAAGAATAATCCTATATCTTGTAAATGCAGCACACCCGCAGTCTTGGGAAATTAGAGGTATCATGTACGAGCCACATAATGCCGCCTGTGAGATTTAGGCGAGGCATGAGGCGTGGCTTGAATCCAAATCGACAGCGGAACAAACCGACCCGCAGCCGGATTGAACTATACCATCATATATGCAAACCGAACAGCTTGAATTCTTCAATGGGATTGCTGATATGAGATGCTATATATATTCTTGGGAATATCTCACATGGTAATCCACCTAGATGACGTAAACCGCATGCACTCGGTGACGTTATCAGATTAATAACTTTTAGACTTATTTTGAAAGTGGTTTTTTTGTAATTTATATGAAAGTAAAGTATTGAAAGTGACTTTTTTATACTAGCGTTTGACCACTATCCCACTTGATGGTCAATGACGATGTGGTCGAAGGTTTTATCACGGTGGACCTAGAATGCTTACTAGCTCTTAAGGACTGCTGCCCGAACACACTATGTGTTTGGTGACAGTTTTAAAACTTAAGGTTGGTTGGTAGCGAGACGGGTACTCGAAGGTACCTAGCCACCATGCTGTGAATTTTTGATAACTTTTACCTTGCATTGGCGTGGAGCGAACCAGCGTCCGCTAGTTTGACAGCCGACGCTAACCGCCTGTAGGCTTAGACAAGATGCATCGATTCTCTTTCTCTGACCGCATCGCTTTACATTTGCAGTAGTTAGCTAGCGCTTTATATTATCATTGCTGCAGAAACGTTCAACACTGAGTCTGTTATTCCCGATAGGTACAACCCCAGAGTTTTTAAGCCACGAGTAAAATTACAAAAAGTATGAAAAGTATTAATTATCTTCTATAAGCTTGCGTGCTACATTTTAAACCGCGTTGTCACCTAACATCAGGTGAGATATGATTCAAACGCAAGCTTCTTTAAAAAAATGTATGAGCAAACTACATAAGCGAAGTGGGATACTTCGCATAAATCACTTTGCTCGTTTTTTTGACTGAATTTCATGTAAGAAATTAATATGCCCTTTTAAGACACTGGTAGGTTTTGTTTGAATCAAAATTGAAATAACGATGAATTCTAACAACTTATTAACTTGTTACTCAAGAAGAAAAATTTAACAACCCAATATTATATGCTTTATTTGCCGCAGTCGTTGTATACATACGGGCACCATAAATCATGTCCAAGATAAACATGCCCGGTAAAACTACTCATCATATGAATGACTGCAGAAATACAGCAAACTAAATTCGTCTGAATATCCGTTGTCTCGAAATGAAACGAAACAAATCTACATACTGCACAATAAAAATACAGTGTCCACCAATCACGTATAACGTATGAGAATAAAACGAGTGTCCTTTGCCACAGGGGGCAGGGAAGGGAGGGGTAGGGAGTTAAGGGGGGAAATACGATAACGTCAGTGGATTGTGTCTAGCAGTACAGTTTCATGAGTGTGAATTTTGAGTTTAAACTCCCATCGGATAGTCGCGCGACAGTTGTGTAAATATCACACTTGTACCACATTTGTTTGTCTTTTCGTATATGGTGCGTATTATAATACTTGTTGTTTTTATATTTAAGTCGTGTCATTTTCGTCATTTCAGTTGAAAGATATTCACAGCTGGACATCACTGGCACAATATACAAATTTTTCTCTAAGATCGCCTGACCACCTTGTTAACATACATCTTACGGTGAGCTAGCCAATCAGTGGTTTCTACTAGGCAACCCGTGCCATCAGACATCAATTTGCTCAAGCGCGAAGTTGCTCAGTTATATCAGCAACTTTCGTTCTTCTACACATTACAATATTTCTGATTCGATTTCGTAAAGAAACCTCGGAATACCAAACATTGAACTCCTTAGTTGATTGTGGTATTTTGAGCTTCATTAAAAGGTCCATAGAGAGACCAAGTCTCGGTTTCTTAAGCCATCTTCAATGTCGTGTAGGAACACGTATAATTCTTCACTTGCTGTCCTTTCGCAAGATTTGTAGAATACGCGATCGTATCAGCATCGCTCTTACAGTTCAATCCAAGATATTATATAGACGTTGTAAATCTTTCAATGGTCTGAAATATAAAACGTTAACTTACGAGCAAACTTTAAAGCAGCTGCAGGCGCTAGGACGCTAGTTAGCTAATAAATTCTACAAACATAGCTGTCATACCTATTTCGTATGGATAAGCCCGGAAGAGTACCTGGGGAGTAAGAGGGTGTTAACTTTTGGTATTCGTACCAAAAGTTAATACCCTTATTTTTGTAGTAATATTTATCCTTTAACATTTGTATATTTATTTTTGTTTTATTTTTAAAACAACGGTTTTTGGGGGTTAATAGCTGACTTCTAGGCGAACTGTGACTGCGTCCGCGACCTGTTTTCCCCTTGAAAAAGACCACCGAATGTGGTCGAAACTATAGTCGGAACCCTCTGACTTATACTTGAGTAATTCCCGTGTTTTTTTTTATACAGTATAAATCTAGCGTTTGACCACTATATAAGTTCACTAGATGATCAGTGACGATGTGGTCGATGATATTATCACGCTATACCTAGAATGCTCACTGGCTGTCAAGGACTGCTGCCTGAACACACTATGTGTTTGGTGACAGTTTTTCAAACTTGAGGATGGTAGCTAGCCAGACGGGTTACCTACTCGAAAAGTAAAATGTACTTTTTATACATTCATAAAGGGTTTGACTCTAGTTTCGTCTCCTTATTTCAACTAGCAGTGTAATGAATACCGTATTTACCTTATATATATTTTGGATTATGCAAAAGGTCAAATCCACACATTACATATTCTAATAGAACCCAGTTCATAAATTTGTGACTGTTTGGTTAACTACCTATACTTGGTTATAAGCTGGTTTTTGATTAAATAGTTTTCGTAAGCACTAGTTATAGTTCTTATTAGTTTAGAGCTCGTGATTTAACGACGGGCTGAACTACGGGGATTAATCAAAACTATATTACTATTAAGTATGTGTTGGTTTGGTTGTCACTATACATACAAACGTATAAAATAAATTCTCCTGCCGCGTTTGTCTGTCTGTTTTTCTATGGATATCACACATACACGGTTTCTGAAGAGTTAAACGTCATCAAAGATTCAAAACTAATTTTAATCTACTACAAATCTGAAAATATAAAATTATCAAGCTACTATACCATTAGAAGTGGGTCGTCATCAAAACAAAAGATATTGGACTGATGACAATATCTCAAATATATCATGTATATGAGAATATTCCATAAAGACATACGCACACAAATAAATAAGTTTTAATAAACATACTTAAATTATTACACATAAGACGAATTATTAATTTTCTTAAGCCATACGAAAACTCTCTTTATTATCAATTGTCTATGAATAGGCTAACAATTGCCTGAACTTATACAAAACTTATACTAAGTTGTACAGTTTCCAACAGTAAGATCGTGGTCATATGATTGACTAATGAGTAAAGGAAAACAGTTTATCTATAAAATACGTTAAAATAGGTACAGTCACGTGTTGAGGCTTCCGCCCGACATCGTCTGGCACGATCATAACTCCCAGACAAAGAATTGCAAATCAGTTCGAAACTGGACGAACAGTAACTTTCCGGCAAATATCACGCGAATCTTTGCCGGTTTTTAGATAATTTTAGATAAATATTCAAAATAGATTCTTTCCATGAGTATCAAATATCTGAGTTTCTGCGGTTATGAAATCTAATTAATGAGGAGATTTTATGAGGGTTCTGCAACTTTTAGCTCGGTTCCTCAGCTTGCTTCTAAATTAATTTCTCAGGGCTACGGCGGAAGCCCTTTTTAATATTTTATTACTCAAACAGACCCGAGAAAGGCTTGACTAGATTACGAGTTCCTTCAAAGAAGTTCTTGCAATATTACATTTAGTATTGATAATTTAACTCTTGTGTCATTTTGTTATCACATTGAATGTTATCACGTTAATTTGTTCATAACTTTCATGGTTATATATTTTTCTGTGTGTTAATTTAACGGTGGTATTATTATTATAAATAAAGAATCCATAACGTGCATATTATGCATACTTAACCAACTGTATGGATATATCTTCTAGGCAGGCGTGCTCCACCGTAGACCGCATCATCACTTAACATCAGGTGAGTGGTCAAACGCCTGCCTATTCCCAATAATAATAAAAAATGTATGGATCTGTGGATGTATGTTTGTTACTCTATCTTGCTGAAACGGCTGGACGATAGCCTTGATTAACACATAGGCTACTTTTCATCATCATCATCATCAATCATCACTACGCGGGTAAAACCGCGGTGCGCAGCTAGTAGTGAAATAATATAACAGTATTTTATAATTATGATAACTATTAAAAGTTTGTTTGACAGGTATTGTCACACATGACGCCTGCCGTCATAGTACGTATATTGAAATATTAAACTTACATTACAATTTTAAAAACGAATTCATAAGTATTTCCGTATATAAAATGTTTCTTATTAAGTTAATTTTATTTTTCCCACCACTGAACAGCCCAACCCTGCATATTATAAATGTTAAGTTTTCCTAAGAAATAATGTGCGTGTTTGATGGGTCTAAGATAAGGTTATAACTGAAAAGCGTGTTATTTATTGGTGCCATTTACGAATGGCGGCCTCTGTTGTAGCGCATAATAGTGAATGTAAAAATTTGTGACACTTGACTAAAAATAAACGATTGAATGAGTTGAAGCGATGGATAGCTCAGCGATGGGAGCGTCGGCTGTCAAACTGACAGACGCTGGCTCAGGCATACGTTCGTACGTAAGGATTTAGCTGTTCCGAGATGAATTGAGTACTGGTAGTGCTGACGCTCGTAAGTAAATCGGAACGGCTTTGTGTGTGTGAGTGCGCGCGAATTCTGTAAATGTCAGTTCCCATTAAATTCATATTAAATAATTCACTTCCGTACTTCATGGGCACTAAATGGGTCATTTTTTTCTGATATATAAAATTAAGTTTTTAATTTTTTGCGGACGGACTACCAATTTTTCGACAGATTCTCATAATAAGTTAGATTTTTGACTCTCAGTGCATAGTTATTAATCTATGTGTTTGACAGCGCTCACACTGCTCTACGTCGTACTCGTGAGCGTTCTAAGCACAGGCTGATGACGTCATGGATGACGTCATATACATTTTGTGTGCAGCTGTCAGTGCATTTTGGAATGACTTTAAGCATGCTCTCTGTGCTCAAAGCGCTCAAAGCTCAATATGAAACACACCCCAACGCGGCAACGGCTTGAGCTTCCAGTGACGAGAACTCAGTCAAATGTCCAGTATGGTGGTGGGATACTTTCGAGTACCTACCCGTCACCAAAAACATAGTGTGTTCAAGCAGTAGTACTTGAGAGCCAGTAAACATGTTAGGTCTAGCGCGATAACATGTTCGATCTCATAGTCACTGACCATCAAGTGAGATAGTTGTGAAGCGGATCTATACAGTGTAAAAAAATATTGCCGATTATTTTTAATATGAACACTAGAACCTTTAAAGTAATTACTTAATCTGACAGCAAAAACCCAGCATCTAGTCCAGTGTATAGACCACTTTCAGGTAAATAATTGAGGCCTTCCGGCGCTGTTCTAGTTTTACGAACAGTTTTAAAAACCGCCTGTGTTAGATAAAAACGTCCAATCTAAATAGAGCTTTACAAGCCGCGGAGAAACGGTAGAGTTAAATTAATCCAAGGGTTCTATTCTATTTGGTGTTTTTGAGAGGAGTGTTACTTAGGTAGTTACATAGGTAGTTACTTCGAGTAAGTTTCTTTTAAGCAAATCAAACAGAATTATAAATTTTCCAGATAAAATACCTTACAATGTCTGTAAAATACTTTGAAGTTTTATTTATTTTTATAAAATCTCATGAGTAGCACTCTATGTGATAGTTCGCTCGGGGAAGTACTGTCGCCATTATCTATTTCTAACGCCAGGCAGTAGTGTTCGCATTACTGTGTTCCGGTTTAATGCGTATGGTGTCCGGTGAAATTACATAAATGACATAAAGTTACTCATGTGCTTGAGTATCAACTTTATGTCTCGGGGTGACGGTCGCAGTGCAGTTCTTTATGAATTGTATCTGTCTATAGGCAGAGGTTACCACTTAACATCCTGTTAGCCTATTGCTTGTTCCGTCACATAAGCAATAGTCAATATTACATAAGCGATAGTTTAGGTGTACTCATGTATATGTGTAGCTATGTGTGTTTGTTACCTCTTCTCTCTTCACGCCTGAACTGCTTGATAGATTTTGATGAAATTTGAATGTAGGTAGGTTCCTTGCAACCTGGATCAATATACATGGGTACTTTTTATCTTAAAAATGTATGGTTCCTCTGGTATACAATAAAAACCTGATATAATATGAACTAGCTACGCTCCGCGATGCTACCCGCGGCGAAATGGAACGTGGCATTGACAGTTGTCGTTGTCGATTTGTGTCTCACCGTCATCCTACGAGAACAGCCAATATTTTCGCCAATTTAAGCTACATTCCTAATTTCATCGTCATCATTTCACCCGTACCAGTGTTAAGGAGTAATAAACACACAAACAAACGACAAATAATTTGTCGCATTACGTTATTTGTTGTACACTGTACGTACATTTTTCTTTTTCTATTCTATATACATTTAGTGCATGACCACTATCTCGGTGGATAGACAGTGACAATTTAGTAGAAGGTGTAATCCCGCTAAAATTAGTGTTTACTGGCTCCCAAGGGCTGTTGCCTGATCACACCATGTATGTGTTAGGTGACAGTTTTTCCAACTTAAGGGTGGTAGCTGGTCAAGCAGGTAGATACTCAAAAGTACCTACCACCATGTTAGAATTTTATAAACGTGTTGCCTTTACAGGTTATCTGAAGCCGTCGATGAGAATTTAATCAGCGTCCATCAGTTCAAATGCCGACGCTCCCACCGCTAGGCTATCATCGCATCTATACTTAGCATTACGTACTGATTTAAATGTAATAGATGTCAACAGTATTTTCACTCAAATTTATTTACTGAAATTATGTACATAAAGTTTGTAAATAAAATTACGTTTGACCCACGCAAGCTTCATGGGTAAAATGTATATAAATATTTTATTCTATTCACTTGCGATGAATGCAAATATATAAATTATAATATATACTACTATCTATGTAGATTATAACTGGTTGGGCTAACAACATTAACCTATTGACTGTGAATATAATGCCGAATTTGAGAGGATATAGGCCTGTAGTCGGTTCAAAGAGAAGGCTTCTACTGAGACAATTATGTATAATGTATATTGAGAATATATTATACAATGAAGTTATAGGTATATTATATTATTTTACGCTGTGACCCTGTACCGATTCTGACTCTAGTTAATGCTCGGAGTGTTCAAGTCGAGAAAAAGTTGGCCAGATATCAATTTAATTCAGTTACCCTTTTATATCAATACTAGTAGCACCTCGCGGCTTCACTCGCATGGATCACGGTTTACCCGCTACCACTATTATCCCACGGGAACTACACTTTGCCGGGATAAAAATGATAAGGATATGAGCTTGTAAGTGTATAAGTGATAAGTTAAAAAACCTTTGTGTTATTCCAGGGTCTAACCTATCTTCATACCAAATTTTATCGAAATCGGTAAGCCATTTGAGCGTGAAGGAGTAACAGAGGTTTTTGAATTATTTTATTTTCCCATAGGAACAAAAATGTTTTAACGACTTCAAAACAAGGAGGAACCTCCTCCTTTTTCTCTCTCAATTCAACCCGGATTTTTTGTTTGTTACCGCAGTACTTTCGACTGGGTGAATCGATTTTGATGATCCTTTTTTATTTGAAAGCTGGTGCATCCCGTTTGGACTCGTTTAAATTTTATCAAAATCGGAGAAGCGGTTTTTGAATTGGGTGGAAAAAAGGGTGGGGAAAAGGGTGAAAAAAAAATGTTTACTCAAAAACAACATACGGGTTGTTTGAGAACATCCTCCTTTTTTTGAAGTCGTTTCAAAAATGGAAGCGACTTCAACACTCAAAAGTGTGAAATAACTTGTTGAAGTCAGTACCATGCATAATGCAAAAGTAACTATTATCAAAATATTGTGCTCACGGTACCGACTTCGACAAGTTATTTCACACTTTTGAGTATTGAAGCCGGTTCTATTTTTTGGAATTTTATTTTTCGCGATTCGGTCCATTTTTTAATCTAGGGTCCAAACTATCTCCATACCGAATTTAATCGAAATTGGTGCAGCCGTTTGAGCGTATAAGAGTAATGAACATTCAAAGTTTCGACTTTATAATATTAGTAGGATTTTTATCTTCAATAAGTTTTCACACGTTCACCAGTATAACGCTGTTCATTACGTCCCCTGCTGGGATACCGGTTTTTTTTCCCAGGGAGGAGTAACTTAGGCCATTTTTAGATACCCCAATTTTTATTATTTTATTGTATTGATATCATGCTAGGCTGAACTTACCTTAAAATTTTTGAATAAATTTAGTTCATACAATTAAATGTAGATGGGGCTAAGAAAAACATCATCTGAGATGTAAAAGGAAAGAATAAATTCGGATGACTAGTAGAGTGCTACTATAGCTTAGATGAGAAAGCGACAGCTCGGTATTCTGTAATTCGTGGGTTCAAATGCCATTGAACCTGTATTGCAGGAGCTACGATAATTGCGTTTAAACAGTTTTTTTGTAAATGTATGGTGTGGTTATTATTAATTAGTTATAGCATTTTGAAATTAATTTCCGCAAAGTAAGGCATAAATCTATAAGTTTTTTTCGGATCATGGAATTATAATTCATATCACGATACCACAGAATAAAGAATCAAACTGTTTACGATCCCTGCTGGCAACTTGGGTAACCCAGTAACTGGTATTTAATCTGTGGCTTGGGGCTCAGTTGGCAACGCTCTAGTACAAACAAATTGCGGCGCTTGAAAGCGCTGAGTTAAGGCAATTTAATTTTTAGTCAGCTCGAGCTTGTGCGCTATAGCGAATACTTCGTCTATGTCCTGACTATTCGATTACCTGAGGAAATCACGCTGTTTCGAGGAAGTCGAGGAAAAAATATTTTAAATTATGTAAATGGTTCGACGAACGGTTGTTCCTATATAGAGTATAAGATTTCTGATATTGCGAAAACTGGGTGACAGTAGGAATTTTACACAACAAATTCGTATCAATTCAACTGGATATGGCAATAAAAATTCAGACCGTTTCCTGACTATACCTACCCAATAAAATAAGTTTTATATAAATAAAACATAATGGTGTGTTCAGGCAGCAGTCCTTGAGAGCCGGTGAGCATTTTAGGTGTTAACTCGTGATAACATCTTCGACCACATCGTCAGTGACCATCAAGTGACATAGTGCTCAAACGCTAGATCAATGCGAAAAAAATTCTTAATACATATATTTTGGAAAACATACGCTTTTTATTTCAATAAAAGTATTCAAAGTATATAACTATCGAGAGGATTATATTTAATCGTATTTGAACTCCTGAACACTTCTTTGTTACTCAAAATGATAAAATGAAATTAAAATAAAAAATCTTTTACATTAAATTGGACTATTTCTAATCATTTAAAAAAAACGATTTGTATATGGACAGTGCCTTAATGGCTAATGTCATGGATTATTGAATATATATCTCACTTGATGGTCAGTGACGATGTGGCCGATAGTCACTCGAAACCCAAAAATGTTTACTAGATAATTGGTAATTAATTAAATTTTATGTGTTTTCGTATTTGTGCTTCAGAATATATCGATATTTTTTTTAAATATTTAATAATAATGGAATTCGCAACGTTTGTTCATTATACTAAGTAAACAACACCCAAAAATAGTAGATCACGCTGATTGGCGGTAATTCAATTTACACATAGATTGGATTTTATGATATTTGTACTATAATATGATTGCAATTTTTGTGTACATACGCCTCAAACATTCCTGTGTGTATGTATGTATGTGTATTATTCACGCTATCATTGACTGCGCGTGGTGCTTTGTTCATATCTGCCTTACAAGGTGTAGTCAAGACATTGAGCCCGTGGGGGTCGAGTGCTTATCGGATTTTACAAAACTTATCAGAGCGTATGATCGATGCGATGCGTGACCCAAATGATGGCACATATTTGGTTCAACGAATCAGCATTGCAATTCAACGTGGCTATGCTGCTAGCATTCTTCATTCATTCTGCACGCGGGTCTCATTGGTAGCGGGTTGGTTAGAGCTTTTGAGTTATCTATAGGCTAGATAGTCGATTTACTCAAATGTTAATATATTTAGTTATTAATATTTTATTTTATTATAGATAATATATATGTCTGAGAATAGGTCCATTTTTTATCATGATATCAGTATTTATGTATGAACAAATATCCAAATAATTTAATCACTGACGTGAAGTAATTTAAATAAAGTGTCATGTCACTTTGACATTTCGATGCCACTAATATAAATGCAAAAGTTTGTGAGTATGGATAAATGGCTGAATGGATTTGGATGAAGTTTGGTATGGAGATAGCTTATACCCTGGACATAGGCTTGTTTTTATCATGACTATCATCACCGTTTTTCATCACCCCACGAGTAAAACCGCGGGGCGCAGCTAGTAATTTACATGGTAGAACCACGCTTCCTAGGTTAGCTAGTAATAATTTAGGTGTGAAAGTAACTCTGTGGCTAAGTTACATTTTCACGTCTAACCCGTTGAACGAAGTTTAAGTAATGTTGGTATAGAGATAGATGAGACCTTGGAAAAAGACAAAGGCTATTATCCTGGAAACTATATTGTTTTCGTAAAATAACTGAGTTTTTTTTGGGATAAGGTGACGGATCAAGCAAAATCACACAGCCCACAGGATGTGAAGTGGTAACCACTGCCTATAGACAGATACAATTCGGAAAGAATTGCACTGCGCCCGTCACCCTGAGACCTAAAGTTGTTGTCTCATGTGCCTATAATTTAACTTCCGTAGCGGGAAATCCGTAGTCCATCCGGTTGAAAGCGCGGAGCGCAGCTAGTACAGAATGCACGGTACACTTTTCAAATGTCAACTCTAATAAGACAGATAAAAACAGTAAAAAGTTATCGTTATTTTATTCAACTGTTAGTTTCTGCATTCAAAATTCATACTGTTGGCTCGGTTGGTATATAAAACTTGAAATCCCTGTCGGGACGTAAGCCGTTATTCCTTGTATCTGCTTTATAAATGCGAGGAATCTTTAGTGCTGTATGTATTTCCTTGCACGTGATCATAGTAGAACTGATGGTCCTACGTAAGTATCTTCACTACATAGAATAAAACAAAGTCGCTTTCTCTGTCCCTTTACCCCTATGTATGCTTAAATCTTTAAAACTACGCAATGGAATTAGATGCGTGTTTTTAATAGATAGTGTGATTGAAGAAGATGGTTTACATGTATAACATCCATTAATAACATAGGCTATATATTTTATACCCGTGCGAAGTCAGAGCGGGCCGCTAGTTTAGTATATAAGGGTTTTTTTAACACACTTATCCGTTTTTACAGGTTTATCTGTGCCGCAGGAGGCATGGACACACACAAACATCCAAGATCCGGGACAAACACCTATAGTATAAACCATTATAGTAAATAAAGTAAACATTATAGTAAATAAAATAAACATTATAGTAAATAAAATAAACATTATAGTATATAAAGTAAACAATATAGTAAATAAAGTAAACATTATAGTAAATAAAATAAACATTATAGTAAATAAAGTAAACATTATAGTAAATAAAATAAACATTATAGTAAATAAAATAAACATTATAGTATATAAAGTAAACAATATAGTAAATAAAGTAAACATTATAGTAAATAAAATAAACATTATAGTAAATAAAGTAAACATTATAGTAAATAAAGTAAACATTATAGTAAATAAAGTAAACATTATAGTAAATAAAGGTCTCTACAACTTTTTTATTAATGTGCAAATTGGTAAATTGAAAGCAAGTGATGACTAGCATTAAGTGAATACTAGCTGCGCCCCGCGGTTTTACTCGCGTGGTGATGCTTGATGGAATATCTACATATCGAATTTCAGCCAGGATTAGCCATTTGGGCGTGAAAGAGCAACAAACATGCATAAATCTTTCACTAATATACATCCCGCGACACAGTTAATCCAAGTAAGGAATGTGAGTGTGATATTAGAAATTAAGTGGGCGTTCAATTTTGAGAAACAAATTTTGCCGTACATAATTGAAACGCGGGTGATATCTCAGACCACAACTAATAGATTTTTGAAATTATTCAATAAGAGTAATCGTTACCGTTTAATCGTTAGGTCATTATTCTCGAGAAACTTTTACTGAATTGTGTGTAATATTTATAAACGCATGTGATTGCCCCGTCTTACTAAAACGTCAATATCAGATAGCATGTGAGATAGCGAAACACGTTGAAAGTCATTAGTTTCTACCAGCCGCGTAAATGACTGGGACGAATGCGATGTCTTTATTCAAAAGTTTTCCAGTCCACTACCGGTTCGATCTCTATTTATGCTACGCTGTAGTAAATCATTCAGGTGTAACAGATCGAACGTGCTCACAGCTGGCGTGGACAGTTTATCCGATAGTATATCGAACCCAGTCTCGTTATTCCATCCAGTAGATGTATTTCCCGGTTTGCATGAGGATTTATTTTGAAGCGAAGATGGCTGAGTGGTAAGGGGGTCGCCTGTCTAACTGACGGATGCTGGTTCCATCCCTACCAACGGCTAAAGCTTCCGGTACTTTCGAATACCCGCCTGGCTAGCTACGATTCTCAAGTATGAAAAACTGTCACCAAACACGTAGTCTATTCAGGCAGGAGTCCTTGAGAGCCGTCACTAACCTAAAAAGTGATAAATTCATATTACAATGATTTTATAAATAGCTGTCGGAACGACGCAACTTTGTCGCAACTATCTTTCTCAATCTACCGTTTCTAATATGAAAATGGTGCCTCATGCACATGGTGAAACTTAGAATTCTATCATTCATCCAAGTTAGAACTTAATACATAATAATATTTAGTCTCATTTTCTCTTTAGTACACAAATGTATTGAGCAAAAGCGTGTCCAAGGAGGCTTGATAATATTACTAATTACATATTAATATTATGTATATGAATATTCAAAATAATACAATATATCTAAAAACAATTCCCATAAAAATATTAAAATTATTTCGTTTTAAGAGATTATGTGATTCAACTGTTAAACTATAAACTTGAAACTTTAAGCACAAATTCGTAAAGATGTGACCCACAAACTGTACACGTAAAGAAACTATTATCAAGGCGATAGCAGGAGACTTGTGTTCATCAATAGATATCCTACGGCTTAAAGCAACGAACGCACGTTGTATTCCAGGCTAGAACAATGTTTGTCGCCGAGGCGCAGTGGTCAGAGTCAGTGACATGACTTCTGTGTCTCCGGGACCCTGGGTTTGAATCCCGGCAGGGGCAAACATTTGTGCAATGCGTGTAGATGTTTGTCCCAGGTCTTAGGTGTTTGTGTGCTGTGATTGGAGGTCTAAGTGTGATAACAAAGAAGAAAAAAAAGAAATAAAGAAAATGTGTGCGGAAGTATCGTCCATTCTTTAATATGTAGTAGTTTCTAATTATAGCAGACAACTAAATTTTATACTTCAACACCCAACTTACAAGTTCTTCAACCAATATTAGAAATGTTTCGGAGATATCTATAGGAACAAAGCACGAGAGCAAACCTAGACGACCTAAGATAAGAATAGATTAAATCTAATATGGCGGCGCCGTCTCCCTACCGAGTAACTACGCCTGTTTCAACAAAGAAACTGGAATTTACAGTACGATTCAAAGTTCCTCCGAGTCTTCAATCTGCTTAATTCTACCCTCCATTTTATGAAATGTAATTTGCATTGCCGTGAAATTCGAATCGCGCCTATTCATGTGAATTAGAATATAAAATTGGTGTTAAAAAGCTAAAAAATATTTTTTATTTTAACTTAACACGATAAAAGATTAACAGATTCGTTTTAGATTATATTTGAAATGTTAATATGCTCAGCGGTGGGAGCCTCGGCTGTCAAACTGACAGACGTTGATTCGATTCCCACCAAAACAGCTCGAGCTTCCGGTGAAGATAATATTGTTATCGAATTCCCAGCATGGTTGTGGCTTTTCAAGTTTGAAAAACTGTCACCACACGAATAGGATTTTCAGGCAGACCCAGTAATAATTCTAGATCAAGCGTGATAAAATCTAGAGCAGATCGTCATGACCATCGAGTGATATAGTAGTCAAACATGGAAACTATACAGTATATAAACTTTGAACCCGGGGTCAAGGTTCTAAAGTCAGTGTCACTGATCACAGAGCCACGACGACCACCATACACCAATTAGTTCTCGTCTGCCTACAAACTGCTACGCAGTTTGGCAGTATTATGTGAATTAATATTACATGTTTTGTGTTGAATAAATAAATAAAAAAAAAAAAAAAAAAACTTCCGATACTTCTTAACTTGTGACTTGAAGATGACCAGACTGCATCTACATAGAGAAACACAACCTCAATCAATGAATTCCACTCCTTAGATCAGCAGGCTTACTCTTGACATTTGATCCCGATTTTGTACATTGTGATTTTGATCAACTCCTCGCATATTGGTACTTCTGAACCCAACACTAGCGCACGATTGGAATCGAGTTCGATAGATTTTTAGTAATGGAATGAAATCTGCATCATTCTTTTTATTTCATTCTCTTGACGTAATTTTAACCGACTTCAAAAAAGAAGAAGGTTTTCAATTTGAACCGTATGTTTTTTATCGTTTTTCTTTTTATGTTTGTTACCGCATAACTTCCGATTGGGTGAACAGATTTTGATAGTTATTTTATATGCAAGCTAAGTCTGGTGTACGTGTGGTCCCATTTTACGAAATTTCATAAATTTCATTAAAATCGGTCAAGCGGTTTTTGAGTTCGACCCAAAAACCGAACACTGAAAAGTGATACGCGTACGTCGATGATATTATGGTTGCGGCTGGAGAAATCGGAGAACATACACAATGACAATTGGTCCCGTGAGTAGCAAATGTCACTGAAAATGGTAAAAAGTTATTTCGTACTTTTTAGTGATGAAGTCGGTTCCATTTTTTAGTACAATTTTGACATGACGTATCGACTTTGGAGTCGTACGAGATACTTTTTTTATGGAGTCGTATAGTATATTGGATCGAAGTTTAACACCTTTGGAGAACTATAGCTTTGTGTTCGAATGTTTTATTTTTACAAGATTTTAGTGAATTTTACTAGTTCGAGTGACTAACAGAGTCTAAATAAGTACTATATAAAGGTATATGTATCTTATTTGTAATATGCTTTGATAATTTTATAAGAACGCTATACAGATAGATGAAGAGTTCGCATCGGAGTTTAACCAGGCGATCTTAACCGCTCTACTAGCATCGTACTCCTTGGTCACTTTGGCTTACCTAGGATGGGTGACCGCTAGTAGCATCTTCATCTGACCGCTTTCATGCTTCGAAGGGCACGTTAAGGCGTCGGTCTCGGTTGTTGTCTAGTGTAACAGATAACCAACTATGTGGACTTCAGGCTCTTAGGTGGCCTGAAAACTCCGACAAAAGCATAGCTGGCCAATTAGCCTATCCGCCAATCCACGTTAGCTAACGTGGATTATGGACAACACCGTAGTGGGAACGTATTGGTCTGGTTATGGTAATCTTATAAAAACACCGTTAGATTCAAAGTACAATCGTTAAAACCTTTGGATCGAAAGTATTTATCTTAATTTATTGCCTAAAATACCAAAAGTCCGCTGCCGTCAACAAAAAAAAAATATTAGTTCAAACTATCCCCAAAATAAATTTTGTTTCCTTAAAATGTTGATTTTGCACGTAGTTTACAATCTCATGGCTCACATGTCAGTGTTCGCCATCCCGTATTATCAAAATGTATTAGTAAGAAAAGGCAAAATAATCGCCTACCCTTTTTGCATATAAATTGCGGGTAATATGAACAAAGAGATACAGGAAACATTGTAAGTAATACGCTGTCTCCGGCACATAATATTTACAGTAGATATCATTTAGGTAATGTAATAAAATCCTTTTAGGAAACTTGTAAGTTTGAGTCACGCGTTTTAATGTTAATTTAGCAATTTTTGGTTGTTTTTACACTAACTTTCTTGTTATATTAACAGTTACATCCAATATCCATTTTAATGAAACATATTTTGCTTACCCAGGTAACAGAGAGAGAAAACATAAGGCGTATATATGGTAGTTACAATTTTTGAAGGAATAATACCTTTTTTTTTTTTTTACATATTATAAGTTTGCGTTTGACAACTGTCTCACCTGATGTTAAGTGATGACGTTGTCTAGGATTTAGCACGCAAACCTAGAAGGTACCTATTCACTCGTCCTGTGCTTACTCGTGAGATTTGAACCTACGACTACACAATAACGTCCTGTCGCTTTGCCATCTAAGGTATAGTAGCACTCCAGTAGCCGTCCGAGTTTATTCCTTATTTACATCTGAATATGAACTATCAATAGGACAGCCTAGCCAACGACTATATACGTAGAGTTTTGTGGTTTCATGATGAAATGTACGTATACAGTCGTTGAAGTCACGCCCGGTGTAAAACATTTATGGTCGGTACCTCATCGGACCACAACGTCCTTCCCCGCCGCCTTAGAAAAAAAATAATTGAAGATGTTCAGTAAATAATAACAATGTCCTCATAATCATCATCTCAGTCATAGGACGTCCACTGGCATATGAAAATATACTGTACATATGTCCACCCCCCCACCCCATTGATTGCCGCAAGAACCATTTGGAAGCGGCCCGCTCCCAGCTCATAGCGCCTTTTAATTGACCAACGAAGGACATCTGTTCAAAGACGTCTCTCCTACATCGTTAATGCGTGTACTGATTGGAATTGCACACCGACGACGTCCTTGTGACAATCCCATAGCGACTAATGATAGACGTTTGCCATAACCATGATAAAAATCCCCTTCCAACCAACGCCTTCAAACGAATCTCCTGAGAACTCAATTTGTAGACGTCTCTAAAAAGTTGTGTGCATGCCAAATTGTCACTGAAAACATCACTACTATGACAGCAAAGCGACCGCGAACGAACGTGTGCTGTGGTTATTAAATTACCGTCCATACCAGGTCCTCAAATCAGAAATCAGAAATATTTATTGAACAACTGTATGATAATACAATATAAAATGATTCGATTCCAGACCACTGATTCGGAGTACGATACGAATACATTCTACGATGTAGCTACGTTAGATTGTAGAAATCTTCAAAAAAGGCTGTCCTACAAAAAAAAACAGTCAGTGCGACGGGGTTAAAGCGACCAAGAACGGACGTCTGCTACTGTGACCAAAAGGGTGGAGTATAACAAAATTGAATCGTCCAATTATCAATTAACCGCTGGTCAAACAGATTATAACTGTTTGGTAAAAACTGTTTGACCGAGACGGTTCAATTGATTATCGGACGTTTTTAATTTTCGTGAACTGCACCCTACGAATAACTTCCGTAATATGAATGTGAATCGTGGAATTAAAGATAATGTGTGGGCTTTAGTTTGACCATTATCTCACTAATACCGTATATGTCATTAAATCTGGACACACTTAAACTAAAAAGATAGCTATATGACACTCAGATTCAAAAGCTGAAAATTTACTATCAGACATAGTCTATTGTTATTAACAAAAGAATGTATTAGTAAAAAAAGAAATCTGATCATAATTACATTATATAAACTAAGAATATATAGTAACATAATTAGAATCAACAAAAATGGCTCATCTCAGATAGTTATGATGGCTGTCTGATATGTGCCCAAATCACAGTTTTCAACTTTTTTGTTACACTTGATACTTATGTAATATTGGTATTCACAGAGGTATTTATTATGCTTCAATATTTGTTTTGCCGATGAAATGATATAGTTTTCAAATATTGATATCCGTTAAATTTATATACATAGATTTCTTTCAAACAAGACTGGTCGGTTGGCGCAGTTGGTAGCACTCTGCCTTCTGAGCCGCTGGTCCCGGGTTCGATTCCCGGACAGATCAAACATTTGTGTGTATGAACATGTCTGTTTGACCTGTGTCTGGGTTTGTATATATATCAGTCATCAGGTTACCATAGTACAGGCTCTACCTAGTTTGGGACCTGAAGACCTTGTGTGAAAGTTAATGAATAAAAAAAAAAACTAAAAAAAAAAAAAAAAAAAAAAACATGTCATAAGTACGAACATTGAGTTTCGATAAACAATTATAACATATAAGTGCTACGCCTTCAGACGTCGACAAAATACGAAATAGACTCAATAAACGTGTAATGTTTTGGAGTTATTGGCTCTTATTTATTCGGACATACATGACACCCGAGAATTCAGAATATTCGGTTATGTTGTTAACTAACATCAATTAGCTAATTGATCTTGATTATGCTTAACAATCGGATCAATTTCATTTATTTAATTTTCATTAATTAATTATATTAATATGAGTGGAACACATTCAAAACAGTTTTGGTCATAAGAATATTTGAATGATGCTTTTAAATAATTTAACTAATTACAATACAGCTACAGCTACAATAAAATTCGCCAGCCTGTAGATAGCAGCTATTAGCGTATACCCAGAATGGTAGCAGCAATGCCTTGTTGAATTGCAATGCTTTTCTTTGAGCTCAATATAATATGTCAGCATATTGGTTACGCGTCGCATGGAACAAGCACTCTCATAAGATTTGGATTAAATAATCCTTAAGTTATAAATGTATCTCGTTTAACATATTTAATTTGTATTACATACACGAAAGTGTATGTTAACTGAAACTTTTTAACGAACTACCTTCATGAAAATTTGAAGTACTTCCATTTAAGCAACTTATGACAAAATTGACACGCACAACGAGCTATGAAGAGGGCTATGCTCAGTGTTTCTCTAATCAGAAATCAGTAGATCCTTAGAAGAACGAAAGTCACCGACAAAGCCCAGCGCATTAGCAAGTTGAAGTGGCAATGGGCAGGGCACATAGCTCGAAGAACTAATCACCGTTGGGGTAGAAAGGTTCTCGAATGGAGACCACGGACTGGCACAAGCAGCATAGGACGTCCACTGAAGAAGTGGACAGACGACCTGACCAAGATCGCAGGCAAGGGCTGGCTGCGGGCCGCTTTATATTTATCAGTAAATTATATACTACCTACGGGCAGTACAACATTGTATTTGCAGCTTGTAAAAATGAATAAACCCTTTTAATCTTGTAACTCTTTAACATGGAAAATGTAGTTGAAAGGACCATTTATATTAAACAACTCGCTAATAATTTAATTGTAATGCCCATTAACAAAACCTTGTCACCCTATTAACATCCTCATTTGTTTTATTCCACCTGCTTTCCGCCCTACGATCATAAATTCGTATACATTTTTAAAACCTGTACATATGCCACGTAAACATAATTACGCCGGCACCCTTTCACGAATTTGATAAAACACACCTTATATCAGGATGGAGGTTTAAATTTTATCACCAAATTCGCCGCAAGCGGTACGAGATGTGGGATGCCAAGACGCCTACCCGCTTACCTGAGTAGATGTAGATAGATAGGTACCTATCCGCTTTGTCATCGGAATTACTCTATCCGAGTAACAAAGTAGGGGCGGGGTATTAAATTACTGGGTGCCATCAGTCACCTGTCGCACGCCTAGTGGTGCCATCAGCTTCCCTTGTGACGAAATTGAACTGTCTATAACAAGTTTTGAAGGTTGACGATCGAAGACTTATTACCCTTACATTGCGTTGGTTACACAGAGCGTATATAGATTTTATCGACCTCTGTAGGCGTTAAAGTGCCTATTTCCTTTATTTTTTGACTGGCCGGTTGGCGCAGTTGGTAGCACTCTGCCTTCTGAGCCACTGGTCCCGGGTTCGATTCCCGGACAGGTCAAACATTTGTGTGCATGAACATGTATGTTTGACCTGTGTCTGGGTGTGTATGTGTATATAAGTATATATATCAGTCATCAGGTTACCATAGCACAGGCTCTGCCTAGTTTGGGACCTTGTGTGAATGTTAATAAATAAAAAAAATAAATAAAATTTGAGGAAACTGTTTTCACATGCCTTTTGTGCTCGTTAATATTAAGACGAGACGTAGAAATAAATATTGGATCTGTATGTTTGATATGAGTGAACTTTCTCTGAGTAATTAACAACTTATGTTATTATAATTACGAATTACATAAAAATATATTAGAGCTGTGTAAACCATACTTAGGACTTCATCCTTTTAAAAACTATATCGCTTTTTCATTATCATCATCTAGATTATTATCTATTACTAGTGATTGAACTATGAGGCACCAAAAGCCTCTGCTTTTTAGGACATTGAGTAAATAATAATTGCTTTACTAAATTAAGGGTTTTACGCCACAAGGTCATGAATACTTATGTCCAATTGTTATTAGTATATTATTATATTTTGTACTGTATAGATCGTTTGAACATTATATCACTTGATGCCCAGTGACGATGAGGTCGAAGACGTTATCACGCTAGACCTAAAATGTTTACTGGCTCTCAAGGCGTGCTGCCTGAACACACTACGTGTTTTGTGACAGATTTCAAACTTAAGAGTGGTGGCTAATCAGGCGGGTACTTACTCGAAAAAACCCTACCACCATGCTGGGAATTTCGATAACGGTGTTACCTTTACAGGGAGCTCAAGTCGGCGGGGGGATCGAACATGCGTCCGTCAGTTTGACAGCTGGCGCTCCCACCGCTGAGCTATCATCGCATCGAATTATATTAGTAAATACATGTATCGCATCACAGTCTAACCTAAACATACTTAATCCAAATTACATTATGTTCTGTGACACAATAAGTACAATCATTATTTTTTAACTATACTTATCGTGTCACGGTTTTACATCGGCAGAGGCGGAAATATGGGTGTGTAAACATGCACATTGCCGCCAAATAGCTTTTATTCCCATGTGAGGTAGGGTTCGAGTCTGTTGCCATAGATTTGGTAGGTAACGGTTGTGGGCTAGTGCTATAAACAACTTCTTGTCGGAAAACTTGTTCACATTTTGTCTGATTTGGGAATCAAACCCAAACTTTATTGCCACTTACAAAACCACCATCTAGTCGCTTATTATAAGTATACTACAGGTACTGTGATGCAGTGCACAATGTAACTTTATGTGGGTATGTCAATGTAGTAAAAAATATAGTTTTAGATATTTTTTAATATTATAAGATTGCGTTTGGTCACTGTCTCATCTGATGTTAAGTGACGACGCGGTTAAAGATGGAGCACGCAGGCCTTGAATGTATCTATTCACTCGTGACTTGTAGACTTCAGTATTTCACCCATCGGGAAACACAGACTCAGGCAACGAGTTCCATACATTGGCGGTACGCATTAAGAAAATTGAAGAAAAACCGTTTAGTACGCACTGAGGTACTATTACTACGTATAGTAGTTCAGTGTTAGTTAAAACATATACGGTGGTGGTCAGGTGGTGTGTCTACCATATATTGCCGTACTTTTGGTTGACCGATAAGAAATTGAGCATTAAATTATAAAAGCAATTTACGTAACAATCAAGTAATTTTTCATTCATTAATAATAGCCGTGCAAATAACACATTTTAGTTATATATACTTTTATATATTAGTTTATAGTCGTAAATGTGTCCATTTGGCACTCATTTAAACAGCTGAGTGTATAATTTTGATAACTGTTTAATCCTTATATAAGAAGGATGATTAAATCACATTGAAGCCTGTATCGTTAATTAATGTTCTGTGTTAATAGCTGTCAAATCTGTTGATAGCTCTAATAAGATTAAATTTAGCAATGTTTTTTTATGAGTAACCCTGCGCAAAAATAATTGATATGCGCGTCAAAATTCGAGAATTTCGACACAAATAGTCCAGTCGATTTTCAACACTTGACGCCGGTGGTTGCAGTCTCAAAGATCTTCACACGTTATTTTTAAACGAGTTCAAAAAGAAGGAGGTTACTCAATTCGACCGTATATATGTTTTTTTTTATGTGTGTTCGCGGATAACTTCCTCATTTATGAACCGATTTTGATGATTCTTTTTTTGTTAGATAGAGTATACTTCCGTTGTGGCTTTCATCAAAATCGGACCAGCGGTTTTTGAGTTATACTCCAATAACTGAAAAGTGCTACGCGTATTTTGATGATATTATTGTCGCGGTTGAAGACATCGACATCCCGTGAGTAGCACAGGTCACTGAAAAGGGTGAAAAATATTTTTATAACAAAAAATGCAACCGACTTCAACACTCAAAAGTGTGAAATAACTTGTCGAAGTCGGTACCATGAGCACATGATATGTGATGATAGTTAACTTTTGTGTGAACTATCATGGTACCGACTTCAACAAGTTATTTCACACTTTTGAGTGTTGAAGTCGGTTGCATTTTTTGTTAAAATTTTATTTGTATTATTAAAACTAAACAAAAAACTAAAAATGAAGGGCTTAGTGCCAAAATTTTGATTTAAAACTTTATTTGACTAGACTAAAAATCTAAGACAAACATGATACGTTTTTTTTTTACATATTATACGTTTGCGTTTGACAACTGTCTCACCTGATGTTAAGTGATGACGTTGTCTAGGATTTAGCACGCAAACCTAGAAGAAAAAAAAACCTTTAACCACGTACCCCCGCTATTACGTTTTGGAATGTAATCAAATATATCACCCGTTTTCATTTTGAGTAAAAGACTGCGCGATGAGAATTGTATTGAGTTGTAGATTGGAGCATATTTACAGGGCCCACGAGATTCCAAATCGATACGTTTAAGTAAGTTTGCGTTTAAGTAAATCCCTTATTTACTTACATGTAAGCAGGAAACACCAGGAGCTGAACCATGACGTCAGCAATAAATATGTAAAAGAAAACTCACCACATATATACGGTTACATTTATTAAGTTTTGTATTATTACTGTATTATTGTTTTATTTTATATATGTATTATTTATGTTTATGTATTCGGCGGTCAGAAGGGAAAGTAACAAACTCCAGATAGGACCGCCGTTTCTTGCATACAGACCCTGATTTTTTTATGATTTAATTACAAATGTATAGTTTTCAGATTTTTCTCTATACTTGTACGGTAGAACTTGCCGAATTTCATAGTTCTAGGTCAACGGAAAATACCCTATAAATTTTGATTCCCTTGAGATTGTCGAAATATACGTTATTTGGGGCATAAACGGCCGCATCTGTTTTTACGTTAACGTAGAAGTTTGATTTTTTCACAACTTCAAGACACAACACAACTGTACATCTGAGAATATCATTTTAATTTATACTCGATACCTCCACGCGTTCCCGAGATAAAATTTATTGACAGACAGATGGATGGACAACAAAGTGATACTATAAGGGTTACCTTATGACGTACGGAACCCTAAAATTGGGAAAGAAGATGGCGGCACTAATATTTTGTAATGATTTCCTGTCCATTAATTAGTAGTTAATCTGTGACATGTTTATATTTACTTGGCAATGTGCGTAAATGTTTACGTGCCGTGGTGGTACCGGCCCTGAATAATAGTACTCCCCCATCTCTTCCCGTGGGTGTCGTAAGAGTCGGCTAGGGGACCATGTACCAGAAGGTGGGTAGCAGCGCCTTCTGAGGATTGAAAATCATACTGCGCTCGCCAACCCGTCTGCCAAGCGTGGCGAGTATTGGCAAATCCCCCCCTATATGGGAGAGGCATATGTCCTGCAGTGGATGGCCCATGGCTGAGAGAAGAAGAAGAAGTGAATATCACACTAATATTATAAAGGTGAAAGTTTGTTTGTTGTTTGTCTGTTTGTCGTTTGTATGTTTGTTAACCTTCACGCTGAAATGGCTGAACGGATTTGCTTCAAATTTGGAAAGAAGATAGATTGGCATGTCACAGTACATTTTAAGGTGCCACAGTACCCTGTAGGATGCATAGCTGTCATTATTTTGTTACAGTTAAATCATGTCTGACATTGTACAACATGCAAAGGTCAAATATTTTTGTAATTATATTTACACCCGATTGTATCTACCCTAGTCATGTTTTAACTTTTATCTTCCCATTCTTGGACAAATCATAAAGGTTTATTGTCAGAGGGCGTTTAAGTAATTCATATTTTAATTCAAATTACCTTTTGTTTTGCATTTTACAGTAGCTATGGCGTGTTAATAGCATGTTTTACTGAATTTGCTTGACCTTGATTTCCTGGTTTCACCTTGACGGCCTTGAAGGCCTTGAAATTGTTATAATTCTATGCTATTTTATGGCCTTAGAAATGCTATGAGAACGCTTATTAATTAGCTTCGTGCTTCTATTTGTTTTAATTGTGGGCACTATAAAGTATAGTCAAGGTTTGGTGCTCATTGGTGATATCGCCTTGTTCTATATTTGGTTTGAATGAAATCAACTTCAGAGCAGAGGAGGACGACAATGTCTAAAGAAATAAGACCTTTTTAGTAGGGCATTAATTGCATTTTAAAAGTTTGCGTTAGATTTCCTCCAAATATATCCATCAGTAGACGTTATTTAGTAAAAAAAAGTATTCATTATTATTAAGCCCCACGGTTTAACCCGCTTTGACTACAATATTTACGGTTACTTTAGTTATTCTCCAAGTATTACAGAGTTTTATAGAATGAAATGATTCTTAACTATAATATGTCCGACTAAGTGGACGACGACCTGACTAAGATCGCAGGCAATGGCTGGATGCGGGCTGCTTCCAAGCGGTCCTAGTGGAAATTAATGGGGTAGGCTTATGTCCAGCTGTGGATATCCTATGGCTGAGATAATGATGATGGCATGAAATGGTTCTTAACTATAACATATGGTGTCCCGAAACTAAGGAATATTTGTACCAAATTTCACGCAAATGCGTTCCATCACTTAAGCGTTGATTGATGGCAAACTTACTTACACAGACATAAATGCATTTATAATATTATTTCGACTGGGTTAGTAGTTATATAATAAGAAATTGAAAAAATAATTTGATTTTACATGGGATTCTTCAAAAAAAGAGTTACGAAGAGTGTTAAAAAGGATTGGCAACGTATAGTAATGCCCCAGTGTCCATAGGCGACAGTGATTGCTAACCATTAGACGAGCCGTTGGCTTGTTTGCTTTTTTATGGGATAAGGTGAACAAACAAGCAAAAGGTTGTTAAGTGTTAAGTGGTAACCTGTGTCTATAGACAGATATAATTCGTAAAGAGCTGCACTGCCCCAGGTCAATTACGTAAATTTGGTAAGTCTCGTGTGCCTGTGATTTTACTGGAAACCATACCCTTCAAACCGGAACGCAGTAATGCACACACTACTGCCTGGCGTTAAAAATAGATTTGGTGGCAGTACTTCACCGTGTGAACTCTCACATAAAGGCTACTTTAATCGTAAATCTTACCTTACAGTTATAGATCTACAAATGTTATATGCCATGTTAACTTTCAGACCTTCGCTTATCATTAATTTCCCGTAAATGTATTATCTAAGTGTGTCGGCTGATATACGTGCAACCGCTAAATGAACTTTGTATATAGTTATGTGCCTAAAATATTGGGATAATAGTTTCAAATCACTCCACCCTAACTTTTGTAATGTATTGGGTATATTACAGATAGATACTCGTAGATAGACAAACACTTTATTGAATCACCATAAAATGAGATATTACAAAATATTCACATAATCTAGATGTAATAATGAGCGGTCTTATCGCTCAGAGCGATCTCTTCCAGACAAATCCTTTCTGATGGAGGTTTTAGTGAAGCGAGGACGGCGTTTTAATGCTAAAGAAACATTATTAAATTACTAAAAATATAAACATGTTGATTCCATAAATCATAACTGTGTGTATAAATGTTATTTTTGTTAAAAAAACCCCAGCTTGCAGGAAGGTCTTACCTTCGCTAATTTATACAAAATTGACACGCAAATTTAAGGGCTAACTATTAAATCTGGAGCAACATATCATAAAAATATTTTTATACATACCCGTGGAGGTTATTTGGCCAAGACCGATTAAAATACTTTCATTGAGTTGTAGACAATAAAGTTTTATGAAGAATAATGTTAATAATAAATTAAGGTTATATAACAAACAATAGAATCTTATTTATGCTATTATTATTATTATTAATTAAAATTCTTCAGTCATAAAAGCTCTTATTCTATTTGCTCTAAAATTCAAATTCGTGTAACTCCTTAGAACACTATCTCTAATATCGGCGACGACTGGATTCCATTTTTTAATAAAAAAGATCTAATTTCAGTATTTTTATTGTGTTTAGGTGTGTTCGCGGATAACTTCGTCGTTTGTAGACCGATTTTGATGGTTCTTTTTTTGTTTGATAGAATACACTTACGAGGTGGTCTCATTTAAATTTAATAATAATGGGTCAAGCTCTTTGTGATTTAGGTACACTCCAATAATGAAAATTGACAAAACACGCCCGCACGGTTTCTACCAAATAAAAAGTCTCTCAGGATTATGTATGTGCGTTTAGTATAAAATAAATATAGTTTTTTATTACTGGTCATACTTCCTAGATCTAGCATATAAGTAACTTGCAACTGTCGCGACTAAAAAAGAACTGCCTAATTATGAGGGTTTAATTATTTGTATCTACATTATAATCGTTCATTCAAAGGAAATACTCGTTTGTTAATGTAAGAGCCTTTTATTCGTATAACTAAATAACTTATTGTTTTCATGGTTTGTGTTGTTAAACGCATTGTTATATTGTTTATGTTATAGATATTGTACCTATCTCTTAGATAATAAGAATTGTGTAATGCAACTGTAAATAATAAATAAAATAGATAAAGGAATAAAAGAAAACAAGATAAGAATACAAGAATATGTGATCAAAGATATTGAAAGTATATCGTCTGTCCACCTTGATGGTGGAAAATATAATACAGGGACTATATTTTAAAATTTAATCTCAGCTGATAATAAAACACCATATTTTACTGCAAATAATTCGTTTCAGTCAATGGACAATTTCAATACTAGAAGTTATCGATGCCGATGTAAGATTACGGTTGGCTTGCTAATGTGGGTTGACGGATTAGTCCGGTCAATCTAGACATTCGAAGGTGCATAAAATCACAACAAGCTGAAAATCACTAAAATTGTTCAAAACAAAAATTGAAATATTTTTTTTAAGTTCCCTATCATTCCTGTGTATGGATAAAATTTTACTCGAGGTCAAACTTTTCGTGATTTTCCTTTACCTTCACCATCTAGACCAAAAAATCAGAGAGAAGCCAAAACAATGTTAGCATTTTTTCAGCCCGTCCATAGCCCGCCAACGTATTGTAATGTCACGTGGCTCCAATACAACTATTACGGGGCCGATAGGTAACGTGCCTCTAAAGCAGAGATGTGGTTAGAGAAAACCACATGTCCTAAAATAAAATAGTTTGCCTAAGTATACACGTACCTTAGAGAAGCGTAAATAACATGAAGCGCTTTTATTAAGCGATTTTCACTCGCAGAATACGTATTATATGTATATTCAGAGATTTCTTAGCAAAAGCGCTATTAGGATTCCCGCTATGATTAATTACTGCAATAAATGCAAGTACCGCTTCCCGAGGAATTCGTACCTTTGTTATTGGCTGGCGCTCGTCCAAAGCAAACAAACTTAATGAAGCGGTGCTAACTGGCATTTTGCATAAAATATTACTTATTTTCAGTTTGTAATTACGTTGCATTGCTGTGTCATAGTGGGTGTTTGCGGAGAGTAATGCCTTTTATTAAAGAAAGGTTAGGGGTTCAAATGAAGAAACATGTTAGCATTTTCTTTGTTCTCATTGTTGTAATCTTACATTCTGTTTTTTGCACTATGTTTGTTGTGAAATATGTGTTTCGATTCAGTGAGGTTTAATTCTGTGAGACATGAAAAGGTTGATTCATACTAGACGAGCGAATCCTCACTCCTGTCCCCACTCTATCAAAATCTTTTAGTGTAAACAAACGTAGAGCATTATTTCATAGTTCTGCATCTGCGTTCGCAAAGGTTAGGGGAATATTTTTATAATGCTTGCTTGCTTGATCTAAACGGCACTAGAGGGTGCGAACTGGTTACCAAGGCGTTCTTATGTGTTCGGACATGCTCGCTCCGGGAGCGGTCTCTTTAGAGCTTTCTTGTATTATAGATATATACTTATTTCTCTATGCGATACAGCCATGGCGTCATGTTGTGTGTTTGTTTCACTTAAATTTATTTGAAACAAAAATAGCTCTAGGGGTTGATTCGTAAACTGTTCTGCGTTGTTAAACAGATAAAGTTAATTGTTAGAAAGAATAAAGATAGAAAGAAATACCCCTATTCACGGCATAAGCAACACTACAATAAAGATACACAGTACATACATACTGACTAATACAGATAACAGAAAATGACAAACAAATTAACTTAAATGACAAACAAGTTTGAGGTAGATTTAAGTAGAATATACCTTAAAACCAATGATGGATTGGTTCCAAGACTGTGCATTACGTTTTTTTACCCGCCAACATCACTTCCTCTTTTCTTTTTAAGCTAAAATAATTAATACAGCACTTGCAATAAGAATATTATGTCAGAGTCGGACTTTTGTCCGATTGTAGTAGGTATCAACCGCAGAACTAGCATATGAATGAGCAATGAGCTTTCGATCTGATTAACATCTAAGTTTTATAATTGTATAAGGATCTATATTCAATATAATTCCATTCCGCTCTTGGTTCTCGTTCTTGCGAACCAACGAGCTTGTGTTTACACTAAAAGATAAAAAAAGAATGCTCTTGTTCTAGCTCAAGCTCTTTGTTCGTTTGGTTTAAATGCACCTTAATATCTAAGACTCATTATGAATATCTGTACCAACATTTTTCTTTCAATTTAACAATTATAATTATGAATTAAAACTTGAATGCGAGGACCGGGAACATCGGATTTTCTAAAACTTATTCGAGCGCTTGCTCGATAAAGCTCGTGCTAGAACTGCTGGCACATAATTTGGCTCGATGAATGAGTATTGAACAACGAGGCCTTATTGCTAACATTCAGAGTATGCTGCCAACTGGTAGTGGGTCGGAACATTTTCACCTATCTATAGGCTAGTAGTAGCTATTTAATTGTTCATATTTTATTGTAGTAGCTGTTGTATTGTAATTATTATTAGTTTGTAGGATTTAGCTTTTAAAAAAGACCCATTTAAAATTGTTGCGGATGTTTATTTTTTTGTATTATTAATATTACATTGTGACAACATTTTTGTATTTGTGTAATAATCAGTCACAGTGAGTTACAATTGACTTTAATTTGTCAAAATCTGTTGTTGCATACTTTAAAGTATAGAATCTATGTTCCAAGTGATTATGAAGTGTAGAACTTTCATGTGGACAAAGATTGCCACAGCAAAATACAACAGCACTTATTTATTAATTGAACTACATTAATTTTAAACAGCACTCACATAATTAGCTTTAAATATTACATAAATAAGCTTCAATAAGCGAATCAATTTATAGATACACGTATAGAAATAACACAATTTTATCAGACTTAAAATTAAATTTAAGTTTTAAGTTATATTAACATTCATGTCAAGGGGAAATCACTTGCGTGTTTACAAAAGCAACACATGACCTTGGTAAGGTTTCGCAATATATTATATGTAAACACATAATACATGTGTATTGTATGCCTATTATTCAAATGTGTCATTAATAACTCTTTACATATTTATGAACTTACTATACAGTTTTGCAGCTTAAGAATAATTCATAAGTATATAATTAAGTGTGTTAATAATTTTAATTAAGTAATAACTTTCTGTTTTAATACATTTTATGTAATAAAGTGTTTTTAGTTTTAAGTATGTCTTTAGGTCGCTTTAAATTTTAAAGCACATTCAATATGTACCTACTATATGATGTACTTTGGTACTAAAATAAAAGGTTCTAGGAATTAATATTAATGTTAAGGACACTTCTGTTTAACCTCATTATGAGTTTTGCTCGTGCATTGAAGTTGTATCCACGGTAAGTATGTAAGTTTTGCAATTACGACTATGTACATTGACTATCTACTGATATCTAACGTACATACCATTGCAGCATATTTTTTATATATAAAGTATTTAGTGTACCCTGTGATTAAATGGAAATTAGAGAATGGGCAAGAAAAACGTCTGTCTGTTTTCGGAGGCTATAACAATACAGAAAAGTATCAATAATACTAATAATTGAAACTTATGACGAAGAAAAAGGACAAGCTCTGCAAGTACCTTGGCTTAGCTCATGAGGTAACCGCTATGTGAGATGTTGACTCGAAGATCACATTGTTCCCCGATAGTCGTTTCGACGAAAGGACTAATAGCGGAGAGCCTCGATCAACATCTTCGCTAGATACTTAGATCAAGGGTCAGATGCAGGAGGCGGTATTCCTTGACATGGCGCGTATTGTCCAGTGGTTCCTCACTCTGCAGCCCTAACCACCGGTAGCTTGTGCCCTGCCCCGCTGCAGTCTAGGTTTAGGTTTTTTATAATATATTTATAAATTTTTGTTTTTAATATCTGTATTTTAAAATTCTAGGCCTAAGAAAGAAAATAAAGAAACATAATAACAGAATAAGTTTCTGAAATCAACAATGACAGTTTGTGTGTGTAGTGAGTAGTAAGACCATTTTTTAATTGAGAATAGGAAATCGTTTGACCACTATCTCACCTGAGCGATAATGCGTTCAACGATGGAGCACGTAGATTAAAATTATCTGTGTTACTCTATTTTCTCTGGAACTGTAGCGTTTAACCTGAAATAAACCACATACACGTACTACATAATGCTAGCCATACGCTATGTCTACAGGCATTATTGTGTATCGACTAAACTCCAACCCTGTCCTGGTTATAAAATTTCGACCACTTGTAGTGTGCACTGCACCAGTAGGATGGTATGGTCTATGATTTTCTCTTCATTTATGAGGCAAGCTTATGTCTCAGTAATAAAAGAGAAATGGGTGGTTAAGTTTAAGCACTGACCACGGACTTTCAAACCTAACATCACCGCTAAAAATACATTTTCATAAAAATTGTGTATCTAACTGTGTCTATCAAACCTATTAGAAAAGCTGTATTAAAAAATCAGCAAACATATTATTCTACTAGCGGTTCGTTCGGGCTTCGCACGGTTACATGGTTGAGTTAGCATAGTTTTATAAAGGACCCCTATATTTTTTCTTGCCTAAAAAAAGACTTCTCATGGATAATATTAAATTCTAATGGTGAAAGTATTTTTGAAATCGGTCCATTAGTTTTTGAGGTTATCTGTTACAAACATACATATCTATCCTTTTTCTAATATTAGTGTAGTTGTAGATGTAGATTATTTTTACAAGGTCCTAAGTATAGGAAACACACTGCTTTAATAGGCTTGCGGATTCAAAACCTACCTCAAACTTTCTTATGTACGTATATATAAATACGTTTGTATACCAACCTTGAACTCATGTACAATATTCTGGGCTCTAATCTTAGGGCATACATCACAATGGAGAGAGCAATATATTTTCCTAATAACTCCGTTTATGGCTCTACAGAAATTTATGTTTGTGATTTAATTACTCGCCCAAAGTACTTCTCTACTTTTGATGTTTGCTTTGGTATTAAATGTAGGGGCGCACGATACGAGCATGTACCTACGCTACGAAACAGCGCTTTGGTGGCAACACGCCACGCTTGTGACGAACGATAGTCAGTCACCTCGCCTCCCTGTTTGAGTAGAACACGCGTTAATATACCCGGTGCCCTAACTATGGATTTTCATTTTCCTTTATCAAGAGTCTACGGAGGTAAGAACTGTCAATAAAAACCCAACAGTGAAATAGATAAATACGCATTATAAACTTCCACGTTTGTGTGTTGCAATAAATGTGCACTGTACAAAGTAAACATAATTAAGATAAACAAGATATTCTATTTAGTATCTTAATAATAACCTTATCGATTTAAAACGTTTGTAAAGTTATATAAAATGTTTATTTTTGTTAAAAGGCTTAATAAAGGCGCTGCTAGCCTGCCGAGCCATGTCTTTGTTATTTACATAACTTGACTGTATCATGTAATTATTGTATATTAGTGTTTCACGTTTTAATAAAGATCTTTGCAAAACAAAACAAACTGCCGGAGTCTGTGTTCCCCGACAGGTACAACCTTGGAGTCTTCAAGTCGCGAGTGAATAGGTTCCTTCTAAGTTTACGTGCAACACCTTAGATCGCGTCGTCACTTAACATCAGGTGAGACAGCGGTCAAACGTAAGCTTATAAGTAAAAAATATTAGACAATTTTGTAGTCATGTATTCAGCTAGTGACATAGAAACGAAACAGTCAGATTAGGGCCCCAACATTAGATTATCATTAATTAACACCAATTATAAACAATAATAGTAATATAGTTAATATTATGCATTATGCTAAACTTTTAGTTCTGCGCAGTGGGGGAGTGTACAGCTCGCTTGAAACCTTTTGATATCACCTAACAGACTGATGTCTTCAGCTAACAGAATTGCCATAGTTTACCCTCCGCATCGTAGAAGAGTGTTGGTTGAAATAAATTCTTACGAATTAATCATTCTTGTGGAAGTCGGTACCATGATAGTGCAAAAGTAAATATTACCAAAATATTGTGCACATGTGACTTTAACAAGTTATTTCACACTTGTAAGTGTTGAGTCCGGTTTCATTTTTCGGAAAAAAGAAATTTCACCCATTTCAGTGACCTTTGCTACTCACGGGATCAATTGTCATTATGTATGTTTACCAATTTCTTCACCGTAAGTAGACGTACACACTTTTCAGTTATGGAGTGTAACTCAAAAACCGATTAACCAGTTTTGATGACATTAAAAACGACCACGCGGGACCACCTTTTAAATAAAAGAAAATTATCAAAATCGGTTCACCCAGTCGAAAGTTCTGTTTTACCCCAGACTTATTATTATTTCGTCAACTTTTACTATGAATTATTATATGTTTGATGACCTAGACATGATAAATAATCAATAGGTCCTGTGGCTGTCCATTCAAAGGTTGCATGTAAAAAATTGCTTAAAGCGATAAGGCCGCCAACTGTTCTATCACAGTTTTATGTAATTTATATTCTACTTTTTATTCTTTTTTAAAGTGTTCAATAAAGTGTTTTTGATTGATTTATTTATTGATATCTTGTTAGATTCGCGAGCCAAGGAAGGAATAAACTTAAGTATAAGTACGTACTAAAAAAGTAAAAGAATAGAATAGAATAGAATATAAATTCTATTCTATTCTATAAAAAAGTAAAAGAGATAATGCACTCCAGTCACGAATGTTTCCTCTTACATAAAACTAAGTTAATGGTTAACACACTTAATGCACTCATAAATAGCCACTTTCAAGAGTTAACCTAAGTCAAGCCCGTTGCCTTCAAGTTGTATGAAAGTTTTTTGGCTGCAAAAGAGCTTTTGTGAAGCTGAATATATATTTACACATAATTATTTGTAGATTAAAATGATTGTCATGCTGAGATCTATATTATCTGTATCTTCAAATGCAATCCATGATTTAGATAAAGTGATTCTAAGAACACCCGCATCTTTTACACCGTTTACGATAACTACGTAAACGTACGTAAACTTCAAGATTATTAGTTTAACGCCTGTGAATGGTTTTCGATTTTATAACACTTCAGTAAAACGAAACTACCACTTGTCGACCTCCACAGACGGACCTCACAAAGGGTTAAACCAATTTAAGATTACATAAACTTTTTTAATCACGTTACGATTCAGAGAATAGCAAATCCCTTGCACCCAACTTTTCGTTTTCGGCAGTGACAGCCAAATTGTAATAAATCTCACCGACTTCTATAGGTCAACGGGGAATTCTTAAATCTTTTTACCTTACTGTACAATACTAACCCAAATGAACCTTATGTATATATATGGTGGGTCATGATATAATTGTATGATAGTATAGAATTATTATATGTATATAAGTTATAATAAACCATCTCATCACATCTCTCGAGCAGAATTCACATGACCAGTGCAGTGTTAAATACTCCAATTGACTTTATATATCCCCAACTTAATTCTCCCCATCTCATTTTGTTGTTTTACAAGATAATAACTGGACATTCAAATAACATTGCATACATGAACTTCCTAGCAATAGCAGATAATTAAACCTACACTTTAGCTTCATGCGAAACTTTCAGTAAAGACAAAGCTAAGTCTCTTTCAATAATAATAATTAATTCAAATATAAATAATTATATTTTAATTTATTTATTTAAAAAAATATCTTTATTTTCCGCAGTGTAAGGATTGATACATTTGTGCACTTTGTAGTCCACGGTATCCGTAGCATTCACCTCCAGCACCACATTTCGAAAGCAGCAATCTTTCTCCTCTCAGGATTCAGTACAAGCTTACTAAACAATCGCGAATCAAAGTAATATTACAAAGAGTAAATATTACACTCAGTATGTTAATTCATAAGAGAAAACCGCATGACATAGAACGTTGTAGCATTTTAGAACGAAGCGTCATTTCATTTATTGTCGAGTCTTCAAAATAAAACAAAGCAATATCTGAGATTTGTAGACCGTTTTAGCGTACTCCGTATAGATGCCAGGTTGGTCCGAAACCGGCACGGTAACTAGTAAATGACCATTGACGGCCATTAGTAACGTGACCAGAAGCGGCTACGAGTAAAATGGCTGGTTAAAAAGTCCCACCGATCAGCTGTGCTGTTACGTGCGCCCGATTTCAGTGTTGCCCAGGTGGGACTGGAACATTGGTGTATTTGCAGTGGTTTTTCACGTTCATTGTGTTTTACTTTATCTGTTTTGAAGTGAACATTTTACTCACGGACTATAATAAATATTTTAGGCTTGTCAATTCAATTCAAATCTTTATTGCAATCTCAGTATAAGTGTAGGTGGTATTATTATTAAATACAGTTTATTAGAGACATTGTCGGACACAGCAATTTTAGAAGTAAAGCGTCAATATTTGCGGCAATTCCCTAGATAAAATTAAAATAATGTTGGAATCATAATTTATTTGATAATAACATGAAAATGTTTATAATCGATTTTCAATTGTTTTCTGTTTTTATATAATATAGTTTTTTGGCGTCTATCATCACATCACATTTCACACTAATATGATAAAGGCGAAAGTTTGTATGTATGTGTGTTTCTCGATCACGCTGAAACGGCTACACAGATTTTGATGAAATTTTGTATGGCCATAGTTTAGACCCTGTATTAATACAAGGGCTACTTTTCATCCCAAAATTAATTGCAGTTCCCGTGGAATAAGCCAAAAAATTTAAAAACCTGTGTTACTTCTTCACGCTCAACCGGCTGTACCGATTTCAATAAAATTTTGTATGGAGATAGATTAAGCCTTGGAATAACACATAGACTACTTTTATTCTGGAAAAAGTACAGTTCTTAAGGGATAATGGAGATAGCAAAAAAACCAACCGGTTAATCCACCCGGATGAAACCGCGGGGCGCTACAAATATTTTATAATCATACATTTTTATTTAGTCGTTTATGTCTTATGTTTTTGTGCGAAATACAGTTGTTATTTATAAATAAAGCAATGATATAAGCCTAGTCGTGTATATGTCACACTAATTTATAAAGGCGAACGTTTGTTGTTATTTGTATGTTTGTTGCTCCTTCACACTAAAACAGCTGAACCTATTTGCATGAATTTTAGATATTTTATATATATATATATATATATGTATATTTTTCTTTCATTTTTTTTATTTTTTTTATTGATAAATGATAAAATGATAAAAGCGTCCCGTGGGATAAGTGAGGTAGCGGGAAAACCGTAGTCTACGCAAGTGAAATCGCGGGGTGCAGCTAATATAAATATGAACTAAAGCATACAAAAACAAACCAAAACTAGAGAGCATTCATAGCCGTCTTTAACATAAACTAAGCATTTTACCATAAACTTAACATCTTTTGCATAGATATGAGGTTGAGTATCGTACCCGGGGGAAAGTCCGGGTAATCCATGCACGGTTGTGGGATAACCGTTCCCTTTATTCCGCAAATCTCACAAGATTTATGTCGACTCTGACCTTTACCATACCTTTGACTGTTGCACCCTTTACGGACTAACACATCAAATGTGGAAGTCCGCGTCGATGATTTTGAGCTCAGCAGGCTTGTATCTCCGTTCAACAGTGATTTCCTTGCTTTTCATTTAACGAAACTATGGATGGTTTTGGAAGAATGGATCTGGTATTTTACAAAGTTTCAAAATAATCGAGTATAAATAATAATGATTTCCCTTAATGTCATGTCCTTTTACTTAGAAAAAAATCAATTTCACGGGTCACGATACATTTCTCAATCACATGAGTCCACAACTCTACGGATACGTATTTGCTATATCGTGGAATTTTCATTAAACCAATAAATTTATCAACGAGCACCATATTTAGGCTAATGTCGCCTAGAGTTGAAATTCACCTCAATCTCAATTGTTTTTAACCGAGTATAAAAAAGAGGAGGTTCTCAATTCAACTGTAATATGCTCTATTATTCATGTATGTTACCTCAGATTTTTTTGTAGGTCGATGTCTCTACGTATTTTAGGACTTTCCTGCGAACCTACAATACTTACAACTTCAATCCAGAATCTACCAAATATTATTTATTTTGCAAGTTTTATCAAATTTGCAAAATAACATGACCGATAAGGCTGAACAGGTATAAAAACGTTCCGTTTCAAATTAACGCAGCTTATTAAGGTGTGGCGAGGGCCACACCTTAATAACATTATCAAAATCTGTGTTTTTAACAAAGATTTCGTAAATGTAATCAACGTGGAATTTTTATTCATTAAATTAAACGTATAAAATATTAGGAGTTACGTTTGGACCTTTGAAAAAAAGAATGATATCACAAAATGAATTTTGAGATAACATTCAGATTCGGAAGTTGGATAAAGACGAATGGATGCATAAGTAACCGGGTTACTATGGCGAAAGAAAAGGTGACTAGGCTAGAATAGAAAATAAAAAGGCCAAACATTCAAAAGAGGTTTAGTAATAGTAATAATTACGAATAATCTTAGCATAGCTTTTACAAGTAATTAAACTTTTAAACCATAGCTCCAATTCTTAATGTATTGCTTCTCTCACAACAACCGCGTTTTAATACTTCACTATACGTGGCGTACCTATTTACAAATGCGACCAAGTGGATACAGTTTAATTCACTTCAAACAGTTTGTGCCTTTTAGCGGAAACACGAACTTGAATATATACATACATTGTTTCATTAGCACTGTTTGCTTATTATGAATTCAGTATGCAGATCACAGTAGAAACGTGAGCACAGAGGATTTCAAGTAATCTCTCTAGTTACCTACGTAAGTTTACTAACTTTAAGAATCTGTAACTTTACTTTTAAGTTCTTATTATATCCTTCCTACTTCCTACTAATATTATAAATGCAAAAGTTTGTGTGTATGTTTGTTGCCTCTTCACGCTCAATCGGATACACCGATTTTGATGATATTTTGTATGGAGATAGTTTAAGCCCTGAATTTACACATAGGCTACCTTTTTCCCGGAAAAAGTATAGTTCCCGTGGGACAATTGAGGTAGCGGGAAAACCGTAATCCACGCGGGTGAAACTGCGAGACGCTACTGATCTAAAATATCTTGAAAAAGGGAAGAGAAAACATTTTTATTTATCTAAGTCACTAGCGCGACAGTTAAAGTTGTCTACGAGTTTTTGATTATTATTATAAACAATCCAGGTTTATTGTGATTACATTTACAACCACATCGTCACTTACCATCAATTGAGATAGTGGTCAAACGCTTTATCTATAAGGTTTGAAAACATGGTCATTACAGGCCTTTCTGTGCAGGTTGCCGCGGCAGAATCAGCAGCAGCTCTGCTGCCCTTAGGTTACGCACCTACACAAGCAGCACGCAGTTATATATTAATCCTATTACAATATACTTATCACACGAATAAACTAATTTGGTGAGCTACATGATGGTTCGCGGGTACATTTACAAAATTATTTTTCAAGAACCTCTATTTGCGACAGCGAACGCGTTAAAACTGTTTGGAGCAACATCGTCTAAAACTAAGCGCTGCATTATCGAAGTCGTGATTCGAATGGAATTCATTCTCGCAAAATGGGATGTCACTCGACAGCGTCGACAGGTCATTAAGAGACCGTTCTATACTAGAAAAGCATTTAATAGACTGTGATAACAAACACCGGTGGAAATACGACCTGACTAAAAGTCGCAGGGAAAGGCTGGATGATGGCCGCTTCCAAAAATCAATGTGGAAGGCCTATGTCCAGCAGTGAACGTCGTATGGCTGAGCTGGGTCAAATATTGATTATTGAACCAAAAAGCAAATTAATTAATGGCTTATAAATTAAACTACAGTTCATCTTACTTATATTAGTCGAGCATGTATGTATCCCGACCGCTTTCGTGACCTTATAAATCACTTTTTCATAGGGAGTACGCTCTTGGCCAAGTCCGTAAATGTACTTTTTTTTGTTAGTTAATTTGTTTTATAAAAAATCAGAATGTAGGTTCACTTTGTGATCAGCAATCTCAGTCTGTGACAGAACGCAAGCAATCTAATCTTTAGGGTTCCGTACCCAAAGAGTAAAATGACGTAAACTAGAGTCTTAAACCTGACGTAAACTCTAGTGTACGTCAGGTTTAAGAGTGCTTCGATCGCTACACATGCTAACTAAGAAAATCCTTTTTTTATAAAACATGACAATTTTAATCATTATTTTTTACTACATACGTCTGATATTTGATGTAACCTGAGCTCGGATATTTTCTAGTTTAACATCGACCTGTAACATACAACCGTCGTTCATCACACGAGGGTCGAAGATCGGCGTCGTGATTGATGCTGCAACCACTCGAGAGCCTGTTTTGAGGTCAAGAATTTATATGTAGGGCGCAAAACACGCTCTTGCGTTACCTGTTCCACAATTTCGTGTGCTCCTAAGTTACGTGACGCGATTCGTCAAAAATTTCGCCAACTAATCATTTATTGAGAAATATTTGCCTTTCCCCTTTATCTAACATTTTTGTTATAACTTCATATATAGGTATGTTCAAGAAATGTAAGTTAAGTTAAATAACTAATTCAATAAGGTGTTAAGGTACGTATTAAATATATATATATATATATATATATATATATATATATATATATATATATATATATATATATAGTATATATAGTACTTACTGTGCCCCGCGGCGTTTCCCGCGGAGAAATGGTACGTATTATTGACTATTTTTGTGTCTTCCTGCCATCCTAGTCTATATTTTCGGCATAAAAAGTAGCTTATATTTCCGGTTATTCCAGGATGTAAGCTATATCTTTATTCCAAATTCCATGCAAATCCGTTCAGCCGTTTCAGCGTGAAAGAGTAATAAACATCCATACATACAAAGTACTTTCGCGTTTATAATATTAGTAGGATTATATATAAAACTTTATGCGCCCCGCGGTTTTACTCGCGTGGTGATGATTGATGATGACAATGGTGGGAGGCGATGTGTTATTCCAAAGTGTAAACTATCTCTATACCCGATTTCATCCAAATCCGTTCTGTAGTTTCTCTGTTAAAGAGTAACAAACATCCATCCATCCAAACTTTCACTTTTTTAATATTAGTGGGAAGAAGCAATTTATATTGCATTTTTTACAGCAGGCAGAAGGGCGAGCAGCGCACCTGATGTTAAATGGTCACGTCGCTTCGCCAACTTACTCTTGCATTAGCAGTGGAGTTGCTGATGCGCTCTCAACATCTAAAATGTTGTTTCACTTTTTATAAACAACTGCATACCCATGATATGGATCTTCCCGTGCTATGAAGAAAAAATCAGAGGACTAGGGATTTATAAAGTTTGAACACTTGATTTCAATATAAAAGTATTCAAAAGTATTCATTCTTAAAATGCTGTAGGTGCATATATAAGTCACAACTTTTAAAATTAAATTATAAATCATGTTCATAACACTGAGCTTTTGTTTTTCAGTTTAAGTATCTTCGATTCAGTACAAAGGAGTGTTGACGAGTTGAAATAGGATTGGGTATAATCTTATCGATCGTTTTTTTCTCTCGAAAGATACACGTGTTTTAATTTATTAAAAGCATGTTTTAATAAATTAAAGCACGTGTATCTTTCGAAATAAGAAGAATAGTCATACAAAACTTAGTTTGTTAAGTAGGTAATATCATAGTCAAGAAACGGTCAGGTGGCAATACCAATATCAATATTTATTGCAATATCTACTATTGTTCATTTCATACAAATGTATTGTATAATACCCTACTGCCACTCAGTAGCATATCTTAACATGACGACTGTGAACATCGGACCTATGCTTGGTCGCTCTGCTCTCCCCCATACATCCCTAGCTTATTGTTAATAAATAAGTTCGCGCGCTATTTACCTTAACTGTCAAGTAAATCTTGCCATAGGGCATGCATTGAAATTTAAAACGGTGCTCTTTATTATACTAGACAGAAGGAACAGCCTACCTGTGCCACTGTGCTACCGGTGAGCATTTTACACCTCTACGCCTCTCCGTGGCGAAGAGAAAAATATTCAGAGGACTAGGAATCAATAAAAATTGAACACTGTGTGTTGCCGTTACCGTTATTATCAGTACTTTTAGCGCAAATGACTCGCACTAAATTTAATGTACTATCAAACAATTAAACATATGAACCATTGAATAACACACTTATCATAGGTGTTGTAAGCTATCAATTATCTGTATTTAAAAGGTAAACTAAATAAATGACAGTTTTGCGTGTCGTAAAAAAATTAAACTACTGAATTCAATTGTTTTATGCTATACCAACACTGTCTCTAGGCAGGCAAGTGTTGTGCCGTAAAACAACTGAACTACTAAGTTTAATTATTTATGCTGCGCCAAAACTAGCGTCTAGGCAGCTACGTGTCTTGCTGTAAAACAATTGAACCACAGAGTTCAATTGTTTTATGCTGCGCCAACACTAATGTCTCCGTGCTGTAAAACAATTGAACTACTGAGATCAATCGCTTAAAGCTTTTACTAATAAATGTTTTACAAACAAGAGTTGAAATGCGTACACGACAAAAGTATATGTCATGTATGCGATATGTTTTCAGAATCTTTTCTATATAATATATATAAAAAAGTAAACCGAGACTGAGACTGACAGACACAAAGCTGAAGCACATCACTGAATGGATAGGACTGAAATTTGACTCACCGCATCATAGCAACGTGACAGCACAGTACAAATTAACTGTCAGAACAGATTGCTGAAAATTCAGCTCCTGATAAATAGTTGAATTGAACACCCACGCGCCACAAAATTTTTTGACGGAAAGTTAATGTTATTTTAACCTATTTTTTCACGGACGAAGATGCAAATACAAGCTCATGATAAATTGAAGCCTTCAAAAAAGGGGCACGATCAGTTTTCATATAAATAAAAAATATTTTCTTCCCTGTCCAAAGGCGAATATACGATACCCTAATAGAGGTCAAAAATACAACATTTGGTAGAGGGGCGAACGGGTGCGAGAGAGATCACTTGCGAACTGAAGTTATCAGATATATTACATCTGTGCTGTAGCACCGAATAATTGGCGAATAGCACTAATATGAATCACTAGCAGCTCCCCGCGGTTTACCGGAATAAAAGTGGTATATGTGTTATTTCAGGATCTAACCTATCTCCATACCAAATTTCATCAAAATCAGTCCAGCCATCTGAAAGCGAAGGAGTGAAACAAGTTTTTGAATTATTTGCTTATCCCGCGCAAATCATACATTTTTCCGCGATAAATAGTAGCCTATGTGCTATTCCAGAATAGAATCTATCTCTGTGGCAAATTCAATGTCAATTTCATCCAGATCCGTTTAGCCGTTCTGGCGTGATTGAGTAATAATTAAACATCCATCCATCGATTTATCCATTCAAACTTTCACATTTGTAATATTACTATCTGCGCGTCGCGGTTTTACCCGCGTGGTGATAAAAAACGGTGACCATGGTGATGATTTAAAATAAGCCTATGTGTTAATCCAGATTATAAGCTATCTCTATACCAAATTTCATCGAAATCGGTGTAGCTGTTTGAGCGTGAAAAAGTAACATACATACACACAAACTTTCGCATTCATAATATTAGTAGGAAGGATATTGTAGGATTTACTCAATGCTTTCATACCAAAAAGTGTACTTAATAACTAATATTAATAATGAAAATCGAAGACTACTTACCAGTCACCCGTGGGTACCTAATTATCTTAAAACAAACAATGACAATTACTAGAAAACATAAAGAAACTATATAAATAAAGAGCATTTTAGGTCTAGCGTGAAAACATCTTCGATCATATCGTCACTGACCATCAAGTAAGATAGCGGTCAAACGAGATATAGATCTAGATCTATACAATATAAAAAATATAAATGAAAAAAAAAACTTATTTTTGTCTAAAAAAAATCTTTTCATAATACGTCAAAAGTAGCACAATAAAACAATATTTCTTACTTCGTATTTTATTGAAGATGTAGGTACAATCGTAACTTATTAAAAAGGTTGAAGAAGATATTTACATGATTTTTATGTAACATTAAGATAATACTTTGTAGATTTTTATGACTATAGTAATCAAAATAGAAACTATAAATGACTCAAACACGTAGATAGATGAAATATCAAGAAATTATATTAAAGAAAACTTTGACAACATAAAACAGTTACGGTAATAAAGTTTTGATACCTAAAACAATATGTACTATAAAAATTATTGCCCTAATTAAAATTTTAACTACGCCTTACGAACGTGCACGACATTTAACAGTGATTAAAATATTATCTAATTAACTAGAGAATCGCTTAAAATCTATATAAATATATCTTAGATAATGAGAAACCTTAATTTAAACTTAAATACTTCTGATATGCTTGATATTCTTATATTATCACAATTAGTTGAAATTTTCAAAATAATCATTTTTTCTACAAACATGAGAAGAATTTTTTTAACTATTGTATGCTTGAACAGTCATTGCTGTAAATAAAAAAGGGTTCACCTTCAATTAGGTTCAAATATAAGGAAAAGTGTTTTGAAATGAAATATAACGCAAAATAAGAATGACATGGGTCGTCCATTACGGACTTATTGGCTATTTTTGTACCCTTCAGGATACCCTTTGGATTTCAGGTATTCCAACAAATTGTGATAAGTCAGCCGCAAAGGCTAAGGTTCTACGATTTAAGGTACGTACGATTCAACTTTTTTATCGACCCATATTAATTAGTAAATCTTTTAGTAGTGCACTTAAATTTTATCGTTCATAAAATCATATAAATATTCGTTGATTCTGAAATTTTGATTTGGAAGCTAATCGTCTACATGTATTGAAACAAACACTTCCATATAATACCAAGATGTATGCCGTCGATTTGAATGCAGGTGGTTATGATGTTCAGGGAACGCCGTCTCACGTATTACCTATGGACATTTTATGCTAAATAGGTATTACTCACGACTTATTCAACTAACTCTTCAGTCTTGGACGTTACACTTAAATAGAATACTCCTAAACCCCGCGTCGAATTTATATCGTAATCTCTCCATTTTTGATTTAATTTACTGTTTGATACAACGTAAAACTACACTTCAATTTTGGATAAGTTTGAGAGAGATAGCTACAGTCACGCTTTGTAAATTGAAATTTGTTTTTATACCAATAATTTAAAATCATTTAACTACACCTAGAAGACAACGCTTTGATATGTCATCAGATTGTCATTTATTGATAAAACTATGTTAACTATATAGGAATTATAAGTACAATCTAGAATCGGAAAAATCACAATCACTAAGAACGTAAATTCCACAAAAGTTCACAATACACGGCCAAAATGACAACATTGAAAGTAGAAAGCGAAATACAACATTCATACTTAGTCACCTTACATCTATAAAATTTCACTATTACTATTAAAATGAAATTATCACAAATAGTTAAAAAATTCATATCTGTATAATAAACACTGTATAATTTAATACAATACTTAATTATATATAAAAATATATTGCTCAGGGTTCCAGTGGTTCGGTATATGAAATCAGTGCACAATGATTGCCAGTGAATTTTTTTTTTCAAATATAAACAATAATTACACATAATCATCATCAATTAAATAGAAATATCCAACGATTAATTTCTTGTTCCCTCTCAAGTTAATCACCAACCATCTTATACTTACAATTTGTCTAATAATCTCACCGAACTGAAACTACATTGAAAATTATTTAAAACAGTTTCATAAATAAATTTTCTTATATCTACATATAGTTAATTCTAGATGTATACATAAATGATTTAAAAAAATTACATACTAGTGATATGTTTCGTTATAGTAAGATTGATATGTAAGTTTGATCACATAACGATTGTTATCGATTGAACCAATGATAATGGTCAATATTAGCCTCGGCTTAGTCTTCGGGCCAGCCGAGGTCTTCGCCTACTAGATCGTAGAACCTCTGATTATGCTGGATGAAGAATTTCCTCAGCTTCTTGACAACGGCGGGGTCCACTCGAGGATGTTTCCGACCTTTCGTCTCTCGAAGACATTTGTCCGTGGTGTCATTCCGGAGACAGTAAAAACCTTTTGTTTCATTGAAGTAAAAGTTTCTCCTTCCTGTTAAGAAAATATTTAAGATTTAAAGATTGATTGCATGATAGGAATATTATTTACTGACACTACATTTTCTTATGGTCTCCATGCTAGGTTAGCTCCGTCTTGTGTTGTACTCAGAGGTAGCAGAGGGCAAGCGACGGTCAGATGGGCAGCAACTTCGTTACAAGGACGTACTCAAGTGACATCTCCTCGAACGCGATATCAGTATTAATTGTTGGGAAGAGCTTGCATCGAATAGGCAGAAGTGGTGCTCTAGTGTTAGTCAAAATGTTAAAATTATTGAAAATACACGGCTAGAGGATTTTGATGACAAGCTAAGTATAAGTAAAAATGTACCAAAGCCCTCCTATAACAGCGCCGGTCAGCTCTACTGCAACATATGGCACCGTATATTTAAGACAAGGTTTGGCCTGGCGAGTCATATAAGGGCGCACGCCAGGAAGTGGAAACAGGTCGCCGTTGAATCGAAAACGACAAGGGGACATCATCATCAGCTCCATCTTGTAGGAAGACTGGACTGGTAGACTGACCGAAATCGTAATTTTAGATTTCACAGTTATGCAATATATACAGAAAATAATTAAAATGATTGACAAGTTATAAAGGCAGTTGCAAAGACATTTCAATTTATACAAATGCAATTTCTTTTTTAATTGGAATAGGCAAGCAATTGGCCATTATCACATCTCAAGATGCTAAATGCAAACAAGCCATAATAAATTGTCAAACCGTACAGATAGTGGTGTGATATACTAAGTAATAGTAAAGCTAAGTAAAAAGTGAAAAGAGACGTACATATTTCTTTTTTATGTACTGTATAAATCTATAGTTTGACCACTATCACAGTTGACGGTCAGTTACGTTGTGGTCGAAGATGTTATCACGTCAGAGCTACAGAACGCTTACTGGCTCTCAAAGACTGTTGCCTGAACACACTATGTGTTTGGTGACGGTTTTTAAAACTTGATGGTGGTAGCTATCCGGCGGGTACTCGAAAGTACCCTACCACTATGCTGGGAATTTGATAACGGTGTTACCTCCACCAGAACCAGCGTCCGTCAGTTTGACAGCAAACGCTCCCACCGCTGAGCTATCATGTTAGTTCTGATTGTTATAGAAGGTTTATTGTTTCTTTAAATCTTTATGATAGTTTATATAATCAATTTGTATGTGCCAAATTCGTTTATATAGACAATTATATAGATATGGAATAACATTTAAAACGAATTACAACGATACACCTCTCAAGTAATTGCGGTCATAGCGGAGTTTAAGTAATCTTAACTTAAGTTTAAGTTTTCAAATAACATTGACTACGTTATAAGTGTCGGTAATAGAGCGTTTCCCTGCTCAGGCTAAAGCCTTGTTTAAAGAGTCATAAAATACTCAGCCTTCAATTTTTTTACGCTAGTTTGAAAATCTAGCATAGATATTCTAGTTATATTGTGGTTTATCTTTCAGGAAAATGGTCACACCTTTGAAGTGAGACAGTGTTTAGCACTGTAGAAGAGACCTTAAACGATTAATTGATTAATTATTTTTATTTTATAAAATAACAGTGAATTAAATGGGGGAGCGCTATTTACAAGCCTCCACAGTAAATCTTACCAATCTTATGTTCGAGGCCAAGGAATTTCTCAATCCGTCGAAGCTGCGGCACTGGATCCTCGATCAGAAGGTCGCCATTCACCACCAGGATCTGTTCTCGGGGGAAGACTTCCAGCCAACGGTGCAGGTACGAGTGGTACAAAGATATAGCTATTGGCCTGCGATAAATCAAGAAAGTTATTGTTTAATAAGTATTGCTCGTGACTTATACACACAGATATTGGCGTTGGCTATAATTTATTATATATATCTCGATAAAATGATAATAAAACGTGTTTACCAGAGATTTACCAGTTTGTACTGCTTAAGGTGATTTATATGAATATAAATACCGGCCCTTAGGCATTTAGTTCGTATTGCAGCAATATTGAGTTTTATAAAACATATTGCTCTAATATTCTCACAAATAAGGAAAGGATGTAAACAAAACCCTGCTCGTCAAATATTTACACGTGAACAATTCTGTTTCTGTAGTCGGCAAACTTCGGCGGTACAATAGAATGTTGACTTATCAAAATGAGGAATGAATTGTCTACCTATTTCCTAACATGCTCATAACCTGGACGTAACGAAGCTTTCGCCTATGATTATGGTTATCCTACATGGTCGACCTACAAGCTGTCCAATTTTTTTTTGTTGAAGTATACTTAAGTAATGATGCTGTCTACGATGGAGCACGCCTGTCTTGAATATACCTATTCACTCGTGACTTGAATACACCTATTCACTCGTGACTTGAAGATACCTTTAATATTCCAGTTCCAGTTAACTCGAGCAACTTACCTGTAAGCAACGTTAATAGAACCATCGGCAGAAATAGCCAGATGTTCAAATGGCTTCGCGGCGTCAGGTAGCGGATGCCCGGAGGCTTGAGGTTGCGCCGGCGCAGATGGTGTAGCACGGCTTCGTAGTTGCGTGTAGTCTGAGATTGCACGGGTGACAGGTTCTCGCACGATGAGGAGCAAGCGGACTGAGGAGTTCATAGCTCGCACTCGTTCAGGTACCTTCAAATGAAAATGACGCTTAGAGATTAAGCAATTAAATAGATATGTTTTCAAAATCGAGTTAAACGTACACACTTACTATGTGCAAGTTTATTATTTTCATCCTCTCTTCATTCATCATCTAAATCCTATAGTTTTAAGGTCGTATTCTGGACACTACTTTTGCTAAAAAAATATAAGCGACATTTTAATTTGAGCGAGCAGAGTGGGTCCTCTAAATTGGGTAGAAATTCATCAAAATAAGAAAGCGTCCTTACATTTTTTTAAGGCTTGGCTAGGGCAGACAATTTTTCTACACATGTAGTTCTAGCGTTAGGGCACTATCTCACTTGATAGTCATTGACTATGTTGTCACGCTAGACCTAGGATGCTTACTGGCTCTTAAGATTGCTGCCTGAACGCACTACGCATTTGGTGACAGTTTTTCAATCCTGGGAATTTGATAACGGTCTTATCTTCACTTGAAGCTCAAGCCGTTGGCATTGATCGAACCAGCGTCCGTCAGTTTGTCAAGTGACGCTCCCACCGCTGAGCGATCATTGCCAATTTTATCATTAATTATTAAAATATTATAAATTAGTTTATAACAAAACGATATGAAAAAATATGATACATTTGCCCTCGCTTGGAGTTATACACCCATACAGAAATATTCATTACGCATAAAGTTATCCATGTGTAAACTTTCATCAAAATAGTTGAAGCCGTTGTCGAAGTTGCTTATAGAAACAAACAACAATTAGTTGTTTGTTGCAAGTTAAGATCAATCAATTAACGCTTGCAAGAGCAAAAAAATTGTAACATTGTTGGATAGCTACATACTAGTTTGCTTACATTAAAAGATAACATAGAAAAATCCAGTTCAAGAAAGCTACAGCTGCACAGTGACTGGATAATTGTAGTATGATTAATTTCTTTCAGTTTTACCTACTTTAAAAATAAATTTTAGATACCAACCAAAAGTCTATAAAGTAAAAAAATCTGATGAATCATTGTCTAAAGGCGTAACAGAGAAAGTTTAGTGATTGTTCACATTGTTTTCTAACTTATTGGAGATAAAATTTCTTGAACTCAACAGTTTTCAAAGTCACAAAAAGTTGACACTGGCGATTCGTTCCATTGTTTCATTTCAATTTAATCGCATCGCATGCTTTCTTTGCATTACGACAGCAATAAGTCAAGTTGGAAATCAACCAGTAAAATAAGCTACAAGAAGTTGCATCTATTTACAGTATTGTTTCTACATAAATGCTATGTACAGATTCGTATTCAGCGAATCACGCAATAGAATGCATGACAAAACCTAATCAACTGTTTGCCTTGAACAGGTAAAGTATATTTGCGACGCGAAGGAAAACTATCTAACTCCAATCCAGTAGCTATACAAAGTATATTGGAAAAGTACAAGAAACTTTCAAGGCTCACCTCGGGCGTAACGAAGTAGCTCGGACTTTTTTCTATCGTGATCTGGCCTTTGAAGGACAGAGGCATTTTGCTTCTGTACCATTCCAGTCCCATTGCGTAGTTCTCATCTCGATCGAAAAAGTGGACTTCACCCGAAGCTTTTTGCACCATCGGGTGTAGGTATAGCATTTCTAGGAGAGCTCTGGTTCCGCATTTCCGAACGCCGATGATCAAAGCCTGTCGCATAAAACAACAATAAATTTAAGTAATGTTCTCTTTGCAGTCAGCGGCAATGGGTGACAAAGTGACTTTTATTGTTGTTGTACGTTTGAACATATTGCTTTGAAAACAAATGTTACCGAAAAGAATACGACATAAAAGTGTAGTATTTTTTTCGATAACATTTCGTTTCAGTTATAAATAAAGGAGTTAGACAGGAAAGGAAAATCATGATGTTGCGGGCGTTGTACTTATTTGAAAGCTACTTAGCGTTTTGTGGATGAAGTAATTGGGCAAAACGTCAATAAATTTGTCTAACAGTTAATTGTGTTGCGAGGGTGCCTTTTTGCGGAAAATATGTACGTCTAGCGGTCCGCACCGGCTGCGCACTGGTAAAAAATTTCAAAATTAAAAATTAAAAATACCCTATTACTCAGGATGATTGTAGCTTTATAATGGTGAAAGAATTTTTGAAATTGCCACAGTAGTTTTTTAATTTATTCATTACAAACATACTTACACACAAATCTTTCCTCTTTACATTATGGATACAGATTATTTTTTGGATATGAATTGAATTTGAAAGTGTTTTTATTTTCTTATTTTTTAAGTGAGCTCGCCATTAAGTTCAATTATTTTTTTATTAAAGGACAAAAATGCAGATATAGCAGATATGCAGTATACTAGACCTAAGAAGTGGTCTATAACAATAATTGGAAAGCAAAGTTTAGCAGCAGGAATCTCTGGTCAAAGGTCTAATATGTATAGGGTAAAAAAGGATATGGTCTCAAAGATATTTTTTCTATTCGCACGTGGTTCTATTCACATTGGAACGCGAAATATTAATAATGTCAATAAAATTCTAAATTGTTTTTAGACACCTATATATGAAACGAAATAATTTTGATATGGTCTGTATAATTATTACTTTAGAAATAAACCTTTTCTTAGGTTTCATGTGAAACAGGTATTTGTTGTCGGATGTATAATTTTTATATAAAGTGTGTCCTCTTTTTACAGGATTGAACCAGGGAGCTGAGGGCGTAACTTTTAATATGCAGCAAGTACGCATACACTGAAAATGGAAGACCTGAAAAGTGTTGTAAATATTACTTTAAAAAAATTAAGATTTGAGACCACGGACTGGCAAGCGCAGCATAGGACAGCCACCGACAAGGTGAACAGACGACCTGACTAAGATCGCAGCTAAGGGCCTGTATACGGGCCGCTTCCATCTGGTCCTTGTGGAAATCAATAGGGGAGGCCTACGCCCAGCAATGGAAGTCCTATGGCTGCGGTGATGATGATGAGTTATAAATACATTTTAACCTGTGGTAGTCTACGTGTTGGTCGAGGCTGCCGAGGAGGTCGAAGCCGTTTTCTAAGCGCCATAGGGTGGTTGATAGTCCGAGTGTTAGTTTCCTGGTTTGCGAGGAGCTTACGACTTTCGCTTGCTGCTGATGCCATGCTTGCAGCCTAGAAAAAAAAGCTTTCGTTTATTTTCTTCATTTTTAAAGTTCGTACTTGTGACCAAACTTTAGATATGCACAGCCTTCCGCGATCGCTAACATATATTTTTGTTACAGGTCATTGCGCGCGTATGAAGTATATCACATTTAGAAAATTATGATGTTTCATTTGAGGAATGACAATATAGGGTACTGTCCAGTACCCATCGAGTTAACTACCCTCAAGTTTGAAAAAGTGTCACCAAGCACATAGTGTGTTCAGACAGCAGGTGAGAGCCAGTAAGCATTCTAGGTCTAGCGTCGACCTTGGTCACCACATCGTCACTGACCAGTGATGATGTGGTGACCAAGTAAGATAGCGGTCAAGCGCTACATCTATGAAGAAAAAATATCCAATATTAACATTTGTACGGCCCTAACTTTCATAATTTCGATAAGTAAAATATTTGCAAGTAAAATATTGTAGCTACGTGGAGAGACCTTTAAAAGACTTGAATCTAGTATATAGGTACTTACATTGCTGCAAAAGTAATGTTGCCGAGGTAGCAACTGCGAGATTGGTTTCACGAAAGTAAACATAATTTCCCCGGGAATCCTAACAAATTGGCTCAGAAGAGAACGCCTTGAATTTCTTGTCTTATTACTTTAAATTAGTTTGAGCTGTCAAGACGTCAATATTGTTGTATTAGTTTTCTTTTAGTGGTATTGTAATAATACGATAGTGGCTCTAATTCTTTTGGTCACTCGAACTAGTTAAAATTCACTAATATTCTTTAAGATGAAATAGCTGGTAATGTATTTAAGGGAATATTCGATTCAAATTGTTTTACTCCACACAAAGCTATCTCTAATATTAGACGAGTTTTATTCAATTGCTGGCCATTTGCGTTTAGTTTAAGTTGGCACCAAATAAATGGCGACTAATTTTACTTAAAACTTTAAAACTTAAATAAACATCTAATTTTAGTGTTGTTATTAATAATAAGTATCATACTGATTTGGACTTTATCGTAACCTCATCATAGCTTTTATTACTTTTTTTCTAGACAATTTAGGTTAGTTTAGTTAAACAAGAGAATCATTATCAGTATGTTTCAAAGGATTTTTTTTAGGAAATCTCTGTCGATTGAAATGTAAAAAAAACACAAAAAATTTTGGCAGACTGATATTATTTTTGCATTTTGTATCAATTGTATTTGTTTGATTATTTTAGTAAAACGTTATAATCCCCTTTTCCTTCAACATATGTCCATAGGTTTTACAAACCCGACATAAACATTTTTTTATACTGTAAAGAGTTTAACCAATATCTCACTTAATGGTCGGTGACAATGTGGTCGAAGATGACACGCTAGATCTAGATTATTTACTGGCTCGCAAGGATTGCTGCCTGAACACACTAAGTATGTATTTGGTGAGTTTTTCAGATTTGAGTTTCGTTGATTGTTAGCCAGGCGGGTAACGGGCAAGTTTATGGCTTATGTAAAATGAAAAAGATATCTCTTATTAATCTGATAAAAAGGGGTATCTTACTAATATTACTCCGTCAAAGGGTTGCACCCATTTCGATGAAATTTGGTATGGAGATAGTTTAGACTCTAGATTAACACATAGGCTACTTTTCATCGCAAAAATAATTACTGTGTCCGTGGGATAAGTAAATATTTTAAAAAAACTACTGTTACTCCTTCACGCTCAAACGCTGTATAGATTCCGGTAAAATTTGCCATGTAGATAGTTTAGACTTTGGAATAACACACAGGCTACTTTTATCCCGAAAAATGTATAGATCCCGTGGGATACTTGAGGTAACGGGAAAACCGTAATCCACGCGGGTGAAATCGAGGGGCGCTACTAGTAATAAACAAAGTGTTCTAAAATATGATTACTTTTCCAAAATAAGACGGTCTCATAGCACTACTTGTACGCCGCAAACAAAGTATTTCGAGTAAATCATTTCTTTTTGTATCATATAGATTTAACATTTTATTATTATTTCACGCAATTTAATGGTCAATGACAATCTAGTAAAAGGGGACGCTAAACCTAGAACGTTGACTGGCATTTTGTTTGTTCTGAGTTCATTTGTTTTTACGATCCGATGCAATTGCGCTACGTTTACGATATTCATTCGTGCTCCCTTTAATTCCAGGGTTAAGCAAATCCGGCAGCACACTACATCTACTAATTGTGATTGATGCTGCCCTGATAGATACACAGGAGACTTCAACCATTATCGCATCAGAGTAATATCTATTCAGATTACAGTAATGTCGATCAGTCATGTGTTTTATGTCAGTGTAGTGTAATCATGATTGGTCTTTCAACAGCTAGAAATAGTGGATTTACTATGAAAGTTACCGTTTTATAATTAGTATATAGTCTAGGGTAATTTTAATTCACATTAAACCTTCACGGTGTCGGGTTTTTGATTAAAACTTTTTCAAATGTTAGCTGTAAGTGTAAGCTTAAGAAATTAATTGGATAGTCAATTGCTTTTTTTCGTTCAGGTTGTATGTAACACCTGCATAGCAACCAGACTCAAGTTTGAGAAACTGTCACCAAACACACAGTGTGTTCATGTGTACAAATAGTCAATTACATTTTTGTCCTTATTAAGTTTGTAATAGGTAATTGAAGTTTGAATTTAGAATCCCGTTTGGGTACGTTATCAAAATGTAAATAATTGTTGAATCTCTGATTAATACGTACTTTTTAAAATGAAATAGCGGGCAAACAGGTAGACGGATCGCCTGATACCTGATACCTGTAACACTGGGGACCCTAACCAACTGCAAACATATACATACTTAGAATTGTTAGAATCATGATGTTCTAACAAATAATAAATTATAATAGCTAAAACATTATACATTTATTTTTCACAAAATCCGTAACCAGGATAAAGTTTAACAACAAATTACTGACATGTAGATGCTATGATAAGTAGGTTTTTATAATATAATTTTGTAAATTCAATACATGTATTAGAAATAATATATAGATAGAAAATATGTAGTAACATTCTTTTATCCAGAGAAGAGTCTAGCACTGGCTGCATCCCTGCGATGACTTGTATTGATTTTATTTTACTTATTAAGTATACCAATCATAATCAGGATATATCTAATCTACCTCTTTTTTTAATTCAAAGTTTGAGTGCACAGCTTATTAATTTTATTTCTGTAGTCAGGAAGCAATAGCTGCCATGAATAAGGAGCCAGGAACTCTAATTATGCATCTATAAAACGATGCCCAGGAGTTGGGTCTACGAGCACTTTTTTTTTTCTAGCGGACTAATGCTGTTTGCCTCTATCGGCATTTACAGCTTCACCGGAGGGGGTCCTCGCACTTATTACACCCCGTCAGTTGTAGTTGGTGTCGTAAAGCGACCGTTATTCCGCGAAGGGTACAAGTATAAAATGGTACCATAAAGAAGGGTGGCGCGGCTGTCGTGTTATCTCTCAAACATTAATTACGATTACAGAGCCGCGTTGGGCGGGGTGAGGTGTCACTGTATTGTTTGCTCTCTGATATTATGGTTCAGGCGTTTTCAGATGTCTGCTCTTCCGACGTGACAGGCAATTTTAGTTTTGGAAAAATAAATAAATAAATTTGTAAGAGTCATAAATATTTCTCAGTAAGGAATAGCAGCTTATGGTCTGAACATATGATTGTGATAAGCGAGTGAGGCAAAGATCTTTAACTTGAGCCAATTGGCATCTGTATGTATGTTTAAGCATTCGACAGAGACAGACGAATACTTGATCAGTTGGATACAAATCTTCCTGAAATCATGTATCAGCTATGTTGACTGACCGTTTCAGAAGACATTGAAGTTATACTCTAAAAATTTCCAAACTAATACAATGATACCGATAAATATGAGAGAAACCAATAGCACCAACTTTATGTCGACGGACTACCGGCTCTGTAATAATAAAACGATAAGTGTTTAATTCTAATACTATGTTAGAAGTTACATTAAAATTATTGATCAAGCCACTGTAATTAATCATTGAATTTTAAATATTACATTTGACTATAATGACATATACATACTCGTTTATGGAACGAAAACCCAGGATGCCAATTTTCTTATTTATTAAGACAAGCAACTCATAAACAATGCAATATTGATTTATGTATTAATTAATTGGTTTGCTAAGAGTGGTTACGCAAATGTTAAGTTTGATTAGTATTAGAAAAGATTAGTATTTGAAAAGTAACTAAAATTCACCGGAATACCAAGTTTATTTGTTATTACAATAAATAAACTTGGTGTTCCGGTGAAATTACAATGGCATCTTAATTGAATTGTAGGTAATAACATTGCGGTAGAAATTAGCTCTGTGCAGCCATTACAATTATACTCCAAGTAGAATAGCAAAACTAACAAACACAACAATTTATTAATAATCTATGAGCAATGTGTTTAATAGAATTGATACCATGAACTTATGTCTGATACACAACTGACTTGCAAATGTAGCGGAGGCCATTCGGCAGGTGGCAGCACGTGTGGCATGAGTGACGTGAATTGAGATCCTCCTCCTTTTTTTGAAGTCGGTTACAAACAAAATTAGCAAAGATATTATAACCTACACTTAGAGTGCCGCCAGCAGCGGGGCAGGGCCCAAGCTACTGGTGATTACAGCTGCAGAGTGAGGAACGTTCGGTTCGGATAATACACGCCGTATCAAGGAGTACCGCCTTCTGTGTCTGATCCTTGATCCAATCGGCGAGATGGTGATCGAAGCCTTTTACTATTAGGCCGTTCGCCGAAATGACTATCGGGAATGTAATCGTCGTATCAACATCCCCCATGGCTTTTATCTCGTATGCTAAGCCAAGGCACTTGCTGAGCTTGTCCTTCATAATCATTACGTGACATTAATATTATTATTAAAATTATCCATCCAACCTTTGTCAAGAATTTTTTGTGTCCTTTCCATTGAGTAAAGGCCACAAAAAATTCTTTATTTAAAAACAATATCATATGCTAAAAGTTTACGCAATGATCCTAATAGGACATGAAAACACTGATCGCCCATGCAAAGGTCATAGCTACTAAGAATATTCATCAAATCTGTATCGCTCGTATAAACGATCTAGCTTGGGTTAGGCCGTCACGCCCTCGCACATACTGGGTTCAACAAACCGGAAGCAGGCTCTGTTGTACCTGTCTAGCCACTAGTCGAGGTTTGAAGGAGTTATGCCGCCGGAAGCAGCTTACAGCGTAATTGTAACCAGTTGAATTACTGGGTGTATTATAAATCCTATAATCTTTTTTAACTTAAGATTTGTTACTTTGATTTTTTTCATATCACGCTTATACAAGCTTATACATATGATCAATATTTTAATTATTTATATTTAGCCCCAAGCCTTCAGTGGTCAGTGAGATGACCTTTTGGTCTCCAGGGCCCTGGGATCTAATCCCGGTAGGGGCAAACATTTATGCCATAAGTTAAGTGTTTGTCCCCGGGTACTATATTTTCAATATTAAATATATACTATGATATGATAATTAATCATTATAATCAGATAAATTGCGTAATTTACTTCAATCTAATAAAAATATTCATAAATAAAATGCCCTATGCTTATCTAGGTTAATACGTACAGATCAGATAAGCGAATTTATTTCAATAACCAACTACTCCTGAAAACTACACGGGCTCATACAAGCCTAGTGTAGTATGGGGCCCACAGCTAATATCATGTTATGTAAATATTTTCATTATATAATTATAACTGGAAAAGATCGCTAAGCGACAAGGCCGCCAATTGTACTTTGGTTAATCACACTCAGACCCCCGCACTAGGATTCCCTGTATCGCGGGAGGCATGGACACACACAATCACAGCAATCAAACATCCAAGACCCGGGACAAACATCTACACTCATCGCACAAATGTTTGACCCTGCCGGGATTCGAACCCAGGGTCGCGGTGACACAGAAGTCATGTCGATGACACAAACCACTGCGCCACGGGACCGTCAGTTCGTTTTTATTATTGTTTATGTTGTATGTGTGCAATATAGTGTTTGTATTGTATTGTATTAATGTCTTATTTTTATCTTTCACGTATTATATTTAATTATGAGGATATTGCAATAGAGTAAATTGTATTGAAACAACTATGTTTTGTAGATTACCTATTGAAAAGGTGATATCAATTTGGATCATACCCATCAATACCAAATTACATTATGTCATTGCGAGCTGATTACACAATTAATATGAGTGTCATGTGTATCGTATTTCAGTACATAGTGATTACAATTTCGAGTCAATACGCCCTCTACTGTTGAAATACTGTTTGTACTGTCCAAGTATACTAAAGCTGGGTTAGACCCGCCCAGTTACACGAACGATACCATAAACCGGATACCGGATGTACACTTGTGCAATATAATCTAGGCATACCTACAGTAAATCTAGGCTTTTGTGCAGCAGTCATGGCTGCTTTTATTTGCTGAGTAGTTCAGAACCACTTAGAAATCATTCTACAAAGAAGAGAATCGTAGAATAGTCTAAATAATTTGCATGTCTTATGCAAACTATTCAGAACATTTGAATATAATATGATAATATTGTGCGTTCGGGTAAAAGTAAGAAAATAAAACAGACTATCATGCCATCTCACGTTGGAAAACTAACTCTATACCCCAGTTTTACCTTATAACAGGTAATCCTAAATTATAGATCAAACTTTAAAATGTCCTGTATTTGGGTTTTCTGTCGTATACACACTTCTGTTTGTTTATAGAATTTGCAAAAACTATTTTCAAATGCGTGTTACGTCCTTCTAAAGACACGTTATAGTCTAAGATCCGATTAAGAATGACCCATCTGTTAATTTAATGAATTTTTTATCACACTCATATATACAAAACCATGTAAGTTTTATAAAACAATATAAAACTAGTTTGTTTAGTTTTTTGCTACGTAATTGGTCAAAGTAGAACTCATTTTATATTAAATGTTTGCTACTAAAATAGTATATAAGATTTATAATTGACATTTTATTCGATGACATTACTCGCCGGTCAGTGACATAATTAGTTAAGTAAATAAACGAAATCATACCTGTATGCTGTACAGTGCACTGTCGTAGAGCACGTGGAACGTGAGGAACAGGGATAGCAGCGTGACGGAGAGGAGGGCCGCGGCGAGTTTGGGCCGCGACACCCCCACCACGAGCACACAGTCCGCCAGCTCGCCTTCCGCTGGGCGGAACGCCGACCGTGGCAACCATCTGTGCCGAATTACCGTTAGTTAATTAATTATTATTAATTAGTTAATTAATTAATTAATTGACAGTTGTCAAACGCAAACTTATATGTAAAAAAAAAACCATACATATCATATCAATTCGAATTCAAATCCAAATGCAAATTCAAATTACAATTCAAATTCTAATTCCAATTTATTTATTAACAGAATACAACATTAGTTACGAAATTTAAAACTAAGAGGTACAAAATTAAAATTAATTACTTTAATTAAGCTCGTATTTGAATCACTAGCTCCCACTAATAAAATAACAATTTCAATAATTCCAAAAACTTTTAAAAACTGGCTTTTCTTTAAATGCGATAAAAATAATACAGTCATAATTTCCTTTAAAACTTTTACTATCAACTTATCACGTAATTACACATTTTATTTGATAACTAGTAGCGCCCCGCGGTTGTACCCGCGTGGTGATGAAAAATGGTGATGCCAAAACTACGCCTATGTGAAAATCCAGGGTATAAGCTATCTTCATACCAAATTTCATCGATATCGGTGTAGCCTTTTGAGCGTGAAGAGGTAACAAACATGTTACTTTTTCACGCTGATACGCCTGAATGGATTTGCATGAAATTTGAATTTGAATACCTTTTAATAACTAGGATACTTTTTACTCTGGAAAAGTTTAGTTCCCGTCAGATAATTGAGGTTGCGGGAAAACAGTAGTCCACGCGCAGCTAGTCTATAATTCGAATGTATCGACCGAAATAATATTCCTCTTAAGGTAGAAGTCACGCAAGTGAACTTCACGTTAAGTACTTATCCTGTTCGCGGATCCATAACCAAGACACCACATAGGCACGTAACGTAGGTAATTACACGATATTAAACGCACATTACAACAACGTCATAACACGTAACGTTGTGACATCATCAAATACGCTAGGTGCGGCTCAAACATTATACGCATTATGTGGAGTCTCTAATAACTAAACATTACTACTATATTATACATTCATAAAACTATTATAAAACGAAAGCCTTATTACCAGTGTGTGTTACCAGTGATGATTTACGGAACTGAAACGTGGACTATAGGACTTCTGAGTAGGCTCAGAGTCGCACAACGAGCTATGGAAAAGGCTATGCTCGGGGTTTCACCCCGTGGGTCTCATATTTCACGGTAATCAGAAATGAGGAGATCCGTAGAAGAACGAAAGTCCGAAACGAAAGTTATAAATATAGCCCAGCGGATAAGCACGTTCGATAGCTCGAAGAACCGTTGGCGTTGAGATCGAAAGGTTCTCGAATGGAGACCACGCACTGGCAAGCGCAGCATAGGACGGCCACCGACAAGGTAGACAGGTAACTCGACTAAGATCGCAGACAAGGGCTGGATACGGGCCGCTTCCAACCGGTCCTTGTGGAAATCAATAGGGGAGGCGTATGTCCAGCAGTGTACGACCTATGACCTATGGCTGAGATGATGATGATGATGACTATTATACATGAAAAAATGCTTCTTAATGCTGAGAGTAGACATTAAGTATCTGAGCATACAGAAAACAGCCAAAAAAGCATAATTCTGCAATCTTTTGTAGCGATAATAGCTCAGCGGTAGGAGCGTCAGCTGTCAAACTGACGGACGCTGGTTCAATCCCCACCAACGGTTTGAGCTTCTGGTGAAGGTAACACCGTCATTCCGTGCTGAATCCCAAACGCCGGCTGCACGCACGAAAAAGTGTCACGTTCCGCCTGGACCGAGCGTGCAAGCGAGAGCGAGGAACAAGCGATAGAGAGGCACGATCGGTTGTCGGTTTTCTTATAACGTTATCACGTAAAATTATCGCCCGTAAACCGATTTTACAGACAACCCATTTTTTTAAATGTCATAAGCTTTCGTTTGACCACTGTCTCACCTGATGTTAAGTGTCGATGCGGTCTAAGATGGAGCACGCACGTACCTATTCACTCGAGACTTGAAGACTCCAGGATTGTATTTATCGGAAAACACAGACCCAGGCGACGAGTCCCATTCCATTATATGGTATTATAATTTAACTGCTTTTAACATTGGGAATGTATCAACAATTTGACGTCATTATTATATTACGTCATCAAGGACTAAAGTATTATTAGTTACATAAAAAAAGTATGTTCTCATACAACTTACAGAATGTCAAGAGGCAGCACTTGCGAGCAATTTCTATAGGCAGCCTCCGGCCGGTGATGCTTGGCGTGCCCCGATGGACTCATTTGTATACGTGACTCCATTGGTATCCATTGAAGCTTATGTTACACGGGTCTTACATACTTTACTCAGGCAACGGCAAAAACAACCATAAATTGTCTACATTTTAATTTCATCGCCAACTGAAAAAATATCAATCAAATTACAGATATTCAAAATGCTTCTAAATTACAATCTGAAGATTATTTCAACCACAACACATTTATACTCTATGGTTGGTTTAATTAAACAATCTTACGTTCTCTCAGGTCGATTATCATTTTGTTGGAAATGTTAGTATAGTACTAAGTTATAGTTCCAATATTTATGCTGCCACATAAAATGTGGGCAGTATCCAATTATATCAATTAAAATTTTAAAGTTTTACGTACATATATGTATGACAAATAACTGAATATATTTGTGCAAGCTCACGCAATAATTGCGTCATAGCGTATTAGATTCAATTTGGTGAGCGAATAACATGAATATTTAAATGAGTACGCACAGGTTATCTAATCATGGGGGGAAGTATATACAAACATAGGACGGCCATCGACAAAAGCTGAATGCGGGCCGTTTCCAACCGAACCTTGTGGAAATAAATGATGACATAGGTATTCGGTCTTATAAACAAAAACTAACAAGTTATTATAAATGTATAATAAGATTGACTTACCAAGTAACATCGTTTTTGTAATCCTCTCCTACAACACCTGCAACCAAGAAACATTTATTTTAATAATATAAATATGATAATTGAATGAAAATGATCAAGATAACTTCTTTTGCTTGTGAAATTAAACCAAAAGAGGATATAAACGTACTGTATGCAACGCTTCCTTCAACCTTTTCTTACTGTATGTAATGACATAAACAAATAATTTATAGGTAAGTTTTTTACTTAACACTCTATTTAGTTTGTGTTAAGTAAAAATGACCTTCAAATTTGGAATCTTTTTTTCAATTTAGACTTCTTTGATTTTTTTTTTATGTATAAATATGAGTGATGATTGAAGAAACTGGACAACATCTGAGAAGAGCAGGATCAGAATCAAAAATCGACATTTATCAGCAGTTGAGCAGGCTCAAAGCCGCACAACGAGCTATGGAGAGGGCTATGCTCAGGGCTTCTCAACGCGAATCAGACATGGGAGATCCGTAGAAGAATAAAAGTCAGCGACATAACCCAGGATTAGCAAGTTGAAGTCGCAGTGGGCAGGGCACATAGCTAGAAGAACTGATGGCCGTTGGAATCGACAGGTTCTCCAATGAAGACCACGAACTGACAAGCGCAGCATAGGACGGCCACCAACAAGAGGAAAGACGACCTGACTAAATTCGCAGAAAAGACTGGATGCATTCCGCTTCAAACCGGTCCTAGAAGAGGCATTTGTGCAGCAGTAGACGTCCTATGGCTGAGATGATGATGATGATTTTGCTGAAGCAGAAAAACTATTGAATTTTTTTGAAAACAGAAAAGACATTGTTTGTCTTTGATATCATTTAACTAAATCACATCTGATCATATAACGGTGAAGTTGAAACGCTGCTCATACTTTTGGCTTTGTTTAAGAGCCGTTTCAAATGTTGACCGGTATTGTTTAAACAACAATATACAACAGACAAGATACCCGTAGTACAATACGGGCAGTGCATATTATATTATCTGTATCTAAACCCTTCGATGATGCATCGTGTGTGGTAGACCCCAGCTTAGGGTTACGAGTGGTACGGAATATCATGTATGCAATATGTGATGCATAAATCATGAGTGTAGCTCGATTTGTGTAGCGGCAACTTTGTAAAAGGAAAACAGCGTGCTGGAAGGAGAAAAAATCATGGCTATGCAAAACCCGGGAGAAGGCAAATATTGCCAGCATTAAAGAGCTTGAGACTAGATAGGGCAAGGCTCGCCGAGCTGACAGTCAACCTCATGTAATGGAAAAGCACCTGATGATTATGAGAGCATTTCTCAGGCTAGTTGCGGCCCTCAAGCACAGAAGACAATTTAAAAAAATGTACTAATAATCGCCTTTGCCGTATTGCTCACATTCGTTCTCTTCTTTATTAAATCCTTTTTGATAGCTTTTTAAAATGCTGTTCCTTTGTTTCTTACACAGAGAACTTTCAAATTTTTGCTACCATCTCGTCCTTACGATATTTGAAAATTATTTTAGGTTCCCATTTATTTATTCTTCCCAGTATGTATATTGATGAGTTTTTCAGTCGAAGCCAATAGTATCTTATCTATGATCCAAGCTGTGCTACTGTGGATGCTATGCCATTACTACGATATTATCAATATTTCCATTATATTACATACTAGCTGCGCCCCGCGATGTTGTACGCGGTAAAATGACATACATGCGGTATGACGATTTTTGCGTCATCCCACGGCAACAGCCAATATTTTCAGTATGATAAGCACCTACCTATGTGTTAGTCCAAGGTATAAGATATCTTCGTTTCAAATTTTCGTTCAAATCCGTTAATACGTTTTAGCGTGAAGGAGTAACAAACATGCAGACGGCAAACGACAAACTACATTAAAAATTTTGGCTGTTTAATATTATACTGTGGTATATATTTCAAGTAATTAGTATTATTATGTATAGTTTTGAATTGATATTCACACACCGTACACCGTCTCTGTTGTGTTTTCTAATATCTCAAGGTGACTGTACCTACCGTATTAAAAGTGGTTTTTGTTTTAGTATTTGATTATTAAATTGTTGTATGAGTGAAATAAAGAATTATTGTAAAATTTCAGAATATTTGAAAATGCTGAAAATCCGCCAAATTCTCCTTGAGATCCACCCAACATAGGTAAGTCTTGTGTAATTCCGTCTTCGTCCACGGTGTCTCTGCCATACCACTAGTGAATTGAAAATTGAAATGGACATATTTTTTCTGAAATATAATTAGGTATATCTAGTGCTTGATCACTATCTCATTCAACGATCCCATCAAAGTTAAGGTCATGCTAGACCTGGAATGATGTCTCATTCACAAAAACTGAACACACTCTGTGTTTGGTGGCGACAGTTTTTGTTCGTGATAATTGGAAAGTACTCTGCCATGCCGTTGACTCCTCGATGTTAACTCGTCAATGCTCAAACCAGGGGTGATTTGGGGTATTTCGCTTATTGTATGTATGCTATGTTCTCAAAAAGGTATAAATGAATAAAATATGCGAAACATAAAAAAATCCAATAAAATACCTCCAACAACGTGAAGGTAATGCCAATGTCGACTAATACACGTATTGCATGCGTATAACATTGAGCTACACATAACCTATAAAATAGTTAAGCAGCGCCTCAAGGATTATTGGATTCGTTCTTCATTTTTAATGAAAGCTTATTGACGTCACCGTATGATGACACAGAAAAGATGTATTTTAATGGAAGTTACATGTAATTTACGAATTGTGGAACTATGCTCATTTATACAATAAAAATCCCGAATGGCATAAGAGCTCATCTCTGGTAAAAAAAATACTAATTTAGCTTGTGTTAGATTTTTTATTCTACGAAATATTATTTTTTGTAAAATGTATATAAAATACATTTCATAAATTCTATACATTTTACAAAAAATAGTTAGTAGTATAATAGTTGCATTATTTTTGCACATAATACTCTCTTTCAGCCGCAGCTAGTGTGAGAAAAATGAACTGTGCCTGAATTAGGAAATTTTCATCATGATCGTATGAACACTGAGGCGTCTTCCTAAAGAAAAAAAACTCGTAGTAATAAAAGCATATAGATGGCGCTATGTAGTTTTAAATCGTCCTGTCACTGTCAAGATATCGATTCAAGAGAGATTCCTGGTTCTTTTAATGTTCACACTCTAGCGATTGACACTCGTGAAGTTAATGTCACCATCACTAAATTCTGACATATAAAACGAAAATAATTAAATTTTCCTATTTTTTACAAAGAGAAACACCATTCATGGAAATAATCGTTCTGAACGTAAGTGTATAATAAACCATTGACATAACAGGCTCACAGCATTCATTACATCAATTGAAACATTAGTCTTTATTGAGTTAATAATTAATTAATGCTATTCGATTTGAATTTATGTTATTTCTACGTTTATAAATTGATGTAATAAAGACCGCCTTTACAGAATATTCGATTAAAGCCGCAAGGTGTTATTCAGTTCTATGCAATATGTAATTATTTTTAGTAGATAATTTAATTCAGTAATATAGACACGTAGTATATAAATGTTACTTGTATAAAAAAAATCTTATAATCTACAGGTCTAACGTTTGACAACTGTTGAAATATGTTGCTTGATAATCAAAAACAATGTGATTCTGGGTGCACTTTGGATGAAATCGTTATTGACCATCTAATTATGCTTCGTGAACTGTTCTTAAAAGTGGTATTTGTACGTTTACTAGACATCTATGAATTTCAATGAAATAAGCTGAAATGACTCAAATTTTTTTACTATGCAAATGGTAGTCCTTAAAAGAGACACCAAGTATGCCACGCTTGCATTACATTAAAAATAACTGTTAAAAATAATGAAGTTTATCCTACTAATCATTATTATTAAAGCGAAAGCTTGTGAGTATGGATGTGTGGATGAATGTTTGTGACTCTTTCAAGTCTAAACGGCCAGATAGATTTGGATGAAATTTGGTATGAACATAGCTTATAGCCTGGATTAACACATAGGTTTATTTTTTCATCAACATAATCACCCTTTTTCATCACCACGCGGGTAAACGGATTTGAATGAAATTTTGTATGTAGATACTTCATGTCCCGGAATAACACATAGGCTACTTTTAATCATTATCATCATCAATCATCAGCACGTGGGTAAAGCCGCGGGGCGCAGCTAGTTTAAAATAAAAACGTAATAATAAACACAATAACTCGAATACCATAGTAGTTTGCAAGTAACAATCACATTAAAAGTTTGTTATTAAGTGAATAACAAAAGCCAAACATCATTAACTCAGCTATAATTACATGATGTGTTGCCGTATAGTTTTAATAAAATAATAGAAATGGGAGAATGCGGCAGGAGAATAAACCGAATAATAACCATTTGGCCTTCGCAACTACGTTAATAAAACCAAATTATCCACATGGCGGCAAAGTTATACTAATATTTAAAGCTTTTATTAACGTTTCACACGCGCTACTTCACGCCCGAGTAGTGATAGCCATGGCGTTAGCGTCGACTGCTAATATGACGACCTCTGGTTCGATCACCACATCCCCAAGTAATTAAATCCACACATTGTGGTAGGGTACAGTATTCGCCTGGCTAGCTATCTCCGTCAAATTAAAAAGTCTCAGGAAAAACACAGTGTGTTCAGGACAGGTGTCCTTGAGAGTTAATCAACATTCTAGGAGAAGCGTCATTGTACCTAGACTGCTTTGTCACTGAAAGTATACGAAATATATAGGCACGGTCAAAGTGATTGTTATGTTGTTATCTATGTAACAACCAGCTATTAGCCACGTCATACCTACAGTATTTTTCTTGTCTACCGGTATTACCTGTCAGAGAAAAAAAATCCAGAAAATATCAAGTAAGTCCTAGCTGGTCTTTAGGTAACACTGATGGATGAAACTCGCGATAGTTTACAAATCCAAAGTTTTAATGTCACACAATGAGTGTAGGAGGGCTATGCTCGGAGTTTCTTTATAAGAGCCAACATTCTAGGTCTATCGTGATTTACATTTTTCGTGACCACACCATCATTAACCATCGAGTGAGTTGAAAAAATAAAAAGGAAAGTACAAAGTGTAGTGTACCACTCCGGCCGCAGACACTGGTTGTTCGAAGTCGCCTATACCGCGGCACCCTTTCGGATCTCAATGCTCTTCTGGCCATGAACCCCGAATATGTGATTTTTTTTGTAAAAGAGTGCTTGGGCTTTTGCGAAAGGGATGTATAGAATTACATCATGATACACTTTTTAAAAATGTATTAATGTACTTTTTCATTAACAATTGTAATTGTTGTGGCACCGTTTTATTTTTTATTGAATTGTAAAATAATGTGCATTTTTAATAAAAAAAAATCACACCCCATACACTAGGATTCCCTGTGTCATGGGAGGCACGGACACAGCACACAAACATCCAAAACCCGTGACAAACACCTACACTCATCGCATAAATGTTTGCCCCTGCCGGGATTTAAACCCAGGATCCCAGAATCACGTCACTGACCACAGAGCCACGGCGACCGTCCTTAAAGTCAAGTCAAATGTCAAAAATTGCATGAATGGATGGATGGATGTCTGTTACTCAATCACGCCAGAACGGCTGAACGGATCTGGATGAAATTTGGCACATAGATATATTTTAGTCTGGAATACCAGATAGGCTACTTTACATCCCGGTAAAATGTATGATTCCCATGAAATAATGGATGTAACGCGAAAACCGTAATCTACGCGGATGAAACCGCAGGGCGCTACTAGTAATGACATTTTTTTTAAAAAACTTTTAATTTTACACACTTCATTTCGTGAATTATTTTACGAAGGAAGCTATATTTGTAGCAACTCGTAGCCATTCACGTAAATCGCGTAGCGCTTTGTAGATCATGACGTAGTAGTTTGTAGTCGTGGGTTTGATTCATATTTGTTTGAAAGGAACGACAACTGACGGCTTGTTAATTTATCATTGTACTTGACTTGGCAGCTTTGTGAATGGATAATTAAAAGGCATTTTGTTCATACAACTCTCACCTCCTGTTTTGTTCATTCATTGTTGACGAGTAACTTGTTGGCTAAAAGCTTTGTACGTGATAACTGCCAATAGATAAATATAATACTTTGTTTTAGATTGGGATAAGGTGACAGAACAAGCAAATGGCCCACAGGATGTTAAGTGGTAACCTCTGGCTATACACAGATACAATTCGTAAAGAAATACACTGCTCCCGTCTACCCTAAGACATAAAGTTGGTAAGTCTTATGTGCCTTTAATTTCATCGGAAAGCATATGTTTTAAACTGTAACAATGTAATGGGAACACTACTGCCTGACTGTAGAAATAGATATGGTTGCAGTACTTCCCCGGGCGAACTCTCACATAGAGTGCTACTTAAAATCTTAACCTTAGTTTACTTTATTATGCATTTAACCAAAAGAGAAACTTAGTCTAGCCTCACCAAGAATCAGTCAAGAGGATTATAATGATACCCCGTACTTATCCATAGAAAAAAAATCTTTTTTCTACATTTGGTATTGTCCGATTTTGTTTAGTTAGTAGAGCATCGCCGAAGGCTCAAATGAAGGTACACCCGGTTAAGTTGCCGGTCAGGGGTTAGGTGACGCTTGAGAGCTGATTGTACACCGGGTGTGTGTGAAAAGCACTTACAGTTAATGTCTCTCGGCAGCAGGGCGACAGGTGAAGGCTAGGTCAAGGCAAATGCACTGGCTATATACCGGTTATATTAATACTTGAATAAAGTTACACGTACGAGCCACGCCGCTGCCGTGCTATTTCAAACCGAAGGTCGGTGAGCCGACCCGTTCAGACGTGAATTTATAAATGGTTCACAACTATATCGACGTCGGTATTGCCTTTGATTAATGATAAAATACGGTTCCTAAGCTTACCTTATTTTAAGTAGTTTAAGGCCACATTACATAATGTATTAGAACAACTAGGATATTTTCATTCGATGCTTTTGACTTATATATTTATAAATAAAATTTATCATATCCACAATGATTTTTTTCAGACTTTTTTGATCTGACCTAAGGCAACCAATGGAAATTCTCAATTTGAATACTTATATTATATTAAGTTGATGTATCGATTGCCAGCTGGCAGGCTAGGAGAGAAAGAACACTGGGGTCGTAAAGCTAGCTTCTCTGATAATATTGGGCGCGCCCAAAGTGTAAGCTCAGTGACTTCGCTGGCTCGGCTGCGTGGAAAGAATGAGTGAAGATCGAGGTGTGAAGAGGGCGTAACTGGGTTAACAGACCGGCCGTCGACCAGTGTATAACGTTGGTAGACCTAGATATAGGTAAAAAGATATAGTGCTAAGAGACCTGCGGGAATTGTGTTTATGTCAATACTTACTGTTTGAATACTTCTGTGATTACTGATCACCGATTTTATTTAAGTTTTGTTTTGATTTTGTAATTTAATATCTTGCGATCTTGCGTGTTTACTTCATAACGTTTCCTTTTTTATCGTTTTTGTTTGGGCAAATACAGACATGTAAAGATATATAAATAATCCTGATTTATCTACGTTATAATTGCAGCAGTAAGAATTCCACCAGTCCATATGAGCTTCCCTACATCCCTACTCTGCAAAATTACCGGTTGTGAAGCGGCCCGAGGATTTCACCAAATAACAGTCTCTTTTTAATCATCTGGTAAAGTATAATGTTGTAATATATCTACAACCTATGGTATATACCTATAGTTATAAAACAAATTTGTCCAGAGCAGTCTCTGGGTCTGGCTGATTGAAATTTTGTACGTGCTGTCGCTTGCCAGCTGTCTAAATATACATAAATTATCTAAATATAGTAAACTTGGATCAACGCTGAACTGATCTAAATCTTTCGTAATTGTAGGCAGGTGTTATGGTTCTTAAACCTTTTTTAAGAGCTTGACAAGTGCCAAATGTATTATAGTGGCTCGCGGTTGATTACAGGCAGAGACGGCAGGACAAATTCTGAAGCGTAATATATATTACCAAATAAAACTTTATTCTTTTTCAATCAGAATGAACCTTCTTCAACTGTTTACAGTGGTATTTTCCAAAGTTAATTAGACACGTAGAACTTTCATTCAATTCAAAGTAAGCTGAAAAGAGTAGACAAACGAATAATAAACAATATTTAGTTTTATTTCCGCCACATTTAATTATTCCAGCAAACTTGCGTAACCGGAACCCCTTCGACACGTGTTTCGCCTCTCAAGAGGCATCCTCGGGAGCAGTTGACTCGTTTATTAAATTTATTCGTTATTTAATTTATACAATTAATTCTTTAACTTACTTATAAAAAAAGTTATTGGCTTTCGGTTACTACATGTAACAATTTGTTATACAAATATTTTGATTATAGATAGTAAGTAAGTTTAAGTTAAGTCTGTGTTTCCCGATATGTACAATCCTGGAGTCTTCAAGTCGCGAGTGAATAGGTACCTTCTAGGTTTGCGTGCTAAATCCTAGACAACGTCATCACTTAACATCAGGTGAGACAGTTGTCAAACGCAAACTTATAATATGTAAAAAAAAAAAAATCGGCAAATCTACAGATGATAGGTTTTACAAAAAAATAATTAAATTAGTTAGGTAAATAATATTTATGTTCCATTTAAATCTTTTTACTGCTGTTACTAGTTTACAGAAGAGTGTACTTTTATGGTAGAGTATCTTAAGTACCCAATAAAAAGCATCATCTGGCTTCTTGGTATAAAAATATAAACATGAAATATTACGAGGGTAAATAACCACTCAAATGATACTAGACACGTATCACGACATGAAGCTTTGCGATAACCGTACACAGAGCTGATACAGATGGTTGTACGATTCGTGTAAAACGAGAATGTTGCCCTAATTAAAGAAAGAAATTGGCTCCCTGAGGCTCTCTTTTTTACGAGCAATCATAAAACAGGCTTTTAGAGCGTAACATAAAGTAACTTACCCACCCAGAATTTTTACTGAAGTCAGGCGTTTTATTTGCAAATTAAATTCGTTCGCGGCTTCCGGATTTTATTCGCCATTTCGAATGACAATTTTGATGAATCACAGATTCGCTAAATTATTGCATTGTACAGCTTTCACGACTTTTCATTTATTTCGAACGAACCAAATTGTCAAAACTTTTTGTATGTCATTTTTTATTTGGAGCGTTTTCGTCACTACCTTAATTTAAAAAGAAAACCAAGTGACTTTTCCTTAAAAAGAAGTAGCAAGTAAAGTGTTTAGTCTTAATCCTAATGTAGTAAATTTACCATGTGACCTTATATTCTGTAATATTTTGTACTATAAAACGTTTGATTGGGATCTTCATTTTTTAATAGTGTATAACTCTAGCGTTTGACCATTATCTTACTATTGTTGTGTGACGATGTGGTTGAAGATGTTATCTCGCTAGACCTAGAATGCATACTGGCTTTCAAGGACTGCTTCCTGAGCACACTATGTGTTTGGTGATAGTTTTTCAATCTTGAGGAGGTTAGCTAGACAGGCGGGTACTCAAAAGTACCCTACCACCATGCTGAGAATTTATATTTATATAACGTTGTTACCTTCACTGGAAACTCAAACCGTCGTCGGGGATCAAACCAGTGCCCGTCAGTTTGACAGCCGAAGCTCCCCCCGCTTAGCTATTATCGTTTCAAAATTGATTGATGAATGATCGCAGTTCAAAATATTATATTCAATTTGAATTTCGAGATTTTTTGAATTTGGTATCGTGTTGAATTTATAACTTTTATTAAACGTGAATTCATGTCGGTCATACAAACTTTCATGCAATGCGGAAGTGAGTGTGCATTTTTCTCGTGGAACGCAATAGCGTGTTATTCAACGCCATAGCAATTTGCTTTCAATCCAAGCGCCGAGAAAGGGTTATTTAAGTTGAGTGCTAAATTGCGCATAACACTCCCTCACCATCTATTCCTGAATAGCATATAATTATAGAATAACAAAGTATCAAATGATTATCACTTTTTGACCAACTTCGAAAAAAAGAAGATTTTTTTTTGTGTTCGCCGATACCTTCGTCGTTTCTGAACCGATTTTGATGATTCTATTTTTTGTTTGATATAAAATACTTCCGAGTTTTGAGAAAAAATAAATGGGACCACCATATAAATTTCATCAAATTGGTCAAGCGGTTTTTGAGTTACACTCCAAAACTGAGAAGTTTTCCGTCTATTTGGATGACTTCCTTACTGAGGGTGAATGACAATTGATCCCGTGAGTAACAAAGGTCACTGAAAAGGGTGACAAAAAAGGTTTTAAAAAAAAGGGAACCGGCTTCCACACTCAAAAATGTGAAATAATTTGCCGAAGTCTCTACCATGAGCGTTTGATAATTGTTACTTTTAAACTGTCACGGTACCGACTTGAACAAGTTATTTCACGATTTTCAGTGTTTCAGTTCAACAATAAGTTCCATATTTAGGATTTATTTGTAGCGATTATAGCTGAGCCGTGGGAGCGTTGGTTGTCAAACTGACGGTCGCTAGTTCGATCCCCACCAACGAGTTACTCTTTCGGTGACGGTCACACCGTTATCAAATTCCCAGCATGGTGGTATGGTTCTTTCTAGTACCGGCCTAGCTAGCTTGGTAGCTAACCATAAGTTTGAAAAGTCTTTAGAACCAGTAAGTCTATCATTCTATGTCTAGCGTGATAACATCTTCGACCACATCATCACTGACCATCAAGTGAGATAGAGATCAGACGTGAGATCTATATTAAATAAATATATCAAAAACGTGCTTATAATATAGCACGTTTAACTGTAATATAAAACTGTAACAAAAAGGCTCAAGGGTAAACAAAAACGAATAGAGATTAGAAAACAAAGGCTTTTAACTATGGATTACTTTTATTTCGAATTTTGAATCATACGACTACTAATTTAAGACCACAATTTTCTTTTCAGCTGAGTGGTTTCCGAGTCTTGGGTAAATAGAAAAAAAATATGCGGGGTTTTATGAGCAAACATTTTTTTCGTTAATAAAAATAAAATCTCATATTATCCTGTGAAATGATCTCAAGGAAAACGGCATAATCATATTAATGTCGGAGGCTCATTTCGAGCTTACGCCTACTACTGTCTCTTCATTTTATTTTAATGAGGCTCTCAAAGTTGCAAATGTTTGAAAATGTTTATTTGTTCGTTCTGAAATTATTATTTAAATGCTTAACAAATTATATTTCAGGGCTTAACTGAAGCTGATGTCATTACAGAGGCTCGCAGGTGCTTACAGGCAGAAGAGGCGAGACAAATCATGATACGTGTTGTTTTTTTTTTTCACACAATTTTCTACACACATCATACACAGCATAGTACGTTTTTATTATAGTTATTTAACTATAATAAAAACGTACTATGATAATATATGTAGATACGAGTATTACTCTTCAAGAAACTTGAAACTAATTATTATCATCATTCGCTCCTCGTTCCCGTAGGGGTAAGCAGAAACCACAGCTTTCCAAATCCTACGACACACCATTTTCGCATCATTCACGCTCATCAAACCTTTCGTACAAGAGCGTCGGTTTAGAATACTCTTGAACTTCCTCAATCTGATTTCGAAACGTTCGCCTAGGCTCTTTTCTTCTTCTTTTGTTTTTTTCAATTATTTCTATCAAATAAATAATTATAAAAATAACATTTCCTAGTGCGTTTCGGTTTAAATTTACAATCGGAAATTTGAACGATTTGATTGAGTCGCTTAAAAAGAGATTATTTCGTGAAAATCAGTTATGTTTAAAGAATAATGTCCAATACAATAGCAATACACGCACATGCCATTTTTGGCTGCTCAAAAAAATGTGTTGCTATCTCTATCTCAAAGAAAATATTCCTAAACAGCCTGTTATTAATGACTGAAGTGAGTCAACTTTGGCCATTATTTATTATAAATGGCCCAATAAAGGGCAAGTTATAAACAAACGTTGTAAGAGAACTGGGCGAATAGGTTTGCGGTTCACAATACGTGTTTTGTAGACGATCTTACGTGTGAATAGAAACAACACGCTTGGTAATAACATCAGCAAACTCTCCGCTGCTGTTTCATGCGAACGGTTCCTTGGAAAACCATTATCTAAAATTTGGTTAGTCACACAACATGAAAAATAATGATTTCTTTCTACTAGTCTTTCTGAGAAATGTAATGTTTTCCCGACGGCTAATAGATATTGACTGCATCTATACATACTATAGTTGTTGTTATTTATTTCAGATCCGTGTTTGGATTTTTCAAAAAATATATTTTACTATATTTTGTGATATATCTTAAAACATTACACGTAATATGGTTGGTAAAAATTTGTAACTTTTGAAACTTGTAACACTACAAAGCAATCTTGTCATCACCAGACTTAAGATCCGTTTTTTGTGAAGGAAAGGCCAAGTGTTCCCTTGAATGGAGGCATCGAAAGGTCGCCCGTTGTGTCTCTATTGAGTTCGTTTGGACAAAAATGAAGATCAATCTTTTGAACATCAAAGTGAAGGTTAGGATATAACATGAAAGGAATTTGATACTCCATAATGCAGCAAAATTAGGGCGAATTCGATCACGGTTAGTGATTACTGACTTTCAAGAGCTAAGAAGGCTCAAGATAGCTTATATTTCATGAGACTGACATAATTGTAAAGATTCTTACTTGTATATGTCATGTGGCGTCATATTTTTGGGACTGCTTAGTGTAATAATACAAAACATTTTAATCGTAATTATTTAATCCTAGAGGCAAGAACTATATCATATATAAACACGGTGAGTAGTCGAAAAGAAAAGCAAAAGGGTGAACTGTTCTCCCTTTTCACCGACAGTGCAGCTGTTCTTCAGTTCTTCAGAACACTCCCCGTTGTATATAATATATGTCACATGTTCCTGAGACACATGTTAGGGCTGGCGCCGCGGCTTATTCGGCGGAGCAATTGAAACGGCGAAAGTATGCTAACCTAGGTAGTGGTTACATATTTGAACCGTTTGGGGTCGAGACATTGGGCCCGTGGGGACCTGGAGCTCATCGGATTTTCCAAAATTTATCTGAGCGTTTGATCGACGCGACGCGTGACCAAAATTTTGGCACATATTTGGCTCAACGAATCAGCATTGCAATTCAGCGTCGCAATGCTGCTAGCATTCTGGGCACGCTGCCAGCCGGTAGCGGGTTAGAACATTTGAGTTATCTATAGGCTACCAATAGCTAGTGGATTGCTCAAATGTTATTGTAATAGCTGTAGTATTGTAATTAGTTATTAGTGTTTTATTTTAATAAAGGCATTTGCCCTATGAAAAAAAAAGTGTAAAATAATATATGGTAGAAAATACATAGAGAGCCAATGTCTCTGCGGATACTGAGTGGCACTAGGTCTTCGGTGAGTTTGGGGTCGTTTGCAATTCTGATAGCGAGTAGTAGCGATTTATTTAAGACGGCCAGTCTTAAATGCTTGTCTGTATAATAAAAATAATATAATCTTAAATGTCTTCTGCTGGCGCAGTTGGTAGCACTCTGCCTTCTGAGCCGCTGGTCCCGGGTTCAATTTCCGGACAGGTCAAATATTTGTGTGTATGAACATGTTTGTTTCACCTGTGTCTGGGTGTGTATATGTATATAAGTATGTATATCAGTCATCAGGTTACCATAGTACAGGCTCTGCCTAGTTTGGGACCTGAAGACCTTGTGTGAATGTTGATAAATAAAAAAAAATATTTATAATAAATAATTCATTTATTTGTAACTTGCAAATCAATATACCTAATTATAGCATATCTCAATTATATGACCTATTGAATAATATTGTAATTTGACGTGTAATGACTATTACCAATAAATTGAGTTTGTGTTTGAGTTGAAAATGAAACTGTGGAACATGTCCTCTTGCAATGCGCTGTGCATTGCAAGAGGTGCACAGAGGATATAAGACGCGGAACAATATTAGATGAAGATGTAAAATATAAATCACTTTCGAAAGAATGGTATTCCAGGGAGACAATCAACTACTCTCCCAAAACTGGAGCAGCTGTGCCAACAACCGAAAGCTTTGCTCCGCTAGGTGAAGGAGTTGGGATAGCTAGGGCGTTGGCGGTGTAAATGCACAATACATCCCAAGCGGGATGCTAGTGCAGAACTTCATTATCATCTCAGAATAGGACGTCCACTGCTGGACATAGCCTCCCCCCTTTGATTTCCACACGGACCGGTTGGATTCGGCCCGCATCCAGCCTTTGCCTGCGATCTTAGTCAGGTCGTCTGTCCACCTGGTTGGTAGCCGTCCTATGCTGTGCTTGCCAGTCCCTGGTCTCCATTCAAGAACTTTTCGACCCCAACGGCCATCAGTTCTTCGAGCTATGTGCCCTGCCCGCTACCACTTCAACTTGCTAATCCGCTGGGCTGTATCGGTGACTTGAGTTCTTGTACGGATCTCCTCATTTCTGATTCGATCACGTATAGAAACCCCGAGCATAGCCCTCTTCATAGCTCGTTGTGCCACTCTGAGCCTGTTCAGAAGGCCCATAGTCAGAGATCACGTTTCGGTTCCGTGCAGGATTTATCGCCCCTCTTTCAAATAAGAATAAGAATTCCCAAACTGATCTCATAAGTGTTATGTTTTAAGTTTTTCAGACGTGTAGGATAAGCTTATGAGACTCAAAATCGTCTATTTAAAAATGGTCAAGCATTAAGTTAGTAAGATATGAATAGTTGAAACAAGCATTAAGTTAGTAAGATATGAATAGTTGAAACAAGCATTAAGTTAGTAAGATATGAATAGTTGAAACTTTACAATTACATAAACTTGAATAGTGTAACGCCAATTGCTTCGCTATGTACGTCTCCTAGCTTACCCTCTACAATAATGCTGATGGTGTGACTCGAAGACGTCGTCTCATCACCATGCACCGAGTACCATGCAGCTTCAGTAGGAGTCGATCGCCTAAACAACTCGATACTCGACGCAGCCACGGTAAGTAAAAAAACTTTTACCCTGGTATAAAATATCATTAACTTAGAAGTGGGTTCTTGAATTCACTTAAGTGGCATCATACATTTGTCTAGAAAACATTCATTACCAGGGTCATGAACATTTATTATTTCATGGTAATACAAGTGCCTACCTTCCACCCGGCCCGGGGGCTTGCTCCATTACCATAAAATGCGGAAGCTATAAAACGGAGCTACGAAATTTAGTTCGCGGTACCACGTCGATACTGCCTAATATGAAAATGAACAAAATACCTTCGCTATGACGGCGAATGTTTGAATAAATTAATGAATTATACGCCAATTTTCATAAAATTTGTTTGAATAATTCATTTTAAAGGACGGTAGTAAAAAATATGATAGAATTTTCAAATGCTTTGGTTGACGTGATTATATCTACGTACATCCAAATTACCAGGTTAAGGTCAAACCAACTATGAATTAGGTTTGTTTGCGCTTTTTTTGGGTTTCTAAGGCGTTAAGGGTTATTAGTTTATTACACAACTGCCAAAAAATAAGCATAATGGTTCTAATGTTAGTTGGGTTTCTTTATTCTGCCATAACTTTAAATCGCTTAACCAGAATTGAAAAAATCAATCAGTATGGCATTATGAATGAAATTAAAAGTGAATATGTATTTACGAAAATATACAAACACATCTCCTACCAAGAAAAAAACAAGTAAAAAGTTATATAGTTTAACTTGTATCTTTACCCATTCAGTTTTTGCGTATAACTCTCTCACAACTGCTCTATGTACTGATAAATCCATATAGTGCAAGATTGTTTTTGTCTGCTTCACCCTAATTTTTTTTCTCACACGCATAACCCCTAACTAGGATTTTCTGTATCGCAGAAGGAATAAACACACACACTTACAGCACACAAACATCCGAATATAAATATTTGCCCCCGTTGGGATTTGAACCCAGGTACGGTGAGACGTTAAAGTGATCACTGAACCACGATGATCGTCGATTTAAAAATCAAAAGAGCCGTGGTTAGTAAAACCTAAAATAAGGAAATAAAAAAAATTATTTGTTATTAAATTCGTGTTTTAATGCTTATGTGCTATTTATAACTTGACTCTCAAATGCTGTACAGATCAACTAACAAAGTTGTTTTTTTACATATACGTTAGATTTTGGCAGGTTATCAAAACTGAAAGAGCAACAGGCAAAGTTTAGTTAAAAAATGAACATTAAATAAATACAAACATGAAATAAAATCATTATTGTAAGGACTAGATTTCACGTACATGTACATTTCAGATCATATCGACGGTCGCCGTGGCGCAGTGGTCAGTGACATTGATTTCTGTGTCGTCGAGACCCTGGGTTCGAATCCCGACAGGGGCAAACATTTGTCCGATAAGTGTAGATGTTTGTCCCGGGTCTTGGGTGTTTGTGTGCTGTGATTGTGTATTTCCATGCCTCCCGCGATACAGGGAATCCTAGTGCGGGGGTCTGCGTGTAATATACAAAAATAATCAAAAATAAATGTATATATGGGACTGAGGGATGAACACATAAAGATACATTTCGCGGCGTCACTTACTATCAGGTAAGTTACATCAGTACAGCGGTCAAACGTTAGCTTATAACTTTAAAAAAATCATGGGAAGCATTTGAAATGTGGGGTTAAATTAAGTACACATGTACCTATCTATTCATCAATGGAAATAAGGTGCGAGAGAGACACAGAGATAATCGGCTTTTCTTCAGAGCAGTGTCGGAGGAAATGTGCTTTTTCTATCGTCTCTGTGTTTATAATGTTTTTCAGCAACGGAATTGTTTCCTTCGAGATGTTTTTGTGTTTAGAGCTGGGAAATTGGACAAATTGAATTCTCTTGTTTGTTTGAATATAATGTTTGCGGGGTGCCACGGCCCGCCAGGTGGATGTCGCGAGTAAATTGAAAAAGTTCACAATCAGTAAATTAAATTCTGATATTTTACACCAACTCGTGGATTGTACGAGTAATTTTAATTAAAAATAATACCCGTTCTGTTATTATGATTATGTTTTTGTTTAACTTCAAAGCATTCGTTAATTTGATGAAGTACGGTGAAAATTACGGTTAAATTTTCTTTTTCACCCTTTTCAGTGACATTTGCGACTCAAGGGATCAATTGTGATTGTGTATGTTTACCGGTTTCTTTACCCTCAATAAGGAAGTCGTCCAAGTAGACGTAACACTTTTCAGTTATAGTAGTGTACCTTAAAAACCACTTGACTGATTGTGAGTAAATTTTAATGGGTCAAACGGAAAGGAACGGAACGTTACCAGCTTTCAAATAAAAAAGAATCATCCAAATCGGTTCACCCAGTCGTGAGTTCTGAGGTAAGAAAAAAAAGCATACGGCTCGAATTGAGAACCTTCTCCTTTTTTTTTAAATCGGTAAAATATACGAGGATCTAGAAACAGTATATAACAAAGTCTATTGTTACAAAGTTTTTTTTAACTCTAGTTAGTCAATGTATCAACATCGTAGACCATAGATTAAATTATATAAATACTGATACCCTTCACACAGCATTAAAAAAATTGTTTATAGCTTTGTTGGTACAATCATAGAGCTTCCAACTGAGAACAGTTACCTCCTAGGGCTTGCGTGATACACTTTAGATCACTACATCATTTATCATCAGGTTATATAGAGGTCAAAGGCAAACTTGACAAGCTGGTCAAAGATCTTTAAATATAAGTATGGGTCGCCGTGGGTCAATCGTCAGTGGCGCGACTTCTGGTCCGAATCCCGGGCAAACCTTTCTGTGGGAAGCAAGGTTGTTTATCCTAGTTCTGATTGTTGTTATGTTATTGTGTGTGCCTATGCCTCCCCCGATACAGAGAATGCAAAAAACATGTGGGAGTGTAAAAAAAACAAAAAAGAAAAATTCATTCAAAGTAAATCCTTTTAGTTCGCTGTAAAAATATACGAAACTTTACTGTCCAACAACAAAGCTAGTCGGCATGATACAAAATGTTAAATTACCTTTGTCGGCACCTTAATTATATTTTCATTCCGGTACACAAACGTGGCTACTTAGCCAAGCACGTTAAATATTCCCAATGTCACTGTATTTCGGTCTAAGTTTAAGAGCCTTGACCTCCAACCGCCTTCAGCCAACCGGCTTACGTAACAATACAGGCATTCTAAAATATACAAGCATACCGAAATACCTGTTACCTCTGCAGCTTATTTATAATTTACAACCGACAATGTTCGAACTCGGACAATGGGCTAGGGCTCAACTGGAAATTGTACGGAAAGGTAGGCCGCAGCACCAGCGCCGTTTGTCGATATATATGAAAATACGAACTTCGCGTAACACACTTAATTGGAATCCTTTTAAGGGGGGTGGGGTGACTAAATGCTCATTAAGAAATTTTAATATTTCGATATGGCATTCGATATGGAGATAGCGGGAGGTGAAATCCCGGAGTCTTTCGAAATGCACTGAGGTAGGTTATCGAGGGGTGTTTATAGTGAGTGGATATCTCATATAACCCGGATACGGGATGTATCCGGGTTATATGAGATATCCACTCACATTGCAGTCGGATATGTTCAAAAGATTATACCTCTGCACATACCAAATTATCTGAGAATTTCGGATTAAATCACAATTTTGCTTGCAAAATATTCAATTGAATCCGAGAATTTGGCGGAAATCTCGGATAAAGTGGTTGGCGCAAGTGGGCCTAACTCATATTCGATTCCCATCCAGTTTTAGAACATTATCAATTCCCTTTTACATCATAAAATACTATCGAGTTGAAATCGGTCATTAGCTATTTGGAAGCTTTTTAACTGCCACGTAGTGCTTACATGATATTAAAGGTAACCGTGACTGTCTGACGGATCATCCATTGACACAGCTCAAACCACTGAACGAAACTGACTGAAATTTGGCACAAAAATAGGTGTAACTTGCGAGACGGGACGTTACGAGGAGCGTACCGCAATAAATATCCTGATGAAGGCTTTTGGAAGAAGCTGAAACAATTTTCGATCGTGATATCGACTACGCGTGAGTGTCACCTTATATCCGTAGAAACAGTGTAAAATAAAAATAAGTACTCGTATTACAAATTGAAAATATAGGATTTATGAAAAATCAAAACTATGATATTAGTATAAGTAATATTTTGGTTGTAATTTGTAGACTTTTGCGATTCGATTATATCCTATATTATACTTCGTGCATCGTTATTATGATAGAACTTCACTTACAGGTAAGTTCGTTTAATCACTAATTATAAAGGCAAAAGTTTGTGTATGTTTGTTACTTCTTCACGCTTAAACGGCTACACCAATTTCGATTAAATTTGGTATGTAGATACTTCAGGTCCCGGAAATAACACAAAGGCTTCACCATCACCATCATCGATCATCACCACGCGGGTAAAACCACGGGGCGCAGTTAGACCTTTAGTCGTATTGGAAAACATATTGTATTAGAAATGTAAATATTAAATTATTATTTATATCACACATTATTACACTTAAAAGAGAGTTGATGGCGGCTGTTTACAAAATAAAAGTTTCTTAAAGCTAACCAGAAATATATCAGCGCAGGAGAAACCGCGGGCTGCAGATAGTATTACATAAGACATGCTATAAATATTAAATTAAAATTCTATGTTCGTTGCTTTTTTAATACCAAATAAAATGCCATTTTTTTCTTTTTCAAGCACTCATCGGTAAATCTCACTATGTCCGCATGAATACAAGAATTTCAATGAAGTGAAAAAAGAACACGAATCTACATTTTCCTTTTACTGAATAGAAAATTACTCTCCATAAATAGCTGTAAGTATTGTAAGTATTTAAGCGAAGCAAATTCTTTAAAAATCCACCAGAAGAAAGTACCCTCCTTTGAAATATGAAATAAAGTTTAATATTCAAGTTAAAAATCAAGTTGTGGTTTCCAGTTGAGAGAACGTAGTTTATCTCCGGTAAACTTCGAATCAAGATTATAAAGTTTGGTAGATAGGAAAGTGACGCCTACTAACTAAAAAGGATTAAGCTCTAGCGATGGAGATAGCACAATCTCTGTGAAAATTTGAATCGATTCAAGATGCTAAGCTCAGCGATATAAAATGGGATAGATACCCGAGCGCCCGTTCGAAAACGGCACCGTTTTTGAAGCGATGATAGCTCAGCGGGGGGAGTGTCGCCTGTCAAACTGACGGACACTGGTTCGATCCCCAACAACAGCTTGAGCTTCCGGTGAAAGTAACACCGGTACTTTCAAATATCCGCCTGGCTAGCTAACCACCTTCAAGTTTGAAAAACTGTCACCAAACACAAAGCGTGTTCAGGCAGCAGTCCTTGAGAGCCAGTGAGCATTCTAGGTCTACCGTGATAATATCTTCGACCACATCGTGACTAACCATTAAGTGTGATAGTGCTCCAACGTTAGATCAATACAGTATAAAAAAACAAAAATGTTTTTTATTTTTATTGTAAATAATAATAATATGTATTATTGACGATGACTTTTCCTAATAGGAAAAAGTCATCGTCATTAATAGATATTGAATGATAATATAATAGCTCAGTAAATACAGATGAAAGAAAAGCCAATAAATTTATGCGGTTGGGCGGTGTGTCCCTAATACATTACAAGGCCAAATTGACTGGGAGTTCATCTATTAGAGTTTTCTTAACCCAAAAAATACACAAAACAATATTATTCAGAGTTTCACCACGCGTAATAACGCGCCGGTTCAAATTTTACGACCTACTTATTCTATAGAGAAGGAGAGCGTATAAAAGCTTTATTATTACGCCGTCTGGAAATTCCGCCTCTCTTTTGCCTTTTTAGTATAAAGACGATATTATTCAAAACATTCTGGTGTCTACCTAAAACCAGTTACTTCAATAATATATTTTTGCTACGTCTGTCATACTAGAAAACGAATCGTGTGAGAGTTATCTTGTCTATTTTTGATGACGGTTATGCGTTCATGTCACGAATTCGACAAATTGATTGTAACACGAAATCAGAGCTGAAATACATGAAATATTCCATGTTCCGTTCACAAGTTTTGGTTCTGTTTGACAAAATGTTCAAGCATTATTTTACATACTTTCCTCAAATTAAGAGTACATTTGCGTTCGTCCACGTAGAAATTTAGATCCATATGAGTTGCTAAAGGACCTGCGTGAGCTCCACGTGGAGGACTGGCAGGAACGCACTCATGATAGGGAAGGATGGCGCTTGCTCTTGTCAGAGGCGTAGATCCACTTTGGGTCGCTGAGCTAGCGGAATAAGTAAAATATTCCATGGGATTTTATTCAAAAAATATTTATTTTGACATATATTATTTATCAAAAACATTACACAAACACACTCAACAACACTCACACAAAGAAATATTACATTATATTTTCCTACGTGGGCACCTAAGCATACTTAAGTGACGATATTTCAATTAAAATAAAAACAAAATTGAATTAAGAACGGTATAGTCAGCGTCGCAGCTTAAGACTTATATTTTTTACAAATAATTTGGTTCTTTTGGCTTTCATTAAAGTTAATGAAAGAAAGAAAGTAAGAAGACACATATATTTAAGACAATTTTTATACTCTCACACCGCACTAGGTTTCCCTGTGTCACGGGAGGCATGGACACACACAAACAGCCAAGACTCGGGACAGACACCTACATTTGTTGCATAAATGTTTGGCTCTGCCGGGATTCGAACACAGGGCCCGCAGCCCCCAGCCCCAGAAGTCATCTCACTGACCACTGAGCCAAGACATTACAACCAACATTACCTAAGAGACACACAAGAACAATAATATAGAAAGAATACAAATAAGAATGTTGTTGTAAGTGTCATGAATATGGGCACTCAGCATAAGATTAAGTACCTAACTGGTTTTCGGTCGGTCACAATAATCGAATTATTATAAGTATTGACTTCAAAAATATAGAACCACTACAACAAAATGAGCGTCTATTTTTTCTTTCTTCCTTTATTCCATGAAATAAACTGAGAACGTTGGGAGCAGTGCATAGGTCTAGCGTGATAACATCTTCGACCAAATCGTCACTGACCATCAAGCGTAGCAATCAGCTAGCGTTTGACCGCTATCGCACTTGATGGTCAGTGAAGATGAGGTCAAAGATGTTATCACGCTAGACCTAGAATACTCACTGGCTCTCAAAGACTGCTGCCTGAACACACTATGTGTTTGTTGACAGTTTTTCAAACTTGAGGGTGGTAGCCTGGTAAACCAGGCGGGTACTCGAAAGTACCCTACCACCATGCTGGGGATTTGAGAACGTGTTACCTTCACCGAAAACTCAAGCTGTTGTTGGGGATCGAACTAGTGTCCGTCAATTTGACAGCCGAAGCTCCTCCCGCTGAGCTATCATCGCTTCAAAACGTTCAACGTTCAGAAATATTATTACTACTTCGACAATTGTTGTTCAGTTCGAAAAACTAAATGTATAATTATACTAATACATAAATAACATAGTGATTAATAAACTAAAGCATATTATAAAACATTTTGATAAATGAAATATACCAATATAATATATATACTATACTACACTATAATATATACTGTCATCATCATCTCAGCCATAGGACGTTCACTGCTGGACATATGCCTCCCCCATTAATTTCTACAAGGACCGGTTAGAAGCGGCCCGCATCCAGCCCTTGCCTGCGATCTTAGTCAGGTCGTCTGTCCACCTGCTCGGTGGGCGTCCTATGCTGCGCTTACCAGTCCGTGGTCTCCATTCGAGAACCCTTCGGCCCCAACGGCCATCGGTTCTTCGAACGCGAATATATGTTATACTACACTGAAATATTATACTAATACATTGTTCATCGCCCATCAAGTGAGATTGGTACTGAGAGCTACTGGTCGCATATTGTATATGTATATGTACATAGTGATTTTTGCAGTAGGTACACCGTAGAAGGCTACCACTGTCAAATTTTAAAATTCGTGTTATAATATCGAGCTTTGGTTAGCCAAGAGGCAATCTACTTAAATTGCCGCACAGACAATTGATAAATGTTCATCATCATTATTATCTCAGCCACAGTATGTCCACTGGGCATATGCCTCCGGTTAACTAACCGGTTGGAAGCAGCCCACATCCAGCGCAGTCAGGTCGTCAGTCCACCCGGTCGGTGGCCGTCCTATGCTGCTCTTGTCAATCCGTGGTCTCCATTCGAGAATCTTTCCACCCCAACGGCTCAGCTCTTTAAGCTATGTGCCCTGCTCACAGCCAATTCAACTTGCTAATCCGCTTGACTATGTTGTTGACTTTCATTCATCTATGGATCTCCTTACTTCTGATTTGATCGCGTAGAGAAACTCTCCACATATCGTTGTGCAACTTTGAGCCTGCTCATAAGACCCATAGTCAGACCCCACATTTCAATTCCATAAGTCATCACTGGTAACACACTGTTCAAAGACTGTATTTTGGACGAGAATACATCGCGGTTAATAAATATTCATTTTATATTCTGCAAGTATAAACTTTATATGACGAACAATACGTCTCACACTTAGATTATGTATTATGTCTCAGATCATTAGTACTAAAATACAGCTACAGAGTATATAGATGATAATATATTACTGCGAAATAACACAAAGTTCTAAGAACGGGTACTGTAGGTTGTAATGAAAGTAATCAGTTACCAATTTCCTGTGACAATATTGGTTGCCTTTGACTTTTTTCAAAGAGATGGAATATTTTCGGGAACAACGATGCGATTGCCATTTTTTTCCAAAACGTATGAATTTAATGTATTAATAAAGAAATGATTTCAGAACAAAATAATCTTTTACGCAGTTAGACATAAAAGTAAAAATAACCGGTACCTATTTTTCAGAGTTCCATATACGGGACATACAATCAAGTAAACATATTTACGAAATATGTAATACTTTGAAGATATTTTAATAAATAAAAAAGATATACTGCTACAATTCTTAATTTTTTCTTTAGTCTAAAGCTGTCAATTATAAAAATGATATAAGCTAACCAATTTGGGATATCCACAAATAATAAGAAAACTGGTAGTGCGAATCAGACTCCTGCTTATGATCATAAGCTGATTGGCAAATAAGATATTCGTAGTATTTTCTTAAGCTCTGCAATGGTCAAATAAAATAAAAAACATAAGAGAAAGATTCGTATTGAGACTGTCATGGCCCAGTTAACTATTTATCTGTATGCGTGAAAATAGAAATCGAACTTTATTATTAAAAACAGTTATTTTTCACCAACAGTCTTTTATTCTTATATGATGCTTCCTTAAATCACCAAAATACGTGACGTGTTTGTGTACCAGCGCTGATTGCCCTGTACAAATAAGAATAAAACTGCAAATAAGTTGGAAACTGGAAAAACCGGTAAATATCACAAGAGCTAGCAAGTGATGGGGAAAACTCCGTACCCTTATCAAAGTGAAAATTAATTTATATACTTTTTGAACTACACCCGTTTGGAGTATTTAATAAGAAAATTATATACTGCGTACTTGTCCATACAAAAATATTAACCTTTATTTCTACCCTTGAATATTGTCGGATTTCGGTTTTTTTTTTCATATAATCTACACAAAAGAGTTTTGACCCGGAACGTAAATTACCTATAAATCACCCGAGCAGTAAGTCTCTCTATCTGTAGCATAGAACATTGCATAAAACGATGAGTTAGCAATACGTTTGCATAATACCTACATCGCGAAAACAGTGTTTAGTATAGAATACTTTTAAATTATAAAACTGATACGCTACTTACACGAGCGTGTGGCGTCCGAGGTCATACGGGTGGTGAATTAGCAATATTTGTCACACTACAAGCCTCAGCATTATAAAAGCCACCGCCCAAGTAACTTGCCATATTCGCCCATCGACAGTAATGTGCCTAACGCGTGGGAATGACATTTTCTGTCTGAGAATTCTTGATGTGACTAATAGCTTTTTCCATGTTTAGGTTTCATATATTTTCTGTAAAAGCGGAGAGGAGTAACACGGATGTTTATACATATTCATTTGATTCGGTAATTTGAATGTGTGCTCGTGGTAGATACTATATAACTAAATAGCTGCATATCACGGTATTATCCGCGCGAACTATCATTTCCCCGGTATCCCATCAGAAATCTTACTCAACTTTTATTTCTTAAGAAGGTATTTAATTAAACGTATAAGAAAGCAGCTAGGTATATTAAGAAAATTTTATTGTATGACGTATTCATTATTCATGTGCCATTCATGTACATTTACTTTAGTGCCTAAATGAAGAATTTTTTTTAAATACATTTACCCAAGGTCTTCAGGTCCCAAACTAGGAAGAGCCTGTACTATGGTAACCTGATGACTGATATATATATATATATATATATATATATATATATATATATATATATATATATATATATATATATATATATATATATATATATATATATATATATATATACATATACACACCCAGACACAGGTCAAACAGACATGTTCATACACACAAATGTTTGACCTGTCCGGAAATCGAACCCGGGACCAGCGGCTCAGAAGGCAGAGTGCTACCAACTGCGCCAACCGGCCAGCCAAGTTTTTATTCATTTTACTCAAAGTAGGTACATTACTTTGAGTAAAATGAATAAAATAATAATGATATAAAACTTCTAATTGATAATATTCTTTCCATAATTAGTCACGCTGGCTAAGTTGATGTGTAAGTTGAAGTATACGTTTTCAGAACGTCCAAATGACTCCGACGCAGACCAAAAATTGTCTCCTCAAAGTCATGTTTGATATTCATAGTTAGAAAACAAATGGTGTAAAGGTATTAAAAATTGTAAATTTCTTTTTCTTAGAGAATTAGCGGTCTACCTGCCCAATTATTAGTAAAACAATTTAACCACGACTCACCAAGAAACGTATGTGTTTATCAGATATACAAGCTGCGCTCCGCGCACCCTGCATATTGATGAAAAGGGGTTATGATGTTGATGACGAAAACAAACCTATGTGTTAATCCAGGGTATAATTATTCCATACCAAATTTCATCTAAATCCATTAAGCCGCTTAGGCGTGAAAGAGTAACAAACATACATCCATACACACAAACTTTCCCATTTATAATAGTAGTAGGATTTAATAGTCTTCTAGTTGCCTTTTTTAACCATCCCTTGCCTTAAGATGAAAAAACTGGCCTGTAACTTAGAAACTTAAATGAAAGTATGGAAACCTTCAGTTGATAATGATGCACGCGGTCATTTATCACAAAAGTAACCTCAAGGAATGTAATTTAGTCTAATGGATCTAATAAAATAGCTCAAGCTCTTACATATTATTATATATAACCAACTAGCTAGACATCATTGTGAACAGGTTTATATATAGTCTTTTTAGACAAACGCTATGCATACATAATATCTTTCCATATAATAATTAAACAAACATTTGTGTTCAGATAAATTATGGCTTTGTTTGTTTCCAAATAAACGAAAACTTGTTTGCTATGTCAACTTTTTATGAATACTATTTAGATAGAAACATTTGTTTGTACAATTTACGGGATAACATTTTTTTACAGTTTTATTTGCTAAAAAAAATTATGTGTTTAATGAACCAACTTCCAAAGAGGAAAGGTTTTGCATATTTTATATTGTATATTTTTGTTCTAATGTTTGTTACCTCAGAATTCAGTGAGTCAAAACTAAATTGAAAAATATAATTAATTTGAATGTATAAAACCTTTATTATAATGAGCCTTATATACTTTTAGATTGGTCCCTTAATTGGCACGTTGGCAGCGACCTGCATATGGATGATGATGATGATGAGACTGGCTTTCTGCAATCTTAGTCAATGTCGTCTGTCCACCTTGCTTATGGAAATCCTACGCTCCAAGCTTGCCAGTTCTCTTACTATACTTGAGATTCTTTGGAATCCATCGGTCATCAGTTCTCTGAGATATGTGTCGGGGCCACTGCCGATTCAATCATCATTTCATCACCACAGAGACACTATTGGTAATATTGATTAAAGTCCTTTGTTTTCAGGCTCATTTATCCCTTTTTACTTAAATGTATTTTATTTTCATGAATATTATGAAAATGATCTGAAGTAGAAGTCTTGGATTATAAGAATATACGTAAATTATAAATGTATAATAATATAAATTATTTATAAAAAATTATAAATGTACTAGGCGAATCGCGACCGCGTCCGCGAGCGCCCCGTATTCTCCTTGAAAAAGACCACCGAATGTGGTTGAAACTATAGTCGGAACCCTCTGACTTATTACGTGAGTAACTCCCGTGTTTTATACATTTATAATGTGTCAAAACCACGTCAGTTTTAATAACAAAATATACGTAAAACTGAGATATAAATTAATATTAGTTAAACCACATTGCCCGATACCTTCAGTAGAATAAAGAATAAGAAAATTATTATCCAGCGCGTCGCCAAAATATATTTTAAAATTTATTATTCGTAAATGTCAGTCGAAACTTTGACCTCTGCAAGGAAAATGTTTTCAGGTAATGTGTCACAACGCGTGTCGACAAGCATGGAAATCGAGCTCTACGTATTTAATATTTTAACAGCACTCCCGGTTTGTTTATTAATTATAGGCATTAATATTCACAGAAGTTGTTTTCTTGCCTTATAAATATTTTATGTATTTTTTTAAATAATTTAATATAAATCATGCTAAAAATACATATTATTTGTACTTCCGTTTTCTGTTGCCTGTATTTATTCTCTTAACTTTCACGGCTCTAAACAGTTGTTTTTTCTATATAAACTTTTCCGTTAATTTACAAAAAAATTAACCGTAAAGTCTGTATTATACTCACAATATTCTGATAATAGTTACTTTTGAACTATCATGGCACCGACTTCGACAAGTTATTTCACACTTTTAAGTGATTAAGTCGGTTCCATTTTTTGGTAACCATTTTTTTTTACTATTTTCAGTGAGCGGTGCTAGTTACGGGATCAATTTTTATTGTGTATGTTCTCCGATGATGACCCGCAACTATAATATCGTCGAGGTATGCGTAGCACTTTACAGTTGAGTTTTTTGAGCGGTTTTTGAGTGCAACTCAAAATGTAATTGGGACTACTTCGGAAGTATACTCTATCGAACAAAATAAGAATCATCAAAATCGGTTCATAAACGGGTCAAAGTTAACCGCGAACACACATAAAAATATATAAGGTGGAATTGAGTAACGTTCTTATTTTTTAAATCGGTTAAAAAATAGAAAAAATTATGACTTACGAAACTAAAACGTGGTGTTTGACTATGGGTCTTGTGAGCAGGCTCAAAGTCGCACAACGAGCTATGGAGAGGGCTATGCTTCGGGTTTCTCTACGCGATCGAATCAGAAATGAGATCTTTAGAATGACGAATGTCACCGATATAGCCTAGCTGATTTGCAAGTTGAAGTGGCAGTGGGCAGATCACATAGCTCGAAAAAGCGATGGTCGTTGGGGTCGAAAGGTTCTCGAATGTAGATGACGGACTGGCAAGCGCAGCGTAGGACGGCCACCGACAGGGTGGACAGAGGACCTGATCTGACTAAGATCGCAGGCAAGGGCTGAATGTGGGCAGAATCCATCGGGCGCATGTCTAGCAGTGGACGTTCCATGGCTGAGATAGCTGAACAAAAATTCGTAACAAAGCTTGTGAAACTGGTGGGTGCATCTTATTGTCCATAACCCACCTTGATTGTCAATCTACGTTTGCGGTAAACTAAGAGTCCAGCTGCTCGGAGCATTTCACTTTAGTACACTTAGTAAAGGATGGGTTTTTAATGCATAGCTAGGGCAGCTATTGTTCAGTAATGATTGTAGAATTTTTATTATTACCTACTTTTTTCGTTAGACGTGGTTGAAAATACTGATCAATATTTTCTACTGCGTTGATTATTTTGACTACGTATCAAAAAGTGTATTTCATATCAAACTAAAAACCTCGCACTAGGACTCCTTGTGTCACGGAAGGCATGGACACACTAAATGACATGATCACAAAAAATATTCAAGAACCGGGACAAATATATATGTTTCATCAACAAACCCCGGAGACTAGAAGTCATGCTATTGACGACTACGCCACGGCGACCGTTTTTGTAACAAATTTATAGTTGTGTAACCATTTTATACCTTAACCACGTATTAAAACACAGGCCATTAACGTCTTATAAAAAAGTCTTCTATAGAGGCTAAAATCGCTTGACAAAGACAACAATGCTGTAAACGCAAATAACTTGTTAAGGGCTTAACAGGTGCCGATGACATTCCAGAGGCTCGCGGGTGTTTGAAGGCTGAAGAAGCAGGATGAATCCTGATGCGTGTTGATTTAAAATATTACAAATATTATGTTCTTACAGAAAGAGATGATACAAATCTCTAAAAAAAATACTAATTACATTTTTAGACTGCTTAATTTCTTCTCTTCTGGTGTAAGACAGAGTTCAAGCGTATTTTTCAAATTACGACGAACTACAATTACGAAAAAATACGCAAGAATTCGTAATAATGGAAACGGTTGTTCGTAAATATTTTTTTACTAATGATATGATTTTACTTACTAATGATTTTAAAATAACATCAAATTTCGTTCAGTCTGAAATAACCTTCATCAACTGTTCTTACAGGTGTTATTTGTTAAGTTTATTAAACATTTAAGATTTTCAATAAAATAAACTAAAACATTTTTTACCAAAACATGGAACTGACTTCAACACTTAAAAGTGTCAAATAACTTGTTGATGTCGGTACCATGATAGTTAAAAAGTTACTTATATCAAAATAATGAGCTCATCCTCACCACTCCTCTTTTTTTCAAAGTCGGTTAAAAAGACCCAAATTATCTATTTAACAAATAAAGTCTCAAATATGTTTAAACATATTATTTTATTATATATATTTTATTATATATTCTTAACCCTGATGGGTATAATGTTTAAATAACATATTATTTTATATAATAAAATAATATGGGTTAAGAATGTATAAACACAATCAGTTTCAAGCATTTTTATATAAACAGTAAGTTTTAGTGACTATGGACCATTATTATACTACCTTAACAACTATCATGTTCTTCGCTAAGCATTACATAAATCATAAGCCAGTAAGCATTCTAGGGCTAGTGAGATAACATCTTCGCGCACATCGTCACTGACCATCAAGTGAGATAGAGGCCAAACAAATCTATACTGTATCAAAAAAATTCTTCTCGGCGCGGAAAGAGCATGCTCTCGTAAAGGTTTTCTAATAAATAATAAAAATCCGAATTATAATTAACATGCATTACCTTAAAATTCATGAAAAAACGTTAACAGAATTTCAAGTAAATCAAGGTGGACAAGGTGGATAAGATATCTAATATTTATTATTTATTACCAACATTTCACAAAAGTAATTTTAAACTGTAGTGACTGCCATTCTTTTTGTAAATGTACAAATTAAGTTTTACACTGTAATGTTTTAATATAAAATATTATATTTTTAATATTAAACCAAGAACGACACTAATAACATCACTAATCGTTGATGCCATAAATATAATCACATATAAGTATAATATCTAAATTTAAGTGACCAAACAAAAGAAGAGACTCTACTGTAATGTCATAATAATTCATAATCATTAAAATTAAGTGAGTCTTTACAGAACTTCCTCCTGCCATTCGTAGACGTAAATAAAACGTAGAATGTGACACTAATTGCTACGGGAACGAGCTACGCCGTAGAGCCGTAGACCGTCGTAGACGGTCATTGTACCTCTAGCCTGTAGGCTAACCTTTCATAATGACATTTACCTACCGTCTGACAAGATTAATTTCCTGTTTTTCTTCCTTAACCTCGTGGAAATATGCCGAGAAGTAAAAAAACACCACCGAGATAATGAACGGAAGGTTACAATGATGTTATCTTTATCATCTTTGCAGTTTCTTTAATGTGTAGCCACATTTGTATGCAAAACATTCCGATAAACGTAAAATATTTATTATTTATTTACTACTGGTTACTATATTTACTACACGTTACTATAATTCGTTACGATTTTAACCACGCGTATAGAATAGCCTTTGTCTGTCGAATCTTACCTTTTTAACAGCCACCTGGTTAAGATTCAACAGCGACACTGCATCACATATCACAAGATATTGTTTGTTAGCGTAACGTTCACAAGAATGGTTCGTTTATTGTGGCAGAGCGTTTGACGGCTGCTGTCAGGTGGTGTAGGAGACTGGAGCGTGCGGTACGGCGGGCGCGGGATCGCGACTGACGGCGGCGGCGCGCGGGACGCGGCGCCCCGGTCGATATACGCGGCAGAATAAACACGCCGTACTTAGAGTAACGCGTGTTGCCAGATCCGCTACTTCCCCGCCACCGGTCACATTAACACCACCCAATGTTACCATCTCCGATATTTACCGCGATCTCTGCAACTACGGTACTAACTCCCTCCCAATACAACTCGTCTTAGCTTATATCGTTTTACCGTTTATAGAGTTGAGATTCCACATTCCTGTGACGCTATTGTAAAACGACAAGATAAGAAATAGTAATCCGTTATCTGACGTAATTTATACATGACCTTCACTTATCTGTGCGTTTGAGAGCCTATTTACATAATATGACCATCTATAGTCAAAAGGGTCGTCCTGCAATTTCGTCATATGACGATCTGAACCTATGCCTATCTCTGCGCGGCACTGTGTCTGAGTATATTTTTCGTTAAGAAATTGTTGTTTGATATAAGGCAGATATGTAATTTTCAGAAAAGATACACATACAGACGACAAGTAAGTACTGGTTTTGGCGGTGCGGGGAATGAAGCATTAAGCAATTATTTATTTTAAAATTAGAACATTATAAAACAGCAAGAACATAGATTCTAAAGCGATGATAGCTCAGCGTTGGGAGCGACGGCTGACAATCTAACGGACGCTGGTTCAGTCCCCAACAATGGCTTGAGCTTTCGGTGAAGATAACAGCGTTTTAAAATTCCAAGCATGGTGGCAGGGTACTTTAGAGTACCTACCTGGCTAGCAAACACCCTCAAGTTTGAATAACTGCCACCAAACACATAGTGTATTCAGGCAGAAGTAATTCTGAGCCAGTAAGCATTCTGGGTCTAGCGTACATCTCGACCACATCGTGACTGACCATCATTTTTGATAGAAGTCAAACGATTGATCTATACAGTATAAAAGTGGACGTTTTTTGATTAGCAATTGTTGTTCGAAGTAAAGTAGATAATATGTAATGTTATGAAAAGATAATTGTATAGATAAACGATAGGTAAGTACTAGCGCTGGGTATGCAAGGAATGAAGGAATAAGTTTTGTAATAAGTTACCTAAAATTGGTGATACATACCGTTTTGTGGGTGGAATGTAATCAACAGTTTTAATTTTTCAGAAGAAGGTATTATTTTGCATCTCACACTGGTCTGGTTTAATTTCATCAAATATTCATTGCCCTTTTAGGTGGCATGAAACTGTAGCTGTGGTTCTAACTACCCTCCTCTCCTCAAAATGCTTTGGTTGTTCTTATACATCTGTGATATCTAGTATAGTGACTAACATGAAAAGTGCCTCGTTTCGTAACTTTTTACGTGAAAGCTTCGCTTTTGTATAATACAACTTGCTCAGGTTTTGTAGATGTCCATGGATAGTGGTGATTACTTACCATCTGGTAAATTATGTACCGTATCGGCTTGTTTGACTTGCAATCTCATAAATGCTCCCTACTGTAGTGATTCAGTCATTTCAGTATTATGTATAACATATATGTATACCAATGGGGTATGATGGAGTACCATGTGATCGTTACCTTCTGTAGAAGATTTGGAAAGGTGACAGACAGTGGGTTTCTGCTGTTAAGTGAGCATTCTAGGTCTATCGTGATAACATCTTCTACCACATCTTCACTGACTATCAAGTGAGAGAGTGGTCAAGCGCTAGATCTTATGCAGTATAAAAAAAAACAAAGGGTCACTGCGTTTATCATCAACTACGGTTTGATCATTATCATACGATGATCATCTTCATCGTTAAAAATCAAAGTTGAAAGTAAGAGAAAAAAAAAAGTTTTTTTCAGACAACTTTCCTTGAGAACCCTCAACATTGTAGATTTAGCGTGACCTTTAACCATATCGTCACAGATCATAAAATGGGATAGGAGTAAGACACTAATCCTACTATCCTACTAATATTATAAATGCGAAAGTGTGTGTATGTTTGTTAATACTTCGCGCTCAGACGGCTACACCGATTTCTATGAAATTTGGTATGGAGATAGTTTAAGCCCTGGATTAAAACATAGGCTACTTTTATCCCGGAATAAGTAGATAATAAAGGTAGCGGGAAAACAATAATCGACGCGGGTGAAACCGCGGGGCACTCCTAGTTCTTGATAAAAGGAAAATCAGAGTAATTGCGAGTCGGATACACGTCTGTCGGTTTCATACGAACTTAGGTAATTACTGAAAAAGTGTAATTAATGTATTTGACAAATTGAAACATTTACATTTATCAAATTTAATTATTCTAGGCTAACTGAAAGGTGGCAAACAAGCAGACGGGCCGCCTGATGGTAAGTGATCACCGTCGCCTATGGATATCTGTAGCACTGGGGGCATTACGATATATTGTAGCTACTCGGGAATACCAAAGGAGGAAGCTTGTTCCACATTTTGCAGGTGTGTTGCAGAAACGATCTATGGAGTCGCACAGTATGTAACTCCCATGACTCACGTGGATGATCTATCAAGCGATGTCGGCTAGTGCAGTGGTAAGACCGTGATTGCGGAATAAGATTGAAAAGTTCTTCAGAACACTCCCTGTTGTATATACGGTAAAAAATACACAGTAATATATCAATACAACTTTGATTCCCTTGAAGGGACTTGAAGTTTTATATTAAATTTAAACTGCATATCTTAAAACCGATATTGTTATATCAGTTTTATGATACAAAAGTCAAACTCAAGCCCTGCATTTTTTTTCATTATACGTTCTTGAGAAATGTGGTCAGACAATTATAGACACACAGACGGGCGGTGAAGTGATCCTACAAAAGTAACTGATTTTTTTTGTAGTACACTATCCCAAAAATAGAACTTGAATAATCAATATGTTCAAAGGAAGGCGTGTAGATATACATACGCTGCGTTGTGATTAGATATTAATTTTCTTATTTATTTATCACACTCAAACCTACTGAACTGACATTTAAAGAATTCGCGCGCATTCACACACAAAAAGCCGTTCGGATTTGCTTACGAGCGTCAGCACTATCAGTACTCAATTCATCTCGAAACAGCTAAATCTTTACGTACGAACGTAGGCACTGTGAGCCCAAATTGAAACACACTCTTGGTTAGAACTACTGCACTAGGATTCCTTGTATCGCGGTAGGCATGGACACACACAAACACAGCAGACAAACATCCAAACCCCGGAACAAAAACCTACGCTCATCGCACAAATGTTGGCCCCTACCGGGATTCAAACCCAGGGTCCCGAGAATACAGACGTCATGTCACTGACCACTGAACCACGGCACCGATTAGTTATGTAAATGATTTTGAATATTTTCTAGAATATAATAGAACACCACGGAGACACATTTAGTAATGGGATAGCTTAAATTCGCTTATTCCACCTTCTGTTGAATCATGTCCATTTCAGTGTGAAAATGTACAGTCATCAATATCACATGTTCCGGTGGTCAAAAGTTACATTCTTTTTTTCCCGTCTTCTTTTTGTTTACATCTTTTCTTATATTGTATTTTGTGTTTAAGCCTTTTGTTTGTTAAGTTCCCTATAAATAGCTCTTGCGTAATTGTATTTTTAGTTATATGTTGTCTTTTTGTATTTTCCTGATTATATGGACCTAGTTGTCTTGATATAAAGGATTAAATAAAGAAATAAACGGTGAAGTTTATGTATTATTCCGGTGACTTGTGAAAGATTGCGTGATAAAGATTAATAAAGTAATTTTGAGAAATCTATTGTCTCGGTAGTGGAGGGGCTTAACCTCAAAACCTATCAGTAGTGTAGTACTAAATAAAAGTAGAAGTTTTCCTTTGGGTCCTATTTTTTATTGTTTGCTACCTCAAATTGCAATTGGTTTAGGATTTTATTAGTTTTTAATATGAGTAATTATAGTTCTATGCGCGATTCAGCGACCATATATGGTGATATATCTTATATCATATATATTATTATACTTATGTATAAAAACTACATACCACAGATATATTACAAAATTAAATAGTTATCGTAAAACTGAAAAAGTCAAAAACGTCAGTACATAGAAAAAATACACAATAATCTGTCGGGGCTGCTAGGGATAGAAAGCAAAACGTTTGTGATAAAAAATTGCAACTATTAATCATAAACAAACGTTTGCCACCCCTGCCCTATTGTATCTGACAGTACATGAACGACGATTGCGGGTGTATCGTACATATTCATGTATTCAGACTCAGTTAGATAAGCAAACTACAGAGCACGGGAGCAACCAACGCCAATGAGAGCATTTACCTCTTCTGGAACCGCAATAGTTTAATTTAAGTATATAATTTGTATGTATGTATGTATGTCTGGGATATTATTATTTTGGAAGGTTCATTCATTTTCCAATTTTAGTTGTTTTAGTTTTGTCCTACAATGTATGTGAAATGATAAGATTATAAGTAAACTATAATTCCAACATTATTTTAATTTTATCTAGTAATTCTAGATTCTTCCTGTCTTTTTTTTGTATCTTCACTCCGCTAATGTTGCTGTGCACGATAAGGTCTCTAATCAAATGTATTTTATTGTAATACTACCTACATTTGCACTATTACAGATGGCAATAAAGTTTTGAAATGAATTACTTATGTAGCACTAAGGTTTTAATTCCTCAGGTGTATCTAAATGCAATCAATGTTTCAATATTCTTGATATGATTATAACTCTGGTTGTCCAGCTTTGACTAGTATGAAAACCTGCGAGTTAATTGTGGCAATAATAAAATCACTGCCTCGTAAATAGTGGGTGAATTAAACACTTATGCTAGAGTTTTGCGGTAGCGTTTTCCGCGGATATATTCAATATTTTGACACGAACATACGCTCGCCGACCCGCCTGCCAAGAGTGGCAAATGCCAGTGGCTTGGCAACTGACTTTCCCCCCTAAAAAATATTGGGAGGGCTATATCCAGCAATGAGTGTTCTACAGCTGAGATCATAATAATGAAGAAACACTTCTTTTAACTGAATTTTACTTTTAATTGATATTACTTAAACATTTATCTATTAGTACAAACGCAACTAAAATAACACTAACAAACTATTCAAAAGTTAACTAAACTAGTGTGGGATTTAGATCACTATGGAACCAAACTATAGAATTATGTAGAAATCACTGTCAAGTATAAATCCTAGTTAACATTATACACGCGAAAAACCGACCAATTTTCTGATGATGATGAACAGTTGCTTATGTGTTATTCCGGGACCTGGAGTATATTTTTACCAACTTAACCAAATTTCATCTAAATCCGTTCAGTCGTTTGAGCGTGATTGAGTTACAAACTTCCATACATCGATAAAGACTTACCATTAAAAAAAACTAAATCAATATTTAGTTTTTTTTTAATGGTTTAGGCAAGCGTTTGACCACTCGTCATCAATATCATCAACTTTTGTTTGACCACTATTTCAATTTAATATTTAATTTTAAAATTAAATTTCAATTATATTGATATACCTACAGTAAAGTTAAGTAGTTTTTATAATTTTACTCTGATTTTTATGGATACTGAGATATAAATGTATAAAAATGCATCGTACAAAAACACATTGGTAGTGATTCGCTTATTCAACTGAACTAAACTAAAATTTTGGAAAACTAAATCAGTTCTTATACGATTATGATAAAGTGTAAATTAGTATGAGACTTATCAATAACATCACTAAAATTAAAATATATTTATTAAGTTTGCGGGTAGTTTTAGCGAAATTAAGTTGCCATTTATTTGGTCCCTACTAAAGCCACCCGCAATTGGCCAACAGTTGAATAAAACTCGTCTAATATTAGTGAGAGCGTTGTATGGAGTTATACGAATTTGAATTTTAGCGTAAATAGAATACGAGCTATTTCAATTTGAAGAATTTTAGTGAATTTTAGCTAGTTTATGTGATTAACAGAATTAGGGCCATTGTCATTCAATTATTATTTTTTTAATTTTTATATTTCGATTAGATAAAATAAATTACCCGCATTTTTTACAAACATAAGTATATTTTTTTATAAGCAGTAGGTTATAATTATCACCGTATTAGAAACATCGCTAGATTTATGAAGTGTACCAATAAATACATTTATATATAACTAGCTGACGTGGCAGACGAATTTCTGTCATATTATACATTTTCGAAGTGACCGACACTTCATTTATCTCGTCAATATTCGACGGTTAACTGTCAGGCGAAGAAGAGAACTTACATTTTTAATGCCACTGAATACTAATCGTCCATTTCCATCTTTCAATTCCAATGGTTAAATGAAAGATTAGCGTTTAATGTTGTCATCAAAAATTAAACTTCTTTTCTGCAATTGACTGTCCATTATTTTAATATTTGTTGAAACAAAAATAATAAAATCACTAGAAATGGGAGGTAAGAGTGAAAAATACTTTACGAACTATTCTCAGACCTACCAAATATGCAATAATTAATCAAAAATATCAGGCAAGCCGTTTAGGAGGAGTTCGATAACAAACTCTTTGATAAAAGACTTTTATATACTACATATGAAAGGTATTTAAAATTCTAAAAAACGATGATAGCTCCGCGGTGGGAATGTTAGCTGTTAAACAGACGGACGTCAGTTTGATCCCCACCAACGCCTTAAGCTTTGGGTAACACTGTTATCAAATGTACCAGCATGATCATGGTAGGGTACTGTCGAGTACCCGCCTGGCTAGCTACTACGCTCAAGTTTGATAAACTTTCACCATACACATAATGTGTTCAGGCAGCCGACCTTGAGAACCACTGATTCTAGGTCTGGCGTGATCACATATTCGACCAGGTCACTGACTACGAGTACGAGGGAGATAGTGGTCAAACGCTAGATCTAAACCGTATAAAGAAAATGTCATATCTTATACTTATGTTAATTTATGTTGTCTAAAATAAGGTGAAAATTAAAAACAGGGCGTCTTGAGCACCTATTCACTTCTCGCTATGTGTCTACATGAAAGCCTTTAACAAACCATGAAGCATTGCTTATAATTGACCTATTTTCGACTTAATAGGGTCAGTACGTTTGCTTTATCCAGGACGGAAATGTATTTATCCTATGAAGGAGTAGTATAGGATGTCCACTAAAGTAAAAAAATAGTAGCCTACATCAAAAGTACGTGTAAATTCTTATATCTTGCAAATGCGTTTATGTGATAAAAAATAAAGAAAATTGTGTTAATTGAAGTCTAAATTTACTTTTATTTTAACTTTTGATTTTATATATGATTATTTCCACGTGTTCGTCAATAAGAGTATATATATATATATAGTTATAGTATATATAGTTTTTGTTTTTATTGTCCCAAATTATTTTATTATCTTATTTCTTTTTGTTACGCTGTGTTATTTCCTTCCATTTACTATTTCAAAAGTTAATAAAAAGAAAGTATTTTAAATATACGAATGTCAATATAGTATGTTTTAAAAACTAACGTTGCTTACAGGTCTAGGGTGAAATGACCCCAGACCTGGAGTTACGACTGCCTCATAAGCACAATTGCCTGAGTATGCCTACCTACAATGATAGTGGGGCCCAAGCAAAAAATTATGTTCATGTTTCTTTCCGGAACCTTGTTATGGTTTTTATTAATCGAATCGTAATAATATAGCCATGATACAAATCATCATCCAAGGAAATATACAAGGGCATGACCATCTGGCCGCAGATGCACATCCTGGCTTAAAAATGTTAGAGATTGATTCGGGATGAGTACCAGATTCCTATTTCGGGCGGCAGTCTCTAAAGTAAAAATTGCCCTAAAAATCGCCCGCGCCATCCTCCATTAGGATATGGTATAAGAAAAAGAAGAAGAACGAAACAAAAGCTAAAGTGGTTTTCTTAATGAATTTTGGTAATGTTTATTATTATTTTATTAACACTCTGTATTTTAAGGTCCGTTCTGACTCGCTACGTCCTATTAAAGATGCTTACAACTGCCCGGTGGGCTTTGGGTTTACATTGGTTTTGAGAGTTATCCATTAAACTATGTATAATATTATTATCTAGGTTGCATACGCAAAATGTATAACGTTTTGTATGAAATATATGTTCTGTAATTATTTTTTTTATTTATTTTTTTATCACTCTCAGACCCCCGCACTAGGATTCCCTGCGTCACGGGAGGCCTAACCTAAGGGAGGTTACCTTTAAACAAGATGGAAAAGCTTGTGTAGTCGTCTCTTTTCTTTTATATTATGTTAAAAATGTACGTAAAAGAGTCGGTATGTAACGATTCAGTTTCAATTCAATAAAATTAATTAATTAATTATTAATAAAATCCTGGAGTCTTCAAGTCGCGAGTGAATAGTTACCTTCTAGGTTTGCGTGCTAAATCCTAGACAAGGTCATCACTTAACATCAGGTGAGACAGTTGTCAAACGCAAACTTATAATATGTATTTTTGATGCAACATATATCTAAGCCGACACCCTCTCACACTCACACATGCACTTACACTTCACACACCGAGAGGAACTTTTACACTTAACTTTAAACTTAATATAATAGTTGTGTTATGTATTAACAGTTGTCAATAGCATAAGGCTAGATTTTTTTTTTATAAATCTAGGAGGAGGGCGCTGTAAGCAGAAACACAGGCGATTGAGCCTATTTCAGCTACAGATAACCCATAAATTTTTTGTATAAACCTCTAGCCACATAATATAAAAATATGTATGAATGTGCACTTATAAACTGAATAATTTTTTAAAAAAATTAAAAGATTATATCTGATTACGTATGTACTGATACAGTGCTATTCATTTTTCATCATTCATCGGAATTACAACATAACACTGAGTAACGTACATAACGGGGCAATGCTGTCAGCATTCTCATTCTCATTCTGGTAGCGGGATGCGCGGCAGTGCATGATCTGAATTACAACATATGTAATACTGTTGTTAGAGTTCCGAATACTCTGCCAACTAATAAAAAAAAAAAAAAAACTGGAAGCGGTCGAAACATTTCAATTCTGTAAATCAATTTCATTCACAATTTATACCCGTCCAACACACGCACACGCATCACCTGCGGGGTAGGTTAACTCAGGTAGTGTTAACTTGGTAATCGTATCTGCTCAGATTTCAAAGGATATATGCGATATTCTGTCCTTTTCCCACATGCATTATATCCGTTCCCCTTCCCTTTTCACGTATTTACAAAGGTTGCAAATTACTGTGTAACACCAAACTCTGATCGTTATATACAAGAGGTATCCATTTGTTTGTGCCATTGTTGAACTTGATCTTAATCTACATATTATGTGATTGGTAGTAACTTCGTACACAAGACAGATCACTAACTGCTAGGAACATCATTCCGAATTTCATGCAAATCTGTTGTATGTATTGCTTCCGGGCTGTTTGGCCGTGGTCTATGTGAAACTTTTGTTCCAGACGTTTCGTCGATCACTGCGGTCGACATCTTCAGTGGTTCAGGTCCGAGCGGCGACAAGAGCGTAGAACTCTCCTTCGCGGCGTCTTCTCTGATACTAACGAAACAGCTCGGAAGCAATACATGCAACATGCAACGCCGGCCGTGAAAGCCTTAGAGTATACATAATGCAAATCTGTTCACCCGTTACAGCATGAAGAAGTAACAAACATACAAACGACAACGAAACTCGCCTCTATAATATTGATTGGTGTAATGTGAGTTTAATTGTGATTCTGCTACGAACCACGGAATTTATTCTCAATGAGAATGCTAGATATTAGCTTACAGTCATCCCACTTAAAAGGCAAAAAATTGTATATGTGTGTAAGTGTGTATGTTTGTTACTTCCTTACGCTAAAATGGCTTCACCGATTTTGATGAAATTTGGTATGGAGATAGTTTAGATCTTAGATTAACACATACGTTTTCTGAGATTGAGGGGATCTTCAGTACTTTTTGTTCTGGGAAAAGTATGGTTACTATGGGATAACTAGTTAATAACTAAGCGAAAACTCGTAGTACACGCGGGTGAAACCGCGGAGCGCAACTAGTAATGAATTTAGTAGTGGGAGAGATATAAATGTATAATTTATAGTAATTATAGTTTATAGTAATTAATAGCAAGTTTTTTTAATTATTGTTTGATTCTGAAACAACTCGACGTTGGACACATCAAAGTAATATTATGTAAACAAGTAAGGTTACGCATCTGGATGTTGTTATCTTTCCTTTCAAATCTAACTCGAACATTCCAGAAGCAGATACCAGACGTAGCGCAGATGTTCTCTTGATTGAAAGGGTTCTGACGGTAGTAACAGCCATCGTGTTTATCTAGTTCAAGCCCACCCTTTGGTTTCCGAGTAATCAGATGCGCTTCACCTTTGTTTTTACATGGAAATCAGATTGAAGGTGTCGAGCGTTTTCTTTTTTATTCCTGTCTATATTTTCTTGGCTTATTATTTCTCCCTCAATTATCTAGGGGCACACTTTAAGGAAAAAAATATATGTGTAATCTAAAGCTCTCATTATCAATATTTTGAAAAACATTTACTATTTTCTGAGTTAATAGAAAAACCGCAACCTCAGATGTTAAAGGAAGGAATAAATTCGGCCGGCTATTGGAGTGCTACTATAAGCTTAGATGGCAAAGCGACAGGACGGTATTTAGTAGTGGTGGCTTCAAATTTCATTAGTAGCCAAATTTTTCAGTCAAACTTTTGAACGTAAGATTTGCCTAGGATGAGGTTAATCCAATGAACACAGAACTCTTAAAAAGAGTATTTCTCTACTTAACGAGATTAATAAAATAACATAAAAAAATACCAAAAAATGGAACCGACTTCAACACACTTCAACACAACACAAGTGTGAAATAACTTGTTGAAATTGGTCCCATGATAGTGATAGTAATTATTATCAAAATATTGTGCTCATGGTACCAATATCTCGATCACATTGTCACTGATCATCTAATATAGTATGTCTATATAGTATAAAAAAAAAGATTATTATAGGACTAATAATAGAACAGTAGCTATGTGTTTTTTTTTTTTTAATGCATAAAGATTTTGACAGAATAACACTTATAATTAGAATATAAGTTTTAATGACATACAACAACAATTCTATAATTCCAATATTGACGATGTGTGCAAGTTATTTAAAATGTCTAGCTAGCTACCTTTAGTTAATTATAGACTCGGAACTTCGGTGGCTGGTCCAATTTTATACTTAATAGTGTTCACAAAGCAAATTCAGTGCCTCGGATAAAATGTTGCTCGTAGTTTTAATTTCAGAAGTCGATTAGAAAATTGCTTTCGTGTTTGTTAAAACAGTTTACCAGAGTTTAGTTTAGGAAAATGTGCTGTTAACAAATATAATGTTTCACTGTGAAAGTGGTGAACGCTTACAAAAATGTGGATAGCTATTTTCTTAAATATTTAACGCTTTTTATGTACATGCCATTTGCTCTAGAGGAGGAACATACATATTGTTGTATTGTGTATATAATTGATTCCATTCTCTCACCACACTCCAGAACCATTTTAATCCGCTCGAAAATCAACTCCACGTGTTGGGGCTCTACCAACTTTGTTTTATACTTGCTAGTGGGGTTGCCTTCAAGCCGCATAGTGAGAGACCACGTTTCATTTCTGTAATCACATTTCAGCATGTAGTTGTCAATCATAGTGGTAATCGAAACACAGAAAAATAAATGATTAAAATGCTTCTTACTCCCCTAACCCAGACCAAGTTCTGTGTTTTTTTTAAATAAGAATCTGACGACATATAAATAGATAAATCTTTATTGTATTCATCAAGTATGTATTTAAAATTATAATACTTCTATATACAATGTATACAGTATAAGATTCTATCTTAGGGTGGAGTTGACCAAAACTTAATAGTCCGATTATAATTAACCGTCGGACAACTAAAAAGTTGTGTATGTAATAACAAAAATACCGTATACATTTTTATTTTGTCACTTATACTTGTATTTTTATACCATCTGCTCTGCATTTAACGCTTCAAAAGACTAAGCTTATAACCTCATATCAAATAGGCCGTAGGTGGAGACGTTAGTCGGATAATAACAGGTGCTGTTTGCCTTCCTGACGGCTTTTTACAATGCAAACATGATGTGGGCTCACAGAGAGCGCTTTGAAAACATAATTATGTAAACACACAAGGCATCTGATACGTGAACGCGGTTTTCAAATCATGGGGTAAATTTCTACGTTCAAACAACTGAGAGTGATACCGGTGGTGAAGGTTTGACGTGAAATCTCGAGTGAGATTAACGTCAAGTTTATACTGAATATATTCAGTTGTTACAATTATTTTTCGAGAATTTCTTAATAGTCTATTATCGAGTCGTGTGCAACAATACAAATTTATTTCTAAAGTGGTATCAAATTGTAGAGTGGTATCTACTCATGTAAGGATTTTTAATAGACTAGAACTAGAGGGTAGGCGTGTCAAGGGGTCAGTAGACAGTAACCCACCACCATGTTAAAGGTTTCATTACGATGTTATAATTACCAAAAAGACTAAGGGATTAAAAGCCGGCACTCAATACTAAGCTTAGAATCCTTAACAAATATTAGGGAATTAGAAAACTTTACGAAACACGTACAAGATTAGTTTAACATCGTTTTGTTAAAGTATCTCAGGTTAATTCGGTCGGTCGCCGTGGCGCAGTGGTTAGTGTCAGCAACGCGTCTGATTTCTGTGTCTTCGGGACCCTGAGTTCGAATCCCGGCAGGCACAAACATTTGTGCGATGAGTGTAGATGTTTGTCCCGGGTCTTGGGTGTTTGTGTGTTGTGATTATGCATGTCCATGCCTCCCGCGACACAGGGAATCCTAGTGCGGAGGAGTGTGACAAAAAAAAAATGAACATTTTATCCCCAAAATGCTAAAATATAACTTATCTCAACAAAAAACAAAATATATATAAATGCGCGGAAGGTCACTTGTATTCAACATTCAGGACAAGTCGTCGAGTACAAATTAGGAGAAGGTGAATTAATATTTTCAATATTCCATCGTAAGAAACAGCCTTGTTTGACAACAAATAAAAGAATTAAAACCAGAAGACGCTCCAGTAAAGTGGCCATATTTTTCAAATGTAAAACAAGACAGCAAAGTTAAGACGTTCGGAGGGGAGGAGTGACTCGTGAAATGGTTTCTTTTGGTGAGATGAATTCGAGTTTGCACGTTTTGTTTGTTCAACGGTATTGAGAGAATTTCTTCTGTTTATTTTGATATGAAAAATCCTCGAGGTCTCAGCAAATCACAACCTTTTGCAGTTCTTATGAAAAAGTTGAAATCTTTTGTTTTTGAAATATGAGAATCACAAATGAACTTTGTAATTCTTATCCCTAACCTGATAGCTTAGCGGTGGGAACGTCAACTGACGGCCACTAGATCGATCCTCATCAGTGCTTTAAGGTTCCGTGAAGGTAACACCGTTTTCAAATTCCCACCATGGTGATAGGGTACTTTCGATTACCTGCCTGGCTAGCTACGACCCTGAAGTGTGAAAAACCAAACATATAGTATGCTCAGGCAGCAGTCCTTGAGAGCCAGTAATCATCTAATCTCACGCGGTTGAAACCGTGTGGCGCAGGTAATAAATAATAATCCTACTTTCTACTTATAAATTATAAATGCGAAAGTTTGTGTGTATGTGTGTATGTTTGTTACTTCGGACGTTTAAATTTTGGTAGCCTTAGACTTTGGGGATTAGCCACATCTTCAATAATATTATAAAGAGGTAAAGTTTCTGAGGTTGTAAGGGGTAATCTCTGGATCTACTGAACCAATTTTGAAAATTCTAGTACCAATAGAAAGAATGTTATTTGTGAGTGTCACCTTTACCATCGTTATCACCATGCGGGAGAAACCGCAGGGCGCAGCTATTTTGAGTGTATGTTTGTTACTTCTTTACACTCAAATGGTTTCACTGATTTCGATGAAATTTGGTATGGCAATAGGTTATACCCTGGATTGACACATACGCTTATTTTAATTATCACCATGATCACCGCTTTTCATCACCACGCGGGTAAAACAGAAGAATACCTGAGTGCGAAGGCGGGAAGGACCACTAGTGTATCATAAAACACTCACAGTAATCGAATATACTATATACTGTAGTATATTCGTCTATGCATACAGGAAAGTGGTCCCCAAAATACAGTTTGAAATAATTTGGGGACCGAAAATGTGTTAAGCTTGTAACATTGTACATATATACATATAAAATAAACGTTATTTATTTATTATTCACTTAAGTGTTCCCTATATGGCCGTACTTCTGTTGAGCCGACGGCTAATGTACCACCAAAGCAATCAATTAGGCGCTATACGGCAATTATGTGGTTCCAAGCCTCCGAAGCACGCAAGCGCTAAATTAAAAAGTTAAAATAATCGAAGAAACACCCGACTGCGCGTAATATGCGTTTCGTACTTACTGAACATATGACATGGATAGTTAGAAATTGGAAATAAATATGTATTATATACAACCTTGTAAAATTCTTATTTTGATACACTAATGTGCCTAATACAAAGATCATCCATACATACCATACATCCACACAAACTTTGGCGTTTATAATATTATTAGCGGTCCGCCCCGGAATTCAAATTCCGAATCAAATTCACACTAAAAGTTACAAGGATTCCTAATTTTTTCGAAAATATATTATAGCCTTTGTAACCCAGGGATAGTATAGCTTCCCAACAGTGAAATAATTTTTCAAATCGGTTCAGTAATTTTGAAACCTATTGCACACAAACATACGACCATGAAATCTTTCTTTTTTTATAATATTATTATAGATATATAATCTTATAGGATTTTAATTATAATAACAGCTAGAAACAGGTAATGGTACGACACAAGCGTGCCAGGCGGCAATCATCGCTTGTCAGTGTCACGCCGCCCTTGGCCACTGCTCGCTTGCAGCTTGTCACGTATCTCGTGCCATAGCTCACTTCATGGCCGATGTCACGCATCGCTGATTTCATTGTGCTTTAGATTCAAACAGGTTAAATCGTGGATGTACGATAAGCATAGGTATTGGTTGATTAAATGCATATCGATAAATGTATGTATACTTCTGACATGATTAAGTAGTAGTAGCATACTACTCACGCACTGCGTAAAAAAAATTACGTAAATAAATAAACAATTCTACGAGCACGGATTGGGTAAAAACGCTCTTGAGTTGATACTACGGACTGGCAAGCGCAGCGTAGGACTTCTATTGACAGATGACTTGACAAATATTGGTGGAAGAGGCTGCATGCGGGCCGCTACCAACCAAAGAGGCGTCCATTAATAACGCAATGCAGGGGGGAGGGGGTCAAGCCGAACCTCACATGATTTCACGTGGGAGAGATGAGAAATATCACGTTATATGTTTTCCGCTAGAAACATTGTATATAAAGTTTTCAGAAAACTGGTTTCCTTATTTAGGATTTTATTCTTTCATTTTTTATCTAATTATATAGTTAAGAAGTTGTAGGAAATATATTTTTGTAAATCAATCCTACACAATCAAGCCCAGATTAACTTATATACATTAAAAATATACATGTTCAAAATTATCACGTGAGATTAGGGGGAAAGGGGGGTCGAGCAAAATCTCACATCTCACCAAGGGGAGAAAAGGGTGGTTGAATTTATAAATGCCTTCCAAAATATTAAAATAAATAATCCATGGAACGTTGAGGACGACATTTTAAGTAATTGAACGACAGACAAATATGTATTGTAATTGGTAACACATTGAGCGATGACACCATACCCTAATTCAAAGAGTTTTATGGTGCATTAAATTGACGTCATGCTACGCGAAACTTATGTTCAAATTTTTATAACGAAATTCTGATTTCTGGTAGAAAAGGCTCTTCTTGGAATTTGAACCCCGACTACAGAAAACCATCCCTATCGCTTTGCAAACTAAGCAGTGTAATAATAGAAATTCTCAGCCATAGTAACACTACAATGAACTGTTAATAAATTATTTTTTTTGTCACAAACACAACAAATGTCTCAAATATTTCAAACTCTTTTATAGTCTTTATATATCTAATAGAATCTTTGAATTTGATTTTAACCACATTTAAAACGTCGGATTTATTTGAAAGTTTGCAAACTTGAAGCACAGAAGACACAACCACAATTTAAATTGTTTGTCCCATTATCTTTATCAGGATCTCCCAAATTAGCTTTTTTCTAGTTTTTAGTAGTACAATAAAGTGTTTATAAGTTTTTTAGGGTTTCATACCCAAAGGGTACAACGGGACTCTATTATTAGGACTCCGCTGTCCGTCCGTCCATCTGTCACCAAACTGTATCTCATGAACCGTGATAGGTAGACAGCTGGTATTTTCACATATGATGTATTTCTGTTGCCGCTATAACAACAAATACTAAAAAACAGAATAAAATAAATATTTAAGGGGGCTCCCATACAAAAGACATGACTTTTTTGCCGTTTTTATAGATAATGGTACGGAACCCTTCTCGTGCGAGTCCGGCTCGCACTTGGCTGGTTTATATTTTAAATATTATTTTTGTAATTCTCTTCAAAATCTTCAATCACAAGTTCAAGTTCAGATCAAAAGCCTCGCGTTTTTATCATACCATGACCATTACTAATTGTAGGTACTATTATTTATTATGTGCTTATAAGGCACCGAGAAATTCTTTGTAACCTTGTACACTTCATAATGGATGCATAAGTTCCACAAATGCATCGCTGACACATCGATTGTTCTATTTCAGACTTATCCTTCAGCTGAAGGATAAGTCTGAGTAATGAATATATAATAATTCTGATATTTACTGGTGTTTCGATGCAGTGACATATTCTGTGTAAGTTATATACTTTTTTTGTTAATATTGTATAGATCTTTTGACAACTGTCTCACTTGATGGTCAGTGACGATGTGGTCGAAGATGTTATCAAGCTAGACCTAGAAGGTTTGGCTGGCTCTCAAGGACTGTTGCCTGAACACACTGTGTGTTTTTGGTGACAGTTTTTTAAACATGAGAGTGGCAGCTAGCCAGGGTAGCTGCCATCGAACTTTATCACAACTGAGTAGTTTTAACAAAACTTCGAGCACCGCGATTTCCGCGAACACCTGCCTTTCAATAGGATAACAGAAACTATACGATAACGCTTTCAGATGCTTTCAGCGAGATTTTACATTCTCATTCGAGTGGGGGTGTATACCCTTTACCAGTCGTGAATAATTCATACTCGTGATCCGCACTTAAAATGACAATCTTTTGTTGGGCGGAGCTCGTAAAAAGCGGTTTGTACCGAAACAGATATCGAATGAAATAGGGACCGGAAACCGAAACGGGCTATTGTTTCATTGGGACAGATTCATGTTTTACTTGAAATGTAGAGTGGATATAGACGTATATGACTACTGTTTACTTTTTTTATTTAATCAATCAATTAATTTTTATTTATTCAGATCATAGTAAATCCATCGTGGATACATGTTTGATTCAAGACGATCCATTAAAAATATAAGAACTAAAGTTATAAGTGCGAATGGGACTTATTTATTAAGACTATGTGCCTAAATTCGTGAACAGAATTTAATTAATCTGAGTACAGATAACGGATAGCGTACCCCGGATACGGCTATGCACCACTATTTTTAATTTAAAAAAAAAATATTTTATAAACTTTAAATATATTTATTAGCCGTTGAAGTCGCGAAAAAACGTATGATATTTTAATTCAGTCAGAAGCATTGGTAACACTATCAATCAAGGGCGGATCCAGTGGGAGGATCATAGGGCCATGACCCCTTCCCCCTCCGGTCTGGCTGAAGGTCCACTAGTTGTAGGACTCAATCCTTAGACAAAACATACCCAACCAAATGTAACGATATTAAAAAATATACTTTTACTTTATACTTAGAGTTTATTTTTTATTTTTTGTAATACTGTATAGATCTAGCGTTTGACCACTATCACACTTGATGGTCAGTGACGATATGGTTGAGGATGTTATCACGCTAGACCTAGAATGCTCACTGGCTCTCAAGGACTGCCGTCTGAACACACTATGTGTTTGGTGACAAGTTTCTCAAATTTGAGCCAGGCAGGTATTCGAAAGTACCCTACCACCATGCTAGGAATTTCATAACGGCTCTTACTATCAATGCTTCAGACCATCAAATGTGTAAAAGGGAGAGATCAGTGACGCTCTAACATACTAAGCGCTAAACCTGGGCTCGGATTCGCTTCGGCTTCGAACTTTTTCCGTCAATATAAGTTCCACCTAGTAAGTATGATGTTCATGCAACGAACCATAAAACTGTTTAAAATACAGCATATCCTCATGTCACCAGTGCGCAGCGGTGCGGCGAATGAAAGCCGTTCCAGTATCGAGGTCACATGGAGCATCCTCGACCCGACGCAAAGGACCGGATTGTATAGGTCAGGGATGCACAGACTACGGCCCGCGGGCCGCATGCGGCCCGCCGGTCGAATACTGGTGGCCCGCCGACAGCAAAAATAATACTCTCGTACATTCGAAAATATTGAGTTCTATTCCAGAATAAAACCAATAACAAATGTTCGAAAAGTAATTTGAATCTCGCGCGCGCGCTCTATCAATCTTATCGGTGCGCCGTGCATGCGTCGGTAACAGCGGTCGGTAATGTTCGTGCTGATCTCGGTTAAATTCGAGCGAGCGAGATAGCAATAGTCCCAAATTCCCGATAGCTCGCGTAGGTAGATACACGAAGCTTCCAGAGTCGGTTTCGAGATTTCTCCAGACAGTTTTCGACTCTATGCGCGTGGTATAAAAGCCACGCTAACCGCAGCGACCGACAGTTCGGTTTTAATTTGAGTAAAGTGTCGTTAGTTCTAGTGTAGATTTTAACTCGACTAGCCGGTGTCATAATTATAATATATTTTGATCCACATTCAACGTAGATTTCCCGTCAAGTGCCGTGTATAATTGTGTTGTGAAATCGTAAGTAAAACTGTTATTAATTTTATCTACATATTTTATCAATTATTTTTGGTAATTAATTAGGAACTGTAATTGGTAGACATGGGCGTTTTCGTTATATCACCAAAACCGTTACACCGCTCTTTAGTAAGAAAGAGAAGAAACGAATATCAATCCATTCAGTTGTGTGCACGGTTTTGCGTTTTGGTTATATCGTTTGCAGTTTTCATAACGTAGGTATTCTCGCGCGTGTTTTGATATCGTCTCGATAATATAGATATCATAGTTTTTGTAATATCGGTTATGTGCAACCGTCATATCGATATGATACGATATGAAACTCATATCGGTTATTAGTTACGTTTTGATATATCGAACTCATGCCTAGTAATTGGTTTTAGGTGCTGTGGTAATCCTAGTCAGGATTAAAACGCAACATGGACATGCCAGGAACTAGTAAAAAACGTAAGGTTAAAGATGAAAATCGGCAGTTTCAAGAAATTTGGACTGAGAAATACTTTTTTGTATGGTCGCATAACAAAGTCGTTTGTTTAATTTGCAAGAATTCTGTTGCGATTGCAAAGGAATATAATGTAAAAAGGCACTATGAAACGCAGCATCCTACTTTTACGAAGTTTACAGGCGAATTAAGAAAGCAAAAAGTTTTGTCTTTAAAACGGGAGCTTATTGGTCAACAAGCTATGTTTACAAAACCCATTCAAGATACAGAAACAGCTACAGAAGTTAGTTATGAAATTTCTCGAATGATAGCAAAGCGGAGTCGCCCCTTCAATGATGGGGATTTTGTAAAAGAATGCATAGAAATTGCCGCTAAGAAAATGTGTCCAGAAGCAGCAAAAAAGTTTGAGAAAATTCAACTGAATCGTATGACCATCCAAAGACGAATTATGTCTTTGTCAGATAATATTGCGGAACAATTAAATGAAAAAACTAAGATAATTGATTTTTTTTCATTAGCACTCGACGAATCCACTGATATTAGTTCCACAGCTCAACTTCTTATATTCATACGAGGTGTTACTCAAGATTTTGAAGTCTTCGAAGAGTTATTAGGAATGTGTTCATTGAAAGGTCAAACCAGAGGAGTTGATATACTCAATGTACTTTTGGACGAGTGTTCAAAAACTGATTTGGACTTATCGAAATTATCGGGAGTTTCGACTGACGGTGCTCCTTCGATGATTGGTGTCAATTCTGGGCTAGTTACTTTGTTGAAAAAGCATTTGCAAGAAAAAAACTTAAACGCTGAAGATCTCATGCAGTTTCACTGCATTATACACCAAGAAGCCCTCTGTTCTAAAAAAATTGAATTTGAAAATGTCATGAAAGTGGTAGTTTCGACTGTGAATTTCATAAAATCACGAGGACTCAATCACAGGCAATTCAAACAATTCCTTGATGACATTGAATGCGAACATGGAGATTTACTGTATTGTACAGAAGTAAGGTGGCTAAGTCGTGGATTGACACTGGAACGATTTTTAAATTTAATAGAAGAAATTGATATTTTTCTGGCGGAAAAGCAAAGGGACGTCCCGGAACTTAAAAGTCCTGATTGGTTGTGTGATTTGGCTTTTTTAGTTGACATTACAAATCATTTGAATGTCTTGAACACACGGCTTCAAGGCAAAAATCAACTGATATCCCAGCTCTACGCACATGTATCATCCTTTCAATGCAAGCTGACACTTTTCAGATCGCAATTGAATTCTGGAAATTACAATCATTTTCCGAATTATAAGAAAATGGCTGAAAAATTCAAAAAAACTGCTATTAATTTCAGTTATGTAAAAAAGCTAGATATTTTGATTCAATCTTTTCAAGACAGATTTTCGGAGTTTAAAACAGTGAAACCTCTGTTGGACATATTTAGCAATCCTTTCACGATTTCAGTTGAAAATGCGCCAGAGTTAATGCAGTTAGAAATTATCGACATTCAGAACGACCAAGATTTACGCAACAAATTCAACGAAGGAGACTTGCTGAACTTTTACCGCTGCATTGATAAAAATACGTACAAAGAGTTGCGCATAAACGCTCTGAAATGTGCAAGCTTATTTGGTTCTACCTATATATGTGAACAAACCTTTTCAATCCTAAATAATAATAAAACAAAAAATCGAAACCGCCTTGCAAATGAAAGTTTGGAAGCAGTTTTACGTGTTGCTACAAGTAAATTTGAGCCAAATATAAAAAAGATTGTAAGCACTATGCAGTGCCACGCTTCAAATTAATAAATTCTTTTTCAATTTGAATACATTATTATCAATTTTTCATTGTCTTTAATTACCTATACTTCTGGTGGCCCACCATCAGTTCATAATTTGCCCGAGTGGCCCCTAGTCTTAATAAGTCTGTGCATCCATGGTATAGGTAGATAGCTACGAGATTGAATGCGATACCAAAATTGTCAAATTTCAACGAACTCACTTTCTTATTTAAGAGTGAATCTACTTTCGTACGGGATTGATGCGCTATGTTTGTACGAAACGTCAAAAGGTGACCTGCCATCTTAATCCCCATCGAATATAGATAAAAAAAATTACAAAATATTTTTTTATAACAAACTTGGTCAATAACAGCCATCATTGAATCATCTTATTGCCTAGCGTTAGACTCAGTATTTTTGCCCTTCAAGGGCAAGAAAGGGCGCATAATACAAATTAGCGAAGGCCAACGAGAGTTATCACATACGCCCAGTATAGATATCATCTGATCGTAATAAAGACCCGACTAAAGACTTCCTACAGCTTGTAGATATCCCTATACATTATACTCCGCAACGACTAAACGTCGCCACTGTCGTCACACACACACCAATACATTGCCAGATAGCCTACACGTAAATAATATTAATTTGTTTAAGAGAAAACTGTTCGAATTATTGTCAGAAAAATGTTATTATACGGTTACGGATTATCTAAATGATGAAAATCTAAAATAAGGTTTACATTTATGTTTGGACAAATATAATAGTAAAGTAGTAATGTACATTTCAGTTACTCAATTAATGTATAGTAATTATTATTAATATGATTATTTATTGAGAAAATAGTTATTGTTTTTTAAATAATATACTGTTAAAGTTAAATGTTTCAATATTACAATAAACATTTGCACGCTGGTGTCGAACTTAATGTTGTAGGTCTGTATTGAACAATAACTAAGCCAGCTGTATATAACACCATTTTATGCAAATAAAACATTTTATTCCATTATATCTACACCTATAATTCTATAGCTCAATAACACTGTGCGTTTTAAAAATAAATTTGAAATTTATTTATTAAATTTCCTACTACATGATCGATCTCTATATATATCTATTGACTATTTGTATAGATATGACGCAGCCACTCATAGTATTTTGCAATGTCGTATCAGCACGGGTCCATTTAGCGAGATGGCTTTATTATGAAAACAGACCCGAGAGGGATTCCCAACTTGCCCGAGGCGTCCTCGAAACGTAATCGACAGATGCTAGGAAAATGCGAATCAAAATTGGATGCTATTCTTTAATGTTTTGTCGCAGTGTCAAATATATATTATACCTAATAGCAGCGCGCCACGGTTTCACCCGCATGGATTACGGTTATAATGCTTCCTCAATTATCCCACGGGAGCTATACTTTTTCGAGGATACAAGTAGACTATGTGCAATTCCAGGGTCTAACCTATCTCCATACCAAATTTCATTGAAAACGGTAGAGTCATTTGAGCGTGGTTTTTGAGAGGTCTTTGAATTATTTGCTTTCGGGAACAGCAATTATTTTCAGAAAGAAATGTAACATATGTACTAATCTAGGATCTACTTCATGATTACACTTTTAACCTTCTCCAATGAGATAGCATAGATGTAAAATAAAAATATTTGAGATAAAACATGGGTAAAAGATGTCTTTCGCTGGCTTCATTTTCAAACTTCGTATCTTCATTTGTTAAAATTAGATAGCAGAAAATACTTTATTAAATAACTAACAATAAAAAAAGGAGAAACTGCTTTATTTACATTTAAATAACAAAAATACGAGATACACTTAGGAGATACAAGTGATTCGTTACGGCATTTTACACTAGACGGCATTCAAAACAATAAATCAAAAAATTTAGAGCTACGTTGTTTGAAAACTAAGCTACTGTTTATATAATGTCATAATTGAGCAAACTAACTGCACTCGCTCTTTCACCCATATGGACTACGGTTTTCACGCTACCTCAGTTAGTCTTCGGGATAAAAAGTAGTTTTTATGCTATTTCAGACTTTAATCTATCCTGATGGAGAATGCTACAACGGTCCCAACCCTTCCCTGACAGGGATCTGTTGGCTCACCATGGTGGGCTTAGTCAGTCCCTGGCGCCAACGCTGCTGTACCCGCCAGGGTTGCGGCAGACGGGGTTTATCATTACATTAAACAGATCCCGACATATCTCGTTTACCTTCCTCCTAGTAAGCGGCCAAAACGTGCAAATACATTTCCACTAGACTCCAGAAAAATATGTGAATGTATCTGTAAGCCAAATTTCATTTGAATTCAATCAGCCATAGGCATGATTAAATAACAAACATATATAAATCCTCATATACTTTCGTGTATTTTTAATGTAATAGGTGGCAAACAGCAGACGGGCCGCCCGATTATAAGCGATTATCGTCGCCTATAGATATTTCTAATATTAGGGGCATCACGATACGTTTTAAGTATGTTTGTAAAATTACGGCCTAACCGTGTGTCACGCGCGTGTAATGGCAAGATTAATCTCCAGAGTAAAAGCGCTATTAAAACCCAAACTATATCAGAAATTCAGACTGAATACATTTTCATCGATTGTGAATCGTTTATACTCGATAATTATTCTAAGTGTCATTTAAATCAAAGTTCGTAGGTCCCAAGTGCCCTCTAAATCTGCAAATCAATTTGAATGTCAGACTGAAAAAATACATAGAAATTATAATAATAGAAACGACTTAAGTGATTGTGTATTTCGTAGTAAAATGAAAGGGTGAATTTAGATAGACGCTTATTAAGTGGTGGAAAAATGAAATTAATTAACAAAGTGAAAGCTGACTTGCAACTCGGATAATTTCGTTAAATTATGTAGGGACCAGACGTTAGTTTGATTTGGAGCTTTCATTCGAGAAGCGTGCTAATTTTGTAACTGGTGTGTTGTTGAAGTAGGGTTGAAAGTTGGAAACTAGCGCTTAGTGGTAAGTAACCAGTAAGTTTTTTTTTTCATTTACTAACAATTATTCAATCATAATAACAACAATGCACGTTTAAAGTATTACAAAAATAATTAGTAATAGAAAATCAATAATTTTTTTCGCACTTTTCTATGCATAGCTGTTTTTATAATTTTTTCTGCTCCAGAAAAAAATATAACATTGGTCAAATTGGTTTATAACAAATTGTTAAGCTAATATCAATTAAATAATTCATATTTATATATATATATATATAATATTTTTTCCACCCGCGTGGATTACGGGAACTATACTTTTCCGGGGTAAAAGTAGCTTATGTGTTATTCTAGGGTCTGACCTTTCAAATTCTTATTCTTCTTCATATCAAATTTCATCGAAATCGGTACCGCCGTTTGAGCATGATGGAGTAACAGAGGTTTTTGAATTATTTTCTTACCCCACGAAAACAGCAATTATTTTCGGGATGAAAAGCAGCCTATAGGTTAATCCTGGATATAAGCTATCTCGATACCAAATTTCATCCAAATCCTAGCCATGAAAGAGTAACAAACATACATACATCCATACTCACAAACTTTCGCATTTATAATATTAGTAGGATTGTAGTATCATAATTTCATTTACTAACAATTATTCAATCATAATAACAACAATGCACGTTTAAAGTATTACAAAAATAATTAGTAATAGAAAATCAATAATTTTTTTCGCACTTTTCTATGCATAGCTGTTTTTATAATTTTTTCTGCTCCAGAAAAAAATATAACATTGGTCAAATTGGTTTATAACAAATTGTTAAGCTAATATCAATTAAATAATTCATATTTATATATATATATATATAATATTTTTTCCACCCGCGTGGATTACGGGAACTATACTTTTCCGGGGTAAAAGTAGCTTATGTGTTATTCTAGGGTCTGACCTTTCAAATTCTTATTCTTCTTCATATCAAATTTCATCGAAATCGGTACCGCCGTTTGAGCATGATGGAGTAACAGAGGTTTTTGAATTATTTTCTTACCCCACGAAAACAGCAATTATTTTCGGGATGAAAAGCAGCCTATAGGTTAATCCTGGATATAAGCTATCTCGATACCAAATTTCATCCAAATCCTAGCCATGAAAGAGTAACAAACATACATACATCCATACTCACAAACTTTCGCATTTATAATATTAGTAGGATTGGAAGGGGATAGATAAATTTACACGAAACACAAAGGAATTCCTGCATTTCGCTTCTGACTGTTTTAATAGCAAATAAGAACACCATGATGGAGCGATTGATTTGAAGACCGATATTTATAAGAAAATATATCGCTGACATTGATTTGTGAATTTGATTCGGTTTTGTCCCAACCTCAGGAATATTCATTATGTAAAAGTACGTTTTTTAAAAATAATCAAGAAAGATGTTGTATGTATTGCTTCCGGGCTGTTTGGCGGTGGTCTAGATAAAACTTGTGTTCCAGACGTTTCGTCGATCACTGCGGTCGACATCTTCAGTGGCTCAGGTCCGGGCGGCAACAAGAGCGTAGAACTCTCCTTCGCGGCGTCTTCTCTGTTACTCTGTAACAGAGAAGACGCCGCGAAGTAGAGTTCCACTGAACCACCGCAGTGATCGACGAAACGTCTGGAACACAAGTTTCATCTAGACCACGGCCAAACAGCCCGGAAGCAATACATACAATATGCAACGCCGGCCGTGAAAGCCTTAGAATTTACAATCAAGAAAGAGGTTGAAACATTTTACCTAATTTACTTGCTGATATTGAGTTTCATTCCGCTAAATGATTACGCGATGTTGCACTTTGAGTAATTACAAATTTCGTTGTAGTACAACCAAACTTTTCCGTTCGCTAGGTGTAAGTAATTAAGGAAAGTAACCTACCTATAATTTGAGGACATTTGCAGAGCATGCTCTGAATAAACTACGAACTGAAAGAGATGTTATCTGTGAAGCTTCTCTTACTTGGGTACAGAATTTTTCCTGCAAACTGAACACGGAGCGTAAAGTTTTAAAAACTAGAACAAGACGGGAATAACTCGATTTCAGTCGCACCTGATTTTTATCGGAATCGGCATAACTTTTGCGCAAGTTCGTTATGCCACGGTTTCGCCAATAGTGCTTACAAGTTTCATATTTTTTCTAATAAAATAAAATAATTTAAAACCATTATTAAATCTAATCTAAATTTTTAGTGATTTAGGCCTTTTGCGTTTGACCACTATCTGACTTGATGGTTAGTGACATGAGTTCTCAATGATTTGATAAATTAAACACGTCGGTCACACACCCACATTCGTTCAGAATAATGATACCTTGGCAATTATATTATAGCTTTTTACATGTAAGTAATGTATATAGTTATGTAAAAAATATGTAAAAGTAAATTATTACAGAGTTTTTATACTGAATAGCCTAGCATTTGACCACGGTCTCACTTTATTGTCAGTGACGATGTGTTCGAAGATGTTACACGCTAGACCTAGAATGCTTACTAGCTCTCAAGGACTGCTACCTGGACGGACACACTGTGTGTTGACACCTATATGGTGACAGTTCTTTAAACTTGAGGGTGGTAGCGAGCCAGGCGCGTAGGTACTCGAAAGTTCCGTACCACCATACTGGGAGTTTGATAACAATTATCAATATAAAAGCATTAGTTTTAAGCTAAGTAAAACCGCCGTTATTTACATTTCTTTTTCAGATCCTCTCCAAGCAAAGGTTGCGTGGTAGAGATCTTTTTAGAGATTAGGCCGCTCATTGTCATAGTATTCTATATTTAAGGTGTTACAATAAATAATTTTCTAATCTAATCTAAATCAAAGACCTTTTAATTACTATCCACTTAGGTACTAAATTAGGTCGCATTTGTTGGAGAAATGGAGCAAGAAAACGTTACCAAGACCACCGCCTCAGCGCCAGAAACTGTAGACGTAAATCACATAGCGTCCGGTAGAACTTTGTACATTAACTTGATAGAAATAACAACTGACTACAGTATAATACCGTTCCCAGTTCTGGTTTGGTCGTTATGGATTATTTTAACACGGCTCAAAGTAATTTTTTTTTTATCACACTCAGACCCCCGCACTAGGATTCCCTGTACCGCGGGATGCATGGACACACACAAACATCCAAGACCCGGGACAAACATCTACATTCATCGCACAAATGTTTGCCCCTGCTGGGATTCGAACCCAGGGTCCCGGAGACACAGAAGTCTTGTCAATGAAACTAACCACTGCGCCACGGCGACCGTTACAATTGTATAAACTATTTTTAATCTAATTGTCACGATTTTGATGTTTTACGTATGGTAGGTACCTCAAGTAAAATAAGGTATTAAAATGATATTTCTGCTAAACAGCTTGACCTTTTTTATGATTTTTTTGTGCATATTTGGTAGGTCTGAGAATAGGTCGTCTAGTATTTTTCACCCCCTTGTTGCGATAAAAATGGGAGTAAATATCCGAATAGTTTGACCGTCGATCATCGAAGTATCCTGTCACTTTGAGATTTCAATAACTTATATGGCAGACCAACGTTTGCCAAGTCAGCTAGTAATTTTATAAAAACCACTGTGAACCTGGGATACGTTCTAATGCTCAGTATTTTGAATTACTTAAAGACTTATCAGTGTCATGTCACTTCCCCTCTTAGTATCTCACGTCTTTTAATAAATTATTTCCATTTATTCTTCTCCCATTTATCATTTTTTTCTTACAAAGATCGCCACACAGCATACCAGCAGATTAAAATACATCCTATATCGATGATGTATAAATACCACATGTTACGTTTATATAAATATAAAACGCTACCCTACCGATGAAAAGGTACAAAATCGTATAAACAATCTCATTTAAGTTTTCCTACTACCTAATATTTAAAATCAATTAGATCCAATGCCCCCATTTGCCTCGGTGGCCCCTAATGGTATATAAACTATATATATGTATACATATATGTTACTACAGTATTATCTACAAAAGTAAAGTTTTCGGGAATTGTGAGATGATTGTGGGATAAGTCTCAAAGCGAGAGTCGCGGTAACGAGACGCGAGGGGCCCGTTGCTGTGAATACAGCTACGGGCTACTTCACACCGCTTATGGAAGGCACACCTCCCACATAACGCTAAAGGGATAATGGATCTTACCTAAGTTACGTACTGTTTATTTGATAAATAAAATTATAGAAAATGCATTTGTAAGCGATGATAGCCCAGCGGTGGGAGCGTCGGCTGTCAAACAGACGCTGGTTCGATCCCCATCAACAGCCTGAGATTCCAATGAGGTTATGCCGTTATGAAATTCCCGGCATGGTGGTAGAGTACTTTTGAGTACCTGCCTGGTTGGCTACCAGCGTCAAGCTTGAAAAAGTTTCACCAAACACAGTGTGTTTCGGCAGCAGTCCTTGAGAGGCAGTAAGCATTTTTTATTCTATTACTTTTTTATTAATGAAAATTTTCATGGGACCACCTGGGAAGGTAAGGGGAAGGCCCCATCCCTTCTCAGGTGGTCCCATTAAGGTTTTATCAAAATCAGTTGAGCTGTTTTTGTTAATACAACAAAAATGTTATTTTTGGAGTGGAAGTCGGTTTTTAAGCATTCACTTATAATTTTTTGTATCTCCCATTCACTGTTTTAGTACATATACAAATTTGATTTTATTAAGCTTTTTGAACCATGGCATTGGTTTTTTAGTTTTGTACCAACTGCCTATTAGCCAGGTCAAGAGTACTCTAAACCGACGGTCTTGAATGAAAGGTCTGATGAGCGTGGATTAAGCGAAAGAAGTTGTCGCGATCGTAGCATTTGGAAGGCTGTGGTCTCTGCCTACCCCTACGGGGAAGTAGCGTGAATATAGTATGTAAGTACGCAATTTTGTGTACAATATTGTTCTAAGCTCCACGAATTTTATTCTCAGTGATGTGTAAAAGCATTGTGTATAGGGCGGCCGAGTAGCAGCATGGATTTACAACAACGGGCCTCCAGCGGCTCATTTACGTGAGGTTCACTCGGAGACCGATACATCATCATTTAGAAATGTGCGAACACAACATGTTTGGTCTAAACATTGTTTTGATATTCTTATGTTGTCAGTTCATACCGTCTCAGTTTTCTTTTCTGCTTACATTTAGGAATACGTAATTAAAATATATATTACATTTTCTTTTCAAGAAATGGACCTCGTTTTCCGTGTCTGTGTTTCCCTACAGATAAAATACTAGAATCTTCATGGCTTGCGTAGGTCACATCAGGTGAGACAGCGGTTAATTGAAAGCTTGCTTAATACATTTTAAATATAATTTACAATCTAATCTTACAATATAGACCAAATTTGTGCCTTGTATAAGGCAACATTTTGGCAAAAAGTATGTAAAGTGTTAAGTAAAGTAAAAATTCATTCATTTTTTTTCAAGGTTATTATTTCATTGACCGTGGTCACGAGAAGAATGGATAATGCGGGTGACAATATTTGCGTGAGCACGTAATTTCTTCAATTACCCGCTCCTAGTCCTGGGTATCAAGTTTACTAATTTGTTCAGAGAAAATGTTCAGATTCAATACATTGCTAGGCCAAACCGATGCCAGTAAAAGAATGCCAAAAATGCATAGTCTGCTAAGTTCATAGCGGTCTGTATATATGTTGAATCTATGCGCGGCTTATGTCGGTTTTGTGCGAAATTGACAAGTTAGATGCTAACAGACTGTAAAAATGACGAGTGACCATGGAAGTAATAGAGTATATAATTACGTCCATGCGAGTGACTGAATCTAGAATTGAATCAAGATACCCATGGATTAAAAATAGGAGACAACAAAAGCTGTGAAAATCGGCCATTGAGAGCCGAGCATATTGTTAAATAAATAGTAGACTTAGGTTACGATTTAGGATTGTCCTGCAAAATGCATTACTACGTCGCAACATTAACCAAGCTTCAAGGTGTAACAAGCCTGATGAAGTCCCGATCGTTTTATTTACAATGTGCTCAAATTGCGAAAGTTTTTAAAATTACAATCAGGCAAAATCTCAATAAAACCAATTACCAACGTTAGTTAATTTTTACTCAAGCAAAATATATCAAGCGTATTTCATAGAATATGCAAGAAAACTTATTCTAAAATAGCGGAAGAGTCTTCTGAGGCCTATAACCATCGTAACTACATGACAAACGATTTCACGGGTGCTACGCAGTGAATCTTAACTTTTATGGTCGCACATACCAGAAATTACTTTCTTACGAGGAAAAAGTATAAAAGTTAAGGTTGAAGCAAAATGGTATGTCGGATTTATCCGACAGGAAAAGATTATTCATTGTGAGAAATGAATAAAACTCTAGGTTTTACGCACCACGAACTTCATATGTGCTTTGTATAATAGCCTCTCTCCGTCGGTAACCTCATAAGGCTGTGTCGAGATCAGTAGGACATCTTTTTAGTGAAATAGACTGTGACGACTGAGACTGTGACGTATATGGATTGGCTTTTGTCCAGCTCCACATGCTTGGTGGAATACTTATACACCTTATTTAAATCTTTTTTAAGTTAGCGTTCGACAACTGTCTCGCCTGATGTTAAGTGATAACGTTGTCTATGATGTAGCATGCAAGCCTTTAAGGTACCTATTCACTCGTGACTTGAAGACTCCAGGATTGTACGTATCGGGAAACACAGACTCGGGCAACGAATTCCATTTGCCGACAGTACGCATTAAGAAAGTGGAAGCAATACGCTTCGTACGTATAGGTGGTATATCTACCTTATATTAGACTCGACGGCAATATTAGTATTCAACAGTTTTGTATTGCCGTCGAGTCAACCAATGCCGCGATGATAGAAAGAGGATAGTGGTATTAAATTATGTAATTCCAGTGCAAATTCTGCGAAATGTATCCGATAGAAAACCGATAGGCTTGCTACTCTACGCCGGTGTTCAAGGCCCTGAAGCCTACGTTCCACCAAATAACGACTTAATTATCGTAGTGATTCAATTTTGTATAACATAGTGTTATACAAAATTGTATAACAATTGTATACTATATCTCTACACAACTCAAGATTTACGACTGAATCATCTTGGTAAATAATACATTATTGCATATAACAATAAATAGCTATGAATAGTCTGATTATTATGTCTATCTTGGGCGATACATTTTATTTTTAAATACAGAAATTGAAAGCTATACCACCAATTACTAACACGACCTATCATATTCTTTCGGTGTCCAGACTTTAAGATGTTCAATAATTACTAAATTTTATTTTATAACTGGGTTCGGATATGAAATGGTAGCGTGCTTGCAAACATGAACCTGGCCAAGGCATGCCGTTAAATATGGTAAGTACGTTTGATGTCTAGACAAACAATCTATAAGGGATTTATCTATCTTCATTTAGTAACAATAGAAATAGTCGAAACAATAATTTCCCCTACAATTATTATATCGCCAGCATCCAACAAAACATACAAAACTAGAATATGAACCGGCGCTCAAGGACAACTTTCTGAATACACTGTGTGTTGATTGGTTAGCAAGGCAAGTAAGTACTTAAAAGTCCTTTTATTTTCTAATGGACTAATGCTGTTTGCCTCTACCGGCATTTACAGATTTACCAGAGGGGGCTCTAAAGTCCCTACAATGCTGTGAATTTATAGGGAACGAACCATCGACAGTAGGGACGACAGCCAACGGTCACTTTACGCGGCTATCATTGCTGTAACAAACATATCAAGAACAAACTACAAACAGACAAAAAAACTTCAAACTAGTGTGATAGTGTGATATATATTATATGCTATTTTATCAAGCATTATCACATATTTAAAGTAAAGCATCTGATTCTGTAATCTAGAGGATGCGGATTTGAATCACGTCTAAGGCGATATTTTTTTTAATGCTTTGATGAAATTAAGAATAGTGTAAGTAGTGGTGATATAAAATAGATTAAAACATGTCAGTTACGGTGTTTGTATTTTTTACTATTTTATAACTGAGCCCTACTCTGTTGTCTGTAATCATAATGTATTGAAGACACAATTTTATAAGCTAGGCTTACACGAGATCAAACAATTTTTCCGCCTACCTTCTTATAAATATGGACATAATTAATATTGTTCCCTGCCCCGCAGCTCCATTTATCACAAGAAAGCCCCTGGTGTGTAGGTGGCCAGGATTTTCATTAATATTTTCTTAAGCAAATTAATCATTATTTGGGATAGAAACAAATTTTCTTTCACTAGAATTAATATGAGTAAAGAAGGCCTGACATGGAGAATAAATAAGATATACTTTAATATTGTGGGCATTGTAGCAAATTTTTTCTTAGCTCATCTAAAAACCTTATTTTGATCACACCCATTCACGAAAACTCTTACTATGACTAGTATAATTACAATCAAAAAATGGCCATTAGACTGTGGAATTATCTTACAGCTTCAGTTAGAAAGTCTCAGTCGCTATCTGTATTTAAACACCATGTGAAAAATATTTAACTCACCCAGTAATTTAATCCAATTAGCCAAAATTTTACTACCTAATAGCTGCGCCCCGCGGTTTTACCCCCGTTGACTGCGGTTTCCCCGCTACCTCAATTATCCCACGGGAGCTATACTTTTCCGGGATAAAAAGTAACAAAGTAGTTATGTGTTATTCCGGGTATAAGCTATATTATTATCTTTATTCAAAATGTTGTGCAAATCCGTTCAGCCGTTTCAGCATGAAAAATTAAATTAATTAATTAAATAATTCCACACTGGTGGGAGTTGAACCCACGACTACGAATATTCCTTCATTGGAAATATCTTCGTGACTGGTTTTCCCACAGATCTCCGTAAGAGTTATCCGAAAATTATGCTCTTTCACATGATGCAGCTCTTTTTATGATGGGTCATTTACAATACAAGCCCCGCCTGTAGAATTCCCTGCCTTTGCAAAAAGAGTCCGGGATACTTTTCAATCGAAATATTTACTGCTCCGGGGAAGACAGTATACTGTTATATTTAAATATATTCATGCATAATATAGTAAGTGTTAATGTTTCATATTTACATATATATTTGTCACGATGTGGCAAACTTACATTTCACAAAACTTCTTCTCTAAAAAACCTATTTAAAAGTTATGTATTGGTAGTGGCTGGGATAATAATAAAATGGGCGTTTAAAATCGTTTAAGGTAAATATAATTTCATAAAAGTTGAGTTTAATGCCAAGAAGTATGCAACTATGTTATGAGGTTCAAAATCTTTACAAATTTTCTATTATAACAAGCTTTCACGGTATTAAAAGTTACTATCGTATTAAACTTGTTTGATTTTCTCGAGATCATTTAGGTCAGTTTGTCATTTGAGTCTACGAGCAATTTTAATTAATAAAGTTATATTAAGTTTTTCAACAGATTTAAGTCGTCTAAAAGAGTCAAGTGATTATTTTCTTTATTAGTTGGAAACTTTAACTGACGCAGATATCAACAATGAATAATTTGTCTTAGAAAATGTAAAAAGATATAAAAGACAAAATACTAGCTTTTACTTTTCTTAATGGCTCAGGACGGGCTGTCTTTAATCTATGGCCCTGGGCATATTAGGCTAATAGAGCCCATACGATATGAACAGAACACTATCTTGTTATGATGGGTAAATAAATAAGCAAAATCCTACATTTATTTCTTTAGTCCAGTACTTAGGTATACTAGATTTTACGTTTGTACACGCAAAGTTGCGTCACTTATGTGCATTAAACTATTTATGAATTTAACATAACTGTAAACATGTAGACAGTCATATCGTTTGATTTATTAACAAATAATTTGATTCGCTGTAATAAATATTGCCAACCGTTTTGTGACCTCTCAGGAACTAGTGGCCCAACAGATCGTGGGGTAAGTTCCCAGAAGTGCCCAGTGGGAAGAGGTGTCTGGGCTCAGATAGTCTCATATCAGACTATCTAAAACTGTAGGTATGCCTCAGGGAATGAATCGAATAAATATAATTTGTGTTCATTAATTGTTTTATTGGCGTTCATAAGTACGTCATTTATGCTTAAATAAAAGAAATGACTTAAGACTTTGACTTTAAATTTTAGATCAACTCTAAAAAAAGCGGATCGTTTTTGCCATACACTTGCAAACGTGGAACGACCTTCTTCCCCCGATCGCTTACCATGAAACAGACCGAATTACTACAATCCGAATTAATACATCATCTCAGCCATTGGAAGTCCATTGCTGAACAATTGTCTCCCCCATAAATAAGGGGGGGATTTGCCAATACTCGCCACGCTTGGCAGGCGGATTGGCGAGCGTAGTATGATTTCCGATCCTCAGAAGGCGCTGCTTACCTTGCGTACCTTCTGCTACGTGTTCCCTTACCCGACTCTTATGGCATCCGTGGGAAGAGATGGGCGAGTACTATAGGCCAGTACCACCACGACATGAGTTACTGAGTACTAAGTAACAAAAACTGCAACCGAATTACTTACAAATATAAATATACAAATATATTTATATATGTATTTGTAAGTAGTTCGGTTCAGTCCTGTTCGTATTTATCAACACAAACGTGCAGGAAACCATGCCCGCTGCTGAAGACAGTTCAGAATGGCATAGCATCCTCCGTAGGAAAGTAATCCATGGAGGGGGTCACGACCCTTAGGAGTGAGGAGAACGACGCGAGGAGGAGGAGTATTTATGTAGTTAACATTAAAAAAAATTTTTATACCATATAGATTTAGCGTTTCACCACTATCTCACTTAATGGCCATCGACAATGTGATTGAAGATGTTATCACGCTAAGCCTAGAGCCCTTATGGCTCTCAAGGACTGTTTCAAACAGGTTCTAGCAGAAAAACCAAATATTACTACCTACTTACTCAGTATAACTCTAAGAAAGCAAGTTTAAAACAGACACAAAAGAGGTTTATTGATCAAAATGTAATTAAGTCATCAAAGGTTGGCAATTTCACTTGTGTACATAAGCGTAGGCTGAATCGGAAATAACTACCTCTCTTAAAAAACGAATTTTCTTATAGAGTGAATTTTCTTTCATGACTTGTAGCGTCTCAAATAACGCCCTCTTAGGAAAAAGAAAGAAGTCTGAGAAAGCATATCAAGTGAGCATGGTGCTGGTTCTACGACATTCATCGCATAGCGGTCTATTCAATTCATTTAGTGCCAAAGTAATGCCTAAGCTTTTAGACGTCTTTAAATGCCTGATACAACAGCTTAATATGTTTTACCATTCTTTGTAGGTTTTTATAATTTTTCGTTTCTGCGCTATTAATTTTTGTTAAAGTTTGTTAAAGTTTGCTCTGTTAATATACCTAGGATGACTAACAAAAACTGCAACTTTAAAAGAGTCACAGACCTTACGCGGTACAGCGATACAAAATTTTTTTTCTTAAATTATTGCTTCTGTGGCTTTTTGTGACAATTCTGCATATTCATGCTGTTTTTAAAGCTAAAATATGAAATATTAGACTAAAGAATTACAGTTCTTGCCTAACACAGGATACACTGAAATGTAACCGTAAAAATACAATATTTTTAGATTACTTACCTTTAATTTCGTTTTTTTTAATTAACGCACGCGCTATAGCTCTGTCTTTGTCGCCATTTGCAACGGCATTTAGCGTGTGCTCTTGAGTATTTGACGAGTGCGCAGAGTGAGACAGCGTTTCGCAAAAAGGTAAAATAGGTACTATCTTTTTACACCCCCTACCTGCTTTCTCCCCACATTCCCCATACTGCACATATGTTTTCTGCCACTCTGAATACTCTTAAGATTCGCTTCTCATCTGTACCATCATAACTTTTGAATCTTTACATATAATATAAAGATAAGTCCGTAAATCATTCTCTGCTCAGCACAATAAACCATCACCCACTGCAAAGAAATAAATTCTCGCAAAAGCATTATCTGACCGTGACAGAAGGCACGTATGCGGAACAGCGAATCAATGTAGGTAATTTAAGTAATACAAAGTTACCGTCACGTCTGCGGTATGACGTCGATTCCGAAATTTCGATTTACTCTGGAAACTTTCTCATTTGAACTGCCTGCTATTGGCGGATTTATTGGTAAATTTGTAAAGGAAACGACGGAAATTACTCAAATGTAGGGCTGTACAATTTGGGTATAATACAATTTTGATAATCAACTGACACGTTTAGTTCATTTCGACGGTCGCCGTGGCTCAGTGGTCAATGACATGCCTTCTGGGTCGCCGGGGCCCTGGGTTTGAATCCCGGCCGGGGCAAACATTCATGCGATGAGTGAAGGTGTTTGTCCCGGGTCTTGGATGTTTGTGTGCTGTGTTCATTGTGTGCGTGTCCATGTTTCCCGCGACACAAGAAATCTTAATGTGAGTAATGAGAGTAATTTGAGAGTGATAAAAACAACTCTTGGTTTACACAGCTTAAAAATGTTAACACTATCTTGTCATAGAGTTAAATAATAATAACCGATAATCTAGCCAATGGGTCGGCAACCCGAGACACGCGAGCCACATGCGTCTCTTTCGGTATAAAAGTTGCGGCTCCAAGGTATATGGAGAAATAAAAAAATACCTGTATGTACCTATTTTACTAAATATCCTCCAAAAATAGCGACGCGCACTGCACCTGCGACGTTTTGTCAGTCAAAAGTATAAAATGAAATTTAATATATACATATACTCTATACATAACATAGAAATGAAAGTTTTTGGTGACAGAAACAATGAAGTTTCTGGTAAATTTTCCCAGTTTACACTGGGAATTGTCACCACATTGGGACTTTTGGTTATTCCGTCTAATAAGGTTACCATTACCCGATCTAGCCAACGTAAAGAAATCATAGACTTGGGTTGGTAGTCGGTGTCTGCCATGAACCAAAAGGCCGCTTGATCGATCTCCATCTTGGGTTTGAGCTACCAGCTTAGTTAATATAGGCTTTCGAGTCCCCACCTGGCTAACTACCACCTTCAGGATTGAAAACCTGTCACTTGTATGTCAAGTCACGAGTGAATGTAGTTGACGTACCTTCAAGACTTGCATGCTCCATCTTAGACCGCGTCATCACTTACCATCAGGTGAAACAGTTTATATTATTTATAAATATTAAAAAATTGCTAGCTTTTAATATTGAAATAAAAAAATAATTATATTCTACCAAAAGAACGTCAATGGTGAACTCTATGCGGAAACAAAATTATGTGCACGATAAGGAACAAATTTATAACTCTTTACACGAGAGGGAAAGGGCAGAAAAACTACATATTTTCGTTATATGTTTTATTTTATCTCACTCATATCTATGTCCACTGACCTTTGTCATTCAAATCTAAACTTTGAATCTACAATATTGGTCCTTATCACGATTAGGTACCCTAAGATATAACGGTTTGTTCAAAATGGCGTGGGATGAAAATTATAACAAAAAAAAAGATTAATCTTGAGTTAATCATGTGATCAAGCTTTCACTGTCGAGGTTTTTCATTCAGAGACTCTTTGGTACATTAGGTACATAATTATTACATATACGAGTATATATATAGTTACCTGAAATAAACACATTTCTTTGGTTACGATCTGGATTTGAACCCACAAGGCTACAGAATCCCGTTCCATTTAAGCTAGATGGAAAAGCGACAGAACGTTATTCTATAGCAGCACTCCACTAACCGTCAGAATTTATTTCTCCTTAGTTAGATCTCAGGGGATGTTTTTCTTAGCGCCATCTACCTTTAATTGTATCAACTATTCATAGGACTGATAGACCAACATTGCAGTTTTTATCGTATCGAGTGAAGGCACCATACCCTGATTCTAAGAGTTTTATGCTTTATTGCATTAACATTATGGACCTTACGGTAAATTTTTGAAGGAAAAACTTATTAGTCGAAATTTTTCCTTCAAAAATTTGAACATTTTCCGCCTAGCATGATGTACATGCAATAAACCATAAAAGTCTTAATATTACCCGGCTTTACTCTGATCTGGCAGCGTAAACGCAATGATTGACTTGCCGGTTGGCGCATTTGGTAGCACTCTGCCTTCTGAGCTGCTGGTCCTGGGTTCGATTCCCGGACAGGTCAAACATTTGTGTGTATGAACATGTCTGCTGGGTGTGTATATGTATATAAGTTTATATATCAGTCATCATGTTACCATAGTACAGGCTCTGCCTAGTTTGGGACCTGAAGACCTTGTGTGAATGTCAATAAAAAAAAAATGATGAGCATCGGACATGCCCGAAACCTAGGTGAAATACTCGACTGTAAATGTGAGTAATACTGGATAATATTTATAATGAGAGTATACTTTGTATGTTTTTAAACTTACATTTTCTCTATTAATGCTGTTGCAATAATAGTGACAAAGGTTTTTTTTTAAATTAAGATTACCATCGCAGTATTAACTATCTATATTAGTTATTTACGATTCTTGATATTTCGGAGAATTTACTTGAATTAATATATTTAATATAATTAATAGAAATATTGCCTTAGTCTCATTCGCTCAGTAATTTATTAGCCTTTGAAATCAAATCGCAATCACTACTGCACTCCTGCTTAAAGGCGGCAATTCGCCACTGTGGTGGTATCCACTAAGATGTGCTTCGAAGACACAAGATACGTATAGATAAAACAACAGTTCACAAGTGCATTTATTATATGCTGAAACAACAACCTCGCCGGGGAATAACGTACCTCAGTCCACTCAGTATTTACTGAAACTGGATCTTAAACCCCTTGTTAAGACTGCACATGTTATATTGACAAAATGTACGGTTCGATGAAAAGGGACTTAATCATTCACTCAATAACAGCTTAGGAGCTCGTGAAGTAATCCCAGATTTATATCCATCCGCTTCTTTTTAAAAAGTTTGTATTAATCCTCTACAAGCAAAATAACTTTTCTCAAAAACTCTTTTGTAAATTGTACAATAGGGCTCTATGTTTGATCTGCCGAATTTATCAGTTTATTTTTATCTGACTTATATTAAATAGAGGGTATCAAGTTAGTTGAGTTTTTTTTATTTTCAAAGTACCGACTTTCAGATAGGTAACGTAAAAAAATGATTCAATTAATTTTTCAAAGAATAAGTAGTTTACATTCCACTTCGCATCAGTAGGAATCGGTTATTTATAGTTGATAAGTGTGTAATAATCAAATTTCAAAAGTGCCATTTGTGCCAAGTTGTTTGACAACTTGAGAGCTTTCATAATATAAACGACACCCAAGCAGTAACGTTTAGTAAATATTAAATGTTGGTAAAGCTGCAGATCGACTGGTGGCTAAGAAATCTTTGTATGATCGCGAAGTTATTTGGAAAAATCGGATATGTATAGTATATATCTATAAGCTGCACAGAGAAATGATGAATATTTTTAAATTATTTTTTTTTAAATTGTTGTTTGCTTTAATGGAATATTTTCACTATATTTTGGACCTGATTATTAAAATAATAAATCACTTAATTCAAAACTTAATTTAAGTCAAATCATTTAATATGTCTATGAAATGAATTACATTAATAACTAATTGATATACTTGCGGCTTCACTTGCATATCACATTCATTTTTTTAAATAATAGTTTTTGTGTCTTATACTCGGTTCTTCTGTTTCATATAATCTCTGAAATAGAAGAACCTATATTAAGGAAAACACTGTTACTTACGGCCAATTTGTGATGCTGAGGATTTCCGGAAGCTACAAACAGACGCCGAGCCTAGCATTATAAGTTTGCGTATTGCGTTCGGGTCGCAATAGTACCTACGACACTTCAAGCATTGAATTCTCTAAGCTACGACAATATAAAACCAGAATTAACACTTATGTAGAGATACGCACCGTGTATTTTATTTGTTTTCTTTAGATATGTTGGCACAGTATTTCGTTGTTCACGAGTAAATAGATATACCTATCGATCAACGAAAGTAAATAAAATACATAGTACATACTCCCCGTCCCCCTAATTTTCTTTACCACTGGTGACTCAAGATTATATTTCTACCATAGAATGTAAGCAATCAAGTAGTAAATAGTTATTTATATGCGGAAGCATTTAATTGGTTTTTAGCAACATAATTTGAAGTTGTAAGAAGTTATGTATCACTGTTTGCTTTCCAAATAAAATAAAATAAAAAATAAATAACATATAATTTATTAGCTCAAAAAAGTCCATAAGATGGCAGCTGACGTATTACGAGGAAATTCCTACCGCAAGGTTCTGGCGTTCCACAGAGTTGTGACAATACAAAGAAAAAGCATAAAATATAATAACCAAAAGCACAGTAAAATGTCACAAAATGCCCCCAAAGTATAAGTAGGTAGTAAGTAGGTGTAAGTTAGTGCTGGTCCTTCGTTGGAGAAATATGCTGAGTTCACGTACTGAAGCATTGTACATCGGCTGACTAAAAACATAAAAAAAAACAGATTGATTGACCAAAACATAACCAATTTTTAAAAGCACCGAGAAAGTGGTATCTAATAATTAATAATGGTATTAAATAATATTATAAATTCGAGTCTTAAAGGTTAAAATAAAACTATAACTATCAAAGTCAGAGAGACATTTTTAATGTTGATACTTGGAATTTGCGTTGGTTTCAGCGTAGTTAAAGTAGAAACGTTAAGGCTTTACCGAAAAGGACATCTAACAATGTAGCAGTTCTCTGAGTGGGTTTATACGAGTGGGCGTGATAGGTGTTATCCTCCCTATCAGCCCTCGCTATTTTATGGACATTAAGAAGTGTGTCTTACGGAATAGCGTTTTCAAAAAGCATGTACAAATGAAATTCAAGTGGCTGTTTGTATAAATAACAGCAACTAAATGCACATGAAAGTTCCCTACATGTACATTGTAATTGAACCCCATTTGTGCGAAGATGTCGTCCAGAATTGGTTCACCAGAATACAACATCACAGCGGAGTCGCGGCGGCCATTTGACTGAAACTATTATCCATACATAATGTCATCGAATATCCTTTAAAATATAATAAATATTGTGGTAATATCACTTAAACAGTTCTCACTCAGTCCTTTTATTTAATATCAAAGTTCGAGCGCTCTTAATGACAAACCCTCTATAAATATGTACAGGTTGCGTCATAGATGGAGTTAATTAGTTTAATTAAGCACATTGATTTATATATTTTTATCACGTACCTAGATATTTTTGGATCGACTAGCACCTATGCTTTTTCAATTAGAATTTGTTTCAATTTGCTTTTGAAAATGAATAAAGAACTTTTTTCTTTTCTCGACAGAGGTACCTTGTTACTAGAAGAACACTGTTTAAAACTGGCTTTCAATGCTCGTTACGCTTTATGTACAGTGCAGGGCGGCGCAATGCGAACTTATTAAAGTTAAATTCGCCTTCCAAGCACTTACATCGGCTTTTATAGCGACTTTATAGCGGCTGCAAATTGGCTGTAGGCGCTTTTACAGCGAGGAGCCAAATAAAATAACCTCAGATATTTATAACAACAGGTTATATTGAGTAAACAATCGCTTAAAAAGTTAATAGCCTTCTCACGTAATCTTTTGCTCTCCGCTGGGAAACCTACTTTACATTGATGTTTTTCATTTTACATTTATATGATAAGGCGCTTAAAAGAACCGATAAACGACCCGAAGAGCAAAACCGCGCACGGATCCGCTAATTGTTATTAGTAAAAGGAGCAATAGATATACATTGACTGTTTCTTTTAAAAATTACATGTACTTTGTGATTTATACATCTTAAAGAATATTTTGTCTAAAGTTTTAGAGTTGAATCAAATTGTGTGTCTTAAATGACATTATTTCCCTGTTTGCATCTACCTAGGCGAGGGTCGGTTAGGTGGTGGCACAGCGCCTTCAGCTCCAGCCTCATTAGGCGGTACGCCTTATGCGCCCGCACATCAACTCAACGCCAGAACAACAAAAAATTAGATTATCTACATTTTTAGTTGAGATCCATTACATAGGAGGCCTATGTTAAGCTGTGGATCATTATCATCATCTCAGCCATAGGATGCTATGGCTGAGATGATGATAATGATGATGAGATAGGAAATACTTAAAATATTTTTTTTAGATGACATAATAGTTTAATTATTTATTATTCTTTATTTATTTATTAACATTCACACAAGGTCTTCAGGTCCCAAACTAGTCAGAGCCTGAGCTATGGTAACCTGATGACAGATATATATACTTATATACATATACACACCCAGACACAGGTCAAACAGACATGTTCATGCACACAAATGTTTGACCTGTCCGGGAATCGAACCCGGATTTGTTAAGAAAATTGTATTGCTTATAAAAATACATATATATTCATAAACTACGCATTATAAATACTATATATATATTTATTTTTTTTTCACACTCATACCCCCGCACTAGGATTCCCTGTATCGCGGGAGGCATGGACACATACAATCACAAGACACATACATCCAAGACCCGGGACAAACATCTACACTCATCGCACAAATGTTTGCCCCTGCCGGGAATCGAACCCAGGGCCCCGGAGACACAGAAGTCATGTTACTGACACTAACCACAGCGCCACGGCGACCGTCGGCGATATTGAATCATAATCGTAGTTAAAAGTTACCTTAATTTGGCGATTCGTATCAGTATCGTAGTATCAGCCCATGATTTCATATAGATATTCAGAGAAACCTTTTGTTCCCGGCAGAGTGGAGATTAAAGAAGGTGCGAGGGGAAAGGGATGTTGTACTATTCCGTGAAAAAACATTAAATAATACGTTACTTTGTATGCGGGATGTAGGGCCCTCCAAGCGTTTTTGTGCTGATGTAATTAAATCCTTAGCGCTCTTGCAGTCACTGCTTTTGCGTGTTGGTAGGGATTTTATAATTGGCACAGGTATTATACATACTGATACATACATACTTTCTTCTTCAATGCAGTCTCGACTTGACACAACAAAGAACTCAAATATTGGGTTCAGTAGCATAAATTATGTAGTTTGTTTTATAAAAATACATTTTATTGCCGGACACTACACACGCGGATAACCTAGAATAAAACTTGAAAACATAAATAACCATTTCATTTTTCATTATGCGCATATTACAGCAAAATCAGCCCTTTTTGAAGGGATTAAAGCTCAGCGGTGGAATCGTCGGCTGTTGAACTGAGAAACGCTGGTTCGATGCCCACCAACGGGATAACAGCTTTATTAAATTCCCAGCAAGGTGGTAGGGTAATTTCGATTACAGCCTGGCTAACCACCACCCTTAAGTTTGAAATATGGTTACCAAACAAACACATGGTTTGTTCAGGCAGCAGTCTTTGAGAGCCAGTAAGCATTCTACTAGGTCTAGCATGATAATATCTTCGACCACATCCTCACTGACCATGCAGTGAGATAATGGTCAAACGCTAAATTTACAACGTATAAAATAAAATTACGATTCCCGCACGGACTTTACTCTTGGAGAGGAGAGTTTGCCACTGTCCAGTATGCAAGTTTATGACCTTCACTGATGATAATGAACTTGATAGATACATTTACATTAGCTTATCTCGAGATCGTTGAAAAACATTAATAAATTACAGTTACGAAAGAAAACATGTTAAATAAACTAGACAATAATTTGTAAAATATAAGGTGTTCGGATACTCGTGCATTGGTAAAAAATATAGTTATGGAGGGTCTGACCGTCCATCAAAATAAACCTGAAGTCTTATCTGAAGTATAAAAAGATATAAAACCGTAGTGCTTATATAAAATGGGTGGCACTTTCCCAGCTCAGGCGACTTGACAAGATTGCTAGATAGAATTCACTCGTGCGTGGCTTTGAGAACTTTCTCTTTATTTTATCTCAGTGCTATCACGAAATTACATTTACGAATAACCTTGAATGTGTGTTATCTTTTCTTTATTTAAAAGCGTGTTCTCGGTTTTGCTGTAAAGTTCAACTTACTCACTTAACTGGCTTTAAACCCGCGACCTTGGGTTCAAATCCCAGCCGGGGCGAACTGTAGTGAGTATAGATCTTTGTTCTTGTATTTTGTTTGTTGACTATACCTCCCACTGAGAGAGAGACTGAGAGTACGTTTATTTTTTAAAAATTACAATAGCGTCTGTGTGCATTTAATCGTTGGGGAGCTGAGGCATGACGCTTTTTAAGGGAACTAGGCCGTAAGCATATAGAACTAAAGAATGTCGCTTCTTAAGAGAACTTGGCCGTAGGCATATAGAACTGGAGAATGACGCTTCTTAAGACAAATATAGGCTGTAGGCATATGGAACTGGAGAGTGACGCTTCTTAAGAGAACTGGGCCGTAGGCATTTAGAACTGGAGAATGACGATTTTAAGGAGAACTAGGCCGTAGGCATGTAGAACTGTAAAATGACGCTCCAACTTTTTTTTTACTTATCATAAGTTTGCGTTTGACAACTCTCTCACCTGATGTTAAGTGATGACGTTGTCTAGGACTTAGCACGCAAACCCAGAAGGTACCTATGCACTCAGACTTGAAGACTCCAGGATTGTACATATCGGGAAACGTAATTTTCCTTTTCGCTCCAAAACTACAAATGACATGATTAAGCTACATGACTTTGCTGTAACTAGAACTTACTTCTGACTTGTTTTATCATAATAACTTGATCTTTCATAATACAGGCTACACTGGCTAAATGCATTTAATGTGAGGAGCCAAGTTTCCCCAATAAAAAAAATACTACATGGAAATATGTTACTTCCTTTAGATGTTTCCTCTTTAACTAAGTTCATCAATAAATTATGAATTACAAAATTTTGCTAGATACTAAGTCCGTTAAAATCTGTATTAACAATATAACGCTGAAGAGTTTGTTTATTTTTTTGGTGGAAAGCGCTAATCTCAGGAATTAATTTAAAACATACGTTTTTGTTGGATAGTCCATTTATCGAGGAAGCCTTTGATCTATAATTATAAAATCACGCTACGATGTATAAGTGAGTTAAGAGGAAAACCATAGTCCACGCGGGTGAAACTGCGGGGCGCGGCTCGTATAAATATACCGCCGTCACTTACTGAAGCGGTTTATCAGTTAGCTAGCAAATAGAGTGCTCAGCAAAGTGAAATTTTCGTAACGAATTCAGTGCTTCCACTACGAAGGCAATATAATGTTAAGACAGTGAATTAACTTTTTGCAATAATGGCTGTGACCTGTCCTCTGTTATTGTCCAGTGCTGATGCTTATTCAATTTATATTTTATAACTATACTGAATCACTACAAGGATCCTGTCTCTAGCATCAATTACGAAACCAACAGCCGGTTTTGTTAAAAATATAATTTTATTTAAGCGAACAGTGACAATATTCATCATCATTTCAGCCAAAGGACCTCTTTTGCTGGACATGCTTCCCCCATTGATTTTCACAAGAAACAATTTTACAACATCGTATTAACAAAATAGTAATTAATTCTAATTTACAGCTGTTTAGCAGTTCCGCAGTTCTGAAGCGATGATAAGTCAGCGGTGGAAGCATCAGTTGTCTGTAGTAAACTAAACTGTAAACTAAAAGACGCTGGCTCGATCCTCACCAACGGTTTGAGCTTCCGATGCAGGTGACATCGTTATCAAATTCTCATTATACTTTCAAGTACTTTCCTGGGTAGCTACCACTCTCGAGTTTGAAAAACTGTCACCAAACCCATAGCGTGTTCAGGCAGCAGTCCTTCAGAGCCAGTATTCATTCTAGGTCTACCGTGTTAACATCGTTGACCTCACTGTTACTGACCATCAAGTGAGATTGTGGTCAAACTATACAGTATAAAAAGGTATTTGAATTGAATTTGTATACAGTAATTTAATGAAATTCAGCATTTCCCTAACAATGCCTCATGTTCTACAGTAGAACTTCTATTAGTTATTGCTGATCTCGTGGTGTGGTTTTGTTGATGAAACTGATTCGGGCGTATAGAAAGAAGTTCTTTAACTCACGCATACCGACCCACGCAGTTAGAAATTATATCCGCTACAGTTTATTTTTCCAATTTCAGTTATCCTGCACGGCAAATATACTGTGTTAGACTGTTTACTAAGAACCTCTATAATGTTAACGTTATGGTCACATATATACTGATAATCATAAGATCTGCTAATTAGAATCAGAAATATAAAACTACTATGTAAAAAACTGACAGTTTAGATACTGACTCCTGTGTATGTACTTTTAAGTTGAGTCGGTGTGAGGTCGCGGGCGAAGTTTAGTTTAGTTACATTTTAGTGAACGGTAACTTGAAATTTGTGTAACTACTGTCAGGGAACTATAATGACATAGGTTGTAGATATATATCCTACAAGTGCTTCCATAATAGATTTGTAATTACAAATGGCGAACACGTTACATAGGGTTAACTTGCCCTTTAGGGTTACTTCAAATTAGAGTACGAAGTGACGTAGAGAAAACATATAAAACACTAGTCTGGTATGGCATTTTGACCATCGTTGTGAAGTAAACCGGCAAGCACTCACGTGTTATGACGCAGACATTCCTCGACTGGTGTTCGGGCTTTATATAGTTTTTCCAACAAAACAAACTAATAGGAAAATGAACTGCTGAACCTCATTGGTTGGAGATAAGGAAGTTAGGCTGCGTGGGTAGATATTTCCCACTGAATGTTTTTTTTTTTTTTTTTCCATATTATAAGTTTGCGTTTGTCAACTGTCTCACCTGATGTTAAGTGATGACGTTGTCTAGGATTTAGCACGCAAACCTAATTTTTTTATGTTTGTCTGATTCTGTCTGTTGAGCAGTGCGGACGTGATCTTTAGAGCTTAAAAAAAAAAATTAAAAAAAAATTGACTGAGTCCTGCTTACTTCGTTACTTGGTTTTCCTGTCGGATAGGTTCCTGCGATAGTAAGCAATCAGCAATGTACACGCAGCCTATGGCCAAAATATGGCCAAAATTACGCCCATAGACCAATTTTGTCAATTTATATCGGTGCTACATCCTTATCATTTTCATTCGATTGTAAAACAATAATAATACATTTCATTTGAGGGAACCATTTATTACCATGTTTCTTTGGACAAACCATCGTGATATTATACTGCTCGAATATAAATCGAGGAATAACGACTTTGTTAAAGAAAGACCGTGTCTGTCCTGACAGAGTCTTTCTATTGACGGTTTCTTTTTCCTTTTTAACATAATAAGAGCTCTCACGGTATTTTTATGGCCATCATTATAATTTCTACTATTGGACATCCACGTAAAACAGTATTTTCTCAATTATCCCCTATAAAGAGCAGTTGGAAGCGATTTGTATTCAGTCTCCATATTTGACCTATAATTGTCTGTCTACCTCGTCAATTAAAGGCTGGGCCGTGATCTCCGTAAATGAATTTAACGTCATGATTTGTTATACTGATTTTCAGTTATAATGACATACGTATTGAGACGTGTTTTCTTTAATTTAAATCTCGGCATTCATATGTGTTCAAATAACAATTATACGCTAGACCGGTATCGGTATAAGTATTATGTTGTATGTATGAGAGAGAGACTTTGAGTTTACATTTACATACGGTATAAGTATTAGTTTGAAAGGGTATTTAAACAGTATTTGACAGTTATAGTGCAAGACATGTTTTTTACACTGTATAGATTAAGCGTTTGACCACTATCACACTTGATGGTCGATCAGTGATAATGTGGTCGAGGATTTTATCACGCTAAACCTAGAATGCTTACTGGTTCTCAAGGACTTCTGAATTGAGCACCTGACGGACATCTGAATTCAAGGAAGCCTTAATAAACTATGCGTTTGGTGACAGTTTTTCAAACAGTTTTCATGGGGGCTCCCCCTGCTCAAATAACTCCGCTGCCTCTTAATACGGCTTGATCTGTTATGTTATTGGTTCAAGACATTTCAGAACATTTTTATAAAACTAACTAAACCCAAAATTTAATGTCTATCTAGACCTTTTCATCTGTCGCATAAAGTGTGGTATAATGTGGGGTTCCTTTCTATGCAAATGACGAACATTTATAGAGGAGCTTATTGTAGATGTAGTGGCGATAAAGAAAGATTTGTTTTCTCTTTAAGCAATCGTCAGTTAGGTACTATTAGAGAAGTTCCAAGGTACTACATAGGACAAGGTATTTAAATCTTTACAAATATGAAGGATTATTATTGCTAGTAAGATAAAATACATTATATAATACAAAAAATAGCAATGTAATGTGTACTTTTTATGCGAGATCATGATTTAAAGTAACACAATTTATATACATTTTATTTTTTTATAGAGCTTCGTTTAAAGTGAACATTAGCGCCGTTTCTCACGTCTCGGCCGTTGTTGCCGCAAGTGGCTGCCATCTTGAAGCTTGAAATATGAGTTTAATTTCGTCTCTAGTGGCCAGAACTCTCGAACTACGTCTTAACATCTAAATCTGATATATTAAATTGGGAAAAAAATATCGGTCTTGTAGTTCAACAGGAATAATACTTCTAGGGCCACAGTAGGCTAACTCCTCGATGAAATGTTATCAAGACGATTTAGAATAAATAAATCATTGCTGAGGTTTTAGATAATATCAAGAAAACAATTTTCTGCATTGAAAATGTTCTATTTTTTTATATCGATCTATAGCGTTTGACCACTATCTCACCTGATGTTAAGTGATGATGCGGTCTATGATGGATCACGCCTGCCTAAAAGATACCTGTTCACTCGTGACGTGACTCTACCATATATGGATATCGCATTGTAGTCCATCTGGTAATTCTTTGATGGAATGGGGAAGGGGAACCAAATTATAGTATCTCTAGAGCGCACTCCCCGAAATGTATCCGGTAAAAAACCAGTTTGTGGTAGATAGCAGGTATTTAGCACACTAATAAAACTAACTATTAAATAGAAATTCAATAATAATAAATCAGTCGAGGTATGTATCAGCAAATATATTTCGTTATAACACAAACTGTAAGAATTGCTAGAGGTAATAGAAAATGTGATATTTTGGACTAATGATTTTTTATGTCTCCTCATACTATGTTAATACTTTGGAACGGAATTGAAAAATCTACTTAGTAGAGAGAAAGAAGTTTAAGCTTTATGAAAATCAGGCTGGGTTGCGTAGGTTTGAATACGTAACACGTTTGCTGTTGATTAAATGCGCAAACTGATTCCGCTACCAGGCAGAAAGAATAAAAGTCGTATCTGTCGTAGATTCTTATATTTCCCTTAAAAAAATGCAGTTTTACTTACATTTAATACTATATTACTGAGATTCGTGACGTCAAATCCTTTAAATGTACACATAACAGATAAACCATTTATAACGAAAAGATGCCCTGTTCCGTTTTCTATATAGAATGAAGTAAAGCCTGATAATAACGATAGCACCCTGGAGCGTGGAGTTACTGAATTATAAATACTGTGACGTCATTACTTGACTACGATGACTACATTGCTTAGAACATCTCTTCTCTGTAGCTCTCTGTGGTACATACATCCAAAACAAAAGGTACTTATATACTACTTATGTCAGTATTTCGGAATCCATCATCTGATGGGATAATAGAGATAGCTGCAAACCATTAAACAAGCATTCTCTCTCGTTGTTCTCGAAAATGGGATAAAAAAATTAGTACAAAAGTAGTGCTAAGTACCTATATACGTTCTAAAGGGATTGGCAACGTATTGTAACACCCGCAATGTTACAGATATCCATAGCACACGATGACCGCTCACCACTAGACGGTCCGTCCGCTTGTTTACAACCATCGCATAAAAAATAAAGAACAAAAGCCGCTTGCACTCCGAGAGTGCCAGCAGAAGTGAAAACTTGAACATTAGCAATGTGCATTTTTTAATATTATGGAATGGTTAGGGAATAATTTCGTACGAATTGCTTTATTTATCAGTATAAAAGTAGGTACTATCATTAAGGTGGTAAAATACAATATTCATTCATTGCGCTATTGCACACAAACATGACACACTTCAGAACTATTACAATTATTGTACATAGCCCTTAAACGAAACAGCTGGTGCAGGCATACATTTTCGCCGCGCGATATAAAGATATTACTTCCCCTCCTACGCCGCGCCGGCAGTCTACGCTCCCTCCATCTTATTTATTTATACTTTAGCACTATTTAGTACATGGAGGACTTAACGCTAAATAGCATTTTCTACCAGTCAACCACAAGGTGAAAGAAAAGTGGTAGCGGTGCAACAGTAAAATAAACGAAAATTGAAAAAAATATGAATACACAATAAATAAATAAATACATATATATATGTAAATATATATATATATATATATATATATATATATATATATATATATATCGAGGGGTGAGTGATAAAACCCGGTAAGTGCAAAAAATTGCTAATTTCACTTTAAAAGTCTACTATACTCAAAATCTTGTGCTCTTTGAAGTGATGTAATCCAGTAAGTCATATTAAAGTCCAACACAAAGATTGATGTACCAAATAATCCAATAAGTGCTTATTTCTTCTATTATTTTAGTTAAAAATACTATAAAGCAACTTATGGGAATAATTTTTGTATTTGTTTTGTGAGACAGCCATATAACTGCGTTTATTATCGACGCGATTGACATTCACGTATAAAATAAAACTAGTTAATTTTATTTAACGGAGTTTAACACGTAGGCGAACTTGTTAAAAAACAAAATTATATGTAAGAATAAAACCAAGAAAATACATTTATCGGGTTTTAGCTCTAAGTGATTTTTGGTAGCACAACACAATTGAAGTTAATCAAATGCAATAAAAATAATTAATGTGTTTCATAACTGAACAATATCCTAAAAAAGCATGTTATATTTATTTACAAGGTATTCGCATTAACCAAATTTCTAATGTTTTACTCTAACTCCTGGGGTAAGAACCCGGTAAGCGTGTGTCAAACACGCTTACCGGGTTAGCTCTAAGCGTGAGGTCACGCGCAGAGACGCGAAACACAGCCGCGCGCGCAAATTAGTAGCCAAAATACCGAAGCTTGTACAGTGTGATACATGCTTTCACAAATGCACTATGAAGTTTACTGCTGCAGAACGCGAGAATTTGTGCCGAAATGTTCAAAAAATGGATTTTTAAGCTCAAAAAAATTTCATTTTATCTTGCATCAAAATTCAGCCAGTAAAAACGGGAAAATTACAAAAGGTGTCGAGCAAAAAGGCCCGATCGTTCAGTAAAAAATGTTTTTTACAGAAAAACAATGAAAAATTCCATGTCTGCCAAAATTTTTTTACCGCTACATTGTGCGTAAGTGCGGATGTCATCACAAATGCTGTAACAAAAGCGGATGAATTAGGAGTTTATGCCATGGATGACCAACGTGGAAAAAAAGAACCGCCACATAAAACGAAACCAGAGGACGTGAAGTTGGCCAAACAACACATTGAGTCGTTTCCATTAATGGAGTCCCATTATTGTCGAAAAGATAGCAAGAAGAAATATGTTGCTCCTGAAGTCAAATCTGTCAGCAACATGTACAGATTATATCAGGAGATATGCCCGACGGAGGGAAACACGCCCATTTCGGAGTTTAAATATCGGGATATATTTAACGAAAATTACAATCTGAGCTTCTTCAACCCCAAAAAAGACCTTTGTGGTATTTGCACTAAATATGAAAAGTCGGAATCAAAAGAAGGCCTAGAAGTTGAATACCAAGACCACATACGGCGAAAGATTATGTGCCAAGCCGCAAAAGCCGCTGACAAAGACCGAGCAAATACTGATGAAAAATTTATGTCCATAACTATGGACTTGCAAGCAGTTCTCCAGATACCTAGTGGAGGAGAAAGTGTATTGTTTTATATGCGAAAATTAGTTTGGTACACCTTTACAATTTACGAAGCATGTCTTCCTAATAACGCTTACTGCCACTGCTGGAGCGAGTTAAATGGTAAAAAAGGCAGTTGCAAAATAGGTACCTGTCTCTTTTATTACCTTTCTCAAAAAATACCAAAAAATATAACAGAGGTCAGCATGCTTTCCGATACCTGCAGCGGTCAGAACCGTAAAGTACATGTCGCCTCTATTGCTCTGGGCTGTGCAGCAAATAGGCAACTTGGAGATCATAGAACAAAAATTCTTGGAGAGTGGTCACTCTCACATGGAGGTCGACTCCATGCATGCGGCGATCGAAAACGCATTAAAAAAACAAATCTTTTAATAGTGTTACTGACTTGAAGAACGTTTTAAAGGCGGCTAGAAGTAAAAAAACAAAAATGATTAAAACTGACGAAGGAAAGAAGAAAATAGAAGTGAGCAGCTACGAAGTGAAATAAGTTAAATAGCACGAAATGTTGGACCTAAAAAAGCTTAGTGCTCTTATAATGAAGAATAAAAACAAGGACAACATGAAAGAAACTGTAAATTGGTGAAAAATTAAAAGAATTCGATACGTTAGAGGGGATTTCAAGATTTACTTCAAGTACGACATGTCAGACGATTTTCGACACATTGACGTTTTCAATGTGTCGAAAGTCATCAAAACAAGAGCTAAGAGATCAAATCCACCATCGGTTGAAACAGTATTGCCAGAAGAGTTAGAGCCGTTGTACCAGACCTAGTTACCAATTAGCGTTGCTAAGAAGAATGACTTGATCAAATTGTGTACCAAAGAAATAATCCCGGAAGAGTTTCACGGTTGGATTCACGGCATGAAAACTTTCAATGAAGATTTTGAGGCAGAAAGCGATGAAGATTAGTAAAAAAATAACATTGTTTTTAGAAATAACACGGGATTTTTAATTGTTTTTGTTTATAATAAAACCTATAAATAACATAAAAGTTAATTTTAGTTTGTGTTAAAACCCAATAAATACTGCCTCCAATTTACTTATTTAATTTTTTTTGATACAAGCTACACTACTACATACACAGAAACCATGTAAAATTATAAGTTAAATATGTAAGGTAACTATGTAACTAGGATTATGCACATAGTTTTTAACGGAAATTTGTTTTTTTTTGCCAAGAAACTTTAACATTGATTATCTCGGTACTAACTTTTATACACTTACCGGGTTTGATCACTCATCCCTCGATATATATATATATATATATACAAGTAATATAAACATGTAAGATAAATGTATACAGCAAAAGATTTAATGATATGGATAAAATTAAGAGGGATGGAAAAATGGTAACTAACGATGGTAAAAATAGTTATGGATCTTACGAATTCGATGACGTCACGTGCCTGACGAATTTTGAAATCAGTGTCACGTTTCCTGACGCGAGTTTAACATTGTTTCCCATACAAAAGTGCACAACGCCGCTAAAGAAGTTATCATCTGAAAAAATGCCCGTGGAATATTTTTAACAAAAAGAGGCCCAATATGGTAATTATAAATGCTATTAAATAACGTACTTTTGTTATAGACCTTAGAATCGTGACCATCACTTCTGAGACACGAGAATAACTGGGTTAATATAGTTCTTCCGCCGTAGAACGCTTTTCTCTATTTGTTAGAAGGGAAATAACATTCCACAGAAAATTCACTTCACTTAGAAAAGGAAATTGTAACCTTTCATTCGCAACTTGTTTACATAATTGAACGCGGGGCGAGATGGTATGCATATGGTTTGATGTAGCAGATATTTAGCAATACTCTGGTCCTTAAAAGGTCAAATATGTATTTAACTAATTACAATACTAAAAACTTACGAAAATAACATTATCAATATTACAGCATTACAGCTATCAATATTATGTATAATTTGAGCTGAATATGTTTTTTCATTTAATATTATTATTGTATCACATTTTGAAGCGATGATACCCAAGAAGTAGGAGCATCGACTACCCGACCTGACGGACGCTGTTTCTATCCCCAACGTCTTGAGCTTGCGATGAAGGCCACGTTGTTGTACCAGCACTTGTCCGACTAGCTATCACCCTTGTTTGAAAAACGGTCTCCAAACACACTGTAGCCCTAGACAAAATAACATTCTACAAGCGTTATCGCGAGAGAAAACAAAAAATGTTGGACATTGACACTTCAAAGCGATATATCACGTGATCAACGAGAACAAAATATATAAAGCGCTAGCGGTCAGAGTAAGAGAATCGATGCATCTTGTCTAGGTCCACTATTTATTTTAGTCTTTCTAGTGTAAAGAGTCTGTAAACATTCTAGGCGTGATTACGCATTCGACCATATTTATTAACGTTATTAACCATCAATTGTAACAGCGGTTAATTAGTAAATCCATGAGTATAAATTAGTATAATACTAAAGTATCTACTATATTTAAAATATAATAAGTTTAGAATTAAATTTCATAAAAAGTACCTATGATAACACAAATTTCAAAAATTTCATATTTAAAAGCTAAAAAATGCGCAACCATGAATCATTTAATATGATTCTTTTTATACGTTTAGTTTAAAAAAATAGCAAATATAAGAGTGTGCGTTACAAAATCGTTATACGTTGCTAAAATGTGCAAAATAAATAATTTAATGTCTTAAAAACAAATACGTTTTCAAAGTTTTTATAACATGCATACTTTTCTAGATAATTCCTACGCTGTTTTTACCTAAAACATAGTCTGAAAATCTGTCCACCACTAATCTTACTATCTTCGTAGGAACAGCACGAAAAATATTTGAAAATAAATCATAAAACCAAGTCTAGCTCAGATTAGCCGACCGAGACCATCTTCCCGCAGCTTGAAAGCGCGAATTTACCGCAATCGGTCATTAAGGATGCTATATCATCTCATCATAATTAATTAATGTTATAATATTATTTACTTGGTTACACGTGATTGTACAATTGTACATTTTAGTTAATTAATGTGCTAAAGTCTATTCTACCAGGAAGCCGACAGTTTGAGGCTTTATCCGTCTTAGCCTAGTCTAAACTAATCTTAGCATATTTTTTTTTGTTTTATTGAAAATATGCAAGCGATTGACCACCATTTTACCTAATGTTAAGTTATCATGCGGTCTACGATGAAACACGCCTGCCTAGAAGATACCTATTCACTCGTGACTTGAATAACCCAGATTGGTTCAAAAAATGGCAAAGCAAATGGTAGATAGAGCCTTAACACTGTGTTAGTTTATGCTAGTACGCGAAGAACCACTTTATATCTGGCTATTACTACATAAAATGTCCGACCATTTATTCAACACATCTCTTGGTCTAGTCGCTAGAATTGCAAGTCATGTATTTTATCGCAGCAAAACCACTAACTGCGAACGCCTCCCGCCTTGAATGCTAGGCCGCCATTTGCGGCAGACCTGGCTTCCGGCTGCTTCCGGGATTTGCTCGAACACTCCAAAAAAACACTAATGACTGTATTCAAACTCGCACAATGCTGAATAATTATGGGAAATTAGCACAATAATCTCGAAACAATATCGCGGCGGCACAGCACGAAATGAAGGTTAGCATTTGGAAAGCTCTGTCAGCGTTTTCAACATTGCATTTCAATGTGTTAAGTGCTTTTAGAGTCACGTACTTGAGTCCAAATGGCACTACAGCAAAGTCTTTCCATATACTCGTAGTCCGCAGTCAGCAAGATCAAAACTATTTAAAAAATGAATTTTATCATTGGGATCCTACGCTACGTTATAGTATAGTAGCTAGGTATAGTTATTTTCTAGTAGGTATAATATACGTTCAAAAAGGTAACTTATTTAGAAGCGGATAATTTCGCAAAACAGCTAGTCTCTTGTTATCTAAGCAACCTTGGCGTTTCATATCATATTTTAACCTTCCAATTTTTTTTATACTGTATTTATTGATTTATCGTTTGATCACTATCTCACTTGATGGTTAGTGACGATGTGGTCGAAGATGTAATCACGCTAGACCTAGAATAATCACTGCCTCTCAAGGACTGCTGCCTGAACATACTATTTTTGTATTTGTTTGGTGACAGTTTTTCAAACTTGGGGGTAGTAGCTAGCCAGGCAGGTACCCGAAAGTGTTCAACGTAATTGTATGTTTTGCCTCTACTTAGGATACAATAGCTATAAAGGTATAGTTGAAACAACCAGAAGTCTGGATTTCTTCTGCCGTCCTAATTCAACTACAAAAAGCTGTATTATTCAGCTCCTTAAATTCTCATAAAATATTTTAGACTGCAATTTGATATGTAATATCATCGATATATTATTATATCGATATGTAAATTTACACTCATCAGGAATGTGAAAATGCTGCCGTGGTACTCTGCAGTGTTAGAGTCACAATCGGCTCTTGGCCGAATACAATATGCTCTACCCGGTATCTACAATTATTTGTGAAACAACTGTGAAGATATTATCTAATTAAATACAGTAGTTTTCTGGTTGGGAACAACAGAGGGACGGGCAAACTGAATTACAGACAGACAGAAAAGGAATAAACGCTCGATTCTTGGTCCGTTCGTTATTCTTGGCACCCTTGACCTGTTTTCGTGAAATCATTTTGTATTTAGAGACTTACTGTTGTATTTATACTATAGTAAGTTTTATTCTATGTAAGTATGTACAAAAACATAACAAAAATAGAAGCGGATTCATTCGCGGCAAAACAGCTAGTCATATCGTAATTTATCCTTCCAAATCTTCGAAGTCATTATTTTTTCTTGGCTCATGTACGTTTATTTAACGGAATTGAAATTCATTGTTATCAACAGTGGAAGTTTATTTAGATCTCGGGAGAGAAGACTTGGCCGTTTCAACGTTATGAATAATTCATAATGAATGCAAACCGCAATCAGCTATACCCTCATCAGGTGATAAGTAGTAGATAAGGTATAGTTAGTAAAAGTCATAAAATAGAGCTCGTCCCACTAATATTATAAGGGCGATAGCTTGTATGTGAGTGTGTATGTTGTATACATACAAGCTTTACGTTACTCCTTCACACTCAAGCGGCTGCACCAATTTCGGCAAAATTTGGTATAATTCGATATAATGTGATATAATGAACCGGCTACGACTGAGCGACATTTGCTGGAAAATTACTCTTCTACCAGTTAAATCCACCAATATCACGTGAGTTCTCGCTGGTTCTTTTTTCTTTTCTCAGCCATGTGCGTCCACTGCTGGACGTATGCCTCCCCCATATAGGGGGGATTTGCCAATACTCGCCACGCTTGGCAGGCGGGTTGGCGAGCGCAGTATGATTTCCGATCCTCAGAAAGCGCTGCTGCCCACCTCCTGGTACGTGATCCCTTAGCCGACTCTTACGGCACCCACGGGAAGAGATGGGGGAGTACTATTCTAGGCCGGTACCACCACGGCCTGTCGTTCTGTGTTCTCGCTGGTTATTAGATAGGTAATCATGTTGAGCGAAACTCGCGATAGTTTTCAAACTAAAATGTAGTATTTTTAGATCCTAGATTAACACGTAGGCTGCTTTTCATCCCGAAAATAATTGCTGTTCCCGTGGGATAATCAAATAATTCAAAAACCTCTGTTACTTCTTCACGCGCAAACAGCCGTACCGATTACGATGAAATTTGGTATGGAGAAAAGTTAGACTCTGAAATAACACATAGACTACTTTTGTCCCGAGAAAAGTATATATCCCATGGGATAATTGACGTAGCCGGAAAACCGTAATCTACGCGGGTAAACCGCGGGGCGCTACTAATATGAAATAAAACACACAATATACTTGTGTGTTTTATTTCATATTAGTACCTATACACAAAAGTCAATATACTCTATACAGACTGAAAATTTTATCTAAAATGTTATTTCTAAATATTTGAATGCTTTCAACCTTTGAGGGAGTTCCTTCTCTTTCTACGCTTTCAATTAATCTGTTACGTTCCGTTATTTTAATAATAGAAAACCTTTGTTGCCATAGAAAATACAAGACATAAATATTGTCTGCTCTGCCATACTGATTTCCGTTCTTCCCCAGTTTAGGACTTTTGAAATGATTAAAAACGTAATAACAGCGTGGTCTTATAAATATACAAAAAGATATTAAAACTAAATATTGTTTATTAACATATTTTTGTTATGGTTTTCTGCTAAGTAACGCCTGAATCTATAAATTTTCTTATAAAATGACTTAAATTATAAATACAGAAGATTATAATGGGCTGAAGCCTTTCTATAAAATAAAATACTAACAACTTATTACAATACTAAACCTACTACAATAACATTTCAGCAAAGGTCGTAGTCCACTTTGTCCGTGGACGTTTTATGCTGCACTGGCCTGCCCGTGATATCCCCTTCAGAATCCTCATTCGCCACCAGTTCTGTGTACTATGTGCCTTGCCAACTGCCATTACAACTTGGTAAGCAGCTGCTTTTGAGCTTTGTTCATTATAAGAAAATAATAAATTCATACCTAATGATAATATTATTATATCAGATAAGGGCGCCGCCAGGGTTACTTTCAGGAAGGTGCATTGGCTTCTACAGACATAAAAAAAGGCTAAGATGACGATACACTCGTACCTATCTCGTAACGTGCCTAAATACAAACCGGGACTCATAGCAAAATGCAAATAAAATGTTATCCCATTGCTCCTGGGTCCATGTCAAGTGTTCCCTACACCATTCGTTTAGAGGACGACAGGCACGAGGATACTGCACTTATTTACAACGATGAAAAAATTTGTACAGCAACCGAGACGCCTTCAGTTTTTTCAAACAGTAACTTAATATTTTTTCAATGATTTTTTATCTATGCATTCTCTTTCTGATAAGTGCACCCCCTTCCACCCTGCTGCCGGCGCCCATGATAGATATTATATGTTACTCTACTTCAATCTAAAATTATGGTAGTATTATAGGTTTTTAATTAGTTTGTAGTAATTCATTTAAATAAAGACATATGTACAATTGAAAAAAAAAGTAGGTCCTAAGTAGGTAGGTAAGTACTTAATTTCAATGATAAATGTTAACGTTACCTAAGATTAGATAGAATAATTTTAAGAGTTTGGGATTAGATAGAATAATTTTAAGAGTTTGACTTTCCTGTTCAACACTACGTTAGGTTGATAAGTGGGCACTAAAGGAATATAGAGACACAACACAAGCCGGAACAAGGCACTAACGGGAAGCTCGATGACACTTGACTGCCTGTAGCTTGGGAGGACTCTTAGTAGGTATCGATCCTGATTCCCAACTCGAAGGATTGTTATGGCCGGTTTTGCTTTAATATATTTAAATAAGATTATATTGTAATCAAATTGCTTACAGTGTGATTCTTTAGGTACAGATAATATGATTGTAATGTAACAAACCGACTAGGACTCACGTGGTAAACACTGGAAAATTACTCTCCGACCAGTTTCGAACTTATTTGCAGTTCTTCATCTGGTATGAAGATAATATGACGTAATAAGTAGTAGGTACCTAGGTACATACACCACGACGTAAAGTAGGTACCTAGTTTATCTACTGCATAAATTTTACTTTACTATTATATCCTGAGACCTAGGTACTGATGCAAGTAAAATAACTACCTGGAGATACTATAATATTAAACAAATGCTTATACCTAGTCCGAAGTCCAAACTAAGATCTCGCGACGTAAATATTAGTATTAAAATAATTAAGTTAGTAGTTATGAGGGTACTATTCACCAACATTTAAAGCGTCCGATTATCAATTTAACCTTCGGTCAAACAGTTTTTACCATACAGTTTAACCGACGGTTAATTGATAATCGGACGTTTTAATTTTAGTGAACAGTAGTCTTAACCTTAGAGTCTAGCTAGTGGGCGGCGCATTTAAATTAATATTAACACTTGACAGTGCCATCTACTTGCTTTGTAGGGTACTAAAACGAACAACAGTGATGTTCACACCTCTATTACGAAGAATCAATAAATATTGAGCATGCGAAGTCGAAACATCGAAATGATTAGTAATTATTAATATGGCTTATTAGGTAGCCCATCTAATATGAAAAATAACCTTTTCTACAATTTCGACTAAGTAACGCTGATCGGCTGTGGGCTACGTTCGCTAACTCTATATGCTACGTAACGGTGACTGCAGATGTATGACGTTTACTGACTACATATTAGGATTATTTGTTTCGCTTTCGCCCAATATTTAATCATAACTGTTTATGCCCACCTCTGAGATCAAATTATATTGGACGAGATGGAATATTTTACCTAAATATTGAAAGCGTACACAATGATAATACACTAAAATATCCTTAATTCGACAAACACCATACATCAATTATTAAAGTTGAAGACGAAGAACAACAAATATTATATCGACATCTGGCTGAATACATCATTACTTAGTGCAAAGCCAAAGATGAAAAGGAAAGAAAATAAGAACAAATTCAACGAGAAGTTCTTAGTTTTATCTTCCAGTTCTATACCTATTTATTAAGTCTTTCCTTATTTTATTGAAGAAAATGACATCGACCTGTAAAAATGTATATAATATTTTTTTTCTACTGTTATTACTTTAATATTGTATACATTTCCATACACTTGTTGTTAAATTTAACTTTTCTAACCAAACTCCTCTGAACCTATCATTTTAATCGTATTCCTGCTGAAAAAATTACCTAAACGTTTCCCCGTATTATATTTCAAAAAAGTACTTCCCTGAAATCCACGCCTGAAATTCTACTCACTCCTAACCCCACCGCTTCCAAGTCAAGTTTGAAAACCGTAACCTTGAAGACCGGAGACAAAGAAATATTAGAAGAACCCATAAACTAACGAAATAGAAGTAAAACTAGAGTCTGGCAAATTCACATGACTTGCGAAGTATTATTCCTCGTCCGAAAAAAATCTTATTTCACGAAATAATAATATATTAGAAGTCCATGCAGATCTCAGTCCAAGAAATAGTCTTATCCTTATTAATCCATATTCCAATACAGTATGTATTCTATCTGATTTATGGTCTTATCTGTGGAAGTGAACCATGGAATTCTTTTGCTCTGAAACGCCTCTGAAATAAACAATTTGATTTCGTTTTGTGTCTTTCTGATGAATATTGTATGAATGCTAAAAAATAATTAATTGAATATAAACTTTCTTTCAAAATGGGTGACGGCCAATGCGGTAAGGTCTATCTTCAACAACTATTACAAATAAGTACCTGTTAGGTTGATGGATTTATCATACCAGGTTTTCTCATGTAACTTCTATTTCCAGAGTATCTAGAAATGCTCAAAGCATTGTTCGACTTCGAAGCGACACTAGCAAAAACCCTCAGTTTCTCTGTAGGTGAATTCTTCTATCTCCAGCAGAATAACACCAAGCAGAGAAACTGGTGGCATGTAGTTAATAGAAAAGGCCAAGTTGGGTTTGTCCCCTCCAATTACGTAGCAACGGTCAAGGTGAGTGGTCTACAATACATCTAACCACAATTATCCCTATTAGTTTCATTAGAGTATTATGAATCATGTGAACACTGTTGTAGGTTGAGCCAGAGTTTTATTTGGGGTTTCTTACCGATTGCATTAAGAACTTGAGTGAAGATAGCACAATGTCGCAAAAGCAAGAGCTAATAGCTAAACTCAGTGAAAAGAGAAAGCAAATTCAGATACTAGTAAAGCCCCATAAAAAACAACAAGCACCGAAGCCTCCGCCAAGATTGGATGATAGCACCCCACCCAATGGTGTGTCTCCTTCATTTGATTTGAGGCCTGTGGTATCCCAACAACATATAAGTGAAGAAAGAGAGTCTACACAATCTCCAAATAAGTCAGCTGATAGTAGTTTAGCAAAGGGTAGGTTATCATTGGATTAGATGTTTGTAATAGATGCATGAGTTTTAGATGGAGCTATATTGCAATAAAAGTGCATTTTTCTTTTTATCAGCACTTATCTCACAGCCTAATTATGTATAGTAACAATGATTTATTTGAATCATAATATGTATATCTGTAAAACATTGCTTTCCTTGAAATTGTTCAGTAAACCCTACTACTAACTATAGTTTTAATTTTTAATTCTATATTTGACTAGGATTTGACAACCAATGTACAATAGATACATTTTGTTATTTCTCACTAAACCTATAGGTTAGTCATAACCGAGACAGAAATCTAACCATAAATTTTGTGTATACTATATTGGCTAGGTTTTTGCAAGGATAGATTTGATTTTAATAATTTACTTTTCAATTATAGGCTTCAGGTTGCCAGTATTTGCGTGTATGAGACAGTAATTGGGTCAATCCCACTACCATCTTTTGGTCTAGACAAATTTAGTAGATATAGGATTCTACCACCTATTGAAATAAAAGTCTATTTAGGTACATGGCTACACAAAAGGCTACACGAAACTGTCAGAAATGACATGTCTCAACCATATTATATATTTAGGAGTAAATATGGATCATCCCTTGGGGTACTGGCCTAGAATTGTACCCCCCATCTCAACCTGTGGGTGCCGTAAGAGTCGGCTAAGGGATCACGTACCAGAAGGTGGGCAGCAGCGTCTTCTGCAGATAAAACCGACATACTGCGCTGGCCAACCCGCCTGTCAAGTGTGGCGAGTACTGGCAAATTCCCCCCAAATATGTGGTGGGAGGAATATGTCTAGCAGTGGATATTCTATGCTAACCTGTTAGATCGAAAAATTACTTAACAAATCCCACATTATCATGCTCACCAAGAGAGTTAGGAAGCTTATTTTCAAATATGTAATGTTGCAGATTGAAAGCAAACCAAACAAACAATCAAAGTTTTGTAAAAGCATGTGCAGCAGTGTGGTATGTGGCTTCTATAGCTCAGTCTCTACTGCGCCAGCGTGACCCTTTTATGAATAATAATTGTGGATGTGTACATTTTCATACATCGCAAGCTTATAAGATTTAAAACAAAAATAAAAGGTCCATAGTGTGCAGTGAGACTTGCTATTGTACATATTAGGGATTTTAATATAAAATTGCAGATATGTACTGTATAATTAAAACAAGTATTTTAAACCATGGCTGCTATGCCTATTGATTCTAATTGTGCTAAAGTAGATCATATAGTATGTCTGTTTTATAATTTGCCTTAATAAAATTTCTCATAGTCCAGTTCTGTATTTCGTCTAGCTGAATTTATTTGATATATTTAATAATAGGTTTTTATCTTTAATAGTTATCAGTAATGTTTTATATTTCCCAATTCACAGATGATGAGCGTAAGAAAGTTGTTGCGAAAACATCTTCTAATCACCTGTCCTCTGACACTGACTACCAGGATAGTAGCCAAGACAGCAGTGAAAGTGTCAAACCAAATGCTATCTATGAAATCGTGCAAGCTGTGAGAAAAGAGACACAGCTAAGTCATGAAATGTCAAAAGTTGCTGTGGAAACTGTGCTTACATCATTGAGAGTAAGATTAATAGTATATTGATTTCTTGCTTTAATTTTATCTGAACCTGAATTTGAAACTTCTGTTACTGTCAACACCCCCTGAAATTACTGTATATCTCAAGATACCCTGACATTCTATAACCTACACAGAAAATTATGTAATTGTCAATGTGAGAATTTGTAAAATGAGGTATTTTCTCTTATATTTCTTATCTAATGGGTACATGCCCTGGGCCCAATTCCTGAGCAAGATCAGAAGCTACTTGGGTAAAATTATGTTGCTTTTAATTTTATCATTGCAAACTTTAGATATTAGGGCTAAAGTATTCAGTATTACCGGTTGGTCAACTTCCTGGAGAAAAAAGGTTTTTGTATGATGAAGTCTTTTTTTAAGAAGCTGCCTCACTAGAATTGGCCCTAGTTGAGTCCCAATGGTTCTATGAGAATATAAGAGATTAAATTTATATGATCTAGAACCAAATATTCAATGATTTCTGTGATCAACAGATTGATCACTGAATGGTAAGAGAGACCAATAATGTTTAGAGATTTCCTCATTTGATGAAATATTTACTCTGAGCTCACCTATATCCAGAATCCCAAAAGATTTCAGCTGTAACAGTTGTGAACTCGATTCTCAAAGTTGTTTTCGAATGATTACTACCTGATTGCTTAAAGATTTTGATCAATGTGTGTTCTAAGTGAAGAGGTCTGTAGAAGAAAGAAAGTCACCGAGAAAGTCTTGCAGTTGAAATGGCAGTGGGGAGGGCACAAATCTCATAGGCTACTAGGGTCGAAAGTTTCCCTAGTGGTGACTACGGATTGTCAAGCGTGGAGTATGATATCAACCAACAAGATGGATAAAGGACCTGATCAAGACTAGGAAGAGGCTGAGTGGGGGCCACTTCCAACTGGCCCTTGTGGGGATTGAAGTGGGATTAGTATGCCAAACAGATATCCTATAGCTAAGATAATGATGATTTTATATTTGACCCATAAGAAATATTCTAAATATAATAAAAATTATACCATATGTTCACAACCCTAATTTATTCCCATAAGGCTACAATACATTTTCAGTTTAAGTTTGTGTGCAAGGAACATTTGTTTTTTGACATTGTTACTCATATAAATGGCGACTACCACACATTTTCAGGAATTCCTTCCAGGAGGTGCAGCTAGGTCTATCATTGATGCACTGCTCCGTGAAGCAAACAGCAACATTACTTGCCCAAAAAATGCTATTGATGCAGCCCCAGATGCACTCCGTATGATGACCGCATTGAATGCACTGTCTAAAGCAGCGAATGATGCACAGCAACGAGGCTGGGCATTACATGACGATGCTCATGATATCCAGACTCAACTGCTTGAGTTGATATCTGTTATGGTATGTGTGTTCGTTTATATCTTAACAAACCTTGTAGAGTGCTCACATGTGTGTGTTCTAAACAATACTACTGCTTGCTTGCTAATCTTGATGCAAAATGAGATGTGTTAAAGGAGTGTCTGGCGTTATTCTAGGCATTCAGACCTGAAAGGATTCAACCATATTTTATTAAAAGTTTATTTTGTTTGAAACGTCTTTTGAAAGGGATTTTAAAACTTGTCTATTTCATGAAGCCTAAATTACAGCTGTTTAATTGCATAAGTAGACTAAGAAAGGTAATTTATTTCTTAAAACAGTTACATAATAATTCCTCAACATTAAATAAATAGATTTATTATTTGATGGTGGTACCAGTGTATATCAAGTTTTTAATAAGCACTATATAAATGGTCTAGAGTTTGATCAGAATCTCGGTTAATAGTCAGTGAAGACATGATAAAGATAGGATTGTGATTCCATCACGCAAGGCAGCTGTCTGCCGGGCACGATGTGCGTTTGGTGACAATTAGGCACTTTAAAGTTCTTTGAGCTAAGACCATGATGTTTAAAACAATCTTACAATCATCCAACAAGATTATTGTAAAACCAGCACAGTGTATAATTTGAAATGTATAATTACCAATTCCACCATTACCATGTACTGTACATGAGAAAAATATTTGGTTAATTTATTTTGCGTTAATTATGGTCCTGATGTTTTTTACCTGCCAATTTTTTGGCTTGGGGCCCATTTTATAATGAAAATTGTGTTTTGGAATCTTAAAAAATATTAATTGTATCTATTTGTAAAAAGAATACTTTCACAAAATTCATCAACAGTTCTTAATTTACAGTCAAATGCTGATGTCAACATTTCCCAACATGTGCTGAGTAGCCATCGGTATGCATATGTGACTACTCTCGTCCAGTACTACCAAATGGAAACGCGTTGGCCTCTTAGGCAACTATTATTGCAAGTGAGTTTATTATTCTACACAATAAACATGCGGAGTACATGAATATGATGAACTCGGGGATATTTTTCTGTAAGGTATCGGCTAAGCCATATTTATATCCAATCTCTGACTGCAGAAATGCACCTCGTGATGTATAAAACAAAGGAGTTACCCACTTAATAAGTCGGAATGTTCCAACTATAGTTTCAACCACATTCGGTGGTCTTTTTCAATTAGAGTACGGAGGGCTTGCGGTCGCGGTTGCGGTTCGCCTAGTAGTACTAGGCTTACTTGAGTAACTCCCGTGTTTTATACAGTCATAATGTGTCAAAACCACGTCAGTTTTTAATAAAAAAAACAACGTGATGTGTTCCATCACTTTATCCCATAAAAATATACAACGAAAATTTGGCTTATGCGCTTTTTAATAATTTGTAGATTTCGAATATTTAATGGCTTTCAAGATCACTGTGCTCAGTGTTTGGTTCCATTTTTTCATACTTGAGGCTGGTAGCTAGCCGAGTGAGTTCTGGAAAGTACCCTACCGCGATACTGTGGACCTTATAATGATGTTGCCTTCACCGGAAGCTCAAGACGTTGGCCTTGGTGGGGGATCGAATACGCGTCCGTCAGCTTGGCCTTGCCAGTCGATGCTCCCACTGCTTGGCTATCATCGATTCAAGAGACAGCTGATTGCTAAGAGATTGTTCAACTGATATTAGTATTATTGATTTATAGGCCTTTGGAGTGATGTGTGGCTTGGAGCGCACAGCTCTGGCAACATTAGCTCTATCGGCATTGCCCGCTGAGATAGCGCGGGACATGCGCGACAACGCGCGCGCAGTGAGCCGCCTCTCTCACTCCGCTCTCCTGCTGTCTATGGTGCTCTCTATGGGCGACAAGCTACCTGTCACACATTTCGGTAAGTTTTTATAATTATACGTAGCTTAAAAACTAGATATACCATACTAGGCGACATCCACTGCTTATCCATGGTCAATCTTCAACATTTATAAGACCTTTTTCATTATTATTCTATGAGACCCCTCTGGAAGGATGGACCTTTAGAATGGAAAAATATGTTTTCAAATCGGTATTGAGCTAAATAAATAACTGAGTTGTGAGCGAACAACAATTACCTATCTGTGGAAAATTTTCGCCGTGTCTTCAAACCTAAAAAAAATATTAAACAGATGAAACCAAGACAGGAATGAAAAAAATAACAATAGACTTAGGTTCACAAATGTTCGACTTTTGAGGTAATGAAAATATAAAAAAGATGCAGAACTAGATGAGAACCTGCTCCTTATTTTTGAAGTCGGTTAAAATTATACTTTTTGTTTACAATAGGCAGGCGTTTGACTAAAATCTCGCCTGAAGTTAGTGATGATGCGGTCTACGATGGATCACGCCTGCCTAGAAGATACAAGTTCACTCGTGAATTGTAGATGCGCAGATTGTATCTATGTGGCAACACAGACTTAAGCAATGAATTAAACACTTCAATCACCATACGCATTATGAATGTGGAAGCAAAACGCTTCATGCAACAGGTTGAAACCTCTACCATATATGGATTATTGCAGTCCTTCTGATCGTTCTTTGATGGAATGTGAAAGGGGGGCTTAAATTATGTAGCTCCAGAGGGCACTCCCCGTTCGTTATGTATCCGGAATAACCGATAAAGTAGTTACTACGTCTTTCTCGCTGGTTTCTCTTGAAGATAGTATAGAAAAGTGCTTGAGTTTTAAAATGAACCAGCTATGTGATATTAACTTCAGGTTTCCGACCAGTGCCATGAGAAAAGTCTTGCTGTAATTATATAAATATGACAAGGAGAATTTTGTTATGCGCTAACTATAAAATTTGCTGGTATTGAAAATAATGAAATGAATAATTAGGTTATATTTTTAAGGAATCAAATTGAATTGGATGAGACAGAAAATAATGACACAAGTTACATAGGTACTATAATGGCCCTAACTCTGTTAACACTTGAACTTGACTAAATTCACGAAAATTCTTCAAAATGAAATAGCTCGTATTCTATTTGATAAAATTAAAATTATTGTACCTCAATACAACGCTACCTCTTATATGATTATGATTTATTCAATTGCTGGACAAATGCGACACTCAGTCGGCACCGAATATATGGCGTCTTATTTTACCTAACACTGTGTTTCTAAGAAAAAGATCTAATTTTGGTGTTATTACTGATAAGTAACATACTAATTTGGACTTTATCATAACCATATAAGAATTTATCTTATTTTACAGAATTTTGGTTCAGTCCAGTTAAATAAGAGAATCACTACCAATGTATAACTTTCGAACCCTGAAATATAAATGAAATGCACAGAATGTCGATAATTTGTTCAGTCAAACGAGTAAGTGCTGTCCGACGACGAAAGATTCGTCGTAGGTGCTGTCCCGTATGAAAAGAGCTTTGCGCTTTCTTTCCCATTCTCGCTGGATGAGCTGCCTCTTTCATTCATTTTAATACCCACTGCTTAATGAAATAAATTTGTAAATAATGCTAATTTCTCTAAACCGTGCTGGACCGATTATTATTATATTTTTGGTCATTTGAGTGGTTCCTAGAATGGTTTAGATGCACCATTAGGCATAAGACGTTATTAATTATGTCTATGTCATTAATTATAAGACGAACATATTTTTCAGAACAACTCGGCGTGGAATTCACGCAATATCTGCTAGACCTGATCGAAAATCCACCTGAAACTGACGTCGATGAACAGATACCTGATCTGTTCCTGACTTTACTACTTGCATACAACCTTCAGTTCGAGAACACACAAGACAACTTGCTGTTAAATGCATTGGAACTCCAAGACAATGCGAAGACATTTTGTGAGAAGATTTTGCTGCTACTGAACCGTGAAGGTATGTTATGCTTTTTTTTATATTATACCCTATATATAAACCTTGCGATATATCATGTTAAGTGATATCATACGATATATATGATTGTACTTTTCTATACCATAAAAATGAATCGCTGAATGTGTTGCTAAGCGCAAACCTCTAGAGCAGCTGAAACGATTTCGCTAATTCGTTTTTTATAATATTCCTTGAAGTACGAGGATGGTTCTTATGGAGAGAAAAATTTTAAAATTGCCTGAAAAAGTCTAAAAACAACACACACAGTTTAAGTGTTAATGGAGGGGTTCCGGGAAAGCAAAACAATTGAGTGACGACTGTTAGGCGGTACGAAGTTCGCCGGGTCAGCTAATAAACTATAAAAACTTAACATAATATTTATAGGGGAAAGGACAAGCTCAAGAGTAGGTAAACCGACGCTGTCGCATGAAATTTCTGAATAGCGTGGATGTAGTGGAAGAAGTGCGCAACATTTGTAAGGGTGTGGTAGAGACCACACCCTTACAAATGCTACGATCCCGACTAAGTAAGCCGACCTTTACGGGAAAGACGCATGAATATAAATATATATGTATGCATGGGAAATATTGTAAATTGCTGAATTAATTAGTTTCAAACCCATACATGATTGATTAAGAGAAGTATTCACAAAACATTAAACTCTTCTCATCCTCATTGAATCGGTTCGGCCGCGTCGTACTCCAACAGGGACACGAAATAAAACGTCTTAAAATTGGATTGAGTGTTATTTATGTATTCCACTTGCTTTCTATTCCAGAAGACCCAGTGCACATATTTGACCACGAACCTGCGCCCGCGCACTCGGTGCTTAAGCTAGTGATCGACCTGTTCAGTCGCAAAAAGACAGCGGAACATTTCTATACCAATGACGTCAAAGTGGCTATTGACATAATAGTTAGGCAGTTGGCTGATCTATCGCCTGGAGAGTTGGTGAGATTATTTTTAACACAATCGCTCGTAAAGTGAGCCTTATCACACCGCTTTTAGGGACATAATCCGTTCTTTAACACATACATACTATATCAACATAGTAAAAGTGGTACCTTAGTTATATTCGAGTAAACAGGGCATTCTCAATTTAATAATTTCTAATTTAATTTAATAACTGTATAAGCAGAACACATGGTTGTTTTTTCTTTGCTATTTGTTGAAAAACGTCGTATGGAACTCCTGCGCTCCGGTCAGCTTCGTAGCTGAATTGCTGCAATCAGCCCGGACCCACAGCCTTGTGTGTAATGAGCAACTTAGCTCACTTGAATCATAATATACTATTTTCTAATAGATGCTTGGAAATTGTCCTGTTTGTGCCTGTCATAAACAGGAAGAAATATATTTATAAAACTATGCTGCGGTTGCCAGTCCGTGGTCCCCATTCGAAATAATAGTTGGGGTCGAAAAGTAAGAACCTTTCGATCCCAACGGACATCATTTCTTTGAGCTATGTACCCTGCACGGCCATTTCAACTTGCTAATCCGCTGGGCTATGTGATTCGATCACGTACAGAAACCCCGAGCTAGCATTATAAGTTATATATATATTAGTAATAGTAATTATATATATATAATACGTCTTCTTTGTTTGCTTTCAGCAACGCCAACAATATCTACGCATCCTGCAAGGTATAATCCGAAATACAGACTACGGCTCGCATCTCCACCGGCGCGACGACTTGTTACGTTGCTTTGCCCGAATCTTCTGCGAAGAGGGAGAAGCCAGCAAAGACGATCAGACGCTAGTTCGGGCTATTTCCAACGAATTCCCGCAGTATTTCAAAGCCTAAGACTTATACAAGAGGTATACAGGTCATTTGAGATTGATTGTCTGGTTGTAGAAAACGAGTCTGTTTTTCACGAGTCAGATTTGATAATCAATAGATCACTGATTGTCTTGTTTGATCCGTTCTATATATTTGACTCACACTTAGATGTACATCTTGTTTTTTTCCGAATGAGATACGATCTCAAAATACATCTATCTTAGATGTACTTATCGGAGTAGTGTTCAAGACGACATACAATAGAGTTTCACTAATCTAGCACTATTGACATCTACGGGGTGCCGTATATATATGCCGTATATATGCCGTATATATAAATATATATATATATATATATATATATATATATGTATATATATATATATATATATATATATATATACACATATATATATATATATATATATATATCTATCAATATTATATATACGGCACCCCGTAGATGTCAATAGTGCTAGATTAGTGAAACTCTATTGTATGTCGTCTTGAACACTACTCCGATAAGTACATCTATATATATATATATCTATCAATATTATATAATATCATATATTATTCATCTATATATATTTTTATTGGAATGTTCGGATGATTTAATTATAGAAAAAAATACTTTAAGAAGATGAGAGTGCCATGTTGCCGTTTTATTAGACAATATTACTGGCCGGTTGGCTCAGTTGGTAGCACTCTGCCTTCTGAGCCGCTGGTCCCGGGTTCGATTCCAGGACAGGTCAAACATTTGTGTGTATGAACATGTCTGTTTGACCTGTGTCTGGGTGTGTATATGTATATAAGTATATATATATCAGTCATCAGGTTACCATAGTACAGGCTCTGCCTAGTTTGGGATCTGAAGACCTTGTGTGAATGTTGTCCCCTATATTTAGCTAACTATTTTCAACTTGAAAACAACAGATATGTGCGTGTTATTGTGACAATTGTTGAGGTTATACTGATGCCGGTGTGAGCCCGTAGAACGAGAGTAAGAAGCGGAGATCGCCGGATTATTGGACGTACCGAATTACTGAGATTCCGGTTTAGGGAGACTACTGTATATGTACCGTTTTTTTATTACACTCAAACCCCTTCATTAGGATTCCTTGTGTTGCGGGAGGCATGGACACAATCACAGCACACAAACACCCAAGACCCGGGACAAACACCTACACTCAGCGCACAAATGTTTGCCCTTCCCGGGATTTGAACCCAGGGTCCCGGAGACACAGAAGTCATGTTACTGACCACTGAGCCACGGCGAGCGTCATACATAATAAATAAATATATACGCCATATTTATTTATGATTTATTTATGAATTGGCAATAGATGTCCTGTCTCTATCTAAATTAAGAACATTTATTTATTTATGAACTTTCACACAACGTCTTCAGATCCCAAACTAGGCAGAGCCTGTGCTATGGTAACCTGATGACTAATACATATACTTATATACATATACACACTTTGTGCGATCTGGTTGAATACTATAACTTCAAGAACTTCGGTCGAAGCAGTCACTATCGCACACGTAGCGTAGCTGTAGCGCACCGTGAAACTGTCATTTGTATAGTACAACTGTGACACAGAGAAATGATAGTTATATATATAGATAGATTTTTGTACGGACGGTACATGCGTTATTCAATTGTTTATAGTATTGTAATATGATGACTGACGAAAGTTATTCCTGTTTCAGGCACTGGCGAGAAAACATCGCTATGAAAGAAAAGAAAGAAAGCAATGAGCAATGTCACAGTTCATCATATGTGAAAGTTGCTCAAAAATATCATTTGAAGGGCATATTTTAGTTCCGTAAGGTAGCATTTATTTTATGTCCCATTTTATTAGAATGTGATAATATGTAAGATCTGTTTGTCCTTAAATGTCTTAGTAATTTGAGGCATTATCTTTGTTTCATATTATGATGCCCTAAAATCAGCGGCTGTGTTAGTATTTATTCATAAATTGTTAACTTATTCTCTATCGTTTATGATAATAGATGTACTTACCCAGTATTTTGGTAATAATTGATTTACCGAATGTATTTATTATATTGATACGACGGTGTTGCTCTTATGTAGGTATATAAGGTTATGTGTAAAGTGAAAAAATGTTGGCTTGTTTTATGTCAAATTATTGTAATGACTATATATACCAAAGTTTATATAGCAATAAAAATGTCTCTAAGCGTCAATACAAAATGAATGGTAAATACCAGTAGATCTAGACAAAGTTACATTCTGCAAGAGTTAACGCTAAGAGAAAACATAAAAATGTATGAGATTGACACATCAAAGCGATATGTCACCTGATCAACAAAACGAATACAAAATTGGTAGACAATGGAGATTACGCAGAACGAAACACTTCTATTATCCCGAGCGCATTTATCTCACGAACGAATAAAATGAGCAATCGCCGATGCGTGACATTGTCTACCAATCCAAGCGCTAACGATGAAGCGTTATCGGTTAGAGAAAGTGAATCGCTGCGAAGCGATGCATTTTGTCTATGCCCATAGCTTCTAAATGTAGGCTATTTAATATACTTGCAGTTCCCGCAATTTCTCAGCCGAATATTCGGTATTTAGGGGCCGAATATACTTTTTGTCAGAGTACGTTAAATATAGTATTTGTATAGTTCTTAGTCATGGATCTCGAAATATACTTAAATCAAATATATTTCCTGTTTAGGCTCTATACATCAAATCATCTGGAATTTTTCATCCAAGTGCTATATTGCAAGCATAAATAATAACTATATATGTTTATTTTATGAGAAATACTTTATATTTACGAATATGCTAGGACAGGGGTCGGCAACCTTTTTCCTCGGAAGAGATAAAGTCAAAACTTCAGTGCTTAAAGAGCCTTAAAAGAAACGTTTTTTTCTATATTACAATACAAATACAATACAAAAATTAAAAAAACTACTAACAATAAAATAAACATATTATGTAGTCGCAGTATTTGTTTTTATATAAAGAGTACTTACTACAATAGCGCAGCGATCCAAAATTGGTTTTGGCCTCCAATAATAAGAGCCCGCCACTTTGGTCTGTCCCGGGTTACCTCTTGACCTGCAGTTCGCACAAGTCTTTCTCAACTTGATCGTTCCAGCGGTACCTGGGATGGCCGACAGGACGTCGGCCTACCGGCCGTCTCAAATACACTCGTTTCACTTCGCGATCATCTCATTCATTCCAGGTGGCCAACCATTTCCCAAATTCATACCTACCCCCTATATGTGCTGTGTATATTTAATATTTGTATTAGACAACGTAGATTATAAGATAATGTTAATATTAACTCGCGTTCGTGCCATCTTTTATCTCACCAAAGATATATTTTGTCTCCAGTATTGTATTCGATAGATAGTCAATTACATAAAATCCTTTAAAAGGCCGTTCCAAGATTACACAAATACCTCACATTCCAAAAAACACGCGTATTAAACAGCATTTGTTTGTCTAAATATTAATGTTTGAATTAGATAAATTTAAGTAATAGTTGTAAATAATTCTGATATTTACTCAAACTGACTAAAATTGTTTAAAGCGACAAAGGATCTCATTCTGTTTGTGCTAAAATTCAAATACGCATAGCACTTTACAAAATCAATATTAGAACAGTTTTATTCAATTGAGGGTAGTTTTTTACAGCACCAAATAACATGTTGACAAATTTACGTAATAATTACAGTATTAATAATATAGTATAATTATATATATATAGTATAATGTATAGTAATAATTATAGCATAATTATTACTATAGTTAATACCCGCAATTTCAGAAAATATATTCTAAGAATTCGTATGTGATATGTATATTAATTTGGAATTTATGCTATAAACTGAATATCAACATTATTGTTTAGACAATTTTGGTTTGTTTATTAGAAAGACAGAATCATTACTATTATATCGATATCATCTATGTGTGTAATACAAATTAATCACTTTTGAAAAAATAAGTAGGATAGAAGATAAATGTCATATTACGGCCTTATTTGAACCGATTAATCATTCAATGAAATCTATTAATATAGAAGGTAATTACCGCATATATTTACTATATAATACTAGTCACAAACACATAAAGTATATTTACAAAATTGTAATTATCATAAGGCATAGAAAGAGGTTATGTTTGGATATTTGAAAATATTTATAGTTCAAAAAAGTCGATTAACATTTTCGTGGTGATCTTTCACGATAGTACTTGCGTGGTTACTTAGATACGAATTAAATATTTACTATAGTTGTTAAGTATTCAGAATTTTTGCAGTCACATTGCACAACAATCTTGATTCCAAGTTCACATACACACACAAACGCACCGTCACACACAAACACATAACCTACACATAAACACACTCGTGCACACTTGAATCAGTCTATCATAAATCATCAATGTGCCAGGCTGTGTGTTTTTCAACATAGCAAATATGTATTATGTAGGTACATATTTTGTTTCGTATTATTATTATTTTTTTAAGAAACGGGAATAATTGACGCATTGATGTAGGGATGAGCCGACTATATTTAAAACTAAATTATTGCTGCATATTATAAGCTTCCATTATTGCAAAGTAGTAAAGCATCAAATTTGCAGGAAAACTGGATTAATATTTTCACTTTTAATCAATACTACTGTTGCATAAAGGTGATGATTACATATTGGCAATTATAAAAATTGTTCATCTCTACTAATCTCTGAACATAATAGGGTGGAATTTTCTCTTTAAAAGTGGAATCAATGTTTTCTTTTTTTTCTATTAAAAAGAAATATAATCAGTAGCTCGAGCTTCAATTTAATTACTAGTTTCAAAAAGTATGTATTTGTGAGCGTCTATTAAGACGACGATTTCCAACCTCAGCATTAACTTCCGGTGAAGATAACATCGTTATCTAATCTACAGAATGATGGTAAGTGGCTTGCCAATACTCGCCTGGCTAGGTATTGACCACCCTTACGTTTAAAAAACTACAGCAACCAATTGTTTTCTTTTTATTTTTACGCCATTGTACTTCAAAATCAACAATAAAAAGCTTTGTCGCTGTTATAGTTAGTTGTGACATCACTATAAATGTGTCACATAACTAATTATTTTTAGTCTATGGTCTCATTGGTTCGTAGGGATAAATACGGAAATATTGTGAGAAATTATTACTGTTAAACTAAAGAAAATACAATATCAGATTATATATCTACTCGTTGAACCAGCAAAGGGCATATATGCAATACAGTCCCGTTTTCTGTTTTTAGGAAATTGTTAAAATTTTTCAGGAGCTCTACCTGCTATAAAATCTATCTATGATATATACATAAGTTAGGCTAAAATTAGAACCTGGAGCACAAAACCCACAACTATAGTCATACGTCATCAGAATATAAAACTTTAAGAATTGTTTTTTCTACAGTAATTTAGATTAAGAATATTTTGTTTGTGGCAGAATCGACATCGTCTCGTTACAGTATTTCATCGACCAACATTTCAGGGTATTCTTAAAACATCTGTAAACGTTAAATTGTTTCAAGAGTTGTTATTTAGATTAATTATTCGATAAACACAGATTCTATTTAATAGCAAAGTTAGCGGCAGTTCATTAAAGCAGTTTATAAAATAGTAGTTAACCTTTTTATCGAAAACGTCCTAAGAACAATTTAAGACGTTCACTGCTCAACATGCCCTATGTCCAGCTGTAGACGTCCTACAACTAAAATAAATCAATTTTATGGTAATAAGGTGACAGATCAAGCAAAAGGCCCACAGGATGTTAAGTAGTATACTCTGCCTACAGACAAAATCAATTCATAAATAACTGCACTGCGCCCGTCACCCTTAGACATAAAGTTGGTAAGTCTCACGTGAGGTGAGATAGTGGTCAAAGGCCTGTCTATTTTCTATAAAAAAAGTGCCTGTAATTTTACCGGAAACCATACCCTTTATAAACACAGTAATGTAGATGTAATGGCTACTGCCATCCACATACATGCCTCCCCGGGCAAACTCAAATAGTGCTACTGCTCTTAGTAGCACTTTATGTGAGAGTTTTAGACAAAGTACTATTTCGTCAAAACTTACATGACAAGTTACCGGGTAAAGTTAAGTATAAAGTTTCATCTCAACTTTGTCAGTTATAAATAAATATTTCAAATTAAATAAAAAAAGTTTTATCTATACATTAAATGTACTTATTAAACATTGTATATTTTCTCATTTTAGTCATATAGGACATAAATAAAAAAATATTTATTGAATTGTAATATAGATATGTAATCTCGTTGGCCTAATACTTTTATTAGTTTCTAACTCCAGGGTGCTCAAGAAGCCAAATTATAAGTATTTAATGTGACTGTGTGCTTAAATTGTTACGTATAGTTTTGAGATTTGCTGTGTGCATGCTATAGTATTGTTTTCTTAGGTTGCGTTTCAAAACACTTTACTCTTTATAGAGGTAATTTTAGAACCGCAACTTGTCAATGTCAAGTAGAGTAAGTAATTATTTTATTAAGATTGTGTAAAACGTTTTAAATTTAGCACCTTTTTTACGTGGAATGTTGCCCGTTTTTCTTATTAAATATGCCTTATTTTACTTTTCATAACCAAATTTATGAAGATTGTTTCACGAAATAGCCTCTCGGCCTTTTAATTTATTTATGGAGTGTAACAGAATTACTGTCCAAGCTATCATGTTTCTTATAAAGCAGCTTTAGGAAGCGTGTTCGTACGTGTGATTCGCTGACATATATTGAAGACTTGCTCTTTAGTATTTTAGGGTTACTTACTCTTTGCTATAATGTCTGTGGTGTGATGTTTTCTTATAAGAAAAAACCGGCTACGGTAACTTTTATATCGTATCATCGTTTACGAATTATGTATTATACTAGCTACGCCCCGCAATGTTACCCGCGGTGAAATGGTAGATACGTGGTTTTGACGATTTTTGTTTCTTCCCGTCATCTCACGGGAATAGTCTAGAATAGTTTTCGGGATAAAAAGTAGCCTATGTATTATTCCAGGGTATAGGTGGTACTCTTAAATAGAATAAAGCTTCTTCATTCCAAATTTCATGCAAAACCGTTGAGATGTTTCAGCGTGCAGGAGTAACAAACAAACTTTTGTCTATATAATATAAGTGCGATTATCGGCTGACGACCCTTCACATATTATGTAAGACGTCCTTTTTCATAGCCATATCACCGCTCGGTGTTCTCAACCTTAGTTCGATACGGTATAAACGTGAGTGTACCTGGTTTTGTTCAATGTGATATTTTCTTGTTCACAACAGTTTATAATTTCTTGCGCAAATCTCTATACATTTTAAATTATTAAATGATATGTTTTCTCTGAATCTACCGATGTTTCATTTATATGCTAAACTAAGTTAAAATGAATATCTGTTATATTTATATCAACTATCTCACTTGTTGATCTAACGGAAATTTAAAGTACCTACGTAAGGTTAAGTTTAAGTATACCTTTTAAGTTCTTAAACTTTACGTGATGAGGAAAAAATGGTTGAATGGGGGATTTGCGAATTTGTCATAAAAACAGAAATTTCAGGAATAGGTATTTTTTTTAATACCTCTTCTGTGATGTAGCAATCTAGTTCGTCATCACACCTTATCTACACAAAAGATTCTCAAATAGAAATAGAGTGACTCGCTAAGAGTAGCTTAAGACTACTAATTATATATCGTCAATAGACGATAATATATATCCTATAACTAATTCAGACTAGACTAATATATTATTGTCAATACAGTACAGTATTTTACCACTTCATAGAGAAGTGGTAAAATACTCTAAGTCTCCAAGCGCCTTCGAGCATTTACCACTTCTCTAAGCCGAGCGCTAAAGATGAAACGCTAGCGGTTAGAGAAAGAGAATCGCTATGAAGCGATTGTCTAGACCCACAGGTGGCTGGATCGGCGTGAACACTGCGGTCAAACTTATAACACCCCTCTTTGGGTCGGGGCTTAAAAAAGCTTTTAAAACTAATAAGCTGAATTTTTTGTTTGCTAATATGCAAACATGCTATTTTAGCTCTTAGTAGCATTTTCCGTTTACGATACCTTCCGACTATTCGCGGTCATCTCTATCGCATATAATTTTCAGGAAACAAATTGCTTTTGTCGCAGTTTGGACTGGAATTAATTGCACTAGTCTGTTTCGGTATAGCTACAACCTTGGTATCTTAATGTAACTAGTGAAAAGGTTTCTTCTGGGCAGGCGTGATCCGTGACCGCATCATCTCTTATCACCTTAGAAAGTCTATCTTAGAAACGATGATAGCCTCGGGGGTGTGCTGATGACCATCTGATAGACGCTGCTTCGATACCCGTCGTCAACTTTCGGTGTGGGTTATTAAATTCTGAGTATGCTGGTAGCGGCCATACCCGCCGGACTAGCTAGCGTCCTCGAGTTTAAAAACTGTCACGAAACTCACTGCGATCTGGGAAATTATTCTAACTAGCATCTACATAGAAGAATTTTTCAGATCGCACTAGAAGAATAAAACTGCGTTTATCAATTACATTGTGTACATAGATGAGTATGAAATAAAACAACAAAGGTAGTTTAATACAAGTATTTAATGTACCATAATGTATGCCGTATAAATATTTCAAAATGTTAAACAGTGATAAAATTCATATTCCAACCAATAGTAACTGCAACCAACGAAACTAAGTTTGCGAAATTATATTTCCATATTTAAATAAACTATGAATTTGAATCACACTGCATAGTTATAATAACGGATTAATATTATTAGCAGGTACATTCTGTTATATTATAATCTCTTGGTGAATAATATTCTAAAATTACAAACCTCTAAGCGCGAATTTTATGGCGTATAAATGTGAAAAATAATCGATAAAATCGATTACAATCAAATGTTCTGTCAAAAAGTCTACCTTGTATGTTTGATGTCCCAAAAGCGCATATTGGCGCTATTATACCCTCAATGTTAAGAGTTCACACTTAGCTATTGATCTATATTTTTAATCGAAAAACTAAGTATACCTACTACTGTATTTACCAATGTCCAATACAAAATAGTGAGCTAACTCGATTCTGTTACAAAATGAATGTTACTGGCTCTGTAAAAATGAGAATATAAAAAGTTGGCCCCGGGTTTGAATAGGGATCCGCAGACTAATATCCAAAATCAATGGTAAAGGTTTGCCAAACTCATCGAAAATGTTACAAAGAACCTACTTATGAATGCAGTCTTAACGCGGTTTATATAATCTCAAAAATTAATTTAAATATTCATCGAATGTTAGGTACATGGAATGTAATTTTTACAAAAATGAACGCTTAGTATGTACGTATTTGTATAATTAAATAGTAGATAAGTATAGATTTTATACATAAGAATGAAAAATGCGTAAAAAGGTGAGTACATTTTGTACAAAATGAAACACCTTGAGCGTTATCCTAAAGTTACTGATTAATATGCTACTCGTACCTATGTAATAAATACACAGTAATAATTGATTAAAATGATATATGTACCACTATACATCGAATTTGGCATCATTGGATGAACACTTCTCTTAAATAAATTACCTTATAGTATGCAAATGTAGGCATTAAACATGTTTCTTGAGTTTTTATTAGGACTTTCACACAGCCGGCGGTGAAAGCACGACGTATATCTTATATTTTTGATAGTGTGATCTAAATCACAAACGTCATGCAGTCTTAGAAGCTACAGAACTGGCGTAAACATCTTTCACTGCTCGAAAGATTACATGTTGAGTATCAACTTAGACTGCAATTTATTTAAGACCATGAAAATATCAGACATAGTCGTAATTGTAGTTTGCCCAAGAATTACTCATGAAACACACATAATGGATTATTCCGTCGACCGTTAATTAAATATTATGTAAATGGTAAATTTCGCTACTCCATCGCATACTACAACTATCAAACACTCGCACATTACATTAAATTAATTAAAAATTATATACAAGTTAAATCTAATACATAGACATAATCTACATGGTTATGTCGAAACTACAATATTGAAGTTGATGTATGGCCTCTGAAATGATGTCGAGCGTCTAGTAATCAATACTTGCAAGACCTCTGCATCGGTATTTTGATAATGCAATCATTATTACGTTCTTGTATTGCAATATCCTTAGTACCTTACATATAATTTACCTTACGACAAACATAGCAACTACCTACAATTTAGATTAAATGAAATGAATTATGTTTACACAAACAAAATTGAAATAGAAAAGCATGGAAGAGAAATAGATGATTTAAAAGCTGTATACGATAAGTCCTAAAATAAAATATAATATAAATATAAATGTTTAGCAAAGATCTGCTTAGTCTCATGCAACGTTTCAAATAAAAAAAACTGAAAGCTTGGAGTTTAGAAAACAGCTGCTATTTTACTCTTGTCTGTCGAGGCGCAGCAGTGTGTTAGTGCCATTAATTTTAGAATAAGGACTATCGTTTCTTCTCAATCGATTTCATCTTTAAAGCATGAATCTTTTCCATGCGATTTTATTTCAATATGTATCAAAAATGTATTCTTAGCAGCGTTCTCAAACTAATTTGGAACAAATTTAAACAGTGAATGTATTTTGGTGTTCCAATAACTTAGTGACTATGCTGCGTTATATTTTATGCAGTAACAATGTGCATTAAACAATTATTAGAAATCAATAAGAAACCATTCTACATTCCCAATATCAGTCGAATTAATTTGGACTAAGACGGAATCAACTCACAATAATTTATTATAATAATAATTTCGAATTGGTACAACGCACAACCCCAAGAACGATACAATTATTTAATCGCGAGAAAATTTGTAACATATAAAGTTAACAAATTGAGCTAAATGATTTACATAATCAATTTTGATACTTACTGGGTTTTTTTTTCAGTTACACGAATCAATGTCTTGATGATATTAAAATTAATTTACAAAATAATGGAAGAGATATATGAACATTCGTTTTATGTCTACAATATACTCCTATAAGATAGTCATGGTGTTACCGCTGTCGAGCATAAAAACGAATTCACAAATTGCTTTTCGGTTACATTAGTAGAATTTGGTGACGATTTGTGTTGTTTTTATTGCCTGCAATGTGATTGTACTCACAGTATCAATAAGATTATTCTTAGAATTACTTTTTTACTCGATCGGTATTTTTAAGTGCGTGTCATAAAACCTCACTTTATTACCATGAGGAGCGTCAGTTTCGTTTTCTTGTTACAAATACCTACTTGTTTGTGATTTCGATGTCTAGCAGGCAGATGACGAATGGCATTCAATAAGGTACCTAACTCATTCTTGATTTCGTGACAAGAAGCTGCCAATAATATCAATTAAAAGAGCGTGTCGAACCACAGTGAAGACCTTGGAGTTAGTTTTAGTAAAGAAGAATGGCTTATGATAATGAATACACCAGTTGATTATGCAAATTTAAGCAAAACTGTTCATATGTGTGTAGATTTTTTGATTGTCAAATTTGAAAAGTATTAATACGCTCATATTTAAATGAGTCTTCCATGTACCTGCACGTAGTAGGTATATATTACATAATCTAGGTACTACTGGTAGGTCTCCTTACTTTCCGGGTACATGAAAGCTGGGTATTTATTTATTTCAAAATTTCTACGGCTTCTTTATGTTAACTTACGGTTCACTGAAATCGCAACTCTGCGTCTTTTTACTTTACCGCTTCTTATTATTCCGCTGGAATCTACCGTGAGGTTACATTGCTACTATATTGAAATATAGATTTGTGTTTTTTGAACAATCAACTGCCTATAAAAACTCAAGAATAAAATAACAAACATTTAGTGATAGATTTCTACAAGTGTCGGAACGAAATTAGATCCAGATCGGACTCAACAACTAACTCCAGAGTCTTAAAAATATGTAATCAATTCGTCACCAAATTCTGCCTGCTGGTTACTCATTTAGCTGGGATGCTGGGCCACCTTGCGCAGACGGTAGCCGCCAGTGCCGCGCACGGTGTAGAGAACCAAGATGGCCACCGCGACAACGGACATCCCGATAGCGTTGATGATGATCCCCTCAGTCGGCAGGTTGGCGTACACATCGCTCCTGTAGATATACCGCATGCACCCAAAGTTAGTATCAAAAATGTGATCAAAGTAAACTAAGTAGGATAGGTCATAGACTTTGCTTTGTAACTAATCAATATCATTTTAGTTAATCCAAACATAACGTACTTTGATTGGTCAGTAATTCATTACTGCTTTAGGTATTCTTAATTTGAACTTCTGATACGTCGGTTCTATCACTTGCAAAACCACAGTATAGTTACGGAATCTGATGGACCAACAATTCATCTCTTTGGGTTGGTTGCTCGAAGGGTAATAATAAGCTATGGTTAGGATTGATATGATAGATATGTTATGGCTAGGATTTAAAACAATCCTGCAGTTCTCACATAAAAAAAGAACTGCTCTAGGGCATCGTAAAAAAATATTTGTTGTGGGATGTTACTTTACAATGTAACCTGTTACGTTTACGTTAGTTATTTTACAACTTCAAAAGATAATGTGAATGAATATGGCAGACAATACAACCTCATAAGGTCAAACATCAAATCATGGGGATATCTTTCGCAGTCAGGATATAGATTTCGCGATTAAGAGTGAAACTATAACGATAAATTCTGGACATGACATACATTTTTGTAATTTAAACTTTTCTAGGTACTGGCTACTGGTTTTAGGAAGGTTGAGTTTATTTTTATTATCAACGCTCTTGTACAAAAGGAACCAAAAAAAAACCACGCCTCTTTTCCGTAGGGGTAGGCAGAGACCACTACCTACCCCTACAGGAAAGAGTCGTGAATATATGTATGTATCGAAAAGAAAGATAATGAGTAGATATGAGTAAATTGGGGGCATATTATTTATGTGGGGATATTAGACAACTATCAAACACTCACTATAAACTATTAGGTATCTATATATATAGACATGCAGCTTACCATCACGCGACGCATGGGCGCGTGGTTTTAATCTATCAAAATGTGCATAGTTATTATTAGAAATAATATTAAACATCATTCAGACAAAATAATAAAATGAAGAATGTGAACGTGCTTTTACATATAAAAAAGCCAAACAGAAAACACATAAGAACTTACCTCAAAGTTTTTAGAAATTAGTATAGTCTCAACACGTGATTCTAAATAAAAACAAAACTTAAACCGCTTTATGATTATTTTGTGCCAGTGATAAACGGTGGGTGGTCATATAAAAGGTTTAACAGCCAGTAATACGAAAATAGACATGGCACCACCATAACAACACATGCAACATGCATTCGGACACAGTTTCCTAGAAAAAAGTGTTTCTTCTTTCTAAAAAACATGATGATAAAATGTAATACTTAATTTACACATTTAGTATATTTTATTAAAATAAATATAGTTAACTATACCACTAAGACTACTAGTGGTTTCTGTATGAAGGAAGTGGTAACAGTTACTGAAGTAATTCAATAATATATCTGAATGTGCGTAGTGTCATATTAAATGTAAGCATAATGTGTGTTGTATTTTGTCACTGTTTTTTTTAATATTAAATACAAAGGTAATTAATATTAAAAAAAACAGTGACAAAATACAACACACATTATGCTTACATTTAATATGCAACTACGCACATTCAGATATATTGAATTACTTCAGTATACAAAGGTATATCTCGGCCAAAACCATAGTCTAAGCTTAGGGGTAGGCTGAAATACAGTGTTATGATCGCTTCATTGTGGAACGTGTCACATGCTTACGCTATGCCTTTTACCATTGATACTTATTTAATCAATTTAAGCAGGCCCTGTAATATATATTTTTTGGTAGCAATAATAATTGATCTATTTATTTTATTATTATTTATTTGTAAGTAGGTCTACTATACTATCTAAAAGTGTGGGGGATACGCCTTGAGCTGCGGCATACAACGTGCGAGAGAACGCAATCGTGGTCACTTTTAGGGTTCCGTACACAAAGGGTAAAACGGGTATTACTAAGACATTAAGGACAGCTGCCTGTCCTTCCGTCTGTCTGTCACCAGGCTGTATCTCATGAACCGTGATAGTTAGACAGTTGATATTTTCACAGATGCTGTATTTCCGTTGCCGCTATAACAACAAATACTAAAAAACAGAATAAAATAAATATTTAAAGGGTTTCATACAACAATAAAACTTTCATCAATACCTCTTTCAACATGATTTTTAGGCGTTTTTATAGATAATGGTACGGAACCCTTCTTGCGCGAGTCTGACTCGCACTTGGTCGGTTTTTGTTTACGGCCGAGGTCGGGCGTTTCTCAACGCCACGCACCAATCATATGGCCACGGTCTCCGTATTCCTGTTATTTAACCACTCGGGATAGGTTGTAATTTATTTTTAGATAACACTGCCCTCAGAAGTATTCATCTAGATATCAAAAAGTAAAACTCTCTAGTTTTTACAATAATTTTAATAATGCAACAAAAATACAGTGTTCCTAAATTAATTTGTAATATCTTTGTAAGTTATATAAAACATATTGGTCTGATACAGACCAAAGATGCAAAACTATAAGCCTCGATTGTATAGATTTTACTTATGCTTCTAGTACAATATCTTTAGCTTTATAATAATTAATTATATTAAATGCTTATCTACACATACATTACTACTAATTATATTAAAATATTCAATTAATCGTCAATAAAAAATGTCTTCGTCTTTTTTGCAGTATCATTTTGTTGTTCCTCTGAATATGTTCTAGGTACTTATTAATCTTTTGATGGTCCATATAATTTGAATGTATCTTAACATTAAACATTTTCTCTTTAACCTTCATTTCGTAGAGGTCCTCGTATCGTTGATTTAGTTTTAAAGGTCTACAGAAGACCGAATGAGGTGGTCTCTCGACTCCGCTGGTTTGAACTTATCTCTGGACAAAATGTACATGACGACAGCCAGTATGGCGACCATGGCCACTCCGATAGCGTTCATGATGATGCCTTCGTCCACCATGTTGCTGTAGCGGTCAGCGCTGTGGATACGAACACATACAAACTACTGACATACACAAAAGCAAACGGTTGTGAAATCTACGTCTGAGCCACTCATAAAATCCTTCAAACCAGTTGTAGCTCTGATAACAATTCTATAACTATGTATATTACTATGTATATTTAAAACTCCTTTTAATTTTCAAAACTGATGTGGACAGATATTACTTGATATTCTGCTCAAAGCTATCAATAGGATTACGAGCTTAACTTAATCGTTGAATAGCTTTATGGGTAACTTTTCTGTGTAAACAGCTCGTCCCGGGTCAGTATGAATATCGGACGCAATATTACGGAAATGACATTCAGAAAGAAGCTGCAGAAATAACTTACGTCACAGTTATCGTATCGCAGTCGTAAAAACGATTGAATAACGCGCGTACCGTCCGCACAAACTATAAATTTTCTGTGTCACATTAGTACTAGATAAATGACGTAAAACAATTGAACTCAACTAACTAACTAGTACTGAGTTCAATTCGCCATGCAGCACACCCCGGACCGTGGCGGTACACGTTTCAATCCGTCTGAAAGGCGCTTTAGATTTTTTTTAGTAAGCCCTGTGTGGCATTGAGTTTACATAATAAGTTTGACAGTCTCAATTAATGGTTCTATTACAAGCGCAGTAACTGTGCATTTTTAATTATCGAGATTTCATCGTGATTTCACATAATACATTTAAGAGACTTTGTTAGTATACCACATATTTATTTCAAACTATACAGGATTAGTTGTAGTGATCAGAGCGCCACCGATTCTTAATATGTTTAATAATTTAATTTAACAAATTACACTGGTACGCAATAAAATACATTGAGGTACAATATACAGGTAAACATTTTTAGAGCAGCTCAGACGTAAACGAAGCCAATAAAAGACAGAGTGCACTAAATAAACGTAATGAAATGTATGACATGACTAGAACCATGCTAGACGTGCACATACGTGCAGCATTCACAGAACTGTAGAGCCGTTTGGAGAATTCAATATATCGACTCAAATGTTTGCAGACTTTAAAATACAACTTAGAGCTTTACGTATGGACCCAGTGCCCAGTGACATAGTTTTCGTGTTTAAAAACAATTGAAAAACGCCACATCAATGGCCTGTGGAGTTGTACTATATACCTAACCGTTTAAATGATAAATTTTACGAAATAATTCAATTGTTCTACAATGCTTTATCTTTAGCGTTTAGCGTTTTGATAGCCATTCGTACTCAATAAGTACTTATATAAAATCAAAATCATTTAGTATAATTATAGATCAAATCTTTTGATTTTGCTGTAAAATTTGGTTGGGACGTTATTACATTTCATTGCTGTAAAGAATTCTCCAAAAGCCGCGGACAAACTCAATGTAACTAAAGACATGAACTGGTATAAGTAAAGAGACTGTTTCTCTAAACTGTGGCGAACATACCCAAGCGCAAAGATCGCCTTCTCAGTAAGTCCGGTGAGGCAAGCGGCAACTCCGAGGACAAAGGTCAGGATCCCAAAGGCAGCGTGGACGGGCACCAGAGAAGCGCGGAAACCGGCAGTTCCCTTATTGCAGATCAGCAGCAAGAGGAAGCTGAAGAAACCGACTGCGTACTGTGGAGTAGACACATTTAAGGGTTTAAGAGGTTTTTTTTTTATTGGGAATAGGCAGGCGTTTGACCACTATCTCACCTGATGTTAAGTGACGATGCGGTGCCGCTGAAATTACAGGCAGAGAAGGCGGGACAAATTCTGATTCATGTTGATTTAGAATATTACAAAAATTTACTTAACAGTTGAGTAGAACAGAAAAACACAGATTCAGAAAAAAAAAATTAATCACATTTTTAGACTTTAATTTCCTTTCTTACGGTGCAGAGCCGGTGTAAGACATAGATTAAGCGCATTTGTCGTTACCGAGAGAATTTTTAATACTTAACGGAAAAATATGGTTGTTATAAAATATTATTTCACTATAATAAATTAACCAATGCAATCAAATTTTGTTCAATGAGAATTATCATTCATGATTTGACTTTTAGCTAAGTGAGGTGAAAAGCGTCAAAATCGTCTATTTACCGAATGGCCTTAATTAACAAATAGTCAGTGAGATTTAATGTAATTAGCAAGAATAGGTAAGTATGATTATACTGTGTGATTGGTATGTGATTTTTTACAAAAAATATGGTCCAAAAACATCAAAATAGGGTTATTTTGATGTTTTTGACTTTATTTTTTGTAATTTTTTTTAAAATTAATTTAATCGGAAGATACCGTTCAGATAAAGCAAACATATTTTAGTTTTATGAAGCGAACATCGATAGAGGCTACTCCAGATAGTATCTACATTGATAAAAAAGATTGACGTGAACGCATTGATTTTCGAACAAATTCAACGGTCCGTGATAATCTGGTGATTTGTAAGGAGGATGACGGGGCATTCATTTAAAGATTCGTATCACCAGGCATAGTACATTTTAGACAATAGTTTTCCGAGAAATAATTTTGTTTATGACTGCGGAGGGGTTAATTAGATGGCTCAGTTGACCGCACATCCTTTTTTTTTTTTTTTTTTTTTTTTTTTTTTTTTTTTTTTTTTTTTTTTACGTGGGCGAAATGCATTTACGCACTTCCGCCTACCGGGAAGTAGGCGGGGTGTGTCGGGCTCGCTCGAGCATCACCGCTCCCTGGGGGGCCTCATAGCCCCCAACCCTAACTGCACCCACAGCAGCCAGGGTCCACTACCGACTAAAACCCACGGTGTCCATCCTGCCGCTATAACGGAGGGAGCGCGGGGTATTGCATACCGCGCCCCCACCACGGCCGTCCGTTTCCGGACCCCTCCAGGGGGGAGGATGACCCTCCCCCTCGCGACCGTGCCGGGACCAAGAGCACGGCCGCACCACCCCGGGGACCACACAGTGCAAGGAACGCCAGACTTCCCACATCCGACGCTCGTGGTCCCCTGCGATGGGCCAGATGGAGCAGCCCCATCGCCAGCCGCTTCGGCCGCCACCCTCCGACGGCGGCCATATCGGCGCCACAGCAGGAGACGAACTGAATCACTCCCGCCGCAGCGCCTCCTCAGCTGCAGCGCCGTCCCACAGCGCCGCTGCCCCCCTCAGTTGCAGTGCTTTGCAGCACCGCAACCTACCGTCTGATGGACCGCTCCTCGTCGGCTTGGCGAGCAAAGCCTATCGGGAGCAGTCCCGGCCAAAATACTATAAACATACATAAATAAATGGATATAAATAAACTTACATAGATATGAGACACGCGAGTCGCCGGACGATGTCTAGTTACGTCTAATTCAGAGGAATTAGACCAAGAACAGGCAGCACCGCGAGAAGGTAATCGCCAGACTTGCCTTGAGGATCATCACGACCTGCGCTTCCCCCAAGACCGTAGCCTCCCTACTCATCACGGGATGAGTAAAGAAGGCCTGGACTTATCCAAAACAAGTAACGTAAACGCTGCAAGCATAGGCATAGCAACTATTTAATGGATAAACCCAGACCGCACATCCTGCTTCATGTATACTACCGTGAACTAGCCGCCTACTCTGTCATTATAATCTTAAAGGGATACATTATACGGTACAACGGATTTATATGGAGGATCTACTAGGTTTGATGGTTCAAGAGACGAATGATCTATCTTGTGACTTGGTTAAATCTGTGGTAAAATTGGCAATTAATCCCTAACGGCGCTGCGCGGCGGCGAAGAGGCAAATTTCATTTAATTGGCTCTTAGTCTAGAAATCGTAATTTCTCAATGGGATGTGCAATTATTTAAGTTATAAAATATCTTAGTGTTTTTACCATCAATAAATAAAAGAGCAAAAAACCTACCCACTCTGATATGCCTAGGAGTGAGTATGTTAAGTACTTGGCACTTGTTGGTAGATTTACTGAACTGATAAAATCTATACCATACTATATTGGTATTCTACCCATCCCATTACTTAAATTTTGAGGCAGTTATGAAGACACAATGAATACTGCTTGATTATTTATTATATTAATAGGTTAAGACTTTATTTTATTTAAGAAAATCAGCCACGAATCACCAAGCGTGTTCGCTCGAATATATTTACGTTTTAGCGGACATCCTAATATGATTCTTATGAAGTATAATAATCCAACCTGTAATCCAAACAGTCCCATAGCAACGAAGCCGATCCAGCTATGCAGCGAATAGAAGTTGTTGATGCCCTTCTTGTTATGGTAATCCAACACAGCCAGGAATCCAATCACGATGCAGGGGAACGCCAACGCATGGAAAATGGCGTGGAGTAGCTTCACATAGATGCGGCGGAAGCAACGGCATATACGGTAAAGCAGTATCGCTGGAATTTGGAAAATGATTGTGTAGGACCTAATGTAACTTAGATGATACATTAGGTACCAAAGGAATGTATTCTCTAAGACAAGGATTCCCGGGTTCCGCGAAACCTAGTGGTTCCGTAGAGTACTCATCAGTGTTTCGCCAATTTTTTTATTATAGCTGATAACCACGGTTACAAACATTATTTTGTAATAGCGCAAAATATGTGATGATAAGAACTCATAACTTATTTAGTTTAGTTATTTTTTATTTAATTATGTTTTACCTACCCCAGATATACGCATATAATTGTCGGCCATAATACCCATAAAATAAGTATTAATAAAACAGTGAAACAGTTTCATTTTTCACATTTAAACTTTAACTTAAGATGTGTTTCTGTTATATTACATATATCTTAAAATAAATCGTTCATAATTTAAATATCAATGTTGATCATTTGATATGGGGTTCCATACATTAAAAAGTGTTTGGCTGACGTTCCGTTATCTTTAAAGTTTAGGAAGCACTGCTCTCAAGACAAGAGCGGATCCAAAATGTGGACCAAGTGGTCATGTGGGTCCTGAACAAAATACTAAAAATCGATAAAAAATTATACGCAGTCGAAAGACTAGTCACACTTAAAGTGGCAAAGTAGGCACCATAATTAATTTACACCATACCAGGCTTCTTAGGCATGGAAACGTCTACAAAGTCCAGTATCATTGGCCTGGCAATTGTCTTTGAGACATAAAACGCCAAAGTTGCCTTAATATTCCATACATTTTGGAATCCCACTAATATTATTAAGGCGAAAGTTAGTATGTGTGTCAGTGTGTATGTTTATTACTTCTTCACGCTTAAACGGGTGCGCCGATTTCGATGAAATTTGGTATGAAGATAGTTTAGACACTGCATTAACACATAGGGTACTTTTCATCCCGAAAATAATCGCTGTTTCTGTGGGATCTGCAAATAATTCAAAATTTCTGATAATCCTGCACGCTTAGACGGCTGTTCCGATTTTGATGAAATTTGTTATCGAGATGGGTTAAACCCTGAAATAACACATAAGCTAGTTTTGTCTCGGAAAAAGTATATAGTTCCGGTGGAAAAACCGTAATGCACGGGGGTGAAACCGCGGGGCGCTACAAGTATAAGCATATCTTGGAAATGAGTATCTACTGCTCAAGACATAGCCTACCATAGTTACTAAGGGAGTAATAAGCACTATGTTATTGAATAACATTATAGTTACTTCAGCTTTTAAAATGCAAAAGAATTTATTATGAATATATACCTTATACTACTTACGCGATTTCTTACAATTCACTGCAAGGAGTAAAAACTGAAATAATATCGGGTTTCGCATAAGCAAAGTTACAAACATTGCGTCATTGTGTGGTTGGTCATAGATAATCAGGCCTTTTTTAATAACTAAAGGACCTGTAAACATATTTATTATTGACGGTTTCGTGGCTTACAATTACCAGGCGCGGATTTCCCGCGCCTAGCGCGGCTGGGAAATTTCTGGCGTTTATTTAGTTCGCTGACATCTGGGTGGACGTGCACTTAAAGAGCCCACAGTCGCAAACACAATGTGTCGATTATAAATTGATTGTTATTTTTAATAGGTAATTTAAAATACATCATCCCAAATGTTGTTGGACACTGTAAGTATACAATGAATACTCACAGAAACCGCTGAAGGTGACAAATCCTGCCACCATAAGCGTTGGATGCAGATTGAACTGCTTATCAGGATTCTCGTTATCCCAGGCGTATCCGTCTCGGTAGTAGAACACCCAGAAGACGGTAAGGGCGGACACTCCAATGAGCAGAATGGTGGCCAAAGTGATGACCAGCGCATACTCGCACCATTCGCACGCCCCCCTTTCATTTTCATCCGATTCATAGGAACGGGTGCGTTGGCTGTAACAAAAAAGAATATTTTTAGCCGTATGCAATGACGATAAATAATACTTTCATTGGTTGTATACAATGACGTTTACACATCATAATTGGTCCCATGGAAATTTAATTTAACTGAAAACAGATTACGTGTTTCTCTTTTCTTTTCAAGATAATAATGCCGAGTAGTTTCATAATCTAATGTTTTTATTTCGGTAGCTCCAGATTCAACTATAATAGATACTTCTTTAAAGCATGATGGTAGGGTTCTTTCGAATTGGAATCTGGCTATAGCTACCACCATCAAGTTTGAAAAACTGTCATCAAACATATAGTCACACATACAATCACATCGTCACTGACCATAAATATCTACCTACTTGTTCATAGACACAGTCATAGACTTGTTCACTATTTTATGTGTCCCTATTTTCGATGTGAGTGGAGAAAGTACCACATTATGTTTAATAAACCGGTTGGAAATCAATGGAATGGAAAGGATTTGTTGGTCAAGGCTATGCATGGTGCATTAGCGATTAGAGGGTATTTCAACGGTAATAACCTCAGTAAACTTAGTAAAAAAAACATTTCTATCCTTAAAAAATACTCAAGTAGAAGTAATTTATATAACTAGTCCTGCCATTATGAAATGTATAGAACACGGGAATTACTCACGTAGTAAGTCAGAGGAAGTCTTGCCATAAATATAATAATAAAATGTTTTTATTGCGTTCACAAAAAATACATTGTATTCACATGGATGAAATCTCCTTTTAAGTGAAAAATACTTGTCATAGGAGATTTGGCAAATATTGTTACATAAAACCTTTTCTGTTTTCGACTTTTTAACTATTTGGAATTTGGAGCGCGTTTATTGTTTTAAAAACTTATTTTTATTATATTATCAAATTGCAATATAGAATAGGGTGTCAGTTTGGGGTGATTTCTCCGGCAACTATGTGGACTGATTGTGAAAATTTCATTTTTGTTTCAATGAGTACGCCTTCCAAGGTAGTCCCATAATTTTATTAAAATAAACTTAGTAGTTTGTATGATATCGAGGCAAATCTGAAAAATATACAGGTAAACTTTAAAATATACCAATTATTAACAAAAAAAAATAACTAGTCTCAAATCGATGTCACTAGTACAACTTTTTTACTTTGTTATCATGGATCTTTTTTTTATTAAATAGGAATCTTCACGAGTAGGTACTCCATTTTGAAATGAACCGAGTTGTAAAAAAATGCTCGGATTTTTTTTTGTTAGCACCCTACGTTTACGTTTCGTACGTACGTGCACGTACGTTTGACACGCGTAGTAAGGCTTACACTACCTTTTTTACCGTTTTTTACACTACCTCAATTATCCCACGGGAACTATACTTTTTACGTGATAAAAGAAGCGTATGTGATATTCCAGGGTACAAGCTATCTCTTCATTTCAAAGTTCATGCATACAGCATGAAGGGGTAACAAACATACAAGCGACAGACAAACTCTCGCGTTTACAATGTAGTGTGTAGGGCACGAAGCGGCAACGCAGCGCCAGTGATTCAAAACTTATAAAATAATTTCTGTATCGGACTAGCCGAGGGTACTTTGTTTATTTTTTTTTTACATGTCTACTGCCATTTCTTGGAACTTAATAAAGTTATTTCATCAACTGACACTCTTGTTAAAATTATTAACTATTAAACTTTACATCTAAAAACGTGGCGAATACAAGGCTATGAGCTGATGGCTTACGAAATAATTAGGGGATCTTTTCAAACCAACAACGTTACAAATGAGTTTACCCGCATTTGTATTAAGCTACTCATGTAGCACAAAACCGCCGCTAAAGCTATACGATTCCATTACACGAACGCTTCCACTTGAGCTACTTTGACGGTAGCTATTATTCCAAACAGATCCGAGTGTTTATTCAAAGAACCCATTGAAACCCGCTATCGTGACGCAAAACTAGTTTGATTCAATGGCATCTACAGCAGGCAGGTTTGCGAGGCAGGAAACCGCAGACTCATTTACTCTACCTGGGTATGGTGTAGTACAATGTTTCTTAACCTGTGGTCGACGGACCCATGGGGGTCTGTCATGCAGTGTATACGTATGGGAGTCCGCAGTCTCATCTAATATTGAAATTAAATATTGTATAATACCGACTGCAGCGTCATCTGCTGGGCTGATTTGTGAATCAAGGGCGCCACACAAACGCATACAAAAAAATCATTAAAATCTGTCCCGCTGTTTAGGAGAAGTTCAGTGACATCCACACGTACAGTAGAGTTATTTAAGTAAAGAAGATAGTAATTTAACATTAATAAATAATTGCAGAAGAAACAGATTAAAAGTGGAATCTGATTTGAGATTGAAATTCAGTGGTAAAATCAACCCAAATAACAATAATTTAGTTTTATTACAAATAGCAACACCTACCTTCACAATAACATATTTTATACAAAGGGGGATCATTAAATTTTGCTTGATTTCCTAAGGGTCCGTGGACTGGTAAAGGTTAAGAAACGCTTATGTAGTAGGTTGAGCTCATGAAATAAAGTTCGTATAGCAAAATGTGAACGAACGGAAGGTGTCGGGTGGCGAGATCGTTCACGGGATGGCGGATGCGACTCATGTAGCAGAACGACAGTCATGAGCTTTTCTAAAGGACAATGGACCTAACGTAATAGAATTCGTAATAGTTGCTCCATCTTGAGCTCCTACTCCTCGTGTTGGTATATCTGAAGTAATAACAGCATATCCCAAACAATATCTACATAATCTAAGCCACTAGCATTCTGGGATTTTTTCCTTCCACGGTTGGTCTTTTAAATCTATAAAGTTTTAGTATTCATTATTTTTAGATTTAATATTTATTGACATTTTAAGTCTAGTTTATTAAGTTAAATTAAATAAAGAACATAACATATTGGATATATTCACAATCTTTACAAGTGTAGATAAATTTCCAAACAAATATGACTATTTTAAAATATTGTTACAAGGCTTAAAAATGTCGTATGTAGTATTTCATACTAATTGCAATACTTGCAACACTTAAATAACCTTTCAGCAACTTGATTGCAGATAGCTCAATGTAGGGAGGGGGGGGGACATGACACACGATGATTACAGAACGGAGACGATCGTCGTGGCTCAGTGATCAATGACACTGACTTTGGAATCACGACCCCGGGTTCGAATTCTGGGTGTGGAAAATATTTATGTGATTCATAGATGTTTGTTCTCGGGATTTTGGATGTTTATGTAATGTGATTGGGTGTGTCCATCAAGGGCGGTGAGTGTGAAAGAGTTTATGTTATGTTATGTTTAAGTAGACTAACTATTGGTATTTTCGTTACCATAATACTAAACTTTATTGCAATCTCTAATAGTACAACGCAACAGTATGTTCAAACGAATGTATGTTTGTAGCGATAATAGGTCAGCAGTGGACGCGTCGGTTGTTATACTGACAGACGCTGGTTCGATTCCTAACAACCGCTTGAGCTTCTGGTAAGGTAGCACCGTTATCAAAATTTCCCAGCATGGTGGTAGGGTACTTTCGAGTACCTGCCTGGCTACCTACCACCCTCAAGTTTGAAAAACTGTCACAAGCGCATAGTGTGTGTATCAGTCCTAGAGAACTTATAAGCATTCTAGGTCTAGCGTGATAATATTTTCGACCACATCGTCACTGATCATCAAGTGAGATAGTGATCAAACGCTAGATCTATACAGTATAAAAAAATACCATGGGAATGATAAAGTACCTACTTCAATGAATACGTGGTTCATTCATTCCTTTATAAATACTCAATCGAAGCATATGCATCGAGAAATTCGAAACAAATAGTAAGGACCTTGAATACCTACTTAGAAACAACAAACATAAGAACCTTTATCCTATGATCAAATAGTTATAGTAAATTGCTACTTAAGCAAAGTACCGTTTAACATTAGATTTATGAAGAGAACGTGTGAATCTTGACCTTGGCTTTTTGCAGTAGAGTTCAAAATAAAAGGTAGATTATCATTAGTGCATTCATTCATTGATATGATTGCCAAAAGGTCAGTGATTCATTTATAAATTAGCAAATATGGAGTTGATTAGGGGTCAATGCACAAAAGCCGCAACGGATCCCTATTGTTGTCACATTGCTTTGTCAATGGATACCTACAGTGCTAAAAGTGAGAATAAAGCAGACGCTAGTTGTTTTCAAAATTCTACTGTACACGCCTTTTTTCGCAAACAATTCTTAGAATTCTTTGGTTTGCAGTCACCTCAAGGTTAAACGTGAATCGACATTTCACAAAGGTGTTATTGCAGTAAAACGTAATAAATTAGGTACTTAACAACCACTCAATATTAAATTAATGATTTACTCGCAGAAAAAAAAAACATAAAGTAACATTTTACAATTTTATCATATTTTATGGGACGTGGCTAGCTGGAGCTAGCTCACAAAGGGCTTTTCTAATAAAACCTCATCTACATAATGAATTCCTGCTTTCTAATTAATTATGTGCCCGCATTCTATGTTCGGAATTTCGGAAGATACTGGATTCCTATGCTTCACGTAAGTAGGTAGCATATCGGAGACGAATGAGTCGAAATGAGACGAACGAGTATTAGATCACAAGTAGGTACTTTAGGTATACTGTATTTTATTATAAAATTTGTTGGATCGCATTGTTACTGTTATATTTTGTCGGTAGTGTTTTCGAAACCTTCTGTTTCAACGGTTTTTTTTCATTGGTCAACAAACTTTTTCTGCGTACATTTTACACTCTTAATAGATCTCTGTGGTGGGGGGGAGGGAGTCGGGGGGGACTTGAATCATCAACTCATATCAAAACAAATACAAAAAGGAGTTTTAAGAGACTCTTCCTAGTCCCTGTCACACTAATCATGCTAAATATCATATAGGCGAAAGATTGTTGTTTGTATGTTTGTTACTTCACCGATTTAGAATGAAGATAGCTCAATGTAGGGGGGGGGGGGGGGACGACGACGACGACATGACACACGAAGATTCGAAGATTACAGCGACGATCGTAGTGGCTCAGTGATCAAAGACACTGACTTTGGAATCACGACCCCGGGGGTTCGAATTTTTTTTTATGCCTGGAATAACATAAATTGTTGTTTTTGTCCTGGAAAAAGTATAATTCCCGTGGGATAATTTTATTAAGGTAGCGGGTAAACCGTAGTCCACGCTAGTGAAACCGCCGGGCGCAGCTAGTTCACAACCACCGTCCTGATAAGCACTCGAATACACTGCTCAATACAGACTGTCTCAAGCTATACTTTTTACTATGTCAACACACTGCTTGTAACGCAACTTACCTAACAGTGTGTGTTACCAGTGATGACTTACGGAACCGACACGTGGTCTCTGACTATGAGCCTTCTGAACAGGCTCAGAGTCGCACAACGAGCTATGGAGAGGGCTATGCTCGGGGTTTATCTACGCGATCGAATCAGAAATGAGGAGATCCGTAGAAGAACGAAAGTCACCGATATAGCCCAGCGGATTAGCAAGTTGAAGTGGCAGTGGGCAGGGCACATAGCTCGAAGAACTGATGGCCGTTGGGGCCGAAAAGTCCTAGAATGGAGACCACGGACTGGCAAGCGCAGCATAGGACGGCCACCGACCAGGTGGACAGACAACCTGACTAAGATCGCAGGCAAGGGCTGGATGCGGGCCGCTTCCAACAGGTCCTTGTGGAAATCAATGGGGGAGGCCTATGTCCAGCAGTGGACGTCCTATGGCTGAGATGATGATGAATAATACCTTTGTGATCGCTGAATAAAGTTATTCTTATTCTGATGATCTTTATCGCTCTGCTCAAACCTGAATGTATCGGGCATTAAATTAGTACAGAAGTCATTGACAGTATGCAAACCAGTCGTTCGATTCGTTACGGACGCGACAACGTGTACATTGGCCATTTGGTCTCTAGGTCACGCGAAAGTGAGCATTGCACCTTGTATCTCAGACTCGTGTCCTAGATACAGGTCTAGTAAACACCAACTGTGCTTCCTATTACCATACCATAACGTGATAATAACTTGAGACATCCTGGCAAAGGCGAGATGCGAATGACTCGATGTGTCATATAGCAGTATATTTGAGCATTCTAGGTCTAACGCGATAACATCTTCGACCACCTCGTCACTTCACGACCATCCAGTGAGATAGTGGTCAAACAAACAAACAAACAAACATTTTCATTACTTGCCACCTCAGACAAATACTGTATACTCAAAGCTATGTATGCATAATATAGCTATGGATATAATGTAAATTAAGTGTTCTATGGAATCTGAGACCACAATATATATAGGTGGTACATGACACAAAAATTTTGGGAAGTTTTAAAACCTACACTATACACTCACTTGGTAGATACGTACCTAGTGAGAGTTTTATTATATATAAGTATATAACATAACTGCAGGCGAAATAGAAATACGAAATTATAAGGCCCTTGATAAGACCCGATAACCTTGGAAGAACAAAACCTCTCACGGAACCGCTAATTCAAAATTAATTTAGCATATGGAACAATAAATATAAATTAACTATCGCCTGGAAAATAGTTTCTTTTAAAAAAAACCATTTTCAGTTTGTGAGTTACATGAATACGGAATATTTGTTTTAAGTTTCAACTTTTGAAATCAATATATGGTCAGTGTTGAATCAGATTTAATTTTTTAAAACGACATCATTTTAATATTTTTTATCACATAATTATTTAGATACATAGCATTATTGTAAATTTTGAATGTATAGATAAAAAATATTTTTGATTGTTTAGTTGTTTAATATTTTAGTTGTATTCTTATAAAGATGTCCAAAAAGCGCAATAACATCACAAGCAGGCTATTTATCTTCATTCTTATCTTTGACATAATTTAGAAGAAGCCTAATACGGTAAACTATTAAAAGGTCTTTAAATACAAATGCATAATTTCCTTTACGTATGATTAATTGGGAAATGACCAATCATTCGACCAGGCCATTGCGTGCTGCAATCTGACTATTAACTTGATTAACCTCCATCATAATCAGTGACTCGACCCTTGCCTGAATCTGCAGTTTCACATCAAGAACTGTAACCTCAAACTGATATATTGGCCACAACGTTCTTTGAACCGGTGATAGCTCAGTGGCAGGAGTGTGAGCTGTCAAATTGACGGATGCTGGTTCGATCCCCACCAACGGCTTGAGCTTCCGGTGAAGGTAACACCGTTATCGAATTCCCAGCATGGTGGTAGGCAACTTTTGAGTACCTACCTGGCTAACAACCACCGTCAAATTTGAAAAACTGTCACCAAATACATAGTGTATTCAGACAGCAGTCCTTGAGAGTCAGTAAATAATCTAGGTCTAGCGTGATAACATCTTCGATCACATCGTTACAGACCAATAAGTGTGATAGGGGTCAAATTTCAAACGCAAGATCTATTCAGTATAAAAAAATATTACAAAGTTTGACTGTTTGTCGTTTGTATGTTTCTTACTCCTTCGCGCTGAAACCGCTGCATGGATTTGCATGAATTTAGCTTACATATAGGCCTCTTTTAGAAAATATTTAACCTTTTCTCATTTAACATTTACACATAATTAAAGAGCTTTATCGACAATATAAACTAGATAGATAATCGATTGTTAAGTTGATAGTATAAGTAGGTACATCAAATCGAAAGTGTCATTCTCCTTTTAATTAAATAATAGTAAGTGGAAGACATCAAAACTGTTTTCCTATTCAGTCGTGCGGAGACGTACCGCTATTCTAAAGAAACAATCACGACCTGAGAACATTACTTTCTACCAACGTCTATTCAAGAGACAAGTCTTATTCACATATCCATACAACCACTGTTTAAGATGAGAATCTCACTATCTCTCGTAAGTCGTAACGTAAGATTATTTGCAAGTAATCAATGGCTGCAGAAATCTTCAATAGGAACCTCAAGTGGAGCAACGTAATAGCTGTCGGAGAAATGAAGTTACACCGGCCCTTCAAACGAGAGGAGGGGGCGGTCATTGACCTCTCCGTCCATGCTACTCCTGGCCTACATGAAAAATCGCCGCTATACCGCTTACCATAACTAGTTTGGTACAGACATTATGAAGTGAACATTCAAAACTTTGATAAAACTTCTTTATGAAAACTCAGTTGTAAGAAAGCGTTTCAAAATGGAGCTTTTCGCGAACTGGTTCACGTAACCCTTCGCCAACAAATAGTCTTAAGATTGCGCAACTGTTCGAGAGTACCGTTAAATTAACCACATTCATTCGAAAACTTCTCGGAACTTCGCTACTCCGTCTAGCAAGTGTCCTTATCCCGTAATTAAAATGCCGGGCGAGTAAAGGCTTTAAAGCCGTGGAAGGTGCATCAATATTTGAAGTTAAACTGTATAATTGGAAGGTTCACTTCAGCTTGAATATAACATTTTGTTCGATGAAGTAGCAAACATGTAATTGGTACAAACTGCCAAGAATATAATTACATCTTAAAAGTTGATCAGTCCTTGCGCAATGTTCTCAATGTTTGGGTCTGTGAAAAAAGTTAGCGATCAAAAAGTTTCGTTAGGCAACTCTACCCTCAGGTTGAGCATTATTATATAACTTTAAGCGAAAACAAACCATTCAGAAAGTACTTAGTTACCCGAATCGGTTTATCCGTGCTGATCGGTATCGATTAATTAGTTACAACAGCGATTTCTGTATTTACTAAGTTTAAATAAGCACGACTTTTGAACATTGCAAGGCACTTCGATCTTTAGATTTTTGAAGAACTTCTGTTACCTAATTTGTAGTCTCAAAAACATACTATTATATCCTAGATTAAGAAAGTTGACGCCATTTTTTTAGTTATTTTAATAACAGTGTGTAAGCATTGACTATAGAACCAGGAGTATATGATTTGTGGTACAAACCAATAAAAAAGTAGTCTATCAAGTAGAACAGTATGGTAAAGTTATCATTATAAATTGAAATCATAATGAAGAATATAAACCAGCAATAGGTTAAACTAGGCGTAGCCAGAATCTGAATTTATATTCCGGATAAATACGGGTGCATTATCTGTTTTAAATTTATTTATATACATATATAGTGAATAAAAATCTACATTTATGATATTGATGAGTTAGTATTGATAAACGTTGTCTTTCCGCAACGGAAGATTTGAAAGCTGCATCACTGTGCGTCGACAGCGAGATTTCCAGCTTTGAAGTTAGAAAGTTATCGTGAAGTGGGCCTACCTGTACCTGCGAGTTGGTTGTGTCTGTGTGTGTGGGAGTGGGAAATAGCAAAAATTCTAATAACGATTGAGTAAATGTGGTCGCCGCGTTTCGGCAATGTGAACTCTCTCACGGTGGGCATCGGACATGAAACCCTGGTCAAAAAATAGATTATCATCGTGAGTATAGCCTAGGATATTGCTAGTCATTTTGTTATAACTATATTTGTTTTTAAATAAGATAGATTTAATAAGTACTTTTTTTTTAATTCGGTGTCTTCAAGTCACAAGTGAATAAATAAAATAAAAAATCATTTATTTCATTGAATAGTTACCCTCTAGGCTCGCGTGCTACATCCTAGACAACGTCATCACTGAACATCAGGTGAGACAGTTATAAAACGCAAGCTTATAATAAGTAAAAAAGAAATTACACGATAAAGTCAAAACTAGTCCGACACTTATGAATGCCAAAACTAAAGTTAGATATTTTTTACAACATGCGGGTAGTTTCAGGTAAAATAAGTCGTCACATTATTTGGTGCTCTGTAGATTAGTCATAGGGGTTGTAATTTAGCACAAATAGGTATTTGATTTTAAAGAAATATCAGTTAGTTCAAGCGATTAAGAGAATTAGGGCCAATATATTCATAAAATGTAATAATGGTGTAGGAGATGAGATATTAAACAAAACTTAAATCCTGTTTAAATTTATTGCGTCATCATCATCACAGTCAACTGTGTAACGCTTTGGTTCATACAACTGTTATAACAATATATAACTTATTGTTATAATTAAATCCATAAATAAATAAACTGTATGTAATAATATGCCTGGAGATAATATAAGTTTTAGCGTATTATTACCTGCTCATATTTTTTCAATTTCTGGAATTAATCAATTACACATACACATACATAGAGAATATAAGAAAAATAACATACCAAGATGTTAATCAAATTATATGGATAAGTAACTTCAAAAAATTTTTTAACATAAAATTCAACCGACTTCAACACTCAAAAGTGTAAAATAACTTGTTGAAGTCGGTACCATGATAGTTCACACAAAAGTAACTATCATCACAATATTGTGCTCATGGTACCGACTTCGACAAGTTATTTCACACTTTTGAGTGTAAAAGTCGGTTGCATTTATTGTTAAAAAAATTTTTTTTCACCCTTTTCAGTAACCTTTGCTACGACAGTTCCATTGGTGCATGTAATGCCTACTTGTCTTACCCTCATTCTGATAAGGCAAAAATGATACTAGAATTAGTTAAGTACGGTCTTAAAATTAGAGGATGAATGTATTGTGTTTATTAGTATTAGAAAATAGAGTGTATATAGATTTAGGTTTCACAGAGCGGCATATTCGCATTAGCGAAAAAGCTCTTTAAATAAAGAAAGAAAAAAAAAAACCTTTGCTACTCACGGGATCAATTGTCATTTGTGTGTTCTCCGATGTCTTCAACCGCGACAATAACATCATTAAGATACGCGTAGCACTTTTCAGTTGTTAGAATATAACTCAAAAACCGCTTGTCCATTTTGATGAAATTTAAATGGGACCACCACGGAGGTATACTCTATCTAACAAAAAAAGAATAATCAAAATCGGTTCATAAACGACGAAGTTATCCGCGAACACACATAAAAAAAAACATATATACGGCCGAATTGAGTAACCGCCTTTTTTTGAAGTCGTTTAAAAATGGTATAATTTTCCAGAAAATAAAAATCAACCCCGCTATTGAAGCTACGAAAAACCCGGTCGCAATAATAAAATTATTCTGAAAAATATAGCAATCACTGTCAATGTCATTATTTCTGCCTTGGTTGTGATTTCAAACCATTGTTTATTTTACTGTACGCTCTGCGATATCATTTCCAGCGAGCTTTTGTTTGAGTGCACAAAGCGGGATCGTTCCTTTTAATGAGGAAGTGTTCTAAAAAACTACATTGTAAACTAGGGAGGGATCAGCATCACGCACATACTTATCGATGACTTGTTGATGATTTTTAACAGGTCATTTCATCGTGCAATGATGCGTACATATTCATAAATCGATATTGCGAATGTGTACCCACGCTGATATGAATTATCTATAATTACTATAGATTACCTACACTGTAAACTTGTACTAACTTTCATTCCCTGTTCTAACCTTTTAGTTGATGAATTATTAATAATAACGCCTGTTTTTTTCCTTTTTGGCTATACAGATTTTTGTATATAAATAAATGTATAAAACATGGGAATTACTCACGTAATAAGTCAGAGGGTTCCGACTATACTTTCAACCACATTCGGTGGTCTTTTTTAAGGAGAATACAGGGCGCGCACGTGGACGCGGTCGTTGAAATGTGGTTGAAACTATAGTCGGAACCCTCTGACTTATTACGTGAGTGATTCCCGTGTTTTATACATTCATAATGTGTCAAAACCACGTCAGCCGTGGTGGTACCGGCCTAGAACAGTACTCCCCCATCTCTTCCCGCGGGTGCCGTAAGAGTCGGCTAAGGGATCACGTACCAGAAGGTGGGCAGCAGCGCCTTCTGAGGATGTGAAACCATACTGCGCTCGCCAACCCGCCTGCCAAGCGTGGCGAGTATTGGCAAATCCCCCCTATATGGGGGAGGCATATGTCCAGCAGTGGACTTCCTATGGCTGAGAAGATTACATAATCACAATAATGTTTTTTAATATAATTTCGATATAATTAATATTTTATTTGGATAATTAAATGTCGTTGACTTAAGGTCAATAAACTCTTACGATAAATTGTAACACCACATCCTTACAAGAACCACAAATATATGGTTACGAAATGCGACCGTTCTGTTCAGTGCCGTAATTTACATCTTGCATAGTCAAAGTTATTACGTGTACAATCTTTTTATTTTCAACCTGCATTGCTATTGTAACATTTGTAATACTGTGCTATAAAGCGCAGACTAAATTGTTCTTTTTTATTATCGAATGTAGTTCCATATTTCTTTAATTAATGTTGCGCATTGAAGGTAGATATCTCATTGATTTGTGTAACGCTCGAAATATTGATTATTTTTTTCTTAGCTACAATATAATTACGTCATACGGTTCGCCTGTAGACATAATTACTCGTAAATTTGCGAGAGACATTTTAAATTTATAGACTTGTAACAAAAACACTATACTGTATACTAATATTTTTGTTGTTAATTTTGGCGCCACACTTCATGTGTATTTTTTTTTTATTTCTACACACTTTCTTATTAAGTCACACTTCTATATTAAAGTGTATTATTTCTCAAGTTTTTTTGCATCAAGTTGTCGACTAATTCTGTTTAAACCTAATAATGTTAATCATTCTAACTGGCTAAAATTAACTCAAATTCCTCAAAATGAAATAGCTCGTATTATATTTACGCTAAAACTCAAATTCGTATAACTCCATTCAACGCTATATATAATATTAGACGAATTTTATTCATTTGCTCGCCAATGGCACCAAATAAGTGACGACTTAATTTACCTAAAACTGTCCTGTTTTATTTAGTCGTCACTAATATTTAAGCAACTTTCATAAAAAAAGCATCTAATTTTAGTGTGCGATGTTATTCATAAGTATCATACTAATTTAGGCTTTATCGTACACGTATTTAAAAACTTATCTTCGTTATTTTATTTTCTATATAGAGTTTTATTTTAATTAAGTTGAACATGAGAATCACTACCATTAAGCTGAAAGCAGCTACTAGATTTATATTTTTTTTAATTTTCAATGTACAGTAATTTTCTAATTCCTAAACCTGTCAGATACATTTACCTTTACATTATTTTTTATAAATAAACAGGCATATTTTCTTAAAAATGAAAATAAAATCAAGTATTATTTTACAAAACAATTACTTAATTAAACTAAAACGTATATCCCGAATTCATCTATCAGATAATTGGTGAAATTTGTTTCCCTTTAAATACTAGTCTACTTAGGTGTCCTCTAAGGTTTATTACTTATATGGGGGAGGCATAAGTCCAGCAGTGGACGCACATGGCTGAGAGGAGGAGAAGGCTTATTACGAACTTATCATTACTTGAGTTTAAACTCACGTGCTTGTACAATGAATCCTTATCTTACTACATCAACACTTCGTCACAGATCTCACGCTCTAAATTAACAACAAATTGCATTGCAATCGCAATAACCACAAAAACAATTATTACAATCATACTTTGATACATATACCCACACAATCAAGGATGGATTCAATTCCAATTTGGTTATAACATGAATGTTGGGTACATGCCGATACAATGTGGTTTCAATTAAGCAGTGAGGAGGTTAAGGAGTTAAGGAGGAGGAGGATTATATATATTATATGATATATGTATAATATATATAATATGTAACTCCGTTTCACTGTCATAACATACGTTATTATAATTTATCTATGGTTATGTAAAGATGCCAACAAGAAGCGATGACAGCTCAGCGGTGGGAGCGTCGGCTGTCAAACTGGTTCGATCCCCGCCAACAGCTTGAGCTCCCGGTGAAGGTCCCGTTATCAAGTTCCTAGCGTGGTGGTAGGGTACCGTCTTTTACCTGCCTCGCTATATACAGCCCTCAAGTTTGAAAAGTGCCACCAAACACATAGTGTGTTCAGGCAGCAGTCCGTGAAAGTCAATAAGCATTCTAGGTCAAGCTAGCGTGATAAGATCTTCGACCTCATCGCTGACTCTCAAGATAGGGGTCAAACGAAGTATATAAAAAATACTGATTTCAAATATATAGATAGTTATTAATTAAGTATGGTTTCCTGGAAGAAATCGCTTTAAGCGATAAGGCCGCCCTTTGTATCACTGTATTTATATATTTTTGTTTGTTTTCTTTATGTGTGTGGTTTTGAAATAGTGTGCAAATAATTAATATGTATGTAATGTGTGTATGTAATGTATGTAATTATTATGTCTTAACTCTTTATTATATAAATAATAAAGTTTTCTATCTATCTATCTATTAAAAGCGGGTAGTGAGAAGCCAGGGGCGGTAAATTGGGTAAACTGTGCCAGCGGCAGTCAGTATCCCACGATCTACTAATAGCGTCTGTGCACGCGTTTCGATGATATAATTATTATTATTACAATATGAACAGTAGAATCTGCATTTCGTGATCAATCCATATTGTTCCCAAATATTCTTACTACTAATTACTACTAATATTACAACTTTCGTACAAAGTACAGCTTTAATACTGAGTGTTATTAGATACTCCCTGGTAAAGTAAGGGAGTAAAGCCATATTCAATTTTTTTACAACGGAATCGCTTAATTTGTATTTTGAAATTGACGTGGCCACTCATACAATAATTAGGTAAGTACCATATATGTAACTTTATTTTGGTTTATTGCGGTATTTAGGATGCATTTTAATCAGTTTGAACATGACTCTTAGAACTGCACCGAAACATCGATCAATTAAAACAAATACCTAAAATTTGTTGAATATCTCCATTAATGTTATTTTTTGCAGTAACACATGATTCAGATACCAATGTTAAAACAATATCGAGGCCTTGTCCTAGGCATCCTTGTTCTTATCCAGACTAACCTTCTTCAATGTTCCATATATCACACGAAATATGATTTAGATACCGCCAATACATAATACCTTCCTATAATGAAACGTCACTTCAACTTAATTCTCATTGAAGATGGTTCAATCACGAACAACCAAGTGAGAGAGATGAATTTCATTCAATTAAATGTTCTGATTGAATCCACCAAAAACGCAAAGATTATAAGATAATGTCACTATTGTAAGATATACGGTAAGCCTTTCATGTCAAGATTACGAACGCTTCTTCTTCGTGACATAAAAATCAGCTGATCTTAACAGAATCTGATAGAAAATAAAACAACGAATGAGATAAGAAGACATGCGCAGATACTCCAGTCAAAGCTGTTATAAATCTGGTCTAGCTGCTCAGTTCCCCCTTCCCCTTTCCACTTAGTCCTCCTCCACACATCGCATTCTTCGCTACTTGTAGTTGCAAATCACATTTATTTTGTATTATGCATATCCGCACTCTCGCGCTCTCATTTGAAGTCCATTCCATATAGTTCGAAGGTTTCGGTAGCTCGCGATACTAATAGAGAAATCTACAACCTATTGGCCACCACTAGTACCTACCCGAGGCTATGGCTCCCTTGTACCGTTACCACACGGTCAGTGGGCCACTTTTTACCATTTATTGGCCGCATCGCTAAACTCTCGGTCATACTTGGGCGTATTGGTTACCTGCCTACGTGAAGTGGGGCGCAATGGAAACTGAAATTGTTTTGATAATAACCAATGCGTGATAAATTGTACATCATATTTTGCCTCATTCAGTATATTAGTCAAAACGTATGACTATGATTGAGAATGAGTTCATTTCATAAGCTATATTTTTTACATACAGACAGAAAAATACAGACAGATTGTACAGAACAAGTATAAGTTTATATTATTATAAACGAGTAGATGATGAGATAATTGAGGGTGATCCGACATCGGGCCGTCGATGTTTCAAATTCCACCCCTGACTCTAACTTTGTGTGAAGGTAAAGTCGTGATCAATTTTATTAGGTGGTGTGCTACTTTCTAGCGCCCGTCTTTCAAACTACTTACACCATCATCATCATCGTCTTCATCTTAGGCATAGGACGTAGGATGTGTCTAAATAAAAACGTCCTTCACATTACAGCATTACAACAGAAACAATTGAAATGTGCACACTGGTAATTCTCACGCTATCATCGAGTTGTTACCGTGAATGCAGTAAAAAACGTGCCTTATCTTAAGCCAAAGAAAATTACTGCTTTTACATTAAGTAAGTATCACTGAATTCCTATAATGTAACGATACCCATAAAATACAAATAAATAAAACAAATAGCGAGCGCGAGTAGTCACCAAAAACTATCAAACCCGATGTGCCTTCCTTTAATTTCGATACAGGTGTACACGTCCTTAATATGTATATTACGTTCCAAAGCCGCTAGATGGCGCTATCTATCATAACCCTTATTGCCGTCAACACATGTAACTATGATATCTTCAGGGCATATTATATTATAATATAGTACATATGACATCACACTATTCACTGTCACAGAAGATTTAGCGGCCACGAGAAATATTTAAAATACAGACACTGGACACTGACACACACACTACTTGTGATTCCGTCGCGCACTCTACTAACTCTAATTGTGTTGAGTTATTTGAGTAAAGTAAAATTGAAATTGCTATAAGTAGGTAACACTTTAGAATAGCCCATATGAAAAACTGTTATTCAATTGCAGCTAGTGTTAGACCAGATTATATGATAAATTTTAAAATTGACATTCTTTATGTGTATTCCAATTATTATTAGATGCGCAATGCGTATTACGCATCTAATATGTATTAATTCTTTAGGTATGGGTATTCCAATTGACGACCTGAGTTCTTTTTTACAGACTAAAAAAAATATGTTATCGTATTACATAGATAACATAGACGACAATCAAGAGTCAGAGTATAGTTTGCACAATTTATTGACGTGAAAATCTGCATGATGTGATGTCATGATGATCGGATCTCTGAGCCCCCAGATAAAATGTGAATATGATTAGCTGTGATAAATATGATTAGCTTTATGATTCCTGTGATTAGATAAGAAAGAAGTGGAGCTGCAGTCTTTGCCTTTAAGCATTTTTATCAAAATGCTTAAGGGCAGTTCTGTAAAAGTGATAACTTACTATAACTTTCACAGAACTGTCATGATTATCTCAGGCATAGCACGTCCACTGCTGGGCACGGGACTCCCCATTGATTTCCACAAGGACCGCAGGGTAGCACATCCAGCCCTTACCTGCGATCTTAGTCAGGTCGTCTTCAATCGTCCACCTTGTCGGTAGCTTTTCTATGCTGCGCTGGCCAGTCCGTGATCTCCATCTAAGAACCTTTCGATTTCAACGGCCATCAGTTCTTCGAGCTACACTTCACTTCCACTTCAACTTGCTAATCCGCTGGGCTATGTCGGTGAATTTCGTTCTTCTACAGATCTCCTTATTTCTAATTCGATCGCGTAGAGAAACCCTTAGCATAGCCCCCTCAATTGCTCGTTTTGCTACTTTGAGCCTGCTCATAATGCCCATAGTATTAGAACTGTAGGTTACAAATAAGAACATTTCCAATATTCTCATGGAAATCAGTTGAGTTGTAATACGCAACAGAAACAGTTTTAACATTTACTTAAAATTAATTAGATAATTAATGTTTGCTATTTCAGCACTCCGTCCTGTATAAACCGATTTGGATTTGTTTTTAATTTCAATATACATACTTATATTTTTTCAGGAGTTCTGTTGAAAATTTATCAAAACTGGCTCAGTAGTACTTCAAAAAAGCTAACCGTATTAGAAACCGATTATTAATGTATTGAAATTAAGTAACTATAATGTGAAAATTATTTTCAAAAATACAGGGCGATATTTAAATACCTGATGGCTATCGATGTAATGATTTTCACTACAAAAAGGGCGCTCGCTCAGTCCGATAAGCAACGGACCTTGGGTACGAGAAGTCAATATTCGGAAAACGTGTCAACAATCTTATGAAATCTATCAGCCAACTCATTACCAATGCAAACACGTGTTCTATCGACTCGAACACATCGCCTATAAGCGGCTTTGGTTATAGGTTATGGGGTCTTTCACTAGTCACAGATTAAATAACTGTTTAACAATTCGGATCCCGTTAGAAAAAAGTACTCAAACTTGATTAAGCGGTTTATTGCTTCTAACATAATACGTAATATCATTTAGGGCGGGTTATAAAACATATTGTGACGAAATACGTTTGACCATTATCTCCCTTCATAGTTAGTGACGATTCGGTCGAAAGTCATCATGCTACACGGCCATGACGATGACTAAATTAAGTATTCAAACAGTAAAAACAGTAAGTTGAGTCTTGCAAGCGTCCAATTAGGTCAAACGTGAAAATTTCCCCTTTTACACACATGCTAATTGGTCCCGGTTCGCAGGTCGTTGACCTCGCACAGATGGGCGAAGAAGAGATGGCAGAGGCCTACATCGGATATGCGTGTTTCATGCGTTTTTGATGAACTTAGTTATAGATAGGCCTCGTGCACATACATATCTCATTGTTTAATGTATGTGGTTTCATATTAATGTTTTGGGAATTAAGGCACAGATATTTAGTAAATATCTGTGCCTTAATTCCCAAAACATTAATATGAAACCACATACATTAAACATTGATATAACTAAGTTCATCAAAAACGCATGAAACACGCATATCCGATGTAGGCCTCTGCCATCTCTTCTTCGCCCATCTGTGCGAGGTCAACGACCTGCGAACCGGGACCAATTAGCATGTGTGTAAAAGGGGAAATTTTCACGTTTGACCTAATTGGACGCTTGCAAGACTCAACTTACTGTATTATGCCTCATATCGTTTTCTTTTGAAAAAATACATGCATTGGAATAAGATCCGACGTTAGCCGAGTCAACATTTGAGGATGCTTCACGCAGATGCGAAACACGTGCAGAGGTCCGGCTGAACTATATCGTGCTAAATACTTCCTACGTGCAATTTGTGCAGGCATTACCTGTTCCTGCATTACATTACCAATTCCTTACCTGCAGTAATGACAATTCCATATTTAATATCCATAATGAATATCATTTTAATATGCAACGCCTGAACCTATAAACATAACATGCAAACAAATTCCTCGTGATGTTACACTTTGACAAGCAAGTGATATTAGCTGGTGTAATAGTCTGAGAAAGGCGAAGGTCTCTCAACTGGTGTGAGATTTTCAAACAAATTATTGTAAACTATTCTGTGCGTTACGCAAACGAGGTTAGGGTAGCCCTCGTGGACGAAGTAAAATTCACACTTGGTCGTGCGGCACTTGGACACCTATTTTGCGTTTATAATGACCACTGCATCGTGCTTTGGGGGCTACAGTCGTGGTGTGATGAGGAAGCAGCCGTTGTAACTTGTTCTGATAAAACGAAGCAGAATAGGTTTATTTAAAAGAATATTTGTCTTATAGTAGGTATTTTATGTAATACATGTATCAAATATTCTAGCTTGATAGGTGGATTATTATTTATCCTCGAACTTACATTACACTTCAATTTAATTTTTTTTCGTCTTCCCTTTTCTTTCGGCTAATCATTTTCTTCCCCGCACCACGGCTTATGGCGCACACAGCAGAATTGGTCAAATTTCGCGCGGTCTTAGGTCCGTAGTTTCAAACTAGTTTAATTTTATTCTGTCACGACACAGGTTCAAACCCTGTCATAGATTAAAGTGTGAATGATATGAGACGGCCTTAATTTCCGCATCAGCTTTACATACAAAACTTAACTGGGGACTTGGATAGATTACAGAATTCCAAGACTTGCACAAGAAACTACTCATACCCACAAATTCTGATTAAACAGGTGGTTTCAATATCTAGTCGAGTTTAAAAACTATTTACATAATATGTAAGAAGTATGCGTACCAAATACAACCTTCTTACCAATCATTTTATCTATTTACATAATGATACCATGAAGGGAACTAATTTAACTAGGTACATATAATTCTGTTATTCACTGTTGTTAGTTTACATAAAATATGAATGTTCTATTATATTCAAATCGAGTTGGACATTTTTAATGGAACATTTAGATCTCTGTATCTTAACAATACATATTATCTTAGTGTGCCGATCAACATAGGCACGACCTACCGGTTGTTTGAAGATTTAAAATCATATATTCTACCAATATCAATTGTCTTCTCCATAATGTAGATTACAATTTAAAGTTTGTGTATAATAGTAACCATGTAAATAATTATTTTTTGTTTTTACTGCTTATTCAGGTTTCCTTCATCCATTATAATGTCCTACCTTTTCTTTATTTCCTTCGTAAACCCAACTGGTCATATTTTTCTTTCCATCTTCGGTTATCCGTAAGATTTCCCTGTCGGTATTTCGATAGCCATAACCATAACCACAGCCATATTACCATGGCCAGGAAAAAGGGTTTCCTCACTTTTCAGTATAGATTTTTTTTCTAAAATACTTCCATAAATATAACATCAAGGCCGGCTAAATGAACCTGTAGTGCGAAGCCTAAGATAAATTGGCAAATGTAGACAGTTTCCAGGAGAAATGTTAAGTAGTATTTGGATGTAAAGATATTGCTAGTATATTTCAAGACGACATAGTTCGAGAAGCGCAAAAGAATTTGCAATATATCGCCATTGGCATACAAAAGGGCCTGACGTGCCTCATATGGGAATAAGTTAACTTTATAAAGTAGCGCTTGTGGTTTGAAGCGACACGGAGAATTCACAATAAAAATTCTTCCTTATGGTCGACGAGTAAGATACGGCATAACAAATATATACTCTCATCCAATGATGCTTTACTAAAGACGTATAGGTATTCATACTGGGCGGTGCTCAGATTTTGTTCCTTTACGACATAAACATGCTTACTGCGACATAATACGGTACAAATAATATAGAAAAGGATAGCTATATGTTTAGACTTGCGCTTGAAATACGCGTCATAATGAAAATTACTACAATTGACTTAATTTTGCCGCCTCAGTTTCCGCGCGCTTGTGCGACATCTACCTCATATAAACATATAACATCATTGCTCTCATCTGTTATACGTTTAAATGTTAGAAACATATATATTTATGTCTATGGATAAATAACATATACGATGCCGAGCTAAGCCCCGTACCTATACTGTTAAATAACTCGATTATAAAAATCTATTTGCGTTCTTGTCTCTCGCATATGGAGTAGCGCGCGCAACGCTGCTTTGTCACTCTCCCAATTCGCGCTTGACTATAAACTTTTAAAAATCTACGCAACTATGAACATGACATAGTTTTAAGTGGGAAACCTTATACTGTTGGATAGGTAAAAAAATAAGCACTAATTTTAAAAAAAAACCAGTCAAATTACACTGTTTAATATTAAAAATATATTGTTATACAGTATAGTTACGATATTTCGGTAGGCAACCCATCTGCATGATATAATCTACATTATTATTTAACATATAACCGGTATCATAAGTAAATAACAGATGAGGGTATATATTTCTTAAGCCGTATCTCGTACTATTATGATAATTTGGAAAAAACAATGCGTTTGAAAACCTCTGTCACTAAGTACTATGGATGTATGTTCTGGCAGCGGTTTTTGAATGTCAGTTATCATCTAATTCTAGTGTGCTACTTTATTAGATCTTATCGTCACTGGCCTTACGTGAGCTTGGTGGTAGATCAAAGTTATACAGACCTATTAAAAAATGAGTGCCAGTCACCGACCATCCAATGAGATTATAAAAACGGATAAAAGATGGCTTAAAACTAGACTTATCAATAATAGAAATACAAACCAAACGTACCAGACTATGGTCAGCAGCGCCCTCTGCGGTTAGAACTAACATACTGCGCTCGCCAACCCGCCTGCCAAGTGCCTAGCCCTTCAGAACCAGTAATCATTCTGGTCTACCGCAAAAACATCTTCGACCACATCGTTACTGACCATCAATTGAGATCGTGGTAAAACGCTCTGTAAAGGATAAAATAACAATTCCACATCTGTGCCTTCGTAGTATAAGGCAGAAAATGTCACGAGATTCTCTCAAAAACTGCAATCCATCAAAATATAGGAACATAAGATTTCCACGGAAAAGCAAGGCCGTAACATCATTGAGGTAGACACCTCTACAGCGTGCGCTTTGTTCAGTTGTGATAAGGATCGTTTTCATGTCGATGACCGAACAAAAGCCGAGAAAAGCCGATAAACATTATTTGAGATGACAGTGATAATGTATCACGGCCTTGGCAACACGATAACAGAAGGTAGAATGTTTGTCTGTTTTTCCTTTAAGTACTTTTCGGTAGTTGTTTGTTCTAACGATGTTTTTGTCACGAATGTAGTATATTAGATACCTTTATCATAGATATCTTTATACCAGAGAGTCACTAAAGAGTCACCGAGAACTTTACAAACACACACTAATTGGGTATAATTAAACTATAATTACTTATTTCTTAAGGGTACTGAATAGAATTATGTTTTTTTATGCTGTATAGATATTTGACCATTATCTGACTTGATGGTCAGTGAAAATGTGGTCGAAGATGTTCGAAATTTGATAACTGTGTTACCTGCACCGGAAGCTCAAGCCGTTGGTGGGAATCGAACATGCGTCCGTCAGTTTGACAGCCTAGGCTCCCACCGCTGAGCTACCATTGCTTCAAAATTGTGTCGTGTTTATATCTCACTGCCCTTATGATGATTTGTAAATCCCTGCCTGATGATCTATAATGAACCTTATTTCTATTGTCTAATGCATAGTTTAGAGTTTCTCGACTATCTATCCCAATATTTTAGTTTCGTTTTTTCTAAGTCTAGAAACTAACTAACCTAGCTAACTAACTAACTAAACTAATTGTGATATGTAACTATAATATATAACCTGCTTCGGGTAAAATATACCTTTTCTTCATTGGTCTGGTGAGTCGTATGAACGACAACCGTGTCAACAGATGGCGACACAGATTTTAACTGTAATTATTAATGCTAACCATGACAAAAACATTTCATAATTTTCTCAAAATACCACCTGCAATATCAGATGACGATAAGATCGCCCATCATTGTACGCGAAGTAGTGAACGTTGCGTGTGCGCATACATCAGCGATTCGCGACAGATGTTTGAATTACGAAACAAGTTGGTACAGCCGTTGTGGGCGCAAGGGAATCCTGTTATTGTTTGACAAGATTATAAGCAGATTATAATGAATAATAATATGTTTTTAATGATGCTCATGGTTAATTACATTAGAGTAATGTTTTATATTACTCAGGTGCTATTTGAATTACATCTTGTTCTTGTTCTTATCCCACGCTAGGTGGGGTCAGTCCATCATGTTTTCCTCTTCCACTCTCTCTCGCTTGTCAGTACTCACAATAACATACCATTGTTCACGCAGTTTAATGTCAATGTCAATCTGTACCCTTTTCGACATTCCTCTACCTCTATATCCGTCTTCGTTCATACTCAGTACTTTTTTGTTCAGTTCCGTAATTTGTTGATGACTTACGGAACTGAGACGTGGTCTCTGACTCTGGGCCGAGCTCTGAGCAGGCTCAGAGTCGCACAACGAGCTATCGAGAAGGCTATGCTCGGGGCCTCTCTACGCGATTGAATCAGAAATCAGGAGATCCGTAGAAGAACGATGTAACCGATATAGCCTAGCGGATTACCAAATTGAAGTGGCAGTGGGAGAGCACATAGCTCGAAGAACTGATGACCGTTGAGGACAAAAGGTTCTCGAATGGACACCACGGACTGGCAAGCGCAGCATAAGACGGTCTCCAACCATGTAGATAGACGATCTGACTAAGATCGCAGGGAAGGGCTGGATGCGGGCCGCTTCCAAACGGTGTTTATGGAATGACTCTTTTCATATTTACAGTTTGGTAATATGCTCGGTCATTATGTACACTACTAACTGCGCGCCGCGGTTTTACCCGCGTGGTGATGATTGATGATGATGATGGTGATGAAAAATAGCCTATGTATTATTTCTGGACCTGAAGTATCTACATAACAAATTTCATCCTAATCCGTCCTGCTGTTTGAGCGTGGAGAAGTAACACATACACATAAACTTTCGCTTTTATAATATTAGTAGGAAGGGTAGGATAGGATTATCGAATGAAATCTCATTGTAATTTTTTTTATGTTGATTGATAAATGAGATTTTGTCGCAAATGGACATAGTACACTAACAATCATAACTTACACGCAAAGACGTAAATTTTAAGGCAGTCCCGACTGCTACACTTACGAGTAGTTACTTAAGGGCATGCAGTATTTTCATCTCGATATATTCACCAAAAGCTCAAACCTGGTTGGATTTGATCTGGCAGCCTAACCCTTACAATAACGTTATATATGGGTAAGTAAATATTTTACAGTGTAGGTATATATGTATATCGGAAAAGGAAACGGTGTATTCTCTATTTATAATATATTTTTTATAGTGTTTCTATCTAGCGTTTCACCATTATATCTCACTTGATGGTCAGTGAAGATGCGGTCGAAGATGTGATAACGCTAGACCCAGATTGCTTACTGGCTCTCAAGAACTGCTGCCTGAACACACTATGTGTTTGGTGACAGTTTTTCAACTTTAGGGTTCTGGTGGGTACTCGAAAGTACCCTACCACCATGCCGGAAATTTGATAACAGTATTAACTCCACCGAAAGCTCTAGCCGTTAGTGGAGGTCGACCCGGCATCCTTCACTTTAACAGTCGACGCTCACACCGCCGCACGGTCTTCGCTAATAGCTAACGATTAACTTTCTCTCGTAACAAGATGTGGATCCCACATTATTTTAATCTGTGTTGATACAAAATACCTGTTTCCTTTACCTATAAATAGGCAGCATTTTGCTCGTGCAAAAGATACGGTAGCAGCATATACGGACCCACGTTTCACGTACCATCCGGACCACGTCCTATCTCGTCTCGTTTTTCAACGTTTTCATATATGTACCTCTCTATTGTAGATAGAATGTATAGAAGAACTGTCATATTTTTTCGGGATAAAACGTAGCCAATGTGTTAGTCCAGGTTGTAAACATATTTATATTTTTATGTTTAAAACCTGGACTAACACATTGGCTACGTTTTATCCCGAAAAAATATGACAGTTCTTTTATGATACAACAAAAATCGAACAATATTATAAATGTGAAAGTAACTCTCTCTGTATGTTACGTTTTCACGCCAAAGCTACTAAAAAAAATTAATGTATTTAGGCATAGATATAGATGGGACCTTGGAGAGAAAGATTGGTAATAGTTATTGTCGCTAAAACATATTCAAGAAAGATACACATAAAGCTCCCCTTACCTCACATTCACATACCCCACCCAACACACACATACACACCTCCACACACACATACATATAACACGCAATTATTTTAGTATTTTTTGTAATAAATACACACATAAATATTTAATTGATTAAGAAGGCTCAGTTTGCTCATCCATCTGATACTAGGGCTTTTCATAATTATTTGGAAACATGTACCTGTACAGTGGCCTATTTACATTTACTTTTATTGCTTATTTGTTATTTAATAGGGTGTGTACCTACTACGCGACTAAATGACTCCCTCCCTACTTTGTGATTTAATGTAAGGTAACATAATGTAGTTTCAATCTGGCTCATGTGCGGTCTATCAATTGACTAGACATTTAAGAATTATTCTTAAGCTGTGAAACTATATGTAAATAAACAAATAAATAAATAAATTCGACCATTCATTACTAATTACCATGGAAGATAGTGCTTGAGCGGTAGGTATATCAAACATGAAAAATATAATGACAAAATTCTGGGTCATTATATCCAACGGTAGCGGTAGTGGTAGGGCGCGCGTAGCAAAATGAGATTTGACAAGAATACGTCCGCCGCCGCCGCCACCCGCACCTTACGCGCTTCCCTTCGTTGTCATACCCCCGCGTCCCTGTACCTCGCGGTACTCTCACTCTCTGTCAGTCTACAGTAAGCCTTCTGCGCCTTTACCGAGCCGTTACTTGAATGAAATAAAAGATTTATAAAGCAAGGGGAGACGTACTCGCAACTAAGCTCTTCCTGTGTAATGAAAGGAAGCAAATAGCTTCACAGTATCTTAATTTGAATATCAAAAGGTATAAATACTAATGGAAAATAAATATATATAGTAAGGCGACTGGAAAATCGCACTCGTTTATGCTTGTTTCTTTTTAGAATAAAAACAGAACAGTATGATATCAATGTCATTCGTATATAAATACCCAATGCATTGTACAAAATTGCAAGACTAATTAAATGAAATATTCGGGACGCTTTGTATTTGAGCGTGTGTGTGAGTTCGTTTATGAGGATAATTAAGGAAAAAACTAACTATGTATAGTAGGCGCAACGGATCTCTGTGGCAATGAAATTAGATTCTGCGAATGTTTGCGCATGTATACCGAACATACCGCTGAAACAGTTTGCCATCGAACCGAGTAAGTGAGATAGTGGAAGATGTGACAAACGTAAGCGAGTGAGAGAGTCAGTTATACAAGAATTAACATTAGTTTTCAAAAATAGCTACTGCGCAGTTTTATGCAACTTCAGACACAAACTTTCATTGTGCAATCTAAGTAACTGTTAAAGCACTGTCAGAGAATATTCAACAATACTATATGCTTGTTGTCGTTATTGTATAATAATATATTAAATAATATCGTAAGTATATAACAGACTATACACTACACTTCCAGAAACACAACACACACACACTAAACAAGTAGTTTTTATAGCTGTTTAAATTATAAATTATGTATTTACTTGACGTAAGCTAAGTCTTTTCTGGGAGAGGCCATTGGCTCCTGAAACACAGTCCCACTAGCTCTAGTGTTTGGGTTCACTATTTGTATGTACACGAATTATGTTAATAAAGTATTTTTGTATTTTGTATTTTTGTATATAATAATAATAACGCTCCATAAAAAATCAGGAAAGTATCAGCTCCGCTGTGGCAGAACATTCTCTGGACTCTGGTTCGCGGCACTATATCCGGTTCGACAAAGCTCAAGTGTTGGCACGAGAGAAGCTTTACGTGCCACGAAAGATAAGAGAAGCGATCGAAATAGGAAGGCGCCCTAATTTCAATCGAGACAGAGGATGGACTCTGCCACCAACCTGGAAGCCATGTCTCCGTGGAGCGTACACGAGTGTGTGTGAAGTGCCCGGTGATGAGGATACAGTGAGTACTGTGTGCCTGAGTTTTCCCGACACCATCCCAGAGGACACCTGCAGTGACGAAGAGGACTCACACCGGGATGCACCGACGCAGCTAGTAGCACCCCGCTCCCCGCAACAGCATTTGTCATCGCGTGCGCTGCGCGCGGCCGCCCGCAGTACTAGGCGAATCGCGACCGCGTCCGCGAGCGCCCCGTATTCTCCTTGAAAAAGACCACCGAATGTGGTTGAAACTATAGTCGGAACCCTCTGACTTATTACGTGAGTAACTCCCGTGTTTTATACATTGATAATAATAATAACGCTAATGCACAAACAAACATTCAAATCGGATTTCGGACTACTATGGTTCATGTCATGACCATGACAGAAACAAATTTGATCCCGCTTACAAAAGTCCATTAATGTTTTTGGGGATATTAAAAAAGCCAAAAATTTGGGTCACCATTAACGACAAGTACCAATAAAAAAAAAAGGTTTTTCTATGACTGTTAATAACTGTTTACGAGACTGGAAACTAACAGCAACGTATTGCTCTCAAGATTTTGCAGAAAACGAATGTAAAAAAAAAATCGACATGAAACTTACCAATTATTATCTTTAAATTTATTTTAAAATATTGTCGCGGTAGTTAATTAATATCTATGACATTTATGTTTTTGTAATGGATATAATATATATCATGGATGTTTGGTCGATCAGCGGTCAGGTTTTCAAAGTGGAAAATAATTATAATTTGATTCAAATGTTATTGTTGCGTTTTTTTGATTGGAAATTCTCGTGAGTTTGACACACTATTATATATATGTGGTATCCGGCTTTACTCACGTTTATAGTCGAAGTTCCGACTTAGGTTTCGAGCATGTCCGATGCTCATCCTCAGGTGAGTTTACGCTGCCAGATCGCGGCGACGAACTTCGACTATAAACGTGAGTAAAGCCGGATACCACATATATATAATATTGTTGCGTTATTTTATTACTTAGTATTCAGTTTTTATTAATTATAGGAAATTGGTTATACCATGTAACTAATTAAATAAAATAAATAAATAAATTATTAGTATGTAATGGAAAAGATAATCAATCTGTTGACTGTATTTCATCTCTAGAAGGTATAATATGTGCGATGGGAGAAGGCCGGGTCACTGAATCAAACTCAGTTGAATAAATTAATAGAAAAGTATTATTCTCTCATTTAAAGGTGAAAAAAATTAATTTACTGCAAACAAGTGTACTTGTCATACCCGTTAAGTGTCTATAATCTGGACATACCGAGGTCGATGCACTGTGAATAAAGACGTTTCCATAACAACAAAGAAAACCAGTTGCATACAGATGTTTGAAGTGAAGATATCATATTTCAAGACCTAATTATATTAAGTACGTGTTGGCACGAACAAAACCTTTATGCTACCTGAAATGTTTATGATGAAACATTGTTGAGATTGTTTTTAAAATATTTGGTACTTTATCTGCTTTGCCTATGTGTCGATGCTACTAAAAATATTGCTCATATTATAATGTTCATTGGTTTTATGCTTGTTTTGCTATTCTATATATTATTATTTATATGCTATTATATATAAGTATATTTATTAAATATATATTTTCCGGGATAAAAGTAAGCTGTGTTATTCCTGGGTCTAACCTATCTCCATACCGAATTTCAACGAAATCGATACAGCCGTTTCAGTGTGAAGGAGTAATAGAGGTTATTAAATTATTCGTTTATCCCACTGGAACAGCAATTCTTATTTTCAGGATGACAAGTAGCGTATGTTTTAATCTAGGGTCTAAACTATCTCCATACTAAATTTCATCGAAATCGGCGCAGCCGTTTGAGCGTTAAGGAGTAACAAACATGCAAACTTACACACATATACAAGCTTTTGCCTTTATAATATTAGTGGGATGTGTCGCTCGCCACGAGTGCAAAGCACTCATCACCAAATCACACATTTAGGACCCACGAGAACGCATAATGCAATCATAATAATGACCCTTTAATAGCGTGGTTTTTCTTCCAAATGGAAACTGAACGTTTATGGTTGCACCATTACAGAAGTCACCAACCGTAGCGCGCGACTGCCTGAGACCATGACAGCGCCGATAGCTTATGAAAGTGAAATCGGGGTGGTTGACCTGCATACATATTATATAACATACTACTGCTGATAACGATTCAAAAGCGATGTTTAAATTTTGGAAACGGTATTGCACATTCACTCATCGCCATAAAGCTAAGTTACCTTTCCATTTCTCAGGGTTGGACAGTACTGTTGAAGTTACCGTATGAGAGCGATGAAATCGTACTTTTCGTCCGTAGGAATGAGTTTCCTAGCCGTCTTTTATATTATCCTATCATAAAACTATGCAAGCCATATTTTACTTCTGACTTTAATAAAGTAATTCTTTTACACCAAGGAAGTAAGTAGTGGGTAAATACTTCTTAAAAATTACTAACTGTTTTCCTTTCAGTAAATCGATTGTACGGTTTGAAGGGTATGGTTACCACGAGACTAATTAGTTGGTAATAACTAAAACTCAGTCCTCGGACTTGAAAAGGTAACCCTTGCAAAAAAATGCTTCCCCTTTTAAGATAATTACAACAAGTGGGCACATCGGAATTGTGAAACTATGTTTTTTCTCTAGTATTCGCATCTACGAGTGTGTGGGAGAATGGGTTATATAAATGTATGGGAGGAACGTGAGTACTTTGCAGGCGTCGTAAATTATGAGAAACGTTTATGTAGCTACGTAGGAACGAGAAATATGGCACAGCGTACGCTCTTAACGCTGAGATGATCTTGATATAAGCGTCATGCATCATTTTTGTCGGTATATTGTTTTATTTTACAATACTGAAAAACCTTCTTTACAATTAATCTAAGTTGTGTATGTGTTAATGTAGTATTTATTTAAAATATTCTTTATCTCAATTTGGTGGGTCGTTGGATGGTTTAGATTCACAACTGGACCTGCCCCTTTATTCAGAACTCTTCGATAATTAACAGAAGCGATTCGGACATGGATGAATCGCTGATTACAAACTTTATGTACCTACAATTGTTCCCTCCGTCTGTACTCTCACCATCGGTTCTTTTAGTATCTACCGATTGCATCGACCATTGCCCTATGTGAATCTAAATAAATGCGTATAACATATTTCGAATCCTCTTACGCAAATGCTTGTCATCGATTCAACGTGAACTAGTATAACTAAAGTAGCAGTGAGTAACTAGTAAAGTAGTGAGTAATCTTTCATTGAATAATATAAAAATTTACCCGTACGTAACACAAGAGCCATGGATGAAATCCCACGTCAACCCACGCTAAAAAGTTAAAACAACTCAATATGCCGCCAACATCCTATTATTCATGAAAATCTGAAGTCATGCAATTTAGATAAGCCCGTCGTACCCGCGCGGCCTTTGATGCCCTGGAGAAATTTAATTTGCACTTTTAAACTCGCCATTGCAAAGCTGCGGATTACAATAATTTCTCTTTGTAGCTGAAGTATGAAAGAGGATGGCGAGTCGCACTTTGATGTGATGAAGTATTCGTATAATCTGACATTAAGACAAGGAGATACAGATAACAGCTCCTTAAAAAGATTGGAAGGCAAAGAATTTTTTGGATCACAAAAAAAAACAGATTTACATCTGAGAACTACCTATAGAAACTATAGAACTACCTATAGAACCTATATTACTATAGAATGTAAATCCGTTTATTGGCTGTAGGTTAAGATTAATTGTCCAAAAATGTTAAATTAAGAGCTGTGGTTTTTGTTGAATAAATAAATAAATACTTAAAACATCAAAAGATCAAGTACAACTCTTAACTAACTTTTTATAATAGATAATAGCCAGGACAAAACTCTTTGAAGCGGTGATAGCTTAGGGCACAGCCTAGTAGGATAGCCTAGGGCGCGTTCATGGCCCTGGCACGCGGTGACTGCTACGATGACACCGCGTGCCACCGTTATAGGGGCAGGACGGACACCATGGTGGTTTTAGTTGGTAGTAGACCCTTGATGCTGTGGGTACGGTCGCGTTTGGGGGCTATGAGGCTTTCCAGAGAGCATCGCGACGATGACTATGCTCTAGCGAGTCCGGCAAACCCTGTCTACCTCCTCTGGTAGAGCATAAATGTGCCACTGAAAATAAACATAGGTAGTTACTGCGTTTAAAACGCAGATCAGACTGTCGTCATATCTAATCCTACCTGTAGTTTAAGCTTTAGGTCGAAGTATACGTTGTAATGAAATCCAATCCAAAGCACCATAAGCTAGATACCTAGCATCTACCCTTCCCCCCCAGCCTTCTCACCAACAAATCTTGTCTGCTCATACAGTCGTAGAATGCGTCAGTCGTTATTCTAACACTAATCGGAAGATCTTTTGTTTGCGGCGGTTAAATGGTTAAACGACAATCAATGTTAAATCCGTCCTTTCATCTCTCCGTCAAATGTACAGTACGTGAGAGGTAGAAACAATGTAATCAATGGTTTCCACGGAGCATGCTCGGTTACCCCACAGGGGCCGGGGTCAAAGATAATTGAGTTTGCTGACGGCTCCCCCGGGGTCTCATGTGTGAGTATTATCGAGTAGAAAGTGAAACCGAGATAACGAAATTTTGTATTGTTATTTTCTTTCACTTTACTATCCTTACCTTCATAAGGAATTGAGGTGAAGTGTCGTAATTGGACCCATATGTTTTTTTTGGGATCGCTTCTACGTTTTAGTCAAAATATTGATATAAAATGTTTGATCGACTACTTAATTTCTTATCTTCGATAATCATGAATTAAAGTATAATTGTATATCATTTCTAAACCGATCGGCATCAGTGTAATAGTTAGGTGATAAAAGCCCCGGTCATAACTATGACTGTTACAATACATTTGGCACGGTTTAGGCTGACTGTTATACTAGTGGTCCGTTTACATAAGCTAGCCATTTACTATTGCGCTAGTGCCAAATGGTGTTAAACACGACTCGTGTTTTGAAATGGATTGAATGAAGCTGTTTTTTTATTATGCCATAATTGAGCATCAACACAATTAAATTTTATTGTTATTGAAATATTAGTAAATAAGAAATAATGGATTCGATTATGTTATATACAAAAAAATATAAGAACGTTAGCGTTTTGACACGTACTCGCAGTAAGGCAAGAGGTTCCAGCGGAGTTTACTTTGCTGAAATTCATAATGCACACTGCTGCTTCCACAAGCAAAAGACTTCGTAGAAATTCTTAGCATAAAATTTACTTTGGTCACCGAATACAACTTACTTAATTTACTTTGGTTGGCATACGAATTGAAAACAAATAATTCATTGACGATTACGGATAAAAATACTTTTGAAATGCATTGTGCTGTTTCATTAGAAGCTGTTAATTTCGAACGTTGGGAAGAGAGAACCCAATGATAATTATATGTTTATATGAGGTAGATGTCGCACAAGCGCGCGGAAAATGAGGCGGCAAAATTAAGTCAATTGTAGTAATTTTCATTATGACGCGTATTTCAAGCGCAAGTCTAAACATATAGCTATCCTTTTCTTTATTATTTGCACCGTATTATCTGTCGCAGTAAGCATGTTTATGTCGTAAAGGATCAAATTCTAAGCACCGCGCAGTATGAATATACGTCATCTTTAGTAAAACATCATTGAGAGAACCGATATGTCTCGTTTAGAGGCAAAACACGCATTAGGTTTTCTTTGAGCGGATTGCATGTGTTCATTCAGATTGTTTTGTATATGCACCTCTATATGCCTTTCTGTGAGAGGGAATGCGGTTAACGTTGGATTTTGCCTAGGAGAATTGGCTGAATTAAAAAAAAACAATAAAAAAGGAATATATCGCGAGTGGCCAAATTAATGTAATTTCAATAATCAAGGATGCCGTTAGTTTCTGGACTTGTTAAAATCCATTAGATTCACTCGCAAATTACACCTACTCGTAGCAATACGTATATGTACTTAGTCATCAGTTACCAAAGAAACATAAGCAGTTATCTCCTACATTAACTTTCTTATGCATTAAAGAAAGTTCATATAACAAACAGTTTCAAACATATTTACGACGTCATTCTCAAGAAGCAACGGAAATATAGAATCACTGCACGTAATGCAATGTGATTATTCCAATAAACACCTGTTATATTGTGCAATTCAATTTTAAATTAACCATCTCCATTCTCTTCATGTTTCGAGAGTTGCAATGTATTGTGCAAGTGCGCAGTCGCAAATCATCTGATTGTTGTTGGTTACTTGATGACCTTTTGCATCTACGCTGACCAGAAATTAGCCAAGCACCTGTCGCCTCTAGGCACAATGCGCCATCCCAGGGATTACAGTAACTTATCTTATGGGTAAACGCTCTGATAAATTGTTTTTATTTTACTCAGCCAAGTGAGTTTTGCACGCGGTATAAATTACCTACATACTATATACATACTACATTAACTATGTAGTATCATGAAGCGCCTTTTAACTTTTGTTCTAGTTTTTAAAACATTAATGGTGTAACCTGTGTGCGCTAGTTTAAAGTATAATGTTGTATTTATATTTTACTAGTAGCGTCCCGCGGTTTCACCCGCGTGGATTTCCCGTTACCTCAATGGTCCCACGGGAGCTATACTTTTTTCGGGATAAAAGTAGGCTATGTGCTAATCCAAGATTTAAAAAATATCCATACCAAATTTCATCGAAATCTGTGTAGCCGTTTGAGAGTGAAGAAATATCAAACATACACACAAACTTTATTTATAATATTAGTAGTATAAAATAGCTAGCAAATTCACTTTTTAGATAGGTTGTATATTTGTACTACATACTTATTAAATAATAGGCCTAGATTTACTGATGCGGTTGTCATGTGACATTTCAGGGTCTTGCAGCAGTCAAAAACTTGTTATTCTTGTTAACTGTCAATTTCAACTTTCGAAATATAAACTCTACAACAATAAATGTTCTGAGTAGATAGGTATCTGATTTAATCTGTAGATATGAAATCAATGTATCGTTATTGACACCGCTGTAAGGAACCCGTTTTTGAGGGGAAACAACGGAGTCCTATTACTAAGGCTGCGTTTCAATTTGGGCTCACAGTGCACACGTTTGTACGTAATATAAGGACTTAGCTGTTCCGAGATGAATTTAGTACTGACAGTGCTGACGCTCATAAGCAAAGTTGTGTCCATGTGTTGGTGAGAACAAGTTTCTTAATGTACCACTCAAATGTTAAAGTGGTCTGTGTGCTATTTTTAACCGACTTCAAAAAAAGTAGATTCTCAATTCGATCTGTATGTTTTCTCGTTCACGTTTAACAAACCTAAAAAAAATTAAGCTATGGCACGGTTATTCGTTTTTTATGATTGTCTTCTAATTTTGGATACATATAAAATGTACATGTAAATGTAGTAAGTACTCTTTTTTACTATAATTTAATTCCCGAAAATTAATTTAGGTCCAAGTTTTTAGATAATATAATAATTATTATTATATAGGTTGTTGGAATCGGTACCATGATAGTTCAAAAGTAACTGATATCAAAATATTGTGCTCATGGACTTCGACAAATTATTTCACACCTTTGAGTGTTGAAGTCGGTTTTATTTTATGGTAAAAAAAATTTTTCCCTTTTTTAAGTGACATGTTACTTATGGGATCAATAAATTGTCATTGTGGTGTAGGATGTTTACCGATATCTTCACCCGCTACTGTAATATCGTCTAGGTATAAGCACGAGTTCTTCAGTTTCTGGAGTGTAACTCAAAATCTGCTTGTCCGATTTTGATGAAATTTAAATAGGAAAAGCCCCACGGAAAGCATCAGCTTACAAGTAAAAAAAACGATCAAAATCGGTTCACCCAGACGGAAGGCACGCGGTAACAAAATTAAAAAATAAATTTAAAAAAAATCATACGGGTTGAATTTGTGTGAATGTTGTCCCATATTATTATTATTATTATTAATTGAGAACCTCCTTCTTTTTTTGAAGTTGGTTAAAAACTGACTAAGAAGAAGTACGGTATTAATCATCGACTAAAAGTCGATTGTATGTAAGTAGGAGCGAGGGGCTTATTGTAACAGGGGTAAGTAGTAACAGGCTCTTTTCACTAAGATCTTAAACTTTATTAGCGTATTTCTTTGACTCGATTTAACCTATAAACCGCGCCGCATCTTGTTGCCATAGCATTGTGTCCCGCCGGCCGGCGCAGGAGCGGAAGTGGCACGCGCTTCCTTTTTTGCCAGGTAATATAAAATTGTACTGTCGTGAAATTTTGGTTTGCGTTATTATTATCGACTAATTTTATACTTTCGATATCTTATTTACATTCAAATTGATCTATCTCTGATAACGTGTAACAGTTTTTAAGATTGCTAAATTGTTGAAATATTTATCTTGATAAATGTTAAGAATCATACCATGGGGTTAGTTGTAACAAAATCCCGGGGCTTGTTGTAACATGCCCCAAATTATGATGTTTTTCTTTTCTTCTAGAATGAGGGTGTATAAAAGAAAGTCAGATCGGGCAACACAAAGCCAAGAAGTGTACAAGTTAGCGGCAGCTGAAGTTTTAGAAAAAAAAATGCAGTATTTGGAATGCTAGTCAGACTTTCGGATTATATCATGTCTCTCTTTATAGATTCATAAAGAAAGAGAAGAATAATGAAAGTTTAAGAGTTGGTTATGTTAAGCCTGGACAAGTATTTACTGCAGAAGAAAAACTAATACAAATAGCAGACGCAAAAGAAAATTTACAGTATTGACGGATACTCCTGAAAAAGAAGTAAAAAAGGAATATGAAGAGAGAACAGAAAAAATGACAAAATTAAAGGAAAAGGTAAAGGGAAGGGGAAAGGTAAATCACCAAAAAATAAAACCGGAGTGGACGGAGCTAAAAAAAAGATTTTATGTTCAGGTTCTACTAAATAACACTGTTAATTACCTAATTTGTAGGTGTTGTTTACATAAAACATGTATTAAAGTTGATTTTTGATAAGAATTACATAATACTTACTTTAGAAAGATGTCAGTTTTGTTAAAAATAAACAAAGAATAAATGATTAGAGGTATTGTTGTTGTTTTTTTTTGTCGTTACTACTTGCCCCGGTAGACGTTACAACTTGCCCCAAGCACGAGGTAAGTTGTAACAGAGCACTTCTTCTAGAAAATAATTGATTGTAAAATAATGACCAATAGTTATGATATTATTTTTACTTGATTTGGTAGAGGACGAGTTACAGCATCCATCCATTTTTATTTAGTAGCAATTTAATCAATGGATCTTAAGATATATTAGATTTCATGAAAACTGTTACAACAAGCCCCTCGCTCCCCTAAGTACATAGATTTTTTTTGTCGCTTTTATATATGCATAGACAAATTTGACAAGGTCGTACTAGGCAAGAACAGGCATTACCTACAATATAAGGTACTGCATTCTTCCCGCATTCACCAGTTTGCCTTGAAAGGTACTCAATGCATTATTGTGCTTTGATTACCATTTATTTAAATTTGTAGATATAATCAAAGCTTAACATGTGTAAGTAGATATTAAATTGATGTCTAAAATGTAGTCTATTGTTACACATATATTAGGCAATCGTACGCTTGCTTAGAAAATGGCCTCCATTAGTATCGTATTTATTTATATTTTATAATCACATTCAAACCAGCCCTAGTAAAAATCCAGTAGGCACGAGTTTTTTTTTTCAGCCATATTACGTCCACTGCTGAACGCCTCCTCCATGAAGGGGGTTTTGCCAATACTCGCCACGCTTGGCAGGCGGATGCGGAGCGCAGTATGGCTTCCTATCCTCAGAAGGCGCCCACCTCCTGGTACATGATTCCTTAGCCGACTCTTACGGCACCCGCGGGAAGAAATGGGGGAGTACTATTCTGGGCCGGTACCACCACGGCACCAGTTACATTGTAGTGAAACTGTGAATGACTAATAACTCTATCACATTGTAAAGCAATTGTCGAAGATAAAATAAAACGTATACGTAGGTACGTACGTAACGTATTTAATGATAATACTATTTGCTTTTAAATACACTCATACATCTTTACGTATTATGTAATAAGTTGCGGGATTAGAGATCTTATTATTGATCTTTCAGAAATGCGTATTTTTCTAGTACGATCATACAAAACCAAATCTTATTAATTTACAATGCGTTAACATTTCAACGAAACTAAGCTTAAAAATGGAACGCTAAACGTGTTGTCAATTTGAAGGCGTTTGTCACCATGTCTATGAATAGGACCTTTGGAAACAGCGCTCGTACAAATTGGACACTACACTTGTTCCACTTACGAATTCTGTTCGGTTTGTGCGAGCACCCCCGGGAGTACGTGTGGTTGCGGTATAATATAGGTATTACGAGTATACTGGTAGCAGTAGGTAGTATATCTATTCAATGGAAGATGCCATATATGGTTGTATCTGTAGGCGGGCTAGTACTATACAAACGTTAATGTAACGGTTATGCAAAGTTTATCATCTTTGGTCTTATATAAATTGTTGATTTAGATCAACAATTTATATAAGATCGCAGCAATTAGTTGCTGCGATTTTTTTAGCCTTTTGCCTTGCCTTAGGACTTTGTATAGATTTATTGTTTTCTGACTTTATACTGATGGAATTTTTATATGGCAACAAATACTTCGGATAAATACTTGTATCGCAGGATTACAAATTTTGGTTTTAAAGATCAGTTTAAGTCCGTTAGATTATCTTGCAGAATTCTATAATCATAGTCTGTTTGGGATATATTTGAACCACGTTTGACAGGAAATACTCTTTGCAAATTATATGGTTGTTTCCGAATAATATGTAATTTGATACGATAGTTATAGATTACAGTATTCCAGATTTCACTGTAAGTATAACTTGTGGCAATTAAGTTGCTACTAATTTCGTTTCAGTCTGGCAGCGTGGACTCACTTGATCACCTGAAATTTGTATTTAGGTGGACAAATAAACAGTTAATTGAAGCGGCGCAAATTATTAATACCTATATTTTTTTAATAAGCGAAGTTGACATCTATCCATTAAAACATAAGGAAATATTTACCGAGGGTCAATTATAAACACCGATGTAACAAACAATAAATATCCACAAATATCCATCTTACGTAACAAAAATAAGAGATAATTGACAACATCTAGACGTATTTAGTAAAAATTAAGATAGTAAATCACAAACGAAATATGCTCACCTAAGTATCTCATGGATACATCTGGTGTCGAGACATTGGACCGAGAGCTCATTGGATTTTCCATAACTTATTTGACAGCGCCTGATCAACGCGCTCAACGCGTGACCAAAATAATGACTCATATTTGGTTCAACAAATCAGGATTTCAAATCAACGGGGCAATGCTGCTAGCATTCTGACTGCACTGCCATCTGGTTGCGGGTTGCTTGAGTTCTATAAAGGCTGGTAACCGCTAGTGGATTGTTCAATTAATATTGTAGTAGCTAGTCTGTTAGTTATGTATTTAGATTATTGAAGAACAACCTCTCAAGCACGTAAGAACGGAATGCATTAAGGGGATGAATACAGCCCAATGAATTAGTGAGAATGAGCCTTAATTTGAATGGAATTACAGCTATCTATACAGTTTGCAGCAACCAAAAAATTGGACATTAAACTTGATTATATTCTTTAGTGCCTACAACGATTAGAATATTCAAGTTTTTCAGCGCATCTTTCTAACTTTCCCGTCACATATACATATATCTAATTATGAATGTATAAAACACGGGAGTTACTCACGTAATAAGTGAGAGGGTTCCGACTATAGTTTCAACCACATTCGGTGGTCTTTTTCAAGGAGAATACGGGGCGCTCGCGGACGCGGTCGCGATTCGCCTAGTACTCTTCGCCTCCCGTGTTTTATACATTCATAATGTGTCAAAACCACGTCAGTTTTAATAATAAGATGTATCTAATGTCCATTAAAAATATAGCTCCAAGTTCATTGCTCAGACCTTAGAATATCTTATTCTAAACTATCTTATCGTGCCCGCTTGGGAAGTGAACATTGCAGCTTTCATTTCAACAACTTCGATCCTATAAAACTCGTTTGATAACGACGGAGTTCCGATTCTAATAGTGGTTTCTATAATTATGTCTAATATAGTGTTAAACCATTAAATGATTACATTTGTTAAGTCTAATAAATTTGCTAAGGTCAGTAGTTTCTTTATGTTACCCAGGATGGAAATACATGGAATGGAAAATTAAATGGAAATACCACTACACTTACTAGTACCTAAAGTTATATTTTGATGCGACGATAGATGGTCAGTTCAGTCACTTGATGGTCACTGACGATGTGGTCGAAGATGTTATCACGCTAGACCTAGAATGCTTAATGGCTCTCAAGGACTGCTACATGAATACACTATGTGTTTGGTGATATTGTTTTTATAGTAATTTTAATAGTTAATAGTATTTTTCATCTCGATATATCCACTTAAAGGTCAAACACGGTTGCATTTGATCTGGTAGCCAACCCCTTACCCCCTAAACGCTAAATGAAGCGGTAAGTACATATTCTACTGTGTACATGACATATTAAGTATATCGGAAAAGGAAACGCCTGGTATTCTCAATGTATATTATATTTTAAAAAAATATAGTGTTTGAATCTAGCGTTTCACCATTATATCTCACTTGATAGTCAGTGACAATGTGGTTGAAGATGTTATTACGCTAAACCTAGAATGCCTACTGGCCCTTAAAAACTGCTGCCTGACTACACTATGTGTTTGGCGACAGTTTAACCTAATTTAGGGTGGTAGCTAGCCAGGCGGTTAGGTACTTGAAAGTACCCTAGCGCCACGTTGGGAATTTGATAACGGTATATGTGTATGGTGACAGTTTTTCAAACTTGAGGGGGTAGCTAGTCTGGTGGGTACTCGACAGTACCCTACCACTATGCTGGGAATTTGATAACGGTGTTACCCTCACCGTAAGCTCCAGTCGTTGGTTGGGATCGAACCAGCATCTGTCAGTTTAACAGGCGACGACGCTCCCATCGCTGAGCCATCATCGCCTCAAGTATATTAAGTACAACATAAACACCACAGTCCAAGTTATGGTCATGGACTGCAGTGTTTATGTATTAAGACTGTGTGTATGTATATAATGATAAATTTATTTGCATGTAGGTAGCTATAGCTAAGTACTACGTTACATAGCACTTGTTTGCGCCTGCGAATTAATTAGTGAAGAGGAATATTAATGACCTTTACCGAGCCTTGGCCCGTGCATGTTTAGATTTCATTGTGTCTGTTTAAGGTGTACCTTTTCGCAGAACAATATGAGGAATCTTAATGGTGATGAATTGATGATAGATTATGCCATCAACGTTTGAGTGGGCATTATTGTTTATCGACTGACAGAAATTTGATATGTCCTGAGGTGCTATATATAATGTTGCTTGAATAATAAAGATTTTTTTTAAAGCGACGATGTGGGCGCCTCGGCTGTCATACTGACAGACGCTGGTTTGATCCTCAACAACGGCGTGATCTTCAGGTGAAGTAACACAGTTATTAAATTCCCAGCATGGTGGTAGGGTAATTTCGGATACGCGCCTGGCTAGGTACCACACTCAAGTTTGAAAAACTGTCACCAAACAAATAGTATGTTCTGCCAACCTTGAAAAACAATAAGCATTCTTGACTTAGCGTGATAGATCTTCGACCACGTTGTCACTGACTATCAAGTGAGATAGTGGTAAAACGCTAGATCTGTACAGTACAAAAAATACCTATGGTGATATCTTCTTTGAGTGCCGCACATCGCACGGGCGGCCTTTTCGCAGATAACACATCTAAGGGAATGGTTGTAAAACCTAACGTGATTCATAATGAATAATGAACTTCTTTCTGGCCCTTGTCTTTTTTAAAATAAAATACTAATAAGTGCACTACACATTTTTACCTATAACCAGGTAATCAAAATTTAATAAGTGTGTTTTACTAGTTCAGTTCACAATTCATCTGGCCTGAGTGATGGGGACGCAAGCGCCTCGGCTTCCGTCAAACTGAAATTGGCACAGTCGCGACATCCAATCAGCAGATCCCATTTAACGAAGTGGTAACACAACAATTGCCATAACTGGGCCATTTCGGACCGATATTTAGTAATTATGGATGGTTACGTTGCGGTGGTATGCCGAAACATGGCTTCAAGTCACGATTATACGTGTGAACAGAATATAAGCTCAATGCGATGTGTTTACAACCTTAGACCAAAACGAACACTCACATCACTTGGTTTTAACTCATATTTGTTTGGTATTTTGATCGTATGATCAGACTAGGAAGACAAAAGTTCTTTTTTTTTAATCGAACATATAAATAGTAGATCATACAAAGGGCAAAATGCCCTATTATATACGAGGATGTTTAACTCCTGGTCTTTCCTTTTTCAAAAACACATGCACGGAAAAATCAGGTTGGCTATGGTTATGCAAGATGGTGAAGTTTTGTTTCAAACCTAATAAAAACTTTTTCATTTTTGTAGGCTTTATAGTTTTATTAGCATCGAGACCTAAATATACTATGCAAGCCCGTTGTTTCCAACAAGTTGTTGGTTTATATTTAAAGAGGCTAAGATATTGTTTTGTTTTATGAAATTGAAGGGCAAACGAGCCGGTTTGGGCTGAGCTTCGAGATACATTCAATAAAATAATATATTTATATATTGTAAGCCAGTGGGTAGAACAACTGGTGGTGAATGATCACCGTCGCCCACAGATATGCGTAACACCAGAAGTGGCAAGGAAGCTTTGCCAGCCTTTGAAGAGGGAATTCTCTCTATTCTTGTGTGACTTGTCTGTAACTATGCGTAAAATGCACTCTGCCAACTTTCACACTTAATTTCACTTATCAGAGTTTATTGGAAACCTGTTGTCTACCACTGGTTTATATGCGACACCGTCATCGACATCTCTTCTTTAAATGTGCACACGACAACTTTTCAGAAACAATTATTTGAATTAGTCTAGTTTTACAAATAAAACTATTAGTTAACCTATCTCTTTTCGATAACAATCTTGGAATCACGATAGTCTTAGTAAGTTGATTGGCTCTCAAATACAGCCCCGCCTGTGTGTTTGGAGAAAGAATTTTTATGAAATATGAGGGTGGTAGGTAACAACAATAATATAGTTTTTTGTTTTTAATTGTTATCAAATCCGCATAGAGTTTTTTTGTTTTCCAGTAACGGACGCTTACTGGAAAACAAAAAAACCCTATGACAACATTGTTGTCTATACCGAAATCTCAAGCTGTTGGTGGGGATCGAACCAGCGGTTACCGTGACGGCACTTAGTTACAACACGGAGACTCTTGTTGCTTAAAATTACATAACAATAAACATAATGAACTATTGTTAGAAAAGGGCCCGTCTTTTCAGATAGAGGAATATCGACTATAACATGTATGTCTTTTGTTTTCTGCTTGAAATATTAGTTAAGATTTTAAGAGGTGCTGACATCGCAGAGGCTCACGGATATTTACAGGCAGAAGGACAAATCCTGATGCGTGTTGTTTCATATAATTATATTGAATTCTTTTTGTGGGGGCGTCAGCTGTCAAACTAACGGACGCTTGTTTGATTACCCCAACGGCGCATGCATGACAAGTAATTGATGCGATGTCACAATATTTTGCGCAACCATCAACACTTCAATTATTATAGTAAATAACGAACCAACCTACGGCTATCGAGGTTCGATACTTGGCCCCGCAATAACTCAACAAGACCTTTACCACACGATTGGCTCAGATCTCAGCATTCCGCATTCTTGGACGCAGTGACTGTTGCACCATCTATGTTTCTGTAACCTGTACTCACCTGTATTTGCTTCCTTGATAAAATCACATACCTTGACTCCTAAAGACCCTAATTTACTTTACCTGGTGTATGCCGGTTTATTTGCTTTATTTTGTTTCCAAAAAAGCTTGATTATATTATTGCTCGAACAGTAGCAGAATTTCAAATGTCTAAGAATAACTTGTTGCAGGCTAACCTCTTTTTATACTTGCTATATTTGTACATACATTATTTTTGAATATTTAAAAAAAGATTGTTACATATATTTTGTATGAGTGTAAAAGCTGCATTCATGAGATTCAGTGCAATAAAGTGTGTGTTTTTATAGTGAAGTATTTTTTTCTCACTATTTTCTGATCAGTTTTAGATAAATTATAATATCAATCAGATGTTTGAGTGCCGTCATTGTGTGTGTCTATGCCTCCTGCGAAACAGGAAATCCTAGTGCGGAATTTTGGGTGTGAGACGAAAAAAACATTCTTTCTGACGGATAACGATAATAATCATTTGCACCTAGTTAAAGTTTAGAGTTTTACATAACTTTGATCCATTTAGAATGTGGAATCCTCGCACGTACACAAAGGTAATTAGAATAAATAGAAGACCTGCCGCTACGCTGCCAATGTGATCGTAACTTTGTTATCAGTCTGAAAAAGTTTATAATAACAATGGCAAAACGGGTCACGAAATCACGTGCAAATAAACTTATTTCGAATATACTCGTTTACTTTCAACTAAAACCTAGTATTAATGAAACCTTCAAAACGCAGGATGCTTGGAGGATTTTAGGTGGGATATGACAAGGACACATGCTAGGTGGAACACAGCTTCCAATTTTTTTAATTTTTAGTTTGTTTCTTAGGACTTAGCTAATGGGAAATATGGTAATTACAAGTAGCGCCCCGCGGTTTCACCCGCGAGAATTACGTTTTTCCCGCTACATCAATTATTCCACGGAACTATACTTTTTCCGGGCTAATAGTAGCCTATGTGTTATTCCAGGATCTAACCTATCTTCATAACAAATATCATCGAAATCATTGTTATTAAATCAAGCGGGGCTTGATCGCGAGAAAAACATTTTGTCATTATTTACCTCGATGTTTCGACCAAGTTGCATTGGTCGTGGTCACTAGGAGACTGGAGAAATGCGGGTGGCAATATCGGCGAGAGCGCGTAGTTTTACCAACTACCCGCTTTTGATCTTATTAAACTGTAGGGCTGTCACAGCCCTGCAAAAGCACAGGGTTGTCACGACACACAACACTGACACACATCATCGAAATCGATACAGCCAATTGGGCCTGAAAGAGTAACAAAGGTTTTTGAATTATTTGCTTTTTTTACGGGAACAGCAATTACTTTCGGGACGAAAGAGGCCTATGTAGGCTCTAAGCTACCTCCATACCAAATTTCATCGAATTCAGTCCATCCGTTTGAGCGTGAAGGAGTTACAAAGATACATACTTACACACATACGCATTTTCTCCTTTATAATATTGGTGGGATAGAAGTACATAATACTTTTATGATCATAAAAATGACCTTAATTGCTAGGTGTGCGTGACGCTGACGATCTGGTTAATTAAATGGTCACGGCTCAGTTAGATATCCATAAATTTTTAACATGTTAATCTTTTTTATGGCGGGTGTAGTGCACAGACCATTGTAATGTAGACGATACTGGCTGCACCCCGCGGTTTCACCCACATGGACTATGGTTTTAAAGCGGATGAAATTTGGTATTTAATACTTGAGGTCCCGGAATAACACATAGGCATGATCATCATCATAATCATCATCATCAATCATCACCACGCCACGCGAGTATAACCGCGGGGCGCAGCTAGTGTCAAATATTTTAACTAATTGAGAAGAGAACTACGTATCGTCTGCTGCGATAAGCATTTTAGCTGGGATAAAAGTAGGAAAGCCATGATAGGCACAACAAAGTGTCACCATTTAATTTAATTTAACAATACTTAATTATGGAGCTATTGCGGCTGATTTAACTAAGGATCTTTTGTGGCATTATTCTGAGTCATGTTTTCTTTGGTTATTTCTTTGTTTGAGCCAGATATTGAAAAATATTTGGCGTTTGTACAACGGATAAAGTATCAAATCAATAAGTTAGATGCCTTGTATCTTCATGCTAACAAAGTACTTACCCAACTATAAAAAAAACCATAGATGAAATACTTTGGAGATACCAAAATTATGAATAATGATAACGTCAACACTTAGATAAGGATACTCTATTAATAGGAACTTACGTGTACATGTCTGATGAAACTAAAAATCTCTCTTACTCAAGTATCTGTTGAACAAAGATGGTGACTGAAGATTCGAGGATAAACTTACCTGAAAAGAGAAAAACATAATTTAGAAAATTGCGATAATGCGAATATGCAACAAGTGAAGAACAACGCATTGCTATGAAACAAGACTAGCATTGTTTCCAAACCGAACGAAGATGTCCGTCAAACACAGTCTCAAATTACAAAACATAATCGCTACCTTTCGAGCTAAGTACCAAGGACCTATATCTATCACAAATAGGTCTACAGAGGTCTTTATCGCACATCCAATTAGAGTATGTTAGTCATTTACTAATATTAGGCTGACAATAGCTAGTGGATTGCTCAAATGTATCAGCGGCAGTGGCATCGGCCTATTCTAAAATATGCCTTTATTAAAATAAAACACTAATAGCTAATTATAATACTGCAGCTACTACAATAACATTTGAGTCATCTACTAGCTACTGGTAGCCTATAGATAACTCAAAAATTGTGTTTAAATATCACGTTAAAGTTTCACTGTGATTAGTTACTAATATGAAATGAAATTTATTTATTCATGCAGATATATAACAATGTATAGGTCAATTCACAAAGCTTTAAATTACCTATATTTGATACCATCCTAGACTAAAGAAACTTCATGTGTAGCCAGGTCATATATATAACTTTTTATTGCGTTATTTTGTTGAGTCTAACAAAAATGGCGTATTTTTATTGTTATATCAATTGCCTCTTATATAGTTTAACAAGCATCAGCAGTACACTGATAAGGATCCTGCGGCAACGCCGATGAAATGCCATAAAGAAGCGGTGAAGAATGCCATTGTTTAGGTCAATACGCGTGTTACTTTCTTCCTATTGTATTCAAAAGGCGTGTTGTACACGCATTGGAATTGACAAATCACTGGTAAAGGGCAAACACATTCGCTTCACGTCTCGAGAATTGGTCATTGGGTCAATAGCGTGTACCGAGCTTTTGTAATCAACATAGCGATAAATACGTACGGTTTCTGCTTTAGTTGATATCGTTGACGCATCTTGTCTTCTACTAGTCGATAACAGCACTAAACTCAAGGCGATATCACAATGACATGGGTTATTCACAGGATAACCACACAGGACGCCCGGTGTCAAGTGTCAGTGGGGGGAACGTAGCGACCGCGACGCGTCTCACGACCTCATCGAACAGCGCTTGTGTGACGTTTTTAGAAAATGAGCAATTGGGTGTAAAATGGTAAATTGACCGACAATTACGCCAGGCGAGGATGTAATTAAGCATTACGTTACGTGTATCAGTTTGTCGGTTGGACGCGCGACTGCGGGTGCGAAGCGTCGATCCGGGCGCCCGCGCACCTCGCGAGCTCGCCGGTCCGCAGCGACACCGACACCAACCCGTGCAATCAATTTATGCAAATTGCTGCCGGGATGGGCCGCTGGCACGACCAATTGACTATTAACCATACCTAGAACGCGCCAAGAACAACATACCTACGTCCATTTCAACAACCTTCCAAATGGAACAGCTTTTCACAAGGCTCTCCCTACGTAAGTATAGCTTACACATTTATTCTTGGTATTGATTGGAAAACTGGATTATATTTCATATGTATAAATAGTAGTATTATTAGTAATTACTTTAATAGTAGTCTAAAATCTAAGCAAATCCACTTGGAATAATTATCTGGAGAACAATTTTAATATTTTCTTGAATATAACGAGAAACATTAAAGCAATTTTCATTAAGTTTCTATACGACCAATCGTTTTGTAATTATTTTTTTTTAATTCACCTGAAGAAATAATTTTGCTAATCCTATTCTACTATATCTGTGTATGTTTGTTACTCCTTCACGCTCAAACGGCTACACTGCTTTCGATGAAATTTTATATGGAGATAGTTTAGGCCCTGGATGAATACATAGGCTATTTTTTTCCCGAAAATAATTGCTGTTTCCGCGGGATAAAGCCAATAATTCAGAAAACCTCTGTTACTCCTTCACGCTCAAATGGCTGTATCGAATTCGATGAAATTTGGTATGGTTGACCCTGGAATAATACATATATACTATTTTTATCCCCGAAAAAGTATAGTTCCCGTGGGATAATTAAGGTAGCGGGAAATACTGCAAAAAGAACAGCAAAACTAGCAAAACCAACAACTCATTAACCATCTATGCGCAATGAGTTTAGGAGAATTGATACTTAGGTTCCAAAGAAAATACGGTTCACCAATCGGTTCACAACCTCGTCATTTTTTTAGGGTTCCGTACCCAAAGGGTAAAACGGGACCCTATTACAAATACTCTGCTGTCCGTCCGGCTGTCACCAGGCTGTATCTCATGAATCCTGATTTATAGACAGTTGAAATTCTCACAGATGATGTATTTAATGCTAAAAACAGAATACAATAAATATTTAAGGGGGCTACCATACAACAAACGTGACTTTTTTGCTCGTTTTTGCTCGATATTGATAACCGCAACAGCTAGACGTTTGATATATTCACAGAATATTTAGTTATATACATATTCACTTTATACATAAATAATTAAATCAAAATAAAACAAATAGTTAAGGGGAGCTGCCATACAACAGACATGACTTTATTTTCCCGTTTTTATAGATAATGGTACGGAACCCTTCGTGCGCGAGTCCGAACTGCACTTAGCCGAGTTTTTTATCGCATTAGACGGTCACCGTAGCTCAGTGGTCAGTGACACGACTTCTGGGTTTCCGGGGCTCTGGGTTCAAATCCCGGCAAAAGCATATATTTGTACGATAAGTGTAGGTGTTTATCCCGGGTCTTGGATGTTTGTGTACTGTGATTGTGTGTGTCCATGCCTCTCGCGACACAGGGAGTGCGGGGGTTTGAGTTTCATAAGAAATGCCTGTAAGAATACAAGCGACCAATTTTGACCACCATTTATAGAAAGTCAGTTGTAAATAGATGGACATTTTGGGGAAGGTTGCAGCACTTCCAAACGTGTCACAATAATGCGCGCTATTCGGCAACGGTTCCGCATAGCTGCACTCACCTAAACTGATACTGATCAAAGTATTGATGGAGGTCACAAATGGGATACAACCGTAAAACATTAAATTAAAAGGCTACAACATTCACTTGTATCCAGCTAAAGTTTATCTCAACATTCAAGGACGCTACAGAGGTACAGTACCCCTTAACTGTTCTCATAAGTGATATATTAAAACAAGCTGAAAAGAGTCAATATGGTATATTTAGTAAAGACTTAAACAAAAGATATAAGTTTTTTAATTGGCATGGTCACTAATACAAGAATAAATATTGTTACCGAGATATTTACCATGTATATTATTCGCATGCAACTGTGCCAAAATATCGAGCAAAGAAACAGAAAATTACCAAAAAATGGAACCGACTTTAACCAACATATAATATCATTGACTTCAAGACTCAAAAGTGTGAAATAACTTTTTAAAGTCGGTCCCGCAATAGTTTACAAAAGTAACGCGCATGGTACCTACTTCGACAAGTTATTTCACACTTTTGAGTGTTTAAGTAGGATGGATTTTTAAAAAAACATTTGTTCATCACCCTTTTCAGTGACCTCTGCTACTCACGCGATCAATTGCCATTGTGCATGTTGACCGATTTCTCCACCCGCAACAATAATGTCATCTACGTATGCGTAGCACTTTTCAGCTATTGGAGTGCAACTCAAAAATGGCTTGACCGATTTTGATGAAATTTAAATTAGACTACTTCAGAGGTATACTCTATCAAACAAAAAAAAATCATCAGAATCGGTTTATAAACGACGAAATTATCCGCGAACACATATGTATAAAAAAAATATAGGGTCGGATTGAGTAATCTCCTTTTTTGAAGTGGGTGTGAAATAACTAAATAAATAAAATACATGGTAAATATCCCGACAACAATATTAATTCTTGCTTACTCTTACTAACTTAAGATTTAATTTATAAACGGGACATGTGCCCCGTATTATATCACTATTATGAGATTATTAAATATAATCAATACGATGTGAGTAGCTGTTGACCATCTATATTCCATATAATTAAATATATATGATATACTTTTCATTCTTTAAGCCATCTTATTATTTCTTGAAATGGCATTTAAAAAAAAGGAAACTCGAATTCATAGTTGTATAAACCTAACAATGCAAACAATATAGATATAACCACGAACAGCAGTGGATCATAATAAGAACTGAGATAAAAACCGCAACATTGTTTAACCTCTCCGCTGCCACGAACAATATATTAGATAGAAGTCATTTATCTCATATTTACCCAAATATATATAACAATATTGTACAACCTCCTTGCTGCAGTGAACAATTAGACTAGGTACGTGCAATTCATGTCACCATGAGCACTACTGCGAGTCACAGAATTACCGTCACATTATTTTCTATTATAATTGGAACAAACTCATTTGAAAACAAAAGTAGCTTAGGTGAAGTAGAACACTAAATCTGGAATGTCCACAGGAGCTCAAGGTCAGCTATCTCAACGTTTGGTGAATAAATTTCAATCTTGGGAGTGGTACGGTAATCCAATCTCAGTGCGCATAGAAAGTGTTCTACCCCCTTTTTATGGAATATATCACTATTCACGATGTTTTCTTTCGCCGAAAGCTCGAATCCAAACGGGGTATCATAGTCCCACCTATAAAGTAGGTGGGATTCGATTTGGCAATTTTCTAATAAGCTGCAGACACTAGTGGGCCCCTCTGCTATCATGGATTCAGATAGGCTTTATCACTTTATCGCTTTCACGCTATAAATATTAATAAATACTTTAAATATAGGTATTTAAAAATTAAAATAAATAGTAAATGTAAGATGAAATGGGCCAATAAGTATTGGCAATTCCCCCCAATTGGGGGAGGCATTTGTCCAACAGTGGACACCCAATGGCTGAGATGAATGAATGAAAAAGATGAAATAACAAGTTTTAACACCTCGCCACGTCCGCGTCGCTTCGCTACGAAGTTTTGGCTGTTTTTTTTTTTCCTGGGCCTTAATATGTACCTGACCTATATACCTATATCTAGGCACTCGTTTGAAGCTTTCACATGGTTCTTCGCATGAAAAATGTGAAGAACATCCTTGAGCAAAACGTTCAAATTACAAAAACATATATGAAAATGGGATCTCTCAAAATTAGTTCTTCTCTTTCGCATCGTGAGCAGTTATGAAAAGTAACAGCAAAATCTCGTAAAAGCTGGGGCACATAATGACCCGTCAACTGTGCAATTCAGGTTAATCACCCCGACAAAACATTCCAATTTGCACTGAACTTTGTACTACGTAACTAGATCCGGAGACAGCTCAAATTGAGTCAACTACTGAGAACGAAAGCATTTGCTGCACCAATTAAGGAAAAGGCGATGCAATGTGAGAGTTACTTACGTTATACCAATATAATAATAAAAAATGCATAAATACGAGCACCTACATCTATCAACATCTGTAGGAAGTTCCGTCTTCATTATAATATCAAGCGTATATAGAACGTATTATTTAATTCCGTAAGAACCAGTTGGAAGCGGCCGGTATCTAGATTACTGATCTTAATCAGGTCATCTTTTCACTTTGTCGGTGTATCTCCTATATAGTGATTGCCAGTCTATGGTTTCTACTAGAGAACCTTCCAAGCGGTCAGGTCTGCGTGATATGGAGACTGTCCGCAGAACTTGTAACTTGTTAATCTGCTGGGGTATATTGGTTAATTTTAGTCTTCAGCAAATTTTTAGCGTTTCGTGCCTCAAAAGGAACCATTATAGCATCACTTTGTTATCCGTCTGTCTGTCTGTCAAGACCATTAATCTCGGAAGCGTGTGGAGGTACCGAGTTGAAGTTCAATGGCCCCAGGTTAAACAGATTTTTGATTATTTTTAAGTTGCAGTTTTAGACTTCTTCTTCTTCTTCTCTCAGCCATGTGCGTCCACTGCTGGACATATGCCTCCCATATAGGGGGGATTTGCCAATACTCGCCACGCTTGGCAGGCGGGTTGGCGAGCGCAGTATGATTTCCGATCCTCAGAAGGCGCTGCTGCCCACCTCCTGGTACGTGATCCCTTAGCCGACTCTTACGGCACCCGCGGGAAGAAATGGGGGAGTACTATTCTAGACCGGTACCACCACGGCCAAGTTTTAGCCTGACAAACAATAAAGAAAATACCTTTTTATTTAAGAAAATTGAAAACTGTTTTTGATAATACTATGTAATTAGGTACCTGTATTATTTTATAATAACATGTTCTTACTAATAAATACTATATACTATTCCGTACACCGAGGTACTGAACCCTCGGTGGGTTAGTTTTTTATATACTTGTCCGTTTTTATTCCATTTCACATTCGATCACATAGATAGACCACAAGCATGAGAAAATAACCTTATATGAAGAAAACGCACAATAAAAGTGAGCGTCTCACATTATAGTTAAAGATTTTATAAGAAACCTTTTGTTTTCGGCAGCGGAGGGGCTAATAAAAATATGTATGTACAAGCATGGTATTAACACGTCTTAAAAGTCTATTTACTTGTCTCGTAAGTAGAAACGTGTAGATGGCACCTAAAACTAGAACATGAACAAATAAAGAGCGACACAAAATCGTGAAGAAATCTCAGTAAAGTAGGCTACCCGCTCGGCAAACAACATTCGGACCAAATTATTGAACCGTTTGCTGAAGTAGGGAATAGTTACAGAGCTTATGGTGGCTTGGTAGAAGTGAAGCACGAATGTCATATATCAAAGTGAACTTTTTATAAGAATGCTTTTTTTGGCTATTCAGAATTTCCATTTTATTTGTTCCAAAATAAATCAATTAGGTATATAATGCCTACAAGCAGTTAAAAGAAAAACATTTTTTGTTGCGTATCTGGTTGACATTATAAAAACCGGGCACTGTACACTCGGTATAGAGGTATGGATGCGCAAGTAGTATTTTGGCTACCCATTATAGAGCACATTGAGTTTTGCAACAAATAATCCGGTATCACGGTGTTACTACAGCACTAGCCGACACCGCTTGAAAGCTTATTCACATATATGATTGATTCATGGGAGTCACATATTGTGCGATTCAACGGATCGTTTTTACCATACACCTGCAAAAGTCGAACGAGCTTCCTCCCTCGGTGTTTCCGAGTAGCTACAATATGCGATTCTTCATAAGAAGAGTTAATGTTAATAAAAATGATTGGCAACGTATCTTAATGATCGCCTACCATCAGACAACCCGATCGCTTGTGTACCCCTTATTACTTAAAAAAAAGAATTAAAAGTATCACAGAATGGGAATGTTTTCAGAATACTACGCATTTTAGACATAAACATCGTTTAAAATTATTGAGTCAGATATTGGTAGAAGTTTATTGACAATAACCATTTTTTTTTTAAATGCCTTTCTATTTCCTTTCCATCTTTCAACCAAGCGCACAGGAGCGCGAGTTTGTTTCAAATTGGACGCATTGGCATTTATCCGGCTGTCTGATAAAATTCCGACATGTCATGTCTGGTACATTCGTGGATATCTTTAGGAAAAGTTGTGGCAGGAATGAAATGAGATTTGTTAAGAAGGCTATAAAGGTACAAGGAAATTTGTTTTTTGAAGATACATTAAATAATGGAATATGATCATTGAACGTTTTTAAAAATCAACTTATTCGGCAGTACAAGCGTGCGTCAACGTTCCGGCAAATTGCTGTTGTGTGCGTGAACGCGCACACATGTAACGCATGAATACCTATTTACCCCTTACGGTACGCTTTATGCGCTCTTAAATAGTCAACGTGTCAACAACTAAATTTCCCGATTCTTGAAGCGTTAAAAGTACTTATTGGCTTTGACTTGTCAGGCCCAAACTTTTTTTCTTGTAATACATTCAATAAACATTTCTTTTGTAGGTTGTAAAAGAGTCGTTTATAAAACGCTACTTATAGAGTGATTAGTAAAATATTACGTTTCACAGTCATGTTTCTTTGTAGTGAACACAAAGCGTTGTTATCTTCATGCCACCTTTGACACTACTTTTATGATAAGCTTGACAATTAGAATTTATAATAAATTTGGAATTATGGCCGTGACACGTGACCTGTAATTTAAAAATATAAATATCATTCTTCTATTACATAATTTGTATATTTTGTATACAATTATGTATATATATATATTAACATGATTATAGTATTTTATAAAATTCAGTAGACTAGTTCGCAAGTTTATGTAACATAAGGCAGCACTCTGCTATAAGTATATATTATAATAATAATATTTCCAGAATATACTGATAATGAGTGAACACACTCAGAGCGAGTATTTATACGTCGTAAATTTATATGTACCCACTTACCATATTCTAATTTAAATTTACTTCGTATGATAATAAAGTTTTCAAACCTAAACCTTTCGTATTTCCACTTTAAGTTACGGTTCATTTATAAAGAAGTATTAACACCAGAGTTCTGGGTCCCTCATAAAGTTGCTCTACTAACTTACAGTAGAGTTGGAATCCTTTTAGCGAATAAATCTCAAGTGGGCGGCGTCGGGGCACGCATTACTAACGAGGATACAGTAGATCCACATCAAGGTCTGAACTACGACAGACGTCTGTCTTAATCTACTAAGTGGTCGGTTCGAGAAAGAAAATAATAGGTGCGTTGCAAGTTTCTTGTTATTTCTTTACTCACACTTTTAATATATATTAAGCACTGAATACTAAATGAAATATCATGAAATGATACATACATATGTACATACATAATTATACTCACGTCTCTTTCCCGAAGGGGTAAGCAGAGACTACAAGCTTCCAAACGCTACGATCCCCCTACCTTTCTTTTTGCTTCATCCACGTTCAACAGACCTTTCATACAAGAGCGTTGGTTTAGAGTCGGTGCCGTTAACTTAGCCCTTTCTTAGAAATTCCTCAATCTGATTTCAGAACGAGGCCTTCCTCTACACTACTATATACTTCACCCATGAAGTTGCTTAGTCAATCACCTTTCGTTCATTCTCTCAACATGACCAAACCATCTTTACATACTTTCTATCACTAATCATAATCATTACATCTTCGTTTTACATCACAACATTCCCTTATCACACTATTCTTTCCCTGTCACTCATATTCACTCCAACCATACTTCATGAAGTGATTTAGTAACAATATATACCACAATAGCAATCCATGGTTTTTAATCATATAGATATTATGTAGATCGTAACATCTATATACTTGTAGTATATTTTTTACGTTCTTTGATTTGTAAGCATTTTCGACAGTAGGTTATAGTTTTGTACATCTTTTTATAAAGTGTAATTTAGTCGTGTATTATATTTGTTATTTCTGTTTTTCTCTTTAACCTTAAGGATGCCCTTGGTATCAAATAGCTTTATATAGGGAAAGCTTTTCTTTAGTAATTTGTGACATTTGTAGACCTCCAAATGGACGTAACTGAACATACTGAGAAATAATTTTTCAAAGTAACCTATTCTTTGTTTTACCAATTTAGTTCTGAAATAACATAGCGTTGATCGAAAAAGTCTATAACAATGATGGTGTTAAAATGATCCAGCATATAGAGATAATATATATAAGATATATAGACAACCGGCGGGGCCAAAATGCCAGCCGCATTATCACGCTGGATGGTGAGACTGATTCGATGAGCAAAATATAGAACCTCATTATAGCCACGTGTAACTTTTAACAATTTTTGTTCTTGTTCATTAAGGTAGTCACGGAGTATTCATAGATGAAAAAAATTCAGTTTAATTAGGCAATAATACTTTTGATTTAATTAACGGATGAATATGGCTCCATACTGGAATATGTTCCATGTATGTTTGGAAAAATACGTTTTTGTTCTATAATTTTGCTTTCATATACGGTAAAAAGATACTCAGAATGACAAGAGATATTATTAACGGTGAAACCGACTATTTTTTAAAATATTGCATAGATCTAGCGCTTGACCACTATCTCACTTGATGCACAGTGACGATGTAGTCGAAGATGTTATTACGACCTAGAATGCTCAACTTACTGCCTCTCAAAGACTGCTGCCTGAACACACTATGTGTTTGGTGACAGTTTTTCAAGCTTGAGGGTGGTAGCTATCGAGACGGGTACTCGAAAGTACCCTACTACCATGCTGGCGATTTGATAACGGTGTTACCTTCACAAGAAGAAAGGCGTCCGTCAGTTTGACAGCCAGCGTTCCTACCGCTAAGCCATCATCGATTTAAATATTTTTTTTATATGGTAGTAGAGAGTTAATGTTTAGACAGAACTAGCTATGTAACTAATACGATCACATTAATCACCTCAATAAAAACAATAAAGCATTTAATTTCGTATCTATATTAATTTAAATGCATATACTACCTAAATCATTTTTATAATCTCACCTCTATTGATTCGAAAAAAAACCATTAGAATGGGTATATATTATCAGATCCCCTAACCCATTAAGCCCATGCGATGTTATCTGTAGGGCATGATAACTTGTCACTTACATTCTACCTCTACCTGTTATATTATATAGATTGTCACGCCATTGAACACACCATAAACCGGTCACGAGGAGAGCACGTGATTACAGTTTTCGACGTCACGTGACCAGGGTAGGTACGTCAGTAAATACAGAGATCACCTTTCAGTTAGGTTCAGATACAGTGAACTACTGGCTTAGTACAGTGTATTTTTTATACTGTATAGATCTAGCGTTTGACCACTATCACACTTGACGTTAAATTTTAACATAAACGACAGATTGCTGTAAAATGGTAGCTCTTGTTGTTATTATTATTAGCTATTATTAATACAAAATTGCTACTTAGCACGGTACTCTGATAATCGGATATCCTGAACATCCCACTGCCACTTTAACTTGCTAATCCAATGAGTTTTCTTGATAACCTTCGCTCCTCTACTGATCAGTAACCGAATTAGGAATCACAATTGCAGTAGTAGCTCATCCGTATCGCACAGTGAAACAATTGAACTCAGCACTAGCTGTCACTTGTCTAATACAACTGTGACACAGAGAGATTATAGTTCGTATGGACGGTACATGCGTTATTCAATTCATACGACTGCGATACGATGATTGGTACACAAGTTATCAGTTCTTCGAGCTGTATGGTATGCCCTTTATAGTGTTGCATAAACCACGTCATTCAACAACCAAATCAGTGTGATCTCTTTTATAGTATTAGGCAAAAGTTTAAAAAAACCTATTTTGCATACACAATACTGGTGCGAGATACCGAAAATGAAACACAGATCCATTTTGCGATGAGTAGATGAACTAAAGAAATGGACACGAATAGGTCAGTATTTGCACGATTAATCTTCGTATTTCATCAAGTATGTAAGTATCTTACATACTTATAGCTTGTTTGCATAACTTTGTTTACTGTTACCTCCGTATATAAATTGTCTCATAACAGTCATGACTCAAACTACTCTATTACAAGGTGTTCACTGCGTCATATATGATTTTAGTCAACAATATTATATGTTTGTAAAACGTGATTGATTTTAGTAGTTTAAGCACTACTGCTGGTATTGTGGATCAATAGAGTAGACCAGTATATTATTATTATATTATATATTTACTGTATATTATTTCTATATTACCTTATTAGAGTAAGTAAGTGGGTTTAGTAACATTTAAAATAGCGCAGACGGAGATTCACAGTAATATTATAAAGACGAAAGTTTGTTTATCGTTTGTATGTTTGTTTATCCTTCAAACTGAAATGAATTTGCATGAAATTTGGAATGCAGATAGCTTATACCCTGCAATAACACATAAGCTACTTTTATCTCGAATATTTATAATAGTATAAATAAAATAAAGACGGTATGAGATGTTCAGCAACTCTCACTAGGATAAATCGTGTCCAGAACTACCAGGACCTCAGCTTAGCCAAGTAGCAGTAGCGGAGCACACCTCAAGCTGTGTGAGAATGCATGTGTGCAGCATTGTGTGTTTTTTTTATGTTCTCCCATTATTTAAAGTAAGATGTACGTTATTAGTTGACTTCTCCGGTTTAGATTCCTATGCCATTTCACAAACAATCCTCCAGTGCAAATGATTGGAATAAATCACTCCTCCACACTCCAGGGTCTCGTGTGCCCGCCCGTTGGAAGGCAATAAGCATCAATTTCATTCCATATCCTGAGCGGCTCCCTCGCGAGGGCTTTAATGAGATAACTGTGGCTACAGTCTGCCCGCATGGACATGGTTCAATGCGCAATGTCACTGGTTTCTATGAATACCAGTAAAGGGGCTCCCTAGGACAAGGATAGCGCTATGTACTCTCGTGCTGATGAACAAAGATAGAAATAGCGTGCCCTATTAAAAAGGAACAATTCTGATATTCACACAGTAGCCCCTTTTTAAATTCTACTTTGTTTTTAGAAATTATTTCTCTCCAACTTTCCTAATAATGTAACATATAAATGTAACGGACAAAATTGTTTTGAGATTTAGTTTTGTACAGTATTTTATATGAATAAATAGCATACTCCTAAAGAATTCTAAAATGAGGTTGATATATATAAATAATAAGGTTGCCAACCTTAATATTTAAACCTGAAGTATATTTATATAAAAATTAACGTAGATTTACCGCACAAAATTAAATTTAAACACAAAGATTTAAAATTATAAATAATAAATATAGTAAAGAATACTTACAATAATAATAATAACTTTAAGATATAATATAATATTAAAAAAGCGAATGTGAGATATTTCCTATGCTTGTTTGTTACGCTTTAATCATTCAATGTCAGAGTAATATATAAATAACTGAGCACTCGACCCATCTTTATGAAACTGTTTACACGTTGTGAGGAGTACAGATAAGGACATTTAGGAAAAAGATTAGTAAGATTCCATAGTAGGACAATCTTAGTCAAGAGACCTGTAAAAATCGGTAGATCTTAAGTATGAATATGATCTGTGACTAAAAATAATATTGAAATTGAGCTTTACGTCATACATTTATGCATCTATGCAAAGAACAACATATTATAATGAATAATTAAGGAATTAATGAAGTAATCAATTAGAAACGCTTGTCGAATACTAATGTAGCTTTATTAGCAAAACCCCAAGACGGTATTTAATAGTCGCGGGTTCAAGTCCCAAGAGAGCTGAACTTTTACATTTCTTAAATCTGAACACGAGATTATGTCGTAATATTCGCTTTACCTCGTTCCTAGAACTGATTTTAGTAATGTACTAAATAAATCTATTGAAAAGTTAATTAATTATTTGTGCGTTAGGTTATTATTACTTTCAATTTATCTAACTATTAATTAATTTTCAATGTTACTCGTATGCTTTAGCCCGTTCTTGTCTTCTTAGGAAAGTTACATTGCTCATAATTAATGAACAAATTAATTAAATCTAACGAGTTTGTATTACATATAAAAAATCAAATGTATGTATTTGAAATTAATCCATAAAATTATTAATTAATTTCAGCGGTAAATCGATTAAAATGAGTTGTGTGATTTCAAACTGAAATCGGAATATTATGCAGATTACGTGATCATAAAAGAAATGCTTGGATTCGATCGTTGAATTTTAAATGAAACTTTCTATTTTATTTGTTTATTAATGGCATATTTTTCATGTAAACTAACACCCAAAAACACTATTCTAATTTTAAAATTTACTCTTTCGAAATAAATTTATTCTTATGCAAAGTTGTATAATATTCAATGTACATACACTATTATGAGAAAGTCAATTGCTCAGTGTATTCGGCTAAGCCGCTCGTGATTTAATTTAGCAAGAGGGTAGGCTGCGTCTTTGTAAAGAATTTGGAGGATTTGGAGTTTCCAAAAGACAACAGGAATATCAGTACGGGTAAACTTCTTTGGGGTAGCCAGTATTATAATTATATTCTTCCAGACGGCTAGTTCAAATTATAACGTACAGCTGAATAAACTATAATTTTAATATAGATTACTAACAGTTTCTAATTCAGGGGGTTTATGCGCCAAGTGGGAAATAAAAGAGCGCATAGTTATTTAAAAAAAACATAGCTAAGAATTATTTTCCTACAAAAATTTGTCAAAACAGGAAGATATCGATTTAAATTTCCCGCTCCATTAAAATGAGAAAATTGCGTCTGAATGACACCCGCATTATTAATAAAAATTTAATTTATAATTTAATTTCTAAACATGGCATCGCTCCCGTACTTTGAGAAAATGGTATCTTATAGGATTGGATAAAATGTGTCTGTATAATATAATGTCTCTCAGTAGGTAATGTATTAAAATTCTTCTTATTTGAAAACATGGTAACATCACTAAAGTGAAAACACCGACAAAAGTTAAACTATAAGTTGGATATGTGGATTTAAGTTTCTCGATCTCGATAATTGAGATATCGTATCGGATATGATATCTAGAAGCTAAGAATACCTACTAAGAAATAGGTTTCTTAGTATTCCGAATGTACAGTACATGTATATTACCACGTAAAAATTCTTCCCTTTTGAAAACATGGCAACATTACCGACAAACAAATGTAACTAACACCGACCGAGGTAATTACACGCTTCCTTTTATTATCTCTGTGGCATGTAGTAACTGATGCTTTAGCTGTGTCCTTCTGGACACTCACAATTAACTACTTCGACATGCACAGAGATATACAATTGTATTTCAAAATACTAAGTATAAACTTCGTATCTATAATATTGTAATAACTAGACTTTACAGAAACCGAAATGAAGCGAATGAAGAATGAATATAATTTGAAAAATTTACGTGAAGTGATGTAGGTATTTTGAGATAGTTTTAGGTATTCAAATTAAGGTATGGAAATCAATTTGCCCCTAACAATATGCCTCTATATCAGAGTTGAATTATTTTCTATCTATTCTATATACTCTCCATATTCAATAAAAATAAAGAACTCAATTCATCTTTCTTAGTTACGGCCATATATATTTACCGCCACCACATAAATTATAATTAAATATCAAATTCAAATTAAATTAATCTTCTAGGTATTTAAGGGCTTCGCCTTTATTTTAGCAAAATGTGCATCATACCATTTATGCACTTTTTGCTCAGTTTGATATTTATTACTATTTCCTAAATTTAAAGCGACACAGATAACACACCTTTTAAAATACCAATGTCATAGGTACGCGCAAACAAAACATGTGTTCACCTAAACTGATATCTCATACATACCTACCTAGTTAGGTAGGTAGGTAAGTAGGTACATTTTAAAATTCTGACAAAAGCATTTTTTTACAGGTCAAACCTCTTCACAATTTGTAAAGGCCTATAAATGTCTCAGCAAAAAATACCGCTATCCTATCTCTGTATTATACCTATTGAACAAATAGGTAGTTACTACGTGACCAATTAGGTATGAGTTTTGGGCAATTGAATTTAATTGATGAAATCATGCGGACATATTAATCTATAATATAACTTCATCATAGACATATAAGAATAGGCAACATGGCAACAAGTCAGGTAAAACAAGTAGTATGAATAGAATAATTAAATACTGTTAATGTTTGTTCGTATAAGTACCTCATTTAACACTTACGTTTAACGCTAAACGTGCTAATTCTAATTTAAATTACATTTACAACATATATAACTAATATTATATTCTTTTGGTACTTAAATAATGTGTTCTAATTATGTAACAATAAAAAAATACACTTAATTAACCGGGAATTAAATTGTAAAATAGGTAAAAAATAAGAAAAGTCACAGATTAAATAAAATAAATATAGCCGAGAAATCTTACGTTTGGCTCTTTCCTCGCGCCATTTCTTCCAATGAAAATAAGTTCACAAAAAAGTAGAAAATCACACTCGCTGAATAAGAAAATCACAGCGCACTAAACACAATCAGACAAAAAGTAAAAAGTTCGAAATTCAAATATATATTGGCGGCAAACTATCAGATGAGCATGTTTCTCGCGAGGTCCGTATCGGCAATCGCCGAGATGTCGACTTGATCGGACAAACAGCAGCAGCCAGCAAGCGCCCTACTTCGCCATAACCAGTATTGGTTAGAGGGAGATCGACTACCTAAATTCCTTACATTTAAAAAAGGTGGCTAATGTAATTGTACCTAATAACGGATTACTCAGATAAATGAAAATTTAATCTAGGTATATCTGTATTAGTATTTTATATTTAAGAAATTACAATAAAAATGAATTTAATGAAAGTGATAAATAATCTATAACTATACACTAGCGCCACCTATTCAAAAGCAACTGTACTAAGTCGATAACTCTTTAGAGAAGCTGCTATCGGTAGAGTTAACTAGAGCTCTGCCGTTGAGTTCACGAACGTTATTGTTTTTAGTAAAGAAAATAGATGGCAGCACTCTATTATAAAAAAAGTATATTATTATATTAGTTCTATTGATTTCAATGCTATGTCAAATAACAATAAGCAATTTTTATCGTGCGTCATGTTCGAACATCTATAATGCATGGATAATAAGATATTATAATGCATAATGCATTGCCGTCTGTCTGATGTTCTTTGATGGAATGGGGAAGGAAGAAACAAATTAGGAAAAAAAAATAAGTAGGTCAGGCAGTGTGTTCAGGCAACTTTTCATCAAGTGAGATAGTGATAAAGCAATGTATTTAAAGTAATTTTCGAGTTATGTTTGGTCTCAGGATACCAACTATCGTCTTATCAGTCAGTTGACTACCTACAGCTTTCCTAAAGCACATGCATGTCATACGCAGATCTAATTTCAGATGATCCTGATGTATTTCACAGACGAATGTGTTTATACCATTAGATCCACCAATATTTATATAAGGTCAATGAAACCATTATAAACGGGTATTCATAGTCGTACAGAACAAAACTCCTAAAGGCAGAGCCGTCTTTAACCCATTGGAGGCCCTGGGCACATTATAGGATCATAGGACCCCATAACCTCGACAGATCACTATTTTGATATCAGTCATTTTTTATTTTTTTACAATTCAATAATAATATTTACCTAACCTACCTGGCCGGTACCACCACGTCCAAGTGCCGTTGTGGTACCGGCCTAGAAAAGTACTCCCCCATCTCATCACGCGGGTTCCGTAAAAGTCGGCTAAGGGATCACATACCAGAAGGTGGGCAGCAGCGCCTTATGAGGATAGGAAATCATACTGCGCTCGCCAACCCGCCTGCCAAGCGTGGCGAGAATTGGCATATATGGGGGAGGCGTACGTCCAGCAGTGGATGTCCAATTGCTGAGAAGAAGAAGAAGATTTACCTAACCCAGCTTCGCCCATCCAAAAGCTATTAAGCAAGTATACCTACACATTGCAGTCGTCACATTTCGTGTTTTGTAAGAATATATTTTTCAGTAAAAAATATCGTTTATTTTTCCAGGTAATCTGACAGGAACTAGGGGGGAGTCATCTATCAATCGTGGGGTCCTCCTGGGCAGCTAACCAGTAGCAAAAATGGGCCCGCCTCTGTGAATATTATAATTATATAGAATATTATAATTACACTACACACTAATAGTAGTAAGAAGTAAAGCTTGTGAGTTTCTTTGTGGTTTTTTTTTTTCACACACTCACACCCCCGCACTAGGATACCCTATGTCGCGGGAGGCATAGACACACACAATCACAATACACAAACATCCAACGCCCGAGAACAAACACCTTTGCTCATCACAGAAATGCTTGCCCCGGCCGGGATTCGAACCCGGGGTCGCTGTCGAAGTCAGTGTCGCTGATCACTGAGCCACGACGACCGTCAGTGTTTATAGAAAGTATTCAATGGAACACTACATAACAACATTGTGAGACCTGTCGTTTGTATGGATCTGAAAAACAACAAGCGTAAGGTAAATATTTCATCACGTCATTACATCACGGAGTATTGAGCCACATATGCGTAAACTCTCCTCGAATGTATACATTTCAAATTTGTAAAAACTCGCTGGCATATAGCGGACATCAGTGTTTGTTACACAGTCACGCCAGAACGGCTAAACAGATTTGGATGAAATTTGGTATGTAGATATTTCAGGTCCCGGAATAATACATAGGCTACTAAGCTTTTCATCATCATCAATCATGTTCAAATTAATAAGTAAGTTTAAATTTCAACGGTGGTCTGCTCTCCCTCCGTCTTACCAATTCGATGACGCCACGTCCTGACGTTCTGACGATCTGACGCGAGCTTAACATTTTTTCCCGATACAAAAGTGCACAGCGCCGATAAAGAAGTTTTCACTTCGAAAAAACATACAGGTCAAATTGAGAACCTCTTCCTTTTTTTGAAGTCTGTTCAAACTTTGAAAGCGCTCTAACATTGTTTCTGCAAAAGCCGAGATGCACCAGTACAGACTGATGGTGGCTATTCGGTTTCAATTCCTACACTAATTGAAATTTATATGGGTGAAATTTAAGATCGTTCACCAAAATACGCCTTAAAGATGTCTTTAATATGGCGAGCTCGATCTCTTTCGGGATGGTAACTGGGGATTGCGCCATACGGACGTCACATATTCGCTTACAGGTTCCTCTATTCATAATGACCTTGGACACCCCACACGTTTCTGATTCGGTTTCGAACCCGTAGAGTCGAGCTTTCTGACCCACGAACTGATCACACTTTTACTACGACGTTGATTTAGATCATACAAACTAAGTTCAGAGCAAAATTGACGCCGCGCTATAGTGCATGATGACGCACGCTGCTCACCGGTGAAATGCTCCATGGCAACTAAATTTCCGAGAACCAAGCTACTTATTCCCGCGCTCCGCTCCCGCGTGCCTGTCACGATCAATGTGGTTTGAAATTCGTACGCCTTTCTGGCCCACCCTGTATTATATGCTACAAATTAATATCCAGTTATTACACGTTCACAAGGCATGAAATTGGGCATAATATCAGATATCGCACTCTAAGACTAAATGAAATAAAACATACATAAAACGTATAGGTACCTACATTTCACGTTACCGAACAGCGTCTTCAAAATGAAAAATTCATCGACTTGGAAACAAGTACTCGTATTCAAGTCAAGAGCACCCATAAGTCGGCACAGTGTCTGCTAGACAGAGCAAAAGTCTTGAAAAATGAAAATATATTCCGCTTTAAGAACCCTTGCGAAGGATCTCGTCGGATATCCTCGCGGTTGACGAACTCCCGCTCGTACACCCCGTTACTATTTTTCAGTCTGCTACAGTTACAGTCTTTATATATCAGAACAGCTGAATAATATATGCAAAGCATCAAAGATAAGAACATAGATAAAAGGAGGAGGTATAAGAGGAGACATCTATATCCGCGGCAGTGAGGATTTAATCTGCATCCGTAACTTTAGTTATAGAAGGGTTCTGAATCGGGGGGCTAACTTCATTAAGGGGTTAAGAGGTGCCTATGACTCGCGGGTGTTTACAGGTAGAGAAGGCGAGACAAATCCTGACGCGTGTTAATTTAATACATTACAAATATTATGTACTTTCCAGATGACCTACGCGCTCAAAAAATATATTACTCGTCACATTTTTTCACTTTTTAATCACTTTTCTTCTGGTGTATTTGAGACAATTAAACCGTATTTATCGTTAACTTTTTCATCGAAGTCGGCGCAGCCGTTTTAGCGTGAAGGAGAACAAACATACACACTTACATACATTACACTTATACAAACTTTCACCTTTATAATATTAGTGGGATGGGATTGGTTTTGTTACTCCATATCGAGATGTTGATCATTCTGTTTTTAATGAAATTCGTGACTGAGGAGTCGGGATCTATATATTTAGTGTGTTTTAAGAGGTGACTACGACTTTAAGGAATTCAAAAGGAATAGGTATGAGAAAAAGGTGTCCGCTATCAGCGGTTATTGAATCATGCTTTAAATAAAACCTATTGCCGTTTTGTTAAATCATTGTCTAAGCAGAATTGTGTTTAAAAGAAAACAAAAATACTCACATTTTAATTTTCTTCCCCTCTGGATGCGATATAGTCGCGGGGGGTGGCGGCAGGTCATCCATCGGCACTTCCTCATTGGGGGGCGAAGGCGGGGACTTGTCGAACTCCGCGATCGGCGCCAGCTCCGGCATCGGCGACACCGAGTTACTATCCATCGCTGATAACTTGATCGGAGACACTTTGCTTGTTTTGTGTGACTCGCACAATCTCCGGGCGACCCGAAGATATACAACGAGAATTGACTCGCGAAACTGTCACTACACTGAGTTCGATTCACAGTGACTCTATTCAATTCCAACGCTGTGACAAACGCTTCGTTTAATTATCGATGAGTAAACGGAACTGCAGGTTCAGTAAGCTTCGAGATTAACTCCGCCTGAACTCCGAGACCTGAAAATGATTAAGCCGTTATTTATCGTCTTTTACTGTTGTGCTCGTTCCTTCAAAATTGTGCTATCCGCTTGAAATTACTCGAAATATTGACCGGAAGGCTCGTATCACGTTAAATTGTAGCACAGGTCTCGACAACATTTCGGTAACAAATCGGTGAACAACAATTAAGCGCAGTGCTGTCAGGCAATAAGCCCGAGAGTGCGTACGACAGCACGGAAGGACAACGTCCTACACCCTATTATTATTTACCATACTGTCATGGAGGGACAGTCATATACAGATTATTTAACAGTCGCTGGTGCAAGGGCTTTGTAATTGATGTTCATGTTTTGAGTATAAACATGGCTGACCACGAGTTGAAAGGGGCCCGAAATAGACGGGATATTAATGGACGATCTGACATACGAGTGGACAAGTTATGCTTTCTGGAAATTCTGAATTATCCATTACAGGTTTTCGCAAACTTCAAGTGGGTGTTTAGTCTCAGAACAAGAAGTTTACGAATACTCGGACGAGATTTATTCCATACTGATCTATTTTCTTCGTCTTACAAAATTGCTGGAAACTAAATATTAGGAAAAACATCCGTTATTTATCGTCTTTTGGTTTATTTATAACTACTGAGATTTTATTTTTAATTCAAATAAATTGGCACCCAGTATGAGACCAAGTAATTTTTATCGGGCTACTGGAAGATATCATACTGTAGCCATTACTTTAACACACTTTAATCTGGCCTAAAACACGAGGTCATTGCAAATACGTTTAATATATTACATGAATTAATTAATAGTACATAAGCATCGACAACTTTTACAAATTACTAGACATATATTTTTTATTAATGGATATACGATTTTGGATTACGATTTCCGAATTCAAGGATCGAAATCACTGTACTCTAGAGAACACGTAGGTGTCTGTGATATAGATTAAATGCTCGTTACTACGTTCAGGATCTAAGAGCCAGAAGTTTATCACCTCTTTTAGAGTCAGACGTCGTAAAAGATACGACCCTTTGGAATAGACACGTTACTCTAACGACTTTGAAGATAAACGTAATATACTTCAGGTACGTTGTAAATTAAATTTTACTTCAATATTGTCCCCAATGCTATAAAAATTCAGTTGTAATAAAAATTCAGCACCACATGACATTTTATACCACGGTATAAAATGGCATATAGCAAATCATAAAATTAATTTGTATGCTTTGCGGGAATTTTATTCAGCACCAAATCAGCCTTTCCTTATATTTTTTTAAAAGGAATTGCAAAAAAAGCTTGCAATTCAGCGTTCATAGTGAATAAAAGTATTGCTATATACAAAAATCCATCGACTCAATAGATAATTTTCAACAACTTCTACAAATATTTTTATTTCATTCTAGGGAATATTGTACGGTCTTCAATTGTTTCTATTCCGTATTTTAATAGACTGTTTGAAGTCTCACACAAAATATTAGTCACGGATTTCTCTTCAATGCACGGTGCACGATATAAAACGACTAATTGCAGGTTGCTGCCAACAGTACACCGCCGATCGTCTAATAGGATCAGCATTGTGTAATTGTTTCCAGTAAGTGTACAGTACACTGCTATAAAAGTGAAGAGATTTATAATCTAGCTAGATTGAGGACTTTCGTTTTCCACGTGGGAAAGGCAATGATATTATATGTTTAGATGAGGTAGATGTCGCACAAGCGCGCGGAAACTGAGGCAACAAAATTAAGCCAATTGTAGTAATTTTCTTTGCGACGCGTATTTCAAGCGCAAGTCTAACATCTAGCTATCCTTTTCTATATTATTTGTACCGTATTATCTGTCGCAGTAGGCATGTTTATGTCGTAAAGGAACAAAATCTGAGCACCGCGCAGTATGAATATACGTCATCTTTAGTAAAACATCATTGGGGAAAGGCCGGACTTCGCGGCTATGGCTACATTTCTAATTAACTTTGTATTCAAGCATAAATACGAAAGTGACAGCCACACGTAGCACCTGTACATATTGATTACAAGAAGTTGGAGCGATGATAGCTCATCGGTGGGAGCGTCGGCTTTCAAACTGACGGACGCTGGTTCGATCCCCAACAACGGCTTGAACATCCGGTGAAGGTAACACCTTTATCAAATTCCTAGCAAGGTGGTAGGATACTTTCGAGTACCCGCATGGCTATCTACCACAACGCACAAAGTTTTTCAAACTTGAGGATGTTTGAAAAACAGTCACTATACACATAGTGTGTTCAGGCAGCAGTCTTTGAGAGCCGAGAGCCATTAAGCATTATAGGTCTAGCGTCATAACATCTTCGACCGTATCGTCACTGACCATCAAGTTAATACAACGAAGATAAATAAGGTTGATCCGGGCTCTACGAAAATGTTTTTCTAACAACGATAATACCCGCTTTAGCCGGAAATCCCGAGGGAGCTAACGGGCTAACCACAACTCTACCCAGAAAATATAAAGCTTTTTATATAAGCTATTAGGTATTATGTAGTCAAACAAATATAAAAACCGGCTTCTACTTATGAGAGGTATATTGTAAACAATTTATTGATAATTAATTTTAAGTATTACAAAACTGATTTCAATAAAAAAAAATATCACAAGCAGAATTGTCTAAATAGGTCAGTAAACTACAGAGCACTTACGTAACAGTTTATGATTTCGTGTAAAAATTTCAACATTTTCCTAAACTTGAATAGTAACACAACAACGAATATGAGCAATCATATGCAATACAAAAAAGTTTATATTTTTATTACACATAAACCCCCGCACTAGGATTCCCTGTGTCCCGGGAGGCATGAATACACACTATCACAGCACACAAACACCCAAGAACCGGTACAAACACCCAATAACCGGGATAAACACCTACACTCATCGCACAAATGTTTGCCCCTGTCCGGATTCGAACCCAGAGTCCTTGTGACACAGAAGTCAAGTCACTGACACTGACCACTGCGCCACAGGGACCGTCTATGTGGATTCATTTCTAGTATTACATAAACACATTTTACACGAAACAAAACACCATAACAGGTACCTTATGTTGCCCGATGTCAGGACTAAGTTTCGACTCAGCATATACTAGGGTCACCCCTAGCACTGGTTTCCAGTCGACACTTATTTATGACCGAAAATCAGTGCTCGGGGTGAACATAATATGATGAGTCGAAACTCATTCCTGATATCGGTTAAATGTTGCAGTTTCTGCGCAACATTACAATTACATTTTCTGGGTATAAACAGAAAAATCAGAGAACAGAGTCTCATCGATTAAAACTTTTCGACGTCGTAAGAAACGCACGTTTGTGAACTGTCAGATTTTATTACAATATCTTTAACTGTAGTTCAGAATAATATTTAAATGAAGCTAAGAAGCTAGGAGGATAGATAAGATAGGAGCAAAACAAATTGCGTTTTAAGTATAAATTGGACCCTAATCAGAACATCCGAAAATGAAGGAGTAATAAAGTAAAACTGTGAGGAGTTCCGTACTGTCATTCCTTTGATGCCAACTTCTTGTATAGTAAGATGTAAGGGTGTGATCGTGTTGATTGAATAACTTGCGTATCTCTTCTGTATTTTATTCATCTCAGATTTTAACATTTTTTAATGACATGAGTATGTATTGATCCATCGCCCAGTAAAACATTACTTTAGCCCAGTAGGCCGCAGTTCACAGTAAAGGTCAAAAGGACACGTAATCCTTATGTGGCTCTTTAATTAAAACGCATGAAATATTCAAGAGGTTACAATTTATCCGTACCGCAGTGGAGAGGGCTGTCCTCATTTCCGAAACTCCTTGAGGTCTCTACTGGAACTGTGCTGTATTAATTCAGTTACCACAGATTACTGTCACCACTGTGTAGAGACTGCGGCATGGAGGATTGATGCTTGATGTTCTGTGAATCTTCAATTTTAAGTGTAAGGAGCCGTTGACATTACAGAGGCAGAGAGGGCAGGACAAATCCTGATGCGTGTTGATGTAATGTATAATACAAATATGTACTTTACGATGCTACGGGACTATGGGCTCAATAAAAAGACAAATAAATTTATTAAAATATTAATTGAGACTTTTTATATCCTTTCCGCTGGTGTAAAATACCGTTCAAGGGTATTTGTAGTAGCCGCGAGAATTTTTGATAACGGAAAAATATGGTCGATCTAAACTTTTTCTGTGTACATCTTATCTATCTATTTGTTTCTTTTTAGCCGGTCGATGTCTTTATTAGAACATAAATACCTACTGAAAACTACAATAACATTTGAGCAATCCACTAGCTGTTGTCAGCCTATAGATAACTCAACAGCTCTAATCCGCTACCATTTGGCAGCGTGCTCAGAATGCTAGCAGCGTTGCCACGTTGAATTGCAATGCTGAATCGTTGAGTGAAATATGCGCCAGCATTTTAGTCACGCGTCGCATCGATCAAACGCTCCGATAAGTTTGATAATGATTTTCTTTTTAATCGGCCTATAAAATAGGTAGGTACTTAAGTTATTTTTGATTAATGTTTGAAAGCTAAATATACCTAAATGAGTGACGACTACAGTAGTGCATTATTAGAAGAAATACCTAAATCACATAACTCTTATAAATTTTTTTTATAATATCTAAGCAACTGTTACTTGCTTAGATATTACAAGCAGCAAAATGTAATAAAACTGAGCAGTATTGCTATGTAACTCGGCAAGTTACAGCAACGTCGCCAAGAGTCCTGCCCTCATTCCGACTCCTCGACTCGTCTCTACTCCGCACTCTACTGTACCCTATTATCTCACGAGTAGTGTGGATCTTGCCTTTTATTTTTCTTTAGTGAGACTATTTTTAAATATAGAAATATTTTTATTTTTTTCTCGACTTCATGTGTATGGAGCGACGCGACGTAGGATTGGTGTACTTATTCTGTAATATTATTTTGAAGTGTTTGTTACCTCTGATATCTGTCAATTGTGGACCGATTTGAACAATTATTTATGTGTATGATATATATATGGTGTGCTTTCAGATTAGCCCCGTAAAAAAGTAATCTAAATCGGTCAGTACTTTTTGATATTTGAAGATGATTCGAGAAAATGTTTAAAAAGTTCCACGAACTCAATAGTGGAACTCGGTTGTTATAATTTTTCTGCTGTCTCACTATTAAGATTTTTTTTTCGTTTCCTAGGTTAACCTTATTTTTACTTTGTAAAATTTAGTACGAAAATACGGAAGCCGATATATGCTACATCGCAGCCGATTCACTTTAATACTTCATTATTGGGCTGTCCACGCTTCGATCTCCTACTACAGGAGGTCGAAGCGTCATGGATCGATTATGATATAAAAATAAATAAACGTTTCTAATATCACTATGCACAAGAAATGAAATCAACTGTATTACCTTTCTACATATGTGGAAATAACGTAAATATACATAAGTATGTATCTAGTTAGCTTGCTATAAAACAATTTCCCGATACACCCGAAGCGGAACCTGCCGCTTTCATCTCAATTCCACCTTCGCTTTGAAACAAAGAAACAAAATTATGCCTCTTTCAGAGTACCACCACTTGACAGAAATTGCCTCACTTGCAGACGGAAAACTATGAATTCAATTTAAACTTGAATGTAATATAATGAATATCTTGAACATTTATTGGAAATATTCGTATTGGAAAGATTTTGCAAACATTTCATTGTATGAATTTGCATAGATAGCGTATTAATAGGTTTTTTTTATGTACATAATACATAGCATTTATTCTCTTTGTTAAAAGTAAGTATACTGCATAGATAAATATAATTGCATGAGTTATTTTCCGAACTTAAACTTCTAAAATTTTATCAAGGTTTTGCTTTAGTCACACAAGACTGTTTGATATTAAGGTACGTACGCTGCAATCTCCTTGGATGCGTGACCGCTCGTGGTATTTTCAACTGAGCGCCCCCGTGCTTAGAGGATTACGTGAAGCTATTGGTATCGGTTGAACATGTTGGAGGCTCGCGGGCGGTCTGAAAATTCCATAACAGGACTGGCTATCTATCAGCTTACCCGCATTAATCAGCGTGACGAATTATGACCAAAACTTGTCTTTACAATAGACAAGCCCATGTACAGCAGATGCAAAGATCTCACGGGTCTAGTTTCAAATTAGGAACGAAAAATTAAAGAAGAGCAAACGGGCTAAATTCATGAACTTCTTTTTGAGAATATTAAATGTATTCTCGAGTGTCGTTCCAAGCTCGTATTAATTTATAGCTCATGATTTCGAAGCAGAAATTTTCACAGAAATACCTCATTCCCCCTTATTACCTGCAGTAGGTATTCAATTTAACCATGTAACATCAAATATATTTTAAATGATATATAATTAAACAGATGCTAAAAGACACGCGTGCGAAAAGACGAATATTATCATTTTATAACACTAATTTTACAAATGTGAAAAATTTTCTGTTAGTCATTGTAATTTTTCGTTTGTCGTTTGTTGTTTCTATGTCTATTACTCCGTCACGCTGAAAAAGCTGAACGGTTTGCATGAAATTTAGAAGACAAATATTCTAGTTAGAATAACAAATTGACTACTTTTTATCCCGGAAAAAGTATAGTTCTAGTGGTATAATTGAGTGAAATCCTTAGTCCACACGGGTGAAACCGCTGGCCGCGGCTAGTGATACAATAAAACATCAACGATTATTTTACCTAAAATGGTACCTTGGGAAGCACTTTTCGTGATGATAATGTTTTACTTTTCAAGTTCGTCTGCATTGGAGATAATAAACGAAACAAAAAAATTAAATAAAAATGTTCTGACGCCGAGCAAAATTTGCTTGCCAGGTATCCTACTAATATTATAAATGCGAAAGTTTGTGTGTATGTGTGTATTTGTGTATGTGTGTATGTTTGTTACTTCTGCACGCTCAAACGGCTACACTGATTTCGATGAAATTTGGTATGGAGATAGTTTACCCTGGGCTACTTTTATCCCGGAAAAAGTATACTTCCCGTGGGATAGTTGAGGTAGCGAGAAAACCGTAATCCACGCGGGTGAAACCGCGGGGTGCTACTAGTAGGTCATATAAAATGGTAGAAGTGAAAAGTGTTAACAAATAACTACCCTGGTGCCACAGTAGGTATCTATAATTACGAAATAAGTTCCCAAATGGTATACCTCACGCGCAAACAAATGTGTCAGGTCAGCAGTTTTAGGGCATATAGAAGTACAATCAACTAGAAAAACAGACGTGCACTACTTATGACGGAATATTTTCAAGACTTTTATGGTTTTTTTTTTGCATTAGTTTGAGGAAAAAGAAAAAGTTCGGCTGCTTGTGGTATTTGATCCCGCGACTACAGAATACGGTCCTGTCGCTTTGCCGTCTAAGCTAGCACTCTTATCCCACGAATTTATCTAATCATTGTGTTGTATTATATCTATGTCATAAAGAGGATATAGTTCTGTTCTGACAAAAAAAAATGTGCGTCAATCAAAAAAAGGAAAGATATACTACCTAGGTATATCGTTTTTTTTTAGAATCAAACCTAAAGTTTATATTTATGATGAGATTCAGGCCATTCCGCTACTTACGACCGCTTCAACATTGAATATATATAATGTTCTAATGAACTATGTTACCGTGTTCTTTAAATGTCAATATAAAATAATAACTATGCCACTATATCAAGGCTTTCATTAACATTTAATATGAAACTGATTCACATGCCAACCTAATAACCTGAAGCCCTTTGAAAATCTCTACAGTTAATTACCTCCCACACGAAGCAATAATCGCAGCTCCTATTTTTGAACTAAGGTACAGGTACCTATGTATATATGTATATATGTATATATGTATATATATATATATATATATATTTATTTATTTATTTATTAATAAATCTGGCCGATAGAATAAGGTTCAAGGTTTTCTAGTACCTGCCTAACTTCGCAACTGTTATTAGACAAATGAAGCAGTATCATTATTATTCTCATTTGGGACAGCTTTATAGGTCTTGTGGTTGGTACCGTACACTTTTTTCCTAATTATCTGTACAAGGACTGCTGCGGAATACCTTTCCACCTGCTACAATCCTCACATATATTTTATTTCTTCTACTTTCTTATTTTGGCTTTTTTGCAGGTCTTGAAGGAAAAAGCGGGCATATTTTTTATGGGATTACGTGACGGAACAAACAAAAGGCCCACAGGAGGCAGTAGTTCCGGCATTCCGTAGCATTCTGTGTTCCGGTTAGGGAATGGTTTCCGGTGAAATTACAGGCACATGAGACTTACCAAGGTGTGAGCTTCTCAGGGTGAGGAGCACAGTGCATTTATTCAGAAATTCGCTTGTTTGTGTGAAAAGTGGAAAAAATGTTTGGATATTTGTTGCTCAGTAATGTCAGATCGGTCGGACGAATCGGAATTAAATGGCACAAAGATAAACTAGAAGCTCGCATAGCAAATTGGCCTTTTTTATCCAGAATAATGTATGATAACGTGAGCACCGTATATAGCCCACGCCGGTATAACCACTGGGCGTAGCTATAATCTAAGAATCTATCTAATGATAGAAGTAGCATGCCAATATATAATAAATTCGACTTTTTATCTAATTACTCTGTTACGATTACAGTTTGTAAGTTTAATCACTCCTGACGCCGAATCATCGGTAAGTACATAATAGCAATATTTCTCTATAACACTACACTGCAATTCGTCATCTGTGCGACTGCTCCCGTTCCCTAGCTAAAGCTACAATTTAAAATAGATCCTATACCGTAGAATTAGGAGGGATTTTTCTGAATGCGTGATGTGAGGAAGAAGACAATTTGTGGTGGCCTCAAATCAGTATTGGGGAAGGCTCTCCTACGCTAGATCCGTCCCACCTCGGTATACGCAACATCGCAATTTGCTTGTGCAATGTGCGAGACATATAAAACTTTCAACATTAAGTAGGATGGAAACTCATTGCAACGATATAGTGCTTAATATAATTTATTCGATACACTAATCGATTTCAAATCGTTTGTGTAATAAGTTTTATGAATGTATTTTTATATTTTGATATCTAATGTATAATTTAACAAAAAACAAAACTACATTTCAAAAAAAAACTTTAAAGGGGTTTAAGTGCATATATTTTCTTAATTTTCATTGGGATACGATCGCTGATAAACGTTTATAAGTTATCTCGGGTAGAATGGATGTTAGTTGTATATGATACCCATCATATACATCTCATATTATTTTACGATACATATAATATTTTTTTAAGTATTTAATGATAAAAATAATTAAATTCTACATTAAAAATATTAATATTTAATTTTTTTTAAATCTTAGAAAATTAAATTAAAAATAATTAAATTGTAAATTAGTAGGTACATTTGTGGGAAAATGTACCTACAAATTTATACGGAACCCTCGGTGGGCGAGTCCGAATTGCACTTGTCCCGTTCTTGTTTTATTTTAAATCAACACGCATCGGGATTTTTCCTGCCTGTTCTGTCTGTAAACACCAGCCAGTCTCTGAAATGTCATCGGCACCTCATTCGAAAATATTCTAGACGACAAATTAATCGCTCACAATATCCAGGGATCTCACAGTAATAACTATGTTGCCAAAATAATACCGAAGTGGTTTCATTGGGGTGTTAATGAAGTGAAGAACATATAAATCGTATATAAGTTAATGGTTTTCAGACCTTGAATTTACCGCGATGGCAAATATTTTACTGTCTCGATTTCTAGATGTATCATCGACATATTAGGATAAAGGATTTCCGGCAACCCTTTCCGGTACGGCAGCCTAAAGGTGTATAATTAACTTTAAGACAGACATCGTATAGATTACCAAACTACGTAAAAATATATTTTCAAAAGTTAACTCTTTATTAAAATAACACACTAATAACTAATTACAATACTGCAGCTACTACAATAACATTTGAGCAATCCACTAGCTATTGGTAGCCTATAGATAACTCAAATATTCTAACCCGCTACCGGCCGGCAGCGTGCCCAGAATGCTAGCAGCATAGCCACGCTGAATTGCAATCCTGATTCGTTGAGCCAAATATGTGCCAGCATTTTGGTCACGCGTCGCATCGATCAAACGCTCAGATAAATTTTAGTTAACTCAATTGACAACGGAAATATCTAATCTAATAAACTAATTAGGATTAAACAAGAACCAGGTCACCTTGATTCCCCATTTTTACTTCTAGGAATCTTTATTTACTAATGATTGTCATTAAAGCACACAGAAATGTATTTTAACGTGAAAAAAATGAAACGGTCCCAAAATGAAGTAACTGTCCCATTAGAGGAAGTGACAAAGTGACATAAAAGACACTCCTGTGAAATGTCATTGCGAGACATGAGGGGACGCCAGGGACAAAGTGACAGGGAAAAATGACAGGCTATTTTGTTAATTAACCATAGACTTTATTAAATTTTCGGCTCATTTGTGGTTAATTAATTGGAACTGTGTTAATGTTTAATTATATCAACTTAGTCCCAAGTTTAATTTGAGATATAATATGCCAACTGTTCATTGATTTTTAACCGACTTTAAAAAAATATAATTAAGATATGTTTATTTCTTTGAAGTACATAATTATCTAGGTACATTTCTTACATGTAAAATCCTATAATTAAGGATTGTGGAGCATGCAAGTTATAAAAAATATGCTAATTAGGACCTAATATCCGCTTGTTTTGAGAAGGGTCATGCATCCCCCAATGATTCTTTTTTATGCTTATCTATTAAATAATATTTTTTAAGAAGATTTTTAACTTGCTTTGAGATTTTTCCATACATCTACTTCAAAAAAAGGAGGTTCTTAATTCGACCCGTTGTTTTTTTTGTTATGTTTGTTACCTCGTAACTTTCGACTGGGTGAACCGATTTTGATCGTTCTTTTTTATTTAAAGCTGGTGCTTCCCGTGGTTCCGTGTTATCAGCCTCCTAAAATTTCAGTTGAAAGCAGCATCAATGTAGCCTCTTCCCACGTTACAAGTCGTCTCGTCGACGAACATCTTACTCTGCGCTTACCAGTCTGTGCTATCCTCTCGAGAATCTTTCTAACTCACCTGCGTTCAGTTCATCGAGTTATTTGCCCCGCTTACTATGCCCTTTGAACTTGCAGAATCGCTGGGCTTCATAGGTCACTTTCGTTCTACTATGTATCTCCTCATGATTCGATTTCATAGAGGAACCCCAATAACAGTCCTCTCAATAAGTCGTTATGTGACTTTGAGCTGGCTTCTATGGCTCATATTTAACTACTTCTGCATTTCAGTTTTGACATCACATGCATTCGGTACATTTTTATTTATAACGTCCATATTTTCAAATTTTAAGTACTTTCTAGCAATGGATCATTTTCTCTCGCTTCTTATATTCAAAGGAAATTGCTAAAAGCTATTATTTTACCGTTCACTTGCTACGTTTGACTGTTATGCAACTCAAAGGAGGAAAAGTGGCCATCGCACTGAAAGGACTCCCGAAGCACCCACTTGATTATATTCACCGTAAGCACTCCATCCTTGGGAGCGTACTTGAATGTTATTACTCATGCTCGCGGGCAAAAGTAATCCCTAAACCGAGGACATATAGTAAGATTTTCTAAGACATGCGTCAGCGGAGTAGACCATCAAACGTTTAACCGTACGTTAAAAGTAAAGGTTAAAGGTTTGCGCTTATTTTAGTGAACTATCCTTAACTAGCACTAAAATATAAAAGAGGGAAAATTTCTATTCAAACACTTTATAGTTTTACTCAATTGATTCCACTTTATCACACAATTTGATAAGTTACGTAATCAATATAATATGAACTAATATTTAATATAGAAACAGATAATTTTATATTATTCAAAAACTTAAAGAAAAAAGAGCAAATGAAATAAGGGTGATATTTTTCTCTATTAAATATATATATTAATTATATTATTATTTTATAGTGTTCACTCCTTGTAGATTGTGACTGTTTTATGTTTGCTCGCATGATTATTAAAAACTTATTTTGAATAATAATAAAATGATATACAAAGACTAATATAGTATAGTATATTTAACATATAAGGCAAAAACTAGAGATAAATAGTTTAATTTCTCATCATCTGTATTGTATTTTTATGTTTTTTGCCACAGTAAAGTTATGTCTATGTCTATATCTAATAATATAGTAAATATACCGCAATGCCTGATACCGAAGGTCTTCGAACAGTGTGTGTTACCAGTGATGCCTTACGGAACTGAAACTTGGTCTTTGACTATGGGCCTTCTGAGCAGGCTCAGAGTCGCACAACGAGCTTTGGAGAGGGCTATGCTCGAGGTTTCTCTAGGTGATCGAATCAGAAATGAGGAGGTCCGTAGAAGAACGCAAGTCACCGATATAGCCCAGCGAATTAGCAAGTTGAAGTGGCAGAGTGCAGGGCATATAGCTCGAAGAACCGATGGCCGTTGGGGCCGAAAGGTTATCGAATGGAGACCATGGACTGGCAAGCGCAGCATAGGACGGCCACCGACCAGGTGGACAGACGACCTGACTAAGATCGCAGGCAAGGGCTGGATGCGGGTCGCTACCAACCGGTCCTTGTGGAAATCAATGGACGTCCTATGGCTGAGATGATGATGATGAGATGATGATACAAAGACTTAAGACCTAATAATAATAATATAACCTAAATTCTCTGTTTAAGGTAGTTCGATTTGCATACAAACGTATTTTTCAATTTATGTGAAATGGGATCATATTTTTACTCTAGTTAAACTGTGGTTGGTTTTCATATTGGTCCTTATTTGCGGCAAATCATATTTCATTGAACAATATAATAGAATAATCGGAAAACCGAAAGAAATACGCGAAGATAATGCATTAACTATATATTACGATCGAAAATAAAGTATTTCACTATATTATTATGTGTGCTACAATATTACAAAATATACACTTGGTATTATTATTACCCATCAAATTATTTGAATTTTAATTAATAGAAATTTGTTATTTATTGATCTGTTCCACAAGTAACAGCGCAGATGGCCATTTTCTTTAAATAGACAAGATGACGGAACATGCTTAAGGCCCATATGATGTTAAGTGGTAACCTCTGCCTATAGACAGATACAATTTGTAAAGAACTACACTGCGCCAGTCACCCCATACATATAGTTGGTGCGTCTCCTGTGCCTGTATAATTTCGCCGGAAACCATACCCTTCAAACCAGAACACAGTAATGCGAACACTACTGCCTGGGGGAAGAAATAGATATGGTGGGAGTACTTCTCCGGCGAACTCTCACATAGCTACTATTCTTAAATTAATAAATACGCTCGATTGAAGAGTTATTCAGAACATTATCCATCGTATATACTCGTATTATGGTAGAAAAAACAGAGAGATCTTCCAATGTTATTAGAGACATTACACCGACCTCACATGAATGGGAGAAAAGTAAGGCCGAAAATTATGAGAATTAATGATATTACGATTTTCTGTTATTAAACAAGTACATAACAGATGTACCTAAGTACCTACTGACGGTCGCTGATTTGATCCCCACCAACGGCTTGAGTTTCCGGTGAAAGTAACACCGTCATCGAGCTCTCAGTATGGTGGTAGGGTACTTTCGAGTACCCGCCTGGGTAGCTACCACCCTGAAGTTTGAAAAACTGTCACAAAACACATATAGTTGTGCTCAAGCTGCAGTCCTTGAGAGCCCGTAAGCATTCTAGGTCTAGCGTGATGATATCTTCGACCACATCGTCACTGAAGATCAAGTGAGATAATCGTCAACCGCTAGATCTATACAGTATAAAAAAAGGAAAGTATACTGTCATATATTTACAAATTCAGATAGGTATCAAATTTAATACTGAGATCTTATCTCTACAGAATATTGCTGTGTTATACGATTAAAACCTCTGTTCGAGTTTCGTTTAATTTTATCCAAATTTAAATTAACGAATAAACACGTGAAAGTTTTCATTTTACCCATTTGGGGCGGTGTTTTACTATTCCCCGGAGCGAATTCATAAAATATTTAACGCCACAACAGAGGTGGAGGCTAATTTGGCCGCCCCACTTTCGCACAAAGCGGCGCAAAACTAACAAAAGACCATGATAACGAATGAATAAAGCCTACAATAATAGAACCTTCGTTTTGTTCGACCTTGTGAGGGAGCTACGTTCGTTGTTCCTGATAGTAACTATTACTTATCTATGCCGCTACGGCCTACGAAGCTCGTAGTAAAGCCCTACGTACTTCTTAATTGGTATGACTCAATTTTAATTATCTTGTTGAAATGTACGTTTATCACGACTGACTTTAATGTATTATTTCTGCGGGGCATTTATTTTATTTTTACTTAACATAAGCTTGCGTTTGACCACTGTCCCACCTGATGTTAAGTGTTGAAGAGGTCTAAGATGGAGCACGCAAGCCTAGAAGGTACCTATTTACATTTTTATACTAAATAGATCCATTATTTTTCCAATCTAATAATGATACTGAATATGATAAAAACTTTAAATAATTAGCATTTGACCATTATCTCACTTGATCGAAGGAGAAGAAATTTCGCTAGACTTAGAATATTTACTGGTTCTCTAGAACTGCTGAACACACTATGTGTTCGGAGACAGTTTGCAAAATTATATGGCATCTTGCCAGACAGGTACTGTAAAGTACCATGCGGTGAATTTGATACCGTTGTTGCCTTCATCGGAAGCTCAAGCCATTGGTTGGGATCGATCCCTCGTCCGTCAAGTTGATCGCTGACGCTCACCACTCCTCCCATTGCTTCAAAAGATTATATACTCGTATCAATCTCGCATTTAGTATCCTCCTTCAGACTCACCTCTCCAAAATGCGCGTATACGCTTACCGGTAGTCTACATCTACGTATACACTAATATTATAAAGATATAAGTTATTTTTGTATGTTTGTAACGAATAACCAATGATGTTTTACTAAAGATGACGTATATTCATACTGCGCGGTGCTCAGATTTTGTTCCTTTACGACATAAACATGCATACTGACAGATAATACGGTACAAATAATATAGAAAAGGATAGCTATATGTTTAGACTTGCGCTTGAAATACGCGTCACAATGAAAATTACTACAATTGACTTAATTTTGCCGCCTCAGTTTCCGCGCGCTTGTGCGACATCTACCTCATATAAACATATAATATCATTGCGAATAACCTTCAAATCTACTGAATCGAGTTTCCGAATTCTTGCACCATTAGAATGCTACATTATTCCCGACCATAATATTCCATACTTATTACCAAAACTTGCATGAAATTGAAATTGACGGTCGCCGTGGCTCAGTGGTCAGTGACATGACTTCTATGTCTCCGAGGCCCTGGGTTCGAATCACGGCATGGGCAAATAAATGTTTTCCCATGCCGGACACAAATGTGCGATGAGTGTAGGTGTTTGTCCCGGGTCTTGGTGGTTTGTGTGCTTTGTGATTGTGTGTGTCCATGCCTCCGCGACACAGGGAATCGTGCGGAGGTTTGAGTTTCATAAGAAATAAGAAATGCCTGTAAAAATACAATCCACCAATTGACCAGCTCCAATTTAAAAAAAAAAATGAAACTAGCGGTCCGCTCTGCCTTCGCACTGAAGTATCTCTCTACGTACCAAATTTCTTCGAATTCGGTCGATCCGTTTGAGCGTGAAGAAGTAACAAACATACGAGTACATACACACATACACACAAACTTTCGCCATTTTAATATTATTAGTAGTAGTAGTAGTATTAATATTAAAACACGTGTGCATATAGACAGACGTTCTACCTGAATATGAAGGTGCAAACAAAACGCTTTGTGCCACAAGGAATCTTGGAATCTTCATCGTAAATTAAGGTGATTAGTTATCTGCACAATGGTTGTTGTACACAATGTATTTGTTTAGTTTGTAGTAATGACTACGTTCATCTATCGACAAGGTGGACAGACGACCTGACTAAGATCGTAGGAAGAGGCTGGATGCGGGCCAGCATCTTTTTGAAGTTCAATACGGAAGGTCACAATGATGTCAAGCAGTCGAGGTCCAATGACTGAGACCATGATAATTATTATTACTACAAATGTACCATATACTTTTGTCCGAAGAGAATTGATTGCTTAATTTTTATTGTATGATGTATTGTAAAACAATATATCTGTTATTTACCAGAATTGACGTCTCTCTTTCCAAGGCACATAATTTTCTTTTTTATTGTACTATAAAGGTGAAACATTCCACCATTTGATCATCTTCAACTAAAGTAAGTAAGTATATACAAATGAAATGTCTTCTGTAATGCGGTTACATACAGCAGCGCCTATGTCACAGTGTTTGATATTACGCAGTTCGTAAACAAGTCGACGATTCATTGCCGTCTGTTTCATAAAACAGGAAATACATAGCTCATGAATTCCTCTACCATTCATTGCCTTACATGCGAATTCATTGGTTTTTTTACGCATTCACACTCACACCTCGTTCTAGGACACCCCGCTCTAGGAATTGATGATAGCTCAGCAGTGGGAGGCTCTGCTGTGAAACTGACCGACACTGGTTTGATCCCCACCAACACAAACACATATAGAGTATTCAGGCAGCAGTCATTGAAAGCCAGTCAGCATTCCAGGTCTAACGGGATAATATCTTAGACCTTATCGTGACCATCAGGTGAAATAGTGATCAAACGATCTATACAGTATGAAAACACACTCTTTTATGAGGTGTGGACACACACTATCACATTACACAAACATATATAATTATGTATAATTTATATATAATTAAACGTCTAATATATAAACTTACATTGAATACATATAAAAAGCGTCTTGACCGATTTATATGTTTTTTGTGTCTGTTTGGTAGATCTGAGAATAGGTCGTAAAGTATTTTTAACCGACTTAAAAAAAGGAGATGGTTCTATGTACGACTCTGTTTTTTATGTATGTTTACCGACTTCTCCTCCATTTGTGGACCGATTCTCAAAATTCGATTTTGATAGAAAACTAGATTTTTATAGAATATACTTCCGAGGTAGTTCCGTTTAAATTTCATCAGAATCGGTCAATCGGTTTTTGAGTTACACTCGAATAACTGAAAAGTCTTACGCCTATTTTGATGACTTCCTCATTCACGGTGAATGGCATCGATCCCGTGAGTAGCAAAGGTCAATGAAAGAGGTGAAAAGTTACCTAAAAATGGAACCGACTTCAACACTCAAAAGTGTAAAATAACTACTTGATGTCATTTGGGTTTACAGACCAGAAATAGGCGACATTTTCAAAAGTAAAAATGTGCAATATTGATCATTGTACAGATTAAAGAATGAACTAAATATATAACACTGTAGTAGGATAGTCAGAAGGAATTCCTTCAACAAATACATAAAAGAAAGGTAATACATATTTACAATTCCAACTCACGGTCCGAATGGATTGGAGGATTAACTATAACTTTCCTAAACAATAATTGCATTTGAGAATGTTGAAGCGTAAGGAAACTCTCTTATCTTCATCTTCGTATGTACCACGGGTATACGAATGCAGAATAACATTATGTATTTATCAATAAACATTTACCTGTTTGTGATTGCAATGGGCAGATTGGGAGGCGCGTGCGACGTGAAAGTGATACGCGTTCTGCATCGATTTGCTTCATGATAGGCAGTTTTACAATATCTCGAGATACTAGTAGTCACCCGCTGGTATCTCAAGATGTTGTACTCCATTTAAGTTTAACTTTCAGACTTAAATTCAATGTTTTCTGTATGAGCTTGTGGGAAGTTGGGACGTTTGGAGAGATGCCAAACTGTTGCAGCCTTTCTCTAGCGAATGCAAATGATGCTGTTCAATTCAATAAGCTAAGCTTTTATTTCGTCACTTTCAATTCCTACAAAGCTATTTAACTGCAAACTAAAAGATGACATGAAAATTAAAGTTTAATAATAAACAAATCATATCCCACTTCCTACTAACATTATAAATGTGAAAGTTTGTGTGAGAATGTGTGTAATTATGTATGTGTGTATGTTTGTTACCTCTTCACGGTCAAACGGCTACACCGATTTCGATGAAATTTGGTATTGAGTTTGCTTATAACCTGGATTAACACATAGGCTTATTTTCATCATCACCATCATAACCGTTTTTCATCACCATGTGGGTATAACCGCGGGGCGCAGCTAGTTATTCTATATAATCAAATCTAAGCGATTGATTGATCTTGCTTCCATTAGGAAGCTATATTACGTAGGTAACGCCAGGGAGTGGAACTCACTGCCCGAGACTGTGGTTGTGTTGGTTCGCGTGTAGCGTCAGTATTAAAAATGTAAATAAAAGTATATGTATCCTACTTACTCATTTGAATTATTAATATTTAAACCTGGATTGCAATAATCAATCATATCATGATATAATCAATACTTTCAAAGAAGTCACATGCTAATGATTTCATTTTTTGTCACTGAGATACTTTTTTATAACTAAAAGTAACATAAATCTTAATTATAACGAGTAAATGGAACCACTTGCAAACTTTAGCTTCATTATAAATTTAAATTCGGTGTTGATATTAATAAAAATTCAGACCATGATGAACCACTTAATTTAAAATGCACTAAAATGCAATATTAAGAAATCTTTAAATATCAAACATTGTCAATGATCTTGTATGTTAATTAATAATGCGGCGTTTTAAATAACGAAAACATTAATTATTATCCAAAATGTGTGCATATTAAGTGCAAGTAGTGACTTTATTATGTCAGCGCACGGCGGAGAGAACGCGCTTGAACGTTTTATTATTTTCATTGATGTTTTAATAGTCATTAGCAACAGTAATACATTCGATGTTTATTCAACTCAACGTTATAAGACCAGTAAAATACTCGACTAAACTATTAATTTCATCCAGTTTTGCAACAAAATAGATTATTATCACAGTTTACATAACGTTTAGAAGATGATTCAAGGAACAAGTTAGCGAAAGTTGAGTAAGCGATTGATTTTATAGCCTGCATAGTAGTTTTTCTAATCGGACTATTACTTTGCAGTTTTGTTGAGAATACTTAATCGATTTTAGTAGAGCTAACTTGTTTCCGCGAGTTCGTTAAACCACGGTTGTGTTTACATTTGTTTTTCAAACAATTACAACTTATTTTTTATACTGAATCTAGCGTTCGATTACTCTCTCACATTATGGTCAGTGACGATGTTGTCGAAGATGTTTTCACGCTAGACCTAGAATGCTTACCGCTCTCAAGAACTGCTGCCTGAACACACTCTGTATTTGGTGGTAGTTCTTCAAACTTGAGGGTGGTATAGCTAGCCAGGGGGGTACTCAAAACTACCACCTTCCTGGAAATTAGTTAACAGTGTTACCTTCACCGGAAGCTCAAGCCGTTATCGGGGATCGAACCAGCGTCCGCCGAATTATTGATTACTAGTAGCGCCCCGCTGTTTCACCTACGTATGGACTAAGGTTTTCCGATACCTCAATTTTATCCCACGGGAACTACATTTTTTCGGGATAAAAGTAGTCTATCTGTTATGCTAGGGCCTATCTCCATACCAAATATCATCGAAATCGGTGCAGCTGTTTGAGCGTGAATAAGTAACAAACATACACACAAACTTTCGCCTCTATAGAGTATAAGTAAGTGGGATGGGATAACGATAATACATAAGAGTGCAATAAAAAAACTTGTTATAAGCTAAAACAAGTTCGATCTAAACTCGGAGCCACTTCCAAATAACGAAAAAACAAAAACAAACGGAATAAAGAGAATAACCAGCCGACTTATAATACGGAAAATTTCTTTTCCAAGCTAAACAGAAAAGTGTCTTCAGTAATACTCAGTTCTAAACATAACCAATCGAATCAAAATCAAATAAAGAACTTCGGCATTTCACGTAAAATGTATTTCAACGTACTTGTATACCTATATTGTCCATAGCCGTCGTGAACAGTAGTAATAATAAATCGAACATCGAACCTATCGCTCGTACATGCTATCAATTATCTGTGTCACATTTGTACTGGGTTTGTACGTCACTTCCATTATTTTACGCTGCGTCTGCCTTAGTGCAGTGCACTACAATTGCGATAGCTGTGCTTTAATAAATTGAATCGAATAAATTTCGTCAAGTGATTATAGCGCCATCGTATAAATATAAAGAACTGAATGTAATCCTATTGCACGAGTCGTTTAAAAGAAGAACTTAAAAGAAGAAGAGGGAAGGTTTTAAAATACGAAACGCTAAAAATGATTCAATCCTGGAACCCTTCTCTTATACTCAGGTTTCAATCGAAGCACTCACGTCAAATATCAACTTTAGCTACATGTAAAACAAATAACTTTTATTACTTAGGTAATAAGCAAATATTTAAAAAAAGAAGTACCGGATTTATATTATGATAGTTTGGGCTGAGTTCAGCTGTTTTACGCTGCGATGCCACAGAGCTGCGTTTCAATATATTTGTGCTCCAGCCACTGTCTGTGTTCTGTCCTCAGGTCAGTCTCGGTAACGTGAGATAGACGAAAACCAATATCAATGTATCTGTTGCCTCTGCCCGCATTGATAAAGCCCATTAGCCAGTATCTACTGTTATACGTGTGTTTAATTGGATTATCTTGAAACTGAACACATAATCCAATGATATAACAATACGAGTTAAGTTCTGGGCTATTTACTTCGCGTATTACGGTGCACTTGATATTTTTGGAGAAGGGTTCATTTTACACCGATGCGTGACGTAACATTAAGTAATGACTTCTGTTCCCGGGGGCTCTGGGTTCGAATCCCGGCAGGGGCAAACAATTATGTGATGAGCATGGATGTTTGTCCCAGGTCCTGGATGTTTGTAGTGATGTCATTGTGTGTCCATGCCTCCTGCGACACAATCCTAGTGCGGGAGTATTTTTTTTTTGTTTTTAAGTGCTACAAGTTTTTTAAGTAGTATAAGTGCGTTATTAAATAAAACAATAGTTATGTACGTCTGGGTAATCTAAACTTCGCGGAAATCTATTCGTCATACTACTGTAATAAATGAGTCTGCCGTCTGTCTGGCCAGATGGACACAAAAAACTTACCGGTAGCATGTCGGTCTATTACCTATTATAGGGTCCTATAGATATATTATGTGGATAACGTTTCAACAGTCACGCTTTGACGAAAATACAGAAGATTTCCATTTTTTCTATTTTCAATTCATTTAAAATGGGGGGGTGTGCTCGAATCGGTTGTATTTTTACGTGAGTTACCTTGGAACTCCAGCATTTATGAACTGATACGAAAATGGATTTTGTCATTCTCAAGGATGTTCTCTGTTTTTCTCAAGTTTTTCTCTGAACATTTTGATTTTGATTATAATTGGAAAATATTAGAATGACGAAAATCTTCAACGGTTATGAATAGAAGGTACAAGTCAGATTTTATAGTTACTGCGTAATTGATACTCATATAAATATAATGAAATTTTTTATGGAAAATAATAAGTTAAAAATATTCACATGGAAATTATTACATTTATATATTGCATAATTGATAAATAACGTTTAAGGACTTAACATTTTGCAAAACAGATAATTTTGAGTCTATCCAGCTTATTTTTTATTTCATTCTCTAATATAATCGGGGAAAAATAGTTTTACTATAATGGTTTCTTGTACTGAATCCTAAAAACCTGTTGTGTCTGTATGGCAGAAAGAAATATTTACAGCAATGTGTGACATCAAATCAATGTAACTAAATGATAAATACACTTGGCATGGGTGCATCAAAAAATTCTATATGTACCTTATAATATGTAAACAGCAATCAATAATTAATATTATTCAAAAATTACATATTTTCCGCATGAAACGCATGATTCGACCCATAGGAATGGCATGACATATGTTAGCAAAATATGAGCTCATATTCGCGGAAATGATTCAAACTATTAATGGAACTCCTGTCTTCGTCTCGATTCCGGCCACATGTCCAAAAATGTCGGGAATATTAAGTTACGCGTTTGACATTAATTCTATTCGACTTCTACGCTATGTTAGTAGTGTAATCAATAGTAGTAGTGTTCAATGTAAACAGTCATTTACATTGAAATAAAATAAAATATTTATTGACAATAAATTACAGAATATTTAACAAATCCATACACATTTTAGAGATTTGTTATAATTGCTAATATAATGGGCATGCCCCTAAATGTATGACAACGATTGGTTTACTCATCCGTTGGCATCCGAGCTAGTAATGAAACTTTATTATTATTGCTGTATTACGGTATTATTGTTGATTATTATTATTATTATTATTATTATTATTATCTCTTTATTTTCTTTCTTTCTTAGGTTTAGTTTTTTTACAGTATAAATATCAAAAACAAAAATTAATAAAGATATTATAAAAAACCTAAACCTAGAGTTCCGTCAGCAGCGGGGCAGGGCCCAAGCTACCGGTGGTTAGGGCCGCAGAGTGAGGAACCTCCGGACAATACGCGCCGTTTCAAGGAGTACCGCCTTCTGCATCTGACCCTTGATCCAACCGTCTAGCGAGAGCCTCTTAAGATGTTGATCGAGGCTCTTCGCTATTAAGCCGTTCGTCGAAACGACTATCGGGACAATGATCGTCGAGTCAACATCCCACATGGCGGTTACCTCGTGAGCTAAGTCAAGGTACTTGCTGAGTTTGTCCTTCTCAGCCTTTACGAGGTTCTCGTCATGTGGGATGGTGATGTCGACGAGCACTGCCCGGCGTTGAGACCGGTCGACCAAAACGATATCAGGCTTATTGGCAACAATAGTCCTGTCCGTGATGATAGAGCGGTCCCAGTAGAGTAACGCACGACCATTCTCAAGAACTGGCGCTGGTGTGTACTTGTAGTACGGCACTTCGTATTGAACAAGGCCATATTGAATTGCAAGTTGCTGGTGGATTATTCTGGCTACTAGGTTATGCCTGTGTAAATACTCTCCGTTAGCAAGATGAGAACAACCAGAAATAATATGTCTGAGGGATTCTCCCGGACGGCGGCATGCCCGACAAACGTCGACCGTACCGTCCTTCAGAATATATTTCCGATAGTTATTCGTCATGATAACTTCGTCCGCAATTGCACAGACAAAACCCTCGGTTTCCCCAAAAAGGTCACCGAAACGTAGCCAGTTCACGGATGCGAGTAGGTCTACATCGGGTCTTGTTAAGGCCCGATAGAACCGGCCGTGTAGCTCTTTGCCTTTCCATATGTCCTTGCGATCCTCAGTGGTTAACACCGTTGGTTTACGCCAGTTTTCGATAGCCAAGGAGAGCGGGGTGAAGCCTTTGTCAACTGCCACAACATCACGATGCATCCCGCTTTCGTTATTTAGAAAATATGTCCTGAGATTGTACACTTCGCGGTTGTGAAGGTTTTTGGCATTTAAAAAGCCACGACCTCCCCATTTCCGTGGAATGTACAGTCTCATGACAGACGAGCGCGGGTGCAGCATGCGATGCAATGTGAGCATTTGACGGAGCCTTCTATCTAAGGCGTCTGGCTCAGTCTGAGTCCACCTTAATATGCCAAAAGAGTATATCAGTAAGGGCATCACCCATCCGTTGAAGGCACGCAATTGCCACCCGACAAATGACTTTTCAGTACTTTTGTCAGACGGCAAAAGAAGCGCTCCTTCACCGAACGCTTAATATCCCCTACCGCGATACCCAATGATTCTGACATACCAAGGTATTTGTAGGTTTCGACTTCTGAGAGAGATCTGAGAGACATTGTCTCAGAGAGTTGTAAATTTGATGAATTTACAACTTTCCCCCGCTGCACATGCATGACCGCACACTTATCAACACCGAACTCCATCTTGATAGCGTTGCTAAAAACTTCCGTGATTTTTAGCAACTCCATCAAATCCTGGCGTTTCGGTGTAAACAGTTTGAGATCATCCATGTACAAGAGGTGTGAAATGACCTCACTCTCTCTACGAAGTCGATAGACTAGACCTGAATCCTCTAGTAAAGTACTGAGAGGGTTCAGTGCTCGGCAGAACCACAAAGGGCTCAGACTGTTGCCCTGAAAGATACCTCGCTCTATTTTTATGAAGTCCTGTGGACCAGAGAAGCTATCTCCGCTGCCTGGTTGACGAAGGACTGTGGTCCACTGCCTCATGCATGCGCCTAAGAATGATTTTAGAGTTGCATCAATTTTGTACAACTCTAAAATCCTTTGTAGCCATGAATGAGGTATTGAATCGTAGGCCTTCTTGTAGTCGATCCAGGCTGTTGAGAGAGCTCCTTTGTTCCGCCGGACTTGTTGGCAAATGGTCGTATCTATGAGAAGGAGCTCCTTAGTACCACGGGACCCAACCCTACATTCATTCTGAGCGGTGGCCAAAATGTTGTTTGCACATATGTGCGAATTTAATTTTGCTCTAAGAATTGATGTAAGGAGCTTATACATCGTAGGTAAGCACGTGATGGGTCTGTAATTTTTAGCTTCCGTGGTACTACCGGACTTGTGGAGCAGGAAGGTGACACCGGTGGTCATAAAATTTGGAAGAGAACCGAGTTCGAGTGCTTCCTGGAATTGTATTGCCAAACGTTCGTGTGAGCATCGAATCCATTTTATCCAAAAGTTATGCAATCCGTCCGGTCCAGGACTTTTCCAGTTCTGTGTCGTACGGATTGCACAACTTATATCAACGGGGTCAATTAAAATTATTATTATTATTATTATTATTTCAGATGCCTTAGCCCTGGGATGTTGTGGAAACTTGGATGGTATATAAATGTCTCGATATAAAGTCTCAAGAATAAATCAAATCTAAAAAAATGACTTGAAAGAGTCTGCAGTACCTACTCTTGGTTGTATGAATCAAAAGACTTTATTTGTAATTCATACAAGTATAACCAATGTTAGTATTTATGGGCAGGGATTCACAACTGTGCGTACATACGGGTTGTTGCGAATATTGTTAGAAGATCTATGGTAGTGATATAGATTAAAGATATATTATGTATTATTATATATATGTGATATCCGGCTTTACTCACGTTTATAGTCGAAGTTTCGACCTAGGTTTCGAGCAAACCTACGGTTCAAACTCACGAGAATTTCCAATCAAAAATATATTATGTAAATGAATGTGAAGTCAGTTGATATGAACGTCAGCACTAGTAGCATGAATAACTTCTTTCATAGTGTTTGTATGTACAGGCATAGTGAAAAAAAAAATACCAAAAATTGGGACCGATTTCTACACTCAAAAGTGTGAAATAACTTGTTGAAGTCGGTATTATGATAGATCACAAAAGTAACTATCATCACAATCGGCTCATGGTACCGACTTCGACAAGTTATTTCACACTTTTGAGTGTTGAAGTCGGTTCCATATTTTGGTAAAAAAAAATGTTTCACCCTTTTAAGTAACCTTTGCTACTCACGGGATTAATTCTCATTGTGTATGTTCTCCGATGTCTTCAACCGCAAGTAAAATATCGTCGAGGTATGTGAAGCACTTTTCAGTTATTGGAGGGTAACTCAAAAACAGCATGTCTGATTTTGATGAAACTTAAATGGGACCCCCATGGAAATATATTCTATCGAACAAAAAGTAGAATCATCAAAATTGGTCCATAAACGACGAAGTTGTGCGCGAACACACATGAAAATCAAAAACATATATACGATCGAATTGAGTAACCTCCTTTTTTGTAGTCAGTTAAAAACAATTTCATAACGTACCTATTGCACATACCGACTATTGTACATGGGTCGGGACGTTGTATAGCCGTTGGGGGATTTCGCCAACATAACCTCCTCTGTCCCTCTCTAAAAAATATATTTTGTTTTAAATTTAATTTTCTTATCGATGCGCCAACGCAGTCCTATATATACATATTTTATGTTGTATTAGATAAATAATACTTTGTTCGAATTTCAAATGCTTAGATATCTCATCAATTCCACTAGGTTGAAATAGTACGACATAAAAACAATACTTTGCAGTGACTTCATCCAGTGGCGGTCCGAGGGGGGATGGGTCATGTCGGGCCAAGATCATATTGATAAACCTCCGAAACTGTATAACTTAGATACAGATAGAATTAAAGCAAGAAGAAAAATCAGGTACCCCCCCCCCCCTCTCCCCCTCCCATCAAATCTTTGTGACCCTTTCCAAAACCTTTGACTGTGCCCGAGCCTGAGTGCATCGATATCGGTATATTATATATTCGGGACGTCCGTACAAAAAAACACTATTTAAACTAGGTAGGCTTGGTAAATAAATGTGAATTAATCAGAGAAAATCTATTCAATTTCGTAATTTAAAATAGTAACTATCTTTTCCTCTTCTGGTTACATTAGTGTGTATATCTTGTATACTGATACGTAAACAATTATTAAACTAAAACCTGTTTAAATGTTACGTAGACGCAGTTTATTAGGTCAGCTGTGCAGACTATTGGTATCGAAATAATATATCTATATTGATGCATTTCATTGTACACTTTAAATTAATTTATATGTAAATTAAGTAACTTGAAACAAATAATGGTTATATACATGATTGAAAAAAATGAATTGCCAATATCACTCTTATGTTTTTCACTTGTGGAATACATTAACCAATAAACTACTCCTTCGAAAATTAGTCGTTCGTTAAACGTGCGAATCGGTAAATTATTATTATTATTATTTTTATTACTATTCGAATTTTACGGATCTTTCATCATTGTGATCCTGAGATCAAATATAATATAGCCTAAAGCCGCAGAATGAAGTTTACTATCAAAAATCCTGTTTGTGTATATTATAAGATTATAAAACCTTTGGTATATGTAGATACGAGTTGGTTTGTTTGTTACGCTTTAACGAGTTAACTACTGAAGCGATCATAAGCGTAAACCTTTGAATATACATAGCCAGTACGGAAAATTATATAGAGTTTTAATTTATTTAGAAATATTACTATTTTTTGAGAGAAGTGAAATCGTAGTCGGCCTGGGTGGAACCGCTGGGTGCAGCTAGTATGAAACATGAACAGAATAATCTTCAAAAAAATGTTGCAAACAATACTTGCGTATCTTTCCAAAGGAAAAAAAATGGATGTTCTTAGACGATATAATATGCAGTTATCAAAGAAGCTTAAATTCATTGCTGAGCTAAATGCCCGGGAGATGTTATCTATATCAACGTATAGATAACAAACAAATTCCCGCCACCGTTTACATACGAGATGAAATCATCACGCAAATTAAATAATGTTATCATTCAATTAATGAAATGTAAACCTAAAATATAGGCCAAGTTACTAACAAAAGAGACAAGTATACTCTACAATTACATGTAAAGTGTAGGTAGGCAGTTATGGAGTTTCAGATCAACATGGCGAGCGGATGCTGCGCGCTACAGCCTCCGCGGGCGTAGTACGCGAACAAAGCGACGCACCCCATCCCTCCCGCGCTTCCGGTCAATTTTCCACAAATTCATGTATGGAACGAGCACTTTCATTTAGGAAACTTACATTTATATACACTTTTATGTTATAATTATAGTTTAAACGGTTATTACAAACGTACAGGGTGTAGAATCAGCGACGGCGTGACAGAGGTGTCAATACTTTAACGCGAACCGCGAGCGACTGCCGGCAGGCAGCCTCTCGGTACGGTAGCGCGGGGCTGCGCGGTGTACGTTCCTGTCACTGAATACTAATATAACAGTACCATGGTCCGGTTGATATTTAAATATCGAACGTAACTTTTGTTATCATTTATCTTATAGAACGTATGTCTTATATCCAAATCTAAGAAACGTACGTATTTTGGTCACTACGCAAATCTAGCCTGCACAAACTAATAACGTGCAAACCCTTTACGTACCTAATAGTTGACCCAAAACGTTAAGAACCAATTATTGTTATCCACTCATTCAATTACATTCATCACATCAATTAGGTTCGAGACGTACCTTTCTAATCCTTTGAACCCTCGGAATACCGGCAACAATAGATTACGAGTCTTATACATTTATATAAATGTTTTGGTCGTGGACAATCACACAATCACCAAATCAACCTATCTACATTTTATTTCTGGGAGAAAAAGCGAAAGTACTTACCTAAATGAAAACCAATGATACCAAGTTAGTATCAACGCACTCCCAACATAGCTCTTTTTCCCATCATCTTACATCTGTTTGAATTATCGAAATATTGCTTTGTGTAGAGCTGCGATACTGTCTACATTGGTTCCATTAGCCCAGCCACGCCGTAGCAACGCTCGCCGCCCGGCCGAGGAAAGCTCCGGCCTCTGATTTATCCTACGTCCTACACCCCGTGGGAACACATTTCCTCCCTACAATATTTTGATCTCTTTCAGCATTTACTACGTGTTTCGCGTAGTTAAAGTTGAAAAGGCTACGGAATATATCGAATAGAGTATGACGCGTTGGCTTACTATTGAACACTTGTAAAAACATTATGTTGACCTACTATTTATGTATGTATAGGACACGGGAATTTTATTACTCATGTAGTAAGTCAGTGGGTTCCGATTATAGTTATTTAAAGTATAGTAGGAAGACATGGGGAGGCATACATCCAGCAGTGGATGCTCTATGTCTGAGATGATGATGATGAATACACACAATATGAAACACGGAAATTACGAAGTAAGTCAGAGGGTTCCGACTCTAGTTTCGACCACATTCAGTGGTCTTTTTCAAAGAGAGTACGGAGCGCTCGTGGACGCGCTCGCGGTTCGCCAGATCAAACGGGGCTTAATCTCGAGAAAAAAAAAACATTTAGTAATTTTAATGTAACAAACCGACTAGGACTCACGTGGTAAACACTGGAAAAATACCTTAGTGTTAATAATTAGTATCTATTTAACAAAAAAAAAACAGAAAGGAGTAAAATATGTGGAACGAGAGATATAAAGTTTATAGACCGAGGAATCGCACATTTAGAACATCAAAGTTTGAGGCAATAAAAGAAAATTTGAATAAGGACCCATAGACCCATCTAGTCTAGACCAAGAAAAAACAATGGCATGGCCCTGCTCTGACATAATAATCTATGTAACGGAAGTGGTAAAGAACACTCATTGCCATTATTTAAGAAGAAGAACTTTATAAATTCTTATTTGAAACTCCAGATGCATTTCTACACATTGCCAGTGTCAAAGAAATACATTTTTAGTTGGTTTGAAGCGGCAGACCTAACTTGAAAATAGTTTCAGTATATACAGGTCAAACATGTGTGTGTATGAACATGTCTGTTTGACCTGCGTCTGGGTGTGTATATGTATCTATATAAGTATATATATCAGTCATCAGGTTATCATAGTACAGGCTCTGCCTAGTTTGGGACCTGAAGACCTTGTGTGAATGTTAATAAATAACAATAAGTAAAAATAATAATTAAAAAAATACGCTATAAGGCTCGGAACTCCCTTTCCATTACCTCTTTCGATTCAGTATAATATTGGGCTTTATCTAACTTTACTAGGGCTTGTCGGAGGGACATTATAATTTTTAAATATTTACAATTTTTTGTTCTGGTACTTGCACACCTAGGTACTCACTGACATTTTAGGCCCTCACGCATTTTTTTCTGGTTAGAGAGTTCCTTAATATCAGTTACGTTGATGGTGTTACGAATCGCACACTAATATTTCTTTAGTGGGTGCATTTTAGACCAACGACAAACTTTAACGGGAACGTTCAGAATGATTGATCTGATAAATATTGATTTTTTTTAAATTATATGTTTTATATATAATTATTTTTTTACTGGGCAAATGCCTTTATTAAAATAAAACTCTAATAACTAATTACAATACGGCAGCTACTATAATAAATTATTGTTCATTTTATAAGTCTGTTGTGTTGTGATGGTGCGATGATGATATTCGATGTCTCACTTTTTAATACAATCGTAAATGTCAAGCAAGAGTGTGACAGTTCATTACGCTCGTAGTTGCGTCTGAAAAGAAATATGTGTTTTTTATGGATACGAGTGGACCCATAGAAATAATATGTACTACGGTTGTACGTAGTAGTACATATTATTTCTATGAGTGGACCACACCTTATGTCATAGATAGTGTTCGCAGTTATAAAAAATTATATACAGGGTGTTTGGTAGAGCGTTAGACAAACTTGGTGGGCGTGTGGTTGGATCCATTTGGAAAATACAAGTTCGCGTAAAAGCTGATAGCTTTTATATTGTTTTTTATCGTCAAGTTTGGTATTTTTTAGAATGTACCGAAATTTTGACTCTTTTGCTTAACTATTTTTTTGTGCATGTTTCTGGTGAATTTTTTTGATAGTTTATAGTCTCAGATGTATTTTTCGTCTACTCAATCCTCTTTTAGATCGCTACTATACCTAACTTATTCGTTCTAAGCCCTTGATTCTAGAAAAATGAATAATAAAGAAGGCGAAATTTCACAATTAAAAAAATCTAAATGCTACCACGGATATCAAATGGTTCTAAAAACTTCCCTACTTATCCCTTTTTAGAACGGAATACTACATGTATTAGAAAACCTTATGGACTTGTGAAAAATTAAGGTTTGAGTTGGAAATGTAATAAAAATACATAAAATAATAATAGTTACCATGGTAGTATATAAATCCATGGTCTTTGTAACTTTATAACATCCATAGATAAGCAACTATATACGATCAATGAGTATATAATCACTCCGAAGATCACATCATCATCATAAAGACAGTTGTCAAACGCAAACTTATAATAATAAAAAAAAAAAAAAACCTTTAATCACTGATCTGGCGAAACTTTATGTCAGTGCCACGTCAGTGCTATATATCGACTGGTGGTCCACTGGTCTTTGTTTTTTATACCAAAGTATATTTCCGTATAATATATATTATATGTATATTATTCTTTCATAATAATTTATTTTGTAATCCAATATATGCAATGAATAAAGAAGACTTGCTTTTACTGTTTGCAATTGCGAAGGAAATAAAAAGATCCTTCTATAGTCCCGTAATACTTCTGACTATGAAAGATTATGCGGAAGACATATTTAATTCGCTAGTAGATTTGCGTGCTTTGCTACACCAGAATGCAGCGCCTGAGCGTGTTGCAGAAATCGTGAATACTTTTCATATTAATTGGCTCCATGCGGTTCAAGACATTGAAAACTTCAAGAAACGTGCCAAAGACACACCACGAGAAGTCATACAAAAATTGATCGATTTCACCATAGAATGCCTGAATAAAAGACACAAATATTATGAAAAATACATAGAACATGTCGTCAAGAACACCCAAGAGACGGAAACAGATGTAACAGATGAACTGTTACAAACAGATGTGGAAATCATTGAAGACATGCAAGAAGTCGTCAACTTTTCCCTAATTGAAAAACAAAAATACATCCAGTTTACATCTGACAAACAAGAGTACTATGATATTATTTTACATGAAATAGAGGAACTCTTGAATTGGTTAGACAGTTTGTATGATCATCTGGCTATACAGTTCACTAATGTCCTTGACTTAGCTACCGACCTACCCAAAGACCTTAACCAAATACTCCAACATAGTATAGACAAAGTAGCCAGGTCCTCTGCGCCTGAAGCTCTAATAGTGATCGAAGAGATGTGTCGCAGAAGTAAAAGGGGGGGATACCTAGGTCGTGTTAAAACTTCAATCAACGATCTTGAGATAGTTAAAGTCGTAGATAAGATAAAACAGCTCGAAGCCCGCGTAGGTCGAATGAAAAAGAAAACTTCATCGGTAGGTATAATGGCGTTAGAGCATAAAACTATATATCTAGAAGAGCGACTGGAATCACTGGAACATTTAAAAGTATCACTAAATTTTTTAAGAGCTCAAAGCCAGAAAACCATTTCTCAAGAAGATGACGATAAAAGCAGACACAATGAAAATGAAATACGTATTTTCAACCATTTATTACCTCATCAGGAGCGTTGCCGTCTAATAGAGAAACTAGTCGAGCTGTGGCAAGCCGCGTTAGGTGAACAAGATGATAAATCTATCGTGTCTATACTTACGGCCGCTGGCTTAAGAGAGGTGTTTTCCGATGATCTAGGACATTTCACGGTAGATAAGCATGGCAGAAAGATATACAGAGCAGGAGACGATGATGTTTACCAACTGAACGAAAGGAATGAGCTCGTTTTGGTCAAAGATGACGAGAAATATGTGTATTTCTATGACGAATGCGGTCGTTACTACCTTACAGAAAACAAAGAGCGCGTATATAAAGCTAACCCTACATCGAGTGAGTACTTGCTCCATAGATCTGGGCTCATGTTGAAGGTTGGTGAAGTAGTAGATGGCGTGGAATACAAATATGATAACTTGGGCCGATATTGTATCGATGAAAACGGCGGCCGCATCTACCGCGACAAGGGGTCAACCGACGAATATCGACCAGACGACTTGGGTAATCTTGAGATGATTCGCGACGAGGAGCCATGTTACGAAGTCTGCCCTATCGAACCTTCTTTCATAGAAGAGAGTAAGTATTTGAAGGATGTAGTTGGAGTAGCATTAAAAAAATGCTTGGCTGAAGTCGTACTGGTCCAACCAACGGACCCCGTCAAATACTTGGCTGAGAGGTTAGAGAAATATCGTAAAACTATAGAGGCGAGGCAGAAGCAATTAGTAGATGAACAGCTCATGATGGTAGAGCGAAAACGTCTCCCTAAGCAACACGTATTATCACCACATTCATCGTATGTTGAAGTAGAATCTGACGAGGATTATAACTTTACACATTACTTTTCGAATCGGTAAAAATGAGTGATTTATACAAGAGACATTCGTCATCTCCAGAAAAAATATGACAGATATTATGCCAATACAATATTATATACCTGTTAGTTTTGCTAATTTTATTGTTGTATATTTTGTTGATCACGTTTACTGCAATGAAAAACTTGGTGCTCGTTTTAATTCTTTTGTACTAATTAATGCCAAAGTTTGCGTTGATGGATGTTTGATACTCAATCACGCCAGAACGGTTGAAAGGATCTGGATGACTTTGTTTGTAATGGCACATAGACAGATTTTATTCTGGAATACCTAATGTTGTTTTTATCCCGGTGTAAATGTACATTTTCCTTGCGATAATTAATGTAACGGGAAAACTGTAGTACACGCGAGCGAAGTCGCATAGTGCAGCTAGATATAATTACTTTTTAGGTACTAATTGACCCAGCGTAAGTTCTGTCTGCCATATAAATCTGCCATATATCGAAATGTCAGAGACACGACAATTAATTTTAATTACTTCACGCCAATGAACGACTATTAAATTATTTGGATATATCTTCATACAAAAATACTTAAAATGGAGGGTAGGGGTAGGAGGGTGAAAAGATGTTGTACGACTTATTCTCATACCTTCCAAATATACAAAAAAAAAAAACAGTGGCACTCTGGGTGCACCAAAAGAAGTGAAAACTTGTACGTTTTACGTTTGTTACGTACCTATGTAATTGTTGAATCCTCAGGAAATATTTTATATTGCAAGAATCCAAAGTACTCCATTTAAAAAATGAAGTGTTTATTGATTATTATAAACTACTATACTATACTATATATAAACAAAAAATATATTACAATTTGATTTTCATTTAATGCACTTTTGTACATGAAAAATAAGGCCAAAGCCATTTTACATACAAAAACTGCAATCAATTGCTTAAAATGTTAATTTACATATACCTACCTACATCCTACTAATATTATAAATGCGAAAGTATGTGTGTATGTTTGTTACTTTTTCACGCTCAAACGGCTACACCGATTTCGATTAAATTTCGTATGGAGATAGTTTAAACCCTGGATTAACACATAATCTACTTTTATCCCGGAAAAAGTATAGTTCTCGTGGGATAATTGAGGTAGCGGGAAAACTGTAATCTATGCGGGTGAAACCGCGGGGCGCTACTAGGTATACCAATAGAGAATACCAATTAATTAAATTTTATATTTAAATTTAATCAATTGATCTTCTCTGAACTGAACAACAATGAAACTCTATATACATAAATTTTTATTCACAATTTCAACAACTCTTCCATCATCATGATTATAATCATTATATTCAAAAACTGATACCTAAAGGTTAATCGTAACTAAAATAGGAAACAAATAATTTTAAATAATCTGCTTGAATATTTTGTAAAGACTGAATCAATTGTAGTTTTATATCGCTTTGTGCTAAGATTGCGATCATTGGACATATATAATCCATAGACAAATATACATTTGTATATGATGGTACCTACATGTTTATCATCTGCAAGTCAAGTTCAACAATGATAGCTTTTAGTAAGGAAGTGAAAAACATATTACTAACATGAACTAACATTGAGCTGTCAAAATGTAGTCAAATATCTGGCTCATTTTACTCATTTATTTAATTTATGGTGGTGTTTTTACTATCGCTTTTGGAAACGTTTTGATCTTACCTTTATCACCACTCACATATTAAGCCACATAACAGGGTGTTTTCCTTCAATCAAATAGAGCAAAGCAGCAGTATCGTTGTCGACTGTACATATGTACATATTTACTCACGGGCATCAAGTAGAACAGCGTGTTTTGTTGGATCAGTTAAGAATGAAACAAACGATACGAACAGTATTTAAAACTTAAATTAGCGTAGGTACATAATTAATATACAAAACATATTTTCTAAAAAAATCTCATATCTAAGCATTAAAGCTAAGGTATGCAATATGATCTCGTCGTTGATGACTTTGCTTCTTCCATCGAGTTCTACTCGGTAGCCTTGGGTATTGAATAGGGCGATGTTACTTCTATAACTCAATTATAAAAGTAACAGCGCCCTATTCAAAACCCTTCGATTTGTTAACGTGAGTCCTACTCAATTTGGTTATTTGGCGGATCCCCTAAATTACTGAGACTATTCTGTGTCATACTGTTCATATATATTATGTTAAAAGGATTTTAATAAAATAAGGTTAGCTTCCAGGAAGGTTTCTATCCAATATTTCAAGAAACGGTAGCCATTTTACAGGCTATTATTTCTAGAGAGCCATTTATGACATTCTAGTTAACTGATTTAGTATTTGATGTGTTCCGTTTCGTTTGCACATAATTTCCTTAAAAGTTCTTAATGTAAAGAAGGTAGATGATTTAATACGAATATTATTTAATCAGATAGTATGTATGTTTTGATTGAGAAATAATAATTAACAACAAATTGCTGATCATGAGTTGTGCAACTCATTTTTTCTCCAGACTATTGATGTTAAGTTTTTTAAGACCACACTTTTTGACTTCAACAGCTTTTGCTTAAAAGTACCATAATTGGTTTTTGACAGTTACTTTGTTGAGAAACGAAAAACAATAACAAAATGTAATAGCTAGGTTCTAATCAATGCTTCTAGAAAGCGAGATTAACATGTTTCCAAAATCTGATGCGGGCGCTAATCGTTTGGTTACCTACTTGATCTTTTATTTATTTTGTTGTCTTGAATCCTTCGATCAAGAATACACTTGAATCAGAGGGATTGGACAGAGAGAAACACGGATTAAAAAATCATTAGTAGGCACTCAGATAATATTAGAATGATAATTAGTAGTTTGTCTTCTCTGATGCTTGCAATAAGTGACTCATTTACTTTTATTTATTATTTTTATTTATAAGTAGTTGTGTCCCGCGGTGTTACTACTACTACTATATCGAGGTTTTTTAAGCTTGTTTATATTTATTTAAATTACTTACACATATTATAAAAATATACTTAGGTATGGGAGAATAAAATGTATTGTGAGTGATTATGAGTAAATTATTTTAAACTATTAAAAAGCGAGGTTCTTAAATTTCAAAGTATTCTAGTAAAGACTTTTTTTTGCTGTTTTTTGGTGATGGTACGGAATAATATTTTACTCGGGATTCTAGAATAGTAGTTTTTATAAAGCATAATTGACGCGAATGGAAGATTTTTATATAGTGGCTGAGGTCTTCTTAGCGGCGATGTCTGCACCCCGTGGCTTACTCTACTAGGGCCAGGCCTTTCAGCATCCTGTAACAAAATAACATAAGTTTGTCTTGGGCTAGACATTATTTAATAAAACGATAACATACTAATATTAAAGTTTCGACAACACAAGAAACATGTGACATTAAAATTGTTAAATAAGAAATCTGTAAAAAGCACTTCATGCCTTACACCAGCTAAAGAATCAAAGGATGTATCAGACACGCTAAGCAAGGACTCTGACTCATCGCGCGCGGCGGAGGGGGAAGCGCCGCCATTTTGAGATAATTTTGCTGCGTAGGTATCGAGATTTCCATTTAGGGTGTATTATATTTTTTGGAGTATTCGAATACAGTGCTCACAGTGAATACGCCCGTTTTAAAATTGTATTCACCGACAGAACGTTTTATACACGCTACCAAAAATAAACCGCAAATTGTACGCTTTTGTGTGCTAATGTCAGAGCAATCAGCTGATAGTAAATTCATGCTAAATATAAGTATTCTAATGAAGTTTGAAATCGTGATTTATGTTTAAATCGTGAAGTGAAACTTAGCAAAACACTGCGTAACTATCTATTCCCTGAACATTAAACGTTGAAAACTCTGTTTTGATATACTAGTTTCCATAAGTAGCTACAAATAATCATCATCATCTCAGCCATAGTACGTCCACTGCTGGACATCAGCCTCCCCCATTTATTTCCACGAGGACCGGTTCGAAGCGGCCCGCATCCAGTCATGCCTGCGATCTAGTCAGGTCGTCTATCCACCTGGTCGGTGGCCGTCCTATGTCCTAGCTACAAATATATATTAATAATAATTAATTATAATTATTATTAATAACTAATTACATTAATAATTTACATTTAATCGACCTCGTTATTGCATAATTATACCTAGTTGTTTCTGCCCCGGAGCACGTCATTAGAATAGATGTAATACCTCAATTCCACAAAACTAAATTATGAAAAAAGCGTGTTTTGAAATGTGTGACTGAGTGGTTGACAATGTGGTCATGGATCAAAAGGTAACTGCAAACAAACCGCTTTCAAGCGGTGCTTGTGATCAATGCGGAAGAGAAAGAGAGTCCTTCAACCTTCAATTTTCCTACTCACGTCACTTGATAGTTATGTTGATGCAGTCAAGAGTGGTATCACACTGGAATGAGAATATAGTTTGGCGCGCTAAGTCATCACCCGGATCTTGAAACGTGATAATCGACTATTTACATTTGTAATTTTTGTAGCTCACCATTTCTTCACTTGTTGGCTTGCTGCATACATCTTTCGATGTTTCTGTGGTTTTCTCGGGAGATTTTGAGTTGATGAGTGGTTCGTTCGAATCTTTTCCCGCACTTCCTGAGTTTATGAGCGGTTCGTTCGAATCTTTTCCAGCACATCCAATGTTTATGAGTGATTCGTTCGAATATTTTCCAGAACTTTCTGAGTTTATGTTTATGTTCATGTTCATATCTATTTCAGCACCTCCTGAATTTATAAGGGGTCCGCTCAAATCTTTTGATTTACTTCCTGAGTTGATGAGTGTTAAGTTCGAATCTTTACTAGCGCTTTCCTGTATAAATGATGTTCTGTATAGATCCGTTGTTTTAAACGTAAGTATTAATCCCTTTTTACGCTGAGAGGCGCTTAACTTTGACTTACGGCTGGTTTGATTTTCTTCTTCTGCCTTATAGGATTTTGTTTTGTCGTCGTGGCCAGTATCTTCAGTAACTTGGTGTTGTGATGGTTGTTGATAAGAGGATACATGAATTATTGGTGTAGTGCGTCCGCTCGAATCACTTCGTGGCACATAAATAGAATCACGCCTCTTGATTCGCTTTGGAGCTTCTAGTGTGTCTGTAAAAAATGTATGGTATCATTATCTGACTCAAGAAATTGCCTTAAATACCTAATTTCAGTGCAATAAAAAAAGTAATACTTTTATTCTACTTATGCCATTTCTATTCTATCATCGGTCGACCAAACGTACGGCATGCGCCATCCGCCATCTATATATATGGCACAAATACCACCATCTTTTTGACTGGTTTTGCTTCTACTTTCTCAATGTGTACTGCCAAGACATGGAAATGGTTGCTCCTGTCTGGGATTTTTGATAGGTACAGGGAGTCTTTCAAGTCACAAGTGAAGATGGCTTCTAGATTTGCGGGCTACATTAATAAACGGTATCGCGTAATATCAAACTTATTGCTTGCGTTTGGCGAAATATCTGTATACATAGGTACTAATATAAGAAAGAAAAAAAGTAATTTATATTTAATGGACCGATTTAAAAACATCTTTCATCATTGGAATCCTACATGACCTTGTGTAACATAGGCTATTATTTTATTATTACTAGAATATATCAGGAGTTCCTAAAAAAATCAATAATCTCTAGTGCGAAAGTGAAGGCTTGTACCTACAACGTCCTAGCTAGCTCATTCCTTCATTCATCGCAGCTATAAGACGTCCACTGGTGGACATATGCCTCCCATATAGGGGGGATTTACCAATATTCGCCACGCTTGGCAGGCGGATTGGCGAGCGCAATATGGTTTCCTAACCTTAGAAGGCGCTGCTGCCCGCCTCGTGGTACGTGATCCCTTAGCCGACTCTTACGGCACCCACGGGAAGAGATAGGGAAGTACTATTCTAGGCCGGTACCACCACGGCACTAGACACCTGGCTAGCATATACATACATATGTATATAAGGCACTGCTGCGAATGACACATTGCGAGCAAGGCCATTTATATAAGTTAAGGTTATTAATGTAATAACCTGTACCCGCCTAATCATTTAAGTTTGATTGTAATGAGTCCATCGTACTTGAAATAAATAAATTTTAAATTAATTGAATAATAAAACAAAATGTAAACTCTAAGGCTTTCACGGCCGGGCGGCGACAAGAGCGTAGAACTCTCCTTCGCGGCGTCTTCTCTGTTACAGATCAATAAGGCCGCAAAGAAGAGCTCTACGTTCTTGTCGCCGCCCGGACCTTAACCACAAGTTTCATTTAGACCACGGCCGAACAGCTCGGAAGCAATACATACAACAATAAAACAGAAGGTGAAAAAACACCATCAATTCCTTACATTGCATACGCTGCTAAAACTATCGATGATACAAATACAAATATATTTATTTGATGTAATAATAGGACTACAAATGCATGAACCCATTGGCTTCAAACTAGTTTTCTCCAAAATGTGCTTTAGAAGCCGAAGGCCTCTTCTTCAATATAGTATACATAATTGTATGTTTATAACAACACTCATAATAGGTACATAGCTAAACATTGTATGAAAGTCCAAAAAATAATGTTCTGCAATATTATAGACCATGTCGATGATATCTGTAAAAACTTCGCAACACCATATTATGTCCAACTATGATAGTTATGTCACTATATAAAACTTAATAGAAATTCCGACCGAAATCAGAAATAAAATGTATATATCGTGCGCGATGGAAGCCGCTTCATAGAACTAATTTAAAATAATTGTAATAATATAACAAAACACATGTTTACCTGAATGATTCGACATTTCTAGTTGTAAATTTTGATGATCAGGATCCTCTGTCGTAGATTCTTCCGTGTGATCACTGATGACACTTAATGAGTGCTGAAATTCCGGTACGTCCAATTGTTCAATCGATTGGCGTGCCATAATTCCCGACATAAATGATGTGTTCGAAATATCTGAAAATCATGAACATTCCCTTTTATTTGATATATTTTTGAACCATTTAACGGCATTTACGTGAATTTTATATGACGCATATTATTAGGGAGAAGAGAGAGAAATGAACAAGGATCTTAACGGAATGCTGGTGCCCACTAGACAATAAAAGAAGCAGAGGTAGACAGATCTAGAGATGGGAAGAGTATTCTCTTTATATTTTTTTACATGAATGAACAAAAAATATGCACATTTCCCATTGTTTCAGCATCGTTCGGAAACTTAACGATCCCTGAATGCTTTGTCTCACATGGCTTCAATCCTTCCGAGTACCGAATCGATAATGACAGCTTTGAATTGCTAGCGGTTGGAGAAAGAGAATCTCTATAGCCATGCATCTTGTCTAGACCCACTGGTCCCCGCAAACGATGAGCGTGTATGAAAATAATTATAAAAAGTAGAAAAAGCAAAAGAAGATCAGCTTCGAGTTTATTTATTCAGCTTGTTGCCTAGGTTACAAATTCTTCAGTAGGTACAGTCGGCCAAATATATCATGTACCACCATATGGTTGGAGATCATTTTACATCTTAACACAGCGAGGTTGATATTCCCTTGCAATCATATTGACAGTTTCTAATGCTGAACCTTATTAGTATTGCGACTACTTGGGATCATAGTCAAGAAGAAAAATGTAGTATCGACTTATCCCAACAAGAAAGAGGCGTGATTTCAGTATATGCAATTATAGACGGGAGGTAAATTATAGTTCATTCTTACCCTTCGCATTAATCACGAAGATAAACATTGTCCAAGAGCTAGAATGAGTCCTCAAATATTCCAATTTGCGCATTGAAGCTAGGCAAGTTCTACAAAGGTCATACTAATACGCATGCAGTATAAGAAACGGTATATACCTGGAAGCGATTCCGCTTGACGCCTCGCCATTTCTGGGGTGGTGCACGAAGCGATTGGAGTAGATGTACCTAAAAGCATTAACAACAATTGTGGATGAAAAACTATAAAAACCTACTTATCCGTTGAAAATAAGGAGAAATAGTTAACGATATTAAATAAATTTCTATAGGACCAATTTGAAAGTAAACAAAACAGTCACGCGTCACTCACGCGCACGATACCGCCACCGTCGTCGCGACAGTGAGATTAAAATGTATAACCAGTAGACCAAGCGAGAGGAACCGCAATGTGCATTCTTTCCGCCAACTATCATAGTGACTCACTATGATAGTTATCGGAATACTTTAAAATCCTACTGGCCAATTATAAGCACAGATACATATTTACCGGTAATTAATAAATAAAATGGATTTTATATAGCACTTGATTGAAATTCACCTGCGGCCCGCGATGGCACCCATTTGGACTAAGTTTTTCTCATTTATAGCCCAGTTATCTCACTGGACAGTATTTTTATATATACTATAAACTATATCTGTGCTAAATTTTATTGAAATCCGTTCGGTCATTTCAGCACGATTGCGTAACTAACATCCATCCATACTTTCGCATTTGCATACTGGTAAGATTAAAATAATGAAATCGCATACGAACAAACGCATTCCCACTCATACCTCCGCACTACGATGGCATTTGTCGCGGGAGGTATGAGCAATAGACATACACAATCACATCACACAAGTATCCAAGATCTACACAAATATTTTTCCTCATCATAGATTTCTATGATGATCCCTAGCCGGGATCGAACCCGGGGTCGTGGTTCTATAGTCAGTGTCACTGATCACTGAGCCACGACGAGCGTCGAAACATGATCGTTTAAAAGAAATACCTACGTATAGGTAACATTGTTTCAGGCAACATCTCTTCTGGACTGGAATACACGTCGGAGGTATCAGATGTACCTAAAATCATAAAGAAAAACAAGTTTTCAGGTTGGCTGGTACGTAAACATACAGGTTCGACTGGTCGGCTGGCGCAGTTGGTAGCACTCTGCCTTTTGAGCCGCTGGTCCCGGGTTCGATTCCCGGACAGGTCAAACATTTGTGTATATGAACATGTCTGTTTGACCTGTGTCTGGGTGTGTATATGTATATAAGTATATATAAGTCATCAGGTTACCATAGCACAGGCTCTGCCTCGTTTGGGACCTGAAGACCTTGTGTGAATGTTGTGTTGTGTATTATTATATTAAATATATCCTTATCTACAACGGCAATTAAAGCAGTTGATTGATGTGAGAAATTTCGCAAGGTAGTCCTGACTCCTCAACATCAAAAAAAATTTTTGAAGTCGGTTCCATTGTATGATAAGAAAATTTTTTTCACCCTTTTCTTTGATACTCACGGGATCAATTGTCATTGTGTATGTTTACCGATGTCTTCACCCGCAACAATAATGTCGTCGCGGTATGAGTAGAACTTTTCAGTTATCGGACTGTCAAAAGCCGCTTGACCGATTTTGATGAAATTGAACCTCGGAAGTATATCAAACAAAAAAGAATTTTGAAAATCAGTTCATAAACGACGAAGTTATCCACGAACACACATAAATATATCTTAGTATAAATATATATACAAGAATTAGTCGAATTGATTAACCTTTTATTTTTTTGAAGTCGGTTAGTAAAATAGTTCCAAAGAGCTTAGGTACTTTGTTTAATTATATCCTAGCTATTTGTTGATTAGAAGTTGATTACGTATGCGTTTTGAAATCACGGAACTGTACCGACTTATAATTAAGTAGACACCTCTCGACTCGTACTATATTACCCTATAGTGAAGCTAAAAACGGCGAACGCTGAACTTCACGGAATGAACTCTGTAAACGGTAAAGAATTTCTACTTTCTGAGGTACAGCAATTGTTACCTTAACATCTGAATATTCACATTCGGATCCTTATGAAATCATAATTGTATTGTACAAATAATTAAATTTAGTTCATAACACAATCGATACTGCTACTAACAATAGTAAAAATCATACTTTTTAATTTATATAACATAATGTATGGATCTTTGTGTCTGAATAATAAATGATTTGAATTGATTTGATTTATCCCATTTCATCATCATCATCTCATCTATAGGACGTGCACTTCTGGACATATGCTTCCCCCATTGAATTCCACAAGGACCGTAACAGCAGTTATAACTAATATGTAGGTAGATAAATACCTGAAGTAGTAGCTGTAAGTAAAAGAATGGTAATATTAACCCATCATCAATAAACCAGTTTTGAACGGCTAACATAAGTTTTTCGATTTATTCGAGCAATTTATTGGTTTATTGATTTTGCTGCTATGATTGCTTTATTTTTACCTTAAACATCTAGCGTATGACCACTATCACACTTGATGATCAATCAAGATGGGGTCCGAGATATTATCACGCTAGTCTTAGAATATTTACTGGCTCTTAAGGACTGCTGTCTGCTGGCAGCAACAGTAATACTTATATTTATGATATCTAATAACTAAAAGCGAGTATAACGGGTTATTCGATAATGCGCAGCTGCAATGCTGCGTCCTCTTCAATCCCACGGGGTGAGCTCGGTTCTCTTTGTAGCAAGTTTCCATTCGCATTTAGAATTTCACTTTTTAAAATTCGACAACCGTCATTCACGCCAGACTTTTTGCAGACAACCCTATATCACTGTGTTCGCAATAAAATAGCGCTGATTTTGATGTTAGATTTATTTAATAAGCAAATAGGTGAAAATAGCTAGTATCAACTGTTTACCTATACCTGCCGACCGGATACCTTCCATTGGTATTAAATTGTTTCGTTAAAATCATGCATATATTAAAAGGCAATTTTTATTTAATTATAGTGTGGCCATGATTTGTTTAGACAACCCACTCGCTATACATTTCCTGATATACTAAATTTGATAAAAAAAAAACATTTCATCGAATAAACAAATGGGTGAATGTCGATCTTAATCGAATCTTAGAGTATTAGAAGTGTTATAAATTATTATTAGCTTTTTTGGCTGATTATGCAACCGTCTTATAATGTAGCTGAAACTGTCACCAAATGTTAAAGCTTAATAGAAGTATTTGAATGAACTCACTCAGTGGTGTTCCATCGTCAACAGACATCCGTCTGCGTTTCCGAAATTTCTTCGCCCATTTTGTACAATCTGAAACCGAAAAATATTATATTGTAAATTTTCCGTAAACGTTGTAAATTAATTAGGTACCTCATCGTTAAATGACAACCCCATAGGAATCTTCTTACCGTTACATAGCGTTCGATTATAATAAAAATAGTTTGGCGCCTTTTTATACTTTATAGACCTAGCGTTTCACCACTACCTCACGTGATGGTCAGTGACGATGTGATCGAAGCGTCCCCAGCTAAGACAGCTTATAGGGTAAGTATTGTATGTGTGTGTAAATACATATATAAGAAAATAAAAAAGGTAAACGTAACCTCAGTTTTCCTACGAGAACAGTACATTTCCGGGTTATAAAGTTGTTTTATGCGATTCCAATGTCTGTGACTAATTTAAATCTACACCTGTGCCAAATTTTATCCGAATTCGTTTATCCGTTTTGGCATGAACACAAAGGATCTGACCATACAAAGTTTCGGATTTATGTTTCACTAGCTGCGCCCCGCGGTTATACCCGCGTGGTGATGTAAAACGATGATGGTGATGATGGAATACAGGGTATAAGCCATCTTCATACCAAATTTCATCGAAATCGGAGTAGCTGTTTGAGCGTAACGAAGTAACAAACATTCGCATTTAAAATATTACCAGGAAGTAGGATATATATAATATTTTATATATAAGATGTAGGCAGATATATTATTACATATTATTGAAAACAATTTCGGAGGATCTATAAAAACATATAGCACTCGAATACGGATAAGTAATATTATTGTTATTAAAAGTACCTTCAATTAATTTGGTCACTTTTCGTTTGTAAATCTTCGTTACTCCTCCGATGAGGGTAGCTGAAGTCCTCAAAGACATCCTCCTACGAGGGTCCCGGTGATTGCTGGTAATCCATTTTCTTATCCCATCACTGAAATAATATTCGAGTACTTATTATTTAAACATAGGGTAGAGAGTTGCCCACAAATCAGGCGGTTTACGGATCGATCACCGCCTTGAACTTGATCTATCACTGAAGGTAACGTGATGCTAGGTTAGCCATCGTTCACATCATTGGATCGGATCCGTCCTCGAACTCGAAGATGACACTGGAATGACATCCTCATCAGGTGGAAGGTGCTTTCTAATACTCACTCCTGACTGATAACCATATTAAAGAAAGAAAATTATTTATTACTGACAAACAACACTACATATAAAACAAAAAGAAAAAAATTGGTTGTCTGTAAAGTCGGTTTACGGACGATAGATTTACGTGATAACGACATAATCATGTATGACATTGACATTTGACTTTTGACTTTTGACTTTTGACTTGACTTTTGACTTTTGACTTTTGACTTTTGACTTTTGACTTTTGACTTTTGACTTTTGACTTTTGACTTTTGACTTTTGACTTTTGACTTTTGACTTTTGACTTTTGACTTTTGACTTTTGACTTTTGACTTTGACTTTGACTTTGACTTTGACTTTGATTATATTATCTAGATCTAGATAAAACTTAGGTGGAACGTTACGCGGAATGTACCGTTACTATTTTTCATTTTGGCATTCATCAATTTATAAAACGTTATCACGTCAAAACACATATTTAGGTCATACATACATTTAACTTATTAGTTTAAAACGTTATGGGATATTATTGTAGTCCCCGTCCCTGCACGCCATAGAATAGCTAATAAAACAGAAAATATATATTGAAGATAAACACGACGCTGCGATCAAATATGTCAGTAACAGCCGAGTCACAGGCGTAAATGCATATATTATTCGTCTACATTTCGTGTGACGAATTTCAGAAGAAAATACGTCTACAGGAATAACTTTGTAACTATTGTGTAAAAAATTACGAAATGCGCCTAAGATTGTGGAATTAACTATGCAATAAAAAAATATTTAAGTAACTGTGGTGATAATAATTCAATAAGGGAACTATTTGTCAGTCGCGGAAACTGCATACTTCACAATCGCAAATTGTTTTCTGCTTCCAAGGCCCATATCTCTATTTTTTTTTTTCATTCATCTCAGCCATTGGGTGTCCACTGTTGGACAAATGCCTCCCCCAATTGGGGGGAATTGCCAATACTCGCCACGCTTGGCAGGCGGGTTGGCGAGCGCAGTATGATTTCCGATGCTCAGAAGACGCTGCTGCCCACCTTCTGGTACGTGGTCCCTTAGCCGACTCTTACGGCACCCGCGGGAAGAAATGGGGGAGTACTATTCTAGGCCGGTACCACCACGGCACTCTCTATAATACACAATAAACAAAGTTTTAAAATATTATTTATATAATATATTAATAATATTATAATATCCGAAGCATGCATGTAGCTGCAAGCAAACAGTCACCAAATACCTAAAAGAATGAGATTATAACGAAACAGAAAAATTACTAACTCCAATAAATTGACAACTTGTTATTTTTAACCGACTTCAAAACATAAGTAGGTTTTCTCAATTCGACGGTGTAAATGTTTTCTTTTTTATGTGTGTTCGCGGATAACTTCGTCGTTTATGAACCGATTATGTTGTTTTTCCCGCTACCTCAATTATCCCACGGGAACAATACTTTTTCCGGGATATAACTAGCATGCGTGTTAATCCAGGGTTTAAACTATTTTGGGCGGGTCTGGGTTTATCCATTAAATAGTTGCTATGCCTATGCTTGCAGCGTTCGCGCTGCTTGTTTTGGTTAACCCCAGGCCTTCTTTACTCATCCCGTGATGGGTAGGGAGGCTACGGTCTTGGGGGAAGCGCAGGACGTAATGATCTTCAAGGCAAGTCTGGCGATTACCTTCGCGGTGCTGCCTGTTCTTGGTCTAATTCCCTCTGAAATAGACGTAACTAGACATCGCCCGGCGCCTCGCGTGTCTCATATCTATGTAAGTTTATTCATATCCATTTATTTATTTATGTTTATAATATTTTGGCCGAGACGGCTCCCGACAGGCTTTGTTCGCCAAGCCGACGAGGAGCGGTCCACTTGACGGTAGGTTGCGGTGCTGCAAGGCACTGCAACTGAGGCGGGCAGCGGTGCTGTGTTGGACGGCGCCGCAGCTGAGGAGGCGCTGCGGCGGGAGTGATTCAGTTCGTCACCTGCTGTGGCGCCGATGGGGCCGCCGTCGGAGGGTGGCGGCCGAAGCGGCTGGCGATGGGGCTGCTCCATCTGGCCCATCGCAGGGGACTACGAGCGTCGGATGAGGGAAGTCTGGCGTTCATTGCACTGTGTGGTCCCCGGGGTGGTGAGGCCGTGCTCTTGGTCCAGGCACGGTCGCGAGGGAGAGGGTCATCCTCCCCCCTGGAGGGGTCCGGAAACGGACGGCCGTGGTGGGGGCGCGGTATGCAAACGTATCCCGCGCTCCCTCCGTTGTAGCGGTAGGACGGACACCGTGGGTTTTAGTCGGTAGTGGACCCTGGCTGCTGTGGGTGCAGTTAGGGTTGGGAGCCACGAGGCCCCCTAGGGAGCGGTGGATCGCGGTGATGCGATGCTCGAGCGAGCCCGACACACCCCGCCTGCTTTCCCGGTAGGCGGTAGTGTGTAAATGCATTTTCCCCACGTGCAAAAAAAAGGGTTTAAACTATCTTGATACCAAATTTCATCGAAATCGGTGTAGCCGTTTGAGCGTGAAGAAGTAACAAACATACACACACACACAAACAACAGCATTTATAATATAAGGATATTGTTCGTTGTTATAATGGTAGGTATGCTCTTCGTTTGGTATCAGTATATTTATCCTATCCGCGGGAGGTAGCCTGGTGACCTGTCACAGCTTTTTATAACCTATTTCAGGCACCAGTCCCTCATAAAGCTAGGTTTTTATATTTGTATCCACTAAATTGTATATTTAGCATAAGAAACCTTTTGTGAGGTGAAAAAAAACAAAAATTTGATTTGATGTTATAAAACAGCTTTAATCAGTTTCTGGCCAGCAGCGTCTGTGACCGCATCCTGCCGGTGGTAGCGAGATCAGTTAATTTGTACTTTGATGTGTACCTAATCGTATTCACCAAAGCTTGAAAAATGTGCACCACTATATTTTCTGTAAAAATGAGATGTGCGCAGGAGTGCATTACCAACAAAAAAATGCAAGAACGCCACGTGCTACAATCTGGCATAGAGCATCGGTCATTATCTAAGAGTATTTGTTGAAAAATCTCACCATACATCCGGTATACAGGCTTCAGGATAATTATGATCATGAGCAGCTCTCCAGGCTGCGCTGAGGTTATAACTTTTTAACACGTCGTCACTGCAAAACATTTTCTTACAATTCCTATAAATTATATGACTTGTATGTAGCTAGACGAGTGGATTTCTGAAGTACTCTCAAGCGTATTTCCCATTGGACTGCGGACTGCCATATAGCTTTCAGCCAATGTATGACCACCATAGATTAAGTATTCGGTACAAGAACCACCGCGGTTCTGAATAACCATAAGCTCTGCCGTATTGCCACAATTTTGCCAATATGGAGTGGATAACGAACGAAGGAGTTCGCTCGGTAGAGGAAAGATTTATATTAAATCTGGGGACTCGTTTTATTGTGATCATAGTAGGTGATGATTGTGAGAAAGATATTTTTCCCGACAACCAAGAGATTAAGGGAATTATGAAAATTGATATCATTACTTATATCGGTCAATAGATTTACTCATTGCGAATGGTAGGTACTGCCAAGAATTTGAAATTGGAACACCACAAGAATTTGAAATTGGAATATCGTGGTGAAATAACAGACTAGAACGATTCGACTAGACTGCGAATAAAATTGACGCAATAATGATTTCAAGTATGTGTTCTTTACTTTTATTCCTTTCTGATATGTACTGAGATCTAACTACAATATTCATTTAAAACTTTCTTAGTAATATATAAAGTTACTCTTTTTTTTATTTTGTTAAGCATGTGGTATCTTCTTGTTACTGGTGGTGCACATAGCATAAAGCCTCCTTTAGTATATTTTATATATCTTTTATTATTTATAGTCGTGATTTGTCTAGCTATAATATATGTGAAATATTTATGTTTCGATGTTTAGATGTTTTGAAGTTTATTACTTAATCTGAACGGATTAGGATGAAATTAGGAACACAGACAGTTTGTTTCCTAGAAAAACTGATAGGAATATTTTTAACCAAGATGCATTCGAGTCAGGCTTACATTAAAAAGGTTTTACTTAAAGGTTTATACTATTAGTGCGTTCGATATGGACTAGTGGCGCTTTTAGGAGTGTTCAACTGAACATTTGGGAATATGGCATTTGTGACAAAAACTATATTTCCCAAATAGAACGACACGAAATGTCATTTACATGAGAGCTGTCAAATACGTCGATTCATTTGAATATTCATGAATTAGAAATGTTTCAATACCTATAACATTAGCTTTAATCATAACGAGAATTACATTTTCGTAATGGAAGTTGAAAGAAAATATTACATTGCTATATTTTTCATGTTTGTTTATACACTCACATTTGCTGTGTAACAGTAGTTCATAACGTAACCATACGTTTATAGTTAGGTACTGGTGCTGTATCAGAGCTAAAAATCCCTTGAATGAATTCTCATTTCAACACTAACATGCTGTGACAATTATTTTCTCAAAACAAACATGACGCATCCGTATTTTTTATTTCCGGACGACTTTTGCAATGTTTTCCAGGAACTGAAAAAATTTTTCAAATCGATTTAACTTGTCAAATTTCAATTCGAAATTATAATGAAAATAGCGTTTACAGTGCGTTTCATCTTTGCCATTTCATTCTTATACCATTGTTGGCAGCAATGCGAAAGGTGTTGGAAGATAGGGGAGCCAACATGACGGCATAGGAACTATTAGATGAAACCCACTCTAGTTGATTCTTTCGAGAAATTCTTAGCTTCCAGGGCTTGTTTATCACACCTAGTAGTACTGTAGGTACAGAATGTACCTCCAAGATATTATACACGGAGTGATTCTGTGAAGACATCTACTGTTCTTTTGCAATATAAGTCCTGGACTATTACAATAATACACTTCCCCCTGGGACAATTATGACAAATCTAAAACAAAATATAAAACATGATAACTTTATTATCAAAATATGATAGCATAATTATTATATCAATTTAAAAATTATACTTATAAACTAATTTCTCTTTTGAAACTTTTTGCCTATACCCTGTCCCGGTTTCCCTTGTGGTCTATTAGTTTTGTTTCCTTTCTGTTGATTCATTTGTCCAATTTGTTTTTTCTTTTTATCTCTGCTCTTCAACTTTTGCGAAGCTGTTTTTTCTATGATTTCCGTGATTTTTACTTGGTTTGTATTTAATTGTAAGTTACCTTGTTTATTCTTATTTTTTCTATCTTTATTTTTATTCGGTGTGCCGGGAGTATCGTTGAGTTTGACTTGACTAACTTTATTTACTTTAGTCGGTGTTACTGCACTAGTTAATTCAGTCTTGTCTATGGCCAGCGGTGTATCTTTTGATTGCTGTCGAGAACTATTCCCGCCTTTTTTATTCTTTTTTTTGTTGTTTCTTCCAGCTTGGCTCTGTGTGTTATCTTTTAGTACTTTATTTTCTACACTAGCTGCAGATACAGGGGCTTTTGTTACTGTTTTAGGCGGAGTTTCATTACTGTGAGCGGTTGGTTGGTTTTTCTTGTTTTTGCGTTTGTTCTTTTTCTTCTTATTCGGAGATTGCTGGTTTTCTGTTCGTGGAGCTCTGAAAGTATAAGATCGTACAGTTTATTCGTTGTACAACCTTTATGCACATACTATACAGGTACAAACATTTTGTTTATGCCCACAGAGAAACTAATAGTACCTGCCCAACAAATCGGGACTAATAGTTTTTGTATTATTTCACACGCTAATGTGAAATTACATTGGTACGCCAATTTGGGAGGTTTGGAATGATTCTACAACCCGGCTGACATAACTACGGACTTTGCTGGAATGAGGCCCCTCTCCCGCATACCCCACGGCGCCACGCACTCGCCCTCGCGCGGTCAGTAGCGACAGCATACTTGTTACCGTTGCACGCGTCTCTGTTTTTTATCTTTCTTGTTTCTTTCTTGTTAAGTTTATTTTCTTTGATTTTGTTGTTGAGTTAATTTTGTTTTTTCTATAATTGTAATCTACGAACCGACTAGGACTCACGTGATAAATACTGGAAAATTATTTTTCTACCAGTTTCAAACTGATTTGCAGTTTACCATCTGGGAGTTATGATCGTGCCAGGCGGCGGGCGCGATGTAATGGCACGATCTCGCGATAATTTACAGATTCAAGTTGTTTTATATACACAAAATTATGGCAAAGACAATACATAGTGAAGCAAGGACTATTAAACTGAAGACTATTATATTTATATTCACTTTCTTTGAAAATGCGAAAGAAAATAAACGTTTTATGATTCCTGTGGACCAAGTTATAAAAAGGACTTTTGCAGCAACTGATGTTTCCAAATGACTCTGATGAAAATTAAGAGCGAAGCCAAGAACAAACTGTTTCACCTGTGCCTTACTTCGGAGTCAGGCCCAGAATCAAGACCAACACCAAAATTGTCACCAAAACACCAGGCAAAAGAAGAAAACCTAGCGCTCAAAAAATCCAACTTAACAATTTCGATTTATGCGCATGCAAAACATAGTAAATAGTTATTACACCCAACTTACCAAATTTTTTACTTTTTTTATACTGTATAGATCTGGCGTTTGACCACTATCTCACTTGGTGGCAGTGACGATGTGTTCGAAGATGGTAACACACTAAACCTAGGATGCTTACTGGCTCTCAAGGACTGCTGCCTAAACACACTATGTGTTTGACAACCGAGCGACGCTCCCCCCGCTGAGCTATCATCGCTTCAAGTTATCCTATTTGTTTATTATATAATTAATAATGCGTTTTTTAGAAAAATAAAAATAAGTATTTTAAATTTACTACAGAGCCGTATAATTTTTTTTTAAGAAATAAACTCTTTTGTACGCAGGGCCATCACGCTGTCACAGCCTGAAGTCCGCAGTTTAAGTCAGGCGGGTTGTACAATAGGGATACTACAGGGTGGTATTCTGAACCGAACCCAGGGTCCGGGAGACACAGAAGTCATGTCACTGACACTGACCACTGCGCCACGGCGACCGTCATATTGTTCAACAAATCATATTCTTCATTAACAAATTGTTATTGATATTCAAAATGTTTTTTTTCTTATTTGGTACTAAACTGATAGCTTGTGAAAGGTGGGCAAGAGAATAGAGTAATTGTGAGACAAAAATTTGTGGTAAGCATTATCTTCCAGTAGATTTGATTTAAAGAAGACCGCCTGACTGAAGCCAACCCACACTGCCCTTGGGCTATAGTGGAGACAAGACACATTTAAGAATCTGTACAATACCGGCGACCGCATTCATGAATTACGAGGTATTTTACCTTATTAAGAAAAAAATCTCTACACGAGCGAATCAGAAATGAGGAGATCCATAGAAGAACGAGTCACCGATATATCCCAGCGCAAAAGCAAGTTGAAATGGCGGTGGGCAGGGCACATAGCTCGAAGAACCGATGGCCGTCAGGACCGAAAGGTTCATGAATGGAGACCACGGACTGGTGGGAGCAGCATAAGACGGCCGGCCACCGACCAGGTGGACAGACAACCTCACTAAGATCACAGGCAAGAGCTAAATGCGGGCCCTTTCCGATCGGTCCTTGTGGAAATCAATAGGGGAGGCATATGTCCAGCAGAGGACGTCTTATGGCTGAAATGATGAAGTAAAAAAATTTTTTTCTGCCAATATTTACCTTTGTTTCACTTCTGAATTATTTTTCTTCTTTTTAGGTACAGTATCGTCATTCTCAGCTGTCCTTTTGACTGCGTGCGATTTCTTGTCAGTTTCACTCTCCGATCCTGCATCTGATTGAACACCATTTTCTTTTACTTCTTCAGGCTCATTTTCTTTCTTTTCACCTTCCTCTTCATCTTCATCCTTGACTGGTTCAGGCTAAAAAGAAGAAAAGCACTTTCGATTGGTGTTATCTTATTATTTAGGTGCAATCAATTTTTAATTGTATATGGAATAGACTGGTATCATTTCTCCTAAATACATTGCTCATAAATTGTTAACGTTAATTGTTAATGAACAATTGTTAATTGTTTGTTTTTGCTAGTTTAGCTATTATACTTGGAGTATAATTGTAATGACTACACAGATCTGATTTCTACCGCGATGCAAGTACCTACAGACTAGTCGAAATGCAATTGTTGTTTTAGCGGAATACCAAGTTTATTTATGATTACATATGAGGCGATGATAGGTGGAAGCGTCGCCTGTCAAACTGACGGGCGGTGGTTCGATCCCCACCGGTTGGTGGGCTTAAGATTTCTGTGAAGGTAACACCTTTATCAAATTCCCAGCATGGTGCTAGGGTAAGCACCTTAGCACCATGCTTCAAGTACCCGCTTGGCTAGCTACCACCCAAAATTTTGTAAAACTATCACCAAACACCGTGTGTTCAGGCAGCAGTTCTTGAGAGCCAGTGAGCATTCTAGGTTTAGGGTGATAAAATCTTCGACCACATCACCACTGACCATCAAGTGAGATAGTGATCTAATGCTAGATCAATCATCATCATCATCATCTCAGCCATAGGACCCCGAGACAAACCCCAAGCATAGCCCTCTCCATAGCTCCATAACTAGATTGATAAAATATAAAAAAAAATTAAATGCATATTAAATTTGAATAACTAATGCATTGTTCATGAATTGCTGGTTTTAATAAACAAGAGAATTGGCAGGGTGCATTGAGTTTCCTTATGTAATATTTCTTAGGCCATCCTTTCACCTTACCAGTGGATATGTTTCAATTACAAGCATGCTAAATTCTGCACTATAAGGCAAATATAGTAAAATATTTGACAAAAAACAATAATTGATATAAATACTATCTGATAAACAGATTAGAACAAATTTAGACAAAAACATAGTTTTTTGTGGCAAAAATATACATAAAATAATGATGATATAGAATTAAAACTAATGTAACTCGAGTTTTTTGTGACAAGCCGACCAAAACTCAACATAAATGCTGGTCACTACAACTAGTGCTGGTCTTCCGTTGGGACATGCAAGTGACGTCACGCACGAATTCACACTGTACAAATGCACACAACATATTTTCTTGTTTTAGCTGCCTAGAGTAGTCTTTCTAGCTTAACTGCCTGGAGGCTTTAACAAGTTAGAGAACGTACCCATACTACGTGACCCGTTCAGAGGGAGTAGGAGGGGTCTTCAAAATACGACGTTTGGTCACAAGGGCGGGGGGGTTTAGGTTTTCGTCACATAGTCAATATCGTCTAGGGAAAGCTCGTGCTTTTTCGAGCTAAGTATATTCAAATATGGCGCGCAGCGATTTTAACAATACACAAGAGATAAGAAACACGGCGACCGTTATATTAATAAAAAATAAATATGAAGCAAAAGGATTTTACTTCTGATTCCTAAAATTATATTAATGTGAGTTTACCTTAAATGCTGCCATAAAATTCGAAAGTAAACTTGCATTTAAATATTGAGCCTTCACCGTCTATAAACCATTCATGTCATATGGATATGTATTAGTGACTAGAGAAATACAGCAGTTATACTTACAATGACATTAGAAAACTTCTTCAGTTTCGCTACGAAAAAGCCATCCATATTGTGTGTGTGAGGATAGAATCTCCTAGTCAATTTTAGAGATGGATGGAACCTATGCTGCCTATACTTGACAAATCCTTCGGTACCAAAATCAAGGCCGGTAGGGACAAGTTTGACATTTCTCCTCTTCAATGCATAATTAACCACCCATTCATTTTCTTCGGGTAATATAGAACAAGTTGAATACACAATGTATCCTCCAGTACTAGATTTAGCATTACAACAGTCAATCGCCGCCAACAACAATTGTCTCTGTAAGTTGAAACACCTTTGAATGTCTTTTTGATCTTTCGTTGTTTTCACACTAGGGTCTTTCGCGATTACCCCGGTACCAGTGCATGGGGCATCTAACAACACCCTGTCAAAACCTTTGATAACTTCTGGGAACTGCCGTCCGTCATAGTTACAAATCACTGCATTCACTACTCCTAACCTATGGAAATTACCAACCACAGCCTTAGTCCTGTCCTTGTTAGCATCATTTGCAAAAAGAGCCCCTGTATTCTTCATTATGGCAGCTATGTGAGATGCTTTTCCACCCGGTGCTGCACACATGTCCAATATCCTCTCATTCTCTTGAGGAGCTAATGCCATCACTGGCAGGAAACTAGATGCACCTTGCAATATATAATGTCCGGCTAAATATTCTGGAGTGGCACCGATTGGCACAGTTGAACTGAAAACAACTAGACCTACTTTACTCCATTTTCCAACCGGGTCCAGATTGACACCTCTGTTGATGAGAGCCTGGGCTAAATCTCGTCTTCTTGTCTTAAGACTGTTAGTTCTGATAGTTACTGGACGAGCCACTTCACTAGCTTCTAGAAATTCGATAAGCTCTTGAACTGGGAATATTTGCATAAAGACTTCCATGAGAAAGTCATTGTAACTGTAATACATACACAAATCTTTGAGGAGCAAATCTGTGTATTCACACCTAGATCGCCCATCCTGCTTTAGCCGATTGAAATCGCCTAAAACTGACACAACATCTTTGATCCTTTGAAGGATGTCTTGAAGACTAGTGGGGTTTTCTAGTTCTTCTTCTGATGGAAATGCAAATACATCTTGCTTGGCAATGTTTAATTGCATTTCCTCGTCAGCAAGCTTTTTATCTAACTTTTGCTTCTTTTTCAGCTTGATGTTTGCCTTTTCTATTGGTAACATATCGTCATCATCATAATCTTCGTCATCGTCACTCTTGTCATCCGAGTCAGAGTAGTAGGCTGCTGCAGTACTGCTGTCAGCCCCTTCATCATCAGAAAGCACAGGTTCAGCATCTTCCTGGTCAGAATCTTGGAATAAGTCATCAAGTGTCCCCACCTGTAATAAGATGAGAGAGAAAAATAGTGTCGTTAAAACTGACGTGGTTTTGACACATCACACTAATCCCGCTAATATTATAAATATGAAAGTTTGGATGGATGGATGGATGGATGGATGTTTGTTACTGAACCCTCAAACGGCTAGACGGATTTGGATGTAATTTACCATGTAGATACTTTTAGTCTCGGAAACACATAGGCTACTCATCATCATCATCATTCCACGCGGGTAAAACCACGGAGCGCAGGTAGTTATGAATATAAAACACGGCAATTACTCACGTAGTAAGCCAAAGGGTTCCTCGGCCGAGGAGCTACAGTTTCAACCACATTCAGTGGTCATTTTCAAGGAGAATACGAGGCGCTCGCGGTCGCTGTCGCGGTTTGCCTATTACTGCTAGTACTTCGCCTAGTTCGACAGTGAGTAATTAATCCCCATGATTTCTTAAAAAAATTAGTAATCTTTACAGATTAGTATTGATTAATGAGTACTACTATATACTCATTTTTTAAATATTGCAGTAACTTGTAACTAATGTAAAATTAGTTATGAATATTCTTTCCCCATTTCCACATAAACTTATTAGTTACTATTTTTACAAAATATTGTACTTCAAGGTCAAGATGGTGTTTTAATTAATAAATGTTTATGTTATTTTTATCACTGTACAGTAATACCTGTACAGTGATAAAAGTACTGTAGTAGTGTACTGTAATACCTTACCTGTAGGACTGTTATATGTTTTTATTTATTACATGGATTCTAACTAGTCTGAACTATAATCTAGATGATATAACATCGCAGAAACCACACATTTAATTAACCATAGGAAAAATCGCATCTTTGTAACCAAAAACAATCCGTTTTTATAAACATTTGAAAACTCTATTCTTTTGTTATTCAGGTTTTTATGTATTTGGAATGTAACCTGTCTCAGGACTGTTCAAAGTGACACTCTGAAAAAATGCAGATGGAGCTTTGAGTAGTGGAGAAGTGGTGTGACCGCCGCAGTCTATCTGCCAACCCACTAACAGAAATAATTCTGTTTTCCCATAAAACAAAGATACCAAAACTTAACCTCCATACACTGTTTGGTCAAAAATTGACCTTAGTAAGAAAGTCAAATATCTGGGCATCTGGCTGGATAGCAAGCTTATGTGGGGAAAAGATCTTGAACATTACCACAAAAGATACAAACATTCTGATGCAAAGCACCAGGGCAGTAGTAAGCACCACAGCAGTGGTGGCCACAAACTAATCTGGTGACTACTTTTAAAGTAGTCTGAGAATTGCACACTTACTTTTGAATACACTACTTAATTCTTTTTTGACTTACATTTAACTAATCCTAAATTTTCTTCTATTTTCTACAAAAATAATACAATGCATATGTAGTTACAATTTTACAGAATGGAATGTTACAGCCAACATCTTTATTTCTTACCTTATACTTTTCCCCACTTTTCTTTCCTTTCATCTGTTCCTTTTCTGACTCATCGGATTCAGCAGCAGCATCAGATTCATCACCAGCATCAGATTCATCTTCTGCATCAGATCCCTCCTCTTGTTGAGAATCAATCTCACTTTCATCTGAATTTGGGTCTGGTTGTTTTGCCTTGCCATTGTGTTTCTTTTTTGGCTTTAGCCACTCTTTGTTGTCATCAGTAAATCCTAAATATAAGAAAATATTTAATGATTCAATGATTTTTTTAATAACATTCACAGAAGTTCATCAGATCCTAAACTAGGCAGAGCCTGTACTACAGTAACCTGATGACTGATATATATACTTATATACATATACACACCCAGACACAAGTCAAACAGACATGTTCATACACACAAATGTTTGACCTGTCCGGCAATCGAACCCGGGACCAGCGGCTCAGAAGGTAGAGTGCTACCAACTGCTTCAACCAGCCAGTCAATAAGACATTCAGATGGCTTCATTTTGATTTTATTTTCGACATCTTGGCACACCTACACCTATCCCAAGCCCTTAATGAATATAAAGTGAGATGTCTTTTGGCATGCTTTTGTTTATGCTCTCACACTATAAAAAGTACTTCAGTATGTTACATTTAATGCAATTTAACTTTGAAATTAATTTTGGGCTCTAACAAAATAAGATCTAATTTCCACTCGGAATTTAATTTTGCATTTGTCATTTGTACTCAGAAAGCCCTCTTGCCTTGCTTTCCTTTAAGGTCTGCCTCCAGAGGCAGACCAATATTGCTACAAGACACAATAGTTTACATTTAAAGCAAGAAAACATTTTTATGATAACATGACAATATGGTTCAGGGCTAATGTTACCTTATACAAATCATCAGTATGGTGACAATACCTAGATAATTCTTTTAAATCACTTAATTGGTTTGAAGATTATTATGTAATGATAATATATTAACATAACAGTGTTATGTTATTATATTATTACCTTTGATATTTTCTTCTTCTGAACCGCTATCATCTCCACTCTTAACTTTGAATTCTTTCTGTTGAACCACATTCTTCTTTGCCTGCTTTAATGCCTTTCTTTTCTCAGTAAGTTCTGCTCTTTTCTTAGCCCGCCTTGCAGCTCTCTGCTTTTGTTTGTGGGAAAGCTTCTTAGGGGTACCGTCATCTTCTACTGAAATGTTAAAATAAAATAAAAATTAATATTAACCTTAAACTAATGCTGCGGGGTCTCACAGACAGCTCGCGTTTTTGAAACTGCTAGATTTCAGTTCCCCCCTTTCCCTGACCCAAATGTCAGAACCTTCGTGGTAAGTTTCGTCGGCGTTATAGTGGGTAGTGGTTGTGACGCTGACTGCAGTGCTGGTGAGTAATTTGAGTTTGAATTTGGACTGCGGTCTTTGTGACTGGACATTGGAGAATACATAACTTTTTAAAATTTGAATTGTAAATTGGCATTATGTTTTATACGATGGATATCAGCATGGAAAATGCATACAATGTTCACCAATTTCATCATGCAAAAATGAAGAGGATTTTTCGGAGGATGCAAATAGTCTGTTCTATAATACCTCAATAGCTGAAGATAACTTTGAAGCAGATACTGGGCCCTGATGTGCCAAACCAAGTGGAACCTGATGTTCCTGAACCAAAACAAAGAAAAATGTGTGCTTTTGTCCTTCATGACTGAAGAGAAAGACTATGAATTGTTTTACAACAGTAAGATATACTGTCAAAAAACATATTATGCTTGGAATGTGGAGGGAGAGCAGCCTCCGCCAGCCGTCAAAAAGTGCAGACATCGAGTTAGCTGTAGAGGCTGAGGCTGGTCTAAAAGTATCGAGGTTAGGAATTTTAATAATCATATATCAGTTCACAGATCCGAATCAGATAAAATTGAGCTCGTGATCTGTAACTCGATTGTAAAATGAATTAACCTATGTCTAAACCGCATGCAAAATTCTACTTGCATATAGCGAGGACAGATATTAAAACAGTACATATATTAAAATAGTACTTCAAGAACACAATTTACTAAAAATAGTACAAGTAGAGACACTAAATGCAACCATATTCTGATAATAAGATCATCATCATCATCATCATCTCAGCCATAGGACGTCCACTGCTGGACATAGGCCTCCCCCATTGATTTCCACAAGAACCTGTTGGAATATAATATAATAAGATACCGCCTAGAAACATTAAAATCAAAAAATTCAATAATGAAAATTTGAATCTGAAGGAACCTTACACAATTCCTTTCTGAAGACAGGGTCTGGCTGTTTCCGTGCCTTTCGGCCCGGGCCTTTCTTCACTTTCTTCGTTTCGTCAAATTTAGCTTTCCTACCCATTTTATCAAATTTATTAAATCAAATAAACTTAGAACTAGAAACTTTAAGGTTAAGTTTAAACATGCTCAAATCACAAACAACATGCTCAACTCACTCGTCACTTCACTCTAGGAGTGCACGATATATATCGATATTTCATAAAATATCGATATATTTTCGCGATATATCGCATAGATCCGATAGTATCGATATATTTCATCCGATATATCGTATAGGTATTGTGACAAATTAAAACCACATTCAATTCAAGTAAGTGGCACTCAACGATAACGCTTGAAGTGACACGATATATTAAGGGGTCCATTTAACGAAATCCCATTAGAATTGTGGGTAGATTACAAAGTACAATTTCCAAAGTGATACAATGTAAAATTAAATGGCATTTAAATATTTCACTATAGTAGCAAACAACATTTCATTTACACGAAAATGTTGTTTTTACAAGATCTAACCAAAAATACTGCGATTTGTAAATCAATAAAATTGTTTTGTACCCTAACCCTACCCGTTTTTATTCATATTAAACTGATATCACTACCTAATATTTATTATTATACATTGTTTTATATTACTTACGATATATCGAAAATATCTATATATTTACGATATATCGCAAAGTGTCGATATACTTTTACGATATATTATATCGATAAAAAATATCGATATTTTTTTTACATGAAGATCCCTAGTTCAGTCGTCACCCACCACTGACAAGAGCAGGGTAGCCAGCCTATGTTTTTTTTTCCTCGTACAGAAACAAATGAAAATCTCGTATTCGGGCTTTCAAACCATTCATGTCGCGTGTAAGATGTGATAAAACCATGAAAAAGGTTTAAAAATTAGGAAGTTTTACATAATATTTTTTAAAGTAATGTTAGTAAGTTTGTTACAAGTATTATAACAACTATATATTATAAAACTAGCTGCGTCCCGCGGTTTTACCCGCGTGGTGATGATTGATGATGAGGATGAAAAGTAGCCTAGGTGTTATTCAAGGACCTGAAGTATCTAGATAGCAAATTTCATCTAAATCGGTCCAGCCGTCTTTTTAGTCATACGGCATCTCCTTCGTCGGTTCAAAATTGACGTAGTTTCAAACACTGGTTGGACCTTCTGTACTCTCTGCGGAAAGAAGAGTGCCGCTCACAGTTTCGTTCGAATGTCTGTTATCAAATTGACTACTAAAAACCCGTTCGCAGTCGGCAATCGCATGGGGTAGGGACAACATAGATAAATTCTGACATATTTACAAATAGATAAATAGTTTTTATTTGGATGCGTATAAATATGCTTTGCCCATTCAATACGCCGTAAATAAAAAAGTTTTACACGTTGAAGTAGAGATGTACTAGGACCGAACAGGTTATTAATTTCAAATCAAAATCTATTGAATTCGATTAATGCGATACCAGTCTGTTTATTGTACATGATGACAGATATGTTCCCTGTAATGAAAATTATTTTTATAACATTCTTAAATCAAAATCTCATACATAGTTAATATCGTCGCCGTACAAGAAACTTCGTATGGTTGGCAAAGCTGAGTGACAGGTTACCACACAGAGTCCCTTTTTAGATAAACCATAAAAACTTAAGGTTTTTGGCGCGTTCCATCATCAATACTAACATTTTCATAAGTTTCTCCGTTTTGCAGACATATTCCGATCCTTCGCAATTACTGTGGCCGAAATGAACTGCTAATGAGGTGAAAAAGTTAAACATCGAATGTCACTATCGACAATATAACATTGTTATACTAAAAGAAACAGAAATTTGGTTTTTATTTCAAATAAACAAAATTATTATTATAAACAACAAAACCATTATCAAAATTACTGTTCAAAACGACTCGGACTTCGTATAATTGGCTTGGTTAAAACCTAAAATTGGTTCGTCTAGACCGCACCCCATATTCTACAACTAATATTAATTACCTGTGGTGAAAATGTGAATGTTTTTTTTATCACGGTATTCTATTCTGTTCTGGTATATAACACAAACTATGGTATTTAGGTAGAAATGTTTTTCTTTGACTCCCTCGCTAATAAAAATAAAAATATTAGAAGACGTACTTTAGGCTCGGAAATACTATAATGATATTATCAAAATATTGCACTTTTTCGCGGGGAGGAAATATAATTCAAGCCAACCGTGGGCTTCTCTGGTAAATATGGTCTCATAATCTTGGATTCTAGTGTTCGTCTAATTTCTGGATTATTACATGTTCTGCATACATGACTTTAAAGATGTACTTACCCATAAATAGCTATAGTAAAAGGTTGACTTCCTATTATTGCTTCGACAAGTTAATATTGTTCTTCCTGAAGTTTTCAGGGTCATTACGTAAATAACTGCAACAATGCACGAAGTCAATGTCATGGTTCCGAGCAGCTACGAACGTTTATTAATTTCCCGACTTCAAACCGGATGAGGGAGTACTCTGGAAGACAGTTAGTTGGGTAAGTGCCTGTAGCTTAAATCTGGGATCTGGTCTGGGTTCCTATAGCTTATTACTTCATCCAAATCTTCCGTATTAATAATAAAGCTTTATTTAGTTCCATGTAAATTACAATGTAGTGGCTTAAAATACAAAAGCAGTACACAGTTTAGCTGTGTAATTTAAACGGACCCTCTTTGGGTAAAAGCCTCCTCCAAAAAGTGCCAGTATTCTTTTTGGTGGCTGTGTTTAACCAGTTTTGGCCCGTCACCTCAACTATTTCGTCTACCCATCTAGCGTTAGGTCTGCCTCTGCTTCTAGTCTTTCGTGGTCCATTCCATTTGATTATTCTCCCTGTCCATTGGTTGTGTGTAAGCCTGGCCACATGACCTGCCCACTTCCATTTTCTTTGAAGTGAGAAGGTGAGGGCAACTTTGACTTTTGTTATTTTTTGAATTTCAACATTCCTTACTCTATCTTTTATTTTATACCTCGGCAGCTTCTTTCCATTATTCTTTGAGTAGTCTGGATTTGTTTTTCCAGACTACTCAAATCTCCCTTATGTATATTAAACCTAACAACAGTTACTGTTGGTATACATATAAGCTATACACTAATAATTATTATAATTTATTTTATACCCCATGTAATGTTAACATTATCTCCCTTATAGGGTAGACCTAGAATGTTTACTGGCTCTCAAGAACTGCACCTTGAACAATATATTTTATACATTTATTTGTTGCATTAGTATAAATAAAAACCATAACACAATACTTACAATAACAATACTTTGAAGTGATGATAGCTCAGCGGGGGGGAAAGTCACCTGTCAAACTGACGGACACTGGTTCGATCCCCAAGAACAGCTTGAGCTTTCGGTAAAGGTAACACCGTTATCAAATTTCCAGCATGATGGTAGGGTACTTTCGAATACCTGCCTGGCTAGCTACCACCCTCAAGTTTGAAAAACTGTCACCACACATAGTGTGCTCAGGCAGCAGTCCTCCAACAGTCCTCAGGCAGCCAGTGAGCATTCTAGGTCTAGTGTGATAACATCTTCAACCACATTGTCACTGACCATCGAGTGAGATAGTGGTCAAACGCTAGATCAATACAGTATTAAAAAAAAAACAACAAGAAATTGAAATGTTCAGCATATTGCCTTACCATATCAAAATAATGTAGGCGCTGGTATACCAAGACCCAAAATCCTTTAAAACCTTCATTTATCTGTAGCACATGGTAGTGTACTAAAGCCATTCAACCCAGTCTATTGTTTATCCATTAACAATGATTTGTAAAAAATATTTAGATTTTGATAATCAAACAGGTGGAGTAACATTTTTCCATCACTTGGTCTGAATCAAAATCCACTAAAAGTTTAAAGGTCTTGTAAAGTTTCTAGATAGTCTCACACTGTACAAAGGAGGAAATAAAATGCCATTTTTTTCTTCATTAACCAGCTCTATACATTTTCCAAGTATACTTATGTTGGAAGTATGTACTTGAATGTCATTCTTTGAACCAAGCACGAATAATTTTGATTTGGAAGTATTCTAACCAAGAGACTTTTGTCTTTGTATGCTAAGAAATATTTTGTTGATAAATGCTATTTTTGTGACAACCAAGTAATCAATAGTTCTGACCAAAGATTTATGCAATGATGGCCTAACAAGTGTACCTATATTATAATTTCTTAATTAATATTTATTATTCTCTGAAATAAATCACTGTTACAGTTTTCTCATTTACATAATTGCTTACACAGATCATTGAGCTGAATTGCTCATCTAATTGATCACTCGTGAATTTTAACATGATCACAGAATATTAATAGCAATGAAATCTCTATTGTGTTCTATTCATATTCTGTGATATACCACAATGGGGATTTAAATTTTACATACATGCATATATTCATGCCTCATTCCTATATAGGGGTAGGCAGATACCACAGCATTTCAAATGCTATGACACAATAAAGTTTTATGTTTATTATTTTCAGATACAACATGGATCAAATGTTTGAAGTGGTGTCAGATGTGGGAAGCTACTATAAGTTCCTGCCATGGTGCAAAAAGTCCATAATATTATCACAGACACCAAAAAGCCTAAATGCTGACCTCATAATTGGTTTTCCACCAATTAATGAAAGCTACACATCCCATGTTACCCTAGTCAAACCACATTTAGTTAAAGCAGAATGCAAAGATGGCAGATTGTTTAATCACATGCTGACTCTATGGCGATTCAGTCCTGGTTTAAAAAGAGAACAACAATCTTGTGTGGTTGATTTTCACATTACATTCGAGTTCCGTTCAGTATTTCACTCGCATGTATCAAACTTATTTTTTGACCAAGTTGCTAGGACAATGGAAGGTGCATTCATAAAAGAAGTTGGCAGACGTTATGGTCCAGCCACACTAGAACCCAAAAAATTACTCGTGAGTGATCATACGATAAAAAGCTGACAAAAAATCTTCTAATTTATTAGATAAATCCTAAATTATTTTTTATTTAATGTGACTATAAACTATAAAAACTATAAACTTTTATAAAAAAAAAAAAAAACTATAAAAAATTATTTTACTACGACGACTACTTATTTATTTTAATTAATTTGTAAATAGACATTTCCAAATGGTTTACCGTGAAGCAAAGCTTCCATGATCTTTATTGTAGACAAAAATAAAAACAGAATTCAACAAAATTTGATCTTATTTATTTACATTTGGCCACATTGTGCAATTGTGACAGGTATTTTTGGTTTATTGTTAGGTCCTGTGGGTACATTTTCTATTTTTCTCATAACTAAAAGTCCATCAATTACTCGTCCAAAAACTACATGCTTATTATCTAAAAAGTTACACTTTGCACATGTTATAAAAAATTGACATCCATTTGTGTCTTTACCACTGTTTGCCATTGATAACAGACCTGGAGAGTCATGTTTTAATGAAAAGTTTTCATCTGCAAAAGTACTGCCTCCATATATACTCATTACTCCAGTACCATCTCCCTGAAACCAAGGAAACACAGATTTCATGTAACCAAAAAATTGGGTTTATATAGGCCACAAATAAATTAGGGTGAGGCCTTTGAAGCCCAACTCTCAACACAAAAAAAATCTATAATGCTTAGTAGCATTATCTATTCAGGGAGGGCAATGCGGAAAAGATTGTGGCTGGCAATATAATTAGCTTTATTTGAATGGTGCTACTGCTTGCAGTTAACCTTTTCTATTAAACAGAGTTTAATATTGCAGAGTGCAGAAATTCTGTTTAAAATAAGATATTAATTGTCATGATATCATACTTGCTGAAATCCAATAGAGTACCGATAAGCATGCAACTAGCGTTGAGAGATGGCTCAAAAGTCTGCATTCTGACACTGCGTCTGATCTTTTTGGCTTGTCTACTATTTGAGGTTTCAGCCTCAATCAATAGGTATTAAGGCATGTATCGGCATACCATGATTTCTGCCATACAACATAGATGAACAGCAAACAAATAATTTGAATCAGCTATCAAATATATTTTGATAATAAAACTGATGTGGCACACATTATGAATGTATAAAACATGGGAATTACTCACGTAAACTATAGTCGGAACCCTCTGACTTATTACATGAGTAATACATGTGTTTTACACATTCATAATATATTGAATATATGTTTCTCTAACATTATTTAAGATGCTTGAACTCAGGGTATCGATAGTTAAAGGAAATAATTGTGGCAGAGAAGTTACTCAGGTACAATAATCTTATAACTTACATTAACAAAATCACCTCCTTGTATCATAAAATCTTTAATAACTCTGTGGAATGTTGCTCCTTTATACCCCAGGGGCACTCCATCTCTTCTGTATTCACCAGTGCAAAATTCTCTAAAGTTTTCACTGGTTTTTGGTACTACATCAGCAAACAATTCGAATATCATGCGGCCGATTTCCTGCAATACAATGTTTTCCTCTACAAATAGTATATTTTCTCACACGAGTATGACTAGTGTTTCACATTTTTAAATGTGCCTATAACCTTAGAACTAAACCGGTAAAAGTACAAATCTACAAATATTAGCTATGTTAAATAAGTTTGTAAGCGCACCTTGAATTCAACGTTTGTACTTACTGTGGTTCCTACAGTTATATCAAAGAAAACAACCGGATTGTTTGGGTGCCTTAATTGAGATTGTATTTGATTCCAAGTAGGCATTTTATAAATAATTCACCATATACTTTATTAGTACAAAAACGAAGAGATTACGCTATTACGTAGAAAAGATTGGAAAATTGTTGAGATTTTTTCAGAATTATTTTAAAATTGTTTACAACTACATGCATAGCATAGACCTGCATAGACCAATATACCATAGATCAGATAGACTATAGAGTACATTGGAATACTTAGTAGGTAGGTACTTGGACCGGGTCTGTTCCAGCCTGCAAAGTATAGAATTTCGAAATAAAAAAAATGTCATTATAAAGATCTTAATTTGCCCTTTCGACCTACGTTCGTTATTTAATTTGCCCCTCTTTCGTTTTCCCAAGAAAAATCGAAATAGAATTTCCCATTTTCCTGAATTTCAAATAGCCATATCTCTTTGAAAAATGATTATTTTTTACTCCACCAAGCGTAAAAAAATTGCCCCTGAGCTACTTTAATTTGCCCTTGTGCAAATTCTCAAAAATATACAATGATTAACTAATAAACAAGAAAAAAACGGTTGTGGCATTTCCAAGCGAATTTTTTGCGCATTGCGCATGCGCGACAGAATACGACACATCGTCATATCAGCTGATCAGCAAAAGCGTAGTCTACACGAGAGTCACGGTAGTATTACATCATAGATAAGTAATGTATTACATTCTCTAGGCACGAGAGGCCTACTGATGGAAATGATGCAGGTTTTTCATAATTTAAAACTATAAAATCGAGTTACAATTTACTTAGTTCTCTGTTTCAACAATTTTGTACGCTTAAATGTTCTATTGTATTGTTCTCTTGACTATTGTATAGTAACGAGTTTAAATTTCGTGTTAGTCGCGTTGTACATGAAGTTGAACAAAAGTAGTGAGTTAATTTCCCAGTTTGTTTGATAAATTCATAGTAAAGAATGGATATTCAACAGATTGGCCGTCAAGTTCTTAGTCTTGTTTGTATGCAAGTACGATCTGTTACAATGAACAATTCAGCCATCTTAGAGGATATTCTTGATAGTGACGATGAAGAAGAAAATACTGCAATGTTATACCTCACAACCGCTTTAAATGAGCCAGCATCTAGAGTTGAAAATTGAATCAACCAAAATGAGATGGAATTCCAATCGCACTTCAGGCTCAGTTATGCGGCTTTTGAATCATTGGAGATCAGATTAGCCCCTGAGCTCTCCTATATTATAGCTGCCAATAATAGAGCTGTGATATCAGTGAGAAAACAGTGGCTTGTTGTTCTTTAGTTACTTGCCACTCCGGATTCATTCAGGTTAAAACCAATGGATTAAATATTACATGAACTTAATTTTAATTAATAATGCGTGCAATTATTTAAATTATTTGTTTATGTTTTAGATCTGTTAGTGACCGCTTTAATCTCCCTAAATCAAGTGTTCACAAATGCTTTATTAAAGTGATTGAGGGTCTGAAAAAACTATCTTCAGAAATTATTAAGTGGCCTTCAAATATTTCAAAAATTCAGATCAAATAAGATTTTTCCAAATTTGGAGGTTTAATGGGTGTAGTTGGAGCTCTAGATGGGACATTTATTGAAATAAAAGCACCAAAAGAACAACCCTATGTTTACACATGCGGAAAATGTTTTTATGCAATACAATTGCAGGCTATTGCATTGCCAAACCTCAGGTTTACGGACATATTTACCGGATATCCAGGTTCTGTGAGTGATAGAAGAGTTTTTAACAATAGTGATATATATATATGAAAATCTGTTCAAACCGAACCCACTATGTTAATAGTGGTGAGTACATTATTGGTGACAAAGCATATCCGGTACTACCTTGGTGTATACCACCATTTATTAGGAGGACATTAGGTGCTCAAGAAACCAATTTTAATAGCAAACATGCCAAAACAAGACAAGTTGTTGAACGTGCCTTTGCCCTTCTTTATGGTAGGTATCGAAGATTAAAATATCTCGACATGAATACGGAATTGATACCTGTTGCAATTCTAGCAGCATGTGTCCTACACAACCTTTGTTTGGACCATGATGACCTTGACTGCAGCCGCCAAGCCATCATTGAAGGAGAAAATTTCATGTTCTCCCAAGAAGGTAGATCAACACTAAATCCAACCAATCATCTTAGTGTGTCTCACGATGCTGATACTGATGGTTTTTTGACCTGAGACAGATTGGCTCAAAGCCTGAATTAGAGGAAAAATGGGAAATTGGTTGATTGGAGTTTCATCATCATTATCATCTCAGCCATAGGACACGTCCACTGCTGGACATATGCCTTCCCATTGATTTCCACAAGGACCGGTTAGAAGCGGCCCTTATCCAGCCTTTGCCTGTGATCTTAGTCAGGTCGTCTGTCCACCTGGTTGGTGGCCGATTGGAGTTTAGTGTGTAATTAATGTAAATATGTATGCTAATTTTAAATTTGTAGGTTTTTGCTGTGTATATAAGGTGTAATTGTGCCTGTTTACTGTAACTAGTAGATGTGGCTAAGCTCGACAATAAAAATTGCCTTATGTAATTAGTATAAGATATGTGTAAGCTAATTTTAAATTTGTATGTGTTTTTGCTGTTTAAATAAGATGTAAGTGTGCCTGTTTACTGTAACTAGTAGATAAGGCTATGCTCAACAGAATAAAAATTAGCTTATGTGTTGAGCACACACACTTCAATGTGTTTTCTCAATGCATGTAAATAACATCATAAGGGTGGCTGTTGACCACTATCTCCCTTGATCTTTAGAATATGTATGATTGTAGACATCACATTAGACCTGAATAAAGCCAGAATTAGAGGAAAAATGGGGAATTGGTTGTTTTGAGTTTAGTATGTAATTAGTATAAGATTTGTGTAAATATGTATGCTAATTTTAAATTTGTATGTTTTTGCTGTTTAAATAAGATGTGATTGTGCCTGTTTACTGTAACTAGTAGATAAGGCTATGCTCGACAGAATAAATATTAGCTTATGTGTTGAGCACACCCACTTCAATGTGTTTTCTCAATGTATGTAAATAACATCATATGGGTGGCTGTTGACCACTATCTCCCTTGATCTTTAGAATATGTATGATTGTAGACATCATCACATTAGACCTGAATAAAGCCAGAATTTGAGAAAAAATGGGGAATTGGTTGATTTGAGTTTAGTATGTAGTTAGTATAAGATTTGTGTAAATATGTATGCTAATTTTAAATTTGTATGTGTTTTTGCTGTTTAAATAAGATGTGATTGTGCCTGTATACTGTAACTAGTAGATAAGGCTATGCTCGACAGAATAAATATTAGCTTATTTGTTGAGCACACACACTTCAATGTGTTTTCTCAATGTATGTCAATAAAATTATAGGGCTATTGACCACTCTATCTTCCTTGATCTTTAATAGTATAGGTATGATTATAGACGTCATCACAATTTAGACCTGAGTATTACCTAATGCTCATAGGCTTACAAAACTTAGAAGTATCCCATAACCATGCAAACTATTGAACAATTTAGTTTCACATTTTCAACATTAATGTCTCACCGGGTGATACTTTCGAATAGAGGACATATTCAATGCAAAATATTATTTCAAATTGTATGCTACATTAAATATGTTTAATGTCACTGACAACACTCTTATTGTTCATTGTGTGATAGATATCACATTTAATGTTTCTAGACAAAATAGTCATTGCTGAGTTTTGTTTTAATTAAAAGACCAGTGTAATTTTTGTCAATGTATAATAAAAGATTAAAGGTAACCTATATATAAGCAATTACAGTTGGTTAACATTGTTGTAAATGATGATCAATGAAGATGATAAGAAATCACTTATTATAGATATGTATAATCAAATATTGTTTGTTTAATTTTACTATTGCAACATGGTTAATTCCTATCATTACAAAATTCACTAGGTGGTCCTTTTTGAAAATTGTTTTTGGGGACATGGTTCCATCCACAACTAGTGTGTTAATGCCAATTATATATAATGTTAAATTTCTTACATAGTGAGTTTTTGGAAAAAACATGATACAAAGTACCATCTGGGCTTAGTCATAATCACAATAAAAATAAACATTAAACTTGTCTCTTCTTGATCCCATGCTTGGTGGGATTGACTACTTAATGCCCTCCTTACTATATAGGTACTAATTAAGCTTTAAACTTGTCTCTTCCCGATCTTATCCCAAGCTTGGTGGGATTGACTACTTAATGCCCTCCTTACTTTATATTCATTAAAGATTTAATATCACAATAATTTTAAAATGGACAGGTTAGTTACATTTAATTTTTACTGTCTAACTAGTTGGCATCAAGGCTCATTTAATCAGAAAGAAAGTCAATAAAATTATGATTAACTGTAATCTAAATAGAATGATTGATGAAGGCAAGTTCAAAATTAAATGGACTATATTTATTTCGGAAGATCTAGCGACCTAGGCGGCAGTTATATTTCAATGTGTACATCCCAATTAAATAGTACTAGTTATTTTATCTGAGATGTACACATGTCACACACACTTACACGAAATATGATGACATGTTAGAAGTGGAACATGCAATGCATTTTTGTCTTCTCAATATTGTCTTACATCACTGTATCATGTTTCAAATTAAAATCGTTCATTTTAATCGTTTGCTGATTTGGTTTTTATTTATTGAGCTCTGTTACAGTTTTTGGGATATTAAAAGAAACACAGTTCCATAAGAACGACTAGTTCTTCTTTGCTAAACTTAAACTAAGATACAGTTACTATGACCCTCTGACTATTAAACCTGATCCCATTCAAGTTTTATGCATAAACACTAAGAGTTTTTCCTTTGTGACTACTTCTAATTAATTTAACCTAAAGTGTCACAGTTATCAACATATTTCCAAAGAATAACATTCTTAAAATTAAATATCACATAACACGTTGATGAAAGTGTTATTGAGAGTAATATTAAAACTATGTGTGGACTATTACTTGTATATAGTAGATAGATATAGAGTAATATAAACTATGTAATCTTTAAATATTTTTTGCCATTATTATAATAAAATAATGATAACTAATTATAATACTGCAGCTACTAGAAAAAAATATTTCTATAGAAATATATAATATAATATTTATAATAACATCACAGTGATCAATATGCCATCAAAGAATATGTAGTCTTACGATTTTCTCTATTCTGTAAAACTCTAATTGTATATACTACTAATTGTCTACTTTTTTCACTATCATCACCATGTAGGTGAAACCGCAGGTGCAGCTAGAGTTATATAATAAACCATTTTTAATAATATAGGAACTTACAATTATCGTCCTACAGTCTACTCTAATTAGTTGTCACTACAAAACATCCCTAAAAAACTGCATAATCATAAGTTTCATGACAGTTTACAGCTATAGACATCATCTTTAAGCAAATCAAATTGAATCAAAATTTTTATAATTTATCAGTTAACTTCTGCACCAAATTACTAAAAATTCTTCCTTGTGCTTCTTGATGTAGCATAAATCTTTCAAGGTGTCTGTCACATGCTTCTTGTCGACGCTCCATAGTAACATCAAATTTTTCCAACTGTATCTCTAGACGTGTCCTTTTTCTTCGTTGTGGTCTAGTAGACCCTACCTCAACCTGTCCAACAGTTGTTGGAGCAGGGGGTATTCCAACTGTTTCCGGTGATAGTATTGTGCCACTATTTTCTCCTGTAATAACTGTATTGGATTCAACAGTTTGTCTACTACTAGATGCAGTAGAAACTGGTTTGATATTAGGGTCAAGTCGAAAGATATCCTCAAACTCATCAAAATACTCAAAACTAATGGCATGGGCGCCACTGCTTTTATTGCCAATATTATCTTTTTTTTGTATAAATTGTTTTAGATGTTTGAATTTACTTTCACATTGCTTTGCTGTCATATCTTCGACATCTTCAGCAATGCGCTGCCAGACATCTGCGTTTCTGATAATCGTAGATTTGAACAGCTTTTGGTTTTCTTTATCGGACTGGATCTTCAACTCCATGGTCTAGAAAAATAAGTCATATTATGAGAATAGGAAAATGATAGTCAAAATTTTGATGTGGCATTACTAGAGCTCATCAATATAAATAATATGCTCAACATCTATGTTATTTATTTATTATTTCATATTTTTTTAAATATACTCTTTGACAGGTATTAAATTAATGGCAATAAATTATATTAATATTGTGAATTTATGTAAATTTGTACATAGCAAAATGCATTTTATGCTTATGAATTATGTCAGAAATTGAAAGGATTATTATACTGAATTTAAACTTAATATATTAGCTTTTATGGCAAGTGAGTGACACACAACTTTAGATGGAAACCAACCTTGAGTTGCATTCTGTTTGTGGTGCGATTGTAGCTCGTTGAGTGTGAAAGCATCTGTAAATAAATGATTTAAGTCATTTCATATTTTATTCTCGATAATAAAAATCTTACAGCAGCTACTTCATATCATACTTTAGCATAGTATATTATTATTATATTAATAAGCTTGGTGGTAAATGATTAAGAGCAGTGAAATGCAGCACACCTGGAAAAGTAATAATAATTGTTGATAAAATACTTTGTAAAACCGCAGGGTGGTGCTAGTAATATATACATAATACAATAAATTTTTGTTTAAAAATTATTGCAAGCTTGTGTTTGACCACTGTCTCATCTGATGTTAAGTGTTGACATTGTTTAAGATGAACCTGTATTCTGAGATGTAAAACAAATTTATCTGTAATTATTAAAATATCAGAAGGCCCATAGTTAGAGTGACTATGGGCTTTCTGAGCAGGCTCAGAGTCACACAACAAGCTATGGAGGGGGCTATGCTCAGGGTTTATCTACATGCTTTGTTCTCTCCTCGTTTCTGATTAGCCAACAGAAACTTGAAGTGGCAGTGGGCAGGGCACATAGCTCGAAGTACTGATGGCCTTTAGGATCAAAAAGTTCTCGAATGGAGCCCACGGACTGGCAAACGCAGCATAGGATGGCCACCGAGATGGAGAGACAACCTAGCAAGATCGCAGGAACAGGTGGATGTGGGCCATTCCATAACATAACTGGTCGCTTGAGTCACGACTGAGCAGTAATGCATTAGGCAATTTTTTCGCATATCGAGAAACAATTCTATGTGATATATCTTTCAACAGACCGTGAGCAGAGTTACCCAATAAACAGAGTTAAGTTACCTTATTACTTTTACACTACAGATAGTATTGATTTGGGGCACTAAGTTAATAAGTAGGTAAGTGCCTTCTAAAGGTGGAAATCCTAACAGTGAAGAAGCAGCGATTATCGTTTTTTAGTAACATGAATTCGACAGTAGGTACTCACCCGAGCTATCTTGCAAGCAAACATGACCTTCCTCGTTTAAAATTATCCGATTATTGTCATCTAACACCAGAGACATAGAAATCTCGTCGCCAGATTCCAATAAAGTCACCAAGTAGTTTAATTTACTTCTATTTGAAAAATAAAGTTATTTGTATTTCCCAAGCTACGAAAAATTATACTCAAAACTTTACAATACAAACAACATGGAGTTAATCATAGATCAGATAGATCATAAAATACATTAGAGACGATGTGTCGTATTCTGTCGACCATGCGCAATGCGCAAAAAATTCGCTTGGAAATGCCACAACCGTTTTTTTATTGTTTATTAGTTAATTATTGAATATTTTTGAGAATTTGCACAAGGGCAAATTAAAGTAGCTCAGGGGCAATTTTTTTACGCGTGGTGGAGTAAAAAATAATCATTTTTCAAAGAGATATGGCTATTTGAAATACAGGAAAATGAGAAATTCTATTTCGATTTTTCTTGGGAAAACTAAAGAGGGGCAAATAAAATAATTAACGTAGGTCGAAAGGGCAAATTAAGATCTTTATAATGAGATTTTTTTTATTTCGAAATTCTATACTTTGCAGGCCGGAACACTGTCGCGCATGCGCAATGCGCAAAAAATTCGCTTGGAAATGCCACAACCGTTTTTTTCTTGTTTATTAGTTGATCATCGTATATTTTTGAGAATTTGCACAAGGGCAAATTAAAGTAGCTCAGGGGCAATTTTTTTACGCTTGGTGGAGTAAAAAATAATCCTTTTTCAAAGAGATATGGCTATTTGAAATTCAGGAAAATAGGAAATTCTATTTCGATTTTTCTTGGGAAAACGAAAGAGGGGCAAATTAAATAATGAACGTAGGTCGAAAGGGCAAATTAAGATCTTTATAATGACATTTTTTTTATTTCGAAATTCCATACTTTGCAGGCTGGAACAGACCCGGTGGTACTTGGGTGTGTTTCATATTGAGCTTTGAGTTTTGAGTGCTATGAGCATAGATATAATATGTACTATGTACAGCTAGTACATACTATTTCTATGGCTATGAGCACAGAGAGCGTGCTTAAAGTCATTCCAAAATGCACTGTTAGCTGCACACAAAATGTATATGTTCATCCATGACGTCATGACAGAAAATGCCCCTAAAATGAGGACGACACAAGGCATGGACGATCGCAATAAAATAAGAATTGAATGTGCTTTTAATTTCTTACGATATATCGGAGGAAATATATCGATACTAGACGATTTGATAATATCGGATCGATGCGTTATGCGAAATTATATCGATATTTTAATAAATATCGATGTATATCCTCGAAAGTGCACTCCTTGATCAATGATCACTCCTCTGTATTAGTCACAGAGTACTTGATTCTATCTGATCTATGGTAATATATATATTTTACTTTCATTTTGTTTTTTTTGTTTCAATAATTTCAATTCGACTGCACGTCCTTTTGTGATATTTAAAGTCTTACATCTCAGAGGCTAATAATGTAATCTCTTTGACCACAGTTACCTACCTAAACTTGTGAATTCAAACAAATTCACATTTGTAGGTTAAACAACTTCAAACTCTTGTAATATTAAATCCCGTTTTTGGACTAAATATGAATATAACATACATCACAGTTATTATACATACATAATATTGTATTTTATCAATGGAAAAGAATAAATTCTTGAGCGATTTCTACGCTGTCCTGCAGTGCAACAGGACAGCTTCTGCCGACGAACTGAAGAAGAGCTATCAACGCCTTGTGCTATCAGCCCACCCAGATAAAAGCAACAACAATGAAGAGAGTTTTCTTCTCCTTCAAGAGGCCTGGTCAGTGCTTAGAAACCCTGAAAGTAGGAGGCAGTATGATGCTTCACTTACATGTCAAGAACACACTGAATTGTTACTTTACGACACTATAAAATTATCAGATATGATAAGTGATGAAACTTCAAACTCTTATACATATAGTTGTCGCTGTGGTGGAGTTTATTTGTTAAACGGAAAAGATTTTATTTCTAACTCGGTTATAATTGGTTGTGACGAGTGTTCTTTTTCAATAAATGTTTATAGGTAATAAGTTTGTTACAAGTGTTACTTAAAACTAAGGTGTCAAGCTAATAAATACTTTTTGAATAAGCATTAAACCTCAATATAAGAAACTTGTAAATAGCAGAGTCAACTTTTAATCTTTTCAAATTTATGCTACTTATAAATACTTCAAATGACTTATGTACTTATTATGAGTGCAAAAATAAAATTTTAGTCACATCTTAAGAAAATATAACAACTTTCACAAGAGAAATAGAGCACTAATTTTGACACAAAGTTGTAGGAAAAAGAAAATTCAATGAACTGTGATAAATAGAAAGCTTTATATGTATATGAACATTTGTGTGATAATTATTCATTAGTTTGAACTTATTCATATTAATATTATATATTTAACAATAAAGTAGGCGAAGAAACTCATGTCAGATGGGACTACAAGTGCAGGGATGAGTGGTAACAGCTTGTGACACTGCAGCTAGACCACCAATACCTCTGCAGTGTCCAAAATGTATACACTGCTCAATCACATATATTCTCAGGGTAACACTTATACAGCATAAACATGATGTGTTTGCTGGCACTGCAGGTCAATTTATCTTGTACATATTTAAAAATATATGTAATAATGATATAAGTGAAATATTCAAAACATCAACACAAAAAATAAGAACAAATTTTACCTGCTTAGTTCTTGATTAAAAAAGAAAAATAAGCCCTTCCAATGGAACTGTGTTCATTTTCATAATAAAATCTCTCAAAAAGGAAATATTGTTAAAAAAATAACTGTCCTTTGAAGATGATGCATGTAGCCCTGATTTGCTTTTATTGTGTTAAGTTTATTCCGATACTTGAGTATTATTTGATTCAAGTTATTAATAAAAATATGCTGTATTTTGCATTTAGTTTGAAAATAAATGTTACATTCTGTTGATTGTCCGAATTTCATGATTATGATTATATGAATATTGTCACTACACTGTACAGTTACAGGTGCTATGCGATCACTTTCGGCGCCAGGTTGAAAATACTGCCAATCTTCCAAATGTAGAAAATAGTTTCAGGAGAAAAAATTACTTTTTATGGATCCCTTTAAAGGCACAGGTCCCATAAAACGTGTTCAAACAACTATAATTAGGCATATCTTGAACATGTAATTATACCTAAACAGGTACTGAGATGTTAAAAATATTGCTCTACCTTGATCAGGAATTTGTAATGGTGCGGGGAAGCTGGTTGTAATTCTGAGTTTGTTCTGCCTGACTAGCAAATTTTTGAGCCCTCAAGTTATTATGAATAATCTTTAGCCAAGCACTGCATTGTGCTCAGTACTCTACCTGCTATGTGCTAAGCATACAATGCTTTCACACATCTGTTCCTTATTATCAGTTGGCTGTCTATTCTGAGCTCTCGACCCTTAAGTAAACATATAACTATTCAAAATCTATATATATATACGTTTGACCACTATCTCACTTGATAGTCACTAATGATGTGATCGAAAATGTTATCACACTAGATCTAGAATATTTACTGGCTCTCAGACACCCTGCCTGAGCCTAAACACATAATGGGTTTGGTGACAGTTAAGCTTGAGGGTGGTCGCTAGCCAGACGGATACACGAAAGTACCCTATCATCATGCTCGGGTCTAAGGTTCCTGTGTAGGTAGGTGCATAATAAGGTTTGATGGGAAACGGGCCTCTATGTTGCTTAACGCATTTAATCAGATAAGATTGTATGGGACAACTCTGCTATGAATGCTTTGAGATGTAAAAAACCCGAATATTTTTTAATAATACCATTTATTTCTTGGTTAGAGCTAGCATATAAATACATAGTTTCGACATGATAATATATTGTTAACATATAAAATGTATAGGTATACTAATCTATGGTAAAATTTTGTACAATTTTTAATAATACATTATGTTCAGTTTCCATAGTAAAAATAGCGTACAATACAGAAATAAATTATAATAGGCACTAACATTTCGATTTAAATTTCGAGTGAACTCATTAAATATTTTATAATTTCTACAAGATCTAAACTATCACATTATGCAAATAACAAATTTGTAAGATTTCCTTTTTACAAATACTTCATTGGCAAGATATTAAAATGAAAAGTAAAATAGGTACATCCATAAAATCTTCGTAAAGTCTATAGAGAGTGAAGGAATAGAGAGATAATATAATATTGCCAAACATTTTTAACTTCAAGCAATTTGCCATACTACTCTAGCCAAACTGGCCTTGGTATTTCTCTGTCACTACCTCTTGCGATGTTCTTCAAACACGGCAGGGTAGATAACATTTCTCACTCACAGAATACAACTCAGACACTCTTGAGATTACAGTATTATTAGATTACCAATTTAAAATTGCATACACAAAATATATACACATTGTGCGCACTTTTGTACTTTAAAACAAGATTCACATTATGCGATTTTTGTCCAATGGGGCATTCAAGCCAACACACGCGAGCACATGTTTGAAAACGACCGAACATCAGCACAGTCTCACTTTGTTCACACATCTGTCCATGAAATTCTTTTTTCTTTTTGTTTGTGTGGCAGCATCTAAAGGCGTGGGTAGGGAGAGTTGTGTGTGCGGTTCCTCGGCTTCTAAAATCCCTTCACAGCTGCGGCATTTACGAGAATTAGTCTCTATTTGAGTAGAGTCCAGATTGTCACTGCTTTCGGATAGTCTTTCCGGTAGACTGTACAGTGATTTCTCGGGAGACGCCGTTTTGGATGAGTTGCAACTGGTCGTCAATTGTTCGAAGCTTTGTGAAGATGGTGATGCTTTCTCGAGGGATGATTGGCGGTGTCTTCGCGGTCTGTAAATGAAAAAAAGTGTTAGGTATTTATTATTTTTCACAGTAAAAGCTTAGGATTTTCAGAAGAAACAGCCTTGTCTGAGTCCTAGTAAGTACATATACTATGTAGACCATGCTAGATATCTCTAAGTAACTTACATTAATATTATAAAGCTTTGTGATTAGTTTAGTTAGTTGATAGATTGACTTTTTAATGAATAAATTATTTAATTTGGTTATATATGTATCTCATCGCTTGCCATGGCGCCTTGCCTACTCGTAATACTAGGTATGTACCTATTAGTAGTGTTAATGGAATTTAATCGACGACGTTTGAATTCGTGCTATTCGCCCATTCGCCGTTGAAACGGTTGGACCAAGGGCCCATAAGTAAGCCCAAACATTCATCTACTACACACATCGCCGTAAAGAAAATAGCTAGACCGAGGGTTGCAGACTATTTTATCTAAGACGATATAAGTCGCCGATATAGAGATAAGGCGGCCTTATACTACTAAAGCACATATCGCCCGCCATAGATAGAGGTAATGCGGCAAGCATATTGACTCCTTTGGTCATCGACTATTGCACAGGTTTATTGACTAAGTTACGGTCTGTAACTGAAGTACCTAAATATAATTTAATTAATAATTTTTGTTTTACATAACTGAATAATGAATTATTTAAACATACTATTGTAAACTCTACATCAAATGTAATATTTTGCAAGGATAAATGCAACAAATAGTTTTATTTATTATTTGGTATTATTTCAGATGGGCAGAGTTCAACTACTGTTTAGTTGTTTTTGATGGTAGTCTCAATGGGCGCTTTACTTATCAGGTCGCCTCATTATTTCAGTCGTAGGACCTCCACTGCTGGACATATGTCTCCACCAGTGATCTAAACAAAGATCGAGCGGAAGCGATCTGCCATAACGCCGCCGTTTGTCGATCGTTTGTCTCTATAAGATTCCGACGCTATCGGCCATAATTTCTGTGTGAATTCATGTCAGCGGATAGGGTTAGGATAATGCCCAGCGTCCACTGTCATGTCAGCTAGCTAATTTACGGCCTTCGATTTTCTATCCATATCTCATCGTAGGATCTTATGTTTGCTTATGAGGCCGACCCATAGTTGGTGACCGTCTGGTCACTTACGAGTAAAGAGAACAGTTTGGGAGAGTATGTACTCAAAGATAGTAATAGCTTACCTAACAGGCGGTAGCGTGTGTATGGGCTCTAGTCAATCTGCCTTGTCGCTCCCTCGGCTCTCGCAAGAGGCCATCCGCTGGTAGTTGGGGGGCCCTCGGCCTATTGTGGCGGTGCCGGGAGTCTGGCCGTCACGACCTCTCAGAGGCCCTTCCAGCCGGTTCGCCAGATTCGACTTTCCACGGAGGAAACTGGAAAAAGATAGAGTGAATGTTAGCATAGTAATAAATTTTTCCCTGTAATAAGACAGCATATTTTATGCTAAACCATCGAATTTAGCAAAAAATATGTTATTAGCTACACAGAAATAGAAAATCAAAAGTTTTTATTAACCAAAAGAATATAGCCTAAACAAGTTTGTGCTTAGTTTATAGGACATACTAGTAGCGCACCGCTGTTTCACCCGCGTTGATTACGGTTATCCCGCTACCTCAAATATCACACGGGAACAGCAATTATTATCGCGATGAAAAATTGCCTATGAGTTAATCTAGCTAGAGTCTTAACTATGTTCATACCAAATTTCATGGAAAACGGTACAGCCGTTTAAGCGTGAAGGAGTTACAAACACACAAACTTTCGCCTTTATAATATTATAATAGTGGGATACAGTCAGTTTTACTATGGCTTGGATCAATGTGTTATTTTTATATTCAATGAAGCGGTCCTAGGCATATGTCTCCCCCATTGATTTCCACAAGGACCGGTTCAGGCAATGTTGATGAGAGACGGTGATGATGATATTAAATAATAATACTATAATAGAATTAGTAATAAACACGCGTTTGTATGTGTCATAATCATAAACTAAGAAATAGGAACGCTTCTTAGAGATCTACTAACGCTTCTAGAGTAAGGATAATGGGAAAATACGATTAAATTGAATGGCCGGTTGGCGCAGTTGGTAGGACTCCTGCCTTCTGAGCCGCTATCCTGGGTTCGATTCCCGGACAGGTCAAACATTCTATATATATAATGCTGATATCAGTCCTTGGTAATTGTGCAAAGATGTTAAAAATAACATTATAATGTTACTTTTCTTTTATAAAAAAAATACCTTTCTAATTTTTCAACGCAAGCGTCTTGATAGTCATGAATCCACCGAACGCCATTGAAATGGCACACCGCTCGCATATCTTCCGGAAGCTCTTCCGCCTTCGGCCACTCGAAGTTATCGATAATTGGAACAATATTGCACTGGGACTGCAACGCTGCCACTATCTCCTGCAAAACAAGCAAATAAATATAACATCATTGCTTATTGTCTTTATATCTGTTTGTTTGTTGTTGTTTGGGTATTTTTAAAGCGCTGATCGCTCAGCGGTGGGAGCATCCGCTGTCAACCTGACGGACGCTAGTTCGATCCCCACCAACGGCTTGAGCGCCCGGTGAAGGTAACACCGTTATCAAACTCCCAGTATGGTGGTAGGGTACTTTCTAGTACCAGCCTGGCTAGCTACCACCCTCAAGTTTGAAATACCGTCACCAAGCGCATTAAGCGTTCAGGCAGCAATCCTTGAGAGCCAGTAAGCATTTTAGGTCTAGAGTGATTACATCTTCGACGTCGTCACTACCCATCAAGGGAGATAGTGGTCAAAGCATCTATAACATATTTTTAAAAAAACAAGAGTACTTACTCGATGAACCCAATCTTTGCGATCAGTGTCATTTTTGCATCTATCTAATGCATTTGGTGTCAGTACAAGCAAGAAATGTTTCGCCTGCCGTATACTTTGCAGGAGGTTGTTGTCGAATTTGCCCGCTTCTAGTCTTTCTACATCAATAAATACAGTGAAACCTCGCAGTTGAAGATGGACCTTGAGAAGACTGGCCAGTTGTGAACCATTCGATCTCCGGTAACTGACGAACACATCCAAATTCTTCTCCATATTCTCTTCACCTTTGCTCGGGAGAGAGCTTTCGTATACTGCGAAAAGAAACAATATGCTAAAAAATGGCTATACGTTCCTATGACGTTATTTATATTCTCGGTCTTTGATCGTATATGTTTACGTACTAATAAGAAATAAACGAAAACATGCTAGCTATCATGGCTATAAGGAAATGGGTTACGATCCTCATAAATAAAACAACATTGTACGGCATTCTGTTTATCTTGCACAACTATTGCATGTTCAAGGAAGTTATCAAGTTGATTAATGACTGCCCTTACCTCTGATCGCGTTCAGAATCCGTAACCTATGAATGCTGTTGACGATACGGCATTCGTTTTCAAGCTGTTCGTCGCTAAGACCTCTGATGGATTCTCTGTCAACGCCGGCATTGAGCATCGAATATGTGTAGATTGTGTATTCGGGACCGATGCTTTGTAGGAAATCGTTCAAACTTCCCGTGTCACGTGATGTATAGTCTGCCATCTTCTTGAGCTGTTGAAGTTCTCGGGTGAATCTGTAAAAAACATACCAATTATAGGTAATGATGTTTAATTGTATTGCTGTACCATACTTCAATTGTGGAGTGTGAAGGAAATTGTACCTTTTACGTCTGATTCCATTTTGTAAACCAATGTCTTCTTTGAGGTTATCTTCTGTGATTTGCAATAGCAGATCTCCATCAACTCTGCTCTCGTAAAAGTTAGTGGCATATTCTGTGAATCCTATTTGTTTGACCCATTCTCTGACGTCTTCTATAGACCAGAGTGGAACTTGCTGTGACAGTTTGTGTGGAACTTCCTCACCAATGAGACGCAATGCTTGAGCGGCGTATTTAGAAGCCACTGCGTTTGGACAACTTGCTACTTTCTTTAAAGATTCTATAGCTCCTATTTCACGGAATATCTCCGTATTGCCCTGTTGCTTCTTGATTCCAGCCTCCATGCAGAAATGGAATGCAGCCAAGTTTCTTGCCTCCTCTCTTTTAGAACTTAGTACTGGAACGAGCCGTTTCAACCAGTTCTTACTCTGACCATGTGCATGAGCGAGATTCGAACGAGCAAATTCGGATGGATTATGAGATGTGACAAATGGCTCAACTAAGTCTAATGTTCCAGATTTAAGCACAGCCGCTTCTATTTCTTTATTTGCAACTAGAACTGCTATGGCTAAACATGCATAGTATTTGATATTGTCGTCGTTGTGAAAAGCAAGAGGGAATAACCACATCGGGACTTTCCTTTTGATCATGGCTTCCTGGTTTTCTGCTCCTCCATACAACGATAAGTTGGCTAAAGCGGTCGCACAATGCCGTAATGTTTCTACGTCGTTTTTTCTGCATTCGAACAGTACAGCATCTAAACCGCCCAGCTTGATGACATCACTACATGTGCTTTCGCTGTGTTTGAATAGGTGTTCTAAAATTCCCGTACCGATTCGTGAATGATCTACTGAATTTGCATGTTTTGTACAAACACAGGCGACGTTTACAACTTTTTCCAGTCCGTTTTCTACGACATGCGCTCTATTCTCGGTGGTGAGACACTGTTCGAGAAGTTTTGCAGTGGAAAATTGTAGATCTGGATTACTGCTCTCTAAGCAGTTTGCCATCAAGATATCTAGTCCACCAGACACTCTGAGGGTACTGCATAATGAATATCCCAGTTCGTGTCCGTATGTAGGCACCGCCCATGCCCTTCTTAACATTTCGTTCAGTTTATTGAAATGCGTGGATGCATATTTCATATCAATTTGATTATTTTTTATGGAAGTTATAAAAGCGTTCATTCGAGAGGAATATTTCTGAATTGCCATATCCACGTCTTTTTGGTTTGAGTTTGCATTTAACTTATCCAAGTCTTCAAACGTTAAATTAGTTAGATCTTCATCACCAGGTTTGATTGTTCCATTTAGTAATTGACTCATCTGAAAGGCCAAATAATAGTAATGTTAGAAATTGTACATCTTGCACCAGAACTGTAAGCGAAACAATGTTATGTCAGTAACTCACTTGCGAGGAAAGTAGTGATTTTGTGGAGAGGTTTTTGCTGGAGATTGTCATATTTGAGTGAGCAACACTGGAATGTTCTTTATGACTGAACATGCCGCTTGATGTGACGGTTTGTCGTGCCTGCGCTGAAGCCATCGCTTTCTTCTCAGCGCTAAAGGCCTCCGTCTGTAGGCGCGAACTAGACGATGACATGTTGTTTGCCTCTTGTGCTGTCACTTCTCCCGCCTTAAGAGACCGTTGCTCCTAAAATTCACAATGAACTACCTTTAGAAACTGAGAACGTGATCACTTAACTTAATTATCACTGTTTAGCCATTTAAAGCTTGTAAGTATTGGATGAAGCAACTGTTTTCGTGTTTGTTAATATCATTAGCGCGTCCGGAAACTTTTATAAAGGCGACCTCGGAAGAGATACCCTCGTTTATCACGTAAATCACTGTTATATTTAGCGAAAAATCTAGCGTTCTGCGTTTTATGTACTAATGATGTAAATCACAATACAAATATTTGATAGTTACGGCAATCGCTAAACGTAATTTGGGTCTCGAGCGTCGTTTCGAAGACATATTGCCCGTTCGAAAGTCGCGGCGCGTTTGTCCCGGAATAAAAAAACACTTTTAATATTGGACAACAGTCGAACGTCACTGCTCAGATTATATTATACTGAAAGTTCTTATTGGATATAGGCCAATCGCGGGAAACTCGTGGGTTTTCTATGATTATTTTAGATTTGTGCAAGAACGTCACATGTTTTGAAGGTTGCTGGCCATTTTTCTCGAAGACATGTACTCTCACCGGAGGATTCTCCGAGTTCGGAGGAAAGCGCGTCAGGACGCCGCGGCGTACGGGCCACGGAACGGAACCCCCTCCCGTAGACATTCCGGGTCTAAATATAAAACGTACTATTCGTGTACTGGGTACGCGCACGCGCAATAATTGACTTCCGCGTGTGTTCGCGCGCGCGACGGTCAGGCGCTGACTGAGAAGCGTGCTTGAGTAACTGCGGCGATAAGCGGCTGATAAATGAGCTCACCGCTCCAGGCGATCCTCGGCGTCGCAGCATCCTACCGGTCCAAGCGGCAATAAACCGGGCTGCCATAGTGTTTACTACCGCAGTGATTTATCGCGTGCTAACCACATTGCGATCTTGGATGTTATCAAGTCAAGAAATACCACAGTACTGCGCGATTCGTGGTGTAGAAGCGGCATACTACGATATTGATCGGTCGCGCGAGGTCGCGTCCTTCGGCGCGCCTTTCTGGCTCCGTCGTCGCCATTGCTAGACGCCCGAAAGAGAGCGCATCTACCTTACACTACTTTCGCCCCTTTCGGTGTTATTGCTAACTTCATGCGATACACAAAGTAAGCTAACGTTAATAGCGGTTACCATTACTATTATATTATTGGTTTGATGACCTAAGTCAGGTAATTTTTTAACCTCATAAGGGTATTTTTTTAATTTTACGGTTCTCTACAGGCAAAACATTAATTTTGGAACATCCTTCCCGTTATCTTTAATTTCCTCAAATTGAGCTTACTTTGCTACTATCTGACGGAGAACTACCAGTAATCTTAAATACACGTTTATTTTTATTTAGTTTGGAGTGCGGTGTATTCCTGCGGCGGGTGTTTGCAGATCGCTCTCTCTATTATGATAGACCAAATTACCGGATATGCTGGAAACCAAAAGTTAAAGTTAAACCTTTAAATACGTTTTTGTATGTACCGAATGTTTGTAATCCTTTTTCCAATAAACAATTTATTTATAATAGGCTCTTCAAATTGTGTCAAATACCTATAAGAAAGTAATCGGCCGTGGTGGTACCGGCCTAGAATTGTACTCCCCCATCGCTTCCCGCGGGTGCCGTAAGAGTCGGCCTTCTGAGGATTGAAAATCATCCTGCGCTAGCCAACCCGCCTGCCAAGCGTGGCGAGTATTGGCAAATCCCCCCTATATGGGGGAGGCATATGTCCAGCAAAATTTAAACACATATATTAAGTACCTACTCCTTTAACAAAGAAGTGCTTGGATGGGTAAAACTGATGTGCAACTAGAACACAAAAAAATATTTTTAGTTCGGTTTTTCGATTAGATTTTCCCCTTGGCTTCGCACGCGTTAATATTGTATTTTTTTTTAAGTGAGTAAGATTCATACCAATCCTACTAACCATTTCTACCCCACGTTTTACTTTCGCCAAAAACAAAATACCATATAACTATCTCAAGGGTTCCAGAAGCAATAAATGTAGATAAGAATTATAAAAAGTGACTGGCCGGTTGGCGCAGTTGGTAGCACTCTGCCTTCTGAGCCGCTGGTCCCGGGTTCGATTCCCGGACAGGTCAAACATTTGTGTGTATGAACATGTCTGTTTGACCTGTGTCTGGGTGTTTATATGTATATAAGTATATATATCAGTCATCAGGTTACCATAGAACAGGCTCTGCCTAGTTTGGGACCTGAAGACCTTGTGTGAATGTTAATAAATAGGTAAATAAAATAGGAAAATTATACATGTGCCAGAATTCTTCAAAATTAGTTGAGCGATATAGGAGTGAAAGCGCAATAATGAAGCTCACTTTGAAATTAAATATACTAATATTTGATTATTAACTATACTCACTTGTAGATATGCAGCATTTTGTTCCGCAGTGAGTCCTTCAGTTTGCAGTAGACGATGTGACGCCCCGGCGGCACTGCTCTCCGCGTACTGTAAATCACCATGTTGCAGCCGTCGCATCCTCGCACTGTTCGCAGCCGATCGCGATGCACTGTACCCATCGTTACTGATCACGCGAGTGGAACTCGCCGATGACACTCTCGCCGCACTGTATTTTAACTCATTCGAAGCACTGGACGCTACAATAGCAGAGTTTCCACTCAACAATGAAGGCTTATCACTGATAGGTGGTGGCGTGTCGGACTCAGGAAACGTCACCAGTGGCCCGTCTCCCTGTAGCTCGCTCATATCACTCATGTCACCGATCTCTCCCATGTCACCGAGATCACGGATATCCGGCAAATGCCTATCCCCCAAGTCATCTTGGTCCACTATGTTTTCCATTGAACTTCTCAATCTGCGAACAGAGATAGATCACGATTTATCTCTAATGTTTTAGATTGAAAAAATGCACACTTTTGAACAGTTGTGAATAGGATGTTTCAAGTGATTTTGAATAGAATGCTTGGAATGATCACAGCAAAACCGTACTGTTGCTATTGTTTGTCGGCGTGGTACTGCAAACAGATCGGAAAAACAGCGGGTGGGAATTGGCCAAGAGCCAAGATCTCTCAGGTGAGCTCGCTCCTATCGCTCCTTGGCTAATGGAAAAAGCGTCTTTAATGTTCTTAAAAAACCGTCTGTGTTATTGTAACGCCCATTGACCAACCCATGAAACAAACATTGGCACATTTCGAACTTATTATGCAACACGGCGTAGTCATTGTAGGACATGTAAAAAATTCGTGTAGGTTGGGAACGATTGACATATTAGGATTTATACCTTTGTCCAAAGTTTTTGGCAGCCGTGTTGCTAAGATTTTTCATTTCTGAAATGGAGCTCTTGAGCTCGGTGAGATCAGACTTCATGGAGCTGGCCTTCATTTCTGATGCTGCCATGTGCTGCAGTCGCTGCGATGAGCTTTGCATTCTTTGGCTCGACGCTGCGCTGCTGGATGTCGTGCTGGAGACCATCTGTAACGAAATGATACGATATCGGTTATGTACGCAGACAAATAGGTCAGCGGTAGCGTTACGCTCGATTGAGACATAATATTGGGTTGAAACTAAAATGCCATTAAATACCTTAATTTATGGTAGCTGGTACTAAAAAAATGTGACTGAAACTATTTTGCACAATACACGTATTTGTCGTTCACATTCGTTATCTAGACTAGAGCTGTGGAAGACTTCACTGCCAATGCTACAGAAGTTTGTAATTGCGGGCGTCACGCGTCTTGGCGCACCGCGCGAACGAAGTAAATAAAGCCAGGGCTACACAAAATAGATATACGAAAATAACAGGGCTCATGTAAATTTAGCATCAGTTAAAAAAAATTGAATTTGTAAAGGTGGGGTAAAATTAATGGGGCGTCCAGAGCTTGGTTTTATGGTTACACGGTTATATTCTTAAGAAAAATTTCAATTGTTTTTGTAATTTCAGTAAAAGTATAGTCATCCTATAACATAACACATAACATATACTAAGTTATGATGTTTTTTGACTTAGGTATATTTCGTTGGCCTCAATCAATTCTATTTTCTGCCACGAAACCATTGACATTTTCGGAATTCACTGCATGCAACAAATCATAATAAGCATAGATATATCTAATTAAGCATACATCTATAAATACAAAATTAACAAGTGATATCTTTTACACTAATACAATATGTTCGGACTGAAATATATTTTAAGTTTGTTGAGCTGATGTTTCGCTCTAGTTTTTACGAGCACGTGTGCCGATGATTCGAGTGCCACATCCTCATGTAAAACAGAATAATACATATATTTTCCTGATTAATTTGTTAAATGTAACCTACTTATAATGCGTTAAATTACTATGTTTAAACACCTAGCATTGTTTGAACGTAACGTATCAAATATGACTGGTTTTCAACACCTCTCAAGTTCGTTTTATTATGTGACATTTCGACATTTGATGTAGTGATTGAGAAGCTAAATGAATCAGCATTCGTGGGCGGCTGCGATGCAACGAATTATGCCCTTGAACCTCGCGCTTCTCTGCGAAGTATCAAGAATACCCGATACCGATGTATTCAGTGTGTTGTTTGAGCGTGGGAGATCCAGTTGATATTCACTACACGACGACGCCGACAGTCACTTGATTTCCACATTTTTGGAAAAATTATGGCTATGAGAGACACATGAAGACCAGTGCCACCGCGAGATATCTATATCACAATTATGATTTGTATTATGATGTTTTTGATCTGTTTGAAAATCGCAACCTAGGATGGCTGCAATTATGAATCTAAATTCTAAGGGCTTTTGACAACACGTGGATCACGGTCCTACGTTACGTTGCACCACTTCTCTTTCTGGCGTGATGCCAATCGAGACGCCTTCGTCCGTTTATAGGTACTTGTTCCCGACTGGACATTGATCAGAAACAGCGTTAATGTTTATTTGTTTTCGAACACATGTCGTGGCTTAATTTATTTTTGTGCGAATCTGTTACTCGGTCAGGTTGTTGCTAACTGATCCTTTTAATTGGTGTCTCTGGTCTTGGTGAAAAATTTGGGACATAATTTAGGGTAATAGCTGATAAATAAACCTACAAAGTCGCAATGATTTCATCTAGCTGCTAAGTATAATAATGAGTTGTGATGACCTCGTCACCCGTTGTTCCACCAATAGGTACCTACACAATTATTATAATACTTTTATTATCATGCGCGGGCGAGCTAGGTTTGCGTTAAAATAATATTTTTCTCGTAACTGGCGCGATGGCGCGGCGTTGGACGAATTTGAAATGAATACCGCAACTTTTCGGACCGAGGTTGTTTCTTATATATTTAAACAAATCAGTCATTACTCTAACCAATATCATATTTAGGATTTGAGCCCACGATTACACGGGACGGTATTCTGTAGTAGTGGGTTCAAACTCCACTAGTGGCGGATTTTTTTCTTCAATATTTTGATTTTTTAAAGCTATTGTTGAGGATAGTCTGCTTAAAAATACTATCACTAGTAGTGAAAGGATCCAACGAATGCTTTGTGTATTCCTGGCAAGATTGGTACGACTTACATTTTTTAAAACAGCCTATGATCAAGCCTCAATTCCAGATTAAATTTTTTGGCGCAGAGAAGTTGAGAAATGACTTCAGTTCAGGGACATCGGTATGTCAAGTCAAGTCACTTGATATTATTTGCGCGTACATAAACGAGTCTATGTGAATGTATTTTACACTCGCCGGATAACTGCTCGACTGACTTAATGTAGAGATAAGTCTATTTATATATTGTATCCATCGTGCTACAAAAAACACTTTTAAATTCTTTCGAGCTTCTTTTTGTCCTATCGCTTTATAAAAAGATTCCAAATAACACTACAATATTCTAGGCTGTTTCTTGGGTCACAGAAAGATTGATGAAGTATTTGCAATAGAATAATATAAACACAAGGGATTTCGAAGCATTTAAAGAAATGCCGTCCAAATAAAAGTAACTAGTTATCTACTCTGCACCAAGATCGCTAACTTTGTCTACATCTATCTAATAAGGGTTATTTATTTATCCTGTAGTTGAGAGATGTAGCTCTCATGCTATATGAGTCTCTAGACGGGACAAACTGCATGATAAATGTTTTTCTGAATTGCATTGTAGTATTGATTAGAAAAAAATTTTCAAAGATAATGTTGTACCTGCTGTGTCGTTGAACTGGTGACCTGAGTGTTAAGGGACTGGTTCTGGCGTGAGACCAGACTGCCTTTCTTCAGGTTCTCCATGACGGACGCCAGATTATTGGCGCTACCGTTGTGCTTTAGGCCGCTGCTCCCATCGAGGGAGAATTCGGGTATCTGTAACAAATGGAAACATTTTGTTAGTTATAGAATCATTAAGCAACAGTACTTTGACCTGCAAGAAAAAGAGTTCAACTATAATTAATTTTGACACCAATAGTTATACAACTATGACCTTCACAATTGAACGGAATCAGTGGGCGCTGCAACGCGTAGGTAAGTATAATTTAAAAGTGGACGCTAATCTTCTAATCTTTACTGCTCATCAACACGAGACGACTTCATTATTTTATTACATAGACGGCTTAGATTTCGCCGAACTAATTACTTTTATTGAAGATTATAAAGCAAATTGGATATATTTCATTTCCAGTTTAAAGTTGCAGAATATACGGCTCGACGTGATGTAAAACGTTGATTTGTTTAATTATCACTCATTGTTTCATTGCTTATACTGGGAATCTGCTTGGAATTAAGCGCAAGGACAATAGGTTGCAATAATTATTGAACCCGTTGAATGGGGTCAAAGGAACTATCGGCAGCGTAGTGCATGATCGACGCGTGAGTCATCGGAGAGTCCGGTAACAGTGTAATACTATCAATCAGATAGTTTGTTCACGCGTCAAAGTGTAGAACGCAAGGAGACGCTCCGCGCATACTGATAGGCCCGCCTACGGAACATCCGTGGCCAAGCCAAGACTGTTTGGATACGCCAACGTATTCGAAATGTGCCAGTCAACCATAGTTAACAATAGATCTTTGATCAAGTACCTCTCGATTAATCACGCAAGTAGAATTGAGATTGCTAAGTATATAGCGAAGATGGAAATTTAAATATCTGGACAGGTATCAATATTGGTTACGCAACTATTAATTTAAATAACACGAGCATGATGGATATTGCTATACCAGTCTCAACACGTCATCATTACTTATAATCTGTGCCGTAATGTATGGTTGCACAATCGTAAGATTTAATAATGATAGCGGGCCCGTTGATTGGGTGTATGACATCGCGATGATTAACCTATTATACAGTGGAACAGTTGGAGATCGTCGGATGACGCGCGCTGACGCGGTTGATGCTGATGTCATGGCCACGCCGACAACGAAGCGTCATCACAACACCTCACGACTACTTAACATTAATAATATTCTTAAAAAATAATGTCTATATTTTTTTCTTAAAACGTTGCAGTTTTGAAAACAAAACATTTTTTTTCTCTCACTCAAACATTTTTCGTGCCTAAAGGTGGTAGATCGGACACATACTGATGGGACATTGCCGTACCCGAATCAACGTAGACCAGACCCAAACGGTCTAAGTTGTATGGAACTTGGACATTGGATTAGATTAAATGTAACTAAAATGCACATTTGCGGAAGTGCATCCGATAGAAAATCCATAGGTAAGCAACTCTCCGCTGGTGTTCAAGACCTCAAGTCGATGCTAATAATCGCTGTGGACCGTTTTTCAATCGACTCTCTAGCTAGAACGTGGATACGCCACATGACTCTACATGATAGAAATTCAAGAAGGATGGATATATTGTTCACCTATATTATAATAAAAAAAGCTTGTCTTTTTTATTCTCGTGCCAGCTTATTATTAATTGGTTAATTAATATATTCCAAGAATTTGCTATTAAAGTAAATTTTACTAATTCATACATATTTATTGAGTGCTTTTTTGTTCGACATAGCACAAACATGTTACCGGTTACGTATTACTTCATTGATAAGTTTGTAACTATCCCGAAAATCGAGCGATGAGTAATACTGTTGCAAAAAAGACTATTCAACTCCGGTATCATACATAATAGGGTCATCTGTGGCCCATGACTCATGATTCGTAGAAACCTCGTCACAGTTCCAGAGATCGCACCGATGATGTAGAGGTATGTTACATCACTGATATCGTGTGTTTCGTTTGCGTCACAGGAAAGATCGAGGATATATTGTTACAAGATATAGATAGATTTTGTCCGTATTGATAACGTGATAACGATAAAGATATTAGATTTTCAAGAACTCCAAGCCTTTAACAACTTGACATTCTTCGATGAATAAATAGTGAGCAGTTTACACCATAGAAATAATGCCGGCAGTTTGAGATAAGATTATGGGTTTGACGTGCAAGTATGTATTTAGTGATTTCGGTTTGATCAAAAGGATTGGCACATCAATGAAACACCTTGAGAATGCAATACTGGGTATCAATTCTAGTAAACACGTTGCTCAAAGATTGTTAATGAGTTGTCATTTTTGCTACGATAATGACTTGGAGTTTAATTGTAATAGCTACACAGTTATAATTTTTACTGAAATGCAATTGTCATTTTAGCGGAATACCAGATACCATTGCTTGTCTTCATAAATAAGAAAATTTGGTATCAGATCCTTTTTTATTTCTTAGTGACGATACGATCAGTTCCTCTTACGATGACCTAGTGTTAGTGAAGGTTGGTCAATTATCAGACGGTCGCCGGAATTAATCTTATTTCAAGCTTGTGCTTTCGGTAAGAGTAACATTGTTAGTAAATCGACACCACGATATTTCTTTAGTATCCACATGCTACGGCTGCATTAGTTTTAAAAAATTGTAACATGTACGGTCTATATGGACCTCAGCATGTTGTGTGTTTGTCGATTTGCGATATCCAGTTTTGTGCATCTTTCGATCGAATCTGTTTCAATGAGAACGTAGTACGTTCTCATTGAAACAGTCAATCGAGATCGTATCATATCGAGAGTAAGTAAGATGAACAATTGTATGAAACGATCGTGACGGGGTTTACACAAGCGATCTTAACCGATCAAGCACGATCGTGGTGGAGTTTTTTTTATATACTGTATAGATCTAGAGTTTAACCACTATCTCACTTGATGGTCAGTGACGATGTGGTAAAAGATGTTATCACGCTAGACCTAGAATTCTCACTGGCTCTCAAGAACAGCAGTCCTTGCAGTCCTTGAGAGCCAGGAAGCATCCTGAACACACTATGTGTTTGGTGACAGTTTTTCAAACTTGAGGGTAGTAGCTAGCCAGGTGGATACACGAACCTACCCTACCACTATGCTGGGAATTTGATATCGGCGTTACCTTCACCGAAAGCTCAAGCTGTTGGTGGGGATCGAACCAGCGTCCTTAAGTTTGACAGCCGATTTCCGACCGCTGAGCTATCATCGCTAAAAATCACTTATTAAAAGTATACCAATCCAAAAGTATCCATCCACATCACACGAACAAGATTTATATATTTAAAATGTAAATATGTGGACGCAGTTAAGAAATTATATATTCATATTCAATGTAAAGTCTAAGAACGCTTAACGATATACATAACTATAAAATTTTATAGATTACCATCGTACTCTGGTCAGATTACTCAAGCACCTATTGTAAAGATGTTAAAGTTGTGTTATTGAAGTGAATAACACTATGAATTATGGTAATGATAATTATTTGACTACAACATGTAGAAAATAACGTACCTACATAAGTCACACAAATATTACACGAGTTTTTCCTTCTCTAGTTATAAATATAATTTATTATGCACGACTACGATGTGATGTACGTTGGGTTAAAATAATTGACTTGTGTTTTTGCATATCTATGTTAGCTTTAAAATCGCGTTTGTCGAGAATTTATTTAAAAAAAAGATAATCTTTCAGATTCAGGCTTCTTTGTCTTGTCCTTATCCCACACTAGGTGGAGTCGACATAACATGTATTTCTCTCTCGTTCTCTTTAATTAAAAGTCATCTCAGCGCTCACACCTTTTATAAATATATCATTCTTCACACAGTCCTTTCACAACTTCTTCCGCCTTCCTACCTCTATCCATCAATCACATTCATGTTAAGTACTCTTTTCGTTATATGTTTTTCATCCCTCTCCATAATACGCCCATACCAACCCAATCTATTCCTCTTTAACTTATCATTCAGTGGGGCTACTGTCAAGCTTTTCTGATATACTCATTCCTTATTTTATCTATTCTAGTTACATCACACACCCATTTCAACATTCGCATCTCTGCCACATGCACTTTTCTTTCATCTACCTCCTTTGCTGTCCAATATTCTGATCCATACATTACGACAGATCTCACTATGGTCTTATAAATGCCCTTGAGTTTAAAACATTCGCGGAACCATGCTAAAAGATTTGAAGGGCTCTAGCTTGTAGTTCTATTTGATTTTTTGGCCATTTCGTGAACTGGGTTGTCTCAATGTGAGACATTTATCGAAAAGGTTATGTTGGGTAGGTAAATAATATACAGATTAACAGTGCAGTTAATTGCCAAGCAACCAAAGCTCTTACTTGTATATGTACACGACATAAATTACTTTACGGACTTAATGAGGAGGAAAATAATACCGCAGTGCATATTCTGATCACGTCAATGTACAGCGAACATTTCTGCGAATAGCTTTCACGGGTAAGTATTCTGCATTTTGAAATTCATTTTATTTTCTCTAGTCAACCATCAGCCCAATGTAGTCCTTAAGCTCTAAGATATAATTGTCTGTTTCCTACACTGATTGATTAGGTATTAATAGGTACGTGTACAAGCTATTTAAAGCCAGATGCAACGCAATGCGGCTTTGCTTCTTAGCAGGGCTGGCATTATCGGAGGTCAGTTTAGCATTTAGCTATAATTATATCCATTGCGAGGTTGGAAAATATTGATGAACTTTTTTAGTGTTTAATGAACTTGTTCGATATGAGATATTATAGTTTTTATTCCTACTTGGTGATGAAATTAATGAAAGTATGGAATGAACCATCAAGATTATCGATGTAGAGCAAGCATGACTTTTAAAGCATAACATAAGATTCGTATGTGATTTGTTATGCAGTACCTAAATAATACATTTAATGTCAAACCGCCAGTACTGATTAACATATTAGTGTTTTAACATTCAGACATAAGTTTAATTAACATTTCCTATTAAATGCCATGTATGAGATTATAAAAGTAAGGCAAAGACCTGATTCATATTCAAGGCCAAATTAGGAATCATTAACCAAGATTCGGTAGAGCAGCTTTGCCACTCCGAATTATTTCTGAGAATCGTATCTAATTTGGGTCTACTTCCATAAAATTTGAATAATGTTTGTACTTGTACCTCGACATTAGTGTCGGTGGTTCATTGAATATCAAAGTTGTCATACTTTGTCTATTATTTTACTTTATTTATTACTAGCTGCACCCTGCGGTGATGTGATATGTGACATTGGCGATTTTTGTGACTTCCCGTCATCCCACGGCAGCAGTCAATATTTTCTGTCTAGCTTTCTTCATTCCTCATTTCATGCAAATTCGTTCTACCATTTTAGCGTGCAGGAGTAACAAACATACAAACGATAAATAACCTTTCGCCTTTATATTATTAGTGTGATAGCGTGATATTAGTAAGGTATTAGGCAGATCAATGTTGACGACATTAATCTCCTTTTTTCTTCAAATAATAAATTATCAAAGAGGATGAAGATGGCGTAAGTTAAGCTGAAACAAGGAAACGAGTATGCTCTTATCTGCAACAGTTCTTTCATACAAGAATTATGATGACAATAAAATCAAATTTATACTGTTATATTTTACCTTTGGTATTGGATGAAAATCATATCTCCTTGATATATTATGTGCCGCATTAAGTTAAAGGCAAGATTTTAATGAATGCGATACATAATACGTTTACAGCTAAACAATGGTTCTCTGCGCAACAAATTAACTGCATACTTACTGTAGCATGGATTTCTATCCACTGATAGTCGTACAATGGTCCCAGTTTCAGCAGAATACAAGTAGTTCATAATGGTTTTACCTTGTGCTACACCAACAACGACGCAAACTTCAAATAATAAGTTGGCAGTAGTATTCACATTCTGGATTTACCGAAGTAAAATAAAGTTTATTGTTATCAAGAATGAGCACTGTCGATCACTTATCGTCATAACAGCCGCGTGTTGTGTGTTTGTGGCCAAGTTTGAAACACGTGTCTCTCTCGCGATGGCACCGGCGGAACTGCCGGCCGGCGCGCCACAAACTTTAACTCAGAGTCTCGACCACAATGGGCCAATAATTAGAATGGCGAACCGTGCGGGCGCGCGGAGTACGACTCCACCCACGGACCTTTTTGCATCCGCCTTATGGACGACTCTAGTGAGGATATTTTATTCGGATTCGATCTTATCAATAGCCAATACAGCACGATCTGACAGTCACTATCACAGATATCAGTAGTCAGAGACAACAATATTGTCATAATATATTTACCTATATGTTATATATATGTTTTAATGATCTAAGTCTAATCTTTTTTATCATCTCTACCGGTATCTCCAAAGAAAGTACCGGGTATTTCAAGCATTATTATTTTACTTGTTATTTTTTAAACCTCACACAAGTAATAATGCGAACAATTTTACATAATTTCTTCCCGTTGCGTTACGATCACCCCAGAATCAATATCGAGATGGGAATAGTTCAACTGTAACGAACCTAATATTGATTGAGAATAAATGGAACGGTAAGTACATAGTAAAAATGCTCAGCAAGGGAAGGGAGACCAACCTCTGTAGTCGTAATATGTCAACGAACTTTCAATGTCAGCCAGATACTTGCGTACTGTGCGGCGAATCATCAGAGAAATATACTTATAAGATTCTGATTTTCTTCGGAGTGATTCAAACGATCTTGTGGACAGAAACTAATTTATTACTGGTGGTTATAAACATCGAATCGTTAAAGTAAATCGCCAAGCCTAAAAAGGTCTTTAATGTATTTCATTAGACCATGATTCCCAGTCTATAGTAACATCATTAACTCAAACCGGTGGTGTGGTATTTAATATTTATTATATTACTCCCACGCTGAACTTGTTATGAACGTATGTATAGATTGCGTGTTATTCACGTCGTTTTGCTATTACGATGTTTGTCTGATAATAAGAATGGCTAAAGAATACACTTATGTAGTTTATGGTGAAGGAATTCCGCGAAAATTTAAATTAAACGTTTTGAATCGATAGAATATTTACAGGCGTAATAAAATTGCGTTATTGTTTTAATGCCTCTATAGGTCTAGCGTTTGAGCACTATCTTACTTCATGATCGGTGACGATGTGGTCAAAGATGACACTAAAGTTTTCTAAGTTTAGTGTCATCTTACTGGCTGCTTACTGGCTCTCAAGGACTGCTACATGAACACACTGTGTGTTTGGTGACAGGTTTTCAAACTTGAAGGTGGTAGATAGCCAGAAGTTAGTCAATAAGAGGTTAGTCAATTAGAGCGTTTTCATAAAATCGGTCAAACGCGGTTTTTGAGTTAGGTAGGTATTCAGATAGAAGTAACACTTTTCAGTTATTGGAGTGTATCCAATAACTGAAAAGTGTTACTTCTATCTGTATGAGTTCCTTATTCAGGGTGAATGACAACTGATCCCGTGAGTAGCAAAGGTCATTGAAAAGGGTGACAAAAAAAGGGGTAACAAAAAATGGAACCGACTTCAACACTCAAAAGTCTGAAATACCTTGTCGAAGTCGGTACCATGAGCACAATATTTTGATAATAGTTACTTTCGAACTATCATGGTACCGACTTCAACAATTTATTTCCCACTTTTGAGTGTTGAAGTTGGTTCCATTCTTTGGTAATTTTTTTGTGTTTTTTTTGTTCACCGCCGCCGTCAATGTGCTTTGATTAGCACATTGCACATTTAATTGTAATGCATCCGCGTTAGTCTTATTATCCATTGGGCTTTATTGCAATAAAATGCCTTTTATGATATACGGAGGCGTTGAGTCAGGCATGTTTGTAAACATTAAATTCACCACGCTACTCTGAGACTAATCGTACACATTAGTTTTGCTTCACCAGGCACTTGCACTTCAGCCTTTCTGATTTTACAAGATTGTGACTCACGCATTTACGAGAAATATTGACTAAATTGGAAACGGGGTTAGCAATAACTCTTTGTTCGGAACTGTAAAAGTATGACTTGTCCTTATTTGTGACACTTATCCAAAAGCTATACTGCATATATTAAACTCTAAGAAAACTGTGAACAAGAATGGAACGTTTATTTTATTTTGCTTGTTTTAAAAACATATGAAACTTAAGTTATGCTGAGTAAAATTACACAGCGTTCTTATAGTTATTTTTAAACTTAAATAAATCGTAAACTATGTAATAAAATTTGTCTGTCACTGTCAAACACTGAGCAGCACAAACTATATAATATACGATGATAACGCATCTGAGCAGTATATCTAGAACAATGGAATTTGCATTGCATTGTTTCACAAGAGTTTCTTATCTAAATAAAAAATGATTTCGCATGCTACCTAAGGATATAATTACTAAGTATGTATATGCTTATATGCGTATCATCATCATCATCTCAGCCATAGGACGTCCGCTAGTGGATATATGCTTCCTACATTGATTTCCACAAGGACCGAAAGGAAGCAGCCCGCGTCCTGCCCTTAACTGCGACGTTAGCCAGGTCGTCTGTCCATTTTGTCGGTGGTCATTCAACGGCCATCAGTTCTTCGATCTATGTGGGGTGGTAGCTAGCCAGGCATGTGTTACCTTCACCGGAAGCTCAAGCTGTTGGTGGGGAACGAACCAGCGTCCGTAAGTTTGACAGCCGACGCTCCCACCGCTGAGTTATCATCGCTTCGAAATTTAAAATAGAAATAATCCAGCTGATCGTATATAGCCTTGTTTAATGTTGAATGTTCCTAAAGTTTTGAAATCAAACGTTCTTAATTTTATTTATTCTGCTTTTAAGTCTCTTACAACTCGAGTTATAATGTTTATCGAACTGAATATCAACTCGCAATATCGATTTGAAACAAATCAACAGTTACATTTACTATCAACTTCATAAAACTATGTCAATTACCATAAATAGAATTCTATGTGGTGATTTATAACTACATGTTATGTGACTCTTGGGAGTCACACACTGAGCGATTCTACCGATCGTTTTTGCCATATACTTGCAAAATGTGGAACGAGCAGTTAGTTATACGGATTTGAATTTCAGCGTAAATAGAATTTGAAGTATTTCATTCTGAAGAATTTTAGTGAATTGTAGCTAGTTCTAGTGATTAACAGATTTAGGGCCGTCTTCAAAATAAGAAGAAATATTTAACAGATTTCATTTCTTTGGGACAAATTTGAAAAGAAATAGGAAATCGCTTCTATTGATAAAAAAGCCTATAGTTCTATAAATGACAGAGTTCTAAGGTAACTAAAGTAGGTTGAAATATGGTAAAACTTAAAGTTTATGATTCTGACTAAATCCCATGCACCGTTTCTTGTAATGACAAATCGCGGTAAAGTGAAACGCGGTTTTCGTTGCGGTTGATGATACGAAAACATTAAACTCAGCAAGTGGAACAGAATAACAACACAACATAATATATGTAACTCCTTTACTCATTACATTGACTCATATTAATATCGTACACTTCTAAGTAAGAAGTAACCGTTTCTCAGAGAAATGATTAAACAGTATGAGTAGTGTTCATTCATAAAAATGAATTAACTTCTATGAAATTAAAGTCTAAAGTGCATACGATTTAGTTACCTTTACAGTTATGTCATATCGATAACATTATGTTACGTGTTTTTTCATCACAGCAATAAATGACTAATTTAAATTCTTCTGAAATGTTTCAACGTATGTGCCTGACTCATCTACTTTCAATGTTACGCAATCTATACTATGATAATATTGTATATATACCAAAAAGTATGTACATAGAATATCATACCAACATAAATACGAATGTTTCTGTGTATGTTTGCATGTGTGTTTGTTACCTTTTCATGGCTATATAGTATTGAATGAAATTCCGAATGTAGGTATGTAGCTTATAACCTGGATTAAAACATAGGCTACGTTATATACCAAAAAAATGGTTCCCCTGGGATACAAAAAAAACCTTATTTAATATTATAAATTTTAAAGTAATTCTGCCTGTCTGTTACGTTTTCACGTTTGAACCGCTGTGTACATATTTGTTTAATATGTAATTGTTACGCTGTTAATTTTGATTTAGAAAAACTCTAAAAAAAGCTTGGCTATCGTTCGAATATATTTGCATAACTCTAGCCTTTTAAGATGATGTAAGTGCGCAATTTTATCTGAATAAACGTTTTATTATTATTATTATTATTTACAAGTTATAACATTCTTAAATCTACCAGAATTCATTATTATCCCATAAGATTCCCACTGATGGACTACGGGTATAGGGCTCTTCATAGAGACCATAACCGATAATGCCAGATAATGAACCATCCGACGTGGCCTGCTGCCACGATAACAACCGGCATTTTGGCAGGAAGCCCGGAAGCGCTTAGTTTATATGTTATATTATCACCGCATTATCACTTAACATCAAGTGAAATAGTGGTCAAACACTTTGCCTATTCACTATTTTGAAAAAAACTCTCTAGTTATGACTGCAATATACGTTACTCGGCTCAGTGTATCGCTTCAGATTGTTAGATAGTATATTAGTTGAACCATTTTATAATTGACTGGCCGGTTGGCGCAGTTGGTAGCACTCTGCCTTCTGAGCCACTGGTCCCGGGTTCGATTCCCTGACAGGTCAAACATTGGTGTGTATGAACATGTTTGACCTGTGTCTGGGTGTGTATATGTATATAAGTATATATATCAGTCATCAGGTTACCATAGTCCAGGCTCTGCCTAGTTTGGGACCTGAAGACCTTGTGTAAATGTTAATAAATAAAAAAAATTAAAAAAATTACAATTTACAGTTGATTACAGTTTACAATATTACTAGATAGATAGATAGATATATAAACACATTATTGAAACATCACAAAAGAAGATTTTACTAAATATTTACATAACATATATCTAGGTGCAACAATGAGCGGTCTTATCGCTCAGAGCGATCTCTTCCAGACAACCCATCTCTTAAGGAGATTCCAGTAAAGCGAAACATAATGAAATGACTAAAAATATGAACATGTTGAATAATTAAATAAAATACTTGCAGCTAGGTGTATATGACAATATATGTAAGACTATGTTGTCAATAAGACTACAATAACAAGAACAATTTAATAGGAATAAAATAACAATGACAATGAATGTATATATATATATATAAGATTGGACAAAATTTGATTAACACTTTGTGAGGTAGTAGTTTTTAATTTGATCTTTAAAAATATTTAATGTTTTGGAACGTTTTATTGCTAGTGGAAGTACTAGTATGTCCAATTATCGAGCGGAAATAAAATTGATTATATTATTAAACTGTTGCATGTTGCATATATTCTAGTACTGCCTTATATTAATTATTTCAGTTTACTTCATTTTACCCATCAAATATTTTTTATATATTAGTAAATATCTTCAACAGTTTCGTAGTTTTCTAAATTATTCATCATTTAGTACGAACACGTTCATCCTCCTCCCCCTAAACGTTTTACTCGATTTTCTAAACCTGTTAGGTGTGTTATCCGTAATGTTATATTTATTCATATTTATTATTTGAATATTAATGTTATCTCGGACGTTGGCTTCTTGAATTAAATTTATTTCATTACGTATTTTCATCAGTTGAATGTATGAAACAGCTGAGACCACTCACATAATTGCTTCTATTAGCGGCGTTTTTTAAACTAGTTTGCTGACGCATCGCTCACTCACGTGGCGGCTTATCACACAGCACAACACCTATACACACTATTACAGCACATAAGTATACTAGACGTTACCTGCGCGTGCGCCGATTACAACCTACAATGAGTCAGACACAACATCCTGTTCGACTTTGTAGGACTTTCTCGCATTATAACCTCGATTGGAGTTCATTTTTACCAATCAATGGCTTTTTATTTTTAATTATTATTTTTAGTGGCTTTGTTGAACTATATACTAGCAACCCTGGATGGATACGTGCGGTTTGAATTTAGATTTCATACGTCAAAGAATCTACCATAGATATCTAATAATAAACCTTCCAGATAAAAATCTACATTATAATGAAACCTGTTTCTAAGTCCGTTGCGTGGATTAGACACAGAGGCGAAAACGACTCTTTTTTGTTTTATGGATAGATCATCATCATCATCATCATCTCAGCTATTGGGTGTCTATTCGGGACATAGCCTCCCCCACCCTTAAGTTGACGTTGCTGTTTAATCGTAATATTATGAATGAATTATACAAGGACCGGATGGAAGCGGTCCGCATCCAGATCTTACCTGCGATCTTTGTCTAGTCGTCAGTCCATGGATGAATTACATATCCCCCTAATATTATAAAGGCGAAAGTTTGTGTGTCGGCGGGATCATCACCTCCATGTCCCCCCCTCTCCCCCCCCCCCCCCCTCCCCCTCTGGATTCACCCTTGCATCTGTCTGTTATATACCAATGATAATATTTATCTTATCGTTATAATGATGTAAAGAATGTGGATACCCGGAATAGTTTATTTATATGCAATTTTCACATTCCATTGATTACCGAGCTGTATACTAAAGTGCACATTCCTTAGCCGATAGCTTATCTTTGTCCAACATACCCAAGTGAGTCATTATTCGGGGATTCATCGATGATACAATATTTCTAGTGTTTCACAAAAAATATGCAGTAAAATCATGTCATTGTTGCTAATAGCTGTTTGATATATAAGTATATAAGAATTTTATGTTTGTTAACTTAAAATGTTATGGTTGTTAACTGTTGATCAGTCCACTTCCGAAAATAATTGAATTCAACAAACAATTTTCTCAAAATGAGAAATAATTTTCAATCGAGAGGCTAGGTTATAGAAAGATTATATTACTTAGCCGAAGAACATTATCAACCTTTTAATGAAATTAATCAAAATAGTATAATAATATATAATAGTCATTTGGTAGGTACTGAAAATGAGAGTTACCTCCGTTTTATAGTTTTCCGGGACTTATGAAAATTGGTGATTCGATGTGCTCTTTCCAAATTTAAACTTTGCCCCTTCGTATATTACCCATATTATATATTATGCAGCTCGCGCCGCCATTTTTTCAAAATAGTACTAGTTAGCATATATTATTAGTTATTACTATACTAAGTACTTATTATTTATGTACTAAACTGTTTTTTTTTTTAAAGTTGTATATATTATAAATTAGAACCTGCTATTCTTATAGTAGGTCATCATAAAACGCGTTGATGTAATTATAACTTTCTTAATAAGTAGTTAAGTATGTTATCCCCGTAATATGTAATGAGATTTTTATTACATTTTTTTTTCACACACCCACACCCCCGCACTAGGATACCCTATGTCGCGGTAGGCATAGACACACACAATCACAATACACAAACATCCAAGAACCGAGAACTCTTTCTTTGCTCATCACAGAAATGTATGCCCCGGCCGGGATTCGAACCCGGGGTCGCGGTTTCAGTCAGTGTCGCTCATCACTGAGCCACGACGACCATCAATCGTATATGTACTTGTTGGGTACGAATGTTGCAAATTCTAACTCCATACCAGCGGCCATAAAACTCATTAGCTCACTAACATACCTTGTCATGGTGAATGGTGCGCTTATTATGTGTTTGTTTCAATCAACTTAATTATACCAAATGTACAATTTTCACATGCACAGCTGTGCTAGGTCAAGCCAGCTACAGCTGCCGTCGTCTTCCTCCCTTGCATTAACAGCGTAGGTGTATTGATAAAACGCTGGTTTACTATTCCGAATTAATATTCGGAATAATATTATATAATATTAATAATAATATAGGACAACATTCACACAAGGTCTTCAGGTCCCAAACTAGGCAGAGCCTGTACTATGGTAACCTGATGACTGATATATATACTTAAATACATACTTACATATATACTTATATACATATAGGTCTATTCGAGAAAATGTAAAAACCGAAATATAATTTCTATTAACCTCTATATTTCGATCAAGTTTTGTACATTGATCGTAATGACGAGAAGACCGTAAATTAGAAACATTTTCAAATTTTCTAAACTGCAGGAGGTTCTTGAGTCGAGTAGAATAAGTAATATATATTCATTTAGATTTTAATTTAGAAATAAATTTAAAATAGAATTTATTAAATAAGACAATAAAAATCATAGTGATAAATCTGTCCAGTGCATAAACAACTTAAAAATGTATCAACTGCTGTTATGTGGTCGAATCGCGAGTTTTAATGTATGTTGATAATTGTGAATGATACTAGATGATAGCATTATCAACGATTACAAAGATGATTACGATATCAGGCTAAACATCTAAGCTAAAGGAAGACATGTATTAAGGTTTGAGTGTAAACGGATGTTTGGTTACAAAATGGCGTAATATCAAACATGAGATTATGAGGATTTAATCATTCGTACATGCTGAACGTGTTAAAGTCAACATTATGTGTGGTCATTTTTGATCTAGATCTATATTTATGATGTATGCAGTAAGAAATATTTATCTAGTTATATGTTTCATTGCATGAACGTCATGCTATGCGGAGTTGGCGGAATGGGGGAGGCGTATGTCCAGCAGTGAACGTCCTATGGCTGAGATGATGATGATGAGGCAGAATTGAGATTAAAAAATATGAAGCAAAAATTTGGGATGATATTTGAACCCAGCTTGACTACAAAATACAGTCCTGTCGCTTTGCCATTTAAGCTAAAGTAGCACTTCACTACTTGTCTGATTTAATAATTACAATCTTTCATTTCAAATATTTTTCAGATGTAAATGAAATGAAGGAATAAAAGAGTCCTACTATAGCTTAGACGGCAAACCTACAGGAAGTAATATTATTGTAATTTTCATTATTATTATTATCGTTGTTATAAATAACTTATTTGTAAGTGTGTCACGGTGCAATAGTGTTTACTGTAATGCTGTGTACATTTCGTAAATAAATGTTTTATTCAGACCAGGGGTGGCCAGACACCAATGACGATCTAAAACAATTAAGCGTTCGACTTTCAAGCAGACATGAACACTATTTATTGTGCAGATATTCATGAATTAAATAAAAGAAATGAATGAAGGAATGAAATCTATCTGTGCAGTACGAGGAGTGGTGCTGCCAGTGTGGTAATTTCCTTGTTTTTGGACGAAGTAGATAACTATGTCGGTCTTATGGGCAAACACTTTTGTTTTCAAGACCATTTTAAATAGTGTTAGACCAGAATCTAAGCCACTAGTGTTACCAACTAGATTAGTACTTACGTTAAGATTGTTTTTATATTAATACCTTTGTGACTGCTGAAATAAAGTTATTCTTATTCTATTCTTATTCTTATTTATCTATGGTTAGACTATCGGGTCTATTCGAGAAAATGTAAAAACCTAAATATAATTTCTACTAACCTCTATATTTCGATCAAGTTTTGTACATTGAACGTAATGACGAGAAGACCGTAAATTAGAAACATTTTCAAATTTTCTAAACTGCAGGAGGTTCTTGAGTTGAGTAGAATAGGGTATATATATTCGTAATTTTTTTTAAAAAAATATCCTAATTTTTATGCATTTTAGGGTTCCATAATAGCGAATAGGATTTTGTTGCTTAACGTCGTCTGTACGTTCGTCTGTCGTTACATATTGATTCGACGTCTCGCATGCGTCTTGATCGACAGTATTGATTCAGAGCGAGATAGTTTTGGATTTGTCGTATATCCTATATAATGAAAAAATGATGTGTTGAACCGGTTCACATACGGTTATATAAGTTGAAGTTTGTTAACTGTTTTTGTACCTTAATAAATAAATAAATAAATATGATGGTGTTATGCGCGAATATACATGAAAAACATATACACATACGATTTAAGCGTAACCTCCTAGACTTTTTGAAAGTTGGTTAAAAGTAACCTGATTCGTCCCTTGCTAACATACCAAATGAGTAGTAAAAAAGTGTGATCTAGCGTTTGACCACTATCTCAATTATTGATGGTCAATGACGATGTAATCGAAGATGTAGTCACACTAGACCTAGGATGTTTAACGGCTCTCAAGGACTGCTGGCTGAACACACTATGTGTTTGGTGACAGTTTCTCAAACTTGAGGGTGGTAGCCAGCCAGGCGAATACTCAAAAGTACCCTACCACCGCGCTGATAGTTGAAAAACGGTGTTGCCTTCACCGGAAGCTCAAGCCGATGGGTGGAATCAGACCAGTATCAGTCAATTTCCCACCGCTTTGCGCTAGGCTATCATCGCTTCAAAGTCATATATCAGAGGCTTTGGGCCGCCAGAACTAAATTATTATTTGATAAAAATTAATGCAGGTACTAATACATATTATGTGTGAAAAATAGTACGTATGAACACAGAAGTATTTATAATTCACGTATTCACGGTTAGTGTACACTATTGTTACCGCCGCGTCACTACAAGACAAACATAACGTTGTATGAAAAGAAACATAATACAAAATATCTGTTTTAAATACAAATACCTAATTCATAGCTGTTTTTGTATTCTTTTCTGTGGCATTTACTCAACATTCTCAAACTATTACACTACTACGTATGTTTGGTTGGTTCGCTTAAACTTATACATTTCATACTTTAGCCTTATAAAAAAATAATTATTTTTTTTAGAAATTCATCTTATAATAGAGTATTCATTATTTTAACCGTAGATTATCAACTGATGGACCTCCCGATGTCTTTTATTAGGGGGGTATGCCAGTACGTGCCACGCTTGGCAGGCGGGTTGGCGACCGAAGTATGTTGATTATATCCACAGAAGGCGCTGCTGCCCACCTTCTGGTACATGATCCCTTAGCTGAATTTCACGGCACCCACGGGTAGAAATTAGGGGGGTACTCCGTAGCCCACGGGAAATAGTTAAAACGGAGACGAAATATTGTATCCTGAAGACCAGGCAAGCATAGCTGCGAATAGGTCAGGTTTTACTGGTAAAAAACAGCTGGTATATTTAAAATTACCCAACACCTATGTATTTCAAACTAAACATACCCATCGTGAGGTTTTTGTAGGCTTTTCTGCTGCAAGTAGTGACTCCTCCGAACGTACCTGAAACAAGTAAAATATTATCTATATTGATTGGGTATGGGTATGACATATCTATTTAAATTTTCCAGTTACATTCTTGTTAACACTCAAAAACTTTTTGAAAATACAATAGTAATAAATGCATTTGAAAATTCGTTTAAAATAGATATTTAATGCTTGAGGAAAGCGGAAAGCCGTATTCAACTTGGGCGAGCTTGAAACCCGTGCTGCGACCAGGATTTTAATGATAACTTCCGAGAAAAACGTTGACTTAAGATACCGCTTTGCCCTTCTTGGGTCTCTCTTTGCAGTAGAAAATATCGTCATGTTCATACTTCAGGTCACTTTTGTACCAAATTATGGCGTCTAGTACTAAATATCCTAAATAGGCGATTTACGCACGTATTTAGATGAAAGTTTTCCTAGGTGTCTTTCGATCGCGGTGGCCTAAAGGTTAGTCGATGTTGTACAAATGTAGACTATAAGTTTCCGTTCTTTTGGCCGTTTGTAAGCTTTACCTGTGCTGTTATATGTGACTCATCGAAATAATACTGAATCAGTGACTCAGAGTTCATTTACTTGCCAATGTTTATATACCTGTTTGTCGCCTTATTTCCTATCTAAGTCACACAATACAATAGCTTTTTAATATTTTATACATTTGAAACTCTACACTAATGAGTTTTGGAAGGTCTGATGTTATTTTTTTTTAGTATTGTTTTAATTGCTATACGAACATGATATAATTGTAATTGTTGAATGTTATTGCTGTCGTGGCAATTGGAAGGACGTGTTCTCTGCTTACCGCTACAAGAAAGAGGCGTTAATTTATGTATACTTATATGTATATTGAATGTTCAATCGTGTTATGTGACCCGAACGTGTTCACTAACTATGGGCCTCATAACTTAGCCCAAAGACGCACAAAGAACTATGGAGAGGGCTATGCTGGTGCTTCTACGAAATATGACTGGGAAGATTATGAAGGCGATATTAATTTGAATAATACTAAAGATAATATATAAAAAATAGTTATAAAGATACACTACACCGATATGATAATGAGGGAAATTAAACACATTAAACACTATCAGTGAAAATGCTATATTCAAATATCAGGAAAACAGTTATAGCTGTACATCTTTATGAATGAAACCTTAATAGTCCACGATATCAATGTATGAGCAATTTAATTCAGCTTAAGAGACAATGCGTAGGCACATTGCAGCTCATAAGTGCGTTGTAAACTCAATAAGCGTCGAGACGACTGTAGGCGGCCGGAAAACTGGACTGCTAAGCGACTTCCTACTTAGAGCGGTCGGTGTTCGGCGGAAACGCTATTTTTGGCGCCCACCGTCGCTTACTCTGAGGAAAGTCAATTGGACAGTTGAATGCAATCACTTGCTGTGATCAAATCTTGGCCCGAGAATGACAGCCACCGCCAGTGAAATAAAAAAATGATCGTTAAAATTGTGAGTATCATCACCGTGTGAACCATTGCATAGCGCAAATATTGCACACATATAAACAATTGATTATCTGTGTCACCGTTGTACTCAATAAATGTTTAAAACAGTTTGTACGAGTTCAGTTACTTTACGCTACGATACGATTGCGCTGCAATTACGATAGTGATTCGTGCTCCAAGACAACGTCCAAATTGGTAAGCAACGAATATAAAATACGAACTTCAAAAGTACATGCACTTCAAATAAGCCTGTAGATTGTTACGTTATTGTCATAGTAACGACGTTTGTGACAGATAAAGCTGTTAGAACACAAATGAATAAAACCACACTGCGACCTTTACATTTGAGAGAGGACAAAAGAAGGAAGTTCATTTAAAGCGAATAACATTTATAATAATTTTCCATTCGCTTACATTGACCTGACGGATGCTGTTGATCACGATTATCAACCTATTAAGCAATTATAACACACAATTACAAAGAGCAACAATAATACGAATAGGAAATTAAAAGGAGCGAGATGTACATTAATTAAATTGTCAATTGTGTCATTTGTTTTGCTTTGAATGGATAAAGCTCTGCTCATAAGGCTTTGATGTGTTTACGCTGGACATCTTGTCAGTCAGGAAGGTGGAGATTCCTTACAACATTCCTGTTGGCTGACGAGGTGCCGGGCAGCATTCCTTCCATTGTGTCCCGCCCTAATAGCGAGTAGGGAATGCATCGGGACTCGCCTTCACCGGAACACACAGTTATGGAATGAAATGTGGTTTAACCCAGGACATAATTACATTTTTGACTCATGATACATCGGATCTGTTGACTGTTGAAATACTGAGTGAGAGCTTTTTTTTCAATAGCGGACGTGCTCTTGTCTGTTTATATTAAAAAGTCTGTTAGTTGAGTCTTTCAATGGGTATGTGATGAAACATCATAACAATAAATATGGCTGAGGGAGAGTATTTAGGTTCCTAAATGTAATGCAAAATTAAGCCAGAAACACATAGAGTAGGTATACTACTGTCGCAAGTCTATCTATCTATCGTGTATCGCGTCATCATCATATCATGTATCGTGTATCATCGTCTTTCCCGTATCTATATTCTATCAGTGGAGACTAGTAATTTTTAATTTTAAGTTTCTTTATTCTAGCCTAACAGTTTCTAGTTGACAGTCTTCCTAAAATGTCATAAAAATAAGTTCCATTAATTTTTCTCTTTTTACATTTGATAACGAAGTCAATGGGTATTTAAAATGATTACATCGACACGAGTGGATATTTTCGGGGTATATAATATTGATTCTACATAATTTACATACGTACACTTTACCCAATCGCATACATTTTAAGAAACGTTTTTGAACTTGGAATGCGTTTTTATTGCAGGGCAGATAATTTGCCTGACACAGAAACAGAACAAAACCAACTCATAGTTATTATCCATGTTCAAATACGCGAAGTTCCGACCACCTGTTAATTTTTTACGGCGCTGAACTTGTAGAGCATGTTTTGATAGCTATATTGTAAACATAATTCTCGAGGTTCGACCGATAACAGTATCCAGTTACTTGTGCCTGTTGTATAAAACATTAATTTAAATGACGAGATAGTTATTCTACCACGGATCTGTGTGAAATTTAAATTATAAGTCCTGATGAACGTTTGGTGGCACATAGTTCCCTGAAATATTATAGTTTGCAGTTAAGACTCAATATTTTGACTTGATCTAGTGCTCTACAATAATACATACATACATACATATATTCCAATTGCTACGATCCCGAGACACTTCTTTCGCTTCATCCACGCTCATCAGATCTTTAGAGCATCGGCTTACTCTTGACCTGGCCCTTTCTTAGAACTTCCTCAATCTGATTTCGGAACGTCCGCCTAGGCCTTCCTCTTCCAACACTACCATTCACTTCACCCATGTATACCTGCTTTTAGTCATTCTTCTTTCTTTCATTTTCTCTACATGACCATCTTAACATACTCTTCTCAATGTTAGTCACTATCACTACATCTTCGTTTACACCACAACGTGCTCTACAATAATATACAGGCATATTATGAATTAATAAGTATCGCTTACAATTAACTAAAATCTGTTCGAGTGTCGAAAACACTGACATGTGTTAAGTAAGCATTTTCAATTATAAAGGTCACGTTGACTCTACAAAGTGCTGTTATAATTAGTGGTCTATAGCGTGCTCTATTATCTTACCTGTTAGTTCTTCAAGTCACGAGTGAATAGAGATACCTTCTTAGGCTTGCGTACTCCATCTTAGACTTACGTCAACACTACATCCAGGTGAGAGAGGGGTCAAACGGATGCTTGTAATTTTTCTTTAAAAACTAGAGTCAAGATTAGAATGGATTTAGTGAACACTCGATTGTTGACTTCCCACTCAACTGAGGTATCATCGTTTCTCAATATTTGCATATACAAATTATTTGGGTTTTCTGCGCAGGTGATATATAAAACAGAGTTGCGAGGAAGAGCTACTTAGTAAGTGCCTGTATATTGGTAGGAGTACATTTAATTATGTTGAACTTTTTATTGCCTTCGAACTTTCAACATCACAAAACGTAATGAGGTTGAGGTAGTGAGTAAAGAATTGTCGTGGTCATGAATTTTGTTATTACATTAATACGTTGTTAGTGGCTTGGTCTCCGATCCGTATCTTCAGACAGTAATGTTGCTTCCAACCATGACCTATATGGAGAGCAATCCATTATAATTTGTGCCGTTAACTGAGAAAATGCACAACCTTTATGAGCCGCCATCTACTTAGCACATACCTATTTTATGAAGAGTACACGCATGACTGCATTAAGAGTTATCAGACGACGCGGTGTTATCAAACAAACTTTTTAATTTCTTGCGAAGTACTAACACAAGTCATTCATTTGTTTAAGGCATAACCACATGTAGGAATCGCTGCACACTTTGAACTAACGGTGTCTAACTAATTTCGCCTTTAAAAGCGGTGACTTTAAGTTCAATCTGAGTATCGACCTACTCAGAGCATTTGTAGGTCACAGATTATATTGCACAGGGGACCTTGTGTAATAACCACTGACACACGGACGCGTAGCTGTGGAAACAACTGGGCGAAAAGTAAGAAGCCGCTTAATTAGCTAATTTAAAACTTAAAAAATAATGAGTAAAAATATTTCGTGATCATCCAATGGTACTTACGTTACGGATTTATGTTCACTATTCAATAACCAAATCATGACAGCGCGTCTTCTGTTTAATGTATACACACAATGGTCTGTGTGAATTCTGAGAATCTATTCAAGGCTAAAGTAAATATTACTGAAGTAGGTCGTCCAACTAGAACAGCATACACTTTGCATGTACCTACATGCATGTACTGAATCATAAGTAAACGTAATGTATGTAAAGGGTGTCTCAGTAAGAGTGGACTTTTTCGTTTTAAAATAAAAACACATATTTTTTGAGAGAGTTGTGATTTTTTTATTGGATTGTAAAAAAGACATGTTCGGATTAAGTATGAAATAAAATATCCTTCAAATGGCCCCCATGGCTCTGATGACAGGACATTACTTTTTTCATGAAATTTTCCATAACTTTTTCACAGAGATGTTCTGGCTGTATCTCTCCGATCACGCGTTGGATCTCGGGTTTGATCTCAGGAATTGTTCCTGGTTTATACGCATAAACCAGGGATTTTAGAAAACCTCAAAGAAAAAAATCGCGCGGCGTTAAATTGCATGATCGTGGTGGCCAGCAAAAATCAAAATTTATTGAGATAATTTGTTCTGGGAATAGTTTCTACAATAAATCGATAGTTTCATGCTCGGTGTGGCAGGCGCCGTCTTGCTGAAACTACATTTCGTCCAGTCGAGGCCGCAAGCACTCCGTTATTATGTTCTTGTAACGAATATCGGTCACAGTCACTGCAATTTCGGCCTCATCTTCTAAATAGTAAGGCCCAATCACGCCGCCTAAACAAAACCCGCACCAGGCAGTTGCTCTTTATGGGTGCATTTGTTTCTTATGAATTTCATGAAGATTTCCTGAGCCCCAAATTCGACAATTTTATTATGTGTATTCACGAAGCCATTCAGATGGAAATGCGCTTCATCGGAGAATATAATATGACTTTTTTCTTTTTTTTTCGAAAAATCGGCATTGACTTCACTTTGCTCCATTACCCATGGAACGAATTGCCGGCGCTTTCCATGATCAGCTGGTTTGAGCTCCTGAGTAACCTGAACTTTGTACGCATGAAGGTGGTGGTATTTTGTCAAAATTCGCTGCAGTGCTTCGTGAAATTTAATGTTGTTGAACACTATGCCGAATTGATGTTTTCGGGTTTTCAGCGTCACTGTCGTTTACAGCAGCAATGGTTTCAAGAGACCGACCGGTACGTTGACGCACAGGAGTCTAATTGCCCATAACCAACCCAGTTGCTTCAAATTTTTTGACCACGCTTCGAATGGTTGACACTTTAGATGCACTTTCTCGACTAAAAATTCTTCGAAGTTTTCGAGCGGTCTCAGCGTAACTTTCCACTTTTTTTAAATAAGTTTTCACAATTATAATGCGTTGTTCTTTCGTAAACCGCTCCATTTTTAATAATCGGAATAAACATATGTGACAGCTACCAAATTTCAGAATTGCCACTTGCCAAAAAAAATCATTTAATTACAAAAAAATAATTACCATAAAATGTAACCGACTTCAACACTCAAAAGTGCCAAATAACTTGTTGAAGTCGGTACCATGACAGTTCACAAAATTATAACTATCATTTTGCGCATGGTACCGACTTCGACAAGTTATTTGACACTGGAGTGTTGAGGTCGGTTACATTTTTTGATAAAAATTTTTTTCATACCTTTGCTATTCACGGGATCAATTGTCATTGTGTGTGTTCTCCGATGTCTTCAACCGTGACTATAATGTCGTCGAGGTATGTGAAGCATTTTTCAGTTATTGGAGTGTAACTCAAAAACCGCTTACTTGTCCGATTTTGATGAAATTTAAATGGGGAGTATTTATACGGGAGTATACACTGTCAAACAAAAAAGAATTATCAAAATCGGTTCATCTTCACGATGTTATCCGTGTAGACAAATAAAAAAATACGTTCGAATTGAGTAACCTCCTTTTTGTAAGTCGGTTAAAAAGTGCGCTCTTACTGAGACACCCTTTATAAGTAACATCTCTGCCGTAATTAGGACGAGTCTCGGGCACTTTTTAAGGTAATTTAAGGAATAACAAGAAGTTATCTTCTTGTTATTCTACACTTTTACACTAATATAATATAGAGGAAATATTTGTATTTTTGTAACGAATAAACTCAAAACTACTAGACCAATTTAAAAAAATCTCTCACCATTAGAATGCTACATTATTCCTGAAAGCATAGATCATTTATCACTGAATAAAAATTAGGGATTCCTAATAAATCGTCAATAATCACAAACTACAGGTTACCTATAAGATCCTAACGCACGTCAATAATGTAACGGTGCGAAACCGGGACAGGCCGCTAGTGTTTAATAAAATGCAATTACGTGTGTCTAATCAATGTTGAAGAAGAAACAGCATATAAAAGGTAAAATCCTTCTTAGAGCTATATAATGCAGGAGCTTGCTTGATATACTTACTAGAATATTTCTGGTTTTAAGAGAAACTAAAGAAAAACATGTGAAGGGAGCAAATTAATGATACAAAATCGAACAAACCTGGCTTATGGTGGTACTTTACAGAGGGAGATACCCTACACCACTGAGTTATAATCACTCTGCCATATAAAATAATAAATAAGGTAATTAAAAAATATAATAATAAAGAACTATTGAACTCAGGTACTTAAATTTATAGTTTCGACCTCTAACTTACTCTTTACTTTATACCCATATAAAGGTTTCTACAGACGACGTAGCAACAGCCATCGACTAAAAGAAAGTAAACTACAAAAAAGTACTTTCTTTATGTCGATGGCAACAGCAAATCATTGGGCTGTTTATTTTAAAAACTTCATTACTTTTTCCTTGAATTTAAACGTAAATGTTGGTTGAATTTGCAACAAAAAAGATTACAGTTTACAGTGCAGTAATCGGCCCCCTTTTAATCGAAGCATTTTTTTGGAGAAGTAGGCAAGTATGTAATTAAGTCAAGATGAAGAACCCTTTCTCTTGGGGTAATGTCAAACGTGTGAATTTGTCTTTTCTTGATAACAAAGAGTGAACATCACCAAGCTTAAATAGAAAAGAGTGAAGAAGTAAGTCTTTGATTGCCTTCATAACTAATATATGCTTTGCATAAATAATTTGTGACATTATGACCTAGAAAATTATAAATGTCACATTATCATTTTAAACAATATTACTATTTCTAGTATTTACCACACAGCCTAACTAATTACCTAGATTACAACTTAATAACAGACTAATTACATAGATTTAATGACGCCTGTACAAACATACTTCCAGAGGCTGATTATTTTCAATGGTTGATACAGTGCCTATATTACGTTATTATACGTAAACGGCCGTTCTCGTTCACTTATTTATGTTTAGAGCATGACGACTGTTGCTAAGTAATGTTTTGTTAAGTATCGCTTACCTTCTTTGGGAAGAATATCTTTGGTTTTCCCGTATACGTGGAATACGAAGCCATGTTATCGACTTTCGTCACAACCATAATTTGTTTGAGAAAACTCAATTCGGCACGAGCAAACACCAGCCAAAACAAGCAATACGCGAATGAAACGTATTTTTGTTTTTCTAGATTTTTCGACAATCACGTGTTTTACCGTGAGAGTGAATTAATAGTAACACTTAGTAATTACAATGTTTTTACACGTAACGAGTTCCGGACCGCTACGAATGTATTTGTTCGAGTTGAATTTGGACGCAATAAACTTTTAATCCTTGGATGCGCGTCCACGTCACCCGTGGCCGTCGCGACACTGTATCTATCACGTTCTCATAAATTGTAACGTATACACTTAATAAATCTAGCGAAATATTATTCGAAACACTCAGACAATATTCGTAGTTACATCTTAGCTTTGCCGCGCTTATTATGCGTCGCGTGCACGAAGCCACGCGCTGTTTCTTTTCATACTGGATTTTCGACGCGTTCAACAGTTGCTTTTATCAATTCAGACATCCTCCCTCCGCGCTGTTCTCTGTCTCGCTCGCACCTCACTTTTGGGAAATTAAAAAAAGTGACGGAGCATACATGCGCACCGCATGCACACATACGTGTATTACATAACTATACTGATAGGTAGTGAATGTGTACAGGATAACATGTATGGCAGACATTACGTACATAGATATACAGATGGCAATGGCGATGATGGCAGTAATGTTGTGGTAGAGCCCGTTAAAGTCCAGTGAATGTTAAGGAAAATGAGTCCGATAAATACAAAAGGTTCAATATTAATGAAGGTTAATAATTGTGCCGGTCTCATATGACAGAAACTAAAAGAATACATCTTCCTGGATCAACTGCGTAGGTAAAGGGACCATAATATTCAACGATGTGTAATAAATTTTATTTAATGTGACTTCAATGTATTTTTAAGGCGCCAACAATAGCCGTGAGGGGCAAATATGCTTAAAGTTCGGTGTAGGGGTAGATAAAATGACAAAAACGAATGATGCAACGAGCATTGTTATTATTTTGTGTGTGTGTTAGTTGAAAATGTAGAGAGAAGGATATTGCCTATCGATCGAACAAAGGAAATTATGAATCACGATGAATGCAATGTTCAAAGAAGTACAGTCTATATTTATTTCTGGTTAATCCTTGGAGGTGGTCATCATAGGTGGTGCTCATCGGCGCCTGTTTTGAAATAGAAAGCAGTGACACATCGGGAAGAGACGGCGAGACGGGATCTGCCGCCGTCGCCATCAACCGGCGGCGCCTGGGTACGAATCAGGAGGACTACTTTTTATTTTAAAAATAAATCAGACAGGTTCTAATATATATGGCGTTAATGGGAGTATTCAACTTGCACAACTTATCTTTGAGATATCCTCAGTAAAAAGCCTGTAGTTGAAATAATAGAGCGTATACTTAGACTGTGCTCAAATTTAATTTCGTTAAAAAATGCTTACTAATTCATGACTTAGTTAAAGTTTTGTAGGCCAGAGAAATAAGAAAATGCTCGACATGGACTGAGCATTTGCTTAAAAAAGTTCCATTGGATCTTATCCAATTTTCAAGACAGCACATTGTGTAAATCACATTTTTTCATTTGCTTAAACTTCACTCAAGCCAAACTTGTGCTTATTAGGAAATACCTTCAGATTCGCAGGATAGAAATATTCAAATGTACTTAATTCGGTTTTTTGGAACAGGTTGGCCCTTTATTTATACATAAAATACTAATAACTAAGCATCTAACCCACTACCAGCTGGAACTGATTAACTATTCAGTTTAATGTCTAACAATAAAAAGAAAAACGAAAAACTCAGTTACGTGCTGAGGCTCGCGCTCGCCGCCTGGCACAATCATAACTCCCAGATGAAGAACTGCAAATAAGGTCGAAACTTGTCGGAGAGTAATTTTCCAGTGTGTACCACGTGAGTCCTAGTCGGTTTGTTACATTACAAAAAGAAAAACATTAATAAATAAGCATCTTGATTGAAATATCTATACTGCGGTTTATGACTACCTCAGTATGTAAACACCTTTTGCATGTTCCGTCACCTTATCCCATTTAATAAAATATAAATTCATGCCTATACCTCTTTGCCTATGCGATATAATATTATTTTGAGTTAATTCTGGTTTATTTTGACAGGATATGGATTGAAGCAATTTGGAGGCAGACGATGGATTAGTAAAAAGAAGAAAAAAGTGTGTGGGTAGTCTCACTTTAAAAGGTTATATTGAATCGCGTCATTACGTCGATTAATTTTGTTTATATGGAACTTGGTCAATTAAATGCTATTTTCATATTATTATCATATACAGACTACTTAGGTGTTTATTCGTGTCGTTATAAAAATCATGGAGCTAGCAGTCACAGAATTGTTTTTTTTAGTACTAGTTGACCCGACAGGCTGTCCTGCCTTAACTATGAACATTCAAATTTTTATAATTATAAATAAAAATAATTCGGCCAACTGTCAAACAACATAATGTTACATTTAAAAATCTTATTTTGTCAAATAATAAAGAAGATAGTACAGAATTGAATGTAGACTCTAAGTTTTCTTAAATTTTCTAAGTTGCCGCACAACTTACTCAATTTTTTTCTTTCGAACCTTTTCCTGAGCATAATGTATACAAAAAAAAGAATTAGCGAAATTGGTCCCGCCGTTCACCAAGGGATTTATTTTTATATATACGATAGGCAAATCGTTTGACCACTATCTCACCTGGTGTTAAGTGACGATGAGTCTACGATGGAGCACGCCTGCCTAAAAAGATACCTATTTACTCGTGACTGTAGACACCTCAATTTTATTTATGAGGAAACACAGATTTTAAAAAAAAAATCCACTCGTTAGCTCTACGCACAATGTTTATGGTAGCAAATCGCTTCGTGCGAGACGTTGGAACGTCTACCATGTATGGATGTCGCATTGCCAAGTGAAAGAAGAAAAAATGTTGTTCCGTACCCACCTAGTGTAGGTGGGATAAGGATAAGAAGAAGAGGAAAAGGTCTAGTGACAAGAATACTTAAATATTATAATATTGTATAATTTTAAAATTCACGCTTTCAGCCGGTAGCGGGTTAGAGCATTTGAGTTATCTATAGGCTACCAATAGCTAGTGGATTGCTCAAATGTTATTGTAGTAGCTGCAGTATTGTAATTAGTTATTAGTTTTGAAGGGATTTATTTTGAAGGGTATCGGGTTAAACCTATGTAATATGATATACCTACTCAAGTGTTAGCGCTTGATTAGCGCATTATCTCATTTGATGCTTAGTGATGCGGCCTAATATAGAATGGTTTTCCAATATATTTTAGGTATTTTTCACCCGTTGAATCTATAACAGTTCTGTATCCAGATACTGTTGTAATTAGTCAAAAATTGATCCGATTCAATTTCCAGAATATTCAAAGTAGTTTTTACACTTTAACATCGTTTTAACTATCCTTCATCATTCGTAATTCAAATCAAATTCGTACACGCTACAACACTATATATAATATTAAATGAGTTTTATTCAATTGAGGATAGTTTTAGTCTGCACTAAATAACATGACGACTTATTTTGTTAATAAATACCCCGCATTTCAAAAAATTCTCATGAACGGGTGAACAATAGTTAGAATATATTTTCTTTATTAGAAATATTTCAAAGACAACATATCACATGACTAAAATCGAGTACTAAGATGCTGCCATTCATGAGTTTTGAGGATGGTACGTGCGAACACCACGTGACGCACGTGCTGTTCGCACGTATGATATAGATATTTAATTAGCTGCTGTTATTATTAATGCCACATCTGTTGTTCAGATCGGACGTGGAAATATGAACAAGTTGTTATATTACTTTGTAATGTAACTATAGAGAACTTCTTAATTTATTTTAGTGGCTTCGCATCGTGCTTTCATAAATGCCAATGCGGACTAGGATTTCCCCTTTATTTCTCTAGACCACATATATAGTTTTTTTTATGTAATAGGTGTCAAACAAGCACACGGGCCAGTCGGGCCACCTGATGGTAAGCGATCACCGTCGCCTATGGATATAAGTATTACAGATATCCGTAATACTGGGGGCATTACGACATGTTGCCAATCCGTCACAATGAATCTTCAATCCAATGTTTCACAACACAGCAAACTTATAGATTTTTTATATATTTTTCCACCACTACCTCACTTTTGACCACCATCTCATTTGAGGGATGATGTGGTCAAAAGTGAAGGTCAATGGTGGGGTAGTGGTGTAAAAATATGCATAATAAATCAGCATGTAGCATTAACGTATAATTTTAAGTACTATAAAACTTCTTTAAAATTTTTTTCTCTAACTTTTACCATTTTCGAGTAATAGCGAAAAGAAATATTCAAAAATTTTCAACCCTTGCTGGTGGTTGCGCACCCATAAATCTTTACACATATTTTTTGTATGATTATAACAACATAATATCAAAAATGCAGCCTTTAGACTGAAATTTTGATTTAAATGTTTATTTGACTGGACTATGTCCTGAGATAACAATAACGCTAATAACCAACACCAAAGCCATATACAGATCAGACGCGGAAACATGAACAAGTTGTCTCAATGTATTAACTTAAGTATCTATTATTGTGCACAATTTCTAATAGTATATTGTGCTCAACAATATCTCTTATTAAAATATATATTACATTTACTGGCGCCATCGATATGAAGGGTTCACATTTCATAATGATCGTGTCGATTACAACACCCGATTCTGTCTATTCAATCTAATCAAATTAAGTTTCTTCAAGTCACGAGTGACTAGGTCTTTTCTGGGCAGGCGTGCTTCATCGTAGACCATATCATCACCTTACATCAGGTGAGATAGTGGTTAAACCCCATTCCCAACAAAAAAAAGTAAGTTTAAGCGTGAACCTATGTACACATACATACTTTGCGCTAAAATTATATAGTGGTATACTAACCACCCGCAGGCTTATCGTGTCTTTGCCGATAACAAAATATCACTTCATCTCCTCAAGGACCGGTTAGGAGTTTAGGAGGTAGGAGAACTTTGCCAGGTCATCTGTCCACCTTGTCGGAGGACGTCCAACGCTGAGTTTGGTTTTCTCCATTCTCGAACCTTTCGACTCTTCACTACATCGTATAAAACAAAGTCGCTTTCTCTGTCACTATATCCCTAGGTATGCTTAAATCTTTAAAACTACGCAACGGATTTTGATGCGGTTTTTTTAAATAGAGTGATTGAAGAGGAAGATTTATATATATAATAACATCCATTAATGAGATAGGCTATATATTTTACATCCGTACGAAGCCGGAGCGGGCCGCTAGTACAAGATATTTAGTGGATACAAAACGTATACGCTATGTACAAGAGCAACCAATAAACCTTTTCTCAACATCCTTAATTTTGCTCTACCGTAAAAACATTGACTACTAACTGGGCGTTAATTTTGTTCCAGTAATTCTGCAAGTTCTTAGCATAACAACAAATAATTAAAAATGTTAAATTGCGCGTCGGACTAATCATAATAGTAAACGCCATATTTTTCACCGATCTCTCCTTCTTCCTGTCCTTATATACCAATTGTATTCCTTATATTCTTATGCCACTTTATTCTATCACTCACTGGTCAGTACTCCTCTACTGGGACCGCTATATCATAAGGGATCAATAGTCTTGACTACTGTCGCCAAAAACTTTGATATCGGGATGGTTAAGCAGTCCCAACGTCGTCGGACAGTGCACTGTCGTCGACATCACTGTCCCGCATGGTGAGAACCTCAGGAAGGCCGAGACTCACATTATCTAAAAAGTCTCCCGCTATAGACGGTTGGATCAAAAGTCATGCAGATGACAGTAGTCTTTGACAGGGCGTGTATTGTCCCGAAGGTCCTCACTTTGCAGCCCGAACCACCAGTAGCTTGGGCACGATAAAAATATATAATTCTACACGCAGTCCATCCATATACCTTTTTCGGCCTTCGTCTACCTCTGTATCCATCCTCACTGATGCTCAATATATTTTTACCGATGTAAAGTTATTAATTAGTTATACAATTAGTCAGTAAATATGTAAAACAAATTGTATTACTTTGTGTTCTTACGGTACCTTCAGCGTGACTGCGACTCGCACTAAGCCATTTTTATAATGCGTATTACATTTGTATTTACCTGAGACGTTACCTTCGCGCTGTAATGGATACTGAACGAGTTTCCTTTTATGCAACATGTCACTGTTTTTTTAAATTTCATATTCCTCATTTAAATATATGATATAACTGTATCGTCCGAACTCACTGTATACACTTCACGTAGGTACGTCTTTATTCCACAAAGGTTCACTCTATTCTGTCACTAAGTGTCAAGAAAACGGCTCCGTGCACAATTCTTCAAAATCAGCGCAAATCATTTACACGACCGATTTATTTTGCGGATCAGCGTTTTTTCCTCAGTTATATGCATTAAAACTAGCACATGGTACAATTATTATTTTGAGCTACTTTTATCTTGATAATAGATATCGGTACGGATTTCAAATACTTGGTGATGATGATAAAAATGTAAGACTTTCAATCTCGCTGAGAAAAGTTAATGTAACATTCAGTGTTTCGTGAGCCTGATCGCTTATGTGTATACGTTTTCAATTCAAAACTTCAAAAACAAATCTTGCCTACAGATTTGTATAACCGCCCCGCGGTTCCAACCGCGTGGAATACGGTTTACCTACTATCTCAATTATATCCCACGGGAACTATTTCCGGGATAAAAAGTAGCCTATGTGTTATTCCAGGATAAAAGCTTTCTCCGTTCCAAAATTAATGTGGGTTTGCATAGTACAACCGTTTCAGCATGAAGAAGTAACAAACATACAAACGATAAATCACAAACTTTCGCCTTTTTAATATTAGTGTGCTGATTACTTGATCTGCGCGTGATGTATTTCTCACCTTATTTCGTCTACATGTCATTTGAGAAGTAAGCAAATGAATAGAAGTAACAATTGCAACTAGCTGCTGTAGCTACGGCTTCAATTTGTAGGTACCTACTAAACTCGTTCTATATTCCAGAGTTTTCACTTTTAGGGCCACCTTACGTCTATACATTCTTTGTGGTTATTTTCAGATCATCTTTCTACTGTGCCCCAATATTTTCTTTGTTATTGACATTTCACTGGAGTTTCTGGGCCCTCATTGTTGAAGACGTACGAAATTCTAACATGTGTGGCCTAGAATTAAATACACATAAATATAATATTAGTCCAATGCTAACAAATCCTATTTATTGCCCGTTTGGAGCTCTTTTTCAAGTTATTGTCTCTTATATCATGCATGAAAAATATAACAAAACATTTAAATTAATTTAAAATGGAGTACCTTTCTATTTAATTCCTTAAATCTCTGAACAATTTTCAACAGGCTATGATCGAACGAAAATACTAATCGGCATAAGACCCGCTCGCTCGACAAAGACGTTGAAATTTTATTATAAACAAAGTTAAATTCATAATATTGTCCATTTGGTTCATTGAACTTACCTTATATGAGTAGACGGGCTTGTTAGTTGATTCATTGTCCATATTAAAAATATTGTTTGGATTAGAATCATGAACGTCGAGTTTAAAAAGTATACGTAGGTAAGGTACGCCTCCATGGCCGGTCAATGCACCTGAGGCGCCGTGCGACCTGACCAACAATTTTCCCCGCTTTGCCTTTTAAAACAAATAAAGAAATGCATTGTGGTCAAATTAGTACTTCTTCGATTGCACTTAGTTGAGCTCTGACGTAGGTATTGTTCTTAATGATGACAATTCAGCGAAAGTAGGCACTTTCTAGGAACGTGCTGATAGACTCGTGCATGTAATTAGAACTTCTTATATGGCTTTCTCTACCAAAGAGTTTGAACTTTCAGGGTCGATTTTACTAATGTGATATATTTAGTTGTATGTTGATATATTTAGGGTTAAGTTTTACTTGAGTAGAACAACCTACTATCTACCTACCTTCTTTGTAGCCTTTTTTAAGTTTTTGTGTTTCGTCGCAACGTATAATATATTTATGGATGTATCTAACAGATTTCTTACTTTCAGGATCGATTTTACCATTACATTTATGGCCATGTTTTAGGGCCACCTTATCTCTTTTCTTACCTTCTTTGTTGCAATTTTCAGATCGTCTGTACTTTGCCCCGATATTTTCTAAATTATTATTGACCTTTCACTGGAGTGTCTGGTCCGTTAGGACTTGTCTACTATGATAATGAGCCCTTTGTTGAAATGTCAATTTTACTCAGGCAACTATGGTTGGCAAAAGTTTGAACTGCAAAACTTATTATTTGATTATGTAGGTAGGTACTACGTATGACAAAGTGGTATAGTCATAAAGACTTCAGCCTGCCCAGAAGGGCGGTTAAAAAAGATACGTACATACTGTAATCGTGATTTTTGTCTAGTTTTTGATCATGCTTGAAGGCTTGTCTGTTATTCTTTGATCGATATTGACGTGTACTCATTGTGTATATGAAATATAGTTTAAATTTAATTTGTTATGATGGTGACTGAGTACAATTTTATTATTGTACTCTACACGCGCAATGTGAGTATCTAGAGTGCTGTGTTTACATTTGGAGTCACGTTGCTGTTGAGATGCAGAATTGTAGCGTTTGTTGTATAACACGATTTTTAAATAGAACGTACTAATACTTAAATCATTTTTTACAACATTTATTCTGGTTTGGGTTTTTCACTATTAAAAAAAAAACTATGTTACCATAGAAATGTAGCAAATGGGTAAACTGTTCTTTGTATGATATTTCTGTTGTTTTCATGATTTAAGTACACGTGTGCCGTTATGGTACCGGCCTAGGAATAGTACTCTCCCATCTCTTCCCGCAGGTGCTGTAAGAGTCGGCTAAGAGATCACGTACCAGAAGGTGGGCAGCGGCGCCTTCTGATGATCGGAAATCATACTGCGTTCGCCAACCCACCTGCCAAGCGTGGCGAATATTGACAAATCCCCCCTATATGGGGGAGACATATGTCCAGCAGTGGACGTCCCATGGATGAGATGAATGTACACGTACACACTTTTTGATACTCGAGTAAAACCCAAGTTTGAGAAAGTTGTATCCTGAAAACCAGCCTGTATAAACATTTAGTTTATGCGAGATTATTTACCTAACCTATTGCCTTGTATATTAGGTATCTTATATACTATGTAGGTTTGTTTATACTGCATAAATCTAGCGTTTGACCACTATCTCACTTGATGGTCAGTGACGATGTGGTCGAAGATGTTATCACGATTTGCCTAGAATGCTAAGGTACTGGCTCTCAAGGAATGCTGCGTGAACACACTATGTTTTTGGTGACAGTTTTTTAAACTGGAGGCTGGTAGCTAGCCAGGAGGGTACTCGATAGTATCCTACTACTATGCTGGGAATTTTTGCCTTCACCGGAAGCTTAAGCCGTTACCGCTGGCGGGTATCGAACCAGTGTCCGTAGTTTGATAACCGACGCTCCCACCGCTGAGTTATCATTGGTTCAAAAGGGTCGGTAGGTAATGTTCATTTAAATCTAATTATATCATTTTTTAGCAATAAATGTTTATAACTCTTTTTCTGCTTATTCTTGTTACACATATTACGGATGTACTTTTTACTTATTATTTTGCTTTTTAATTCTTTAACTTATAGTAGATGTAGTACATAGTTACGTTTCAGAGAATTTTAAAAGGTTAATTTGTCGTGAACCGTAATAAGTCAAGGATGAATTTTACACACATTTCTACAAATTATTCTCATTATTTTGACTCATTTTATAAATTCCCGGTTATGCACACAAATGCCCTAAAAACAATTTTCTGGTGGACATTTATAGAAATTTATTTTACAAATTATGTATCCAGGCACCTATAGGTACTTACGTAAAATTTACGAAAATTATGGTTCACTTTTTATTATGACTTATTATTGACTAAGCCAACGGCGCAGTATCACCGCGACGAATAATATAATATACCTACGGAAACACAAGTAAATAGCATAAATCACTTACTACATCAGTAATTGGATATTTCAATACATTTGCTAGTGGAAGACGCGTGGGAAAACACAGAAGACCATCTCGAGGTGGGCAAAGGTCGCAGAACACATTTATTATGAACGTAATTATACACTTTTGGAAGTTATTAAACCATTTTAAGTGATTAGCCGAACCATTCGCGGGTTCGCTCGCGTGGCCTACAGTTACAGAGTAAAAACTATTTTGTCAATAGTATCGTATTCATCGATTTTTAGAACAATTAGCACTTGTCAGAAAATAAACAGTTCAAAATTAGACCCATAATATTGAGAAAATGTTTTCATGACTAATTTGCACTTCAATGGGTTTAGATTTTTTTGTAGTCCCACTAAGTTAACTAACTAAAACTAACACCTTGATTATCTACTCATCATATATAGGCAGCAGACATTGCGAGCCAGTGAACATCTAGGCTTAGCGTGATTACATCTTCCAACACATCGTCACTGACCTTCAATTGAGATAGTAGTTAAACGCAAGATCTATTAAGCTTAAAAATAAATCTATCTCCTACTTGTATATGCATTGGTTTGGCCAGTTGTTTACGAATCCGAATAATACCCAATTCACACGTGACTACAATCAACAAGTATTTATAAATATGTTTATAAGTGTAGATAAAGTAGTAAATCAGTTGCTATATCCGAGTTATTGTCTGAACAGCACGTGCCTTTTGTGTCAACACTCATGGTGTATGGTATCTTCACGGGAAATGCTGACTCCTTTGTATCTATCTAGTTATACATCCGCCCGAACCTTCCATTTTAGATTAATAAGCATTGTTCTCGGTATTCTTCCGCTGACTTCACATCGTCAGCGGTTTATGTAAAAGCTTTCTCGGAACGGCCACACGCGATGGTGTGCCTTCCTGTAGGTTAAGTTTTATATTATGAACACATTAAATCGAGCCTCCAAATCGGCTGGACGTAATTGTCGTTTTAATTAGTTAATTTAGTTTTTAAAAAGCCTTTAACCCGAAAGGGAAGTTTGACTGGCGCAGCCGGTAGGATCGTTTCGATAAGGCTGTGTCGCTTTCGGTGAAGTTCGGGTGTCCAAATCCACCTGGAAATAACGCGAGTGCGGCGCGAATAGCTGTGGAACGATCCGCGAACCAAACAAATTCGTCATACTCCTGATGGTGCCGAGTATGGGAGCAGCGGTCGGTTGGTGAGTAAAACTCTTTGCCTTCCTTGCCATTACCTGTCCCATATTTTTCATTGAAAGGTTTTAGTTATTAGTATTTTATTGTTATAATCGAGATCAAAATTCTCTCATTATAACGTATCTGGTTGTTTGATATAAAACTCTGTCGAGCAGCTATCTAATTCTAAGAAAGTCTGAACCATTCTGATAAGCGTATGAACAAAGATTAAAGAAAAATAGATGTGGCATTTAATTGAATTTTAATAATTGAGAAAATTGTGAAATTAGAATATTAATTTGTTTTAAGGATATTATACAGTTTTATTTTAATATATATATATTTTATACAATTTTATATATGATTTAGGATTTTACTTTTATACTTTTATATTGATTTTATAACCGTGTTTTATACTTTTATATTGATTTTATAACCGTGTTTTTTGTTGTAACTTGTGCATTTGTGTAATTGATTTTTGAGTTTAATTTCGGTGATTAAATTTTTACGTAATTACAATGGAATCACGTCAAGTTCCACAACCAGCTGAAGCAGCTACAACAATTCAAATTATAGTTATCCCTAATGAAATTTTACGGCTTATCCCATTATTTGGAGGCGATAAGCGACAACTTAGTTTATTTATAAGAAAGTGTGAATATGTTATAAGCCGATATAGAGGTCATGAGGAACAAAATGTTTATGTACTGCACGCGATCACGAGCCGGTTAATTGACAATGCAGCCGCGTTATTATCTGAAAGAGAAGACGTTACTAACTGGTCTTCTTTAAAAGAATTATTACTACAACATTTCGGTGATCCGCGAAGTGAGGAGTGCATAAGCATTGAGTTGGAATCATGTAAAATTAAATCAGGTGAATCATATCTGGATTTCTGTTGTAGAGTTCAAAATATTCGGTCTCTGCTTATTTCGAAGGTAAATTTATTGGGTGATACCGAACTTAAACGCGCAAAAATAGCTATCTACAACAACACGGCTCTGAATGTATTCCTATATAATTTACCCGAGAATATGGTTCGTATAGTTAGGCTTAAGTCACCAGCCACTTTAGAAGACGCTTTAGGCGTAGTACTAGAGGAATTAAATTTCCATGAACAGTACTCTATGCGAAATCGTATCAATAATAATAACTCAGTGCAAAAACCAGCAATGACGTCACAACTTCAATTCGGCTTTAAGCCCCAAAATAATTTCACAACACCACAAAAATTTAATTTTGGTATTCCACAAAATTCAAATAATTTGCGACCACAATTTGGACAGCAACAAAACTTTGGCCATAAGCCCCAGTTTGGTTATCGTCCCCCACAATTCGACTCTCAGCAACAATTAGGTTACAAACCTCAACAATTCGGTTATAAACCTCAACAATTCGGTTACAAGCCGCCACAATTTGGTTATAGGCCACAGTTTGGCAATAGGCCTCCGCCTAACTTTGGCATGACCCCTCAACAGTTTGGATACAAACCCCCACAGGTACAAAGCCCTCAACATCAAACGACTGACGTGTCCATGAGGACAATTCCTTCCAAGCCTCAGCCCCAAGTACAAAATCAAGGCTTTAGGCTAAACGAGCTTACCTCGGATAGTAATGAGACGGTATTTTATGACGGTTACTATGACAATGACTATTACTATGACTATGACTATAGCGACTATTACCCTAGTGAAGACGTAGAATGGACTCCAACGCAGGACTGTGTAGATGAAACGACCTTGACAGAAAAACAAGATGCCCCTAACACTGAAGCTGAAAATTTTCACATAGCAGCCTCACACATAGCCCAGAAGTTATAGAACTTAACTGTGACTCTAACTTAAAACTACCTTACATCTATATACCGGAAATCAATGCCAAGTTTATGATAGACACGGGAAGTACTCGTTCTTTCATAAGCCCTCGCATGGCCTATTATTATTTCTCAGCTTATATTAAACATGAACCATTCCAAGTAGTCAGCACGCATGCAACTAGTCGACATAACGAGGTCATAGAAATACCACTGCTACCGACATTTAACAGTAACGACTACCATAAGTTTTATTTGTACGACGTAGACGGACGGTATGATGGACTTATTGGTAATGACTTACTGAAACAGTTAGATGCAATTATCGACTTAAAACACCTGGTATTACGTACTAATACAACTTGTATTCCAATTGTAAATAATTTAAATTACGTCATTGAATTAAAACCACGATGTGAACAACGCGTTAAAATCCCGATAGACCAGCACTCAGGCGAAGCTATAGTTGAGTTCAAAGAATTCACCTCTGGTGTACGTATGCCCAGTGCCCTGGTCAACTGCACAAATGGGTACGCATCGACTGTCATACAGAACATCACTGACCAGCCCTTAACTCTGACTGTATTCCGGCCTTTCACAGTAACACAGTTTGACGCGACTGACTGTAACATTAATTTTACTAGACATAGTACAGACATAGAGACAGACCAACTACTGGAACAAAACTTACAAAAATTAAGGCTTGACCACACTAATAGTGAGGAACATGAAAAAATATTGCGACTTTGTAGAGACTATAAAGACATATTTTATTGTGACCAAATTCCTTTGAGTTTCACAAATCAGGTTAAACATAGAATACGTACAAAGAACGAAGACCCAATTTTTGTCAGACCTTTTAGACAATCGCCTGCTCAAGTAAATGAAATAAACCAACAAGTTGAAAAGCTTTTGAAAGATAACGTCATTCAGGAATCTCATTCTCCCTGGAATGCCCCCGTCCATCTCGTTCCAAAGAAGATGGATGCATCCGGAGAACTAAAATGGCGTATGGTAGTTGATTTTAGACGACTAAATGACATCACTATTGATGACCGTTACCCCTTACCTAACATAAACGACTTATTTGACAAATTAGGGAAAAGCTCATACTTCAGCACGCTTGATTTAGCTAGTGGATACCATCAGATTGAGGTCGAGGAACAGGATAAAGAGAAGACAGCATTCAGCACGCAGAACGGCCATTATCACTTTTTGCGTATGCCCTTTGGCTTGAAGACAGCCCCGGCTACCTTTCAGCGAGCCATGGATAATGTGTTAAGAGGATTGCAGGGAATACACTGTATGGTATATCTTGATGACGTCATAGTGTTTTCAGCGAGCTTAGACGACCATATCCAAAAGCTACGGACTATATTTGACAGACTCAGGGCAACCAATCTTAAAGTTCAGTTAGACAAGTCTGAATTCTTGAGAAAGGAAGTCCTTTACTTAGGTCATACTATTACAAAAGACGGGCTTAAGCCCAACGACGATAAGGTTACTGCAGTATTGAACTACCCTTTACCCACGACGACTACCGAAATAAAAAGTTTCCTCGGACTTATTGGTTATTACCGACGCTTCATCAAAGACTTTGCACAAGTGACTAAGCCTCTAACATCATGCCTAAAGAAACGTAACAAAATAGTAACTGACCAAAATTACATTGATGCATTCAACAAATGTAAGGAACTTTTGACAAATGCCCCGTTGCTTCAATACCCTGACTTTGATAAGACATTTATACTCACGACTGACGCATCGAATGTTGCACTTGGCGCTGTTTTATCACAAGGCCAAATAGGCAGTGACAAACCAATTGCATACGCGAGTAGGACCCTCAGCGATACCGAATCACGCTATAGCACGATTGAACGAGAATGCTTAGCTATTATTTGGGCCGTTAAACATTTTCGTCCGTATCTCTACGGTCGTAAATTCACCATCTATACTGACCACATGCCTTTATCGTGGCTTGAAGCCCAACAAGATTCTAGTAGTAAACTTACCCGTTGGAGACTGAGACTACTTGACTATGACTATGACATTGTATACAAGAAAGGTAACCAGAACACGAATGCAGATGCTCTATCGAGAATAAAGGTAAATGCTCTCTCTGACACTGACGACGGAGGTCAGTCCATGAAAGTTAATGTTGACAGCAAGGAACAACAACTTAGGGAACATGTAGATAATTTAGTAAACGACATTGTACGACTGACAGCTAAAAAGAAAAATGAACGAAATTACTCCTCAACCATTACAATATCTGACGCTAGCGCCACAGCTTCAGCAAGTCCTATGTCCATTTCAGGCTCTGATACGCTGTCTATTGCAAGCGCAGATAGCGAAATCAAATACCCTATTAGAGAACCATCTCTTTCTAACACAGTGCATTCTGCTATGGATGTAGACGTAACAGATATACCGATATTAAAAGAGGCTATTGACACAAAACCAAACCAAATTCTTGTCTTTACATGGTTCAATAATGACATACAGGTTAAAGACATATCTCGCCTTAAACAAAAGGTGCTAGAAGTGTTTTTACCCATAGATAATTCAGAGTTAGTAAAGAAGTTCCTTAAAGAATATATCAGGCCAAAGATAAAATACTTTATATATTTCGAACATGAAGAACATCGCCGTCAGTTCAGTCGTATAGTGGTAGAGTTGTTTAGGAAAGGTACCGTACAGTTAATTGAATGTACAGAACGCGTAGTATATGTAGAGGATGAAGGAGAACAGAGAGCTATAGTGTTAAAGTACCATGAAGGAAAAACGTGCCATCGTGGCACTAAAGAGACTTTAGCTAACATACGTAGAACTTATTATTGGGTCAACATGCACGAAACAATTGCAGCAATAATTAACGCTTGTGAAATATGCCGTAAAATGAAATATGATCGTAAGCCCCTCAAACCCTTCTTACAGCTAACTCAAACGCAAGACGCTCCGTTCCAAGAGCTATTTATAGATCTATTCCAAATTGAAGGTCAATACTTTTTAACACTTGTAGACGGTTTTAGTAAGTTAGGCCAAGCTATACCAATTACCAACAGATCAACGCCCGAAGTAGTTCGCGCGCTTATGAAATATTTCTCATTCTATGGTATTCCAAAAAGAATTAGTTCAGATCCAGGCACAGAGTTCAACAATGAGCTAATTAAAGAATTTTTATCTCTACATAAAATTGAACTTCATATTGGCACACCCAATAACCCTAACTCGATGGGTCTGATAGAACGTTTACATTCTACTATCTGCGAAATCTATAGATGCGCTAAGTATGAACAAAAGTGTACAGATGTAGCATCAGTCATGATGTACTCTATAATCGCATATAACAATTCCATCCATTCAGTCACGGGCCTAACCCCATTCGAAGTAGCTTTCGGACACACCGACTCAGGTAGTCCTTTCGGTATAGAATCGGAAAGACAGTATATACAACAATTAGTGAAAGACCACGCTAAGCGAACGAAATTTTTATACAAACAATTAGCAGAGAAAATGACAGAGTGTAAGGAAAAGATCAGGGAAAAGAAAGGTGGGGAGGAGAGAATAGATTTTCAAGACGGAAAAACTATTTTCGCCAAAGACGTGAATAAAAGGAAAAGTAAAGACAAACCCAGATATACTAAAGCAAAAGTTGTAGGCAGGACAGATAGGAATGTAGTACCCATACAAATAGGCGAACGAGTTACGAAGGTACCTATTAAAAACATAAAACGCCCTCCGCAGGTGGAGCGTTCTGATCGTAGCGATGCCGGTGCTGGGCCTTCATCTGCGTTCACTTGAGGGAAACCCAGGCATACTACCAGTAAAAGAAGGTCAAGCTCATATGCAAACTGATCATTGGACTATTATTAAAACTTTGGACTTGGAAAGAATCTACGATGATTTATGCTTTGTAATACATAATTATAACGAATTTAATATTTTAATAAAACAAAACGAATCATATCCTCGTGATTTTGTGACCATGAATATGCATTTGGATTACTTACGTGATATAACTACTCAGAAATACAGACAACTTGTTCCGCAACAACGATTTAAGCGAGGTTTACTTAACCCTTTGGGTTCACTCATTAAAATTATAACAGGTAATCTCGACCACGATGATGCAACAAAGTATGATCAACTTACGTCTAAACTTGGAAAGAACCAAATTATTATTTCAAAGAAATTAACTTTAGTTTCACAAGTAATTGATAGCTTTATTAACACAACAGATACCATGTATAAGAACTCAGTTTTATTAGAGGCACGCATGAAAATTTTAGAATCAATGTTAAAAGAACTGGCGTCTCAAAAGAAACGCTGGGACTATTCCACATATATTGTTAGCTTCTATAATCTATTCATAAGTAACTTTAGGACAATATTTGTAAAATTAGGTGAAATTGAAACTGCCCTAGCCTTCAGCAAATTATCAGTATTGCACCAGTCTATAGTGAACTCCACTGAACTGTTACATCATTTAACGCTTATAAGTAACACCGAAAACTTGGTATATCCTGTAACTGAAAGAAATTTGGTAAAGCTCGAAGAAACATTTAGCATTAAGTCTTATATCAAACATAACCAGATTACGTTTATAATAGAGGTGCCCCTTACCGACAATACTACTTACAATTATTTTAAACTATATTCGTTACCAATGTTCCATGAGTTTGAAAATAAAACCTTATCCATTTTTCCCCAATATCCTTACCTTTTGGCAAAGGGAATGAAATACCTTCCGATTGAGAATCCATGCCGACCTCTTGCCGCTGGAGACCACTACCTGTGTGCTGATAACAACAAGGCTCCTTACCCAGAGCCTACCTGCATCGAACAACTCATGAGGTTTGATACTAACCTCACTCGCTGCGTGCAACGACAAATCCAACTTGAAGACGTACGTGTTCAACAAATTGCTGCTACTAGTTGGATTTTATATTCACGACTTAAAACTGTAGTAACAACATATTGCGATGCCGAGGTTACTAAGCATCCAGTCTTCGGAACATATATTGCAACTCTGGACAAGCCCTGTGATTTTGAAATCCACGGCATTCAGATCCGACATCATCGTGCCTACACCGAGAGCATATTTGATGACCAGATTCCTGTCATCGATCTGCCTCGCCTCCACAACAGTGCGAGTATTGGCACATCGCTATCCAGTACAAGTGCACTAAACATGCAAAGAATCAGTTTAGATGAAGTGAAATATATGTCTTATGCGCTAAAGCACAGTGAAATGGTGAACAGTGTTTTTGGAGAATCGGACTCTAACTTCAGTGTAGTTGTATACTCTTCTTTAGTTTTAGTTATTATATGTTTCTTTGTAATTATGTCATATGTGTTTCGAAATAAGATAATTTTAATTTGTTCACGAAATTATCGGCACGTTATTAAAAACGAACGCACCGATAATTTCCCTCTTGGGGAGGGAGGAGTTATACATCCGCCCGAACCTTCCATTTTAGATTAATAAGCATTGTTCTCGGTATTCTTCCGCTGACTTCACATCGTCAGCGGTTTATGTAAAAGCTTTCTCGGAACGGCCACACGCGATGGTGTGCCTTCCTGTAGGTTAAGTTTTATATTATGAACACATTAAATCGAGCCTCCAAATCGGCTGGACGTAATTGTCGTTTTAATTAGTTAATTTAGTTTTTAAAAAGCCTTTAACCCGAAAGGGAAGTTTGACTATCTGCTCTTTGTTTGTTGCCTTTATAAGCACTTAAGTTGATAAGGTACTTCGTTTTTATTTTGTTTAGAAGCTAGATTTGTAAGAAGTTGTTATTTTACCACTTTTCATAATTAGTTTGAAGCGTATAGTGAAATTATAGTCACATGAGACTTACCTACCAACTTTATGTCTCAGGGTGACGGGCGCATTGCGGATCTTTTCGAATTGTATCTGTCTATAGGCAGATATTACCACTGTGGGCCTTTTGCTTATTCCCTCAGCTAATTCCATAAAAAAATGAGGTGCATTTTCCATACTAAAATCAATTTGAATATCATTCAAATCAATGAAACAGTGAAGAATCCGAAATATATTTCGGATTTACTTATATCTTTGGAGATTTTTATTTACGCCTTATAAAAGTAATAACCATTTCTAACGGGATCATAAAATTTCAATGAATAAAATGTACACGCGCAAAATTTCATAAAATTATTTTCTTTGATTTTATATTATCCCGTAACAAATTGGTATTATTTAATGATTTTGCGCAAATAGAAAAAATACAGTTGACAGTAACATTTCAGATTTTTTAATGTTTAGTTAAATATATTATTATGATTGCTTTTTGGATGGAAAACGGTACGTTACGCAAAATTTCTCGGTGATGTTTTCGGTCAATTAGGCCGATATATGCGTACGTCGTCGTCGTGGTGAAAAAATTCAAGTAAATTGTGGTACAAGCAATGATATTATATGTTTATATGTAAAACATCATTGGGTAAAAGGCTTTGTCTAGCGCCAACTTGTCAAGTTACTATCTTGGTGTTAATTATGTTAAACAATCTGTCACCGAAAACTTGACCGATCAGGCGGCTGCAACTTTTAAACTTGTAGCACCAAGCTGCTAAATAAAAAAAATATACGAGTATTTTAGAATTAATGATAATATAACAAATTTCTTCAATTTTTTGCCACTGGCCATCGATGGCCACCTTGACAGAAAATCTTGTATTATTTTTAACTCTTCTAATATGAACCATAAAATAATAATTTCCATTTCACGTATAATCTTTAATGCTCTCGCTTATCTAAAAATGTTTCTCTAAAAATTTATTATTAAAATTATAAAATGTACTTAGGTAAAGATCTCATTCCTTACTCCCGACTTCTGTACCATTGCTACTCAACCAGTAAGTATATATATTATACAGATTGAAACTATAAGACACACAAAGATGTGTGAAACATGTCATCGAGTTTAGTGTAAATAAAATCTGCATAAGTAGATTTTCTAAAATAACTCGTACTCAGTTCAGGGTTTGAAATAGTTCGTATTAAAGAAAAACTTACATAATTATTCTTACATTACTTAAATAATATTAAAACAAATGAAAGATCTGGAATAGATCTTTGTATGTCTTATACTCGTAGTTTCAGACTTCCATAACGACCCATCTAAATGGCCAACCGTGTATAATTCAATCCGATTAAAATTTTGCAATATAGGTGTCTAACTACAAGCCATACCATGCTCATACCTACTCGTATAAGTAGTATTAGTTTAGCAGATTATTATTTTGGCAGACATTATGTCTACCAAAATAACGTACATACAGACATACAGTCTGCCGAAATTGTAACCTCATCTTTGCCCCGTTTCATCACTCAGCAAGTGCATTTAGTACATGAATAAACCACATGTAAGTGTCGAATTGCATTGGCGATTCAGCAGTTTGATGAAAACAGCAGATGTTGAATTTTTGTGACCTCTTTTCACGTTTAAAGTATTGTCTTTTCATATGAATTCTACCGTGATTCATTCGATTATGTTACCTGCCAGCTGACTCGCTCACGGCTTCTCTTGCGTAGCCTACAGCACCTACAGGGAATAATCTGTAACACTGTAATGTAATCAAGCTTAATCGTTTTGTCTTCTTCTTCTTCTTGTTATCCAACACTTCGAGCTTTATCATTTTGTATTTTATTTTAAAAAAAACTTGCCAATTCGAACCCACATAAAAAAGTAAACGTTTCGATATGCAAATTTACCTACTCTTCAACAGGTTTTCTTTTTTCTGAAATTGTCGCATTACGACAAAGACACTACCTACATAAGCCAGTTCGAAAATGGTGTGCAGTAAAGTGTGATAAACCTATTGAGGTATACTCGTTCTTGAGTTAGAAGATATTGCTCGGTTCCATGACGTTCTATTGACATGAAACATAGACTATGTCAATTGAAGTGAAATAATTTTTCAAATCGGTCCCGTAGTTTTTATATCAGATACAAACATACAAATATCTTTCCTCTTTACAGTGTAGATAACAGGAAAATAAACAGGTATGAAATAAATATCTAGGTACACTCAGTTTTATTATAGTAGATATAGATTTACATGTGTATAATATATTTTTAGGTTAGTTTGTATTCAAAACTGTAAACTTAAAGTATTGCAATACATTCAGAACAAACGCGTGTTTGGATTCAATGTTTTACATTTATGAATCCGAAAAGCTGTATTCACAGTTTAATTTTTATGTAGGTATATCTCGGTTTTTGCAACCAAGATCGCGGTTTGTCATTTTTATTGAGTCAAGCGGATGTAGTGTAATCCATGCACTTCGGTGAAGTTGAATCATATGCGGTAACTATTAGAACCGTAACTTACTCTAATATGGAAAACACGATGCTAGTTTCAAAAGAATATGGAGGTCTAGATAAAATGCATCGCTTCATATCGATTCTCTTTCCCTGATCACTAGCGCTTCAAAACTGTCGTTATGGCTTGTCAAAATGGCATTTGTCTACAAATTTATATGGATTTGGTGCTCGGGAACATACAAACGCATTGTACATTGTCCGCCAATTTTCTATTCGCTTTCGTTGATCACGTGATATTTCGCTTTGTAATGTCAACCTCATACATATTTCATGTTTTCTCTTAGCCTACAGCTCATCGATTGAGAACTAATCGATAACTAATCAAATCAATAAGATGAGTTCTTCTAGTTGCTGCTGGCTAGTTAAAACCCTCAGATTTGAAAAACTTTAACCAACACAATGTGTCAGGCAGCTGTCCTAGGGGTTGACCATTTGCTAAATAGACAATCTTAAGTCTTTTCAGCTTATTTTAGTTCATTTTATTTACGTCTAAACCTATAAATACCACTTATAAGAACAGTTCATGAAGGTTAATTCTGATTCAACAAAGTTTGATTTTATTTTCTAATTTATTCGTGAAAAATATTGTCTAGTGACCATATTTTTTATTTATCAAAAATTCTTGCGGTAACGACAAATGCGTTTGAAGTGTGTGTTAGACCAGAAGAAAGGAAATTAAAAAGTCTACCAATGTGATTATTTATATATTGTTATGATCCCTTAGGTCATCTGGTACATATTTGTAACATTTTAAATCAACACGCATCAGTATTTGTTCGGCCCCTCTCTGTCTGTAAACACCCGCGAGCCCCGTAATGTCAACGGCAACTATTAAGTCCGTAACATCCCACGTCTGTAGTGGTCAAATACTTCAAAGTTAAAACTTTTTTCATACTTACAGATATTATCTGTAAGTATGAAAAAAGTTTTAACTTACCTAAACCGGCCTATCTAATATAAAAATATTAATATCTTTGTACCATATTTTTGACCATCAAGTGAGATAGTGGTCAAACGCTAGACCTATACAGTATATAAAAAAATATATAAATATTTTTACAATATGCATGTCGACTTGCCAAAATATTTTATTTCTAACAATCGAATTGGATTCTAAATCAAAATATGGCTCTAATAATAGACAAGGTTTATTTGTAAATATAACTGAGATTTAACCAAAACAAACGGTAGGTTTCCACGGTGCGCTAACTATAACGGCTATCTCATTGTACACAGACGCACCTGTGTCCGACATGTGTTTGATATCTATTAGAAACTGACGTCTGATGGCTTGATTACAGCATTGTGCGTAGTTAGTTCTTCATAATTAGTAATAATCACAGTCATATTAAAAATACTAAAGTTTTTGTGTATGTTTGTTTCAAGACATATCTTCATGGCTGTACGCCTCTCGATACATTTGAATGAAATTTGTAATGTGCCTTATTACCTGGATTGTTACGTTCTCGTAGGCTACTTCTTGTGTTGATAAAAATATGCTTCCTTTAGGATACAACAAAATCTAACAATGTTGTAAATGTGAGATTAACTCAATTTAAAAATTAACTGTGACAACGTAACTGTATGTTACGTTTTCACGAATCAATTATGGTGTAAAGATATATGGGATCTTAGAGAAGGATTATAGGTTACTTTTCTTTATATAATGGAAAAAGTATGGTTCTCATGAGACAATTGAGGTAGCGGGAAAACCGTAGTCCACGCGGGCGCAGCTAGTAAAATCTATAAATTTCCGTTTTAGTAGATCACGTATGTAGATACAAAAACATTTTATGAACTGCAAAAGGTATCTCAATATTTTGTTTTGAATTCTCATTCTCTGGCTCCGGGTAAGTGAGTCTCACTCTTCAATCAGACGGACTTATCGATTCCCACATCAGTGAGTTTTCGCCGCAGATTTGACTAATATGCAACGACATACTTGACTGCGGTTGTTGCTAATATGTACATATTATCAAATTTTCTTAGGTAAAAGTAAGCTGTGTCAGGACAACAGTGTTATGATCACACAAACTATACATAAATATGTTATTTGGAATATAAATTATTCTTTTATCTGTTCTGTCTGTGTAATATTTATTTTCGTTCGTAAGCCATTTATTAGTTATAAGCCTTTTTTTTCTATCAATTCAAAATGAATTTTTCGTATTGAAGAAATGCTTGTTTTAACAATGCATACTTACACCTTTCATAAACATATAAGACATAATATGTTTATGAAAGGTGTGAGATGACTAATGATAGAAGAGAATGGAATAGAAAACATGTTGTGCTGTCTCCACCTAGTGTGAGATAAGGACAAGAAGAGCAAGACTTTAAAAAAAAATATTTAAGAATACCGGTTGGGATGATATTGCTGCGTTTAAGCAAGCCCTTACTTAGGTTGCCTTTAATGAACTATTTGATGCTTTTTATTTGTTTGTTGTTTATTTATTTTTTGTTTTTTTTTTATTCCCATGTTGCACCATGTTACTTGTACGTTCGTGATGCCAGTCTGAGTTCCTACTGAAAATCAGCGCGACGGTGATCCTACCTTAGCATAATGCTGAGCGGGAACTCATTCCTGGCATCGCGCAACACTACAACAAAGATTTAAATATGGCTAATACTTAGTACTATATATTTTTTTTTTATTTGTATGTATTTATCTATTCTTTGTACTGTGTGTTTTTTATATTCTTTACTGTTGTGGGGTTGCCTATGTTATGAATAAACTTATTCCTTTCTTTCTTTCTTCTTTATTGGGGCTACAAAGGCTCATAGCGGAGGTTGAATCTCCAGATAGTGAGACAACGATAGCAGAAGACCTAATGGAATATCACTCAGTTCATTGATACCTGGAATGACAAAATAATAAATGGGATGCCACATGCGATACGCTAGCAGCTGTGGCAAAAAACTATTTATTTTTAACTTTTAAAGTATTAGGTCTAGGGTAAGACTTTTTTACCAAGAGCCTGGTTCTAACCTAGAACAGAGAGTTAGCATCTCTATTCAACGAGCTAATTGGATACAATGATTATATTATGATAACTTTTCTTTCGTCCGGTGTAAGACACAGTTCAATCGCATTTTTCATTACCTACCGCGAGAAGTTTAGAGAAAGGAGATATGGTAAACAGAAGTGCTGTCCGTTGTATAGAAGTTGATCCTTTTTATGACAGTTAAATTCTTTCTTAACAGAATTTAAATAAACACCAGTGGTTATCTATTCAAATATATTATTTTGATAATACCTCGATTTATTTTCTATACGTGAATCGATTTTCAGGCTTCTTTGAAAGGCTTAAGTAATAAGTACTAATTAATATAAGTACTTTTCGTATGGTCCAATTTAAATTTGATCAAGATCTGCGTACTCTTGACACTCGATTACAATCGTAAATTGTGATTTCGATCGATTTCGTGCAGATTGATACTTTTGAACGCAATACTAGCGGACGATTGGAATAGAGTTCGATGAAACTTGACATATATACAAATTGACGTTGAATGAGATTGGACTGATTCGGATTAGAATTGGATTGACATTGAAACTGAGTTCAAGAGTATGCCAGCTGGACAGTAGTCTATTTAATTGACTTCGTTATCAAATTGAGTTCGACTATAAAGATGACGTTCTATTTTTTTACGAATACGTTGAAAGAGTTCCGTAACTTGTGATAGTCAGTATATGTAGTTAATGTACTACGTAATTGTTCGATGGAACATATATGTTGTTATTATTATTATTGTCTACCATATGATTTTAGTCTAAACTCTAATCTCTGTCCAAGGTGATTCGTGGAACTAAACAATGAGAAAAAAGATGGGCATCCGAATATGAATCATTTTGACATTGTAATGGCGACCTTTGAGTGTCAGTAGGCGTTCCGCTTAAAGCGATTCTGATAGCTGTATTCTAACAAGAGACAAGAAAAAAATTAAGTTTGTTACTATTGTCTCGGGTTTAACTTTGAAACTCCTTTGTTAGATATAAGTAAGTGAAGAAGTAATTATTGTTTTTAATTATTTGGACTCATCGGGTTGATTAGTATAATAATGACCATAGAAAATAAATGTGCGTAGGATGCCAAAGGGTTGGTATTTGTAGCTGACTTGTGACTAGCATACGAATGTTTATTTTACGGCAACGTGCCGTATTTCGTTTCACCAATACGCAGTCGCCATCTAAATCAATAAAATTGACCACTATCGCAATGGACGTGATGACTGATGACACATGGTTTCTACCTTAAATTTTTTTTAAGCCCGACAAGTGCGAGTTGGAATCGGGCGAGTTGAACTCGCACTTGTTCGGTGTAAAAAAAGGGTCTTGATAGACGGACAGACTGAAAACAAAGTGATCCTATAAGGGTTCCTTTTAAGGTAAGGAACCCTTAAACCCTGTTTAGTGCGTAAAAAATCGTATTGAAATACACCAAAATATGGTTATTTTTTTACTTAATTTAACAAACAAGTGCAAAAGCGGGCACAGTATTCAAATCTTATCTTTTCTACCTTATTTTTCAATATGATATTTTCTGTATATTTACCGAATTTTATATCTGGTTGATACTCACCGAATAAAATTTAATAGATTGTGAAACAGGCCCTAAAATGGACAACAATAACTTTAATTAAAAGCAATATTTAACTTTTCAAAACAAAACCTTCCCTTATTTTAAATTCATACGTTGAACACCTGTTAAGTATAATGGTTTATTTTTAAAGACGCTTCATACCATCAAAAATATTTTGCAAAACGACAAAAGAACTAAAAGTGCAAATCAGCCTTGTGGGCTATAAGGACAGGACATCCCGATAGAGTCGACATAAGGTTATTTGTTTAAGTTTAGTGCCATCCCACGTCTTAAATTATAACATTATGGTTTTATTGTGGCTCTCTCATTGAACATTTCCACTGTACTGTCTTATGTTCCTTTTTTGTCTAAACTTCTTGTTTAGAGTCCTCTTTGGTTGTTACATAACACAAAGTTACATTAAAGCTATAACATAAAATAAGTAGAGGTTCTGGGAATTTAGACTTAATTAGAAACTGCATATTCATTTTTGTGTGACAGACGATGTAATCGAAGCGGTTTTGAATGGTGTTCAAACTACATTTTATCAGGGGGTTATCCGCCTAAAAATATTGCTCTGAATATTGCTGTAGCTTCCGACTTTCTTTCCGTCTTTTCGAACCTAAGAAAGCTTCAATAGTTAATAAATTATAGTATTATTTTAAATATAGTATCAATAATATAGTATTATTTTTAGAATGAGAAATTATTTCCTTTAATTCTATTAGATTGTCATATCAATTTTATATAAACCAATTATATACCTGATGTATTAACATTTATTAATCAATTGTTGTAGCTTTTTTAGGTTCGAAAAGACGGAAAGAAAGTTGAAAGCCATAGCAATATTCAAAGCATTATTTTTAGGCGGATGACGCCCTGGTGGCCTGCACGTCTATCAGCTTTGGGCATTAAAAACCAATGTATCAATCGTTACTACGGCAGACAGTGTAGCCAGTTTGTCTTAAATGTTATGCTTATCATACACGGGATATCACCCGATTGACTCCGATGACTTCCTATTAATACGGTCGTAAAATACTTTACAATTGCCAAGGTTTTCCTGCTTTGCTTATCTACAAAAAATTCACCAAATTATGAATGAATGTGTAACACGGGTAATACACGGTACTGAAAAACAGCTTTATCGGTAAACAATGAATGAATATTATCAAACCTCGTGAATCATTAAATGCAACTCTTACAAGACTCTTTCGCTTCTTTACGATGGCAACTCATAGATATCGGTGAACTAACTCTGAGCTGATTGAGATGTCTTAAGAAATATCCTGGGTGTCAAGTCTACTAATTTTATGCTCAGATTCAATCCGGTGTGAGGCCGAGTCGATGCCAAGAAGGCAACGTCTGCTAAGTTCACAGCGGTCTGAATCTATGATCAGCCTATGCCGATTTAGTAGGTCATTTTGACATTGAAATTGAAAACAGAGTATATGAAAAAAGACAAGCTGTGATATTGAATCTAGCTTCGAATCAAGATTGATTCAATATGGACGAATCAAATATAGCAAACTACTAAAGAAGTTAAAATCAATCAGCCTTTATGAGCTGAGCATATTGCTATTTTAAATAGTAGACTTAGCTCCTGGTCTTCAACACTGAACAGCCAACATGCATGAATAATCTTAAGAGAGGAAAGGTAGCTATAAAATATCCCAAAATTGCAGAAAGTCTGTTACGTCGGCCTACCTCTCCCAGAAACAGACTCATATACGTGGTGGTAATTTATCTCTCTTCTAAAGTTTTCAATCCCGAGATAAAATGAGCAAGATTCTCATTTGATTGTCACGTATGTTAATTACACTTGCAGTGTGGACCCAGAGTATTCTTCTGCACGGCACGGCACTGTGCTCGTCGCCCCGAGAATTATATGTTCAATCCCCGTCATTATTTCTGCCTTCAAACTCCTTCGAGACAAAATTCTTGATTGATGGTAGTCGTGAGTTTAAAGAAGTATTCATATTTTCCGGTTTGCCGCTTTATTGTATTGATATTTGGATTTCTGTTATGGACATTGTTTGTTGATATGTTTTAGGCACTTTCATAGTCACATAATTTCACAGAGCGTAGCAGACGCGAGTGCAGTAAGGGATAATACATAATACATAATTATCTATAATAAATCAGTCTATGGTAAAACAATATCTATCTTAATACACTCTCAATTGGTTACCAAAATAGATGTTGAAGAACTAAAGATGTTCAATGATAACATAATACCTCGAACAGTTATTGATAATAGTACTGGTACTATCAGTATACTTGCATGATAAAACTATACAGCTCAACGGTCAATTTACTGGCAGAATGATAACCAAATTTTCCAGGTGTGTTATCTTTAAATAGTACAAAATACTTACAAACATGAAAGAATTGAAAACATTGCGAAATGTTACTATTTTTACATAATATGTATGAAGTTAATAGCTATACATTTTATATTCGTAGTGAAGCGAACACTTATATTTTTTCTAGATTGAAGTAAAACTCTTGCCTGCTGCAAATATCCGATTTTGTGGAATCCATTTCCATTTGTTATAAAATGTACCTTTACAATTTACCATATCACTATAACGAGTTGATAATTTGATTTAATTAACACAGCAGCTAGCTATACTTTCAGGTAGGTACTATAATTTTCTAGTCTTACAATTTACGCAGACTCATACGCAGTCAATTACGATTTACAATGTGGTTTTAGACCACTTATTGTAGCATAATTGCATTATTTGGTGATAATAAGTTGAAAACTATTTGATGTTTTAAAAGAAATAGATGTAATTTTAAGTTTACATTTTACTTTACAAGTCACGCGTGAAGTCGACTAAAAAACTTAATTACCATCTAAAATACGACTTTTCCGTTTTGTCACGTTCTATCATAAACTTTGATTCTCTTCTTCACTTGTCTTTACTCACACTTTTTAAAATTGTATTCTATCAACTTCAATAAAATAACATTCTAGATTTCAATGTCATTTATTAATTAGACAAATATTTAATAATTAAAACTGACCATCCTTTTTTTTGAGTGATCTTTACACCGTATGATGGTCTCACTTTGACAGAATATTATCGTCAACTCAACGATAAACGTCAAACATCAAGAGACGAAGAAGAGACGACAATACTCTTTGCTTTCAATGGATCCGGTGTAGAATGCTACGGATATCAGAACAATATTAAAAGTCACGCTTGTTGTCACTTTATACAGCCATTTAGGTCTTTTTATAATGAATAAAACAGCATATCATCGCTATCTTAACGACAATTAATATTATAATAAGATAAAAAAATATCGACCTATTAGCTATAATTAATATTTATCATTAATGAAATTCTGTACATAACTTGTTAAATGCCTATGCATATTATGCATATATAATAAGTTTTATGATAGCGAATTCCAATGATGTCATCACAATGTATCGAAATTATGTAGATTGTTATTTATTTGGTACCTACCCGTTCATTTAGATATGACCCAGCCATATCCTAAAATTACCATTTTTATGGCGTTTCTATCTTGTGATTCACCATCTCGTTTAAAATCAAACACGTACATTATTACATGTTTAATATCTTTGGTTAAAAAAAACGTAAGTACTTAAGTTTTCATTAAACCACGATAGATATAGCCAAATGAGTGGTAAAAAAAACACAGACCTACTTTCAAGAGTATTTTAAATTTTCTTACATATAATTTTGTGTGTGTGTATGTGTATTTGTGTGTGTGCGCGTGCGTAAAAACTTGAATAAGTTTGAGTAAATTAGTAAGTGTCATAAATGTAACACTAGAAATAACTGAACCTAGTTTTAGATTGGCAAAGACGAATAATTCCTACGTAGGGAACTATGTTCGTTTTTATAATAAAATACCAATGGGTGCAACAGAGCTCATAGAATGAAACTTTAAATTGGTAAAAAAGATTCATTCCGACTTATATAAAAACATAATATTACAATGAGTTTATAAAGCGATGATAGCGATGCAAGTCGGCTCTCAAACTGAGGGACGATGGTTCGATCCTCACCAACGGCTTGAGCCTTCGGTGAAGGCAATACCGTTATTAAAGTCCCAGGGGTAGGGTAATATCGAGTTCCATTACAACCTCAGTTCAAGCCTCAAGTTTGGAAAAAATTGTCACTAAACTAGTGTATTTAGGCGTCCAGTCCTTGAGAACTAGTATTCTAGGTTTAGCGTGATTACACCTTCGACCACATCGTCACTGACCATCAACTGACACAGCGGTCAAACGCTAGATACGGTTTAGATATAGAAAAAGAAAAAAAATACAAGAATAGTGAATCATTACCTATTGTGCTGTTTTCTCGCAAATATATTAAAAATCCTTGTATGACGTACACGTGCGGAAATTGGTAACTACCTGTTTGAAATTCGTGACTATGGTAAGTAATTACAGACATTCGTCTACTAGTTTGTAGAAAGCAACTTACAGCACTTGTATTATTATAAATAACTACTTCATTAGTTATACATTATAGTAATAATTAGTAAGTAATTAATAATAATACATTAGTAGTATTACTAATACTACATAGATATTATCTGATTAATACCAGATAGATGCGGAATCCTATACCTATTACGCATTGACTGACATGCTCTTGCTTGGCAGCTGTTCTTATTCCGTAAAATTTAGTATGTTGTGTTAAGTAGCATCTTACATAATAATTTATATTCTGAACAAACCATCACATTAAAGAATATCGTAAAACGAATGGCGAGTTATTACCATGTCGATAGAGTATTTTGGAATTATGGATCTCAATTCAATTGTTGTGAATCATAATTCCCATCATAAACAGTCCCAAAATAAACGCCATTCATTCATACAGACGCTACAATTTAATTCCGTAAAATTTAGTATGCTGTGTTAAGTAGCATCTTACATAATAATTTATATTCTGAACAAACCATCACATTAAAGAATATCGTAAAACGAATGGCGAGTTATTACCATGTCGATAGAGTATTTTGGAATTATGGATCTCAATTCAATTGTTGTGAATCATAATTCCCATCATAAACAGTCCCAAAATAAACGCCATTCATTCATACAGACGCTACAATATCTAGACTAGATCTATTTGTAGCTGGCGTGTCCCGTTTATAAATTAGTCAATATTGTCGTGAGAAAAAGCGATTGGTACATCGCATCATAACTTTATGAATGAGTTTATTTCTTACCGTTTCCACACCTAAATTTCTTAGCCGATCATTATAAACTCTTTAATTATTATTGAATGAAAGTTGCCATATTTCTTTTGTTATACCTTGACGACAATAAAGGAAAAGTGGCAGCCCTCATTTAAAATAGTACCGTACCCGTGGAATTAAAGAAATCATAGTATGCGCGGGTGAAATTCCTGGTCTAGTTACATTAAACTTATTAAGTAACTAGCTGCGCCCTCGGTTATGCCCCCGTGGTGATGATTGATGATGATGAAAGTAGTCAATGTGTTGTTCCCGTTTTTGAAGTATCTAAACACCAAATTTCATTAAAATGCGTCCAGCCGTTTGAGCGGGAAAGAATAACATACATCCATAGAAAGTTTCGCGTTTATAATATTAGTAGGATTTTCCATAATGGTATCGTGAAAGTTCTGTGGATGAGTTGAGAGGTTGTACCTAAATACTCTTTGCTTTAGTGAATTATTACAAGAAACACCCTACCTATTTCTTTCCTACTTATTTCTATCCATAATAGTCAGTAACAGGCCTCGTTGCATATAATTTGTAATTTTATTTGCATATAATGTCACTCGTAGTAGCTACAAACTCAAAGTCTTTTGCGGCATATATTGTGAAATTACTGTATACTAGATTGTTAAAACTCTAGGCCCACTTGTTCCAATTCACCCAAGTGTTACCTCCCCATCTTAAATTATATCGTAAGTACACTTAATCCGTGATGACACGGTAACCGTGGGATAAATATTAGAAATATTATTGAAAATGAATTTTGGTTTACTTTCATTCACTCGTTCACATTCATGGGCACCTAGTAGTTAAGAATCGACCATTAATAAAAAGTGAATGTATATAATATGTAGCTTCGTGTTTCTTTGAGAAGTCTTCACTTATATTATATATTTTATTTATATTTGCCGTGGTGGTACCGGCCTAGAATAGTAGGTACTCCCCGATCTCTTCCCGCGGGTGCCGTAAGACTCGGCTAAGGGATCCCGTACCAGGAAGTGGGCAGCAGCGCTTTCTGAGGATAGGAAACCACACTGCGTTCGCCAACCCGCCTGCCAAGCGTGGCGAGTATTGGTAAATCTCCCCTATATGGGGAGGCATATGTCCAGCAGTAGACCTCCTATGGCTGCGATGAATGAATGAATATATTTGTATTAATATATTATCACTCCACACATCTAGTTGTCCAATAACTTTTGTTTTTGTTAACTAAGGTAACTATTTTTGGAAATTTATAATTAGTCCACCGTGAACTGATTTGTGTTTTATCGGCTACATGTTCATTTCCCAAAAAATAATAATTTAAAATAAAATATGTAAGAGTAAATAACAAAAATAATACGACATTTCAAAATCTCGCCATCAATTCTAGTTTAATTTTATTTTGGAAACTGTATCATATACCCAGTTCTTACGAAGCGGTTTGCATACTCGTTGATATGAAATATAATATTTGAGTCATGCACAACGCCTACTACACATTTACATCTTTACCTGTTTGCTAAGCTAATATTCCGATCATTTCTTTGTATTCCTAAGAATTGAGTCACGATTATTATGATACAAGTATCACACGATGCACCTCATTTGTGCATTAAAGCATGTATCCATTTTAGGAATTTAAAAAGAGGAGGTATAGAAAAACTTGTGTCATCAAACTATTTCACTATCGTTGTACACAACGCACTGATTCATGTATTAGTCAAGTTTTTCAACTGAGACAAGCCCGTGAAATTTTGTTTACCGTATTAGTAAGAGTAACGATATTTTTACTTGGGCTTAATCACAGACGTATCATGAATAATCATGATTCATAGCGGGCGAAGTGCAATGCAAATCGTAGCAAAAAAAACAATAAAGGTAACAATTAAACTTTTGCCCTTCGGACACATATTTTGTCAAATCTAACGGGGTTTAATTGCCTGAAAAACATTTAGTTTATATTTACTACTTAAGGCCATATTCATTATATCAAGGTCACGCACTCGGCAAATAATTAAAAAGTAAATCGATTGATCTCTATGTCACTTGATGGCCATGATTAATGACGCTGTCAAAAGTCACGCCAGATCTAAATTGATAACTAGCCGTCAAGGATAGCTACCACTTAAAAGTAGCCGACTACATGAGGCTCGCGGGTGTTTATAGAAAGGGGGAAGGGTCAATTATAGAAATGGGGGGAAAATCCTGATAAAGAAAGAAAAGAAAGAAACCACATTTATTCAAGACACTCACAACACACATTATACAAGAGACACATACAAAAACAATAAAGAACAGAGTAATAATGATGTTGTGAGTGTCATGCATATGATAAGTGTTCATTTCATTTTACAAATATGTATGTACTCTACAGATGCCCTACGGGCTCAAAAAGACAATTACTAATCACAAATTTTTCGATATTTTATTTTTATTCTTCTGATATCAAGGGCATTTGTCGTTACCGCGGGAATGATTGAAAAAAGATAAATAAGGTTGTAAAAAATATTTTTAAACTTATACCAAATGAAATCAAATTTTGTTCAATCAGGTTAAGCTTCATGAACTGTTCTCGTAAGTGTTTTTTTTTAAGTTTTTATTAGACAAGTTGAGCCCTACCACAAAACAAGCTGAAATTACTTATAAGTGTGTATATTTAGCAAATGGCCAAGCCTTCATGAAATTTTAAACTTTTCATGTCATTCAAGCAAAGCTAATGTGATGGCTATAAAATATATTTTCGACATTGGTATTTAGAGCAAATAAACAGACGGTCGATTGTCTTAGATGTTATGGACCAAAGGGAATTCTTACGATAAATTCCTGTAGCTGAAACGACTTCGGTGATGGTAAAGAGCTAAAAATAACGGAGAATAGGCGCCGTGTAACCTATTTCTTGAATGAATCACAAACGCAGCAAAATAATTCTGCGCCACAATGCAAGAATTAACGTTATTATCGAGAAATAAACCATGTATTTTATTTGGTTTCGTTTCACGATTTATCGGCACAGTCGTAAGCGCATATCCATGAGTACGCTGAAGTAAAACTGCGGGTAGATGTTTTTAAGGGCAGAGGAAATGGTCACCCTCTTTCATTCACGTTTGTTCTTAATGGTGTTACCCATGTTATTAGCGACGTAAGTGAGTGGTGAACTTTAATTTTAAATATCCCTAGAAACTTTGTCATATTAAGGTTAGCAATGTAAACTTACTTTGATATATGAGTTCATAATACGGTGCAATGGAAATCACAAGTAGGTAGGTAGTGGCCCTAATTCTGTTAATCAAACGAACCAGCTAAAATTCACTAAAATTCTTCAAAAAGATATCGCTCGTATTATATTTACCCTAAAAGCACAAATTCATATAACTCCATGTAATGCTATCCTTAACCTTAGATGAGTTCTATTCAATTGCTGGCTGATTGCGGGTAGTTTTAGTGGACACCATATAATTGGTGATTTATTTTACGTAAAATTACCTGCAATTTTAATAAATACATCAAGATATAGTGCTGTTATGGATAAGTGTCATACTGATTTGGACTTTATCGTAATCATATAAGTACTTATCTTACATAACATATTTTCCAGAATTTCAATTTAGTTTAGTTGAATTAGAGAATCACTACCAGTAAGGACGGTAGATACTACATTTAATAAATTACAATTATTTTGTGTTACATATATTATGTCCGTGTTGTTATAGGCAACATTGTCTTTTTCCTCGGATGATTCAATTCTACAAAATCTTACCTCATAAACAAACAAACGATAATATACGGATTATTGTCCTATATCGTTGCCTTTTAAGTATACAAGTACTGTTAATGCCCTGACAGTCGCCAACGCGGGCGCCTGCGCCGCCGACAGCAGACAATGCGCAGCTTGTTTCTGTACATTATTGTACAGCGTGGTTGGTCTCATGTTTGAAAACATTGTTGGCAACTATATGACTATAGATATTGCCTTCCAATCATTGGACTGCTTTGTTCTTGAACTTATTGCGGTATAGACAGCGATTGTTTCAACAATCTGGGAATTTACCCGTAGAGACGACACGAGGCATAAATTAACGTTGAGGCGACGTATGTATAAAATTAACAATTTCAAGATAACAGCCATTTTGTCAGAGTGTTATTTATGAATAATGATTAAATTAAATTACCACTGAAGATTATTTTTTTCTTTGCAGGAAATGCTTTGTTCGAGCGAGTTGTTTGACATGCATGCCGCGGAGCACGAGCTGATTTTTTTTTCCTCATTAATATTTAATAAAATAGTTTTATGAAACAACATAACGTTTTAAACATAAATCATAATTATTATTATTATAACGCAAAACTCCCCGCGAACTTTCTACCGCCAAACGCCATCTATTGGAAGTAATTCAAAGTGGTAATATACATACAAATTTAGCAACCAACAAATTCTTTTTTCGCTTTGCCTATAGGTTGGGCCTAATGTTATTTTTCTAAATCATCATACTATTGTAGAAAACAATACCTATTACAATTATCGAAATCGGTTGATCTGTTTTAGAGTTATGTGAGGCTAAGGCATGGCAGGCAAAGACTTCTAAAGTAATAAGTTATATTTAAGGCAAATCTTCACGTTCAGACAAGTTCGTTTTTTATATAATTTAAGTATAATTATGATATTCATATAGTGGGCATTAAGTCGTCAAAGGAAGACTGATATTAAGAGGTGTCGTAGATTAGATTCGATTACAATATTATTTATTTATATATTATATACAACTTAAATATAAAACAATAATTACCTATATACATTTACCGAAAGAGTGTGACAATGGGCGGCTTTATCATTATAAGTGATCTCTACCAGGCAACCTTTGCATGGAGAGCATCTAAAATAAATGTAAATAGAACGGGGGTGTTACTTAGGTTAACAGTATTGTTTTAATATTAAAAATAAATATAATAATTATTTTATTATATAGTCTAGCCACTTATTGACAAATTTAATGTTAAATTTATTCTGAAGCATATTCACTGATAGAAAACCATATGGTAGTTGGAAGTTGATTTAAATTGTAAAACCATAGATGACGGTTTTTAGAGAGCGCAAAGTTTATAAGACTTCTAAAACCAATACAAAAATACCTTTACTTGTATAATCAGATTCACCACTTTAATAGCAACTGTAGATGAACATACTATTATAATTAACTATTAAGACTATGCAACGACCTAAATACGGACATAGAATATATGCTATGTAAGTTGTACCATAATTAGAATAGGAAACTCTAAGTTGACCTGCAGATATAGTTTATTTAGGTATAAATTATTCCTCATATTGAACTGGAGTCATTTTCTCGTTTACGCCTGAGTTTTACTGCAAAGCAACGTGCTAGTCTTAGTGTTGCAATGCAAACTTTGCAATGAAAAATAATTATGGACGCTCGAAAATATTTTTACTTTGCCTTACTTAACAAATAATTTTCACTAATAAATTCACAAATGAAATCAAATTTTGTTCAATTATAATGAACCTTTATGAACTGTTCTCATTAGTAGTAACTTTTAAAGGTTTATTAGACATGCCAAACTGAAAAGAATCAATATTGTTACGTCGTAAATATCAAGTTAATACGTATTATTAATAAGATATCTATATATATATATATATATATATATATATACCGATGGCCGTTGGGGCCGAAAGGTTCTCGAATGGAGACCACGGACTGGCAAGCGCAGCATAGGACGGCCACCGACCAGGTGGACAGACGACCTGACTAAGATCGCAGGCAAGGGCTGGATGCGGGCCGCTTCCAACCGGTCCTTGTGGAAATCAATGGGGGGAGGCCTATGTCCAGCAGTGGACGTCCTATGGCTGAGATGATGATGATGATGATGATGATTAATAAGTATTCAAATTAATACGAAAGAACGTATCATAGGATAGATGTGGCAGTCACAAGTAAGAAGCCGTGAAAAAGAAAGCCGTAGAAAATTGAAATGATTTGCATGATGTTAGTCTTTTTGAGCATCAAACATATCGGCTTGTGGTTTGTCAGCGCAGGAGGTCGGTTGTTATCGCTTTGATGGGCCGCTAATCTCCGCTTTTGTAAAACTGTTCCAGGCAGGTCCTTTAACTGTTATCTACTATTTAACTTAGTTAAAGCCCACGCGCTCGCGCAATGCGGACATGTCACTCTGCAAAATTGAATGAAGAGGCAACATGACACCGCACCGGTGACTCTCGACTGGACATCATGTCTTGTGTACACACTAAGCCTAGCGTCCATCACAGATTGTTCAGCGAGGCCAACGATCTTTATAATGCTATGCATACACCTTAAAGACCGTTTACCTTAACGTTCTCGACGATGATTAGAAACGTTTTCAAAATACATGAAGTTATCATGAAGGTGTGATTTAGGAAAAATACATCACTTTTTCTAGCACTCATAATCAAAAGATTTATTAAGTAACATAGTGGGCAAGGGCTTGTCTGTTCCCCCATAAAAAATCACATTGGACAGGTGACCAAATCATTCAAAATATTAATCTACATTAAAATACTTATATTGAAAAATCATCTCATCAGAATGTGTTTCAATAATTACAATGTAAAAAGTCATCATGATTCAGTTTTGGTTACTGTTATGAGACCAAATTCATTCTCATCTCATTCTCTATGAAAAAAATATTTACCTACTTTTATTCCCATTATATTTCGTGACAAGTAATCGGTAAATTGCTATATGCCCGAAGAATGTTACAACCCACAAAATGTGTTATGATTCAATCAAAATTAACAACTGGGATGTCGGAGATTTGACTCGTAAAATAAATTACTCCCAGAAGAGAAGTCAACAAGTGGCCTCAAAGTCTGAATGTCAATTAGGTTTTTTTTTCTGGCAGTAGGAAGAGGATACGGGAACTTTTAATTTAGGTCTCATATTCATATGATAACCGGACGCGTTTAGTACCTCTTGTCTGGAGTTCAATTCAGTCTAGTTCAGATCCGGAGGGCAACGGTTGATACGCCATCTATCTTGAGCTTCGGTAAGTATCCACATGTTTTAAATAAAATCGTTCCTAGCTCAACGAATGTATGTAAATATAACATTTCATTGGTTTCACTTGTATTAAATGGAAAAAAAACAGCTGAGCCTCTTGATGGTAACCAAGTACCGTCGCTAATTAATTTGAAGAATCCTTTGTTTTTTAATAATACAGAAGGAGCTATTTCCACCGTTTGACGACTATGTTTTTGCTCGCTACTATAAGAAATCATAATTCCGTCTAATAAAGTTCTTAAAAGTAATACAAGTAAAGGGTTCGTCCCTCTAAAATTATAGCTCAATAAAGAAATGAAAGAATGTAGAAATTTTAACAAAAAGCACTTTATTTGTTATAAATATGTAGTAAATAGAATAATAGCTTTTAGTCATAAATGAATCTCTAGAATTACATAATTAATTCGCTGACCAACCCGACTGCATCAATTAATCAAACAAAGTAACACTGGGGATAACCTCTGTTGGTTCCATTGGGTAATGAATGGAGCAGAAGCATAACAATGCCTAACGAGAGGCTAACTAATTTATATGTACACGATCCTCTAAATAAGATTGACACAGTTTATGGCGCCAATTGTGGAATGACCTCGACATATGTTGGAGACTTCCCTAATTAATACAACACACTTGATTGTTGCAGACCACACGCGCGAAGCGGTGAAAAGTCAATACAGTAATTGACTCAAGTCTTCTCGCTGTCAATTTACAATACAGTAGGAACGTGGACTGTGTTTTGTAGGTTTGTAGGTAGGTACTGAAGATGCCGTGGTATGCTTTACTTGAACGGAAATCACGTGTTTCTTTTGAATACTGGGAGAGGCGTAATTATAGTCAGATAGGTGTTGCCATACAACAGAAACTTAAATTACTATTTTTTCACAGCTTCAAGACAGTGTAGACCTGAGCTGAGTATAACGTATTAATTTAAACTACATACTTTCAAGCGTTCCCGAGATAAAGGGTCTTGACTGATGAACGGATGGACAACAAAGTAATTCTATAGGGATCCCTTTTGTGTTACGGAACCTTAAAAATGGTAATTGAATCAAGACTGCTCGCGGCTAGTTGGTAGAAAGATATCATGTTTGAACTTATTTTTGAGTCAGGGCCAAAAGCACCGTTCGTTAATTGAGCTATTGATTCTACGATTTGTAAAATAACTTGGGAACAGAGGTTACTGTACAATTAACAATACACTGGTCGATACCAGAGTATTATTTTATACAAAAAATTAATTGACTTAATTAAACAACTTTATATTTTAACAAAAATACTAATAAAACCTTCGTGTATTATCAAAAAAACATATACACAGTAACCATATTTTAAGTATAGGTAATATCGGCAAAGAATTAATTATTTTTATGTAAATGGTCACCAGCAATTTGCTAATCCACGGCATTATTTTGGCCGCCAACACTACTCTCCTCGTCTTCTCCAATAATGGAGAGAACAAAAGAAGAACATTAGAAAAAAGGCACTATTAAGAGCCGCCGAATCGTATCGTATATAGGATTGTAATATACCAGATGTGGCGTACTTTTAGCGCACATTTGAAACTCAAGCACGATATGCACGATTTGTTCATTATTATCTGGTTTTTATGCAAATATTTCTCACATACCTTTCTAGGACCCTGGCCACATACTCATGTGCCCTGGCCGGCTGACCTTCACACGGCGTTTGTGTTACAGAAATATGTTTTGGGTGCAATTCCGTAGAAAAAATCCTTGTATCCTTGTTGAAGGTAACACATTATATATAAAAAAACAACTTGAAAAGCAATATTTTTAGTTCATTTCATCGAAATCTTTCAGGCTGTTTTCGAGATGCAACTGTACAAATTTAGGTTTGGGTACATATTATATAGCAAAACTCACCTTCGAACGTCGCTCGAAGAAATCCTGACTGCCTAGAAAAGCTGATGATTGTTGACCAGTTCAACGGGAAAAGACCACGAGTTCGCTCACCTACCCTATAGTCAGACCTTATAAAGACGCTAACCGATCTGCCAAATTTAGCCAAATTACAGTAGTATAGTTACCTATTTATCTACATGGTCATATTCCAATAATAACAGACACATTACGTACCGCCCTATTAGTGCCATAGCTCCACATGGTATATTTTAGCTAAAGGATATACTAGAAATAAATTGTCAAGAGTTTCATGTTCACCTCTAATACTTCTGTAGCCTGTGTATACAAAAAAATATTCTTACCAATGTCAAACAAAGTCGAATTAGCAAAGACCTCAATAGAACTCGTATTTATTTTGCACTCTCCGGACCCCATAAAACATGAATCTTTATGTTTCCGTTGAAAAGATTCAAGGAAGTTTTTTTGTACCTCAGAAACAAAAATAAACACGTATAAATTTACTTACATTTTTTTGAAAGGATATCCTTTTAGATTAAGCCCATATACATTTCATCAAAGCAGGTTCAATACTACTACTAAAATAAATTAAATGATCCAAGTGTAAGATATACTCGCTGTTTTTAGATTTTCAGTAATGATGTAGTTTCCATAGAAAGCCATCCAAATTTAAAAAATACTTTTTTATCTAACTCCCCCTAACTTGAGGTTGGTTATCAATTCGGTTGTCAGTCCATATAAAGTTCATGAAAATAGGTACAGTACTTCTCTTCATTTAAAAAATGAATATATGAAAATTATCACCTTTTTTTTTTAATTTTTAGAGTACGTAATTACTTTAAATGGAAAGCTTTGTTACTCTGAAACGGACACATCGAAATTTCATAAATGAGGAGTCATGTTGGTACGGTTTTAACTGACTCCCAAAAAAGGAGGTTCTAATTAGGTTGTATCTTATTAATGTGTGTTTCCTCAGAACTCCGTGATTTGTAGACAGATTTGGAAATTATTTATCTGAAAGGATATGTTTTCAGATTAGTCTCATATAAATCAACGAAATCGGCTAAGTTGCCCTCTAAATTTTCAAGAAATTTTACCACATTGAAAATGCACCTTCTCTTGGTGGAAGTGGTTTTTTGTTGTTTTTGAACTTAGTTATTGTTTTAAATACAAAGCTTTGTTTACCTCTAAGACAACACATATAATTTCATATTTGTAGGCTCAACTTTGATAGGTGTTTTAATCTACACTAGCTGCGTCCCGCGGTATCACCTGCGAGGACAATGGTGTACTCATTGTAGTTTTCCAAAATTGCCAATTTTTTGCGATATTTTCGTTTTTCTTTCTTCACGAACCTTCTAAAAAGTATTAGAAAACTAAAAAAAGATAATCGAAATCATTCTCAAGTTATGACCAAGGGAAATAGAGATCATTTTATATTATAAATATGCAAATGCGCACCTTGCATCAGAAGAAAGGAAATTAAAAGTCTAAACATGTGATTAATAATTATTTTTGAGGCTATAGGTCGTCTGTAAAGTAAATAATATTTTTAATCGACACCAATCAGAATTTGTCCCAGCCTCTCTGCCTGTAAACACCCGCGAGGCTCTGTAATGTCATTGACACCTCTTAAGCCCTTAAATTATTCTTCTAGAGGAGGCCTCTACCCTCCACATTTTGTATTTAGTAGACTAATAGATTTTAATTGCCTTTCATAAATGAGAATTATGCATCAGAAATAGTATATGTAGGTTCGCATAGTTCATTCATATTACTAATTTAGATTAGAACATTAGTTGAATATCATTGTGGGCGGTTTATTACAATTATCTAGCAACTTTTTACTCATCGTCTATAAATATAACGCAAGCCTGACTCATGGTTGGAAATTGTGTAAAAATAAATCAGTTCATGCATGAGTCATATAGTCTTTTAAATCATATATTACTATTTTTTTTGATACACAAAATAAAAATAATATTTATCCATATTATGTTAATTGTCAATTTTTCTTCACTGATCTAATCATTCAAATTTTTTACTACCCTTGGGTTGTTTTCGTTCTAATCCGGCCATATACGGAGTACATAGGTTCACAAAAGTATATAGACCGGCAAGCACTGGATACAATAATCTTCACGTACGAGCTTAGAAGAGATTTTGAATTGTGTTCATTGTTCTCTGTTATTATTTTACTCTTCCGGCCACTAGATGTGTCCTGATTGTTTGGTAGACTGTAAACAGTTGTATTCATACACCTTGTAAAACCTCAAGCCATTAAGAAAATCATTAAAAATATATTATATAACAGTCTTGCGTGAATCGAGGAATCAAATAACTATGCAAAAAGTAAAACTTGCTGGCAAACTCTATGTAAGATATTAACCGAGCATTTATTAAATGTTTACGTTAACTAAATTCGATTGAATGATTCATTCGATAGAAATCATTCTGATGCGAAAAACGTTGTTCTGACGACATCTCGGCCCGAGTTTTAGAAACGGATTCACCACTTGGGTGCGGCGCTCTAGAGTGCCGCATACCAGTCTCACCTATGAATACAACACACTAATATATCACAGACTAACCTTGCAGCCCCGGCTATGCCTGCGCTGTCTATGCAGAGAATTTACACAAAATAGGTAATAGTGTATGTCAAATGACTGGACCTTTAATGAAATTCGCGACCCACAATACAGGGTATCCTAGTTAGTTGCGCCAATGTTATTTGGCAATGTTTTTTTTAAAATTTATTTGTACCAAATTAAGAAACAATAAGCACTTCTTCTTGTCCTTACCCCATAGAAGGTGGAGTCGTCAGAACGTTTTTTCCTTTTCCACTCACTGTTCTATCATGAATCATCTTAGAGCTCACGCCTTTCAAATCATTCTTCACGTAGTCAATTAATACATTCTTCGGCCTTCCTCTACTTCTATCTCCAACCACACTTGTGCTCAAATCTTTTTTCTTAAAAGGAAGCTCCAAACCTTGGTAAAAGATAGCAGCACTAAATAAAAAATCACAAACTGAGTCTTTCAAATGGTTGTGGGCTAGTGAGGGTCGGCTGTCGATCAGGGGTTCCATGCACTCCTTGGATTGATTGTCATGTGTCCTGGCTAGCTACAACTCCTATATGTAGTGTTGGAGCGGCCCCACACACGGGGTACCTATATCTTATTCCAATTATGCACATCACAAAAGAGTAACTTTATGTTAGCGTATGTATGTGTATGTTTTATGTACTGTATGTGTATGTACGTGTTTCATTTGAATAACTAAATTCCCCTTAAAAGAGCCGGTGTTTTTGATCATATTTAAAGCAACTAATAATTAAAAGAATTACCAGATTGAAACATTTCTAATAAAACGCATTTTTCATCAGTAGTCGGCCAGGCAATCAGTCGTCTAAATATGCAACAATTTGTCAAAATTTTCAAGCAGCTCTATGCAAGTCTTGAGCAGCGCAAGGCCTACGTTCTATCAGAGAGTTGCTGCTGACTCAGAATTTAAAAGTGCAGGCTAGATATTACTATCTAGGTTAAGTTCTCTCAACCTTTCCGTATTGCCTACGACAAATGAACAAACATACATGTCTCCGTAAAGGAATGTAGTCGCAGATGAATATCACAAGCTATGTACGACTTCACGCGCCATTGACCTGCCATGTCTTTTGAATACCTATGTTACCATGAGTCATCAATTCAGATAAGATTGTGTAGTGTTGCTAAGAACTCTGAAGTGACAGAATCTGATAAATTCTTGGCAAAACACATTTCTCATTTTTATTAAATTTATGACTAGTTTTATGCCCTACGTTATTTTTCTTTACATCGAAACTCATTTCTGATACACTTTTGTTAATATTATTGTTACTTATGCGTTCATGATGCCAGTTATGAATTCTTGTATGAAATCATTCCTGGCACCGCGGAATACTGCAATGTGTAGATCTTGCTGTCTTATGTGTTATTTGTATTTTGTTATTAATTTGAGTGTAGCGATGACCCGAATGAGCGTATTTTCATGCTTTATTTCAATTGAAATAATTTAAGCCCAACCGTGAGTTGAAAAATCTGTCAAAAATATGTGCACGAGTGGAATAAATACACGTCACGCCTATTTCCTGTGGGTAGAACAAGCAAAAGGCCCACAGTATGTTAAATGGTGCTTATAGACAGATATAATTCGTAATGAACTGCACTGCGCCCTGAGACATAAAGTTGGTAAGTCTCATGTCTCACTTAACATCAGGTGAGACAGTTATCAAACGCAAACTTATAATGAGTAAGTAAAAAAAAATGGGCCTGGTATTACCCCGGAACATAGTAATGCTAACACTACTGCCTGGCGGTAGAAATAGGTATGGTAGCTCTCACATAAAGTGCTACTATTATACTCTTCAAAAGATTACGCATTTCCTGCTGTGGTCCTGGCATAAATCTCTTGCTTTCTACACCCTCATCAGATTCTTCATTAAATACACACCTGTCTGCGAAGACATTTTCTTCCACATGTACCATTCACACTAGCTTTATAAAGTGGCTTATCTCTCTTTGTCCAACCTTACAAGGTTTTTATTAAAGCTTGTCATTCTCGAAGGATAAACAAACATGTCAGGTAAAGGTTGTAAAGAAATTGTTTAATACTGTATAGATGTAGCATTTGACCACTATCTCACTTTATGGTCAGTGACGATGTGGTCGAAGAGAAATAAAATAAGATATTATCACGCTACACCTAGAATTGTTACTTCAAGGACTGCTGCCTGAACACACTAAGTTCGGTGACAGTTTTTCAAACTTGAGGGTGGTAGCTTACATGACACCCAACCACCATGCTGGGAATTTGATAACGGTGTTTCTTCACTGAAAGCTTAAGCCGTTGGTGGGGATCGATCCAGCGTCCTTCAGTTTCACAGGCGACGCGGACGCTTCCACCAAGAGCCATCGTCGCTTCAAAATATATCAGATTATTCGACTTATCGCAATAGTTGAAACTCAACAGTCTTTATCATTACTAAATCTCACAAATCATATCAATCTTGATATTTTTTTATGAGAATTTTCAAAGGTGGCAGTGAATTATTACGAAAATAACTTTGGCACGATATCAACCCGTTTCTATACACTCACTTGATAGTACGTTAGCACAAAAGAAGTTATTTTAAAACGCTTACTGATTTATGTTTCCGTTTTATTCATATTAAATGAAATGCTAAAAAACTAAATAACAATTTTCGCCACACAGGCACTAACTGTTGAATCTTTCAAAGTGTATTTCCCTTCTGCGGTTTCCCTTCTGAGTGAGCCAGGAGCGCTCGAATTTTAATTCTTTTTACTCACTTATGGACTAATTTTCCTGCGAGAATGCGACGAGTAAAACTAGAGGGTAACAGCTAGTGTGATAAAAATATATTGCTCTGTCTTTTAGACAAATTGTCGTTTAATTATGTTTATTGTGTGAATTATCAGAAATTATCTTAATCTTGTTAATTATCTTAGTCATGGCAGGACTTCTTACAGTGCCCACTACTACTCTATGATAAAACATGTTATCATAGCAACGAGCACTTCAAAACAATTCTTCTAGCGGCAATTTGAACCTCTTCGCCGCCACGAACAAATGATTTTGTGGAAACCATATATGAAACGAGGTCTCTGACTATGGGCCTTGTGAGCAAGCTCAAACCGTACAGTCGTAAAACGAGCTATGGAGAGGACCTATGCTTGGGGTTTCTTTTCGAAATCGAACCAGAAATGAAGAGATCCGTAGACGAACGAAAGTCACCGACATAGTCCAGCGGACTAGTCAAAGTGGCAGTGGGCAGGGCACATAGTTCGAAGAACTGATGACCGTTGGGGTCGAAAGGTTCTCGAATGAAGATCATAGACTGGCAAGCGCAGCATAGGGCCGACAGGGTGGACAGACTACCTGACTAAGATCACAGGTAAGGGTTGGATGCGGGCTGTTTCCATTCGGTCCTTGTGGATATCAACGAGGGAGGCTTATGTCCAGCAGTGGACGTCCTATGGCTGAAATGATGATATATCCAAAATGCACCATGGGCACTATTACGATTCGCAGTATGCTACCATCATAGATCAACAAGTTTTAAAGTGAACAAACGCTCTCGTGTCAATTTAGTAACTTAAAAACTGAGACCTATTTTAAAGGAAACAAAGAGACCTTGAACTTCAAACCCAAAGAAATAGGTACCTATATGATCAAAACAATTAACCAAAAGCAATTTAATTAAATGTCTATAAAGGCTAATCGTTTCAGACATAACAAAGCACTTTACATGAAAGCGAAATAAATGGGCGGTTGAAATAAACCTTTGTTGGTGCAAAGATTAGCACTTGTCAATAAAATGGGTAATTTATCGTCATTACTTGGTATTGACTTTAAATCGCGTTAGTTTTGCCGTTTGAAACGTAAATAAACAATGCTTTATTACCCCGTGGGATAACAGAAGCTGGGGCGATCGTATTACTTAGTTACATTATGACTTTGAAATGTAAGCCATAATGAATTAATGAATATATATTTATGTAAAATATTGATGGAAAACATGGCTCAGTGATTAGTGACATAAGTTATGTTCCCCCGCCCGGGGCCCTGGGTTCGAATTCCGGCTGAGGCAAACGTTTGTGTGATGAGATGAATTATCGGGATGAACAATTGGGGTCTTACGTAATCACGTGAAAAATGTTTCGGTTATAAATTCTTCTTCTTTCAAATCAAATCAAATCAAACTATATTTATTGTCTCACAACTACACTATTGCCACATAAAAATTAATACATATAAACACAGAGAGAAAAAAAAAATCATAAGGAAACAATACAATAGTTGAGGACAAAAGGCGTACACTCAGCATTTGCCGAGCTCACATATAAAGTGTGCGCGGCGCTGGTTTTCAGTGTACTCCGCAGTTTGGGCTGATGGTCGCCGAGATAGTAAGTATGAGCGGGTAATATAAAAACTATTTGACACATAAATGAAACGAATATATATAGGGGCGGTGCGTGAGTGTGGGGAGGGGTGCATGAGTGTAAGTGTGTGAGTGTGTTAGAGGGAGAAAAAGAAAGTGTTTGTGTTTGTGTGTGTGTAGTAAGTAAGTAAGTAAGAAGCAGATATGTCAGTCAGGCAGGGAAAAAAAGGGGGTAATGTGTTGATGACTTTGTACTATAATTTTTTATTTGTTTTAATAATTTTAAAGGCTGTTTCATAATTGTGTTTTTGTAAATTCCGAAAGTAAAGTTTGACTTTGTTTTTAAAAGTTTCGTGGCTTACTTTCTTCCGGATAGGTGGCGGGAGATTGTTCCATACCTTTGAAGCTCTGTATTTGAAGCAACCTTTGAACCTTGCTGAATTATGTTTAGGAACAGCTAGAAGATTGGTGCCCTTGGATCGTGTATTAAGCTTATGAATATCTTTTCTCCAGGTCAATTTCTCAAAGAGATATTCAGGCTTCTGACTCCAAATGACTTTCTGAATCGTGCATGCTAAGTGAACTTCTCGTCTACTTTTCATGTTGAGTATGCCATTTTCCACGAGATAAGGGGAAACATGATGTCTTTTAGGTATGGCAAAACAAAAACGAGCACACGCATTTTGCACCCGCTGGATAGCATTTTCTGTTTTCGCCCATAGCCTTGGGCCATACACAGCACTACAATAGTTGAACGGTGAGAGCACTAATAGGTCACATAGTAACACTCTTACCTTTGTGGAAATATATTTCCTTATGGTATACAGTACTTTAAGTTCATAAAATGCATACCGGATTTTATCATTTATATGTTTTACAAAGCTCATTTCGCTGTCAAATATTAAGCCTAGATTTCGTGCATCAGATTCTATGGGTATCTCAGTGCCATTAACAGTCAGTTTGGGACTGTTCAAAAAAACTTTGCCTATTTGAGCTTTAGTACCAAGGATCATCATTTTGGATTTAGCTGGGTTAAGAACCAAAGAGTTACGTGTTGCCCAATCATAGATCTCGTCTAAGTCTTGATTGACTTGCATAAGTGCGAGTGCTGTATCTTCCGGTTTGAAACTGTGATAAACCTGCGTGTCATCCGCATACATGTGATATTTACATATATTAATATGATCAGGCATATCAGCCGTAAATATAGAAAAGAGTATAGGACTCAATATAGACCCTTGAGGCGTTCCTCTGGCTACAGTCTCAACACTGGATAAGCTTTTACTGCCGTCCAGATTAGTAATCTCTACGTATTGTTTCCTATTCAGAAGGTAACTTTTGAACCATTCACATGTTTTCGCTGAAAACCCGTAATAGGAGAGTTTCGCTATCAGTAAGTTTGGATCTAAGCAGTCAAACGCTCGCGAAAAATCCAACAGAACGAGTACGCTACTAAGTCCAGAATCAGATGCTGACAGCAAATCGTCAGATACGTTCAGAAGTGCTGTTTCTGTCCCATGATTCTTTCGAAAACCCGATTGATATTTAGGTATTATATTTTCTTTGCTTAAGTACTCGTTCATCTGTGCATATATTATCTTTTCTAGCACCTTTGACAAGACTGGGAGAATGCTGATTGGTCGTAAATCCTTGATTGCTTCGACGTTACTTGATTTAGGTGTTGGTTTTACAAGAGACAATTTCCAGGCATCCGGAAAAGTACTCATCTGGATGGAACTATTTATGATATCCGTGATTATTGGCAAAGCCTCTGGCAGTATAAGCTTAATCATTTTAGCGTTAAGCCCATCATGACCTGAAGCACTAGTATGAATATTCAAAATGTTTCTTCTAACTTCATCTTCAGAAACAGGATGTAGATCAAAAACAGTCTGGACTTTTTTATTAGAATTGAAATAATTTATTAATTCATTATTTACCTTTCCATTACCGGGGATTGTCAAAAAATGATTATTTATGAGATTAGGGTCCTTTAAATTTTCCGGAATGAAAGCGGGTGCACTATTAATGGTGGTTGATTTTCTAAAATAGTTCCACATCTGCTTTGGATTGTGTAAGTTATTGTTTACATAGAAATTAAAAAACGCTGACTTTTCATTCTCTATTGCAGACGTAACTAAATTTTTTAAGGATTTATAGTAGTTCCTAGACGAATCTGTGTTCTTTTTTTGTGATTCCATTAGTGACTTATCTCTCAATGACATCATTAATCTAACATTACTTGTGATCCATGGTTTTGGGGCTTCCTTGACTCTTTTTCGTCTCATAGGTGAATGCTTGTCAAAAAGACAAATGACACACTCGGTGAAAGCCTCTACTTTGGACTGTATATTTCGGTGACTCATCATATTCTCCCATGCCATGGACACAAGGTCGCTATGAAATAACTCAGGACAAATGTGATTTATAGCACGATATTCAATGAAGCGCGCTACGGGTTTTTGCTTTTTACATTGAAATCACATAATACTAGTGCATGATCACTTAGGCACCTGTTATGCAAAACTGTAATTTTTTTGCACTTTTCCGGTACACTGGTGATTACAAGGTCAATTAGACTTTTTGACTCATCCGTCACCCTTGTAGACTCCTGTACTACCTGGACTAGGTTCTGTTGTAAACAGAACGTGATCAGGTCTCGAGCCCTCGAGGTATGCGGTACGAGCAAATCCACATTTAAATCTGACAACAAACAGACATACTCGCAGTAGGCAAAAGCACTGAAAGATTCACCGAGGGCGTCCAATGCTGTAGAAACTTTAACAGTTTCCGGTCTATATGCTGTACCGATAGCCATTAGAGCACCTGGTAGTTTTACTTCCAACCACAATTGCTCCAATTGCGAATCCGGATGTGCGCGCACACGAGCATGGATTCCTTTTTTAATGTAAAAACCTACCCCTCCTCCTTTACTGTTTGACTTGCGTGCTCGATGTTTAAATGTATACCCACTGAGCAATGGTGCGATCAATTCTTGACCCTCTTTGATCCATGTCTCATTAAGAGCCAGAATATCCGGTAAGTATGCCATCATAGTAGCCTCTAACTCGTCTCTGCCTGTGTTGACAGATCTTATATTTAATAGACCAAGTCTCAAACGTTTACTAGTTTGGTTTGTATTAACCATAATCAAAGATTATAAGTACACTTGCGGGTGGTTTTATGTATCCTGTGAAAAGTTGTATAGTGTTGTGTATTGTGATATGCGTTAATGTGTGTGTATTGTAGGTGTGTAATTTTGAATAGCGTCCACACTCGATTCTAACCATATATTTCTCAGAATCAAAATATCGTGCAAAAAATAAAATAACAAAGGAATAAAATAAGTAACATGTTTGTGTTCTGTCGAATAACATATGAAAACAAACTAATACATAAGACAAGATAGCAAGGAATACTGCATATAAAACAATATTTTTTAAAAATAATATCTTTACAATTGGGTGCACGAAATCTTCCACAGTAAGGATCTTATCATATATATAAATAAACAATATTTTGTGGTACTGTCTAAGTAGAAGTAGGTCTAGCACAAAAATTAAATTTAAAAGCAGTGTCCAAATCGCCTTCATTACGGATACGAAATGCCGGTTTCCCATCAGCTTCCCTGATTAGGACATTACCTTCTCGCGTCCATGCATACTTCCACTTGTGTTGCCTGCATAGAGCGCGTGCGCGGCTAAAAATCACCCTGTTTTCTTTTGTTAGCCGCTCATTTACAAAAATGGGGCGCGGTGTTCCCGCCAAACCAATGTCGCCAGTAGTAATGTTTCTACGAGCACGTGCACAGCGTAGCGCCTGCTCATGCACCGAGCGCCGGGTCAGGCGCATCACAATAGGGCGCGGTCGCAGTTTCCCATCCAGGCTTGTACGCACCGGTCCCACTCTACGGGCATCTACAACGTCGTGCTCATCAATTTTTAATCCGACTTTATTCATGATTATCCCCGCAATGTGAATGACGTTTTCTCCGCTGTGCTCAGTAACACCGCTTATTTCAATGTCATTTTGTAAGGCCTGCTGCTCCTTTTTACACAATTCTTGTTTTAAGAGATTTACCTGTAATTTAAGATCATATGTTTCCTTACATGAGTTCTCAAGCTGTGTGAATCTGGACTCATGACTTTCCAATCGATCAGAAAAATCATCAATTCTGCTATTACATGTCTCGTACATGGTTCTTAGGGACTTTATCTCTACTCGGACTTCGTCCCGGAAAGACATGAACTCGTTCCGAAAGCCTTTAATCTCCTCTCGCATAGCTCGTATTTCTTCGAGTACCTGCTCACTGCAGCCATACTTCTCACTCGACTGTTCAACGCCATACTCGGCCTGTTCCTTCACAGGCGTGTCAGTATTGTCCGTTCGCGGTATATTTACTGTGCAACATGGACATAGCCAGTTTTTAGGGGTCTGGCTTGAGGAAATATTAACGCATTGTCGATGATACATTGCCTTACAGCTCGTGCAAGTGGCGCCACTTGACAAAAATTTGCCGCAACCTCCGCATTTACTCATTTTTAAAGGTTGATGTCTTTAAGTATGGTTTAACAATGCAGTATTCTGGCTTTAGTGTAAGTATACGGCGTATTTCCCAAGTGGCACTTCAGTGCTAGTGATCAGAACTACTATAAGATGGCGCTGTATTCAATCATTCGTAATAGCCACGAATTATTAACGAATAAAATTATATGTGATTAATTATACCACTAACCGGATACGAGCGGTAAGACGACGCTGTAGATGGCAAAACGGCACTGTCCAAAACTTAATACTTCCACTTATGCCTTAAAATTGTTCGTTTTACAAAGCGGGCGCGGTCGTCACTTTTGATCTATTCTTTGATTTATTTCTGTGATTCTGATTTATTCTTCTCTCAGCCATGTGCGTCCACTGCTGGATATATGCCTCCCCCATATAGGGAGGATTTGCCAATACTCGCCATGCTTGGCAGGCGGGTTGGCGAGCGCAGTATGATTTTCAATCCTCAGGAGGCGCTGCTGCCCACCTTCTGGTACGTGGTCCCTTAGCCAAGTCTTACCGCACCCGCGGGAAGAGTTCTTTCAGTTCATTCTAGGCCGGTACCACCACGGCCTTCATCACCACGCGGGTCAAACCGCGAGGCGCAGCTAATTAACAATAAGATGCTGATGAGTGCTGATTTAATTGTACCTAGTACATGATATTTTATATGACAATCCGGTCCCCCCGGCGTAGCGCGGGTAAAAAAGTTCAATATTAAATTTTATAACACGCCCAATTTAAAAAAAAATGTGACCCGGGGATCGTGTAGCTTCCTAAAGGTGAAATATTTTTTCAAATCTGTTCAGTAGTTTCGGAGCCTATTCAATGCAAACAAACAAATAATAAAATCTTTCCTCTTTATGATATTAGTATAGATATATACTCGTATGCATGTATATATACTACTGACCAAGTACTCGCCTGGACGGTCATATTGATTATTATGTATTCTATACGACCGGTCGTAAATACTGTGATAATTTTACTGCAACTAATATTGGTCCCTCTATACCTTGTATGTTTTGTAATTTATTACATCATAGTTACATAGTTTAATGTATTGACGTTAAAATAACGCGTATCTGAAATATATATTACAAGCTTTGCTTGCGTGGGCAAGTGAGTCATGTACATACACACACGCCTCTTTCCCGTAGGGGTAGGCAGAGAGCACACCGTTCCAAATGCTACGATCCCAACACACTTCTTTCGCTTCATCCACGCTCATAACACCTTTGATACAAAAGCGTCGGATTAGAGATATAAGAATGATTACATAGTTTGTCATTATGTAGTTGATCGTCATCGTGGCTCAATTATCAGCTATACTGACTCTAGAACTGCCCCCCGGGTTCGAATCCCGGCTGGGGCAAAAAAGTCTGTGAAGAGCATAGATATTTGTTCTCGGGTCTTGAAAGTTTAAGTATTGTGATTGTGTGTTTGTTCGATGCCTCCCGCGATACAGGGTTTCCTAGTGCGTCGATATGAGTGTGAATGCGTTTTTTCGTATTTTGTTTTGTTAATGAAAAGTTTACTAACTGAGTACTTATACGTGCAACATTTCCTGGTAAAAATACCCTAATCCCTTTATCAGATCCTGACTAGAAGACCATATGGGACCACCCTAAAGTATACTCTTTCAAATCAAGTATTCTCTTTACAAGTTTTGCTTATGAATGCAAAAGTAGGAACTTTTTTTGAAAATCAATTATTAAAAAAAAAAATTTTAATAAATTATCATTGAAATAAAATATTCGATCATCACCATCTTAGCTGTTGGATAACCAACTACTGGCAATACATCTGCTTCTACAGGGATCTGTTGAAATAAGTCCGAAACAAGCTTCCTCCATCGAACTTTATCGGGTCGTTTGTCCAACCAGTTGATGGAACACCAACTCTACGTTTGCTTGTGCGTAGTCACCATCTTTGAAAAAACTACTCTTCATCCTTGATAAACTCCACATAATATAAGAAGTATACAAGTTTGTGTCCTGTACTTCAACCTACCAATAAGCTGATCAAGTCATATCGACCTTCATGGATCTACAGGTATCTTAATTACGTCGCAATATATATGTATACTAGACTAGCTGCGCCCCGCTGATCATGATGAAGAGTAGCATATGTGTATGTGTAATTAGGGACCTGAAGTATCTATATAGCAAATTTCATCCAAATCGAGTTTTACCCGCGTGATGATGAAAATAAGCCCATGTGTTAGTCCAGGGTATAAGTTATCTCTATACCAAATTTCATCCAAATCCGCTTAGGCGTGAAAGAGTAACAAACATACATCCACACATCCCTCACAAACTTTCGCATTTATAGTATTAGTAGGATACAGAGAGAGACATCCTAAGCTATCCATCTCCATAAGTCCTTGTTTGATTTTGATCTGATTGATGAGGCCAACAACAGTATTAATTTAATGAGGAAAAACCTTTTGGCGCTGTGTTACCATTAATAAAGTAGCCTATATGTAAATAGGAAATAAACGGAACTTATAAACTATTTCAGAATGTAACAGTTCTAGGAATACAAAATACAATTCATAATTAGAACAAACTATGCAAGCAATAAAATCATGCAACTCAGAACATTCGAAGCTATTTCGAGAAATTGCCTGGACTCACTCCAAAACGAGTGTAAACGCGATTTCAGAAGCATTCGGTCACTTTTCCGAGTGAGTCAATGACATGAAATCGCGTCATACCATGAAGACCTGAAAGGGGACGATTCACCGAACTATCTATATTTAATATCAATAGGGAAAACATGTGTGAGGCTCGAGAAAATTCCCGTCAACAGCGCTTGTATTCAATGATTCGTCAGATATATAGATGACGCGGTAAGAGTGTAAATGGAAAGCGGTGGGCTTATCCCAACATCTAAAAGCAAGGAATTTTTAAACGTCTTACGGATGGTTGATTTACAAGAATGCGTCACTCTCCAAATATATTACGCTCTTGGAATTGAGACGATGTTCGGAAAATCGAAGCAATTTATGCTGAAGCTCAACACTAAACATGAATTTAAGTTAAAACACGAATAGTTTTAAAGACTAACTAGTGAATATATAAATTACTGTACTGTTTATTCGCCTACCTACATTGAAGGATTACGGCCAATGGTATTAATAAAGGAAAACACGCTACGCTTTAAGATAACGTAAATAACAAACGTAGGTACTAGATACAATTTCAGGCAAATGCGCACCAAGTTGTTAGTTTTACAGGAGCAATTTGTGCATTTTGTGAAAGCACAGGAATGCATTTTGGTGCTTAATTATAGTACCTGGATGATTTTCGATAATAATAAGCAAACAATTTTATTTTTGTAAATTGGCTAATCCCCCCTTTATGGGGGAGGCATATGGCCAGCAGTGGATGAACAATTGCTGTGAAAAAGTAAACAATTGATTTTCTTCGTCTAACTAAACACTTATTGGCTTAGTGTTGCTTAACAACGCCATCTATTGTCAAGTAGCTTTAGTGTTACTGTGTCGGTAAAACAGTTTAGTTGTTGTATGAGCTGGAAAAAATAAATAATAGTAATAGTAGTACTTACTCGCCAATTGATATCAGGAAGAGTCATATTTTTTAGTTTATTCTAATAAACTGAAAAATATGACGTCCTATAGCTGAGATGATGATGATGATGACGATTGATTACTTCTCTCACTGAGAGGATCGCCAGGGTTGCAGCAGTGGGTAGGCTCTGCTATGATTGTAAGCCTACAATCAGCTAACGATCAAACGCTTTCAACGAAACCTAATTTACCAAATTATGATGATTAAACAGTTCTAAAGTTATGGGGCACAGGTGAACACACATATATCCTGATAAAAATGGTAACCCCGTTTGCTCCACTGTACCTAGTTGGGAAGATTTTAATAGTAGCATAAATTTTTATACATTTTTTTGCCAACAAAACTGCCGCGCTATTAATTAAAAAATACTTTGGCTCAACTCCAACTCTTACATTTTCTTTCAACTCTTTTTTTTTAAATTTCTTTTGTAAAGATGTTCTATAATTTGAATCAAGGTTGTATAATGCTCAGTGTGGTAAATGCCAACAGAGGGAAGGCAAGGGGCTGATCACACTATCACAGTTTGTCTTTCGTTTGTATGTGCGTTACTCTTTCACTCTGAAACGGCTAAACGGATTTGCATTAAATTTGGAATGAAGATAGCTTATACCCTGGAATCACTCCATAGGCTACTTTTATCCCAAAAAGGTATTGCTCCCGTGGAATAATTGACATAATGGGAAAACTGTAGTCAACGCGAGTGAAAGCGCCGGGGGCAGCTAGTTATGCTATACTTGTACGGTTTGTAAACATTATACCATATGATAGATCCAGGTCGGTTTTATCGTCAAAAAAAAAACAACCCCTGGTCATTCCGGTCATTTGGGTTTCCTTAGGTATTTACGATGCAGGGATTCTGACACTTAAATTTTTGGCATTGCATGTTTGTGCCTTCACTATGTGACTGCGTAATGAAATGTTGTTCCTTTATCTAAAATACAAGAAATACCGTACGACAAAGTGAAAAGTAGATTTTTTTTATCACACTCAGTCCCCCGCTCTGGGATTCGCTGTGTCGCGGGTGGCATGGACACACACACAATCACAGCACACAAACATCCAAGACCCGGGACAAACATCTACACTCACCGCACTAATGTTTGCCCCTGCCGGGATTCGAAACCAAGGTCCCGGAGACACAGAAGTCATGTCACTGACACTAACCACTGCGCCACGGCGACCGTCGATATTATTAAGTTAGTAGCAAGGATAGCAAAAGTATTAATTTTTGCGAATGCGTTTAATGAAATAAAATACTTTGGCACAGCTTTTGTCTATATCATGTTTTGATTTATAAGATTTAGAGATCTTCATCCTAACAAAATGTATACATAAAATATATTGTAAAACAGGTTTGAAGATCTCGGACCCAAAATTAAATTTCGTGTATCATATATTATGTGCATTCTCAGAGTACAAAACTTAATAAAAATATGGTATCCGATTGAGAATCTCGATTAAGTACATCTAATATTAATTCGACAATTCGCACACTTATCCAATGGGTGAGAGTTAACAAACTTTGATTATATTTCCATGAAAAACAATTGTACCTACCTACGCGGTCGTCAGAAGTTCATGTGTGTTAAAATCACTACCAACCTATATAATACCCTATAACATACAATGATAGTCATTGTCTACACTACATAAGTACTTACTTTTAAGCACCAGTGATTCATTTGATTTTTCTCCCAACGCCGCATAAAACAAATAGGTACTCTGCCCTACTTTTGATCCAAAATTATTCTCGGCCGGAGAAATGCTTTTGAAGCATGTATGCATGAGTATAGGTATCCTGCTTTTTGTTACGCGTCTAAAGTTATTGAAGAATGAAGATGTACGTTATACCTATATCCGAACTTATAAATGTTAAAGTCCTTGATATAATCTATGCACGTTAGGTCATCGTGTAGAACCTGTCCAATAAATAAATAGCCTTTGAGTATGTACTCGGAATAAGCGTGCTAATGAGATAAATAGACGTATATTTAAGCTAAGTTATACCGTTTCACTGATTTGTTACGTAGACAAAGTAGTGACCGACCGAAAGTTAGGTGTTGGTCACTTTTCGGCCTCAGTTTTGGAAACCGAAACTCGAGTGTTCGTGAATTATCGTGGTCGTTCGGCTAACTTCGCGGCTAACACGAGCTCGCCCGCCGCGCCGTGTGCCTAAAAATATATTTGTTACGTACTTTAATATTTGTGTTTTTATTGTATTCAACACTCCCTAACTGTCTGTATGTACATGCAAATAAATGTGTAAAAAATACATTAGATTTCAGTAAAAATAGAAATTGTGATAGTATGTGTTTGTAAGTTTCAGCTTCGGTTTCGGTTTCGGTTTCGGCTGAAAAAGCTGTTTCGGTCGGACACTAACTCAAACAAATACTCAAGGCAAGAAATAAACTAGGTGAAAGAGGTAGCTACTATTCAGAAACAAACATTTACATGTGTCTCATCTGACAGTTCTATCACATTTTTCTCAGATTTTAAGCTATATTTACGGACATACAATTTTTTTACAGGTACCGAATATCAATTTAACCGTCGGTCAAACAGTTTTGTATAACCAACGGTTTTTGATAATCGGAAGTTTCAATTTTGGTGATCTCCACCTTAAGATCTCCATCTTTATATATGTTTAGTGTTACTTATATGTAATAATATTATTGACATATTTTATTTAATTTTATAAAAATCGATTTGTAATTCCGTATTTATCAATAAAATGATGACAATGACTATGAGTACAACTCCATTTTTTCTTCGTAAACAATCGCCAAATAATCGTAGTGCTGGTAAAACCAGCGCTCTCTTAACGGAACGGCAAGTGACGTCACGCACGAAATTATCAATATTATTTCAAAGTGTTAAAAACAATAATATCAATACTCCCATTATCATACTAAATGATGTATATTAGATAAACAAGGTGAGTTGAAGTTACGCTTATTACACTTAATGTACAGATTCGATTCGACGCGTGACCTAAATGCTGGCTCATATTTGGCTCAACGAATAAGCATTGCAATTCAACGTGGTAATGCTGCTAGCATTCTGGACACACTGCCAACTGGAAGCTGGTCAGACTGTTCGAGTTATCTATGGGCTGAAAACAGATAGTGGACTGATCAAATGTTATTGCAGTAGCTGTAGTATTTTAATTAGTTATTAGTATTTTATTTTGATAAAGGCATCGGCCCATATAAAAATGTATAGAATATGTACTTATGGTTACATATAGAATATGTAATATACACATATAGAATATTTATCATATTAGACATAGATATAATTTTCTGAAATTTCCTTTTTCATTTATCTACGCTATGACGTAATTGTATTGGTATCTAGTTTCCAGTTTTGTACACAATATCTCAAAAAAATATGGATCACGCTATTTTTCCTCTTGCCACATTCCATGTTACACGGAAAGTAGGTAGGAATGTAGGTAGATGTGCATTGGTTGTTCAGTATTTGCATTCTTTCGCTCGAGTCAAACGTGATTGTGTTGCAAATTATTCAAATTTTGGATGTTGAAATGAATAGTTGAGACTGAATGTTACGCTGGCTTAGTGTCTTGTATGAAGATTATCTTTTTGATTCTAGTATTAGGAGTAGTATCTCGGGTAAGCACCGCTTACGCTAGCGTGGAATAATTTCAGTTGCAGTGAATTCATATATACGTCAAATTCTGTAATCTCACTAATATTATAAAGGCGAAAGTTTGTATGTATGTTAGTTACTCCTTCACGCTCAAACGGCTGCACTGATTTGGATATAATTTGGTATGGAGATAGTTGCTAGAATAGCCCTAGAATAACACATAGGCTACTTTTCATTCCGAAGACAATTGCTGTTCCCCTGGGATAAGTAAATAATTTAAAAACCTCTGTTACTCTACTCCTTGACGCTGAAACGCTTAAATGGCTACACTAAAATCGATGAAATTAGGTTTGGAGATAGTTCAGGCCCTGGATTAACACATATATGCTACTTTTCATCTCAAAAATAATTGATGTTCCCGAGGGATAAGCAAATAATTCAAAAACCTCTGTTACTCTCTCATGCTTAAACGGCTGTATTTATGTATTTACCGGGGCAGTTAAAACCGCGGGGCACTACTAGTCTAATATATAAAAATCTCGAGTCACAGTGTTTGTTATTGAACTCCTTCGACAGGACTTGCCTGTTATTTCTGATTTTTTTGTATTTATTTGGTCGATCTGAGAATAGGTCCTACCCTTCCTACCCTCACACCCATTTTTTATTGCTTATTTAGTATTTTATTATTATGAAACAATATCCAAATAATTTAACTGTCGATCATTGACGTGAAGTAATTTAAATGAAGTGTCGTGTCACTTTGACATTACGATAATTTATATTGCAGAACAGCGTCTTATTTTTTTTTAATATAGAATAACCTCGAACAATATCATAGTCATATATGTAACTATTGCACTAGAGCACATATAAAGATAACCATACGTTTAAAACAAAGATACACACATTTTGGTACATTTCATGTCCGCGGCGAGACATCCAAAAGAAACGATATTTCGTTGGATTTGTTTAGAACTAGCGTTAGACCATTTCTCACTTGATGGTCAGTGACGATGTGGTCAAAGATGTTATCACGCTAGACTTAGGATGCTTACTGGCTGAACCGCTGCCTGAACACACTGTGTGTTTGGTGACAGTTTTTCAAACTTGAGGGTGGTAGGCGGGTACCGGTACGGCAGGCACTACCACCGGCAGTGGTAGTGCCCTAACACCAGGCTGGTAATTCGATAACGGTGTTACCTTCACCGGAATCTAAATCCGTTGGACGGGATCAAACCAGCGTCCGCCAGTTTGACAGCCGCTTTCACCGCTGAGAAATAATATACATTTTCCTTTGTATTTCTTATTGATTGCTTAGCAACGATACAGCTGAATGTCAACTGCGGAGGCATCACACTAGTTGCTATGTGGCAGATTTACAAACTCGACGGGAATAGGTAACCGTTTTATTATTAGAAAGTGCCCTTTCTTACGACCGTGCAAAGAATTGCCGAGCTGTGATGTTAATCCTGCAATATTTTGTAAGATTGATCACATTTTACATGGATGGCCAACAGACTAGATTAGTAGTACTTCTCATACGAGAAGCCAACTCGTATGAGCTTTCATGACATCCCTTGAATAAACAGTTTAAGCGAAACTCAATATAATTATACGGAGTACATTTTTTACCACTTTATTTCGATGAAAACCCTGCGCGACTATCTGTTGGACTAGTCTTACGTCTTGAAAGGCTTAGAGCCACCCGCGTGAAGCCGGCTCGGGTTGCTAGTAAAGTCTCTATAAAAATAAATAAACATCTGTTTTATTGATGCTGGTAGATCAAGACGTGCTTGAGATAACGTGGCAAGTAAACAGATATCACTTATGAATTATCAGGAGCATTACACTCGGCGCTAGTTGATGGAAAGCAGGACGACCTCCGCGCCTACAGATTCGTTCCGCTAAGATAAAGGGATTAGTTCGTCATGCTTCGTACCATTGTAGTGTTTATTTTTGTTGCTATAGTAACTGTTTATGATATTTCCAGCCTAGATTATAGGAACTTTGAGCCTACCTGACCAAAGAAGCGCTCCCGAGCCACAGCAATGCTTTCGTTGCGCGGAGATCCATCAGTCCCAGTGGGAGAGTTGCTTTGTGCAGTGTTTTGTTCTTGTGGATGATCAGCTGCAGTCATGTGGCTGTCTTCTGGCGGAGGCGCTGCTTTTTCCAACTTCTGAGCTTGAGGCTGCGCTGGCGATGCCCGCTGTGACCCGTCTTCAGCCACGGTAACTTTAAGCACACCACCGTTCCCTTTGCCACTACCTACACCGTTACTCTTCTTCAAAACACCCTTTAGTCCTTTCACTTTCTTCTTTTTTTCTTTCGGTTTGTTTTGCGGTTTCCCTTGTTGGAAGCGTCCGCTGGCGCAGCACTGCACGTTACCCATGTCGAAGCGCGCGCATGTCGCGGTTCACTCGATCGGCGGTAGTCGATTCGGTCGGTCGGTCGTTAGATGCGTGTCGGCGTCGGCGCCGACTCGCAGAATGAGAGCGACGCAAGAGTCCCTGGCGTCGCGGCGCCGCCCACCCGGCTGTATTTTCGACAAACTTCGGAATCGCGCTGACCGCAGATTACGCGGATGCCGTCCGCGAAGGATCGCACCCGAAAGCCGAACGGTGTACCGGCCGCGCTGGCGTCATCGCACGACTCGTCCCCCCGCGCACCGCAAGGTCAAGGCGTGCTTATTGTTCCCGTTGTGGTAGCTGACGATTACTGGCCAGACGCGCTCCGCTCCACTCGGATGCTCGTCGACTAGACGCAAGGACTCCACACCACCATCGTCTAACTGTAGAGTTCGGCACGCGACGAGACGTCCACGAAACTGCTATCGATCACGCGATGTTTATATTCTGCTGCCACGGGAACCGCGACTTTGACGCCTGTACAATGGCGTGTCGTTACTCACGCCTCTTGATATACACTTAATTAGGCTAATTAATAGTACTTCAGTGGGCTGATAAGCTGTTTTACAGGGAACACAGTGATACAGTGATTTGCACGACATGCAATGGATTTAAAAGCGAACGTGTTGTTTATTTCACTGCGCTGTGCTGTGTTGTCGTGTTTGTTATCGGACGTGTGCGCGGGAAGCTGATAATCACTAAGGCGAGTGTCTCGCCGTGGTTGTAAATACGCGCTAGTAAACGGCCCGCGACGAAAACTAACGTTTATGGGCATCAATAAATCGGCCCATAATGCTCACCGATGTGGGCTCTTTCTGTTTATACAGGATATTTAAATGCTAATGTGTTTTCCTGTATTGATTAGCCTTATTTTTAGAAACAGTTATCTTTGAAGCAACAATGAAGTAGAAAATGTATGCGATGTTTTATATATTAACATCACCTCAGCCATAAGACGTCCACTGCTGGATATATGCCTCCATATAGGGGGGGATTTGCCAATACACGCCACTCTTGGCAGGCGAGTTGGCGAGCGCAGTATGATTTATGTAGTATGTCTACCAACAAATAGGTTTTTGATTTGAAATATCCCATTATAAATACTTTTCTTATTACCAGTTTGTTATTACAATACAATCATTATTTATTGTAATTTTACCACGTAACACAGACATTCATATCACGCACAATATTTACTCTAAAACTAAGGTAGAGTCTCTCTCTCTCTCCTTAGTTTTAGAGTAAATATTCTAGGCAAAGCGAAGTCTTAGCTTATATTAATTAATCATTACTTTCAATCATGTATTCTGAATGGTAACATGATTGAAAATAATGATTAATTAATATTAATAAATAATGATGTATTACTTATAAGTTCAATTAAAAAAATAATTCTTTTGATAGATAAATTTAATTGAACTACATTTCTACATGACGGTTTACAAAAATACTTCAGAGTTACACGTCTTATAATAATAACGAATAGTACCTATGTCATTTATTCTTCTCTCATAATCATACTTTCTCTGACATTCAAGAGAGCATCGAAACCGCTGGAAAGACCATTAAAGATAATAAATAATGAACCATCTGCTCAGAGAACATGTTACGTAACCGGTCAGGAGCCGAAAATTGGGACGTACACTGGGAGGCCATGTTGCAATATCGACGACCGCAGCGGAATACGAACTCGTATAAAATTCTAGTGAAAAATAGAGCGTGCACAAAGCTCCACACACACGTTAGCATAGTCCTAACCTCTAACTACACTACATATAAAAGAATGCGAATGGAAAAAAACAAATTCAAAGACACAACTGAACAAAAATAACAGAAGCCGAAGAAAACTGACTAAGTAAGTAAAAGTATATAAATTAAATACCGTAATATAAGATTGTTTTAAATTTATTATAAGCGCAAGCTTGGCCACTGTCTCACTTGATGTTAAGTGACGACGCGGTTTAAGACAGAGCAAGCAAGCCTAGAAGGTATTAAATTGATTAATTATTATTAAACTATTGACTAGTGATTTTAAGTCTCCAGGATTGGAGTTTTTTCAGATTCAGATTCCAAATACGTTGGACACTAAGGTGCCCGTGCAAGGTGCAAGTGAACTATAACTGGGCAAACAATAATGTATGGTGAAAACGCATGTATTATGTCCCGTGCAGAAATTTGAATCTAAAAATTGGCCTTGAAGTGTAACATTGCAAATGTTGCAAGATACTTGCCATCAGGTAAACGACTATCTCTTCTTGTTTTTTTACGAGAATAAAAATGGCTTTTTGCGTTAAGTTCATGACCGTTAAATAAATAATATAGTATTATATTGCTTATATTCTTATTGTATTTAAAATATCAGAATGGGTAAAATAAAGAATGACTATATCAAAGGAAGCTTGAAAGTAGCACCAGAGACGGATAAGTTGAGAGGGAGTAGATGGGCTTGATATGGGCATATCATGACGAGGGGTGAAGTAAATTTAACAAAAAGAGTACTTAACATAAATATGGATAGATAAAGTGGTAGAGGAATACCGAAGAAGGCATGGATGGACTGTGTGTAAAATGATATGATTGACTGACCGGTTGGCGCAGTTGGTAGCACTCTGCCTTCTGAGCCGCTGGTCCCGGGTTCGATTCCCGGACAGGTCAAACATTTGTGTGTATGAACATGTCTGTTTGACCTGTGTCTGGGCGTGTATATGTATATAAGTATATATATCAGTCATCAAGTTACCATAGCACAGGCTCTGCCTAGTTTGGGACCTGAAGACCTTGTGTGAATGTTAATAAATAAATAAATTAAAATAAAATAAATATGTTTATGAAAGGTGTGAGCACTGACGACTAATGATAGAAGAACATGGAAGAGGAAAACATGTTGTGCCGAACCCACCTAGCATGGGATGAAGACAAGAAGAAGAGAAGAGCGATTTCAAGTATCAGGTTCAAAAAGCTTTAAATGAGTAAAGTTTAATTTTCTTAAACTCCATCTGTTCCATCACAAAAATCAAAACCAACTTTTACGATACAGCGATAAATTAGAGACTAAATTATTAGCTACGGGAAGACGGAAATAATCTGTTGAGCAGCATCGTTAAATTAATCAATTAGGTCACTATACTCATTGGTTCTTGAGTTATAAAGTTACAAAGGGATAGTCCGACAAACTATAATAGTGTTTAGATTTGTTGAAACTCATATAAGTTTGGGATACGATTGACAAGGAACATAATTGCAGCTGAAACAACCCTACAAAAATTCAAATTAAGTAGAGAAAACAGGACCAATGTGTACCGCAACGTCGCTAAATTCATTAGCTCCAATTAACGCGGTCATTATATTCATTAGTTCCTGAGTTGTAATATTAATAACGGAATAGACCGCCATACAATAAACAGTTTTGGTAAAATAGATATAAAATTGGGTCTGGATAATAAATAGAAAAAATTTGTGGACGCGATTTTATTTTTAAACGTCGCAGGGGGTGGTTTGATGTCTACATTTCGATTTTCGGGACAATCCCGCCATTGGGTTCACCGCCATCTTGATTTGAAGTTGATTTTTGTCGATTTTCTAAAATAACTCGTTAATTTGAATTTTTAGAACAAAAATAGTGATATCCAAAGTTGTTGGAAATTTAATTTCCCACAAGATCAGTCATAATCATTTTTACGCTAGGATCAATATTTACAGAGCTATAAAACAAATAAAATAGAGTGAAGAAACGAGATTGAGCGATATAAATGGTTGGTATGCGTAGTTTTATATCGCTCTATCTCGTTTCCTACTATTTTATTTATTGTATAACTCTTGTCAATAAATACCAGATCATATGAGGTCTATTTCTAGTAGGCAAATGTTCTGTATTGGCCATACCGACTTTGGATATTTTAAAAAGAAATTCGATTTGTAAACAGAATATTATCTCGTGTGAGGTTTACCACCACAACATAATTCAGCAAATGCAACAATAGCACATTGAAATTAAACGGCATATTACATTTTTTTATTCATTTTCCATTGTATATACCGCTTCATCAGGTGAGATAGAGTCCAACGCTTGCCTATTCAGTATAAACAAAATATTCCATTTGAGTTCTTTGGGTTGTTGCATTTGTTAAATTTTATTGTACAAATGATAAAAAATAATATAAAAACTACTTAGAGAGCTACTTAGAGAGATTTGCTAAAGGGTATTCTATCAAAAGGAGATCCTAGGCAGTCGCCAAGGATCTCCTTTTGATAGAATCAATTTCTATTCTCAATTGATACTTCGTCCATCTTTATAACGAATGACTACGTTCATTTTTTACAGCAGTACGGACGGAGTTCATAAAAATTTAAACGTCCCATTACCAATTAACCTTCAGTTAACTGTATGGTAAAAACTGTTTCATCGACGGTTAAATTAATAATCAGACGTTTTAAATTTTGGTGAACACAAAAATCTTGAAATTTAAAAGTAGTGCACGGCGCGGCGCGCGACCCTAAGTAAGAGAACTCATATGAAGAAGAATGTCAGATACGTTCGAAACGTGTTAGAAAATACAAAGTGAATAGGTCCGTGGTCTTCTATTTACTCGTATTATATATATATATTGTATAAATTGAAGTCCATAGGGCGACTTAGTATGGTCTATCTATTTATCCGCTAACTCCGTCTAACCACGCATATTTAATAAAAACCTAAAGTATTTATTTAGATTGGGAAATAATTTTATTGTAAATAAGTAACCGAATAAAAGAACAAGCCAGTAACTAACTTGATTTCTCTGTCGCGTAGCCATGTTTATAAAAAACGTACGGTGTTCCCCTGTGTACAACAAAAATAACAAATACACGTATGGTGCTTTTCAGCGCGATTCTGTAAAAACACTTATGAAGTTGTAACCTCATATTTATCACTTCATTTTTCTAAATTACACCCTTACGAAGCCGTCGCGCGTCGCCTACATTTTGCCGTCATTGCTAAAGCTATAAAAATAACTTACCGTATCAGCATCACTTTCCTCAGTAGCTATAGCAACTCCTTTATCCAGATGCTGCTCAGCATTGTCCAGCTCACGATCCAGTTCGTTGGACTCAATCTCCAGCTGCGGAGATGAATGCAGCTCTTCAAACCCTGGAGAAGTTGACTCTTCGGCTTGCAGTGTGTGGCGCGCTGGCATTTTCAACACGAGAGGTCTAAAGTTGAGGCGGTTCGTACCTGTATTGTTAAAAACCAAACATTGACTTTCAAGCAATAATAGTCTCCGGGTAGAAAACGCCGCGGTTTGTAAAACTGGCACAAACACACAGGGTTTTTTTGTGGGATAAGGTGATGGGACAAGCCAAAGGTCCACAGTATGTTTAGTGGAAACCTCTGCCTATAGACAGATAACATTCGTAAAGAACTGTACTGCGCCCGTCACCCTGAGTCATAAAGTTCATAAGTCTTATGTGCCTGCAAGTTCATCGGAAGCCATAACCTTCAAACCTTAATACAGTAATGCGAATGCTACTGCCTGGCGATAGAAATAGATATGATGGCAGTACTTCCCTTCGAACTACCTACCCTTGTTCAGGAAAGAGTCTTTGAGAAGCAGTTTATATAGCGTGTCTCGGGAGATAACTTCATTATAAAACCATATAACATACATATACTTAGTTTGTAAACGATATAAAACCAACTGTCGTTATTTATTCGCATAGCATTTCCAATACTTTCTTGAAATTATAAAGAAACACTGAACTCATTTTAAGAGACTGGAATAATAATCAGGAATAATCAATTTATTGGTAAATATGTTAAAAAGAAATAAATATAAAAAGTTCAATTAGTAAACTAAACAAATTAACTAATACAAGAACTAAATTTACAAATCGGTAATAATGATCAAAGGATCACATGCTTTATATTATATTAGAAAAGTCATCTTCCACATCATAGACCGCCTTTTCGATAATCTATGATTTTAATTTCGCCTTAAAAGACGCCAAACTAGGTGCTTTTGTAATGTGCTCTGGCAATTTATTGTACACACGAGGTCCCAATACGTATTTGATAGAACTCTTGTGTCGCTAGCCTATCAGACTTCATAAGCCTGTCGGGCACCATCAAGCAAGCTCCATAGCTTTACAAATCGGGCCAGCAAATCACGGAGTTATTTCAGAACATATTAGATTAAAAATATTTATATAAATATCGGGACTGACGACCTCTTTCCTCCTTCTTTGGAAGTCGGTCGAAAAAATATGTTTCTTACAACGGTAAAAGATCAGGGTGTCAAGTTTACTTGTTTAACGTTGATATCAAGTCTAGTGTGAGGCCAAGCCGATGGCAATAAGACAACGCCAAATATTCGTAGTCTTCTAAGTTCATAGCGGCCTGAGTCTATGTTGAACATATTATATACTCGTATATGCTCGGCCGCAGAGAGTGCTCGGCCTGTGTCAACTTAGTACGAAATTCTAAAATCAGTTGCTACAAAGAACTACAAAAAATTACTTGCAATGTCAATGAATCTAAAACCCAATCAAGATTGATTAAATGCGGACGAATTAAAAATATATTAAGTGCCTAAGAAAGGCTCACATAATAATTATTATCTTACCAGTTTTATGGTTCGTAATAGCATTAACATCGTGCTAGGCGGAACCATCACCATTTAACTTACTAGTGAGGCGCTACTATAGCTTAGATGGCAAAGCGACAGGACGATATTCTGTAGTCGTGGGTTCAAAACCCCTCTAATGGCCAATTTTATCTTTCAAGAATTTGAATATAATTTTCTCTTACTTATAGGGTCCCTAATAGAAAGAAGGACATAAACAAGTGTGGTGAATGCATAAAGATTCTAATGCATTAACAAAATTACCTTGGATTCTTGATTTGTAAGCGCGGTTTTAGTTTTTTATTTGACATTTAAATTATATCGGATAATTCATTTTTAAACCTCACGACAATGTATGCGTTACTAATTCGAATCTCGCATTTACATAGTTGATGGTAAACAAGTTACGTAATTTAGCCTTGCCGTTGTACTCGTAGGCTACACTAATATACGACTATCTTTAAGCTTTAAGCTGCTAAATTACGGAGGTAAAGAGAAGGTTTTCAATTCGGAACCTTTTTATATGTATGTTCACCAATTACTCTGGCAATTATGAATCGATTTTGATCATTGTTTTTAAATTTGGTAGGTCATACCTCACAAGTCCCATATACATTTTATTGAATTATTTAATACTTTATAGATCTAGCGGTTGATCTGATCTGATCTGACGGTCAGGGACGTGATTAGAGATGTAATCACACTAAACCTATATTTTTTAATGCATCTAAAGGACTGCTGCCTAGTTCCAAACTTGAGGGTGGTAGTTCCTTCCTAGCAGTAGTGCTGTGAGTTGAACAAAAGTTATAACGGTGCTATGACTTTGTTATCTTTACCGGAAGCTCAAGCAGTTGGTGGGGATCGAACCAGCGTCAATGACTTTGACAACCGACGCCCATTCATTGGCTATTACCGCTAGCATCGCTTCAAAAACCGGAATAGTAGTTTGGTTTAAAAATAAAATAACTGAAAAACATATCATCCAAGTAAACGCAACGCTTTAAGGCAATTGAAGTCGGATGTAACCATTTTTGACAACTTGTATCTAGAATCAGCCGACCTCGAAGCGAAGTATTCTATAAGTAACTGCATAACATTTTTATTGTATCACATAACTTCGTCTTACCTTTGCTATCATCTTTCTGGAGTTTCTTCATTGCCTCGCGTGCACCGTACAAGGTCTGTGTGGTAGCAGTCGGTATTGATCTCAAGTATACTTTCTGCAGTCCACTTCCCGGGAGCATAGTTGTTACAACTTTCCTGGGCTTATCTCTATCAGAGCTGCTTCCATATTGTCTCAGGAGTTGATCGTCTTCGTCGGCATCGATGTCAATCAGACATTCCTCGAACTGTTCGAAGTTTTCGAGATCTGAGTCTAGTTCACTTCTTGACCCGTGAGACTTTGGTCGGAAAAATGAGTCTGAATTTCGTCGATAGTCTAAATGCTTTGATTCTGGAGATGAAAAGCTGCGCATAACGAATCCTTTTTGAGAAGACTGTGGCGATTGACATTCTGGATCGTCTTGTGAAGCCGGTGATGAATAGCTTCTGGGAAGAAGGCTTCGCGCGCTTGCACTCTGCATCTTCCGCTGCTGCTGTTGGCTCGTTCTATTTGATATGAGACTTTTTCCTCTGCCCGCGCTGTGGCCCGGAGACGTCTCCTTGCGCCTCATAGCGCAAGATTTCTATCACTTTATTTATCTCCTCGAACGTGTGAAACTGCATGGATCACACAGCGTACTGAATCAAGGAATCGTTTGAGTCCCGCTCGTAATGTTACTGTGCTCTATACGTGTCCGATACTATGAGATCGAATGTCGATATCAGGTGACAAGGACGGACACAGCAGCCAGATGATATATCATATGTTAAGCAACGGTGAGCACGACCGACTTACAGAGACTCCCAATTCCACACGGTTTTTTAACGTGATTAAATTAAAGCTATTTCACCCACATTCAGATTCTCAATATGATCTAGGTTAAACGTTACACGAACGTTCGCCATTCGGACGCTAATTCAATTTGTGCATTGAGAACTACGATTGGTACTATGATAATACACATCAAGTCACATATGTCCGCGAATATTACTTTAATTCCCTATCAACTTATCTCCGATGATTGCTGCCTAATGTAATGTTTGGAGTACTGATTGAGCGTGGTTCTCACTGTGATGCTAACGAGCTCTGAGCAAATAAACAACTCTATAGTGTACACACTTCAGGCGGAGTATCGAGCACTGAATGATAGAGCTTAAAGGCCGAAATACGAAAAGTTGCGTACGCTCTGTGGGCGGGTAACTTTCTCTTTAACAAAACGTCACTGCATACTTGACGTTTTGTTCAAGAGATATGGTCCCGTATATGGTCCCCTATATACGGGACCATACGTTGTATTGAAGAACCGTTCAGACTTCAAATCGTATTACACAGTAAATGTAACTGTAACGTTTACAGTCAATACGTAAACTTATATAATAATAGATGCAAATATGTGTTGCATATTTAAAATGATACAGTCTTGTTTAGTGATTACGGACAATTTTGATTATATAATCAATGGCCATGTTCATCAGTTTATTTATAATGTATATTACTGTGATAGAATGTACCACTATTGAAAATAATTTCTTCACAAAGGAGACATTTTAAAATTTACAATGAACATAGGTACTTCAATTTCGGAGTAATTTAGATATAAAGTAACCCTAAAAGTAACCATAAGGCAAACATAAAAGTAACCATAAGGTAAACATAAAAGTAAACGTCGTAACATACTGAGAGATCCAAAAACTAGGTGAATATACATCTTTGATCAAGAATACAATCTTGATCGAAGATATACATAGATAAAAATGAATTTACTCTATCAACCTTCGACCAGAAGATAATACGAACCTTTGGTCGAAGCGATCAATAACAGCAAAACTCGTAAGTTGAAATGTGTAAAGAATGTTACATACTACGGAATACAACTCGTGTAATGTGTGGGAGCTATTACAAAAACTGCGTAATCGGTTATAAGCCCAAATATTGAATCATTTAGGTATATTACGTAGGCAAGACGGTATGAATATATGACATTGAATTGTCGTCAGCAAAGGGCACGCCTCTATTTTAAAACGTATTGCAAATGACGCGTTTAAAGTTTACTATAGCTGGACCCAGCGATTTCACCTGCATGGAATACGGATTTCCCGCTACCTTAGTTATCCCAAGGGACCCCTACTTTTTCCAGGACAAAAAGTTCTTCTCCTAGGTCTCATCGTTATCTATATCAAAATTTATCAAAATTAGTTCAGCGGTTTAAGAGTAAAAACGTTACTCTCACATTTATAATATAATTAGGTTTTTGTTGTATTCCTGAATTCCTAGAGGCACCATACATTTTTAGGGATAAGAGTAGCCTACGTGTTAATCTAAGTTATAAGGTACCTTACATGCCAAACTTCATTCAATCTATCAAACCGGCGTGAAGAGGAAACAAGCACACATACACACCTTGGGTTGATTTATTAATTTTTCATAGGATTCTCGTTATTAATGATAAACTCACTCTAATTTTAAAATAAAACGAGGATCCCTAAACGCCTTTATTATATTGCGATAACTATACCTACATTCTACTGGCAAAAGTAACTTTATATGTCCAAGTTGTACATAAATATCGAATGCAATGAACGCGCATTTGGAAGTTTTTCCCCAGATTTGAGGCCTTAGGATATGGTCGTAGGACTTTCCCGAAAAACTCGTAAGTGACGTTACTTTGTCCTTCTTCACACACCACCAAAAGCTCAAGCCGTTGGTGGAGATCGAGCCAGCATCCTTCAGTTTGACAGCCGACGCTCCCGACGATAAGTTATCATCTCGGTTCAAAAAATGTCTATTGACATGGCTTGACGATTTAGCCATTATTCGTGAAGGCTGATTGTAGCCGCTCAGCTTTTTCTGCGGGCGACGCTATACGATATCTCTTATCGTCATCGTATAGGTATAGGTTTCAGATCTGACAAAAAAATCTGTGGTATAGATACACAATCAATTAACGCATTTAGTGCACATATTTAAATTAAAATCCTTATATCACAGTTATACTACATAAATGACAGTTTGTATTGATATCAATAGTTTTGCAATACCCACGAGTACCTACCCACGCTTAGTAATTCATATGGACCAAACTCCAAAAAAAATAAATCAAGCAAAATGTGTTTAGAATTAAATAAGCCATCTAGGAAAATCTCGCCGTACTTGTAAATCAGTTACATTACCATATTTATTATTGCGCCATCTATGAAAAACTCTCCGAACTTCTTCAGTCTTTACAACACCAACATTTATTGGAATTGGCCTGAGCTCGACGATACTCATGAACAATTATTTTACACGTTTTATGAGAAAAGGATAGTAATCGTCTTACGCTTGTAATGTAGATGTCGCTGTTTCCAAATATGATAGGACAAGATCATCCGAGTATAAGTGGACACAGCCATTAAACTCATAGATGTGAAGTGGAGTAATAATTAAGTCGAGATCAGATCTTAAGTTAGATCTCATCTCACTACCTCACCTTTGATAAGTGTTTTAGAAAGCGACTAGGAAATCCGAGAAACTTGTGCTGTGCATATCTACTATCTGTGGCCTCGCCTAATGAACAGAATAAATGTTACAGAGTTTCAAACCTACCTATACTTACGACGCATGGCTGAAAATTAAGTGTGGACACATATTTGCCTCCACGAATCAGCATTGCAATTCATCGGAGCAATGCTGCTAGCATTGTGGGTACGCTGTCAACTGGGGGCGGGTTGGAGCACCTGGGTTATCCATATGCTGGCAACAGTAAGCAGATTAAAAAAATACTAAGTAATAGTAATATAGTACATTACTATTACTTAGTATTTTTTTATTAAGCCAATTACTTATTGATATTTTATTTTAATAAAGGCCCCTTACATCTTTGATCCGATAGGTACACTTGAATTGAATCACAAAAAAAAACCTCCATTGGTGGCCACCTTCACGCACATTAGCTGATAAGGGGTGTAAAACTCATAGAGACCGCGAGTTGTTCCTCGTTGTTAGCTCAATCCACGAGGCTTCAAGTTACGAGTGCATTACATTAACCCAGTGGCGTAGCGTGCCTTGGCGGGGCCCCGTATAAAAATTTGTTTGGGGGGCCCTAATGAAGGGTTAAGATTTCTCACAAGAGAAAAAAAATGTTTGCATAAAATTAAAAGAAATATTTATTCATCATAATTATCTATCTGTCACTATTGCTAAAATTTTTACAAACAATTCAAATTAATATACGCTCTCCTTGGCATCATAGATATGTAACTATATACTGAGACTTGCCTTTTTTCGGCAAACTGATTAATTAAATCATTTATAGCTGATGACTTTAGTTTTTCTAAAGTTTCTGTCTCTATGAACCATAGTTACAGGTCTGACAGACGTTCATGTCTCATCGAAGTTCTTAGGTAATTTTTTATCAGTTTTTATTTTGAAAAACTTCTCTCAGCAGTTGTGGTTGTAACTGGGAGGATCAAGAATAAAAAACATGCTGTTATTACATCCGGAAAACTGGTTTCAAGTTATTTTTAATGGAATTAAATTTTTGAATTTCAGATTTTAAGCATATTTTTGGAGCCTTTAAATGGTCATAAAGATTAACTGAGATGTCTTTATTACCGTATTTAGCCGACAGTTTTTCGGAGGGGTTTAATATCTCTTCGTTTGAAGAAGACAGGAGTTTCTACGGTTGTCATATTTCGAACATACTACTCAGGTCGCAAAGGCTCTAAAATCATTTGTTCCAAACTTTTGAACACATCCTTTACGCGGGAAAAAGAAATTGTTTTTGTGACTTTTGTCATTTATGAAATAAAAAAAATTGGGAAGTTTTTATTAATTTTGGTTTACGAATGTCGGGGGCCCCCGTGCCCCGGGGCCCCGTATAATTGATACGGCAGATACGGCGGTAGCTACGCCCCTGCATTAACCCTATCACACCAATACTATCTAGAAGAAAGTTTGTCGTTTGTCTGTTTGTCGAAACGGCTATCGGATTTAAATGAAGCGCCAAGCGCCCTCTCTAAAATAATTTAGTTAGCACTTAGGACAAAGGCCGTCATCTTATAGTATCGAATACTCAGCTCAGTAGTATTTTCATAGGGTAGAAAATGTATCATCCTATCCCCAACTCACCTCTACTTTCATCAGAGTCCCTCTTAGTTTATAGTTGTAATATAAAGCCTATTATTTGTTATGTTGTACTAAATTACCAACTCAAAAATCTATAACATAAAAATGAGGCCCTGTCAATACATGAGCACTGCCCGAATACTTGAGCATTATTTAACATACACTCAGTTGTTAGCGTGGGTGTGCGAAAACCTCTTTCTCTTTTTACGCTTCATTCACCGCCTGATGATATCATTAAGTGATTCAACGACGCACTATTTTATTACGCAACGCTACCCAAATAAAATCTACTTGCGCTTAGAACAAAATACAGGAACATCATGTTTGAGTACCTGTTAAATGATAACTTATTGCCTTGACGTAAAGCCGTCTTATCCGAGTCTCGGATTAAATCACTATTCTCCCCGAGAATTTGAGTTTGATCCGAGTATTAGGCGGATAATTTCGGATAATTTGGCTGACGCAAATGGCCCTCAATGTATGTATAATATAATTCATCAAATCAAATAAATATCACATATCACGTATATAAGACATCACATATCATATACACATAAGATCAAATAAGAAATGATAAGATCGATAGGAGTCGAAGAGGAGGAGTGAAATCGCAGTGAGCAGAGCACAATTCAAAAAGAGTTGATGTCCGACGGGATCATCAGGTCCACCACACAAGCAACCTGACTATAAGATCGCAGAAAGAGGTTGAACGCAGGCCGCTTCAACTGGTCATTGTAGAGATGGGAATAACCTATGTCGAGAAGCAGAGGTCTTTTGGCTGAAGGAAGGATATTTAAATCATAGCTGCGCCTTGTAATAAATATATGAATAGTGTGTACTACACGTGTATGTTATGACGGAAAGTTGAGATATGTATTCCGTATTTTTTCATAACAAATATTTTTTAGGTGTTGTTTCAATTATTCGAATGCTAGCCGATCGACGCTCTTCAAAAGCTCAGCTTAAACTCTCTTCTCGTTTCCTTTTTCACTTAAGTAAAGTAGTGGCCTCTTTAATAACGTTTTGGTGTTATATACGTAAACTAGTTTTTTTAGACTTTTAATTCTAATGCTACACTAATGCGCGTTTAAGATAGCTATGGATGCATAACCTGAAAACAAAAATATTTTTAAGCCATTATTTATCTATGTTTTTAACACATTGCTGACCTAATCAAGACAAGACTAAATATGCATTTACCCATTAAAAGACTAAATTACATCCACGCTATAATGTTGTAAAAAAGATACCAGAAGATGGAACTGACAAAAGTGTGTATTTCTGTATCTGTACTTCCGCAAAAATACGACCTGGGTATCTTCAAGTCACGAGTGAATAGGTATCTTTCAGGCAGGCGTGCTCCATCGTAGACCGCATCATCACTTAACATCAGGTGAGATCTTGGTCAAACGCCTGCCTAATACCAAATTTTAAAAAAATAAAAATATTACTTGTCGAAGCCGATACCATGATAGTTCAAAAGTATTTATTATCAAAATATTACATAGAATTATTACGAGTATATAAAACTTATGACCTTTAACAAAAAAATGTGTGATATTGGTATTTAGCAATGAACGTCTTGTCAAAGAATTTGAAAAGCGTTATGTCAACCTCAATAAAAATAAAATGTAGACAAGCCCATTGCATGCGTATGAAGATTATCAATACAGATAATAATGGGTTAGGTAGGTAGAATTCTTGTCCTGGTTCAGATGAGAGACGAAGGTAACGTGCGCTTGTCAAAAAAAATGATTGCTCCACGAGATCAGCGTGGAAACGACGCGCTCGATAAAAACCATATTATGTTCGATGTATCTATAAATTATGATGAGGTACCTTTAAATAAAAATAACCATGACTCATTAAAACACAATAAGGTTCCACATATATGTGGCAAAATACTATGTGGTAATACTTAATTAAGAGTGTACCTACTTTTTTTTTCGACATCTACAGCATTTTGTCTTCTAGAGTTTTTGTTTTTGAAATTTTTATTTCTAGATGGAATTCTATTTTGGGCAACGAGCAAACTTATTGAAAAACGCCCATATACGATTGTCATTGTTCAGGGGGACAAACATTTCGGTGATGTACATAGATGTTTGTTCTCGGGATGTTTGTGTATTGTGATTGTGTGGGTCCATGCTTCCCGTGACAGGGTATCCTAGTGTGAGTGTGAATGAGTTTCTTGTTTATTTGTATATTTAAAAAAATATCAAAAACCTTTTTTTGTACTTTTGGAGTACGTGATAGATAATGGAATGATTCTGCCAACAGAACAGTTATGTGGTTCAACATACTAAAAAAATATACAAAGTGACTTCCCCTACTCGTCTGTGGAAAAGTTTTCAACATTTTATTGACATAATGAGAATACCAGCAATGAGATTGAAGTCAATAAAATTGAATACGCATTATCAAAGATAACTTAAAAACTGCTAATCCAATTAGAAACACCGGGCAAACTTTAAAAAAAATAAAAAACGTCGAAAAAGGTTATTTACCTTTTCACAAAATAAAAATCCAGTCAAATTGAGAGCGTCCTCCTTTACTTTACACTGTTTTTTACGGGTATAACGTGGTACTTACGCGTAGTCGATGTCACGATCGACAATTGTTTCGGCTTCTTCTTGTCGATCGTGACATCGACTACGCGTAAGTACCACGTTATACCCGTAAAAAACAGTGTAAAGTAATCATGAACGTGAGTTTTAATATTATTAGCGTCCTCCTTTTTTGGAGTCAGCTAAATTTTATTATCCTCTTTAGAATCTATGGAGTGGAAAATATGCAAGATATATGCGCCAGGCACGTAGCAAGTGAAAATCCGCGATCTCAGGGAAACGAACATTTTTTTTTAAATTTAACATAGCATTAAGAAAAGTAGATGTTTTGACTCTTTATTACTCCGAGAACATATGAAATTGTTCTTGTTCTTGGTTGAAAACAAAAGTAATATACAAAATGTGAATTTATAACGCTATGATTATTGCTGTTTTATATAATGCAGTACGTACACGTCTTCATCTTGGTTAGTGAAGCGTAAGTTTTATAATATTTTAAAATATTTTTTTAAAACAAATATTAAACACCATTCATAAGCAAAGTCAAAATTATTTAGGACGCACTTGTGAGCATTCACCGCTATCAAATACTCGAACCTACGAACCCTACCACCTTGCTGGAGGTGGTAGAGTACTTCCGAGTAAATGTCTGGCTAGCTACCATCCTCTAGTTAGAAAAACTGTCATCAAGCACATAGTGTATTCAGGCAGCAGTCATTGAGAGCCAGTCAAACGCTAGATCTATAAAGTATAAAAATAATATTGAAGAATCTAAATATGGCTGTCTAAAGTGACCGCACTGTGCAATGTGCATACCGCACAGTAGCCACAATAAAAAAAACAACACGGCATCAAGCAAAAAAAGTTATGTTACTTTCTATTTAAACTCTGCTTAGTTTAGACGTACCATTACTCTGCATATTATTACTTGCAAAGTTAAATTCCATCGTAACTTGCCTCCTACTTAACCAGTATAACTACGGCGGTAAGTTAAGTGGTTATACAACCTCAGTCAGTGCATGCGCTTGCGCACGATAGCGTCGTGGTTGGTTCGCTAAGCTGCCACGGCTTGTGTACCAGTTTGTGCGTAATATTCACACGGGTGGATATTTTCACTTTTCCCTCGTACTTCCATTTTATATATTTCAAATTGGTTCGTGCCGTGAGCAGTGCTCTGTGAAGTGTATTAGGACTAATTTACTCACAATAATTGGTTGTTTTTGACGGAAGAAACGGTAAGTTAATGATAAATTAATTATGTTTAAACATAAATGTGTTCTTAGCACGTAATATTTTAATACTGTCATAGTCTCATTGACAATTTAAAATATTTAATATGATTTTATTCATGTCATTCAAGTGGTGGGAATAAAATGTTATGATTTCTTTATAAATAAATGGAATCAGGACTAATGTAGTGATTGATATGTCAACACATAGATCATACCTCAGAACGGATTGGGCTGTAATTTCCACAGATGAAGATAAAGACACAGGCATCCGGTAAGAATTGAGAAAATTCAACCCCTAAAAGAAGGGCAACGAGGGTTCAACATTTTTAAAAAGAATAACTCTAACTTCTGGAGAGTAAACGAGAAAGTCAACGTTCACCCGGATAAAAATAATAAATGAAACTAATAAATATATTAACTAAGTAGCTAACAAAAAATCTCGCTAGGCCCCTTTAAGGATTGAATTTGGTAAAAACCCGCACCTAGCGAATTTTATATCATAATAACCGAAGAATAGCGATAATATTCTAAGGTAATAACTATAATTGCGAAACTTGTGTCAAATCCCTTTAGTGGTTTGAACTGTGTGTTGATGGGTCAATCAGTCAAGGTTCCCTTTTATACTAATATACACAGACAATAAGACAATTTCAAAGGCCCGTTTCTGTTAATCACTCAAAGTAGCTAAAATTCTGTTAATGTTTTTAAGATAAGCTCTTATGCTTAAATATAAATTCTTTTAACTACTTATAAAACTATATCTATTAATAGACGAGTTTTATTTCATTGCGGGCAGTTTTAGGTGGCACCAAATAAAGCGATGAATAATTTGTCTTACGACCCGCATTTTTAAAAATTGATCTTAATTTTGTTGTTGTCATTAATAAAAACATACTTATTAGTACTTTATCGTAAGCGTAATAAAAAACATTCATTTATTTTAATTGAGCAACAGAATCACTGCATTTACATACAATGGTCTCAGTTCGTAGATCACGTGATTACACAAAAGTGTTTGAATCTTTGTCGGTAACTAAATAAACTAATTATACGCGATTAAAGAAATAGTACCTAATCCCGATTATCTCAGAAATAATTAAATATACGTATACTTATTTGTATACGCTGGTGATATACTATGTACCTATAGACAGATATTTTTTTGTTTTTTTTGGTTTTTGTTGTTTTTTTTTTTCATTGCTTTTTGTTCCATTGCTTTTTTTTCGCTCACTTTCACTTACTTCACTTTTCGTAACATTTAAAAAACACAAGACATAACATAGTTTAGTTCTCAATTTTACATTTAAGGCTAATTATTTCATTAAAATTTTAACCACGACAATCGAAAAAAAAATATCAGGATTAAAAAACAATTTCATGACCATTTTAAATAACGGATCGTTAAACCGGCCCTTAGTGCTACATTTAGCTAGAATTTGAATAAATGACTTAATAAATGAATAAATGAAATAATTTTATTTGTAACATTTAAAGCAAACGAAAATAAATCAAATAATTTAATGTATAGGTTTTCTTTTCTGTTAATGTTGTTTGGGATAATGGAAAATATTGATAAAATAAACTTCCAATACAATGCATTCTCTCATCAAACATTGAACTCAGGCAATTTGAAAGTTGCTTTATTTATTCCGAATATAATATTATGCATCACTATTAGCTAAATCTCTATTCACACTGTTTAAATAAACCGGTTTAGGGAATGTGGTATTTGATTCGTTTAGAAATCACAACGACGTAACACATTTTTCAATGAACCATTTAATCAACTTTTTAGCGTTTATACATATTGTTCTTACATTGACAGTGCTAAAAATCTCCCAGGTAGGGTATAACTATGTTTTTTGCACATTGAAGAAGATTTTCTGAAACAGAAAATTTCATAATACACACACATAATCATAAAAAAATGGGGTTAATAAAATATAAATTGTTTATATGTTTATGCATGATAGTGAATCTTGTACAGATTCCCGATAAATGTCAATACAAATATTTTGTTAAAAGTTTGCCAGCAACCTGATTTTTTTATCTAGTTTCATCCAAGCCAATATAAATATTTTTTGGTCGGTGAACATACCTACACCGCAATGACAATTGATCCCGTGGGGAAAGGTCACAAAAAGACTGAAAAAAATTTTTTTACCAAAAAATGGAACCGATTTCGACACTCTAAAGTGTGAACTAATAACTTATCGAAGTCGGTACCATGAGCACAATATTTTGATATTAGTTACTTTTGAACTATCATGATACCGACTTCATCAAGTTAATTCTCACTTTTAAGTGTTGAAGTCGTTTTCATTTTTTTGGTTAATTTTTTTTTTAAATGTCAAAAACTTTAATTTACGCATTAGAATATTGTATCTACTGGAGTATGGCTGGTGCTGCCATGTGTATATAACGACTGGTTGCCAACTAAAACTGGCCGGATCTTAGTTTTGTTATTGTTGTTGAAAGTTGAAACGTATTGTATAACTAGTAATGATGTAACCAATATTCGGCTTCGCTTTAGTCACTACACGAATATTTTTATTTTACTATTTTACAAAAAAAAATACTACCTAGTATTGCTACATTCATTTTAACATTCACATTTGCAATAGAGTGGTATTGGTGATATTTGTACCTTTCTGTCATCTCACGGGAACAGTTAATATTTTCGGGATAAAAATGTATGGCCTATATGTTATTCTAGGCCATAGCTATCTCCATACCAAATTTCATCTAAATTGGTGTGGCCGTTTGAGCGTGAAGAAGTAACAAACATACTCACTTACACACAAACTTTCGCATTCATAATATTAATAAGATAAGATTAGTGTGTTACGTAGGAAGGTTTACTCCATCTAAACGGTACAAAATACGACAGTACGAATAATACGTGAATTGGAATATTCGATGCCGTATATTTTGAAATATACTTAGTCAAATACATTGCAATTTACTACCAACGCATTAGTATTCAGAACAAGCTACCTGTACATTATTGTCAAGTACTTAATAACATTATTTCTCAACTTAAAATTAAATGTCATCTTGTGCTAAACAACCGCACCCATTGTTTTCAATGCCAAGTCAACGATATGTTTTTGTTTAGTTAGCAAATTTATTGGCATTTCATAAGTTAGCACTGTCGACAAACCGTAAAAAGGGTTTAGTAAAACAAGTAAGTAGTTAAAAGTTATTTTTGTTTTTTAGTTCTTATTATAAGTGAACAACAAATACAAAGATATAGCTATATAGATACAGTAAGTATAAATAATTGACATTAATGGCAGTTTTGCCCGCGTGGTGATGATTGATGATGATTATGATGATGAAAATAAGCCTATGAATAAATCCAGGGTACCTTAAGCTATCTCCATCCCAAATTTCATTTAAATCCATTCAGCTGTTTAGGCGTGAAAGAGTAACAAACATACTTCCACACATCCATTCTCACAAACTTTCAAATTTATAATATGAGTAGGATATTAGAATAAGATAACATGGCAACATTCAGTACCATATAGTTTTACTTCTTTGTTCACTAAAAATTTAGTTGTACCTATCTTTATTGATACGTCGCGTCGCCTAGAGAAATCCGATGTTACTTGGAGGCTGCTGTACGCTGCAGGATTAAATAATCTGGTGCCTATTCTGTATAGTGAAAGCACTAGACTTGTTCCTAAGACTGGTTTGGTTTGGTGTTTAGGTCGGGTAAACAGACTTATCCTTTACATGGTATGATGTGTTCATATAGTTATACCTACAGCTACAGTGTACGTGATTACATATATGCCAACTTACTTGTAGTTATAGGACCCTTAAGTTGAATTTACAGACGAGTCGTATTATAACTAATGATTCAAACGTCTGAGGGAAAAAAATCGGCTACTCGTGAGACCCACGGTATTCTGTATTCGTGCATTCACAGTCAAAGCCGATTTTTTTTTTCAAAAATTAACACTACATCTTCGAATACTACGTCAATGCCAATTAACCATTAAACTATAATCAAATGACGTCAGAAATATTGTCAAATTTACTCTTCTTCATCATCATCATCATCATCTCAGCCATAGGACGTCCACTGCTGGACATAGGCCTCCTCCATTGATTTCCACAAGGACCGGTTGGAAGCGGCCCGCATCCAGCCCTTATCTGCGATCTTAGTCAGGTCGTCGGTCCACCTGGTCGGTGGCCGTCCTATGCTGCGCTTGCCAGTCCGTGGTCTCCATTCGAGAACCTTTCGGCCCTAATGGCCATCGGTTCTTCGAACTATATGCCCTCTCCACTGCCACTTCAACTTGCTAATCCGCTGGGCTAAATCGGTGACTTTCGATCTTCTACGGATCTCCTCATTTCTGATTCGATCACGTAGAGAAACCCCGAGCATAGCCCTCTCTATAGCTCGTTGTGCGACTCCGAGCCTGAGCCTGTTCAGAAGGCTGTTCAGAAAGCCTGTTACTCTTCTTAAAGATATCAAAATCAGGCACAAAACATGTTAAACTAGTTAGTAGTTAAACTTTGAGAGGGCGAGGTCGGACAGGGGGCATTTGCTAGGTTCTGAGCTAATAGTATGAGTAATGTAAGTACGTACGGTTTTTGTGGCAAATTTCTCAGAGTTAGGTATGTTTAGTATTTGGCATAATACTCAGAGACAATAATTGGTACGTAGCTAAAAATTTTAGAAAAATAATAATACAAATGTAAAGTAAATCGAGACATTGTAGGTAAAGCTTTGCTTTATGAAATCATTGCTTCAATCTAATGCACGGTTTTTTTTATATTTACATTTGACTGTTTATCAGACCTACCAATATATTTTATGAAGCGATGATAGCTCAGTGGTTGAAGCGTCGGCTCTCAAACTGACGGACGCTGGTTCGATCCCCACCAACGGCTTCAGCTTCTTGTTAAGATGTAACCGTTATCAAACTTCCAGCATGATATTATGGCACTTTCGAGTACCCGCCTGGCAAGCTCCCAACCCTCAAGTTTGAAAACTGTCACCAAACATATAGTATGTTCAGACAGCAGCCCTTTAGAACCAGTTAGGATTTTAGGTCTACATCTCGACCACATCGTCTCTGGCCATCAAGTGAGATAGTGTATGGTAATAAAATATAAAAATATCCACTGCTTTATAGCAAGTTTTTACTTCATTTCACACACACATCGTCATGTATGACTTTTCCCAGAGCGCTGACTAACCCTTTGCCTAAGGATAGATCACAGATTTCTACTTGCCACAAGCATACATAACTAAATCATAAAACAACATATCCCCAACGGATTATTCATCCATTTTACATGCAGAGGTGATTCGACTTTTCACTTCACGATACAATGTCGGCCAAGGTCCACGTTTCCATATTCGGAATAAAAAATATGAGTGTATAAGTAATCAAACCAAGCATCTGTTAATCTGTGTACATTGATTTTATGTGTCAATTCTCAGAATAAACTTTATTTTCTGTTAGTCCGTTTCTCTTAACTTTGATTTAACGCCGCGGCGGCGTCTCTAATCTCTATGTTAGCTCAAACGAAGGCAATATACATGTACCATGGACCAATTACTGTACTGATAGTTAAAAAATTTAAACTTAAACTCCCTTTCATTATAGATATCATTAATAACGGACAGGGATTTCAATAACTACCCGCTATATACCCGAATATTAGCAGTCTGCGTCTAGTGCGTTTATGTACGCATGATTTGAGAGCATAACCGCAGGCGCAGACCAGCTTACTGATGTATGTAACTAGATATTTACGCAACTAACCACTACACCTGGCTGGTGGAAAGTAGGCAGCACGCAAATATATCCATTACCTACACTTAGATAAGATCATCATTTTAATGGTAGTCTTGTTAAAAACCCTAACTACACTCTCTTTTTATTTGTGTGAAGCACATTATACAAATAAAAAGATTAACTGGAAAAAGATAAAAAAGGAATCAAAATCTCTAGAATAGGGTGAGAAAAAGATAGTGTTTGAAAAAAACTTGTTAGTCCTATATATCTATACTATATATGCTCAGTATTTTTTTGTAAAATGTATTGCAACCCTTGTCACATCACTCCCATAGCAATTCTATGCCTTTCATCTTTTCTTTCAACGCGGCCACCGCGATCCTCTCTCATTCGTGTCTCTAGCATTTTTCCCCAAATCATTTATTCATACTATGGGACTTGAGCTTTAATAATAATAATAATAATAACGTTTGTTGTTAATCCTCGGTAGTTGTTAGAGTCCTCTTGCTGTCATCCCTATTTTAATAGACAGGGCCGCCTTCTCGTGTAAAAAATTGTGGAAGAATGAAGTCAGCCACTGTTATGCACCCGCTGTCAGATACTAGCGGGTATACCATCTGGCCCAACTGCTCTTCCATTCTTTATGCCTTGCCAAAGATTTTGTTGGGCCATGAATTAACCGATAATTATCTTTGAAGAGGCACACTTTATATACTGAACATTTTCCACTATAGTCATAGAATAAACGTGCTAAGACAATTCGCATTTTAAGCCAATGACATTACAAAGACTCGCGGATGTTTACAGACAGAGAGGGCGGGACAAATTTTGATGCGTATTGATTTAAAATAATACAAATATGTACTTTATAGATCACATTTGGGCTTTAAAAAAAAAATTACTAATCACAGTTTTTAATTTCATTTCTTCCGGTGTAAATCACAGATCAAGCGCATTTATCGTTACCGCGAGAATTTTTGACAAAGAAAAAATATGGGTGCCCCAATATATTTTTTCACCAATTCATTATCAAAAGAAATAAAAATGTTGTTCAATCAGAATTAACCTTCATGAACTGTTTTCATAAGTGGCATTTTTAAAGTTTATTGGACATGTGGGTATTTCAACAAAATAGGCTGAAAGATTCAAAATTGTCTATTTAGCAAATAGTCAAGCCGTAGGTAATAGATTAACTGCAAATAATTGCACCAAGCAATCAGACAAATACAACTCTTCATTTAGTCGGGAAATTGCGGTGTAATTATTTAATGATAACCCGTAAACACAAGTTTGATTGCTATGTCTATTATTAAACCACTACTTACTGCTAGGAAATAAACATTACATTACGTACCTACATACCTCGAATTTTGTTTCTCATGTGATTATTTTTTCGTGTCATTGATTTCTTTGATGGCTGCTTGGAAGACGTTATGCGCTGTCAATTCTCAACAAATTATTATTATACAGACATTATGCAGCACACCGAATATCCTAATGAGACGATATGAGTATGAGCGAAAATTGCGAAGCAAGCTATTCCTGCTTCAGGCACTTTGTCTAAAACTATAAGGTATGAAAACCTTCATCATAATCATCTCAGGCATATGATAGGAAGTCCAATGCTGGACATATGCCTCCTTTATTGATCATAACGAGCTGACGGAAGCGACCAGCAACGAGATTCTTCCTTGCGACCTTAGGTCATCTGACCACCTTGTCGGTGGACCTTCTATGCTGCGTTTATCAGTCTATGTCCTCCATTCGAGAACCTTTTAACCCCAACGGCCGTGAGTTCCTCGAGCTATGTGTCCTGCTCACCGCTACTTCAACTTGCTAATCCGCTGGGCTATGTCGGTGACTTTCGTTCATCTACAGATCTCCTCATTCATGATTTGATCGCATAGAAAAACCCCGAGCATAGCCCTCTGCATAGCTCGTTGTGCAAATTTGAGCCTGCCCACAAGACCCATAGTCAGAAATTTCGATTCTGTTCTCGTCTGGTACTCGTTTATGATCTTCGTTATAAATGTGTGTAATATAAAAATCAGACATACTTGAATACAATTTATCTAATTATCATTATCTAAACTTTTATATCATTATATTCAAGTGGAGGAATTTATCTCAGATTTATTATATTGATTATATAATAACAAAAAAAAACCTGCATTATTCATTTATTTCTTTCTTTCAATCAATGCTTTTGTATATAATAAAAAAAAAATACAAAATTGATTATATTCAAAAGCAAAAATATTGATTGATTTGTTTTTTTCTTCACCTTTTTTTTTTCAATGGGTAGGCGTTATAATGTTAGGCTCGCCCACCGCCATTACTTTAAACTAATGAAGACTTAATGATTAACTTGATGATTAATGATATAACATGAAAAAAACAGACAGACGCCGAAAGTATCTTCTACTTCACTCGCTTTCTCCTGTCTTAAGTAAGCAAGATAATGTACATGTAAATCTATTGTCATCTAAATATTCGTGCCAAATCTTTCCAATCGACTTCCGCATTTCTCTTATTATGTTAATAAAAAAAAGATGATAGAAGCGATGATAGCTTAGCGATGGGAGCATCGGCTGTCAAACTGACGGAGGCTGGTTCGATCCCAGCCACCGGCTTGAGCTTCCGGTGAACACCGTTATCAAACCAGCATGGTGGTAGGTTACTTTCGAGTACCCGCCTGCCTGTAGACCCAAAAATCTTTATGCAAGAGTTTGGTCGTGATATGTAGTAATCACTTACACACCCGTTTCTTCTAATTCGATAATAAATACAACCGTATATCAGGTACAATTCTAGGCCGGTATCCCACAGCAAACGTAAGCAATATATTTTCATAGTGCTGCTCCCCGTGGATTGACTCGAGCAGACTATGGCTTCTAAGTTTTCGTTACTTTATAGAAATTTCAGTAAACGTAATTATTTTTTGACTATTTGCTTATATCAATTTTAACAAAGTAGGACAAATTTTAAGGATAGTAATCTAATCATATTAGATAACTCGATCTAGCACTCGAACTAGCTATAATTCACTAAAATTCTGTAAATTAAATATATTAACGCTAAAACTCAAATTCGTATAACTCCGTACCCTTTTCCTAATATTAGACGAGTTTTATTCAATTGTTGGCCAAATGCGAGTAGTTTTAGTCAGCACCAAATACGTGGTGACTTATTTTACCTAAAAAAGATCTTATATTTATGTTGTTATTAATAAGTGTCATGCTAAATAGGACTTTATAGTAATAAGGACTTATTTTTATTATTTATGTATCACATCTTATTTTGCAGAATATTAGTTTAGTTTATATAGTTAAGCAAATAACCACTACTTGGCTTTCACTTAAATATCTTAATTTCGGAAGGAAGCACAGGGCTTTTAGGGGTATATTAATAGGCCAGTCGAATTAGCTCAAAAAAGGGGCCAACATTGCAATAAATTTTAACAGCAATTTTCCTTCGAAATTCTTTGGGGAATGTCACTGGTAGCCTAAATTTAGGTTCTGGGGTGCATTCCCATTGCGCCATCTACTATCTTGAATTTAAGGGTCAATTTTTCTCACCCTCCCCAAAGGATTCCGAAGGAAAATTGCTGTTAAATATTATTGCAATGTCAAGTCCTAATTCGTTTGGTCTAAAAGGGTGCTGTAATTTCCATTTAAAACTAAACTGATTATTATTGATGCTTTTCTAACAATCAACTCTATGTTTTCCAGATAATAACACAAAATGACGTCAGAAGTGAACGAGTGGTATCGCGGTCGAAAAGTGCTGGTAACAGGAGCTTTAGGACTGATGGGGAAGGTCCTGATAGAGAAACTTCTGTACAGTGTGCCAGACCTAGGCGGTATATACGCTTTGGTGCGGTCAAAGCGAGGCAAATCGCCAGAGTCGCGTATTGAGGACATGTGGAAACTACCCGTAAGTATCTTATAAGAAATTCAACAGCACAATGTTGCTAGCTTTCTGGATAATCTGGCGACTGGTCGCATGTTGGAATATTTGAGCAATATTTACACTGGCAACAGCTAAGTTTTTTTTTTATAGGATAAGTCACAGAGAAGTGACCACTGTTTATTCTTTTCGTTACATTTTTTTTAACTTGAGGGTGGTAGCCAGCCAAGCAGGTACCCGAAAGTACCTTACCACCATGCTGGGAATTTGATAACGGTGTTAACTTCACCGGGAGCTCAAGCCCTTGGTGAGGATCGAACCAGTGTGCGTCAGTTTGACAATCGATGCTCCCACCGCTGAGCTACCATCGAGTGTTCGTGTTTGAGTCGATGAACACATTTAGAGAGCACTGTACTTAGAAAAGTGTATTTAGTAAAGGAATGAAGGTTAAAATGGGTTTCTGCAGACCTTGCTTCTTGCTAATTTCATTGTGGAGGGATGAAGTTATATCATTCGTCGCACCTTTGGTGCAACAAAGTTACAAGTAGCCGAAAATGCAAAATTGAGTCAGGTATACCAAATTGTCTATAAACCATGCTTTTGTTTATTGACTTCAATTCTATTTAGTATATTACAAATATTTTGGGGCAACAAAGGCATTGGATAGGAAAGCGTTTTTGTTGATCTAAAATTATTATTTTTAACTAAACTAATTCGGACTAGAATTTCCAAATTAAAAAAGCGTCTCTGTAGATCCAGCAATATTTACCTATATTCAATTACGCAATTCGGGTGCGTAGCTGTTGTGACTTTGTTGTACCGAAGGTGATTGTAACATGGTAACCGACCCGGAATCACGCTTTGTTGCGTTCTCGATACATACTCCGAGTTTTTCTTTCGCTTAATAATCAATTAATTATTTTTTGCGCAAACCTATACAATGTTAATGTATGTAATAGCTATGCAAGTTTAATGTTCTTGAAGTTTTATTGAATCAAGTTGTGGAAATGAGCTAAAAGTTTAGATTAAAAGTCCCCTTCCGTTTCCGTTATCATTCAGCAAAGTAGTTCATTATTACACATTAACACTCAAAATAAGCTTAATTTGGAAAATAAAACAATGCGTAAATCTAGTAAATAAGTAAACAAATAAAAAATAAAAAAGGTAGATAGCTATTTTTCGCTTTAGGTATTAATACAGAATATATTTATTGCTTAAAACTGTAAAAATAGTTTATATTATAATTAAGGTATAACAATGTAGTTTAACAAATATTATAGGTTATGTGTATAGTTTTTGAACCTTGGATGTTGCCCATTGGGCAATTATAATGCACATCAAAAATAATATTATTATGAACATAATAAATACATATATAAATATTAGTAGGTTAGTAGGAGCCACATAAGTGCATTATCCAAATTTAAGTGACAAAGTGTTTGAAAAATTACGCTTAATAAATCTTTAAAAAAAATTAAGAACAAAAGATAAAAAAAATAAAAACTCCACAGGCACAACTTTCCGCCACAATCTGGTGGTCTTAAATAAGATCTTGGGCAGTGTAGCCACTTTACTGTATAACTTTATAATAAAAAAGCGATTAGTATAATAAATCCAGTGTACATACAACAATTAGGTTTGCATGATAAATAAATTGAAATTTTAGAGCAGCTGGTGCTGTGAAAAATACTTTATTACTTATTTCCAGCTATTCGCGAGGATAAGAGAAGAGCATCCACACGTCATGAAGAAGGTGATACCAGTTACCGGTGATATACTTTACGACGATCTCGGTATCGAGAAAGGCTTGCTCCTGGAAATACAAAATGAGGTTGGTATGTTTTTTTTTGGGATAAGGTGACGGAACAAGCAAAAGGCCCACAGGATGTTAATTAGTAGCCTCTGCCTATAAACAGGTACAGTTCCTGAGGAACTGTACTGCGCCTGACACCCTGAGATATGACTAAGGTTGGTAGGTCTCATGTGCCTGTAATTTCACGGGATACCATACCTTCAAACCGGAACACAGTAATATGAACACTACTGCCCGGCGCGCTAGAATTAGATATGGCTTGTTAAGCACTTATATCAAAACTTCAAAGACTGCGAACCGTGGTTTCACCGGCGCCGATTATTGTTTTTATGTTTGAAATAGACTTCATTTGCTGTGCTAAGAATTAATCTAAGTATATTTTCCTGCTATTATAATTTCCTTTTCATTTCCTAACTATTATCAATGTAATACCGGAACCATACATATAGTGCCTGTATAGGGTATAAAAAATGAATAACAGACTTGTTCCACGTACAAACTATCAATTTTCTATGATAGAGATATATACTATAATTATTATTATTATATATTATATTATCTATCTATCTATAATATTATAAAGAGGAAAGATTTGATTGTTTGTTTGTTTGTTTGCATTGAATAGGCTCCGAAACTACTGAACCGATTTGAAAAATTCTTTCACTGTTGGGAAGCTACACTGTCCCCGGGTGACATAGGATATATTATATTTTCAAACACTTAGAGATCCTTATAATTTTTAATTTTGATATTTTCTACTCGTGTTTAAGTGAGGCGTACCGCTAGTATAATATATATTTATCTGATAATTGTACTGAGTTCAATTAACGACGATGGGTTATGATTATAATAGTGAGATGTGCTCGGGTCACCTGAATCCTATTCGTCCCGCGTAAGTAAAGCTTTACTTACGCGGGACGAATAGGATTCAGGTGATCGAATTATTTTGGTTGGACTGCCCCGTCAGGGGAGCATTTTTTTTATTTTTACCGTTTCTAGAGGTCAATAAACATACTAAAAGTCGACGACCTTTATTTGAACTCTATTCAAGGGAATTCAGAACTTGAAAAAAATTAGCGCTCGGCATGTAAGTAATTCATTAATTGTTTATTGGTATATATACCAATGATATATATAGTATACATATTGGTAAGTAAGATATAAAATATCAAATATAAAATTGAAGTATGTTCCAATTGCATTATAATAATAATTGGATTGTCCATCTGTCATCAATCCATTTTAACTTAATTTCGTAAGGGCACGAGACATTTTTTATACATTAGGATATTAAATAAATCATTATGTTTATGCGTTTTAACTAATTTAACTTTTTTTATGTATAATTGGTCATTATTTCGTAGGCTATATTTATGAACATCTAAGTATACTTTTTGGTAAATTTTCTTTCTGTTCATGTATTGCTATATAGTAAGTTGTTATAAATATAAAGTGAAACTCAATATTTTATTTTTAATTAAAGTCTTATTCAGGCACATCTTCAGGTATCATCATCCAGGTATATATCAGGTACGCTCGGAAAAGCGTTGGGCAAAGTTCGCTCACTAATACATTCACTATTATCGTTTCCAACAAATTTAGTATAGTGTTGTTAATGTAATGACTCATAAACTCTATCGTTAAAGACAATGCGTTAACTACCATGTTCAATACCGTGCAAGTACTTCAACACGTTTATTGTTATTTAATGTCAATTTTGTACAATTGAACGCCAACAATATGGTGGACGGACGACCTGACTAAGATCGCAGGAAGAGGTTAGATGCGGGCTGCTTCCAACCGGTCCTTGTGCTACTAGCTGTAATTTATGTAAAACATTTGCGGCAAATACAATAATAACAGAGTGCTCGAGCGGGGTTATGCCCTGGATCAACACATAGGATTATTTTTATCATCACTATCGTCACCGTTTTTCATCACCACGCTGGTAAAACCGCTGGGCACAGCTAGTTATTGTTTATACGACGCGAATGCGACGACGCGGCGACGTGCGAACAATTGTTAGCTAATAACGCAAAAGGCCCAGAAGCATTCACTAATCTGTGCTCAGAAGCCTACATCAGTGTCTTATTAAATCGTTAATCTAGTTTAATAGTTCAAATCATAATAAGCATAACATTTTTTTAAATATTAGAATAATCAAGCATTATTATTTCCGTTACAACACGAGAGAAAGTTGAACAAACGTGGAAAGTGAACGAGTACACGCTTGATTCCCTGCACTGGCGGGTGAAATCGAGAACTATGATTCTGTGTATTTGTAAATTAGCACTGTTTAGTATTTACACACTTAACCAGGCGCGAGTAAATAGGATTTTTTATTCGGTTTAAAACTGACTCGATTATTACATTTATATATGTATTTATAAAAGTGTATCTATGCCTGAATTAGAGTCAATCGCAAGTCTATACTAACGGCTATAACCTACGTATGATCAGATTTTGGTCACGGCTACTAGTGGGATTTGAACCACGACTACAGAATATCGTCCTGTCGCTTTGCTATCTAAGCTATAGCACAATAAATAAAATAATAAATAAATAAATGTTGTATAAACAACAAATACCGAGAAAATAAATAGGTACCGAAAAATACCGAGTATACATAATCAAATATATTTTAAATTCGTCATCGCCTTCATGTAGTATGCCACACTTGACGTCCGGATTTACCTACTCTTATTTGTCTATATATACCTATATCTACCTCTGTTACGAGCCATGCGTAAGGTAAAGAAGTAAATATTGACTGGCAATACTTTTCAAATTATTTGCGTTTGTGAAACTTTATAAACGTACAGATTTAAAAGAAAATATTTCATATCATTTCAGGTGTCCGTGGTGTTTCATTTCGCAGCAAGTCTGCGATTAGAAGCGCCTCTAAAAGATGGCATAGAAATGAACACCAAAGGAACTCTTCGAGTCATTACGCTCGCGAAGAATATCAAGAACTTATCGGCTTTTATACATCTGTCGACAGCCTTCTGCTACCCGGACTATGAGAGGTTGGCTGAAAAGGTAATCTAAGTTGTACATGATTAATCTTTATTGCATTAGTGTTAGACACGAAGATAATAATTAATTTACCTACTGATATTAGTGCCATTGTACACTTACCATATAATTGAATTCTACGTAATCAATTTTGTCCAAAAGGCATCACAGAGTACACAAATGGAAAATGTAAATCGTCTATAACCTCCTTTTTATGAAGTCGGTTAAAAAACATACTGATACTATTTACACCTATCATGTAAGACAGTATTTAGAAGACGACTATTTACTATTACTATTTATAAGATACAATGCTTGGAATACCCCACTTCTGCCAAACCCCAATATTGAAGTGTTATTTATTTAATATACGAGTACATATTGAAAATAAGGGCCCTCGAGTATTAATTATTATATGATCTGTGCCACGAATTTATTGGGATACGCATATGGGGAAGCGGCGTTAAAGTCTGTATGAATAAGTAAATTGTTTGAAATACATATGTGTGATTTGTGTGTGATAACTAATTTTTAGTTTTAATTATTTCCGCTAGGCAATATGTTAATTTTTAAATATAAACAAAGCTAAATATTTATTTATGTACATAATCAAACCAAGTCTCATTACATATGTATGTAGTAAATCTAAACTTAAATACGGCAAAATAGGATTACACTTATTCTTATTATTAAAATAATAAGACAAGTACCGACATTACTATTACATTTTACATTTAATCTTAGATCAGGCGATAATTGGATAATTTGGTGGGTACAAGACGGCCCTTTACACAGCTAACTGTATCACTTTTTGTTTATTTTTCGACTTATGTTGTGCCCTAAAAAGCTTACTTGAAGGTATCATGTTTTGCAGGTACACGATCCACCGGCGGATCCGCATGAAATGATCCGAGCAGCTAGCTGGTTGTCAGAGCAACAGTTGGAACTGCTGGCTACATCCATCTACGAGAAGCATCCCAACTCATACACTTACTCGAAGAGACTCGCAGAGGCGCTGGTGAGGGAGACCTATCCAGAATTACCCGCTGTGGTCGTCAGACCCAGTATTGGTAAGCTATTTTTCGAATACATTTCACAAAGTGATATTTTGAAATGATAAATGTCACGTTAGACAATAAGAAACGCATTGACATCCCACACACAATGCGATTCTTTGATTCGACGCTGTCGACATTCTTGCGCATTGATTAGTCAGGTTCGTCGATCTGACCGTTTGGTTGAAGACGGTTACCTGTCAAACCACCCATCAAAACTTACAATTTCACCTTTAGCAATTGACCACTACCTAATGTGAGATGTGGCACAACCAGCCCAACACGCACCCTCTGGATACGAGCCTTGCTCTCAAAGAAGTTTTTAGTACCACCCGGCCAATGCGGGTTGGCGTAGTAGGCAATTTTTGCAATGAGTGTTCAAGTCAGTTGAGACAGGTCTCCTTGACACTCAAGGATAACTGCCTGATATTAGTATCTGATTGCGATTTTACATAGAAATTCTTATCTGAAATTTCAGTGACTCCATCATATAAGGATCCAACTCCAGGTTGGGTTGACAACTTGAACGGCCCGATCGGCCTCATGGTAGGCGCGGGGAAAGGGGTAATCCGCTCCATGCATTGTTATGGACATTACCACGCCGAAGTCATCCCTATTGATATTGCCATCAACGCCATCGTGGTCATCGCTTACAGAACCGGTGTTACCAGTGAAAGGTAATATTTATGTATAACACAACTAGCTGCGCCCAGCGGTTTCATTGGCGTCGACTACAGTTGTTTTGCTAGACCTCAGTTATCCAACGTTAATCGTATTTTCCGGGATAAAAGTAGCCTATGTGCTATGTGTGTATAAATCTTTATCTACATATCGAATTTCAGTCGTTGAGACGTGGTGCGATTAAGTGAAAAACGTTCATCATCCATATTCACTAAATTTCTTTTTTATACGTTGGATGTCTTTGGCTTGATTGAATTTCGTATTTCGGTACCCCACGAGAACTTTTTTTAATACGAAAGTGCCTGAAACGTTTGTTTATTTATACGTTTTTATCTGCGAGCGAAAACGAACTGCCACGCTGTTTTGGTTCGAAATGTCACTTACCTACTAAATATTTTAACATTTGTTTGTCTTTTTTTATATTAATTTGATGTTATTTAGTATTTTTTATTTATTTATTAACATTCGCACAAGGTCTTCAGGTCCCAAACTAAGCAGAGCCTGTGCTATGGTAACTTGATGACTGTTATACATATATACTTATATACATATAAGTACACACCCAGACACAGCTTCACGTTACGTAGGGAAGTATCTATACCTACAATATGGCTGCAGTTGTTGCCAATATTTGTCAATATGTCAAATATAATATAGTACTTAAAAATGTAAATACCTATTGTAAAAATAACTGCGCGCAGCGATTTTACCCGCATGGACTACAGTTTTCTCGATATCTCCTATATCCCATGACCATACTTTATTAAGAACAAAAAGATGCCTTTGTCCTTCTCGAAGGTCCCATAATATCTCTTTACCAAAATTCATCAAAATTGGTACAGCTGTATAGGCGTGAAACTGTAACATACAGATAGAGGTATTTTCAGACATATAATATTATTAGATTCTATTGTTGTAGCCCAGAGAAACCATTATTTTTATCGGGACAAAAAGGAGCCTATCCTGGTTTGAAGATACTTAAATTCCGCATTTCATTCAAATCTATCTAGCGGTACACAGCCCTCGATAAAGTAACATTCTACAAGCGTTAACGCCAGAGAAAACATAAAAAAATTATCAGATAGATACTTCAAAGCGATATATCACGTGACCAACGAGAACGAATATTCATCGTTAGCGGTCTGAGAAAGAGAATCGATGCGTCTTCTCTAGGCTTAACAAACACACATTACACACAAATCTACACATTTATAATATTAGTGTCATAAATGTTATATGTCCGTTTAACTTTAGCTTATTCTATATACTCATCATTATTGTATTATTAGTAGAATTGAAAGAATAAAGATAAGATCATAAGTACTAAACTCCTCTGTGCCGTTCATACAATATGATGAATCTCCGATGAATGAGTACAGACAGATTGTAGGTAGACCATCCAATCATTCTCCTCAAGGTATCAAGATGATATTTTCTACGTCGGAAGCCTGCGTACCTTAATTAATACATTATCTTTAAGAGTTGATCGGAAATAAGGTGGATAAATATATCCAGCAGTGGACTTGTTATATTTAAAATGGTTATATTCCTTTAAGTTGTAAGACGTCTATTTCGGATTTTATGACTCCCTGTAGGTAACCTCCACAAGGACCGGTTGTTAGCGGCATCACAGAAAGAAGCTGCATTAGAATCTACTAAAAATATAGATAATTTTGAAGAACTTACAAAGCTTTTGTACAATTTCAGACAAACTGATATCCCTGTTTATAACCTGACTACTGGAGATGATCGGAACACAACATGGAAACAAGTCCTGGACATCGGAAAGGCTACCGTCCGCAAGTTCCCCTTCGAAGGCCCCCTGTGGTACCCCGACGGGAACATCCGACACAACAAGTTCATACACAACTTATGTGTCTTCTTCTACCACATAGTTCCAGCTTACTTTATCGACTTCCTGCTGTTTATATTCAGGCAAAGACGATTGTTAGTACAATTTTTAAACATTTAACAAATTATTTCAAAAAAACAGAGGCAGTTCTCAATTAACGTATGAGGATATCCTTCTTTTTAATCGAATTATTCCAGATTGGCCCCATTGAAATTGCTCAAGTATTTGCTCACTTTATATCTATTATTTGCAGGTGTAAAACTAACGTTGGTTTCAATAAAGGTTCCTCTTTCTTATTATTGTATAAAATGGTAAGGGTATAAGTATACCCTTGCGCAGTTGTAAAAATATCTCAAAAGTCTCAATAAATTGCCATAACGGGAACAATTAGTAAATACCGACAAATTTTATACCATCTTTACATACAAGAATATAAAAAGATATACCCGTAGGCCTTAGGTCTTAATTTCATTGCTGACACTAGCCATTTATGCAGGCAAAGCGTTCGAACAAAGGCACCTACCTAAAATTTATTCAAATACCCGGGTCTGCTGTGAATAGGTACCAGGCTGGATAAAGGACTGAAATTGATTGTAAAAAAGTGAATTTTAAAGACTAGCCTAGAAGTTTATCCTGTTACCTTTTTGCTTTCTATATTATATGTATTACATATATTAAATTTGTTTGTTTGTCAGCATGGTCCGCATTCAAAACCGTATATCTGTCGGTCTGGAAGTCCTCCAATACTTCACAACCCGCGAGTGGTGGTTCGACACCCACAACTTCAAAGGTCTAGTGACCCATCTCAACGTTGTCGATAAGGAAACTTACCCTATGGACGTGACCATCATTGAAGACGAGCCTTATATAGAGAGTTGTATGATTGGTGGCAAATTGTACTGCTTGAAGGAGAAACTTGAAGACCTGCCTAAAGCGAGACTTCAGAATAATATGTAAGTTCTCCTTTTTCTTCTTTTTGGCTTTATCCCACACAAGGTGGGGTCGGCTTAACATGTTTTTCTCATTCATTCTCTTCCACCATTAGTCATCTCACTGCTCACACCTTCACCATAAACATTATCATTCTTCATACAAGAATATGTAGGCATTCAAACGCCTACCTATTCAGGTAAGTTAGTTGTCAACCACACCTTATCTGATCGATGTTTAATAGATCTCTTTCGCTCTTCGCTCGTAACTTGCAGATCGTATCTATCCGCGTATACAGATTTGGGCAATAGGCGTTCACAGTGCGTACAGCTAACGAGAGGAATTGCTCAATAGCTGTACGCACTATGAACGTGGAAGCAAAACGCTCCGGTAGCAAGTTGGAACGCCTATCTAATATTGATGTCCCATTGCCATCCGCCTGGTCGTCCTTAGATGGAATGAAGGAGGAATCATATTATGTAGCTTTATGAAGCACTCTCCGAAATGTACAAATTTCGAAAAAATGTAAAAACCCGACAAACTAGCGACTTAAAACCGGTACCTACCTACTTACTACCTACATTCTTTGAAATCTTGTCTCGAACTAGAGAGTCGTTGTTGATGCGTCTTTCAGCTCGCTTCTCTTTCGACTCAAAAACGTCGAAAACTTAGCCGACATGTAACGTCTATTTAATATGGATCTTTAGCTTTCTCTTTTAGCTTTATTAGTGTTTTTTTCTTATTTAGTGATAAGAAACCAAACTATTATCGGTAACATTTGGTAATACATGTATTCTCCTTTTCAGCCTTTACATTCTTGACCGTCTCGTGAGTATATTCTTCTACCTCTTTCTGCTCAGCTGGTTGGTGTGTATCTTCTCGCCCGTAAAAGAAGTTCTCAAATATGGGGGAACGGCCGTGTACTATTTACCATTCGTCGGTAACGCTGTCTTCAAATAAATAGCATATTTAAAGGAAAAAAAATGATATCACCTTTACATGATCATGACGCTGACTGGGTGAATTTGCAATGGAACATTACATAATTTGTCTTAAATGTTGCTTAAATTCAATATTTTAGTAATAAAGTCTAAATTTTTTAAATCGTTTAGTGGCGTTTGACGTTATGTAGGAATATCCTAAACGATTTTCTGTTTGTGACGTCACTAAGTACTAAAATATATAACAATTGAAAATGCTGTAATGTTGATAATTATTTCATGTTTTCTTATATGTTGGGTGACGTCACGTAAATTTACCAGTTTGTTATTATTTTATAAGGTATTTTTGCTTATCAATATATCATTGTAAATGGAAGCTAGGGGTACCCTCTAAGATCAAGTAATAAAAGTGAACCAGATACAACTGCAGGCAAAATCACCCAGTTGTTTGTTTATGAGCTATTTGTGCTTGTGCATTTTGTGCAAAGCACAAAGCACACACAAACACATCAAGGCTGCCTTGAGAACAATACGATACACAGTCGCCGGTTCGATTGCACCTAAACCAAATAAGGTACCACATAACCCATTTTTTGTTAAATAGTTAAGGCTAGGTACCTATATAATGGTTCCGCGGTTTCACTACGGCTACGGATTTCCTGCTACCTCATTCCCACGGCAACTTTACTTTTTCCGGATAAAAAGTAGCCTGTGTTATTCTATCAGCGAAGACTTGTAAATAAAGTAAACAGTAAACTTTATAATTTTAAGTTTCTTTATCATAGACTAAGCAAAGTATCAGACAGTCTTCCTAAAATGTCATAAATAAATAAATTGATTAATTTCTTCCAAATTTGATATAAATCTATTCAGCTGTTTAGAGTACGAGTAATAAACATACAAACGACAAACATAGCCTGATTTTTTGCGGTTCACGCCCGAGCAGCAGCTATAGTGCTCTATCTCCGTTTGTCATGTCATTGTTATTAAGGATATGGTTATTGTATATAGAAACTGTAAATATTGAATATAATAAATTTGAGGCAATCCTGATGAAAATATTCTGCAACTTATTTAAGCTACCTAATTGCTATTTACCTAGAGCAGGGATGCACAGACTACGGCCCGCGGGCCGCATGCGGCCCGCCGGTCGAATACTGGTGGCCCGCCGACAGCAAAAATAATACTCTCGTACATTCGAAAATATTGAGTTCTATTCCAGAATAAAACCAATAACAAATGTTCGAAAAGTAATTTGAATCTCGCGCGCGCGCTCTATCAATCTTATCGGTGCGCCGTGCATGCGTCGGTAACAGCGGTCGGTAATGTTCGTGCTGATCTCGGTTAAATTCGAGCGAGCGAGATAGCAATAGTCCCAAATTCCCGATAGCTCGCGTAGGTAGATACACGAAGCTTCCAGAGTCGGTTTCGAGATTTCTCCAGACAGTTTTCGACTCTATGCGCGTGGTATAAAAGCCACGCTAACCGCAGCGACCGACAGTTCGGTTTTAATTTGAGTAAAGTGTCGTTAGTTCTAGTGTAGATTTTAACTCGACTAGCCGGTGTCATAATTATAATATATTTTGATCCACATTCAACGTAGATTTCCCGTCAAGTGCCGTGTATAATTGTGTTGTGAAATCGTAAGTAAAACTGTTATTAATTTTATCTACATATTTTATCAATTATTTTTGGTAATTAATTAGGAACTGTAATTGGTAGACATGGGCGTTTTCGTTATATCACCAAAACCGTTACACCGCTCTTTAGTAAGAAAGAGAAGAAACGAATATCAATCCATTCAGTTGTGTGCACGGTTTTGCGTTTTGGTTATATCGTTTGCAGTTTTCATAACGTAGGTATTCTCGCGCGTGTTTTGATATCGTCTCGATAATATAGATATCATAGTTTTTGTAATATCGGTTATGTGCAACCGTCATATCGATATGATACGATATGAAACTCATATCGGTTATTAGTTACGTTTTGATATATCGAACTCATGCCTAGTAATTGGTTTTAGGTGCTGTGGTAATCCTAGTCAGGATTAAAACGCAACATGGACATGCCAGGAACTAGTAAAAAACGTAAGGTTAAAGATGAAAATCGGCAGTTTCAAGAAATTTGGACTGAGAAATACTTTTTTGTATGGTCGCATAACAAAGTCGTTTGTTTAATTTGCAAGAATTCTGTTGCGATTGCAAAGGAATATAATGTAAAAAGGCACTATGAAACGCAGCATCCTACTTTTACGAAGTTTACAGGCGAATTAAGAAAGCAAAAAGTTTTGTCTTTAAAACGGGAGCTTATTGGTCAACAAGCTATGTTTACAAAACCCATTCAAGATACAGAAACAGCTACAGAAGTTAGTTATGAAATTTCTCGAATGATAGCAAAGCGGAGTCGCCCCTTCAATGATGGGGATTTTGTAAAAGAATGCATAGAAATTGCCGCTAAGAAAATGTGTCCAGAAGCAGCAAAAAAGTTTGAGAAAATTCAACTGAATCGTATGACCATCCAAAGACGAATTATGTCTTTGTCAGATAATATTGCGGAACAATTAAATGAAAAAACTAAGATAATTGATTTTTTTTCCATTAGCACTCGACGAATCCACTGATATTAGTTCCACAGCTCAACTTCTTATATTCATACGAGGTGTTACTCAAGATTTTGAAGTCTTCGAAGAGTTATTAGGAATGTGTTCATTGAAAGGTCAAACCAGAGGAGTTGATATACTCAATGTACTTTTGGACGAGTGTTCAAAAACTGATTTGGACTTATCGAAATTATCGGGAGTTTCGACTGACGGTGCTCCTTCGATGATTGGTGTCAATTCTGGGCTAGTTACTTTGTTGAAAAAGCATTTGCAAGAAAAAAACTTAAACGCTGAAGATCTCATGCAGTTTCACTGCATTATACACCAAGAAGCCCTCTGTTCTAAAAAAATTGAATTTGAAAATGTCATGAAAGTGGTAGTTTCGACTGTGAATTTCATAAAATCACGAGGACTCAATCACAGGCAATTCAAACAATTCCTTGATGACATTGAATGCGAACATGGAGATTTACTGTATTATACAGAAGTAAGGTGGCTAAGTCGTGGATTGACACTGGAACGATTTTTAAATTTAATAGAAGAAATTGATATTTTTCTGGCGGAAAAGCAAAGGGACGTCCCGGAACTTAAAAGTCCTGATTGGTTGTGTGATTTGGCTTTTTTAGTTGACATTACAAATCATTTGAATGTCTTGAACACACGGCTTCAAGGCAAAAATCAACTGATATCCCAGCTCTACGCACATGTATCATCCTTTCAATGCAAGCTGACACTTTTCAGATCGCAATTGAATTCTGGAAATTACAATCATTTTCCGAATTATAAGAAAATGGCTGAAAAATTCAAAAAAACTGCTATTAATTTCAGTTATGTAAAAAAGCTAGATATTTTGATTCAATCTTTTCAAGACAGATTTTCGGAGTTTAAAACAGTGAAACCTCTGTTGGACATATTTAGCAATCCTTTCACGATTTCAGTTGAAAATGCGCCAGAGTTAATGCAGTTAGAAATTATCGACATTCAGAACGACCAAGATTTACGCAACAAATTCAACGAAGGAGACTTGCTGAACTTTTACCGCTGCATTGATAAAAATACGTACAAAGAGTTGCGCATAAACGCTCTGAAATGTGCAAGCTTATTTGGTTCTACCTATATATGTGAACAAACCTTTTCAATCCTAAATAATAATAAAACAAAAAATCGAAACCGCCTTGCAAATGAAAGTTTGGAAGCAGTTTTACGTGTTGCTACAAGTAAATTTGAGCCAAATATAAAAAAGATTGTAAGCACTATGCAGTGCCACGCTTCAAATTAATAAATTCTTTTTCAATTTGAATACATTATTATCAATTTTTCATTGTCTTTAATTACCTATACTTCTGGTGGCCCACCATCAGTTCATAATTTGCCCGAGTGGCCCCTAGTCTTAATAAGTCTGTGCATCCATGACCTAGAGGTAAAATATTAATATTGACGCTCCACGATCTGTGCTAAATAAACGCCAGACACGCCAGTGTCAAGTGTATGCATATTGAAGTTTTTATTAAGTAGAATCCATAATTCGCGTTCCTCTTTCAAATTCCTCTTTTGAATAAGTATTGGATATTTTAGCAAAAGTTAACATACCTACCTAGAGTTCGTGAAAATTTAATTCTTTCATTTTGCTTAATTCATATTCCTTTTCTCGTGCATATTCCAGGATAACTCAACACAATAAGATGTACGCATGACAGGAACTATATCAAGATCATAGACGAATATTGGTCTATGATCAAGATCTTAACAAACCCATGTTACATAATTATATTAATAGTTATGTTAAATATTATAGTTTACACACACACACACACTTTGTCACATGTATCGTTCATACATTATATATAAATTGTCCTAAAGAATAGTTGCATTAGTATGATTAAAAAATGTAAATCCGTTATTGGCTATAAGCATAATATATATGTTACATGTATTGTTTCACCTAAGAGCTGTGGATTTTATTTTGTTAAATAAATAAATAAAATCTGCCGATACCTTCGATCATAATTGTCAGCTGTGGTATACCTGTTACCAAAACTAGTGTTTCACATATTGTACCTACTATCAAATATTGACACAAGAACAATGGACAATTATTCGCATCGTTCAACATATTCACAAAATTTTCCACAAATTATTTTGTTCACGGTGGGTTGATTCTCGTTCGCTACGATTTGTAATAGAATGGGACAGAAAATTAGATGATTGAACACAATATTTTATAATCTATCGTCGTGGCGTAAAAAAATAACACCATTACTAATATGTTTGGGTAAATTGTATTATGCAGATTATTTACGAGCTGTAAGGAGAGTGTTTTTGTACTTTAATAAATAAATATAGCAATAGAATGTGTTTTATTTAACTGATACTTTAATTCTAGTGACTGCCGTAAGAGGCGACTAAGGGAAAAACGACGTTAGGTACTTCCGTGTACCTGTCTGGTTAGCTACCGCCCTCAAGTTCGAATAACTGTCACCAAACACATAGTGTGTTCATGTGGCAGTCCCTGTGAGCCAGTAAGCATTCTAGGTCTAGCGTAATAACATCTTCGACCACATCTTCACAAACCATCAAGGGAGGCAGTGGTTGGCATGGCTGACATATTTTCAAACTTAAAGGTAGCTAGCCAGGTAATAGGTATATCCTAGACCTTCCCAAAAAAATGTCATATAATAGAAGACAGCGACAATAATTCTGATAAATATAGGTCTTTAGGGAAGAACAGAAGCTTCTTACTATAAAAAATAAAAAACGTGAACTATTTTATATTTTTTACTTGAGGTGTAAGTTTATTCGCGTAACAATTTCTCAATACAAATTTCCATTTTGTACACACCTTCTCTCATATTTGTTTTTCTATTATCTTTTATAAAAGTTGACTCTCTAAAATTTTAACATATCATTTCTGTTCCCTATATCTAATTCGCTTCACCACTGTTGTTAAACCAAGTTAAAACAGAGGATTCTAAGGCAAAGTTTATTAGGAGGTAAACAATAGTTAATGCGGACTAAACCATTAATATAATATACAAAAAATAGTGTTTCGACGAACATGGAATGGGCACTGAACTCGTTAAATCAACCTCGCTATGGTTTATCACGCGGGTACTGTATCAACAACTCTCTCACACTCGGCGCGGTTTGTGTATTAACAACTCACTTACTCATCGCGCGGGAAGTGTATCAACAACTCTCTCACACTCGGCGCGGTTTGTGTATTAACAACTCACTTACTCATCGCGCGGGAAGTGTATCAACAACTCTCTCACACTCGGCGCGGTTTGTGTATTAACAACTCAATTAGACTCATCGCTCGGGTAATGTATCAACAACTCTCACGCTTGGCGCGGTTTGAGTATCAACAACTCACTCAGACTCATCGCGCGGGTAGTGTATCAACAACTCTCTCACACTCGGCGCGGTTTGTGTATTAACAACTCACTTAGAATCATGGCGCGAGTAGTGTATCAACAACTCTCTTACACTCGGCGCGGTTTGTGTATTAACAACTCACTTAGACTCATGGCGCGAGTAGTGTATCTACAACTCTCTCACACTTGGCGCGGTTTGTGTATCAACAACTCACTCAGACTCATCGCGCGGGTAGTGTATCAACAACTCTCTCACACTCGGCGTGGTTTGTGTATTAACAACTCACTTAGACTCATGGCGCGAGTAGTGTATCAAATCTCTCTCACACTGGGCGCGGTTTGTGTATCAACAACTCTCTCACACTAGGCGTGGTTTATGTATCATCAACTTATGTACCTATATACTTGTGACGCAACGCGCGCGGTATATTTCGCCTTATTCAATTAAAAACTCTAGAAACACAACGATATGATTCAACTTTGAAGACTGTTAGACCTAACAAAAGGTAAAAGTGGCAAAAGTTTAAAAGCTTTAGTGATCAGAGCTGAACATTATATTTTTTTTCTAAGATGACTCGGGGATTATTTTCAATTTACTGAACGCGCTTCGAACCACTAAAACGAAAGTTAACAACGTGACTCAGCGCCCATTGTTCTAATCGACATTGCACACAACGCACTGGTATAAGCGGACTCTAGCCGCCATGGCTGCCAGATATACATACACCTAATAAGAAAATTGGTTACTATATAACAACTAAATCACTTTTAAATCAATTCAAAATGTACATTAATCGTCTTATCAATGTAAACAAATCTAATCTGCTACAAAAAATTAGCAAATTTAAATACAAAGATCACCTATTCCGTCTATTATAAAATTAATCACTTAAGTATTAGAAAAACACAATATTGAGAGTGAAGTTGCATCGCAAATCACTTGTGATATAGTTTATTATGCTTCTCAGTGTACATTCAACGAATTATAGCGACACATATTGCGTTGACACATTAAAACTAATAAAATGACTGTACATTATATATGTAAATATTTGTACATATTGCACTCTGAAATAACAAATTATTAAGAAATATCCGTCTAAACGGAAAATATATACGCAGAACATAATGTTTCAGTAAATACAAACAAAAAGGTATTAGCAATCACAATGTTCGTAGCTCGTACACTAATCTAAACCCTACCGCTTAAAAAGCTTACAAAAAGATAAATACAGAGGTCATTTACAAAAACATACATAATTCTACTCAAATAATATAAAAAATAACAACAGCCATCTGTACTTTCTTAGATGAATTAAATTAAACGTACATATGTCAAACATATGACAGTAGAATCTAAAGGTATCTATGTACAAATATAATGGACACATTATCGGACGCTCCGGCAAAGTCCACAGTTTTATAAAGACTGGACGTGCCACGTTCGGTCACTACAATACTCAGTGCTATAAAGAAAATACAGATTGAAAGAGTCGTAAAAGGGGAATTGGGTCTCTATCACTTAATTCGAACAACGATCACAATCACTTTGAAAACGGCACATTCTAATGACACTCATCACATTTCATATTAAAGCTTCCATCTCTAATCTTTATGGTATAAGTGAAATGGCACGCAGTTTGTTTTTATGCACGATCACTTTGTATATATCATAAAATCCACAATTGAATGGTCTCATACATTTCACCAAATTTCGTACTGAAATTCAAGTTAAAAAGTGGTCAAACGGAAGTCGGTCCAACTCGGTCTATGGATAATTAAACCGCATATGTATGTATGTACATGTACCTAGATAACGCTATGTGTGCATATAACGCGGCCAAAAGCACTCTCTACATTTTGGAGCTATCAGTGTTGCCAATATCACTGCGTCATTGTAAAAACACAGCACAAAAGAAAATTAATACAAATTGACATATTTTTATCTGTACCTAATGCCCAAAAAACACATATATTAACATAAGTTCAGAGTTGTACTTTGTGTGAGTTTAGCGTTCGCATCGGCGTATACGCTTTTTAATGTTCTCCATAGAAAATTTAAGTTTAAAATTATGACATAATGAATGACCCATTCTGAAATTTTGCAAGGTAGCGTTTGCAGAGGATGAAAAAACTGCTACCTACTGAAGTGCGAAGTAAGCCATCAATGTGTGCCGTTTCACAGCGATCGCGACCGGTTTTAGAGTCATGTGATAGCCCCCATTGTAGTTGTGATAGGCGAACCATCGTGCGTTCCTGAGCCAGTCTTGTCGGTCCTCGGTACTAGTCTTATATCCCTGCATCCCGCCCTCTCCTCGTCAGAAGCGAGTGTGCCGTCTCTCCTCGTATCTCAACAATAAGCGATATAAACTTATCATCTTACTAACGTTTTATTAGCTAAGACACAAATTATATTACTGTTTACTTATCTCGTATGAGATTATTAAATTACTAAATCTATTACAATTTCGAATTCGAATATTGATTAACGCGACCGGCTGTGCACCAACGGAAGCTGGACTACGAAGCTATTTGAAACTACGCGTCGCATGTTACAATTACTTATCGAATGGCAGTTTTGATTGTCACGAGCCGAGACGAAGCCGCAATCAGTCACAGACTGGTTTTATAACGCACTTTTTCATGACGATATTTTTGAGCTACATGGTTGATACTGAACGGATCCATATTCAAATTATTAAAACTCACACCAATTACTCTATACTGTTTATACATCAAGTTATGCCCGTATAAATAGTATACAATATTAAAATTCATTACAAATTATGAACTGAGATTACATACTTTTAATGTTTTAGGCTTTGTCCAAACAATTAATCGGGCCGCGCGTGCGGCGCGCGAGCTGCGCATTCGTCAGGTCTGGACACTCTTTTGTACACTCATATTTCAATTGTTTTTTTTTGTTTCGAGTATGTATGATCACGATTGATAATTCAGAGCCTTATGAGTTGGTTAGTTATGGAGTAGGATGCAGCTAGAAATATTGGTTGGATTGGCATTAATTCTGTGTCATGGCCACAATATAAAATATGCAAACCATAGACAATATATAATTAAGACAGATTGCGCGCAGTCGCCGCGGCTCGTGTAAGGCAACGTATCGTTAGCTTTAGAACTCGATGACTATTCACACAATTATCACCTACCGACAATTTAAACGATTACAATATTCAATAAAAAATCCGAACTATTCTCGCATACAGATCGCACCATCAATACGTTTATAATGGCAGTGTGTTGATTAATAATACATCTCGACAGACCCCTAAGACACTCCGTGAAGATTTGTGCTTCGAATGCTAAGTACGACTAATGCTACTATAAAATTATAGGCGATTCTAAAAAAAATACACCGTCATAGGCTGAAATCTATAAAGCGTACCTCGATTGGAGCAAATGTTCAGCCAATAGGCAGATTTGCACAAAACTCGTCACTGTAGAGATTATCGCCCCCACCCCGGCTTGAGTAAGAATAAGCAACATCCCGATTTAAAATAATCGATAACTAACCGAATCGATTCTACCCCATATTATTCATTCAATTTAAGTTATATGAATTGTCAAAACTGGACAATTTTATTGGATATGATATGAAAAAATACATTCCATATTAAAGATTTTGAAAGCTAGAATAGCCTGCAATAACGGATTTACAAACAAGATCGAATCGGTTGGCTATCGAAGAGTTCTGAATCGGGGGCGAATTCTAAATTCAAATCCCAGTGGTATAAGCAAATTTAATGCTTACCTTGAGCTCTATCATTACATATAGACCTCATATATTTTCTGAGCCTTAGCAAAAAGTTGACATGAATAAATTATCAGCAGTCGCTTCATAGTTTTCAAACTAAGCGCTGCACACAGCAAAATATTTGTTCGCAGTGCTAATGATGTATTTTTTTTAAGTAAGCCTCTATTCGTAAAGGTCCTCGACTAAGACGCGGTCCGCGGTGCAAGCCCTATAGTCACGCACTGATACTTTATACGTATAATTTAAGAAATGCATTTACAAAATCTCACGCATACGTTCGTAAACAAACACACGTAATGGCATGTAAACACACATACAGCACGCACCATACACTCATATTAATTTATTCGCATATGATGAAGTGTGAGCGAGGTGGTCGCGCGGATAGGGCATGCGTCTAAAATGAGGCATGCGTCTAAAATGGGGTATGCGTCTAAAATGATGCATAGGTATACTGGTGGTCTTATATTTAACGATACGAAACACGCAATTTTTCGAGACGGACACTGTTTTATACAAGATGGAACAGAGAAATGAATGGTCCGAGTACGAATCACAATCGAAAAAGTAATCGTAACGTGAACTCAGTGCGCACATCCATGCTTAGACAAAAACGGGCACGGAGCCTTAGTGATATCTCGGGATAGATCGCGTTGGTTGCAGAGAAATATTTTATCTTTAATGACGTCATAGATTTATTACACTTATATAAAAAAGGCTGTCTCCCTCCCTCAAAGATGGAGATGACATTTCTGCCGCAAAAAAAACATTTCGTAGAAACCTTTTATCTAAAATGTACTATGGTCAGTCGAGTTAATGGGAGGTTCAAGTTTAAGATTGTTGCTATTTCGATTAGATGGAAAGTAGTACAACTCTAGCACACATACGTGCTATTCAACTGTTTACACGTTACGGTACAAATGCTTTCCCGAAAATTATTCGTGCTCACACACAAAACGAAAGAAGACGCTTACCGTATGCAATGATGCTTACCGATAATTGAGATCGATTAATTTTAGTTCTAAATACTATTTTCCCATATAATGTAGGTACACAACGCAGGTAACGCGAAATAAGGCCTTCCATACCTTTGTGATTTCTTCGCGGGTAGATATTTGTTTTCATAATACATATATATATATAAAGTGAGTCGTTTGTTTATAGAGACAGATTCGGCTAGTGACGTATGCATTTACGTGCATGTGATTTATATAATTTTTTTATACATTTTCAATGTCTAATACACCAGTATTGTTCCCATAGAGTAAGCTCGGCCAAATGTAGAGAGTAAACGCATCGTTTTAAGATAGAAATAAGCTGCCATTTTGTACTTTTTTACAATATACATAAGGAATGTATTTATCTAAATAATTAAAATATATATTAGTAGGATAGGAAGTCATTTTATGGGTTCTACATCTCTATACCGACACCTACATAACAGCTGCCATAAAAACATGCACGCAATTTCTAATTGTAACCAAATCTGTCTCACAAAAAAACTCAATTCATGACACATACAAATACGTTAAAAGTAATTCGAATTTGTTTTTTTTACAGAAAATTATATAATAACGGTATATATAGGATATCTAAAGCCTACGAATGAAAAAGCAAGTTTTCAATTGTTATTTCTTTAAGATTTATGTCCGGATTAAAACCCGATCAACAGAGAAATCCAAAAATTAAACCTAGTACAACAGATGTGAAATATAAAAGCTACTGATGATCAGTTTATTGTATTTAAGACACACTTATGTCACCCTACATTAATAATGTTATGTAATCACAGCAATAATAAATTATAATTAATGTATGACTCGAGGGACAGGACGATGGAACATGGAACTACGGTCGACATGACATATTCAACACGTCTGATATAAACTATAATATATAGGTAAAAACGTTCCAGACGCCCTCAAACAGACGCCCGAACAATGCAATACTCGAGGCTAATAGTTAATTTTGGTAAATAAACACAACTATCAACTTTTCATCCAATAGAAACATCTTTTCATATATTATTTTTTTATCTATAACTCTCATAAAAGTACATGTAATTTAGACGTACTTAGAGAACAAAGTCTTATCATACAGTCGTATCCGAGTGACCAACAGTACCCAGTCGTAAATAAGGGCGCCAAAGCGGCGGTCGCAGCGACCGTCGCCTCGGCGCGGACTATCAACACTAAATATATATATCCAAACATTCAACAACACATATATTCACTAATCTCTCGCGCATGCGTCGGTCACCGAATACGCTTATAAATAAATCAAGTCCGTCGTGTCCGTGCACTTCACTAAAACTAGCCAGTCTATAAGCGTTCTCTCCTGAGGGCCGGTTAGAAACAGCCGGGCGGGCGAAGCCGGGCGCTGAAACGGGAGGGCTAAAGCACCGATGGGTTCTCGACGACCACTGGTGTGGCGGACGGGGCGTTCGCCACGTCCGCGACGTCCCATATCTCCTCGAGGAACGGCGGTAACTTCTTGTTCTTCAACTTGAGAGAGATGCACATGTTGGAATTCTGCATTCCGAGAGTCCTCAGCTCTGTGAGCACGCCCAGGATTTTGGCGTAGATAATGGGGCAGCGCCCTGAGGCACTGTGCTGGTTTAGTATGTACATGCGCAGAGTCGTTAGGTAGTACCGCTGGATCTCTTCTACGAGGAGGGGTTGTTCGAGACCCGGCCGATCTGAAATAATATAATATTGGCAATATGAGACATTGCTCACATTGGTTGAATTTACGAGTAATGGTAGCGCATGCAACAGTGGCGAGATATCGAGAAAGAAAAGACATAAAATAATATCTCACATCACTATCTCACTTGATGGTCAGTGACGATATGGTCTAAGATGTTATCACACTAGACCCAGAATGCTTCCTCGCTCTCAAGCTCTCAAGGGTTGAACACACTATGCGTTTCATAACATTTTTCTGACTTGAGGGTGGTAGCCAGGCACTCGACAGTATCCTACCACCATGCTAGGGATCGAACCAGCGTCCGTCAGTTTGACAGCCGACGCTCCCACCGCTATAATGTCGTTATAGTAAAAACACAGACTGTATATATCCCATTTCTTTTATTTTTATTTTACTTTTATTAGTCAGACATACATTAATCCTTAGACTCAATTTCATGGTAATGTTTGTTCAAGTTGGTTGATCGAAACGCATTCGAGAAGACCCTTATAACGTTTCTACTGCTGCGAACAAAAACTCGGTTGAAATTCTTTAACTAAAATGATGAAAATCGAAAAACGCGTTTTGAAGTTGTCGTAGAATCTGTTGTATCTATTCTGTAATGCGCTACGCGTTTATATCGTTAATGTGGTTGCTTGCGGCCAGCTATATCGCTATAAGAATCCTAGCAATATTGATCGGCACAAATACAAGTAATAAATAAACTTGAATGTACTTTAAATATAACTCTGGACGTAGTGAATTATTACGGGTAAATATATTCGTTTAAATAGTAAGTACATTTTCATTTGAAAAAAGAAATTCTTTAAATTTGAGCATAACGTCATCTATTGGTGTTGCACTGCACAGCTGGTCACAAGCAACCACCAAATGACTTACACTAGGTACAATGGAGATTATTTACCTGAGAATATGACGATAGCTGTGAGCAACGCGTAATGGACGTTGTCCATTTGCATTGCGTTAATGCAGCGACAGAAGTGCAGCAAGTCCTCTATGACATAGGCCATGCCCGCCTTCTGGTAGTTGTCGCGGGTATACGCCCGGTTGTTCGCGAAGAGAACGCTGTCAGTCGCCGCGTCGTAGCGTCTCGACACTCTCAACATCATCACTTCACTTGAACACGCCTGGAATCAACGATGACAATAACTTAGCAAGACAATCCACGAAACAGCAAGAAAAGTGGGAGAACGAAATCACGATTAAAATGTATACTGTAAAGAGAGCTTACTGGAGAGCGATACACTCTTCTATTCTATCGCTCTTTTCCAATAGGCAACCGCAAGGATGAGATATTGAGATATTATTTTAGATATTTATTTTTATGCTTAATCTATCTACGATCTAACGTTTGACACTTGATTGATAGTCAGTGAGACTAAATCTCAGTGAGTCAGTACAAATGTCAAATCTCTGTTTATACTTTATAGTTAACCACTATCTCACTTGATGGACAGTGAGACTAAATCTCAGTGAGTCAGTACAAATGTCATTTTATACTTTATAGTTGACCACTATTTCACTTGATGGTCAGTGAGAGAGGCAGAGCAACCGATAATTTTCACATGCCAGTAGGAATTTTTTTTAGGAATCATAGAAATTAAAATAAGTGTAAATATTCTATTATTTAGACGTTACCTTTAATAACGTGATCTGATCCGATTGTGAGATCTTCGCGAACCCAGGTAGTCCTTTAGCGAACTCGACGATCAGCTGTACAGTGAGGATCGTCATCTCTGTGATTTGACGGAATGGCAAATCCGTGTCGTCTTCCCCATCAGCCTGCCACGTCTGCAAGAGACGTCTAATGTTACACTGAACACAACTAGACCTAACGTTTTAGTACAAGGGACTGAGATGATGACTTTAACCATCAGAACTTTACGAAAAATAAGTTTCTAAGAAATGTATCATTGTATGTATACTCAAGTCTTGTGAATCATACTATACAGTTGATGAGTTCCTTAATGACAAAAGTATTGAATTCAAATAATTGTACTGTATCAACTATTTAATTTAATTGCGTTTTACATCCAATGTTTCACTTATTAATAATATTGATTGTTTGTACGCTTTTAAAAGCAGAGCTTAGTGATACCGAGCCTAACATGTACCCCTTGTAACTTAAATAAATGAACTTGAACTTGAATATCGATCGATACTCATGTGAATGCCGAATTAAAATGCAATCTAATCTGACCCGGTACATTGCATACAAATTACTGGCATGTTTTTAATTTAAGGCCTTACGATGCTATTTAAGTCTGATGATAATTACCAAAACCTATACATATATATATATCTTGATACATATCTGGCTCCACGAATCAGCATTGCAATTCAACGTGGCAATGCTGCTAGCATTCTAGACACGCCGCCATAATTAGTTGGCATTTGAGTTATCTATAGTATGACAACAGCTAGTGGATTCCTCAAATGTTATTTTAGTAGCAATTACTTATTCGTATTTTATTGACATAAAGGCATCGGCCCGTTAAAAAAAATCTTAAGTATAATAGCGGAGGCTGTATACTCAAAGGTATAATCGGTAATAAATTACTGTATTTACATGGTTTTACTCATTTTAATGAAAGTATGGTTGAGTTGTTACTAATAGTGTGTATATATTCAGTGTATAGTTAATACACTTAATGAGATGAGGCTTGAATCTGCCCGAGAAGAACGAAACGTCTTGGCATACAAGTATTATATTATTATAGTTAAACAAGTGAACAAAAGTTTAAAATAAGAACGAAGTATTTAATATACTTCTTCTCAGCAATAGGACATCCACTGCTGGACACATGCCTCCCCTATATATAGGGGGGATTTGCCAATTCTTGCCACGATCGGCAGGCAGGTTGGCGAGCGCAGTATGATTTCTGATCCTCAGAAGGCGCTGCTGCCCACCTTCTGGTACGTGATCCCTTAGCCAACTCTTACGACATCCACGGGAAGAGATGGGGGAGTACTATTCTAGGCCGGTACCACCACGGCCTTTTATTATATAAATATGTATTATACAATATACTAATTGGTAGTAAAGAGTTAATGTTCACCTGTGTGACCCTCTTGAGATCTTCCTCCGACGGCTGTTCATAACCCTCCTGGTACCAGACGAGCCTCGCTATCAATGACTTCTGATTTGTAGTAAGGGGTGGTATGTTCTTCTGCCGATTGTATTCCATCAGCTTCTCGCTGAGGAACCGCGGCACCACCTCGTGCTGCAAACATTCCAGCTTCACGTCGGAAACCGTGCGATTATTATCTCGCATCATGGCACCATTAAACAATGTAGAAGCTATGCGGATGGCTCTCATGAACATCTGAATGTTAACAAAGCGATGATATCTTAGGGCTAGAGATGATCGGTCCCCGGATCGAAACCATTAACGGATGAGTGAAGGTAACATTATAATGTAACCTACAGCAAGACAGGGCAAGTGTAGATACTGCTCCTTAACTTGGATACTGCTGGCCGAAATTCTTGTGTAATATAACTTATGACCACATCACCACTGATCATCAATAGTCAGACGTCAATCAAAAACAAAGTCTACTGTTCTAAGTCCTTTAATGTAAGTTAAAAGCGCGTGCGTGATTGAAATTGAAGCGGAGTTTGGATATGGGATATGGAGTTAAGGGCCGATAGCGTTATAAGCGAGGTAAAGGAACTTACAATTTTGGCCGCCTCGGCCGGAGGCGGATCGCATTGCATGATGGCAGGCATGTGGTCCTCTACCGTGGTCGTACTGACCGGTAGTTTGTCTTTGTCTCTTTGCGCTTTTTTCTCTTTTCTCTTCTGAATGCACTGGTTTTCGGGCACGACGCACTCGGGCCTCATGCCCACCGCTAGACACTTTTTTAGTCGACATTCCTGACATTTTCTCCTCATATACATGTCCATTTCGCACGCGTGCCCGAATTTGCATATGTACACCGCATTTTTTGTTACGCTCCGCCTGAAGAAGCCTGAAATTTGAACAAAGACGAATCAGCGTCGGTTATTCCGATAATCTCTGTACGATCTCGGATAATGAATGACGAAATGGAATTCGCGAAACCGGTTGTTTTAGAGATAAGATAATGTAGTCATGAACGTAAAGGTTGCCTGAAAGGCGGCGGTCATTGACAGCACCGAGCGCTATAGTGTCGATATTTATTGCAAAACAAACGAGATAGACAGAGTGTAAACGGTTCGAATTGGACGTAATTGGAGTGGTCAAGGTGCGGAGTCGTATATTACTACAGCCCTGACGTTTGAGTGGTCGGAATAAAATAGTGATGTTTACGGCCGAAGCGGAGGTGGCCGAGATGGCAGATAGGCATTCGTGAATCAGGCAGGAGTAGACGCCCTGCAGACAGCTATTGTGACGTTCCGTCTCGCCACGACCCGCTACATAGGTGTATATGCACCGGCTGTGGCAGTGTACAGCCTCGACACAATGCGCCAATTTAGTGCTGAATTGGCACGTTGTGGGCGCAGCGAGGGCCACATGTGGAATAACTAGCTTAGCAACACAGCGAGCCGCTAATAATATAGACCTGCTCATGTTACAACTTTTGGAGCTTTATTTGGTTCGTGCATGAGCATTACCCATGCAAATTAAATTCAAACGCGCTGTGCTGCATTTCGATGGAAGGTGCGGCGCAGATTATTTCGCATCTGCGGTCGTTAGCCGATTGGTTTGCACAAGTGACTTTTTTATCTTCTCGGTCTCGTTCCTAAATAGTGAGGTCATAAATACCTTTGCAGCCCTCGCATGTGAGCGCGTTGTAGTGATATCCGGAGGCTCTATCACCGCATACGAGGCATAACTCTTCTTGCTGTCGCGGTGCTGGGCCTTTCTTCTGCCGCCTCGCATCGCTATCTGTGCTGCAACCGTTTATACTGGACGCGGGCGACAATTCCTCCCGACCTGCAACAATAAACAACACTCCATGAAAACATGCACTTTATGCAACTGCGCAATAAAAGGGGTACCGAATCCGGTAGCGCGCCGAGACGCCGCCGGAGTGTCGACATCTAAAATCGGACGCTATAAAATTTGCATACGTTTCATGAACCATTTGGCGAGTCAGTGGACGAGTGAAGCTGGTTTTATTTTTCGTATTTGTTACCTTCGACGAATCGATGTTTGTAACGAAACGCAGGACGGTATTTCGGCAGGAGCGTGGACATTTCCTGCCCAAACAAAGGTGCCTAGAGCTCGGTCTGCATACAAATGACGGGTGGCATTGGTTTTGTATTCGAAACATACGCGGGAACAGGGTGTGGATGCGCAATGGAAGTGTAATCGGCAATTGTCAATCACACAGTCGGAACTCCAAAAAAGTAAAGGGGAATTATTAATAACTCTTCTACGCCTTTTGTTAGTTGTGGCTTAGATTTACTCGGGCCCATAAAACATTCATCTCACACTTCCGGCCGCTTGTATATCAAATTGTAGCCTCCCCTATCAATGCATATCTAATTTCGTTTCGTCGTAACACACCTACACTGACTGAATATTATATTACTTATGTATATTTTCTGGGCCCTATTTTATGACCATCTGCCGGTGCCCGGTCTAATTGAATTAACAGTCGTAAATTATAATTGGTGCCATAAAAACGAGTAATAGTGTCTGCATACGTATCACAAGTTCATACGATGTACATATAGTTCACGGTCGTCGTGGCTCAGAGACGCTGACCTTTACACCACGACCCCGGATTCGAATCCCGGCTGGGGCAAATATTTCTGTGATGAGCATAGATTTTTGTTCTCAGGTCTTGGACGTTTGTGAAATGTGATTGTGTGCGTCAATACCTCCCGCGACACAGGGTATTCTAGTGCGGGGGTGTGTTTATGTAGAAACAATACAACCCAAGTTGCTTTGACCGCTAGTGCTAACGTGCTTAGTTTCAATAGAGTATTCGATTTGGGCTCTACCATATGCTTATTATTAATATTTTATAGATTAGAGTGATCTAATGTATTTAAGGATTAGAAACTACTATTGTCTTCTACTTGATATGAGGAACGATACCGACTTTTGATAATTTATTCCAGATATCCATATCACATTATTTCAACTGACTCGTGAAATTTATTCTCTTTAGAACTCTATACATATAACTCTGTAGAACTCTACATTTCGGATCCGATATTTTCAATTCTAATATCAGTTCTCACTTTAATTCAGTGTTTTTCACATTCAAGTACGCCAGGGTGGTACTAAAATTTAATATATTTTTATAACTTCCTGTAATTACCCTTTATTTTTTTTTTATCACTCTCATCTTTTCTTTATCTTTACATGACTATGAAAGAAGTAGGTATAAAACGTGCCAGTGTTTTATATATGGTACGGAGCAGCCGTAGAACCAGACTAATATCTTACTGGAAAATCATAATTAGGAGTAGATACGAGGTTTCTATTATATAGAAAGATTTGATCCTAGAGGTCAATTAAGTCCATTCCATGCTTTTCCATTCCAATCATTTACAAACATAATTCAAATATTTTATAGTTTCCCAGGCAGTCAGGTCTTCGTCCAAGATGGCTTGGTTTGTATATTATACACATATTATAATATAACTTACGCAACCGGTCAAAATAGCCGGTGCTAAAAACTAGTTCCGCTACTTTCCACGTGGGATCCGCGCCAGATTTGAGGCCACGGCAGCGTATTGTAAACTCCTCGCTAAATCGATTGAGTAAAATTTCAGAGCCATTTTTATGTGATCGAGTGCTGTGGGCTGCCGCAATACGAATTTCGTACTATGAAAGTGGCACAGCAAAGAGGTCAAGTGCACAACCGGAAACTTCCATCTTTAACTAGATCAAGCACTACTCAGTGAGCTATAATTTACACTACTATTATAACGAGGAAAGATTTGTATGTTTGTAACGGATATACTCAGAAACTAATGGACAGATTTCTAAAATTGTACAATCATATTACATTTCAACATAATCCCTGAGTAACAAGCTATTCATTCCAAGAAAAAATTAGGGATCCTTACTACAACTTCAATCATGTAACCGTGCGAAGCCGGGACGGAACGCTAGTTATAGATACAGTAGTAGAAAGAATAGGGTCTGTAAAAGATTTGCAGCATGAAAACGCAGACTTTTGGGTAACATTAAAGGCCCACTTGCGCCAACCAAATTATCCGTGATTTTCGCCTAAATCTCGGATAATTTGGTTGATGCAAGACGGCCTAAACAAACAAACTAACAACTTGGCTGATTTTGGTACGTTTTTAAAGTCGTATGCTGCGAGCAATCAATTTAGTTGCATTTATTTATAATACTTAAGCATTTATACCGTTTCTCTGATTTCCTTGTTAAATGTAAGCAATGTTAAAGAAATATTTATATTAAAGTTAAAAATTATGAGCCCTGGAGTCTGCGGAGCGTAGTTTTTTAAAAATAAATATACCTTAGGCACAATCGTGAGTTACAGTATCAAGGAATTCTTTTACTTTTACGAATTACTTTATCAAAATCGATGTCACACACAGAATACGTGACGCGCATGGCGCAAGAAATTGCACTAGAAAGGCTAAATTTCTGACTTACGTTTGACCTTTTGATATTACCCACACACAATCTACGTGTATTAAGAAAATATTCTTGCACTGACCTACGCATGTTATTTTTATCAGCACTTTAGTACAAGAGCTGTTTCTATTCTCGATTGAATACGCGGAGAGGCCGTTAGTGAGAAATCCTAAAGTTCGATGAATTGTATCACGGTCGTTTACACAACTTAATGCCCTTGAAATTTAAAATGCTGAATTGAAATGGAGACGTTGACTTTATAGAAACTAGTTTTCTGTTGAAATTATCCGAAATACATATATCAACTTTAGTATATATCGGACAATAGCTACAGATTGTGAAGTAGATCAATTAAATAACAATTTTGTAGAGCAGCGCGTCAAGTGAAATGACGCAATTAATCTTTGTGGTGAAAGTCGTAAAAACCCGTTCAGAAAGGTCATTAAGGTTGGTTTCTGCAGGACTTGGATCATTCGCATTCCGTACAACATACTTTTATTTGAATACAACAATGAATAACATTTATGCAAAGCTTGTAAACGTATAGCAGTAGTATAAACAACGTTATAATAATTTATTATTAGGCTTAAAGTAAAAAGGCTTGTTTGTTAGACGATAACAAAAATATCGGATAATTGCCCGTGAAAAAGAAGCTAATCAAAAGTTGAATGCACGGATGACCGAGTCAGTGTGTTATGTTATTACGTCTCAGCTGTTCTACTGCGCTAGCGCAATGTAAGGTCTAGTTCGTGCCGCTTCGGTAGCGCTCGGTCTCGATCGGGTGCGAGAGCGAGAGGTGCGCCGCCATGGCCGAGAGCGACAAGTGGGGCGCGAGCGACGACCGGGGGCAGCGTGCGGCCTTGACTCTTCGTTGCGTCTACCTCCCGCCCCCCTTGCCCCTTCATACTCTATCCCTCCTCCGCCGCGCCACGCTCACCGCGCAGCCACATTATTTATGATAGCATCAGAACCCGAAGCAAGAGCAAGCTCGCGATTCTCTAAGTACCACAAACTAATAATAAACTCGTTTTTCTCTCTCACGCCATTCCGTTTCTTTTCTTTGCTTCGATTCAGACATTCTTATAACTTTTAAATCGAGATATGGATGCGATGATGCCTCTATGTACCAAGCACAAGGCAACTCATGTTCGGCGACATATTTACAGCTGCTAACGTAAAATTTCATGAGATGGCGACAAGCGTTGATTAAAACAATGCGCAAAACTTTCACTGACCTCCAGAAAGCAGACAACGCAACGCAATCGTTTTGCAGGCGGGCCGCGTAAGCGAATAGTGAAAGTTGCCCAAAAGTAGGTATTGCACAAGCCATGGTACGCACAATTGAAATTCGGCTACGGCGAAAGTACTCTATGCGTTGTGACATCACATGAGGTCGCTTTGCATTCATCGGCACGTTTCTACAAGCGTTTGAATTTCGAATCAGAAGTTTGGGAGTTGGGCAACGCGTGCAACAGTGAGATCGAAATGCATAAACAAAACCGATAAAGTGCAATCCGATTTGAGCAGATAATAGAAAGGTTCTCATCTCTAATGCAGTGAAGTAGCAAAAACTATCAGAAAAAGTGTTGTACACGCGTGATCGATGTATCGTTGGTGCGGGGACAGCGCGATGTTACTTTCTACGATACTTTCTAGTATGAGAGATGTGGGCCGCCGCTGCCACCGCGCTCGGCAGCAACTGGAGCGATCGGTTTCTCCGCACGCCGGGAAAACGGATTGAAATAGAAATCGCAACGCGGTGAAAATCGTATTTTCACGTCACAACGCACGCAGTGGAAACTTGGCTAATTAAATAAAAGTTGATCTTTGCATGTGATATTTGTGCTACTTTGCTGAGAGAATTGCATTCAAGCAGATTCAGCCCACAGATAAAGTTACACACCCACAGGTAAAGACAAAAATCCAATCATTCCGCCAGGCGGTCTATAACGATGCCAATACGTCGAAGGAAGTTTATGCATGCAAAGTTTCGAAACGATTGGTTTCATGATAAGACACGACGAGAACACATGCTAACGTTCAGATGGATCTACAGGCGGACGCACGTGGACGTGTTTATATCCGAACAATTCCGGGCCGACGCCAACACTATGCGAGCCCTGGAACCGAGCTTCCGGTGAGGCGCACGCGTTAACTAAACACTAACAATTATTATCTCCTGTATTCGAAAGATGCTAAACATATTTATGACCGAAGAAAAAAACCTCGACCTTTTTGAATACGGTGAAACATCTATGTATGAGGCGATATTATGTGATTTGGACGTGAATCTATGACATTATTTTGGGTTCTTTCTATCACTGTTTATGTGGATTTTATGGATTTAAGTAAGAACGGAAGTTTGTGCTGTAGTTTCAGTTAGCAGCTATATGTAGGTACATTTTCTTAAAATTATTCACCCCGTATACAATATGAAATGTTTGCAAGTAAGTTTAATGAAAATATTTTCTTCCATGTAGGTATATATATATTACTTGTAATATAACAAACCGACTAGGACTCACGTGGTAAACACTGGAAAATTACTCTCCTTTACCACGGGAGTCCTAGTCGGTTTGTTACATTACAATTATGGAAGAAACTCGCGATAGTTTTCAGACTCAAATATATATTACTCATAAGAACTTTTCAACAAAGACAATTTATTCTTATATCTATTCGCGATATACGAAAGAAAGTACGATAAATAAATATATATAAATCCACGACTAGGATTCCGCCAAGACAGATAAATAATTATTTAAACATTTATGAAAACTTTAGGTCAGTTTTATCAAGAATACGCCTAACACAAATTCGTTGACTTGCTCTGAGGCGTGTTGTACATTTTATTGGATTTCCATTAGCTCTCTTGTTTATAGCAGCTCAAAAGATTAATTACGTTAAGCTTCAGCTACTCTCAATAACACTTAGTTTAAAAAAAATGAAAATAAATAATACTGGAGTATGGCAATTATCTGTTATCTATTGCCACCAAATCTAGATATACCATTACTAGGAGAACTTTTTCTCTTATAGTAACATTTCTGCTTTTAATTATATTTAACATAATTATGTTAGTTAATATACACAAGTAGCACAGAGTCTAATATAAATAATTACATCGGAACCTTAAGTTATCTAGGTCAGGTAGAACATTGTCAAATAAGCGCAATTTTGCAGCTGTTTCAAGTAGGTCAGTCAGCAAACAAACTGCAATATAAGCACTTTTTTCATGTCACTTTTGGATACGCCTACGAGCTTATCCCATATTACTTAAATATTTCAACAGACTTGTGCACGAAAATACTCTCTAATTTCATCGCCCAATCTGTAAATTAGAAAGTATCTACCATCAGTTATCACGCACAGAATAACCCGAAGGTAATGGTTACCACGACTCCCCAGCAGACTGTTCCGTTTATTGACACAATGCTGCTTTATGGCCGACTATCTCCTTTCCTCATAGACAAAACAAACTTTTTCGTCTCTCTCTACCCCCCAATTTAGTAAACGTGCACCCACGCTCCATCGCGCCTTTTCGAGTAAACATCGGAATTGGTAAATAGAAAAGGGAGGGAGATATAATTAGAATAAATGTTTCGGGCTGCCTTTTTCAAATGAGAATTAGAAAACCTATTTTGGTGCTATTTATTTTCATGCTAATATAATTTTGGTAAATCAATTCCTAGAATCAATATCGAAATAATCGTTACAAATGGCAAATTATAATTGTTAAGTTGTGTAATCATCAAAGAAATCCACTTTTAGCTCAGTTTTCACTGAGTTATTATACTGAGTTATTCACTGAGTTATATGCACTAGTTAGTGCATGGCAATTATGATCGTCCTGAATAATGAGACGATGATAGCTCCGCAGTGGGAGCGTCGCCTGTCAAACTGACAGATGCTGGTGACACTGTTATCAAATTCCCAGCATGGTGGTAGGGTACTGTCGAGTACACGTCTGGCTAGCTCTCAAGTTTGAACAACTGTCACCAAACACATACTGTGTTCAGGCAGCAGTCCTTGAGAGCCAGTAAGCATTCTAGGCCTACCATGATAACATTTTCGTCACATACAATATATTCTGATACACACCAAAAAAAAAAACGATAAAATCCCAACAACTTACATAACTACTAATGAAGGTTACCATCGACATTTAATCATAACAATAGGTGGTAATAATAACCTGATTACAATAAAAATACAGCAACAGGAAAGTGTGCCAAGGCACATTTATTAGCTGACGTCAACAAGATCGGTAGGTATAATTGTCGTCTAAAGGACTAATTAGCGATCAAGCTGACCAACTAGGTCAACGACTCTTTGTTCTTCTAACAGCTGATAAGGCGTTTATTTTGATATCAATCATTATTGTTTGAACCGCAAACAATCAGCGGCAATCGAGGTGACCTCCTTGATTTGTTGCTCTTGTTTTCTGTTTAGAATATTTAGGTCATTAACATTTGAATTCTCAGAAAATATTTACCGCGGACAAGGAAAACTATATCGAGTGAAATAGGTCGAATGTATCACTCGGCGTGGAATCGAGGCTGAGAAAACAGTGTTGTGACTTTGCGACAGTGAAGTAACCGATGGAGTAATCCAGAACGACGCGAACGCACTCAACGTCAACAAACGATTCGACATTCAAATCCAATACCAAATTAAATATGCGTCAATATGACGTATATTCTACTCTTATACACTTCTATTATTATACACGGAAGTTCTAAGTGCTAGCGAAGCTTATTCATTGCAGGGCTATCCCAATTCCGAATACAAACGGTGAAAGTTTGTATTCGGAGAAAGACATTTATTTTCCAAATCAGCGCAGGTCGAATAAACAATGTATTTTTTAAAAAGACATCTGATTAATCACTGCATTTCTATTTATTCCACGGTGTAAATCACAGGAGTAGTAGTATTTCGATAATAGAAATAAATACTGTAAGTCAGAAATACAGAAATACTTTATGAATATATTAAGGACGGGAATTACTCACGTAGTAAGTCAGAGGGTTCCAGGTCAGAGGGAAGGGAGGTTATAGACATAAAAGTTTCGACCACAATCGGTGGTCTTCTTCAAGGAGAGTACAGGGCGCTGCTCTATCTTCTACTTGTTTGAAACAACAAAACTTTTTGGAAAGCTAAATGCACAGGCCGTAGATATCCAAAATGTATAACTAAACGTACCATTCCAAATTCAAAATTATATTCCAATATTGAGCGAATTGGTCTCTGCTGTAAATGCACGACCACACTTTATCCGTTAGCTTTTGTCATGAATGAATTATAAGTATGAAAACTTGTTAGTAACACGTAACTACAGATGTTTTTTGATAGCGATGAATTCAGTCCTTTATTATCCGCGAAAGTGGGTCATGTGAGCCTTATTTTACCCTTCTAATGAATAAAATCATTGTTGGTCATTGTCAGTTGTTTAAAAAAGATTGAATTATTATAAATGAGAAAGAAACATAAATATCAGTATTCGAAGTAGTATCTCACATAGTCCGGGTCGGTGACCGGGTATCAGTCAGATAAGCTGGCGACGAAACGCTTATCGTCCAACAAAGAGCGCCTTTGTTTTCGATGCAATTGACGCCCAACCCGCGCTCTGATTAGATCAATCACGTCACTCGTGGGAAATGTGTATCGATCTTTAAAATATGTAAAAGTAATTAGGAAGTTATTATAAAACATACCTATAAGTTATATGTATATTGTTATATAGAATCGCCATGATGTGCCAGTGAAAAATGTTTATGGTTAATATTGTAACGTCTATTTATAGATTTCATAAGATAACGTTCAAATGTAAGAAAAATATGAAAAATATTTTGTGATTGAATAATCAGTTTGATGACGAAAAACACGTTTAGAGAACACACTATCCTGTCCACTAGCGAAAACAAAATCACTTTCAGAGAAATAATATCTGTATGTGCCCACGCAGCTCGCCGAATTAAGCACAAAAAATATCAATGAAGTAATTGAACCAATCATAAAGAATTCGATTTTTGAACGGCCAATAATCCATCTGAAGATCTGACAAAAACGCCCACAGCACGAACAATACTATGCACCTACATCGGTTTACATACAAATATCGAAGTACATATCAAAGTGGTCATACCAGCAGGGCCTCTCCGTGCGTGACCAGATCTCGGTAACGAGCAAAAACTGAACAGAGCGACATCCGATGCGGAGATTGAAGAAACCAGTTACTTAAATACCAATTTAATCAACTTTAAACAAAGTAGAAGGTAATTTATTCCTTGATATATAAAAATAAATTATTGAAGACGATAATGACCCTAACTCTGTTAATCACACGAACTATCTAAATTTAACTAAAATTTTTTAATATGAAATAGCTCGTATTATATTTACGTTAAAATTCAAATTTATAACTCCATACGACGCTATATCTTATTTTAGAGTTTTATTCAATTGCTGGCCAATTAAGGGCAGTTTTAGTCATCACCAAAAAGGTGGCGACGTATGTTATCCGCAATGTTAATAAAAATAAAACAAAATAGTTTTTTTGCTCGACTGTTATTGTAGTAGTTTATTGTTTTGTTATTATTGTTTAATGTAGTATTTTATTTTCAGAAAGGCATCGGCCGATTAAAATAAATATTGTTGTTATTGATAAGGGTCATACTAATATTGACTTTATAGTATCCATATAAGAACTTATGTTTGATTTTAGAATTGTACTTTAGTTTAGTTGAACAATAGAATACCTTATATTGTCAGCTTACAAAAAAATATCTAGTTGAGTGTGGTTATCGACATGCAGTCGATCCAAAGCATGATCGAGGGAAACAATTGTAAAAGCCGCAACGAAATGATAAATGGAACACTTGTGTTCTTATAATACAGGAACACGTTACAGACAAACTATGACTCAAAGTGACCTTTATTGACGTTACAAAATCGTTAACAGGCATAAAATTAACAGCAATGAATAAAAACCGCGAGTAAAGGCCGCAATGGTATTTATACGTAAAAAAGATGCGACAGAAATAATCGTTCGGGGTCGGTACATCCACAGTACATCGAAGTACATCTGTGAACTGTGTCATGGGCTCGGCCCACGCTCGACGGAAGGTCATCCGCCCTCAGTGCACTCTCGTTACTCAATAAATACGCCTGCATAGACGCCAATGTCAACTGTCGATTCCAATACCTTCTACTACGCTGAAGTATCGTCAAACACAGCAGTTATGAAGGAACTCTTTATGTGGTCAAACCACATAGGATATAATATATTATATCACTATTTTAGTGGTTAACATTGAATGAAATTGATACAGCAGTGCCCATGGTACATCTCATATTTTTTTTTTTTTTCTTTTTTTTTTTTTTTCATCACACTCAGACACATATAGATGAATCTTTTCCATCATTTTTTTGTTAGCGGCAGCAAACCGCGAAACAAGGCAACCCAGGTTTCTGAGAGTTGGAATGAGTTTACTTTCAAATCCGTTGCAATACTAATGCGTTTGCACTGAAATAAAAAAAATTGGTGAATCTTTCACCAAAATTTTCACAGAGGAGGTGGAGAACGCAAATAGAACGACATTTCAACTCAATTTCTTTTGACGTTTGATGTTGACGAATTGAAGTTTTATACACATTGAGAAACTTTTGAAAAGTTCTGAAAGTTTGATTTCTACAGTTTTATTCGCAAGTTTGAAGAAAATTTAGGACATGATACAAAAGATGCTCTATCCGAATTTTTTATTAAAAATAAATATCTCATTGGAAGTACTTCTGTGCTGTTGGCAAGTTTTATTAAATCTCAAAGAGTTAAGATGGTGGACACAGAGAGGAGAATTTAGCCTGTTTAGGAACAGTGTCATTTTCGCTAGTCATACCGATAATCGTACTTTTTTTGAATATCCTTTTGTGTGCGATATATGGCATTTCCGAATAAACGCAGTTTCAACAAAACCCCTTTCTATCCCACACGTATTTTGGTGAAAGGCTCACATGCCGCATTACAGCCAAGTGAGCATAGTATCGCGGGTATTAATAATCGTTGCTGTCAGAGTGATGGATGAGCGTACCATGACAAGCGCAGATACAGGAAACTTTTCCCCTTTCACCCCTCATGGTTCATACACATCCAACATTACCGTGTTTGAGACGGTAATCACCTCGCATATCATATCACAACATATTTTTATACTTGGTTAATATTGGAGTCCAAAATATGAAAAAGAAACCATGTTCTTTTTTGTCGCTTTTACTACGAAGTTTGAACGGATTCTAACAAAACTCCGATTAGACCGAACAAGTTAAAATTATTTAGAGCTTTTTGTAACAATTCACAAGTAAAACGAAGCTTTGATGTGTTTGCGAAGTTGAAAGTATTTGCAATTATGAAGATGGATGCGCAAAATATTATGAATGATGTGATGATTTGTGATGTTGCGACTATGACAGAGCTCATAGCCTACGCTCCATTTACCGCGTGGGAAACCCGGATATTACTGCTTCGTGAAGTTATAGCTGTGTGCATTTGATCTTCCATATGTGTTTAGCGCTAAGAATTAATCATCTGTATAGCCGACACTAAAATAGCACTTGTCTGTGACATTCGGCAATCAGCCAGGTAGGAAGGTCGACGACATCGCGGTCATCAAGAATGATAACAAGTGCTGTGGCCTAAATATTCTGTGACGATTACTAGATAACCGCCTGAGATTGTGAAGGCTACCGACTCACATTTACTTAACATTACAAAATACACTGTTACATGTACATAGCAATACAGCAAAGTAAGGATTTGAATCGGTAAGTCAAGCAGCTACATAGATTTATTTCTAATTCAATGCAATGACGTATCTTAGGAATGCGCTAGGAAGAATTCGCACTTGGACTAATGCTGAAATGGATTCTACTAATGATTATTATAATTGATCACCGGCGGCATGATATGCATGCTGTAAATGCCTACTTAACTTTTTTTTATTGATCATATACATCTACCGCGTAGTAGCTGTACATCAACTGATGTACCAGATTATTGCAAAAATCGACGTCAAACTTGAATAGTTTCTCAACCCTTCTAAAATGGAATAAGAATCATTCAAGAATAACAATCAGAAAGGGAAGGTAGGGTTCATGTTTTTATGCAGTAATCATTGTATCTACATGTGTGCGTATTAATGCTCTTAAGGGAATTTATACAAGTTACTGTAAGGTGTTGAAACAAAGCACATTGTGAACATTCGCAATGGCAGAGGCACTCGGGGCAATGCTAGCCCGCGCAGTTACCGAGACCAAGAACATTCCGAGAGCCGGTCGACCGGTTTCGACGCTGTTTATGGCCAGACCAGATATAAATAGATGCGCTGCGAACCATCCATCTTAGTGCTGTTCTTTTTTGCTAGATGTATCGATGTGAAGATTTTTTTCACGACTGGGTGATTATTCTCTTCGTGAAGCTACTTTCACAAGTATGGATTGTTGAACAAAATGGAAGACACATCACAGAAGGAATATTCGTGAATCCATCATCGATCCATCATCCTGCACTCTATGCCGTCCTTGTATGGGATACAAATTGATCAAGATCACTTGTATGCGACTGTAGAAATAATTTATATTAGTCCAACGGCCATTCACATACTAGACAATGGTCCTTGTTAAGAGTTGACATGCTGACAGCGCCATTCTCGTAGAGCAATCAAGCAAAGCAAGGCCATATGGAATGACATATTGCCAATAGACAACTTTGCAAGAAAGCAACTGGTTTGAGATCGGTATCTCCCACTTTATTGCAGACTGCACGCGTCTTATCCACTGACAAGACATGTAGAAACAGATTATAGAGACAACTTCGATTAAAATCTGTGTAGTTAACACGAAGAGAATGCGCTCTAGCCTCTTTGCTAGCTTGACTCTCACTTTCACTATAAATTAAATTCCACCCTCTCTTGGACTCTTTAACGATCCACATTCGTTACGCTCAGTGACCTAATATCTGGGATTTAGTCGTAACGATAAGTTTCGTCAGGACATGCGAGTTGCGCAACCCACCACGTGGACTGAAGAGCGTTGACCCCGGCAAGCGTGACGCTGATAGACAACTCCTATTACGAACCTACGTTCCGATAACGATGGAATCTCAAAGCGATAATAATTCGGCACAACCAACAAAATAAAACGAACATGACAATTATAATCAATAAACATCGAAGGTACACAGCTATTACGATTCGAAACACCGCTGCTGTGGCCTTACTCAAGCATCTCTACATTCTGCGTCTGTGCTGGAGTCACCCACTTAACCCCGTCTGTTGCCAATTCGTTGCATAAACGACCTAGTAATGAAGAAGGGGGTCATTGTCGCGTTAACCGGTGCCGCGCCACATTCGCTGGCTGCAGGTAAACTCGGTGCTAGTCGTAGGTTAGATAATTATATCGATTGAACCCAGGTCTCCTTGCGGCGTGTCTGTGACCCCGATGTAAATAACCTGAGGCGCTTGTACTGTAAACAACTGACGCCGCTTGCGTCAATCGCTGCACGGATAGGCCGCAGAGCCTCGGCGGCGGCGGAGCGGCGGCGCGGCGGAAAAACGGCGCGCCCAGCATCGCTCCGCCATTGATATGCGCGTTTGACTTACTACCTAGTTTAAAAACTCAAAGCAAACATTTACTAGCGGAATGGAAAACTCACAAAGCAAACGATGACGCAAAGCTATTTTGGAGTCTCAAGAATTCGTTTCGTCACATTTGATGACGATTCCTGTAGAGCGCTCTCTTTGGAACTAGATTTATTGTTTGTATACAATTACCGGTGGAGCAGTAACAAAAATAGGAATGTTATGAACAGAATTGTACATAATATATGTTCTACAAATATAACCAACAGATAAAAATAATGCTATATTCCTATACTTTTCTATTTTAACATATATACATCTCCCCTATATTTTTTATACTTTATAGATCTAGTGTTTGACCACTGTCACACTTGGTGGTCACTGATATCGTCGAAGATGTTGGACTATATTATTACAATAAACACACAAAACACCTTTAATAAAGAAAACAAATAAATAATAACATATTATAAATATTTTCCTCTATTAGATAGAATATGTACATACTATTTGTAGCTGAATCAAATTCCTTACCAAGATGATTGAATACAGTATAAATACATTATATAAAAAAATAAACATCGGTCGTCACATCAATTGCATCGGTTAGCGTGTTAAGTAGTTAGCGTGGTCGTAAAGTAAAACGAAAGGCATATTTTCTATCAAAATTTGCAAGCGCGAACCAAAAACGTCTTCGTTAACGTAAAATATAATCAGAACGTAAAGCATCAGGTCTGACTGAACACAACGCTCATAAAATACTTCAATCGGAATGTTATTGGTGTTCGAAGTCGTATTGCCAGAAATCAATCATGTGGCTTCATTCCGTATGGCTTCAAATCAAAAACAACCAAACAGATTTAATTGAATTCAATCTTATTAACCACTTATTGGCTGCATAACTCTACATCGCATGCCGTATTAAATTTTGAAAACGACTTTAGAACTAGACAGTATTGGCTGGCACAAAATAATGCTGATCCTAGAGTCTAGAGCAACGACAACAGTCATAAAATGGAGCGATAAAACTATTTTGAAACAAGTGGAAACTCATGCAACGACTAAGTGCATAGCTGGTGTGCTATCTACATAGTAAGGTGACCTAGATGATAAGATTATTTCAATAGCTAAACATACGACTGAACAACATGTTAACCGTATACATATGTGTGTGGTGTGTGCGTGTGTGTGAAATTGCGTCGGGTTCGTTCGTACAATGACATTACCGACCTTGACTACTGCATCGCATTCGTACATATATATCTAACGCACACAGGCCCGATGTGAGTGTGTGGATAATGACCGCCAGAAAGTAGATACAATTTTGTATGTATAGGTCATAAAAGCAGAGGATGCAAATATACCAATTGATATGGAATATAGTTCAACACACGATAAGGTGAATGCCAGTGCTACAATGATGCGAGCCAAGGCCAAGCAAACTCAATTTATCGCAAAAGCAATTTATTCAAACGTTATGAAGGTTTTCTACAGCTACTTTTATAGCACACTAGTGTAAATGCTGTGCGCTGATGTGCATAATTTCATTGCACTTTATTGCCAAGGCAAAAATGATATATTTCAATGTCTTCGCTTTAGTTCCATTAGTTCCCATCACCTAGATATAATATAGTATATCGTGTACTTAAATTATACACTATCGTGTATTGATAGCTACATTAATAATGTATTTTTAATTAGAATTGCATAATAGAAGCAATTTCCAACCGTGGCCGTCACCTCTAGTTTTCTGCCTTGTTCTATTAGATAAATCGGTGGGTATGTCTTTTGTGCTCATAAAACGACCAGTGGGAGAAGAAGAGTAATAATGTCTATTTACAAGATAAAAGTCCATAAATCATATAAAGCATTCATATAAATCTATGTTGAAATGAAAATATTTATGAAACTCGTCCATTAGCGTGCAAAAATACTTTCTTTGATGTGCGTATCAACGCAATTATGCTCGACCAGACAGCATATTTGTTTCGGAAATTATTATAGTTAAAGAATAATTTCAATTAAATTAATGTAATATTATTGTGTGTATGTAATTTGTCTATTTTACTCAGCAAACTAAGTTGGTTTTTGAAATTTCAAAGACAACCGTCTCCAAAGAATTTGAAGTTGCACTGATGTTAAAATTAAAATTATTCAATAGCCATCATACTAATATATGCACCAGTTACACGCAATAAGCTTTTTGTGAGTTTTTTTGGAATGAACAATCCGCAGTGATTCATGAGCTCAAATTGTCTGATCTCACCCAGATGCCATATTAAGGAGCGTCAAAATAAACAACGATGTCGATCCTTTACCTGCTAAAGACAAGGCTGATTAAATTAATACTGGTGTAACAAACTAAACACTCCTTTTAAAATTCGATCCAAAGAGACCCTTCATTAACCGTGACTTTTTTATTACAAGTAAGTAGTAGCATTACATCCCAAATTAACTTAGAATTCCCTTTTTAGCAGCCAATTGTCCAACACTTTATTTTATGAAATCCGTAATAGCCAGAATCAAATCGATTTGATGCGATTTAACCGACAAGGTGGAGAGACGACCTGGCTAAGATCGTAACTGGCAGGTAAGGTATGTCCCTGTGGAAATCAATGGAGGAGGCATATGTCCAGCTGTGGACATCCAATGGCTGAGATTGTGATGATGATAACTGCAAGATGTTTTATCACGCTCCAAGTCTCCTCTTACTTGTTATTGGTGCCATCCTTGTCCACAATAAATTCGACTCTGATCTTACTATTATTGTAAATCCCACGTGTAGGATGTATCACAATAAAGTGTCCAGGGATATGGAGGCGGTTACATGTCTCGCTTCATGTAATGTTCGAGATACTGCATGATTCGAAATATACGGATCCAATCTTGGATGTTGCATCTGAACGTCGACCATAATACAATCACATAAAGTTTACTATACAACTTTAAAATCGTGTGATGTATATTTATACATATAGAACGATATAGTAGTAACATTACTTGTGCTTACTTTAGTTCAAAGTCACGTAGTTATTCGTAGACGAAGTTCCGCATGGGTTACGTTTCCATTGTAATTCGACACGATTACGTGATGCCTAGGATTGGCTCAAGTCGCAGAATAAAAAAATGCGTGTTTGTGTTGTTTATTTTGTGTTGTGTTAATTGTATAATATTACATTACCTTTTTTAGATACGCCTCTCTCTAATTTAGGTATTCACATATTTATGCTGCTTGCAAATTTTTAAACTGCTTTTGTTTTCGTCACCTATCAGTGCAAAATATTTTGAAGAAAAACTTTGTATACAATATTGTCGTTTATCATTCTAAGTGAATGATCATTTTGCATGATCATAAAGATTCCAGAAAAATGGTACATAATGAATGCTTTACACAAATAAGGTGTAATGGCTTATAAAAGAGTTGGACCCTATTAAAAATACATTTATAGTTTAACAACTTTTAGTAGAGAAGTAGAAGAGTTTCTTTGCACACCTTTGAAAGAAAAATAGTAAGTTTACAATTTAGAGTCCCGGTTATTTTACTTAACGAGCTCAATAATAGTAATTACCTACTTAATTTACCTGCTTGTATGTCGTGATAATAGATTTATACAGACGATTTCAGGGGGGTATAATGGACCCAGATAGTCGTGATGACTACGCGCTACGAAGCAAACGAGCCGAAACTTCACAAGTACCAGCACAGTTTTTACGGTTCATGATTGTAAAAAAGTCAGAAAAACTATTCTTATCTAACTTGGAAATCAATTTAGAACGAGTACTTCAAACATTTTCGTCAACAGAAACGCCGTGACGGAAAACAAATCGCAGTTTTCAAACTGGTTTATTGTGACCCTCTGTGCGACAACAAGCACGGCTAAAATAAGAGATCATCGCCCTACTCGACTTTGATTGACAATGATCAAAAGATTTGTACATGGCAAGTATGCCAACTACATTATTCTTCTAACAATACTTTAAAGAGACGAGATGTATACGTGTCCGTTATAATCGTTTGATTTAGATCAATGCTTTCGTGAGATCCGGGAAGAGTTGAACCTTCAGTCAACAGAGCACATTGTTTGAAATGCTCTTAGCCGTTAATAAGAGATGTACGGAAAAGATTAATGAAATTTGAGGATAATGAGCAGATTGTATCAGGGTTTTTCATTTAAGTTCGAGGCTCATGTTCCAACTGTTACGGCAATTTAGTCCCAAAATAAAGAAACAAACAATGTTCAATCTCGTGAGATCATTTTTTAAGAGCATTGAACCGCCAAACAAAAACATACTTTGTGTGGTTGACGAATGACTCAATTGATTTATATTATTATACAGAACTGTCAAGTTATCATAAAAAGCTATAGAAGTATAATAGAGTAAATTACAGACTTCTAAAGTCTCGATATAAATTCATCCCCTGCAGGAGGGTTCATGATTCTTCTAGAGATATCTAATCTGGAAGATTGTTACAGAGGGCGACTCTATCCGAGATAATACAACTAACTAGCGTCGCGTTGGCAGCGCAAGCGCAACCGACCGAGACGCGCGCTCGACCGCATTTCCGCCGGTATGCCTTCCTAGGTACTCTCGCAAGAAAAACAATCTTTTTCTAGTCACAACGAAACAATTCTTTAGCTTTTGGGAATTTGAAATAAAGAAGCATGGGATTTTTCCTGTATAGCACGGAAACGTATCATTGTGATATGTAATGTTTATAAATCCCTCAGTTTGATAGTCTTTGCTCTACGTGCGTCGGTTGTCACCCGTAAATATAGCAAAATTAATAATAATGTTAATAAATAATAATAACAATACCTATTAGCGATGTCATCATTCTGAAATCTCAAATCACGCCCGACTTACTGAAATCGAACGTTGAACGCCTCCACGAATACCCGCATACAAAGTTATTCAAAATACAGACTACGTACAGATCCTAAACAATTATACTATCAAATCGGGAAAAAGTCGTATGGTATGACGCGTGTGGTCGTGTCACCTTTGTGTCAACGAACTCGGAGACAAAAACACTTTAAAAATCATGTGCTAACATAAATATCTAATCAATCGATAGTCATCGTTGGAAGCAGGATTTTATTTTAAAGATCTTACTTTAACATCATGGAAATAAATAGGCACGCCTATAATAAGGGCCGCGTGCTTAAAATAGAGGGTCAGAAGCAGAATAGATTATTTCAAAGGGTTGCCAAATCTAAGCGCTTTTATTAATGAAAAAAAAGTTATTAGACCCTCGTCTAATACGAGGAGTGGCAGCTGCTCGCCAATGGATTAATATTATTCTAACACCGAGGTTCAGCTAAGCCGGAGGCGACTGCGAGTGATCCTATTTGTATGCTAATTCCACAGGTCCTGTCCGAATTACATAAATGAAGCACCATTTATGATCTAAGCTTATTATTTCAACAATCGCGGTAGTTTTATCTACATAATTGGCCACTGCTCAGAGTCGTTATTATTGTTATATAACCTAACATTTATTACTCATGAAGTCATAAGCTATCTGAACGGTACAGACTTGGACGTCTGCGACCCCTTTGATTAAGAAATCATCAATCATACATGGCTGTTCGGAGTATCACATTTTACACATCTTATTGGAAACGTTTGCTCAAACACAACAACTATTATAAGGATTCGGGTGTCGTGTTCACACTCAGCTGAGAACTTATCTTTGAAACATCGTGCGAACAAAGTTCAACATCTCTTAAAACGCAGTAGTTCGTACAAGAATGTTTTCCTGAAGTATAGATAGCCAGAACTGCCCTTTAATCAGACGAACGCTGGGCTGCACCACACTTAGGGCTTTTACTTACAGTGAAGGTATCGTTATGGCATTTTCTTTATATATAGCTACTCATACTCTTTTAAGTCTTTCACTGCATGAAAATAACGAAGCATTGATCGATACAGCACGACAGTATAGAATTCCAACCATTTATTTAGCTTGTCTATTGTGACCGTCACATTGGCAAGGCCACTAGGGGTCCGTAGCCTTTCACCTTGGTAAAACAAAACGATTATTCAAATTGAGAAACGAACGATTTCCGGCTTAGTGTACAGACCAGTACTGGCACGAAATAATTAGCGCTAGTACCCGATAGTTGGAAGTACTATTTATATGCGACGGGTGTCAAAAACCGTGGTGACCTTGACGCCCCCACACGGACGCCAATACGTTCACCTCAGGTGGGGCCCGTGGGGCTGAATCGGAACCTAAACAACACCTAGTCATATGGCAAATAGGTGTGATGCAACACGTACATGAGTACTGAGTACGAGTACATACACTTACTGTCATACTCACCTATAAGTGCTACTTATGAAATATCATATATCGGGCCGCTTCCAACAGGTCCTTGTGGAAATCAATGTCCCTAACTGCGATCTTAGTCAGATCGTCTGTCCAAGGTGGACAGACGATTGGCCGTCACTGGCCGTTCTAAGCTGCGCTTGCCAGTCCATGTTCTCCATTCGAGAATCTTTCGACCCCAACGGCCGTAAGTTTTTCGAGCTATATGCCCTGCTCACTGTCACTTCAACATGCTAATCCGCTGGGCTATGTCGGTGACTTTCGTTCTTCTAACGGATCATCTCATTTCTGATTCGATCACGTAGAGAAATCCCGAGCATAGCCCTCTCCATAGCTCGTTGTGCGACTTTGAGCCTGTCATAAGGCCTATAGTTTAGAGACCTCGTTTTACAATATTTTGTTAGCTATATGAAGACAAATTGTTAAAAATGGCACAAAGGTCAGTCAGTGAAGTATTTTTTCTAAAAGCTCTAGCTCAATCTTTACAAAGCAGGCTAAACTGAACATAATGAAAGTTATTGTGAGTCTTCAATATATTTTCAATAGCATGAAAGAAGAACCGTAAATAGAATTAAAATGGTTTATTCACTGAGCGGTAAATGCAAATTCTGCTTCGAATTCATTAGCGTATTGTTGCTTACACAAAAGACTCGGTGCTTAGTTTTGTAACAGTTCAAAGGAAACGTGATTTACTCATAATTACTCATAATATTAATTAAACCAGCTTCATCTAAAAAGAACTATTACGCTTTTAATAACTGAGAATTTTTATTCTTCAAATATCACACGAAGGAAACTAACTTGATGGATTACACGTAAATTAATTCGAAACAACTTTAATTATTTTATAAGCCTGTAATATATAGAAACATGTAATAAAGTCAGATAATAAACGGGCCCGCATCAAGCGTAATTTGTACCAAATGCGTCAATAAAACTCGGTGTAAGCTAAGCCGTGGCTAGTTAAACCAGATCATCTATATGCGGGCTTGCCAACTATACATACATCTGTTGTGAATACGCGTAAAAAATACTTATATAATAGAGAAGAGTAAAGGTTCGTATATCAATTAATAGAATAAGTAATCATAATGTGAAATTATATTATTTTGTTATAGGAGTTTAACAATGAGTGGGATGTTTAACAACGAAGGCCTAGGTGAACGTTCCGAAATCAAATAGAAGAAGTTCTACCAAAGGGCCTGATCAAGAGCACTCTATACCGACACTTTTGTATGAAAGATCTGACGAGCGTAGGTGAAGCGAAAGAAGTGTGTCGGGATCGACTTTTTACACGGTTTGCTTACAAGGCCCTTATGGGCCTTGTATAGTATTAGGGGCCAGGCAAACTTAACCCAAGCAAGACCATGTTTCGGTTTGATACTGAAAATATAAGCTGTATCACTGTCATATAAATCAATTATTTGTTTATCAAAACAACGCGCTGAAACATACCGGTACATATAATTTTTATATCCTTAATACAATGTATTGCTATATATATATATATATGTTATGTATGTTTAAATTTCTCATTTTCTTTTCTAATCTTGTTTCATCAAATTAAAAATTAATGCATTTTAGCTATTTCCTTTGAGCATTGAGTACTCTAATGATAGACAAGCTCGAACGCTCAAAAAGTTCTTTATAAACTCGATCTACAAACAAGGAAGTAAACGTTTGGTGTTAACTCGGAAGAGACCCTGAATTTAGTTTGTTCAAACAGAACAAACTTTGAGACAGACTCTAAGCAGCTCAGGGTTAAACGTTACGGATATATATAGCGATGAAACCAATAGTTTAATGAAAAACTAGGAAGAGTCGCTCATGTGGTCTCTACTTTTCTATATCCTTTATGTAAACGTAAGTAAGTAACGTAAGTAATAAGTCATGTCATGTAAGTACATGAAATATGCTGTATACTTTTTCACTATTTTGTTTCATAAGCTTTCTTGTAAAATCAAGTTTCTGGGCCAATTTTACATGGGAATTTGATTTGCTTCAGTGCCCCATGGTACACCTCAGATAATTTATTTTCACAAAATCTTTATTTTTGCCGCAGCGGAGAATAAATAGATAACAAAAAGAAGTTTCTATTAATTGAACAGAAAAACTGCAAATAACTGTTAGACATTCACTACTGAGAAATATGTTTCAGTGCGTCGATCGACAAGTTTGCAGATCGCCGAAGAATTCAGAAATTTGATTTGATAGGCCCCAGTTGACTCTAATTTTAGCGCCTGAACACAAAAAAAGTATTGCCATACGCTCTTAACTAAGTATGTATCTCGCAACCTCATTCCGTGGGGGTCCCTAGATGGTATAGAGAAACTGCTCATTTCATTTATATTTTCAATATTTAAAACGTCCGATTATCAATTTAACCGTCGGTCGAAAAGTTTTTACCATACATATAACCGATGGTTAATTGATAATCAAACGTTTAAATTTTGGTGAACAGTAGCCTTATAGTAGCATATTTTATTAAAAATGCTTAAATAATGTTGCTTGGATGGCGAACCCATTCGCCTTAAGAGTGCTGGTTTAAATTAATTCAAGGCTTGTGCGCTTAAGCGTGAGCAATAATATTAAAATTACTTAACATTGCAAAATTATCGCGTTTATAATTCAAATTACTTATGTTATTATTTTGCAGAAAACATTTCGCTTTCTGATCAGTGACTATAGGGACCCCAACAAAACTGACTTCACGTACTGCTGTCATAGGTAGGTACGCATATTATATTTATAACAATTTGAAATGTTTGAAATACATATATTAAAAAGTATAATTTCACACACACGTTGTCAGACGATGCAATTTACCACGAGAAGTGGTCTGAACCGGTTCAACCGGCCGAGCCATGTTCGACGAATGTGGTCCGGCTCACTTAAATTGTTTATGTTTCACTTCACTTGGCAATATGAAACTATTTACAGAAAGAATTATTTCGTGTTTTTGTCTCCTTAAAATAGTTTTGGCAAGGCTTACTAGCGCTTGCTGGGGCTAGGAATATTAATGCCTCTATTTATATATTCTGTGATGGTCTCTGGAAATCAATATAGACCCAAACCTCGCTACCTCTTTGGAAGAGCATCTGTCATAAAATTTAGGTAACTTTATTCTATAAATTCTAGAAGAATAGATCATTCTAATGATGATAACATATTAAAAAAACTACACTGATCATATAATTAGATACAGTAATTCACTCCACACCGCTTCCTGACGGTAACTTTGGACATAAAATGTTAAGCTATTGCCCAGCAATGGACGTAAGTACTATGCCTGATGTTTGTAATTAGAAAATATAATCACTTTAGAATTTCAGTGCTTTTTCTATGTAGTGATAATTTTCAGAATTTTCAGAGATCGGTACTTATAATTTTCAGAATCGAATCAACGCGAGATCATTTCCGCAACGAAAAGTTATAAATAGTTTTTAATATAAAATTCTAAAATTAAGACCCATTATATTTATCTATAGAACAATACTAAACAAAGGGTCGATTCAGAATAATCGAATTAAGTAATTACTATGAAGCAGTACACTTTCCTAACTCAAATTCAATTTAATTTTGCTATCTATATCACATTAGACTTCCAAAAAGCATTCGTCAGTCTTCCCTATTATATAGAGGCACTAATAGCGCCACGCGGTTTTGATCGCGCGAAAAATATTAGTCCATATAGCCTCTCGCATCAGAACTTTTCAATAACTAAGTAACCAATTCGATTCATCTCAAGACTTTCTAAAGAACTACATATTTTAAAAAAAACTACTATTTCATTACATCTACTAAGTATGTATCGTATGATCGTTTTTAACCAGTGGACAGAACGTTCTTCTGATCATATTGGATCTCACATATCTGGATAACGAGCAGGACAAGGAGTTCTTGTAATTCTTGGTTTACTCCAGAAATATCCTAAGACATCTAGCACTGCATTATTTATTCCAAAAATCTCCAAAAAATAAAAATATATATTCTATAAATCAGCCAATATACTTTTTATAATCCGCTAACACTTAAATAACAGTTTGTAAAATGAGTATTTCAAGACTTATGTTCTATTTAAATTAGATCTCGTATTCGGGTGAGCCTGTGGGCAAAGGCCTCCTTTTGCTAGTAGGCCTTTTGGCAATAGCTAGGAATTTATGGAATGTTTGTTTAAATATAATAAATTTTATTTAATTGATTCATAGAGAAAGAGTAGGCAGTTTACAAAATTCATAACAGGTATTAAAGTGTTTTGTATGTAATACAGGTTCTTAATCTGACTGAGCGTCCAAGGGTACAGAAATATTTTTTTTTCGAGAATGTCGTTGTTTTAATTAAGAGAAAATATAAATTGTACGTAAAACTTATCGATACAAGAAATAATGTCGTATTGTTCGGTTATTTTCCTCGACAAAGGACGAACCGACACACATTAACATTTTAGAGAGTATGGTGGAATAGGGATCCACCGACTGAGGGGCCTATTATGGTGCTACCGAAATAGAATGTTTCTTGAGTGGGATGTTGCGGGGCCCTCCTGATTTCCCTCGCCTCATATCTTACGTTCGACCCTCCTCGTGATGATAAAAGTATGGTTGCACTTAGGTAGTTATAAAAAAAAACAGTAAATGCACTTTGAAAAGGCAAGGACTTTTTAAAGCTTTAATCTGTACATACTTACATACATATGTATATCGTCATATTATATTGCCAAGTTTCATAGAATATTTCATCGCCTATTTTATGATGATAGTCGAGAATTCCCTTTTGATCGCTCACTTGTGGTTAGCAATAAATACGTATGTAGTTTAAAAAACAACTATTAAAACAGTTTTTTTTTTCGTACTTCATATATCTAGCGTTTGATCACTACTTCACTTGATGGTCAGTGACGATGTGGTCGAAGATTTATCACGCTAGACGTAGAATGCTGACTGGTTCTGTGACAGATTTTCTAACTTAAGCGTGGTAACTAGCCAGGCGGGTAGTCGAAAGTATCCTACCACCATGCTGGGAATTTGATAACAGTGCCACCTTCACCGGAAGCTCAAGCCGTTGGTGGGGATCAAACCAGCGTCCGTCAGTTTGACAGCCGACGCTCTCACCGCTTTAAAAATTAAAACGGACTTATTGGTGTTAGCTTACTCCGGCAGCCACAGCTCCGCTGCGCGATGGTTGCTGGTGAATAAGGAACGGCTTCAACGATTGCCTTAGGACCGAAGGTGTCATCACAAGGAGAGCAGTTGACGACTAGCTCAAGATCATCACTATGATACGAACTTGCTGGGCCATCACCAGTACAGGGAGAAATCAGAATGGGCCGATAGCAAATGTGATTGGGCAGCGGACATTGCTATACAATGCTTGCTTACACGACCGATTAGCGACCGTGACTGTAACATTTACTAGTCTTGCGCCTAACTTCACAGCTATCGCTAAATTTAGATCGCACTTTACCTTTCTCGACATAAGACTGTTTAGGCTAATTTTCTACAATAATAAAGATTAGTGAGTTTAGCTTACCTCAGATTATATTTTATTTTGCCCAGTGGATTTCGTCTTTGCGTTTTATTTATACCTAAAAGGTGTATCGCTGAAAATAGATTATTAGGTATTTGTGCCGCCCACAGTTTCCCCTTCAAAAGAAGATTAGTCATTGATGAATGGTTTATTTGTAGCATTATAGCAATTGGAAATAGGTATAAAAATAACGCTATCAATACAATATTGGGCCTTTATGATAAGAGATAAATAGCGCCAGGTAACTTCACTTTACGACTGTACCCATTTTTTATATACTTAAGTATGTGGTTCTTAGTGAATATATAAATAGATCATTTATTGCCACATATAGGTAAATTAAAACAAAACATGGTTCAATTATTGACTTGCAGTAGTACGTAAACGGTATCCAAGTCCTTTCTATTTTATACGCAGGTACAAGTCCCGCACGAGAGGCTCACATCTGAAAGACTAGTTGGAACGAAGTAGAGTTCATTATCATGTGACCGAATCAAATGTAGGTAAACAAAACGATTGTGATTGTAAGGGCAAGGAGACAATCGCTCGAGGCGCCCGGTCAAGGTATCCGGGCCAAAGGTCGATGACAGCGCGCAGGCCGCGAACGCTGAACGAACGATACGCTTGCCGCCAAAATTACGTTTGTAAACATTCGCGATTGAAAAGCGAACGTTATTTTCTTCTGGATATTTCTGAGGTGCCAAATTCTCAAGTTGAATGTCAAGACTTTACTGTATTGTGAGGTATCTTTGGTATTTGCATTATTCACACAAGCTATCTTAACCCGGGGTATTCCACCGAGTTGTCGATGTCGTCGTGCCGTGGGGCACTGGAAAGAAGCACATTCTCCGCAGGCCCCTGCGTCGACGATGACACAAGTTATCCACTATCAGCATACCTAGATTGATTTATGGTTTTGTAATTGCTTGCATTACTTGTTTTGTTGTACTTAGCAACAGAAATATGTATATATACCAAAACTACAGATACCAGAACGAGTTGGGTTATTCACTCGTAAATGTGTGACCAAAATTCTAAATCAGTAAATGGTTATGTTATGACCTGTTACTTCCGTGAATCTTAACAATTAACGTAGTTGCCCATACGTACATTGCATGCTTTTAGAAATCCAATAATGATCCAACGTTTATCAACCTAATTTAAATTACATTTAAACTTTGCGTTATTTATTACTACTAGGTACCTAAACAAATATATTTATTTATATTATATTATTCTTAACTTGAAGCTAACCTGAGGACATGGATTCATTTTCCGATTTAGGCGTCGTGGGCGGCATAGGGAGAGGCATCGAGGGTAGCGGTTGCGTCATTTGTTGTTGCTGCTGTTGCTGCACAGTACAGTTGGAGAGCAACGTCTGCGAGTAGGCCTCGTCGTAGCCCCACAGCTCCAGCGCAGCATACTCGCTAGGCGAGTTGAGCGACTCTGGCGACATCACCATCGCAGGCGGGAATCCTAGCGTGGTAGAGCTCGACGTCACCTCTGGCGAGCTCTCTTCAAGCATTCGCAACGTGAACCCTCCGTTGTTGGTCCAGCGGCGGCGACTCATGTCGGCGAGCGCGTCACACGCTCCGCTCTCCACGATCGCCGAGGGACATCCTCCGCCGAAGGCTTTCACTTCACTCTTTCCCAGCACGAAACGATCTAAACGCGTCTGTACGGACATGCACTATTCGTCTCAGCCGCGTTCCCAACCGAAACTAATCGCTTTGCGATTCACCTGCGTTTGACAGGAGAGTAGTCCACTATTCAAGCTTCTATTAATCACAACAACAACACAATCCGAGCAACAGGTGAGATGAGCACGAGTGGTCGCGGTGATACGAAGTCAAAATGCCGCGACCGTCCAAGCCGGTGAAACGTGCACGTTGCGCGAGCGCGACCGTCGTCAGCGGAGTCCGTCGAACGAGCTCGCGCGAGTCACTTCGCGGCGGCCGCTCTCACTACTCACTGCCACGGTCGGGCGTGACGTCACCCCCCGCGCCCTCGCACCGCCCCGCGCGCAGCCGTGGCACAGAAAGTCAAGTCACCGGCGACAGAATGTAGCGCGCCGATAAAACACCCTCGATTTATGAAGACTCGCTCTATCAACCAACTTAGTTTGTTACGCAACTTTTGAACTTGAAAAGAAAGTAAGAAATTGAAGTAAATATACTGAGAGACTGGATGAAACTATCCACCTAAGGATAGTAAAGATGGGATATAGTAGCTTAGATCAGGTAGGTAGATACTTAAGTACCTACTTTATTTACTGAAGTTGTTGCCTACCTAGGTACCTAAATTTTAATTTAGCTATTAGATCGCGTTCCAATGACATTATTAGTATGTAAAATTGTATATTTGTATTAAATTCAGTATTAAATCGGCTTAATTAAACAGCAGTAATGATAGTGTTTCGGCTTAACCGATAATGAATACTTAGGTACAATTGCTACTACCTACCTATGTAATTCTTCACAAAGGTTAAAAGAGAAGTTAAGAGAGAAAGAGTTGGCAAGTACTCTTTCTGAAAAAGTACGAATCTTGCAAAATACCTATACCTACCTATATTTTTTTAAATTTTACTATCGTTTCACTTACTTTTAGACATAAAACAACTCGAAAGCTAATGTAATTAGTGTAGAAAATTTGACTCCGTGCAATATATCATACCTATTAGGTACATAATTTACAAGTGGGTAAGTATAGAATGTAGGTATAAATGTGATTCACTTAAATTGCCGGCATCGTTAGCGATGATCCCACCTCATTACAATATAAAATGTTCGCAGACATCGAGAAATAGGTCGTAACTAGATCACAGCTAAGTGCCACTAGAGAGAGGTATTATTTCATTCAGCGAATGTTTGAAAAGAGATCATTTTATGGATAGTACTCTAGATTTACTCTAGATTAGTCTCGCCTCGGGGTAGTGATTGTAGGATTGGGCGTCAAGACATCGAATGGAATTCTTCATCTAGGGCTGGAGCTCTTGTTTGTACTATTCCATATTCTCTACATTCCGTGCCGTGGTGGTACCGGCCTAGAATACTACTCCCCCATCGCTTCCCGTGGGTGCCATAAGAGTCGGCTAAGGGAACACGTACTAGAAGGTGGGCAGCAGCCTTCTGAGGATAGGAAATAATACTACGCTCGCCAACCCGTCTGCCAAGCGTGGCGAGTACTGGCAAATCCCCCCTATATGGGGAGGCATATGTCCAGCAGTGGACGTCATATGGCTGCGATGTGTGTGATATTCTCTACATTCACAATTCGTTACCGAGTTCAATTGTTTCACCCTCCGATAAAACTATTTCGATTTTCGATAGAGATTCGACGACCTGTATTACCTATACCTACGCCAAACCAGTAAATGATTGCGCAAAGTAACATGATTTCACTATTGATAATAATTGTTAGTAATTAAACACTAGGCCTATAAAAAAAAAGAAAAAGAGCTTGAAGAATCTTAATGGTTCCCAATATTGTTTAACTCTGTTACGTTTTAAAGGTTTGATACCCATCGCCTGCAAGACAGTAATACTTCTTTCTACACCGGGTAAATAAAGTATTGTTTAGTAACATTTATATAAATGTTATACCTATTAAGGGAGATTTCGTAGCACTGCAAAATACACACATTTCAGAACTGTAGCTAACATGTCCATATAGTAAACGTTTGCATTAAATCGTTAAGAAACTTATTCCCACTAATAGGTATTATAAATGTGAAAGTTACGATGGATGGATGGATGTTCGTTACTCAATCACGCCAGAACGGTTGAACGGATGTAGATGAAATTTGGTATGGAGATAGCTTATACCCTGGATTAACACATATGCTTATTTTCATTATCACCATCGTCACCGTTTTTCATCACCATGCGGGTAAAACCGCGGGGCGCAGCTTGTAGGTACATATATTTTATAATTATGAACTTTTATACAGGAAACCTAACACAAGCTAAAAGCTTTACCACCTAATTATACCTATAAAATATCGTGGCACAGTGTTTGTTATCGACATCCTCCAGAACAGCTTGCCTGATTTCTATGCATTTTGTGTTTAGTTTTTTTTGTTACTAAGTCTATTTGGTATGTCTGGTAAAGTATTTTTCACTCCCCCCCTCCCCCCTTTTTTACAGCGAGTTTAGTATTTTTGTATGAACAAATATCTATAAAGTTGAACCGTCGATCATTGACGTGAAGTAATATAAATTAAATGTCGTGTCACTTTGACATTCCATCGATATGACAGAACAACGTTTGCCAGGTCAGCTAGTGTTCCTATAAAATATTTTACTTCCGAGATCAAAATCAAAGCGAATACAAACGCGAAATAAGCAAAAAACATTCATAATCTCCACAACAAAAAAAAACTTTATCACATCAATCACCTCCTTATCGGAACATTATCATATACCTAAGATATCCCTACATACCATGTCCATTTAGTTTCTACGCAACTTTCCTTTATCACGAACCTAGACCTATTTGCCATATGCCCTTAATTGTCAGATAAACACAACCTAGTTCGTGTATTTGGCTGAGTTGACATGTGTGGCATATTGGCACCAATCTCGTGTCCTACAAAATAGACCGACGACCTAAATTGCTGCATTCAGGTTATCACTTCAGTGGCAATTCATGAAGGTGTGGCGGTCAATTTATCGCGTACCAATAAAGTGTTTATTGCTATGTTTGCGTTAGATTGCCCAATTGATGTGTAACAATTTTTGCGTTGATGAGGTGTGAGCAGCAATGAATGACGAACGCGATTGCGTGTTGGCATGATGGCCAGATTAGATGTAGGATGACGAGATTCGCTGCCGAATGCCAACCAAGGTTCGCGTCACAGAATCACGTGTTACCACGGATCGTTGACCTGCCAATGCTGTGTTTTGGAAGGTACACATCTCGATGCTCGATCTGTCATGTAATTACACAAAAATCTACCTATTAATCCTCACATAGCACGCATCGCTGCTTTTGTGTTAAAAATGAATAATTTATTATTTTGAGTTAGCACAATATTTATCTGCTATAACGTGGGTGAGTACAGATTTGTCTATTTCGCGTTGATTTATTTTAAGCCACTTAGCTATGAAATTACTTGCGGTATTTTTTTAATAAATAATCTAAATATTCTCTGGGAGCTAGAGCATTCATCTTATTATAGAGCAGAAGCATAAAGTGATTCATATCACTTTTAAAATACTAAATAGTTTTATGATGAAAATGTAAGGAGATATACATTTATACCTACCTATCTGAGATTTTCGCGATCCTCAAAAAGTCTGAATCAAATGCGATTAAATCCGTTTATAGTTATATAATTTCAATTTGTCCAAATCGTATCATAATGAAACTTACAGTAAGTACCATTTAGACAGATCTAAACAATGATATTTTATGTTTATATGAGTAATAATAATAGAGAATAATAGTAAAACATCATTGGATCTAAATGGTACTTACTGTAAGTTTCATTTTTTTTTTCATGTTCTAAGAATTCTATTCTATTCTGTTGTTCTCGGCAACTGAAAATTTATCTATACAATTCATGTTTCTAGTTTATACGGCAATAAATCAGTTTTTCTTTTATTTAGATTTTACCACCTATAAACAAAATGTATGTTAAATATTAACTTAATAGCAAGTATAATGATTCCTTTTCGATGAAAAACTATACACACGATTGCCAGCAACAGAAAGTGAAGTAACAAAAAGGCAAAGCTTTTTGCGTCTACCATTAAAGTGTTTATCCAGTAGTCTAGTAAGGTATTCTGAGTAACTATTCACTTATCTGTGGAGATGCTGAGCAGTCGTGCGTGCTGTGAAATTGCTCGATTGGTTTCCCCCTCACCCTTCATTGGCCTCTTTCGTATAAATCGTCCTCTTTGCCGAATTACAGCCATCTTAGGGTTGTCCGAAATGGTCAACATTGCTCGTGTAATCGAGAAAAGACAAGCTTATTCCACAAAACGATTAAGGCCTTTTTGGAAGTCTGTTTTCACCCCATAAAAATGTACTTTGAGCTTCTAAATCTTCACACTGGCAGGGCTATCCAACGCAAAAAATTCTAATAATAAAATATTTTTTACACCAAAAATTCATTTAAAGTAGGAATGCAAAAAAATCTTCGAATGAAACATACAATAGTATGTGAATTCGCCTAAAAGATAAAATTATCAATATATATGTAGTTTGGTTTTTATTAAATGGCAACCCTATGCTGGTGGAACTTTCGAGGCAATTCGCGCATAACCGGTAACCACATAAAGTAAATAACATACGAATGAAGAAGTTTTTCGAGACTACATGAGATACCCGGCTCCCGGATGTACTACATTAATCATCTGCCATTGTTCGAACCCTCCAATATCCGTATTTAGAAGGTCTTAACGATAAGCAACTGAATTATCTTCGATCACGAGATTCAATACAATGAGATCGAATTTACCACGTAACCTTTCAGGTCTACGGAGAAAATATACATTCATGTAAAGTTACCTTAGAGTGCTAATCGCCTCGCATGCGTATCGATAAATATATTGCACGCATATTGACAAGAGTTTAAAACAAAAACCTTGATGTCGATTTTGATTCGCGTTTTTTCTATCGTAGCAACCCATTATAGATTGTAAAGGGTAAAACATCAAAAATATTTAACGAAAATACAGCTACGTTGTTTCTGAGTAATAAAGTTGTTTTTATGACTTTTTACTGTATGTATACTTCCTAATTAAAGCATCTTAACTACTTACATAAAAATCTCGTGTCACAATGTTCGTCCGGGATAAATTTCCGAAGCTACTGGAATGAAATTTCGCACAGAAATGTAATTTTGTCCAACTTAAAATATAGCCTACATTTTATTTCGATTAATTTTTTTAATGCGTTTTTAGTATTTTTGTATGAACAATTCCCCAAAAATTTTATGTTTGTTAATTGACGTGAAGTAATATATATGAAGTATTGTGTCTCTTTGATATTTTAATAATCAGAACAACGTTTGCCTGGTCAGCTAGTTTTATATATTATAATTTTATTATCTTAGATTAGATTCTTGCCTATATAAATATTTAATTTTATGGAATTCTTTTATTATACATACCGTATGGTATGCACTATTACAAATCTCTGATGTGGCATCGTCGGTTACATCCGAAACAAAATTTTTGTTTTCTTTTTGTTCAAAGGTTTTGCGACCAATTATGTAGTTGTTCTTCACTAGATTTTGATACTTTTACTCAGTATATCACAGTTTTTTTTGGCTCAATGAGAATTATTTATAGAATAAATAGAAAGCCTATCTCAAACCCACTCTCCCTGAGATTCCGGCCCTATCAAACCGAGAGGTCGTTTTAATTTGAAAATGTATCGCTTAGCTGATATTAGTGTTTTAGTAAATTCAACTAAGTAAGATGACTCTTGTTAAAATAACTGTTTTTGAATGCGGTTTTCTCTGTGGCGTGTGATAGTACTTGTTTGCTTTATAAAAGGAGTTTTATTACCGTTCGCAGGCAGAGACGCTATAATAACAGACACCTTGTCTAAAAACACATTTGATGCAACTTAAGGAGCTTGAATAGACTTAAATTCTTCATTTTTAACATTATACACTTTTGATTGCGAATTGTCAGGTCTGTAGGCAGTGCACAAATTGTAACGTAGGACAATTCGATACAGCCTTGTTACATTTGAAATAAAGCTTTATCCATTTTTTACTTCTTTTTTGCTTCAAAGGTTTCCATTAAATGTAAATTACAGATGAAATTGATCGATCTGCCAGTTGAGCTGGCCAAGGTCAACACACACAATAGAAAAATACTAGTTCCTGACGTCACCTCCACTTTATTTAACCGCTTATTGTAATTTTTATTTTGTTCGTCGATCCAATCGCTTTTGCAACCTGTTTATTTTTAAAACTGGTATTAGCAGTTTTTGTTCGGCGTCTTATATATTGATATCCGCTAATGGATAATGTTTTTTCTTATTTGATTTGTTCGATTTTTAAATACTGATTGTTTCCTTTTTAATCAAAGCTGGCCATAAATAAAAAATATTTATGGCCAGCATCATTAGGTGTGTATGTAAAGATTTACAAATGACGATTTTTATGTAGCGAGGAATGATTAATGAAAGCCAAAGTTGGCGCCTAGCCATCAAAGTCTTTGTTGTGGTTTTCGGTTGAAGAGGCAAATGTTTACTAATTTAAAAAAGTTGCAATGGACAATCTCTCATACTGTGTCACAAAAATATTCAGAATTTTTTATGGATAATAACAGAAACATGAATTATATTTTGTCATGTTGTTCTTTATTTACCCGTTCCTTTTTCTCTCGACAAGCTGGTTCCTGTTTTGCTTACCTGTAACAAAATGGAAAAAATAAGATATTGAGACATGTTAATCGCATTTCAACAATCATAGGGTAAAAAACCTATACGTTGGCGCTAGGAAGATAAAAAGGTACGGGGCTAATAGCCCATTGAAAAATTTATATTTTACTTGTAATATTTTCGCAGTGATAAAAGCAGAAAGTTGATTTATCGCGCAAGATCTGCATCAAAGGATGGAGCAAGTCTAAGTGTGGCTTTCTCGGTAGAGCGCACTCGAAGCACACCAACCTGTTTCAGGAGTTGTCAGCCAGTTAGAAGTTTCCCCGAGTTATTGCCGTTTCCGAGCCGCCTGGGTAGCAGTTGTCGTGTTTTTACTAGCGATGTGCAGGCGCATAAAAAGTGGACGCGGCGGAATGGTCAGAGCGAGCGCAATTAAGACCAAGGTCTCCGGGTTATCAAACCCGTGTCGTGTAGCTTTGCCGGCCGCGCCTCAGTGCCAACGCAAAAACAACCGGAGAATAATGAATTCGATGATATTAAAAGATAATGGCTGACTTAACACCGGGCTCGCATCGACCCGCGACTGCCAACTCAATCAACAGGCGCCTAGTACATTACCGGCCTATAAGTCGGCGTACATCACGCTTCGTCATTATCGTATTAAAAACATAGAGATATTTCAAAATTGATGGAATTTTTAGAGATGAGTAGTGGGTCAGTGAATGGTTCTGGCCAAGAGCCATGGCCCATCTGAGGATGTCAAGGTTAGAACGCATCTATTGCATACGCAATCATAGGATCCTGTTCGTTGATCCAGAACGCTCTTGACAGCGGCTGATGTCATTCGCACCAATGTGTCCTCCTAAGGAACCATGTACCGTTCTTCGCAGTCACACGAACCTTACATAATGCAATCTAGACAATGTTATCTAATGCTAAGTGAACTTAGCCTTTGAGTGGAAAGCGTTGGTACTACTTTCGCTCGGTCCATAATTCGCATCGTGCATTCGATGTACGAGCTCGGAATGTTAAAGCGAATCGCTAATAAAGCTTTAGCAGCGAAGAGTAGAGTTTATTTCCAAGCTAAGAGAGTTAACTTTATGTGCAGAGGTTGTTCAATGCTATCGTTTACGTGATGTAACTATCGAGTCGAAGCTGTGATATGAAATTGTGAGCCAGATCGATTTCTGCACGCGCTGCATTGCAAACCAATCAATAAGTATCAAAGTATTTTACTAAACAATTGATTGTGTTATATAATTTCAGTTGTGTAAAATTATAATAAATGTAACAGTGCTTGGTAATAAGGAATATTAATAATATATAACAGGGTTATTATAATTTGCATGATACATATATTTGCATGTCATTTTTGGTGATGTGCTTGGAAATTCATATATGTACGTACTACATTTTTACCATCTATATTTTAACCATATCAGAGCAAATAAGTAATCATTCTATTTCATATCATATAATCAACTGTTGATATTTATTATGGAATAAGGTGACGGGACTAGCTAAAAACCTACATGATGTGTGATAATCTCTGAGTATGGACAGATACATTTCGTAAAAATGTAATTGTGTAATTTCACCAGAAACCATGCCCTTCAAACCCTCCGTGAAAATATTGAGTGCTACTACTCTTAAATGTTGTTTTTAAATTTCGAATACACTTCACATTTTATAAACACAATATCATTTATTCCAGTTTTCAAACGCGCTATTTTTATTTATTGTAGCAAAAACAGATGAAGGAAATATCTAATTTGGTAGATCGGATAATGTCCTGTTTTAACACTGGTGTGTTTTAATGGATATATATCATGATTAAAGTCAGCGAAACGTAATAATTGGGTACGGCAGTGCTTTATGGACTTATTTACGAGTTAAGTGTTTCCTTTGTGAGATATTTTTCGCGAAAGTACAAAGTTAATGTGAAATATCGATGTTTGTGAGGATTTTTATTGCGTGCCTGCGTAAACAAAGCCAGGAAGGGCAGGAAATTGATTGTATTATTAGAAACCTTAGAATTAAATACGCATGGTCGATGGCAGATGGAGTAAAGCTTTCTCCAAACAATGAGCTCAGGACGATACATCTCCAAATCATCATCATCACAAAACGTCACATGTAGTGAGAAATGAGCGCTGTATGATCGAGATGGTCGAACTTTGCAAAAATTCCTGCCAACTAATAAATTTGGTAATTAATACATACGTAACTACATCAGAATTTCCGATAAATACGAAAACAAAAAGTAAATACTAAATTTCGTTTGCAAAGAACAAATGTTGGACTATATAATTCTGCACACTTCTGAGAAAGAATAGACCTACTTCCAAAGGATAAGTTTATTAAAATACTTTATAGATCTAGCGTTTGACCACTATCTCACTTGATGGTCAGTGAATGTGTTCGAAAATGTTATCACGCTAGACCTAGAGTGCTTACTGACTTTCAAGGAATGTTATCTGAAAACACTATTTGTTTGCGTGACATATTTTCATACTTGAGGGTGATAGCTAGCCAGGAGGGTACTCGAGAGTACTCTATCATCATGCTGAGAATTTAATAACGGTGTTAACATCACCGGAAGCTCAAGCAGTCGGTGGGGAACGAGAGCCCGTCAGTTTGACAGCCGACGCTCCCATCGCTGAGCTATCGTTGCTTCAAAATACACAAATAAATAGGAGATTTGGATATTAAATAAGAATAATAACAATGGAGAAATCATAACCATCTATTTATTTATTTATTTGTTAAACAGTATACAATAAATTTAATAATAACTAATCATTATATCTAATGATAGGACCAAGAATGTAATAAAGTTGTGTCTTTGTGTTTATCATTTTATTTGTCACATACTGTCATAATATGGTGTGAGCTCATACGTTCTCGTCGTCGATGTCAGCACATTGTAATAAACTGAAATTGCTAGTGTACTAACAATTGCAGAGTAAATGTAATATTTACTGGAATGAACCTACAATTGGGTCAGACGGACTATGCGATGCGCTAACCGTTGCACGATGCGCGTGCGCTGCTTGGCGATGGCAGAATAATAAGTGTCTTGATGCATTATCCTTGCGTGGTCTGGTATTGGTAGTCAATCTTCCGATCATTGTACTTACTGACCACAGTGACATAATACTAAAAAAATGCTAGCAAAATCATAAGCCATCTATTCTAATGGATATTATAGGTTACATGGGTAAATGGAACTATTTGCTGATGATTTTGATGCCTGACTTTATGGTGAATATTGTGTCATTAGTTTTATGTGAAATAGAAAAAACAACTTTTTTTTCTTATCACACAAGTAGAACTCAAAATAAATTAAAGTATCACCGGAAAGAAAATATTATAAGATCTTAATTATACTACTTATACTATAAGACTTATCTTTTTATCATAATAGAAATTCTTCAAACCTTATTCCATTCGCAAAGCAAATACTCGTATCCATTATCCATATGTTCATAGTATCCAATCCAGTACATAGAAAATACTACATAAACACTGCTACACGCCATACCTAAATGTGCCGATCAACAAGCGTTCGGATAGCAGAATAATTACATTTTTAATTAAAAATAATTTAAAATTATATAAATTATCCAAACGATAATTTATATAGTTTTGAAACTTTAGCAAAATATAGTTATTTCTTCAATACCTAAACAGAAGTTTTCAATATTTGGAAACTAATATTAGCAGTTCTCATTAATCCATTCCATAAACAAAATGGATATTTGAGAAAAGTCAGACTTCTGGCATGTGTTACTGTAAGTAAACTAATTTCTCACAACCACGGCCGGAACAATGCCGACAACTGTTATTTATTTTTAATCCTATTGCTAATCTGAAGCATTTATTTCTGAGACATGAGCCATGTCTGCTGTCAGAGGATACGTTGACTCCAGCTAGAATATTGTGGAATTTGCCAAAACTAAAAGAAAAACTTCCGAGTTAAAATAGCAGAAGATTGACAGGCTGCGTCGTCCACAGCTTCCTTGCCAACTTTATTATTGCAAAAAAGCGAGCAAGACTTTATATTTAAAACAAAAAACACACATAACATGTGCGATGTGTGATAATTTGCGTTTGTGTAATTACTTTGAGATCATAGTTTTAATTTAGACGACCAATTTGGGTAACAGATGCCACGCAACTGTTGTATCCAGTGACGGCGCTGTTAGAATAAAATAACAAAATATACTTACTAATAAAAAAAAACTAGATATTTCACGGTGTGAGATAAAAAAATTGAGGCCAAACATGGCCTATCACATTAGCCTTGCATAGATACCATCACATGACATAAGACAGACAAATTTAAGTGTCAAATTCATGCACAGCCGTTTATTGCGTAGAAATAACTAAAACAAACAGATAGAGTGATGGCGATAAATCGTGGTAAAACTTGTAAAGTCTATAAATACTATAAATATATATACTACTATATATACTATAAATAAAAGAACGCATCAGAGCAAAGAGTATCATGTAATGAGCTTCCGCAGTAATCTGACGAGGTAGGTTTTAATTTGCGAAGGCACAATAATTGCATAGCACGAGTTAGATATCAAGCCAGGCCACCGCAGGCATTGGAGCACAAATTGAAGGTAATTATATCTAATTGTGAGCCATGGTCATGGCCAATAAGCACCAATAAGTAATCACACGGGAAGGTAGATTGAAGGTCTAACTCGACCTTTGCTCTAGTTGCTACCAAAGCGATAGCACGGGAGATATTCCCAAAAATAACAGTTGAAAAGTAAAAAGTAAGTAAAAGAAGTAAATTGCTATGATTGAGAGAAATATTAAAAAAACATAACAAAACAACGGGTGGCACTCCCGGAGTGCCTGCAGAAGTGATTACAGACGTTGTGCATATTTAAATATTTTGGAATGGTTAGGAATTTCTTGATCAGTCTCACGTGTCCTGACGCGAGTTTAAGATTTTTTCCCAATACAAAAGTGCACAACGCCGCTAAAGAAGTTTTCACTTGAAAAACGCCACCACAAAATAAACAGGAGAATCTTCATTCACTAGATGTACACACTAACATTAGAATTATGCTTCTCCTGTTGAGAATTCCATATAAGCTATTATGGCGATTGCCAACAAAACGGTTTAACAGACACCTACGACCGTTGCCCTACTTGCGCTGGAATACCGCCAAGGCCTGGACTAGTAATAGCGTGAGGTATTTACGGATATCTCAATTCCTACCCGCAAATCTGTCTTTATACAATGCCCCATCTGAAGCACACTCCTCGAGAAAATTTTAATTGAGGTCACTCCAGCTCTCAATCAGATGATTTATCGTCCATAAATTCGAGTTGAACGCCTTGAGTGAATTGTTTACAGCCATTGAGACTGTTTTACAGAAACATGTCTGCATGCGCCGATCAGAGCTGTTTAGTCGCTGTGAGCCATATTGGCCATTAAAACGTTTTTGCGCCTAGCGCACTGTACAGGAGTCGAGTTGCAGTGCGGTTTGTCGCGAAATGTACATCGTCGCCGGGGTCAGGGGCACGTTTTGCCGTATTTATGGCGTCGTAACTCGAAGCAATGATTGGTAGAAGCCAACTAATAGGCAGTGTTGCCGCCAGCCCTATTGTTCAAGCTAGGAATAAAAGCAGAAAAGTCGCACGGCACGCCAATATAGCCCAAAGTATACAATTGTTTAAACTTCTCTTTTCATACGCGCTTGGGCAATAACGAGAGCTTTACTGCCGCATTGCGAACCATAATACTATTTCGCTTAATATTTCCTACATTCAAGATATTTTCCGCACGCATTCAGTTGGTATAGGTATATTTCTTTAGAACTACCGCGGTTGTTACAAATTCTCAAGAAATGTTTCAGATTTATTTCTTCTGAAATTGCCAGATGTCGTCGAACCGTGATTTATTTGCGCACGAGAGCTGTAATTACGATCGCCCATAAAGAAAACTGGATGGTGAAACCTTTGGATTTTTAATGAATAAATGTGACGAACAATAGCACAGAGATGCAGGCGAGCCGAGATGCTGCCCTTTAATCAAGTCTTGTAAATAACTTAAGCAGACGCTCAATTCTTTCAATGCAGTTTTGCGATTAAAGTCTTGTACTCTCTCATAGTATGTGCATTTTTTATATATAATATCTCAAGACTGCGTTTACCTACCAACATTTATCTCTCTTAACAAGATTTTTTTTAAATACTTCTGTCTCAACGGGTTGGCGAGCGCAGTATGATTTTCGATCGTCAGAAAGCGCTGCTGCCTACTTTCCGGTACCTGATCTCTTAGCCGGCTCTTACGGCACCCGCGGGAAGAGATGGAGTACAATTCTAGGCCGGTACCACCACGGCAATAAAAGATGTCAAGCAGTTATTGATATATTTATCCATACCCGAAATACATTTATAACATTATCGTATCTCAGCATAAAACAACACATTTTTACCGAAAACCAGGTAAGGTCCGCTTGGATGCGGGCCGCTTCCATCCGGTCCTTGTAGAAATCAATGGAGGAGGCAGATGTCCAGCAGTGGATGTCCTATGGCTGAGATGATGATGATGTATATTCAGTGTAATCCTAATAGGGTACATAGAACTGTAAGATAGATGATAGTTTGCTGTTTGAAAATATGCGTTATTCAATTGTTATATACGATGACGTTGGTGAGCATAATTATCTGCAAATTATTAATGTGACAGGTAATTCAATTGTTTCTGTTGCATAGAGATAGGCTTTTGATAGTGTTCGTGCGTGTTCGTGCGTACTGGCTTGTGAAGTTTCAGCTCAAACGGCTAAGCAACATTTATTTAACCTTTACGTGTTTTTATTACAAGTTCTCCGCATGTAATATGTTTAAGTTACGGTGCACGTCCGCGACACACGCGGCGACTTTTTTACCTATCCTTTTATGCAGCACATTAAAAATGCCATTTCAACGACTATCGCCTTTAATTACAGACATTATCACAAGCTATTACATAGCTCCTACCTTGTCTTGTCACACACGAAGTGCGAGTGAGTTATATTTTGTCCTTTTCTTTCATGGTTGTTTTGTTATGATGATAAACTACCCTAGTGTGGTTAAAACAACAACTTGGGTTTCTTAGGCATTATAACTTTGGTCGTTATCTTAGTTTGAATGCACCTGTGTATATATGTTCTGGAAAACTTATTAATGAGCTTCAAGACCTTAAATAGACATTGTTTATGTTAGCTCAGTTTATGTATGACTCCGCTTTTTGTCTTCATTTGTATAATAAAGCAATAGAATTGATTATATTTTTGTTTGCGGTGAAATCAGGTTAGAGAGGTAAGTGATTTGCATTATACCATAGTACGCATTGGCACAATAGGGCCGACGTAAACCTATTCAAAAAAGCAACAAATTGTTAAATTTCTGTAAAATACTATTTTTTACCATCATCATGGATAATCTTTTGAAATTTTTGACCAAAAATGGTAGTGATTCTCTTTTCAATGAAACTTAATTAAAATTCTGGAAAATAAACTAAGTTCTTACATGGATACGATAAAGCCCAATAATAACACTAAAATTAGATCTTTGTATTAAAGTTGCGGGTAGCTTAGATAAAATAAGTTGCCTCATATTTGGTGCTGACAATAATCTGAATCTGAAAATAATAAGCTGATAATAAGTTTGCCTACCCGCATTTGGCCAGAAATTTAATAAAATCACTGATTGATGTAGTTAGTGATAGCAATATTGCATAATGTATTTTACAACAAAAGTCATTTTCCTCTTAAACAAATGTTCATCAAAGCGTCAACATTAAAAGCATTAACATATTACTTACTGTGCTCCAATACCATTCCCAAAACCCAAATGAATAAAATAAAATCATGGATTGAAATAGAGCACAGGAAAGTAGAGTCTACGTGATGAAGCGTTACAGAAAGCTCCGTTCTATTGTTTGTTCATCGTTTTAACATTATGTATAGATTATCATTAAAGAGTTCATAATTTTTCTTTCACTTCTCTAACACAACAAAGTCAACATTATGTCTTATCTATGGAATGCACATATTGCAGGCTGCATTACGTAGGTAGCGTCAACAAAAAAAATGTTGCTTTTCAACCTTAACACGGTGACATAAGAACTACAGGCGGGTAGACAGTGTGAACTCATGTCCATGACGACATCGTCTCACGACCAAGTCATTAACAACTGTTGTCCTCAGACAGGGTTGCCATCCGTCCTAATGTGCTCGGAGAATGCCTGATTAAAAAGACGTACCTATGGGACCTCCTGTGACGGTTTTTGTTGACGCTGTAGAGAGCGACGCAACGTGACGAAAAGTTTTGTCTTTTCCAAATATTTTGTTGAAAGTCCGTAATGTACAATAAACAGTTCATGAAGGTTCTGAGTGAAATAAGTTTGATTTCATGCGCTAATTTATTTGTGAAAAAATATTTTCAATAATCCATGACCTGAACGAATTTTTAATGAAATTTATACTGAAGATAGCTTGGAATAACACATAGGCTACTTTTTATTCGGAAAGAGTATAGTTCCTGTGGGATAATTTACGTAGCAGAAAATCAATTGTCCACGCGGGCGAAACCGCAGGGCGCAGCTAGTATTTTTTGGAAATATTTTAAATCAACACGTATTAGAATTATTCCCACCCACTCTGCCTGTAAACACCCGCGACTCCCGCACATTACAGGGATAATGACTCATAACAAAGCATCCATTTGCTTCTCATATTTCACAATAGTCAACTTTTCAACTTAAGTAGTCAATTATGTCCTTGGATAAATATGGTAACCCTATACCGCCATACCGGCACGCCCTTGAAAATGCGATAACCAACGTTCACCGATAGGCAACTCGTTACGTAACTTTGCAACCGTATAAATAAATACATTACACATTCCACTGTTAGGTATTTTAATCTAGCGTCATAATGTGCCATCAAAATATAGTTGCATCTCTGCGTACAGTGAGTGGTAATGTACAAAAACGCTCAAACGCCAGTCATTTACGTTCGCCTGGTAAATAAAATACACCCTCTTTAAATAATTATATGATAGTTTCACACGATTAACACCTTGAGTAAAACTGAATCGTCTTAAGAAAATTATTTAAGATTATAATTATTTTTTAAATGATTTGACGAAAATTGGAGCAGCCGACTTCATTCGCCTATATTTTTTGAAGATTGAGAGACTTCAGATTTTATCCTCGATGGGACCACATCGATATCAGACAGTTGGCGGGGGAATCTGTGAACATACATTGATAAAATATACAGTGGAACCTCATCCTTTTTTTAAAGTTAAAAATTGATTAAGGCGAGCAGAAACTTAAACCAGCCAAATTTGGCTTATACCTAAAAATTCAGTCAAATTTGATAAATCTATACTTACTCGTATATAATATTATAAAGAGGTAAAGTTTGTGAGGTTGCAGGGAGTAATCTCTAGATATACTGAACCAATTTTGAAAACTCTTTTACCAATAGAAATAATTATTTGTGAGTGTTATAGGCTACTTTTGATCAATACCACGCAGGTGAAACCGCGGGGCGAAGTCAGTATGTTGTAAATTAACAAACCATTAATTAAACTAATACCGTTTTAGAAATCGTAGATGAGTGCTCCGCGGCATTAGAATATTCAGCTGAAAATTCAGGATAGTAATTGATGTGTGCTTTCTTCTGTTATTGCAGGGGTGTCCTTTAATATATATTTTTTAAATTTATTTGGTTCACGACTTGGAATATACACTAAGCTAAAAAACTAATACTTAGTAGGTAGAATGAAGAAGTGGTCTCTTTTGTGATCAGAGGCCCACGCAATTTATATCGTGTCTGTTTATGAGTATTTGGGATACTATTAGATCGACCGTCCCGTTACGAAAGAGTATGATAATGAAATTTATTAATTCAGTGACTTGCCAGCATGTCTATAGCCACATTTCGATAATGATTTTAAGAAATCCCCTGGTTCCGTACATGAATGTTAAACCTTTTCTGAGTTCATATTTATTAGTGTCACGAAGTAGGTGGCGTTCGTAATAATAGACATATCGGTTCCGCTTCATTCATGAATCTATTTCAGTTCTCTCATAGTCACAGGTGGCAGGTAGACGTTGGCGTTGTCCCAGAACAGGTGGAGAAAAAATAGACATATATTTCTTATTCTTGCCATAATATGTCAATACTAGCTGCGCCCTGCTGTTTCACCCTTGCTTTGTGCATGTAGGTACTACGGTTTTCCTATTACCTTAGGTATCTCACGGAAACCATAAACTTTCGGTATAAAAGAAGCATGTGTACTATACTAGTGTACTATACTATAATCCTTCTCTCGCCCAAATTTTATCCAGATCCGTTGGCGTGAACGAATAACAAAAATAATAACTGGCTGGCTTAACTGGCTTTTGAATCGGCCGCACACCCGTCACACACTTCGTACAACAATTTCTAGAAAACTTTAGTCTAAAAATCCACTTTGCCTTCGTTCGAATGTCTGACTGTAATTACTCTTTTGACCGTAGTGCGGGTGGAAAAAGTAAGCGAAATATATAAATTATTTATTATAAATAAATATATACTATACGTACAAAGATTTTTGACGTGATAACGTTTTATAAATTGATGAATACCAGCAACACTCATGAAAAATAGTAACGTTCCGCGTAACGTTCCACCTGAGTTTTGTATTACATAAAATAATCAAAGTCAAAGTCAAAGTCAAAGTCGAGGTCGAAGTCAAAGTCAAAGTCATAAATGATTATGACGTTATCACGAAAATCTATCGTCCGTAAACCGACTTTATAGACAACCATTTTTTTTTATTCAGTGTTTTAATCAAATTATTGAAGTTTCTCAAGACAAGATGCCAACACATGATTCACCAATTTTTTTATTTTCCTATATTGTGTGGTTTTGTTATTGTGGCCTATACATTTTGAAAATAATTATTGTTGCATATTTATGTTTCTAAAAATGTGTATACGTATTATTAGTAATAAGTAGTATATATTATATAGTTGCTACTGGCCACAGCAAATAATACAATTATTATAAAACACATTATTAATGTGTGTTTATGACGCTGTCGTTTACTTCCTTACGATAAGATGTAATGATATTTAGATTAAATTTGTCACAACACTACCTAGATCGAATTAATTAGTGTCAAGATTGAAATAATAATCACGCATAATATGCCCTTCGACATTATTACAGTGATTGTAACTACGAGTAGATTTTTGATTGGAAATTCTCGTGAATTTGACACATTATTATATATATGTGGTATCCGGCTTTACTCACGTTTATAGTCGAAGTTTCGACCTAGGTTTCGCGCATGTCCGATGCTCATCCTCAGGTGAGTTAAACCTAGGTTGAAACTTCGACTATAAACGTGAGTAAAGCCGGATGTAATACGAGTAGATTGCCAAGAAGTCAATTCCTTGCTGACTGCCCAAAGAAGGCAGATAAAATTTTTGACCGATTGTATCCGTCTTCGTTTTCTTGTCCTTATCCCATGCTCGGTGGTGTCATCACGTGTATTTCTTTTCTATTGCTCTCTCAGTACTGACATCTTTCATAACTATATAACCTTTTTCTAGTCACTGTAAAGTAAACAACATGACTGTGTTTATCACTTCAAATATAGCTTTTCACAATTTTATAAGTATATTTTGTGCATAAAAAGGGAAATAAAGAAGTCATGGAAAACTAATACATTTTTAATTTCAATATCTGTTCACGACTCGCTGCTGCTTTGTCAGGTCAGAAATGATCTTCTTCCTGTCCTTATTCAATGTCCGATATATACGAAATTCTTTCCGAAACTGTGTATACAAATACTTTTGGGAAAAAACCCACTTCAAAGATTTTTCTAAATTGCAACTAAATTCACCGACTACTTTTCGAAGTTTACGGGGCACAAACACACAGAAGCTGCATTTTTATTTTGTAGAATACCTTTCGTATAATACTCTTCACACATAATTGTGTATTCCACGTTATAGAAAGAGAAGGGTTATCGCGTTATCAATGACTAAGGTAAGAAGTAGTTTGAAGCTCTACAATCGAAACGCTATTCAATTGTTTGAACTTGAAAGTTTATACACCATTTATCAATAAAGTTAATGTGATTTTTAATTACTGGTTTATATAATATTATAGTTAAATGTCATTGTCAGTATGAATACATGTAACCTGTAGTCAATAAATATTGCTTTTTAGTCTAAGTGCGCTTAAACAAAAGATGAATATTAAAGAACTTACCATCGATTGCTGATAAATCTATGTTATTTGGTAGTTTTATATTTATATCACAGCTATATGATTTGTAACATTAATACAGCTTTACCGATATTATACTAGACAAAAAATGAATGTTTGGAATATTGAACTTTATATAAAGTCGGCTAGTGGCAGTGGCATAATTGTCAGTTGTTTTCCTACAACCTTGACCCGCGCCGCCGCCGTACCAGAGCGCTTGACTCAACCAGTCGCGTGCAACGCCCATGCATAAAATGTTGTTGTATTAATCAGTGACTGCATACATAAAATAGTTCACTCTGTGTGTATATATAGGTATAGCATTAAAAAAAAGAAAGTACAAACTTCACACTATAACCAAATATATTAGATTATACGCAGTTATAAATATAATACTTGCAATCATAATTCTGATGGAGTCTCTAGCATAGATCGTCCTCGATTCCTAAATCGAATAAATGGTTTTGAATTTGGAATAGCTGTTAGCTTTTGACTCCTAAGTTTGGTAGCTACAGTATCTCATATAACCGTTTGTTACTCGCTAGCTAAAACTTGATGAGCCTGGCGACTCAACAGAATATTCAATATTTAACTTCGTTGATTATTATTTTGGAAGTGCGACGTGAAATAGTAGCTTATTTTACAGCATACCATGACGATAGTTATTGCTTCTGTGAAGAACACTATCAATTCTTATGAAATATCTATTGTTATTCGTGGCATTACGAATTAGGTTAAGGCCTATATACCAGTATAGAATGATTCATAGATGGAGGAAAAATGGCAAATCTAAGCTAACGTAGGACAAATTGTCAAGTTGATGCTAATTATTTGGTTATAGTACGGAAACGAGTCAATTATTTGGTTATAGTACGGAAACGAGTCAATGTAAATGGTTAAAATATATAAGGAAAAATAAATCTTCCTGCATCACTCACTTTGGATCAATTGATTAATATCCGATAAGAATTCACATTGCTTTAGATGGAATGTCTGACTGAAATTACTCTTTTGACCGAAAAGCGCGTGTAAAAAATAAGCGAAATATGTATAATATTTATATGTACATATTATTATAGCAATATATATATTATTTACTATACGTATGAAGATTTTATATTCAGTGTTTTAGTAACATTAATGAAGTTCCTTTACGGAAAGATGCCAACAGATGATTCACAATGTTTTTTCTTTATATTGTGTTGTTATGTCATTGTGGCCTTTATATTTTGAAAATAATTATCGTTTAAAAACATAATTAAATGGCTAATTAATGTTTGGTCAGTAATAAGTAGCAGATATAGTTATTACTGACCATAGCAAACAATACAACAGTTATAAAAACATTATCAATTTAATTATGACGCTGTCGTTTACTTCCTTACTTGGATCATTAATTAAACAGAATATAACACACTAGGTCATATGTTAATTTCATCATCTCCGCCCTAGAACATCAACTGCTGGACATAGGGCTCCCCATGTCTTTTTCAGGGGTGGGGGGATTTACAGTACTCGCCACGCTTGGCTGGCGGGTTAGCGAGCGCAATATGTTGATTTTATCCGCAGAAGGAGCTGCTGCCCACTTTGTGGTACGTAACCCCTTAGCCGACTATTAAGGACCCACGGTTAGAGATAGGTGGTTACAATTCTAAGCCACTACCCCATGGCGATGTAAAATATGTTCATTTGGCAATTATAAATTAAAAATTTAAATACAAACAAGCCAAATTTAGGACCTAGCCACATGAGAAAGAGACGGGCAATACATTGACAGCCTAAGCACGAGATGGGGTTTATGCAGCGGCTGAATGTCACCGAGGTTACCGCTTTGACTTGAGAAATTGAGACGTGTAGTTTTTGGAGAATCTTCTAGAATGTGTTCAATCATTAAAATGTTCTTGAATTCGACTGGCCCGAGAGGTTTTCTGCTCTAAACCACAACAATGTCTGTAAACATGACTACATATAGCGCTGCATAGCGCTGCAAGTAGCTGGTAAAGCATTTGTTTCAAGCTCTAAGGGACGACTTGTCTCAACGTTGAGATGTTAAAAAGCGCATCCTGCCCGAAGTGGGTCGCACAACGAGGACAAGGCTGTCGAGGACGTATTATTCTATCAAGCGCACTCCCATCTCGCTATTTCTGGTGTGGCCTCGACACGTTGTTTATGGGCCAGCTTGACTTGCCGAGGTATTGGCTGGGGGATTGATACGTTTACGTCAGGTTTCCTACTTTAACTCAACATAATGAACAACGGTGTAGTGATGTCATAGTGTTTTGTCTAGTGACAACAATATGCAATAATTTTGCAGCGATGATGGCTCAGCCGAGTGAGCGGCGCCTGTCAAACTGACCGCCGTTGGTTCAATCCCCACCAACGATTTTAGCTTCCGGTGAAGGTAACACCGTTATCAAATTTCCAGCACGGTAGTAGGGTACTTTTGAATACCCGCCTGGCTAGCTACCACCCTTAAGTTTTAAAATCTGTCACCAAACACATGATGTGTTCAGGCAACAGTCGTTGAGAGTCCGTAAGCATTATAGGTTTAGCGTGATAACATCTTCGTCACTGACCATCAAGTGAGATAGTGGTCATACGCTAGCTACCTATAAACTAGTAAAAAAATGCTAGTGCCGAGAGCTGAAGGAACGAAAGACGCGGATGTATGGACGCTGTTAATAATGCAGTCGGATTTTATTAAAGTTGATAATTGAGCAAAATATACATAAAATGATATGCAAAAGCTTTACAGCGAAGCAATTAAGAAGAATATAAATTGCACTTAACTAAGTTCACCGATGAGTCTAAATCTATCAATCGTCCTAAAAATAGAGGAGTCGCGGTTTTTTTATGAATGAGAACCTCAGTTTTCGGAACAGGTAGACACAGACTAAAATTACATAAGAATTTTAAATCAAGACGGTCGTGTCGACGGCGTCCTTAAGTGCACACAAACAATGTGATATCCAAAATTATCGTTTCTTATCTGCGAGGTCAGCCTTGTAAATCTTTAGTCGCCGTCGTCGCCGACCATATTTTTACAAAAGGTTAACCGACAAGATTTTAGTAACTTACTTTGACATACGTAAGCATCTATGAGAAGTGTAATTGTTATTTGGTGGTCCTATATAGTACTGATTTCTTCCGTATTCGAGCCGAGGTCAAGATAATGATATCAGTTATGACCTTATTCGATGATAAAAATAATTATGCATTTATTATCATATCATTCTGTCCTTAATTTAAGAGCTTTGATAACGCGTCTAGTATTTCCTATATGAAAATGAGCAGTTAAATAATCATATGATAGATTTTAAAAACAAGGCCTAAATTTAATTTTTACGTGGGTTTTTATTCTATTATACAGTTTGAGTCCCAAACCCAGTGTTTAGTAAAATAGTAACATTAGTGTATAATCCTTTCTAAATTTATTCAATTAATTATGTAGCAAAACTAATTCACGACTGTATGTCATGAATTCATTGTCGTCATTTTGTTTGTTTCTATATGTTACATATTTGTTGGAGTGGATACTGTCAGTAGTATCAATAGAATTTTGATTCAAAAACCTACAACATCGATTTAAATAAAATTTATATGGGACCCCCTGTGAGGCATGACCTACCAAACAAAAAAGAATCATCAAAATACATTTATAATTGGCAGAATGATCGCGTAAAAAATAAAAATAAATGTACATACCTACATGAATAATTATGCAGTTAAATTAAGACTGTCCTCCTTTTCTGAAGTCGATTAAAAAAGAGACAACAAAGTAACGTGAGTCTGAGCTGACTGTAGATTTGTAGAGGATGTCAAATTGTTCTTGTTGTAGTTGCTACAAGCCATATAAAACAACAACAGGAGGCTTCAGTTGAAACTAACTTGAGACTTCTGCGAGGCGGGGAGCGATATCTGCCGCAAGCTTGAATTCTGTCAACTTGTGTGAATTGTGTATCCATCTATCTTGAGGCCAGAGGAAACAAGTCCCTTTTACAGGAAAACTTTGCTGCCATCTGAGTTTGTCCGTGGGCGAATTACGACAAGGTAAGTGGTGTATATCACACCATCCTACAAAAAGGACTAATGCGCCTGCGTTTTTCCACAGCTCGATTGCAATTGATTTCAGCTGAGAAATTTCATTTTAGTTTATTTTAGTTATTTTCTAACGTGATTCTTATCAGGCGAATAATAAAAACAAAACACTGCCACATTTGGTAATGTTTGCATTAATAAGCAACATAGTAACCGTTGAGGAGAGATGAAAAACATATTATTACAATAAGAGTACATAACATGAATGTGGATGGATATAGAGGTATAGGAAAGGAGGCCGATATAGGCATGGATGGACTGTATGAAGACAGATATGTTTATGAAAAGTGCGAGCAGTTGAGCAATGACTAATGATAGAAAAGAATAGAAGAGGAGAACTTGCTGTGCCGACCCTACCTAACGTTCAATTGCAAGGTTGATTCGTTAAGCCAAATAAAAGACAGCATCAGCTGTTCACACATTGCTTCTATCAAGCGCTCTAATAAGTTTCGGCAAATCCTATCATTCCTTAATCCCCAATGAAAATGTAAATATGCATAAACGCGTATATATGTACGATATCTATACATTCAGTATTTGTATGGTTATACAACAAGGTAAAATATTAATAAAGCACCTGGAGATATGTATCTCCACGTTCGCCACTGCATAGCCTTGCGTTATCTGAGCACACTGCCCTTGGTCCACTTTCCAGCTATCTCGGGCCGCGACGATCTGATAAATGTTTGTGCGACGGCTATGGATAGCGAACTTGTTGCAGAAGTTTTACTATATAAACATATATATGTATTGTATACAATCTATTTAGCCCGATTTCTTTGAATAGATACAGAACAGAAATGGCTAGGAATCACGTGATGTTAGCTGGAAAATCACTCCAACCGGTTTCGAACTGAATTGCAGTTCTTCTTATGGGAGTTATGATCGCGCCAGCGAATATCACGTGAGCCTTAGCCAATTCTTAGATATTAATGATGGACGAAACTGAAATAGTTTTCAATACATACTTACGCCGTTTTACAAGTGGTATCTGTGACTAGGCAGAGACTACATTTCAACTAGCTCGCTCAACACTCAGGTTAGGCACTTTGCGGAAACTCATTGACAATTTGGCTTTTATCTTTTCTTGGTTTAAAAATGAAGGACGTGATAATTATGGTGTAAGGCACATCATTCTTTAATAATTTGTATAAAACTTAAATACTACTGAATAATCATAAAGTTACAGTAACTCTACAAGCAACTCTACACACTTTAGTTGTACAGTTTTACTAGAATTATTGTACACTTTAGTGTAAACGTTAGCCGAGGAAGGAATTCTAATCCTGGAGTCTTCAAGTCACGAATGAAAAGGTACCTTCTAGGCTCCTAGATCACGTCATCACTTAACATCAGGTTAGGCAGTTGTCAAACGCAAGCTTAATATTAAAAACAAAAGTCTCTAAGAGGTACAAGTGCAGTGCGTTATAATATTTACATAATATATTTTTCGCACATCACATATTTATACCGAATCTAAGTCCAACACTTTAATCAAAAGTGAACATAAAAATATTCTATTTTTTTATCAGGAAGAGTGCTATTGCAGATACAGTGAATGTAGGCAGGTCTATATTGAGGTTTCTCATGATACGATCTGTCTGCTATAATTTATTTGAACGTTTTTTTTAAATAGATACAAAGACATTACAAACATTGTAAATAGAAAGGTACGTGCGATTTTGGTGCACAACTTAGTTGGTTATGTTACATCGTGTCTGAGCAAACTAATAGTGCCTATTTTGTTTTTTTATATAGGGCTAGTTATTTATCAACGTTTATGTGTCTTTGAATGAGTTCAAAAATAGTTGTTTAATACGTTGTCTTTTTACTTTTTTGTGTCGACACTAATATTTAAATCCTTTTACGATTTAATTTATATTTAAATTGGCCACATAAATCCAGACCGCGATGAAAAGGAATTTATCGTCCTTCCGATACGGAGATAAAAAACACGAGTGAAGTCGCAAAAATGTTGCTTATCGCCAAAAACAATCATACAGACGTGATTCGATTTAGATTTCTTAATGTCGTTTTTTGGCAGAGTCTGTCCGATTTGAGATGTTAAAGCCGAGATTTACGTGTTGTGAAAAAAATAACTGCAATGAATATCAGACCGCAGATCAAATTGGCCGCTACCTGCTGTCGCATATTAAAATCGGCATGAAAACACCAAGCTCTAAGACAAGAGTTCGTTTTAGTAGGTGCCATTGCAGTGCCAGATATTCTGGCCTGACGCAGGAGTGCATGTCCTTAATATTAATAAATATATATGTATTTATAATTAGTGACGACTAACGGTCGCCATGGCTTAGTGGTCAGTTTCATGACATCCGGGACCCTGGGTTTGATTCCCGGGATGGAAAACATTTATGTGATGAGCATGAATGTTTGTCCCGGGTCTTGGATGTTTGTGTGGTGTAATTGTGTGTCCTGTTTCAGGGAATCCTAGTGGAGTTTGATTGTGATTTAATAAAGAAGAAAAAATGTTATGTTTTGTATGTTTATCAGTACATTTACGTCATACTGGGTTTCTGATTGTGTAAACGGTTAAATAATCTCAATAGATAAGTGGTGGAACTAACCAATCAGGGGATGTTGTTGTGAGCCTTCACTGTGTCCGTGGAATTTTTCAGTTAATTTCAAAGGACTTAGTCATTTATAGAAAAGTTTAATAATTAGTGATCATATGATTACATAGTGATCACACATATTTGGTTTCAGACCCAAGTACTGTGAGCGAAATGAACTGTAGGCCTAGACAAAGTAACATTCCACAAGCGTTAACGCTAATAAAACATAAAAAATGTACCTATGAGATTGACACTTGAAAGCGATATATCACGTGATTTTACGATAAGGATACTATACGGACTAATACGAATATTCACCGTTAGCAGTTAGAGAAAGAGAAGCGATGCATATTGTCTAGGCTCTCTGTTTACTCAGTTTACACTCTTGCTTCACACATATGCTTATGATAGTATAAGTTAGACATCCAATTTCTACATCCCAACATTCTGACATAAGAAACCTTTTAGAATGACGTGAATTCAATTCATTCTTAACGTTAACATTAAACTATGCGTTCGTCTGAAACACACCCTTAGAGGTATGTAGATATTACGTACGTACACAACATAACATTATAAAAGTTTTGACCGTTTTCTTTATTAATGAAATTCTTCATTAAATATTTATTAGATCTGTAAATCTGTGGAGAAATGTTACAACATTCACAAAGTTATGTACACAGAAATACGATTTATATAGGAAAATAGCAAAATCTACATCCTTATGATATTAAATGTAAGTAGGTACTATTGTACGAAGTATAACCATCATCGTGAACTCTGTTTTTAAAAGTCTCTTGATGACGTACTCGAGATGCCGAGAAAAGCTTATTCCACATTTTGCACGTAAGAAAAAACCTATCAAGCGAATCTGGCAGTATGTGAATGCTATGATTCAGTATTTGTTTACGATAGCAGGTATGTAGTTCAGTGATTAAACCATGATGCTAGCACAAGGTTGAAAAGTTGTTCTTATAAAAAATATATCCAAAACTTCACCGCGTTGCTTTAGTACTGAGACAGTCGGCTGTGTAAAGATTTGATATAATGATGGATCTGTTCGCATAGCGGTATTATTTGCAAATGTAATGCTCACCCATTGTTTCTGGTTTTCGCGAGCTTATAAACTCTCCGTCGATAAATCGAGGTGAATCACAAATAGAACAATAAAACTTGATGAACATAACAGTACTAAGTTTATTTGACAATCGACAGGAAGTAGCATCACATAAAGGCTGATGTGGGTAGGTAGATGGAAAATTTTGATGTCATGTTTGTTTGCTTAACCCGTAGACCGGCAGTGTGGGTAAAATTGTTTGGAATCTTTAGATATTGCTTAGAATGTTTCATGTTTACATAATGATAGTGTTTTTTTCATTATTGTTACAGTCGGAATTGACACGTGAATTGTAACAAAAGTATATGAAGCCATTTTATTAAAAATATATAATTATTAAATTTAAACTCAAAGTATTAAGTTAATTGCATTCCACGATGTAACGTTTTTTTTTTGCTAAGGTTCTTCCACCAACTTTATGAATCTTCTTGCTCAATAAAAATATTTGATTGGATTTAATCGAATATTAGTTAAACAAAAATATTTGCTCATCGTCTTTGTTGAATTAAACAAAAGTCATATTACCTAACTAACAACAATATAAATTATTTCCATTGAAGTATAAGCAAAATTAATACAAAATCTAATTTCAAAGACAAAGTTGATGAAGTCAACTAATATCTATGTAAGTACAATTCCAACATAACAGTGTTTGAAGGTGTTTTTATGCAGAATTTAAACAATACCGGCTATAAGGACACCTGCGTCTCACAGCACCTGTATTGAATTTATAAATAGTTAGCTGTACGATATAACACAGAAAAAATATTATAGTAGATACAGGAACAGCTACAACGTTTTCTCAGCAAACTTTTAATTACCCAACTCAATATAGATTCAGTAACAGGGTGCTACATAACACTCTATGCATTGAGATAAATTAGCATCCGTTTTAACATTTTGATATGCCAACATTGAGCAGATTATTACCATGGAAAACACCAGTTCAGATTGTGGGGGGAAATTTAGATGGAGAAGATCTCTATTTCGTGTTATTTTTCATAATGAGTATTTTTTTTGTTAACGCGTAATAATAGTGGATGTTTGACTTTGTGATGGAATATTCATGTTATAACTTTGTTTTACCATGAAAAATAGTTTCTACATATTTTCGTAGCTTCAAGGGCTACTTTGGCACTTTTTGAGGATCAAAAAATTATAGCTGAATTATTTAAAATTATGTGTGCTTTGTAATTATTTTTATTAAAAAATATGGATATTAAACAACCTGAGATGGAGGGCCAAAATGGAATAGCATCCATACCATAGCTTTGTAACTCAAAAATTGGGTGAACAACGAGCTATGGAAAGAGCATGTGGGCATATATGCACGGAGTTTCTCTATGCGGTCGAATCAGAACTGAAGAGCTCCGTAGAAAAACGAAAGTCATCGCCACCGACCAAGGCAGTAGGCATGGCACATAGCTCGATGAACTGATGGCAGGTGGGGTCGAAAGATTCTCAAATGTAGACCACGGACTGAGAAGCGCACCATAGGATGCCAACAGACAAGGTGGACAGACGTAAGGCTAGGTAAGGGCTGGATGCGGGCCACTTTCAACTAGTCCTTGTGGAAATCAATAAGGGAAGTCTATGCCTAGCGGTGGACATCCTATAGCTGAGATGAGGATCAATTTATGATTTCAAGTATCCACATACTAATTTTTTTCAGTACGAAAAATGAGCAAAGAAGACCATTGATCTATCCAAGAAAAGCACTCGGAATTAACGATTCTTTTATATCTATTTAAGATAATAAATAACCTGTGGGGTGTTTTGACATATTAGTTAAATAACGGTGTGATTGATGCGAGGCGTGACCAAAATGCTGTCCTATATGTGGCTCAATGAATTAACATTGCAATTCAACGAGGCAACGCTGCTAGCATCATGGGTAGCGGGTTAGAACATTTGAGAATATAGGCTTGCAACAACTGGTGCATTGCTCAAAGGTCATTGTAGTAACTGTAGAATTGTAATTAGTTAGTATTTCATTTATATAAAGTCATCGGCCCATTGCAAAAAAAAGTGTTTTGAAATGTCATCGCGTGATCAATTAAAAATACAACCGTGAATTAATTATGCATAAAGTTGTCTTTAAGTCGTTCGTAAAAACACGCGTCATTTTAATTTTATTTATCCGATCCTTTATCTATATTGAGTGTATCCTTCCTTATACGGCCGGGTGGAACGGACATGTCGTCGAGTGAGTCATTTGTGTTTAAAAACATTCATTTATACATATAAATGTCCACGCCTCTTTCCCGTAGGGCTAGGCAGAAACCACAGCCCTCCAAGCCTTCCTCGGTTTAGAGTACTAACTCTTCACCTGGCCCTTTCTTAGAACTTCCTCAATCTGTTTTCGGAGAGTTCCCCTAGGCGTTCCTCTTCAATCCGATTGACGATGATTGAATCGAATGACCCTGATAAATGATATTGGCTACCTTTTGTCTTAGAAAAAATATGGCTCTCGTGGCATAACTGCGAGGTAGCGGGAATATCGTAGTCCAAGCGGGGAGCAGTTATCACACTAATATTATAAACGCGTAAGTGTGTGTGTATGTGTGTTACTTCTTCACGCTCAAACGGCTGTACCGATTTTGATTAAATTTGGTGTAGAGATAGGTTAGACCTTGGCATAACACAAAGGCTACTTTTATCCCGGAAAAAGTATGGTTCCCTCGATAATTAAGGTAGCGGGAAAACCGTAACCAACGCGGTGAAACCGCAGGGCACAGCTAGTTAGTAATATTATGCAATCATATCTAAAGCATTCATGACTGTCAGTGTTGTACTTATTTATTTATAATTTATTGGAAGTCGTAAAATTAATAAATAAATCATCCCAGTCTTAACAAGTGAGTGTAATTGACAGCAGTAGGTACTTAAAGTAGCAAAATGAATAACGGTCACCAAAGGGTTAAAGACTTTGAATCTATCTCTTGTGTATGACTTTTGCATTATCTTCGCTAGAAGCAATATGATTGACAGTTTGTGTTGCTATTTGTTATTGTGTGATCTTGGTTATGGAAAATAACAGTATGTAAATAGCGTTTACGCTAGTAGTGATGACTTGGCTTCTCCACAGCTACCAAAAGATTTCTATTGCTTTATTTTATCGATATAGTTTGCGCTTTTTGCATAATGAAAAGTAGCGGGACTATAGAAAAAGAAAATCAATAAATCCAATAAGAAATTAGGCTCCCCATTTATTATAATTTCAATTTTTACTCTATTGAATCTTATGAATGTTTTACATATGATACTAAATTGAGAAGTGCTAAGAAATATGTTATATTATATTATAGAACATGAATAAAATAAAATCCTGTTTACATTATATTATATATATTATATATAATACAATTTTTTTTTTTTTTTGGATATAAGTTTGTTTATTGTTTGTCAAATAACAAAATATATTACATTATCTATTACTTAAATAAGATATATTTCTAATTGATACAAACATAATATAAAAATAATTTAGAATAACAATAAAATAATCTAACTTAAAATAAAAACCTTAAACATTTAATAAAAACTAAATTAAATCTAAAACGGGCAGGAGACAGGAGAGCTGGCAGCTTCCTCGCTCAACGTATTAGCCTAGCAATACAAAGAGGAAACGCTGCCAGCATCTTGGGTACAATGCCGCAGGGGCCCGTTTTAAATCCTGTTTATTTCCCCAACCATAATATATTTTATTTCTAGTAAAAAAAGTTAGCAGCCCTAATCCTCATGCAAACCAACCAAACTTCAAGAGAATGTCACATGGTATACTTGCACAAACGCAAAAAAATACATTCTAATGAGAAAGATGCTATATATTTTTGTTATTGATATAACGTAGCTTTAATACCTAACCTACTCTAAAACTGGGCTTTCTAAAGGCACTAACGGTACAAATATTGATGGTGTAACGGGGGCTCTAAGTATACCAAATCTGTTTAGGTTACGGAATGGTAACAAACTAACAGACGCTACAATTTGATGAGAAAGGTAATCTATTTTGTCGTTGATATATTATTTGTAAGTACCAACTTGTCAGATGTTCAGAGATGGAATATAACTGAGAAGTTTTTGCGACAATTCTTTTATTAAAAAAACTTTTGTAGGTGAAAGACATAAATTCTAAACTGGGTAGGACCATATTTATGACCATACTCATATGTTGTACCCATAAACTCTAATATATATTTCTATATATATACTTCGTTTGGTAAGCGATCATGTAACAAGGGGCCTCATTAAATGTGGTGTCGGGATAACGCTGCCGTTTTGAACGGATCAATCTAATATTACGTTCCGCTAAATATGGTTTCAGTGAACGATCTCCTTGTGTGAGTACCCCTAAAAGAAACTACAAAGAACGTCGTTGTCAACGTGGACGGGGGCGTCAGCATACAACCAGAGAGTAGCAGGTTATTTAATGTAAGGTCACACTCTAATCAGTCAAATCAAAATCTTAACAAGGAAGATGAAGAAACAAAATACTTAGGGTAGAGTACACCAAAATTTAAAAATTCCGATTATCAATTTAACCGTCGCGTCGGTCAAACTGTTTTTACCATACAGTTAAACTGTTTGACCGATGGTTAAATTTTGGTGAACGCCACCCTTACAATTAAAAAGATTTAACGTGCCGTTACCAGCAGCCAACCAGGCTGTAGAGGAAGTACCTGGGAAACATGTCTAGGAATTGCAGCAATACATACGTATATGTGTAGAGATGAGGGTCTCATTTAATTTGATCAATGCTTCCCTCTGTTCTCAGAGTTTCATCCCCTGCACAATTAGGACTAGGACAATTTTGAAGATACTGCTAATGTCGTCTTTCGAATAAACAAGTTATTTTTGAGGATTTCTTTACAAGGTCATTCAAAAGTTTGTAGAGAGATTGCGCATATCTTTTTCGTATAAGATAACAATGTGACCATATTTCGCAAAGTCGTAGAATTTGTTTGAAGGAGCGGTCTTTTAGTATGTTCGTTTTCCACAGAACAACTCTACCAGTACATACTATATATTTGAACCTTTTCGAATAGACGAATATGTACGGTTTTGATGACGAAAAATCGGCGTGTTTGTTTCGATATGGGACGACAATAGTTACATCTTAAATTACGTCATTCATGAAGCACACAATTCCATGTTCTACTTAAAACGAAATTCATACCTGAAAACTCAAGTTTTGTGTTGCTTAGCTTCACTCACGTCATTGTCAGTGAGTCATATTTTACGAACCTGACATGTGAGACATGTACAAGATGAAGGTTGTAGGTAGGCCAAATATCATACAAAATATTGTGTAACAGTTCAAATTTATAGTCAGTTTTTGGAACGTGTTCCACTTTTGAGCCAACGTGAGTCATTAAGTCCGCTTATTTCAGTTTTGGTCAACTTAAGACCAAACGCTGAGTCACACAGGTTATATTTAATTTATAAGTTCCACCACACTTGTATATTTTTAACCTTGTTTATTCCACTCAACATAATAATTAATATCACTAAATTTAATTAGCTGTGGATTGTGTGTAATATCACTTATCTATCAGACATACCAAAAAGTAATTGTAAATATTTTAAATTTTAGTATAGCTTAATATAGAATTCATAATTGTAATAGCACGTTCACAAATGACGTGTCCAAGATAAACATCAGAGTACAATCCGTAGTACAACAAAGCCCATATAAAGCTGTTTCTGTAATTGCGCAAGCGCACGCCCACCGCCCAATCCAAGCCTTCGCGGTCCAACGCGGCACGTGGCATCTTGTCATTAGACTGCATACTTATAAAGCCCTTGGCCTGCTGATGTGATCTCACAGGTTTCCGTAATCTTGCTAAGATTATAACAAATACGGAACTGTATTACATATAATTGTGTCAAATAACGTCTTTTCTTTAAAATATTACTTGAAAAAAAGACTTGGATCCCAAAAAACATGCTTTTATTTTACATTTAAATGAATAGGTATCTATTTTTTTCACGTATCACAAGGAATTTTTCCATTAGATCATATCCTATCAAGTATGTAAAGTAACCTTCTCTCATGAGATGAGAGAGTCACAACTGAGATGGGTGACTGCTTGACTAAGTGGTTTGAGGAATCTGTTGGTTTCGGTTGTTACGCATTGGAGCCTCTCAGAAGTATAAGTGCAAAATTATTTATTCAATTTAGGCGTCCATGGTGCACTTGTGATCCTCATAATATGTGCTAATATTAAAAAAGACTGATTGAACTGAAAACCTGAAAGTGAAAACATGTGGCCGGCTATAAGCCTATGCAGGAACCCGCGTTGGCCAGCGTGATGGGTTATCGTTCTTTCTGTAAAAATGGCTCATGTCCTAAAGTCAGGAATGCACTAATTCTATTCAGCGATACATATATAGTCCTGTAAGCTCTATGTTTTGATGTTTCGATAATTCTTTTTTTTATTAATTGTCTCATATAATACATAATTTTGTGTCATCACATCATCGATACTGGATTCGGCAGATTCTAACATTATCAAAACAAAAAAAATAGGAATAAAAATGTTACTTTTTGGATGATAATGAATAAGTTAGCACTATGCATACGCATTTTGAGTCATCTATATTCATCTGGTATCTAAAATGTCACCTACATTGATTTGAAAAAATATTAATTAAAGTGACTTCTTGATGTCTCTCGAGTTTCAGATCACTTGGTCAAATCATTTGTGTTGATTTGAATATAAAAAATCTTCACTAATCATTTTTTGAATTTCTCTAAACGCAAGTTAAGGAAGTAACACAAATCTTTAAAATAAGTTATTGTAGTTGACTGTATAGATATGCAAAAAAATATGAGCAATTTTAGAATTTGACACTTGTGAGTGAGTCATCTATGACCCCAAAATGGTCTAGCGCTACCAGATATTGGTTACTAGTTACTAGCTACGCCTCGCAATTTCACTAGCGTGGACTACGCTTTTGCCACTACCTCTATTATCCCACGAGAACTATACCTTTTCCGGGATAAAAAGTAGCCTAGGTGCTATTCCAGGGTATAAGCTATCTTCATTCCAAATTTCCTGCAAATCCGTTCATCGGTTACAGCGAGCGTGAAGGAGTTACACACAAACTTACAAACGTCAGAGAAACTTTCGCCTTTATATAATTAGTGTGATGTGTGATAATGATATTATCAGTGTGATTACAAACTGGTTCCACTCCCTCTCTCTTAAATCACTATACCCTACGACAATAAGTTCCATGCATTGAGAAGTGATTGCCCATATGGCTAGGGCAACGAATTCATAATACCTATTAAAAGGTTTTTTTATCACTTACGAAATCCATTTTGCCGCAAATTATAAATGTGTGTATAATTGTGTATATAGGATACAAAAACCTATTATAGATGTATGTGTGACATGATATCGTTAATGCATGCGTGTGAAGATTGTATGTATGTGTGTTTAAAGATATCGCGTCCGTTGCCCTCTCGACAACTCGGTGACATTGGAAAGAAGCACAAATAAAGTGATAACCGCACATAAATAATAATGTAGATAGATATCTTACATACATGCCTGACTATAAACATCGTATGTCATCATGCCTCATTCTTTAATCGATTAAGCTATATTTGTATCGTGACGATACGAAAGCGAATATCGGAAACAATACAACTTATTCGACTCACATAAATTACATAATATTACTTTATAATTCATGTACTATACGATACTATATTTTATTACTAGTCGATTGCATAAAATGCAATGTGTCGAAGAAATCAATAAGTAATGTTTATATGGCAAATCAATTATTCTTTTTCTTCATGTATTATGGCTTCAAATCAAAGGACATTATGTGGGTTTTTTTTTCATGGGGCAAATGCCTTTAATAAAATAAAACACTAATAACTAATTACAGTACTGTAACTACTACAATAACATTTGAGCAATGCACTAGCTATTGGTAGCCTATAGATAACTCAAATGTTCTAACCCACTATTATGTGGGTTGTACTGCAGCTGTCAATGTCAGGCGTAACTCTTGTCATCGGACGAATGACTTACCAGTTTAAGCTTACTTACGTATAGAAAATGTAATAAAAAGTTATGTCCAATAATGTTACCAATAACAAAATTGGCTGCAGTAAAATTGATGTCATACCCACAAGTTGCTTGGCACAACAAAAAATGCCAATCTCAAGATGTGGTTATTCGATTACCATTTAGCTAGTCATGTTCGTGATGTTGAGTAATAAAAAATAAGTCACGCTGTGTGAGAGTGATGTACTGTCAACAAGTAAAATACGTATGTGTAAAGGAGATAGCTATACATCTGTGAGTATACGATGTAAATGTTTGTATGAAAATAGTGGGAACCGAACTTGTGAAATATCTGAGCTACGTGATCGATTTTTGTGAGTAAAGTTTAACGTACCAATTTTAGTTGCTGTACAAAATTAAGGAACTAATAAGAGTACATTTAATGGTGGCTATGGCTGTGTACAATATGGAAACATTGAAATTTTTAAAGTTAAACTGAATATCATTCAATAGGAAGAGTCTGCCGCCGCATCGTGCCCCAAAAAAAAAGATGCAACTACAGCTAAGAAACGATAAGAAACTAAAAGTTATTTGTTATTGCAATGTGTTGCTTCTTGCATTGCTGAAAAGAAGTGCAGGCAACAAATCCACCACGCTGACAAAAATGGAAATAAGGGAAAAGTAGAAATAGTAGATATTGGAAAACCCAAGTGACTTTGTTTCAAACCGCTCAAAAGGCTAAATCAACTGCCTTACACTGTTATTCCCCCTGAAAGCCCCAGAATCTATGGCATAACGTATCATACGAACCAAAGAAGCGCTCAGCTCTGCCGTCTGCGCTCGAGCTACAATCAGTTACCCATCGTCGTTGTGATCACAGAGTAGAGGACCGAGAAACAGCAGGTACCGAATATATAAATATATATACATATCGAGAAAATTGTACCTACGAATATTTTACAGCAAGTATTTCATCATACTTACCTAAATTATAAGATCAATCTCATTTAGGTAGAGTGCGTTTCATGCTAGTTTTTATGCCGTTATGTTGGCAACAATGCAAAATAATTATCAGCCAACCAGCAGGTAGGATTCGCGTGGTCGATGATTTTGAAATACAGGAGAGCCAACTTGACGGCATAGGGACTATTACGCGACTATTAGATGAAACGCACTCTAGATCTCAATTTGATTGAGGTGCCAACCAATGGAAAATCTTTTTGTTATTTTTTGCTGTTAGCTGTCAATCGCTAATGAATATTGTAATAAGATGGACGTCAAACTGTTCACACAATGCGCCAAACACGTAAAAAACAGCAACAAGGTAATATCTCGATCGTAGAACTTTGAGCGGAGGCTATTCGTCAACACACGAAAATACAAAGTGACGTAATGCTAAAGTTTAGTGAACGCTCTGCGAAGTCTGTGCCCTGCGCCGGCGCACGTTGCCACGTATCTACAATACTAAAAGTTAAATATTCTGTGGCACGACTGAGTTTTCAAGGTCTGCGCGCGCGCCTTAATCAAGGCCATCGTTGTGGTAAGGCATCGCTGTCGTACTTAATCGATCTTATTTAGTTTATGTACATAAAATATATTGTAGTCACCTAATGTTTTTCAACGCAGATAGCGTCTTCCAAGCCAAAAAATAATGTAAGTACCTACTTATATAGGCACAATTTTATTTTATGAAAACATTCTTCGTGTTAGATAGAAATAAGAAGATATATTCTTTGTAGGTATACGTAAAAATGTGAATTACTTAATTTAATTTAGCCCTAAATCTAATGATCTACAAAGTTTATCACACTAATATTATAAAGGCGAAAGTTTTTTTGATGTTTGACTGTTTTTTGTTTATTGCTCATTCACGCAAAAAACGGTTTGGACGAAACGGAACGGATTTGCATTTAAACCTTATGAACTGTATTTATAAGTGGTATTTTTCTTAATAAAATAAGCTGAAAACTGTCTCTCACAAAAAAACTAAAAATTGTCTATATAGCACATGATCAAACCTAAGACTGCCGACCCGGCCGTCGTAGGCGTCGTCGCGTCGGTCAGGTTCAGATTGCTGTATCTTCTCAATTTTCCATGTCATTAATTAGACAGCTGAATAAATAGCTGAATAATAAAAAGATAAAAACAATAAAGATATACAAGAGATAGGTGTTTGATTGATTTCAATGATGGCAATAAATATAATGCGAATGGATGCGAGCTGTTTGCAATCGATCCTTGTAGAGATCAATGGGGGAGGCTTCTGTCCAGAGAGACATCTTATGGCTGAGATGATGATGAATACATACAAATATAAGTGTCTTTTAGTTTCATCTTTAGGTTCCGTACATCTTGTAAGATGGTACGAAATCCTTCGTTTGCGAGTACCTACGGCTCGCGATAAACAGTTATTTCTAAAACGTCGCTTCAGGTTTCGTCTCACGTACGTTTGCGTCACTGGGTTTTTAAAAGGACATCGGCAAATGTCTAAAATATTCAATATCAAACAACTATGAGGCGCCAAAAAAACTCTGAAGAATGTTGTTTACATTTAAGAAGGCCTCGTTCGAGCCAAGAGGCCTTTTTCTACAACAACTTTTGATTAAAGACTCAAACGTAGAGCTCTTTTACTGAGGCGTAGGACATTTCACTTCAATAACATTTTGCGTAGACGTATTGAATTATACGTTTGAAATTGTAAATAACAATGTATGTTTATAAACATTTTTTTGTTTTAGATTTTTACGATTTCCATAAAATCATTGTATGACAATCATCATTATCACTATATCCGCTGAATTTATAATAAGGCTAAAGCCATTTGCTAAATAGACAGTTTTGAGTATTTTCAGGTTATTTTGTTAAGTCATACATACGTGTCTGATTCATAAAATACCGCTGAGAACAGTTTATGAAGGTTGATTCAGATTAAACAAAATTTGATTGCTGTTGCTAATTTATTCGCAAAAAAATATTTTCAAGTGACCATATTTTTCTTTATCAAAAGAAAGGAAATTAAAAATACTGAAAATGTGAAAAATATTTTTTGAGACTGTGAGTCATCTTATAAAGTATATATTTGTAATATTTAAAATCAACACTCATCAGGACATCCCGCCGTCTCTGACTGTTATCACCCGCGAGCCACCACAATGTCATCAGCGCCTGTTAAGGACAAGACCGTAGGCAAAATAATTTCGAATTCGGGCGGGGCTAAAAGAAATGGGTGTTGAATGTAAACAAATAGTTTTAGAATAAATAGGTTTTAAATATGCGCGTTTTGCTACGGTCTTGCCCATAAGCCCTTAAAAAGTGTACGTCTGATTTAAATTCCGTGAGTGCTGTTTCGAGCGTCCGAATTGTATCGACGCATTTAATGCAACTCGCGAAAAGCCGCCATTTTGGAAACACATAAGTATAACACATACTACCGCGCTACTATAAACCTTAAACCAAAAATGAACTAAAGAGATGAAAACAAGTTGTTTTATTGAATTTAAATGTTCTTCTCATGTGAACTTTTGAACCTATTTGGCCTGAGTGCAACGAAAACTGAAATAAAACGAACAAATTATTTCAACTTTAGAACGCCATACCCTGGATAAAGTCTCCCCAATACATAAAAAAACTTATAGAACTAAGTTTCCTGACAGGGCTAAATATAGTGTTTTTTAAAGTTGGTAAATTCTTTATTTTATTTGATTGGTTGTATCAATAACTATACTATACACTGCCGTTATATTGATATAAAAAAGTGGTACAGCTGTGTTCCTCGGGAGATGTAAAGATTTATAGTTTCAGTTAACAGTTCTCTCTAAATAAAAGATATTAATATACATAAATGTTACTGTAATGTATTCATCAACATTGAAAAGCCTTCGTTTTAGGCATAGTAAAAACACCCCTTGTGGTAGTACGGACTTTCATTCCATATTTTTTTAAATATGTATTTTTTTTATCATGTAGGTATAAACAATGCCCCTGACTACGTGTGACTAGGGTACCCAACATACTTTTAAAACTATGCTATCATGGTAAAAAAGTCTAATTAAAACGAACCATCACGTTCCTTATAAAAATGAGCGTGAATTCAATGAACTATTTCAGTCATGGGAAGTGAGTACTAGTTTTTTTTGTAAATTGGCCCGTAATTATTGTGAGTTACAATCACGGATCTGTGATAACTAGCTTTTTTGTTTATAATTCCTCAGCGGAACCAGAATTTACACCATAATGGTTTTCAGATATGAAACCACCGTTTATATTGTTTATTAATTAATTAGTTTTTTTATACATTTTTAATTACAGATTTTTTTTTCTCGTTACAATATTTCTAGGTACTCTTTCCTACTCTTCTAGAAAGATAGTTCTCAAGGAAGTGAGTTAAAAAGGTTATGAATGCTATTATTTTTTGATTTTGTTAGATCTCATTTTCTTTTGTTACATTTACGAACAGATCTTTTTATCTTCATATTTTCATTAGAAAGGACTTATATATCAGTTCCATCTTCCCTTTTGATCTTTATGTTCGAGAAAAGGTGGAAAAAGTTTGTCATCTATTAAGTAGAAAAGGCCAATTATTTTTTATAATATCAAACATCGCAATCGTCATTAATCTACAACCACAGACTGTAATGATGATTTTTTTTATTTTTTATGTTACTTATTGTTTTTCCCTTTAGGTGTTAAGTTTTGATCGATGCGACGCGTGACCAAAATGCTGGCACATATTTGGCTCAACGAATCAGCATTGAAATTCAGCGTGGCAATGCTGCTAGCATTCTGGGCACGCTGCCGGCCGGTAGCGGGTTAGAACATTTGAGTTATCTATAGGCTACCAATAGCTAGTGGATTGCTCAAATGTTATTGTAGTAGCTGCAGTATTGTAATTAGTTATTAGTGTTTTATTTTAATAAAGGCATTTGCCCTATAAAAAAAAAATTAAGTAAGTGTATTAAATTACGTTATATATCTGTATTAAATAAAATCACAACAATACGAATATAATTCGCTAAAACTAGCGCTGTTTTCGAATTTCGCTCGTGGTAAGTTCCGCCCACGTAATTTTATCGCGTCCATCTTTCAGGCAAGCCTTTAATTTTCTTTACTTTCTCGCTCATCTGATAAAAACGGCATAGCAATAAAATACGTGGAATGAACCGTAATTATTATGTAGTCAGAATAACGCTAGCTGAACGTACAAAAGAAATTTCGTACATGACTGATGAATTAATGAATCAACGCATAAAAGGAGAGCAAGTAAGATGGCTAATGTCCAAAAAAGTTTAAAAGACCTCATTCTGATTGTGGACGGTGTAATACATCAACAGCTAGTCACGCTAGATTCATTTAAATACTTTGTTTTGTAGTGCCAGTCGCAACGAAAAACCGACGTGACAAGTGAGGGCTCTGGCAAGCAAATGGTAGAAAACATTTGAATATCGTATAGGAAATAAGTATAGTTTTAAATTTAGACGTGTCGATTTGGTATGCGACAGTTTTGTATAGCGGAGTGTTAGTGTAGGCGTAATGCCTAGAAGCAAATAGTGCGTACAGATGTTCAGACAATTCGCATAACTGTACATGAAACTGGCAAACCATTTATTATTTAAAAGAGACACATTGAAAGAAGAGCGCGCACGAGCGTGCAAAAAGTCTTATTATACTTTAATGTGACCCCAAGAAATCTTTTGTGTGATTCAACGACGTCCCCTCGTTTGGCAAAACTGAAAAGAACGCTAGCAATTCTAAAGAGTTTAAACTTTTAAAGTACACCTACGTAAGATGACATAAAACTATGTATTCGATTTTACCGCTATTCTGAGTTGGGCTACGTTCTGGCCATGATTTAAAGTAATACAGCATTCAGATTGTTCTCGCCAGTTTTCATAATTTACATAGTCAATACCAGTTTTAGAGTAAATTATGTGCCGTAAACAAATATCGTTATACATATGTCGTTTTATTGTGTTACTTATATAATTCCATATTAAAAATTATAATCAGTTATGCTGGGAATTCTCAGCATAATTGAAAGATAGAACATACCTGTATGTTTTTTTTAAAGTTATGTACTTGCCTCCGTGCTTCTCCAATTATATAATTATTTATATATAAACATATTATAATTAGAAAAGGGAAACATATTGTAATTTTAAATAATAATTGTAGGTAATTGGTTTATCTTCTTTAGCAACATATATTTATTTTTCTTCCATTACCTCACCAGTAAAATGTAACGATATATTTATTATAAAGAACACAATAATAACACTTCTGATAATTGTTTTAATTAAATTGTATATAAATCCTTGCGTGTTAGTCATGGGTTATTTCTGATTGTGGTAAACTTTCCTCGCGAATCAGGTCTCGATGAGGAAAAGATCACATGTCGTATTGATTTAACTGTAAAGAACCAGATGTTACCTAAAAAAAAAGATATTATGTGGTCGTTTGCGCTAGATAGTAGATGCCGCCTCCCTGAGTACCACTCTTGCAGCAACTAACCCAAAGAGAGGAATTGTGACCCACCAGATTCCGCAGCCATATTGTGATATTGCACTAATGATTTACCTAACCGACAAATCTGAGGTTCATATACTCACTAGAGAGATTAGCACTCATAGCAAAGCATCTGACTAAATAGAGTACGTACGTATGTTTTGTTTTGATCAGTTAGAGCGCACTGTCTCAAATTGATTGGGTTGTATGTGTCTCTTTGGAATAGTTACTCGATGATACCACCGCAGTGCTAGTTAATTGCTTTGGAGCAATCATTGTCGTGCTTAGGTAGTAGCAGCCATCGACACAGTAGTATGCTATAGCAGTAATATTTAACTTATCTAACCAACGACAAACCGTGTCTCATTATAATACTAGTGAAAATTATTTCCATTCATACATCATATCTTGATCATTATGCTAATCGCCCATGAGGCATATTCAACTTGCACTAAATAAACGAAATAACCAATCTCATCTCAAAAGACTTGGCATTTCGAATTGTATTCCACGTGTTAAAATAACCTTTTGAAATATCTCGCATTAACTCCGACAGAATGTCCGTTGCAAGTTATGCTTAATCGGATTTAAAACGACGACGGCTACAAAATCGGACCGCATATTGATGATATTGAAAAGATTAAATATGTACTCATAAATCAGTTTAATTATAAAAATTAAGTTTCGTTATTGAAAAATGTTTTTTTTTAAACTTTATTTATTAAAACGAGTTTGATTAATCATGATCCTGCCACTCATCTGAAAGTCCGATTTATTATAAATATTTTATGTGATAAATCAATTTAACTGATTATTTTTATGTAACAAAATACAAAAATTTAAGAAATAAACTACGAGCATCATACAAAAATGTAGTTTGAGATTAATAGACCGCGAACTAACTTGTTTTAGGATGACATCCAAAAATCAACCAGAGGCCTTCAGGACCGAATTCGATACGCATGGAACAAGATAGGATTTACACGGTCAAACTAAGGCCTTGAGAGTATTGGCCCAGGAAATATGTGGTTTATGTTACCATGAGTCGGCACAGACACCTGATCAAACATGTGGGGAGATAAAGTACTTGATGTGAGAATAGACAGATAACGACGCCTAACCGCGGTCTTTAGACCACTTGAATATTAAACATTTGGTGCCGCCACCAACGCGGCTCGACCGTTCTTGGATATCCACAAGTACTTAAGCAATAACATGATTTATATTAATATTTTATCCTGAAGCTCGTACGTATAGACACGTATAGAACACGTATAGACTTTCGAATTTTATCCAAATTGAGACCACTTTCCGTTCTCAAATTAATTTATAAAACGGTTTTGAAAGTACAAGTCGTTTGACAAGTACTTTAAAAGAAGTAATTGTTTTACTTTGCAAAATGGCAATCCATCCTAGTTGGACACTGAAAACTACAATATTATACAATCTTCCAACTTATGTATGTATAGAAGACATGAAAACTTATGTATAAGTTTTCATGTCTTCTATACATACATAAGTTGGAAGATTGTATAAGTTTTCATGTCTTCTATACATACATAAGTTGGAAGATTGTATAATATTGTAGTTTTCAGTGTCCAACTAGGATGGCTTCATATTTAAATTTGGTTCAGTATAATTCTACCAAGATATTTGATATATAGTGATATTTGGGTATCACGGTCAACCAAATGATAATAATAATTTAAAACTTAAATTATTTTATAGCGATGATAGCTCAGTAGTGAGAGCGTCGCCCGTCCAACTGACGGTTCCATCCCCACCAACGGCTTGAACCTACCACCATGGTATAAAGATAATTTGTAATCGAGCAAACCGAAAGTGTGAGCAGTAGTAGAAGATTATCACGCCAGACCTAGAATGCTTACTGGCTCTCAAGTGTTTGATGACAGTTTTTGTAACTTGAGGCTGGCCAGGCGAATGCTCTAAAGAACTCTACCACCATGCGGCGAATTTGATAACGGTGTTACCTTCACCGGATGCTATCATCGCTTCATCTATCTCTCAAAATATGAATGTAACTTACATTAGGTATGTGTTTCTGACAGTCACATTTTATGTCAATTGTCAGTCTGTAACGTATTCAGGATTGTATATATATTGACATTAAGATTGATTAACATACTTCCCAGACAATGCCCGCCATTTTCAGTAAATAAGCGAGCGCATCGCATAAGACCTCTTGTCACAAAGGGACCTGTTCAAAATGCAGCGCTTCAGTAAAAATCAAAACATTGAAAGAGTATTTTCGTTTCATATGCAAATGGTACAGATGCGTGCTTGAGATACATACGAGCAGACACAACGTCGACTCAAAGAAATGTCACGACCTTCTCGAAATTATATACATACATTTCTACGAAACTATTCGGGTTAACTTAAAGAGATCTCAGATATTAAAAGAGGATTTTTAATTTTGGAGTCACTTTTATAAGGCCCACTTGCGCCAACCAAATAATCCAATATTTCCGCCTAAATCTTGGTAATTTGAAGGCAACGATTGTGATTTGATCCGATATTAGGCGAAAATCTCAGCTAATTTGGTTAATGCAAGACTGCTTAAGAGAAAAAGTGATATAAATTCCTATACTCGTATAATCTGAGACTTTGCCAGCTCTTTTGTTGCCTTATTAAAAACGTAAAAATAAGTCTGCTGAACTCGCATATGAAGTGTGTCGCGTCGGGACAGACTTTTTTTTTCCAACGCTATTGTAAGTCGTTGTGAGGCTGCTTAGTATGCGACGAGTCTCCGGACACTGCATGTAACAATGTAGACGGGTAAATAGGCACACCTCGACTGAGATAAATGGTTGGCGGCTGCAGGGAACATTATCCAATCAAAACTGCTTATAAATCCTAACTGCGAGTGAATATAAATTCGTGATCAGTCGATCAAATTCCTTTTAAACATAGCCATAAAATGACCGATATCAAATCGATAAAAACCGGCTCTAATAATTTATTTCACGGTCCACACGAACATATACCTTGTAGGTACTTACTTAGTAGCTAAAGTTGGTATTAAGTTACTAAGTATTATTTACTAAGTATACTGTACATGTGGTCTCCTGCTGGAAATAGAAATCTTTGTAGTATTATTCTTCCCCTTTATTCACTACGGACTGAATTGATGTCCCATTATATGCAAGACGATCGGCCTGGCCATGGACAAAATTTCAATAGCCAACAGCGATTGAATTGGCACGTGTAACTTTTTGTGCAAAACTCCTTGGAATTCGTCGATACTATTACGGGAAAGGCTCTGGGCTGAATAGCTTATTATGCAACATTTTAGTAGGTTTTACAACTCTTTTTATGTGCCTAAAATTATGCGTTGGCATTATAGCGTCAGACGAGAACCGAAAACATCGCATGATAATGGTTATTAAAATAAATTTGTGTCGCCAAAAATCATTCATAAGAAAAGGATATTTCGTAGAGGGTCCAGTGCGAATGAAACGCAGATTGTCAATATTGTGAAGAGAGCGAATGGAGTCGCCGCGACAGCAACTTTCTACGCGACCTCAAAATGCTGCGTTCACTTTCCTCGATCAAGCTTGACACCGGTTACGCAACCGACACCACGACCGACATATCGCAGCGAAGAACGCTGTCGCTGTTGCCGTCTGACCATGCCGACGCGTCCCACCTTTAATTACACAAAACCCGTATGACGACTCGTCTCCAACATTAAACTAGCGCCTACAAATATTACCATATCGAATTCTTTTACAAATTCAACGTGTTATTACATCACACCAAAGTCGAATCGGAATGCCGCGCGATTTAGCAAAGGGAGCTGGAAGAGTTATAAAATAAGTTCGCAAATTGTTCGAGGGGTATATAAAAACGCCAGGTGCCGTGCCTCTTGCCTCCAAGGTCAGCGTTTCCTAGAGTTGCATATACGTAGGTTTCTTTTTATTCGTTGCATGTCCCGTCGACGCCGCCGCGCCGCCCGGTCCAACTCGCGTGCAGTGAAACCAGTTTGGTGTTGACTGGTCTCCATTCCACCATGAGCTGTGCGCCTATTACACTTTTAGTTTTTATATACTGCGCATAAATGGATTCTCTAGTAATCAAACAACCTATATTATAACTTCTACAAACATTTTAGCGACATTCTAATTAAATACCAGCATCCGTACAAACGTTTTTCCTTGAAATATTTGACATGTTTATCTCAAGAAATCATCTAAGTAACGTATTTGTCTACTTGTGTAATGTTTCGAACTCTTCAAGTTGCGTACCCTTGATTTCGATGAAGTAATCCGTCATGCAATCCAATATTAGGCAACGTAAATGCATCTTCAAACCGGCGAAACTGGTTCAGGGCTGGGAGCAAAACAATGGGGCCAGCCTGCGAATTTGGCGTTTTTCTTAGAAGCCTTCGACAACTGCAGAGCGCGCCAGCAGGAAGTGGGGCTGGGCCCAGTTTATGTAACCTAATCACCTGCTTGCTCGAGGCCAAACCATCCGAGGTAGAAAAAAATCAAGGCCAAGGCGCACAAAGCCAGGGCTTAGACCTAACATGTATCTAACCCCCTGCGCTCATTCTTACGGCAGGATGTTGCATAAGCGTTGTTGTTTTGTTATACTTCATACACAGCCCGCTTCGTATTTTAGATTAGTGTTTTTGTGGACATCAGGACGTAGTAGATTGTTCTCTTTAGTACCATACGAATTTGAACATTAACGGTGTAGGTTTAAAGCTCTTTTAGTTCGATATCTACTAGATGAGTAAAATATTCGTCTCGAAGTTAGAGAAGCTTTAAGTTAGTTGAGAGCATCTAACTATTTTCGTTCCCACGTCGTCGTAGATATGCTTATTTGTAAGATGCATTGGCTTAGAAGTGTGAAGGAGCTCATTTTCTTGAGAACTTTTCATGATTCAGCGACGCGACGTCTGAAAGTATTTCAAGCTACAAGTATATGTAAGTAGGTGCCAAGGGAAGGAAGTTTTGCGCTAAATGACCTGGATAGAAAATGAGATGTCATCTAGCGTCGCTATAAAGGTTGCAAGAGAAGTGTAAACGACATTTGACGCTGCAACTTTTAAAATTTACATCAAACGAAAGCGGATATTTTACTACACAAGCCATAAGATGCGTTTGTGATATTGAAACCTTAAATTAGAGGGAGCGAATATAAAATATAAGCAAAAAAGTCATGAAACGATCACATGCGGTGATACACCGCGCCCGTCATTTATTTAAAAATAAAAAAAAAACGTTCACCGGGGATTTCCATGGCGTAGAATTTGTGGGTAAGCCGAAAAGGGCACCATCCCCTGATTGGGGCGCCGGTTGCCAAGGGCAACGCACACTATCTTTGTATCAATGAACGCCATTGTTATGGTATTGTATAAAATATTCTACAATAGAAACGGACTCGAATACACAAAATCTATGCAATCTAATTGTTATGCAGTTGATATAATTCCGTTGACGTGGGGCCAGAGTCGAATTCATTATCAGCTGTGTATGCATCTAAAGAACCCACGCTTCTATTCCAGCAAAGAAACAAAACAAAATGGAAGATATGAAAGATATGGAGGTCCTGGCTTTTATTTATTCAAGTGTTTAGTTTTATGAGACATTAAGTTAGGATTTTTATGTCTAAAGTTATTAAAGGCGTCGTAAAACATGAAAAGGAAGTTGTGTCTTATATACTTTAGGGTATGTGTAATGCATAAGGTATTAGTATCTTTGAGTAATAAGAAATGTTTAACAACCTTAAATCATTTGTAATACTTAATTATTCCGTTGAACGAATAATAAATAATTATTTTTTACTTGTTGCAGGACTTGTACCTGAACTAACTTCATTATTAGTAGTGGTAGTAAGTAGTAGTAGTGTATCTATCTTTTTATATCCATCCCAAGGTTGTCTATAAGAGATTGCATTAGCGATAAGACTGCCGATTGCTATACTATTTTAGTGTAATATTTTATATTCCTGTTTCTTTTACATGGTATGCAAAAAAGAGTATTTGTATTGTAGTCATTTTAAGTAATCATTTTATTTAATAACAATAAAAAGATATAAAAGAACAATTTAACCGGTCATGGTCATTAATAAATGTGAAAATATTCAAATGTATTTATTTTGTATACCTAATATCAAAGTCATAATATGATAGTTGAAGTTGTTTTTTCTAGGTTCATGGTTGAAGGATATAAAAATGGTAAGTAAAATACATTTAGGTGAGATTGTAAGTATTTTATTTTAGGTTCGATGTTATAAAATGTAATGTTATAATCTCACTTATGTTATTGAATGAGTTGATTAAATAAAATATTTTAAAAGCGAGTAATGTAAATTATCAAAATATTCAACTCCTGCCCATGCGCCTAGCTAAATATATATTTAGTATTGTGCACTTGCAATTTGCAAACCCTCCTTCTGTTTTTCTATGATACTAGCATCTTCTTAGCCTCTCCTCAGTTGCGAGTATTTGATTTCGTGTAAATCTATTATCTAGAATGTACTAACGTCACTATTATGTGACGCTGAAATCAGAATACTAAAGTAGGTAGTCACGGCGTATCTTTCTCAAAATCCCTACACAAACGCAAACTCTCACATACCGTCCATACGACTCCATATTTTTGGCAAACGTTACGCAAAATATACAACGCATAGTATTAAGTAACAAGTATCACGTTTTTACATTTTTGCAATATAATAATAATAATAATAATATAATAATATGGGACAACATTCACACAAGGTCTTCAGGTCCCAAACTAGGCAGAGCCTGTACTATGGTAACCTGATGACTGATATATATACTTAAATACATACTTATATATATACTTTTTTTTTCTTTTTTTTTTATACATATACATACTATATTTGTTACTTTTAGATTTCGATTCAAATAGACCATCTAAACTACTTCTGTATAAATCGCTACCAGATTTCATTGACCAAGGTTTTAACAATAGATTTGAAATTGTAAAAAGGAAGGCAAAATTATGCTGGCGGTCGTTGGTAACTAAACCTCATACATTTCAAATGCGGCTGTCTGCCCTCAAGTTGACATTTTATCCTTTTTACAGCCAAGAATGGTAATTTTTATCAACGACTGTTTTGTATTACTTTTTTAACGGTTTGCACGACTCGGGAGTATTGCTTCGTTTTGCTCTTTTTTGAAAAATTCTTATACTGGTATTACTAGTTATCTGTTGCTGCTAAAAGAGCAGTGTACAAGACAAGAATATATAATAAATATAATAATGGAATATATGATAATATAGAATATATAATTTTATTAAGGACTAGCGGTCCGCCCCTACTTCGCACAGGTAAAAAAATTCAAAATTATTTATAATATAGGCTTTGTCAGCCGGGGATAGTGTAGCTTCCAAACAGTGTAAGAAGTTTTATTTTTTCAAATCGGTTCAGTACTTTTGAAGCTTATTCAATGAAAAAAAACAAACAGTCAAATCTTTCCTTATAATATTAGTATAGCTAGAACAAAGAATCAAACGAATTGACTAACTACATTATTATGTATATCTAGGTTTTGGCAAAATATACTAGGCATTATTTATGTAGCGACGAAAAGATTTTGGGTGTGGATATTGGGCGACTCTGTCTAAGATCCGAAATTTCAGTGTTTACAGGCTCCTTTAGGAACCTCGGGTACTTACTAATTATCTATATAGAGTAAATAACTCAAATTACTAACATTAAGATCGAAGCGAAATCCTTTGACTTGTGTAAAAAGTTGACGCATTATGACTATCACATAATTTTGTATTGTAACTAGAAAAGGCACACGTTTTCTCACGTAACTGGATGCAATGTACCAATTTATCTTCCCACATATCAAGCCCGAGAAGAAAAGGATTTCTTTCAGATGTATAGGATGATTTGGACGTTGTAACTTTAGAAGTTAGAGTGCCATAAAATGTAACAATAATTCTCATCAATTCTTTACATCATGGGAATAAGTAAAAATTTGTTGGCTTTTCTGTTTTATTTTGCTCTAAAGAGTGCCATTTTCTTTTCGTTTCTGCTTTAGGCAAGCGGCAGATTGATCATTTTTATACAACTACTGCTACTATAAGGAGGATATTCAACATCTGAAACACAAAAGTAGGTCAAGTGCCCAAAAACATTATCTAAATCCCTAATTGAAAATCTACCAATCTTCTAATACAACGGGATTGATGATTGGGATTGATTGGCAAAAGACCGCAGTATCGCGAATGAGAAGTGATGAGACTGTCGTTTTGCTGAGGTAAAGGTAAACAATCGGGTTAACGTCCTGGGTTCAACTTGACACATTTTTGGGCCACCGGCACCGGTCCCGCCGGCTGCCAACCGGCCCAATTGGCGGCAGAGCGACCTGCGCGGCCTACTTGCGCAAGGGGCCAACGGGAAGCGGTTGTTACGTATACGTTGGCATGGGTATTGGATACAATATGTTACAAACGGGATCCACGTGGAATGCGTCGAGAGCGTATCCTGCTTTAAATTAATAAAGGTGTGGGATCCTAGCAGTATTCACATCCTGTACGACGAGTAAAACGTTCATGTAAAAACCGGTGGCAAAAACCGTAAATGAAAGTGAGAGCAAATGCCTTTAGAATGTGTAAGAAGTAAGTAATGCTATTAAATATGGTAAGAGGTAATTAATAAGACAAGACCTACATGATCCGACTACTCTGAAAATTCTTTGTGCTAGTATGGCACGTCCAGGAACGTTATTCGAAGGCAGCAGTAAAAATAAAGCAATTTTATTTTTTACGTAGGTATATGAAAGTCTATAAAATTTAACGAGGTTTGAGTAAACAAAGGAATGGCGGTGAGATTTCGTGACGTTTTCTCATTTCATTTCATTATTTTCTCTGAACGTGACTTGTTACATCTTTGTGCCAACAAAAATTTGGTTAGACACCTTTGTGCCATTTTTATTCAGCAACAACGGACGTCAACGAAACATATGATTCGTGCAAAGTAATTATTAACACAGTTGGTGGTACACATTACGATCAAAATCAGGTTAAAGTGTTCATCACAATTGTTACTTAAAACAGTCATTCCAAATATTTGAGAAATGTTTACTAACAAAACCTCCAAGGAAGAGTTGAAAACGTGAGCCCGCGTAGACGAAATGAACAGAGCTGTCCCTTGTGTGGAATCCGCTAGCGTCATAGGGGATGCAATAAAAAATGCAGGTAGAGGGGCCCGAGCATCGACCCCGGGGTTTTTAGGTGATGACGTCACGTATTACAGTGCCCTTACCCATTGTGCGTACAATAATGCGAATGTTGCACTGATACTAAGGTCGACCGACCGCGACGTTGAGTTCAATGATCGCCTATAAACGAAACAAAACTGAAGAAAACCTGTAGATTGTTTACCATCGTGTGTATGCAATTAATAATCAATTCCTTGTTTATATAACACTGCAGTTGGTTAGCATCAAATCAAGTCAACATCAGAACCTCAAAAGGAGGATAAAATTTCCCGAAATTATCTCAACATTCGTGGTTTTGAGTATCGACGCGCTGCATCTTTCCGAGAAGCGCTCACGCGGATCTGACGGCAAAATGGGTGTTATTTTTTGCTTTCTCAATATGTAACTATACAATTTGCACTAGGTCCCGGGTGTCGTTGACCTCTCGCCAGCTGTTTGACTATTGTGGACGTGGTGTATGAAACACAAACAAGTCGAAGACGGGTTGTAAGGAATTGCACGTACCGGTACGCGCCTTTATTCCGCCGTGACAAAAGGGCCGTGAATAATGACATCATTATATTTCTCTAATGAGCACAACAAAACAATACTAAAGTCAGAGCTTGACATAACTGAGAGTTGTCGTTTTAGATTGATGGTCGAGACTAAGTTTCGGCCCGGTAAGTAACGTTAGTAACGGCAAAGAAAGACATTTAAGAACAATTTGAAATTTCTTTGCCGCTACTTGAATGTATTCCCTTTTATTTGGGCGTCCTGAATGGAATATTAAGCAGCCAGGACACAAGATTCATGTTTTTCTACGTCGGAGTTATGAACGTGGGTCATGAGGAAGCATAAATTTAGAGAAGTCGATACCGTGGCTCTACAAAACCACAACAGCTGTAGACAAACGCACGCACACATGCCCACACCCGCACCCCTGCAACCCGCACACAGACACGCTAGCTCGTAGACTCAACGTAAACAGACGCAGGTTTATGTACGCCAGATGCCCCCATAGAAAGGGACAACGTTATCACCATCTTCATGTAAGACACGACACAATATCTGAGGAGTAAAGTTTGACGTCGTCGTGCAGAGACGTCTAATTAGATGTAGTTGAAGGTCGAAAAAATAAAACACGTAGACTTCATGTATGACAAACGGCTTACCAACATTGTATTGGTGAGTATGTGAACAAAAAGAAAATATCAATGTGGATGCAGCTGCAATGCGCAGCGACCGAGTATACATTTCGAATACCATAGCCTTAAACGGCGAACGATTCGTAGGAATGAGCTAATAGAAAAATAAACAGGGCCGGTCCGAGCGAGGCCGTTGTTAATTAACATACAGATAGTTTAATAAAAGGCAGGAAACAAGCAGCGAGGGGAGTAGGCAATGAAGCGGTAAAAATAGAAGCAGGGGCGACAGACGCGCCGGAATCGATCCTTCACACAATGCGGCGATGCACTCGAAGCCAATCAATAATAGACTCACGGACTTGCGTCTAATACTTCCGTGGACTTATCGATCAGACGAACAGTTAAGTAGAAAGTTTAACTTTGAGCAAATATAGTTTACTGATAAACCTACCTATAAATCATCAGTAGTCATCAGTGATCGGTTTAGTAAAGAAAGTACTATAATTATAACATGATATGTAAACTGAAATGAAAGTATTTATATTCGGTAAGATTAATTGATTAAGTTAAACTATAATAAGTCATAATACCACATTCAATAGTGTTGGAAATAACAAGCATGTACTGGTGGTTTAAATAACGAAGTAATGAGAGCTATTTATACATAAATAATCCCGCCTCTTTCTCGTAGGGGTAGGCAGAGACCACATCCCCTTTCAAATACTACGATCCCGACCCACCTCTATTGCTTCATCCACACTCATCAGACCTTTCTTGCAAGAGCGTCAGTTTAGAACTTTAGAGTACTCTTGACTTGGCCCTTTCCATTAGCTATTTAGCCAAGATCTATTTTATCTACCCTAAATATAAATAATTTTAAAACTGATTTGTGGGACACAATGGAAACTGTTTCATTGTAAAGTAAATATATAAGAATGTTCAAGAAGTAACCATGTTCGAGAATGACCAAGCTGATTTGCTTGGTGATTGAAAATATAATTTTAAAAAAAAAAATTGTTTACCTTTTAAAACCATATTTAAAAAGTAAGTAATAAAAAGCAAAGTACTACTTTGCCTACTAAAAATATTAAATTCCATATAGAAAGAGGTTTGTTCGTCATAATATATTATTATGCTGTATGATATACAGCATTACCTAAATGTTAAAAAATTACATTTACATACCTAGAATCGTCGCATGATTGCGATACATTTTAAGCATTAAGAAATAAGGTTACTGTAACGTTTATTTTATACAAAAATGAAATCCATCTGAATCAATAAACTGCGAAAACGACCGCTCGGAAAACTTATAATTGAAAGTGTATATAAAAGCTTCACTACAAACTACAGTTCGAAAGGAATCGATGTGAGACATGCGGAAGTGAGGCATACGAGGACAACCGACTCCCGGTTTATTTTCGCCTCAAAGCACGCAAGCTCAGACAGCTTGCGGTAGGTCGCGTACAGGCACACTGGAAACCCTAAGTGCTGGGGGAACATGTAGGTCATTACGAACCGGGAATGTGCAGCCAGCGGAAAACAAACAGTTTAATTTTGACAAGGAAACCCGTGAACGCTTACCATCCATGCGAAGAAACCTTGCGGCAGGTCAAGAGGTTATTGCGCTGTGCCGTCGCATTGTTATATACAATATGCTAATAATTAGTGCTAGCTGTGTGTAAATTATTGTTTTTGTATTAAGTTGATTTGTCACGTTAATTCCTTTTCTCTAACACAGTTCTAAATCGTTGGCCTAAAATTCGAATTCGAACCTAAAATTCTAATACGGAAATTTGCTCAAACTACCTTGAACCTTTTACCAAGAATTGTTTTTAATTGTATATTGTGTCAAATAAATTGAAAAAGGATAATAAAGTCTTTACTGTTTGAAATTAACTAAAACAATACTCCAAACGAATGATGTATAATTGTATAGTCATAATAATAATAAGGCTTTATTTAGTTCCGTGTAAATTACAATGTAGTGGTTTATAATACAATAAAAAGAAGTACACTCAAGTTTAGTTGTGCAATTTAAACGGACCCCCTTCGGGTAAAAGCCTCCTCCAAGAAGTGCCAGTATTCTTTATTGCTGGCTGTGTTTAACCAGTTTCGGCCCGCCACCTCAACTATCTCGTCTACCCATCTAGCGTTAGGTCTGCCTCTGCTTCTAATAATAGTCATAATACGTATGTGTAAAGTGTATATTGAAATCAAATATCTTTAAATTGAGCAATTCTTGAATATATATTATTTTATATAATACAATCTGAATCTCACAAACGACAGCAACGATTTTCATGAAATGTTATATGAAAGGGTCTTGGGGGCCATAAGTCGTTCTAACTAGGTCTCATTTTTTATAAAAACATCGTTTTATCCGTGTTTTCAGGAAATGAAAAACTACTAGAATAGCAATAGAATATGACTCTTCCTGACATCTATTGGCAAGTAGTAATACTAATTAAACAACAACAACTGAGCTGTTTTACCGACACAGCAACACTAAAGCTATTTGACAATGGATGTCAGGAAGAGTCATATTCTAATGATATTGTAGCAGTTTTTCTCGAGCAAAGCTCGGTCATCTAGGTACTGATCCTTATATTTTAAGAAAGACAAAAAAGATAATATATAAATAAAAGTTTGAGGTTACTGTATTATAATTACTTTTCATATAAATGAATTTTATATCCAAAGTTTTATGAAAATAATTTATTATTGATTATTTAGCATTCATAGGGGAGTCATTAGCTCACAGATGATGATTTAGTCTTGGAACTGTGTCCGCGTGGGAGATAAGTACTTACTGTTATTTTCAATTACAAGCCTATCCATTTTTATAATGACATTATTTCAATACATATTAATGTATTTTATGTCATTCGTTAATAATTAGAGGGTTGCTGGATTCACGATTACTCGCGTGACATACCGACGCTTCTTTTTCTAATGGGATCGTTGTACCTTGATTAAAAAGCAAAAAATATAATTCATTAACCGCGCTCACCGCGGTGGGAACACTGAGAACGCAGCAGGAGAGTCGCCACAATCTCTCCCGCACCCACCTCTGCTCGCTGAAGCAAAACCGAGTCTAGACGTCTCTTCGTACATGAACAATTTTGTTGTATAACCCATTATAGTAAGATCTGCAATGTCCCCTTACATTCCTTCATTGTAGTAAGCGTGATTTTCTCTTCTCAGATCCCTTTATATTTTTTAAATCGCAGCTGTACCCGATTCGTGTTTCCCATCAGGTGGTCCAATAAAATATGTTGGATTGTCAAGTCCTTTCTTAGTCTTTTTTTAATCGCGGCTTGGTGCATACGCGGATCTCGGCTACGTGACTCAGAGGTATTCCAAAAAAGCACGAGATCCTTAGATGTCTATAGATATGCCATCAGCTGGGTTTTGTGACATATAAAATTACCGCCTCTCAAATATTTTCATTACGTACCATAATTTTAGACTCTGTAATTGCCCATTATATAATGTTATATAACTTGACAATTGAATTCACCATGCGCCTAAAAGGAGGGCAGAAAATGTTTGATCGTTGCCCGTAATATTGATTATGTTGCGTTGCGCCTTATAATTAACGGCAACTCTACACATCTCTGTGAAGGCAACCCTTTGTTATCGCGGGTGTCGTGTCGCGGTGGCGGCGCGGCTGTCGAGCGTCGGTGCTAACGACCAGCTAGGCGGTCGGGCGAGGCGCCCTTCAGCCGAATGAGACCTTGGCTGGATTTAGACGCGGTTCGACGGACTCCACTCGTTTTACTTTTGATGTTGGTCGGACCTTTTATTGCAGCGCACGGGAATGCGGTGGCACGCAATCTTATCGGCTCCACACATTTCTTATCCATTATTTTATACCACTAGGTACTCGATGAGCATCTCGAATGCTCGATTCGATTTTTCGTAACCACATTGAAAGGTCATCGCTCGGCAAGACCTTGGCCGATTTTAAACGCAAGTTCGACGTTCGATGTCGGAATCGTGTCGGTGTTTTATAACTTTCCCGCCCGGGGATAAAGTTCACATCTGAACTTTTGTTTCCTGATTATCTGATCGACTCGAAATAGCCGTACATCTGCCCGACCGACGGGAGGTGAAAATGGTCATAAAATGTTTATGAAAATATTTATACTTCATCGCTGTAGGTAAAACGTGCAGAAACTGAAAACAAGAACTCACAAATCTAAGAAACCATGAGCTGTAAATGTCTGTACGAAAGTGTGTGAATAGCGCATTTAGTCAAAATGTGACTGGCCTAAAGAAGATACGGGAACCGATGTCACGCCGCGCCGCAGACCTTGGCCGAATTTAGCCGGGGGTCGACGACCACGCTGCAGGTCGCTTTCTCCTGCGTTCAAAGCGCTTTTAACCTACTGCAGCGACTTTGTAATCTATGATTGAGATTATGACTGTTACGAAATCTACCTGCGTACGCCGAATACAGTTTGTGCACGTTACATCGCTTCTTCCTTGTTTCCCTAGTAGTTTTGTTTCTTACCTGGAAAGAAGAAACATAATATTTTAGTATAGTATCAGTAGTTTACAAAATAGTTATGGAAAGGTAAAATCAAGGTTTATATAAATGTTTGGCTGGATAAATAAATCATCCCATTTTTCAGAACGATACCTATTGGATCTGCAATACCTATGTGAGACTAACTATGCTATTAGAGATTCAAAATTAAAAGCATTAAACATTAAACAAGTATTTTGTGTATGGAAAATAAGAACGTATCAACGACATATAGATACCAAACTAAACTTTCCACAGCCTTGATAAATATACATGTCTTTGACAAACCGGGAGCAAAAAAAAAAAGTCATCGAATTAATATTTATAAACATACAAGTCAGGTACTACTAGTACATACAGGTATTAGTAGCCCGAGGGTTCCCTCGGCTACGTGACGAACATCTAGCCAAGTTCCCCACTGACTGCCGCAACCAATGATGTTTTATAAACATATAATATCATTGGCCGCAACATTATTTTGCCATCGGTACCAACGTTAGTTTTTCTGATTATGCTTTCTAAATAAAAAATTATACCGTATACTGAGGTATGTGTATTATTCATACTTCAAAAACAACCGAACAATGATAGTATTATATGTTTATATGAGGTAGATGTCGCACAAGCGCGCGGAAACTGAGGCGGCAAAATTAAGTCAATTGTAGTAATTTTCATTATGACCCGTATTTCACTATCCTTTTCTATATTATTTGTACCGTATTATCTTTCGCAGTAAGCATGTTTATGTCGTAAAGGAACAAAATCTGAGCTCCGCGCATTATGAATACGTCATCTTTAGTAAAACATCATTGGGACCGAAAGCAAAACTGTGGACTCCAATGATAGTGGCCGTAGTGATACGAATCTATGTAGTTAATAAACATTTTAAAGTTAAAAGTGCCCTACTGCTAATATTTTTAAGATAACAATTCGTTTATACAGCTTTTTAATATTCCAAACACATTAAATATTATTTGCCAATCGTTTTTCAAAAGCTCTCAGAGATGTAAAAATCAAACAAAATTGTCCAATTTTGCGACTGATGTTTACTTTACCGAGTGGTTTGTCCTTGAAAACGTTCACAGACGCTGAAAATGGTGTTCGTGTATTTATATAGGTAGATACGGTCGACGATAGGTCGGACGGGGATACTTTTCAAGATGGTGGAAATAGCGTCACTCAATTTGCACTAACACGACAACATTGTAATTATACATTCCAGTTTGAAAAAGTCATAATTTAGTAGTACATATTGTATACATATGCAATAGATCATAATTCTTTATTTCATAAATGTTATTCTCATGTCAAAATTATATTAATTATTTAATTATGTAGTTATAGTAAAACTACTATAAAATTATAATCAAACTACATCCGAAAAGCGATTATTGTTATAGTCTGACAAATTTTAAATACTGTTTGTAGTACATACTTTACTTCCAGTCCAGGACCTCATAACTATACAACGTCTTGTCGGCAATATACACATGCAGTAACATGTATATTTGAAGTTTAGTTTGGTTGTTATTGTTAGTTACAGGAAAATTTATGTTAAAATAAGAGTACCTACCTATTTACTAACACGGTTCTTGTTTTCTGGCAATTGGTGCCAGGTAAAGAAGAAAATAAGCTATAGCTTAGGCATGTAGCTGACACATATTATATCGCAATATATGCTGGTATTAGCTGGGTTGTGATGAGCCGGCGCGCCGGTCGTCCTCGCCGGGTTCCGGGCGAATGCATAAAACACCCCAAGTGGGACGTCAGTGCAGGACTCAGCACCTCAATTTCCAATAAGAATAAGATGTCACGTAATTTAATTCCTTTACTTTTACGAGCTGCGCCCTGCGGTTTCACTTGCGTGGACTACGGTTTACCCACTAGGTACTTCAATTGTACCAGGGAACTAAACTGTTTTCGGGATAAAAGGTGATATATGTTTTTCTAGGGAATAAGCGAAATTATATCAAAATTTTATGCAGTTCAGTTCACTCGTTTAAGAGGGAAGGAGTAACAAACATACAAACGACAAACAAACTTTCGCCTTTTTAATATTAGTATAATTTGAATCGAATTTCAACGCCACCCAGCCACTCTACTTCACCATGAATACACGTGTAAAACATAGCATTCGGCGGCCCTAGAACATGATTACAAAATGCCAAGGCTCCGAACCAGTTCCGTAGTTTTATAGACTTATACCCATGGTTGTAACTTGTGAGTGGTAAATGCCAAGCATCAGACGGAGAGTTATCGACATCAATCAAATAATATTGATACATTCCGATAATCGAGTTGAAGCTATTTCGATTTTTATTACGATCGGCTACCTTCTAGATCTTTGTTCATATTTACATTTAATTTTGCTCCACTAGTAAATCACAAAGTAATGAATATTTCTAGCTTAAATGAGCAGTATTAAACGTACTAATATATGTATATCAATACTTTTAAAAATCTTATTAATATTTTTCACTATTTAAGTGATAAATTCCGGCATCACGGTTTCATCGGGATTCGAACCCCGGGTCCCGGAGAAATAGAAGTAATGTCAATGACCACTAAGCCTAGGCGACCGTCACACGTTCACCACACAAATTTCTAGACACAACAGTTTTGGTGACTTATCCTTTATGTGGCGGGAAAAATAGAGTTAACTAGAGTAACGTACCAATGGCACTTTTCTGAGTCTTTTTGCTTTTATTAATTTAATATGCAAAACATGCAACATCACATGTCTAAGCTAGTGTTGGGTTTCCGGTTTGAACGGAAGCCACATTAATTTCTCAGAAGCCAACGGTGACCAATTACATATGTATTGGACGTAGAGTTATGCTAAGTTATAGATAATGGCTCAATTAATAATGTCAAAATCATCGATAATAAAATCATTGAACTTGAATATATGTTAATTAAAATATTGAAGATGTGTTTGAAGGAGCCAATCGGTGTTCCAAAATATTTTCTATTGAAGATTTAGAGCAGTCTTTCTCAAAGTGGGAGATAATGCCTTCTTGTGGGCGTTGGGGGCCCAGAGGGGGCGGTAGGGGCCCCAGAAACTATAAGCACACTACTCAAAGTAATGAATGCCGATCGGCTGTGGGTTATGTGATATGCTTCAAAACTGTTTCAACGTAAGATCTTGCGATCGTGCGATCAGCGCACCGCTAAGTTGAGCCCGTTGACTGGTTTGAGATGTGCTATGTGCCCGATGTGCTACTGTTTTGTAATTGTGGTTTGTATATAAAATGGTACCAAGATGACACGCTTTGTATACTTTCATCTAATACTCACTACAGACTATTGTAGTACCATTTCAGTTTAACATATTAGTAGCAAATAAAAGTTTTTTCGTTAATTCATTTACATTTATAAAACGTAGAAAAGTAAAAGAAAAAAATGGGCGCAGAAAAATAATTGTTTTCTAAGTGGGCGGTCGATTAAATAAGTTTGATAACCTTTAGAGAATTGGTTATCGTGTGCAAAATGTACGCTTCGTTGATTGCAGTTGCGATGTGTACAAAAAATATCTTTACTTTAATAATTTTCCACAAATAGACACAAATCTTGCTTGATATTCGTAGTAAAGCGGATAAAGAGCGCTGTAAATGGAAGTTATTGCGCGCTCTCAGTTATTTATATTTTAAACTTCTAACATAAAACGCTTAATGTGCATTTTCCCACAAAGCGCAGACAGAATTCTTGTTATATTTACAAGAAGCGGTTCCGTGACATTTAACTTTACGGGATGTTTTATGGAGTGCAAGCAGTCCGAGAAAACAGCCTAGATCGTCGGAGGCAGATTGCTCTTACAACAAGTATCTTGGTTGCTAAACCAATTTTAAAATAAACGATCTATGTAAGTCTAGCTAATATTTCAAATTAGCATACGAGCAATATGTATAAGAATTAGAGTAAAAATAAGATTAATTATTCTAGTGTATGCTTATAGTTTTTAACCGACTTCAAAAAAGGTGGAGTTTCTCAATTCGACACGTATGTTTAAAAAAATAATTAATGTGCGGGACGCTCCCAGGCTTTTTTTCGCGTAGCAGTGTGGCACTTCATATCACAGCGCGCGCTATGTCAGAGCCTCAGACAAATAAAAACGAAAGACTGATCACAATGAAGTGAAGATTTCAACACCATGTTTAACCAATAAACCGAGCGGGTTTAGTAATTGGTTTTTACTTTTCTCACCCACACAAAAATAACTAAAACACAATACGTTTCATAAATTACGAGTACTACTAGATTATGATTTCTGTTTGCCCCAAACTTCCTATTTCCGAACTGTCAAAAGACAACGAAAACAAAGAGAGCTTTTGATATAAAATTAAATAAAGAATGATCACACCTTTCCTTATTAATATACAACGACCTTACAGGAAACTGTAAATTCAAGTAGTATGTTGCAATGATACGGCTATTTTAATTACAGTTGATTCCATAGCTTCCCATTCGATAGAAATCGCAATATCCTACGACTTAATCAACGATCCAATACATAATTTTGTACTAGCATTTACATAGGCCTCTTTAATTCAGGATGATATCTGAATAAGCTGCTTGCATAATAAATTGGTTATACTCTTAGATGCGCTGAGCTTGTCTATTCGATCTCAAACCAGTCAACTATATTTAACACTCAGATAAAGAAAAACAAAGACCGATCTTTACAAAAATGTAGTGAAGCAGTTAAAACCATGCCCAAACAGTAAGTAAACACAGCACAGCGGCGCGTGTGGTGCAACACAAGAACAAACAAAACTATATCCGAAGTCAATAAATTACGAGTGCTACCAGTGTATATGATTTCAAATAAGTATTTGTTTCTTGGTCTGAGGTATGTAAGCAATTTGGTTGGGTGATCGCTGGTTGTATTCTTCTCAACTAAGGGCCGCTTTTTCACAGTTAAAGAAATGTTTAGAAGAAAAGGGATATATTAAATTTTTGAAATTAACGTTTTTCAGAGTTTTTATTGTGTATCGCATTAACCATATGCTAGGAATTCTTCTACAATGTCGCTTCTTGGACAAAGCGACAGGACGGTATTCTGTAGTCGTGGGTTCAAGTCCCACTAGCAGCCGAATTTTTTCCTTCAAATATTTGAATATTAACGTTTTTCGTTCCTTGATAGCGCTGAAAAAAAGGTATTCATCAGAAATTTAACAATTTCATTTTTCACTTATGTATTTGTTGTCTAAAGTATAAATCCAAAAACGTTTTATCTCCGAGGGCACTCAAATCTTGTCGTTCGATGTGACCTTTACAACTCTAAATGTTGCATTTGATTAGTTTAGGAATAAATAATTTTGTAATCACCACTTGCATTGTGGCTTTCCAAAATTACAATTACATCATAATCGGTGCATCAAAGAGCCAGCGCCAGAAGCCACCGAGGTCGACTGATAGTTGCAAGGAAACAAAGCTCGGACCGACCGAGCTATAATGACCAGCATGACATGTGTCATATACTTAAGTACGAATGTTAATGCTAATTGGTACGCTAATCATGCCGTTTAATGCAGATACATAATAATATATCGAAGGAAGCATGATAATTAGACTAAACATCGCTATCGTACTCGCTGCTAGGTAGCAATTGACGGTCGCCGTGGCGCAGTGGTTAGTGTCATTGACATGACTACTGTGGCTCCGGGATCCTGGGTTCGAATCCCGGCAGGGGCAAACATTGTCCCGGATCTTGGATGTTTGTGCCGTGATTGTGTGTGTCCATGCCTCCCGCGATACAGGGAATCCTAGTGCGAGGGTCTGAGTGTGATAAAAAAATATTCTTTTTCTATAATAAATCTGTATGTTTTAGTCATTAATTTAAGAAATGACCGCGAGATTGAATAATTCGAGGTTAGCATGCAGTGCACGTCGGTGCACTTGGTGGATGTCGGGACGAGAGTGAATCTCCACTCGCTCTCGTTCCAACTTTCGCCGAGTCGACATCTCCTGAGAATGTTTCGTGCAGAGGGGATACGCGTGTCCTGTATCCTGCATGCAATTTATGCGGGATTGAGGGCAGTGCACACTGCACGATAACCTGGAATAATTAAATCTCAGGGAATTAACACTAAATATTGTGTATTTAGTAACATTTTAGTAGCATATAAGCTACAGCTCAGCTCGAAGCCCCTCCCCATACCCCGTTTAATTCAGTAACGTAGTGGGCAAATTAAACCATATTAAATATAAATGCAACTAACTGCGGATTTTGAATCGGTTTCATAACTTGTCTCAATATTAATGGGTAATTAAGAGGTTCGATAAAGATCATGTCTCTATTCGAAGACATAGTTTTTATGTCGTATGATTTTTGTTGAAAGCGTATGACGAGGAATAGGTAAGTATAAAATGTATCGTTTTATTTTTCATGTACCTAAGAACAAGAAGCCTCAAATCCTTCAGTACGAAGGTTAATTTTACAGTGGAGCATCTATTATATTGTTATTTACATATTTAAGTTCTCAGAACGTGAGTCAAAAGTAGCTCTACATATTATATTCAGTTCAAGCAACTTTGATACCTATTTACTTAATTACTTCATTAATAGTTTATACACGAATTCCTTAAATTTACATAAATAACACAATAGTTAATTAATGTACACATTTTCAATACGTCGCTGTTCACATTGAAGCAACTGACTGGCGCAGTTGGTAGCACTCTGCCTTCTGAGCCGCTGGTCCCGGGTTCGATTCCCGGACAGGTCAAACATTTGTGTGTATGATGCTAAGGTGTAGCACCCGAACTTTGAATGTGCCAATTCACTCATAAGCTACCTATTAATCTACTTATAATTTAATTGTTAAACGGATCTGTGTTAAAGGCGGTCAAAAACGTGAGCGTTTGCCGGTTTACCATTGAACAAAAAACTAAATCAAGTTGTGATTTAAAATATAACGCACGAAGAATTTAATAATAATCATTTACCATGCTTGCTTATTTAACATACATCAATGATATTAGGTATTACAAACATCATTGTGTGTCATTTTACTTGAAAAATAATAATTATCTGGGCCCTTTCTGAGGTGAACTAGGTCTGTATCCCAAATTCTTTTCTAAGTATGAATTTCCATCCACTCGATTGTAGAATTGGAGAACGTATTCAAAAATAAAAAGAGAACACTTCTAAAAATGGATTTTTTACAATAACTTATACAAAACTTACACATGCTCCTGCAGTCACAATAAACAGGACCACCCGTCAGCGTTGAGTCAAAGGCGTTTTGTTACCAAGTAACCGTAATCCGTAATTGATTCTCCATTTTAGTAAACATTATCGATGGATTTTATCTTAAAAAAATTGGTTGTCTGTAAAGTCGGTTTACGGACGATAGATTTACGTGATAACGTCATAATCATTTATGACTTTGACTTTGACTGACTTTGACTTTGACTGACTTTGACTTTGACTTTGAGTTTGACTGACTTTGACTTTGACTTTGATTATTTTATGTAATACAAAACTCAGGTGGAACGTTACGCGGAACGTTACTATTTTTCATGAGTGTTGCTGGTATTCATCAATTTATAAAACGTTATCACGTCAAAAATCCCGACAGTTGTATTCGCACTAGTCAAAGCATTTTACTGTTTTATCATTAACTTACCATCTGACTGTGACATAGGTTAGTACCAGATCGTTTAGGTATATTTGCGTTCCTTAGATTTATTTCAAACATTCGCAATTAATAATAAAATAAATTTTATGTTCATATTTTGAAGGAAAAAATAGGGCAACTTGTTTGATTTGAATCTACTACCACAAAATACCGTCCTATCCCTTGTACTGGTTGCCACTAGCTAATACCAGCCTATAGATAAAGCCCAAGAGAACATTCACTTAATCTCTTTCATATCATTTAGATTTTAGATATTCATTTATGTATAAGTTTGTTTATAGTACTCATATTTTACAATAAAACAAACTAATAACCGCTGTCTATTGGTAGTTTCAGATTCAATAAAGATCATTTAAAGATGATTTCACAGACATGCAATACGATTTAGATAAACAAATATTTGACCTACAAATAGCTTGAACGTTCTAACCGAATTTCAATTTAATTTAATTATCTTGTAACCTTAACTCAAAAGGCTCAGCCATCAATATAACAGACGTGAGTTTTACAGTCGGAAACTACCTTCAAAATTAAGTTCAATTAATTATTAAGATTTATTTAAAGCTAGCTAGCTTATTTCTTTAATTTATTTAAACTTTAAGCTTAAAAACAAACTATAAGCTTAAAGTCTATTTAAAGCTTAGCTCTAGTTCAGTGTAACCAAAGACGGGAGCGAAGAAGTCTCTGATTGGGACGTTTTTTTCAATAACTAGTTCGACAATACAGTAAGTTTTGTGAAACTATTATTTTGTAGAGGGCGTAATAATCAAATAAATTTGACCTGTCATTGTCATTGACAATGACGAGAAGAGAGAGAAGAGAAGGAGAGAAGCAAAATCTGTCAATGTATTGTTTGTGCGAAATTGTGGTTACACGGTGGTAAGCTCGCATAAGCCACAATAATAGAAGTTTAAGTCTGTTGTGAAAAAGTTGGATTAGATGTAGGTCACGTTCCAGAAGAGTACACGAAATAAAGCCAGGTCGTTTAAAAGTGCAAAAAAGTAACAGGAGAGTCTCCAGGATCCAAAGCGAAATCAGAATGAAAAATGAATACCAGAGTCACAGCCTAGTAAGAGGAAACATTTGTCATTAATATCTTGACAGTGACAGAACGATTTCAAACTACATAACGCCATATTTTTGGTACTTTTACTATTACGAGTTTCTTTTTTAGAGAATGCCTCATTGATAATTGTGATTGCATATAAGCGTATTGTTGTAAGTCACAGAAAAAAACCCATTAGAATGAGCGTTCATGGGAAGGGTATTAATCCATTGAATAATATAGGTACATATTCATAATAAATGAATATATACATGATTAATGAAGTTTTTAAAGACAACGTCAAGTTATTGAAACGATAAATAATTAATAGCGTGAAAAGACAATGTGTCCCCTGTCTTTGATAGCGTGTAATTATTGTAAGTGGCCAGCGAGAGCTGTTGTCCTCTACGTCACTCCATAGACAATTCGGATTGATTATTTTAAAATGTTAGTGTACATAAGTAAACGTAATTATAAAGCATTGCAATAAATTAAATATTACACATGATTATAAATATATTTGCTAATCATTAACAATTCACTAATTTTTATTTTATTAATATATTATATTTAGTTGTTATGACCCTTTCCCACAACGCATTGCTCTCAAGATTATTTTCAAAGCAAAGAAGAGTCAATAATAATTAATAGTAATATGCAAAGAATGTGATGAAGATATTTAAGAATACACTTCTAAATCTATAAAATCATCTAAATATTTCAGCTTCCGATGCCACCCACAAATAATTGATTACACAGAGCTCCATTATTTTTTAATCAAGTACATTCTTATTGCTAATTGCTCAATTCAGAGCTTTGTACGTTGTAAATTGCCGCAATTCCTTCAATTACAGATCGACGGATAGCGTCACCGTGTAATTTATGAGCGAATACAGACAGACAGACATTAATCACAATGTTCTTACTGAATGTCTCAGCATGGTGTGATGAGATCATATTCTGACTCGTACTTGACGGTGTTAGGGTTAAAAATAGTAACCAAAACGTAACATTTTGGGTTGACTGCATTTATTTATTTATTTATTTGGGACAAAAAACGGTAACATAATACATCTTAAGTAACACAATTTGTTCTTATCAATACTAACTATGCTACCCACAACATTATCCACTAATTACTTAGAACAAAATAAATCATAATCTATGCTGGATTACGTGACTTAAAAGATTACGCTAATTAACAATAAAGAAATGAAAAAGATGATTTACATTAATGACATTACAATACTATAAATAAACTAAATAATGATCTAATATACATGTAGGCCAAGTATTTTGGTAGATTACCTATCTACAAGAGAGAAGGTACAGAAATTTTGTAATTTTGAAACATTTAACTTCACAGTGGTAAAAAATAGTAATTACGTCATAGATTACTCAGTGATTCATTGATGTACTACTTATAGACTAAAATAGTTCGTGTACAAAATTAGCTACCGGATTTAATGGTTAAGTTAAAAGTTAAATCAACAGAAATGAATATTGAAAAAAAAATCTTGACTGTTCCTAGATAATGCCATTATCTATCAAACAAAGTAAGGTTCATATGAATGTTGTTATTATTTTGTAAGATATACGTGTTTTAATTTTTGAAAAGCATATTTTTCAAAAATTAAAACTATCGAGAAAACTTTACTTAACCGGATTTTGAATCCTGACTGTTCCTTTATGCTGAACCAAAGATACTAAAACTGAAAAAACCAAAGCTCTGTCTTCTACACATGGTTTAAAATACATTTTTAAAGATAGCGGTTTGTCTACTCACAGCGCCTTAAGTCTAAAAATGTCTTTGCTTCTTTATTATATACTTAATCTATCACTGTTCTGATGTTTTTTCTGGGGTTTGCAAACGGGATGGATATTTTTAGAGAATAAAATTGTCGCTTCATCTTGCTATGCGATTGGTATATTTATTCTATTGTTCCTATGGTGCTGCCTTGAAATGTGGATCACATAGATGTGATTGTGTGCGGTGTTATTATTTATGTTGATTTCGTGATTTTTTTGACTGTTTCTAAATAATTGCAATTAATTTTGGACTGATAATATATTGTAAATCGATCCGTTACGCGTTGTTTATTTATATAGTTTTAACGTATTTGACGAGGTATGTATACTGGCTATGTATGGACTATGTGAATTAAAAGGGGGTAATTCTATATAGCTCCTACTGATATTGTTTTTTGACCTTTCAAACGATGTCAGAAAAATTGTGCAAGTTTGAAAATATTTGTCAGCGCAAAAAGAACAACGACTAGGAAATGATCGATCCACGTTCATAGCTGAACTAGGCACAGTTCTCAGTAATACAATGAACAAGTAATATCTGCCTATAGCCTGTTGTTAAATATAGTGTGGTATTTCACATCGTTACGTACTGGAATGACTGATCACGGACCAGAGGCAGCGGGCCGCGTCATTAAGCTATCGACTTAATAACCGCAATAACAAGATGAATGCAGTAGCTCACCTCAAAGAAATTTGTTTTGCATTATTATAATCACTATATAATATTATTGTAAAGTCTTGTAGCTATCATTGGTATTTTAAGTGTTATTATCATTTTTACTGTTATTTTTGGTACTGATATAATAATAAAGAGATTTTGTATGGTATTGTGTTGTATGTTTTCTATTTTTTTAAATAAGCTGTATCGATTAGACGCCTAAACGAATTATAGCTGCTACATATTAAACTTAAGAAGCATTCAATTTCATCAGAATCAGCATTGAAATTTAGCCTTACAATGCAAATGTTTTATGCTGTGTTTTTAAGATACTAATAATTCAGTATCGCTACTTCGTTTTTATATTCAAGTTTAAAAATAATAAGTAACTTTATAAATAGGTATCAAAATTAAGTCACAGTTACTCAATCAATATTTTCTTAAACAAGGAAAGTTTAGATCTTTATCTAATCTCATACTGAAATATAGAGAGTAAAAAAATCAAAAACAGAACTTGAATGACAGTCTTTATAGACAATATATCGAAATAAATATAAAAAGTTAACTTTTCGGTACAGCTCTTCTATGACAACTGTATCGAAATGTTCACTTTTTTACCATTAAGATACAGCTTCAGCTAGACCAAGGAGGTTGCAATGCAGTTTTTCTACATATAGTCTGTGGACGCGGTGCAACACCCATGCGCGACCAGCAAATAGATTTTGGCGCTAAACGCTTACAAATAAATGCAAACATATGCTGTGATTTTACGTACATTTTATCATCTATTTTATGAGATTAGATAAAGTAGTGTATGAAACTGCACATAATTTGGTCTTAAAACACTGTGTAATGCTAAAACAAAAACTAAGCTGCTATAACTAAAACTCGCCTACTACGGCTCGTTTTTTTTAACTTACACTCGTATTTTAAGAATCCTTATTATGATACAGTTTCATAAACTACTATTCTATCACTAGAAAATACGCAATAGGAACAAAAGTTGTCACCACTTCTGGATTTAAAACTTAATCTAAATCAGTCTAAAATCCGTCATAGCCTCAGTTCTTATGGTTCCAAATAAGTTCTCTACTAAAAATAGAATCATAATGCAATGCCTATCTTTAGTAAGTATATATTTTATAGGTGATGGATTTTTTCAAACTAGAAATTAGTATCAATAATATCCTACTTATGCAGAGAACATCAAAACAAGTAAGAACCTTAGATCAAATGCTGATATCTGACAAGTGACAATAATTTCTCATATTAAAATACAGACGAAATGAATGTTGGGCTTTGGTCACAGTAGAGTTACTGATGTTATACTGTAGGATGGCGCTGTTGTCTTGCCGTCTATATCATACTTCCATCTTACAGTTGGTCTGTAATTACAGTCTACCGGTATCCATCGATGTTATTAGGATTTATTGAATTTACAACGATTAATTGCCCTTTGGCAAGCATGATATTGTTAAAGAAACTCTACCATTTATGTTAGATTGCTATCAGTTTTATTACGAACTAATACCACTATAGACGTAGTTCTTTTACGTTTCTTGTGTTTAACGATGTTACCACTGTCACTATCACAAAAGTCACTCAAAACTCGCTTTTGATCGAGCGAAAGAAGTGTGTTGAGATCGTAGCATTTGGAAGGCTGTGGTCTCTGCCTACCCATACAGAACAGAGGCGAGAATATATTATTATTAATTATATGTATGCAGGTAAAGTCCTGTATGGTTATAAAATCAAACACAGTTTTACTTTAAGTACATTATCTATTGGGGCACGAAGTTTAGCAAGGCAATATTCTAAGTGTAGCTTAGGCAGTAGTATAACTACATAAAGTCGTATGATCGCCGCTGCTTCTATCGATTCGGAAACCGTCAAACTTGCGTGGTCATCGCGCCAATCAATAACTACTAGGAGGGTTCCCGTGTCACCGTGTAATACGTTACGCGGTGCCTGTGTATTTACGATTTACCAGCGATTTTGAAGAACATTATTTAAATTAAGACTAGTTCCATGAAACGTTCGTCAAAGTCTATTCATATGATTTATTATTCTATCGTTTTAGGTTTTTTTATACTTTGTATAGATTCTCGGATTTGTTGATCAGTAGGTCAGGGGCCAGTCTACTATTCAATATGCTCGGCTCACAAAAGCCAAGTTTGACAGCTTTGGTAGTCTGCTACATTTAATTCGTCCTTATTGAATCAATCTTTATTCACTAAGCTAGATTCAATGGAATAGCACGTCATTTTTAACCAGAATGAAAAAAAGGAGGAGGATCTCAAATTTACCTGTATGTTTTTTTATGTTTGTTACCGCATAACTACCGACAGGGTGAACCGATTTTAATCGTTCTTTTTTTATTTGAAAGTTGGTGCTTGTGGTCCCATTTAAATTTCATCGAAATCGGACAAGCAGTTTTTGAGTTATACTCCAATAACTGAAAAGTGCGTGCTTATATCTAGACGATATTATAGTAGCGGGTGAAGACATCGGTGAACATACCTACACCACAATGACAATTATTATTGTCATAATTTTATCATTTACCATTATTTGTTCCATGAGTAACTAAAACATTGTTACCAAAAAATGGAAGCGACTTCAACACTCAAAAGTGTGAAATAACTTGTCGAAGTCGGTACCACGAGCACAATATTTTGATATCAGTTACTTTTGAACTATCATGGTACCGACTTCAACAAGTTATTTCTCACTTTTGAGTGTTGAAATCGGTTCCATTTTTCGGTAAACAATTTTTTTTCGTAGTCTGTTAGCATCTAACCAGGATGATTGATCATGTAACTAAAGTTTAGATGATCAATCGTCCTATTTAGATGCTAATGCGGTTTGTACGAAATTGTCAATTTCGTACAAAACCGACACAGGCTATGTATATGTAGGTTCAACAAAGATTCACGCCGCTATGAACTTAGCAGACTACGAATTTTTGACGTTGTCATAAAGGCATCGGATCGGCCTCGCACAAGATTTAATATGAACATGAACATGAAATTAGTAAAATTGACACCCGTGTAGGTAGTGTTATATATATATTGTACCTACCTAGACATACATCTGTCAGTGGCTGCGACCACTACCCGCCATTTCTATTTAATAAAGACAGTGCGACTACAACCGCCGCGTGTGTCACTTGTCCCGACCCATATACAACATTGGCGCAGTCGGTTACTCGTTTATACAAGAATAAAAGTTGTGGAAATGGCACTATTCGGAATCTTAACAAGTTTTGATCATAATTTGCAAAGTTGGAGTACTTACAAGAGCCGAATTACTCAATGGTTCATTGCAAATGATATCGACGCAAAGGCGGACGGGGCAGACACAAAAAAACGCGCTATTTTGTTGAGCGCACTCGCCGATGGTACATACAAACTTGCAGCAGATTTAGCTTTACCGAAAGATCTGCAAAAGGTACCATATGAAGAAATCATCAAGCTGTTAGATGGTCACTTTACGCCCAAGCGTCTCGGATTCACCGAGCGATACAACTTTTATGCCGCGGTGCAGCAGGCGGGTGAAACTCACACTCAGTGGGCCGCGAGACTTCGTGGACTTAGTGAGCACTGCGGATTCAAAAATGTGGAAGAAGCGTTACGCGACAGGTTCGTGATGGGCATAGCACCAGGGCCCGAGAGGGATAAGTTATTCTCACAAAGTTTGGACGAACTGACGCTGTCAAAGGCGGTGGAGTTGGCCGAGAGCGTGCGATGTGCGCGCGCTGCCAGCGCCAGCGCGCCAGCCACCTCTGCCGGTGGCGAGTCTACCGGGCTGAAGAACGTGACGCAGGATTACTTGTTCAAAATGGATAAAGTTCGTAAATCTTTAAATAGTGACGTTAAAGCAGCGGTGAATAAGTGTTCGGTGTGCGGTCGTTCCAATCACAAGTCCTCCCAGTGCCGGTTTGCGAATTATACTTGCAATAAATGTAATACTAAAGGGCACCTTCGTAAAATGTGTAACAAAGTGAAGTATGTCGTAACGGGATCGGATGTGGCCGAGGACGATGATGATGATGGTAAGTTTTTGTTAAATATCCGTACGTTGCGGGGGGAGCCGATGACAGAAATGGTTAGTTTGAACGGAGTGCGATTATGTTTTGAAATCGACAGTGGGGCTCCAGTAACGGTAATTTCGGAAGACACGTATAACAGATATTTTAGCAGTGTTCAGTTGACGACTATTAAAAGCCCGCTGTATACTTATGTAGGTAATAGTATGGAGTGCCTAGGCGTAGCGATAATGCCTTTATCGTATATGGATAGAACGCATCAAGTCAGAGTCCACGTTATTCGTAACGGTGGGCCTCCGCTATTAGGCAGAGATTTTCTCAGTTTGTTTAAGTTACAGCTGACGCCTTGTAATTTTGTCTCAAGCCATGGAGATGTAATAGCGTCTCAGTTACAGAGTCAATATCCAAAAGTGTTTTCTGACAACTTAGGTACCTTTAATAAGTATGACGTGAAATTGCAATTGAAAGAAAATGCTAAACCAGTATTTTTCAAAGCGCGTCCAATGGCGTTCGCCTTACGTCCCAAAGTAGATAAGGAGATTGACCGATTAATTAGCTTAGGTATTCTTAAACAAGTTGAACACTCGGATTATGCGTCACCTATCGTGCCCGTGCTTAAGCGGGACGGGTCCGTGAGAATATGCGCGGATTACTCGGTATCGATAAACAAACAGCTGATAGTTGAGCATTATCCGTTGCCTACGGTACGTGAATTATTCTCTAAGCTGCATGGTGGACAGCAATTTTCGAAACTCGATTTGTCGCCTACTCACAACTTAATTTAGATGAGGAATCACAGAAGGTCACTTGCATCAATACCCACCGCGGGTTATTCAATTACACGAAACTTATTTTTGGAATTTCCAGCGGCCCATCTATTTTTCAACGTGCGATGGAAAATTTACTAGCGGGCATGGACGGAGTATTGTGTCTAATTGACGACGTACTCATTACAGCCTCCGATCCCGCCCTGCACATGAAGCGTCTCCATGCTGTCCTTCAGCGCCTGCAAGAAGCTGGGCTAACGTTGAAAAAGGAGAAATGCGAATTTTTCAAAAATGAAATTCAATATCTTGGCTACATAATAGATAAGAATGGTTTAAAAAAATCGCCTGAAAAGGTAAAAGCTATGGTTGAGGCCCCTGTTCCTACTGATGTGAATAAGCTACAATCATTTCTGGGACTTGTAAATTATTACAGGAATTTCGTGCCAAATGCTTCTGATATACTAAGCCCTTTGTATGATTTGCTTAAAAAGGGACAAAAATGGACTTGGGGCCCCAAGCAAAGTAAAGCTTTTACCAAGATCAAAAATATAATCGGATCTGATCAAGTACTGGCACACTTTAATCCAAACGCTAAGTTAATTTTAACTGTAGATGCGTCACCGCACGGCCTGGGGGCAATATTGTCCCAGGTAGATGAAAATGGCTTAGAGCGACCATTATCTTTCGCCTCGAGGACTTTAAACCCTGCCGAAAAACGCTATGCTCAGATTCAAAAAGAGGCTACGGCCATTATATTTGGAGTACGGCGTTTTCACCAGTACTTATATGGAAGATCAAGCGCGTTTATATTATGCACCGATCATAAGCCTCTTACTTCTATTTTCGGTCCTCACAAAGGGATACCGGAAGTTTCCGCTAATAGATTACAGAGATATGCTATATTTCTAAGCGCGTATAACTATGAGATCGAGTTCGTAAAAAGTGACAACAATAGCGCTGACTTCTTATCGCGCGCTAGCTTGCCTTGCCCGGTGGGGAGGGGAGCCACCGCCGGCGCGCGAGGGGCATCAGCTGATCGAGCGACGGACCTCGATAATATTCCTGTTGACCAAGCTACCTATGTTCATTTTGTGGTTGAGGGCAACCTACCGATAACACTCAGTGTGTTAAAAAATGAAACTCAAAAGGATGTGGTTTTAAGTAAAATTATATACTTTATATTAAACGGCTGGCCGAAAAATGTCTCAGATTTAAAACTGAGACCGTATTTCTTATGTCGTAATCAATTATCATACGAAAACGGATGTCTCATGAGAGGACATAAAGTAGTAATACCAGAGAATTTGCAGGCATCTATTTTATCAGAAGTGCATAGTTCACACTTGGGCATTGTGAAGAGCAAAGCTGAAGTTCGGTCACGATTCTGGTTTCCAAGAGTAGACGAGGCGTTGGAGACGCTAATAGGATCATGCGACGTGTGCTTGCGGATACGCCCCGCTCCACCCCGCGCACCCCTAGCACCATGGCCTTATCCTTCTAGTCCGTTTCACAGAATTCACATTGATTTCTTAGGTCCTATAAATGAGTGTGTCTATTTTGTTATTGTAGACTCCTATTCAAAGTGGGTAGAGACCTATGACATGACTAAAAATACCACGGCTGTTGCCGTCGTTGAAAAGCTGTACGAGTTCATGTCCAGATTTGGAGTGCCACATACGATAGTTAGCGACAACGGGACGGCGTTTACATCACATGAGTTTAGGTCATTTTGTTCACTAAATGGAATATCACATTTAACGTCAGCTGCTTATAACGCGGCTAGTAACGGGCAGGCGGAAAGCTACGTCAAGATTGTGAAAAAGGGAATTAAGACAAGCATTTTATCGTCGAATAATCGTAAAGCCGCTCAGCTCAAACTGTTAAAATATCTCTTCGATTATAGAAACTCGTTGCACTCTGTCACCGGCTTCTCACCAGCGCAACTCGTATTCGGACATAAACTCAGGTCACGGTTGGATTTAATTAATCCGAAAGGGTCATCATCGGCCTCGCTCACATCCCTCGCGTCTAATGTCAAACGTAAACAGTGCTTGCAGAGTAAAACTTACGGCGGCAAAAATATGCATACGTTTAATATAGGTGAAAATGTTTTATATAAAAAATTTGTAAATAAAGACAAGTTTAATTGGTGTAAGGGAACCATTACACAAAAAATAGGGAAAGTGATGTACCTGGTTAATGACTGCCTAACTTCTCAAGTGGTGAAAAAACATAAGAATCAAATAATACCGTATAAATACAGCAATGGTTGCATAAGGCCTGTATTTGACGTCGATATGGTTCATGACGCGCGGGGAGAGTCGTCACCCGCGCCCGCGCCCGCGCCGCAGGCGCAGGCTGGCTCGCCACGGACCGCGCGCGACCTCCCGACCGATAATGTGATGTCAACTTCAGCGGGAACTCCTGATACGCGTTCAAGGCCTTCTGGAGGGCTTCGTCAAATACCAAGAGTAAACTACAGGAATTTTTTTTAACATGTCGGCACTATGTATACCTAATATAGTTTATCTTTTCTTAGATGGGGGAGGAAGTGTTATATATATATATTGTACCTACCTAGACATACATCTGTCAGTGGCTGCGACCACTACCCGCCATTTCTATTTAATAAAGACAGTGCGACTACAACCGCCGCGTGTGTCACTTGTCCCGACCCATATACAACAGGTAGTCATTTAATGGTTAGTGACGACGGTAGAAGAACGCTGGACCTAGCATGTTTCTTGGCTCTCGAGAACAGCTGCGTGAATATACTGTTTGCTGACAAGCTTTTTCAAACTTGAGGGTGGTCAGGCCGGGTAACGGAAAGTTCTCTACCACCATGCTGTGCATTTGTTGTTGCTGTGCATGACAAAGTTGTTACCTTCACCGGCAGCTCAAGCCGAAATGGGGATGAAACCAGCGACCAGCCTCTATTTTTGAATTAAAAAAACACAAATCAAAAACTTGTTAAAATGATAAACTTTTACAACTTTTTGAATCGTTATATCTCAGAAACGGTGGCTCGTAGGAAAAAAGATTTAGTACATTTTTCATACATAATTTTATGATATACAATTTTCGTCTAAAGTACTTTTATGATAACTTACCGTTTTGCTGAAAATCACAAAAAACTTTGACCTCGAGTAAATTTTTTACATACACGGGAATGTTGGGGAACTTAAAATTTTTATTTATAATTATGTTTTGGACATTATTACTGATTTTAAGCTTGTTGTGATTTTATGCACCTTCACTCTCATTTTGGTCTAGCTCTAGATTGACCAGACTAGAAATATTATTCGGTTTTTTTAACTTTGAACCCTCGTGATTAAGACAAGACACGATTCCAAAACAGACGTATTTCTCAAGACACTTGAGAAATTCTTTTTAGGAAGCGCAGCTACTATTTGTCTATATGGAATAATCTGCATATAAAGGAAGTCATTTAGACTCGGATAATTTAAAAGCATATATTTTACTATTTCCGTTTCCGCAATCAAACGATTTTGTTGAAAACTATTATCTGTCTGTGAAGTCAATGTCGATTCTGTAAATGGGTGTCACCGTGGGGGTTTTTTTAATGGAAGTAAGTTTACTTATAAAGGGTTGTTTGTGGAACATCGCTATTTCCGACAATAACAGTTTTATAAGTTAATAGGAATTATTATTTTTCATTGCAAATTTTGTTTTAATACACACATAAAATGATTGTTGTTGAGTGTGTTTTAAAATTTGTAAGCTTGCTGTTGCTTTTATACCTCGTGAATAAAAAAAGTTCTTCATTCACAAGGTATAACAGTACAGAATTGCAATTTGACACGCTATTTATTTTTTATACCTTATAGATCTACCACTATATTACTTGATGGTCAGTGATGATGCAGTCGATAATTGCTGCCTGAACAAACACACTACGTATGTTTGGTGACAGTTTTTCAAACCTATACGGTTGGTAGCTAGCCAGGCAGATACTCGACAGCACCCTACCACCACGCTAAGAATTTGATAACGAGTTACCTTCATCGGAAGCTCAAGCAGTTGGTGGGGATCGAACAGCGCCCGTAAGTTTGACTACCGACGCGAGGCTCTCACCGCTGTGCCATCATCGCTTCAATTATATTGACAATTGATTTATTTGGTAAGCGCGCAACCCTATTCTACACCTAAGATTGACTTTATTCGAAGTACTCGAAATTCCTAAGTCCGAATTTTCGTGCACGAAATTTCGTGCTTGTTACAGGTTGCTCCCAAAAATATTTTCCTATTCATTTCTGATGTAAACAGAGAACTGTCAAGGTTAGATGATATGTCTATTGTCGAGGTGTGGTTTCATCATTTTCTCACAAGCTAAAACATAATCTGTAGAAAACCCACGACGCGTAAAGTTTAATGACCACTATGTAAATGTGCTCTAATTTTGACACTACAGATTTTTTATGCCGCCGTGGAAAACAATGGCCGAATGCTGCTTTTGTTATAAGATTTTAAACGCATATGGAATGAAATGCCGTAACTGCTTACTTACTTGGAATCTATTCTTCTTTAATAAATGTTATAAAATTAACATAGATATTTTTGAGGTCACTGAACCATGATTGCTGTTACAATCTGTTTTACGTAGTTTAGTACATTTATGTTATAGTACTGTTAATATTTCAGTTATACCGATTCAAAACGTATCTTCTTGGCTACTGGTGAGTAAATCATCCTTACAAAAGACGACTTCACAAAGATGAGTGCTATCGCGTTAAGGGCGTAGGGTAACCAACCGTACCCGAAGTAAAAATGTTTCGTTGTTTTCACGCTCTTTCAGTTACCTACAATAGTATTATTTGTTTTAAAACGGTTTATGCATTCGTAAATGCGGCCGAGAGTAGGTGCTGTCTATGAAAAAGCGACTCGAAAAGTCACAAACCAGTCGGAATACGCTCGACTAATATACCTAAGTTAAAACGCAGTTAAAACAAATATTAAGTAATAAATATATAGGAAAGTTTTTACTATGTGGAATTTATTCATAGCCGTAAATATTTTAAAAGATTCAAAAATATAACTAAAGACTTATTTAATATTATTTAGGTCCAATGTCGATTAGGTGTAAAGAAACCCTTATCACACTACAATAAATTAAACTCACACAAATGGAATAGCAATTCATTGTCAGTACTTTTTAACGAATTTCAATTTCGCTACTCAAAAATATTTTTAACTTATTTTATACCTTTTGGAGTAGCACAACCTTACTCAAATGTTATTGACATTCCTATGAATTTTATTACTTATGCAATTTTACAGAGACTCTTGTGAAAACCGATCTTGCTTGGATCTGAATAAGCTATTTATAATATGTACTTATATATCATTCGGCTTTACTCACGTTTATTAGTCGAAGTACATATTTCGACTATTACCAATGTCTGTGTCCGATGACCATCATCAGCTCCCTGATTTAGAACTCTTTTATAACTAACCGAATGATTAATGAATAAATCCCGTATTACAAATTTTCTATCGACCTATTTCTAACATTTCTGAGACAATTTCGTTGATGATAGCAGTATACATTAGAATATTCCAGTGCGTTTACGAAATAGGTACCTATGTTCAAATTAAAAAATGTCGAAATATAAAATGTATGTACAATATCGAATCGAATCGATTCCATTAGTTGTCGATCGCTCTGAATCAGAGGGCAGGTGAGTTTACACTGCCAGCTTTTTTATAAAATTAAATAAAGATTTTCGATACTGACTTATTACTTAATAGACAGTTGTCTGAATAAGGTTGAAAATATACGAACTGTGTATGCTAAAACTTTGTAATAAAAGACAAAACCAATAAAACTTGAACACATTGAATCATCTAATCTAAAACTAGGCTTAGGTATAAATGTGATCAAGCAGATGTGTGAATAAATTACCAACAAATTACAATTCCCGAAGGCAATTCAGACGGGTAGGTGCTATTTATGGATAAAAAGAAGAAAACCTTGGTGATTTGGCAGGTGCAAAAGCAGAAATCATCTACCAACATTTAACTTGGCTACTGAAGATAACTTGGCATAAGGTTTTAATGGCAAACCATAACTACCTACTAATATTAATGTACATAAAAAAGTGCACAGATTTGTGACGGATTTAGGGTTTTTTTTTAAAGCAGCAAAATGTAAACTGTATCACCAGACCTATTTATTGTCGAAATTAAATATCGATCACGACCTCATTGGATTATTATTGAGATTGTAAATAAAATCAAAATAATTTATTTGCTTCAATATGGGTAGAAAAGTTACAAATCAATCGGTAAAACTGTATTGCCCGGAAGGATAGTCTACCATTCATTTTAACTTTACGATCATTCGCTTATGCATGAGTAAAATATCTTTGAATTTAGAATATAGATATAAAAACATAAAAATGTGATACTGCCTATCTACATATAACTACTTAAGAATCCTACGTTATTGTTGTTGATATCAATGTCGTTCCGGACAATGAGATCGTTGTTCCCTAACTGACAAATTGATTTCTGATTCCATCCAATATGCGTATTTGCAATCACTTTGTTTAAACACCACAACAAATACGAAAATGTAATGGAAACTCTGCCTTGAGATCGTATTGGAAAAAAATAAATAGATTAGATTTATTGTTGCAGAAAGAAATATTAACGCATTTGCGTGAATTCTATGATGTCGATTGATTCGATGTCTATCGTGCTTCAAATATTGGCGCTGTTGGTTTCGTTAAGTTTGATTTTATTTAACCTCATTATGAATATCTATAAAAAGCTCGTATACTTACTATCAATGATATTAATAAAAAATAGAGATTACACCCCGAGCGTGGACCGCACAAATTAGGTTTTTGCACCTAATTTGCTTCAGTTTCAATTGGACAATGTACCGTAAATTATTGTGTAGCACGTATCCTTTTCACTAAAGATGTTTATAATTACGCAGAAATAATAACTTTCTGTGCTTTTACAAATAGCTCGTACAAAACTAACAAATTCTGTGTGTGCGCTTGTCGGTAGTTTTATCTTGTTCAGTTTTTGGTTACTTGAACCACGAACTCAGAGCGTACCGTATCTTCCTTTTCATTTATAAATAGGTACCAATAATTTAAGATATAGTTTAAATATTAAACTACCAGCGCCATCTATGGTATGTCTCTGAAACTGTTTTTCAAAGTTGAACTAAAATTACTCGATGGTAATGTCGAAATGAAGGCATAGTACGCGGTCTGTCAAAAGCAAACTTGAACTAAGTAGTTAGTAGTTGCGAGATATATGCGGAACCCTTTTTTGTGCTAAAGCATTTATGTAAGCTTTTAAAATCATTGGCGTACCTACTTAAAACCATTAGATATTTTTTATTCAATATAAAAGTACCTAACTACCTATAATATACTAACGATATTTATAAACAATGAGTATTAAGTACTTATGCATCTTTTTCTAAATACCTAATGCCAATATTTTCCGTCAAAAGGTTAACGATCTCTCAGCAAAGGTTATTTATTTATGAAGTCATCATTTATAAGTATGAACACTGTACAGCTACCTACCTATTTACATTGGTCGAACAAAATTAATTTGTTTTTCAAGTCCTTGTTATCGAACTCAATTTGCTCATTTCAATGAGTTGGTAATATAGGTACATTGTTTAAAACATAGGTAGGTACCTACTTAATTCATGAATTTAATTACGTTATACGTTGCCGAATATCAGCTTCATACACACCAATCAACCAAGTATTTCATTCAGTTAACAATTGTGTGTGTGTACAATATAGTCCTAGCATAAGCAGACTAATGTTTACTATGGAACACGCACACGTTTGCCGCGATCGGCATTCGTCGAGTCAGTGCGACTCCATGTTTACTGTGTCACAACGAACTTGCGCGCTCAGTCAAGAACGTTCGTTCACCGCTCGAGTCATTCATGGCGTGTACTACTAACCCCACCTAGCGGTCAATGTCGACATGACGTCGCAACCGAGTTCTATCAACGCGGCATAGATGGCGCTACTAGTAATGTTTTGCGATCAGTGACAGAAGAAAGTGAACGGAAAAGAGTACTTTTTAAATACATTTCTTTCTGTATTATATATTTGACATTCTGGGTCATTTTTACTTCGTAGCGAGCGAGGTGTTTGTTACAATTTTGTGTTAATTTTTATATTTTACAGCAAGCGAACTGTTTTTATATCAAGACAACTAGGTCCATAATATTGATGTGATTTGAGGTGACTTTTTAGTTTAGTTTTTTAGGTTTAATAGTCAATTTATTTCTCTTAGGCACTATACATATCTACGATTCATTCAAAGTACGTATTAATAAGTACGCCAAAGCGCATACAATTCTGTGATTTTTTCTCAGGGCTCATTTTACACCTGGCGGTGTTATAGAGGACTAATAGTAATAAACATTCATGGTTTCTTCGTATCTCTCATGTGTAGCGAGAAACTTCCTAAAATAGTGAGTGCTAAAAATAAAATATGCCAATTTAAGTGCTCTAGACATTGCCAAATGGCCTAACACGGGGCAACAAAGTGTAACGACTCAGGGCTAAATGCGGTCCGAATTAGCACCACATGAGTACAGAATATATAGTAGTTAGTAAACAGCCATCAGGGGTGATCTCACCAGTCATTACTCATTGGATACCAGACAGGCTGTGGTCACAGAGCAAGTAAGCAATGTGAATTTCATAGGCATATTTTTTCTTTATCTTTCATTACAGTTTGATTGTACCACTCATACTTCCTAAGGGGTCGATAAGATCCTTCACCTTTTTTGATATTGTCCTCATATTGTTTATCTGTGGTTTCGACACGATAGATAACTTCGAGTCAAGCGTAGTATATAATTAAATGCCAGATAGAGCAACAAATTACGTATAAAAAACAACTCTTAGCACTTCCGAGTGGAAAAATAAGGAAAGGATTAAACCGATTTTGGTGAAATCTCTGCAGAACCTAGCAGGTTGCATGCTTAAACAATTCCCATACAATAATTGAAAATGATAACAAAAGTATGACGGTCGCCGTGGCTCAGTGGTCAATCACATGGCTTCTGGGCTTCCGGGGCTCTGAGATCGAATCCCGGCAGAGGCAAACATTTATGCGATGAGTGTAGGCGTCCCGGGTCTTGGATTTTTGTGTGCTATGATTGCGTGTGTAAGAAACAGGGAATCCTAGTGTAGGGTTTGATTGTGATAAAAAAAAACAAAAGAAAAAAGCTCTATCTAGTATTTGGCTATATTAGTAGTGGTTTTCATAACAAAGACTCTCGCCATCTCAATGGAATGATACGTTTAGTTAAAAGCATGTACCCTCAAAAGCAATTACTACTATGTTACTGTAATGCATGGATGCACAGACTTATTAAGACTAGGGGCCACTCGGGCAAATTATGAACTGATGGTGGGCCACCAGAAGTATAGGTAATTAAAGACAATGAAAAATTGATAATAATGTATTCAAATTGAAAAAGAATTTATTAATTTGAAGCGTGGCACTGCATAGTGCTTACAATCTTTTTTATATTTGGCTCAAATTTACTTGTAGCAACACGTAAAACTGCTTCCAAACTTTCATTTGCAAGGCGGTTTCGATTTTTTGTTTTATTATTATTTAGGATTGAAAAGGTTTGTTCACATATATAGGTAGAACCAAATAAGCTTGCACATTTCAGAGCGTTTATGCGCAACTCTTTGTACGTATTTTTATCAATGCAGCGGTAAAAGTTCAGCAAGTCTCCTTCGTTGAATTTGTTGCGTAAATCTTGGTCGTTCTGAATGTCGATAATTTCTAACTGCATTAACTCTGGCGCATTTTCAACTGAAATCGTGAAAGGATTGCTAAATATGTCCAACAGAGGTTTCACTGTTTTAAACTCCGAAAATCTGTCTTGATAAGATTGAATCAAAATATCTAGCTTTTTTACATAACTGAAATTAATAGCAGTTTTTTTGAATTTTTCAGCCATTTTCTTATAATTCGGAAAATGATTGTAATTTCCAGAATTCAATTGCGATCTGAAAAGTGTCAGCTTGCATTGAAAGGATGATACATGTGCGTAGAGCTGGGATATCAGTTGATTTTTGCCTTGAAGCCGTGTGTTCAAGACATTCAAATGATTTGTAATGTCAACTAAAAAAGCCAAATCACACAACCAATCAGGACTTTTAAGTTCCGGGACGTCCCTTTGCTTTTCCGCCAGAAAAATATCAATTTCTTCTATTAAATTTAAAAATCGTTCCAGTGTCAATCCACGACTTAGCCACCTTACTTCTGTATAATACAGTAAATCTCCATGTTCGCATTCAATGTCATCAAGGAATTGTTTGAATTGCCTGTGATTGAGTCCTCGTGATTTTATGAAATTCTCAGTCGAAACTACCACTTTCATGACATTTTCAAATTCAATTTTTTTAGAACAGAGGGCTTCTTGGTGTATAATGCAGTGAAACTGCATGAGATCTTCAGCGTTTAAGTTTTTTTCTTGCAAATGCTTTTTCAACAAAGTAACTAGCCCAGAATTGACACCAATCATCGAAGGAGCACCGTCAGTCGAAACTCCCGATAATTTCGATAAGTCCAAATCAGTTTTTGAACACTCGTCCAAAAGTACATTGAGTATATCAACTCCTCTGGTTTGACCTTTCAATGAACACATTCCTAATAACTCTTCGAAGACTTCAAAATCTTGAGTAACACCTCGTATGAATATAAGAAGTTGAGCTGTGGAACTAATATCAGTGGATTCGTCGAGTGCTAATGAAAAAAAATCAATTATCTTAGTTTTTTCATTTAATTGTTCCGCAATATTATCTGACAAAGACATAATTCGTCTTTGGATGGTCATACGATTCAGTTGAATTTTCTCAAACTTTTTTGCTGCTTCTGGACACATTTTCTTAGCGGCAATTTCTATGCATTCTTTTACAAAATCCCCATCATTGAAGGGGCGACTCCGCTTTGCTATCATTCGAGAAATTTCATAACTAACTTCTGTAGCTGTTTCTGTATCTTGAATGGGTTTTGTAAACATAGCTTGTTGACCAATAAGCTCCCGTTTTAAAGACAAAACTTTTTGCTTTCTTAATTCGCCTGTAAACTTCGTAAAAGTAGGATGCTGCGTTTCATAGTGCCTTTTTACATTATATTCCTTTGCAATCGCAACAGAATTCTTGCAAATTAAACAAACGACTTTGTTATGCGACCATACAAAAAAGTATTTCTCAGTCCAAATTTCTTGAAACTGCCGATTTTCATCTTTAACCTTACGTTTTTTACTAGTTCCTGGCATGTCCATGTTGCGTTTTAATCCTGACTAGGATTACCACAGCACCTAAAACCAATTACTAGGCATGAGTTCGATATATCAAAACGTAACTAATAACCGATATGAGTTTCATATCGTATCATATCGATATGACGGTTGCACATAACCGATATTACAAAAACTATGATATCTATATTATCGAGACGATATCAAAACACGCGCGAGAATACCTACGTTATGAAAACTGCAAACGATATAACCAAAACGCAAAACCGTGCACACAACTGAATGGATTGATATTCGTTTCTTCTCTTTCTTACTAAAGAGCGGTGTAACGGTTTTGGTGATATAACGAAAACGCCCATGTCTACCAATTACAGTTCCTAATTAATTACCAAAAATAATTGATAAAATATGTAGATAAAATTAATAACAGTTTTACTTACGATTTCACAACACAATTATACACGGCACTTGACGGGAAATCTACGTTGAATGTGGATCAAAATATATTATAATTATGACACCGGCTAGTCGAGTTAAAATCTACACTAGAACTAACGACACTTTACTCAAATTAAAACCGAACTGTCGGTCGCTGCGGTTAGCGTGGCTTTTATACCACGCGCATAGAGTCGAAAACTGTCTGGAGAAATCTCGAAACCGACTCTGGAAGCTTCGTGTATCTACCTACGCGAGCTATCGGGAATTTGGGACTATTGCTATCTCGCTCGCTCGAATTTAACCGAGATCAGCACGAACATTACCGACCGCTGTTACCGACGCATGCACGGCGCACCGATAAGATTGATAGAGCGCGCGCGCGAGATTCAAATTACTTTTCGAACATTTGTTATTGGTTTTATTCTGGAATAGAACTCAATATTTTCGAATGTACGAGAGTATTATTTTTGCTGTCGGCGGGCCACCAGTATTCGACCGGCGGGCCGCATGCGGCCCGCGGGCCGTAGTCTGTGCATCCCTGCTGTAATGTGACACCTAGTGAAGGGCACTACGCGTACTGCAGTCTGCAATAACTGGTTTTAATAGAACGAGTTAATTACTGTTTTAAAAACATGTTCCCGCTTAATTAACAGCCCTATGAAAGATCCCTTTTTAAATTAATCTTGCATATTCGGCAAGGGCCAACCTTACCGTTTGGTTTGTCAATATTTTGTCCAAACATTACAGAGTTATTGAATTGGTTCATTTGAATTATGCGTGATTCTTAGAAATGACATTTGCCATTGACATTATATTCATGATTTATTTTTCATTTTTATACTGTTTCGTAACAAAACATTTTTTAAAGATTGGCAAGAATCTTACCTCAGTATATAGTTACATATCTATGATCTTACCATTCTTTAAAAATAGGTTAGGTGCGACATAAAAAAAAACACCATAAAATGGAACCGACTTCAGTGTTAAGTAACTTGGTGACGTCGGTACTACACAGTTTGCAAGGAACCTAGAATACCTCTACTGCTCTCTCATCAGATTCTGCACACGCGTAATTCTGTCAAGAGTACTCAGGATGAAATTATACTTACTCAAATAAACCAACTATCTGTCAAATAAAATATTTAACTTTAATGACTTCTTTGTAAAATGTCTACTGCTAATGATTCCGACACGACAACAATCTCCATCCAGATACAAACATCTAATCTGTGGTCGAGAAAAAGAGGGCAATTTCATCAAATTCAAGAGCATTACGCTAATCGCGGGTTAGCGTGACGGAGTAACGACCTCCGTCGAATTTACTGCATGAGGTATACTGCCAGCCCGGGCTTACACGTCTGTGATTTATATAGAAGGCACTTTGTTGTGCGGATATAGAACAGAGTCTGTAATCTGCGTATGGTTATAAATGAATTTTATTCATTCGTCGATATGGTAACGGCTATTTGCTTAACATCGTGAGTTTGGTAGCCGAGATTTCAGGTCGATGACTCTAAATACCATGTTGGATTAAACGATGAAAACGTACCTTCTAGGCTTACTAGTTCAGCGGTAGTAGCGCTGGCTGTCGAACTGACGGATGGCTGGATCGATTCCCCTCAACGGCTTGAGCTTCCGGTGAAGGTAACACCGTTTTTATCCACCTGGCTAGTTACCACCCTCAAGTTTAGAAAACTGTTACCAAACACATAGTGTGTTCAGGCAGCAGTCCTTGAGAGCTAGGAAGCACTCTCGGAAATAACATCTTCAACCACATCGTCTTTGACCGTAATGTGAGATAGTGGTCAAATATAAATCTATACAGGAAAAAAAAGTGAAATAACCGTTGCTGGGTTTATTTTCTTGAACTGACTATTTATGTTTAAGAAAGTACAGTAAAAAAAGGCACCCGAAGAAATAATAATTGGCGATCCGAATTTGATTGTATTTTGAGCATAAATGACTGCGTTCGCTTTAGAATATTAGACTTATTAAATACGCCTCCCCGCAGCAACTTAGCTACTAACTACTACTAAGCTACTAACTAAGCAACTTATTTAAATGACAGTCATCCAAGTAAATGAAACATGTTTTTAATATTTCGAGCGCAACTGTCTGGTTTTACTAAACTATTTAGTTAACAATCTAATAAGACCTTGCTCAAAGCAAATTGCAAACTGCCAAGGTAAATGTCAATTGATGCTGTAATATGTGATAGAGAATACCATATCTGTGATAGTCATCCATATCTATGATTACTTTATTTTGATATCAACGATATTTAATGTTTTAGATATCCGAAATCTGCTAACTCCAATAAAAATTCCATTAAAAATTATGTAATATTAAATTCCATTGCTTTATTTTATGAAATATTTATATTTACATAAAATGTCCTAAACAACTTTACACAATTAAAAATTTCCCTTTTAATATATTAAAATTTGGGTAAATATCTTTTAACCAAAATTAGAAAATATCAACAATAGTAGATTGTTAAACAAGGGGTTAAAATGACTCATTACCTACTCATCATTCATTATATACGTAGAGTAGAGTAGAGTAGAGTAGTACGACTTAGAATTAGCGTCATTATTCTAAGCGTAACGATGGTGTTAATAAGTGTTTTTTTTTTTAAAATATTTTATTTATTAACATTCACACAAGGTCTTCAGGTCCCAAACTAGGCAGAGCCTGTGCTATGGTAACCTGATGACTGATATATATATTTATATACATATACACACCCAGACACAGGTCAAACATACATGTTCATGCACACAAATATTTGACCTGTCCGGGAATCGAACCCGGGACCAGCGGCTCAGAAGGCAGTGTGCTACCAACTGCGCCAACCGGCCAGTCAGTTGTTAGTGTTAATAGAAACCGAGTTATAATGGGTTTGTGTATACTTTCAACTACGAATTACAAATAAAATAAGAAGGACTTGTTTTCTGTAGCCACGATCAGCGTTGCGCAGATCGTGCGTTCACCGCTGATCTTCCGTTGAAGTCGTAGGCTTTGCAAATTAAAATAAGAAGTAGTAACAATTATATGTGCGCAACTGCAAGCTATATGAAAGATAAAATACTCATTGCCTACAAAAATGTACAAGTAGGTACATACCCACATAATCAGGTTGGCTATGGTCACAGATGTTAACGCAAGATTGCCGAGTTTCAAACCTAATAAATACTTTTTCGTTTTTGTAGGCTCGTTAATAACACACGTAAACACTGCCCTTAGAACTAAGTATTTAAGCCCCGCTCTAGTACGCTACAATGACGGACTTTTTGAGCAAGACGAGTAAAAAATTGTTATTGTATTTTTTGTGAGATATCCTTCAATTGGTGGTTATGACATTGCAGTTAAAGGTCAGCTCATAATAGAGGGCGCAGGCGTCCATTGTCGCAGATTACTAACGAGTTAGTACCATTGTTGCGATAATGCCGCGCCCTCTGTCAGCAAGACCGACGGAGCGTTACAGGCAGACAATGAGCGAGTTGTAATTAGTGAGGTAGATATTCGTAGCTACATGTAAATTTATCTTCTCGATATTTTATACTGATGATGTAGAAGATTTAAATTCCGTTTAATTTTCGAAAATGAGTGATTCTTCTTTGTAATAATGTGAATCGTTGAAGTGCATAAGAGTAAGAGGTACTCTTAGATTTGTGACGACGTGACACATCTCAGTTTCATCTTGGCATTTTTTTCTGCAGTACACACTTTTCAGGACACATGTACTTACTCCTCTCAGAGGAAGATCTGTGTTCTACCAGGGAGAAGCTAACTATTTAAGATCACAGCGACTACCAGTTCAAATAGTTAAGGCTTGACCATTTACTAAATAGAAAGTTTTCGAGTGACAAAAAACTTTTTCCTTTTTAAAAAATTCCCGTGATAACCACAAATGCGCTTGTACTGTGTCGTACACAAGAAGAAACGAAATGAAAAAGTCTAAAAATGTGATTAATAATATATTTTTGAGCCCGTAGGACATGTGCAAATAATTTGCAATATTTTAAATCACCACGCATCACGATTTGTTCCACCCTCTCTGCCTGTAATCAGCCGCGAGCCTCTGTAATGTCATCAAAAACATAAAATAACAACCCATCCCCTCTAAGATCTTTTGGCTTACATCCTACATTCCATCCCACCACAAACTACGCTATAGTAATCAGTCTCCAAGCTATGAAAGTACTTATAAACAGATGTCTAGTTTAAATGGGCTCTATCGGTTAACCGCGGCACTTTCTCGCGATTTCACCGAGTTGCGGTCGCTTCGCAATGATAGCAATTTCAGTGCCTACATTAAATTAGTGTTCTTGGGGTCGTAGATAAGGATGCCGTAGATGTATTTCAAAAACTTTTATAGCTATGAGCGGCAGTATTGTATCTGCCGCTACACAATATTTATTTTTTGAAATCGTAGACCTGGCATAAAATTTGTCTGATGCAGGCAACATGTAACCACAATGCTGGCAATGAACATTCTTATAACATATCTTCGATGTAGTGCACTGCAATGGAAAATTTTAAATGTGAACATTTTTGTGTGGCTACCTACTAGTGGGATCTTACTGTTGTTATTAGGCTAACATCACAGATTTGAGAAACAAGTTTGTATTGTCCTTGTTTGTCAGATCTGTGGCTAACACCTAAATTTTCCTGGTTCACGGCGTCTCGCGCCAACTTCACAGCTGTCGTCAACGACAACTGTGAAGTTGGCGCATGATGGCGCAACATTACACATCGCATAGACGAACGATTTTTAATGTCATCGAGTGAATAAATTACACCAAAATAACAGACAGTCAAGGATTGAATGACTAGTAAATTTAAGTCATAATGTCGTTTTTTATTACTGCTGACGAAACTTCTCACCATTGATTCAATACCAATTAAGAATCCGCGATTGGTCTGATACGTACTATAGATAAGTTTTTTGTTTCTCCCTAAAAGCAGTAGGTACTTTTAAATTAAAGTAGAAATAAAGTAGTAAAAATTAAGAGATTTGTTTATGTGTTTACACTGTTTTGAAACAACACAAATGAAAATAAGATTTAGATTAAAAAAAAAACATTCTAACATATTACGTAGGAACTTCTTGTTATTGATTCAACAATAGCATTTTTATCCGAACTTTTCCCAATAAAATGAGTTTTCGTACCTAAAAAACGTAAAACCGTAAAATAAGAGACCTTTTTGTACTTTCACGGTAAATAATTTTAAAACACCCAACTCAGATTGCTTTTTAATATTCAATAAAGTGTGAAAACAAATAATATCTTATAATCATCTAAATAATATATATAACATTCAATAACAACTAGGTGCACGCCGCGGTTTCACCCGCGTGTACCACGATTTTCCCACTACTTACCTCATTTATTCCACGGGAATTATACTTTTTCCGAGATGAAAAGTGCCTATGTGTTATTCCAGAATCTAGCCTATCTAGAAACCAAATTTCATCGAAATCAGTGCAGCCTTTTGAGCGTGAAGGAGTAATAAACATACACACTTACACACATACTAACCGATTGGGGGATACCTATGTCCAGTGGTGGAGGTCTTATGGCTGACATGATGATGATGACACATACAGACGCCATTATAATATTAGTGGGATTAAACACCATTTAATCTTATACTAATCTTATACTTACATTGTATGTAGTACCATCGTAGATTTCGATAAACTTACCTGAAATAAAAATAATAATCTTTAATTTAAAAAAGTCATTGGTATATGAATTAGGTAAATTAAGAGTTCAGACCTCCAGACATAAAACAACAGCTTCTTAATAAAATTGAAACAAAATGGCGGCGTAACCGCAAGTAAGTAGCAACCAACATATTCTTTTTTTACTATGCAAACATTTTGAATTCAGAATGTACTGAAGTTTCACAGCATTCAATTTGCAACTTTATAAATTGTGACAAAGATTCAATCTTGTGGATTACTGTTACCTAGGTAAATCTTGTAAATGGCTTCAGTTCTCGACTCTATGCGCTTACTATTAAGGTTCACAATTTTGAGAATAAGTGTAAGTCGACAACAATGCAGTCCCAGTGGAACATGAGTGGTTCGAAACTCAACGCATCCCCGAGGAGATTATGTCCTCGCTGCTGCAATAGATACCTTCCCAGAAAAGAATAGTTGGTAGCCACTCCTATGGGAGCATTGTGTTGGACAATAGGTATCGTAACTTTCAGGGACTCTGGCGACGTGTAAGGTGGATACTTCAATGAGCTTAACAAAGAGAATGTTTGAGTGGCGAAAATGTAAGAAGCAAATGAAATTGTGTTATTAAAACTGACGTGTTTTGGCACATTATGAATGTATAAAACACGGGAATTACTCACGTAATAGAGCAGAGAGTTTTGACTATAGTTCTGACGACTATGTAAGTAATTCCCGCGTTTTATATATCCATAAGAAAATGAAATGGTGTTATTTTCACACACACGCTTTGGTTTGTGTGATGAGTGTCCGTACGCGTACCTTTACGCTAGCATTTTTATCATCGATACGCCTAAAATACTGAAAGAAAAGAAAAGACTTTAGTCGAGATTTATACAAAACATAACAATTAGGAATCAATGACTAAATGATCAAATGATTAAGAATTGAAACACAGCAAATAAAAAAAATATATAACAGCACATAAGAAACTATCTAACTATTTCTTGATTGAAGTGTAGCGCGATTCTAATAATGAGTTTCTGATTGATGCAGGTCTGTGACATCAGCATGAATAGTAAATTTAGTAAACTAACTTAACCTGACCTTTCCCAAAAACTTCAAATTTTATCGTACTTTCTATCATAACTTTAATCTTCATTATATATCTTACGAAATGCATTTGAAACATGTATTTATTCTTAAATAATCTACGTTCTACCATCAACTAATAAATAAAACTACTCGTATAATAATAATTAATAATGTGGTTGCATGTATTTTATACTGAATGGCGGGTGAATTCAGATCTTATCGACGGTTAAATGTTACGCGCTGGTTGAATTTCTCATTCAGAGTCACACCATGGAGCAGAGGGGTAATGAAATGTTAACTTTTATATAATTAAGTGACGAGGCGGGCAAGTCACGTGACTGATGGTAAGCAGCGCGCCTGGAAAACAGGTATTATGAATTATAATTTATCGGCCGACGAATTAGACGGATTGCAGTACGACACCATAATTAGTTGAGATTCTTGTGATGTTGTCGCACGAAGCGCTTTGTCTTAGTTCATATACAAGTTAGGAGTTGAATTCATAGTCTCAGTCTATGTTTCCGTATAGATACAATCTGGGTGTTTTCACATCACAACTGAATAGTTATCTTCTGGCCAGATTTAATCCTACGAAGACCGTACATCATTTAACATCAGGTGAGATACTGGTCAAACGAGAAACACGTGTAACGTTATGTTTTGTTTATGTTAAGAATCGTTGGAACTGATACGAAAATCAATGTGAAATCGGAAAAAGGACGGATATTTATTCCGCTACATTTTTTAATGAACTCAATAGACCATCATAATTAAGTCTTTCTTCATATTCGTCATCATAATCATAATTAGTATTAATTTACGATTCATCGTCTTCCTCAGAGATAACAGAATATCATTATCCTCGCCTGTGGGAATAATACGACGTTGTAAATCTAGTTATAATGATAATGTTATATTTTTTTAAATTTCTTTTTATACTTTATTGGTGTTGAGTTTGACCACTATCTTACTTGATGGCCAGTGACGATGTGGTCGCGAATGTTATCATGCTATGGTCCCAAGGACTGCTGCCTGAACACGCTGTGTGTTTGTTGACAGATTTTCAAACATGAGCGTGGTAGCTAGCCAGGCGGGTACTGGAAAGTACCCTAACATCCTGCTGGAAATTTTATAACGGTGCTATATTCACCGAAAGCTCGAGCGGTTGATGGGGATTGAATCTGTAGTGCGAGTATGGAACGTCGAATCGATAAAATTCGACAGTAAGTGCTTGTTCAGACATGGCGATATCCGCGCGGTTTGGATATCTCCATAGTTAATTAGAACCGCGCGGGTGCCGCACGATTCGCGTGTACGCCATGTCTGAAAAGGCACTTACTGTCGAATTTTATCGAGTCGACGATCCATACTCGCACTGCAGTGTCGGTCAGATTGACAGCCGACGCTCCCACCGCTGAGCTATCATCGCTTCTAGCTATCATCGCTATCTAGATAGTGTATAAACTTAGAAGTTATAACCTATAATAATAACCACCTCTGATACTGATTTTAATGAAATTTACATACGACGAATCTAAAAGTATTACATATTTTTTTCGTATTGGTTCATAAAATAGTAAAGGTCTAAACATAAAAAACATATACCTTCAACCCAATTGAGACACCCTCAAACACTTTCAAAGAAAGGTCGATACCTTTTTTTTGTAAGTGTATTAAAAAGTGTTCTTTATAAATGTGCTTTTGTTTTTTAAGTCTGTAACCAAACGATATCTAAACAGTTGAGCAGGTTTTTATGAAATTTGGTATGTTGATTCTTGACGTCGATAACACAAATAAATATATTTTCATACCAAAACTTTAACGGGAAACCTATGTTTTTTCGTGGAACTTGTGGAATGTAGTGTCAGTAAACAAAGTTGGCTCTCCACGGGATTTTGACAATACCAAGTAAAATAATCTTTTAGTTTTATTGCATTAAGTAGTGAAAATAATGTAACATTTCAGCTCAAAATCCCCTTCTCCGCGTTACTCGTATGGTTCAGAAGACATTGGGCATTTTAGTGGTACTTTACTTAGATAATGTAGACAGCGAAGGTTGGCCATTTAAAATACTTTGTTTCATTTTCTTCGACTTCTATATCTTTGGGGATGGATACATTCACTAATTTTTCCATACGCATTAAAAGCTGAAGTAACACTCAATGCGAAAAAAGAGCTCGCTAAACTTTTCATTGATAACTCCAAAACTTTAAAGTTTCGGAAAAATATTACAAAAGCAAAAGTTTGTACGTTATTGTGTATTTAATTTGGAATGAAGATAGCTTACTTTTTGAGGAATAACACATGGGCCCCGTGGGATAATTGAAAAACGGGTGAAACGGCGGGCCGCAGATAGTATTAAATATAATAAAAATTTATATATATCCTAGAAGAAGGAATTCCTACCAAAACAGTTCTTGTCCGCATAGAACTCCATCATACATATTTTTTAAGTGTCATCTGTTGTTAACTATTAAGACTGTCATGACGATGATCAGAACAGTTACGAAAGTAAGCCCTATAACTTCATTCCGAAACGAATGTATTACACATTCGATCATATTATTAGGAGTACACGATTTAGATTTTTTGCCTGGACCAAGAATAAGACAGCGCAGATTTAAAGATTTAGCCCCTGTATTCAAGAATAACATTAACAATCGTAGGAACAAAAATTGCTACCTTTGTTATTTGAACTCACAGACGCATCATGTTCAAGCTATAGAACTGAATTTCCCGTAAACTACAGAATGGTATGTTAATTAAGAAATATATAAATATATCGAGATTTATCGTATACAATGGAGTCATTGCTGTTAATGCAGTATATTCCACCTTGGCGGATTGCGTCAGCTGATCGAATGTTCAGGAACGATGCAGGCGGCTGGTCCGCCCTTGAATACGGATGAGCTGTTCTGTTCATGCTTTATGTATGCGAGATGCAATCGCCTTTGAAGTATGATCTGAGGCCGGTCGAGTTGTAAATGTAAGCAAATATTGCTTTAGCTCAACTAACTGCTTCCATTTCTTTATAGAAAAATGCAAAGAGATCGGACAGTACTTAAAGCTTCAGGAACCTAGGCCGCATAATTTCGACACTAACCCCATTACTTGATTTTAGTAACATTTTTTATATTTTTAACTATTATGCGCTTGCCTTTGACCACTGTCAAAGGCCTGATGTTAAGTGTCAACGCGGTCTAAGACGCAGTATGCAAGCCTAGAAGGTTCTATTTACTCGTGACATGAAGACTCCAGGATTGTATCTTTCAGGAAGCACAGACTCAGGCAACGAGTACCATTCCTTGGCAGTACGGACTAATAAAGTTGAAGAAAAATGCTTAGTGCGCATAGGTGGTATGTCTACCATTACTTAAGTTTCAGTAACGTATATTTTATTTTAATAAATGCGTAAAAAAGTTACAGTCCATGTTGCTTTACATAGCAAAATGTATATATGACATATATGTAGGTATGGAGCGATCAGCTTGTTAAGTAGGAAGCAGGAAGCTATTTGAGTAGAGTCGAGAAGCCTTTCAACTTTTAAGTCTTCGAACTACTTTAGGTCTCTGTCAGGGGTGGGCAAAGTACGGCCCGCAAGCAATCTTCAGCCCGCGATCTGGCCCGCCACATTAACTTTCAACAAGGTAAAAATGGATTTGTATTGATCTGGGCAATCAATTTTCACAAGGGAGACATCTTTATAGATAAGCTTTTTATTATAAAGATATATTGGACTTATATGTGCTACAGTACAAACAAATAATCGATCAGTGTTTTTATATAACTCGCAAAAACACATAAAAGTACTTTGACCGCCCGCCGCCTTTCAATAATGGTACTTTGATCCAAAAGTTAAAAGTACTATTGCCCAACTAGTCAAGTGTATACTTTTCACCGTTTGAAAGAAATACGTTTATTCATGACATTGGCATCACCACAACAATAAAAAAATATAACACAGTAATACAAAGAACCTATAAATACATACAAGTGATAACAAATATAGGGTACTATTATCTATATTTTAATATTTGTTGTAGTGTTGCGCGAAGGCAGGAATGAGCTCTCTCAGCATTATGCTAAGGTAGGATCACGTCGCGCTGATTTTCAGTAGGAACTCAGACTGGCATCACGAACGTACAAGTACATATATTATGTTCAAGAGTAGTGGCACTCAATGTGAGAGTTCGCCCGGGGAAGTACCTACTGCCAACATATCTATTTCTACCGCCATGCAATAGTGTTCGCATTACTGTGTTCCGATTTGAAGGGTAGGGTTTCGGTGAAATTACAGGTACATGAGACTTACCAACTTGATGTTTGTTGATGTGAAGGGCGCAGTGCAATTATTTACGAGTTGTATTCAGTGGGCCTTTTTTCCTTGTTCCGTCACATTATCCCATAAAAATAGTCAAAATTCTCAATAAATCCAGGTCCAGCTGCGACGTCGATTAGGAGCGTTAGTCATAACAACTTTCGAATGCTAACAAGATAACATAAGAAGTGACGTATATAAGAAATGCTCTTTTAAAATGATATAAATTTTGACGCCTTTGTAGTATGATATAATATGAGAAAGTACAGCTTCTATCAATATAAATTGTACTTTTGTATGGTACTTTTACATGGTCTTGCATGCATTGCAGAATTCGTTACAACTAGGGGCAAATAAATACACGTAATATTTCGGTGATACGTTAGCATATCAATTGATACACTTATAGATGCGAGATATGTTGTGATCGTGAATCGATTTTTGATTCAGTAACTCGGTATGAGTACTAACCCATGTTTTAGATAAAGGATTTTTACGAATTTTTTATTTCGCAGCAATGGAGATTAGACAGCTATCGTTAAATGTTTCTGGTGAAAGTCAAGTCTGTGTACGCAGAATCCGGTGCTCCGGCCCTTGTACTCGACCGGGTCAACCTGTTGCCCGGGTGGCACACTGACCTAATAATGAACAAACTGAAATATAACAACGCAATTCTTCTTACTTTACCTAGTAACTGAATAATAAATAAAAGTAGGAAAATAGGTCAGACCGCAAAGGACAATTATCTACTTCGGTGTAACATTTGAATAATTTATGTAAACATTTATTAAGATTAGCAATACGTATAAAAGTTAGAATATTAGTATAAAGATCACGAAAGCATTTCTTTAAGAAAAATTGTCATAAGACAACTTAAAAATATAAAACCAACCAACGTTGGTAGGTTTTAGATTTTTAAGTTGACATAGATAATGATTTTCTTATTCAACCAAAGTAAAAAATTCTGGAAAAAATAAAATAGTTCTTATTAAAACTGCAGATAATCTTAGATAAAATAATTCGTCATTTATTTGGTGCCGAATGCCGACTAAAACCATCCACAATTGGAAGCAATTCCCCTCGTCTAATATTAGAGATAGCGCTGTAAGGTATTATGATTATGAATTTTTAATATAATTATTATACATAATTAATAATTTTTTTTTCATGGGGTAAATGCTTTTATTAAAATAAAACACTAATAACTAATTACAATACTGCAGCTACTACAATAACATTTGAGCAATCCACTAGCTATTGGTAGCCTATAGATATCTCAATTGTTTATTTTTTTTATTAATAATTGCTTTTGACTTTTAAGAATAATAGTTACTTGGTGTATGGAACAGAATTAGGAGCATTAGTATATAGTTTCATTTTGATTTTTAATATAATTCTGTCATAAATAATAAACAACGTAAATACAAATGCACCTATACCTGATTGCTAACGAGTTGCCAAAAGCTATTTGTTTTTTCCTATATTATTATATACATGCATTATCCGGCTTTACTCATGTTTATAGTCGAAGATTCGACCTAGTTGCGACATTGTTTGTAAATATCTACAAACATTTTTGAATTACAACTATTTAATTAATGTCAAAATGTATGTTTCTTTTCTGGGAATTGTGTCATACTTTATTCAAAAATCAACTCCTGGACCACGACATCGTATCCATAGAAGATTTTAAATAATTAATCTATTTCTACCAGCGGCTGAAGTTTGGAAGACGTTTTTCTTTATTTTCAGAACATGAGAAACATTTAATTATTTTTGTTATATCGAAGACATTAACACAAAATAATGATTATATTTTCGACTACATCGTCACTGACCATCAATTGATAGATTATACACATCATATCACATGACATAGATATATATAATATAAAAAAACCTGTGGGCGACGGCAAACCAAAAAGGTACTAAAACAATAATTTCCAAATATGTCAATCGATCCATGTGCAAATAGATAAATTAGAAATATAATATTATTGTTGTTGTTATAAGCTTGCGTTTAACCACTGTCTCACCTGATGAATCTAAGATGGAGCACGCAAGTCTAGGACCTATTCACTTGTCACTTGATGACTTCAGGATTGCACCTATCAGGAAACACAGACTCAGGTAACGAGTTCAATTCCTTGGCAGTACGCACTAGGAAAATTGAAGAAAAACTTAGTATGTCTACCATACAGCGTACTTCTGGTTGACCGATGATAAAATGGGGATGGTGGGATTAAATTAGGTAATTCCAGTGCATGTTCACCGAAATGTATCCGATAGTACACCGATAAACAATCAACTCTACGCCGGTGTTCAAGGCTCTGAAGCCTACGTTCTCCCAGAGCGCCGCTGCCTATGATATTTTTTGTTTATTTGTATATTTTGTTGTTATTCCACTTCAGGAAGCTCTATAACATTAATTTCAAGTTGCAGGAACCTTATTTATACGTGATCCTTATAAGGTCGTACTTTATACGCATGTCAGCGACCGGGTTACATCCCTGGATGTAAAGTAGGACAGGAGGCTGTGGGGCGGCGGCCCAATTCCCTCCGAGAGGTCATGTCGTGACCTGCCTCAAGACCGAATCTCTCGCGTTGGCTGGTGATATTGGTCTTTGGTAGTCTGTGCGTACATTTAAGCTTTCCCACCCTTAAATAAAGTAAGGTTAATAGGGTTTACAGAGGCATATATATGATCAGCGATCCCACTGGATATGATCTCACTGCTGAATGACGATGATTTGAAACTACTTCTGAACAGTGGAACATTCTAAAATGTCAGAATATTTGTAGGATATAGTTTTAGGTTGATTTTAGTTTTATCTACTAGCCAAGTTGTTTTTGACTTTAGAAAACATTTGATAATTTACGGTAATGCTGAATGAAAGGGAAGTATTGTTTTTTCAAGAAAAATAATCATGGAAAATGTATCTGAAAGACAAGTCAATAATTTTAAAGGAATTATCTTATCGGGCATTCAAACGAGCAAGACGCCTTGCAGTTAATATGACATTCACATATAATGACCCTTATAAAGAGACAATGGCATACAATTTCACGACTGGCAAGCTAACTATAGGACCCTTAGCACGCAATGTCACGACTAGGGATCATTACCCATCGAGCCGCGATGTTATGCACGAAAATATAGTTTTTTATATTATTTAATCGTACATCATCATATGTACATAGGTACAATGCTATTATTTTAATTACAAAGTTCTGTTACTATCCAGAAAAGGCATATATATGCAAAATATATCTTATAAGTTTTATTAATTCAATCTGCCAATATAAATGAATATTACAAGAAACGTTAATTTATATACGCATAATTTTAAATCAAAGTCGAAGTATTTATATGTAAACATCAATTTACATATAATTTAATTACAATTACAATCGATTTACACGTCAAAAGTCAGTACAAAATCGAAAAAAATAACATGTGGACAAATACATATCTGTAAACATCATTACGCATTTGTAACTTTATTTTTGTCAGATTTTATAAAATCATAAAACGTTTTTTAATAGTTTAGTCCAATAATCAGTCTTTGACGACAAAATAATACGAATAGCTACGTGCTGCATAGCGTAAGTTACTTAGACCATTCTTTATTTTTAATAAAAAACATTGAGTTATGAATTAAGCAAATATATAGTTTTAAAAAAAGTTAATTAATATGATATAATATGGCCGTTGGGGCCGAAAGGTTCTCGAATGGAGACCACGGACTGGCAAGCGCAGCATAGGACGGCCACCGACCAGGTGGACAGACGACCTGACTAAGATCGCAGGCAAGGGCTGGATGCGGGCCGCTTCCAACCGGTCCTTGTGGAAATCAATGGAGGAGGCCTATGTCAAGCAGTGGACGTCCTATGGCTGAGATGATGAATATGATATAAACAGCGCCTGTACCAGAAATCGATTTAAGGAATATACATAGGTGTACCTATGTACTTTTAGTTCGAATATATTGGAATGAAAAAAAATTAAGGTTGTCGTATGTGAGTAAGGTAAATCGGGTTATCGTCCCTTTTTTTCAATAATCTGTTTTATCCGGCGAATGTCGTTATCGTCAATTTCAATAAAAACGATTTTTCTATCGCTTATTCTACTTTAACTTATACGATGGAAAAGTCAAATTATATACAACACCTAAACATAACAAGTAAGGGTTACATATGAACAGTGAACACATGTCGTGTATTGTTTTCTTCCAATTAACTTCAATTATGAGTACAAAACGACGCGTCGTCCGCGTCGTCCCAAAGTCGGCATTTATCGGGCATTCCAAATGCAACAATGCAATAACCTCCTTATTGCATTGTTGCATTTGGAATGCCCGATAAATGCCGACTAGAGGTTTATGTTGCAGTTAGGGAAAACGACCCCAATGATTGAAGAATGGAATTGAATAATTATTAATTCATTGGTGTTTCAAATAAAAAAATAACATATTTAAATTAAAAATTAAATAAACTATTTTTCGTACATTTTTTAAAGTTAGCCTTAAAGTGTTTGCGGTCAGCAAAGCCAGATGACCGTTTATTTTGTGTACTTTAAGTTTAGCGGTAATGTTACACGTATTCAATTTATTTATTTATAGAATTAACTAAGTAATAACTACATATATAATAAAGTAATCTCATACAATAAATAAGTATATATTATAGAAATATAAAATGACATCTTAAACACTGTTCTAACAATTTTGGATGAACATGGAATTCCACATTTTGATTTTCACGTTTTGTACCTGTTTTCCAGGAAAGGCGTAATGGAAGATGTCTTCCTTTAATGAAGTGAATTCCGTACAAAAAACGCATTTTTAAGAATCGCGAACATTTCCTCAAACATTTCTTTGAAGTTTCCAATTATAGCTTACAATTTGCTGATCAACAACAGGAGCCACTATATATGAAAAATTTAACGTGACGTAAGTTAATTGAATAAAATATCAATAATAAAGCTACCAGAGGAGCTAGGTTGCCTAGGTATTAATTTTAAAACAAGTATTCCGCATTAGTATACTCGATATATCTGCAGTGCAAATAGTACCATGGAGCCACAACAATTATCTTTTTATCAGAAGGAATATGTCAGTGTCGCGGCGTCCACGACCCCATGTCGGCGTGCATCGGGATTCCGAGTGCGGTTGGTTTGGCCGGCGCCGCAATGCTAAATTGTACAGAAAGCCCTTGCAACAATCATGATCATCATTATCATCATTGCATCAATAAAGATAGTAAAATGTAGTTCGCTTTACATTCATAAATTCATTTTACAATAGATTCACCATTATTACAATTAACTGCAATGTCATTTACTATACATGACAGTGTGACACATGGTGATAATAATTAATTATTTATCAAAACGGATGTTTCAGCCGCGACCCCATTTCAACGTGTATCGGGAATCTCGAGTGCAATTTGGTCGGCATCGTAATTGTTCACATGAGAACAGAAAGCGCTTGCACCTATATGGAGTAAAGTGTAAGTAGCCTAGTAATAATTTAACAACAGTTTCTCATACTGCGCTCGCCAACCCGCCTGCCAAGCGTGGCGAGTATTGGCAAATCCCCCCTATATGGGGGAGACATATGTCCAGCAGGGGATATCCAATTGCGAAGAAGAAGAAGTTTCTCAAACTCATCACATAACAATTTCATGTACCATACAGTCATAAGAATTAGTTATTTATCAGAAGAAATATTTCAATGTCGCGGCAACTGCAACCCCTTGTCGGCGTGTGTCGGCGTGCATCGGGAATCCCGAGTGCAATTTGGCCGGCGCGCAGCGTTAGCACCATTAGGCCCCAGGTAGCGCTCGTGACTGTTAAACTTAAGTACCCCTAGTTTCCAAGACTTCGAGTGTAGCCTGCAATTGTAAGCTAGGGGCAATTTAAAGCTAGTTCTAGCTTTGTTATTGTTATACCACATGTGAGTGTAAAAGCTTTTACGGGTCTGGTAACTTGTTATTACTTATGATATGACATTTTAAATTATCGTTAATAGTTGCTATTGCATTTGAATTCACAAGTATTTATTTTAATATATTATTGTTATTGCAGTTATGTGTTACTCATGCCATTTAGCTTAAACTACTTTTCAACTTACGTGTATTTTTTTACAGAAGTTTAAGCTGAATGATGTCGAATACTTAGTCACACAATTTTTCACTAGTTATTCATATCGCTTTTTGTACTCAACAAAAAGTAGAGAACACTTAAAGTTAAGTAAAACTGACAAGTGTATTTGTTTTATGTTCACCCCGTAATTACGGAGAAAAATATTCGCAGATGTTATGAATTATCAAGTGTTTAAGATAAAAGTCTGAATCTACATACGCCTTAAATTCAAAAACTTTACGTTCATGTGAATATCATCATTAAAATGTGTGCACGTTATATTACAATACACAACTTTTTTTTTAAATTACACAACTTTTTTATCATTTTCATTGAAAATTCTAAGCCGATGTAGTTTTTCATTGACAGTGGCCTTAATTCTTGTAATTACTCTAAGCTAGCTACGATTCACAAAAATTCTTCAAAATAAAATAAATAGCTCGTATTATATTTACACTAAAGTTCAAATTCGTATCAACCTACAGAACGCGAACTCAAATATTAGACGAGTTTTATTAAATTGCTGGCCATTCGCGGATAGTTTTAGTCGGCACCAAATAAGTGGCAACTTATTTAACTTTAACTACCCATTTTTTTTTAAACTAGTTTTAGTGTTGTTATTGATAAGTGTGATACTGCTTCGGACTATTGTAACTATACAAGAACTTATCTTACTTATCTTAATTTTCAGAATTTAGATTAATTTAAAAAGAGAATCGCTACCAGTAGCTGATGTATCTTCACTGCTCAGTAAGTCTTTCAATATTGTGTATTAGTCGCTTTTTTCACAGTCGTTTGATTCATTTCACGCCAGCAAATCAGTGATTTTATTCGACGAGAATTTAACTGTAAATAATTTCACGCACCGCTGCTATTAAATAAACAATACAATGATTCGCCATTGTATTCATTCGATCCCTAATATACCTCTACCTACATACCTACATAATGATACGCAATACCAATTGAGTTAGTTCATTATAAATGACATTTATACTAATAAAAGCATAGGACTTTTGTAAAATCTATTTAATAATTTTAGGAATATTTAGAAGATATAATACATATATATTATAAGAATATTTATTAAAAACTTATAGCCATCATCATTAAGTACTTGTTTTAATTTCGCGTTTTCCAATTAATGATCTTTTCCGATGTATCGTACACAAATAATAAAAAATCTGTAGAGCTGCCGAACAATAAGACCTCGAAACGAAATTGGACTTCGAATATAAATTTAGAGAAAATTTTTAATATTTCTATACAAAATATATAAATATCGGCAAACATAAATTTACCGAGCAACGCTGGGTTACACTGATATTCAGATAATATATAAATAAATAATAATATATAAAGACATTTTTCAGACTAGTACACAGTATACAGTGGTGTTAAATCTGCCCAGTCCACCAGTCGAGGTTTCAAAAGAACTTCATAATGTAGTCAGTGATACGTACCTATTTCCCAGCGTTCCACAATTCAACACAATTGAGTGAGTAAGCATTCCTACCAAGGCCGTATGCGTGAGAACTCATTGTTCCACTTAGTGTAGCCCTATTCTAATGATGTGCGTTCAAACATGCTGTTTCGTTTGAAATATTACTCTTGGGAAAACAGACGTTAATTGACAATAAAGAGAAATTATTGCTTTACAACTGTTGGCAAACCTTGATAAAAGCTTTAAATTACTGACATGATCCTATCCCTACCAAACCTGGAGTACCACAAGGGAGTGTCTTAGGGCCGGTCCTGTACCTATTATATATCTGCGATATTTTATCAAGAAATTAACAATATGCATAGATTTTTTTTTAGTTGACGACACTGCTATCCTGGTAACAGGAAATACCCACAACGAGTCTGTGTACAAGGTACATATAGCTGAAAATAAATTCTATGAATGGACTAAGAAACGGAGAATTAAATTCAACGAAACAAATCCGATTCATGTAGATTTCAGTAATAAAAGACACAGATATTGTGCAGTGAACATTAATAATAAGAAGATTCCCTACGAAGACTCAAGAAAGAAAAGAATTGAGTCTGCCCTATAAAAAAATGCAATGGCTGCTTGGTACATTCTGCGCTGTCAATTCATAACAAATAAAAGAAATCGTTGAAATTACCTCACGCAATTTATGGAAACCCCCTTACGATTATAATTGAAAGCTAGTTACACTTACTCCTGTCGATCGGTCGCTGCGACGGATTAAGGAAGAAGAGTCAGAAAATTTGGCGTGAACTTTACAAGCCTCGTGCGATTGCGAGAGCTCGTTCTCACGCTAGCCTTGGCCTCTAAGATAAGCAATGCAATCACAAAATAAGGGGATAGCCTACGATACTATGATTTGTGTTACGATAAGATTGTGTTTGCAAATAACAAAGGAAGGGAGTTTACTATTGGTCAATATTTAGCTGACATTATCTTCACAAAATTAGTAGTAAAAAGACTTGTTTTAGAAGCGTTATGAAGCGGTGTAAAAACCTTCACAACGTATCTCTTCAGTAAATATAAATACTCAACTATTGATTATATATAAATAGTTGTGTTTTTTTATCACTTAATTATCACAGTGCAATGTTTAACAAATAATGGTAGTGATTCTCTTGTTTAACTTAAATAAAAATATGCAGAAAAAGATTTGTTATTTGGTTAAGAAAAAGTCTAAATCAGTATGACACTCATCAACAACTAATCAACACTCATCACTAAAAATAGATCTCTTATAGTATGGACTGGAAGTCAAAACAAAAAAATAGTTTTACGTAAAAAAAGTCGTACTCAATTGGTGCCGACTAAAACTACCAGCAAATTGCCCAGAAATTGAATTAAACTCGACTAATATTAAAGCTACCGTGGTAAGCAGTTATACGAATTTGAATTATATCGGAAATAGAAAATGCTAAAACTTTGATATTTTTAAAAATTAGCAAGTGTTATTGTGTGATTAAAAGAATTAGAAGCAATACCCATTTTTCTAAGTTGGTATATACTTACCACTAATTTCGAAACAGCCGAAGTAAACATTTTTAGTAAAATGTCAAATAACAATACAATACAATACAATAACTCTTTATTGCACTAATACACCATTTAAAAACAATCACAAAATATTAAAATACATAATGAAGGCAGTACAGTACAATGGGCGGTCTTATCGCATAAAGCGATTTCTTCCAGACAACCTTTGGATGGACAGTGTAAGAAAGAATATGTAATATACGGTGAATAATGCGGCGAATAAAGTTAAAAATTTTTTTAATACTTAGATCTAGCGTTTGACCACTATCTCACTTGATGGTCAGTAACGATGTGGTTGAAGATGTTATCACGTTAGATCTCGAATGTTTGGTGGCTCTCAAGGACTTCTGCCTGTGTCTGGTGACAGTTTTTCAAACTTTAGGGTGTTGGCTAGGCAGACGGGTACTAGAAAGTAACCTACCACCATACTATAAGTATGTACAGGTTAAAACAGAACAACATATCTTTGGAACGTTATTAAAAATATTATGATGTAATTAATTAAACTGACACTGTTATTAGCAGTTAGCTCTTTTTAATAAGTTTTACAATTTGTTTGGAAATTAGAATTAAAAATAACGACCGTAGTCGAAACCCCAATTTGCTTTTTAATTACTTTAAAAACATAAAACGAGTACAATTTCCTATGAACGTAATAGAATTAATGTAATAAACGTTTACAATTATTTTTATTCATTCTCCTCACTAACATTCGTAGTTACTGTAATTAGTAACAGTTAAGATATTATGTTATTGAAAAAAATTCAGACAATCAGCATGCGAACTCGAATTTAAAAGCTTGTTGTGAAAAATCTGTATTAAGTTTTATTTAATGAGTCTTTCCTCGCAACAAGTTGTTTCACTATCCTCTGAAAAATATGTAATTAACTCTCTATATTGCAACGTACTTAATTATATGTTTTCGTTATGCAATGCAATGAAACAACTCAATGTAATAGCACCATTGCCAACTTGGCACACGAAATCACAATCCGAGCGTGTTCTTAGTGTTTTGACCTGTTCTATGTTTGTTTCTATTTCAGATTATAAATGCAATGTTATTAATACCTGTCTGAATTACATTAACCTGTGCCTTGTAGCAAATGGTTGTACATTTACTGTGTGATTATGATATTAGATTTGTTTATATCATTGTACAAAGTGGGAGGAAAGCGTACGTAATTATCATACTTTTCTTAGATTTTTTGAGACCAACTGCAAATCGATTACGGTCATATAACAAACAAACGCAATCACACTCATACCCCGCACTAGGATATCCTGTGTCGTAGGAGGTATGAATACACAACAATAACATCACACAAACATCTGAGAACAAACATCTATGCTCATCACAGAAATTATTATCTAAGAACCGGCAAGGACTCTCGTGATATTTGCTGGAAAAGTTATGCTGCCGCCGCCTGGCATGATCTATGATCGACTCCCAGATGAAGAACTGCAAATCAGTTCAAACTGGTCGGAGAGTAGATTTCCAGCAAATATCACGTGAAGCCAGCCGGTTTTAGATAATAGTGTTGAACGAAACTCGCGATAGTTTTCAAACTAAAACATCACAAAATTGTTTGACCCAGCCGGGATTCGAGCCCGGGCTTGCCGATTTTAAAGCATTGATGACTGAGCAACGACGACCTTCAAATGTCAAAATATAATTAATCTGCCCATTAAATTGCAATAAGTGTATAATGAACTCAATGAGCATGTGTCTTTGCACTCTTTAGACTGTAAGGCCACAGAGAATATAAATAAAAACGGCTGTACTTCCTTGTATACAAATTAAATTACAATCAGACTGAACTCAAACTACCAATTAAACACTTACTGACGACTTTGTATTATTTTAAACTATAATAAAAATATAGATATAATTTAATATAGGCTATATAAATATATAGCCGCTAAGAGAAGAATGCCTGTAACACTTTTATTTGGAAATGTCAGTTGACACGAGAGTGAAGAACTGCGCATATAAACATTGATTTCATTTTGATCGATTTTGTTACCAAATACTTTAATATAACTCAAAAAATACGTCTTACCGACCACATTAATAAATCTACGATTCCCGAGGTCGTATGAAAATTGAGGCTCTCTTGCCGTAAATCTCTTGCAATCCGCACCGGACAAAAATAAGTCTATATTTCACCAAAATGTAGCCACAGTCGAAACCAGAACCATAAATTATTCATAAAATTTAATAGCTTTGCAAATTGGGACATAAATAAAAGTTGAAAAATAGTCGCGTTTTCAAACCAACATATAAAAAGATCGAGGTTGGATATACACTATATATGTGCCAATTAGAAATAAATAAAAATATTTTTTATAGTTCGCACAAAAATTATATAACATAAGACTTAAATTAGGCTAATAAAATTTTCCGGCGATCTTTATGCTAGCTAATAATAAAATTGGGAAACGAGTTGGTTTGTTTTTTTTTTTTTTTTTTTTATTATGTTTGTTTATTATGCTTTCACGTCGCTAACTACACGCATCATCATGAAATTTGTATACCTACATGTTGTCAGGAATTTATAAAAAAAAGAAATAAATGGCAAAAGTCACCTTTTAGTCACAAACAAGTACTGTTTCCGAGAGAATGAATTTGCAAAATCTAAATTATAGTGAACAAGGGCGTGGGCAATAATGCTAGTATGTTTTGTGAATTGTATCTTGAGTCTGCTCTGTATCCTTTTATGATTGTAATTTAAATCTTACCCACTGAGTATCAAGAGAACACATTTTGAGCGGCATTGTCGTGAGCATTGATTGCACTTTTGGATCCTATCCAACAGGGCGACGATGGTATATCACCTAGCACCTACTGTATCCCTCCCAAAGCCAGTAAGAGTTAGACACTTTTGACAGGCAAAAAATGTTTGAAACATCTGAAAATGAGCCAACTATTGCACTCGTATATACCTAGTCAAACTTCCCTTTCGGGTTAAAGGCTTTTTAAAAACTAAATTAATTAATTAAAACGACAATTACGTCCAGCCGATTTGGAGGCTCGATTTAATGTGCTCATAATATAAAACTTAACCTACAGGAAGGCACACCATCGCGTGTGGCCGTTCCGAGAAAGCTTTTACATAAACCGCTGACGATGTGAAGTCAGCGGAAGAATACCGAGAACAATGCTTATTAATCTAAAATGGAAGGTTCGGGCGGATGTATAACTCCTCCCTCCCCAAGAGGGAAATTATCGGTGCGTTCGTTTTTAATAACGTGCCGATAATTTCGTGAACAAATTAAAATTATCTTATTTCGAAACACATATGACATAATTACAAAGAAACATATAATAACTAAAACTAAAGAAGAGTATACAACTACACTGAAGTTAGAGTCCGATTCTCCAAAAACACTGTTCACCATTTCACTGTGCTTTAGCGCATAAGACATATATTTCACTTCATCTAAACTGATTCTTTGCATGTTTAGTGCACTTGTACTGGATAGCGATGTGCCAATACTCGCACTGTTGTGGAGGCGAGGCAGATCGATGACAGGAATCTGGTCATCAAATATGCTCTCGGTGTAGGCACGATGATGTCGGATCTGAATGCCGTGGATTTCAAAATCACAGGGCTTGTCCAGAGTTGCAATATATGTTCCGAAGACTGGATGCTTAGTAACCTCGGCATCGCAATATGTTGTTACTACAGTTTTAAGTCGTGAATATAAAATCCAACTAGTAGCAGCAATTTGTTGAACACGTACGTCTTCAAGTTGGATTTGTCGTTGCACGCAGCGAGTGAGGTTAGTATCAAACCTCATGAGTTGTTCGATGCAGGTAGGCTCTGGGTAAGGAGCCTTGTTGTTATCAGCACACAGGTAGTGGTCTCCAGCGGCAAGAGGTCGGCATGGATTCTCAATCGGAAGGTATTTCATTCCCTTTGCCAAAAGGTAAGGATATTGGGGAAAAATGGATAAGGTTTTATTTTCAAACTCATGGAACATTGGTAACGAATATAGTTTAAAATAATTGTAAGTAGTATTGTCGGTAAGGGGCACCTCTATTATAAACGTAATCTGGTTATGTTTGATATAAGACTTAATGCTAAATGTTTCTTCGAGCTTTACCAAATTTCTTTCAGTTACAGGATATACCAAGTTTTCGGTGTTACTTATAAGCGTTAAATGATGTAACAGTTCAGTGGAGTTCACTATAGACTGGTGCAATACTGATAATTTGCTGAAGGCTAGGGCAGTTTCAATTTCACCTAATTTTACAAATATTGTCCTAAAGTTACTTATGAATAGATTATAGAAGCTAACAATATATGTGGAATAGTCCCAGCGTTTCTTTTGAGACGCCAGTTCTTTTAACATTGATTCTAAAATTTTCATGCGTGCCTCTAATAAAACTGAGTTCTTATACATGGTATCTGTTGTGTTAATAAAGCTATCAATTACTAGTTAATTTCTTTGAAATAATAATTTGGTTCTTTCCAAGTTTAGACGTAAGTTGATCATACTTTGTTGCATCATCGTGGTCGAGATTACCTGTTATAATTTTAATGAGTGAACCCAAAGGGTTAAGTAAACCTCGCTTAAATCGTTGTTGCGGAACAAGTTGTCTGTATTTCTGAGTAGTTATATCACGTAAGTAATCCAAATGCATATTCATGGTCACAAAATCACGAGGATATGATTCGTTTTGTTTTATTAAAATATTAAATTCGTTATAATTATGTATTACAAAGCATAAATCATCGTAGATTCTTTCCAAGTCCAAAGTTTTAATAATAGTCCAATGATCAGTTTGCATATGAGCTTGACCTTCTTTTACTGGTAGTATGCCTGGGTTTCCCTCAAGTGATCGCAGATGAAGGCCCAGCACCGGCATCGCTACGATCAGAACGCTCCACCTGCGGAGGGCGTTTTATGTTTTTAATAGGTACCTTCGTAACTCGTTCGCCTATTTGTATGGGTACTACATTCCTATCTGTCCTGCCTACAACTTTTGCTTTAGTATATCTGGGTTTGTCTTTACTTTTCCTTTTATTCACGTCTTTGGCGAAAATAGTTTTTCCGTCTTGAAAATCTATTCTCTCCTCCCCACCTTTCTTTTCCCTGATCTTTTCCTTACACTCTGTCATTTTCTCTGCTAATTGTTTGTATAAAAATTTCGTTCGCTTAGCGTGGTCTTTCACTAATTGTTGTATATACTGTCTTTCCGATTCTATACCGAAAGGACTACCTGAGTCGGTGTGTCCGAAAGCTACTTCGAATGGGGTTAGGCCCGTGACTGAATGGATGGAATTGTTATATGCGATTATAGAGTACATCATGACTGATGCTACATCTGTACACTTTTGTTCATACTTAGCGCATCTATAGATTTCGCAGATAGTAGAATGTAAACGTTCTATCAGACCCATCGAGTTAGGGTTATTGGGTGTGCCAATATGAAGTTCAATTTTATGTAGAGATAAAAATTCTTTAATTAGCTCATTGTTGAACTCTGTGCCTGGATCTGAACTAATTCTTTTTGGAATACCATAGAATGAGAAATATTTCATAAGCGCGCGAACTACGTCGGGCGTTGATCTGTTGGTAATTGGTATAGCTTGGCCTAACTTACTAAAAGCGTCTACAAGTGTTAAAAAGTATTGACCTTCAATTTGGAATAGATCTATAAATAGCTCTTGGAACGGAGCGTCTTGCGTTTGAGTTAGCTGTAAGAAGGGTTTGAGGGGCTTACGATCATATTTCATTTTACGGCATATTTCACAAGCGTTAATTATTGCTGCAATTGTTTCGTGCATGTTGACCCAATAATAAGTTCTACGTATGTTAGCTAAAGTCTCTTTAGTGCCACGATGGCACGTTTTTCCTTCATGGTACTTTAACACTATAGCTCTCTGTTCTCCTTCATCCTCTACATATACTACGCGTTCTGTACATTCAATTAACTGTACGGTACCTTTCCTAAACAACTCTACCACTATACGACTGAACTGACGGCGATGTTCTTCATGTTCGAAATATATAAAGTATTTTATCTTTGGCCTGATATATTCTTTAAGGAACTTCTTTACTAACTCTGAATTATCTATGGGTAAAAACACTTCTAGCACCTTTTGTTTAAGGCGAGATATGTCTTTAACCTGTATGTCATTATTGAACCATGTAAAGACAAGAATTTGGTTTGGTTTTGTGTCAATAGCCTCTTTTAATATCGGTATATCTGTTACGTCTACATCCATAGCAGAATGTACTGTGTTAGAAAGAGATGGTTCTCTAATAGGGTATTTGATTTCGCTATCTGCGCTTGCAATAGACAGCGTATCAGAGCCTGAAATGGACATAGGACTTGCTGAAGCTGTGGCGCTAGCGTCAGATATTGTAATGGTTGAGGAGTCATTTCGTTCATTTTTCTTTTTAGCTGTCAGTCGTACAATGTCGTTTACTAAATTATCTACATGTTCCCTAAGTTGTTGTTCCTTGCTGTCAACATTAACTTTCATGGACTGACCTCCGTCGTCAGTGTCAGAGAGAGCATTTACCTTTATTCTCGATAGAGCATCTGCATTCGTGTTCTGGTTACCTTTCTTGTATACAATGTCATAGTCATAGTCAAGTAGTCTCAGTCTCCAACGGGTAAGTTTACTACTAGAATCTTGTTGGGCTTCAAGCCACGATAAAGGCATGTGGTCAGTATAGATGGTGAATTTACGACCGTAGAGATACGGACGAAAATGTTTAACGGCCCAAATAATAGCTAAGCATTCTCGTTCAATCGTGCTATAGCGTGATTCAGTATCGCTGAGGGTCCTACTCGCGTATGCAATTGGTTTGTCACTGCCTATTTGGCCTTGTGACAAAACAGCGCCAAGTGCAACATTCGATGCGTCAGTCGTGAGTATAAATGTCTTGTCAAAGTCAGGGTATTGAAGCAACGGGGCATTTGTCAAAAGTTCCTTACATTTGTTGAATGCATCAATGTAATTTTGGTCAGTTACTATTTTGTTACGTTTCTTTAGGCATGATGTTAGAGGCTTAGTCACTTGTGCAAAGTCTTTGATGAAGCGTCGGTAATAACCAATAAGTCCGAGGAAACTTTTTATTTCGGTAGTCGTCGTGGGTAAAGGGTAGTTCAATACTGCAGTAACCTTATCGTCGTTGGGCTTAAGCCCGTCTTTTGTAATAGTATGACCTAAGTAAAGGACTTCCTTTCTCAAGAATTCAGACTTGTCTAACTGAACTTTAAGATTGGTTGCCCTGAGTCTGTCAAATATAGTCCGTAGCTTTTGGATATGGTCGTCTAAGCTCGCTGAAAACACTATGACGTCATCAAGATATACCATACAGTGTATTCCCTGCAATCCTCTTAACACATTATCCATGGCTCGCTGAAAGGTAGCCGGGGCTGTCTTCAAGCCAAAGGGCATACGCAAAAAGTGATAATGGCCGTTCTGCGTGCTGAATGCTGTCTTCTCTTTATCCTGTTCCTCGACCTCAATCTGATGGTATCCACTAGCTAAATCAAGCGTGCTGAAGTATGAGCTTTTCCCTAATTTGTCAAATAAGTCGTTTATGTTAGGTAAGGGGTAACGGTCATCAATAGTGATGTCATTTAGTCGTCTAAAATCAACTACCATACGCCATTTTAGTTCTCCGGATGCATCCATCTTCTTTGGAACGAGATGGACGGGGGCATTCCAGGGAGAATGAGATTCCTGAATGACGTTATCTTTCAAAAGCTTTTCAACTTGTTGGTTTATTTCATTTACTTGAGCAGGCGATTGTCTAAAAGGTCTGACAAAAATTGGGTCTTCGTTCTTTGTACGTATTCTATGTTTAACCTGATTTGTGAAACTCAAAGGAATTTGGTCACAATAAAATATGTCTTTATAGTCTCTACAAAGTCGCAATATTTTTTCATGTTCCTCACTATTAGTGTGGTCAAGCCTTAATTTTTGTAGGTTTTGTTCCAGTAGTTGGTCTGTCTCTATGTCTGTACTATGTCTAGTAAAATTAATGTTACAGTCAGTCGCGTCAAACTGTGTTACTGTGAAAGGCCGGAATACAGTCAGAGTTAAGGGCTGGTCAGTGATGTTCTGTATGACAGTCGATGCGTACCCATTTGTGCAGTTGACCAGGGCACTGGGCATACGTACACCAGAGGTGAATTCTTTGAATTCAACTATAGCTTCGCCTGAGTGCTGGTCTATCGGGATTTTAACGCGTTGTTCACATCGTGGTTTTAATTCAATGACGTAATTTAAATTATTTACAATTGGAATACAAGTTGTATTAGTACGTAATACCAGGTGTTTTAAGTCGATAATTGCATCTAACTGTTTCAGTAAGTCATTACCAATAAGTCCATCATACCGTCCGTCTACGTCGTACAAATAAAACTTATGGTAGTCGTTACTGTTAAATGTCGGTAGCAATGGTATATCTATGACCTCGTTATGTCGACTAGTTGCATGCGTGCTGACTACTTGGAATGGTTCATGTTTAATATAAGCTGAGAAATAGTAATAAGCCATGCGAGGGCTTATGAAAGAACGAGTACTTCCCGTGTCTATCATAAACTTGGCATTGATTTCCGGTATATAGATGTAAGGTAGTTTTAAGTTAGAGTCACAGTTAAGTTCTATAACTTCTGGGCTATGTGTGAGGCTGCTATGTGAAAATTTTCAGCTTCAGTGTTAGGGGCATCTCGTTGTTCTGTCAAGGTCGTTTCATCTACACAGTCCTGCGTTGGAGTCCATTTTACGTCTTCACTAGGGTAATAGTCGCTATAGTCATAGTCATAGTAATAGTCATTGTCATTGTCATAGTGACCGTCATAAAATACCGTCTCATTACTATCCGAGGTAAGCTCGTTTAGCCTAAAGCCTTGATTTTGTACTTGGGGCTGAGGCTTGGAAGGAATTGTCCTCATGGACACGTCAGTCGTTTGATGTTGAGGGCTTTGTACCTGTGGGGGTTTGTACCCAAACTGTTGAGGGGTCATGCCAAAGTTAGGCGGAGGCCTATTGCCAAACTGTGGCCTATAACCAAATTGTGGCGGCTTGTAACCGAATTGTTGTGGTTTGTAACCGAATTGTTGAGGTTTGTAACCGAATTGTTGAGGTTTATAACCTAATTGTTGCTGAGAGTCGAATTGTGGGGGACGATAACCAAACTGGGGCTTATGTCCAAAGTTTTGTTGCTGTCCAAATTGTGGTCTCAAATTATTTGAATTTTGTGGAATACCAAAATTAAATTTTTGTGGAATACCAAAATTAAATTTTTGTGGTGTTGTGAAATTATTTTGGGGCTTAAAGCCGAATTGAAGTTGTGACGTCATTGCTGGCTTTTGCACTGGGTTATTATTATTGATACGATTTCGCATAGAATACTGTTCATGGAAGTTGACTTCCTCTAGTACTACGCCTAGAGCGTCTTCTAAAGTGGCTGGTGACTTAAGCCTAACTATACGAACCATATTCTCGGGTAAATTATATAGGAATACATTCAGAGCCGTGTTGTTGTAGATAGCTATTTTTGCGCGTTTAAGTTCGGTATCACCCAATAAATTTACCTTCGAAATAAGCAGAGACCGAATATTTTGAACTCTACAACAGAAATCCAGATATGATTCACCTGATTTAATTTTACATGATTCCAACTCAATGCTTATGCACTCCTCACTTCGCGGATCACCGAAATGTTGTAGTAATAATTCTTTTAAAGAAGACCAGTTAGTAACGTCTTCTCTTTCAGATAATAACGCGGCTGCATTGTCAATTAACCGGCTCGTGATCGCGTGCAGTACATAAACATTTTGTTCCTCATGACCTCTATATCGGCTTATAACATATTCACACTTTCTTATAAATAAACTAAGTTGTCGCTTATCGCCTCCAAATAATGGGATAAGCCGTAAAATTTCATTAGGGATAACTATAATTTGAATTGTTGTAGCTGCTTCAGCTGGTTGTGGAACTTGACGTGATTCCATTGTAATTACGTAAAAATTTAATCACCGAAATTAAACTCTAAATCAATTACACAAATGCACAAGTTACAACAAAAAAACACGGTTATAAAATCAACATAAAAGTATAAAAGTAAAATCCTAAATCATATATAAAATTGTATAAAATATATATATATTAAAATAAAACTGTATAATATCCTTAAAACAAATTAATATTCTAATTTCACAATTTTCTCAATTATTAAAATTCAATTAAATGCCACATCTATTTTTCTTTAATCTTTGTTCATACGCTTATCAGAATGGTTCAGACTTTCTTAGAATTAGATAGCTGCTCGACAGAGTTTTATATCAAACAACCAGATACGTTATAATGAGAGAATTTTGATCTCGATTATAACAATAAAATACTAATAACTAAAACCTTTCAATGAAAAATATGGGACAGGTAATGGCAAGGAAGGCAAAGAGTTTTACTCACCAACCGACCGCTGCTCCCATACTCGGCACCATCAGGAGTATGACGAATTTGTTTGGTTCGTGGATCGTTCCACAGCTATTCGCGCCGCACTCGCGTTATTTCCAGGTGGATTTGGACACCCGAACTTCACCGAAAGCGACACAGCCTTATCGAAACGATCCTACCGGCTGCGCCAGTCAAACTTCCCTTTCGGGTTAAAGGCTTTTTAAAAACTAAATTAATTAATTAAAACGACAATTACGTCCAGCCGATTTGGAGGCTCGATTTAATGTGCTCATAATATAAAACTTAACCTACAGGAAGGCACACCATCGCGTGTGGCCGTTCCGAGAAAGCTTTTACATAAACCGCTGACGATGTGAAGTCAGCGGAAGAATACCGAGAACAATGCTTATTAATCTAAAATGGAAGGTTCGGGCGGATGTATAACTACCTACTAAACATCATGCATAAAAATCACTAAAAAATAAAATAATATCAGCCATTGTGTCTGTTTCAAATGAATGAACGCGACGTCAGAATCTTGATGAGACAGTTTGTCAATCGCTAGATCTATACAGTTATATATAGTTAGTAGTTAGTACTATAAGCTTTTCTTTTTGAGCGATGGGAGTGTTGGCTGTCAAACTGACGGACGCTACTTCGTCTCCGAGTACGTTCGAGTGTCTGCCTGGCTAGCTACCACTCTCAAGTTAGATAAACTGGAGGTTAACACAATAGTGTGTTCAGGAAGCAGTCCTCGTGAGCCAGTAAACATTCTAGGTCCAGCGTGATTACATAGTCACTGCTCATCAAGTTAGATGTCTCTCCAATCTATGAAGTATTGAAAAAAGTTGCTAGAAAAATTATGTTTCCCCTTTTATGTTACGGTCACGCAAGCATAGGTTATCGCGAACGTCGTTTTGAATTGCAGACTATAAGCATGATTTTACAGCTAACCTTTCAGACATTTTTGTCTTACAAGTGCTGTTTCTTAGTTAACCTCTATCTAAATCTTCGCCTTCCACAACCAATAATCATCAACAATAACCTTACAATATAAAATTCTGATGAATAGGTCTCTCTAGGAATATTAAAGGTTTTACTGGACGAGCAATCACTGCACCAAGTTTAAGAGCGTTGTTGTTGAGGCTGTAAAACGCACAGTAAAAAATATTAATCTTGTTAGTCTCCCAATAATCTCGAGACTTAATTAGCCTTCAGGCGGGGTAATAGGGGTTTTGAACACTCTCACATAAATTTTGACGGGTAGTAAAACAAGCAATATGTGTAGTTATATCGGTTTGGAATGCTGGCATGCATCTCACAACCTGTCAGTGCAATGATTTTTAAAGCGCAGAAATGATTAAAACTTAGCTTTTGGTTGGCATTCATTTGTTTATGTTTTTGTATGTCAATATCTACGTACTGACGAGTTATGTTTTAAAAATATCGTTAATTCTTTAAGTGTATGTCGGTCTCTTTCGAGTCAAGTCCTGTTCCTCGTTTACCAGGCACCTTCCAGCTCATCAAAGGAAGTGTTAGGCTCCGCTTACAAGTGGTCTCCAATTGGTCATTTTTGTTGCCATTTATCTAACAACCATTATGCTTATGAATATATTATAGTCTCTTTCTGATGTATATGTTTGGAAATAGCTCGAAATTAGTAGCGAAATTCGAGCTCGTTGGCTGGCTTTGATATACATAGCACCATAGTTTGAGTCCAGGTTTTGGCGTCTTATTTTTTCCACACTGGAGACACAACTTGACTAAACGGTTTCATCTTAAGGCACTTAGAACAGAAAATACTAGAGCTGTCGGAATATTTTTGAATTGTTTCTGTTTTTGTTTTGTTTTTTCGAATTGCATTTTATAAATACTAATTTGGATTTTATTTCACAATTCGAACAATAAAAATTTATTAACACCGAGCTGAACGCTCTACAGTAAAAAAATAAATCAAAATCTTTGTCATCCTCCCACGAAGGCAGATGCATTTTAGTGTTTTTTTATTAATCAAATTAGGATGCTTTTAATACCGAGATCGCGTTCAAAGCAACGTGAGATATGGCGCCGGCCATTTTGTTTTATTTTGTCCCAGTAACGTGGGCTTACGAGCGGACGTGCAACATTCTGGGCGAAAAGAATTCAGAACATTTCTCGCCTGGATATAAATGAAGCGACCGAGTGCACGCGAAATCACCACAAATTGTGATCACACTAATATTACAAATGTGAAGTTTGTGTGTATGTGTTTATTTGTAACCTCTTCACGCCTAGATACGACTATATGTCGATAAAATTCCTAATGTAGGTATATAAAATATAATCAAAATTGACTCATACAATAACTAGATTTTATCTCGAAAATATTATGGTTCCTCGGCAAAAGACCGTGACGGTCGCCGTGGCGCACTGGTTAGTGTCATTGATATGACTACTGTGGCTCCGGGACCATGGGTTCGAATCCCGGCAGGGGCAAATATTTGTGCGATGAGTGGAGATGTTTGTCCTGGGTCTTGGATGTTTGTGCTGTGATTGTGTGTGTCCATGCCTCCCGCGATACAGGGAATCCTAGTGCGAGGGTCTGAGTGTGATAAAAGAAAAAAAAAAAACGTAATTAATTAAAAGAAGTCTTTCTGTCTGTTACGATTTCACGCTGAACTAATTGAAATTAATTTTGGTGCAGAAGAAGATGGAAGATTGGCAAAAGGCTACTTTTTATCCTGGAAAAAGTAATGTTAAGGTTGGATAGCTGAAGTATTGGCAAAACCGTAGTCCATGCGGGTGAAACCGCGGGGCGCAACTAGTGCTAACAAATATTCTAAATTATGTTTTATTATTGGAATACACTTCGGTTTCTCGCAGTAATATTCGTACTTATGAAACTCTGCCAAATTAATGAGTCGTTTCCTGTTGTTATTTTCATGTAATAGCAGCACGACAAATAGCTTTTTGTTTTGCTTTTGTTTTGTTTTATGTACCTGACTATGTATATATTTAAATTAATGTAATTTATTTCTAGAAATAGGGAAATACAGACGTGATGCAAGAAGTCTTCCCTTCCAACCAACCAAATTTAGAGTGTCTGAAATTAAATAAATACAAATAATTTAATAACAAGATGTGCGTTTTTGCTAGAAAGCATTGGAATCGTTAAATATCAAAGGTTACAGATCCGTTTGGATCTGAATTGCCGTCTTTATAATATTTGGCACAGAGGTTTAGTATAGTCGGTAATAGGACTTTGGCTACTTTTTATAAGAAAAATAACGGCCACGGCAAAACCGTAGCCTGCGCGGGTGGAACCGTAGGACGAGGCTAGTATATGTGGAATATCGAAGCGTTGCTATAATATGACAACAGAAAATTAATCTCTATTTCTTACCACATTAACTAGATACTGCTCTTATGGTACTCGGTACTAGATTACTTCGGTTCTACTAAAGTGCTTATAGGCGTTTACGATAGGTGAAATTAAATATTTTTCAAGAGATCTTATGTTTTGCGGTAGTAGAGAAGTTAATTAATAATTAAGGTTTAGTGTACTTTTAATACCATAATCAATAAATCATTTCAATACTCGTCTAGCCTTTATACTTTTTTTTGTCCGATGAAGGGTATTGAGAGAGCTTATGACGATGGTGGGGGGTCGACAGAATGGAGGGCCATCAGGGACGCGTCTGATAAATCTTAATGAGAAAATAATGATGCACTTGATGCAGCGTCGCGTTCATGCTTTTAGCGAAACATTGATAATAACCTCTTTTATAGATTGTGTTTTTTCTTATATGGTTTTAGGGTCTTTGATTAGGAACTTTTGGAATAAATGACCGCGCAAGGCAAATTGGATCGTGAGACAAGATTGCAGTCGTAAAAGTGTGATGGTTGATGTAGGTGTATTATTCTTAGCCAGGACTGTTTAGGTATTCATGGCGTGTTTTCCAATGTTGTTTAGCGTCAGACCGCGAACTCAGCCTCACTGCGATGGGCGGCCACATTACAAATGGGACAATGGAAAATCACCTACATTTTCACTTGACTACTGAATACTGACACTACTGATGAAAAATACGAATTTTTACAGACGTATTTTTGTTATAGCGTATTTTTCCGGCGTTAGCAAAGGTTCGTAATTATGGACAATTATTAGCGCCCTGCGGTATCACCCGCATGGTTTACGATTTTCCCGCTATCTCAATTATCCACGGGAACTATCTTTTTTCCGGAATAAAAGCCTATGTTTTATTCCAGGGTCTATAACCTATCTCCATAGCAAATGTGATCGACATCGGTACAGCCGTTTGAGCGTGAAGGAGTAACAGAGGTTTTTTAATTATTTGCTTATCTCACGGGAACAGCAATAATCGGGATGAATAATAGACTATGTGTTAATATAAGGTCTAAACTATTCCCATACCAAATTATAATATTATGGATAGGAAGAGGGCTAAGTCGTTGCTCATCAGTGGGTCTTATAAACTTATGCTAGCTGTGATTTAGACATACAGTATGTGGTGCGGCATAATGATTACTATCTATTGCCGATTGCGACAAATTCAGCTATACTTAATGACCTAAGCTAGTTTATTGCATACGGGTGAAAGAATTTGAGAAAACTATTTCCTTACATAACATTGCATAATTTCTACTTTACAGAATGTAAAAATGTTCAAACATGCGAGCCTTTCGTCAAACAATTTCGCCGTATCTGCTATCCTGAAATACCAAATTGACTGCTCTATTCATAACAAAATCACGAAAGTGAGGTCATTGTCCTCATTATCGCTTTGCACGATAACGTTACACGGAAAAAATCCATCCACAACACTGATAAGAAACGACCAGTTTACGTGGATCTATCATGGCTCCTCCGTTTTTAGACGAATAAGGTCAGTTGATGAATCGACTCGATACGAGAGAGGAGGTCTATTTTAGATGGTATTTAGAGCGTAATTCTGTAAACGGAATCTTGTCCTTGGTCTCGGTAGTGAAGGAAAAGACGCGTCAAAAAGGTCGCGTCACATTAAACAAATACACACACGAGAACTTACTTTGGGAATTTGTTCTTTACGACAGAACTGTTTTGCATATTTACGATGTCATTGTTCTTAGATACTTAACCTTAATTTGCGCTGACATCAGCGCAGGTGAACTATCCTTCAAATGTCGTTTACTGCTCATGTGTACTATGATAAACTTCAGTTATTATAAATTGACTGGCTGTCCGTTGTATGTGTAGGTGGTAGACATTATCATAGATTAGGATAAAGCAGCGAATTATTTAGAACGTTACACTACACGCGAAACACGTCATCATCCGAATGGAACAGATTGCATTCAAATGAAAACTTTACTATCAACTACTATTTACATTACTTTATTATCAACCCAATACTTTTCTACTCTTGAGAAAAGCTTCATCCGTTTATCTAACTGTTGTTTTGCAGAAATATTTGTACTTAAAAGCGTAGTACTTCGATCATCACTTAACATCAGGTAAGATAGTAGTCAAACGCTTGCTTATTCTTAACAAAAAAATAAGTTCAGAGTGTGTTATGGAACTGAAACATGGTCTCTAAATATGGGCCTTGTGAGGAGGTTCAAGCCGCACAACGACCTATGGAGAGGAGAATATTCTCTCCGCGATCGAATCAGACATGAGGAGATATGTAGAACGAAAGTCACCAGCATAGCCCAGCGGAATAGCAAGTTAAAGTGGCTGTGGGCAGGGCACATAGCTCGAAGAACCGATGGCCGTTGGGGTCGAAAGGTTCTCGAATGGAGATCACGGACCGGCAGCAATCGCAGCAAGGACGGCGACCGACAAGGTGGATAGACGACTTGACTGAGATCGGGGTAAGGGCTGGATGCGGGCCGCTACCATTCTCTCCTTGTGGAAATCAATGGGGGAGACATATGTCCATCAGTGGACATCCTATGGCTGAGAAGATGATGATGACAAGAGTGAGTGTGAGTGAGATGTGAGAATTCACCCGAGGAAGTACAGCCACGATATCTATTTCTACGGCAAGGCAGTAAGTAGTGATCGCACTACTGCGTTCCAATTGGAAGGGTATGGTTTCCGGTGAAATTACAGGCACATGAGACTTACCAAATTTATGTCTCAGGGTGACGGGCGCAGTGTAGTTCTTTACGAATTGTATCTGTCTATAGGCAGAGATTACCACTTAACACCATGTGGGCCTTTTGTCTATTGTAACCTACTCAAAGATAGTATTGGCTAAATTATTTTTGACAACGTGTGTTTGTAACTGGACTTGGACTGTTGCATTGGGAATATCTCCTACGAATCAGGTTCTGGTTGTAAGCATCTTTGAATAATGTCACCATCCCGGAGGAAGATGTCAGCAACTGTAACACAGTGCTGCTGTGGGCACCCATTAATTGTGGTGCCAGAGAACGTTCAACGCAGTTGAATTATATAATTATTTAATTATTTTGATCATTTGCGATTTCATATGTAGGTAATTCACATGAGCACTTCATACAAAGAAAAAGTTGTTTTATAACTAATTACATTCTGATATTGTTTTCCTGACGCACACGTGACATTCATAACGTAAGATTGTCTCCGATATATATGATATTCCTTGAGTTTTCACTTTTAATTAATATTTTCGCGATATGTCTCCTATATTTTCGTTAATATTATACATTAAAATTAAAAAACTTTTTTCATTACGTCGCGGATATTCTGACATGTTCTAAGGTATACGAGAGCTGATACCGGAGGGTGAAAAGGCGTAAAAAAAGAAACCTTTTAATAGAATCAAAATTATGTGCGAATATTATAAAACATTGCTGATTTATATTATTTTAGTTTTGAAACGATCATGTAAAATATCTTTGGTGTGGATTGAGGCAAACTCGGCCAGTCTGGTAAAGTCTCATATTCAAAATCAAACATTTTATGTAATATCCCTTGCTTACGTTTTTAAAGCAATATAAATATTATAATTCGTGTGGTCTCTGACTATAGACCTTGTGAGCATGCTCAATGCCGCACAACGAGCTATGGAGATGACTATACTTGGGGTTTCTCTACGGGATCGAGTCAGAAATGAGGAGATCTAAAGCAGAACGAAAGTTATCGACATAGCCCATCGGATTAGCAAGTGGAAGTGGCAGTGGGCAGGGCACATAGCTCGAAGAACTGATGGCCGTTGGGGATGAAAGATGGTTTGGCAAGCGCAACATAGGACGGCCACCGACCAGGTGGACAGAAGACCTGACTAAGATCGCAGGTAAGGGCTAGACGCAGGCCGCTACTATCCGGTCCTTGTGGAACTCAACGGGGGAGGAATATGTCCAACAGTGGACGTCCTTTATTTATTTAAAGCATAAAAAATATGAATACGATTTAATTTTGAATAAACATATAAATAATTACATCGCTGGAAAACTATGAAAGCTGACTTATGCATGAAACATTTTTACTATTTTCTTGAATTTAAAGAGAAACACTTAAACGATTTCAAAGATAGAAAACTGTTTATTTGCACACTATTTTAAAAACACAAAGATAAAGAAAACAAACAGATATAATTACAGTGATACAAAGGGCGGCCTTATCGCTTAAAGCGATTTCCTCCAGGCAACCAAAGTTTATTAGTTTTATTTATTAAGTTTAGTTTATTAAGGTTATAATCTTTTGGTAAATAAAAATATCATAAATTAAAAAAAAATACAACTGAATTGAGAAACTTCCTGTATTTTAGGAGTCTGTTGAATTACCTTATCTGCGAGATAATATAAATATTCCTTTCCTAGTAAAGCAAATAAACTTTTAACAAAGTATAATAATGACGTTGCTAAGAGTAATTTATTGAATATCTGACGATAAGCAGAAATAAGACTTATTTTTATTTTTTTATTTGTTTATCAACATTCACACAAGGTCTGCAGGTCTCAAACTAGGCAGAGCCTGTACTATGGTAACCTGATGATTTATATATATACTTTTATACATATACACACCCAGACACAGGTCAAACAAAAATATTTATCGAAGTTAGAAGTTTAGTTAAAACCTATTGAACAGACACTTTGATTCTAACTCAGATAATCCAGTTTAGCTGTTTATGCTAGACATACTTCTAAACTGGATTTCAGAATTGGACATTTTCTTCTCGCGTTCTATTAAGTTAGAAACAAGTTAACAGTAAAAAAAATTGGTTGTCTGTAAAGTCGGTTTACGGACGATAGATTTACGTGATAACGTCTTAATTATTTATGACTTTGACTTTGACTTTGACCTTGACCTTGACCTTGACTTTAACTTTGACTTTGACTGACTTTGACTTTGGCTTTGACTTTGACTTTGACTTGATTATTTTATGTAATACAAAACTCAGATGGAACGTTACGCGGAACGTTACTATTTTTCATGAGTGTTGCTGGTATTCATCAATTTATAAAACGTTATCACGTCAAAATGATTATCTACATAATTATATTACTTTTGTTACCAATATAATTAGTGAAGCGTATATGGTCCACGCTAGTGAATCCGCTCGGGTCTCTACTTAGTAGTATATTTAGGTTCGTTCAAGCAAACACTGATATGTCATAGTCATAGTCTGTGAGTGTTTTTATAAGCTCTTAATGAACAGCTCGTAATGGAGTTACAACATTAATAACAGCATGTGTATTGTCCCCTAACATGCATTTCCTGCGAGGCCAACATTAACGTCGAAGGCTGTTAGGAAATGGACTATTCTAGTTCTATGTGGAACGTTCATTCAATAGATTACCGTTCTTCTGTACCCCGCTGTTACACAATTATGTTCAGTCACATATACTCGAGAAACAAGAAACGAGGTCACGCGTTACTTGGTTTGCTTTAGATATCGTCACTATCGCTTTCTTTGTCTGACGCTAGATGGCTTTAAAGTAAGGTCGCATTTCTGGAAATTAATTAATAAAAGTAAGGAAAAAAAATATTTTATAGGTAAGTATAAATGGGAATTTGTAAAATAAAACTATTTCTTACGTCCAGCATAAAGATACATTTACTCTACGCTTATCCCAAAATGCTTTTTAATATTTTAAACCAATTTAAATTATTTTTAATAAGTTTAAAATACCGCTTCAAACCGACCGGTTTGATTTGTGGAAATCAATGGGGGAGGCGTATGCCCAGCAATGGACATCCTATGGCTGAGATCAGGATGATGATGACACTAGTTAAAAAGTTCAACCGTACGAAGCCAAGAGGGGTCGCTAGTATAAGACAGAAAGAGTCCTGTCGTCACCATTTTGTACATAAGGTATACCTATTTATACGTCTGTTATTTTATATACTGCTTATAAAATAACAGACAAGCTTTTGCTTGTATTGATAAATGTCTGACGACTTGTAAAACGTATCCAAAACGATGTTCTTCTAGAGGAGTGTCACGTTTGCAGGTAGCGCCATGCGCTCGTGTTACTGAGTTTGTGTTTGATAAATTTGTGATGTGTTTTGATATGAAATTTTATAAAACGATTACTAACCTATTTTTCCGTTAGGACTGTACGGCCCGTAGCTACTAGACGATAGAGGCGAGGAGTATCCATTGGGTTGAGGCTGCGCTGGCGCGCCGGGTGAGGGCGAACCTGCGCCTGCACCTCCGGCCATCCACTCCCTCGCATGTCCATTTACAGGGTGTCCGTTATGGCTGACTCCAGGCTCTGCTTTAACGACCTGGCTGGGCAGGCCTCGATAGGCCACCTCATGCTTCAGGCCCTCCATGGCGCTGCTACCGCATGCTGGCGGACCGCCGCCACCGCCGCCCGCGCTCCACACTTCTGTAACAATGGCAAATTAATGTTTAGATCAAGTTTTTTATAAAGATGCACTTATTTGTGATGACTGATATATATACTTATATACATATATACACCCAGACAATATCATGTAATGCATAATAAGATTTATGACACTTATTTTCTCTTTGTTTTTCTTATTTTTATATACTTACTTATTTTATTTATTTTTAAGCTATGTAACACCCCCGTTATTTAAATTTCTTTCAATCCTCTCCATGCAAAGGTTGCCTGGTAGAGATCACTTTTAGTGATAAGGCCGCCCATTGTCACACTCTATGTAAATTTATGTTTATTGTAAATATTGTTTTATATTTAAGGTGTAACAATAAAGTATTTTCTAATCTAATCTATTTAAATTGAAGTTAAGTTTTCACTTTTGCTTTTCTTTATAGCAAGGTATGTCTTGGTGAATAAGGTAGCTAGTGCAGCCTTAAGCAAATCGTAAAGCAAGTATCACTTGAGGTCATAACAATCAAGAATTTTAGAACCTCCAAGCTAATCTGAGTCAGTTCATCAGTTTGGAGATTCGTACTCATGTCGATCAAAAATTTACACATGTATTATTATTATCTCTATATGTTATTAATTACTACCAGAATTTACATACTCTTCGCGTCCTTCGATCTTGTGAATTTGTTTTTATATCAACCATTTTTATATCCGGATTAATAAATATAATATAATAAAATAATAGGCAATAAATATGTCAGTAAGTAAAAAAATTGCGAGAGATTAAGGTCCATTTAATTTAAGTTATCTAAGACGAACGACAAACTAAACAAACGGAAAAAGGGATTATATTGGATTTTAGTTTGGATAAAGTTGTCCTGGAACGGAAAGGAACCACAAGAGATTCGTAATTGACCGGGAAAGTTCGCTTAGTGTAAAACGTTTTACCAAAGTTTATTTATTTATTGAGAAAACTCAGTCACATTTATTGTTATTAATAATGATAATGACCTAATCTAAAAATGATATAAATGAGTAGTATTTTGTTTATTGTCCAACAATTCTATGAAAAATTTAAAATATCTGAAGTAAGTTTCAAAAATATACAATATACCAGCTGATCTGGCAATCGTTGTTCTGCCATAATATAAATTATCGAAATGTCAAAGTGACACGACACTTCATTTAAAGTACTCCACGTCACCGGTCGACAGTTTAATTATTTTGATATTTTGTTCTTAGAAACCCGCGAAAATGTAATCACGCTAGTCTGAACACACTATGCTCTTGGTGAGTTTTTCAAACTTCAGGGTGGCAGCTAGCCAGGCGGGTACTTGACAGTACCCTACACCACCATGCAAAAATGTCATCCAAAAGAGCTTTATTTACCGAATAAAAATTAATTCCAATCTATAATAACACTACTATGTTTGTGTTAATCAGGCATGTACTCTTTACCGTTAGTACTTATCCCTATTTGTCCTCTCTCCACTAAATTCTGACTGCTAAACTATTACTAATAACGGAAAATGAGACACAAGCACACTCAGATGACTTTAACTAACGCCAATTTAATCCTAGGATTACACGTAATTGATATATGAGGGTTAGTCCTCCTACGTAATGGGTCTGCCTCGTACTAAATCTCTCGAGCTATATATCAAACCTATTTGATCGATGAGGGACACTTTAGAATATTTCCCCATCTAAATGGCCTTTACCTGCATGTGCGTACCTAGGAAATAATAGCGTTTTTATTAGCTCCGCCTGTATCTAAGAATATATCATCAATCTATCATCCTTATGTCAGCCATAAGACGCCATAAGACATGGGGCTCCTTCATTGATCGCTACAAAGACCGGTTGGAAGTGGCCCGCATCCAGCCCTTGCCTGCGATCTTAGTCAAGTCGTCTGTCCACCTGGTCGGTGGACGTCTTATGCTGCGCTTGGCTGTCCGTGGTCTCCAGTCGAGAACCTATCGACCCCAACGGCCATCGTTCTCTCTATATGCCCTACCCACTGTCAAGTCTCTCCATCGGTTGCTCATTCTTGGAGATGTGTTCGAAGAACTTCAGTGTCAACATTAGGATCCATTGCATTTCAGATGTAGAACGTCCACGGCTAGTTATTGGCCTTGTCTGCATTCTATAGTCGTTAAATATGACAGCACTATTCTTATATTCTTTGTGATCTAAGACCTATGTACAACAGCGGGGTACACATGTATGCTATGTTTGTGTGCAGGGTTTTATGGTCCACACAATAAAGTTTGTTACTTTAAAGATTTTACGACTAAACATAAAATATAAATATGCAAAACATGTGATTTCGTTCTAAGGACGGTCGGTTGGTGCATGCGGCCAGTGAATTATGTATTGCTGAACCCATAAAAGTTATAGTAAAATATTTTGTATGTTTTGATGGTAGATATTTTATTGTTTAAACCTAGAGTGTATGTGCAGCCTATACATTTTCTTGTCATTGTGGAAGAATTTGTGGAAGATATTTTTTTAATTCTATAAAAGCATAATTAAAACACCTTTCGATATAATTATACCTAATAGTGTTTTCAATCCTAAATATGCATATAGAGGCATGTTTCGGCATCAAATTTAGTAACGTGTAAACTTACTAAATGAGAAAAAAATCAAAGATTTATCTTTTTAGCCGACGTTAGCGAACGTTTAACACACTGTTTTTTTTATCTGCCATTAAATCTGTCAACGTTTGTAAGAGGTTTGTCTCCCACACTGATGTCATAAAAAGCCAAGGGATAAAAACAGGATGTGATATAACAGTTAGGTTGGATAATGTTGTTGTTTGCTGGTCTTAGGCAGAGGCGGTGGGGATTAAAACCAAATTCTAAATTTATAAAAGTATGCGGAGAGATTTAAAACCTACAAACCGACAAAAAGGCTACAAAGCTGGGTCAGTGAATTGGGTTAGTAATAAAATGATTTATTAGCGTTGAAACTAGGCCTGATTTACTCACATTCAATCCTGATTTCATTAAAACTTACACACATGAGTGGCTCTCTTCATATTACTTTTGATAATTATGAAGTGAGTCGGAAATTGTGATTTTATTAGTCCTAAAAACCGCCGTGTGTAATCATTATTAAATTATAGTAGCGGCCCACGATTTCACCCGCATGGATTGTGGTTTTCCCACTTCCGAAATTATCCCACGAGAACTATAGTTTTTCCGGGATAACAGTATCCTATATGTTATTCCAGGGTTCACCTATCAACATACCAAATTTCATTGAAATCGGTACAACCGCTTGAGCGTAAATGAGTTACTGAGGTCTTTGAATCATTTGCTTATACCACGGTAACATCAATTATTTTCGGGATGAAAAGGCTATGTGCTAATCTAGGGTCTTAACTATCTCCATACCAAATTTCATCGAAATCGGTGCAGACGTTTGAGCGTGAAGGAGTAACAAACATACACACACAATTAGCATAAACCTTTGCCTTTATAATATTAGTGAGACTATACTCTCTCTATTAGTGCGAGATAGGCGGCGGCGCCGGCCAGCGCCAGTGGCAGCCCGACCTACTTACAGTACAAATTTAACTCCATAAGAATGGGCATCTATACTGTCCAAACACCGGTCAAGGAATAATGACTTAATGAGTCATTCAAAAACGTGAGTTTGTCCGTTTACTATGAACTACTTGCTGCGCCGGTTTCAACCGCTTTGACTACGGCTCTCCCGTAACCGCACATTCTTCATTTCTACGGAACCTTCCTATTTTCTGCGAATGATGTTAGTTATTAACCGACTTCAAAAAAAGGAGGAGTTTCTCAATTCGACCCGTATGGTTTTTTTAAATTTTTATATTTGTTACCTCAGAACTTTCGACTGGGTAAACCGATTTTGATCGTTCTTTTTTTATTTGAAAGCTGGTGCTTTCCGTGTGGTCTCATTTTAATTTAATTAAAATCGGAAATACTGTTTTTTAGTTACACTCCATTAACTAAAAAGTGCTACGCATACGTCGATGATATTATAGTTGCGGGTGAAGACTGACAATTGATCCCGTGAGTTGCAAAGGTCACTGAAAAGGGTGAAATAAAAATTACCAAAAAATGGAACCGACTTCAAAACTAAAAAGTGTGAAATAACTTGTCGAAGTCGGTACCATGCTCAAAGCAATTTGATAATAGTTATTTTTGAACTATCATGGCATTTTTGGTATTGTTTTTTTCTTTCTGTAAGACTTTTCTTATACTGTATAGATCTAGCGTTTGACTACTATCTCACTTGATGGTCAGAGACGATGTGGAAGAAGATGTAATCACAGTAGACATGTTTACTATGAAAAAATGTGTTTGGTGCCATTTTTTCAAACTTAAGGGTGGTAGCCAGCCAGGTCTTTGAAAATACCCTACCACTATGTAATGAGGGGATTTATTTTTATAAATATAGATTTATTGTAACTGTTTATGAACTTTCTCGGCTTACCCCGGTAATTAATTATGTTGTTCAATCTAAAATGAGCTTTGGCTCATATCTTCGATCGTATTCTTGATCGAAGGCTCATATATTGAATGACAGAATTTAATACCCATGGATATGTGTTGTTATTGAACACAAATCGGGTAAGAATTCAAAATTTTTGCTGATTATGTTACTTACTTTGTCTAGCACAAACATACACTTTGATCTAGCAACAAGATCTGATCTTACAAAACTATAAATTACGTGCCCTCGTATTCATGGAAGTAGGTACATTTTGTGTTTTTGTTTCATCATTTACATCAAGTTGAGGGCAAAGTGCATGAGCTTGTAACTCAAACAAAAATAGTGATGTACGTACACTTTTACTACTAATATATCGATATATCTTTCACATATCTACTGCCTCCCCGATGACTCATCTTAGGGCGAAACAGCTCCCTGATCCAAAGCGAAAGGTATTTTGGACCACTACATAAATTGTAAAATCGTTTCGATCCCGTTTAGACTATACATATAGTAATAAAAATAAATAAAAAGGACTAACTTTCAACTATCTCGTATATAGTGAACTGTTGCATCATCAGCCCGTGTTAGCCCAGAGTTGGATATAGGCTCCCAAGGCGCGCCAGTGAGCCCTGTCGTCGGCTCTCTTCATCGAGTGGCTGAAGTGGCTGAGGGGCCGGCTACCCTGCTCCGATCTTGGCTCCACCTGGTCAGCAATGAAAGGAAATCGTTGCTTTAGAAATACCATTAACTGGGAACTCCTAAATCAGGAAAAAAAAACATATTGGAATTGTAAAAGAGAGCAGAGTTTATAAACATCATCAAAGTAAGGCAGAGTGGGCCTTAAGATGAACATGGACAAGACAAAAGTTATGTCGAATGTCCATATTGCGCCCACCCCAGTTCAGGTGGGAGTTCGGTTCTCGAAGTTGTTGACCATTATGTCTACATAAGACAAATAATCCAACTCGGCAGATCCAACTTCGAGAAAGAGGTCAATCGTCGAATACAAGTCGGCTGAGCAGCATTCGGGAAAATACGTGACGTCCAAAATACCACAAAGCCTGAAGACAAGAGTCTTCGATCAGTGTGTGTCACTAGTGATGACATACCGAACTGAAACGTGGTCTCTTACTATGGGCCTTGTAAACAAACTCAGGGTCGCACTACGAGTTATGGAGAGGGCTATGCTCGGGGTTTATTTACGAAATCAAATCAGGAATAAGGAGAACTGTGAAGAACTAAAGTCACCGACATAGCCCAGGAATTAGCAAATTGAAGAATTGAAAATTGTAATTGAATTAGTATTAGTAGTATTATTACTGAGCAGAATTAGTTGTTATTATACGACTAATAATACGTTTTGACTGGTTCTAAATAAGAATTTTATATTATTTTGTGTTAGGTAGTTTGATTCGACAATCAACAAAACGAGTACGCAACAATTTACATTATTATTGGGATATTCACTGTGTGTTTTGTTTTCATTCCTCGTAATTTCGACGAAGTTCATAGTTCATGTGCATTATTATCCCGGTAGTAATATTGCAGACGCCTGCATAAGTGGCGTTGTCAGTTTATAAACTTCACCCACTATAATATAAAAACAGAAAATCCACCATCACTTTTATATACTTTCAATTATAACTAAATCGACAAGATGCCAAGTGTTATGCAGCTCATCCCTATGCAGTCGGCTTGCCACAGTTGCACAACTGCGCGGGCTCAGAGAAAGCGAGTGACGTCACGACCTCGACACGCTCACCCACTTGCGCGCGCGCTTGCACCAACCCACTTCCACCGATACAGGCTCAATGTCGCACAACAACCAGGCAGTAGAAGTGCCTACACTTCGTGTACCCTGAGACAATACATTTAATACAACGTTTTATCAATAATTTTTCCCCAGTTCAACGTAGCGTTATTAGTCTGATTACCATACTACACAACGGTGTCAAACGATTACATTTAAATGCCAGAATTGAAACGTCTATACTTTGTTGAAATTTGCTTTCAATTATATTACACAATGTCAGTTCGAGCTGATGAACCTTGTTGAGCACATTCTAGTACTAGTACAGCTAGTACCTACTCAGTCAATGGTCTTTATATCTATTACAGATGATTTAAGTAGTGTGTAGAAGATGTGTTATGACACTTCTAGTACTATACATAAATCGACTAAAGTACACTGACGTAGGGTTGTTGCTTAGCCTATCAGAAAACTGATAGGCTAAGCAACTCTGATTAACTTCTGATATAATTCTACCACTCAATTCTATAATTGATCAAGTAGACGTACGGCAACGATACAGCCATCGTTAAACGGTAGATTATACCACTTCTACGGACTAAGCGTTTTGCTTCCACTTTTATAGTGCTTACTGCCAAGTATTCGAACTCACTCTCAGAGCCTGGTACAACCCTGGAGCTTTCAGGGTACGAATGAATAGGAAGATAGGTACCTTCTGAGCTTGTGTGTTACATGTTAGAAAACGTCGTCGCTTAACCTCAAGTACGACAGTTGTTTATACAAGCGTAAAATCTAAAAAGAATACAGATGAACACTTGATGAAAAGAAGATAATATGAACACTTTATTCTATCACCATACTACAAATAAACCTTACACCAGAACTATTATAAACACTTTATAATCTGTGTCACAATGGACGGTCTTATCGCTAATAGCGATCTCTTCTAGTCAGAAGATCTATTAAAATTTTTTTTTTTTGTGAATGTGTAAATATACAACAAGAAAAGACGAGATTTTCAGTTTAATGCGATTTAAATATTTCGTACAATTTTCACGCTCACGTCATTCGTACAAGACATCAACAGATTGTGACTTATATATTATGCTGTATTAGCTATAACAAGAGTGTGTTATTACTATAAAGGTTACAATAGTAATGGAAGGCGTTCAAAAATCCTATTAGTCAATGAGAAATGAAACCGGTATCTTCTATAAAGGCTAGCATTATTTTATAACGAAGCCTCCACGCAGCCATTTATTGTGTGTCAATGTCAACAGCTTTCTCTGCCTCCGTGTGCCTACACCTCTCACCATCGACGTCATGCTGTTCATAATAGCATCGACAAGAAAAATAACTCAGTTGCTCTTATTACGACTATTAAATATATATTTAATATTTCTAATACTTACAGCATACGTTGTGGTGTTAATGTGTACTCGTAGTTATATCTGTTATGATTTAGCATGTCAAAGTATTTGAAACCGGAATAAATGACGTCACAGTCATCGCAATCGTTTTAACAATTGATTAAGGTACGCACCAATCGTACAAACTATCATTTCTCTATGTTACTATTTTAAATTGTAATAGACAAATTACAGTTAAAATTGAGTTTAATTGTTTCTCGTTGCGGTTCGGCTACCCAACGACTGCGATAGTGATTTCGTGATTCGGCCACTGTTCCTGTGGTTCTTATTGGTCGTAGTCGTGGCTCAGTGATACTGATAAGCGTGATACCGGGTTCGAATCTCGGCAGGAGCAATTCGCTTATGACACCGAAAAACTAAATAATGAGTAAAAGCAATATGTTCTAACATACTCTGGGTTATTATATCTAGTTTATATCGCAACTCCTCGTCTTGATTATACCACTTTCCCTTCAACAATGCGCTCGCCGATTAAGTAGGCCTCGAGAGAGACAGTGCTTGCAGCACTAGTATAAGCCGGTGCACTTTATTACCGTCGCAATCTTATCGATAAAAACTACTTTATTTTACAAGAAGATAAGGTTTGCATACGTTGACATAAACTTGGAAGCAAAACATGGTGTGGCTTAAAAAAAATTGAAGCGTTGATGGATCAGGGGTGGGTGCGTCGGCAGTCAAATTGACGGACGCTGGTTCAACCTCCACCAATAGCTTGAGCTTCCGGTGTGGGTAACACCGATATCAAACTCCCAGCATGGTGACAGGGTACTTTTGAGTACCCGTCCGACTAGCTACCACCCTCAAATTTGAAAAACTGTCACCAAACATATACCTAATGTATTCAGGCAGCAGTCCTTGACAGCTAATAAACATCTATATGGACTAGCGTAATTATAGCTTCGACTACAGCGTTATTGACTGTGATCAAACGATCTATACAGTATAAAAAAATGGAAGTGATTTGGAAAACGTCTACAGCACAAAATGCGACACGACCTTAATTCCTGCGAATCGTACCTACATGGAACAAAAAGTATCAAAATATAGTTTTATTCACCAGGACCGTGAACAAAGCTCAGGGCGTCACCATTGTGGTTTCTCGACGATGCCGCATTGTCCACTGCACACGCTCTAACGACTCGTTCTCACCTCAAACCATCCACCTCCAGACCAAATAGAGAATTGACTTTTACGACCACAGCAATAAACTTTTACGACTCATTACGATAACGTTAGAATAAAATACGCCAACAGCAAGCAAAAGAATGTAAGCACCAGATCGTTGGGTATTTTCCTTTCGGAAAATATTCAACGCGATTGCGAGATTGCGAACGTCTGATTTATGTGCGATCGTCTATGGTATCGTAAGGAATATTCAGTGAAATAAATCCGGTGCGGTTCGGTGGTTCGCGGAGAACGCGCGGGTAATGTATCCTCGACTAGATGCGGTCGGTGGACATTCGTTGCATAAAGCTCATTACCGGTTGAAGGAGGACGTCGCGTCGGGAGTCGGGGACACCCCATACATCGGAATATAGATATCGTCGCCGGTGATGTAGTGCAGTCCGCTTGGCGCGCCACGATTTGACTCACGTTCATAATCTAAATTCAAACTTCTGGAATGGCTGTGGACCTCGTCGGTGACGCGGAAATAGAATTTACGAGTAGCGTGACCGTCCGAACAGTGATATGCGCGAGGTCACCGCCTCGGCAGCGCTCGTTGCGTCATTCCGATGGTCTAATGGCCTTGTTTATAATACGTAGGCATAGTTTTATTCGGGTTCGATAACCGTACCCCGAGGTGGGAATAAACAGTTTGTGTGCTTGCCGTAATTAGTGTTGGGCGCAGCGCAGCGGACGCCTGACTGCGTTCATGCATTATTGAGTTGAGCGTGCTAGTAGCTAAGGTGATTGCCGGCAAATTGTTATAGTTCCCACGGGATCCTGCCATGTTTGTGCATCACTTATGCAATTAGTTCTAATCCGCAGTTGAGCAATATGCAGATACAAGGACGGTGCTATTAGTTACTATTTACATGACTGTCATTTGTTATAGTTTTTGTTTTTCACTGTTATTTGTGGTATTTTTTTATATAGGTACTTAATATATCTAGTTGACGCTACCTCACTTGATGGTCAGTGACGATGTGGTCGAGATGTAATCACGCTTGAACTAGAATGCTTACGCGATCTCAAAGGCTGCTGCCTGAACACTCTATAAATAAATAAAATCTTTTATTTCAGACCAATGATCCATAATGTGCTAGTAGCAAATATGTTACTTCAATTTATGTTAGTAAGTATTAAAAATTCAGTGCATGTGTATCCAGTCGTCACTGAGCCATCAGTCGAGCTACTGGCTGGAGCCTCGTCAACCAATGTCTCATGAAGCACACATCTTCAGCGATCCAGCCAGGATACTGTTGGAACTGCCAAAGAAGTCATCCGTATGTGCATCTGCAAACATCCCTTATGCACTACAATAACGTGGCAATCCCAACTATGTGTTTATATTTATGCTGACCGTTTTTCAATCTTGAGGGTGGTAGCTAGACAGGTGGGTACATGAAAGTACCCTACCACCACAATTCGACAACGGTGTTACCTTTACCGGAAGCTCAAGCGGTTGTTGGGGATCGAAATAGCGTCCATCTGTTTGACAGCCAACGCTCCCAACGCTTAGTTTTCATTGCTACAGATATTTTTACAAAACAACGCGTATGATATTGAATTGCGTTGTTTTTCTATTGTTTCATATAACTAAAACAAACCATTGTTTATAAAAAAATATATTATCATCATTGTCCCTCCACCTTATCCCAATTACCAGCTCAAAAAAAGAATCTAAATCCTCTGTAAGTCTAGAGACAAACAAATCGAAATGCAATCCGAAACTGGGCACCTACTTGTATCGAATATGTAACAAAATTGTAGAGATATTCAAATATAAAATAGGTACAGAGATACCATATTGTTAGCTGCCAACATAAACTAGAAGTAGTGGAGTGACACAGTCTCTATAAAAGCCAGTGCGGGCCGGACGAGTGACGCATATTTCCTTCGGCCTCGGCTGCGTGCGGAAGCTCTGCTGGTTTGTTGTTCGGTGCGATCAGTGAGTGACATACGTATTTCTAATTGTTTGATATGGTTCATTTGTGTCAGACTCGTTATTTGTTATTTTGTGATCAACTTCATGTGCCTTTCTATTTCAATTGTGATGTAATGGTCAATTAATAAACCAAAGATGTTTTGAGGTTGGGGAGAACGCGTGTTGTATATTTTTTTTAAATATTTCCACTTCTGCTCCTAACATCAGAAGTGAGATAAAGGACACACATGCCCACATGTTACAAAAATGCTTGTAATCGGTGACTCCGTGTAAACAAGTAGTTTTGGTTATTTCTTATGTCTCTGTTAACCTGTTCTGACCGTTTTGAAGAAAATTAAAACGAAACAAGCGAAAGGCACTAATCAGATAACCTATTCATCTACCCTCAACATACATTTTCTTCGTATGTGTTGTATAGATTTGTGTTATGCCTTTTTACATTGTGCCCGTCGTGTACGAGTTCGTGGGGAAGCTAGCGTCGGTGGTGTGCTCCTGCATATGACGTAATTGTTGGTGACGTGCGGGCGCCTCGGGGTCCCTCGGTGGACCGTGCGGAAGAGCCGTTGCATCCACGGCGACGACGCCGGAATGTCTCGTCTACGCGGACTGCTTCGAGCACGGTGGCCACTCCAGGTTACAGCATCCATGTGCTAAACGACTTGCTAACCCGGTGAGACCAACCCAATTTATATTAATCTGACGATAGAACGTGTCCTTGGCTGGGTCATAGATATTGTCCCAGTGCTAGAGTTCGCAAACATTTATCAATTACGTAAACTTCGTAGCTTTTTGTGTCTAGACAACGTTGATACTGATTATGTTATTTTTGAAATAATGCGAACTGATGGTACTCATATTGAATGTCATTACTTACACACTTATAGTTCAAAGCGACCAAGATGTGTCCCGCGATCGTAATCCACGAGATAACCGATACCTATAAAAGTAGTAAAGAACGAATGTGTTTTAGCGTAGTGAACCTTTGATTCATTCGCATACCTTACCACCGTACATAATTCAAAGTAAGATCATTAGGTAAAAATATACTTGACCCGTATTTGTATCGTGTTCGTATACTTGAAGGTCATTACTTACACACTTATAGTACAAAGCGACCAAGATGTGTCCCGCGATCGTAATCCACGAGATAACCGATACCTATAAAAGTAGTAAAGAACGAATGTGTTTTAGCGTAGTGAACCTTTGATTCATTCGCATACCTTACCACCGTACATAATTCAAAGTAAGATCATTAGGTAAAAATATACTTGACCCGTATTTGTATCGTGTTCGTACCTTCGTGTACCCTCAGATTAAGATAAACAAAATATACCGCGCACCAACCATGGAATACTGAGATTGGTGTGTAAATGTTATTGTCTGCGCCATAAGTTTATGTTTCATACACCTCGTATCGATATCGCAGTCTAACAGACACGTGCCAGCAATTACCTTTAGAATTGAATCCTAAGCCGACTTGAGAAAATTGCAGGTTATGATCTCTCTAACAAAAAGTAAAAAGGTTGTAGGTACCGGCAGGCGCGTCCATCAACTATACCTACGTACCTACTTGTAGTGTGATATAGATCTTTGGCGACCGAGCTACTGATAAACTCCTACTACGTCATGTTTAATATCAAATCTACCTTAACCTGTCAGGCTGTCACTATGTAAGAAGCATACCGCACGGTTATTTTATTGATAGCTAGGTAGATATTCCAATGATTTCAGCAGATTGGTACAGACCATGACGCCTGATCAATCACTTTTACTATGGCTTTGTGTCAGTAACGGAAACTGGACAAAATTGCGATGCGATATCTGACAAGTGATAATATGTGCTAAAATATGTTCGCAAGTTGTTGACGACTACATACCTACCACGAAAGAGGTTCGAACATCGGCTTTTAGTTTTTCTGTTGTTCCAAATGTTTTGTGTTTACTGGCGAACCAGAAGTACAGTTTTATTTCATAACATAGAGACGTAGCATATGAAATAGATATGTGAAAACTATCACCATGTGTTTGTATAAGAGTTGAACTTTAACTTTAAGAGTTTGTATGAATCCCGAATTCATAAATCAGATAGGATCCTACATACGATTAGATAATAAAATGCTGTTGAAGATGGGTCGAGTATTTTGTATTTAGAGCCACCACGTTCACCACACTAAAAATTCTTGTGGCTTCATGCATTGCAAGGCAATGCAAATACGGTGCGTACATTTGAGAGTAGCCTAGCCGTGTCTTACCTTAATACCAAATAAGAACATAATTACTTAGTGGAATTGATTTTTGTTTATTAAAAAACAGATTCTCAAACTACCTGCAGTTTAGCACGTGAATTAAATTTGTTTGGTTCCCGCAATAGTGTGATTGTAGGGTCGCGTTCAAAGTGTTTTCATTTTGTGTCACAATTTTAAAATAAAAACATTATTGTCACAATGACAAAGAGTTGTGAAGTCGTTCGAAATGTCAAATACTTATTCGGCTCTCAAATGCCTTAGATGAAATAAAAATTCTTAAACGTGTACACAATACACAAATATGATGTAGTCAGTAAATAAAGCCTGTTTGTATTGTTACAACTGTTGTGTCTTAGGCTGCGTTTCCATTTGGGCTCACAGTGCACACGTTCGTACGTAATTAGTACGGATTTAGCTGTTCCGAGACGAATTTAGTACTGACAGTGCTGACGCTCGTAAGCAAATCGGAACGGCTTTTTGTGTGTGAATGCGCGCGAATTCTTTAAATGTCAGTTCCCATTAAATTCATATTAAATCATTCTCTTCCATACTTCATGGGCACTATATGGGTCATGTTTTTTTTCTGATATATAAAATTACGTTTTTAATTTTTTGTGGACGAACTACCAATTTTTCGACAGATTCTCATAATGAGTCAGATGTTTGACTCTCAGTGCATAGTTATTTATCTATGTGTTTGACAGCGCTCACACTGCTCTACGTCGTACTAGTGAGCGTTCTAAGCACAGGATGATGACGTCATGGATGACGTCATATACATTTTGTGTGCAGCTGTCAGTGCATTTTTGGAATTACTTTAAGCACGCTCTCTGTGCTCAAAGCTCAATTTGAAACACACCCTCATATAGATGTATGCAGGTGTATTTTTTTTTTGTGTTCTTAAATTGAAAACGCACCTGTGCGATAAGGTACGGGCACTTTAACCAAAAAAGGGTGATTTTATTTGGACTTGAAATTTTTACTGTTTCAAATACGATTGAGCGAGGACTCAATTGAGTCGCTTAGATTCTCTGTTCTTCATTTGTTAGAGAAGTCCATATTCCTAGCCGCCGTGTAGATTATTCGGGAGGCTGACAAGTTGGGGTCAGGTACGGCCGAGTCGGGAAGATGGACGGTTCAGTTAGATGTCTCAGGCCTACACTGACGTGAACACCAATCTATTCAAGCGTGACAGTAACCGGCACGTGTGTATACCGCACAGAAATTTTGTGTTTGTTGTTTGCTTAAATCCGCAGAGTTCCGACATGCAAGTTTCTGATAGGCGAGCATCAGCCTGGCGGCCGCGCATGCTGTGTGTGGACTCCGGCCTGGCAGACGCGCTCATACAAAGCTGACTTGAAATGCGTGTAGGATTTGAATACATTTCGGTACATATGAATCGGTCTGAAAGTTTAGAATTAAGCTGCCAGTATGTAACGCAGTAAGTAAAGTTTGTAGTGACGTTTCACTAGCCAAACTTGCGTTGATGACTGTCAAGCCGTTGTCTGTAGCGGTTTAGCTAGCCAGACTTAACGTTGACACTTATCAAGACGCTGTCATCCGTAGTATTTCGCTAGCCGAACAGTAATATTCGCCAAGTTGTTACTGCTCGTAGTGATTTTACTAGCCGGACTAATGCTATGCTTAGTTAGAGCGTTGATATTGTTGTCTAGCCGCCTCAACGTTGACGATATTGTTATATCGTCAAGCCGTGGGAGCGTAGACCAATAATCAAGTCGCATACCTTATACCTAATGTGGAAAACAGTTTATGAATGCGCAGCGTTAACACAGTTAAGTCGCTGCATCCGTAGTATTTCGCTAGCCGGACTAATGCTATGCTTAGTTAGAGCGTTGATATTGGTGTCTAGCCGCCTCAACGTTGACGATATTGTTATATCGTCAAGCCTTGGGAGCGTAGACCAATAATCAAGTCGCTTACCTTATACCTAATGTGGAAAACAGTTTATGAATGCGCAGCGTTAACACAGTTAAGTCGCTGCATCCTGTAGTGTTCGACTCACTAGCCAGGGTATAGTTATTCTGTAAGCTAATGCTCTACTAGACCAGCTAGCTTGGTGTGGAGAATAGGTGTCAAGTGCCCGCTCATCATCGGCACGAGTTGGAGCTTAGGCAGATGCTGCAGCCGCTGTTGATGCTACTGCTGCCACTGCTGCTGCCGCTGCCGCAGGCGCTGCCAAAGGCGTTGCCACAGGCGCTAGCGGAGGCGCTGCTGCAGGGGCTGCCCCTGGCGCTGCCGCTGTTGATGCTACTGCTGCCACTGCTGCTGCCGCTGCCGCAGGCGCTGCCAAAGGCGTTGCCACAGGCGCTAGCGGGGGCGCTGCTGCAGGCGCTGCCCCTGGCGCTGCCGCAGGCGCTGCCCCTGGCGCTGCCGCTGTTGCTGCTACTGCTACACTGCTAATGCGGTGAATGGATGCCGCAAGCTGCCTGTGCAGAATTCTTCACGGGTTGTGAGCCAAACCGTATCAACATCTGCATTACTGACTACTAGTCCAGTGATAAAGTGGTTGAGCCAACACATTTTACGATGATGAGAAAACACTCAGGTCAATCTGAAGCCTTCTTGCAGCAAAGAAGCTCTAAGAACCTGACGAGGACGTCAGAAGGTCAGGAGAGGCCGTGTTAGCTGCCAACATAAACTAGAAGTAGTGGAGTGACACAGTCTCTATAAAAGCCAGTGCGGGCCGGACGAGTGACGCATATTTCCTTCGGCCTCGGCTGCGTGCGGAAGCTCTGCTGGTTTGTTGTTCGGTGCGATCAGTGAGTGACATACGTATTTCTAATTGTTTGATATGGTTCATTTGTGTCAGACTCGTTATTTGTTATTTTGTGATCAACTTCATGTGCCTTTCTATTTCAATTGTGATGTAATGGTCAATTAATAAACCAAAGATGTTTTGAGGTTGGGGAGAACGCGTGTTGTATATTTTTTTTAAATATTTCCACTTCTGCTCCTAACAATATTATATTCCCGCCGTCAATACTCGTTGGAGACTGCTTCAGTGACGCGATAAAAGCGATCCTAGAATCTAGTCGCAGCGAATGTAAAATCCTCGGATATTCCCTCCAGATGACAGCGCGTCTGTTTACTGCAGTTCTGGAATACGAGAACTTCGGATTGGAGACTTGGGAGGTTTGAGATTGGAGCTGAAATCACGTAGTTGGTTTATCGCCGTATTACGCTAGCGTCACATTGTGCCACTGTCTTTAAGCTTGAAAAATATTACTTTCGTTTTTCTTAACTAAAAATAATATTACCTCAGATGGCCTTTACGACTAAGATGCTTTGGAGAACAATTTTAGGCTAGTATTTTAAATTGTATCTTTTTTTGCAGACAATTTCTATTACCAACCTGTATGTCACGAATGTATATGGCTTTTATACCAAAGTAAATAAAATTCAATGAAATGAAATTCAAATCATTTTTAATCATTTTTTCTTGTACACACACACTTGTACGGCACAGGTATGTGCCGATCGACACACAAGATAAAATTTCAAAAAGGACCGTTGTCCTTTTTTATATTCTGTACTTGATGTGTTACCTATTTTAAGATTACCCATTCAGATAGTGAGATAGCGTATTATTATTTTACACATCGTACGAGTATATCAATACATATATTCACTTTCCCGTAGGGGTAGGTAGAGACCACAGCCTTCCAAATGCTGCGATACCGACACACTTATTTCGCTTCATCCACGCTCATCAGACCTTTTATATACCAGAGCGTCTGCTTAGAGTATAATATTAATACAAATATTTACTCAAAATTAGGTGTTAAAATAATTGGTATTTGGTAAATGCATGTGCAAGTATATTTGCACATACAGTAGAATAGTACGTAAGGACACGGCAACAATCGGCTGAACCGATTTTGTAGGGCTTTCAATGTTCGACTGCTGGCAACGGACAATGGCACACGACTAGGATTGTTATTTTAAAATAAACAATTAGAGTTAACTTATGGTGCGAACGCGAGTTATGACAGTTTACATCCTGTGGGACACGGAAGCGAAGCCGCGAGTTGGTCAGCTAGTTATTAATAGGATCAAAGACAATCTACAGTTACATTGTAAATAACTCTAAGAGGTGCAAAAACAGAGTCAAAACTATCATCGGCAGTAACTCTTTGGCAGAATGTAGACTTCAGAGCCTTGAACACCAGTGTAGAGTAGCATGCTTACCGGTTTTCTATCGGATACATTTCGGAGAACGTGTACTGGAATTACATCATTTCATTCACCTTCCCCTTCTATCATCGGTCGACTCGACGTACGGCAATGCGCCATCGCTATAGATATACCTATAAATACGAAGCGTTTTGCTTCCACTTTCGTACTGCGTGCTGCCAAGGAATTGATCTCGTTGCCCGAGTCTGTGTTTCCCGATACGTACAATCCTGGAGTCTTCAAGTCACGAGTGAATAGTTATCTTCTAGGCTTGTGTGCTACATCGTAAACACGTCATCACTTATCATCAGGTGAGACAGTTGTCAAACGCAAGCTTATGATATGTAAAAAAAAAACTCAAAAACAATAAAACGATAAAAAGATAGGCAAGTGAACAAAATTATTATTTGCTGGAGCGAGTACTTATCAAGATGACTCCTCAAGATGAGGCAAACAAAACCATATGTTGAATGAACTGGCGATATATCAAAGGATGAATGTCTTGACACCATTGCTTCACAGATTGCTTAACCCGTTTAAGCTTCTTCAAGAGACACAACTAACATGGGCATGATTTATTCAAGAAGTGAACTGGGCGCTTATTAAATTTGACAGCTTGTGTATTACGAAATGAGCTTTGACAGTGTGTCAAACGATTAGAGTGGGTTGTACAGTTGCCCTGATTGTCTAGTGGGGTATTTGTAGGTTAAATGTAGGGTGTTTGACAGCTATGATTTATGGTCAATTGATCGACTTTATCAGTTGTTGCAGGAATCACCAGGGACCATTCGTCATCTATCGGCAGTGATTCTGTCTGATGTTCAAGCAAACTGACTAAAATTGTGCTAAAAAATATATCGTTTATGTACAGTTACAGTTACGGTAACGTTCAAATTAGTATGACACTCATAAATAATAGCATAAACATTATATATTTTTATTAAAATGCGGATTTTGGGTAAAATAACGTCTTGTTATTTGGTGCCATTTAAAACTACCCGCAGTTGAATAAAACTCGTCTAATATTAGAAATAGCGTTGTAAGGAGTTTATACGAGTTAAAGAGATATTTATTCCAAAGAATTTTCTAGATTTTTAGCTACTACTAATTGACTACTTTTAATTACTAAGAATAAATTACTTACTCAGAATAACGGCCATTGTAGCCCATTTTTAACCAACTTCAAAAAAAGAAGGAAGTTTCTTAATTCGACTGTATATAAAATATTTTTTATGTGTGTTCGAAGATAACTTCGTCGTTTATGAACCGATTTTGATTATTCTTTTTCTTTCTTTTTTGTTTGATAGAGTATACTTCCGAGATGGTCCCATTTAAATTTCATCAAAATCGGTTTAGTGTAACTCAAGAACTGAAAAGTTCGAACAATGTGTGCTACCAGTGATGACTTACGGAACTGAAACGTGGTCTCTGACTTATGGGCCTTCTGAACATTCTCAGACTCGCACAACGAGCTATGCTCGGTGTTTCTCTACGTGATCGAATCAGAAATGAGGAGATCCGTAGAAGAACGAAAGTCACCTATATAGCCCAGCGGATTAGCAAGTTGAAGTGGGAGTGGGCATGGCACATAGCTCGAAGAACTGATGCCCGCTGGGGCCGAAAAGTTCTTGAATGGAGACCACGGACTGGCAAGCGCAGCATAGGATGGCCACTGACCAGGTGGACAGACGACCTGACTAAGATTGCGGGCAAGGGCTGGATGCGGGCTGCTTCCAACCGGTCCTTGTGGAAATCAATGGGGGAGGACTATGTCCAGCAGTGGACGTCCTATGGCTGAGATGATGATGAAGAACTGAAAAATATTGATATTACGATATGATTATGTAGTGATTATGATTTCCTTATTGAGGGTTAATGACCATAAAATTAATCCCGTGAGTAACAAAGCTCACTGAAAAAGGTGAAAAAATTTTTTACCAAAAAATGGAACGGACACTCAAAATTGTGAAATAACTTGTTGAAGTTGGTTACATTTTTTGCCACATTTTTTTAGAGCCTAATTCGTGGGAGCTGAACGCAAAATCCCGCATGGTACTCAGTATTTTTGAAAAATTCTAAGTTCCACGTATTTCCAGTTGACGCGCTTTATGATCAGTGAGGCGAATGTGATCGAAGCATGCTGCACGAATGGTGACTGGATTTGAAGAGCATCCGTCAGAATACACTGTGTGTTAAGGGACAGGATTTAAAATTTGATAGTGGCGGTTATAGCACGATGGGTACTGGCAAGAATCAATACTACCATGCCGTTGATTTACTAGAGATGCTTCTTACACTGAAAGCTCACGACAGTAGTGGGATTCGAACCTGAACGTCGTTTTGATACCTCGACATTTGGTAGCCGTAGAGGCTATCGCCGGTTTTAGTGTACACATAAGTTATAGAGTATATCACTCACAGTTATAGAGTGTATCACGTACCAGAAGGATGGGCAGCAGCGCCTTCTGAGACTCACATTTTGTACTGCGCTCGCCAACCCGCCTACCAAACGTGGCGAATATTGGCAAACTCCCCCTTAATGATAAGACAATATAAATCAATGGGGGAGGCCTATGTTCAGCAGTGGACGTCCTATGGCTGAGATGATGATGAAGTTATAGAAGCTGTGAAAGTGAAGGCAACACTGATACCATATTCCTAGCATAGTCGTACTGCTAAGTACCTTTTAATTATCCATTTGATTATGGAACTGGGAATTGGAATATTAAGTAACTTTAGATATAATCTGCATGTAAATAAATATCAAGTTATACAAAGTTCCTTATTCCAGCTAAATGACTTTGTTTGTAACAAATACAAGAATATTCGAAGTGTGGACGAAGTTAAGAGCTAATAAAGTCATTTTACCTCAAATATACGACGGAAAAGTTACCAAAGAATAAAAGAAACGTAGAAAATTCGGAACTGCTGAATTAATTCTTGTAACAATAAATTTTGTTATATAATATTATTACAATAGATGATTGAACGCTGTAAAGATTCGTAAGTTTTTAATATAATATTAAATATCAACATCATCTTAACGTTATTTGAATATGCCATAATTAAGACCGTATCTTAATATGCGTAAACATAACACAATTTCGATTTTTAAAAAATTATAATTAATTAAGATTTTAAGTATTTTTATACGTATACGTTCTATTATAATGATTGAACTTGGAATTGAGAGAATAATAAGTAAGCGAAAACAGTAGAAAAAATTTACTGAACAATGTTCCATAAGCTCTGCATAATTATGCTAACAAAGTTAACTCATGTGCTAGCAGTTGTCAAACGCAAACTTATATGTAAAAAAAAAAAAAAAAATTGCTTCTACTGTATATGCCCACTTTCCTCTTCTACCATTTACGAAGGTATGTTTGCGAGGTTTGTGTATAAATACTTGTCTGGTATGTGATTAGAAAATTTTATTATCTGTGGCACGAATCATTATCGAAAACATAGTATAATAGTATCACAGCAAAAACAATTGAACTCAGTTCTGACAATAATTCTGTGTTCATCAAACAAATTGTAGTTTATGAGGAATTAGGTTTTGTTATTCCATTGTTTGTACGATTAACATACATACTGTGACTATACGTGCTACAAGCACAGTAAAAAGAATGAGAACCAAGTTGTATACGTTGACTCAAAGCTGAACCAGAGTTTTATAGGGAGATAATTTCTCTGAATAATACATTTTTCAGAGAAAGTTAATAAATTTCCTCCAAATATTAATTGGCTGTAGGAGAAACTTTGCTGATAACTTTTACTTTATTCTGAAATTTTATTTTTGTGACCACTCAAATTTTTCGTTGTAATTCCGCTTAAGCGCTTAAACACTAGGGCATCACTTAAAAACTTATTTAAAAGTTGAACAAGTGTCATGATACGATTTGTTTTTGACAAAAAGAATAGGAAGAAATATTACAGAAATAGGCTATTTTTAATGTAAATAATAAAATACAGGAAAAGTCTCATCAAATATATTTTGAGGTTTAACGTATAAAATCAAACGGCTGTGATTATAAAAAAATGCCCAAAATGAAATTTCTCTACAACTTTCTTATTAATACAAACATGATAGGAGGCAAAGAAAACGAGATTTTCTCAAATAACTGATTTTGACACCTTGAACCTTGAATATACAATAATGACGCGCGCACGTGGGCTTAAGTGAGTTCTGAGACAACGTTTCTTCTGCTAAAATAAAGGTCTATACAAAAATGTAGCTTATTCCGTTATATTCCGAGATAAAATGCCAAGATGACTGGACTAGAAGGAATTCGGACGGCAAGTAGAGTGCTACTATAGCTTAGATCGCAAAGCGACATGACGGTATTATGTAGCCGAGGACTCAAGTCAAATTAGTAGCCGAATTTTACCTCCAAAAGTTGAATTATAGTTTAATCATGTTTCCTTCCAATTGTTACAATATTTTAGCTTGACGCTGTAAGTCCAACATATTCACAACTACATACAATATAGCTGAAACAATTCAAACTGAAGCATATTTCCGCTGAATGCGCTACATGAATAAATCCGAACAATGGATCCAATTGCAACAACGACCACGCCATTGTCACAATATATTTAAAATTTATTGACAAAAGCGAGGTGAAACCGGGAGCGAGGCCGTAGCAAGGACGAAGGACAACCTCGCTCCGCCCTTTCGTGGTTTACATTTGCTCACGCGATCAAGACAAAGTATCGGACATGAGAGATTGACTTATTTGTTGGGAACATACGAAACGTGCAAATATAGCAAACTGGTTTGAGCAAAAAAAATAATCCCGCTGATGCAAAAAGTTTGCAGAAAACTCTATATTATTTGAAACATTAAATTGGTGCCATTTTACAAAACGTATCAAATTGAAACGCGTGTTTTTAAAAAAATATTTTTTAATGTGACCGGATTAATATCAATATTTATACATATAAGACTAATTATAATATATACTTCGCCTACTCGATAACATCATGGAATAACTGATAGTAGCAACTCACACTGAAAGCATTCAATAGCATTTGTTTTCCCTTTTGATGTCATGTTGTTTTCTTTGAAGATGAATAGAAGTAACTTAATATTGTTCATTAGCCTTTGCCTTTTGCCCAAAAAGGTTCATAATAGAAATCTACTAGTACCTAAAGCAATTTAGCTACAAATTCTTCAATTGGACATTTTAATAAAACGAACAAAAGAGAACGAGATGACTTTATCGTTTCCAAGGACCCTGAATTTTCCACCACCAGCGTTGAAGCTCTAAAACTTCTCGGATAAAGTGAAGTTTCAAATTGCTCATTGTTCGAACGCTCAAGTTGGCAATAGTTTGCATAATAGTTTTATTCGTATTTCATGTACGAGTCCATTCGTATGTGTAATATCGAACACTTAAATTATATTCTATAGAATTTTACGACCGCACTGTCTTCTGAAACCGGTAAGCAACTTTGCTGTCTTTCTCGCATTCAAATATTACATTTCTATTCAAGTCCATAGAGTCTTGACATTTATGCTATTTATTGATACTTCGTTGCTTTTTATTGTGATGCTTTACCTATCATGCAAATGTTATAACATTGTATAATCATAACGCTATTAGAGCATTATAAATTGATTTATATTTCAAGGATAAAAACGCCAATGTTAAGAAAATATTTTAACTCGCATGACTGCTATTGGTTTAACAAAGATTGATTACATCCTTTTATAGTCCGTTAAATTTATAACGTAACAACTTTACCGAGACGGTTGTGCTTTATCATTTTTTTTAATCTAAATGTTTTTCAGCTTATTAATTCCGTTAAATAAAATAAAATCTCCAGGTAATAATTATGCTAATGTGGATGATAAAATAGGCATGTTGTCTGTGGGCTGCAAAATGATAACTGCGAAATAAAACCTTTTTAGGGTTCTGTACCTCGAAAGGAAAAATCGGAACCCTTATAGGATCACTTTGTTGTCCGTCTGTCGGTCAAGACCCTTTTTCTCCGGAACGCGTGGAGGTATCATTAATATCAAATACTCAAGTCTACTGTCCCTTGAAGTTGTGAAAAAATGTCTGAGCCAACGCAATCAAAAGATACAACCGTTTATGCTGCAAATTTTCGACAATCGCAAGAGCATCAAAGCCAACAAAGGGTACTTCATGTGAACTCAGAATCTTGAAATTTGGTACGAAGCAACGTCTTATAGCATGAATAAAGGAAAAATTGCGAAAAGCATAACTTATTAGTTACAAATTATAATAAAAATATTTTTAATAAATACCCCTCTCCTCATGAACGCGCTTATATACCTACAGGTTTGTACGGAACCCTCGGTGCGCGAGTCCGACTCGTACTTGGCCGGTTTTTTATATACTGTTTATATCTAGCGTTTGATCACTATCTCACTTGATGGCCAGTGACGATAGGGTCGAAGATGTTTACACGCTAAACCTAGACTGCTTACTGGCTCTCAAGGAATGCTGCCTGACATACTATGCGTTTGGTGACAGTTATTCAAACTTGAGGGTGGGAACTGATATTATGTAGTGAGGTGCTACCTAACCACCATGTTGAGAACTTGATAACGGTGTTCACCGGAACCTCAAGCCGTTGGTGGGTATCGAACCAGCGTGTGTCAGTTTGAAAGCCGATGCTCCCACCGCTAAGCTATCATCGCTTCGAATGTATATTAATTTGTACTTATGAATAAAGCCACTTGTGGAAACTGCTCGCGCCCGAGTCAACGACATGTACATTGGGATTAAAATGTCGATAAGAAAAAAGTCGTATAAAAATCACGAACTAATAAAACAAAGATCGTGCGAATAAAATCTTCGGCAGTACGTAATTGCTCTGGACTTATCTGGATGATCCTTTGTGCATCCTTTTATGGTGGTCATTATTTTTCGCCCACTTCATCTGAGTTATTTATCGAGAAATTTAATTAAGAATTTAAATGCAAATTATATGACAGCTGCTGCCTACGCCGCACGCCTTAGCGTATCCACTACCTACTATTAATAAGCAAATAGCGTACATACTAATTAACTTTTTGTTTAAATGTACATGTAACTTTTATTACTTACAATTATTTAGCAGAACTAAACATGTTTTCCATGTTTAAATAATGTCTTTACAAGCACAGTATCCCCGCGATATCAATATCATCCATTTCAAAATCTATAAGTTGAACACAAAACGTATATTTCACTGTTCCGTAGTCCATTCATCTTATCAGCATGCGATCGTAAAAATGCTTAATATTCCGGTCTTGGAAACAAAGAATCTAAATTCTCGCAATGTATTGCACTGATGCAAAACATTACAAAGCGCAATGCTCCAATAAAAACAAACTGTGCTCCTATTTCAAGAGTAATATATTCAGAGAAAGAATCGACGATGTGACGCCACGCCAAGTGGCGGATCGCATATGAACGAGCTTATACTACACTAGTCATCTAGTCTTCGTCTAGTGCACATACCTACTAGAAAACATCAAATAGAGCCGACAAAGATTTAATGGCAACACTGTGACACTGAGGCCGAACAACAGTTCTTACGTTTAGATTAAAATATAACCAATATTAATGATCTATCATGGTACTGTCCAAACCGGTGTTTCTAAATTTCTTATATATCGTATATCTTTTTAGATCAGTGTTTACTATGTTCGATTTTCGTTTTTGCGAAAATAATTAATAAAATAAACAAGGTATAAAAGTATATCATAAGCGATCACATTTATATAATTTAAGCAATAAAAAAGATTCTCTTTGGGCACATTTTATATGAGCTGATTCATCATCATCATCATGTACTAAATGAGCTGATTATGAATTTATAAATAATAAATTATGAGTCATATAAAAAATATAATAGGCGATTTCCCCGAAACAGAATAGAAAAATTAGTGGCTGTTTGTGCGAATAAACAAAATCCTGCTGAAGTCGTATTTTTCTATAACAATTACAATAAATAGAAGCTTAATAAAGATACAAAGGAAAATATCCATTCAGCAGAGATCGAACATTATCGTAAGATAAATAACGGAAGTAATGTTCCATTTGCGATATATTGCTGGTGAAATAATATTTTGTTACATAGGCCAATCAAGTTGTTAAACTTTACTGATTCTTAATTTATTTTTTACTATTAGCGCCCCGCGGCTTCAATCGCGTGGATTACGGTTTCCTCTTTACCCCAAGGGAGCTATACTTTTTCCGGGATAAAAGTAGCCTCTGTGTTATCCCTAGTCTATATATGGAATGATAGCTCTAGCCTATCATCCTAGAAGTTGAACCTATCTTCATACCGATTCAATCGAAATTGGTACAGCCGTTTCAGGGTCAAGGCATAAACAGAGGTTATTTAATTATTTGCTCTAGGGTTTAAACTATCTCCATACCTACCAATTTTCATCGAAATCGGTGCAGCCGCTTGAGAGTGAAGGCGTAACAAAAATAAACACATACAAACATTGGCCTTTAAAATATTAATGGCATATCTGAAACAGTTGAAAGGCGACACAATATTTATTGCACTTTATCAGCGGCCATTTTCTTTTTTGTAGATTCCAAAATATCTATAATAAATTAAAAGCCTTTATTAAAATAAAACACTAATAACTAATTACAATACTGCAGCTACTACAATAACATTTGAGCAATCCACTAACTATTGGTAGCCTATAGATAACTCAAATGTTTTAACCCGCTACCGGCCGGCAGCATACCCAGAATGCTAGCAGCATTGCCACGCTGAATTGCAATGCTGATTCGTTGAGCCAAATATGTGCCAGCATTTTGGTCACGCGTAAAAATAAATAAATTAATTATAAATTAAAATAGCACATAATATGTGTCATCCACCGGCAAAACGTGGGACGAGCTTCCTCCTTCGGCATTTCTTAGTATAGTGTAGAAGCAGATAGTCTTTAAATAGTAGACAACGTATTGAATACAATCAGTGTTGCTAATGATGAACTTTATTTAACGTAACTTTAATGTTATCAAAATAATACACGAATATAGATGTAGAGGAGGGCCGAAGAAGGCATGGATGGATTGTGTCAAAAATAAATATGTTTAAGAAAGGTATGACTGGCCGGTTGGCGCAGTTGGTAGCACTCTGCCTTCTGAGCCGCTGGTCCCGGGTTCGATTCCCGGACAGGTCAAACATTTGTGTGTATGAACATGTCTGTTTGACCTGCGTTCCGGGTGTGTATATGTATATAAGTATATATCAGTCATCAGGTTACCATATTACAGGCTCTGCCTAGTTAGGGAACTGAAGACCTTGTGTGAATGTTGTCCCATAATATTATTATTATTATTATTATAAGCCCTGAGACTACGAATGATAGAAGAGAATGAGTTGTGCCGACCCCACCTAATGTGGGATAAGGAGAAGAAGCATAAGAAGAAGAAGTTATCAAAATAATACACTTAAGTATCGTAGGTACAAAATTAACCATCATGATATTATTATTCCATACGACATAAGCAACGTACAGTCCTTGGCTGAGGTTAATGAACTTAAGGCATACTTTTCACAAATTACTTATTTGAAAAGGTGTTTCAACAGTTTTATATAAACTTTTTGTAACTTGCAACAACGCTATTGCTATTTTAGTGGCTTTATACCGTATTCGAAGAAAGTATTTTTACTTTAACGTGAATAAATTGTATGGTATTCGTTCTAGAATTCGGAATTGGATTTCGTTTACTGTGTTAGTATGGCTTTCGGTTTGTTTAATTAAGATGTTTTACTTTCGTGCCACTTCATTTGTTTTGTGTTTATGGAATTCCGACAACTTCTCTTATGATAATTGAATGCGTAACAATATTTAATCAACATTTTTGTGTCTTACGTCAGTTAAAAGTGTTAGGGTACTTTAGAGTACCTGCCAGGCTAAATCCCACCCTCAGGTTTCAAAAACTGTCACCAGACACATAGTGTGTTCAGGCAGCAGTAAACAATCTAGGTCTCGCTGGAATACATCTTCGACCAAATCGTCACTGACCATCAAGTGAGATAGTGTTCAAACGCTAGATATATAAGGTAAGGTATGAAATAAACAAAATTTTGTGGAGTTCTATTGCACTATTCTATTGCTCTCTAAAAAAACTTTTTCACACTTACAAAGTTCTTTCACACTTTTGAGTATTGAAGTCGGTTCCATTTTTTTCACCCTTTTAAAATGGGACCATACGGGAAGCACCAGTTTTCAAATAAAAAAAGAGTCAACAAAATCGGTTCACCCAGTCGAAAGTTCGGAGCTAAGTAACAAACATAAAAAAATGCGTCGAATTAAGAACCTCCTCCTTTTTTGGAAGTCGATAAAAAATATATCTTGAATAAAACCGATTTAGCGTCGTCTACCGATTTAGCATTTCTGTAGCCCTAGACAAAGTAATTCTACAAGCGTTAACGCCGCGCCGAGAGAACGTAAATAAAAATTGACTGTTGAAGTCGGTCCCATGTTCTGGTAAACAATTTTTTTCTTCATTTTCAGTATCCTTTCCTACTCACGGGATCATTTGTTATTGTGTATGTTCACCGATTTCCTCATCCTCAATTAGGAAGTGGTCCAAGTAGACGTTACTTTTCAGTTGTTGAAGTAAGTATAACTGAAAAATCGCGTTACCAATTATGATGATATTGAAATGGAAATGAAAAAAAGATTCATCAAAATTGGTTCACCCAGTCGAAAGTTTTGAGGTAACACACCCAAAAAAATAACAGACAGTTCAAATTAAGAACCTCCTTCTTTATTTCAAAGCGGGTAAAAATGTTTGAGATTGTCACTTTAAAGCGAGATATCACGTGATCAACACAAGCGATATACAATATTGGTAGACAATGGACAATACGCAAAACGAAACTTTTCTATTGTCACGAGCGTATTTATTTCTCCAACGAGGAGAATGAGCGATCGCCGTAAACGCATGACGTTGTCTACCAATCCCCAAACGCTGACTATGAAGCGCTAGAGAGGGTTAGAGAAAGATAATATCTATGAAGCATCTTGTCTAGGACCACTGATTTAGCGAAGCTCTGAGGTCTTTATAAAGTCACGGGCGAGGTAGTAGCTATGGTTGTAGTGTGCGGCCGTACTTGTTGTGTCTGCAAGTCTGGTATCGATCCGGCGCCCTCGTTTCAGCGAGCCGACTGCGCCCATTGCACACTACACGCAGCACATAAGATTCGGACATTTAATTTTTTTAATGATATAAATGTAAACTGTGAGACTATTCGCATTTTTATCAATCATGTAGTATACGTTGAATATGGTTATTCGTTTATTATGGGCGTGGGATACCGGCCCAGAAGTGTATCCCCTCCCCCTCTCCACACCTACACATAAAAAATACAGTCGATTTAAGAACCACCTCTATAATCACCGACCTTGGAAGTCGGTCGAAAATATAACTTATCTGCTGATTGTCATGGTGGTAACTAAAAAATGCAATGGAAACATTATCAACCGTTTTTCCGATTTTATTTTAATGTAATGATATTAAGAAAATTCGGTGATTTGCATGTATTCTATTGACATATTCAAATTAGTGATTTTCATATTATGACCAGCCGATTTATTAAAATCAATCACATTTGATCAATCCACTAGCTGTTGTCAGCCTATAAATAGTTAAATCCCACTACCAGTTGGCAGTCAACCTCAAAATCTAGCAGCATTGCCGCTTGCAACTGCATTTTTACTAGTCATGGCTATTTATATGAGCAGATATTAAAATCTCAATGGCTTCATAAACGCGCTACAGCTGTTACAAGTAACATATAATATGAGTTTTTAATTATTGTAGGTTTAATCCATCATATATATAATAATTGTTTTCTTGTAATCATATTCTTTCGTGTAGAATCTGTAGTGTATTGTGTTGTAAAGATTCTTGAATAAACGCGTTTTCTTTCTTTGCTTCTAATTTATCTTATTAATATCTATATCTAATAAAAGGTACCACGCCACGGACTTGCAATTATAATCAATCAGCTACGGAACAGCTCTTGCGGTGTTACCCGCGGTTAAATGGTACGTGGTATTGACGATTTTGTGTCTTCCTGTTGTCACCCCACTGCGGAACAGTCAATATTTTCCGAATGACAAGTAGTTTATGAGTACGCCCTCCTGCCACGTGGTGGTCCACTATGTCCAAGGACCTGGAACAAGCCCAATTGAATTTTCAGACAACCCAGGATAGATTGTCTTGGCGCAAGAAAACGAGGAGAGCCGACCCCAGATAATGGGACAAGGCAAAGAAAAAGAAGAAGAAGTAGTATATGAGTTTTCCAGGGTATAAGGTATCTTCATCCAAAATTTCCTGCTAATCCATTCAGACGTTACAGCGTGAAGGAGTAACAAACTTACAAACGACAAAGAAACTTTCGCCTTTATAATATAGTGTGATTTAGTAGTAAAAGGTTTATCTTATCGTGTTTAAGAAATCTTAGAGATGGATCTCTGTTTTAGGTGGCGATAATTGCTCAGAAGTAGACCTGCTTTCTATAGACACGTCAAGAAACAGTTCTGGATGTAGCTATGTGAGCTGGTAGCTGTCTGGACGTCCATTGTTCTATGCGGAAGCTTTTGTCTGCTAGACAATTAACTAGCGGCGTTGGGAAATGGCGCAGACTTCGGATTCGGCAAAAATACTTAGAACTTATATAAACTTGAAATGATCAAACAATAATTATAATTATGAATTCCTTTGAATTGTTTAGTTATTATTTTTTTTTTTTTGTAAATTTTTCTATTTCCGTGGAATTTTTAAAACACGAGGCTAATAGGCGTTAAGGGGTGAAAACTTGTAACAGACAGCCACAGCTTCTTTCTTTTAAATTATTATTAGGTTTTTGTTGGTACGGTGCGGCTCGCACTCAATACTATTTTTAATATATTTTTAAAATCTCGTTTGTACTATACTTCCTAAAGTCATCTCCATATTGCAGATAAGATAAAAATAAATCAGAAAAATATAATCCAAAACGGGCCAAAGCATGTCAAAATACGCAATAAATAAATAATATTATGTGGTCGCCGCGATCTGGCATTGTAAACTCACCTGATGATGGGCATCGGACATGCCTGAAACCTAGGTCGAAATACTTCACTATAAACGTGAGTAAAGCCAGATAATACATATTATGTATAATAATGTGTCAAACTCACAAGAATTTTCAATCAAAAGTACAAATACAAACAAAACAAGACAATTTTGTCTACGTAGAGGTAATGTACAAAACAGTATCACAGAAATGATTTACCCATTCTTTTCCTATTCTCGTATCACATTTTCCGAGATAGAAGACTTGATGTTTAATTCAAAAGCATATGAGACCACAGTTGTTCTATCCTAACCGTTCATCTAAAGCGCACTCTAGTGCGAATTTCGATTTCCTGCACAACTGTTTTCAGCGTCGTAAACGGGATTCCAATTTCCTTTTCAACTTGTTTATAATATGTAGTTTCATGACCGACGAGTTCACATACGTTGAAATTGACTGCTGCATTGTTGCTATATTTATAATTTCTATATTTTATAGTGAAGGGTCGAAGCCTTCATTAAAATAATATAATAAATAATTCTAATAGGTACTTCAACTACTACAATAACTTTGGGCAATCCAATAGCTGTTGTCAACATATAGATGAATCAAATTCTATAACCCGCTACCAGTTGGCAGCGTGCCCAGAAGGCCAGCATTGCCACGATCATTGCAATGCTGATACATTGAGCCAAATATGTGCCAGCATTTTGGTCACGCGTCGCATCGATCAAACGCTCGATTTCACACGGGCCCAATGCGCCACCTTCAAACGATTCAAAATGGTTAAACATTTTATGGTTCGAAATCGAATAGTTTAGTTTCATATCCTGGAGTTTTGACTTCACCACTTAATATTATGTTTATTGCATGTTACACCTTTGAAAGATAAGTTTCAAAAGCAAACTTATACCTTATATATACATATTTTAAGGCCGTCGTGCAGAAGCATAATACCTACAACCGTAAAGAAAAATATAAATTCTCATCTCATCGCAGCCATAGAATGTCCACTGCTGGACTTATGCCTCCCCATATAGGGGGGATTTACCAACACTCGTCACGCTTGGAAAGCGGGTTGGCAAGCGCACTCTCGTCTGCCTATCCTCAGAAGGCGCTGCTGCCCACCTTCTGGTACGTGATCCCTTAGCCGACTCTTACGGCACCCATGGGAAGAGATGGGGGAGTCCTATTCTAGGCTTTTACCACCACGGTACTATAAAATAATATAAAATAAATATAAATTAGGCTTAAAATAAGAAAACAGTCACAAGTTAAGTCGTTAATGAGCTTTTTAAAGGGGCGGCCTTTTAAAGGTGCCCAATTGGTTCTACTCTCCATCTTAAATACAAGTTCGTCACTGACGGTTCCATCCAATTATATCATTTGACAGCAACGGAAACAAAAAAGTAAACATAAAACTATGTTCCTTCCGTTAAACAACGCTTTGTTTGCTTTCGTCGGGGTGCATGTTTCATGCTTCCATCTGTTGATTGGATCTCACCAACAATATTTATGCTGAACATCTTAACGTATACATTCCATTGTACACCCTTCTGTTTTGCGAAATAGAAACCATTTCCCTAATTGAATTTGTGTTGTTTTTACTCTGGTGGAAAATTGGCTTTATACATTGAACGCGGGGCGAGCGTGAGAGAGTGCATAACTTGTTTACATAAAGTGCAACAATAGCTGTTTCTTATTTAGAAAATGGATGAAGATGTCTGTAATAATTGGAAGTCACAGCATTGCAAGCCAGACGCGGTTTATTACTGTACTTATTACTACTATTCATTAGTCTACTACTATTTATTATTTACTAATGTCAGCCGAACGTGTTCAACTTTCGCGAACTGAATTCATATTTTTACATAAACTAAACTGTTTGATTTTAATTTTACTAACCGCGCACATTTGATTGTAATTTTATCAAGATTTAGATAAACCGTGTTCACGAAAAGAGCTTTCGAGACCACGATCAATACAACTTGATTGAAACGAGAAGATTGGGGAAACATACATTTTGTTATTTAAATGTTCGAACGTTCCGAAATCAGATTGAGGAAGCTCTAAGAAAGGGCTAGGTCAAGAGCATTCTAAGCCGACGCTCTGGGTCTGATGAGCGTGGATGAAGCAAAAGACATGTGTGTCGGGATCGTAGCGTTTGGAAGGCTGTGGTCTCTGCATACACATAATCTGCATTTTGAAGCGATGATAGCTCAGCGGGGGGAGCGTCGGCTGTCAAACTGACGGACACTGGTTCGAACCCCAACTACAGTTTGATTTTCTTTTTTTAAAAAAAATAATGCAAGACCCTATACAAACAAACGTACAGGCTACACCAAACTTCATTATTATATTTGCGTTTTTTACTTATCTTGTTCACGGATCCTAAATCAAGACACCGCATACGTATCGTACGTGTCAAATACATAATAAGTGTGTGTGTGTGTGTGTGTGGTAGTCCGTGGATATATGATATGGTATGTAGGTACTGTAACCAATACAATTTTAATTATTTAAGCACATTACAACAAAGTCTTCACGCGGAATCTTGTAACATCTTTAAGTAGGTACGCTAAGTACGTTTTCAACATTATACAAGTAAGCGCGGGGTATACAATTGCTTTTGCTGCTCGTCCACTTTTTTTTCTCAGGATGGAGTATTAAAAATAATCCTAGATTAAAGGAGAGTTACAATCGCGATAATTTACATTTACGTACCTACAATAAACACATTTTATGTTTAAAAGCGATCGTTAAATCTACTTCCATATACTGCGAAGCTTTGCCGTGTTGTTTAAAGGATTTGTACCATGTGCCCGCTCGCAGTATTTGTAGCGCTTCAGTAAATAATGTTGGATTAGCTGGATCACCATACTCCTCATTATTCAATGCGATGTTCGAAATATCACGTATCTTGCGATAGGGGTATCACGTATCTTATGATATTGATATCTCATTAGAATTTAAGAACATGAATTATTTTTGTGTATCCTTTGAAGTTATATTAAATATCGGTGGCGAGAATCCATGCGTTGATATTGAGTTATTATTGAAATAATAAATGGGTTGAATTATCGCGAAATAAACTAGTGTTTTAGATGTTTTTATTGACGCGGGGTATAAAATTGCTTTTACTGCTCGTCCACTTATGCTCGTCCACCACCTATGTGTAAGTGGCACAGTTTATGTTACGTCGCCTTCTGAATCTATACAATTATAATAAAAAAGTAAAGTTTTTGTTTTTACCACCCTCAGACCCCTGCACTAGGATTCCCTGTATCGCGGAAGGTATGGACACACACTATCACAGCACAAACGTCCAAGACCCGGGACAAACATCTACACTCATCGCACAAATGTTTGCCCCTGTCGGGATTCGAACCCAGGGTCCCGGAGACACAGTATTCATGTCACTGACACTAAACACGAACCCGTCGAAGTTTGTGAGGTTGTAGGGGGTAATCTCTGGGTCTACTGAACCGATTTTAAATTTCAACGGCGGTCTACTCTCCTTGCGTCTTACGAATTCGATGACGTCAAGTCCTGACACGAGGTGTTCTGACGCGAGTTTAACATTTTTTCCACAAGTGCACAACGCCGCTAAAGAAATGTTCACTTCAAAAACAACTTATCACACAAATACAAACATTTAAATTTACTCATGATGAAACACAAAGGAATTCCTGCACTTCACTTGTTACTAAAGGTATACTGGCAGCAAGACGGCTTTAGGAGCAAATAGAACACTATGATAATCCAAGACCGAAGAGAGCGAGTGATTTTGGAAAACGGGATTTATAGGGAAATATATCGCTTACATCGCTTAGCAAATTTGGTTAAGGTTTGCCCATAGGCAGGAATATATTGCTAAGCCGGGGAGGTCCGCTAGTTATCAAATATAACGATAAATTGTCATTCAATATTTTTCCTTTAATTTTTAAAGGTGAATAAATACAAAGTCTATCAGATTTACGGCCAATAAATAACCCAACATTCCTATACAGCACGTGCAAAATGTCGGCCCTGTGTGCTGCGTTCAACAATGTAATTTTTATAGCTCCTTTACGAGGCATTCAGAAAGGGCAGGCCTGGCGGCGCAGTCTCCTTGGAGGAGGGGTAAGTCGCAGGCGGTGAGGGGCGGGCGGGAATCTTCAGACTATTTACGGTGACGAGGTGACCTACCCGTGACCCTTGACCTGCAAGCCTGTGACCTACATCAGGACAATCGATACGTTTCAGACGCCCGGTGCGAGCTCTCTCCGATAAGGATTCGCAACATTAAAACTTTTGATCTGGCTGCGTCTGGCTACTGTGTGATAAAACGGCAATGGATGTTACGCTTTTTCTTTTTACGGGTCGTCGGTGATTTAGGTCGGTGGGTTATTGAAACGAAGAGGTTAATTTTGAATTGTATGAGATAGTAAATCAATCAATCTATTGATTTCAGATCACAATTGTGTAGTACAAAATAATTCACAATCATAATAGTGTCCGTTTTGACGATATCAGATCAAAAGTAAATGTACTTAACTGATTTATGTAACAATATTAATCTATTTCTTTTACATGTCTAGCTGCGCCCCAGGATTTTGCCCTCGTGGTGTTGAAACACGGTGGTGATAATATTGCCTGTGACACTCACAATTAATTACCTTTCTTTTGGTAAACAAAATTACCAACTCGGTTCTGTAGATCTAGAGACTAACTCTACAACCTGACAATGGCACAAACTTTACCTCTTGGTAATATTAATATAGATACAATGTACAATTTTATACATGTAAGTACCTCATTCAATTGTGATCTAGCCTTAATGCTAATGAGTAATTTACTCTTAACTCAATATCCTAAAACGAGTATGTTAATAATGCGTTCATTAAATCCTATTTTATTGTCTCTATTACAGAAAAGACACCTTGTCCTTGTTTTCTTTAGGGTAGCACTAACTTAACTACTCACTGACAATTCAGAAGACTAACTCAAAAGGTATTTTTAAGCGACTTCAAAAAAGAAGGAAGACTCAATTCGACCAGATATATGTTTTTTTTTATTTTTATGTGTGTTCGCGGATAACTTCGTTGTTTATGAACCGATTTTGATGATTCTTTTTTGACGTGATAACGTTTTATAAATTGATGAATACCAGCAACACTCATGAAAAATAGTAACGTTCCGCGTAACGTTCCACCTGAGTTTTGTATCACATAAAATAATCAAAGTCAAAGTCAAAGTCAGTCAAAGTCAAAGTCAAAGTGAAAGTCAAAGTCAAAGTCCAAGTCAGCCAAAGTCAAAGTCAGTCAAAGTCAAAGTCATAAATGATTATGACGTTATCACGTAAATCTATCGTCCGTAAACCGACTTTACAGACAACCAATTTTTGTTAGATAGACTACTATACTTCCGTTGTGGTCCCATTCAAGTTTCATCAAAATCGGACAAGCGGTTTTTGAGTTATACACCAATAACTGAAAAGTGCTACGCGTATTTTGATGATATTATTGTCGCGGTTGAAGACATCGACATCCCGTGAGTAGCACAGGTCACTGAAAAGGGTGAAAAAAAAAAATTTTTAACAAATATGCAACCGACTTCAACACTCAAAAGTGTGAACCGTACCGACTTCAACAAGTTATTTCACACTTTTGAGTGTTGAGTCGGTTGCATTTTTTGTTAAAATTTTTTTTTTCTTTCAGGCCTTCTCACTATGTTCGTGTTGTCAAGGAGCTGGATAGCCTCGACATTCACATGGTGATGAAGTCTTTGTTCATGAGCTTCTGAATTCCTTTTCATTATATCGACAACGACATCCGTTCATAGTTTACGATTGAGATCCTCATCTCTAATGTCCCACGGTAAAAGACAGGATTGAGACTAGTTCCTAGTTCCCAGTGACTCTCGCGCACGGGGGCGATCGAGTTTAACGACTCTCGCCCGTGACGCTCCGTCCGTACGCGATTGAGTCTACACGGTTGACGAATTGTGGTCGTCTGGAAAACCCGGGTATAGTCACTTCCGGACGGAGGTTCTGCAGGGTGCATGTGCGAAAAAGCTCGATGCCTCATCCAACCCCAATGGCTTGACTGCACAAGAGGAGAATGTCTCTTCTTCTTCTTCTTCTTATCCTTATCCCACACTGAGTGGGGAAGGCACATCATGATTTTTCTTCTATCATTAGTCATCTCAGTACTCACTCCATTCATAAAAATACCTTACACAGTTCATCCATGCTTTCTTCGGCATTCCATTACCTCTATATCCATCCACGTTCATGTTGAGTTATCTTTTATGTAAAGTTACTTATAATTTGTTATGGTATGTACTATTTGTCCGTATGCAAGCGTTTATAAATGATAAATAAAATTAAAATACAGTGCAATATTCCGAATATTCAAGTAAGAACACTGTTTTCCAATATTGGATCCTTACTTTGTAACGAAGCAAGTTGTTTTTACTGTCATTATTTTAAATGTCACCGCTGCATTTTACAATTCATGTGTACCATATGTGGTTAAATGGTATTACGTCCAATTATTATTTTTTATATCCGAGATCTGCATCAGACACAACATAGTCTCAAATGATTGAACTATATTAGCTGCGCCCAGCGGCTTCATATACGTGGACTACGATTTTCTCTGAATAAATCATCATTATCATGTCAGTCACAGAACATGCACAGCTGGACATATGCCTCGCCTTTTTTAGGTAAGACTTGCCAGTACTCACCACGCAGGTGGGTTAGCGAGCGCAGTATGTCGTTTTTCTGCAGCCAACTGCTGGTACGTGATCCCTTAGCCGAACCGTACGGCACCCACGGGTAAAGACAGGGGGTGCAATTCTAGGCCGGTATCCCACGGCAACTTATTTTATTAATGAATTCATAATATGTATTAAGAAAGTTCAATTTATTTTACTACCTTTCACTGCTTAGAAAATACTGGAACTAATACGTAAATTAAAGATTGCATAAAATACTTTCACTTAAGTTCGTAAGAAATATGTACATAATTAATCACTGTTTTACAACTTAACCTATAACCGTTACTTAACTGCAGTTAGTTTAGAAGGGGTTTACAAAATAATCGGTATATTTCTGATCAAAATTTATTTAGCACACGTTGATACAAAAATATTTGTATTTGTAATAATTGCGTTCAATTGTATATACAACTAAACTATGTCAGATTTGTTTCATGTTCCCCACATAGTAAACAAAATAATTCTAAAGTATTTTTGTCTCAATACTAGCAGCGTCCCGAGGTTTCACCAATTTCAATCAATCCGATACATCACGTGATTCATCGTTAGCGGTTGTTGGAGATCCTAACCACGCTCTGCTCACTAAGTGTTGGAGATGGGGCGTTCATCACCCCGTAGGTTCCAAACTACCAACAATTTTGTGGCTTATCTATATTCTAAGCTAATCATAGTATGTGTCGCGGCTAGTGAGGACAAGGCACCGCAAAGCTACACTCCTATAAACAAGAAATGGAACCGACTTCAACACTCAAAAGTATAAAATAACTTGTTGAAGTCGGTACCACGATAGTTCAAAGTAACTGATATCAAAATATTGTGCTCATGGTACCGACTTCGACAAGTTATTTTATACTTTTGAGTGTTGAAGTCGGTTCCATTTTTTGTTTATAGGAGTGTAGCTATCATCGCTTCAAAACGCTTCAAAACCTATATGCTCTCTGTGTCAAAATCATCCAAATCCGTACCGATATGATGGAGTATAAAACATCCACCCAAACTTACACATTTATATAAGATTAGAAGTACTCTATGTGATAGTTCACCTGGTAAAGTACCGCCACCGCATCTATTTCTACCGCCAGGCAGTAGTATTCGCATTACTGTGTTCTGGTTTGAACAGTATGGTTTCCGGAGAAATTACAGTCATATGAGCCTACTTTATATTTTAGGGTTCAGTGCAGTTCTTTACGAATTGTATCTGTTTATAGGCAGAGGTTACCACTTAACACCCTGTAGCCCTTTTGGTTGTTCCGTCAACTTATCCCATAAATATTTAGTAAGATGTCGCTGGACATACGTGATTGAATGAAGACAATTTCAAGACATGTAAAAGAAATAGTGCATGCGAAATAAGGATTCTTGATACCGTTTACAGAGGATGTTGACCGATCATCAATTAATTCCGAGGTCCAAAAAGCAAAAACGACGAGAAATTTCTGCGTGAATCAGCGATACTTAGTAAGAAGTAGTCGGGCCGGTTCAGGTTTTCCTCCAAAAGGGAGCCTACTATTTTTCCTGAACAAGTTAGTTTCAACAGACGTTGTGAATCACCCAAAAAACCTAAAAGTTATAATGTAGTAATTTATGCGATATTAGGAATGAGATAAATTCAAATGAACGGCGATTTGCATTAACTTTTGTAATTGTTGTGTTGTTAGACATGTTATATGATGTAATATACCTTTATGTATACATTATTAAAAAATGTTGTTCGACTATAAAACAAATAATTTATTATATACTAACTGCGTCCCGCGGTTTCACCCGCGTGGTGATCAAAAACGGTTCCGTTGATGATGAGCCTATGACACTAATAAAAAACGTGGCTTTCTATTGATAAAAAAATTTTCAAAATCGGTTCAATAGACCCAGAGATTACCCGCTAGAACCTCACAAATTTACCTCTATATAATGTTAGTAGGTACAGATTATTTTCAAAAATACAATTTCTAAAAAATAATAACAATTTCTACTTCTAAAATTCAGATCAAATAGTTTGAAAGAATAAAATCGGCTATCAATGGGTTTTGAAGCCACGACTACAAAATACCTCTCGTCGCTTTGCCATTTAAGCTATGGTAGGACTGCACTAGCCGTCCGAATTTATTCCTTCATTGTTTTAGTTAACATATGAGGCGATGTTTATCTTGGTGCCGTCAGGTCCATTAGTATAGTAGTAGTATATATATTAGTTCATACAATTAAAATCAAACATAATTATACTGCTGTTACGAGCTGAGGCTCACGCCCGCCCCCTGAGACACCATCATAAGTATCATAACTCCCAGATGAAGAACTGCAACTTAGTTCTAAACTGGTCAGAAAGTAGTATTCTAGTAGATTTATATAAGTTCTAGCCGGTTCTGAGAGTAATATCCACTTATTTGTGTAACTTATTACTTGTATTATGAAGTGAATGTTAATATAGTAGTTATAGAACTAATCTATTAAGTATCTATATTCCGTTGTTCATAGGTATCATAATCAGTCCTATTTCTAAAGCTGGGATATGCGCCTGAGAGGTCTTTCTTTGGCAGCATTGACTACGGTAGCCAAAACTTTTATAAATAAGCACTCAGCACAAGTAGTTACCTATCGAAATTCTCAGACAATGTCTCCCATTTTCGTTCTAGAACAGCAACCCTCCCCTAAGAAAAGCTCGGTTGAAAATAACAGCGTTAAACGTTAGCTCTTTATTACACATTCCAATAATGACAGCAGCGGGCCTAGAACATATGCATTGCTTCTCTTTCTCTAACCGTTAACGATGAATATTCGTTATCGTTGATCACGTGTTATATCGCTATATACTTTTTTTTCTTTTTCTGTAGCGTTAACGCTTGCAGAATGTTACATTGTCTACGGCCTACAGTTCAGTGTAGATACTTAACCAAATTGATTGGGGAAAATCACATTGGCCAACTCTGTTATTTAATTAGTAAACACAAAAATACTAGCAAAAAGTGGAACCAACTTCAACACTCAAAAGTATGAAATTACTTGTTGAAGTCGGTATCATAATAGTTCAAAAGTAGGTAACTATTATCAAAATATTGTGAGTATGGTACCGACTTCGAAAAATAATTAAATACTTTTGAGAGTGGAAGTCGTTTCCATTTTTTGATAAACTTGATTTTTACCTTTTCAGTGACCTCCTACGGGATCAATTGTCATTGTGTATGTTCACCGATTTCTCCACCCGCAACTATAATATCATCGAAGTGTGCGTAGCATTTTTCAGTTATTGGAGTGTAACTCAAAAACCGCTTGACCTAATTTAATGAAAATGGGACCACACGGGAAGCACCAGCTTTCAAATACAAAAAAGAACGATCAAAATCGGTTCACCCAGTCGAAAGTTATGAGGTAACAAACATAAAGAAAACAAACATACGGATCGCCTTGAGAACCTCCTCTTTTTATTGAAGTCGGTAAAAAACTGTAGTAGACCCCAGTTTTCTGGTTTTTCAAGATTCCGAACGGAGTTCACACCCACTTATTGCTAATCGAAAAACGCACCGCGATCATTAATCGAATGTTTCGTAGTAACTCAGTGATCGAATGCGAAAGTCTCACTTTTTGTATTTCAGTTTGCGTTGATTGATGTGGCCATCACTTTCGAGATTGTATCGTCTATTGTTGTATCGAAACAACTTAATGAAAGTCATTTTTGCAATCATAGTGTAAAGCTGGAATCTTTAGAGCGCACTTTAGGCTTTGATAAAAGTTTACATATGTACACAATATCTAAGTGCAAAGCATTATTAGTATTATTAGTAGTTTTATTATAGTTGATAAACAAATCTTAATCCTTGTTTTGAAGCATAAACCACTCAAGTCTGTTACGCAATTTCATATAATTCTGCAATTTTTTGAAAGATATGATATCTCAGCTTTGTGAGCGTCGGCTGTCAAACCGACGTACTCTGGTTCAATCCCCACCTACGGTTGGAGCTTCCGGTGAATGTAACAACGTTATCATAAATCGAAGCATGGTGGTAGGGTACTTCGAGTACCCGCCTGGGTAGCTACCACACTCAAGTTTGAAAAACTGTCTCCAAACACATAGTGTATTCAGGCAGCAGTCCTTGAGAGCCAGTAAGCGTTCTAATTCTCGCGTGATAATGATAATATCTTTGACCACATCGTCAGTGATCATCATGTCAGACAGTGATCAAACAGTAGATCTAAACAATACCACAATTTTTCGTATCCCGGCAAGTATATGTCCGGGAAGGGATATGCTGAAAAACTTCGCAGTTTGTTTTGACCTGGTGAATGTAAGGTCTGCATATGCTGAGCATAACCCTTGTGCTGTACATGTTATGTTTCCAAAATTTTATTTGAAATACTTTATATGTGCTTATTAGTTATAAGGTGAGGTTCCAGCCCTCGACTGGTGTCTTAGTGACGACTGCACACGCATCTAATGAATTTTCATACTAACATAATTTTTAGTTGCATATTTTTCTACTAACACACTATGGATCACTGGCCTGAAAATATATTCATTAACTTTAAAATAAATGAAATGATATCTTTATTTTAAAGATATTTTATTGCCAAATAAAGACATGATCTAATAACATATACATAGATCTAAAATACAAATTTCTGGTAAACTTCCTGAGTTCCTGCAGTACTAGCTGCGCCCCGCGGTTCAACCCACGTGGTGATGATAATCAGTGATGATAAGAGTATAAGCTATCTCCATACCAAATGTCATCGAAATCGGTGTAGCCGTTTGCGCGTGACGAAGTTACAAACATACACACATACCCCCACAATTTTGCATTATAATATTAGTAGGAAGTGTTTATAGTGAAATTATTGTTGGACAGAAATTTCATTCCACACGAACAACTGGTTCGTTCACTCTCATTTTCATTTGTTTTACTTACTTAGCTTAGCTTTATGTAAAGTTGACATCACTTTCATGTTAATAGGGCACTTTCTACAGCCTGCCTCGCTGACCATACACAGCTGACAACATCGCAAAAAGTAAGAAAATTTGGGCACAAAAACATAAAATCTAACAATCGTAAATGCGATATGAGCATTAGTTTTGAGCAACCTATCTGAAGATATCATAAAATTTTGAATTGTTTCTTCTACATAAGGAGAAAATGATTCATCTAGTGAAGCCGAATTAGGCTTACTTTTAAATGGATTCAGATCATTTAGACCATAGTAGGTAAAACTTGGTCACATGCAAATACTGGGGCGCAATTCTAGCTACATTTTTGTGTTTAATATAAAATTGGAGAGTTAACATTTGAAATAAATGGACTGAACCCAATATTTACCCCAGAAACGGATCGTTGGTAAATTTTCGTCACAGGTTTGCTAATCTGTGACTCGTGATAGTGCTCATGATACTCGGCGCATTTACTTGTGCTGAGTGTGAAAGTGAAATAAAATAGAAAACTTTTTTTTAAATGTATGTACAGATTTTCTATGTAACTTTTCCGTAAAATGCCCACTACTTGACCGAATCAAATACGAAATGGGAGAAGATTTTCTGCTTAGCTTTAAGATTATAACCCGTTGACTGAATACAACACACCTAAATATCATTTTACTTGGCACTGATTAACATAGACCGTTCGAATCCAACATGAAAAAAAAATGTTCAAAGAGTGTCTATATACCCCATGAACGCATGTTTCCTTCCTTTGTTTTTGTAAGTATGTCTTTTGTTCACCAAATAGACAAAGTGCTAAAGGTGTCGTTAACAAACATGGAAAGGTCACGTCAGGTGACAAATTTGTCCATCTCCAACGTGACAAACGTGGGTGGAAAAGGGTTGAAAGACGGGGGCTGATAAATGGCCCTGGTAATGGGCCGCCATCGTTACCATGACTACAATCTCGAAGGAGTATTTTTATTTCTTTGTCAATGTCTGATAAATATCGCGACTTACGCGCGAACTATATTGAGGCAAAAAAGGCACGTCTGATTGGATTTTCACAATTTATTTTTTATTAAATTCATTAACAAGTTATACAAGAAAATTAAACAATACATCAATTATATATTTTTCACACAATGAAAATGTAGCATATGAAGTATTATAAAATAATGAAAATTTAGCAATTATGTAGCGTCGTTGTTTTTACAACTTTTAAGGAATTATTATATACAAAGTTCATTCAAAATATTAGTAAAGAGGAAGTCAATAAAATTGATGTATATCAATTTTAATAGGTTTCTGACTATCTACTTCGTCTTCATGTTAAAATCTGTAGACCTGCGTTGTTTATGAGATATGTATTTAAAATAAATATGATGTTTAGAAAAAAAACCTATTGTAGATACCCATCATTCTTTTTTTCTAATTTTGGCTGATGGCTAACGGATTGTGTCTGTGAAAATTAACGAGTGTTACGTAACAATAATAAATAAAATTGTGTCTCTAAGCTAAAAGCTTAAAACTTTCTCTGGTGAGCACCAAAGAATAATTGACGAACACTTATAGGAAATATTATTGCTACTATCCGAGAAAATTCTTATTTTGTAAAATTAAACTAAAACCGCTATCTCGACAAATTAATCTGTCGCGATTGAAATACGCGTTCTCGTACTTACATACTTTTTGGATATTCGTAAATTTTGAAATATGTAATCGTATTTCAATTCAATGGCAATATCATTTTGCTTCGTCGGACGCCTGATGAAGGCTTCAGAACGAAGCCGAAACAATTATCGATCGTGATATAGACGCGTAAGTTTTGTCAAATTTTATAAAGTCATAAGTCGCAAGTTAACGTTTTAGTTCTTTTTGTTATTCTTAATCTAGTTTTAACGTTGCAATTCTGCTATTAAAAACTCTTCATGAACAAATTAGTAGAATAGATCTAGTTCGGATGTGGGCGGCACCGACAAAACGATCAATTAAGTATTTTGTTCCATTTACTATTATGTTAAGTTTCATTGTAATGCAAATTTAGTATATTTAGGTTATTACCCTGATAAGTATCACAACCTTATTAAGGCTACGTTTTAAAGCTAGGTTATTCTTTCATTTTTATGTTTAGTGACCGAATTTGCTTAATCAAAGTAAAGATAAGATAAATTTACATTAAAACCTGTAAAAATTGGTTAAAAACTATTTTTTTCCTTTTGCTGAAATTTCCATAGTACAAATCAGGGAGGAAAACCTAGATTAACCTAAATGCATACATTGAAAATGAAATATTTTCTCAAAGCTATACTTACGAAATGATGGCATTTTGTGGCAATGTAATAATGTGGGTAAGAATAAAATCTACTGGAATCGAAAACTTCCATTTCAGAAGTCGGCGAAAATACCACTATTGTTATGTCATCCCATATCATTGACAAACTTTTAAAAAAGAAACGCTACAAACTCTACCAGGTAACAAGTGCATTTATACACTGATAACTTTTTTATTTTCAAGTTTATCTGCATGCATGTATGTCTTGTGTATGAGTGCGCATACAGGCTCTTCTCAGTTCTCGTCAAGAAAATTGATTTGACGATGCGTACGAGTACGCACACACATTTAAATAAAAGATTTATTGTGCTTTTTTAAGAGTTCTGGTCGTTAATTAATAATAAAAAGTTTAATTAAAGTTCCAATATACTTTTCTAGTGTTAATTTTTATCCTTGACATGCCAAAATGTCTACGAACTTACTCTGGTGTTCATTTCTCGTATCTATGTACATATTACTCTGATAATTATCTGTAAGATCATTGAAGAGACGCTGTGAACGTAATTGTTCTAACGAACTATTATTTGTACACAGGATGAACCGTTGCAAAAGCAGAAGAAAAATGACATGAAATGAAACCAATTAGAGATTTTTATGTATGTTCAACCATAATCTATTCCAAAGAAAACGAACCGCGTCATAATTAATGTAGAACATATAAAAACAGCGAGCCGCCGTCAATCCCAAAGTAAAATGCACCGTTTTCAAGTCATTAACGCACTTCCAGCGTCAATGGAATCTATTACAATACATAATGTGTATTGTAGAAAAAACTATTCAGGGATTCGTTTCAAGCGTGCGTCGGCGGAACAAATATTCATTTAACCATATATACCTTGAGTAGGTATCTACTGCGGTTAATCTGACATTTTTTTTAAAGCCTCATATATAAATGATTTATTACAACACTAGCCGAATCCAGCAACATCGTTCCCGGGAAAGCCTTGAGCCTGAAAACGGGCAGGGGCTGAATATAAAAAAGAAACCTTTTTAACACACACCTGTGCAGGAAATAAGTAATATTTGAAATTGCTTGTTTTCCAGACAATTTCCCTGGGTTAAGTTTTTCGAATGCCAAAAAGAGTCGATTTGCACGTTGGACACACAAAAGAATGATAATGTTTTAAATCTGGTTTGTGGCTTAATCAAATTTATGTCAAGAAAAAGCTGTGCAAAGTTATATATTACACTGATCTGAATTATAGCGCAAATAGAATAAGAGCCTTTTGATTTTAAAGAATATTAGTTAGTTTTTGTAATTGACAGAATTAGGAGCACCGTCGGTCTAACAGTTTAGATCACGTACGTAGTTTTCAGGTACTACTACACCGAAGTTTGGGGTATAGCCAATCGGCCAACGTGTATTTGACAGCATGGTGAAAAACGTCCAAAAAAAAGAGATATTCGTCAAAAGATTTTACCGAAAAGAGAAACTGTGTGCCGCTCAGTGTCCAAGCAATGAGCAAATAATGCGAACACTACAAGCCCTCTAAGACTTTATCTGTCTATGTACATATATACTTTTTGATATATGTAAGTATATGGAGTATTGATATGAATATATATGATATATATACTCATTGTATTGATGTAACACCTGGGCAGTCATTTTCAAAGTCAAATTGGTATAAGAATGATTGAATATGGTAAGGGTTACAGTTGAAGGGACGAAGAAGTCACTTTACATGTTGTTTTTGAATACTTGAATGTATTTAGTGTCGTTTCGACATCCGGTCTCACAAACAATAATATCATTCATAAGCTCAAACTGAGAATGAACTTACGAGTGTATATTTTATTACATGAAAGTAAAGATTCATGACCACCAACGTAGAAAAAGCTAATAAAAGTAAAATGAAACGACTCGCAATGGGTACTTCTGTATAGGGAAGTAATGGTGGTAAACTTCGTATAAAAGGTTAGTTCTGCGAAGTGTGACTAATACTTTTAGCGGCACTAGAAACATCTTAGAAGGAATGTTGCCATAAAAGTCGCATTTGTGAAAAATTGCGTGAAACGAACATTAATTTTCCGTTTATTAAAAACGATGGTAGTAGGTGGATATAAGTAACTATTAAATCTTTTAACCATTTTATACGTGTTTCGCTTATATATTAATTATTCGGCCTTCCCAGAGTGAATCAGACCTTTTGATTGCAGCGTGTGTAATGAAAAATTTAAATTATTGTACAAATTTGCCAGATCTTCAGTAACGAAGACATTATGTATCTATGTATATTACTTGTGATTATCATAATCAAAAATCTCATATACATTGTATATTAAATGTCGTGAAAATAATACATGATCTGATTTCAAAATATTACATTATTTATTATAAATAATCTAGAGAAATAACCTGCCTCTTATCTAATGTCTAATAACACTTTTTAGTCTTTGTTTTATTCTATATTTTTTTAATTAAGGATCTACGGGATTATATTAGTATAGTGTCCCAGCGTGACACAAACGAGGTCAATGCAATATATACTTTAAAAAAAATTGACAAATATATTTTTTTTAAACTTTTATAAACGATTTTAGAACTATCTCACTTAGAGGATGTGATTTAAAATGAGTGGAAAATAGAGAAAGTGGAATCACGCTAGTGGGCAAACGCCTACTGAGGAGAGAATTTGGGCTCCTGCTCCTTCCCACTGGACCAAATTAACATTGATGTTATAGAGTGTTACTAGCTAAGAACTTAATGTGGGAAGAAAATAAACAACTTATTTATCAAATTCCCAATAAAAAAACTCCAGAGAACTAGCTCTCAAGGATAGCGCCTCATCGACTGTGTTTTAGTGACATGGTGATCATATTTCAAATTTGAGTTTGGTAGCTAGCTTTAGTATTGAGAACTATCCTACCATCGAGTTGAAGATATGATAACGTGATGCTGTCAGCGGAAACTCAATCCTGGGCTGGAGATCGAATATACGACTGTTCGAAAATACGACGCTCACATCGCCATCATTGCTTGAAAATATTATTACATAGTTTTCTCGGTACGATATTCAATTGTTTTATTACGACCACGACGATACGAATACTTCGATTGTGCTATATGCATATTGATCACTAAAAGCTTTTATAATAAAGTAAACATTACATACCACGATTGCGACCTTAGGGTATTTGCGTTACAAAGAGGGTTAGCAACGCTTGGGCGACCTACTGAGACTCTCTTCACGCCTCGTTGGTAACTTTGAGAACCTCGATCTTGAGTAGAGTTCAATTTACTTTAATAAGTATAAATATATTCTGAATTTAAATGAGAAAAATGCAAATTACATAGCGATTTGCCTTTTTCTGCAAATGCTGTGTCAAATTCAAATTGCAAAACGGTTAAATAGGAAAAAAATATATAAAAAACAACAATTTAATATTAATTAAATTAATTATAATATTTAATTTTAAAACTTGGCAATTAATTTTCTCATGGACTATTTTCGTTCCTCTGAATAATTGTTTTCAAAATTTATGCCATTTCAACTTAAGAAAAATAAAAATGTATATATAATAAGTATCTTAATTATAAATTTTAATTTTTAAGAAAGGCTGATTTGACCTCTGAAAATGGAAATGCTATCATATCCGGCGATCCTGGCACAAACAGTGCTGCCAGAGCCCAATCTAACGAAAAGGTTAGCGCATTCGGCATTTGTTTGGAAAAGCGACTTTATATCTATTTTTAACTAAATATAACATTATAAGGAGGTTTTTAACAAAAAATTTGCACTAAAGATTTAAACGTTTGTCTACCGAACAAAGGATAAAATCTTAATTTTCGTTTAGTTCAGTTGAACAAGAGAATCACGACCATTTTCTTCTTGATGTTGGACTCGAATTTTTGTACTGTGATACACCTTTAGTGACTCCATGGCCACTTTGTACGTACATGGCTAATGGTAAAATAGACCATGGTATATTTTACATCAAGGATTTCCACGAATTATATCATACGAGCAGCGGCGAGATTAAGTTGATAAGTTAATGTAATTTATATCACTGTTCATTCACAGAACATAAAACAAGCAATAACACAATTAAGACATTTTTCTTCAGAGATAGTCGCAAATTGTTTTTTCTAGAGGAAGCATAAAATATATTGTAGATTAAATAGGATCCAAATAATCTAGGTTTATTTGTAAAATTTTACTACTGATATTTTCTACTAGAAGCTAAGACGATACGTTTCTTAAAGCCTTTCTCCTGTGCCATCGTGATACGAATAGCAAAAGATAGGAAAACCCAAATGACAAGGTGTCCTGCCAATTACTAATTTCCAAGCAGTGCAGTTCAAGTACCGAGCACTGACGCAAGTAATAATAAAATGATATTCCAAATTGATAAATAAAAGACGTCCTCCATATAGCGGGTATATTGTGAGACTGACGTCACATAACATAGACTAAAAATATACAACAAAAATACTCGATGTGTCTAGCGTTGTGTGGCTCTATTAGAGACTTAAGAGTACCAACTGACATGTCCAGGCGTGGTGCTCGATTTCTAAGTGAATAGCGTTAAGAAATGAATAGGTGATTCGACGACACACACAATTATTTGCTTAAATTGCACGCAGGAAGTATGTAGAGCGAACGAACCTCTTTAACCCTTGTTTCGCATCTGTACTTGCATCGAACGTCAGGACGAGAAAAATATGTTTTTTTACTACATACATAAGTACCTGAACTATTCTTAAGTGTCTACATCACGGAATGCATGGACAATATGTATACAACGTGTCCCAAAATTCAACTATAAGCTGGCACGAGATGATGGGCCTGTTCATTACAACTGAGGATTTTTTAAAATTTTTTTTGGTAATTATAGAAAAAATTTGTGATTCTTCGTGAATAGATACCTCTTAACAACTTTTTAAGTGACATGACCAAAATTTTTAAAATATTATTATTTTTTGATATCGAAAACTTTAGTAGCCTCACTGCTATCCGCCGCAAGCCTTAAAGATCCCCCCATGCTTGTAGTATTTTCGCAAAAATCAATCAAAGCTGTAATTTTCCCTAAAATTTTGAAAGATTTTTACTTTCATTAAACGTGGTGTAAAAAAGCATGATGACTAGGTATGGAACGGTTTTAAAAAAATTGACGCCAAGATTACAAAATGATATAATACTTTAGAAAAACTAGCCTCTTAACTGTAAGCCGTAACTAGTACTCTTTCTAAACAAGAACCAACCTTCATACATCATACTTGTAGGTATATAATTACATCGGAGAAAGTTGTTTCAATGTCTTTTTATATGGATCTTACTCAATTATTACTACACCTTGTTTGGCATACAATCAATACTCAATGTATAACCAATAACGTTTTAACAAACCTTTCTCTTTTCAATCAACAATTAATCAAACAGTTATCTGGAATGAGACATTTATATCTGCAACACTATATACACGATATTGAAAAATCTAGTATTCATAAACTCGAGGTTTGTTAATTGCGTCCTTCAAGCAGATATTACCAACATAAACCTATGTATACCTTTAATATCGACTCGTCATTCCATACACGTCATTTTATATAAAAGTAACTTTTTTACTGTATAGATCAATGATATTATATGTTTATATGAGGTAGATAGGTAGATGGTAAAACATCATTGGTATAGATCTAGCGTTCGACCGCTATCTCACTTGATAGTCAGTGAAGATGTTGTCACGCTAGATCTAGAATGCTTACTAGATCTCAAGGACTGCTGTCTGAACACACTATGTGTTTGGTGACAGTTTTTCAACTTTTGAGCTATCATCGCGTCTTAATATTTGCTTCTTGAACTTGGTTTATGCTGACCGCATCAACTTGGTAGTAGGTACAAAATAATATATTGTTTCTATTCTAGAATTATAATATTATAGATTTACCAATAATTTATTTTAGAACAGGGAGGATAAATTTTAGTGTTAATTATTGCATTATTAAGTAGTTAGATCATCAGTTGGCACAATTCAATTAATAAGCAGGTATATATTAACAGTAAGTATCTCTTGACCAATTTTTAACTCACATTAACCAGCACACACGAAACTCATGTTTATTGGAGACTAAATAGTTTTGATACTTTAGACTCTATGTTAAGTAAACTAAAGTTAGTAATAGCAAGGCGCGTGTTGTTGGACTGAACGACATCGCGCGGAAGTATGTAGGCTGGTCGCGTCGGCGCTTGATAAGCGATATCTTAGTGGGTTAACAACCTATAGCCTAGTATTGAAAGTATCGCTACAATCACTGCCCTTATCACGCTAGTTTGCATCTTGTCTCACAAGGATTTCGCTTGTGAAACAAACAGATACTTAACAAACATTATAACGTATATTTCATTAAGGTGCTGGATCTCACCGCCAAAAGTATTTTAGTATCTTATTTATCACTGTGATGATATAAAAGCAATCGATAAATCATTATTATTACTTTTAAAGTATACTTTTGTTTTATTTATAGATATGTATGATCGACAACGATATTGATGCGAGATGAACGATTGACGATTACCAAATCAACATACATAACAATTCGAAGTTAAACAACGTTATTTTCATATTTAAAGATCTATAGAAGAACGAATATCACCGACATAGGTCTTTGAAATGTGACTTTCGTTCTTCTATGGACCTCCTCGTCTTCTATCGAGCCTGAGTTATGTGCCTTGCAGACATAGCTCGAAGTACTGATGGCTATTGGGATCGAAAGGTTCTCGAATTGAGACCACGGACTGGCAAGCACAGCATAGGACGGCCACCGACAAAGTGGATAGAAGACCTGACTAAGATCGCCGGCAAGGGCTGGATGCCGGCCGCTTCCAACCGGTCCTTGTGGAAATCAATGGGAGCGGTCTAGCAGTGGACGTCCTATGAGTCTTCCAATGGGAAAATAATCATGATGATAATGAAATAATTAATATACTTTTACCTACTTATTTTGTTCGCATTAATTGATCTTAACAAACGAGCAAACAAAATATTTGTTAAAAAACCTTTATCAGGTCATTGATAAACAGGCGTGCTAATTGACGAATTACGTTGTAATGTCTGATGTACCGACGTATTCAAACAAATTACTTCCTAATCTACGGACTACGTTTGGAATTTAAGTGTGTCAAGCTGGAAGCCGTTAGTTCTTGACCTGTAAGAAATGGGTCACTCGGGTCACGGGAACCTTGAAACAGCGCAATATGGTACGTCTACATGCATTATCTTTTAAAAGTTCTAACGTTCCGTTTACTGAAAGAATGATTATCAACTTGAGCAAGATAAATTCATGTTTACTGCGCACGTTTTTAGGGCGTACGGAAGGGCCTTAAAACGCGCACATTAAACGTGCATTTATCTGGCTCAAGATTAAAATCATTTTCGAAAAGAATTAAAGTAAATAATTGCCACTCTCAAGGGGATCAAAACCTATAAAGTTTTCCATAGCTCTAGAATCTAGATATATTTACAATTGTCAGTCATTTATTATATCTAACACCGCAGTTACGTCCTAATCGTCATGAAAATATGACTTGTAATAACGTTTTATTTTCACGACGTGTACACATAGAATCATCTCATCATGTGTCTTTCCTGATCAAGCAATGATGTTATACTAAAGATAACGTATATTCATACTGCGCGGTGCTCAGATTTTGTTCCTTTACGACATGCACATTCTTACTGCGACATATAATACGGTACAAATAATATAGAAAAGGATAGCTATATGTTTAGACTTGCGCCTAAAATACGCGTCGTAATGAAAATTACTACAATTGACTTAATTTTGCCGCCTCAGTTTCTGCGCGCTTGTGCGACATCTACCTCATTTAAACATATAACATCATTGTGATCAAGTATGTTTTAATGCAACACCTATTAAATGTCTGTTATCTAGGCGATGTTTAACAATGTTGCTCCACCGTACAACAACCCACAACATACTGTTTTCACAAATAAAAAGTTGATATTTTACAACGTGTTCTAAAGTTTAAAAAGTTAAAATAATTAGTGTTTTAGCATATATACACATAACGCATTAATTAACCTTTCCATTTACAGCGAGTTGCATTGGCCGTGGTCACGAAACAAGAAGGTTAGTAATAAAGTATCAAATCTGCTCGGGGTGTTTCACGACTCCTAAGATTCATCTTCAAACATAAATTAAATCTAGAAAGCATAATGACAAGAGCATTGATTTAAAGCTCTTAAGCGTTGAGCTGTAGTTAAATACAGCCTATCTTGTACCATAACCAATATCAGAACAAATTATGAAACTTATAACTGTAAAAGCGACAATACAAATAATATATTTTTTGTTAAGACTAGGGTTAAAGCGTTTCTTACCGCTGGAAGCGTTTTCCGAGGCGAACAGCGGGGCGGCGTTGTAATCTGAAACAAAAATCATACAAGCTGTATAAAAAGTATGTAGGTACAAGACATTAATTATCTTTATGAACCGTAGTTCTCGGGCTCCATTGAGTGTAGATAGTTTATCGAATAATTAGTTTAACATACATGCATATTGACTAGGTGATTTTAGCATATTTTATATAAAAGCAGGGGGCGGTATAATGGTCTGTTCTTTTTTTCAGTATAGGCATATTACATTGCAACTAACATTAAACACAACGCAATGATTGTTACCACGGGCAGGAGATATTATAGAAAAAAATTCATTGAATTAGTAATTTTTCGAATTCATTCGAACATATTATACATAATAAACCTATCGGACCTAGGGCCTTACTATCAGCTTTGTAAAATCCATTCAAGTTCCGAGCAGTTCAAAAACCTGGCTTACACCGCTTAGTGTAAAGTCATACCATCACCACGGCATTATGCTCCTTTAAGTGAACGGTTCGAACATTGATATTTTCAATGGTGAACGGCTATTGTTGTCTCTGGCATGTTTAAGCCAGGTTTTAGAACTGCTCGGAACTTGAATGGATTTTACAAAGCTGATAGTAGGGCCCCTGATCGCGTGATTCACTTCGACGTTTCGACCAAGTCGCATTTGACGTGGTCACGAGAAGATTGGATAATGCGGGTGACAATAACAGCGTGAGTGAGTAATTTTTACAACTACCCGCTCTTCATAACATGTGTGGCTATATCACACTACACCTACTTTTTACTTTGCACGACTGTAATGATAACTTGCTACTCGTAAAAACAAACACGTGCGCTGCCAAAAATAATCAAATTTTCACGCCAGAGTCATTGTCATTGTTGTTGTTAATAAATTTACAAGTTTTATGTTTAGGGAATACCAACCTCTTTTATCAGGTGCTTCGTTTTGTTCATTAACACACTTGCGTCACGCAGTTAGAGGTAAAACGAGATTAAGAATCACGGTAAAGTTACAAGTTCAAACTTCGAATAACTTTGTTCATAAAATCTCAACGAACCTTTTAGCAACCTACTAACCTATTTTTATACTTGACGGAAATAGCATTACAAATGAGGCTGGAAATCCGCAGTGTTTTTTAGGATTCTTCTTCTTTAAACATAAACTTACAAAGTTTATAAATAAACAATAAATATAAGAAAAGAGATTTTTGCGTTTTTAGAAAATAAATAATATTGACTTAAATGAAATTTCCTTTCAAGTAGGAAATACATGTCAATCAAAAGATATTCCGAGCAGACATTATAACAGTGCTAATGCAAATTAACCGGCAATTGTATTTCAGTTCATGGGTATTCATCTGTAAGTTCAGAAGCATAATTTGGACGCCTAGCGCCATCTATGGGCTTAGTTTTTGGCTCCATTATTGATTCGACTTCGACCACCACCGGCATTCACCAGGAGGCACGGCAGCTCCATCAGACCCCAGCATCGCCCCATTTCCCTGCCACGAGGCCGAGCGGATTTCGCCCACACAAACATTCGGGGGTGATCCATGGGGGAACTCAGACAAATAGCATTCTATGTACAGCTCTGCTCGGGTTGGTTTATTAAGTTCTTCTACACAAAATAATGCATATGGAAGCCAGGATTCAATTCAGAAACGAAGACGGACTGTCATACAGACAGTTTTCCGCGATACTGTAATAAAATAAATTTCAGAAGTCACACAAATATTGTATACTAGATGACCTGGCGAACGTTATTCTTCCATTAAATTTGGATGAGGATCGCGGGTAAAAAAATCTTTACGACATACCTGCCTAATATACAAAAAAGAATTAAAATCGGTCTTCGATACGTTTCGGAGGAGTGCGACCACAAACATCGTGACACGAGAACTTTATAGATATATATATATCTATAAAGTTCTTCAAATATATATCTATATATATATTTGATAGCTACTTGACTAAGTAATAGAAGACTGGTCGCAACATCTTGGAAGTAGCTCGCGCCTTTTATATTTAGTCGCACTACCGCGTTACTACAAGTAATTGACGTCAAAAGTGGCTAAAGAATCAAACGTACAAACTGACACACACGCTGTGGCCAACTGGGAAGCATTGCGAAGGTCGAGAGGTAAATGACACATTGTCAGTTGCGCAACGGTTGCAAACTCGCGATTGTCACCAATTAAGCGTGACCTCTCACAACCCCACCAATTGTTTGCCTAATAACGCATGCACGCTGAGATTTTCATAAACTGGCAATTCAATTAGTGACGTCACAGCAGTTCAAGTGCAGAGTACTACAATTGTATGTCATCATCATCATCATCTCAGCTATAGGAAGTCCACAGCTGGACATGGGCCTCCCCCATTATGGGGGGGGGGGGGGGGTTCTAATACGCGCCACGCTTGGCAGGCTGTTTGGCGAGCGCAGTATGTGTGAAGTACCGGCTATAGAATCGTACTTCCCTATCACTTCCCGTGGATGCCGTAAGAATCGTTTAAGGGATCACCTACAAGATGGTGGGCAGCAGCGCCTTCTGAGGATAGGAGACCATACGGCGCTCGCCAACCCGCCTGCAAGCGTGGCGAGTATTGGTAAATCCCCCCTATAATCACGCAATGCTGTGAATTAAATTTATTATAGACAACTAAGAGGCACTAAGCAAAACCAAATACGAAAAAATTCAAAATACTAAAAAAAACTTAAAAAAATACCTTAAGCTGCAGTTTACTAAACCCGATATCATCTCCTGTTCCGCTCCAAAGCTTTTAATAACGTTTTTGCCAAATGTCAATTATAATTCAAGATGTGTTCGCTGAAAAAAGTATCTGATACCCATGCCAAAGGGATGAACAGTCATCATCATTATCTAAGCCATAGGACGTCCACCGCTGGATATAGGCCTCTTCCATTGATTTCCACAAGGACCGGATAAACATACAAAAAAAATGTACACATAAAAGTTTTGAAACGAATTACTTTATCCATTTTGGTACGATGTGATTTCAGCAAATTCAAAGAGAGAATTAGATAAACTAGGGACTAGGATTAATATTGTAAAAACGTCTATCATTCGGATTGGCGTTTTAGACTATAAGCCCGTTGGTATCCGATGTTCAAACGGCTAGGACAATGAATGAAATGACAGATCGTTTATTAGCTTAACAAGCCATTATGAATGCTATTATTAGAATGACATAAATTGCCACTCAAAATGTCTACTACAAATATACCTACATTACGAATACGCTCTTATGTCTTATGTTTACTGATTTTAATAATATAAAATTATATCATGGTTTTTTAAAATTATACTGTATAATATTTTAATGAAATGTTACAATCACAGTTAATATTTGCAAGTAGCAAAATGTTGTAGGCTCTGTATTGAACTATTAATCCACCTGTACGTACCAACTTTTAAAGCAAATGCATGCAAATAAAATATTTTAAACTATGAATAAAACTAAAAAGGTTTTAGCGGTCTAATTGTGTAATCGGTTTAATTGTGTCTAGTTTGACGTTTTTTTTTTTTTTTTGTACTGTATAGTATAGATCTCGCGTTTAACAACTATCTCACTTGATGGTCAGTGACGATGTGGTCGAAGATGTTATCACGATATATTTAGAGTGCTTACTGGCTCAAGGACTGCTGCCTGATACACTATGTGTTTGGTGACAGTTTTTGAAAGTTGTTATATATATTATATATATATATTTGAATGTTTCCCAGCATGGTGGTAGGTACTCGAAAGTACCCAACCACCATGCTGGGAATTTGATAAGCTCAAGCTGTTGATGGGGATCGAAACAGCCATCGTCCGTCAGTTTGACAGCCGACGTTTCCACCGCTGAGCTATCATCGGTTCAGTTTTTGATACAAAGACATAGACTGAATACAAATGTACTGTGTCAGTATGTAGTTAAATTATGTTTTGTTTTTCACACATCTACACTTTCATATATTTATAACTTAACACATTTACGAAGCGAGTAAGATTACAACATCGGTGTTGTTTTAATACTGGTTTCAACGCACACATCTACATTTATCAGTGTAATTGTAAGTTCGCGGCCTCTTTACGTAGGTATGTACATACTTAGCTAGCAACAAAATATGTTGAAGTAGCAGCAAGAGTGTCCTAACACGTCAAAAAGTAAAACTTTATAGTGCACTGGATAGAAAGTATTTTATACAATATTAATGAATATTTTGAGTAATTATGACTTGGTCTTTGTGACCAAGTCATATACTTACAAAATTCTTAACAAAATCGGCGGACCCTTTCGGCATATTTCGCAACACTCCGTGTCCTCTGTATACCTGTAGTGTGAGTTATTTCACATCCATATATGAATGTGAAACCACTATCGCGTAAGCGTATCATAGAGAATAGATAGCAGTTTCATGAGGATTTCAAGTTAGAGTTTAAAATGTTCTAACTAGCTCTTATACTTTCTGTGGCATTAGGTAAGTGCTTATATGTATACTAGCGGTCCGCCCCGACTTCGCACGGTAAAAATGTTTTTACGACTGCAGCGTCATCTGCCGGGCTGATTTGTGAATCTAAACCATCCAGGGCGCCACCCAAACGCATACAAAAAAAAACATTCAAATCGGTCCAGCCGTTTAGGAGGAGTTCAGTGACATACACGCGTACAGTAGAATTATATATTATATATATGATGATAAAGTAAAATTTAGAAAAAAATAATAATGGTGGTCTGAGCCAGTCTGAGGTTCCGTTATATTTGTTCAAAATAATTCGCGACTTTCGTATGTCAAGACGTACTCTAGAATTATTTACGTTATCAGTAGTAGTGTAGGGGAACTGACGCTCCCCTTATCATGTCAACCAAACGGAAACAATGCAATCATGTGAAAAACATTCACAAGAGAGATGTCAAAACCCACGTCACAAGTAACGACATAAGCTATTTTGAAGCAATTTAAATTAAACAATGTCAATCCGAACAAAGAGTACGTCCTCAAACTGAGAATGGCTAACCGGCTTGATATAAATCCTACTATCTACATTGCATTGGCATTATTCCTGACCTGTGTCACTGAAATATTCACCCACTCATTTGTGCCCGAGTGACCGTACTCTCCAGACTAACGCACACATCTGCAATGCTCTAGTGTAAGTGCATACGTGCATACTGTGTATAGATTGCGTGCAATATGCAATAGAGATGGGTAGGATCGTTCTTTTTAGGGTTCCGTATTTCAAAAGGTTGGGTGACAAGAGGGCAATTATATACTATATTATATTTATATTGGTAATAATTCTCTTGTTCAAAAACTAAAACTAAACTAAAACTCAGATATATAAAAAAAGTTAAACAAGTTCGAGAATTGTCAATAACACTAAAAATAGATCTTTTTATTAAAATTGCGTGTAGTTTAAGGCAAAATAAGTCGCCTCTTGGTTGGCCAGCAATGGAATAAAAATCGTCATTAGAGATAGTGTTGTATGGAGTTATAGAAACTGGAACTTTATCATAAATATTACATGAGTCTTTTTATTTTGAATTTTAGTGAGAACGGAGCCCGAAAAGTATTATTATAATGACCCTAGCAATTATAATAATACTTTTCGGGCTCCGTCCACAGGACATCTTTTTATAAATATTATAATAATGATAATTCAACCTGTTCTCAACTACTCATGATTTCAACTTGAACAACTATATTTCAACGGACGTCTGATCGTCCGGCAGCCGACGAAACAAACAAAGAGTCTCATCTCTAAAACGCATTGAGAACTGCTCATAACAACGCACACGCACGCCACGCTCCCTTATGTACTATCCCCTATTCCCCCTTATATAACGAGGTAGGGCTGCCAACGTAGCGAAACCTAGATTTTAATGATGTATCACCAAACATAGGATGCTCTTTTGTAGCCTGTGTTTCGTGGGGGGAAAATTAAAAGCTGTTGATATCCAACTTTTGATGTAAATCGCATTGTAAGGGGTGTGAACATTCAGTCAAGCAGTAAATGATTTGCTTGCACAATGTCCGTGAAAAAAACGTATATAATATCAAATGTTGTGTTGAAAATTGATATAATATTTACATCGTCGTTAGAGTCTGTGGAAAGACAAGCGTCATAAGAACTGAAGACGCATCTGTGTTCAATTACCGAAAGACCGAACTGCGAAAAGCGCAAAAATACACGCACCCTTAGTTGTTTACCACGGGCTTTCTTGTACAAGAAGTGCTCGTCGAATACCCGATGTTAGCGGGTTAGAACATTTGAGCTATGTAAAGGCTTGCAACAGCTAGTAGGTCGCTCAAATGTTATTGTAGTAAATGTAGTGTTGTAATTAGTTATTGTTATTTAATTTTAATAAACGCATCGACCAAAAATAAAAAAGGTGTGTTTATTTCATCTTGATGTTATTTTTATGAAAAAAAAGAAAAAAAAGAGATTGGTATATAGATAGATAGAAAACTCTTTATTTGTTTCTCCAAATTTTACAAAAGTAACTTAATACATATATATAATTTTTATAGCTTCAATTCAACTATTCTAGAGAACCAGAAGGCGGACTAATTCCTTAATGCGATAGATATATTTTAATACTATAATATCATACATGAAATTATATTTGGAGCTCCATTTAACTCTATTACAGTTTTCTCTTTGCACAGACTCCACTGAAAATAATAATACAAATATTATAATTGGTACGTTATCTACTAAAAGTTGCAAGAAATCTATTCATATAATTGAGTGTAAATATTGTTTGAGGGAAAAAACAATTATAATTAGCTTCTAGCAAAAATAAACGTTTAGGGCAGTAGTACTGACCATCAAGTTGGAGGATACTCAATTCGATATGTGGTGAGAAATCCATACAGTTCGACAACAAAGAGGGGTAATGATTTATGACTTACTATAATTCGTCAGCTAAAAGTATATTTTATTATGAAACTTGTATCTAATACGTTATATGTACTTAATTACGACGTGCTAGCTTAACTGGGAAACAAATCAATAATACATTCAGCAACACCGCGCATGTACTGGAACGCTTCCAGTCATATTCATTTAGAGATGAACCTATTACCTTAGCATAACGTGTATATCGATATTATTTTACACAAGTTTTATTAGATTGAGTAAAGAACAGTTTGTATCATCAAAGTAATATGTTCTTAATGGTCTCCTCTCTACCTCCTAAATCGTCATGTCTCAGGTAGGCAATTGTTGATGGAGCGGAATATGTATAAATCTTGATAATAAAAATAAATAAAGTGTAAGTACTTGTACCATTTTCAATTTGCTTGTAATAAAATCACTGGGAATTTATTTATTTATTTATCAACATTCACACAAGGTCTTCAGGTCCCAAACTAGGCAGAGCCTGTACTATGGTAACCTGATGACTGATATACATACTTATAAACATATACACACCCAGACACAGGTCAAACCGACATGTTTACACACACAAATGTTTGACCTGTCCGAGAATCGAATCCGGGACCAGCGGCTCAGAAGGCAGAGTGCTACCAACTGTGCCAACCGGCCAGCCAATAAAAATATTGGAATATAATATCCACATCCGTAGGACTTGAAAGTATTATATGTGGAATTTTATCGACATTCGACACGAGGTTGTTTGTTTCTTTTCATCCCTATGCGCCCATAACCTACCTCAAGTTGCGTGCTTCAGACCGTACCGTATACGCGATATGAACGGCCGCCCTTGGGACCTAGGTATTCTATATTTATGAACGCTGTGGTAAGCTTCGCGGATATTTTTTAACCTTCCAGGCTCCTCGCGTTTTTACATATTTCAAGCTAGGTTAGGTAAGGAATATAGAGTGTTGCTTTTATGTTACTTTGAGATTTGTTTGGGGTCATACCACTTTATTGAAATTTTTTTGATCTTCTGTACAATAGTAGAGTAAAGATTAAGAATGATGAAAACGAATTAGATCGATTGAAGTAGGTTGTCCCCGTTTTCTGTCAAAGAAAAATAATTTTCTTACAGAAGTATTGTGTCAGGACGGATTTTGCTAGTTTAAACCTGTATTCAAAGATATCGTTGGCAGCCCTAGTTTGCGAGTAGGGGGGAAAGGAGAAATGCAGTCTTGACTATGCACAACTGAAGGTTTGACTTCGTATAATTAGCATTTCGTCGAACTAGTTGTTTACTGTGCAAGGCAACGAGTATTTTTAGTCGGTTTTCCTTAATAACACGATATTATGATTATTTCCTGGACCGACTCCTTTTTGACACATTAAATGAATAAATACGCTTAGAATATACAAAAGAAGGTATGACAACAAATAAAAACTGTGACCACCAGCCTGGCCGCTAATTGGTTCACTGGGAATGACCTGGATAACCATTCTGTTATCGAGCAAAAGTTCAATATTTGGCGACAAATATAAAATTCAAATTCGTATAACTCCACACAACGTTATATTTAATAATATCAGAGTTTTATTCAATTGCTAGCCAATTGCGGGTAGTTGACTGGCCGGTTGGCGCAGTTGGTAGCACTCTGCCTTCTGAGCCGCTGGTCACGGGTTCGATTCCCGGACAGGTCAAACATTTGTGTGCATGAACATGTCTGTTTGACCTGTGTCTGGGTGTGTATATCTGTACCTCGGAGGTATACAATAGTAACTCCAATTTTTTCGAAAATATGTTTCTTGCACCATTAAAATCGCAAGAACCAGTTCTACATAATGGTATACGACATTAAGTCCTATGATATCTATGAAAAGAAATATCCAATCGTATAGGACATTAAATCCACTAACGTCTGATGGGTATAGGACCTCAAATGACGATAAGATTATTTACCTCTAAGCTTTGCGCGAAGTTAATGTTGTTCAGAGAGGTAAACAATAGTATCTCCTGTAAACGTCGTATACCATTGATCTCTATTTCTTGGTGTTAAGATACTTTTTTCAATGTCGAAAATTGTTAGTAAGTAGGTGTGCATTGTTGTGAATATTAGACTTCTAATGATTCTTGTGATATCAGTTTTTACTCATATTAGGGTGTTGTTATCAATAGTATTTTCCCATTAGTTTATAAAAAAATATTGGAGTAAAACGCTCTGCGGATAAACTACAAGTAGATTCTCTTTAAGTGTCAGTCTTGTGTCTCAGTGTCTTAAGAGGAAGACATCTACCACCTAATAAAACAGCAGAGATAATTAAAGAAACAGTACGAAAACACATTGGCAAGGTACCGAGATATGAGAGCCATTATAGTCGAAACAGAACAAAAAGACAGTATCTTGGAAGCCACCTACAAATTGACAAATTATATTCCTTGTATATAGAGTTCTGTGCTGAAGAGGGTATACCAAAAGAGAATATGGCGAAGGCGTGGCTTTATAGACATATTTTTAATACGGAGTTTAATTTATTTAATAAATTAAAAGAAGTAACAGTATGGAGTGACAACTGTGCTGGGCAGAATAAAAATATTTATTTAATGATGGCTTATTTGTGGATATTGTGTAAAAAAGAAAATGTGAAGGTAATAAACCACAAATATTTATTATACTCACATGGAAGTGGATGTAGTCCACTCAATTATAGAGAGAGAAAAGAAGAAAATCCAAGAGTTTCCCATTGTGACTCCTTGGGACTGGTAACAGTTTATAAAGAGCTGTTGTGAAACTCAAAAATTAGAGTAGTAAATTGTTATTAAATCAAACCGGGCTTAATCGCGAGAAAAACATTTAGTAATTTATTTACCTCGACGTTTTGACCAAGTTGCATTGATCGTGGTCACGAGAAGACTGGAGAATAGCGGGTGGCAATACCGGCGAGAGCGCGTAGTTTCGCTTCTACCCACCCACACTCACAGTCTCAAGTCCATAAAATCAGATAAGTATTAACTTTATTGTAATAAACTGTAATACATAAAAATTGGATTTAAAAATAATAAAAATACTGTTGAGTTTGTTGCAATATCTCTAAAGCAACTATGTCAAAATTGCTTTCAAAGATTCATTCCGCGCATTTTTGTCTCTCCTGTAAAATTTTCGTTGTATCACATAATATTGTATACCTCTGAGGTACAGATATGTATTTAAGTATATATATCAGTCATCAGGTTACCATAGTACAGGCTCTGCCTAGTTTGGGACCTGAAGACCTTGTGTGAATGTAAATAAGAAATAAATAAATAAAAAAAAAAAAAAAAGTTTTACATTATACAAGGATCTAATTTTAGTAATGTTAATCATTAGCGTCAACCTAGTTTAGACTTTATCGTAACCATACCTTAAGGTTATTTTACTTTATTTGAACAAGAGAATAAGTGTACAGAATAAGTATCAATGTTTCTTTTTCACTAGGTAGAATACAGCATACAGAATATATATAATATATAATATAAAAATACAACTTTAACACATAAATAAATCTCGTTTTTATTAAACGAAACGATATTATGATCTCACACAAATTTTTAAGGATAAGTATGACAACTAGATTTGATATTATACTATATAAACTCACTGAGATATATTGATCCGTTCTCACCCATATTGCCATACCCTTCCAGGATCATAATTATGTAAACTAAAATATATTTTAAGATCCTACATACATATTATGATGCAATAAATGATTGAAACTGAAACTATTGTATTTCTCTCTCATCTTAATGTAGCGCACGACGTTCACCGACTAGGACAGACGACCAGCAGCTGACCAAGATCAGGAATCAGGAAAAAGGAAGAGGCTAGATGCCCATTTCCAACCGGTATTTACTCATTGTGCCTTGAAGACACAGATCATATTATAAGAGTTTTATGGTTTATTGCATTAAGGTCATGTTAGGCGGAACTTACGTTTAAATTTTTGAACGGATCATTATAGTTAATGCTGGAAAGAGTACCTCCTCATCTAAATATATGACTTACATATAGGCTGAATACTCAAAGCTTACAAACATCAATTTGCACAAACAATGAGAACGCAACAGATGTTTTTGATATTTTTATTTTAACCCCTTTATTTACATTATTGAAGAGAAATAATGTATCCTCTCCACGGCCTTAAACACAGAACTTCCTGGAAAATGTTTATCTGAAATGTACCAGAAGCACTAGTTAGAATCGCCAAAAAAGGCATTAATAAAATGTCGTCCAAACAGGCCATTTTTCATTACAAATTTTTTAATTAAACGTCAAGCGTTTTCCTGAAATATCAAGAGAAACATTTTTAAAAACATTCTTTTATTTTCCTGTCTTATATTCTTCTCCCAGCTATAGTATATTTAAAAATTCAATCCCATTGAATGTATAGGGAAAACAGAAATTAATTGCGTTTACTATTAATCAGTGTGCCGTGGTGGTACCGGCCTAGAATAGTACTCCCCCATCTCATCCCGCAGGTGCCGTAAGAGTCTGCTATGGGATCACGTACTAGAAGGTGGGCTGCAGCGCCTTCTGAGGATCGGAAATCATACTGCGCTCGCCAACCCTGCCAAGCGTGGCGAGTATTGGCAAAACCCCCCTATATGGGGGAGGCATATGTCCAGCAGTGGAATAGATGATGATGATGACTATTATTCATAAAAATGTAACAGGGAAATCGTAGTGCAACTGGGCGAACCCACAGGGATCAGCTAATAAAAATAACTGCTTTAATAGCCCACCGTCTGCCTGAAGCTAAACTATCCATGGGCATGCTGCGAATAGTTTATTTACCATCGCGCAAGCGATACCTAGTGCAGTTGTCGAAACAACGTTCAAAAACTACTTTAGTCGTCTTCTGTGATGTAAAGTCACGAGGTTTCACAATTGTGATCTGGATATTAGCACTGAAATTTTTTTCTCACACTCAAACCCCCGCACTAGCATTTACGGTCTCGCGGGAGGCATAAACACTCATAGTCACAGTACACAAATATCCAAGACAAACACCTACATTAATCGCATAAATGTTTGCCCCTACCGGGATTCAAACCCAGGGCCCCGGAGATTCAGGAGTCATGTCAATGAACACTTAGCCACGGCGACTTACAAAACGTCGCATGCCATCGTATTATAAAACCTACTCTAACATTATTACTCGAGGTCATAAAACTTTGCAGTCACATTGAACGGTGAGAATGCAACTCCTATTTCCTTTCAAGTACAATAAATAAAGTAATATTTATTTTCTGACTGGCGAGGAATCATGACAAAATAATATGATATAACATCATTTAAAACTCTTTAGAAATAGGACGAAATGCTATAGAATTTATCAAGTCAACATTGCATGCAGTTTCATGCAATGCTGACTTGATTAATAGATATCCTGGACACTAATGTCAAGTAAGAATTATATAGTTAGTTAGAATTGTATAGTTATTAAATTGTAATGTTTCTAAATGGTCGGCAAAGTATAGTAGGCTATCCAGTGTTACAGATATTAAGGGCACGGTGATTGCTCACCATCAAGCGCTTGTCTGTGTTATTGCCACCAATTTAATCAAAAACTATCTCTTGAAAACATATTTTTCAAGAGTATCAATCAACAACTGCGCGAATAGCTGCATCAATTTATTGTAATTTACAGGCGGCGGCGATGACATTACAGAGGCTCGCGGGTGTTTACAGGCAGAAGGGGCAAGACAAATCCTGATGCGTGTTGATTTAAAATATTGTAAAAATGACTTAAGCTGAAAATAAAAAATAGCAATCACATTTTTAGACGTTTTAATTTTTTTCTTCGGTTCAAGTTCGGTAAGACAGTTCAAGCGCATTTGTCGATAGCGCGAGAATTTCGGATAAACGAAAAATTTGGATGCTCGAAAATATATTTTCACTAATAAATTAGCAAGTGACTAATTACATTTTGTTCAATCAGAATCAACCTTTATGAACTGTTCTCATAAGTGCTATTTTTTTACTTTCAACAATAAGCTGAAAAGACTCAAAACTATCTATTTAGCAAATGGTAAAGCGTTAAATTTGTGTCTTCAGCTGAATAGAAATTAAACAAATTATATCTGTAAGTAGGCTTTCTCCGTTCGCATCTTCATACGCCTTACTTATATTATAAAAAGACGTTTTGGAACCATTTGAACGTATCATGTATAAAATTTATCAAAAAACATATTGTACAACAAAAATACTAATATTATGATGATTTGTATACGCTTTTAACAATAATGGTATTCAACGCGAACAGAAAAAAGTAAGGTAAGTATAGTTTCATATTCCTCAATCCTTGAATTCTTCAATCTTTCAAAACTATAGCTACACCAAAGCGCAATAAAGTAAAGAATCACTTGTGGCTATCCAATCAAGGTTGAAAAAATGCACTACAAAATATGAGTCATATATTCACGGTCTCAAACAATGCAAATGCGGTTGCCAGGCTATAATATGTTTTAGCTGGGATTGCACCTCATAGAAGTGGCATCGTGTGTGGGCGTAACCACAGTCCTACCCTCTCTCCCTATCTTTCGAAAACCTTAGCATGAAGCCTTAGATAGCGGCCTCACCTAATCGAAAAAGATTTAGTCACGTTTCAATTTCATAGGCCGTATAACTTTCAAAAGTACCTCTACGAAACACTTTGCAACTGGTTACGAGAACGGCTACCATTCGAGTTAGTCAGTTCTATAGTTAGCCGTATAGCTCGTTACGTCTCGTCCGATATTACTAAAGTTAGATGGAATATTTTAGGCACGTGTATCTTAATCAAAACTTTCAAATTGAATCCAGGGTAATACGGTTCGATGAAGTTAAAAATACTTCGGTTATCGTACGTTACAAAAGATCTCCCTATATTCTGCATGGAATGGATTCTTAATAATTGAATAGTGCCTTGTATATTATCGATATGTTAAGCTAGTTTAAAAAACTGCATAGTTTATCAAAACGTGATCGGAATAATGTGGCAAGTGATGATAACTCAGCGGTGCGAGCGTCGGCTGTCAAACCGACGGACGCTTGTTCGATCCCCACAAACGGCTCGAGCTTCCGCTTCCGCTTCTTTGAGGTGAAGGTAACGTTATCAAATTTTTAGCATGGTGGTAGGAAACTTTTGAGTACCCGCCTGGCAAGCTACCACTCTCAAGTTTTAAAAAATTTCACTAAGCACATAGGGTGCTCAAGCAGCAATGCTTTGGAGCTAGTAGGCGTTCTAGCTCTAGCGTGAAACATCTTCGACCGACCACATCTTCACTTATCATCAAATGAGATATGAGCCAAATGCGACAGCATTTTATAAAAAAGGGAAACGTAATTATGTAAGAAATGTTTAATGTTACTCTGATAAACCGTTCTGCGAAAAGGAAATAAAGCGTAATAAACAAGAAAAAATTCGTCTACACTTGCAATGAGACCGTTGTAACATCACGTCCTGCCCGATAACATAAATCGATAATAGGAAGCCCTCCGACTAGTTCAGCAGTGCGTGCGAGCGACCTAATACACCCACTATGGCGGCCGCATGCAATGCGGGCTAAATATACAGAGCCCGCTGCGTTCCTATGTTGCGCTGTGCCGAACGGAACTTATGTCGCAACTACAACGTCCACAATTGCTTGCCCGGAAAATATGACTAGTTTCACTGCGGCTACGAACGATTTCAAACTTAACGACGTCAGTTTAAGTCTATACTTTCATCGTCGTGAAGTTGGATATAGGCTGATCTAAGACTGAGCAGTCACGGTAATAACACAGCTAGGTGCATTCTCGCTGCAATTTCGCTCTCGGTCGGGCTCTGTGTTTGTGGCGCGCTGAAGATCAGGGCTAACGATCGGCGTGTGTTTTCCATCTCGTTTACTCCCACTGCGTTCTGGGCTAGGCCGTCTCGCAAAAGAAACTCTACAACTTTATCTGACAGCGACGCGACGCGACGCCCGAGAGGCTTTTGTGCGTTTTCTATGTTTATGTTTATAGGAGAACACGTACAAGGGGTGCTTTGAGCGCCGGGTGCTTGCTGTGTGGTTATAAATTCTGCGATGCTTTTGCTTTTATTTCAAAGTGTGGGTTGCTATTAACCGGTGCTACGAATCGCTCTAGCTTACATGAGATAATCTCCCTTGCTTCGGCTTCTTGGTATAGTTTATCAAATATTCATGCTACTTCTGTGTGAAAATTTTTGTGTACCTTAATTATTTTGTTTTCTCCTATCATTTTATACTCTTGTTCTCAATAATATGGTAATTGCAAAAGTACGAATAACTTGTTTTCTATAGTGTTTTCGTTTTCAATTTTTTTTATTTTTTATTTACACTTATCGATAACTAACCGAACCCATTCGATTCGATATTGTCCATACATCTTAAATAATAGAACATTTTTGATTTGCTCATCTTTCGTTAATGCAATGGACTATTCTAACCTACACTTCTGTCATTAACGAACTTGTCTAACGGATATGTTAGATAGTTCTATACAAAATCCGTAATACGGGTTTTATCTATAACGTAACCGATCAGTCGGTTACTTATCGAAGAGTTCAAAATCATGGGTTAGGTAGCATTATTCAAGCGAACTAAGATGCAGTGCACAGCTACTGAAAAGTATAACTATTTTCCACCACAAAACATTTCTATGGATAAGTCAAGGTCTACAAAAGGAGACTAATCGTACACTGGCCTGATAAAATAGTTACGGTTCAGCGGAACGAATGCAGTAATACTCGATGTAACTTTTTTGTACGGAATCACAGAAGCGTTACTTCGTTTATTATAGAGACAAATTGTAGACCGGTTTGAGGTCAGAAGCAGCAGAGTTTGCAAATGGAACTTGAAACGTTACACGTTTAAGAGAATATTTATTGTTATCTAGGTAAACTGGTACCAACTTAGCTGTTCAGGTGGACAAAGTTGTCCCCATAATAGCTACATAAAATTAAATTCTCCGCCGCCACTATAGCAAAAGATAAACTAAGTAAACGATTTTATTATATTTAAAACGTATAATCGTGATATCAATCTCAACTAAGTAAGCGATGTTTATCGGTAACGTTTCACGTTGAACCCGTATTCAATATTATAAATTCATAATGAGAACTTAAGTCAACGATGACGCATTTAACCATTATTAATATCAATATATCTTTAACATATTTATATAAATTATATATAATTAATTGTATGAACACAATGACAGGCTTCCATCGTTAAAATTCAAAGTCGTATAACTCCTTGCACTTTCGAATATTGAACGAGTTTTATTGAATTGCTTCCCAATTGTGGGTAGTTTTCGTCGGCACCAAATAAGTGACGACATTTATGTTACTAAAAGTACCCGTTGTTTTATTAAAAAGATCTTAGGATTGTCATTGATAAGTGTCATAACAATCTGGACTTTATCGTAACTATATAAGAAATATCTTATTTTCAACAACGAGATAATCACTGCCGTTGTCTTAAAAGTATTATTAAAACGTGTCATCTTGAGTGCCTTTTTCTTTTTAACTGCAAATCGTTCAAAGATAACAATTTTAATAAAACAGTTGAGGTTCTATAATTTTAGCAGTATGCACCTAAGCAGGCTGTTGCAACACTGTTATTCTGTAAATGTCGTGTTTAACCTGACTGGACATGCCGTGACCACGGGTGGTATCCAAGTTTCCCATTTCATATTTTTCCTTCACGAGCACAATATCTAGCTGGTTTTATGTGACAGACCGACGTTAGTTAGGGTGATTGTGGCTGTGAATTATTACCCTGATATCGGGAATATTATTAAGGCGAATGCTTGAGTTCCTTTCACAGTTTATTGTTTGTTTGTTATAGGTGTTCTTGGAATCGGGCTTTAATGAACTTAAGAGGTTCGATGAAATTATTCACAGATCGCATACGAGATATCTTATGTTGAATTAGTTTTTATTCAAGCTTTAATTTTGAATTGGAATTTAAGTACAGACAGAATCGCGAATGTTTTTAAAGTACCTACATACAGAAAAATAAAATTATTTTCAGTTACTTTGTAGCTAATTCATAAACTTATTGCTTTCAATAGAGATGCTCTAGGGAGTTTTCTTGATATTATTTAAATCGGAGAGGATAATTAATGTCAGTGGATAAATCGTAATCCGCGCGGGAGAAACGACTGTTTAGTATGCACTATGACGTAAACCTATTGTGTATCTGACACAAAAATAACGATTAAGCGAATCATTCATATATTTCTTTTAAATTTGAGAACAGCTTGATTCTTATTGCAATGTTCCGTCTTTTAATAAATAAATTTATAACCGGACCGGAAAAGCATTTTGAACGAATTCGACGAGATCAAGGAACATTTGGCGGCCGTGTTACGACCGTGATGGCGTAACTTTTGGAGTATATTTACATTGGGGCACGTGCCCGGAGCTGAATGGGGCTTGCCCTTGAACCCGGGTGAAACGCACGCGGCGCGCACCGCCCGCCCAAACGACTGGCCGCGCCTCTGCCCCATACAGCCCCCGCGTTCCGCACTTCCGCGCACCCCTCGATGCCGCTGATCAATAGCTTCCTACTTGCAGCCCCCTGTCTCTCTGGCGCCTACTTTCCTGGTCTTTGTAGTACTATGATGTGACTTCTATGCAAAGTTTCACTGTACTATTGTGATTAAGGTGCCTCGATTTTCATACAAACGTATTTTTCTATTTAGTGAAAAGAGAGTATATTATTACTCTGGTTAAACTGTGGTTGTTTTTGATATTGGTCTTTATTTGCGGCAAATCACATTTCATTAAACAAAATAGTAGAATAATAGGAAAAAAAATTACACTGAATTTACAACAATGAATTGAATATTAAATTTTAATTGTTGTTATTTTTTTCTATTTTTCTACTATTTTCTCGGGCTCTAAATTATCGTCTCGCGTAATATGTAAAACATAAAGTAAATAAATAAAATTTCCTTCATCGCTGACCAGGGTTGAGTACTGCTTGGGTTCATGATTCTTAGGACTTAGTTAAAAACATATAAGAAAACTTTACTACTGACTACCACTAATAAATAGAATTTGACGAATAACGGTTGCAAATCTCTAAACTATTAAAGTCCATGCTTCCATGTCACTGAAAAAATCTTACGAAGAATCCTTTATTCGTAATCTTTATAGTTCCCATGAGAAATCGCACTTATTGCATTTGATAACATAACAAAAAAAATACGAATCATATATCCGCTGTTTCGGCGTACTTATACAACTATACTAAGTTAAGTACACTGTGTCACGCTAGCGCGCTATTATGAAATAAGAGTAATAATGTAGATACATCGTTATAATTGGTGTAGTACTTTTTGTGCTATTTAGTATAAACTATGATTATCCATTTGTATATGAACGAGTCATGTATGAGAAGTGCTTCGAACTTTTGTCTCTATTGGTCAAAGTGACATGCTTTGCGTACTTTAGGGTTTGTTAACAGGGGTTCCCCTAACGAGCCTTACCGCGAAGGCATACATTTTAACAATAACTGCACCCCGCGGTTTTTCCACATGGAATACGGGTTTTCCGCTACTTTACTTATCCCATCAGAACCATATATTTTTTTAAAAGACAAATATACCTTAATTATGATGTACTCCTGAGTTCCAAATATCTATAACAATTTTTTGAAATTCATCAAAATTGTTTCAGTGATTAAGGCGTAAAAAAGTAATACACCGGTAAAAATACTTTCACATTTATAATATTATTAGGTTTTTGTTGTGTCCCAGAGGAACCATCGATTAAATCGGAATTAAACGCAGCCAGTGTATCAATTCAGTTAAATGAACATACATAATACACACACACACACTATCGCATTTATAACATTATTGTGATATCAAAGACAAAAGTACATTATTATAATTAGCTATCTAAGGTTTCTTCGTCGAGTAAATACCGTAAAACCGGGTAAATACCTAATTGATTTAATCGATAAAGATCAATAATGATATTGAAGTAAAATTATACGACGTAAGAAAAAACGAATAATCAAAATCAGTTCATAAACGACGAAGTGATCCTAGAACACATAAATATACGGTCGAATTGAGTAACGTCCTTCTTTTTTTGAAGTCAGTTAAAAAGAAGTTCCGATTGCAGGGCTTCTGTTGCAGAAAAGTCAGGTAGAAATAAAGGGACACGCTATTGATCACACACTTGTCGGCCATATTTAATACACACAACAATAAAATAATAATATTGTCTGTATGAGCTTTTAATTAAAGACAGCTTATTATTGTAAAAAATATTTAAGGAGAACACCATGAGTGCGGTGAAAGAAAATATGAATACAATACATCGTACATGATAAAAACCTGACCTCATCTGACAAAAGTCTCCCATAAATATGAATTTGTTTAATTAGTGAAATTTCAAATTAAATTAAATCACAACGAAACTATATCAGAGTCAGGAAGTGACCTCTATAAGTAAAGAAAAAACCTCAAAAAAGCTACCATTTTAATTGACCAATGTCATCTAAATAAATAATGTTTATGAAAGCAAACCGACACAGTGACTTTAATGAACATCAAGCTATTTTTCTTTTTAGTGTTGCCAGAATATAAATTTGAATGTCATAGAAAATCAGGTCGCATTAGTCAGTAGTCGTCATGGCCAGTTTTCACATCTGCCAGTTATCGGCTCGATGGTCAAATAGGACGGTCCAGTGACTGCTGTCAATCTTGTTGTAAAGCAATTTTCAATAAATTGCATCACGTAGCTCGGAAACCCTATTTGAAGAATATAGAATAAGAATAGAACCGCTAGGAAACTAGAGCCACAGATGTGTTGCGCGTATTATATTAAACAGTAAAAGACATGAGCAATCCCTTAGGGGAAGACGTAATTGGAACTCTACTTATAGTCTGCGACAAACAGTAATCAAAATATAAGTGAGAAAAATTGCCGTGGTGTACCAACCTTGAATTGCACACGTCCATCTCTGCCCGTGGGTGCTGTATGAGTCAGTTAAGGGATCACGTACCAGAAGATGGGCAGCAGCGCCTTCTGCGGATGAAGTCAACATACTGCACTCAACCCGCCTGCCAACCGTGACAAGTATTGGCATATAACCCCCCCTAAAAAGACGTGGCGTTGCCTTGCCTATATCCAGCAATGGATGGTCTACGGTGAGATGATGATGATGACATTCATGTAAAGTTCATGTAGGAGCTAATATAAGGTCCAATCTAATTTTTGTCGCTAAGCCTAAAACCAGATTTAATTATCGTCTTAATCCACCTATTGGATATTTCATAATATCTTATGTATTTAATGAAACCGGCTCCTTTGCAACAGATGTCAACTTAAGTATTGACAAATGCATATATTAATATAATCTCAATATTGATCGACTGATTGACATTGCCCGTGATTAACAAACATTATTCTTCTTCTTTTTGTCCTTATCCCACACTAGGTCGTGTACCGGCCGTCGTCGGCAATACATGTATTTTTTGATGAAAATAATGTTGAAACGTCTCAACTTTTTAGGATTTAAGACCTAAGGAGTAGCTTTTTCTGTTTTTTAGAATGATTGGAGTTATTATAACTCATTATCGTATTAAATCTGTTTTTCTGACTTCTGACTTTATAACAGATCTAGATATGATGTTTACGATGTTTACTTAATAAAATAGTAAGTATTGAACACGTTTATCGTGACACGGAAATTACTCACGCAGTAAGGCAGAAGGTTCCGTCCGACACATTCGGTTGTCTTTTTCAAAGACAGTAGTACAGCGCCCGTGGACGCGGTCGAGGTTCTCCTTGTCTAAATTATTGTCGGAACCATCTGAGTTACCACGTATATAATTCCAGTTTTTTAAATATTCATAATGTGTCAAAAGTACCCCAGTTTTAATAAGCGTTGAAGTAATCAAATACATATTTAAATTATTACGTAACTAACAATAGTATTTTTCAAACGATATGAATCACGATCTAGTTCCTAATTCCTCAGCAACCGGCTGCTCTGATGTTTATTTTTTATTTCGGTCAACGGCCGGGCTCGGCCCCATTGTGCTCGCTCCATTGACATCGATTTTAGGGTTAGAAATGAACCGGCTAGAATGGTAACACCGGGAATACCTTACATAATTCATTGACGCAATACCCTTTAGGATTCCGTCAGATTACGTACAAAGCTGCGACACGTGCTATGCGAGGGGTGTTTAACACTAAGAGCTGTGATCTCGTTTTAAGGCAACAGAAATGCAAATCGCTCTTTTACAAATTGACTTCTAAAATTGGAATCTAGAAACGAATCATATCATCAGTTTACATCAATTTCACTAGATGTTGAAATGGAAGTTATTAATTTAATCTTTAACTTCTTTATCATCACACATATTTACTCGGTTGTAGATTTTGAAACCCACGCAGCTCGCTCTGCTTCAATACTTGTTTTTTCAAGGTTCTTTTTTATTATGAATTGAAACTGCGTACAATCTGATAACTCCTGGCACCGATCGGTAAAAAATACGGACGTTTAATGAGAATTTTAACCTCGCTCTCATACACATTCATTTCATTATAGCATTTATTGAGATCAGTAGCTCGCTGCTTCGGAATTCTTTAAAACGCAAACGTGCACAGTCATTTATTTACCATCGCTTCCGTAGCACGGAAAATGTTCTAACAAGAAATAGAATTGCAGAAAGAAAACAGATAACACGTGTTTTTTTGTACCATCAGATCGGGGCGGAGCCGTCTTTTTATTATGGGGTAATTACGGTCAATTCTAGGATACACACTTAATCACAGCAAATTGCTTTGCTAGTTTCGTTCGCAACCATACTGATATTTTCTCTAATTTGTATAGTTACCTACATCTAATCAAACCTAATCATCTTCATAAAAGAACGTTCTAAGCAGTAAGTATTTGACAATGTGGAAGCAGTCAGATCCATGGAACAATGCAGAGGAAAGATTACCACCAAAATTGTGTTGTAGTTCTTTATTTATAGTTAGGTCACGCGGCAGTGTTTGGTCTAGGCATGCGATAGAATCGAGCGTGTGTTGACCGGACGATTCACCTTGAGCTCGCGCCTCGTTTCGTATAACCCCAACAAGTAAGAGTGACTACAGCCAATGTTCCGTACTCATTAGTTCGCACTCAATTCAATCCGGTCGGGTTCTGCATTTGGTACAATGCTCGAAGACCGGTCTGCTTGCTGTGGGTGAGCGAGTTGTGGAATGCAAGGGACGAACGACGAGCGACGCGGACGGCGTGATTTGAAAGTGTGTCCGATTCTAGTACATACGTCGGTTATCGACTCTAACATTTTTGTCTGATTGACTTAGTTTGTAAGCGGAATTGTAGAATTTTCATACCACCTTCTTTACGAATAGAAAAATTGTACTAGTCGAAAGCGTCTGTTCTTAATATATCTATCTTACAAGGTCAAATTAATGTGTAAGTACCTACTTATCGTTGTGGAAAAGATGAAACAATTTCAGGACTTATTTCAATCAACACTACTTAAAAACATTTCAAAATTATTATTATTTCTATTGACAACAATACAATTCTTCAATGCATGCCAACTTGACTAAAAATATTACAAATTAAATTTAAACCCGCAAGAAAAATAATTATAATGAACAATATTAGCGCGCATAATGTATCTCTTGCCGTTTAACATTGTTACCTGTTTCATAAGAGTGCCTGATTGTTTGCATAATATAGTTACCTATATTATATCAGTCATCCTATTTATAATTCCTGCAAGCTCGTTGAACCCGACAACGTTGACGTGTTACGCAATTCCGCGGATAATCACGGCCATTATTTTTGCTTGGTCATTATATTATATTACAGCGTCAATAATGATAGAATTGGCCTTAATCTTGCACAAAGAATAAGCATTGCAAATCAACATGGCAATGCTGCCAGCATTTTGGGAACTTTGCCCACTGGTAGCGGTTTTTTTTATTTTATGACACTCAGACCCCCAGGATTGTTAGACTAAAATGTAAAAGGTATGTAATTTTTTATAGTATAATGTAGCTTATATTTAGTCCTTTTTGTTTCAGTTACAATGTACTGTTCTGCATTTTTATAAATGCTATATAGTTTAAGATTTGAATCAAATTTTATGTCTTGAAACGACATCATTTATGTTAGAGTCATCATCATCATCATCTCAGCCATAGGACGTCCACTGCTGGACATAGGCCTTACCCATTTCTCCTACATCACATAATGGCATTTAGATTATGACAATTATCATAATGTAACATTATGCCGTTACATATTCGAAGGGATTTGGCATAAGTGAGCCATGAAATGAAACTCATCATCATCATTATCATATGAGCCATAGGACGTCCACTACTGGGGATATGCCTCGCCCATTGATCACCACAAGGACCGGTTTGAAACGGCACGCATAAAATTGCTCAATGATTAAAGGATTTCCCGTGTTGATTGCTAGTAAATTATTTATTTTATTGGGAAACCAATAACATCCTTAACAATTAAAATATAAAGCAGGGAGTTAATAATAGGCTTTCATTCATAGAAATATGTTTTGTTTTATGGGATAAGGTGACTGGCCCAGCAGAAGGCCCACAGGATGTTAAGTGGTAACTTCTGCCTATAGACAGATAAAATCCGTAAAGAACTGCACTGCGCCCATCACGCTGAGACATAAAGTTGGTAAGTCTCATGTGGCTGTAATTTCACCAGAAACCATACCCTTCCTACCGGAACACAGTAATGGAAACACTACTGCCTGGCGTTAGACTGTTTAAAATATCACCAACTTAACACATACACTGTATAATTTTAACTTTATAACATGACTTAGAACTGTTCTAAAAGATCCAAGGACAAATAAGTAGGGCAATAAAATAATAAGTCTTTTAAAAGACCAGCATAACAAAATTGAAGTGGCTGTAGGCTAATACTAATAACACACCATCTAGAACTGATGGCCAATGCCAAAGTGAAACTACAGACAGATGCAACGTAGGATGTTTAGCAACACAGTGGTTAGAGGACCAGGTAGATATAGCTCATTAAAGAACGTTCTATACACGGATAAAGTTAGAAAAACTGTCACCAAACATATAGTGTGTTCAGACAGCAGTCCTTGAGAGCCAGTAAGCATTCTAGGTCTAGCGTGATAACATCTTCGCCTACATCGTCACTGACCATCGAGATAGTGGTCAAACGCAAGATCTATACAGTATAAAAAATACTGTGATATTATGAGTGATTAGATTTTTTAATATAGATTGTTTACCATAAAGAAGGTCATGGGATTTTCATCCAGGCAAGCTTGGGGCAGCTAAATCAGCGCCCAAATTATCAATGAGACTTATGTCTGTACTGTAAATAATAATGATTTTATAATTATGAACTTTTGTCCCGACGGTCAACAAGTCAACAGCTCCTGAAGATGCCTCGTGCAGAGGCCAAACACGTGTCGAAGAGTTTCCGATGACGTAAGATTGCATGTGTATATCATACTGTATGTATATCAACACCCTGCGGAAGGGAGGGCGGTGCACACTGCATGATAGCCTGGAATAATTTAAAGTAGCGAAATTAACATTGAATACATATAAATATAATTTTAGTAGGTACCTACAATTCCATAATATTCATCCATTATCTTTATTTTCACTACCACACTGGAGAGCGCTATGATTGATCTTAATGATTCTATGCTTATTGACGATGATGTAATTAGAACTTCATCAATTAGCATACTATTGTAACTTTTCTTGCAATTCAACTGAATTTTCAACTCGTAACATACCTACCGAGCCGTATATATTTAGCAACCGGTGCCAGAGTGAATTGAACCCTGAAATATGGATGTAGAGCATAACTTTTATAAAATACGCAAGAGTTTTGATATATTGAACCCAATTCCAAGTAATGTAGGCTTGGCCTGATTCCTAAGCGACGACTGTGTCAGCCAGTATGAACGCTGAATAAATGATTTTGTTAATTATATGAAAGTGCTTCGCAGAACCAGTTGTCGTATGAAATTCAACCCTGCTTAATGTCTGCTTCAAACATAAAGTACGTTTGCAACTACCTTACTCAATTGAAATACTTTAATGCAATTACAATTATTAATATGGTAGCTATGAGGATTAGGTCTGTTGCTATAATCTTGATAATATTCACAAAACCTTTGTCGATTTGATAACTTAGGACATATATTTTAAGTGGTACATTTGTTATAGAATGTATAGTGGTAGTAATTCTGTAGTTATTTAAAAGTACCTAAATGAAATTGGTTTACATAAAAACTTTCTTATACAGACACAAAAACTCGATATTGGTGTAATACTAAAGAATGATAATTCTAAAATTAGATAGATGTTTTATTTTTAGTTAGTACCTAGGCCTACATAATTTTTACATGCATTACACATAACCTATAACGTAAGTCTTCGAACTCTTCGAATTAAAAGCTAATCTTAAGTTTTATTTTCTCACACTAATGTTTTGTACGATACTTTGTAGTATATTCGTCTATGACGATACCAAGTACATATTGATCTATCTAATTGTAATGAATCTATAAATTTCTATCATTAATATACGTCGCGCGTCAACAATGTCGGCAACCATGGCGTTCACTTTGTCGCCGTCGCTCTTCTGCCTACGTATATAAAGTCCAATATACAAAGCCTCATGAACCGCCCACTCAGGTGTTCGTATAACAAACTATTTGTTTTCATCTGTACAGCGACGGCTTGGATACCCCGATGTTTTAACGTGCCGCCCCAATTCGGTACCGAAATAACGCGCCGTGTCCCAGATTCAGTGGCTCCCTCCCCTGCGGTGAGGTAGACAAATTAGATACATACTTTTTTTAAAATTATTGCAACCACTTTCAGTCTAAGCGTTACTGTGTGTTATACTTAGACTGACTTTACGGGGCTTTGAAGTCTCCATTGTTTTCATTAACACTACAATATTTAACTAGTAAAATGTTTGCCCTAGCGATGTAGACTTGTACGTGTATATCGTGTATAGATCAAGAACATATGAGAAGTTATGACTTAATTGGACTCTGGTATTCGATAATTACAAATTTAAATACCGTTACTTTATTGGATTTTTTTATTGTTGACCAAGAAAGGGTTGCTCAAAACGATAACGTTTTTATGTAATCGAATCAAGTTCAGATATACCGTCGAAATCTGATAAAGTATTAGCTAATCATCATAACAATGGACTAACCCCGCACGTCCTCTATCCAGTTAATTCCAGTTTCCTGCGAGCCGCTCGCCACGTGTGTCCCTGGTCGAGCGTTCCGTTATCGATATAGTCCTATAGTGAACACATTCTATCAGTGTATGGGTGTTGTATATCCAAATATCGGTAACGGGTGGGTTGAACGACCTCGACAGCTAACAGGCACCTGCAATCGCGGCGTCTCTGTTGACACAAGCAACCACTGATGTCTCGTGACGCCTCCCAAGTGATAATGACTGTAGGTGCAATGTACTTGACAGACTAAAATGTTAGGCAGAAAACTACATAGCTACTTACTGTTTATTTCATGAGTGTGGAAATATTCACAGCCTCGCTATGGGTTTAGTTAGAAAAGAGGGCACTCTTTTTGATCAATTAAATTAAAATTATTTAGTATAGCTTGAGGTGTACGAAATAAATTTCAAATTCACTCATACTTGAAGAGTTCCATCATCATGTAGGAATAAATGTTGAAAACGTTCGCTTTCTAACGTATTAAACTCGCGAAAACTAGTTAGTTGATCGCCGCCTGGTTGTACACCATTATCACATTTCAAATATGTATCCACAATACTTATTTTATTAGATTTTACGAGATTAACAGTTTTCCCGCGAGGAATTGAGGACGCGGCCTTGTCCCGCTTTTGAGATTGGCACATTTTATCTGTTCTTTGAACTACGGCCAAACTTAAATAGCATGCAAAGAATTGCGATTGAGCAAAAACCGCAGAAGAATTTTACTGATCCCCTAATTGATACTTAGTTAGATTTAAAAAGGTTCCACACTAAGTCTGAAATTCCAAATCGCATGAAATTACGGCGGATTCACTGAGAGCTCTGTTATTTCTCCCAGTTTTGCATTGTGAAAGCTTTAACTTGATCCGCTTGTCCTTTCTCGAATCTTTTCTTTAAACAAGTGAACGCTCCCGGGCCATTTACCATTTTAATTTCGAAGGAATATCAAACGCATACAGTCGTATTATGTTTCACATAATTAAACTATTGACCTGGTAATTTTTTGCCAATACCATTCTAAAACACCATTCTTCAGTTACGATAAAGTCTAAAGTAGCATGACCTTAACAACATCAATAACAACACTAAAATTACATTTTTATACATTCAATTTGCGGGTAGTTTTAGGTAAATTAAGTTGCTTATTAAGCTACTTATTTGGCAAAAACTACCCGCAATTGGCCAGTAATTTAATAAAGCTCGTCTAAAATTACTGTCAGCGCTGTATGGAGTGATGCGAATTTGAATTTAAGCGGAAATAGAATACGATTTTACTATTACATTTTTAAGAATATTACTGAATTTTAGCTCGCTCGAGTGATTAAAAGAATTGGGGCCAATCAGTGTTGCTATTCGTGAGAACCTGTAATTGGCTTCCTGTTTTATAGTAGTATATCTATTATGTATAACGGCTGTTGTAATTTTGTTCTTTTAAAGTAAATAAATAAATATAAATTTTAATGACGCAGGAAACCAAAATGGACTGCCCAAAAAACTGAAATCAGGTAGGCGTCTGCTTATTTAAATATCTGTCAACTCAATGTATAATTTATATAACGTTATTATATAAATATTTGTTTCCAGTAATACGCTCGTAAGTGAGGAACTGTCCACTGTCCAGACGCCTTCAAAATCTGTTGGGAGTACCTAACTCCCATCGAGTGCAGCCCAGCTCGAAACAAATCACAGCTATAACACATCTGAAAATTACGGTCATTCGGATCTTTATACGCTCAATGGCATGTATTTTTGTGAATCCTTTGGTGACATGACAAATCAGCTGTGCGCTATGACATGGCGCGCGCCCTCAGTAGTACCAAGCCCTGTTGGTAGCGACCAGTCTTCAAAAAGCAACTTTCCAACTTGCTCTTATAAATATTCAACGGCTACTTCACCAGCAGCCTCAACTCTCACCAAGACGAAACCAATACTCACCTATATACAGTTTGGACTCAATTTTGACGACCCACTCTCGTACGCTGCCACAAAACCCGAGATTCGTAGTTTTGATTGACGACGTGGTACGAACACCTCTGTCTAGTCATCCATCACTGCACATCCGCACAATACCGCCATAGACACGATTTCACTGTCACAGCACGCGGCGGCTACCGGTCCGCCAGAGTCACAGTACGCACAGCACAAACACGTAGAGTTTCGCGGCTATCCCTGCAGTGGAGTAGATTAAGCGACGGCGCGAAGAGAAACCACCGAAGACCGAAACTGCGCGAGGTCGGCGCGACCTCCACGCTCGAGAGCGTGAGAGCCGGCGAAGCCTGAATGTTGGCAGGTGAGCTGCGTTAAATGCAGCAGTAATGCGGAGAGAGCTATACGAGACGACGCGCGTGGCTCGCCACCGCCGACTGACGGGCGCGCCGCGGCGAACCTCGCCGCACCACCACACGCGCACTCGCGCACACTTGCGCCTATCGCGTCGTTGCCGCCAAGCCGCTCACCACACCAACTCGAAGCCGACGCCGTGCTTACACCGACTCTCCGCGCCTCGCTGGACTAAAGATCCGCCGATGTTTTAAACATTCATTCCAAATTTGACTTTAAAATCTCACAAAGTCCGTCTAAGAGGCGAGGCTGGTCGACCGGCTGGTAGGTATACCTATTTACCTAAATTAAATTTCATTTTAAGCCATTTTGGTTGCGCAGTGAATGGGCAGCATATTACAAGTAAAAATTGACAACGCATGCGCCACGCACACTCCTTTGCAAGTTGCTGTCACTACTGAAAATGAAATTGACACAAGTTTACTTGGTGTGGTAGGCATCGAGCCTACTAGTTCTAAGGTGTTAGGTTTATAATAGTACCATGATGAAAGTATAAGTACTTACTGAAAAATTTACTTATTAACAAGTACAGAAAAACACGCAGATTAAATGATTGAATATAATAGTATGCTTCGAAACCATCAAGTCCTGTTCGGTTTACGTTTAAGCAATATTTCGAAACTTGCTATAATATGTACAGATTCGTGTAAGTAAGCAGATCATTCAATCAAAACTGTCTTGATAAAAACTGCATTTGGTAGAGTATGAACTCTACCAAAGTTGTACTGTTGAGACTATGAAGTCTCAACAGTAAACACGGTAAGGTCATCTGAATGCTTTAGAGTTTAGCAACATGTTACAAATTGCGCAAATAGATGTTCCAATGAACTCGTTTAATAATAGCGGGCGTATGTGGCGAAGGCGTCACTAAGAGAAATACCTACTAGCAGAGTTGTGAGTACGACACGGACTGGCTCAAGGTTGCAGCATACGTATACAGATACTGCCATTTCATCCTATTCGTGCTTAAAAATCTCATACTGACGCGAATATCGCCAATACGAATAAAACGGATACGATTCCCAGTTCAATGGTCTTCATATTTCAAAGTTTTCAAACACCGCTATTGATACTCGTATACATCATCATCATGTATACATAAAAATATAATTATACTCTGTTCGCCAAGAATGATCAATAGGGAAATCAGGGACTGCACGTCATTGGACAGATAACGTACATAGGACGCGTGCACGCTGCGAGAAAATGTCAGTCTTATCTGTCAGTTGTGTGGTGCGGACGTGTCTTTTAGTGCTCTATACCTGGGTTCTTGTATTTGGGTTGTTTATTGGATTTTTTCCTATTTACCCCGTGACTTGGGGTGTATCTTGGACTGTGATTCAGTTCTACGTTGGCTTCTACACCAGTGAACCCAATCACTAAAACGCTGCAGCGCCCTTTTTCATCGACTGAGTAAACTGATATACAATATGTGTGTATAATTTTTTCATTGAGTCTACATAACAAAATATGGCAGAACGTTTTATTGTTAACTTGGAGGATGATTTTTTTTTCTTACTTATATAGCTTATATTACTATAAGCTTACGTTTGACCACTGTCTCACCTGATGTTGAGTGACGACGCGGTCTAAGGTGTTGCACATAAACTTAGAAGGAACCTATTCACTCGCGACTTGAAGACTCAGGGGTTGTACCTATCGGGGAACACAGTCCCGGCCACTCCCTGGCAGTACGCATTATAAACATGATACAGACTCAGAAATGAATAAAATTATAAGAATACTTTTAGTGTTTTATTTAAATAAAACCTACTCTAATTGAACATGTAATAAATTATGTTTATATAGAAAGTATCGATGAATTAGGTAAACAAGTGATTTTTCCAGTTTAATAAAATAAAATTTTACAGTAAAATTTTATTAAAATAACACGATGACCCTGTGAAAAACAGGTTTATATGTAGCCGTAGTCACTCGGAAACCCTTATATCACTCGGGATGATGTAAAGGTTCTAAAGATATCCCATATATTTATCTAAATATGTTCAGGCATTCAAAAGTTATGGTGGAATAAAGAAATTCACATAAATTCTAAAAACATAACAATCCCTATTGGGCAGCCGTGTAATAATTATGTTGTAGTAAGGAATATAAACGCAGCCTAACTTATTTAAAAATTGAGCACACTCTCTGACCAATTACGGTCACTGATGGTGCTAGTAGCATCCTTTTTACTTTCATACAATTGTGCAAGAGACAGCGCCATCATATTAGACATTCTCAGCGAACAAAGCATGGATGTAAATGACAACGCGCGGTTATTACCTACATAATAATATTTTATCATATAATTGTAAATATGACTGAAAACCTTGATGAATTGGACCTTACATATTGCAATTAATAATGGTATTGATATAATGAAAGATACGCAAAAAGAAGCTCTCATTAACGCCGCGCTCAAGCCGTCACGGAACATCACACTCGAAAAAAGTAGATTTTTCTCATATGTACAGGCAATAAGATTAAAAGAAACTTTGTATAAGCTTCTTATTTGCCGCCCGTAATATTGTAAAGTAATATGGGATGAGTGAACAAAGTTATGTTATGCACTAACAATCTCTTAGTAGTGAATCTAGCGTTGCACGATTTTTTTTTATATAATAGGTTGGTAATAGGTGGAAAACAATCAGACGGGCCGCCTGATGGTGGATCACCGTCGCCTTGCAGATATCTGTAATACTGGGGGCATTACGATACGTTGCCAATCCCTTGTAAGACTCTGTTAGCCCTTTTGAAGGATCCCATATTGTAGCTGCTCGCAAATACCGAGCGAGGAAGCTTCTTCCACATTTTTCACATGTGGGGAAAAACGAGCGGTAGAATCGCACAGTATGTGACACGTTGTATACTTACAAACACAAAATACATTATTGACAAAAATGATGTACAAAAAACTAGTGAACCCAAATGCTCCAAAACTAGTGGGGCTGTGTTTCAGGACCCAATGGCCTCTCCCAGAAAAAACTTAGCTTATGTCAGGTACATAATTGTACACAGCATATTGTATCTTCTTATAAATACTACTTGTATAGTGTGAGTGAGTGTGTGTTTCTGCAAGTAGTTAGTCTACAAGAGCTTCAAGTCTTGAATATGTTGAGTCCCTTGACATAACTTGGGTACTCACTCCACAACACGACGCTCTTCATTGATTAGTAAGTCTAGACTTTAGACGTAGTAAGCCTCAGTCTAGGACTGATAATATTCGGTGAGGTAAAATATGTCTATTACAGTTTTCAAACAATTTTCAACCATAATGCATATTTCTAAAGCCAAATAAGTACGTGTGCAAATTTACTTGATTATATCTGTTGTAGAAAGAAATATGTACAAAGGATGCAAGGATGCATACACGAACGAGATAGGAATAACAATGTTGACGACCCACGTCGTTAAAGATATAGGATTATCCGATAGTGGATAGTTAGTATACATATCTGTACATCCTGTACAATAGCACATTGCCAATATAATTATCTTTAGTACACTTGGCTTAAGTCCGATTGTACCAAATATAACAGCTGACTTATAAATATTTAATATTATATGATACTACTTAATTCATAGATTGTCATTCAGCGTGGTAACGCAGCCAGTGTAATGGGTACCTTTGCACCCGGAACTATAAGGGGCGGGTTATTTAACTAATTGACTCATATTTTTATTTATTTTTGTATTTTCAATAATTTATTTGTAATTCATAGATTGTATAAAATAATATACATAAATATAGTAAAAATCTGATATGGCTGAAGTAAGAGTTGACTTTAGAAACGGGATATTTACCGTGTACTTTTGATGTTTTTGGCTTTGATATAACTGAAACTAACTCGATTGTCGGAATTCGATCACATAGTTTCTAAAATGCAACAAGATTCAGTCGTCTTAAGGTAAGTAGCGATTTACATACGTTTCATCCAAGGGATGAAACAATCCATCCTACCGACGCCATTAAATGAAAACGGCGTTTAAATAATCATGGATTTTCGATTGAAGCTGTCAACAAGTTTGGTAGAAATAATTGACGTTCAAAAATGTCAAAATACTAAATGCACATACTTGAAGGCACGGTCACCTAAATTCATATACTTTTAACATATGTTCCAATTATTAACCAACAGGAAAAACGTCTGGATAGATTTAATTAAATAGAACAATAAGATTTTCACATAGTTATAAATAGAATATTTGCCACGAGACTCGCTTGAAACGATGTAAAACTACATCTCCTAGAACGGATATGGTCGCCAGCAGCGTCGTGCTGTTTTCTGCATCCGCCGGCGCCCGAAACCATTGCCAACATGAATATACAAAAAGACGGACAGCCTCCTTTTGTATAACGATTGATAATTGTGAGCATATTTAATCATTATTGCCCAAATCTTCATCATCAATTCCAATTGAAGATGTATAATATATACAGTAAAAACACCTACAAACATTTCTTCGAAGAATTAAAATAAATCATACATTTTTTTAAAAAAAACATAACTCACAAGCAATATGCTTATGTAGTTGTTCCCCAACAAAATAGAAACATTTTTACAAGTACTTTTTTGTAAACCGTTGTCACTTGTTTTCGAATGACGAACTAAAGTTGCATTTCTGCAGTGATTCAAATAAAACCAAATATTTTGGCACGCAGCTACATTAACTGAGCCATGTTTTGACAACTCCATACAACGACAAAGTAATAAGATCTCTGATTTATATAAAAAAAAACACATTAATTTAGGTAAGTGAGGAATCGTGTAGTTTAGTTATGCGACCACTAGAATAGTTGACCACGCTGAAAGCTTATTTCAGCGTGATAAAACAATTAGTATTCAAAACAAAATTGAGAATCTAAAGATGACCCTGAAGATGAATCAAAGACTAAAAAATATGTGAAGAATAATATTTTAAAATGTGTAGGTAGTTTGCGTGTATGCTTCAGTGGCAGGATGCGCAAGCGCAATGCGTGAAGTTCCGACTTCTCCAAGTTGTCTGATTAGTTTTGAGAGACGACTGACAGCTCCAGGAAATATACTATATAACTCATATTCGCCTGAGGCGTATGCATCACTTTAGTCGAAATGGGCATCGGTTTAAAAGTGAACAGAATATAAATTAAAAACGATTGTATACAGATATATGTACATTTACGTAGATACAATATTTTGATACTGTACGTGTGTTATTTTATCACACTAACCTTAGTATAACAAAAGTGTTAAAATACAGTGGGTTCCTTCTCACACTGGTTTACCAGGAAACGAAGAGGCCGATCGCCTTGCTAAACTAGCTGCTACCGATGGAATACCGTTCACTTGTTTGCCATTATTCACTGAGCGCCTGCACTTGGTCAGAGACAAATGTGCAAAGATGTGGCAGGAGTACTTTGATGTAAGGTCCCTGTTCAAGGGCATTTGGTACTATACTATACAACCTAATCTGAATCGATCGCCGTGGTTTGTTGGTTCGGACTTGTCTGACTGTTCGGACGGTTCTGACTTCGGACTGTTCGGACTGATATTGTGACCGCCCTGAGACTTCGGTCTGGGCACATTCCACTCAACAGTTACGCTTTTCTGATGAGTAAGTCGAGTACACCAAACTGTGACGAGTGTGGCATGTTGGAGGATGTGTACCATGTTGTAGTGGAGTGTGTGCGGAACGAAGCGGAAAGGATGACATTTAGGATAAAAACTAATATTAATTTGTATGAAACTGGTAAATGTAATAGCATTCTGGCCCATCCTCTGACAGAGGAAGCCAGAATGTTATATAAACTAGTAAAATTAGCACTAAGTCGTAGGTTATAATTACATTAAGACTTTGCCTATGAGGATGGCATGATCATGTCTGATCAAATCCTCTATAATCTAATAAAGAAATAAAAAAAAAACTAACCTTAGTGAAGTCAAGAACTGTCGACACAAGACACAAGCTGGAAAAATTGGTGCAATGCAGTCTTGCGAGCACTTATCGACAAATGCTGTAAGCCGAGCACAAACCAATATCCAGAAGAAAATTTATTGACGGTTGTCGTGGCTCAGTCGACAGTGGCATGTCTTCTGGTCCTCGGGGACCCTGGGATCGAATGCTGGGCATGTCGGCAGGGGCAAACATTTTTGTGATGAGCACTGTTGTTTGTTTTTTTTTGTGATGAGCATTGATGTCACTGTGTGTGTCCATGTCTCTCGCGATACAAGGAATCCTTGCGTATGAATCCGTCCGAGGGTGGAAGTGCGATATAAAAAAAACTTGTTATTTATTACGAATTTTCTTCACTGTATCTTTATAATTTTTTATATTTTTTTTATTCAATTCACTTCAAACTATAAATATTTACAACACCAACACGACACAGATAGCATGTGGGTGATTGGTGGATTTTTTCCAGAAGTCGCCAAAATTAGTGCTACGGGCCCAATATTTCGGCGCTTGTACACGCAAGATCCCACAAAAATTGCATTGATTTGAAATTTCAAACGCATTTGTCATAACCGCGAGACTTTTAGTAGGAAAAATATGGTCGCCCGAAAATATTTTCTCATTAATAAATTAGCAAATAAATCAAATTTTGCTTAATCAGAATTAACTTTCATGAACTGTTCTCATATGTAATATTTATTTTAATCATTCAAATAAGCTGCAAAACGCAAAATTGTCCATTTAGCAAATGGATGAATCCAAAAACTGTTGGACCAGTTATGTAACAGATTTCTGTAACAGTGAGATTCACCTTTTCAAAAGTCTGTAGTTGAAGTGTTTCTGGCACACAAATACACAACGACGGTATTTGTTTTTTCGTTTTATCTTTACCATAATCAGAACAAAGTTGTCATTACTCTCAGAGTTTTGTATCGCCTATTCATGGTCGATTTCTGCGAAGATCGCTCTGTGTGGTCTGTAACGAGTTACATTTGATCGTGTAATTGAATGCGCAATTCTATTTTATACAACTTGTGTCTTTTGTGGTGTGCCGACGCAGCAAAGGCTGCCTGATTGGCTGAACAAATCTTCACATACAATGCGACATAAACGGTTGTACGCTTTGTAAGGGTGCAGTCTCACATGACTGGAAAATGTTTAGGAAATCTACGATATTATTTTCCACATAAAGACACCTAGACATGTCTAATAGACCAAATTAGTGCATTAGACAAGATACTATGAATTTTAGAGATATTGTACATTGATTTTTTTGTTAACGTAAACTAAAGTAAAATTCAGGAAAAAAGATAAGTACGATAAACGCTCGTAACCATATAGGTTACGATAAAGTTAAAATAAATATCATCATCATCTCAGCTATAGGACGTCCACTACTGGACATAGGCCTCCCTCATTGACTTCCACAAGGGCCGGTTGGAAGCGGTCCGCATCCAGCCCTTGTCTGCAGGCAAGCAGAACGCATGCGTTCTTAGCCAGTTCGTCTGTTTACCTGTCGCCACTTATTTGATGCCGACTTAAACTACCCGCGATTGGCCAGCAATTGAATACAACTCTAATATTAGAGATAGCATTGTGTGGATATATACGAATTTGAGTTTTAGCGTAAATAGAATACGAGATATTTCATTTTGAGGAATTTTAGTGAAATTTAGCTAGTTTGAGTGGTAAATAGAATTCGGTCCACTATCTGTTTAGGTTAGTATGGTCAGATTTTATAAACGAATTGAAGTGGATATTACTTTCGTAAATTTTAAGGGGATTATAGGGTATCTAGAGGAGTATATTAAATAATTAGCATGATTGAAAACTCTGTACAAATGAGGGTGAGGTTAATCTAGCAATGAGATATCGCAAGGTAATCGTGCTATATAAATGTTGCTATATTCCACTGGTATAAAAGCAAGCGTAAGAGCAAGCCAAATAATATATTTTTCAGAATAATATAATTATATTATTTAATTTTGCTGTTTAAACTTTTAAATTACCAACGTTAACTTTTTAAGGATACTAAAATAAATGAGAAACGTATGTACAATATTTTAAAAATATTTAACAGTGTTCAAAATGGTTTATGACCCCCCCGAAGTTCCGACACACCACGTTATGTCAAAATATTTGTAATGATAAGTAATTGTGTTCCTTAACGATTTATTAACTCACAATCTAAGCGAAGATAAAATTAAAATCATTAATGCATAATACTTGTCAGTGTGATGTATGGCTACTTTTAAAACTGAAATATATAAATATAGTAGTACATGGTATCCTAAAAAAATAAATATATACTCGGAAACATCTGACCATTTTACATTCAAATCTTTCAAGGAAAGAATTCGGCTGCTAGTGGGATTTGAACCCACGACTACAGAAAACCGACCTGTCGCTTTGCCATCTAAGCTACTAAGCTATAGTAGCATTCCATTAGACGTCCGAATTTATTCCCTTCTTACTTTTAGCTAAGGACTTTTTTCCATCAAATATTTAAAACGATAGTTCTGCCTAGCACCATGTTAATGCAATGAACTCTTAAACTATCTGACCTTTTGTATTGTTAATTTTAAAACCTGGTAGATGCACATTCCCTTTTGTTAACTATAAATATAATTAATAACTAAAAAGTTTTGTACGACATCTCAGAATCGCGGCTGCTTGTTATAAATTGACTCTGCCTTACCCGGGTAATCACATTTGTTTATACTGTCTGCATGTAGAAGTGTGTTTTTGTTATATTTGAATGGGACATTTGGTTTTGCGTTGAGTGCTGAGAAATAGAGGTAGGCGGACAATTTTTTTTTGTATAGGGAAGATGAATGAACGGTATTTGCATGAAACGTTTGTACCTTTTTGTACCAGTTCACAGTCACGAATAACGCTAGTTTATCATTCGATCAAACTAATTAAATTATGTAAAACAAAATTGCTACTATAAAAGACTAAGTATATATATACTATATAGCCCATTGGCCTACCAAACATAGTAAATAATTTTCATATGCATGTATAAAGATTATCTAAGTTATTTATTTTTATTATTTACATTCACACAAGGTCTTCAGGTCCCAAACTAGGCAGAGCCTGTACTATGGTAACCTGATGACTGAGATATATACTTATATACATATACACACCCAGACACAGGTCAAACAGACATGTTCATACACACAAATGTTTGACCTGTCCGGGAATCGAACCCGGGACCCGCGGCTCAGAAGGCAGAGTGCTACCAACTGAGCCAACCGGCCAGTCGAAGTTATGTTTATTCATTTTCGTCATCATCAACATCATGATCATCATCATCATCATTATTGAATCAGCCATAAGACGTCCACTGCAGGACATATGCCTCCCCCATATAGGGGGAGGATAAATGTGAGTGTGTGTAAAGATGTGATACGTGATATGTAGGATACGTGATTCCTTATCTGCCTCTTACGGCAACCGCGGGAAGAGATATGGTAGTACTATTATAGGCCGGTACCACCACGGCATGTTTATTACTATAGGGTAATTAACCTAAAACTATTCCCCTGTATGTTTCTTTAGAAATAATGTCCAACAAAACGTAAGAATCAGTTATATCTGATCTTTAGTCTATTTCTGCCATTTGTAGAGATCAGACATTCCTTGCTAAAAAATAAAGTACAGTACGACAAGGTTCTAAAGGTCAGGGTACTTTGGACATTTCAATGACATGTACAGGAGGGCGCTGTTGTAGAATAAAAGTTGCCACACCATCTCTCTTACGTATGATTTCTTATGATTATCGACACATACTTTGGTCATATACAAGTAAAACAATTGGTTGTCTGTAAAGTCGGTTTACGGACGATAGATTTACGTGATAACGTCATAATCATTTATGACTTTGACTTCGACTTCGACGTCGACTTCGACTTTGACTTCGACTTTGACTTTGACTTTGACTTTGATTATTTTATGTAATACAAAACTCAGGTGGAACGTTACGCGGAACGTTGCGCGGAACGTTACTATTTTTCATGAGTGTTGCTGGTATTCATCAATTTCTAAAACGTTATCACGTCAACAATAACTTGATAACGATTATAATAGCAAGCAGAGCGTACCACTGACTACACGAGCTAATTGTCAAAGATTTATACAAAACTCCAATTTTGACCAAGTGCCAAAAGATCTTGGTCGCGCTGTAAATGACGTGCACTAAAATATTTTAATTTGTAGCATGTAATTCCATTTATAGCAATTTATACGATAATGATAATCTTTCTATATAATGTCATATGTTTTTTTTTATTAAACATAAAAAAACTGATGGCTTTAAACAAATACTAAGTGACCACCATCTCACTTCTTGGTCAGTAACAATGGCCGAAGAAATGGTTGAAGATTTAGTCGCGCTAAACTGGCTTTCAAGGAGTGCTGGTTATTCAGCCAGCACAATGTGTTTGATGACAGTGTTTCATACTTGAATGTGATAGCAGGCAGATACTCGAAAGTACCCTACCCCCATACTGGTTTTTCGTTAACTTTTTTATGCTTGCGTTTGACAATTACTGCCTCGTGTTAAGTGATGACTTTGTCTAGGATGTAGAGCTTCAAAAGGTGCAGTTTTCACTCAAACTCAAGCCTTTGGTGGGATTGGAACCAGCGTCCGTTAGTTTGACAGCGGACGCTCCCACTGCTACGTTACCATCGCCTTACAATTATTGAAATTAAAACTATTTTTACTATAAACATAAAAAGTTAAAAGAATAAAGACTTAAGTACAAGAAGTAAGCACCTATTATAAGACCAAAATCTTATACTAACTTACTCGTGTAAGGAGTAAGTTTTTTTAAATATACTCCTTGTGCCTGTCGCCACTCTATGGAAAGTTATCGAATAAATTTCCCGAAGGTATTATGCGCCTCTGCTCAGTTCAGAACATTCAATAAGTCAACGACCTATCAGGATGTCGAGATTTGGATATTTCATAAATGCGGCGAATTAAGCACCTCAGGGGACTGACTCATATCGAACAGGCTTATTATGGGGCATAAACATGATATGATATCCAATTAAAATTATCCCATCTTCTGCGAGTGGGTGTGTTGCCTCAATTATAGTAAATCGGGATTGATTGAATAAATTCGGGAGATGAAGTATCTAATTAACCTAGACTTGGAAGGATTGAAAATTCGTACTTTATCTGAAATAGTGTAAGGAAAATGAGCGTAATTGACATATGTGATCCGAGAATGATTGCCTTTTATTTATTTATTTATTTATTATTTATTTATTTATCTTGTTAAAAAATAAGGTCGTAAAGGTATCATAATCATAATCATCAGGTCACCATAGTACAGGCTATGCCTAGTTTGGGACCTGAAGACCTTGTGTGAATGTTAATAAATAAATAAATTAGAATTAGTTTATTATGGGGTACGTGTCAAGCCGTCAGGTCTGATGGTAATGCAAGCACCGTTGCCTACAGATATTTGTAATATTACACTGGGGTCATACCGATACGTTTTCGAGCTTTTTGTAATTGAACTATCTCTCCTTTTGAAAAGTCTCATATTTTTGCTAACTGTAAGCTTTGTAAGAGCTTTGAAACGATGACGGCAAGATATACTCGTATTATGTAAAAGCTGAACCCCGGGGTTTAACCTACCCTACAGTGACATTCTTAATTTTGAATATTTTCTACCTTTTAGGATATCAAAACATTGCTTAGAGCTTCACGTTCTAGGTACAAGCTATCTGAATTAGGAGCAATTATTATTCAGATATTTAGATACAATGTAATTTATATGTTTCGCGCGCTTGTCGATCAGAAAATTTACAAGGTATTTTGTTAGGCTAACATTTGATCTGACTAAGAATCTCAAATACAAAATGCCAATGACAGCAAAATTAATATTAATGTTATTCGACAGGATTTATCGATATAAAAATGAGTTCGAAACCAATCGTTGTATCTAGGTCGCTGTTTACTCAACAAACTAATATATAACAAACTTAATAGAGGCAATTAGGCAATTACACAGTGCTTTTTATCAGTAGGTGCTAAGTAATTAACACCTGTAAACCGCGGTGTTTGACATCGCAGTCTCCTTGTTCACGGCGGTTCAGCCTACGCAACCACCCATGCTAGCTCAAAAATCTAATGCAAATTTATGAACTAAAAGTGTTATGTCAGTACAAAGTACAGTGTTCGTATTACTGGATTCCGGTTTGAAGGGTATGGTTTCTGGTAAAGTTATGGCTCATGAGACTTACCAACTTTATGTGTCAGGGTGATGGACGCAGTGAATTTCTTTACGAATTGTATCTGCCGAGGCTATAGGCCACTTAACATTATTTTGGGCCTTTTGCTTAGTCGTCACATCATCTCATAGAAAATAGATAGAACTATTCCAGCAATTCAAGGTCGCTAAGCGAGCTATGTAAATGGCTATGTTCGGTATGTCTGTCACAGATCAGATCCGAAACGAAGTGATTCGTCAGAGAACAACAGTAACAGACATAGTGCATCAGCAAGTTGAAGTGGCAGTGGGCTGGTCATGCCTGTCGCAGAACGGATAACACCTGGGGTAGACGAGTTCTAGAGTGGAGATCGCGAACCGGCAAACGTAGTGTAGAGTCAGGTAGCTGGCAGCGGCTGGAGAAGAAAAGCCGAAGATCGGGCTCAGTGGCGTATATTAGAATAGGCCTATGTCCAGCAGTTGACTGATGAGGGCAGATGATGATGATACTTCTAAGGATTTGTTCTTTTTAACCGAATTAACTGGGTGAATCCATCCGGTCCTTGTGGAAATCAATCTGGGAGGTCTATGTCCATCCTATGTCTGAGATGATGATGATTATGATGATAATGATATAATAGAAAATAAATTCATAGAAGAATGTTGAGCCACGATTAACGAAATTAGTAGTAGAGTGGATTCCACTAGAATATAGGGAAAGAGGGTAGAAAAAACAGAAAATCTGTTTATTCAAACTGAACAACTTAAACAAACAGACTTAAAAATATTTTTTACAAAAAATGGAACCGACTTCAACATTCAAAAGTGTGAAATAACTTGTTGAAATCGGTACCATCAAAGTTCACAAAAGTAACTATTATCACAATATTGTGCTCATGGTACCGACTTCGACAAGTTATTTCACACTTTTGAGTGTTGAAGTCGGTTACATTGTTGTTAAAAATATTTTTTTTCACCCTTTTCAGTGACCCTTGCTACTCACGGGATCAATTGTCATTGTGTTTTCTCCGATGTCTTCCATCGCGATAATAATATAATTCAAAAACCGCTTGTCCGATTTTGATGAAATTTGAATGGGACCACCACGGAAATATACTCTATCGAAAAAAAAAAGAATTATCAAAATCCGTTCATAAACGACGAAGTTATCCGAGAACACACATTTAAAAAAAAAAGTATGTTTTTTTGTATGTATATTACGCGATCATTCTGTTAGATATGTTTTTTGTTTGTTTGGTAGGTCATGTCATGGTGGTCCCTTAGGAATTTAATTGAATAGGTCTAGTAATTTGGTTTTACAGAGTGTTGGTTATGTAAACGAATTCAGGTGATTAAAATCGGTAGCCACGGTTATTTTTTTTCAAAAAAATATTATGTTTATAAATTCAGAACTCCGTCCGATAAAGCCTATAAAAAAATACTTGCATATTGATGTCTTAGAAAATACGTAAAAACGGGAAAAGATTGCATTCTAATAAAAATACTGCCATAATGTATCGTTTTTATGAGAAACTCGCTCTTGGCAAATAAACGTGCCAAACAAGTCGGTCGCACAAAAATGAACAAATGGTGCCATGTACGAATATAATATCCTCTACACTTCATGAATTAGGAATATCTTCCATACTGTCCCAATCAAAAATAACATTTAAAATCACTTACTCAGCACTCACATTAAGTTACCGACGTGTTCTCACATTGTTGTTTTTAGTGGTGTAACCTAACATTTAAGTTACCAAGTCGATAACCTAAAAAAATTATTTTAATTATAAGTTAGGTCTTATGATTTACGCCTCATATTTTTCGGTGTGAATAAAACACCTTCATTTTCTGATATTAACGACATGGGTTCGGTCGGACATGATCGATATGGTTGGTGTCTTTGAACTTTGCAAATATATAAAATCGTAATTAACACGTAGGTATGAATTTTAAGAAAAGTATTATAGCAGCGCTGCGATTTAAAGTTTTAGACTCAAACAATACTGAGAGCTGTGGTTTCTTTGTTTTATTTGGCTATTCGCATGCTTGTTTATTGGTTTCACAAGACAACTTTTATATAAAAAATTAAGAATGAACATTATTATATCATATTGTTTAGAATTATTGAATTGTATTGCATATTAAGTGTATTAAAAATAAATCTTGTTAGTTAACATATCTAAGAACATGCAATTGTCAAAAGATGAATAAATGTATTGAATTCAATTGAATATCAGCACATGTTATATGTTTATGTATTTGTTTCTTATTTACGGGCGATGCCGACGCGATACCTTTATTAAAATAAAATACTACTCAAAAACAATAGCACTACATCTACTACAAAACATTTGAGCAATCCACTAGCTGTTGTCAGCCAGAGATAACTCAAATGCTCAGACCCGCTACCAGTTGGCAGCGTGCCCAGAATGCTAGCAGCATTGCCATTTAAACATATATATATGCGGTTCCGCGCACCATGATCACGGAGAAACTCAAGAGAGACTCAAGTCTCTCCTTGATCATGGTTCGTGGAATCGCGCCGTAATATCGGGAATTCAATCAAAATCATGGTGCGTATCTCGTGTTAACCAATATTTAGAATATGAAAAGCCATGAAAGTTTAAAACAATATCTTATGTATATTTGTTATCAACTATTAATACCAATACAGAATTTAAAAAGAAAAATAGATTATATTTCGTAGGATTCATAACATATGCATATGTACATACATACATTCAGTCGAAAAACATAAGCCGCTTATTTCGGGTAAAAACGTTTATATATCCTACTAATATTATAAATGCGAAAGTTTGTGTGTATGTTTGTTACTTCTTCACGCTCAAACGGCTACACCGATTTCGATGAAATTTGTTATGGAGATAGTTCAAACCTTGGATTAACACATAGGCTACTTTTACCCCGGAAAAGTGTAGTTCCCGTGGGATAATTGAGATAGCGGCAAAATCGTTATCCACGCGGGTGAAACCGCGGGCAGCTACTAGTATAAGATATTTGTCTGGCTTCTCCGAGACTGTAATTTATTTTCGTCATCATGTAACAAACCGTGTTGAAGCACGGAGTCACGTCGTCAGATAGACAAAATGTATACAGTAGCAACATTTCATATTAATAGTTGTGGTCGTTAATGCGTAGACTCGCATATCGGTTGCGCGGGCGCAAGTAGGATTTCCTTTTTAGACCGCACTCGTTCCCGTCCATCATTGGGTCAGTATGTAAGCTATTGAACGGCTACTCGTTCCTGCAACTTTTCAATACAAGCTTTGACGGCCTTTTACACTAGACAAAATACATTTTAACTATTATTTACTTTCCTTGTGTCGGGTTTTCATATTAGTGTAGTAATGTATAAGCGATTCACTTCCCGCCAAAAGACCGCCTCGACATTTCTGGTCGAGGAGGATAGGTGCGACCCTGCCGCCAGCCCAGAGAGGAAACATTGTGTCCACCATCTTCTAACAGCGCGTACAAAATGCAAACACAACGTGTCGTAGGTGACGTAAGAATCGGCTAAGGGATCTCGCAGCAGCACATAAACATAATCACACCATATAAATATCAAAGATCCGGGATGAACATTCAATGATGTACACAAGGTACACAAGGTTTGATTGTGAACAATCAAATTTTTCACATGAATTTTGCTCCTGTTGGGACTCGAACCCAAGGTACAGGGGACCCGAACTCATGTCATAGACAACTGAGCCACTGCGACCGTCAAACAATATAACATTAGGGTGCAAAAGCACTAAATGATTTCTCGAACACACAAAATTTTTGGTGACCAATTTTCTACTATTGCCCTGCGACCACTAGCAAAAGGCACCAAGCAAAAGATTTCTTTACGACTTTATAAAAGCAGGACACTAAAGTAGAATGAAGCTGTAAATGCCAGTAGAGGGTATCAGCATTAGTCCGTTAGAAAAAAAAAGTAGGATGGATCCAGGGACCTTTTGATCTGCGTCCGAATAGAACTGAGCGAATATGAGTAATAATTTAATATTTTTTTTTATTTTGTTGAAACCAAAACACAAATCCGTATAGCAAATAAAAATGTCAACATTAAATATGAATAATTTTAATAAAATGCGGGTAGTTTTTAGTAAGCGCCTGACTCACCGAAAAGTACCCGCAATTTTAAAGCACATAATATGTATGCTTAAGTCATATACAAATTTAGATTTTGTCGTTTAGAAACTTTCTCATCTTTATTATATACTAGCTGTGCCCCGCGGTTTCACCCGCGTGGATTACGGTTTTGCCGTTACCTCAATTATCCCACGCGAACCAAATTTTCTTAGGGGAAATCTCAAAATCCTTTCTTCGGGGATGCCTACGTCATAGTAGCTTTATGCAGGCAAAGTCTCAGCCCGATCGGTTTAAAATTGACAAAGTTTCATACAAACTTTCATCCCCTATTTTATCTCTTTGGGGGACGAATTAATCAAAATACTATCTTAGCGGATGCCTACGTCATAACATCTATCTGCATGCCAAATTTCAGCCCCATCCGTCCAGTGGTTTGGGCTGTGCGTTGATAGATCACTATGTCAGTCAGTCATTCACCTTTGAGTTATATATATAGAGATAGATAGTAAATAGGTAAAGCTTATGAGGTTGTAGGGGGTAATCTCTGGATCTACTAAACCGATTTTGAAAATTCTTTTACCAATAGAAAGCCATGTTATTTATGTCACAGGTTCATCATCATCACCACCGTTTTTCGTCAACCACGCGGGTGAAACCGTGGAGCTTAGTTAGTTTTATATAATTTTAGCTAGTTTAATTAAAAAACAGAATTCCTAAATCTCGTGTGAAAGGGCCTTTAGCATAGATTATACAATAGTTTTACCAGTCTCCGGTCTCCGTATTGAGATGTCGTGCAACATTGTCGTGTGGAAATAAAGATCAAAGGATCTTGTCCAGTTCTATCGTGCATTGAAACACAGATGATTTTAATGTCTATTCGCTTCATCCCTGCATCATGCAAATGTTTATTTATTTTTAGTCGGCACCTAAAAACATATTTTACGTACAACTACCCGCATTTTATAAAAAAAACTAATATTACTTTTTTCATTCTGTCATACTTATGTAGGCACTACTTTTATTAGTTACGCAAAGAATGATCATATTATATGTAACCACTAAATCTAAAGAATAAACCTAAAATACAATGTATAAAAAGAAAGTAACTATGAAACTAAATATATACAGAAAAGGTAAATAGAAATTATAATAATTTGTGTCATACTTCTAATACTCTATAAAATTCATCATCATCATCATGGCAGCCTTTTGAAGGGCAGTGCTTGACATATGGCTCCCCTATTGATTTCCAAAAGGCCCGGATAGAAGCGGCCCGCATCCTGCGATCTAAGTCAGGAACAGGACGTCTGTCCACCTTGTCGGTGGCCGTCCTACGCTGCGCTTGCCAGCCCGTGGTCTTCATTCAATAACCTTTCGACCCCAACGGTCATCGGTTCTTTGAGCTATGTGCCCTGCCCACTGCCACTTCAGACATCAACTTCAAAATCCGCTGCGCTATCTCGGTGACTTTCGTTCTTATGCGGATCTCCCATATCTGATTCGATCACATCGAGTATATAGCATAGCCCTCTCCATAGCGCGTTGTACGACCTTAGGCCTGCTCACAAAATCCATAGTCAGTCCACGTCACAAAACAAAATTGTCTAAAGTTAATTGCTTAGATCCCAAACAAAATAGATGAAAAACAAACACATGCAATTTTGTCGATTAACTAATAGGTATACAAAAAATATTTTTAAAAAACAAACGTGTTTTATGTGAGCATTAGCATCAAAGCGAATTTAATTAAGTTGTTAGCCATCGTGGAATTAGTAATGATAAATTAAGGTGCGATGCAAAGTTTGTCTTTTCTTGTTGTGATATCAAAATGTTGTAAGCATGTAATTGAGTTTCGTACAGTATAATACGAAGATTTATGTATGTATATACAATACATAACCAACTGCATCCAACGGTTTTATCGCGTGGTTTATACGCGGTATGCAGCTATTCCACAGAGACAGTACATTTACCTGGCAAAAAAGGTAGCGTGCTATGTCAGGCTTAATCGAGAACCATTCAACATTGCATTTACAAGAATAGTGAAACTTCTCTCTCTAGAAAGATCTCTTGCTAGCTAAATCTAACAGTACTTTTTTTGTTTTTGGCTCCGCATTTCAAGTGCATTTATATAGTTTTAAGTAGGCATGGAAATTATTGGTACTCTTAATTATTTTCATTTGATGAAACTACTTATGAAAAAAAAAAACCAAAGCTAAATCTTTTCTGTCAAAATTTCCTGCCGTGAAACGCACCGTGATTCACGGTGGCTTTGTCTGATAAGATAGAATATCATATATAATTATTATCTTTGTCTAAAAATATCACCGGTTACCATTGGCAACGTAAATTTAATAAAGTATGGGTAAAATACGTCCCTAGGGAACTCCGTACGTATGTATGTGTGAACACTCTTTGGTAAAAATAAAATACGATCTGTTACAATTTCAAATCATTAAGGACTTAACATGACGTGCTGTTAACGTTATAGAGGCTCACGGGTGTTTACAGGCAGAACGGCGGGAAAAATCCTGATTCGTGTAGATTGATAATATTACAAATTTGTACTTTGCATATCCTAAAAATATGATACAATAGTTACAAATTCAATTTTAGCCTATTTTCTTCCTTTGGCGGAAGTTCTACACAGTTCAAGCGCATTTACCAATACCGCAAGAATTTTTGATAAAGGAAAAATATGGTCGCTTGATAAAATAGTGTTTCAATAGTAAATTAGCAAAGGAAATGACTTTTAATCAAAATTAACCTTCATGAAATGATATTTGTGGTTTCATAAGTAGTTTAAAAAAATGTTATTAGTCATATAAGACAATAAAGTAAGCTCAAAATACTCATAATTGTTTAACTAGCAAATATCCTTAAGAGTGCGCCCAATGCTAGGAAAAAGTCAGATTTCACTCATGCGTCTTGTCGCCCGCTGTAGTATGGAAAGCAAACACGCCGAGACGGTTTTAATTAATTATTCAAAATATAAGCAAGAAATTAAAAAATCTAACCAATTATTCAATTGACACATTAGTCTAGCTATTTTATACATAAATAATGAAGTGGGTTGTCGCTGAGAATTCAGAGAATTTGAAGAAAAACGGTTTTGTTAGTTCGGTAACTGTTTATTTTTTTATGAAGTACTCAAATGTTTTTAAAAATTATATTCGATTACTGTACTTCTAAAAGATTTGCCATCAATTTTTTTATAATTGTAATACATATATACGTTTGTTACCATCATAGTGTGAATTTGAAATTACTCTTTTTGCGTAATTTTGACATTGGGCGCACCGTCAAATTTTGATAAAGAGTTGCTAATTTAATAGTAGAAGATTTCTTTAGTCCGTAACTAAAACTTATTGAGACAATCTGCATATCTCAAGCTTTTGAATTGATTGGATTGGCTCAACGGTGGGAGCGTCGGCTGTCAAACTGAGGGATGTTGATTCGATCGAAGTGGTCAAATTTCCAACGTGGTGGTAGGTACTCAAAAGTACCCTACCTAAACTAAACTCAAATTCTGGAAAATAAGATAAGATCTTATATGGTTTTGATAAAGTCCAAATTACTACGACACTTATTAATAACAACACTTAAATTAGAGCTTTTCATTAAAATTGCGGGTAGTTTTAGGTAAAATAAGTCGCCACTTAGTATTCATCCACGCACTTATTTGGTGCCAAATAAAGGTATATCTTGGTCAGCAATTGAATAAAATTCCTCTAATATTAGAGATAGTATTGTATGCTGTTATACGAATATGGATTTTAGCCTAAATATAATACGAGCGATTATATTATTATATTATTTATATATATTTCATTATATATACTCGATATTTCATTTTCAAGAATATTCGTAAATTTTAGCACGGCCAATGTCAGTTTAAGAACTTATAAAAATGGTAATGAATTAAAATATATCTGAAATGTATAAAAAACGTACCTAATCTTTTCGCTTGAAGTTACGTCAGATAAAACAAGCAACAGATTTATTTATACCTATAACGAGTAATTATAAAAGTTGTAAATTAAGTTGAAGATTAAAATATTAACTTAACAGTTTTTAAGCCATTACGAAGACTATTAATAGTATAAATTAAAAGCGTCGGTGTGCTGATTGGTAAGTAATTACCGTAAAAGTTAAAATAAGGGGCAATCATCATATTAGCATTATACGATGGCTAATAGACCTTTCAATTTAAATATCTGATAGATGGAGAATAAACGATAAAATAGCTATTGGGTTAAGTTTCATGAAGAAGAACAGAAAAGAAGCAAGACGAAAACACATTTATTCAAAACATCACTCAATATACTAAAACATGAAGATGGCAGAAAGAACACATATAGGTACCTACATTCCAGTTTAATTAATGACTTGAAACTAAATTGTGGAACAGTTCCGTGTTTAGAGTATTTCTAATACCACAATAACCTCTGGAAAGTCCTCTGGAAGGACCTTTTTTAAATTAAAATAATTACTCTTCTCAGACTGCAATGTCCGTGCCATTTCATAAATATAAAATTTATTTTAATACAATAGATACGGCCAATGACGAATGTGTATACAATTTTAACAAAATTGTAAAATAACGAACGTTAACCAAATGTAAACAGTATAAACTGTTCTAAGCAAAAATAATATTCTATTTATTTGAGTTATAGGCTAGCAGCGTTATGCTGATGTGCCTATATCACACTGTGTCGAAATTAATGTAGACAGACGGACAGACAGACACATAATGTCCACAATGTTTATAGTCCACTGGTGCACTGATCACCAGTGGATCAAAAAAACTACATTCACCAGTTAGTGAATACAACAAGGTCTTAAAATATAAGGTAATATTATAAGGAATGCGACCTAGAGAGGTGAACAAACGGCCGATATAGCTGAGTTCAACCTACATTTTCGACCTTATTCGATGTAAAAACAAACCGAGGTGGGCTAACGACCCGACCTGACGTAACATTTGATAGACAAATAAAACAAGACGCGGAATGCAGCCTGTTTTAAGGCTTTCTTTTAACAGAGAACTTATAACGGGATCAACCTTCCTGACAAACAGAGTCCAGAAGTTTCGCTTTATCGCAACATTATAATCAGTTACTCATAAATAAATAAAAAAATATTCAATTTCCAGCTTTAAACCAGGTAAGTATTTACGGCCGAGAACCCAGTCGAACTCGAATGACTGCCTGCCTCCAAACCGGGACCTATGCAGTGTGGTTTTACAACCTCACCAAAACACGGGATCACTCAGTTTTAAAATAGCACTATAGCGGTGACATATCCATTAGAGACAGTTTCTTCATTCAGCGACTCGCATTCAAATTAAATTATAATCCTTTATCTAAAACGTTCCATGTGAACACATGGTTCACGGCAGTGTAGCGGTTAATCTGGTTGATTAGTAATGTAGACAAGCTTCTTTCTACATGCTTTTCCGGCTCTGTTTCGTTCGGAACGCCATGATATGCTGTGGGGTACCTACCGGCTTAGAATTGTACCCCCCCATCTCTACCCGTGGGTGCCGTAAGAGTCGGCTAAGGGAACACGTACCAGAAGGTGGGCAACAGCGCCAACTGCAGACAAAATCAATGATGATGATGATGATGATGATGATGATGATGATGATGATGATGATGATGATGATGACGATGATGATAGCGGTGCTTTGGTCTACAGGGATTTTGAAATTATAATAAGTTCACTGACCTTCGTAAGTGCGTCATTGGTTTTTAAATTGATAAATCGATTTGAATTTAAACTAGATGATTTTGAAGATGTCGCTTTGGTGGCCTAAATTGAATGGATTACATGCACATAGTAACGCTGTTCGCATAATTGACATATGCCTAAATGGCGTGGCTCTATGCCAAAAAACACAAATAAAGGTGACAACCAACATTAGACCAAAATACCGTATTAAAAATACAAACCTAACAAATGCGCGACGTTTATTTAGATCAAGGTGTCGATTTCAATACAGGTAAACTGAAACAGGCTTGCACAATAGGTGAAAAGGTTTTTTGATTTGTAACAAGGATATTAGGAGTTGGCACAATGAGTTTCTATGGTATTGTATACTTATATGGATTTGCAAGTTACAAATTTTCCTTTGATGTCAAAGTGTTTGGCTTATAATGGAACGGCCTTTTATGTTGCGGTGTATTCATAGAATTCCTGATTTCTATTGTATTAATGGTCAAGTTTATGAACTTTCAAGGTGTTTTCCTTTACAATTTGTGAAATTAATGTTACGAAACGTAATAATCAAAGTCACATGTAATGCTAAAATTTTCCTAAGCGGTTTGATTACAATACTAATAGCATATAGATAGCTATATAACGAAACCTGTTCAAAGTTTCTAACAAAATGCGGGAGCCACTATTTATTCATAGGAAACATACAAACACTGTCTTATGATTTAAACATAATTAAATATCTATAAGTTATGTTAATTATAACAACCTAAATTATTTATTGATTTTTTAACTTAGATATTCAATGGAACTCAACAGATATACAATGATACCACTGAATATCTGTTGAGAGTTTAACAATAAAAATAATTTGTTTAAGTTCAACAATAATTTTTCTAGTTCTAATTCAACAGGTTTGTTTGACGTGTTATGTGCATGAGTCGTAATGGATTTGTAGTTATGGACACCGTAACCATAGCAACGGTGCCAAGACTTATTTCTCTTCAGCTTTTCTTTACAAATTAATTCAATACCTGTAAATGAAAATCATGTTAGGTATTTTGAATCCTATATTTATAAAACAAATATTTAAGTTAAAGTTTATTTCCTTGAAATTATAATTTCATTATGATTATCTTTCATGATTCATGTTATAATCTACGTGGGAAGAAGATAACTGCCTAATTATATAACAAGCTCTATGTTTAAATGTTATCTTTAGATAAAGTCTGGTGTCTTCAAGATCCAAATACTCTTATTTACTTTGCAAGAATATTCAACCAAAAATATCTATTTGAAAGAAACCAATCACACTTATATTATAATTTGTAAATAATATGCACTGAAATAACATTATCTCTTTCTATCTATCTATCTCTTCTATTTTGCACAGATTCGTCACTCTTCAAAAGGTTTTGGTTCCTGTGATGTCTGGCATAATAAGGGCATAAATTAATTTTGATGTTAGAAAGGATAGCTACGAAGATGCACGATATGATCTTAACATCATTCTATTTTATTGCTTTGTGTAAGGGCTTTATGGCGTTAAGAATGGCCGATAAATATACATATTTACCTATCTCCCACAGAATATCACTTTTGTATGTGTAATTTTGAGTCCAGGAATAAATCACGTAAATAAAAAAAAGTCTATAAATGGGCAAATGATAATGATATGATATATTATCTCTGATAAAAAGATTGGTCTAGAGAATTTGTAGATACATAAAGGTAGCAATTTGATGGAAATGTAAGATAGCACTGCGTTGAAAAATATTCTTCACAAGCGATTATTTAATCTGTCGATCAACACAATATCAACGCGCTGGATTAAAATACTGTACACTGTTATTTGTAGCATAGTAAAAGCAGCGCAAAACGTTCCCACAGCTGGGCCAAGGACCTATCTCTCAGAGTCTTGCCCATAACCCACCATGCTGGTCAATGCGGGTAGTTTATTGTGTGTCTAGTTAGTTAGTTAAACGGAAGAATGGAACCAAGTAATGTAATGTGAATACTTAAAGCTTTGGGTGATACTAGATCTATTACGGTTATGTTTGCCAGTTAACGCTATCGAAAGTTTGTGAGTTTGGATGTATGGATGTATGTTTGTTACTATTTCACGCAAAAACTACTGAACGGATTTGGATTAAATTGGGAACACAGATAACTTATACCCTGGATTAACACATAGGTTTATTTTCATCATCACCATGATCACCGTTTTTTATCACCACGTGGGTAAAACGGATTAGGATGAAATTTGGTATGTAGATACGTCCCGGAATAACACATACCTATAGGCTATTTTCATCACCATCATCAATCACCACCACACGGGTAAAACCGCGTAAACACAGATAGCTCATACCTTGGATTAACACATAGGCTACTATTAAACCGACTTCAAAAATGAGGAGGTTCTCAATTCGACCCGTATGTTTTTTTATTTTTTTATTTCCATTTGTTACCACATAACTTCCGACTGGGTGAACCGATTTTGATTGTTCTTTTTTTTATTTGAAATCTGGTGCTTCACGTGTGGTCCCATTTTTAATTTCATCAAAATCGGACGAGCAGTTTTCAGTTTTCAAGTCAAAAACTGAAAAATGCGTGCTTATACCTACACGATATTATAGTAGCGGGTGAAGACATCGGTGAACATACCTACACCACAATGACAATTGATCCCATGAGTAATAAAGGTCACTAAAAAGAGTGAAAAAAAAAATTTTTACCAAAAAATGGAACCGACTTCAACACTCAAAAGTATGAAATAACTTGTCGAAGTCGGTACCATGAGCACAATATTTTGATATCAGTTACTTTTCAACTATCATGATACCGACTTCAACAAGTTATTTCATACTTTTGAGTGTTGAAGTCGGTTCCATTTTTTGGTAAAAATTTTTTTTTCATCATCTTCATCATCTTCAATCATCACCACGCGAGTAAAACCACGGGGCAGCAGTTCTACATAAAATAATGTGAAGTTCTAAGAGCTATGGTACGTAAAAACCTAAAGTTAATGTGTTGAATTTTTTGCGTTCATCATAATAATTTGTTTCGCTGTTTGTTTACCCTGAATTTGTATGAAGCTTCGAGGCGTACATGTTAAAAAGCAAGGCATTATTCACGTCACATTTATAGATCATTCCCCTTTCCAAGAAACTCTTTGATATCAAGTTTTATGGTTTAGTTAGCGGGTGTTATTCGTTGCGCTAATAATGATTCGCATAAACAAACTCGTATTGAAAGTGCAAGCAGTCTACGAAATTCATTCCTTCCAGTTGCGACTGGGCCATTGGACACAAGTTTACAAAACGTCTTGAACGCGACGTTTCAAATTTCAAAAACAAACTTTATGTCTCTATTTTTTGCGGTGGTTTTTCTCTGCACACTGCAAACACTTAGTTCGTTATTAATAAAGCTTTGGTCACTATTTATAGAAGGAGTAGTAAAACCTGCATGGCAGGATAATGAGAGAAGCACACATGGATTATTGCAGCAAGTAATGTGGTAAGAAGAAATAGACGTTAAGTACCTAGGTTTTGAAAAAAAACAATAGTTTTATTTATGATCTAGAATAAATATATCGTACCTCGTTACTTTCCCACTGCTGGAACGTGGTTCTTCTGACAGAGTCATTTACAGTACCTTAAATTATTTGATTATTAAAATAAATTCTTGTTCTGGTAATGAATTGTATTTTTACTTTCCTTTCGAGGATATGGATTGTTATTGATATGGCAATATTTTGTCTTTGCCTTACGTTTTATTTTTAAGTGCAATGGGCTATTTATCAATACCATGTATGATAAATAGCCCATATACACGGCCTTAATTACATATTTTATGTAATTAAGGCCGTCATATGGACGTCTAGACGTCAAGAAATGGTCCTAACATTGTAGTAGTAGTATTGTCTATAATTTGATATACGTCTTTTATTTATTGTACTATCGAAATGTTAGTATCACAAATAAATAAATTTCATTTAATTCCATTTCTTCTTAGCGTGTACCAACTAGCCACAATGCACTATGCTGGCCTACGTTTTGCTTCCACTTTCTTAATACAACTTCATTAAAAGGAGGAGGTTCTCAATTCAACCCGTATGTTTTTTTTATGTTTGTTACCTCAGACTTTTGACTGGGTGGTTAGATTTTGATGATTCTTTTATTTGAAAGCTGATGCATTCCGTGTGGTCCTATTTAAATTTCATCAAAATCGGACAAGCGGTTTTTGAGTTACTGTCCAATTACTGAAAAGTGCTACTCATACCCCGACGACATTATATTGCAGTAAGTAGCAAAGGTCACTACAAAAGAGCAAATTTTACCAAGAAAGGGAACCGACTTCAACACTTAAAAGTGTGAAATAACTTGGCGAAGTGGGTACCATGAGCACAATATTTTGCTAATAGTTACTTTTGAACTATCATGGTACCGACTTCAACAAGTTATTTCATACTTTTGAGTGTTGAAGTCAGTTCCTTTTTTTGGTAAATTTTCTTTCAAGAATTGTTTTGTTTGCGGTTGACTAAGGCTTACGTGGCACATTCTATGGGCGTGTAACTGAGGGCCACCCACAACGATCGTTCTGAGAAATCTGCTAAATATACATAAGTATACGTCATGCAGTGAATTCCTACATATTTTTAATAAATCTTACATTAATCAAGTAGATCTACGTTTATGAAATCATATATTTGTGCGTGGGTAATGGATTGGCGCAGATTTCATGCCACGTTACATTAGAAAGAAACTAATATTTTACAGCTTTACTCATAAAATGTCGTTTTCACGTTTAATTTTTTCATCAAATTACCACAACCATTCGCAGGCGTGTCCATTTATGCGTTCAACATTATTGCAGTGTACTTTCCAGTGCCAGGCTGGCTACTAGCATCAAGTTAAAAAGAATGTCACAGATAAGTACATAGTGAATTTAAGCAGCTACAGACAAGAGCCACTTAGATTATAAATATTGATCTTGAATAAATAGTTAAAACTGAAAGTACATATCATAAAATAATAAAGTACATAATAGCTGTGTCCCGTGGTTTCACGCGCGTTGACTACGATTTTTCTGCTACCTCAGCTATCCCACATGGAATCCCTTTTCTGGGTCAAAATTAATCTATGTCTTCTTCCAAGGTCGACATTCATCGAAATTGATTTAGTGGTTTAGATGAGAAAACAGACATATAGTTATTTTCACACTTAAGTATTATATATTATTATATATTGCAGCCTATAATATTATATGGTTTACTTTATTTATATATAGTTAAATAAATTATTATATACGTATCAGTATTCTGTATATTCCAGTCTGTTCAACATAAAAACCTGCACGCTACCTCAGTTTTCTTGTAGTGTACCTATCTATCTAGCAAACGGTTGCCTGAAAGACACCTCTGCTTAGAGGTAAGGACGCTGATTGTACTTTAATTTTTATATCAAGATATATTAGTATATAGTTTAGATTTGTAAAATTTTAGTACAATTAATTGTTGTCTATCTATCCATGTATAATATTAGCTTAGATTTATCTCAAAAACGTCATAGTTAAATGATTATCACAACACGTGATTTATTTTATATAAAAAAACTAATAACTAAAAACTAATGATAATATTTATTTAAAAGCTTTGAATTGTTTTCAAATTTAGAGCAAAAATAAGAACCTAATTAACCACAATAAGCATTTTTGAAGTAGGAAATCTACGCAGCTTTTCGATTCACACTAGAAAATACTACCTTATTACTCTTGAGTTACTAAAGTGGATGAACGAATCGTGACCTTATAATATCGTGGCAAAAACCTATATTACTAAAAAAACATAAACAATCCACTTCATCATAATCACAGTGCTGTGGGCCGACACAGGCGGGCGACGACAATTGTGACATCCGACGAGACGAGTCTGTCGAGCCAATTGCGCCTGCGCACGAAATTGCACCCAGACGTGCAATTGCTCGTAAAACTGCATCTATGATCTCATTCTATTGATGTCGGGGTCAAAACGTTTAATTTCAGGTTCAATAGGTGACTGAAGGTGCATGACGACACTTGCAGCATATGTTGAGAGGAACATGGTTGCTAGGCTGGATACTTCTTGACTAACGTAAAAGTAAATAAAGCACCAAAATTAGTTCCTAAAATACAGCTAACAGGCCTCGAACTTCGCATCGTCTTCTTGGTGACCAAAGTAGCCTTCATTATAAATAAAAGGAGGAGTAGTCGGGTACACTGTTTAAGTGTTTAAACCGTCCGAAAGTTTTCCACATCGCGGGCATTTATAGTTTTGGTAGTTTTGAAAAAAGAACGCACGTGGCCCGACGCGGTTGGCTTCGGCCGTGTCTATGGAACAGGAAAGAGTACACTTGAAAATGACGTCAGCGTCACGCAAACAAGTAACGATCGTTACGTATCTAGCACTTTGTATGCACTGCAAATCACACATTACTGAATTTGGTTTTACTATATTTTATTTGCTCTATGTAAATAGGAACTTACAACGTCACGTAAACTAACTTTTGTAGGTTTACTGTTATCATTTTAAGGCCAGAATTTTCAAGTGATATCACACGCTAAAAAACTACTATATGGTCTCTGCCTATACCCCTATGGGAAAGATGCGATGTGAATTTATGTAAGTATGGATGTACTTTAAAATTATTTCAGTAAATTTGTAACTTTATATCTCTATAATGCGCGACTAAAGAAACAAAAACTAATTAAAAACGACTAATTCAAAAACATCCTATATCAGATATCTTGGTAAACGTAATAAAGTATAAATTAGTAAGTACGTATCAATAAACGCAAAGCATTCTTCGGGTACATAATAATGTAAATAAATCCATATTGAAAAATGGTGCGTGACAAAAAACTATCCATTCGGAGGGCAATTAAAGAACATTTTTGTAAAGTCCTCATCAAGGGCGGTCGTTGACCCGTCATTATAGCCTCCGTTCAATAGAAGCCTCAACATTGAATAATGAACGAAGGTGGTCAATGGACAGAGGTAAACGAACAAAATTGGTTTGAACTACAATAAAATCAATATGACAGTATCGATTTCTAATCCTTTTAAAGGTCTTGGAAACCATAATGATAGGTTTAATTTGGTACTCGTAACTCGTAACAGTGCCCGTAAAGTTAACTACAACGAAAAGATTTTTAATATTCATCCTAACGTTGGACAAGTATATCACCTGATAGTCAGTGCCCATGTGGTTAAAGATGGAATCTCGCTGTATCTAGAACGTTGGCTGGCTCTCATGGATACCCACATGAACAAACTGTGTATGTTTTTTTTTATTATAGGTTAACCAGAAGTACGGTAACGCGCCATCGCTATATGGTAGACATACCACCTATACGTAGTAAGCGTTTTTCTTCTACTTTCTTAGAGCGTAGAGCAGGAAAAGAACTCGTTGCCCAAGTCTGTGTTTCCGGTAGGTACAATTCTGGTGTCTTCAAGTCACGAGTGAAGGCTTGCGTGCTCCATCTTAGACCGTCGACACTTAACATCAGGTGAAACAGTGCTCAAAGGCAAGCTTATAATAGTTTTCAAAAATGGTTACAGTTCACATCAGGTATAAAATATTGGCTTCTAACGCGGCGGCATTGAAGCATTACCTCATATTTGTATGTGCTCGACCTCTTTATCGGTCATCGTGGACGTACCCTGCATTTATTATTTAAATTTGAATGTCTGTGACTAACTGCCAGTAAATGGACGTGACTTGTGAGCTGTCGCGGTACCATTTGACACTTACAATTTCAGTTGTTTGCTGGCAACATTGTGGGTTTGGATTTGATTAGTTGATAATATATTTTGGCGTTACTCAATCAGTCTTGCATGTTAAACTTCAACCACAGAAGAAATAATATTATGGCTTAGTTATTAGAGTTTTGTGAACATTTCTATGCCTAGTAAAATATTGCTTTTAATTTTAATGCTTTTTGATATATTTTACTAAAAGCGCCCCGCGTTTTCACCCGCGTGGTGATGATCGTTGATGATGATGATGATGATAAAAAGTAGCCTTAGTGTTAATCCAGGGTCTAAACAATATCTCCATACCAAATTTCATCGAAATTGGTGTAGCCGTTTGAGCGTAAAGAGGTAACAAATACACACACGAACTTTCGCATTAATAATATTAGTAGGATTGTATGTTTAGAGCGTTTGACTTCTATCTCATTTTAAGGTCAGTGATGATGAAGTCCTCGAATGTAAACAAGCTCGAATTTCGCCAACTTGAGGTAGGAAGAAAAGTTTACTATAAGGATGTTGTGGATTTTATAGCAAGTTTAACTTTTACCGGAAGTTCGAGTCCTTGGTGGGGATCACCAGCATCCGTCATATTATGAGGCGATTCTCCCGTCACTGGGCTATCATGGCTTCAATGTACATATATATGTATATCTATATAGTAAATATGTGCATGTAGATTACCTCGATATTTTAACCATCATTAATATCCTAAAGTTAATTATTCTCAATCATACTAGACAGGAAAAATTGTGTCAGATAGGTCTGGAACCAGAGGGCATAAATTTATTTCCAATCTGTTCAGCCCTTTTTCACGCTGGAACGTTGTAGCTCTAAAAAAATACTCACATACACAAACTTTTGCATTGATACGATTTCAATTTATTTCACACTTTAACAAATATAAACAGGCATAGACTTAAATCTAATAACACAGCATACACTAGCATATTAATTAGTCATCAGCATCATCATTCTCATCATCTCAGCCATATGTCGTATGCTGCTGGACATTCATTTCCACAAGGACCGGTTGGAGGCTGCCCGAATCCAGCCTTTAACTGCGATCTTATCAAGCTTGTCTGTCCAACTGGTCGGTGGCCGTCCTATGAAGCGCTTGCCATTACGTGCTCTCCATTCGAGAACCTCTCGAAACCAATGGCTATCAGTTCTTCGAGCTATGGAGCTATGTGCCCTACCTACTGCCACTTCAACTTGCTAAGCGGCTGGGCTATGTCGGTGATTTTCATTCTAAAGGATCTCCTCATTTCTGATTCGATCGCGTAGTGAAACCCCGAGCATAGCCCTGTCCATAGCTCGTTTTGTGACTTTGAGCCAGCTCAGAAGGACCATAGGCAGACACCACGTTCCAGTTCCCTTGCGTAAGTCAATACTTTTGTAGTACCTAGGTTAACGTAAAATATTAAAATACATATACATAAACAAGCAAACGCATTCACAATCACACTCTCTCACTCTAGGATACCCTGTGTTGCGGGAGGCATGGACACACACAATCACATTACACAAACATCCACGACCCGAGGACAAACATCTATGCTCATCATTATAAATATTTGTCCCAGCCGGGATTCGAACTAAAGCTGGGGTCGCGGTTCCAAAGTCAAAATCTCTATGAGCCACGTCCCACCGTAAAGTACGTTATACTAAAAGTACAAGTAAGTCTGTGTTCGTTACATAAACCAATCAAAAGTAATTTTGTATTGATTTAAATGACTAAAAATGTTATTTAACTAAAAAGGTCGAAACGTTGAAACACGAGACATGACATAATTGTCTAGGAATTTTAAAAAAAACTTTCTCTTTTTTACCGTTGTATGTTCCACCGACGCAATCACGAACTCAGAACTCCGAAAATGAAACGCGCAATTCTCTGACCAATCAATTAACTTTTCAATAGAAAAAAAGAGCTTTTTAGGTGATAAAGTGTCTTGGAAATGGACGAATGAACGCCTTTTGAACCAACACGTGGAGTAATTGCGGTCGACCGGATATCGCCGGAACATTACCCTCGAATTACACCTCAATTTATCTCGATTTGATTAGAAATCCAAAACGGATTTAAGGACGTTGTAATTTAAATCTTAAAATCTTCGCATTAATGTCTATTTTTTTCAATAAATAAATTAAAAATGTCGATCGGTTTTTTTGATGAAATGATATGAGTGTTTCTATGTACTATACACTTTTATTTTATGCCCTGTGTTGATTGTCTCAAAGCATAAAGTCGCTCATAAGCATACTTCCTAATAAAGACTTCTATATATCATAACTTGTAAGAAACACTACGAAAGCAAACGAATACTTCACAAATTATAATGGTAATTTGGCTAAGAAGACGCCGCTGAATTTCCAGTGGATTGTGTGGACGTACTAAAGCGATGTATTTAACCTTGCGTTAACTTAACATTGCGTTTAACCTTTTTTTAATAAACGTCGAATAATTAAGAATATCTCAAGTCAGATGTATTTTTTTATGTTTGCTACATGGTTCAGTAATCGCGAAAGCCGAAGAATTTATTGAGACTCCGCTGTCCGTCGGTCTGTTAGCAAGCTATGAGAATATAACTGTCTCCAAAACCGCAATGTTAGGCAACTGGAAAATAACGAATGTAAAAAGTGAAAAACTAACCGGAGTATTAATCCAACTGAGAAAAGTGGTGTTTTATGTCCTTTTTTGTCGATTTGATAAGTAGCTAGACACTAGAACTAGAACGCTAGAAAACAAATGCACCTAGAAAGTGATTATGTCACTCACACTAGCTAAAATACTTTAAAATCTAAAAGCGTTTGTTTTGCTAAAGTATATCTATTACTAATTTAATCACTTAATTCGAATCAATTATTTTAGTTACTTGTATTAAAATGGTTATTTGTTTGTACTATGTATATTAAACAAGTTTAATATTATCAACAGCTTCGGGAATGGATAAAAAGTAATGAATTGTATTGAACTACTATTAATAGGCCGTGGTGGTACCGGCCTAGAACAGTACTCCTCCATCTCTTCCCGCGGGTACTGTAAGAGTCGGCTAAGGGACCACGTACCAGAAGGTGGGCAGCAGTGCCTTCTGAGGATTGGAAATCATCCTGCGCTCACCAACCCGCTTGCCAAGCTTGGCGAGTATTGGCAAATCCCCTCTATATGGTGGTGGCATATGTCCAGCTGTGGACGCACATGGCTGAGAGAATGAGAAAAACTATTAATAATATTATTCAGACTATAAAAGTTTCATCAAAATGCGGGTAGTTTCAGTAGGCATCAAATTACATGACGACTTCTATTGTGTAGTGTGTAGTAAGTGTCCGAATTTTCATACATCGAATTTTGACTCATTTAAGTTTTGTCATTTATAAATGCTACACAAATTTGAACTTTCTCGTGACCGCATAAAAACTTTCTTGTTTTTTTACAACTTTTGTTAGTGAGAACAACAGAATTACAACCAGAGTTATGTCTTGTACAATAGTATCGAAGCCTTTGTCTGTTAGTGCTAGACCGCGCTTGACCGATTATCTTATTTGCTAACACAGAACATTTTTTTGAATGACTATACTTCCAATTTGTCCCTATACGAATTTAATAAAAATCGGTACAAGCAGAAGTCAGATTTTATAACTTATTTAATACTATCTAATTATTTATAAAGGTATAGCATTGGCGTCTGTCATCTATATTCTATTCAGTATATAACTAAAACTTCGTTATCTGTGGTTGGCATTTTTAAACAGTTATAGCATAGCTCGCGGGCAAAATCCAATACAAAATCATTTTATCTTATCATAAGAAACCTTCATGAAAAATGTTAAATAACGGACGAATTTAATAAACTTGTACCTAGCTTGCAGACAAAGTATAAAATAGGGGTAGGTAGAGAATTTAGTGTTGAGTACATTTTCATTGAAACAGTTTTATTTTTTGTGAAAGAATTTTATTTTGATTGTCTATTTTTACTACATACTATGTTAATATAAATTCTGAAAAAAACAGCGAATTTAAGACTAAAGAAAACATTGCAAATAAAAATGTATTCACGGTTACCACTGTGCACGATTTAGTGCCGCCTGGCTAGCTACCACCATCAAGCCTGCGTTAAAACACTTTTAATTTTTTAACTAAATCCAAACAGCCCGGAAGCAATACATACAACATGCAACGCCGGCCGTGAAAGCCTTAGAGTTTACACTTTTAATTTTATTGATAAACTAGCTACGCCCCACGGTTTCACTCTTGTGGACTACGGCTTTCCCGCTACCTCAATTATCCCACGGGAACTGCACACCACAGGAACCATAACAAACATTCAAACAACAATCAGACAACCTTTCGCTTTTATAATATCAGTGTGATCAATTTTACATTTGTTTGTATATTTTCGAAGCATATTAAGATTATCTCTCTATATTGGCTGGTAGACAATTAAAGGTTATGGAAATCATGAACACTGAAAATAAAAAATGTTCTGTAGGGCACTCTCTTTATTTTCCTAGCTACTACACCATCAAGACCTGTCATACTCAATCTGTTACAATGCACATATTAATATGTTCCAAACATCACTGATAACCCATGACTTAGACCATCGACAGTTCAGAACCATATAGACTAGTGGGCCTTTCACGAAATAGCTACTTAACGTATGTTAAAATAAAACCTCTGTACCATATCAAGTAGAGATCATATTTAAAGAAAGATCATCTTTATTCCATTATATGACTACCAGACCAAAGGACCAAATAGAGGATGTTATGTTCAGCAGTGGACGTCCTATGGCTGAGATGATGATGATCAAGGAATATACATATAATTTGAGGTATAAAATTCATTTTTTTAATGGGATCTCAAAAAAAAAAAACAATAACAACCACGACGAACCAAAAATAATAAAAACAACAAAACAATAATAACCCCACTAATCTGTAATCATTGACGTTTAAGTTTTAATATTGTTTTTATTACACTATAATAATTATGCAATGAAATTAGGTAATATGCTAAGTACTGTACCCGAGCTCAAAGGCATCCTCTCTACAAGCTCAGAGGTAATTTTACGTTACGACGGCGATACATTTTGACGTAGCTACTCGCACGTACGTTGTTATTATAGTTTAGATTAATCAGTTGGACTAACACACCGCTCTACAAACAATTGAATATAGCATTAATGTCGCGTACAAATGACAATGACACGAAATGTATGAGCAAAAAATGAACAAAGCAAGAGACAATTTCGCGCAGCGATGATAAAGGGTTCCGTGATAAATTTCAATGTGTGCTTACTCGGTTGAGCAATTTTGCGACAAAAGGCGAACTCTGTTTTATGAATTGGCAGAATTGTGTGTAATCTATGAAGCGTTAATATAAGTATCTAATTGAAATGAGGTTCAATGAGTTACAAGCAGACTAATGGCTCTAATTCTGAGATTAATGAATGAAAGTGATATAAATAATAAGGATAAAAAATCTATATAGCAATAATCACCTAAATTCACCGTCACGAAATTCCCCGTTATGGAACTGAAACGTGGTCACTGGCTATGTGGGCCTAGTGAGCAGGCTCAAAGTCGCACAACAAGCTATGGAGAAGGCTATGCTCGGGGCTTATCTACACGATCGAATCAGAAATGAGGAGATCTATAGAAGAACGAAAGTTATCGACATAGTCCAGCGGATTAGATAGTTGGCACATAGCTCGAAGAACTGATGGCCGTTGGGGTCGAAAGGTTCTAGAATGGAGAGTACGGACTAGTAAGCACAGTAGACCTGACTAGATCGCAGGTAAGGGCTGGATGCGTGCCACTTCAAACCAGTCCTCGTGGAAATCAATGGGGCATGCCCATGTCCAGCATGGATGTCCTAAGGCTCCTATGGCAGGTTATAATGATGACTTAAATTCCCCACCACCTGACATCTCACATAATATACTGCTAAAAGCCGGAGAGCCTAAAATTTACCCCGCAAGCCAACTACCAAGTTCCAGTGTTAATTCTTGTGATTTTAAATAAACTAATTGGTTTATACCTCATATTACATACTTCACAACTAGGTATACTTGGAACCCGAAGACAACAAGATTCGGCGGAAAGACGTTCTAACTACTCATGTTGGTACGCGGACCCTAAGACCTGAGTGTCACCGCCATGAGCGATGGGGTTACGTGTTCGGATGATTGATGGCGCATCAATATGCGTGACGACTAGTGCGAGATTAACCGCCGTCGTGGGCGTGACAGCCCTAGTAAACAGATCGCGATTGTGCCCGTGGGCATTGGATTAGATTATGTCTTACATAAGTATCTAAGATAACGCTGTATTTTTTAAAATTTAGAATCACTGACATTAAATTTAGAATCACTATACTAATACCCCAAGCGGGACGTCAGTGCAGGACTTATCGCCACCGCTTTTAATAAGAATATGAGATTGACACTTCAAAGCGATATATCACGTGATCAACGATAACGAATATTCATCGTTAGCGGTTAGAGAAAGAGAAGCGATGCATCTTGTCTAGGCTCGAAGGTCAACAGTCTTCTAAACCGACGCTCTTGAGGTCGGGCTTGCAAATGCCGCGATCCCGACACACTTTTTTCATAGCTCATCAAACCTTTTATACAAGAGCGTCAGTTTAGAAGACTCTTGACCTTCGGGCCTAGACAAGATGCATCGCTTCTCTTTCTCTAACCGCTAACGATTCTACTACGATTCGCCCTATGGGAAAGAGGCATGAATATATGTATATAATTATGTATACTGCAGATAGAATGCAAGTATGTATTTATAAAATGTGCCTGCATGAGCATGACTGCCAGTGGAAGGAAATCCCAAGTCTGAAAGACACTGTGAATAATAAAATGAAACTGTGATTTGAATCAACAAGTCATTTCATTACAGAGTGTTTGTGGAATTTTACAGAAGACGTCCTAAGTATACATCAGACCTCTCGCCATATTTGATTTCGATGTTACGTACGTACTTATGTACTTTACAGCGTTTCGAGAGTCTGCGTTCGATGTACGAGAAGTTTGATTTGCGTCACAACAACATGTCTATAAAAGCGTAGCTTAGTTTTCACTTAATACTGCCTATAAGTAGTCTAACTAAAATAAAAAGATTTCAAGAAAATTAATGTGAAGAAGTGAACGTAAGACTAAACAGTTATTGTAACTTTCTTTGTCTGTACTAGCTAATTGGACTCTTCTTAGCGTATTAGTAAAGTACCCCCTTATACCTTATAGATCTTGTGTTTGACCACTATCTCATTAGATGATCAGTGCAGATGTGGTTGAAGATGCAATCACGGCTGGTACTCGAAAGTACCTTAGCACTAAGCTGGGGATTCAATATATAATAAGCGAACCAGCGTCCGTCAGTTTGACAGCCGACGCTCCCACCGCTGAGCTATCAGTTCAATATGTTGTAACTTACACATATGTTATATTAAAAGTAGTTTAAGTATGAAACTGAAGCAAGAAGTCAGTTTAAAAAAATGTTTAAACAACAAATATGATATATAGTCTGAGTGTGATTTAAAAAAAAAAAAAAAAAAAAAAAAATTGATGTATAAAAATATGAAAAGTAGACACAAGTCATTTCAAGAATACGAACGTTCAAATGCTATTACATAATATTAAACAATGAAAAAAATCCTTCACGTTTCTACAATTAATTATGAAATGCACGTCATAAGTCACGTGCAATAAAATCACGTTCATATCATCATCTTCATACTCTTACTTAATCTTTAGATATTTATTTCTTAATATCTTGCTATAAAATTGAAAATAAGATAACAGCAACAATTGTGTGTTGTGAACCCTATCTGCCGGCACAGATCAGACAGGCTACATTGTACCGACTTATGACACTTTGACATGGATAAATTACCAAGTTCTACTGCAAAAAACAACTAACTAACAACCTCTAAATATGACCTGTTTTTTCGTCGGATCACACAAAACACTTGCCTTTGTTCGAAGTATTATTAAATATTAGAATGTTTTGTTTGTATTCAGATATCGCTTAGCAACATGGTAGTCTGTATTTAACAGCAAAGTTTAGTAATAGAGTCGGAGTAAATTGTTCTTCATTAATTTAAGTGCTGATCTAATGTCATTAGCAAGGTCATTAAAAAAATAAGGACGCCCCTAGTGCGGGCCTCGAATTTTCGTCTTTACGTCGTCGTCGATATGGAAATTATCTAAATAAGACCTTAACACGTTTAGATAAAATCGCATCAGTTTTGTGATTTGTAGCGGAGATTTGTTGTTTATTGAGCCATCGAAAGTTTTTTAATAATGTATTTTTTATCGTGCAGATTTCAAATTATAGACTAACGTTTGGCACTTCTTCTAACTTGATGGTCAGTGACAATGTAGTCGAAAGTGGAATCACGCTAGACATAGAATTTTGACTGACTCTGAAGGAAGGCTACTTGAGCACACTGTGTTTGATTACAGTTTCCAACCTCAGATATGTGCATTTTATTATAATTAATTGTTATGGTAGGCCAAGCTCACGAAAATGTCAAAGAAAATGCAAGCACCAGTTCTATAGATGTTTTATTCTAATAATAAGATGACAATGTGGATAGCTTCTCGTATTTTTTGCGACACATATTATAATACATAGCTTCAGAAAGTATTTATTCTTTACAATAGATTCCAGATCAGATTCCTTGCCATATTGGGCATGTAAATATTTAATATAATTTACATAACTTTTAAAGAAATTAATTTAATATCACGTTACAAAAACAATAATCAATAATAAAAAAAAATAATGTCATATATATCATTTCATACATAGATACACTATAATATCTACCAGTATGAAAGTCAACTTGTTAGCCATCGAGCCACTTTCGCTTTTCTACAAAAAGAGGATCAGACCTATTGAAAAAATACAGGGTCTATCTATCTCATATGTGGTTACTATACATATTATATAGATATGTTGATATCTCAGAGAAAATATTTTCAATTCACCCACACTACTATAATTTCCATTAGTCCTAAACCAACTATCAACTGCCTCAATCACTCACTTCAGGATTTACTCAGTTGTCATGTCAACAGAATTACTTAGCAAGTGTCATTGGGTGAACGAAATTGAACGAAAATCGTGACTAGCAAACTATTTGTCAGTAGGTACAGTAACACAGCTATATAGTGAAGAAAACGGCTGATCTATCATCAATCGAAAAACTAGACGTTTGTCTAGTTAAAAAGGACTAGTAAATTTTATTCTTAACTGAAGGACATTTTCTGTTGAACTGTCGAACACGGACGAATTTTCGAAATAAAAAAAGAACCGTAAATCGTTTTGATTAGTCCCGAAAACTGATAAAGTAAATTTCTGTTTATAATAAAAGTCGATGTAAGTAATTAATTATTCATCCCATCACTACGAAAAGAGGTCGTTGTGCCGCAATGTGATGTTACGACCTTGACGTATAAAATCCCTTTACAGTCCTCACTAATGCGCTTCTGTTAGCACTTGCCAGCATTATCACATACGTCGGTTTGCTGTTAGCATTGTAATTATCATAAAACATATTTATTTACTGAGTAAAAGTACTATTCTTTATGTTTAAAACTTAATATGTCTGGTTAAAGACAATAATTTGTAAGCAAAAGTGTCAATTATCTTTTTTAAATGATATGGCTACTAAACTGCATATTTGACTATAGCTTAGATGACAAAGCGATAGAACGGTATTCTGTAGTACTGGGTTCAAATTGTACTAGAAGCGAATTAATTTCCTACGTAAAAGATTTTAAACGTAAGGTCCGCCTAGCATGATGCAATGGACCATAAAAACTATTAAGAGTGTGAATATTCAAAATAGCTTTATTTTCGTTAATGTTTGTCCTTCAAAGGAGACCCTAACTAAAATAAAATAATGTAAAATAGTCGATATAATGTATCTATGGTATTTCCCATCACTACGTTATGGGGTCATTGTGCGGCGATGTGACGTCACAGATGACCTTGACGCGGTAATACCCCGCTCCCGCGCGTCTGCCCTACCACCGCCGCGCTGCTACCGTGCAGCAGATGTGTAATTCTGCTCTGCTTTCTGCTTCTGATCTCTGTTTCTGTCATTTCGTCTGGAGTAATCTGTTGTACTGGTAAGGAAAGTAAGGTTGTTTTTCACAAGTGGCTAAGTTCTTTTGATCTGCATCAGTAGAAATTTGCCTTAAGAATTCCTCCACAACCCTATGGAACTAGATGAGTCGACCTCTTGACAGCACAATCAGAATTCTAGTAAATCTTTTGTGTAATTCTGCTTATACCTACATGTAATATGAGATTTGAATGAAAAATTTAAATGATACCAGAATATTTCTTAGTTCTAACACAGTTTAAAAATAGTTATGAGTATTATTTTTTCCCTGATAATCAATATGATAACAAAGTATTATAAACATAATGTGGCAATCAAGGTTTATGATATAAATTAACTCTTCCGACAGATTGAATTAATCACTCATACCCAACAAACAAAAACGTAGTAAACAACAAAAATTATATACAGGCTGATTTTTTAAAATTGGATCTATCTAAATCATAAATATTTTGAATGATCAATATTTAACAACCTAAAGTAAAGCAAATGCGAATAAATATGGCATTTAAGTATATCCGTTTAACATTGCTAAATAAAGATGATGGTAGTGAATCTTCTTCTTAATCGTTGCGCTCTGGAAAGAGCGGTCGTGGTAGTCATGTCAGTGAGTAGAATAGGCAGATACTCCTCACGATGTCACGCCATCTTCTTCTATTAGCAGTCATTCTGGTGCACTCATGTAAGGGACTGCCTACCGCCTTCAATTATGCCTACCGCCGATTTGGTTTTTGATTTCATTTATTTTGATCGGCCCATCGCATGGGTAACCGCCCACGTGGTCTAGTCCTCAAACTATGCCTTTTTTGTTCAATCAAACTAACTAAAATGGTGTTTATTAAAATATATTTTATAATTGGTTACGATAGATTTTAACACTATCGTTATGAATTTTTTTTGATCGCGAGTAATATCTTATAAAAATAAAGGTGAAGGAAATCGTTTGTTCAAATTTTTGACAAAATATCACTTATTCAAATAAACATTTAACGTAAGCTTAGTCTTGTCTACGCAATAACCATACATTCTGTTGGTAGAAATAATAATTATTTAATTAAATTTTTTTTTGTTAAATAAAACATTAAATAACTCTATAATAGGTTAAATAATTTTCGAATTCATTAATCACTAACCAAAAAAAATCCTAAGAGTTTTTATTGTGTATTGCATTAACAACATGCTAGGCGGAACTTAAGTTCAAATATTTGAAGGAAAAAATTCGGCTGCTAGTGGGACTTGAACCCACGACTACAGAATACCTTTCTGTCGCTTTGCCCAACTCAGCTATAGCAGCCCATACCACTTCTTAATATAAGGGTAGGGTCCCTTCGTTTGATACGATATCAACTGTAATGTTGGTCTATCAGTCCTATTAATTAATTGTTCATACAATTAAAGGTAGATGGCGCTAATAACATCCCCTCAGATGTTAATAAGGAAGGAAGTAAGTCGGCCCTAGTGGTATGGGCTGCTATAGCTTAGTTGGACAAAGCGACAGGACGGTATTCTGTAGTCGTGGGTTCAAGTCCCACTAGCAGCCGATTTTTTTCCTTCAAATATTCGAAATAAAATCCTCTTGTTATTATGTATTAGTATGATAATTATCACTACAAAATATTTCTTCAATACACTACCTACATATTCACTCCATAATGCTTCTCATCAAATGTTTTTTGTTAGTTTTGATCACTCCGTAGAGATTCTAAAAGATTTTTTTAAATTAATACATTACTCTCCTCACACTCCAGTGTCCGTGCCACTTTGCAACAAAAAAACTTTCTTTTTTTATTACACTCAGACCCCCGCACTAGGATACCCTGTGTCGCGGGAGGCATGGACACACACAATCACAACACACAAACACCCAAGACCCGGGACAAACACCTATACTCATCTCACAAATGTTTGCCCCTGCCGAGATTCGAACCCAGGGTCCCGGAGACACAGAAGTCAAGTCACTGACACTGACCACTGCGCCACGGCGACCGTCAATTGATAAATTTACAAAATTAAAATAAAACAACAGACATTTTTACGTACAATGAGGAACATACACACAAATTTATGCATAATATATAATATAAAAAAATGAAAGACTCACTCTGTACAGTTCACAGTATCAGTACCTATAGCAATAAAACATCGGGAATTTGACCGACTGTTAATGTCAGCGTCGGCTGAGGACGGGCAAGGGCGGGGAATGTCAGACGGTCGAAGTTTACAGCTAATTGCTAATTAGGGATATGAGGGCCTAGAGCCTAGAGTTTGTGTAAAATACTTGAATCTGACTAAAAATTATAGTTAGGTATTATTTGATTTGGTAAATATTATGGATTTGGATTTTGTATTGATATTGTTTTGTATATAGTACGATAGAGAAGCTGGTAAAGCATTGTTTGCAATACGTGAAGGGACTTCATTGTAAAATCATTCACCACAAAAGTGGGGTTTTATTTTACCTTAATGATTTATCCTATTAGGTTACTGCTTTGTTACTTGTTAATTAGGTTACGGCTTTACTGCTGTAAGTTATATAATAAATATGTTAGTAGGATTAATTCCCATACTAACCAACGGCCCTAATTTCGTTAAACAATTGAACTAGCCAATTCACTAAAATTCTTAAAAAGAAATAGCTCGTATTCTAGTTACGCTACAATTCAAATTTGTATAAATCCACACAACGCTATTTCTAATATTAAAAGAGTTTAATTCAACTGCTGGCCAACTGCGGGTAGTTTTAGTGGGCACCAAATAAGTAGCGACTTATTTTACCAAAAAGTACCCGCAATTTAAGAAGAAAAAAATGTTTGTGTTGTTCGTGGTAAGCGTCATACAAATTTGAATTGCAGTAATTAAAAACTTATCTGTCCCATTTTATTTTGCAGAAGTTTAGTTTAGTTGACCAAGAGATTCACCAATATGCACTAAACCCATTTTTTATGCCACACCTCTATACTTATATATATGCATAATTGTCTCTTTGCATTTGAAGCAGGCTTAGACTACATTTTTACATATCCTATGATCTCGATGAACCTTCTAATTTTGCCTTTTAGAATACTTTCACACAAGCTGGTGAGTTTTGGGTATTGGTGACTTTCTTTGAAACTTCATCAACCTGGACAGATCCTTAATGACTCACATTCATAATCCCTTCAGGAATCCGTTTCGAGAAACTGATCATATATCTATTTTTAAATGAGTATTACCCACCACTTTAATCGGCCATAAATTGGCACGTGTACAGTATAATCCGAGATTGCCCACAATGTTGCATGTTTGCAAAACAACCAAAAAATTATTTTTTCCATATTAGCTGACAAGACTAAACACTAATATAATATAAGTGAGTTAAATTATTGTACTGATGGTATTTTGCAAAAATGATGTAACTTCGAGTTTTTCTTCGTAACTAATAAAACTAAAAACTTAATAAAACTTTAACAAATTCTCCACGTTTTATGACTTTTTATTAAATTACGTTTATAGGTGTATAATTAAACTTTTCAGTTTTAATTGTATTGGGAGTTTATTAATCACGCATGAACATGCATTTTCAATGATTTTTATTATTTGGTTCGTAATCGTTTAGCGGATCTTGCTTTTGCGATATATATTTTGTTAAGCTACGTGCTCTGCGCTTACTACTTTCATGGGTGACCGCCTGTAGTTTTGTACGATTATCAACCAGGTGTTTCAGTGCTTCGGCCGCCCGACAACTGAAAATAATTATCGCCACTCGATGCATACCTCTTAAAGAGCATAATATGTAATATATAGACCCTAATGTGCATATATGCATATTCTAGCCCTATCGTTCTTAAAGAGAAAAGATACCGTTCCAACTGTACTTTCACGGAACTTTCCGTAACCGCGACGGACTGAATAATCCTGCAGATCACGATTACACGCTGTCTTGTTCGGCACGTAGATTCTAAACCACAAGAATTTTGAGACTTTGGAGAAATGGGAGGAATAGGTTACAGTATACTGATATCAGCGTCGGCATATTATAGTAATGGGTTAGCGATATAGCTACTATAACGAGTATGGTATAACAGCTGATAAGCGGCAGAAAAATCAGGAGGTCAATAAAACGAACCTCAGATCTTTTATACAATAAGGTGACCACTATGATAGGTCACTTGCTAGTGGTAGTGACCGTTTTGGTTATCTACATCTCGATTTGAAACTAGATTCGAAACTCGATTCGATACTCACTCAAAAGTACAGTTTTTGTACGTTATAGACAGCGTTTGATCACTATCATTTGATGCTCGTGACGATGTTCATCTGTCTTTAAGTGGCAGTCAACATTTTCGAACACGTTTATTATTAATCTACCCATCAATAACATTATATTTTCATTTTAAAATATTCTGCTTACCGTTTATCAAGCCGAACCCATCTGCCGAGCTGGTCGATATCGTAAGGATGATACTGTATCTGCAAAATAGAGAGGTTTTGTTTTCAATCGGTCGATCGTAAGTCGAGCTTAGTTAGATAAACAAATATTATGGATATTAAAAGCGGGATTAAAATCATCGCTATGTTAAGGTCATTTGAGTTTCCGATAGTTCATCACAGTTCATGGCGCATGGAGCATTTCCGCTAAATCGGAATAAAGTCTCCACGCAATCATGATAGATATAATAATGTTTTAAGTGATGAAAAAGTAAGGTGATAGCCCTGCGTTTGATTATTCTTAGACTAAATGCTTCTCACGTATCCTGTATATTCTACGAAAAACAAAAGTAAGTCCTCTTTTATTATGCTAATTACGTACGTGCCTCTCAATTTCTGCTAAGAATTAGCGCGTTAAGTCAATGACAAACTTGAATGCCTACTTACATACTGTTTTCTTAGCTGTGAGCATTATGTAAACAGCTTTAGAAGGCGAACGTTTAGTATACGAATAGTATTATGAAGTTTCACTCGGAGATATTGTGTAGTTTATTTACCTCTCTATTTTATAAGTCTATAATAAAAAACAAAAGTTGATATATGTGGGATAATGGGTGATGATCTTTTGTTTTTTTTTTCTAGTTGTTAAAATAAGATCATAGCTTTTATTAACTGACTTCAAAAAAATGAGGAGTTTTTTATATTCGCTACATCAGAACTTTCGACTGGGTGAATCGATTTTGATGAATATTTTTTTATTTGAAAGCTGATTAGAGAAATTAAGATTTATAATAACATCAAACGTGTTTAATATGAGGATGTCACAGTTTTTAATAATAATATAAGTATGTCAATAAATTAAATGATAACAATTTAAAATGTTAACTAAGCATCACTAAATTATAATATATACTCATACGAGAATGAGGACTCCACTATACGCAGCCCCATATATTCATTAATAGACCAAAAAAGGTACCTTTCTTATAATAGTTGCCAATTTATTAAAAATCCAAGTCTCTTTATATGCTCCTTGTTTTCTAACTTTATTCCAGTCTTGTTATAAGTATAAATAAATTGTCTTCATTTCGTGGATTATTTCGTAGACATCGGTGAGTTTTATTATAAATCTTTAAAGTTTTAAAGTATTAAAGATATATTTGTAACATAATCTGAATCAAGAATGCCTTGCTGTCTCAATTTTATTCTTTACTTGTTAAATTTTACAGATCGTCTTAATATGTTATTTTTCTAAGGTCAATGGAGCTCAACGGATTTTTCAAAATTTATCAGAGCGTTTGATCGATGCGACGCGTGACCAAAATGCTGGCACATATTTGGCTCAACAAATCAGCATTGCAATTCAACGTGGCAATGCTGCTATCATTCTGGGCACGCTGCCAGCCGGTAGCGGGTTAGAACATTTTAGTTATCAGGCTACCAATAGCTAGTGGATTGCTCAAATGTTATTGTAGTAGCTGCAGTATTGTAATTAGTTATTAGTGTTTTATTTTAATAAAGGCATTTGCCCCATGAAAAAGGGTCAATAGGTCAATAGGGTATATCAAGGTCAATAGAAGCATGACAATTACCTAGCATAACATACATTTTGTTACATCGCTGCCAATTCCAAAAGACCTATTTATTGTTATGTGTACAAATAGGTATATAGGGTGACATTCAACTGCATGCCTCTTTCAATAAGATGCTGCTATTTGCATGGTGATAGGGTAGTCTTTCACACCTGACTAACTACCCTCAAGTTTGTATACACTGCCACCAAACACACAGTGTTCAGCAGTCCTTGAGAGCCTATCAAAGTTTTTAATCTAGCGTGATTAGACCTCCGACCATAACATCAATAACCATCAAATGAGATAGTAGTCAAACGATAGGCTAGATCTATATAAAGTATTAGTAATCGATATAATATCAATAGTGCACGAGCGTAAAAAAGTGATGCGAAATAGCTCATATCTCTCATGATACTCGCTGATGTAAAGTAGAACGGGGAGAGAGTTTCTAACATATCCACACAACTTGATACATTAAAGCTAAGCTTGAAAATGATTTATACTTGACTTAATGTATGCGGGGTCAAAAACAAGTCTAAAATAACACTCAAGAGATTTATACAAAGTTTTATTCGAATAAAAACTCGCATTAAGATATTTAGAATATTTGTTAATAGCACAAACATATTATTTAAAAATGTGGCAACGTAAGCATTATATTGCGCGCAATTACAGTCAAAACCCTTACCAACATAAACAACGGCTTCCCAACAAGGGTTCATAAAAGCGCCGCCGAGAGACCGCCTTTTATTTTGCAAGCTGGTTTCTAGAATTTTGTACCTTGACTTTTCCCTGCTGGGGTGACCAAGCGTTCTGTTTTCTAGAGATTATGAAGTGAAATTAGGCAAGCGGTGCGCGTGTCGATTAATTAATTCATTATTATTGACTGATAGTTGTCGGATCGAATTGCACCCGGGACGTAGGTAGACTCCACGTACGTGTATACGGTACCCGCATTTAAAGATGTAACAATATTACGTCTACAAATACGGACGGCAATGCAACATCCATACATGGCAAACGTTCCAACTTGTCGCATGAAGCGTTTACCTTCTAAGCATAGTGCGTACAGGTAATGAGTGTAAGTCATTGCGTTAATCTGTGTTTCCACATGAATACAATCTGGAGGTCTTCAAGTCTCGAGTGCATAGGTATGTTCTAGACAGGCGTGCTCCATCGTAGACTGCATCATCATCACTTAACATCAAGTGAGACAGCGGTCAAAAACGCTCGCCTATTCCCAATAAAAAAAATACCTTGTAATAATATTACTTTTCATACATATCAACGAACTAGTCATTTTGTATTCAAGTACGTACTACGTATGTAACGTATGCGGTGTCTTTTGTAAGGATCCGCGTAGTTTCTAAACGAAAAGATCAATATGAAGTTTATTGTAGCCTACCTAGATTTAGAAACAGTGGTATTTTATTTCGGATTACCCCAACATTCCTACGTTCGACTTCCTTGATAGTCATTTTTTTTCTCAGTGTTAGCTTTCGGCAAATAAACACTGTAATCGAGTTTAGAGCAAGCAAGATGGTATGCCGGTATCGGTGAAAGATAGACCTAGAATAACGTTCAAGGATACTGGATATTAAGAGAAGGATTTTTAAATTTGAGTATCAGCTAGCCCAGTGAGCACTAGAGAAACATATCCCCAGTTAAATAGGTAGTAAAAAACATCGTATGTGGTCGGAGGCTTCATGCCTGAAGGTCGTGATCACGAAACGTCTTTGCATTAGCGTTCTGGATACCTGCACTACTTATTGATAAAAAATGGAAATCCTATTTCATTTAGATGCCATGGCAACCCTTATAGTTGCATATTCGCGGCCACATAGATGCTCGGGCTAGTTTGTACCGGTTACTTATCTGATGTGTTTCGCTAGTTGAAACATTTTTTGCAGAAATCCGGTTTGAGTATATTTTTTGCTTATTTACTTGAATGGTAAAGCGGCGTTTAAAATTCTTAAAAATTTGCGTATTTTCATACTGCCTGCATTCCAAGTAACCAATGAGACAAATAAATGAATTAATTTTATATAATACAACTAGAAAGCTTTTTTTTTTACAACTTAGTGGAATATTAGAAGTGTTTTTGAAATAAATCTTAAAGTTTAAATAATTTAATAAATTTGTTATTTTCAGGTAATAAATACGAAATAATCAATTAAGGCGTGACCATTTGCTTAATAGGTAATTTTCAGTCTTTTTATCTTAATTTGTTGAAAGTACCTACTTCATTTCTAATAAACATAACAAATACTTTTCATGAGAACAGTTTATAAAGGATCCTTCTCATTGAACAAAATTTCATTCGCTACTTAAGGATTTGTCCGGCCCTTTTTGCCTGTAAGCTCCCGCGAACCTCTGAACATCATCGGCCCCACTTAACCCCTTAAACCGGACGTGACGTAATAAAAAACAGCTATAATTGAAATTTCAATTTCAATTACTTGATATTGCCGGCTAGAACTATCAGTTCGAAATATTTTTTAAGTTTGCAGGTGACGCAATATTGATTGAATGGTTGCGATATTAGGTTTATTGTGTTAAGTGTTTAAGTGCCTTTTGTTTGTATAACATTCGAGAGTAATGGGGATTGAAATATCAATTTGTCTCATATGTTGTTACTGGCTTAAACTGCTTAAACTGTAACAAATATTTCGCTTCTATTTTTTTTGTTTATTCTAACATTTATCTAAAATTTATTATAATATAAACCTTAGCTTGAGGAGCAATGCTAAATATTTAACCAAGATTTTGCTAACCGTCCCTTTCTCGCGTCGATCCATTGAAAAAGGTGAACAGATAATGACAGCTATTAATGATTCATGAGTTTGAAATAAGCCCATTCCGAAATCATCACGCCGCCATAGTAACACAGAACAGCACAGAAGGGCACCGGATGTGCACAGAGTACACACATGTTCACAGATCACGATGACGTACTGCAGAAACGTGATATATGACTGACGCCTCTGATCTTTAGGTTTGATCCGCGGCTCACATTTACACTCTATTTTGTTTCTTTTCGGCGTCGGCGTTAAATGCGTCATTTTCTGTTCGTGTACTTTTAAAATAACTTTTCTAATCCTAACTTCTCGTATTCTTTCGCTTTAGACTTATTTCTTGTTTCAGAGTTTTTGACAATATTTAAATTATACATTTTTGATGAATAAACTTCACACGCCAATTTTTACTGTTTTAACTTTTGGTTTTAAGTTGGTTTCATACTTTTGCCGATACGGATGATGCACATCAAAGAAAGCTATATAGTAGTATATTTCACATGATTTTTAATAGATTAAAAAAAAACGATTTGTCCCACGGGGACGTACTATCACTTGTCTTCAATTAAGACAAAGGCAGCTTCCGCCAGCCGCCACCTATCAACCACGATTTCGAGCAATACGAGCAGTAGCTTCGGACTCTGCCTGAAGGCAATCAGTTAGTCCCCGGGCCGCAAAAGACCGCAGTGAATTAAGGCGACCGTCAGTCTCCCCTTCATTAATCAAAGTGAAATTATCCATAGAGTCCTCATCCTAGCGCCTTACCAAGAGGCGTCCTTGCCATATACGCTGGTCTGTAGGAACTTCCCCAAGCAAAAAAAAAACTGACTGATGCTGGTTCAATCCCCACAAACGGCTTGAGCTTCCGCCAAAGTTATCACTGTTATCAAATTTCATGGTGGCAGGGTGCTCTCGAGTACCCGTCTGGCTACCTACCACCCTCAAGTTTGAAAAACTGTCCCCAAACACATAGTGTGTTCAGGCAGCAGTCCTTGAGAGCCAGTAATCATTCTACATCTAGCGTAATAACATATTCGACCACATCCTCACTTACAATCAAGTGAGATAGTGGTCAAATGCTAAATCTATTCGGTATAAAAAATAAAGGCTGAATGCGCTTAGCACTCGCCCAAAACCCGTGACTCTCTAAATATTCCATGTGGCAAAGGGCACTGTTGATTCAGGTAAAAAGTTAGTTTGTCGAATGAGGAAAATAACATGCCGATTAATTAAAGTAGGGTAGAATAGGGTAGTATATACCTATTGAGGTAAGCATAAATGTCCTATAATATATAATATATATGTCGTCCCATAATGCACAAATATGTCAGTATTTGAATGACAAATAGTAAAATTGACCAGCATTGTGCAAGGTAAAACGTGCAGAGATTATAATAACCATTACTTACAGCAATAGATGGCCTTAGGTGACATAACCTCATTTCGTAAAGTTGCACAGCCATTCAATTATCATAGCTATATACATTTTAGGGCCCATTACATATTAGTTACAATAATGGTTTGTTATATCACGGGTTAAATTCATTCCTTACGTAAAATTATTTCTTACTAGCTGCGCCCCGCGGTTTTACCCGCGTGGTGATGATTGATATTGATGATGATGATGGTGATGAAAAGTAGTCTATGTGTTATTCCGGGACCTGAACTATCTATATACCCAATTTTATCCAAATCCGTTCAGCCGTTTTGGTGCGATTGAGTAACAAACATCCATCCATCCATTCATCCATCCAAACTTTCACATTTAAAATATTAGTGGGATTGTCGTCACCCTATGACAAGCCTTCCTGAGCGTTCCGGTTATGAGGTTTTTTAGATTATGTTAATGTATGGTGGCGTTTGGCTCTCATTTATTTACATAGGCATGCTTAGACTCTATATAGGTATGTTTAAAAATTCAGAACTCCATAATTTACGAGACCGATTTAGAAAGCACGTTTAAAATTTGAAATTAACGTATTATACTTTCAGATCAGTCACATCAAAATTGGTTTATAGTTCTTTTAATTTACGAGAAAATGCCAACCTCTTAATCCGACGAAATCGTTTTTATACTTTTCAACCAGGTATTGAATTAATTTAGTTAATTTTAAGATACTTTTCTATTTATATCTGTTTTCAGAATTCATTATATTAATTAATTTTATATATGTTGTATTATGAAAGCTCACCCACATAGTGTTGACCTATGAGAGTCACATACTGTGCGATTCTACCGATCGTTTTTTCCATATATGTACCTATAAAAAGTGGAACGAGCTTTCTCCCTCGATGTTCCCGAGAAGCACAATATGGGATTCCTCAAAAGGAGAGTTATTAGTCTTAAATGGATTGGCATCGACATCGTGAGGTGCGACTATTACCGACTATGAGGGCAACGTCAAAGAAGAAAAGGATTTGCAGCGTATATATAGCCTCCAGTGTTACAAATATCCATACGCGAGAAACGGCGATTGCTTGTCCGTCTGCTTGTTTGCCAACTATTACATTAAAAAAAAATGCGGGGCAGTCTTTGGGAACTACCGGTAGAAGTTAAAACTACATGGTTTCTAAGCTAACATGGAAAGTCTGCGTTGAGTTAAATTAATTATTTAACGGGAGTTGCGCGCTTTTTGTTCACCCAAAAAGTATAAATACATATATACACAGTATATATATAGCTCATGGCAAGCATGTGGTGACGATGACGCGAGTTTCATGACTTTTATTCACCCAAAAGTCCTCAGCGTGCCTAAAGAAGTTTTCACTTCAAAATAGTAAGCAGAGCTGATGGTAACTTTATGTAATGGAATCTCTTATCTCGTAAATATAAATTTCAGTCTAAGTCTTCTTTTTCTAACTTTTACTACCAGCTAAATCTTCCAACACAATAGACACGTGTCGCGTGTAGCACATCATAAATCGCCATCACTTTACATAAATCACACAAGCTCTTCTAACCTTATATATCTATGATTATTGTACATATACGGAATATTAAATTCCATCTGACTGAACCAGCTATTGCACCGCATAAAACGGAATAAATTACTTACACGCAGCACAATTTTTATTTTCAAACCCATATTAAACACATCAATCATTTTACCACGCTAAAAGCACAAAGGATGTCTCGACAATGATAAAAATAAAGTGAAGTTGGTGGAGGAAAAAGGATAGTTTCAAACAGGGTTTTATCAGTACGAGACGGATGAATAGCCCGAAGCTCGTCTTATCCTTAGAAAATCGTACCGCATCGCACTTTGTAGGTACTTTCGCTATAGTACTCTCGTGTCCCCCTTTGTCTGCACTGCAAAGAGATAAAATTGGTGCTCAGCACGATCGCCGAAGGGTACAGGATTACGGGATCGGAGGTACGGCCCTGACCCTGCAGTTAATATGCTCTAACAACCAGTAAACTGTGGCCTTAATTAAACAATCTGTTACAAGTTTTTCTTTGTTAGTTGCTTCATATAAAACCGAGACTTAATGGCTAACGAACGAGTTGAACCGTTTTCTTCTACGCGAAAGTTAGCTTATTGCGTAATTCTTCGATCGAAAATACAACGTATTCTTGTATTCTTGATCGAAGGCGTAATTACATAAAAGTAACCTCTCTCATGATAAAACGAGGTTACTGTTATACTCATCCTAGCAGAACAAGAAGGTTTATGGTGGTAGTTGTTTACATCTGTAAAGATCGATATTTTGTTTTTAACCGACTTCAAAAAAAGAAGGTTACTCAATTCGACCGTATATATGCTTTTTTTGGGTGTTCGCGGATAACTTCGGCGTGGGATACTTCCGTGGTGGTCCCACTCAAATTTCATCGTAAAGCGGTTTTTGAGTTATACTCTAACAACTGAAAAGTGCTACGCATATCTCGACGATCTTATTGTCGCGGTTGAAGACATCAGAGAACACACAATGACAATTGATCCCGTGAGTAGCAAAAGTCACTGAAAAGGGTGAAAAAAATTTTTTTTTTCCAAAAAATGGAGCCGACTTCAACACTCAAAAGTGTGAAATAACTTGTCAAAGTCGGTACCATGAGCGCAATATTGTGATGATAGTTACTTTTGTGAACTATCATCACAATATTATATTGAGTTATCAGTCATCAGGTTACCATAGTACAGGCTCTGCCTAGTTTGGGACGTGAAGACGTGGTTGAAGTGCATGTTATAAAAAAAAATATATATATTTATATATAAATAAGTTAGTTTAAGCTTTACACTTCCATCGAAAGTTTATTAATATTTATTTACTTAAGATTACGAAGCAGTACGCTTCAATACTTCGTCAAAGTCTTAATTTAGGTCGACGTATTAATTCTACACTTTCCTCAAACTTAAATTGTATAAACACACTAGATCCTATTCTGTAGCGTTAAATCAAAACCCATAATTCAGAGTTTATCTATTTTGACACCTACAAAAATATTAAATATATTGAAAAAATATTAATTCGGCGGCGGATTTTTTAGTCTAATTTACATGACGACTAATCTACCTTAAAATACCCGCATAGAAATAAAATTTACATGTTTAAAGTTGGGTTGTAGTACAATTTGTATCAGAACGTTTACCATCTTTACTAATTTGGCTAGATTAAGTGATATTGCAAGTTTATTGGGAATAAAACTGTAGTAGTCATTATTGTGATGTTTTATATTCCGCTCATAATATATCTTTGGTTATAGTTTTCCAAGAAATATTTCATTTGTGACAGCACACCGGATTGGACTCCAAAACAATTTTACTGTCCAAAATCTAGAGTATTCTCTCGTCCAGGTCTCTGAGTGGGGAAAACGTAACGCTGTTCAATTCAACCCTGCCAAGATACAAGTTTGCGCGTTCATCGCTAAAAAGTCCCATTTTCTGTAGCACCTCGATTTCAGGATACTACTCTCAAGGTAGTATCATGGAGAGTAGTATTGAAGAAGAAGTATTCTGGGTGACATTTCTGCTAACATGCGATTCCGCGAGCATATGTGTAGCATCCAAAGCCAAGCACGGATCCAAGAAACTAGGTATGGTTAACAAGCAAAGCGGCACTTTACACCAAGGCAAAGACTGTTTTACTATATAAAGCACAAGTCCGGACTCACGTGGAGTACTTCTCTCACCTTTGTAACGATGCACCCAAGTATCAGCTTGAGACTCTGGGTGCATTGCAGCGTAAAGCTATCAGAATCGTCAACGACCCCAAACTCACCGAAAACCTAGAGCCACTGAGTGTGCGCAGAGACATTGAGTCTTTGTGTATTTACCACCGTATACACCACGGGGAGTGTTCTGAAGAACTCTTCAATCTTCTTCCAGCAAGGTTTTGCCACCGCACTAGCCGAAATTGCTTAAAAGCTCATCCACATATAATTGACACATGGAATTCAGACACTGTACGATTCGACCGATTACTTTTTCCCTACATGTGCAAAATATGAAACGAGCTTCCTCCCTCGGTATTCTCGAGCAGCTACAAAATAGGATCCTTCAAAAAGAGAGTTAACAGAGTCTTTAAAAAGATTGGTAACGTATTTTAATGTCCTCAGTGTTATAAATATCCATAGGCGACGGTAATCGCCCGTCTGCTTATGTGCCACCTATTTCATTAAAAAATACAATGGAGAAGGAACAGTCGCTCTCCGCGGTCACGCGCGTGAATTTAGATTTCCCTGTGCATTGCTTATTGTGAAAATCGAATAAACTGTTTACGTTTTTGAGATAAAAAGTGATTTTAAAGATCGTATGTGCTATGCTTGAGACCAAGTTGTACCAGATTTCAAGCAAATTCATTGTGATATTTTAGCGCTGGCTGGGTTGACTGGTAACAAAGTTGAAGTCACACATACAAACCCACGCATTTGTATTGTTCGGTTTTGACATTTCTTTTTTCATGAATGCACTAAATTTAAAGGTCAGTAAGGTCGCGGAGCCCCTTGCTACCGCCCTTGACTCGGCCTCTCATCTCTGAGTATTTAGCTATCCGCCGCAAGGGAAATCAGCTTGTATTCGCTTATCTAGCCTCATTAGGCAGCCGATGGCAGCGACAAGGGCGTAGATAGTCCAAGCCCCTTGGGAATTGACTATAGACGCTAGTACACAGATCAGATAGAGTGGGTGTTACTTGGTTTACAAATACATTATAAGATTATATGGTTTTTTGGAAAAAACTCTTTGTTGGTGCCAAGGGAGGGCTTTAAATATAATATTTGTGGACTGGCATACATTTATTGGAAACAGAGGACTGAGGCTAAAACGTCGCTTATTGAGGTGTAGGTACTCAGATTCAGCTGTAGCTAATAATAACTGCAACTCTATTTTTTGCCCATATGTTTTGAAATGCTCCGCTCCTGTCATGTGCGTCGTCCCTCAGATGCCAAGCATCCACATTTTGTGTTCGCACATCTCGTTCATTTTCCCGATTTCAGTATTCCACGAACGTTCCAGGTGCTGATATGTTTATGTAGCCGTGTGGATACCCATTACTTGTTTATGTGCATTGCAGCTGCCCTCTATGTACTTGTGGAGTCCTTGGTATTCATATTTTACACCAAGTGATGACGCGGTTATCACTGGATGACGAGTGTCAGCCGTGTTGTCCGTCACAGCATATATCATTTTCACCTTCATAATAATATATGTAGATATCTTGGAAGTTTAGTCGTATTGGTATCCCATTGCATTCTTGGCTTTCGATTGTTTTGATGGTTACCCCCATATTCGTTAATAGAATAGTTAGCCTGTGGTTCAGCTTTGCTGATCATATTGCACATCATACTGTCCATCATGTCAATAGTACCTATTCTAATCTACCAATAACTACAAAAGTATAGTTACAAGATCGTACACAATAGAAAATAAAAGCGGAGTATATCTCAATAGGCAATAGTTATATAGAAGAGAAGTATATAGAAATATACTTTTCTTCATAGTATAATTTAATATAATTATATAAATATACTTTTTGTGTAAGTACCTGTAGTGTATAATAGGTATATATTTTGTTTTCATATTAATATTACTTTATTTCAAGGTCTTCTTTGTGCAGCAAATTACACAAGCATTTCGCAACATAATTCACTAGATTCTACATTTTAAAAATACATGAAACTTACTCGGGAGTAGTCAATTTAAAGCAAACGTTCATCCATCCAATTCAATTACCAAAAAAAATACGAGCAGCGAAAGTGGAACTTTCTTATTCAAATAACCCTTTGCTGCGGTAGAACAAAGCAGCTATTCATTAAAATAATCCTGGTGCAGTTTTAGCACAGTATACTTAATATAAGGTACACAAACTTCTGTTTCTTCTTGAAAAACATAAACAGGTCTTCCACAAAAATTACGGCTTGGAGGAGACTATACATATTGTTCGACATTCCCCTTTCAATCCTAAGAAGTGTAGTAACCCATCATTAGTGAGAGAAGACTTAAGAGGCAGGTATTGATTTTTAGTTCAAGATGCAGTTTCGTTCTTCATATTGCTATGATGAAAGGGATCACAGTTAAGACAGAACTTAAGCATTAATAATGGGATGTGCACGGCGTCCATTATAGAAATAATAAAATAGCATTATATAGTTAAATTATTTCAGTGCTTCTTTAATTAGTATACGTATCTCTTATCGGGTCCAAAACCTCGCAATTGATTGCATGTTATGTATAGCTTTAATTGTTGTAAGAACTACTGTGGGAACTCTTAGTACGTTTTTACAAAATAAAATCAAAATAAAAATGAAAATAAGAAAATAAAAAATAACTTTACCATTTAGCTATTGTAAGATTACTGAAATTGTTGTCGGAAAAAAGGAGAGGTGAAGTATATGCACGAAAGGACTCAGCCCGCAATGAATGCTTGAATTGTAATCCGTCGTGAAATGTTGACTTCCATTACTGTTTTCCACGGCAGTTCTTTCTATTGTAGTTCTGTTAAGCACAGTTCATAATGCGATGCATACTTTGTATATATTAGGGAGAGAATGGAATAGTAGTCGGAATGTAGGTACAGTTATATACAAGGATCTATTATTACGTAATTGTTAATTTGGAAGAAGTCGTCAAGTCCTGATTGATTTATTAACAATTTGGAAGAAGCCCTGTGTCAAAATTCTTACATTAATTCGACGAAAAATTTAGTCAGTCTTCTAGAAGCAACCGATCCGCGGGACTGTTTGCGCATTTACCGAAATTTTACCAGTAAAACAGTTTGTTTTTTGAGAAAAGTAAGCGAGTGAGCAATGTAGTTATACAAGCTGTGCCCCGCGGTTACACCCGCGTGGACTTTAATTTTCCCGCTACCTCTGCTATGGAAGCCATACATTTTCGGGGATAAAAAGTAATCTATGTCCTTCTCCAAGTTCTCATCTATCTCTATACCAACTTTCATCAAATTGGTTAAGCAGTATGATGGGCTTGAAAATATAACAGAGAGACCGAGATACTTTCACATTTATAATATTATTAAGTTTTTATTGTATTCCAAATTTTGCCATTAATTTTTTGAGGTTAAATGTAGTCCATGTTTATATTTTATTTTATACTTCCTTCATTGTAGTAATCTTAGAGCACATTCCACACTCGCCAGGAAAGCTGTAAATGCAGGTAGACGCAAAAAGGCTGTTAAATTAGTTATATTTTAAATAAAGAATTTTTGCAAAATATTTTAATCGCGTTGATAGCGGATAGTTTTTAGAGAACATTATTACGATGCAATTTAGTTATATTATATCGTTTGATATCTATACATACAACCACAAGATCAAATAGCCTCATTATATCTTAGTGATGATGATGATGATGTTGATGACTTAATGCTTTAAGGACATGAGGGTACGATGAAACAGCAAGTCCTGACGTCATACCTGTATGATATAGCTTAAGTAGCTGAAGCGTTATATTAATTAGAAAAAATAACTTTAAACCTTATATGGCATACAGACAAACATATAGATAGCACAGAGGTAGTGTCAGCTGCTGTAATAAGACGGACAACGGATTGAAATACTATCTGAGGATTGATTTTACAATGAAGGGAAATAAGGTAATTTTATATGACGTTTAATGTGCATAGTGGCAATTCGTAGTGATATCATCTTTGAGTTAGTAACAGAATTAAGGTTATGTCAAAACCACACCGGACCAAGGTTTACTAGGAAACTACTTGGTTGGCTAACGAGTTTGTTCCAGAAAAAGTTGTCTGGTTCTAATTAAAGGACGAGGTGGAATGCAAACTATTGCATCTAACCGAGATAGTCTTGGTTATACGTGACTTCATTTATGCAGACGTTTAATTATAGAAGTTTGAAGTGAGTTTCCCTTTTCTTGACTTCGCTATTAGAATATTGTATAATTTTATGATATAACTTTCAGAGAAATCCTTTTACATTATTCCAGTGTTGCTTATGCACAGGATAATTTGCTTGACAACCCAATATTATATAGAGATTGCGATCCTGAGACCGAATCTTTCGACCTTCATGAATGACGAATTGTGGTCGAAAGGAGTTGTATTTCGAAAATCCAAAGGTCGACTTATAATTCCTACGAATCACACAACACGATAAGGTGTTACTATTATTTTATCTTAGTTTAAGTATGGGTCTAGAATCGTTTTGTAAATTATTCTTAAATCACCTGAAATAAATACATTGGAATCTGGATCTCGGATGGCTTACATAGTTATAAAAAAATTATATAAAACATCCTGTTTTCAAAATCTTTAATAAAATCAGTCTAATAATGTCGCATCAAAGTCGCATAGTGATGGGGTGATTTTAGTACGTGGCTGGCTCGCTTCCGGTTAGCAGTTCAATCTCATCAAAAATGGTTGAAAAACTTTCACCAAACACCACATAGTGAATTCAGGCACTGAGAGTCAGTCAACATTCTAGGTCTAGTGTGATTACAACCTCTACCATATCGCCAACTACCATTAAGTGGTACTTATTAGATCAAACATTTGATGTTTGATCTAAAAGTACAAAAGAGCAAATGCCAGATTTTTGTTAATAATGTATGCAATGAACAAACAACAAATAGTATGTATATAAAGTCGCATGACCTATGCTGGTTGCACGGTAGCTATAAGAAATAAACCACAATAACATTAATGGCCTGCGTTCGGAAAAATAGTCTGGATGATTTTTACCAAACCTGCGGGATCCGCGAACCCAGGTTTAGATGAAACGGTATTCTAAAATTGGTTCTATACCCATGGGTTGCAGGATTGCATTTTGCTAGATGTTGATACCATTAATCGTAATTGGTATTTTATTTTCCGTTTATAAAGCACACCAAGGGTAGTAAGGAACACATTTCGATTTAGAGGGTATAGTTTCCGAAGAAGTGACAGGCACTTCAGACTTACCAGCTTTTATGTCTCAGGGCGCAGTACAGTTTTGGCTGGCCGATTGGCGCAATTGGTAGCACTCTGCCTTCTGAGCCGCTGGTCCCGGGTTCGATTCCCGAACAGGTCAAACATTTGTGTGTATGAACATGTCTGTTTGACCTGTGTCTGGGTGTGTATATATATGTATAAGTATATATATAAGTATGTATATAAGTATATATCAGTCATCAGGTTACCATAGTACAGGCTCTGCCTAGTTTGGGACCTGAAGACCTTGTGTGAAAGTTGTCCCATATTATTAAAAAAAATAATTATTATATTACAGTTCTTTACTTTTTTTCTTTACTCTTTTTAACTGGTAATCTCTGCCTATGGACAGATACATTGCAGTTGTATCTGTCCATAGGCAGAGATTGCCAGTTAACATCCTGTGGGCCTTTTGCTTGTTTCATCACCATATTCCACAATGAAAAAAGATCTTATTGCAGTTATTGAAAAAACAGAAATGAGAAATTTAACTAATAACTCAAATTCTCAGAAAGTAAGTTTGTTACACACCATACAATTCTGATATAAGCCGACTCGAAGGTAAAAATGTTTAATTTCTTTTACGACTCAAACAACACTTTATATTTTACAACAAGTAATCGTATCACATGTAGATAAGACTTTAAATTGAATACATAAAACATCAAAACAACCGTCCTGTAAACACTGTAATTCAAACAAGGAATGCGAATCCATACATTTAATCGTACGGAGCGTAAAACGTGTAACCAATGAAGGCAAAAGATCATCAGGTCATCGACCTTCGAGTATCATTTGTTGTATGACTAACTCGGATGCAGTTTTCGATTATTCTTAGAAAATAGAATGTGATTCAGACGACTTTAACCAAGGACTAATACTAACACGCTAGCGCTATGTCGCCGCGTCGCCAAGTCGCGTCTATCTATTTCTGAGCGCTTTAAACTCAGATTGTGATGAATTATTGAGTACATGAGCGGTCCCGTTTTTAAGAGACCTCTATAAAAGTAGGAGTTTTTCAATCCCGTTGCATATTTAATTATGTATGTTAACTCTAATCATCATCTCAGCCATAGAACGTTCACGGCTGGAATTACGAATACGCTAATCTATTAAATGGCTAAATATTGGGATAAGGTCCCAAAATGCTGGCTGCATTGCCACGTTCAACAGCAACCAAATCACCAAGGGCGATTTCATTAAAAATTAAAGAAAGGCTTTGGCCGTGTTTCTATGTTTTCCTTTTTAAAGTTCCGTACCCAAAGGGTAAAACGGGACCATATTATTAAGACTTCGCTGTCTATCCGTCTATCTGTCTCGGTCTGTCCGTCTGTCACCAGGCTGTATCTCATGAACCGTGATAATTAGACAGTTGAAATTGTCAAAGATGACGTATTCCTGTTGCCGCTATAACAACAAATACTAAAAAATAGAATAAAATAAATAAATAAAGGTTCCGATACAACAAACGTGATTTTTTGGTCGTTTTGCTCGATGTTGATATCGGCAACAGGTAGACGCTTACAATATTCACAGAATATTAAATTATATCTACAATTTACAAATAAATGATTAATTTCAAATAAAACAAACATTTAGGTGAGCAAAAAAAATCATGTTTGTTGTATGGTACAATAAACGTGATTTTTTGCTTGTTGTTGTTGATATTGATAACGGTAATAAGTAGACGCTTGAATGAAAAATGAAACACGCGTTATATTATTCACTTTCAAATAAATAAATTAAATTAACCGCAACGGGTTTTGCGGTTAAATAATGGTACGGAACCCTTCGTGCGCGAGTCCGACTCGTACTTGGCCGGGTTTTTTTTCTCAATCTGGCCAATTTTTTAGGTTTTTCAAGGTTCATGTCTCTTTTATAATATTTAATTCATTATAATTATTATATAATTATATATTATATACAATATAATTATTAACATTATTTGGAACTAAAGTGTAGGGTAATTGCGCTACTGGTATTATTGAGGGAGGAAACAGGGGACTTTATTTGTATGGAAAAACGCCCCCTTGTGTTTCCTCCTAATCTTTAAAATAATTTGTTTTTATAGTATGAGTAAATAGACACCTTAAAAGATATATAGTAATATAGTTCATTATACATTTTTGCATTTTAAGTGTTTGTTTTATCTGTATATTGCTTTTTGTATGGAAAACTAACCCCACCTTAAAAGTTTGTCTTACAGTATCAGGCACACCAGAAGAAGTTCAGCAATTTTCGTCTATAGTCTTTTGAATTCTTAATTTTAAATTTAGAATTGGTTGTTCAATAATCTCAACTGTGACCTACTTGTAAAAATACGCATTTCGATATTTGCTAACAGCATTTCGTATGTAGTAACTTGCCTAATAGACGTTTCCATTATTTGGTCGTTGACCGCCACCGCAAAAAGTCGCTAATAAATATAGTAACACACAGACGTTTTGTTATTTGCGTGTGAACAAGGAAAAAATAGCTGGGTTTGGGAATTTATTGAGCGCGAAAAATGGCTGCCTACAGGCGACCGATGGCAATTCTGCATAACCGATATAACATTCGTAACTATTTCATTTGCATATTCTATTCCATCAACATTCGTATTAGGAATAACGAAACGATGATTTTAGTTATTTGGCCTGCACTGTAACGAAAACAAACTCAGGGTAAGTACAAATTCGGATCCGTGTACAAAAATAATTTTACATCCGATTCTTCTGCTTAGTCTCTACACTCTTGAGAGACTAGTCGTGGTCTTCACATGGTGGCAACTCGTCTCGTGCGGCTGCCTTGCGTACATTTGTGGAGTGGTCCATCCAGAACAGCTTTCACACAACCGATTCACAATTGTTAGAATATCTACGAAATACACAAAAAAATGACATATGCAAAAACAGAGGCCTTCTTCTTACTAGATTTGGTAATTCACTTCCTCTCTAGTCCAAATCTATGCGAGGTCTGGATGTCTACGCTTTTTGCGGCATTTTTCATCGATTGTTGCGCATTCTTGAGAGAATAGGCACCGCTCTTATTAAATGGTGATCGATCAATGGATGACTGTTTCACAAAGACTAGTAGGAAGCGGCCCGCATCCAGCCCTTTTCTGAGATCTTAGTCAGGTCGTCTGTCCAACTTGATAAAACGGATTTCTTAAAATCAAATTTCATGATTTTTATTAAAACTTTACAAACATGATTACAAAATAGTTAAGTACAATTATTATGTAATTCATTAGGTTCTAAACTGATACAACGGATTGGGGTACTGTAATTGTGTTAACGCTGCAAAGTAAACAAAATCGTTGTAAATATTTTCCATGTTTACAGCACCGAATATTATAATCTAATTATGTACACTGGAGCCTTAAGACTTAATCTTGCTACCCGTATTAACACGTAATGGTGAGATAGGTGTTTAGAGTAGGATCTGGCAGTCTCATACTCACGGTTAATTAAAAAATGTATTATCAAGTATTAAATAAAATATTGTTTATCACAAACTTTGAGTGTGATAACTAAGAAAAAAATATTAATATAAATAGATCTAGATTGAAAGTGTTAAAATATAAAGCCAATATGCCAACTTGTACTTGGTTTACAGCCGCCAGTTCCCTATAGCAACACCTCAGTTATTACATTATTTACAATAAGCTTAGTATCTCTGGGGCTAATTTTTGATAATTTATATATTTTGGGACTTTGGATCGCTGTATATAAATTTCGATTTTATCGAAATTAATGCTAATACTAAAGTTTAATCCGAATTAGAAAGTTTAATCCTATTATACATCAAAAAGTGTGAGTGCTTGTGTGTGAGTACCAATCTCTCTATTAACAATCAGCGCTATAAATATATGAAAAGATAATGAATTAATGAATAATTACATAATTAATGAAATTTGGTACATATTTTATTATAATTTATTGTTCTTCAGACATAACTGAGATATTCTGGAAATTGCAGTCAGTTTTAGAACTCTCACTTATTAATGTGTTGTAATATTACTGATAATGGCTGAAAGTGGTAACACGCTAGCTAATATTACATTTGAGTTAAATTTGTTATAACCCAGCTTTCATTTTCAGATACGAAAGTCTTACATGTCAACAGACATAAATGCTACGTGCAAATAATAGCCTAACGAGTTTTGTTTTTAGGCATGATATGGGTAGGATAGGATCCTCTATTAATTGCGTGTATTCATTTGCATTCAAAAGCCACATCACTTTCAAGCAAACCTTTTGGGGGTTCTAAAGATTTGTCCTTCAAATCATAAAGTTTTACAAACATAAACAAAAAATTCACAGGGTGATACTTAATTATGTAAGTATCATAGCAACTTTACCATAATGGATCGCATAAGATTTATAAATCCTAATGTCATGTTAAAGGACAAATTCAGCAATATGGAGGCCAATTATCGTATCTCGTATTTATATAATGCTCCTCTTTCTTGATCGACTCATGCATCGAGAATGCTCATGCATTTATATGTGTTGCTCATGCTTATTAGCAAAACTTACATTTGTGTAACATCAAGTGAAACAGTGGTCAAACGCAAGTTTATAATATTTAAAAAAATACTCGTAGTAATATGAGCAGAAATGTATAATGATTTCTATCTGCTTTTTTTCTCGAGTAGAATAAAGTTGATAATAATGTTGCCAAGTCTTGATCCAAGGCAGCCAATTTGACACCTCGTCGCTTTCCCAATATTTTGATACGCTCTCGCCTATCTATCAAACGAATTTATGATTTGACAGCTAATAAGATAAGGAATGCTTAATATTTCGTACGAGTACACTTTAAGTTAACATGTAAATGATGCTGGATGGAAAACTCTCTCTCTCATCGTCTGATCATTGTATAAGATATATTCACACATCAATTTCGGATGCTTGTAATAAAGATCAAAGAACCAGTCCGTGATTTATACAAATATTGATTTATACCTTACCTCTTCCGTTGCCAAAAACAAAAGATTTCTCGGAATGTCTGATGTAAAACGTACCATGGAACTTTAATGAGTAATAAATTAAAAAGCTAACACTTGAATAAACCTTCGTACATCAGCATCTCATAGATGTCAGATGTACCTCTATGTGTTGTCATAGCAAATACTTAAAATCTCTGAATATTTTCATAGCACGGAAAAAAAATATCGAAAGAAGGTATGTTCATCTTAGCACCATATCAAAGTTGTTGATTCGTGTATAATTTATTTATTTTTATATATTGTCTACCCGAGTAGAAACTACAGGTACTGAAAAACTGTAAGCCTGTTTGAAACGACGGAAACAAAATAAATAAAAAAACGGAGGCATTCGTCCACTGCTGGACATATGCCTCCCCCATTGATCCCCACAAAGACTGGTTGGGGGAACCGGCTCACATCTAGTTTCTTTCTCCGTAATTTCACTGTAAAACTACATTTTTAATATAATAAAGGATTTTGTCTGTTTTGTAGCAAAGTGCAAATGGATTATAATAAGCGCAGGTGCATACATGACCTGTTGTGACCCAGCTGTTATCAGGGCGGTGCGTATGACCTGGTCACGAAACTGGGTCACCGCTGCCAAGGCTTCTGCCGTGCCCTGGATCTGTACTCCCGGCTGAAATTATGTCCGGGATAGGTTACTGCATTGGTTTGGACCTAACAGATGTTGAAACAAGAATGTAATAATTGAGATAAAGAGAGTATCAGCCCTTTGTAAGGAATACCCTTTCGTTTTTTACAGCTGATCCTTTTCAATAGTTGTTTATTTTTAGAGAAATTGAAAAATTAATGTTTATTTTTATAAGTAACCCTTTAATATTTAATAAGCAAAACAAACAATAATTTTAAAATGTCAACGTGTGTGAATCATCACATTAATTGGCTAAACGTTTTCATCGACTCATTGCATTATGAAGATTCTGTACCATACACTGTTTTCATGTTAATTTAATGATAGATTTACGTTCCGGGGCAACCTCTTCTTGTTCTCTAAATTTGTTATGAATGTCAATCGCTTGAGTATGATGTATTTTAGGCCTATACATACGTTTTATTTTTTCCAAATAAGTTTATGGTCGTTTTTTTTTTTTTTTTGTTTCACACTCAGACCCCCGCACTAGGATTCCCTGTATCGCGGGAGGCATGGACACACACAATCACAGCACACAAACACCCAAGACCCGGGACAAACATCTAAACTCATCGCACAAATGTTTGCCCCTGCCGGGATTCGAACCCAGGGTCCCGACGACACAGAAGTCAATGTCACTGACCACTGCGCCACGGCGACCGTCAACACGGCGGCTTTGAATAATATTAACTTGAAATAACCACAGTTTTAGTGCAAAAACCTACTGGTTGTGATATTATGCTTGTAAGTTAAAAGTAATATAAAAAACTGGAAAACGTAAGACGTATAAGCCTATCAAATGATGTGTAGATTATATGAAAATAAAATAACCGCAATCTGACAATATTTAAATGTAGAAAAAAGGGTTTTCTTTTTGTATGGACAAGTACGCAGTATAGAATCCTCATAAGACATACTTACCTAAGACAAAGATGCTTGGATAGTTCAACTTTATCAAGTCACCATATTCACGACTTATACTTACGACGACTATACTTTAACTGCTTATGAAATGTATTAAAGACATTGTTTTAAATATTGTGTGCGTGATGGTGTGTGTCCATGCCTCCGGCAACACAGGGAATCCTAGTGCGGGGCTTGAGAGTAAAAAAACTCAATAACAAAGGCCTCTAGTTTCTAGCTGCGTCGTCTCGGCAGTTGATCTATTCATTTTTGACGTGATAACGTTTTATAAATTGATGAATACCAGCAACACTCATGAAAAATAGTAACGTTCCGCATAACGTTCCACCTGAGTTTTGTATTACATAAAATAATCAAAGTCAAAGTCAAAGTCGAAGTCGAAGTCAAAGTCAAAGTCATAAATGATTATGACGTTATCACGTAAATCTATCGTCCGTAAACCGACTTTACAGACAACCAATTTTTTTAACGCGGCTTTAGTCTCAAATACCTATTCGTATTTTTTTGGTATTTATAAGTAGTCTGGATGTTTAAATTAAATAACTCATTTTTACTCTTTTACTCAAACAATAAACGTCTTGCAATAAAACCCCCAACCCCCTACTAAACTGAAATCTATATAGGTAGAAACCTATGTAGATTAGATCATTAGTCGTTTGTCAGACATCAACCCACATCGTGTTGGCGCCAAGATAAAAAGTGCAATGACTCACCCTATCTTCTATCGCAAAATTGAATGTAGGTGAAACGTCTGATTGCATCTTATAGACCACATTTAGAAAGCTAGATTCTAGAGAACTTTGGCCCAGAATCAATAATGTGAGGATATATTTTCGAGTGAAAACATCGAGCATACTGTGTGGATTGACGCTACAGAGGTAGTAGAGGACCAACGAAAGGCCGAAAAATTGTAATTTCTGTTCTTCTCTTTTTCTTGTCCCGAACACGGGATCATTAATAATCAACATACTTCGCCCGCCAACCCGCCTGCCAAGCGTGGCAACTGGCATATTCCGAAAATACTACTACATAAAAAGACATAGGAAGGCCATCCATCAGTAGATAATCTACGGCTCGGAGCATGGTGATGATAAACACTGTAAGGATTGAAGCGACTGTTAAGTCGCTGAAGCGACTAAGTCGTTTGAAGATACAAAAAACCCGATTATAGCATCAATGTTAAATCTGTACTCGAAGATGTAGGTCTCTTCCTAAATACCCTTTCGCGAATTGTGGATCACAAATTACGTGTTATGACCGTAGCCCTCATTCTCTATTTCGCTTCTATCTGACGTCAGTCTCAGTCAGTCAGTACTTTTAGCATGGTTAAGGTATAAATAAAAACGTTATAGATGTCGGAAAAAGATACCAAAGAGACTGTATATGTCAACGCTGTTTATAGGAAAGCAAAATAATTATCCCGCATTATGAAGTACACAAATAACGATAAGTTTCCCACGACAGCTTTGTCGGAAATATGTTGGGACGTATTTATCCAACTAAGTTATTGGCGACACTGTAATTGAAGGGGCCGTTAATCCGCCGTGGATCGGACTCGATCAAACAAACGATAAGCCGCCGTCTAAGTGTTGCCAGTGAGAGGGGTCTATTTTCAATAATTGAGGAACAGTACCAAAACCCTGGGAAAAAAAGTATTATGTTAATAAATCAATCGGGCCTTGATCGCGAGAAAAACATTTAGTAATTTATTTACCTCGACGTTTTGACCAAGTTGCATTAGTCGTGGTCACGAGAAGACTCTTCTCGTGTCCGAATGTTTAATGAAACAATGTGTTCGAATCGTCAAAGTCTAAAAATTACAAAAAAGTATTATGTTTTTTAATTATTAATCACGGGGAAAATATATATTGTACATATATTAATTAATATAAATTCATCTCGTCTTAAAGACGAGAACCTTATGTAAATAATAATAATATATATGTGTATGTAATAGGTACAAGCATGAAAAAATAGTTACTTAAAAATAATTTTTGTTACAATTATTTCAATTTATTTCTGGTAATACAACTGCGACACTTTATGAGTCAATTGAACTATCCATTGCGTCGTCGTTAGCCAACGTATCGAAACTTGACGTTATTGCACTTTTTTTTTCTTCAGTATCTCTCTTTATACTATTTGAGTGCAATTACTAAATTGTACATCCATACACGAAACTTTACTCGCGTTTTCAAATTTCGTTTCTGAGGCGAGCAGCGTCTTATATAATTTGTATGTCCTACTAAATGAAGATTTCTGGTAATACAGCTGCGACACTTTATGAGTCAATTGAACTATCCATTGCGTATGTACATATATATATATGTACATATATATATATATATGTACATATATATATATATATATATATATATATATATATATATATATATATATATATATATATATATATATATATATATATATATATATATATATATATATATATATATATATATATATATATATATATATATCAGTCAACAGGTTATCATCGTACAGGCTCTGCCTAGTTTGGGACCTGAAGACCTTGTGTGAATGTTAATAAAAAATAATAATAATAATAACAATACTAATAATAATATTGACAGTTGCGGAGCAAAACCGAAATTTTCCAATCTTTCTATACGCACTGAATTCCAAAGTCTCGAGTCTGGACACAGAAAGGTGTTGAGTCATTGTTGTTGATCTGTCGTGTGCTGATGTTAGATGTGGTAGATGTTTCGTTTTCGCTGTCTGTTCAATACTAGCAGTCCATCCCGGCTTCGCACGGTTACATCATAGAAGGTTTATATGTTTATGTTTATGTCATCACTTAACATCAGGTGAGACAGTTGTCAAACGCAAACTTATAATATGTTAAAAAGAGGTTTAATAAGGATCTCTAATTTTTTACTAGTAATAAATAGAGCATATAGTTAGTAGTATAGTTACTCGGGGATAATGTAGAATTCTCATGCTGTAAGAGTTTTTGAAATCAGTCCAGTTGTTGTGTGTCCAGTTCCAGTTGATTTCATTTTGAAGGGGTTTACAGTAAGCATAACCTAACTTCTAAGGGTATTTATCTGGCTAGGCTCTACTAGTTAATATATTTTTCGATACTTATATTCTTACTGATTATATCACAAGAATAACTACGTAGGTAAAAAATATGGAGGGCGAAGCTCAAAAAAATGGATGTTCAAGACGTATTTGAATATTAATTCATGTCGTTTACTACAATGCTCGAACTGATACGATTCTGACTGTGATTGCGTCAATGAAGCAGAAAGTAAACAAATTACAAATTTTAAGGCTACCACTATACAGAACATGATGCAAATCATTGAAAATGAAGTTGGAATCTATCAAAACGTTTTAATGAACGACCGAAAAATAAATTTGCATAAACTAAAAACAAAAAAACATCAATCTCCGAAAGGTAAACAAATGCAACAAATGACCTCCGAAGACCTTGTTGTTATTTATAGCCGGTGAATAGCAGCTGATTGACGACCTACATGAAGCATTGTGGTATTGATAAATCATGCACGAACCGAGCGCAGAGCAGGGTGCACCGAAAATAGCAATCGTGCGTGTTCGCTCGCGCTCGGGCTAGATCGGATCATTTTGGATTCGCACTGCGATGCATAGATACAAGCGAAAAGGTCAGAAGGCGATGACCCAGTTTCCTGCGTATGCAAAGGTCACCCAGATATAACATCCTACGGGAAGTCACTGATAGCGCTGACAAGGCTGGACACAACTAATATGCAATATATTATTGCTATTAACTATTGCATATATACCTGACTAGTAATACTATATTATGATACAAGTGAGCTAAGTGCTAATTACACACGATGCTGCGGGTGGCCGCATGCGAGAGCGTAATTCAGCCGAGTATCTAATGAGCAGAGCTCACAAGTTACGTACAACGTTATTCCACAAATTTGCGAGGAAAAAATAAACGTGTATTGTTTATTTTTTAAATTGAGAATGCTATGTTGATTCGCATATAACTTAGAAAGGTACTCATTTAACTTCGTAGGGATAATTCTATTACTTGTTCTATGACACTAGTCTGTAATGTTATTATTGTATGCATTGTGTGTTGGTGTGTACTTGTGTAGTGTAAATTTTTTTGCACATGTGATCTCTATATGGGTTTATGGCCCTAAAAGCGATGTAATAAGTCTCACTTTACGACCAAGTGTTGAAAAATATTTTTTTCGGAGCCTGTCAGATAAAAATTACTGGTACGTTTTTATACTGTGCAGATCTAACGTGTGACCACAATCCCACTTGATGGTCAGTGAAGGTATGGTCGACGGTGTTGGGATATTAGGAGAACGTCGCGAGTAGCGGACGGCTCGGAAGGACTAAGCGCATTGTATTGTAAGTCAACACTTAAAATCACTTGAGTAATAGGAATCACTGTATACCTAAGTAATATTATATTCTAGCCATTAGGATGGGTAGGGAAGTGTGAAATTACAAGACATACAAACAAAGATCTGCTCTTCATCTATCTATTATTCATTCTCATCTATGAAAAGAGCAATATAAAGGGGGTTGTTTTTACAATCGGGGTGCAGGAATTAAGGGCAGGAATTGTAGGGGGCAAGAGCGCTTTCTCTCGGTACCACTCCCCCCACTCCGCGGAGGTCCTTAGTTTTTGAGGTATCGATTTTTTTTCTTTGAGGTTATTTTAGTAATTTGAGTTTATATTTTATGACTCTTCAGCGCTGCGGGAAGTGCAGCCCCTCCGCGCCTCCAGCTTTTTATATACACTCTAGGGATAGGACCATTAGATCAATTATATGATTTTTTTCAAAAATATACTTAAATTTATAGCAATAGGCAAAATAAGCACTTTAGTGACCACTATTCGACTAATGTTTAAAAGATCAGGGTGTCAATTATTTTATATATTAAGACAAGCAAAACAATGCAATAGTAATTCAAATATATAAATATAAAATATAAATAAACTTGGTGTTTGCTACGATAACAATTTCATCTCGATTGCATTGCAGTTAATTGCATCGCATTTAAATACAAAGGTATAAGATCTGTATAGCCATCAATTAATTACACTCCGAATAGAATAGCAAAACTAGTAAAAACGACAATTCATTAACAATCTATTAGCATTGTGTTTAGGAGAATTGTTACCCTGGATAAAGTCCACAATTGGGTTGTATGTTTGTTACCTACGTAGGAAGTTCGTAATTTATAAGCTGATTTGAAAAAATATTCTCCATAAATTGGTTGGTTGTTTGTTACCTACGTAAGAAGTTCGTCATTTACGAGCAGATTTGGAAAAATATTTTTATTCGAAACAATATATCCATTAAATTTTTTGTATAGGGCATTAATTTATGTATGTATATATTACGATTGTATAATAATTGATTCACTATTTCATGAATAGGTAGTTTAAGATAAAAATCCAAATTACGTGGTTCTGATACATTATGAATATAAAATATAATATATAGAATGTATTTAACACGGGAAGAATAAAGTACTGAGCGTTCGCGAACGCGGTTGCGGTTCGCTTAGCCGCGCTCTGTACGGCTGAAAAAGACTACGGAATGTGGTCGAAACTATAGTCGGAACCCTCTGACTTACTACATAAGTCATTCTCGTATTTCAAACGTTCAAAACCGAATGCTTTTTTAGTTTTTAAGCTACGTTATTATCGTAATATGGTAACTTCATTGTTGTTTCAAGGTGGCATTTTAAAACTTTCGGGAAAAACCTCGCCTTAAGCGTACAATCCAGAGAATGCTAGTTAGAGCCACTTTCGAGATTTTTATTTATTTATAAATGTAAATTGCAATTAAATCGCTAAAACGAGTGATGCTTACACATACTGTTAGTTTTGTTGTATTAATTAAATTCTGTTAATAAATATAAACATTGAATCATAAAATTTTGGTTTCCAAACATAATTGTAGAATTTAATTAGCGAAGGCCTTGGCTGCTACCTTATATAAAAATGTTTGATAAGATAGCAGCTATAAAATGAGTATTATACGAGCCATAAAAATATATTTGAAGTTGATTGTGTAATTTTTTATGAGGGTCTCTTGCTATATATGGCCTTCACCCAAACCCAAAAAATCTTAAAGTGGATTTTTCCTCAGAGCTCTAATACTAAGAATAATTAGTATATGTTAACCTTTGTTGTGTATGTTTCAATCAAATACTTTAGTAAAAATAACAATCAGTTTATAAATAATCGTGTTCTGTAGTAACTAACATATAAATATATAACCAATACCTATATATGTATATGGTAAATTTCAAATAGTCCTGTTAGAAACACCACTTCCTCTTCAAAACTCTTCTATGCTATCTGCAATGCTCTTTGCCCTACAACTAATTAACTCTTAAAGTATTTAATTTTATTCAACTCCAAATAAGCAGACAAGCCTTCTGATGTTAAGCAAACACCGCGCCGTCGCCTTTGGATATCTGTAGCAAAATTTTAGCTTTACGGGGATTACAATACTTTGCCAATCTTTTCAAGACTCTGTTAACTCTCATTCTGAAGTATCCCCTGCTGGAGCTACTCGGGAATAGTGTTTGGCCAATAGATATTTTTTTAATTACATCTAGAGAATCGTGCTTCTCTCGCCTAGATAATGAATACAGATAGCGAATTCGTGAGACCAAGCCTAATTAATCGCCACCAGGAGGTTTCCTTCATTAACACACTGATACGTTTGCAGGCGCTAATTCGTTTAATACGACATTTTGTTTCCAACGGAAAATTTTTGCACTGTTAGTAATTAAGTTATTTAGTTGCTGAGTTTTATCTCCGTCAATGTTTTCCTGTGGGAGTCTCAAACTAATTAGTATGCCGAAGACTCTTTATAGGAAGGTTTTAATTAACCTTAAAAAACATATCACTCTGTGTTCAATTCTAAGTAAGATTCGATATTTTATTTGTTGTATGTTTTAGACTTTCGCGATTCAAAGTCTTCTCATGTCCACGACCAATGGACTTGGTCGAAACATCGAGGTAAATTAATTACTAAATGTTTTTCACGCGATCTAGCTCCCGAAAGCTTTATTAACAATTTTATTTGTTTGCAGGGAATTATAATTGTTGTATAAGCTTTAATGAAATTATGCTCGCCGCTTTACCGCGAATGATGATGGTGAAATGACTGGCCGGTTGGTAGCACTCTGCCTTCTGAGCCGCTGGTCCCGGGTTCCCTTGGTTCAACAAATTCTGTACATGAACATGTCTGTTTGACCTGTGTCTGGGTGTGTATATGTATATAAGTATATATATCAGTCATCAGGTTACCATAGCACTGGCTCTGCCTAGTTTGGGACCTGAAGACCTTGTGTGAATGTTAATAAATATATAATTGTCAACACATCGACGCTCTTCGGGTCGCTTATGGACATAATACGACACGTTATTTAGAAGAACGAAAGTCAAAAGTCAAAGTAAGCAAGTATATGCAGCAGTGGGCAGGGCACATATTATTTCGAAGAACTGATGGCCGTTGGCGTCGAAAGATTCTCCAATGGACACCACGGACAAGCGAAATATATATAATATACTGAAGACCTTGAGTGAATGTTGTCCCATTAAAAAAAAATATATACATATAGCCACCGACAAGTAGAGAGACGACCTGGCTAAGATAGCACGAAAAGGCTGTATGCATCCTTTGCCTTATTAAGCCACTATATATTTTTAAGCCAATGCGTAATTTAAATGAATGACAATCATTGTTTACTTTAACATGAAGATAAAATTATGCAGCTTTGGTTCTCGTCTTTATTAAATACTATATAAATGACAATCTGTGCTATCAACTGTGAACAAGGTGTTCTTCATCTAACCATGGTATCAACCTTGATTTTTTGTAAGAATAGTTCAAATGACCATGAAATACCTCAATACTCTATCTGTCTTTCCTTTTAAATAATATAATTATTACCCACAATTTTAATACACAGCGCTAAATCAATGGAATAGTGTGTAATGTATTAACAGTTGTCAATAGCATAAGGCTAGATTATTTTTTTTATAAATCTAGGAGGAGGGCGCTGTAAGCAGAAACACGGGCGATTAAGCCTATTTCAGCGACTGATAACCCATAATTTTTTTGTGTAAACCTCTAGCCACATAATATAAAAAATATGTATGAATGTGCACTTATCTGAATAAACTGAATTTGAATTTGAATTAAACTTACCTATCTGTTACCGGAGTACATCCCGCATTCCTCTTCGAATTTGTTAAATTCTCCACTTTGAACACTTCACTGAACGGTTAAAACTATGTACTTACACTATTATTGAATTGAGTGTAGTACTAACTATACTTTACCTAATCAACATAGTGCAATTTAAGAAGTAAAACAATTACAATTCAATGCAAAATGATCAATTCAACAGTCCTCGCGTTGTTTTAACACCTGAAACAATAAACATATGAAGTTAAAATAATGTTTGAATTTATAGATGACTCATTATGAATATATAAAACACGGAAATCACTCACGTAGCAAGTCAAAGGGTGCCGAGTATAGTTTCGATCACACACATTCGGTGGTCTTCTTCAAGGAGAGTAAGGCGCGTTTGCGGTCGCGGTTCGCTTTGTGCAAGGAAAACTACAGTCCCCTCCGGATCCCTCTGACTTACTACGCGAGTAACTCCCATGTTTTACATATTCATAATGTGTCAAAACCACATTAGTTTTATAGATGATAAATAATAAAAAAACTAAAGTTTATTATTAGACATGTAAGACTATCAAAATTATATAATGAAAAGGTTTATAAGTCTCTATTTAACAAATGGTAAAGCCTTACATGATTGATATTTGTATGAGTGACCATAATTCAAACATTTTCCTGAGAAACCCTTGATTTACGGCAGCGGAGACTAAGAAGTGATTTACACCTAAAACAGATTTAAAAAATACTAATAAAATAGGTGATTCACTATATTTATATGTACATTTATTTTATTGTATAACAATTTTTATATAAAATAAAAATAATATCATGTCTTATATATATCATTTTTATGGGCGGTCACATAGAAAGGGTTATGATTCGATTTCCGATTTGACATTGAACAAATCGATTCTGGATATCTAACATTTTATAACGAACAATAAAGGCAGAACCACCAATATAACTGGATACCTTGCGGTGTCTATAATCAAAACAAACTCATTTATGCAGTTTATTCTGAATGAACAGTGAAAATTACGATGGTAACGAAACAATGGACCCGACCGCGAATTCATATCAGTCAGTTCCACGAATTTTTAGACTCTTGAGGGTGGCGGATTAGAGGCGCATTTAGATTCAGAGCGCCCAAAATAGCATTATTACTGCACGCTATTTTGCGCGCTTGCATCTAGGTACTATTATATATATTATTTTCTTACCAGTACAAGTTGCAACACGGCAATTATATTAATAGCATCGCAATTCACACTGCCTTTGCCAAATAAATCCTTCATAGAGGTTATATTCGCTTATATAATAATCTCCCAAAAAAATAACAGCTTAAGTACAGAAGCAAATTTCATATCGTCTGCAAAAAACAGGTTTTAATTGAGAAGCATACTATTTATTTTGAAGCGCGGTGAGTTTTTGTACATTTTGAAGCGATGATAGCTCAGAGGTGGGAGCCTTGGCTGTCAAACTGACGGACGCTGGTTCAATCCTCCCTAACGGCTTGAGCTTTCGGTCAGTGTAACACTGCTAACAAATTCCCAGCAAGGTGGTAGGGTACTTTTGCCCGCCGGATAGCTACCACCCTAAAGTTTGAAAAACTGTCACCAAACACAGCGTGGTGTGAGTTCAGGCAGCAGTTCTTCAGAGCCAGTAAGCATTTTATATCTAGCGTAATAAAATCTTTGACACCGTCAGTATCGAGTGAGATAGTGGTCAAACATCAGATCTATAAAGTATGAAAAAATACTTAGAAGACAACATACTTGGAATACCCAACGAAAGTGCACGATATTTATGTGTAACCTTTAAAAGTTAAATGTGTACTGTAATGGAAAAAAAAATTTAAAAACCGACCCCAAGTTTCTTGCTGGTTCTTGTCGGTGTAACACTATTTATTTTGGAACGCTGCGTCAGAGTTTGAATATATTATGGCATATCTTATTATCCGAGACCAAGACTCATTTTGGGTCCCTGCGCCATAGTAAACGAATGAATGATTGAATATTGATGTGTCTAAATTAAATAATTGGATTTTGACTTTGAATTTCTTCCTCTTTGAAGCCTTCAAGCCGTGCAATAGCCTGCATCATGGCCTAAGTACTATCGGACTTAACGTGCCCTCTGAAGCACTTCAAAAATCAAAATGCGAGTAATGGTCTGTAGAATAAACTTTAAAAGAAAACGATAAATTTCTTGAATTACTTTTTGTAAAAAAAAAGGATTATTAACAAAAACTGCGTGCGAACATTGCATATTATGGATCAAATTAATTTGACCCATAATATGCAATGGAGCCTAAGTAATGTCAAAAATAACGTAAGCTAGAGGTGAAATGATTAATAATAATAATAATAATATGGGACAACATTCACACAAGGTCTTCAGGTCCCAAAATAGGCAGAGCCTGTACTATGGTAACCTGATGACTGATATATATACTTAAATACATACTTATATACATATACACACCCAGACACAGGTCAAACAGACATGTTCATACACACAAATGTTTGACCTGTCCGGGAATCGAACCCGGGACCAGCGGCTCAGAAGGCAGAGTGCTACCAACTGCGCCAACCGGCCAGTCCATTCTAGGAATTTGCTCTTGTGTCCCGAACACGCCCAAGGTATCCAACGAGTACGTTGCCTAACGTGTTCATACACGTCACTTTTGGACGAAATACACTAGCAAAGCCTTCAATACCATAAGAGTCCCATATAATGACGCATTTAGCATCCTTGTAATTATAAGATCTCGTATTGTGTCCTTTTGGAACAAGTAATACAATCCTGAAGTCTTTAGGAGAAAATCTTTGCGGTCCGATTTTGGGTCTCAGTCCACCAGAATGAAAATCGCAAATGATTTTAAAAAGTATTTTATTTATTAATTATTGCACTTATAACCACTTTTTTTACACTTTTATTAGTTTAAATTTGTTATTTTTTACCATTTGTATTTTGTAATTTACCATGTATGGTCATCTTTTGTCTGCAATAAAAAGATTTTATTTTATTGTTTATTTATTAACACTCTGTTACGGGCAAACTTTTCGGTTGCGATAGCAAACTAGTTGCCCCGCTGTAAATTCGCTCGCACAGTACCCTTAACGCTATTATAAATAAAATAGCGAATAAGTCTTTCAGAGTCGATTCGGTCAAATCCGACCGAATCATTTGTACCCTCGCCCTTGAGTGTGAAATGCACGGTCGTTCCGTACGAATCACTCGCATGCAGTCTCCAAAATACGACGTCACACGAAAATAGCTCTTTCTTCTTCATAATTTGAGTCTGTTTTCGCAATATGTAGTTGTTTGGTGTGGATACAGTGAGATGCAATGAGTTTGCTATAGTCTGTCTGAATGTCAGACCAATGATCAGCAACGTCTGTTGCACCGACACAATAAAAATATAATTTATAAGCATCTCAGTCAAGTCTCTGTAAATATCGTGATCGTGCCAATTGAGATTTGGGACAGTGTTTTGCAGTTTTAATGTTCCGAGCTTGGTTTGTCGTTGTTTTTTTGGATTATAGCCAAAAATGAGATGAGGTTTGATGAAAGAAAAATGTTTCCTACAGTCAGATACTGCTAATAAACTGTGAGAATCTCTTCAATTTGTTCTAAAAAAGATCTTTTCCATTTGGAATTGTGACAATATTATGCCGCATCAGGCTTCTTAAATACAATAATATAATACCATAAAAACACTTTAATGTAAAAACAAGAAAATAATCATAACGACGAATACAACAGTTCAGTATAAGTATATATAATATAAGGACGGACTAATCACTGAAAGCGATCTCTTGCAGTCAGAATTACTTACCTACTACAACTTTAGAAGCGTTAGCCTAGCAGTGTGAGTATCGGCTGTCAACCTGACAGTCGCTGGTTCCATCCCCGCCCACGGCTTGTTTTACTAGTGAAGGGGTAGCATCGTTTTTTTTACATTATAAGCTTGCGTTTGAAAACTGTTTCATCTGATATTATATGAAAACGCGGTCTAATATGTAACACGCAGTGGCTACATGTAGCACATGTAGCCTAGAAGGTACCTATTCAATGGTAACTTAAAGACTACAGGATTGTACGTATGGGGAAAACACCGTCTATATATAGGCACACAATTTATTGCTATCGTTATCTTGTCACACTAAATCCTGCACTCAGCTGGGTCAAGCCGCTCCCAAAACCAGAATCCTGAATCCACCACCGATATGTCACAACGATAACCCAACATTCCCTAGTAATCGCAACTAACTTTTGCGCTACCAGCGGGTAATTTAGTTATTTTGAGAGGTACCTAAACATGTATTTTCATTGTTTTATTAAGTTTTAAGTTTATTTATTATTTTTGTATTCATTCAATATCCACAGATATATTACAATCTATTATCTAAAAGTTATCGAACCCTTGCAGTATTGACACTGCCATCAATCACATCAACTTCCAGGAAATTACATTTAGGAGTATGATTGATGGTTTTTTTTCCCACCCTTTACTATCTACCCTACCATCTTGACAAGATAGTAGAAACACTTTAACTAGTTATATGTTACTTGTACGTGAGCCGTATGTATTTATTAGTAACATAACAATTTGTTATTTTCTTAACCAAAAATTTTCCATAAATTTAGTCTAGACAAAGACACTTATTTTGTGAAATTATTTTTTATATTGTGTACGTATGCAAAGTAAGCTAAATGAAGCTAACTTAGGACCTAAGTGGTTCAAATGGTTTTTTTTGAGAGTACATATTTGTACTTATTTGACGGTCCCGTGGCGCAGTGGTTTGTGTCATCGACATTAATTCTATGTCTCCGGGCACCGGGTTCGAATCCCGGCTGGGGCAAACATTTGTGCGATGAGTGTAGATGTTTGTCCCGGGTCTTGGATGTTTGTGTGCTGTGATTGTGTGTGCCCATGCCTCCCGCGATACAGGGAATCCTAGTGCGGGGTCTGAGTGTGATGACGAACGAATCACGTGTGAAACCTTTAAACAGTTTTCTTTGTTATATATAACTAAAGTTAGGTACCTAAACCGAGGCATTGTCTAGCGCCGCGCCTTTTTGTTTCGTAATAAAATTAGTGTGCAATCATCCAGCATTTTTAATTGTCGCGTCCGATACCTACGTGTCCCTAGTTATTACATACACAGCAATTATAAAAATGTAAACAAAAGATTAGTGAATTTATCATATTTATTTAATTAACCTTAAGTCCTAAATTAAATTTTACTATGCGTGATATAATATGGGCGAAGCGAATGGTAGTGTTGGAAGAGGAAGATCTAGACGGACGTTCCGAAATCGGATTGAAGAAGTTTTAAGAAAAGGCCGCTCTTGTATGAAAGTACCATGACTGTGGATGAAGCGAATGAAATATATTATGTCGGGCAAGGCTGTGGTCTCTGCCCACCCCTACGGAAACGAGGCGAGGATATAATTATGTACAAATAGCTTTCAAATTATCTAGACTTGGCCGTGCCAATGATTTCATTCACATAAACGAATTTAGAGTAGAACTATAACCATAAATCAGATACTCCTATTAATTAGGTAAGCCCTCGACGAATAACTTACATAATAAAGATGATATTCAGGTGCATTGCTGGCTTATCGAAGGAAGAAAACTTGAAAGTATAAGTAAAAGAGGAAGTGGTTCTTGAAGTGAGAAGAATGATCGGTAGTTAGTAAAGATGTTTATGTTCTGAATAGCCGAAGGTCGTCTGCGGGAGTGTGATCTGAGGCATTGAACTATGACGGAAACAGTGCAGGAAACGAGGCTGATGTGACTGATGGATAATAAGTTAATAGGCACTAGGACTGTCAGAGCTGTCAAGTACCTATCTGTCCATCTTCGTATGTGCTAGGGATACAGGAAAATGTACTGAAACCACACAAATCTGTTTCATCCAGCACGGTATTTTTGTTATTTATATCAGTGGATTGTTACAAACGCAAACACACAAACAAACGCATTTACACTCATACCCCACACTAGGAACGTATGGACACAAACATCCAAGATTCGGGAGCAAACTTTTGAGCTCATCACATAAATCTTTGACCCAGCCGGGATTCCAACCCAGGGTCGCGGTTCCAAAGTCAGTTTCGCTGATTACTGTGCCACGAGGACGCCCCTACGGGAATTAAGAGACATGACACATTCATTATATCTATGTACGTATTATGAATGTATAAAACACGGAAATTACTCACATGGTCGGGACCGCGTCTGTCATAATATGTCAAAACCACGTCAGTTTTAATAATAAAAGAATGTATGTAAGTCGGCGCGTAGTGCGAGAGCCCTGAAACGCCACAACGCGGTCATCAGGATGGTATCACGGTAGTATGAAGGTATGGTACAACGGTAATTACCTAGATAGCCATAGCAGGAACACACATTACCATTTCCTATTTTAATAGCGTTCTTATTCTAAAGGAACGAACTCGGAAGCCCCGGGGGTTGCAACCCAGGTCCAGGATTATCTGCTAGCAAAACAAACAGTCAAATCTATACATTGCATTTAACGCTAACGATTCTGTTCGAAAATCTAACACGCTCCGAGTTGTATGTTACCCAAATCTCATCAAGATTTTATCCTCCGTTCGCAAGTTACCATATCGTATAAAATCTCGATGTTGTTGACGTCACCTCCAACCAACACCATTATCAAATCTGGTCTGGCTAAATACCACGAATAATTGTCACCAAACACACCCTGTATTCTGGCTAAAGAACAGGCAAAAGGACGTTCTTAAAAACAAGTCATCATTCTAGCTGTTGAGTTAATGTCCACCTTTGGAGTATAGACTTACGTACAATGATAGATTCGTCAGATCTACTGAATATACCATTTGCTCGTTCGAAAATATTTCACATGCTATTTCAAAGCTCCAATAATAATCAATTTTCTGATTGTATGAATGTTAACCTCTAAGTTTCTATTCCAATTTTAAACGAATATACCAAGTCACTATGTTATTTTATAGTGTATGTTGCGATGGTGATGATCACGAATGATTAGTGTAACAAGGCAGAAATATTTGACGGTCGCCGTGGCTCAATGGTCTAGTGACATGACTTCTGTGTCTCCGGGGCCCTAGGTACGAACCCCGGCATAGGCAAACATTTGTGCGATGAATGTAGATGTTTGTCCCGGGTCTCAGATGTTTGTGTGTTGTGATTGTGTGTGTACATGCCTCCCGCGACACAGGGAATCCTAGTGCGGGAGTATACGAGTGATGAATGAGTTGTGAATAATGAATATCGAAAAGTCAAATCGTCATCACGTAACCATGGTAATAGCCCTGCTTTTAATTTTAATGATAGGCCTAGCAACCACAAAAGCTGAAAGGGCTGATGTCACTTAGTGTAGTCACGACTTAAATATCGAAATCTCATTTCTATTTGTAGGTTATTAAAAGTCCTTATAATTACATGCATACATACTAGGCTAATCTGAGAAAAACAACAATGAAGACGTGCTAGATATATATTTAAATTTAAAATCGAAATAAACCTTGAAACCTCAATTCCCAGATTATTTACCAACAAAGTTAAGAGAAGACGACGTCCATAAATTCCCTCTGGGATTGTTTACGACCAATATATTTTTTAAATAGATTCACTGTTTTTGCACACTCTGTGAATGATGGTGAAGATCAAATTGAGACGTTTATTCGGATTCAAGTCATTTTGCTGTGTCGAATCACAAAGTACTGAATGAATTAAAACCACTTCACTGCCTTTATTTGTAGATATGTTGACAGAAATGTGTTTATTTTGGAATATGGTTTTAAGTGTTTTTATTATTTACGAGCTTGTATTTGGACACATTCTTATCTGACGTCGCTTTACGTCAGATATGAACGAAGAATGAGTCCAAATACAAGCTCTGTTTGGATCTAAAAATAGAAGATACACATATTCGATGACGACTACAAACTTTTAGAGCCTAACATTGGAAGAGCAAAGCCGCGTACGGACTCGCTACAACATGTACAGTTTGTGACTTACATCGTGGTTACATGTGGTTGAAACTATAGTCGGAACCCTGACTACTACGTGAGTAATTCCCGTGTTTTAAACATTCATAATTGTTTAATTTCATTACACGCACTCACCGAGATTTATACGAAATAAAACCGGTATGCAAGCTAATCTACATTATTGTTCAAGACTCTGTGTTGAAGTATGTATCATATCCAATATCTCAATATCGTCAATGTCACTTCATTCAACGTCTGTCAGATCTGACAGATTGTACTTTTTGTAATAGCAGCTGTCTCACCTCCTTCTGTCTTCGATCGTAATGGTGTCTGTTTTTATGTATCCTGGTTAAATAATCGCAATCTAAGTTTATTTCTTTAATAATGTCCCATACTTAAAACTGGGAAGCCAACATTGAGCCAGTGAATCGCCGCAAATACATATTTCTTGGGCTAAATCACAACACTTGTCGTGCGATTGAGTATAAAGATTCTAGTTGGTTCTTTGTTGACCTATCTTAAATATGATAACAGTTCTGCACCAACGGACTAGCACTTCACATTATTACTTTTAACGGATGCATTCGTGTGAACTATTGCTCTACTTTAACCAAGACCCTCCACTTTTTGGTCCACGCCATCTATTGTTCGCGGCAGCGGAACTCACCACATGAGCAAAATTTGAATGCTAGTAGATATTCTAGGTCTAGCGTAATTCCATTATCGATTACATCTCTACTAAAAATTAAGTGAAAGAACTCTCAAAACTAGATCATTACTAACAATAAAATATTTTTAAAGTTTTGTATATAATTTAGACAGATAATTATGCAGATTTTTTTATTTCATAACAGAAGTAAATTGAAGTATGAGATCTAATATTTTTTACTCCCGAGACGTTCTTTGTCTCTGATTAAATATTCTAATTATTCAAAGACCGATACCCTTACCAAAACAAAACAGACTCCTGGCACGGGCGGGTAAACTCGTAAATTACATTTTTTCACTTCACTGTGAATTCAAACTTAATTAGTTTTTCGTCCGAGGCATTAATATAAGTCAAGACAGCAACGAGTGATTTTGTTATTATATTTATAAAAATATGAAACAAAATTCCACTACTAAATAATTACGACGGTATCTTCAAAAGTGGCCTTCCTAATCAGATCAGTCCAAAGAAGTCGGACATTTATATATATATATATATTTTCAAGACACATATCTACAATATATATATATATATATATATACATATCAGATATAGGTCACGAAAATAATAACGTTAATCATGTTCAATCCTTTATCCAAACGGCTACACTAATTCCTTGTTTGATAGTATCCGATGTAAGTATTTATTTGTTGTATGATATTTCAATTAAAGGCGAAAGATTGTGTATGTGTATGTTGTGTGTGTATGTTTGTTACTCCTTCACGCTCAAACGGCCGTACCGATTTCGATTAAATTGGGCATGGAAATAGTTTAGATCCTAGATTAACACATAGGCTACTTTTCATCGAAAACGCTGTTCTCGTGGGATGAGCAAATAATTTAAAACTTCTCTTACCCCTTAATGCTCAATCAGCTAAACCATTTAACAAACACAGTCTGCAATATAATGGCTTACATAGTCCCGGTTTCATGATACAATCTTTACGCAGAGGCATAGAAACTGATTATATCAATGCGTTTTTCTTGTCGTCTTCTCAGATTTTACAAAGTTCAGATTGTAGCGAAAGTAGGAAAATTAACAGAGAAGCGTTACTCGCGCTACTCAATGCGAGTGACAAGAACGAAGATAGATGTTTATAATTATTTGGTTATTTAAATAGTATTTTAAATAAGTTAGTGCATCATACGTTCATTTGTTTTGGCTGACATGGCGTGTAAAAACAGTCAAAACAGACAAGTATTGTTTCACGTGGCCGTAGAATACATAATAGTTACCTCCAGAGTAACCTTGACAGTCAGAGGACGTGTCTTCAATTTTTTTGTTTGTGACTTTTTGCCTCAATACATAATGTCTCACAATGGTGTTTGAAAGGAATACATTAGCGTACAGGTCGATGCCTTCGACAGGACGAATTTAGGCTTAAGAATGATCAGATAAATCCATGCAATAATGTATCAGTCCTAATGGGCTGGTAGATCTTTTAACACCGGGGAAAGAAATGGTCTTTTATTTGGAAGGACCCCAAGGGCTTAAATTACTTTTGAAATGCTTGTGGTGGAGGCCCGACTGGTAGATAAGTTACGAATGTTTGTGTTGGAACTGTTTTGTACGTACTTGTGTGCCGTGATCCGATCAAAGTTATGAATTGCCCTGACAAGCCCATTAGATAAAGGTTTACCTGTACATTGAATTCCTAATCCTACTAATATTATAATCGCGAAAGTTTGTATGGATGTATGGATGTTTGTTACTCAGTCACGCTCGGGGGACGGATTTGGATGAAATTTGGTATGTAGATATTTCAGCTCTCGGAATTCCACATAGGCTACTTTTCATCATCAACATCTAATGTTTATGTTTTGTCTGCTGTTTTTATATCACCGTACTTCTAGACTCCTAATATATTATTTCCGTCGAATGGTTGTCTGGAAGAGATCGCTCTAAGCGATAAGGTCGCTAATTGTACTTTGGTTAGGTATATGTTTTATTTTTATTGTTGTTTTTTGTGACCGGTGTGCAATAAAGTGTTTTGTTTTGTATTGTATTGTATATTTATTGTATTGTATTTGTGTTAATATATTTCAGTTCTTGTATTATTGCTACTTTTATTTATTGTTATAAATTGTCATCATCATCTTAGCCATAGGACGTCTACTGCTGAAGGTACATGTGACTCTCCATATATATAATTAAAGTTATTCCTGACCTGGAGTCCGGAATCCGTGATGGCATGTCTATGACTATGTGGGTCTCCCAAGACCCCGCCTGGCTTTAGCTATATACCTACAGTATACAAAAAGGAACATTTTTCCTTTTCGAGAGATAGGATTACATTCTACGTCCAAAACTATGACACTGACTATTTCTACCGTGGGGTACTGTCTATACGGGGCTCTCTGAGGTCACCTGTCACTTCGAGATGTTGGTGTACATAATGGTGATCAAAGTGCCCATATTTTTTATTAGTAGAAATTTGTATTGGCCTAAGATCAAGATTAAAACCCTTTTCCTCTTCGAGAGATACTCAGATTAAATTCTACGTCCGAAATTATGACACTGACTATTTCTACCCAGGGGTACTGTCTATACGGGGCTCTCTGAGGTCACCTGTCACTTCGAGATGTCGGTGTACATAATGGTGATCAAAGTGCCCACATTTTTTATTAGTAGAAATTTGTATTGGCCTAAGATCAAGATTAAAACCCTTTTCCTGATCCAGAGATACTAAGGTTAAATTCTACGTCCGAAACTATGACACTGACTATTTCTACCATGGGGTACTGTCTATACAGGGCTCTCTGAGGTCACCTGTCACTCCCTCCGGTGAAGCTGTAAATGCCGGTAGAGGCAAACAGCATTAGTCCGTTGAAAAAAAAAAAAAAAAAAAGTCACCTGTCACTTCGAGATGTTGGTGTACTTAATGGTGATCAAAGTGCCCATATTTTTTATTAGTAGAAATTTGTATTGGCCTAAGATCAAGATTGAAACCCTTTTCCTCTTCGAGAGATACTCAGATTACATTCTACGTCCGAAACTATGACACTGACTATTTCTACCCAGGGGTACTGTCTATACGGGGCTCTCTGAGGTCATCTGTCACTTCGAGATGTCGGTGTACATAATGGTGATCAAAGTGCCTACATTTTTTATTAGTTGAAATTTGTATGGGCCTATGATCAAGATTAAAACCCTAAGCATTTAAATGTGTGTTCCAATCGCTTTACACGAAGCTAATATTAATGTAACTAAATAATATGTCTGTTGACCTACTAAATTTACAACCATCTGGAGATATAAAGGTATAACGCTATTCTTTGAATTATACAAAAAATATATCGACATTGACCAGGTGCGATAATTCACTTCGCAAACCTTGAAACAGGACAGCAGTGACCGCGGAATCCAATTAAGTAATTCGGGTGATGGATTGCTGGCGTCCTTTATTGAAGAGAACCTATCTTGAGGATTAATATGGACTATCTCGTCTAGAATTTATTGGCCATTGACGGTAGAACATATTATATTGAAAGATCGGTTACCTGCAGGAAAATTCAGAACGAATAAAATACTGTTATATAAAAAAATATATTAAGAAAGCAGTCTGGCAAATATCATATAAGATAACTGAAAATGCTACAGATACGGTATATTTTCACGCTTTCAAACACTGTGCAGGTGAAGTCGCGGGCAGAAGGCTGTTCACTGGTGAACTTTACTATAAGAATAACCATCATGGAAGATTTATAGCGCCCGAATTACACAAGGTGCCTAAAATTACACGGAAGTATATAAAATAATATAACTAGATATGACAATAAAAAAATGGTACTGACTTCAACACTCAAAAGTCGGTACCATGATAGTTCTAAAGTACTATTATCAAAATATTGCGCCCATGGCACCTAGCGACTTCAACAAGTTATTTCACATTTTTGAATGTTGAAGTCGGTACCATTTGTTGAAAAATACTTTTATTTACCTTTTCTACTGACCTTTGCTACTCACGATTGCCATTCACCGTCAGTATGGAAGTCATCGAGATGCGCAACACTTTGCCCTTATTGGAGTATAACTCAAAAACAGTTTCACTGGTTTTTATGAAATTTAAATGGGACTACTTCGGAAGAAAAAATTATGATGATGATGACTTCGAAAGTATACCCCGGTAGCTTGGGCCTTGCCCCGCTCTGTCGACGGCATTCAAAGTTATGGTATTTGATAACTCTTTATTTATTATTTTTTTGAATATATATTGAAAAAACTTACCTAAGAAATAAATAATATATAAGTAAGTTTAAAGATTTGTTATGTAATTAGAAAAACACATCGAATTTATTTTGATTATTTTACTATAAATGGATCAATTTTTTTTACCTATATTATGTTAGATAATTATGTTCCCTATTATATTATTTATAAGGTCTAGGATTTTACATATCGATATTTAATACGGAGGACCTTTAAGTAATATTTTGTCATGCCTTTGTTATATTTACCTATGCTTCGCGTGAAAAAATAGTTAAATATGACATTTCATATATTTTGTTTTGCTATATTTGACAAGGAAATAATTATTTTTGTACAATGACGCAATATTAAGGAAACACTCATAAAAGGTTAGCTGAAATTAGTCAAAAGGCACAAAGGGCAAGTACAAAAGTCGACAAACAGCCGCACTTTCTTTTGAACGTCGACAATAATCCCGATCAAAGTAATCGGTATTTTGTTAACTATTATTATAAGGCTATATATTATTATAAGGCTTCGTATTGTAGACGGTTCCTCAGAAAATATCCTTTGTGTGCCTCCCTTTTGTTAGTAGAAAATGTACAGAAATACTGTTGGGGTTAAAGTGTAAGCGACCGGTGGATAGTGAAAATTGGTTGTGTTAATTTTGCGGTAAATGACAACACCACGACTCTAAGAAAATGTGTAAAAGGTCCTAAGTCGGAGATGATGTTTGAAATATTGATCCTATTGAGGATTCACAAAAAAGCGATTGTTTTTTTCCGTTAGTGTATCTCCTAGGAGCATAAACTATTTTCAATACCTTCAGCGGCAATAAATAGCATACTTGTCGATGATATACTTATATTCCCTTAGGAAGTGAGAATAGAACCAAGAGTACGTAGTTCCGTGTAAAGATTTTCTTTTATTGTTGTTGTTTTTCTGCTCTTAGTAAAGAGACTGTATGCGTATTTAAAAACTTTTTGTTACAGCTCTCGTTATAATGGATGACTAGCTCGGTTTCACTCTATACATACATGTAGCATACACTATAAATACATATTTAGAGGTTCTAAATTTAATCACTATACTCACCAGTGGTTAGAAATCAATTCGAGTATAACATTACTACTAGGCTACTGAGATAGACACTGGCCTACATGAATACGAATAACTTTCGTCAACTGACGTGACACTGGCAGAAATGTTATAAGCAATTGCCAAAAATAATTTAAAAAATCTTTTGTCAAGCATTCGTAACCCTAGGTATAATCAATTGAATAATATACATGTTATACTTAACTACTGATGCTTTTTCTCGCAGCAGTAGGTACTGCTGATACATTCGTTCATAACACAATCAATACGTTTATTAATCTACCTTATCTAATTAATAAGGAATAGTCATCAAAATCATATCCCTAAAATGCTATGCGTACTAAAAGCACACATAAAAAGTTATGTGATGAAATGACCTACATTTTAGGAAGGCAGCCATGAAATGAAAAGCCAATACTTGAAAAAGGATTTCCAAGATATCTGAGGCATCAATGATTAGCGCCCCTGCCTATTGATAAATTTTACATTATAAAAGACTTTAAAGAGTTTCACTAATCCGGCACTGTTGAAAACTAGGGAGTTCGGATTAAAATGTTCTGATTATTGAATTTTATAGAAATAAAAATCATGAGTTTATAATTTAAGAACGTAGAGTCCCATATAGGCGGTTCACTTTACATCTTTAACCAACTATTTTCTGTTTGAAAAAAACGTAAAGAAAAAGTTTGTGTTATTGTGACAATTTTGAGGTTATACTGATGATGGTGTGTTACCGTGGAACGAGAGTAAGAAGCGTCTGGAGGGTGCTGGATTATTGGATGTACCTAATTACTGATGTGCCGGTTTAGTGAGACTGTACTGTATATTTGTATGCGTTGGTAAATCGAGAAAGTTTGTTTATTTCGCTACAACTTTTGCCTTATAACCAAATTATGCCATAACATAACCAAATAACATCTAATAATAACATGAAGGTGACATGGTGGCCATAGCAACGACAACCTAGGCGACAGACCACGGCTGACCCTTTGTTATTAACGTAGGTATTTATAGACCCAGATAACTTATCGATGGTGTTGCTAGGTGACACCCTAAATTAATGACCAGTTTAAGGGTTTATGAGGTGCCGATGACATTACAGAGACTCACGGGTGTTTACAAGCAGAAGGGGCGGGACAAATCCTGGTACAAAACACGACATGAATGTACTTTACAGATGACCTATTGACTCAAAAAATAATTTAAATAACATTTTTTGACTTTTTAATATCCTTTGTCCTTGTGTAAGACACAGTTCAAACGCATTTGTTATACAATTTTATATGTATACAGCGAGAATTTTTGATAAATCGTCGCTCGAAAATATTTATTTCAATTAGCAAATGAAATGAAGTCGTTCAGTCAGAATTAGTTTTCATCTTCTTTTTTTCAAGAAAAACAAAATGACACGAAATGAATTACATATAATAATATATTTGATTACTAGTAGGTACTTATTGTCTATGATTACGTGGTAGATAGTGGTATCAAACTAAATTCGGAAGCAGGTATTTTTATGCAGAGATGCACTTGGAAAGCTATACTTGTCTAACCTTCCCATTTCTGCAAGCAATCATTATGTGGATATATATTATGTAAATGTGCCAATGGGCAATAATATCAATCGCAGAATCAGGTTGTCAGTCCAGTTAATTAGGAAATGCGCTGTCAGTACAAATCGGAGATCTTCGGGCTGTCCCCATGATGGATGAATAATAATGGGTTGCATATGCACATTGATCAACAGTTCAGTGTGTTCAGACAGGTGTTCATGAAATCCTGTTAACATTCCAAATCAAGCGTGATCCCAATTTCAACCACATCGTCACTGACGATTATGCTCATACGCTAGAGATCTTTTTTAATTGGTTAAGGTGACAGAGCAAGCCAAATGCCCTCAGGATGTTAAGTGGTAACCTCTACCTGTAGGCAGATACAATTCGTAAAGAACTGCACTGCGCCCGTCACTCTGAGATATTACGTTGGAAAGTCCCTCATGTAACTGTAATTTCACCGGAAACCATACTCTTCAAACCGGAACACAATATTGCGACGCTACTGTGTAGCGGTAGAAATAGATATAGTGGGTGTAGTTCCCTGGGTGAACTCTCACATAGAGTGTTACTGCTCTTATAGATTTATAAAGAAAAAAAAGCAATCCTTGATCTTAACATCAAATGAATCGTCCAACGGCTCATTTTACTTCATAAAGCACCTTCTAAACGTGAACGTACACTACTCTAATTTTCCATCTTTTGCCAAATTCTGTCGGTACTCTCATCTGTGTGGCTATTAAAGCAGTATTCTTTTTATGAGTTCATCATTCTGAGTGAAGTATTTTAAGCGGCCATGAAAATCACAGCAGGATCACAAACATCAACGAGAAATTTATAGCTCTCTCAAAAACAAAATGATGTAGGTCCTTATCAAACGCTTTGAGTAGGGTAGGCAGTAAAGCACATGATACTTTATAAGTTGAAGAAATTAAGAGTGTATCATAGGTTATCAATTGATATATAAACTGCCGCGTAGCACCGACCAGGCGTTCCGATTTTGGAAAATCCAATGATTTCCCACTTTCCACGGACCCAATATCTCGACACCATTTCTGATATTTTAAGTTTTTTTGTTTTTAATGTTAGCATGATTAGTTACCATAAAATCATCGCATGAGTTTTATAACCAAATGAAACTGCTGCACTTTTAACTGGCACATAAAACAATTCTTTATAGCATGTTTTTGTTTTTTTTTAAGACTCCACATCTGATTTGCATTAAAACACAAGGTGGAGTAGCTAATAAAATGAATTTTATAGCATTTTGTTATATTATAATCTACGGATTGATCAAGTGCAATTTTGTTAAGGAACTTATTGCTTCACCTATAAAATAAACTGGTTTACTATAACTTATTTTTAAAAAGTAGAACTTGTACCTTGAACTTGGTAATAGCTTCTTAAAAGCATAATAAACGACTTCTCGTGCTCTAGTTTCTATAACTAGAAAAGGGTGGAACATTGAAAAGTACGAAGCCAGCTGTCACCATTCTTTCATAGAACTATAAAATGTAAAAATAATATAAAATAGATTCTCATGCAATATAAAGTCAGGCAAGAACGAATCCCACTCGTACATTGAGGATTCCATACAAACAGGGAATATTTAACATTTGGATAACTTTTATCCTCGTAAATCGCAATAGACATTAGTAGTTATCAGCTCAATAAGTTTATATATAAATAAGTTTACAATCACAGTTTTTCTTGTTTGAAGTTTAATTTGTGGTTTTTTGATTTTCCCATTCGTTGTCCTAAAAGACATTCATCCCAAATTTCATGATTAAAGATCAAAACTACCTTCCATAATTTGATTCCCTTGTGAATGTCAAAATATTGAATATAAATTTCAGTATCTTTTGGTTGAGTTCAATTTAAATTGGAGTTAGAGATCTATTTCATCACACCTTTTTCCTCCGTCGAGAACTGCAACTCCTCAGACTCAGAGTATCATACTATCTGAGAAGCTGAGGATTTATAATCAGAGTAAGTCATCACAGTTAAAGAAGGAGGAATTGATGACCTGAGTATTTAATGTCAGTTTCAATTTGATACCTCTACACGTTCCCGAGAAAAACTGTGTAGACAGATGATAGACAGAGAGCATCAACCTACATTATATTCTATAGTTTCTATTTTCCTTATATGCTACGGAGCCCTAAGAACTAGGCCAGTACATGATGTATCCCATTGAGTACAGGTTATTGATGGTTACTTGGTTAGTAATGAATGTGCAGGAACCGGTTGCAAGAATGCGCCCCGATCGGAAATGCGCGTGCAGTTGCGCCCTCGTGGGGTACAGGATTGGTGGGTGCACAATACCTGCATCGGCCCTGAACTTGCCCTATATTCTCACGATGCATAAAAAGCAAGGCACAAAAGGGTTACGCAAAAATACGGCGTGTTTAAGTTTTAGAGTATATAGAAATGGTGCTCTTGTTTATTCTATTCTCTTCTTGTTGATTTTATTTTAACTCTTAAATTATATAAATAATATACCTAGTGCACTTAAGATCTTCACATAGGTCTTACGTTAAACTAGTACATGTACCTATTTTGAATTGTTAGTGCTATATTGTAAACAGTATTGATGTAATTTGTTGACAATAAACATTTATTATTATTATTATTTTACATAAACGCCCTAAGCATAGACCATCGCTATCTATGGGAAATCCCACTAATATTATAAATGCGAAAGTTTGTGTGTGTGTATATGAATATGTTTGTTACCTCTTCACGCTCAACCGGCTACACCGGTTTCGATGAAATTTGGTATGGAGATAGCTTATGGATTAACACATAGGCTTATTTTCATCATTACCATCATCACCGTTTTTCATCGTCACGTGGGTACAACCGAGGGGCGCGTTGTAGTAATGTAATATACTTGTACTTACGGTTTGATGAATGTTATGCATAATTAGACTACACTCTTACACAACAAGACAAGACCCTTTTTAAGTATACTTTGTAGTAGTTATCACAGCAGTGACAATGTCTCGCGATGATTTGCACTAAACCGCTAATGTTCGAATCCCGGCAGGGGTAATCCTTTAAAAGCGATGGGTCGTGTATGCCTCCCGCGACACAGGGAATCCTGCGGGGGTTTGAGAGAGAGAAAAAACAATGTGTTGAGATTTAAAAAGATTCCATTCCTCAGGCAAATTATATTGCTAGGTAAATACAACGAAAACTGATTATGATGATTATTTTTTTAGGGTTCCGTACCTTAAACACCTTAAAAAACTTATATTTACAAACTCTGAAGGAAATCACAAATTATAGGGTTGATTTTCCCGTTGACCTAGAACTATGAAATTTGGCAAGTAATACCATCTTATACTACAAGTATAGGGAAAAGTCAAAAAACTGTAAATTTTTAATAAAATAAAAAAAAAACAGAGTTCTTATTTAAGGAACGGCGAATTTTGAATTGAGTTAACTGTGCCATGTGGGGTATCGTATGAAAGGGCTTTATTGAAACAAGCTTAGACATTTTAATTATTTTGAGATGTACTCGAATAGTTTTGAATTTATGAAACGAAGGATGACAAAAAAGCTTTTTATTTAAATAAATAGAAAACTATTAGTTAATTAACATTTAATTTATAATAGGTACCTACAAATTTGTGTGGAACCATCGGTGGGCGAGTCCGACTAGCACTTGTCCGGTTTTGTTTGGTAGATCATACTTCAGAGGTTATCCCATATTTTTATCGAAATAGAATTAGCGAAAATCAAAGAAAATAAACCCAGATAGTGTTTTGGTCAGGTAAATGTTTTGAGACAATGAATGAAATTTGAAATTTATTCCCTGTAAGTTAGGGCAGATTTTAGTGTGATATGTTACTTTTTTAGTTAAAATATTTGACGGTAGTGGAAGTTGGTTTGTATAGTTTTTAAACTACGTATTATTTACATTCCACTCTCTCGCCAACATGTATATATTATTATCATGGTACACCTTATATAACTAAACGCATACCAATCCAACTTGTATGGCGCACCATGTCACTCGAACAATGCTTTGCATTCGCTTTCAACAATGCAAAGCTGACGACAACTGCATCTGCATTGCCATTCCGAGGCGGCGCTTCTATGGCGGCGGTATTTGATGTCTTATTTGCTTCTTCAAGTTTGCAATCTACTTCCTGCATACTACTACAATACAATTGAGACGAACATCCAGCAAATTATACAGTAATTAAAACTTTATAGGTAACATTTAATATTATGTCATATTAAACTTTACTGCATAATACCTACTGTTACTGACAAGCTATTGCCAACCTAAAAGCTCACGCCACTTTTACTTTTATCCACGTACCTATTAAGGCATAATCTATTTTGATGTAAGATTTTATTTACATATTTCTACGTAATTCAAATAATACAGAATATGTTTCTCAAGCCAATGTAGCATGGTGTAAAAACGCGGTTTATTTTAGAGAGTGCCCCCATTCCTGCGCGCTGGCCAGCGAAAGTAACCCGCTCACATCATTGCCTAGTAATATCAATCAAAGAAGCAATAAACATCTTACACCTAGTTATGTATGAATCAAAAACGGACTTACCGTTAGATAATTCCTCGGCTTCAACAACTTTTTGGTGATAATGTTTATGATTACAATAACAAAACAGACGGAAAGGGATTCTCTGGCTATTGACGTAATCGGATTTTTAGGTTAGCCAGATTATTTTATATTTCGCGTAGATGATATGACGCGTCGGATACGTCACAGATCGCGTTTTTGGGGCAAATTTAGGGTTTATTTTGTTAGGATTGTTGTTTGGGAAGGGTTTTAGTGAGTAAATGCGGCGACGTTGTAGAGCACGGAGCGTGCGCAGTGGAAACCGAGTTGACACTGGAGGGGGCCACCAGGCGGCGCTGCGTTCGTATTGATATAAGCGCAAAGGGCGTGCGGCCCGGGACAGCGCTGAGGATGCTACACTGCAGCTTACGACTCGTAGTAACTGATAGCTAATCTGTATGATGACGCGTGAATATAGTTGGTAGCTGTACTATCATCTAGCTTGCGATATTGACGCGATCACTCGACCGACCTTGAACCCGCTTTATCGGATATTAGATAATATGGGATTAGATAAAATAATACTCTAACAACTCTCAACCGACAAGGGGATATTTATTGAGTGTTGTGATTGCTGGTATGGGTTTATTGAGAGTATTTGAGAGCCTCCTGTACGTAAATAAGGAAATGAAGCGAATGGATTTATTATATAGTCCATATCCATCCTCCAGGGGAACAACTGCAGGCAGCTGGTATTTATTATGACCGGGTGGTGATGCACCTGGTGATATGATAACGCACTGCGATGATGATGATATGTCACCGGACGTGGTGCCTTAGCGTAGAGTGGACTACAACGTTATCAATTTATGGAATTTTACGTGTACACCCAATATTTTTATTATTTTTAACCGATTTCAAAAAAGGTGGAAGGTTCTCCACTGTATGTTTTTTGCATGTATGTTCAACGATTTCTCCGCCACCTCTTGAACGACTGAAAATTATTTGAAAGCATACGACTTTCCGACCCATTAACATTATATCTGAGGAAAATCAGTGTAAAATTCAGGTGTTTCTTATCCCTCTCTAAGTATTGTTGACACAACAAATAAATTTGTACTTCTAGCCTGGTCAATATTTTAATGTAAGCTACAGAAGTATTAAGTATAAATACATTCAATGGAATATTGCATTAAACATTTCTAAAAATAATAAAAATTTGCCTAATGAATGCATGCAAATATTTATCGGTGTCCTTGGAAGAGATATTAAACTTACAACACAATACCGATCTTAGTGTAGGCGTTGCTGTAGTTACTGTTTTTATTTTACTAATATTTGCAAACCATCAAATATTTATATTGTTTAACACGGGATACGCACCATGATTTAGATTTTGATTGAGTTCTCGATATTTCGGCGCGGTTCCACGCACGGTTTAAAACAATACTTCATCAAATATTTGTTTTCCCTGTGTGTTATACATTAGCTTTAAGGTCACGCTTGTTTGTATATGTTTTAGTGTGCAATAAATTGATTATAATAAAAAACTAATAACTAATTACAATACTGCAGCTACTACAACAATAATTGAGCAATCCACTAGGTATTGGCAGCCTATAGATAACTCAAATGCTCTAACCCGCTACCGGCTGGCAGTGCGCGCAGAATACTAGCAGTACGAACAATAATGTGTCAGCAATTTGGTCACGCGTCGCATCGATCAAACGCTCTGATAAGTTTTGAAAAATCCGTTGAGCTCCCGGTCCCCACGGGCCAAACTCAACCTCAAAAGGTTCAAATATAATATTGTAACCATTACCTTGGTTAGCATATCTTCTAAATAAATATATATGTATTTAAATAAATATCTTATAAATTGATTGATTGATTAAACTACAGGCAAACACACATAGAGTTGTTAGTTTTATACGAGTCATTTATGCATTTTGTAAAAGCACAGGAAGGGATTGTTTTTCTCTAATATATTATTAGACAGAACATTTAGTGAGAATCAATATTATACGCGTGCATCAAACTGCCGCGTCGGCCCGATTGAAACTAATCCAAATTGATTATTAATTGACATAAATTATATGGTCCAAATATTTTGTTTTTCAAAAAGATTCTATCCGGTGCTTGGGGGATAAATGGGGCAGACTTGAGTCCTGCTGTGGACGTCCTATGGTAAAGACGATGATGCTGATAAATAAATTCATAACGGTCTCACGGTCTTAAAATAAAACTCTTTTATGCTTACAGTGTATATTTGTCCTGATAAATTCGATTCTTAAATCGTCGAGCCGTGATAATTATATAGTTGGTTCTGCTCCATAATTATGTAATGTAATTTTCAGAAATGGCAGTGGAATGGTTGCAATTGACCGAATATTATAATCATCAGATTTATTACATTTCGATCACATTGAGTTACACTAAACTTATGATGAAGTAGTACATAAGGTTTCTATGAGGTAGATGTAGAAAGGTTGGTTTTATTTATTTAATATCTATTATTTAATATATCCACATATTAATACAGTGTCGTGACAGTCGGAAAAGGAAATTTGTTTCCCGAATATAGGTACATGAACCTAATTTATGTGGTCCACGCTTAAAGGCTAGAAGCCCCATCTCAGAGTTTTTAATTGTATCAATACATAACACTAATTTAGTTATGTAGTCCACCCTTATTACCTAAAATATTATTACATTACAGTATCAACATCGTTTAAAAACTTTTAAAACAGTTTAAAAACATTTAATTTGTTGAGGAAAGTCTGGAGCTGAGTTTTTGAGTAAGTCTTCTAAATCTTTTTTATTCATTTCTTTACGAATATTTACAGTTCGTCTTATGTGCTTTAACAATGAGTTATTACTTTTTGAATATAATTTATAGGTTTAATAGTGTTTGAACATTATCTTAATTGAGCTCTAGACAAATTAACATTCTAAAACACAAAAAATCTATGAGATTGACATTTCAAAGCGATCTAATACCACGTGATCAACGAAAACGAAAAGAAGCTCGTTAGACAATGGAAAATACGCAGAACGAAACCCCTATCGTTTCTATTCTCCAGAGTGCATTTATTGGTTTTTATTAATATTTTTCAACTCGTGGTCTCTCGTAACCACGACCAATGCAACTTGGTCGAAACGTCGAGGTAAATAAATTACTAAATGTATTTCTCGCGATCAAGCCCCAATTTCGAACAATGTGTTCGAATCGCGAAAGTCTAAAAATTACAACCATTAACTTCCAAAAAAAAACGTATACGCCTAAAATAAGTCATACTCAAGCGATAGACATCAATAACAATTGTTTTTGTTAAAATTTAGAGAAGGAAAAGAGGTGTGGCCCGAACGTAAATTCTATTAAAAAATGTACCTTTATATCTGACGAGCAGCAACTGTCTCTATCGGTTGCATAGAGGGTGGGGGGGAAAAGCTGAGATAGCAATGCGCTTGCTTATTAGCTACAACGTGAAAACAGTGTTTGCTATAGAATAAAGATAAAATTATAAAAGGGATATTTATAATGAATTTTCTTTCTTTATAATAAATTTTATCACAAACCCTTCATAAGTTAAATACTTATATATGATGATTGATGATAATTATGTAATCTAATATTATATTTTAATTATATTATTCTTGTTTGTTGTAACTTTTGTTTGATTTTTAATCCATGTTTTGAAGCAATGATAGGTCAGCGGTAGGAGCGTCGGTTGTGAAACTGACGGAAGCTGGTTCAATCCCCACCAATGGCTTGAGCTTCTGGTGAAGGTAACATCGTTATGAAATCCCCCGCGTGCTGGTAGTATACTTTTGAGTATCCGCCTGGCTAGCTACCATTCTCAAGTTTGAAAAGCTGTCACCAAACACATAGTGTTTTCCAGCAGCAGTCCTTAAGAGCAAGTCAGCATTCTAGGTCTAGCAATGTAACATTTCGACCACGTAGTCACTGACCATCGAAGCGAGATAGTGGCCAAACTAGATCTATAAAGTATAAAGAAAACAATGTACACATTTGTAAATACAAGGGGTGTCATAAAGTGTCAGTGATGTCATAGCTATTTTAGGTAAGTACAAATTCTCGAGTCCTTTTTTTTACTTAGGAAAATCCTTTGTGTGATTTTGCCACCTTCCCGGGGATTGGTTATGTGGTGGTCTGCAGAAACCGGATCGAGACCTACCTCAAGATAAAGTCTTGGGTTCCATCATTTGTTTATATGTTACGATAAATTAATGTTGCGAGAAAGATAACATTGGTAGAGCACTCTCTATTACGCGCTTTGCCAGCTCAACGCCCTAAGCGACATGGAAAATCGTGACAATGAGTGATTAAAATTTGAAAACGCGCTGTTTAAAATTAATAAAAAATATGAAATAAAAAATACACTTTTATAATACTTAAATATAATATGATGATCATTGATCATCATTATGAGGAAAGATTTGTACGTTTTTAATGAATAAACTTCAAAAATGGATCGATTACGAAAATTCTATCACTATTCATCATCATCATCATCTCAACTATGGGACGTCCACTGCTGATCATAGGCCTGCCCCAATACCTTTCACCATAAGTATGCCACATTATCCCTCTGTAGCATACGCTATTTATAATTGCTAGAAAAAAATAGGGGAAAACTTCAATAACGTAAACGTGCGAAGCCGGGTCGGGTCATTAGTGAGTTATAAAAAAAATATCTCAGTGATGATGGAGCTTCGCGCGCCGCAAGTATACAAATATTGGACCCGCGCGAACTTAGGTCGTCTGTCTACCTTGTCGGGGTCTAATGTTGTATGTCAATGTCAAAATAAAGTTTTTATGTAATTTAAATTAAAAATATATATATTATGTCAAAATATATTACAAATAGCTGCGCCAGCGGTTACCCGCGGTGAAATGGTACGTGGTATTGACAATATTTGTGTCTTCCCGTCATCCCACGGGATCAGTCTATATTTTCAGGACAAAAAGTAGCCTATATGTTATTCCAGGGTATAAGAGTTTTCATACAAAATTTCATGCAAATTTGTTCAGCCGTTTTAGCGTGAGAGTAACAAACCTCCATGCATCCATATAGATACAAACTTTCGCGTTTACAATATTATATCAGGATTACTAAATATTTGGTAAACGTAATATCTGCAGGAATGTCCAGAAAATCATTAACAAAATAAAAGCACTCACTAATTAATCATTATTATAACATCTTCGACCACATCGTCGCTGATCATCAAGTGAGATAGTGGTCAAATGCTAGATCTATATCTACAGTATAAAAAAAATGTAACTATGATTATTCATAGGGTTATTCGGAGATTATTCTGCTATCGGGTAGTTCCAATAAATGTTTTGGAATGCGATTATAAATATGAGGTGCCATGTAAATGCAGTTTTTTCTAAAAAGTTCAAGCAAGTGTGTACTAACAACTTAAAAACATTTTTGAAACATTAACCAAAAACACATATTCCCCTTTGCCGAAATAAAAATTATATTTCTAATTGTTTCAATAGTCACGCGTGCATATCATCTGTATGAAGATATCTTTAGAAAGTATTTGTTAATGTCATGTAAGCGTTGGCAAATGAGTAAGAACTATTCCACTATCTTTCACGGTCGGTAAATACGAAAGGTGAAGTGGTATACCGGCTAGCCGAGACGAAGCGACCTTGATATGTTACACTCCCACACACTCTCCCACCCACATAACCCTAGAGGGGGGTATCTTTGTATAAATGGGAGGTGTTGAAACCTCTCAGTTTTGATGCTACAGATGTCTTTTTACAAGCGCTTTGTCACACTTGCAGTGGACGGTAAAAGCTTGCCCAATTAAATTTGTCTAAATTTTTCACAGTTCAAATAGGAAATTATTTATTTATTTATTTATTTATACCTAGTACACACGTGTTGTATAATAATACAATATCAGCTGTATTATTAATAGAATTACTTATATATTATACTAAAATAATTAATGATTTTTGATCAATTATGTGTACATTAAAAAATAGACACTAGATAAAATGGCAGCAAGCAATGCATAGCAGTTCTCACTAGGATATCCCGTGTGGAGAACTTCTTCAGCTCAACCAATGCTCTAGCCATGCATATTACCGATTTGTGGTGCGAAAAATTGAAATGCTTAAGATGTAAAAATAAGAAAATTTTAACGTTGTAAATTACAGATGACATAAAACATATAAGAATCATATTTTAGGAATTAGATGAAGATATTTGAAGACATATTCTAAAAGTCCTCCAGGTTAGATTAATAATATTGAAGCCAAGTTTTTATTAATTTTATAATCTTTAAATAAATAATATGTGATTGTTTTTTTTCCGCAGCGCTATAGGTAATGTGACGTCACATTATATCTCAGCTGACATATGTACCTAGGGCCTCGGGATCAGCAGTCATGTCAATGAGCACCAAATACTACAGTCCCAATTGCTGCCACCGGGTATCGGTATTTGTTATGCGGAATATCAGATATTATTTGTAAGCTTACTTCACACAGGCTTCCGTTACGACTTTAAAGGTGGAGTTCACCAAAATTGAAAGACGGTTAAATTGATAATCGGAAATTTCAATTTTGGTGAACTACACCCTAAGACATCTTCAAGTTTATAACATTTCAAGCAATTTCCAGTCTATAATAATATTACAAGTACTAATATTATTAGTACTAATATTACAAGGAGGTAAAGTTTGTGAGGTTGTAGAGGGTAATCTCTAAATCTACTGAACCGTTTTTGAAAATGATTTTACCGACAGAAAACCACGTTATTTGTGAGTGTCATAGGCTTACCATCATCATCATCACCACGTGAGTGAAACCGCGGGGCGCAGCTAGTATGGAATAAAGTTGATAGTTGAAAAAGTATTTGACCCTAATAACAAAATAAAACAAGAAAGAATACAAAAAGATTTTTAATTTACGGTAATCCCAGCAAAGTAATCTTCTTTTTTTATATTTTGTAATTCTGTAATGGTAGCTATTAGTGTCTAAAGAAAATAATTCTGTACAGGATATTATTGCTATTATTTAAATGGCAGTAGCGAATTTAATGGCACAAAAAGTCATATTCATTCATTTTATAATTGTATAGTTTATTGCTCTAAATGATTGTTTGTGTGTATTATTCGCAGACCGTATTATCATCAACACCGCGTAACGCTACAGCGGTGAGTTTGTGAAAAAGTTCTTACAGGAAATCCCTTAGTATGTATGATACTTCTGACTAAGTTTGCTTGATGTTCTATCACTATGATTATCTTACTTACCCAATTGAAATTAAATGTACTTTTTTCCATTAAATACAACTTCAGCTGCAGCTGCAGTTTTTCTACATTTATGATCTGTGGACGCACTATGATCTGGCAACACGCATGCGCGACCAGCAACTAGATTATGTCGTTCAACGTTTAGAAAATAAATACACATATATGCTGTGATTTTACGTAAATTTCATTATCTATTTTATGAGATTAGATAAAGTAGTGTATGAAATGCTATAAAATATCTCGCTTGCAGCTCGTTTTTTTAACATACACTCATGTTATAAGAACTCTTATCATGATACAGTTTCATAAACTACTATTAATTTATTATCTTATGATTTCAATAAGTAGAAATCTTTAAAAGATGCCCATTTTGCTCTATTGTTTCCCTTAACTAGTGTTTTTACCATTAATTGAGTACTGAGTACTGAGCGCTTCCGTGCGTCGGCATGTATGTTAAGCTGTAAGTCCCGGTTGTTGTCTCATAATAGCTGTCGTTAAGAGGATTGTATACCAAACACTGTTATAGCATTGTAAGTAATAAGCAAACGTATTGCTCTCTCAGCTTTCCCCCCAACCCCTATGCAACCGATAAGTTACTACTCGCGAGATTTAGTAGTAAATTTTTGGGTAGAATTTACGTTCCAGGGCAATCATTTTTTGGCTCTGTAAAGTGTAACAAAAAAATTTGTTATTAATGTCAATTGCTTGAGTAAGTATGGTTTTTTGGCCAGAACGATTTTTATCTAAATTGTATGTTTTTTCAAAAACATATTGACTTTAACTTACCACGTTATCAGCGCAAAATCTTCCTGATTGTGATGCTTGTAATTTTAGAGTGATATAAATAAAATATTCTATAAAAGTCTTACATTAGGCTAGCCAACTAGCTTAACGGCCAACCCGTATTGGCATGTGTGATGGAATATGGCCAACTATCCTTCCTAAGGCCTACTGTCCTCTAACACGCCTCAAATGCCTAAACGTTAAACATTACGTATAGGTACGTAAACTATACGTAATGTTCATTTCAATATGATTTAAAACCAACAACAGGGTAATACACTCTAGTTATTAAAATAAAACTAAAAAGTCAAATAGAACCAAAATAAAATAACTAACATAACTACAATTTATACTAATAAAATTACTTATATTTCTAAAAAATATCATGCAGGATTGTTTCAACCACCTATATAGTTGGTTGAAACAATCCTGCATAGTTGGGGTTTAATTATCTATTATAATTACAAACATATGCCAAATTAATCTATAAAAAAACATGCGTTTGATTGACATTTATCGATAAATGCATAATTATGGAACCCTACTTGCTCTCATCTCGAACTGAGACGAAATTAAACAATATTCTTTAAGTTATACTAGATGATTGATAGCTCTTCAACTTTATTCCTGTATCACCGTTTTACCACCGAACTAGCCGGCATTACTTGAAAGCTCATCCACATAATAGAATATATAATTGACTCATGAGAGTCACATACAGTGCGATTCTACAGATTGTTTATGCCATACACCTGAAATATGTGGAACCAGCTTTCTCTATGTTCTCGACTAGCTACAATATGAGATTCAATAAAAGTAGAGGTAACAACAGTTTTAATAAAATTTTGATTATAAAATGGAACCGACTTCAACACTTAAAAGTGTGAAATTACTTGTTTAAGTCGGTACCATAATAGTTCTCAAAAGTAACTATTATCACAATATTGTGCTCCAAAAAAATTTACTAAAAAATGGAACCGACTTCACCACTCAAAAGTGTGAAATAACTTGTCAGGGTCGGTACACGACAAGTTATTTCACACTTTTGAGTGGTGAAGTCGGTTCCATTTTTTGGTAATTTTTTTTCACCCATTTCAGTGACCCCTAGCAGGGCTCACGGGATCAATTGTCAATGTGTATGTTCTCCGATATCTTCACGCCCACCTTTAATATCGTCGAGGTATGCGTAGCACTTTTCAATTATTGGAGTGTAACTAAAAAACCGCTTGACCGATTTTGATGAAACGGGACCACACGGGAAGCACCAGTCGAAAGATATGAGGTAACAAACATAAAAAACAGGTCAAATTGAGAACCACCTCATTTTTTGAAGTCGGTTAAAAATACTATATATCTCGAAATTGTAAGCATCGTCTGAATTAACAAGTTAACGAGTGTAATATATCGGTTTTATTTCGCCCTACTTTATTGGTCCTTCCAACTAGTACTTTAATAGTATCAGCAAATTTTCAATAGCATGTATATTGTATCATTAGTTTTCTTAGAATGGTTATTTACAATACCAACTGTGTTTCCTCAATAAAATCAATAAATTTACGAGGGCATCAAACTATACATACGTAACGAATAGGTAGTTACTGTACTTACTGTACAGTACCTACTGTACTTTCGAAGGAAATATGATACCATATTGATGTTGGTAAATACGAGGCCGATGCCTTTATTAAAAAAAATACTAACAGCTGATTACAATACTTCAGCTACTAAAATAACATTTTAGCAACCCACCAGCCGTTGGCAGCTTATAGATAACTCAAATGCTCTAGTCCGCAGCGTGCCCAGAATTCTAGCAGCATTGCCCTGTTATATTGCAATGCTAATTCGTTGAGCCAAATATGTGCCTGCATTTTGATCATGGCTCGCATCGCTCAAAACCTCTGATTAGATTTTTAAATATTTTGAAGATATTTATAATATAATTTTGACGTTAATATATCTAGATCCTGTCACAGCCATCAAAAGAGTCATCACCAACAAAAGGCTTTCAAGAACATCTTATTTATTTAAGAGTTTCAATCTACACGCTTGTAGAATTAAGTACCTACTTTGAAATCCTTCCAACTGGAATCTCGTATAATCAGCTAAGATTTCAATATTTTTTTTGATTTGCAGTTGGGGAAATAATACGTTTTAGATAAAGGATTTTCCTAAAATAAATAGTTTTTTAAACGACTTAAAAATAAACCAAACCTTGGATTTTTATCATATAGCAGTGTCAACAGACACTGCGGCTCGACGTTCTAATGATGTCCATATAATAATTTTGTGACAGTCATCATACATTAAATCTAACAAACGAAAAAACAACAAAAAGCTATCATCTGGTAACGTATTCATATATTTTCTGAATTTACGTGAATTTATCAATTTGACGAGGGTCCAGATAAGATACAGGGAATCAGCAGAAATGCGTCCATCCGAGGAGGTCAATTTTGCAATTTGGATGTTTACATTTTAAACTTTGTATATTGTTAAGTAAAAATTACACTAAGGATGATAAAAGTGACAATAACAATTTTTTTACTGTTTTAATTGATTTATAAAAATATGGCAAACAACAAATATTACAATTATACTCATAAATAAGCTACATTACAATTACATTTAAGATAACTTACACTAGCTTTTGCCGGCCTATAGATAGCTCAATTTCTCGTAACGCGCTACTAGTTGGAAGCGTGCCCAGAATGCTAGCAACATTTCCCGATTGAAGGGCATCTTTAACACGAGTCGCGATGATTAAGCGCTCTGATGAGGTTTTGAAAATCCAATGAGCCCGTTCCTTGTCACCTGTCTTTAGTATTCTTAATAATTCCTACAAATCGAAACAATTTGTTTACAGCCATAAGGCGATAGCTGCAGAATTGACTCTGGTACATCAGCAATCGAGAACATTAGCAGTTGTAAGGTTTGATTAATCGTTATGAAAGTTTAGCCTCGCTTAGGAAGAGGCGTGTAGAGCTTTGGGGCGTCATCGTGCCTTTACCTCCCAAATGTTTTTGTTTTTAATTTATCAAGTCGCATTTTGCTTAATTGACTAAAGGATCATCAGTCAAGACATCTGCATCATCATTGCAATACATTTTTATGATTTTGTGCAGAACCAGATTCTTGTTAGTGTCAAAATAGATAGTTGTAACGCATAAACAACTTATATACCTTTATCGATGGCATTCCATAATTAAACTTTATTTATGATTACACTGCTAAGAGATATTGAACTGTAAATATTTAAGGGCGCACCGAGCGTAAGAAGCACGCTGCAAATAGTTATTTACTGCCAAGCGCACACCCTAGGTGTGCGTTTTATTTTTCGCTCACAGAGCATACGTTCGTACGTAAGAATTTAGCTGTTCCGAGATGAATTTAGTACTGACGCTCGTAAGTAAATCGGAACGGATTGTGTGTGTGAAACCGGGCGAATGCTATAAATGCCTGTTCCTATTAAATTCATGTTAAATCATTCTCATTTGCACTCCACGGGCAATATATGGGTCCTTTTTTCTGAAAGTTTAAATTGCGTTTTATGTTTTGTGGAGGGATACCAAATTTTCGATAGATTCTCTAAATGACAGTTAGATGTTTGACAGCGCTCATACTGCTCTACCTCGTAGTCATAAGCGTTCTAAGCACAGGAGGATGACTTCATGAAGACGTCATATAAATTTTGTGTGCAGCTGTCAGTGCATTACGGAATGACTTTAAGCACGCTATCTGTGCTCAAAGCGCTTAAAGCGCAAAACGAAACACACCCCTATTCCCGTTCACGCACACAACTGCAATTTGCAGGAACGTTGATGCTCGCTTGCAGGGGTAGCTAGCCAGGCGGGTATTCGGAGGTACCCTACCACCGTGTGAATGTTCGCGGATAACTTCTTCGCTTATGAACCGATTTTGATGATTCTATTTTCAAACATTATAAACCGTCATTAAATTATATTATTGCATTCTTGATCGACAAAATTTTCTTTAAAACATTTGACGATTCATGGTGGATACTTGCTTGGAGAGATGGAGAGAATCCAATATAAACAGTCTTGCACTGTTGATTGACCAAATTAACAAAACCCCTTTGCCTTGTCTTTATTAAAAAAAGTGTAGATGTTTAAAGAAATTTCGTGTAGGTTGGAGAGATCTAACGAAACTGGTGGGTTAACTGCAGCATTTAATGTCTGTTGATTGATATTTATGACTTTGGAAACATTAGTTAGAATTGCATGACACGTCCTCGGTGACTGTGTAATGCTTCAATCCGCCAAGACCGATCTGGAGTGCAAATCTAGAATGCAAGCAATATTAAGTTTTCTACTTTATTAGTTTGATATTTTTCCGTACCATATGAAATCAAACGTATATGATAGAGGAAAATAAAGCAGCTTGTTTATTGTAGTATGAAATCAATTATAGAGATATGTCGATAAAGCTAGAGTTGCACTCGAGTCTGCCTCATTAACGCCATCTTAGTGCTAAATCTAAATGTAAACAGCGCGCCTACACCTACACAAACGCATCCATTTTAATGCCTAAGTCTAGATTAAGTTAGATTTATTGGCTAAAGTTAAAACGAGTTGTAGTTGTTGTTGTCGAAAATAGAATCACGAGAAAATTAAAGGAGTGCTCAGAGTAACAATTATGAATAAAAATGTAATAGTTACTCTGAGGTAGGATAGAATAGAATAACGTATATAGGTACGTATGGTACTAATTATAGCTTATGGATATATACTATCAGTGGCCGTATTGCTAATGCAATTTCTTCAAAATAACCATTGGATGACTAGAGTAGGATAGACTAAAATTGTGGATGTGCTAAGCAACAATATCTATACCTTAAGTAACAAATCAGTAAATTGCCTGTGTTAACAAATCGCTTGAATATATGATGATGATGATTTTAATCCAAAAATATCTGCAAAAGAATATTCCTTACACATCTATTTACGATTTCAGCTAACTCAGATTGAAACTTCAAATTCTGGTATCGATTGACCTGAATATAGTGTCTGGTGCAGCGAAGCACTCTCCACTGAAGGAGCCTTGAGTTTTGCTTGCATGGACAAGCGTAGCCCTTCGTCGCGTCAGCCAATATTTTTTGTAGCTATTTACCCGACTATGGAGGGAACTGTTGTGTGGCCCTTTATACTTGTTTAAAAAAAAAACGGCTTGTCACACACACACAAAAACATTTATTTTTTATATAAGTTTCCACGAAACACAAAGGAACTCCTGCACTTCGCTTGTAACTGAAGCCAAATTGGCCGTAGTACGGCTTTAGGAGCAAATGGGAACACTATCATGATCCAAGATAGAAGAGAGAGTAATTTTGGAAACCGGTATTTATAGGGAAATATATATGACATCGCTTTGTGAATTGGTTGGGGTTTGCCCCTAAGTCAGCAATATTCATTGTGTAATAGAAAAATGTTATGATCATAATAATATTACGGCCTTATCATAATAAGAACGAAAGGAGATTAACTAAACAGATTAACATGGGAGAAGAACTACCATTGTAGTGTGGGAAGAGGAAGGCCTAGCCGGACGTTCCAAAATCAGATTGAGGAAGTTCTAAGTGAGGGCCAGGTCAAGAGTACTCTAAACCGACGCTCTCGTATGAAAGGTCTGATGAGCGTAGATGAAGCGAAAGAAGTATGTCGTGATCTTGGTACTTGGTACTTGTACTTACGCCTCTTTCCCGTCGGGGTAGGCCTCTGCCTACCCCGACGGGAAAGAGGCGTAAATTTATGTTTGCAATAGTAATGCGGTCTCAATGGCTGGACGGGATTAAATAAATGCGATCATACTTTCCTGGAAAGGGGAGTGCTATACTAGAGTCGGCTCAAACATGGGGCTAGTGTTGTTTGTTACCTTTGCCCACGCTATATCTCAGTGGGTATATAGTCAGCGAACATCCATGACAGTTGCATTTTGTCCCTGTTCCTGTCCTTGCAGAGAACTGTATATACTCGGGGTGCACAAAGATATGTGAGTCTCAAGCAGGCATTTCAAGCTTTTTGCAGTGTTGTACAATTATATCGGTGCCGTCATGTGCTGAAATTAATCAAATATACAAAAATATGAAAAATAGTATAATATAAGTTTTGTTATTAAAACTGACACGGTTGTGACACGTTATGAATATATGATATTCAGGAATTAATCATGTCGTAAGTCAGAAGGTACTGACTATAGTTTCGGGACCACATTCGGTGGTCTTTTCAAGGACAGTATGAAGCGCTCGCGGACGCGGTGGCAGTACTGTTTTTTTTTTTTTTTTTTCCTGTACCGAAAAAGACCACCGAATGTGGTTGAAACTATAGTCGGAACCCTCTGGTTTACTACGTGAGTAATTCCCGTGTTTTATATATTTCATAATAATAATAATATGGGACAACATTCACACAAGATCTTCAGGTCCCAAACTAGGCAGAGCCTGTACTTTGGTAACCTGATGACTGATATATACTTATATATATATACTTACATACATATACACATAATATAAATAAGTTGTTTTGTATACTCAATAACTCACAAAGCAGGGTGATCAAGGCGGAGCAGTGCCACGCCGCATTTAATATCATATCCAGTGTAATTCATCAGGGCACTCCGGGATTCAACGCTTGCCATCATGCGAACGGTTTGTCTAAATCATCAATTGGTCTAATATTGTTAAATGCAATGCAAGCTTGTTGGATATTCTGTAAACCTGACCTGAACCAAAGAAATATCTGTGAAAGATTTAGCTAAAGTTAAAAGCATTATTTCACAAAATAGTAAAAGTAGAGCGATTGGGATGTTTAAAATATTTATGAAATGAATTCGTTCCTATGACGTAAGCCCCTGTGGCCTAATGGATAAGGCATCGGCCTCCTAAGCCGGGGATTGTGGGTTCGAGTCCCACCAGGGGTACACAATTTTACGTTTTCTATCTCAAGTGTACATTTTGTAGTTATTAAATGATTTTTTTATAAAATTAATAGAAACTCTTTTCGAGTACATCTGAAAATAATAAAAAAATTAGGGAGAAAAAAAAGGTGAATTTTTTGTTTTATTATATTCGACGTTAATAATCATGGCTAACAGACAACGTTTATTTATGTTCAATATTTTTAAAATGAATCTCAGTAAAAAGTTACAGCTTTACACTAGGCCAATTTGCCTCAACCAAATTATCCGACATTCTTGGATCAAATCATAATTTTTGCCTGCAATTTTGTGATTTAATCCGAGAATTGATGCAACTTAGTAACTTCTTGTTGAGAATTGAGTAGTAACAAAATGGAATAGAGAATAAACACACCATTAGAGTTTTGATTTTAATCGACTATGTTTACTTTAAACCAGCCTATATAAGAAGAATAAGATAGTTATTTTAACTTGCCCTAAACGTAACCCTCGAGTAAGAATTGAATCAAAACCAGATTAAGGGTAGATCACATTATTACAAACAACCCTAACCACGACGTAAGAAACTGACACATAGTTTTACAAGTAAATTGAAATAATATTAGTTCTAAATGTGTTGTTCAATCAAATAATGATGATGATGAATCATATAATATAAAATAAATTTGAGAAAAATTAGAAAGCCCATAGACAGTTAAGATAAAGTCCAAATTGACACAACGCTTTTGAATAACAAACCTAGAATTCATTTTTTTTTATAAATATTTACCTAATTATTCCATTTAACAACATGATATATCTTCAATCGATAAAAATGCGCTGTGCAGCCATACGCAAGCCGTGCGCTAATCAGGTTTAAGAAATCAATACTCTAATCTCTTTAGAGTACATTATACTTTATTTAATTCCCAAATGATTTGGTTGATGGCAAAGCCGTAAATTATGAAAGCCTGCAAAGTTAAACGGCCTGAATAACCAATGCAGGTACTGATGCACGCGTGTGCGTGAAGCGTGCGTGTGCGGGTCCGTCTGCGACCTTGCCCAGGGACGTCTGAAGCCTGAAACCGATAAACAGTGGATATTATTGACAGTATCACAGATCTGAGGAATTAAGGTAGGGTGTTTTTCACGCAACCAATACCGATCTCTTTAATAACAAGGGGCCCCTTGTATCGACCTGATCGAACAGACTGGTTATGTTAGATCATTTCAGCCGTAGGTTGTCCACCGCTGAACGTAAGCTTCTTCATTGATGTTTATAAATGCCTGTTAGAAAGAGCTTCGAATCCAGCTTCTTACCGGGGCCCTTATTAGGTCGTCTGTCCACCTTTTCGGAGGACGTCCTTCGCTGTGCTTGCAGTCTGTGGCCTCGAGTAGAAAGGCCGAAGGAGTAGAAAAATGTATTTCTACTCCTTCGGCCATCATTTTACGATATGTGCCCTGCCATTTTAGTTAGTTAATGCACTAGAATATATCGAATAATTTCATACCTTTACGTATGTGCTCACTTACACTTACAGGTGCAAGAACCTATCCTACCTGACAGCTGAAAGAGCAATCGAAGCGGAACTGACCAATTAGAGCACGTTATCGTTGTTATCATCCAGTCAAATATGTAAAACATTTTCCCCCTATTTGTGCCGAAAATTGGTGGAATTTATTGGGTACATACGAAAGTCCTATTGCATCTTTTTGGGGCAGTCGTTTGATATCGGTGAGAGTTGAAAGACAGTAAATCAGCAGACTAGTCACTGTATCCTACCAGCATAGACCTAAAAGTCTAAATTACGTGCGATGCGGCCGACGGTGGAGAAAGGGAATAGGGGGATAGGGGGAGGGCTGAAAGAGGAGGGAGAAGGGATAGGTCGATATCAAAATTTTAATAACGCCGTAAGCGCTATAGTTTTCACACGAAATTATAGTCCAAAGTTTATTAATAAGAATGATGTTTCTATTTATTGTCAACTGCATAAAAATGAGCCATTTCTTCCAGAAATCTTTGACGATCTGTGTCGATCAACATGCATGTGGGTCAGCTCTTGATTGTAGTTTCGATAGTGTATAAATCACTATAGTTCTAAGATTGATTAGATTTATTCTAAGATTGTATTGCGGTGACACTTAGCAAAGACATACATTTTAAAATTTAAATACATATTAGGCATCTAAAGATGCCTCCTACGATAGGAAGAGGTAAATATGAGCGTACTAGATGCGTCCGTCAAGATAGAAACGTCTAATTCGTGAATGTTTACTAAGTAAAATACTAAAACCGAGTTTAGAATAAGACTAGCCATACCGAAATGGATCAGTACAGATCGATCCATTTCGATTCAACTTCAACTTTAGTTTGTATCAATGGCGCTTTGAACTCAATGAAGCGTCAAAAACTCACACAACTTCAGTAAAACTTCTTTAGAAAACATGGAATAGATTTTGAAAACTCATTTTTTAATAGGTACATTTCTTAATTTAGCTCGGCTTGGTTAAATCGGGGGTAAGTATATGTAATTTTTTATATCGCATATCCCACTAATATAAAGGCGAAAGTTTCTATATGTGTATGTTTGTTACTCCTTTACGCTCAAACAGCTGCACCGATTTTGATGAAATATGGTATGGAGATAGGATAAGCCCTGGAATTACACATGGGCTATTTTTATTCCAGAAAAAACATAACCCTCCTTCTTTCGCAGTCGGGTAAAAAGTATAGTTCTCGTGGGATATTTGAGGTAGCGGGAAAACGAATATTCACGCAGGTGAAACCGCGATGCGCTACTATTTTGAAATATTAAAATTAATTATGATCACCTGTTCAAATGTACTTATGTAGGTAATTACCTATGGTTATCTGTTTCTTTTCAATACAGTATAATCAGTGCAATACGTTCCCACGGCTGGGATAAGTGCCATCGTCTCGGAGCTCAGTGCTCACCATATCACGCTGACCAATGGGGATAGCTGATGTGGCTGGTGGCCAGCTTAGTTCCAGAGATTTCTGTCCGCCCAAGAGCCTCTGACATGGCTTAACGACTAAGCGGGCTGACGACTAAAAGTGTGACCGAGTATACACTTATATTTATAAGTTATTATTATAGTTTATAAGATAAATTTATATTTCTATAAGTATACACTTATAGAAACCTGAACATTACTTTTTGTGTGTGCTACTTAGCTTTGAACCTTATCTTATTTTGAAACAATAAAACTTTTGTATTTGTATTACTTCTTAGGGTTTTTTTTTTACTTTTTTATTTACTCTACCCATATCAGTGAACATTGCGTGGGTGAACTCTACTATGAGTGCTATCCTGTAAACGAACGCATTCACATTCAGATCTCCGCACTAGAATACACCTGTGCACCTGTGTCACTCCAGGTATGGACACCCAAAATCATATTACATTAACATCTATTGCTCATATCAGAAGTGCCCCCGCCGGGATTCGAACCGGTAGCCCTAGACATAGTAACATTCTACAAGCGTTAACGCTGAGAGAAAACAAAAATGTATGAGATTGACACTTCAAAGCGATATATCACGTTATCAACGAGAACGAATATTCATCGTTAGCGGTTAGAGAATGAGAATCGCTATGAAGATGCTATGAAGCGATGTAGGTATCTTTTCTAGGCTCACAGCGGTCGCAGCCAGCATGAATTTATATGGCAACCAAGTGCGCCCCACAGTTTTGCACGCGTGGTGATGATTGATGATAATGATGATGAACAGTAGCATATAATAGCCTATGTGTTGTTCCGGGACCTGAAGTATCTACATACCAAATGTCATCCAAATCCGTCCAGCCTTTTGAGCGTGATTGAGTGACAAACATCCATTACAACCATTCGCGTTATCATCGTCATCACCACCGCTGTTTATCGCCACGGGGGTAAAACCGCGGGGCATAGCTAGTGGTTTACAAAAGCTTTTTAAAAACTAATTATAATTATCTAGTATTTCTCTCAAACCACCCGTCACAATAATTACTATGCATACCTTACAATTAGTACAGACTATTTAAAAGTAAACAGTAATTGACTACTTAATTGATAAATTATATGCATGAATTGTTGCTTAAACAGACCCACAACTCGGAACTAAGTAATGGGACTTATGAATAAAATTAAATATAATAAGCTCATTGTTAACTGAAAACGAAACGCTTCAGCCAGCCCATGCCTACCAAACTGTCGTGAAGCTATACTTATCAATGCATCAAGACTCCAAACATAATTAAAACTTACACTCTTATTGCAAAGCAAAAGTGCTCAGTTTACATTGTTCGCAATGCATGTGTAAGTTGGTGTTGAAAACAGCGACCTCTAGGCATTTGTATAGGTTGGGACAACGAACGCCTGTGACATTGAAATAGGGCGACTGCCTAGGCCTCACTCATCCCCGAAAATATGCCTCCTTCGTATACGTGCCCTTAACGATCTACCCTTTTGGGAGGTGGGTGGGTTTAAAAAAAGCCAGTCACTCAATGTGGATTTTGTAATATAAATAAACAAATATATATGACGAATTGAATGACTTAGAAAAAATATTTCCTGAGACTGTATTGTTAGCGCTGCGCCGCGATTAGTAGATAATACGATTGGCTATCAAGTAAGTGAAATGCTGACTAGCACCATAACAACATGCTTTTGTTAAATAGTATATTGTGCTTCCATTACTGCCAAAATCCCTTTTCCATAGTAATTTGTATAGTGTATGTTTATAAACATTATAAACAGAATAGTCAATCTATCACGTTGTAAATTGTAAACTTATTTAAACATTTGATTCAATGCCATCTGTTAAATTGGCTACGAACTATAACGGAGTTCATTGCAGCTGTCATGCTGTGACATGAACCGTGAAATACTTAACACTGAGTTGTTTATTATGCTCTATAGGTGGCGCTGTAACTGAGACAGAACTGGGATTAAATTCCTATGGATTATAACAGTAATATGTTTAATTAGTTAACGTAAGTAACATTTACAAGGGCGTGGTACCTAATTCGTAGTTATTAATATTAAATATGGAGATTAAAGAAGACGAAATTTACCAGGCGTATCAATAATTACTATACTACTTATATCGATTCGTAAGCAATTCGTTTGTTGTAAAAAATTGGTAAAATTATTCTCCAGTCAGAAACTAAAGCCAGGACACTACTAGATCTAGACAATCATTATTATTTTGAAAAGCAAAAGTTGAATAGACTAACATTTACAACTCCGGAGTTGTAACTAAAAAGGTAAATAAATTATTTTGTAGTCACGAAGGTCGTAACAACGGAAACGGAAATCCATACCATAACCAGTATACGTAGAATCGCAAATCCATGTTTCCTCGGAATTGACAGACGCAGAAACGATGCTCATGTGCTATTTGTAAAGACAAAAGGATACAATGTGTTGGCATACAACAAACTAAACTAGGATTATAATTAGGACTTATTTGAGTAAAAACCACTTAGTACCTATGTTATTTACCTCGACGTTTCGGCCAAGTTGCATTGGTCTTAATCACGGGAAGACTGTCTTCTCTAAATGTTTTTAACTCGATTAAGGCTTGATTGCTAAATAGACAATTTTGAGTCAGCTTCATAGTTCAGCTTATTTTGTTTAAAGTTTTATATGTCTTTTAGATTACCTATAAATTACTGATAAACTTAAAATAATATTAGGTAGCTACTTTTGAGAAGAATTTATGACGGTTTTGATGGAATAGAATTGAAGTGAAATTTTAAAAACTACAATCGTGTGGGAAAATAGACTAGGAACAATAGGGTATTCTTCAAACTACACCATCACCATGCAATCAAGATGAAAGCTTTATTTTTTTAAAGTTTATTATTAATATGTTATAATGAAAATACTTAAAAATTACTGAATTGAGTGTCATATTTATTTAAGGATCCTTGTTAGGAACTCTTTAAGCAGTTTATAACCGTTTACGAAAAGCATAACAGCCGGCTAAGACTGTATAAAGTGCACTGCTCAAAAGGAACATCGGCCAAATTTTCTACTCACTTCTGTACTACTTCTATAGGTAATAAATTGCAATTACAGAAAAAATAGTCCGACGTGTAGTGCCCCTAGTGTTAGAGATATCCGTAGGCGATGACGGTGATCGCGGTGAAGCGGCCCGTCTGCTTGTTTGCCACCTATTATCTATATTTAAAAAAATAGTACAACCATATTGTTGGTACAATGGATACAAAAAGAACTCTGTGCATAACTCTCTCACCTACATTGAGCTCGCTATAAGGCCTAAAGTATAGTCGCAACTCGCAAACACCAGCATATTATGGATACCCGTACAATATTATAGATTAACATTTTCCTCAATTCAACCCGTACGAACGCGGGTCCACAGCGGGCTATGACGTAATGACTCGTTTCGCAAACGACATACAACCTTGCAGATTTGCTTATGTAACAATTTCTTCTGAGACGTTTGCATCTTTACATTAATATTATTAAATAATCCGACTATTTCATTACGACGGTGTAATACTTTGCAAGAGTGTCAGACAAGATAATTGAGTAAAGGGAAGGTGAATGTGAAACTGAGATTGAGCAAAAGGAAAACTAAACAGTTCTTCTTCTATACATGCATGCAAGTTTGCGTATTTAGCGATAAAGATATTTATTTGTGTACGAAACACAGTTTTTTCTACTGTATAGATCTAGCGTTTAACCACATAGGTACATCATTATCTTATTTACGTTTTATTTTTTTTGGGCTAATTTTGTCTAAATAACCACAGTTGTAGGTGTAACAAAAGACTCGAGATAAGTGCTGGCAAAGCTTGAGCTTGACCATCAAGTTTGAGAAACTGTCACCAAACAAAACACATAAGTGTATACAGGCATCGTGTATCCTTGGAATTCAGTTTGCATATTAGTTCTAGTGTGACTCACCTTCGACGATATCGTCATTGATAATCAAGTGGAACACTGACCATGCGTTAGACAAAATTGATAAATTAGTTAAATTTATGTATATTATATTTTACCCTAAAGCCTATCAAACCAATATTATAAGTTTTATGGTTTATTGCATTGCAAATTTGCAAAGGAAAAAATCGGCTACTCGTGGGATATGAATCAACGACTACAGAATACAGCCGTTTAAATTTGTGTCCTACAAAAATTTGTACGTAATATTATAAAAGCGAAGTTTGTTGCAGACTACGTAAACCTAGGTTTGCAATCTGTAATAAGGCACAATACTGCGTTAGATTTGTAAGTTTATCAATAAGTATATATAGAGGGTCCTAAAGGTAGTAGTCACAAAGTCACTTTTGCATTACTTAATCGTATTCACACCAATAAACTGACGAGAGCACACGTATCGCCTAGCTAACCCATAACGATGCAACAGTACTTTCGTTTGTGTACCGAATAAATTCCACCCGTTGCCGACAAGACATAACGCGCTAAAACTATGTACCATATGACAACTGCTTAGAGTGCTTATTTGAACCTCCTATTGGTCAATCAATTCTTTAATTTGTTTGTGCAAATTATAATTCTGACTGACCAGACGCTTATCTATTCGGGTTAGTTGCACAAGACTTGTAAGTCAAACTTGTATTGGCAATTTTGCTCACAAATATAAGCATAAAAATGTTTGTACTGCACATGTAATTAAATACGCTTTGTCAGACCATACTGCACAGTTAATAAAATTTCCAGTTAAAAAAGTCTTGATCTTTACATATTGGCGGAAAACACAACATGATTACCTACTGCCTTGAAAATATAGAAAAGTTTAAAATGTACATAAGTAGATAGCCATTCATGAAAATTTTCTGCCACTTTAAATTATTCCAGACTCGTGGTGGCTATCGGAACGAGAGGAAAATAATTTGACCAAAATCTATGTATAATGCATTTTAGTCAACGTTTAAAAAATTCATCTGAAATCATTAATGATCTAGACAACATGAACATTTTAGGTTTAGTAGGTAATAGACAAAAAGTTTAATTGGAAACCACAAATAGAAGAACTTAGTTAAAGAGTTAGTAGTTTGACTGGCCGGTTGGCGCAGATGGTAACACTCTGCCTTCTGAGCCGCTGGTCCCGGGTTTGATTCCCGGACAGGTCAAACATTTGTGTGTATGTACATGTCTGTTTGACCTGTGTCTGGGTGTGTATATGTATATATATATATCAGTCGTCAGGTTACTATAGCACAGGCTGTGCCTAGTTTGGGACCTGAAGACCTTGTGTGAATGTTAATAATAATAATAAAAAAATGTAATTGTGTAATTATAGGATATGTTATTAAGTGGACTCTCTACTACGTTAAACATATTATATATACTCTTTACTTAGTGCATACTACGGCATATTAAATTTTTTTGTCTATAATTATGTTCATCTATACTAATATTATAAAGAGGAAAGATTTGATTGTTCGAAACTACTGAACCGATTTTAAGAATTCTTTCACTGTTGGAAAGCTACACCAGCCCCGGGTGACTTAAGCTACATTTTAAATATATTTTATAAATAAATAAATAAAATAGAATAATTTCACTACATTACTAATAACAAACGTATCTAAAACTCTGAAACAAATAACTACAAAATATTAAACCAAAAAAGTTTTGCGATACTAATAAATTTAATCAACTTTGTAAACTAGCACTTTCTGGAAGAAATAAAATGCTTATTTATTTTATTTTATTTATATTAGAACTGACTGTGTTTCGCAAACGTATCCGATGACTCCTAAAGAAATAGATGTGATAAAAATATAATATATAACTAAACACGTAGAACTGCTCTTCTACAAAAAAGCGTAGTCGGAATGGCAGCCCAAATAATAACAATCCAAAGGCTCTTAAGAGTGAATTAGCCGCATTCAAAATTACATTTATAAAATTAATTGACAAGTGCTAATAATGACTTCTCATATGATACATTGTAATGTTATGATTATGGTAAACAACAAACTTTGTATTGTGTTTAATTATTAATGTTTGCGTCTCACCTCCATAAATATTTGTACGCCTGAAAAGGCAAAACATAGTAGAACAAAACTAAAACCTTACATCTACGTGCACAAAGTTATGATTGTTGTGCATGATTCAACCTGTTTATTGTGCAATAAATATATCTTTATCTTCAAGGAGCAGCCCTATTCATGACCGGGAATTATTTAACAGTTTTATTGTAACTTTAACGACGTAACACGAACTTTCAATTTACGATATTATCTTTATTAGGGAAGCAGACGGCTAAGCGTCCGACTATTGTCATTTGAGTTCGGCGTTGATTCGGACATGACCTCATTGCAACATTAAGTATGATTAAAGATAATGCACTTATGAACTAATTTCGGTTGTTAGTCTTTATCAAATAAAATGAGCTAAGGACTGATTTATTAATGCGTAGGTATATAGGATATTGGTTCGCTAGTTTATCGGATTTTACATGCCATTCCAAATGCTACGATCCCGACACACTTCTTTCGCTTCATCCACGCTCATCAGTCCATTCACACAAGAGCGTCAGTTTAGAGAACTCTTGACCTGGACTTTTCGTAGAACTTCCTCAATATGATTTTGGAACGTTCACTTAGGTATTTCTCTTCCAATACTACCATTCACTTCCTTCACCCATGTATATTGGGTCTGTTAACAAAGACATTACGGGGAAAGTACAAGGGGCAAGTTACAGTCGAGTTTGGTAACCTTGAACTCTTTTCTCAGATTTATTTGTATGCATATTGAACATTAATGTAAGTTTTGTTGGACTATGTTTTGTCAGTTCGGTGAGTATTATTTCATACTCATCATTTTATTTAGTACCGACTAGCTGAACAGTAGGCCCAGACAAAGTAACATAATACGAGCGGTAACGCTGAGACAAAACGTAAAAAATGATTGAGGTTTACACTACAAAGCGATATATCACGTGATCAACGAAAACGAACAGAAAATTGGCAGATAATGTACAATGTGTTTCTCTTATCCGGAGCGCTGAATCCATACAAATTCTTAGACAAATGCCATTTTGCAAAGTGATAACGTGAAGCGGAAGCAGTTAGAGAAAAAGAAACTCTATGAAGCGATGCATATTGATTAAAGGCCCACTGGCGAACGTTGTTCTCATAGATAAGTAACTATATACTGAGAGTTGTTCTGCCATATAAATTATCGCAATGTCCAAGTGACACGACATTTCATTTTAATTACTTCACGTCAATGATTGACGGTTAAATTATTTGAATATTTGTATAAACAAAAATACTAAAATCAATCCCATAAGATTTGGATATTTTCGGGCAAAGAATGTATAGGTCTGTACGAATATATTTTTCTAGGCCTTCGAGCATTTACCACGTTCTAAATAAGCTCTAGGCAGACCGGATTCTTGTTGCCTGTACTGCACTTTACTTAAATTGTATTGAAAGTCGGAGAGAAAATTTCGATTCGTAGTCCTCAACGTTAGGTACCTTTTAGTACGTATTAAGTCAAAATAACTTTTATTGACGTGTCTTTTATATGCCTTTGACATGGGTTTGTATACTTCGTAAACACCTGTGCTTATATCCTATCAACTTAAGCCTATCAAAGTGAATATCCCTTATCCTAGATAAGATCTGAAAAATACTTTATTTACTAGAATGTAATTGCTGAAACCACAGATCTAGAATGAAATGTAGCTTTCACCAACGAACGGTATTATTGTTCGTTGGCTTTCACAGTATACTCACCATAGATAAATACAAACCGTTTTGCTTCTACACCTCATAGTTTAAGATAAACAGATTTTCTTTACTTGTCTGTGGGATATTTTTTGAAGAGCATACACAGCGTAGAAATATTATTATAAATGTTAACATTTGAATCCTCAACTTAAATAGATACATACAATTTATCTAGTGTGATAAGCGTCATAAAACTTTGTTTTTTTATCAGTGGTCATACCATGGAGTAAGAAACCACTAGGCACTGACCACTAGGTACGATCCATCTCAAGAGAAGAAGAAGTATCTACAATCGACTATATAAACTACTATTTATTACCTGGTATTCAGTGACTTATCTATGCTGCATATCTTCATGTTAGATTGAACATTTCATAAACCAATAACTTATATGCTTTGAAGAAAATGGCTTCAAAAACCGTAGAAGATGTTCATGTCGACCTTTTAAATAAGTTGTTAGCAGAATCAGGGCTGGAATGTGTTCGGTCTCTACAGGAATCTCTGGAGTCAGAGCTCTCGGAAATTGCCATCGAAGAACAAGGTTAGCGTATTAATCAAACGACTTTATACTCAGTTTTAGATGGGGGTTGAGATGTCGTAATTGTAATTTTGATCTGAACACATCCGAAAGACAAATTATGGAAACTAATTATCGATATGTTATTGCATGAGGAAAGTATACTAATCAGTTAATTGCCTTCATGGTTCTGTTAGCTTCTAAAATTTTCCATCAACAAGAACATCGTTGAAAACTAAAAATAACAATGTTCATTATCATCACTATCATCTTAGCCATAGGTCGTCCACTGCTAGGCATAGCCCTCCCCCATTGATTTCCAAAAGGACAAATTTTGTATAATTAATTATATATGGGGCAATATTCGCCACGCTTGGCAGTAGGGTTAGCGAGAGCAGTATGATTTTTAGATCATCAGGAGGTGCTACTGCCCACCTTCTGATATGTGATTCTTTCAGATTCTTACGGCACCCACGGGTAGAGATGGGGGGTACTTAGCCGGTACCCCCACGGCGTTACAATGTTCATCCAGTATCAATTAGCTGGATGTCTAACCCACCCACTGTTTCAAGAATATCCTTCACATCCCACTTATCCTAAAATGCGAAACTTTATGTATATGTGTGTATGTTTGTTACCTCTTTACGTTCAAACGGCTACACCGATTTCCATGAAATTCGATATGTAGATAGCTTATACCGTGGATTTCCAAATAGGCTTATTTTAATGATCACCATCATCACTGTTTTCATCACCACGCGGGTAAAAGCGCGGGGCGCAGCTAGTTGTTAATAAAACTGTTCTTTAAGAACCTGTTGCTCTATGAATGTGTAATTGTGTACCTCCAACAAATATAGCACTATGTATCGTCTACTTAAAATAATGACTTATTCAAAACCCCTGTAAAGCAAGATTTTTTCATGGTAAGATTTTCTTTCAAATGTAGATAGAACTTATTTATATTGCCGACTTTCAAGTCTTGAGTCCTTTAATTTGTGTATGTGCACGTTCTAGGTACTCTACACTATGGCTCACTTGCACCAACCAAATATCAGATTCAAGGATCAGAAGCTTATTTGATTTTCTGAAAAAGATAATACGAAACGACCTCGTAACCATCTTATTATTAATCAAAACCAAATAGGAAAATGCAAAATCACTAAACACGAAAAATATTCAAGTAGTTCCCAAAACATGTCCGAGCACCCCGTAGAAGTGAATCTTAGCGAGCCGCACCGCTGACGTCACGTAACCCGCCCCTTCCACTTGCTACGTCATTGCGTCATCGCGATTACGCGATGTCCAGACCTGATGAATGCACAGCTCGCGCGCCGTTCAATGATAGCTCAGCGGTGGAAGCTTTGGCTGTCAAACTGACGGACGCTGGTTCGATCCCCACCAACGGCATGAGCTCACGGTGATAGGGTATGGTAGTAGGGTACTATCAGGTACCCGCCTGGGTTGCTACCACCCTCAAGTTTGGAAAATTATTACCAAACACATAGTGTGTTCAGGCAGCAGTCCCTGAGAGCCAGTAAGTATTCTAGATGTAACGTGACACCATCTTCGACCACGTAGTCACTGACCATCACGTTAGATAATGGTCAAACGTCAATACATTGGTTACATTGATTTGATACAAATGGTCTATACATTAAAAAAATAATTGGTTGGCGCGTTTTACCAAAAGTATATTATTACACGATTGCTGTGACTTCCAAAGACTACGATAAACGTCGTCAACTTCGTAAACGTAAACATTAAAATTTTACTTATGTTTGAATCATGGGGTTAAAATAAACGTAGGTATACGTTATTTGAGAACCTATAATCACTGCCTATATAAATGAACAAGGTTTACTTTATTAACAATTAAATGTTTTTATCAAGGCTTATGGTTGATTAATCCATAGCTATGATTAGACCTACGCTATGTTGATGACACGCGCATCCACACAACATACCCCTTAAACACACACGCAGGCTTACAGCTTATTTGAGTATTTATAGCATTACTTTTATTTCAGGTCTGCTGGAAGAGGAAGAAGCAGCCGCTCCTGAGGAAGTGAAAGATGAGGAAAAGAAACTTCAACAAGAAGAAGAGGTGTCCGAGGAAGCTCCAGAAATATTTCCCAGTCCATCTCTACGAAGAATGCTGCCGGATAGAATTAGGAAAATAGAAGAACAAAACAGGATTCACGTCCTACCCGAAGTGTTTAAAACTAATATAGACCCAACTGCGATTCCGAAAATAGCACAAACAGCTCAGCAAAAGTACATTGATATATTGGCAGAAATGGTCGGCTGTAAATTTTACAAGAGCTCTTTGGCTGAATACTGGTTTTTGGATACGTTGGCTAATCTGCTGCGGAGGGCGCAAGAAGATGAACTGGACAGACGTGAGAGATTTATCTAGATTTAAGAGTAGTAACACTCTTTGTGAGAGTTCGCCCGGGGAAGTACTGCCATCATACCTATTTCTACCGTGTTCGCATCACTGTGTTCTGGTTTGAAGGGTTATGGAGTCCGGTGAAATTACACGACACATGAGACTTACCAAGTTTGCAGTGCAATTCTTTACGAATTGTATCTGTCCATAGGCAGAGGTTACCACTTAACATCCTGTGGTCGTCAAGCTTTTTGCTTGTTCGGTCACCTCATCCCGTAAAAAAAGTATTTCGTTTCGCTCCGGTGTACACAAGATTATTAAATTTGTTAGACCTACTTCAGATGTAACATAATCCTCCCAATATCCCACAGCCGGGACACGGGCCTGCCTCTCAGAGAGACCTTGGCCATAAAGACCGACAGACCGCTAACAGAATTACAGTACCTACAGCTTAACGTACCCTTCGTTACCCACCGTCTACAATGTAGGCGCTATGATAGAAAAATACGTCTCTTATTCCTCGGTATACGTCTCCTCCAGTTGCCTGGTTGATATCGCATGGATAAAGTCCGCACCGTGCGAAAAAGCCTAGTTTTTTTAAGTGTTTAAAATATTATAGTGCATTCTCTTAGTCAACGCTAAATTCAACGCTTACGCAACAACAAACATTTTTTTTTTTAAAACCCATGAGATGGCACAATGGTAAAAAATCTGGGCTTGAACCTCTGCTTTACCTTTCAGGCTACTCACAAACTTATTATACATATTTTATTATTTGGGATTTTTATACGTCTTGGTATAGTTTAACAGAAACCAAGTTTAATTTAATTAATATTAAATACACGTTTTCTGATTTCAGCAACTCAAGCAGTATTAATTGTATGGTTTTGCGAGTGGATAAAGGAGATGCAACACTTCGATGCAGCAGATCGCAAACGTATGCTAAGAAGATTTGAGGTACTTCAACACTGCAATGCTTTGTATGTAAAAGATTCTAGCTATATGTACTGTAGTTTCTAGGTTTAGCACAGGTTTTAGCCTTAGTATCACCTTCCCAATCCCTAAACTGCAGAATCAGCTTTAGTAGAATCTTACTAAGACGGTACTATTAAAAACTAGGGAATTATCGGATTGTTCGGATTATTGGACTGTATGAAGAAATCAGTATTATATTTTAAAATGACATTGTGATAATTTTTGAGTTTATACTGATAATGGTGCGCGAGCGCGGAACGAGAATAATATTGGGTATTGACCGAGATAATGGAAGTAGCGGATTGGTGAGACTCTACTGTATCAAAATACGTTCCCACGGCTGGAACTCTGGCCTGTCACTCAACGAGAGTGAAATAGGTAATGCTAGTTATCAGATGGCCCGTCAACGATAATTTTTTGACCATCCAAGGGCATCCGACGTGGGTTAATGATTGTTGTTTCAAGAATCGAATACAACTCAGCGTGCCTTCCGAAGGATGAACATGCTCACAATATAACCCCTTGAAGCGCTCACCCATCCCAGTTGGGAACGCAGATAACATAGGATATGTTATGATCTCATGTCCTGCCACTTACTTATGTAACTAGATTTTGCATACACTATGAGTTGTGCAGTAACTATTGTCTAAGCTGTGCTATAAGCCTTTGATAAAAGTGTTATGAATGTATACGTACGTATATCTAATAATCCCAGATTTGAAAAAGGGAGAATTATAATTGATCCTGGGATGTTTTTGTTTACAATCAAGTCTACCACGAATGTCAGTCTTAAATCTTTGTATATCAATATAAGTCAATTGTAGATGCCATCAACAAATCAACCGTGTTATCATATTATGCCAACCTAAGTAGTGATTACATATTTCAACCGTTTGGGGTCGAGACATTTGGCTCATGGGGACCGGGAGCTCATCGGATTTTCCAAAACTTATCAGAGCGTTTGACCGATGCGACGCCTGACGAAAATGCTGACACATATTTGGGTCAATCGTCATTGCAATTTAACTTGGCCTGCTAGCATTCTGGGCTCGCTGCTAATTGGTAGCGGGTTAGAGCATTTGCGTTATCCGAAGGCAGACAAAAGCTAGTAGATTGCTCAAATATTGCAGTAGCTGTAGTATTGTAATTTGTTATTAGTATTTAATTTTAAAAAAGGTAATCGGGCCGACTTTAAAAAAACTACCTGACCGTGTTATTTCCGTTACATTAGGACAATATGCTATCAGCGGCAAAGTTCATAGCCGAAGAAGATCATCTGCCGAATCCATCTGAAGCTGGTGTCCATTACAAAGCTGTTGAAGAACAAAATGAAAGTATCCATAGTACTCGTTCGACTGTGCCAATGGAGTCTAAACACGTGGTCACTTTTCCGGAAACAGCCTTTGAATGCTCTTTGAGGGATCTGACTAAAATTATACATTATATTTTTGATTTGTAAGTACAATTACATATCGGCCACCAAATAAAATTGTATTTAACCCACTGCAAAAAAGGAGGGGAGGTACCTATACAATACGGTTTACAATACATACAATAATCTTTTTTTTAAATAATGTTCACCGATTACTCTGCCAATTTATAAATCGATTATGATGATTATATTTGCTAGGTCATGTTCATGCCTCACAGGTGGTCCAATATAAATTTTATTAAAATCGGTGTAGTAGTTTGGTGTTTAAAGGAATTAGGGTGATTGATGTCGGTTGTCCCCCAGTTGGTAGGTACCCTCCTCAGTGGAGCTGCCGGATTCTTGGACGTATCACGTACCGGACTACTGAAGTGAACCCTCAAGTTTTAAAAACTGTCACCAAACACACAGTGTGTTCAGGCTGCAGTCCTTGAGAGCTAGTAAGCATTCTAGGTCTATCGTGATAACATCTTCGACAACATCGTCACTGACCATCAAGTGAGATAATGGTCAAACGATCTATGCAGTATATAAAAAATACTTCAAGCAGCTGATCTTTTCCTTCAAAGATTTGAAAATACTCTTGAGGATCACCCCGAAAGAATGACACGTGATACTATTTCCAATTGTATTATATGTTCCCAGGTTTAGTACAGACTATCAGTACAATCTAGTGCGCTCAGTGTTCACTTTTTCCCCTGATTACCTACTGATAGACCCACCCTACCAGTTACAAATCCCCAAGCGAATGTACGCGCCTTTGAAGGCCAAACTGAAGAAGGATAAATCACCGAAGTCCAAAGGTCCCCCTTCCGTCAAAGGGAAGAAGAAGGAACCCGATACGGCAGAGTATTTAGCTCTGATGGAGGTATAGCTTCTTTCTTATTAGTTAATAGTACAGGTTCCCTTATTTAAATTCTCTTATATATGTAAGGAAAGTTTGAACAAAAAAGAGCCCGCTGAATAACAATACATTAACTGTAGCATATTCTGTGAGTCAGGATTTGAATATGAACACTTAAAGACCCCATAATCAAAATAGTTTCAAAAAACAAAGTCCCCTTTGCAATATTACCTTTATTAGTAGGAGGGTATTTTAGTTCTTTTTAGCTCCGCATTTTATGTGCACTAAGCAAATAAATAAAAAAATATTTTGATTTTGGAAAATGGAGTATTAGAGAAGGCCACACTAAAATCTAAAATATCTATTTAAAATCTGTTCTATATATCCTTCTAACTTACGATATTCAAAATTATTTCACCATAAACTGACGTCTAGGGTAAGCTTTCGTTTCGGCTACCACCTCATCGATATCCTTCGCTGCTTCAGTAGGCCTCTTAGATAAGATGCATCGCTCCTTATTGATTCTCTTTCTCTAACCGCTTTAAAGCTATCGTTCTCGCTTGCGGCGGGGCTGTCAATTCTCGACAAACGTGTATGAATTCGGCATTCGGGAAAATAAAAACGCTAGTGTTTCGTTTTGCGTATTGTCATTGTGTGCCAATTTTCTGTTCGCTTACGTTGATCACGTGACAAATCGCTTTGAAGTGTCAATCTCATACATTTTTTATGTTTTCCCTTTAGCGTTACTGCTCGAAGAATATTACTTTGTCTAGGCCTACAGAGCTATCATCGCTTCAAACTGTTGACATAAATGGTCTTCTTTCAGCTAAAAGCAAAAGACGATCGCCTACAAGATGAGCAAGAAGAGCGGGACCGTGAGGACTACAACCTTCGCAGCCACATCCTTCCTCTAACCTTTGCCGCTACAGACGAGCTTTTCAACAAATATTGGCCCCCGCCGCCCCCTGAGCCCGAACCGGAGCCCGAACCCGAGGTCGTCAAGGGGAAAGGAAAAGGAAAGGGAAAAAAGTGAACATTATCTTAACAATTCAAATAATTATATAAATACTTAGAAAAGTATTGTATAATTTTTCCCAAGCTTATGAGTTGCGGATTTTATTTTTATTATGAACAGGTACAGTGTTTTACCACTATCTCACCTGATGTTAAATGATGATGCAGGTGACTTGATCGTAGTTTGACCACTGTCTCATGTGGTGGTCAGTGATGATGTGGTCGAAGATGTTATCACGCTAGACCTATAATGCTTACTGGCTCTCAAGGACTACTGCCTAAACAAACTATGTGTTCGGTGACAGGTGGCTGGTGCTCCAAAGTACCCTACCACCATGCTGGGAATTTGATATCGGTGTTACCTTCACCGGAATCTCTAGCTCAGCTCAACTGAAGGACTCTGGTTCCCACCATGTTGGTGGGAATCGAACCAGAGTCCGTCAGTTTGACAGCCAACTCTGCCACCGCTGAGCTATCATCGCTTCCAATTTTTGTAATATAATAATAATAGTATAATATTGCGAGATCCTCTGATAAGACACACACATGCATTTACATAAACAACCTTTTCCTTCTATACAAAACGTAACCTGAATCACAACAAAAACCTTAGAGGTTTTTGTACCCACTTATGTAAAGTAAAGGTAAAAACCTTATAATCTGTTACAAGTTCATCTTCATCATTGTTTGTCATCGATTACAAATATATGTAAAGAGAAGTGACGTCATAATCACATAAAAAGTGTAATGCCGCGACAGTTATATAACGTAGGGCTGGACCGGTCAGTGGTACACTAGGCCGAATTGCTGGCTGTGTTGACCAAAACCGTGTGCCATTAGGGTTGACACTTGTGTTATTGCCGAAAAATATGTATATTTATTATGTTATGCTGGCATACTCTGCAAAAGAAAAGCGTCTCATATTACAAATGTAGGCAAACAGGTAGGCTCTTTTATCTTTAAAAAAACTTAAATAGGCAGTAACTTACACGTTTAAATTCCTAACAAATGGAAATATTACTTGAGAGTAAACGAGAGATATTTAATTGTGCAATACCCGCAGCCTCCCATCTTTATAGTTTTGAAATTCGTCGTGCAGGGTAAGCGAGATGGAACGATGATAAAAACGTAAGCCAGTGAGCGAGACAGTTACACAATCATCAGGTGCAGCACCCAGTGACTCAAAAATAAGTACTGCGCAGTTACATGCAGATTACATGTTCTTACCAACTCAACTCTATTCACAAACTAACCTCTTATTGGCCAAATAGAATATCACGTATTTCCTACCTCCACTTAGCTAACCAATCAAGTACAAGCTGCATCTTTAGATTTAGCACCATCTACTTTAAACATCTAAAACGCTTTGACAAAGCCATTTATCATATTTGTCAGATACTAGCAACACTTTTACATTATACTTAACGCCATCTATCCTATTTCAATATCTGACACACTCCGACATATTTATGAAGTATAATAAAATATTGGCCTGTAAAGGTTGTTAAAAGGACAGTTAGGTAAATAGTTACGCGTGTAGGAGGCTAAAGTAAAATTTAAATAAAGATACTAAAACAATGAGCCTGCAGTCTCACTTTGGTGCGGCTGGCGGTTTATTGGATTAGATTGATGATGACCTCTGTAGCGCACGGGCCAAGGAAGAAAAGTGAGCATGCCGCGGAAATGGGCGACGAAGTACCAACCGGACTCAATTTACTGTCTATTATTTGCCTATTAAATATTTGTTACGACCCATTTTATTTACATTTTTGTTCTAATATTAGTTTTTTCTGTTATCTATTATCTATTGATTGTAGAAAAAAAACATGCTATAAAGAAAACAAGCATTAAGCTAATTTTTTTATATTTAATATCATATTCAATTGACGTACCTACTTTTTGCGTGAAATGCGTGAAAACAATGCTGCAATTTTTTAATTTATTATCATTCACACAAGGTCTTCAGGTCCCAAATTTTGACAACGGTAAATAAAAAATGAGTGTGTAAACGTCACCTAAATTACATAGGTAGTTACAGCTTACAAACGTAAAACGTAACGAGTTCTATCACTGACTGAACAATAATAAAATTGCGTGCGCGAATTTCTCGTGATCACAATCACTAACCACGACAAATTATATGTGGAAATCTGTTAAATAAAAATAATCAAGGACATAATAAATCGCTCAAACACGTGATTGTATACAAATACACCAAATATATATGTCGGAGAATAAGTAAAAATAATGTCTACTATGTAGTCTATGTAGTCCATTTTTATTTATTAGAATGGCAATACTACAGAGTTCCATAATAGAGTCTATGGCTCAAGTTGGGAGTTGTCATTCATGTCATTGTCAATACCATTTCTGTGAGCTGTCGTGTCAAGTGTAAACTGTCTGTCAGTAGAGCGTTTGATCGAGGCATCTGCACCGACGTTATTCACAGATTCACTTGCCTTCGAGACAGCGCCTGCGCTGGGTGTGCGCACTGAATGAACCTATAACCAAAATGGACGCCGACGACCCGCCTAGAAAAAGAAATCCATCTCCATTCTCCGACATATATATACCTCTCAAAACAGAGGTGGCAGCCCTACGTCTCAACTGTGTCAGTGGGACCTTTCTCGCGGTCCGTCGCGTGTGCAACTCTTGGGTGGTAGAAGAGAGGGGGGATACGTAGCTATTAGATAATATTGTGACCTTTGCAATCTTTGAATAATTATATGTTCAGAATGCTAACCACGTTTGTGCTCTAGAGCATTGCGGAGCGCTCCGCTAGAAACTCTGATGATTAAATATAGGACGGCCAAGTTCTGCAGGGCAGTGCTGTAGTCGATTCACAGGATAAGTTTCTACCATATCCTACTATAGTTTGTGCTACAATAAAAAAATCCATTCGCCTGAATTGAAGATTTGCGTAATTTATAAAAGACTATCGCAAGCAAAAAAATATTTAATAAACATTATGCAAGTGTGTCAATCACTACGCATGCGATACGCCAAATCGCCGTAATAAATGACCAATCAAAAAGCCGTTTTATTTCTCTGGCATAAAAACGATCAGAGAGAAGGAATTCTTTTATGCGAAGTGAACGGGATTCAACATCGAAATTATCGAATACATATAAAAAACTAGGTACTATTGGAATGAAACAGGCAGTTGATAACAACAAGATTTGAAGATTTGATAATTTCAAAAATAGTACTTATAGTATATAACAATTTATTATATAGCCGAGATACGGCTTAACTCATCTTTTATTTGATTATATGACATAAATATAATCGTTAAAAATACTTATGTATATTTATACAAAACTCGTGGCTTACTCAGTTACAACACGGACATACCTATACCTACTATTAAATCATAACAGCGCCATTCCATTCAATATTTATGTAATAATTTACTTTGATTTTATCCTAGATTGCCACAATAGTACATATTATAATACAATTTTATTTATATAATTCATAAGTTGTACTATTTGAAAGTCTCATTTATATTTTTCTCGTATTGGTTTGATGATGGGATGTATCGCAATGTCGCAATATTTTTTTCCCGGGTGAAGTATTTTGAATTTCTGGAAAATCTTTCCGCTCTGGATTCAAAACAGCGCCCTCGCTGTAAGAATATTGCTTTACTTCCTTGTGTGAGGTACAACATAATATTATCTCAAACATATATTTCACTACCGCCAACTAAAGTGCTCATGAGCTCTAATGCGCAATTGCCGACGCGATACGAAAAATTGTAATTTAAATGTCAAAGTAACAAATATTTATTGCTGTTAAAGTTATAATTAAATTAAAATGCATTAAGCATCATATTCAATTAATATTCAAGTGAACGGTTTCTGACGTATCATGAATATTCAATCAAAAAATGTCCTTAAAAATACCATAAAGTATTTAATTAAGTACGATAGTAAAATTCACAAACCACACCTATTATTTGGAACATTATAGGAAAAAGACTAGTTTTAGTTTTTTAGTTTTACTTTGTCAGCGTTGATTCAATTTCTGGAAAACAAAGTCTACCACCATTATCTGGTTTTTCTTCTTGTTCTAATCCTATCTATCTTAGTCATACATTTTATTTTTTCTATTATTGTGATGTTGACGGTTTTCACGACAGGGTATGATGACCTCTATGACCCCGCCTCGACCTCTGCTCGCCCCTCAATAGAATACCTACTAAGTAGCTAGATATTTCTGCTTATAAACCAACAATTTCTGGATTTCTACAAACAATTTCATTTTCAATTTATTTATTCAACCTTAAAGTAGGTACATAGTTAATTTTGGCTCTAGCCACCAAACTAGGCGTGTAAACACCTGTAAATACGTGAGTAACTTCTAATCAGATGACCCACGGGCTCAAAAAAACTTACTAAACATATTTTTAAACTTTTTAATTTCCTTTTTTCTGGTGTAAGACATACTTCAAAAGCGCATTTGTCGGTACCGCGAGACTTTAGGATAAAGAAATAATATAGTCTCAAGAAAAAAAAAGAAAATGAAACATAATTTAGTTCTATCAGAATTAACCTAAGCTTTGATTTTTTATCATTTAGTTACTTTAGTTAATAAGCAAGTTAAGGATTCAAAACATGGTTAGGTATAGTCAGTTTTATTATATCAAAGACAAGCTTTTTAAAAAAATCAATGAATCGTGTATATAAATAAACGTATACATAATATATATTCTAAAATAAGAATCCTATCCTACTAATCCTATCCTACTAATCCTATCCTATCCTTCCTACTAATATTATAAATGGGAAAGTTTGTGTGTATATGTGTGTGTTTGTTACCTCTTCACGCTCAAACGGCTATACAGATTTCGATGAAATTTGCTATGGAGTTAGCTTTTACCCTGGATTAACACATAGGCTACTTTTCATTCCGAAAATAAATGCTGTTCCCGTGGGATACACAAATAATTAATAAACCACCTTAACTGTTTCACGATCAAACAGCTGCACTGATTTCGATGAAATTTGGTATTTATATGTTAGACCCTGGAATAACACATAGGTTACTTATACCCAGAAAATATATAGTTCCCGTGGGATTATTGAGGTAGCGGGAAAACCATAATCCACGCGGGTGAAACCGCAGTGCGTTATTAGTATGTATTGCAAATGCAAATTTGTGAGTATGGATGTGTGGATGTATGTTCGTTACTCTTTCACGCTTAAACGGCTAGATGGATTTGGATGAAACTTGGTGTGGAGAAAGCTTATATTATTTCTTTTTACGTAGTAAAAATGCATTTACGCACTCCCGCCTACCGGCGAAAGTAGGCGGGGTGTGTCAGGCTCGCTCGAGCATCGCATTACCGCAATCCACCGCTCCCTGGGGGGCCTCGTGGCCCCCAACCCTAACTGCACCCACAGCAGCCAGGGTCCACTACCGACTAAAACCCACGGTGTCCGTCCTGCCGCTATAACGGAGAAAGCGCGGGGTGGCGATAGCAATACCGCGCTACCACCGCGGCCGTCCGTTTCCGGACCCCTCCAGGGGGAGGATGACCCTCCCCTCACGACCGCGCCTGGTTTAAAAGCACGGCCACACCACCCCAGGGACTACACAGTGCAATGAACGCCAGACTTCCCATTTCTGACGCTCGTGGTCCCCTATCATGAGCCAGATGTAGCAGCCCCATCGCCAGCCGCTTCGGCCGCCATCATTCGATGGCGGATACAAAGTATCTAAGAAACAAAACGTTGTTGTCTCATGTCATCACAGCATTTACTATCAAGTTCCGTTACATCTATTGAATAAGTAGTTTATATTTGTTGATAATATTAGCAGTTTTTAAACTGGGTTCTAGGTCATTCGGTCAATATACGGGCATATTGAATAGAGGAAGGTACAGTTAGAAAATACTCAATAACAAATTGGCTCATACGTATTTAGGTCAACAAATTAGTCATATTTTACACGTATGCCATTTTAAACTTCTAAATTATTCTTTTTTCGAATTGCTAATCGTAAGTTTGCATTTCTCTAGGTTCTTATTTTATTATTTCTTTCTAAGGCATACGGTAAAGTATTCCGTATTCTCATGGTTAATTCAAAGGCGACCTTGAGATATGAGTAGTTACTCATTGTACATTTTCCTATCAGAAGAAAGAAAAAAAAAGGACGACTCACATTTTTAGACATTTGAATAGAAATGTGTAAAAATGTGATTCGTCTTTTTTTTTGAGTCCGTGAGACATCTGTAATCTACATTTAAACTTCTACACTAATATTTGTATTTTTGTGTGTGTGTATGTTTGTAATGAATAAACTCAAAAACTACTGCGCAAATTTCAAAAAATTTTCCACCATTGGAAAGCTACATTCACCCTGAGTGACATGTATTTTTGAAATTAGGGATTCTTATAATTTTTAATTTTCAAATTTTTTACCGGTGTGAAGTTGGAGCGGACCGCTAGTGTACATATAATGTAATATTTTAAATCAACACGCATCAGGTTTTGTTCCGCCATCTCTCCCTCTAGACACCCGCGAACTTCTGTTATGTCATCGGCACCTGTTAGCCCTTAAATGACGGTAACTATGAGTATTAACCCGCACATAAAACAGCGTAAGTAGTTTCTACAAAACATTAGCTTCAGTTGCTCACCTATTTACAATTGGGTAAGGTTAATTGATTTTTTCCTGTCATTAGACTTGAGTCATCAAGTAAGCCCTCATAAGTAAAGACAACTAATTCTAATAAACAGTGTAACGAGTTAACACATTAAGATACGTTATTGAGTTGCATGTACAGACAGAGCATTCATACATTACTTTTATACTTTGTTCTTTTGCTGGTCATAAATAGTAATGAGGTTACGTATATTACTTATACCTCTTTAGTATTACAAGAGTGTAGATAAAGTGAACTTTGTATAAGATTATGATTATATAACACCAGAATTAAAGTTGGTACACGAGTCATGATTGGTAGTTGAGATAACGCGTGTTGGATTCCTCGTTGACTGAAGATTTTATGGGTGGAAATTCTCGTAAGTATGACACATTATTATATATATGTATTATCCGGATTTACCTACTCACGTTTATAGTCGAAGTTTTTGACTTTCAAGGTTTCGGGCATGTCCGATGCCCATACTCAGGTGAGTTTACGCCATTGTTGAGCGTTGAGCCATATCTGGCAGCGAAAGCACAACTATAAAGGTGAGTAAAGCCGGATAATACATATTATTATATTATAATAATGTAAATTTTGTGTTGCAATGGTTGCTGTCAGGTATTTAAAACGATCCTGTATGCAGAGGAAATATGATTGAATTTTAGCTCAAATGTTATTATTTTATCTGTAGTATTGTTGCTGTAGCTTGCAGATACCCGTATTTGAGGTACTCATCATCTTTTTTTTATTAATTAGTATATCGGGTATATTATGTATATTCTATTCTCGCACACTTCAATATATATATATGGGGACAACATTCACACAAGGTCTTCAGGTCCCAAACTAGGCAGTGCCTGTACTATGGTAACCTGATGACTGATATATTTGACTGGTATATATATAAGTATGTATATATATATATACATACTTATATATATACTTATATACATATACACACCCAAACACAGGTCAAACAGACATGTTCATACACACAAATGTTTGACCTGTCCGGGAATCGAACCCGGGACCAGCGGCTTAGAAGGCAGAGTGCTACCAACTGCGCCAACCGGCCATATCAAAATATAGTTTTGACTAACCTCGATGTTTCGACGTGTTGAGTCTTCTCGTGACCACGTTCGAAACGTCAAGTTTGGTCAACAATATATTTTGATATTTAAATGTGTGTCAATGGACCTGATAGTCTAAATAAAACATTTAACAAATACTGACTATATAAAATACTAGCTGCGCCCCGCGGGTTTATCCGCGTGGTGATGATTGAAGATGATGATGACAGTGAAAAGTATGTTTTATTCTGGGACCTGAAGTATCTCAATACCAAATTTCATCGAAATCGGGGTAGCTGTTTGAGCGTGAAGAAGTAACAAACATACACACACGACTTCAACGTTCATAACACTGCCAAAAAGAACAGGAAAAGGAAGAGGAACTAAATGTAATTATCCGTCTATCTCTTGTTCTGTGTGTTCTGTGTGTGTGTTCTGTATCTGAAAAACGGAACTGTGTTTCGAAGCGTGACAAGATAATAAAACTAAAAAAATTAATTAACCCCCGACACAAAAGCTTCTAATACGCCTACAGCATCTAACAAAAGAACGGATAATTTTAAAACGCCTGAAATAAGTCATAATAATTTATATCAAGCGTTGAATTATATGTATATATATATACATTTCTATAATAATATTCAATATTTAATCATACCTAAACATATTTACTATGTGAACTAAAGTGTTTGTTCATGAGGCATTGAGCTGATCCCTATGCATTGTGTTATGTAATTTGTACAATGTAATTAAATAATCCGTGTATATCAGTGGAGACTTGTAAATAACTTCTTAATTTTAAGTTTTCTTTATCCTAGCTTTATTATAGTAGTTGATAGTATTCTTAAAATTTCATAAATAAATAAATATTTTGTATCCCAAATGTATTAATAATAAATAAGCCATAAGAACCGTATCAAAATTGGTCCAATCGTTTATAAGCTACGATGTCACAGACAGACACACATACACGTCAAACTTATAACGACCCTCTTTTGCATCAGGGGCTAAAAAATAAGAGTAGTGCATCTCTGATTGAAGAATAAAATTGCGAAAATCTTTTACTTGTTTTCCTATGACGTGAAACCTAACATCATTACACGTGTAGACTTTATTTTTAGATCTTAACGATCGTACTCATTTCTATTATACATACTCCTATTTATCTAGGTATGTTGAACCCACGTGTCAGTCTGTACCGACGACCGAGGGGGCCACAAATTGAGCATATCCGCTCTTTCTAATCAAATTGGGCATAAGCGACGCCGCCACGGAGATCGTAGGTACTCCATAATGTGTCGTAATATAGAATAACCTTCGAAAGGGCAGGTTTGAAGTTCCAAAAACCATTAAGCATGCCTAATTTTCTTTTCTAGTCATCATCATGTCAGTTTTTCTTCACCATGTGAGTGAAACCGCGGCGCGCAGTTAGCAATATATTTCTAGGAGGGACATCTATTAGCTAACTTATGTAGGTCATTCGTATTTTGTATTCGAGTACCTACCTACTAAAAAAAAGCTACTATTTTATACCTTTTGATTTTACTATTGATAATATGAATAACGTTCAATTGATTAAAATAGTTAAATATTATTCTCTTACCTATAGTATGCAGTAAATCTTAAAATTAATAAGAGCATCAAAAGCCGTGTTTAAATAATTTACAAAAATTAATCCATGTTTCCCTCGGTCACACTATAACTTGGAATGATAGTACTACACATCAAATTAAGATGGAGAATGGCTTTGTGTTATTTAATATCCTACTTTCCAATGTCCAAATCCGTTTTGTGGTTTTGGTTTGCAAAGGCCTTTAAATACACACGTAAGAAATAGATTATGTGAACATTTATAATAATGGTATTGTTATTACTGTATACATATCCCACTTTATGGTCAGTGACCTAGAATGTTCACTGGTAGTCCGGTCAATTTAGACATAAAAATAGTGGTCAAAATAACAAAAATTGCCAGAGAGCCAAAAATTGGTGGAGAGCTAGGGTTTACCATTACAAATTAAGTTTTAAAAATCCCCATCGATCCTATGTGTGCTACAAAAGTTATTCGGGGTCAAAGGTCAAAATTTGAAGTTTTTTGGATTTTTCTCGAAAACGGTAAGTTTTATCAAAACTTGAAGCAAAGTTGTAGATCTTAAAATTCTCTACGAAAATGGTGTTAATGATTTTTTCTTAAGAGTTACCATTCTTGAGATATCGCGATTCTAAGAGTCACATCATACATGATATGCGCACATTTCCACGCCACCTGTGAGGTGGTGTACTCGGCGCGTTTTTTTTACCGTGGTTTCCCCTGTAGGCCTACTCCACTAACTGTCATGACAATTTCAGGATAATTTAAGGGAACAATACCCGTCAAGTTCTAGATATTATCTTATTATTGATATTGCTATTGATTATTGGGTTAACTATTGTGTTGATTCCTTTAGATATTTTAATCAGATGCATACTCTTGAAAGTCTACTTCAACAGTCATGTCTTCTTCGATTTCTTCTTCTTCCACTTCCTCTTGCTGGATGTTCATAAATTGTTCAAATGTGGCTGAATCATTGGTCTCTTCATGAAAATCACAAGAATCTTCCTCTATTGTACTCATCTGGACATTTGAGCAAAGTGCACCATGAAAGTTCACGAAGAAGAAGTAGCTATAAACCCTGTATAATTATTTCAACGCATGAGTATCACTAAAGCTCTTACGGATGAGATTGAAAAATGTTTTGAGTATGAATTAGCCCCTTACCCCTTCGATGCAGCTGGAATTCGTAAAGCAACAAAGTCGGCAATTTACGATTGCTTTCAATCAGTCAATACTGAGGTTGATCGTACAATCGTACGTTTGGAGATAACAATACTCCTCATGTTTACACATATTCGCAAATAGGTTGACAACCTCGTTTTAGGTAATAATGAAACATACCAGCGCTCCCACGAACGCTAAAAAACTTTACCCAGTACCGTCGTAGCACATTAGGATCTTGGTTAATATGATGAAGTTATTTATCGTACACAATGTTTAATTCATTCGTTTGATTCCGCGAGATAAATTAATCCAGTATTACTAAGCCGGAAACCTTTTCGACAATACGCCCCGACGCGCTCGCCGAGTCAATATGTCCTGAGGATGCCTCATGCAGAGCAGAGGCGAAACATGTGTCGAAGAAGTGCCGGTTGAGCAAGATTGGAATAATTTATCTTGCGGAATCAACAGTAAATATTCATCCGGAAATCCGTACAATTTTTATACGGATTTCCGCAAAGTAACGCCTGAATCTATAAAATATCTTAAATTGGCAGGCATAGCCAAGCAAGCACAACTTCACATCAAGTTGAATAAACTTAATTGTTTAGCTGCTCAAAATGTTTGGTTTAACCAGCGGGTTTTAAAATTCAACCGTTTACAGTAAATTTCATACTTAAATAAGTACGTTAATTTACGTTCCAACAAGCACACTCTGCCCGTCATCCTACGGGAACAATCTATATTTTCGGGATAAAAAGAAGCCTTTATGTGTTATTCCAGTCTTCCATCTTCTTTCAAAATTTCATGCAAATCCGTTTAGCCGTTCCAGCGTGAAGGAGTAACAAACATACAAACGACAAACAAACTTTCGCCTTCATGACTTTTAAATGAAAAATGCATTATAATGAAATATTAAAGTAAACGTGCCAAGAAACTCGGTCACTGTGCTACTACTGATTTAAATCTTGATTACAATTTAAGTATGTTTTGGTATGACTGAAAAATAATAGACAGGAATTACGCTAAAAATAATAAACATTGAATATTAGTTGTGAAACACTTCCGCACTTCATTTATTGACATTTTCACCACTCACCAGCGCGCCCCACTAATCTGCAAATTATGGTATAGATAGCAAAGTAAGTCTAACTGGATTGTGGAGTGTTAATAGAAGTGTGTCGATTGCCCGTCACCGTCACCGCGCCCGCTGCGCGTGCGCTGCCCCGGTTTCGCTCGGTGCGTCGACATTGCATCACCAGCCATCATTTTCATCAACAACGGGCTTATTCGAAGAACTCAGTCTAGATTATGGATTAATTAAACTGGTCTGGACCTGACGAATATCCGTTTACTTTACACAGACTGAGAAGTAGTCACTTTTGTGGGGTGAGAAGGATGTTACACAATTTTTACTATCTCGACATGGCCTCCTTGCATTTGCTTATACCGCACTCATCATCACTATTTATAGTATTGTTCAAAGAGAAAAGTAAAATGTATTATTATGTTTCCTTTGTTATGAATGAACTCAAAAACTACTGGAATTAATGTAAAATATCTTTCACCATATCGTCATTCTCATCATCATAATTTCAGCCATTGGATAACCAAAGCTGGACATAGGCCTCTCATCGGTCTCCACAGAGACCGGTTAGAAGCAGCGCGCATTCAGCGATCTTGCATGGTCAGGTCGTCTACCTAGTCGGTGGACGTCTTACGCTGTGCTTGCCAGTCCGTGGTCTCCACTAACTTTTCGATCCCACCGGCCATCAGTTCTGCGTGCTATGTCACCTGTCCACTGCCACCACAAATTGCTAATCCAACTTTACTAAAATTATAAAGAGGAAGAATAAATTATAAGACTTGATTGTTTGTTTGTTCGCACGGGTAAAAGACTTCAGAATCATGCGACGTCCCGCGTATCATCCTTCTTCTATCCACATATTTATAAATAACATGTGGGATGACTTTCGGTCCCCGGTTTTCCACCAAGTTACAACGAACACGAACTCTTTTAAAAGGAAAAACCAAATAAAATAGCATACTTAGTTCCATGGCATAGTAGTTGTCCAAATAAATATGAAATAGTTAATTAGACCGTGATGGTTGAAAAAATATGCATGTCGGCCATTTATAATCCCACTAATATTATAAATGTGAAAGTTTGGATGGATGGATGGATGTTTTTACTCATCACGCCAGAACGGTTAGACGGATTAGAATTTTGGTAAATTAGAAATTTGGTATGACATGACATTTCATCATCAATCATCACCACGCGGGTAAAACCGCTGGGCGCAGCTAGTTAGTACACATGTATAAAATAAATAATATTATTTAATATTTTATCACTTTAATTCAAGTGATGCCTGTGGTGTATATTAAATGATATATGAACAGCATTACAAAATAAGAAAAACAAAAAAAAGAGTTTGTAAACAAATGAAAGGAAAAAAAACAATAACGAAAGAAAAAAATAATTTTAAAAAAATAAAAAAAACGCAAGCAAAAAAAAGAGTTGTATATTTCCTTACTCCCTGCCTTACCCACATGTTTTTCTGACTGTTTCTTGTTCTATTCGAAGACTCCCTGGAGTTTCTCGACCAGTAACATAGCAATCAAGCCTAGGTGTGACCACTGCAAAACGACTCTGACTCCATGTCAGAGGAATGATAAAATAAAAAAAAAAGCTATGTCCATAACAAAAAAGAGGTAACAAACATACACTAATACACACTTACACACAAAGTTTCGCATTTATAATATTAGTAGACTTACTTCTTCTTCTTCTTCTCAGCAATTAGACATCCACTGCTGGACATATGCCTCCCCCATATAGGGGGAGAGACTTACTAGATAGATATAAAACGATGTACTCGTATTTGCTCCACGTGGGACCAGTTTAAAATATGTAGTTAGTTTTTGGTCAAGTGTGCAAGTTCCATCAAGTACATTATTTTGCTAACACCGTAAGCCACGCGGGCCTGCTTGTTTGGAATGTACCTAATAATCTGATCTGGGGCTCATACGCCTAAAAATATTGCTTTGACTATTGCAATATTTTCGACGTTCGTTACGTTACGTTTTCGATTTTCTTTCCGTCTTTTACAACCTAAGGAAGCTACAACAATTGATTAACTATTAATAAATCAATTATATAATTACTTTATCAATAATTAATTAATTGGTGAAACTTTCTTAGGTTCGAAAATACGGAAAGAAAGTTGGTATCTACAGCGAATATCAAAACAATATTTTTAGGCGGATGACCCCCTGGGCTCAGTGCGCCACCCGAGCCTCAACGCACCGGTGCGTGCAGTCGCTTTAATTTCTATACCCTGGTTCACATTCATATTTTCTTTGCTCATTTTACTAGAGCGTACCATCTCGTTTCTCTCGAGTAAAAATCAAGTTCCTAGTCACGGTGTGAAAGCTATGGAAGCGTTACTTAAGTATTTCACGTTTATAAGTTGATCCGTCCTACAAAATATGGTGGCCTACTCCATATTTCTATATACTTACTAGCTGACCTGGCCAACCTTCGCGTGACACGACACTTCATTTAAATTACTTCACTTCAATGAGTTATTTGTTCATACAAAATCGCGATGAAAAATGGGGGGTATGGGTAAGAGGGTGATACTATACAACCTATTCTCAGATCTACCGAGTATACACAAAAAATGGAACCGATGGAATTTTTAAATGAAAAAAAATTATATATATTTTTCCCTGACAAGGGGTTGCAAGTGCATCCTCTTGCACTCTGCTTGCACACTCAAAAGAATGAAAAAAAATTATATATATTTTTCCCTGACAAGGGGTTGCAAGTGCACCCTCTTGCACTCTGCTGCCGGCGCCCATGCGTACATTTTTTTAATGATTTAATTACAGATGGGTAACGTCTGAAAACTATATATTTTCAGACTTTTCCCTATACTTTTAGTATAAGACGGTATTACTTGAATTTCAAGTAATTTTTTAATTTTATATTTCTAGGTCAACGGGATTGTGCCCACTGGCCAGAATGCCCACTGGCTCTCAAGGACTGCTGCCTGAACACACTATGTGTTTGGTGACAGTTTTTCAAACTTGAGGGAGGTAGCCTGGCAGGTTACTCGAAAGTATGCTACCGCTATGCTGGGAATTCGATAAAGGTATTACCTTCACCGGAAGCTCAAGTCGTTGGTGGGTATCGAACCAGTGTCTATCAGTTTGACAGCCAACGCTCACACCGCTGAGCCATCGTTGCTTCAAGAAAAAAGAGATCAATAAAGAAATCATCTTAGACAAAGCAAAAGGACATATTAAACTGGACACTGATTTTATTCAATCGTATTGATTCTCTTTCAAATAAATAGTACAGTAATCCCTTATCGCCAACAGAAATACGACTAAAAACATTGTATTTCTGCGAGAAAGCTATTTGTTAACTGACAGAGCAAATTAAACACGTTTTCAAGCGAAATTATCTAGGATTTTCCTGTACACTTTCACTAGATTCGAACGTGCGTGTTTCATTAAAGTTGCAACACTTACTGATCTAACCGAGTCTTGGACTTCCCTCGATTATTTATGTTTGCTACTTCTGAAAACGACATTAGCCAACCAATTAAAAAAAAATCGGCATAGATCTCATACAATTTTCATCACTTAAACCCCCGCACTAGGATTCTCTGTATCGCAGGAGGCTTGGACACACACATTCTCAGCACACAAATATCCTACACAACAACAACATACACTCATCGCACAAAATGTTTGCCCCTGCCGGGATTCGAACCCAGGGTCCCGGCGCCACGGCGACCGTCAATGACCATCATTTTATGAATGACGTACGTATTTATTATCTCTGTTATAAGATAAAAATCCGCGTATAAGGTTGTTACCTCTTTACTCCGTATGTAATGGACCGATTAAAAATAAAACATTCATTAGCTTGGAACATACAAATGGAGAGGGGTTGATAAATTGGTAAAGGGCAGAGGGGGTAGAGGGTAAGGAAGGATGTTGAATAAAGACGTAAGGAGCCTACCGATCCACTAGCTGGATGATAGGTCCACGGTCGTTGACTGCGGATTCTCGAGATTACCTGATGCTGCAGCTGGTCTGATGGGCGAAGTCTCAACGATGGTCCATCTGTCTGTTGAGGAGTCTTGAGAACGTTTGGGAGTCTCCACGGGTAACAGGATGCCATTTTCCCGCAGATAGGGTTAAAAAAACTTGATGAAATTGTTAGAGTTTTATGATTTATTGCATTAACAACATGCTAGGCGGAAAAAATTCAACTACCAGTGGGACTTGAACCCACAATCACAGAATTCAATGAAATTGGTCGAGTATTTTAAAGTGTCTAATTTTTGTGTATGTTATTTGAAACACTTTCATATTAAATACTTTTGTGATCAGATCAACAAATAACTCTGATTTACGTTTTGATCTGAACCATGGGGAACATGCCTTTACAATTACTTTTATCAATCAGCTCTATTTGAAGCTTTGAGTTTATAGCCTCCCTCCTCTGTTATTTTATCCGAGATTTGAAGTAACGCTTTCTGCGATCACTACTTAGATGGGAAACACTCAATAACATCAGCTAGTCGAGTTCGATCTCGAATCGTGTCCATCATCCGGAACGACCAGCGCAGTAGATTATGATCAAATACTTTAAACAACTCTTCTGTCTCTGTCTCTTCTATCTCTACAATGAGACAAACGCCTGTGCAGAATGAACGCTGTGAGCTGATTATGCATATGTTACAATCTAAAAGCATCACTTAACTTGAGCCCTCTACGATGACATCAGTTTCACGACTTCCTTGACACTACTACACCACAAGATAATATATATAAATGACCCTCTCGTAGTTATTAGGGGCAATCTTTTTGTGCATTACATTCAAATATCAACGCACGCATCATCTTTGTAAATGTTACGGCATAATAGCTTTTTCCGATGTTTCAATGACATGGAAAGGAAATAGAGTTATGCGTATCAAAGGCTATTGTTTAGAAGGCAAAATTCTGGGTGAAACTAATCAAACAATTGCGTAGTTGCCTTTTTGACAATACTAAGTTGAGCGGTGAGTGTGCGGATGCAGACTCTTCCTTGAATCTCTAAAACTTTACAAACTCAATTCCTGAGAAAAGATTGGTTCTAACTTTAACGTAAATAACCCATTAAAAACACTATTTAAAATTTAGTTTACTGGAGTTGTTCCTCGAGTTTATTAAGATAAGAATAAGATTTGTTATTCTTAGGCGGTCTTGCACCAACCAGGCCCTGATGACACATAGGGAACTCCCGGAAAAAGTATAGTTCAGATAACTAACGTAGCGGGAAAACCGTAGGTCACTTGGGTGAAACCACGGGAAATTATGAAATAATGACATAAAGTAGTATTTTTATGTATGTTATAAAAACATTCCAATACAAATAATGTATGCTTTCCATGCAGGTATAGGACTACACTGTATATTATAATTGTATATGTACCCAACATATGAGTATATATCATACTATAAATAAATAATATACATACCATACATAGAAAAAATACTTACAGATGTAAGCTTATTGACTTTTCAAAAAAAATGTACTTACTTGTCGAAACAATAACGTGACTGATACCAGAGTATCACTCCGTTTTTGTGACTCCATAACTTTTACGAAAATGTGTGTCGAACATACACGTATAAAATGGGTACTTACATATTAGCTTTACAGTAAAGATCGCCCCATAACTTTAGTGTTTTTTAATGGGCCGATGAATTTATTAAAATAAAATATTGTGAATGGTTATTAACCTAATTACCTTAATTACCTATTACTGCAGCAACTACAGTAAAGTTTGAGCAATCCACTAGCTGTTGTCAGTCAATAGGTAACTCGAATGCTCTAATCAGCGACCAGTTCCCCAGAATGCTAGCAGCGTTGCCACGTTGAATTTAAATGCTGAATCGTTGAGCCATATATTATTAAGTGCCCACATTTTGGTCACGCGTTGTATCGATTATATATATCTCGATGCAACGAGCCTCTACTTTATCTCCCTTCTTTTACCACAAACTACCGCCAAAATACATATATATATACCGAGCGTGCAAAACTTAACGACTACAACAAGCAGAGCAACTTAGATATCGATATTTTCACATCCAGCCTTTCATCGATCAAGGCCTAACTTAGCCAAACCTTCTTTGGTTCAACGCAGGTGAAAATGGGAAATGATTAAAATAAAAATGTGTTATTTTGTCCAAAAATTAAATTTTTCTAAGTTTGTGTTTTTTAAGTGTAAATTTTGGATTGAGAATGTTAAAATATTGTGTGTGTTTTTTGTTAAACAGATAATCTCTATCTGTGGAGACTTATTAATGACTCTTTTCATATTGAATACTGTATATCTTAGTTAAGCTATGTGTCGATAGTCTTCTTAATAATAAATAAATAAAAATAATTAAATATATATATATATATATATATACTAGCTGCACCCCGCGTTTTTACCCGCGTGGTGATAAAAACGGTGATGATGGTGATAATAAAAATCAGTCTGTGTTAATCCAGGGTATAAGCTATCTCCGTACCAAATTTCATCCAAATCCACTCAGCCATTTAGGCGTGAAAGAATAACAAACATACATTACTCAGAAACATTCGCATTTATAATATGCATGGGATTTAGTGTTATATCAATATTGTAGAACATAAATGATACTTCGAGAAATGTCTATAATGATTCGTCAGCCCGGAAGCTAGTCATAAGCGGGTAACTAAATAATCAAGACGGCGTCGTTGTGACACAGAGCAATGGACGAGTATATAATACGAGATAGACCGTGGGTCTATCTACGACATTCTAATAAATTTATATGAGTTGCCGATAGAGGAGAATAGATGCTTTTTACTGTATTTTATTAAAATGTTACCACATATTTGGCTCAACGAATCAGGATTGCAATTCAACACGGCAATACTGACTACATACTCCTTGTTCATTCAATCAATTATCTTGCTACGAATCAGCCTCTTGTTTATCATCACAAGAAATTCATGCAATAGTACTTCAAATGTTATCATATAAAACCTTGGTATTTCGCTAAAATAATAATTGCATCTCGATTGCGTTGTAGGTGATGAATGCCAAATTTTTATCAAGAGATTAATGTATTTTATGGTTTCTAAAGTATTCTCATTCCAATAAAAGCATACAAAATACAATACAATTCTTTTTAGTATTTATAGCATTGCAGTAGACATTAAATCTAAGTAGCTATCGCAATCATACTCCAAGTAGAATAGCAAAGCTAGCAAAACGACAGTTCATTTACAATCTATAAGCAATGTGTTTATGGGAATAATTGATACCCTGGCATTCTGCCTACTACCTACTACACGCGGGTTGGCACATTTGCGCTCACATGTGGGTTGCTCAAAACTTCCTCTCTGATTTAGTTATGTTGTAATATTTTATTTTTATGACATCCAAGCCCAATTTGTTATATTTTAATTATGCCTTAATGCCAATCAGTGTTTAGGTGTGAAAAAAAAAAATCTTGGTAGTAAAAAGACACTAGAGTTTGAATTAAAACCTTTTGAAGCCTATTGGTATTTATAAACTAGGCGTATCATTCTTTAATGTTCATATTGAACGTGATCACGGAGTAATATGCTGATGGGCAAACTATGTGGGATCGGAACATGTTTGTGCAAAACTTTTGATTGCGAAAACTGTTGATCGACAGCACATAGTGCGATGATTGAGTATTATTTGACTGATGTTGTAACCTTAGTTCGAAAGCGTAATATCGATTGTTTTAAAATAAAAAAAAAACATAATCATCATCATCATCATCATCTCAGCCATAGGAAATCCACTGCTGGACATATGCCTCCCCCATTGATTTCCATAACGACAGGTTAGAAGCGGCCCGCATCCAGCCCTTTCCTGCGATCTTAGTCAGGTGGTCTGTCCATCTCGTCGGTGGCCGTCCCATGGTGCGCTTGCTTGTCTCTCAGTGCCATGGTCTCCGGTTCAAGAATCTTTCGACCCTGAATATTCCCGATAAACACGACGTCGACGAATTATCACTATAGTTTTAGCGGATACCGTAACGTATACACTAAACTACAGATATTTTTCAATATTTATATCAGCGAAGGAGAAAACAGACAGAAAACAGAAAAGTCGATTGTATTTTCTTCAAATTTTCTGAGAATATCGATGGTGAAATAAGCTGTATGTAGTGATAAGTTTGTATTATTTTTCTAAAATATACATGTATGGCAAAAAATAACCGTCCGTAATTAAATTAAGATTAGTGGCCTTATATAATTAAATTAAGATTCATTCAGTTTCTTAGGCCTTACAATTTAACAAACAGATGCATTTCCCCTGCCAGAGTAAATAAAGATAGGTACATAATAACACACACAATACATTATATGAACGGAAAAAGCCATTTACTGGTAGGTAAATATACTTCATAAGAAATCCTTCACGTAACTATTTCTGTAAATACATACTATTGATAACTGATTGTTCAAATGTTCGTTAAGTTATACATTGTTAATTACCATTAACAGTACATAATTTAACTACAGTTATTATGTATTTACTCTTATTACATGATGGTAGTGATTCGCTTGTTCAAGTAAACTAAACTAAAATTCTGGAATAAGATAATTTCTTGTATGGTTATGATAAAGTCTAAATTAGTAAGACACCTATTATTATCAACACTAAAATGAGATATTTGACTTATTTGGTGCCTACTAAAATTACCCGCAATAGGCCAGCAACTGAATAAAACTCGTCTAATATAAGTAACAGCGTTGTATGGAATAATATTTGTAATGCGAATTTGATTTTAAGCACAAATATAATACGAGCTGTTTCATTTTAAAGAATTTTACTTAATTTTAGCTAGTTCAAGTGATTATCAGAATTAGGGATATGTACCTAATTATGCGATATAGCAGTAATTAAGTAACAGATCTGTAAAACTATTAAAATTGAACACCTTATTATTTGGAAAACCGTCTAATGTAAGACTACATGTAAAATAGAAATACCTTGGAAATGTATTTAACTTATCAATGAATTAATATTTATTATGTTAAAAGTTTTGGCATGCAATTTGACTAGAAAAACCTATAAGGTCTAATTTATAATTATTTTTTTACCATGAATTTATATGTATGTGTACCAATTGTTTTCATGCTTTAACTGTTTATTATTTTATTATGATTATTTATAACATTCTATTTAATTGTTTTCTATTTTACAAAACTTGAGGTGGTAAGTTTTCTTACAAAATTTTAATGTCAGGGCTAATTTTTTGAATTGCTCCCATCGAGTAACACCCTCAACTGTTACACTGTTACCTGTCTGTTACACGATGGGACAACTTTTTTGTCATTCCCAACGAGTCACGTAACGTAACGTAACGGTCGGGAAGTTAGAAGGAAGGAAAACAACGAAAACAAAATCAACCTGCTTTAATTTTAATAATAAAATGTAATTATATCATAGCAATGTATTTTTCAGGCAACATCAAAAATAATGTCACACTAATATTATAAAAAATATCATATATTAATATTTAATTTTAAATAGATATTAAACAATATAGTAATATAATTTGAAAATCATTATATTACTATAACATTATAGCTCTTCCCGAATTTTCATTATTTATTATAAACATATTTCTTAAATTGTAGTTAGAATTTTTTTATTAGTATTTAAATTCTACAGCCACAAAGTGCCCCTCTAAATAATATAATATATAATAATATAGTTTAAGTTTTCTTTTCCTTGTTTTCCTTTCCCCTGATTCCCTGACTGTGACTCGTTAGGAATAACGTAAAAAGTTGTGTCATCGAGTAACAGACAGGTAACAGTGTGACGGGATGGGAATTTTTAAATAAAAAAATTCCCATCGAGTAACAATGTGACAGTTGAGGGTGTTACTCGATGGGAACAAACCATTTTTTTTACGAACCAACACCTCTCTTATATCAAGCATAGTTACGGCGTGTTACTGGTATACAGCTAAAACAAGCAAATATCCCTAGATGCATAATAGGGGTGTATCTTTTCTCAGCCATGTGCGTCCACTGCTGGACATATGCCTCCCCCATATAGGGGGGATTTGCCAATACTCGCCACGCTTGGCATGCGGGTTGGCGAGCGCAGTATAATTTACAATCCTCAGAAGGCGCTGCTGTCCACCTTCTGGTACGTGATCCCTTAGCCGACTCTTACGGCACCCACGAGAAGAGATGGGGGAGTACTATTCTAGGCCGGTACCACCACGGCACATCCATGGACCATATCAACAAGTTTAACACCCCCATCCAGGGGTGTATAAACACTTAATTTTGAAAGTTATTTTGTGTGTAGTATTATGTAAGTCTGTCTGGACGGACGACCTGACTAAAATCGCAGGTAAGGGCTGGCCTATATATATGGCCTAGCTGTGGATGGCCTATGGCTGAGATGATGATGATTATGTACATAAGTATGGCAAAGGTTTCGAGTAGTACCATACCGTGAATTAATCTCATATTCATACCTCAGAAGTAATCAATTTAGATGACGACTGTTCATTCAAGACGGAAGCACCAAATCAGTGCAACCGTACTCACGCCAACTAAACAGCTTCCTCCATACCGAATTAACTATTATTGCAAATGCTAATAGAACTTGACCTCACCACTTGCTGAAATTGCTTGGAGACAAGGATCAGCCTCGGTGGATTGTTCAAGAGGAATGCTGTAACGTAATGTAGGCAACGTATTTACTATTACATACAACATTTGGAGCGCAATGTCACCGCCCCCACAAAAACTCAGGCACCTGACACTAAGAGTATATCGGCCATGCTGTGTCTAGAGTTCCGTAGCCTTTCAACTAGGCCCTATATATAAAAGTATATATAGTTTTTTATCACACTCATATGCCCCCCGCGGCACTGGGAACCCTAATACAGGGGACTAGGATTCCCAGTGTCACAGGAGGCAGGAGGCATTGACACACATAATCACATCATACAAACATCCATGCTCATCACATAAATTATTGCCCTTGCCAGGATTCGAACCTAGGAACCAGAAGTTATGTCATTCACCACTGAGCCACGGCGACCAATGATCATCGCCAATTTAACAGGGGCAGGTAGATTTACTTGTGAAAAAGTGATGTGAGTAACATGATCTGCTTTCATCGACAAACAAATAAATATTAGTGAAGTATTTGTGTAAATGGTACTAAAAGGTTGGTCCCCATATCACATAATATATGTAGACCAACCCTACGACACCTGTATGGCGTATAGTGAGCTAATTTAGCATAAAGTTCAGTCTATGTTGTATGTTTTTTTTAAACTGGAAATAAGTTTACATTACTTTACAACTTTACATAGCACTGTTTAAAACTTTTTTTAATCGCGCCATTCCTGGGTCATGCTGAAGACTTTCCATAAGCATACTTACTTCCAAAGTGATTGTCGCATAATTCCATGTCGGGGTTCAGTAACATTCTAGGATATCAGTTGTACTGACAGTCCGAATCTTTTACAGGTTAATTAACTCAAAAATACAAGGAAAACAATAAGATTTAAACAACTTAAACCTTTGGTCCAGAGATGTCGAGAAATGTCGAGACTATACCGTTAAAATATACCTAATTTACCGAATGGTCGATAAAGTAAGTTCCATGCTACCGCAGCTTAATAAAACCTATTTTGTTGATAATTACTGCCATATTTATCGAGTCGACGATATAGTTATTCGTTTTCCAGTCCTGTCATTTATCTGCCATCTGTCAGTTTACTTTGTAGAACACTAAATATCGAGTTATTGGCTATACTTTCTGTTAGTACCTCCAGGAACAGCTTGTAAAATGAATTCTGTGTATACAAAAGCTATTGTAACGAAACACAGTAACTTATTACTATATTTTTTACTAAAATTATGACTTTCAGAAACGATCCCAAGGATGACCGGAGACCCTGGTAGACAATGGAGTTCTAAATGTATGACTAAATCTTGAAGTAGAGGTGACAGAGGAATAATAATTATTAATTACTAGCTATACAGCCAAACGTGGTTCTGCCATATGCATTTTTGAAATGTCAAAGTGACACGACACTATTTACATTACCTAACGCCAATGAATATTTGTTCGTACAAAAATACTACAATCGCGATAAAGTAATGGGTGTTAGGGGTAAGGGGGTGAAAAATACTTTTCGACCGATAGGTCGAACCTACCGGGTTCGACCTATCGGTCGTACGGTACCTACCTACCGTACCCCCTCAGACCTACCGGGTATACTCAAAGTATTTCAAATACATCGGTCAAGTCATTTCGGAGGAGTTCGGTTACAAGCACTGTGACACGGGAATATGATATATTAGATTGTTTCTTACATATAAACTGTAAATGTTATATATTATGTAAAGACCGATGGTGTAATGCGATGTGGTAGTGTAGGTTTTTACTAACATTCGCCTGGCTACCACTCTGAAGTTTAAAACTCTCTCACCAAGCACATGATTTTATATTACATAATATGTATCGGTTGCCGTCCTTGAGAGCGTCAACATTCTAGGAGTGATTATGTAATTGCATAATATATGTATGCGCCGTACTGATGGCATGGGCCATGTTTTTGAGGTAATTGCCACCCGCGACTTTGAGCAATGTATAATACTTAAACATAACATTGATAACTGATAAGAAACTGATGTTGACTGAAGCGATGATAGCCTCGTGGTGTGATGCCAGCTTCGGCTGTCAATTTGATGGTTGCTTATACGAATCCCACCTCTGGCCCAAGCTTTCGGCTTATACACAGCATTGTTTGTCAGATCTGCGGGGTGTGATATTTTACTCTGCAGTCAACTTTTATCATTTTGTAAATAAGTAATAAATTAATAAAAAATCAGTCTTATTTTGCCATGGATATTATTTCTAAAAAGGTTTAGCTATGCTTTAATGCCCTCATCACTCTCTATTAGTCCAATGTCCTATAATGGAGTTGTCTCTCTGCTATTCTTTCAAACCTTATCATTATGCTTAGTAAATGTTAACTTGTAACAAACACAGTTTTTTTATATATGAATTTATAATTTTTATACATTATAATTCATTACCTTATGAGAAAAATTTTCATTGGAAAAATTAGATCAAATAATAATCTGAATCTCACAAATTTCAGAGGCATAAATGAAGGGTTTGCCAAAGTAATTGCTAAACATATGTATATGCTAAACAGAAAAACTAAACTTTTTATTTAAAGTTATGTAACTTTCCAATGGTAACATGAATGCAGATGAATCTTTTCACAGCTGAGAAACCCTTACTCAACAGAGTATATGGGCCATAATCCACGTTAGCTGGTATGGATTTGAGATTGGTCTGTCCATGCCTAATGTTGCAGTTTTTTACCATCCGCGGCCAGTGACAATAGTCTAAAGACTGCTGTCCTAAGACAATAAAAACAAATAAAAAACGCAATCTCACTCACACCGTTGTACTAAGATATATACCGTATCGCGGGAGGTATGGAAATCGCAATACTTTACACAAACATCCAAAACCCGAGAACAAACATCAATGCTCATCATAGAAACGTTTACCCCGTCCGGGACTCGAACCCAGAGCGCTGTTTCAGTCAGTATCTTACTTGCAGGTGAGCGGACTGTTTTTGGCCACTAGGTCGTTTTAATTTGGCCATTTTGTGTATCAAAGTCAGTGTCACTGAGCCATCACAACAAAGCAAACTGACGACTATAAAATCGGACGGTTTAACATGACCGAAGAACATAAGCGATCAGTTAAAAATGTCACAAGCGGTCATCCATCCTGAAGTAAACAACAAGATGGCTTGTTCAAGACAGACTTTATTACGAACTTCAGAGCCTACCCTCATATCTTATTATTAACATCTAGTACACATCCTATCCAGATAATGTTATACAGCTACAAGCCCTTTAAAAGTAGTATTCCTTGCTAATGATAATATATTATCTACATCAGTACTATTTTTTTTTACATAACACTTTTGGAAGCTAATAGTTTTTGTCCTCCAAGATTTTTTTTGTGATAAACACATTTACAAACTGAAGTAGGTACGTCTTCAAAACTTTTTGCTTCTAATTTCATGGTGTTCGAAGGCAAAAAATACTTCTGTTAGACGTTAAAAATATACCACTATTTTTGCTAGTTAAGTAACTAAACGCCACAAACTTGAAAGGAGTATAGCGGTAGACACTTTTAGGTTCTTGACTGCAAAAAAACACAAATGGAAACAGATTTACTGGTTGTTAGTCTGTTTAGAGTGGTGGTTAAAACAGTTTTGAATTTCTAATTCAAACAGATATTATAAACGTTGAAGAGTTTGTTTGGTTGAACGCGTTAATCTTAGGAACTTGTTGGAATTTTTAAAAAAATTGAGTGTAAACTCTAAGGCTTTCACAGCCGACGTTGCATGTTGTATGTATTGCTTTCGGGCGGTTTGGCCGTGGTCTAGATGAAACTTTTGTTCTAGATGTTTCGTCGATTACTGCGGTCGACATCTTCGGTTCAAGTCCGGGCGGCGACAAGAGCGTAGAACTCTCCTTCGCGGCGTCTTCTCTGTTACTGAGGATTAGGATCATACTGGATACTGCACCAGGATACCCTGTGTCGCGGGAGGCATAGACACACACAATCACAATACACAAACATCCAAGACCCGAGAACAAACATCTTTGCTCATCACAGAAATTTTGCCCCGGCCGGGATTCGAACCCGAGGTCGCGGTTCCAAAGTCAGTATACCTGATCACTGAGCCACGACGACCGTCGCTTTGATAATTTATAATAAATATTTAAATTCTGCACATGTTTTCTAGCATCGATTTTTAATAACTTAATATAAACTTTCATAATTTACACGGTTTTGTACAAACTTCAATACCAAAACTTTATGGCAGCAGGAATGACATCCATTATAGGCATGGATGCTACAAGTACTTATAGATAGATGACTTGTTATTGAAGTACAGCCTTCACAGGCATGTAACATGCACCGTTTGAATCCATTTAAAATGGCGTTTAAATCACGTATTTAAGGCTAAGACCGGTAATTGCACTCGCTTACCTTGTTCGTTCGTAACTAAGTTACGTTTATGTAGACCGAGTTCGGTTGAAAATTGAGACCGTCATGGGTCAGGTAATAAATAAATAAGGCACGCAATAAGATTACGCAACTAAATGGGTAGAGACACAGATCAGATAGAATACATGCTACGCGCGTACTAGATAGTGCGTAAAGTCTATTTCACGAAAGAAGTCCTTCGGGGGAGGCGCTAGTTTCTTTTCTAACAGATTAAAGCGTTACACGCGATATTCCAGTTAGTTACATTGATTGCCGCGGGACTCCTTTTGTGAAACCCACTCTACTTTAATTTTACTCCCATTCATTCATTAGTTAGGTACGTATTTCAATCTGTGAATGAGAGTTTAAAAAAATACTCCATCTGATCATTTTTTCATCTCTTGTAAGTATTTTTAGTCTGTACGTAAAAGCCTAAAACTACTACTTTTATCCTGTGGGTCAGTTAGAACGTGAAACAAAAATGATTATTATTATTCGTCATGCAGGTGAACGCCGATTCTAATCATCGATTATTCTTGACCTTGCAAATAAATTACATATATTGGGAATGTTATAAATTTTGTAAAACTACTTGGTTGTCAACTTTATTAAAACTACTTGGTTGTCTACTTAGTCGCGGACCTTTTTTGCCAAATAGATAGGGTAAATAAGTAGGGTAAAAAATTGTAAGTGTTGGACCACAATATATTTAAGCAGATACTAAGTTATGTGAAGTGCTTAGAATAGAGTGACATTTTAACCAACTTCAAAAAAGGAGGAGGTTCTTGAATCGTCTGTATTTGTTTTAACCTCACACAGGGAAGCTTTTCGTGTGTTCCTATTGAAATTTCATCGGAATCAGTCAAGCGGTTATATTTGGTCAATGTCTCTTCGTGAACGGCTACTCCATTTTTTAGTTTGATAGACAAGAAGTAAATGAAGTCACTTACTTTGATAATGGATGATGTGATAGTTACTATTGTATATGTCACTTTAGATGCGGGCCGCTTCCAACCGGTCCTTGTGGAAATCAATGGGGGAGGCCTTTGTCCAGCAGTGGACGTCCTATGGCTGAGATGATGATGATGATGATGATGATGTCACTTTAGACAGCCGAGCAAGATTTGATCGAATCTAGAAATATAATGATTATGGCCTTGTCAGGCATAATTCGGTCTGAAGGATTGACTTGAACGGCCATGATCAAATATTGGGCGGAGCAAATAATGTTGAGAAATCATTTTTATAGCATCCAAAATAGATAATATGTATCTATCTACATAACTTTCTGATACCCTTCTAAGTAGAACATGGTAGGTAATTTTTTGTAGGGGAGACTGCGGACAAATGTACAAATTTGCCTTTAACGAGAATAAGCAAATTATACAACTAAATCTACCCATGCTATAATTTAACTGTAGTGTTAAAAAGTCTGCATAAATAATGTATTTTCACATACACCTATACGGGAGTGCTAGGAATAACTAACAAAATAACTATATCCCTGTCTTTATGCCTGTTGTTACCTAAAAACTGAAGAACTGCTGAATTTGGTATTTTTAGTTTTTTTTCATATTATCAAGTTCACCAGATTGGGTTCATTTCAGTAATTTATTATGGTAAACGTTTCATAGTTGTACCTTATATTCCATTTTAGATACTAAATGCACAAAATCTATATTGATCTTAGAAAACTAAGAAATACAGTATATAAAATTTTACTATGACAAAAGAGAGAGATTCAAATCTGAGGAGTATATATTTTCTATAAATAAAAACTATGAAATTGTTCTATGTGTTATATGTTGTAGAAATGTTGCATGTACCCTACCAGTAAGCTAGACTAGAGCGGCTTTAACATAATATAATTAATATAATCATATATCTATACTAATATTATAAAGAGGTTAAGTTTGTGAGGTTGTAGGGGGTAATCTCTGGATCTAAGGAATCGATTTTGATAATTATTTTACCAATAGAAAGCCACATTATTTGTGAGTCCCAAAGACTTTTCATCATCATCATCACGCGGGTAAAACCGCGGGGCACAGCTAGTATATTACAAACTACATAAATAAAAGTGTATAAAAATGATGAAAATGATATGAGACATGCTAATCATTTCACACAGAAGACAATTATTGATGCTTTTGCTCTAGAATTTTAAATCGTTGTATACAATAATAAAACCGCACAAAACGCACGCTAAGCAAAGCTCAGTTATAAAGAGCTATTAATCTGTTCAAAAATAAATTGTGACATTTTCCCATTTGGCCCCGGTATCCCTAACTCATGAACCTGTTGGAGGTAAAATAATTGATGGATTCTTGATGACTCTAATGGTGATAAGCCGACATTAGGACAATGCCACGCATTATGCCGAGGTCGTGAGGTACAAAAAAACTATTAAAAGTTTAGTCTTTGCCTGGCTCTCCATATATTATTGTTACTGAAGTAAGCGTAAGCGCTTAAAATATAATGTGAACTACTCTGTCCACTTGTAAGATCCTCTTTTTTTATTATGACGAACCCCCACGTGGCAACACTAAAGGAAATGCTTGTAACAAAGGGCGGTATTAGTTTACTGGCCTCTTGGTCACGTAGTGAACGGTTTGATATAGAAGTCCTTTAGAGAGCCCTCACACATTTGCGATTAAACTTAAAAAATAATCTTTAGTACCTACTTATTATGCATTCACTAGGTATATTTAAGCGACCATGAAATATTTTGTTTTTAATTTTCGTATTTTTAACAAAAATATTTCTTGACATTTCAACCAAGTTCTTTTTTTTTTTTTTTTATCACACTCAGACCGCCGCACTAGGATTCCCTGTGTCGCGGAAGGCATGAAAGATTAAAACATTAATGACTTCTAATCATGAATTCTAACTTTCTCTATAAGTAATATATTTTTTCCTGTAAATACAATTACAAATAAAAGTAGGCACATGATAACGATGCCCGTGAGCCGTCTTGTATTACCTGGCGATACTACAATCGGGGGTTCTTCGTAAATATGGTGAAAGTATAATGGTCCAGGTAAAGATAAAAATACGTAGAATTCCATAGCCGAAAACTGTGACAAAGTTCATAGACTCCTCTTCTAATCCTTTATTAGTCCCTCGCAGCGGGAAGCGGAGCGGTGGCGCGGCGTGTGGAGGTGGTCCTTATCTGAGACCGTTTTACCAACGCTTGCGCACGCGCATAGTGGGGTGCGCGCAGGCCAGCATTTCGCGCTCTACCGCGATTGCCGAACGCCGTTCGCACGCACGCTGCACGTTCTAGCACCCGCGCATCTCGAACTTTCAAATATTCGATTCGATTTTCATGATATCAAAATGTTTTCCAATAAAGTGACGTGAGTCCGTTTTAAAAAAAAGCAACGAAGTCAGTGTTATAAGTTGTGATCGTAAAGTGTTTTTACTGAAAGTGAGAAAACAGGATTATTTTTTATAAGGACTTGGAGCAACCCTCGAAAACTTCAAGGTAAGTGCGATGAATTAGTTTCGTGGTTGGTTTGTCCGAGTGTTGCGACAACTGCAACTGTGTCGAGGCGACCAGTTGCAAAGTGCAGTTTCATTTCGCGGCTATATATCGACATAATAACGTAGGCCGTCTGCATGTCCGGTTGCGGACAAACTTTCACGAGTTTTTTCTGACATTAATCTTAAAGCTACAACTGATAATTGCTTATTAGCACATTTGAATTAATTTATTACTTCCCTCTCCAGTTAATTATTATCGAGCGCATTATAGCTTATCTCTCTAATAACATAGAAGTGAGCGTCTTCGCAATGTCTAAAAGAACTTGTAAAGACCTAAAGTCAGCAAATAAAATGTTCCATTAAAAGGATACATACATACACGAAATACCAGCATAAATCACACACGAACATTACAATGGCGAAATTTTGTCGGGAAGACACAAAAAACCGTAAATACCAACGTACCATTTTAACGCGGGTAACACCGCGAGCCTCATGGAAACCTTAATAAATTTTATATTTAACTTTAGTTATTTCTATCGCTAACACTACGTTATACTGAACATTTTTTTATATAAAACGTGTAAATCATAATAATGATTTGTATTCGATTTACTAGTAATATCAAGAACTGCTCACAATTCGGGAACCGATAGGTATCGCCTACTTTATATAAATATACTTGTAAGCGTTAGTTCATTTACGTGTTGAGAAAAGCAAATAAATTTATAAAATGTTGTAGTTTTTCTATTTAAAATTTTTAACAAACATATTTTCACACTTTATTTATTACAATTTTTAATTTATTTTAACATCTGTTACTATTATTTTTTCGCGCATTTGTCAAAGAGGTGCGTCGTCTACAATATCAATTAAAATTAAAATTATGTATTAACCGACTTTAAAAAGGAGGTTACTCAATTCGACCGTATATATGTTTTTTTTTAATCTGTGTTCGCTGATAACTTCGTCGTTTATGAACCGATTTTGAGGATTCTTTTGATGATGGCCAAGAATATGAAATCGCAATCTTAACGCTTGATCGAACTTTTTAACACATTTAGAGAACTTTCTCAAATAATTCAAAATATGCTTCGGAAGCAGAAGAAAAAGTCTGTCAAATTTGACTTACAGAATGAGAGATTAATTTGACACCAGCTGCACCTGTCTCACTATGCAGCCATAGCTATAACAAGGATTGTTATTATTGAAATTGTATGAAGCATAACTTTGTGTTAAACCTACTTCAAAGAAGGAAGAGGTCAGCAATCCTACCAATATTAAAAAAGCGAAAGTTCGTGTGTATGTTTATTACATTTTCACGCTCAAACGGCTACACCAATTTCGATGGAATTTGGTATGGAGATTGTTTAGACCCTGGATTAACACAAAGGCTACTTTTCATCATCATCATCAACCATCACCGCGGGGTGCAGCTAGTTCTTTATATAATAATATTCTCGCACTCAAATCCACGCAATCGAATTCGCTGTGTCGCCGGTAGGGCTGCCAGATAAGAAAATTAAAATATCGGGATAAATTATCAAAATGTCGAGATTTTCAGGTTCGTATCGGGATAAATAAAAAGCTAATTAAAATATATATTTTTTCACTTCAGAACTGAAACTTTAAAGATTTTGATATTTTTTATGTTGCCACACATAGGTACTTATAGTTCGATATCACAGACTATAATTTCGTTCTTGGTGGTGTGTGTCTTGGTGTGACTTGAAATTTAATCGGTTTAATAGCTCCACTTTAATTAGCTCGAATGCCATGCGGTGTCATTCTTACGAATTCAAGCTATTAGGAAGGCTTAAGACTCTCTCACAGCTCTCACACAGTAAGCATTGCTTACAGGAATCAAAAGAACAAATTACACGGTACTAAGTACCTACTAAGAAATTTTGAAGGAATATTTTTTTTGACGTCATAATTTTGCTAGGTTTTCTTTTCTGGCGAGGTTCTTCCAAATCTCCTTCATAGTTAATAGAAATATTTATGCTTAGTCATCTTTTTTTGCACTATTTTAACCTACAAGTATAAAACTAAAAGTTTATAAAAAGTCGGGATACTTTGTATTTTGTCGGGAGTCGGGATATCATATGAAAAGTCGGGATTATCCCAACGAATCCCGACCATCTGGCAACCCTAGTCGCAGGACGCATGTACACACACAAACATTCAACTCATCGTACACATGTTTCAGGGGTTACTTTGCGGAAATCCATATCAAAGTAATATAAAATAAACAATATTTAATAATTAACACTAAAATATGGTGTATTTAATGAATGCCGTTATTAGTGGAATTTTTTTCATATCTCTTTTTCAGAACTCAGTTATTTACAAACTGATTTGAAAGATATACTCGTATGTACTAGTAACTAACGACTACGCTTTCAGATTTTAGAGGGAAGATCACGAAAATCCAACGAAAATCAATTGAGTTCTTGTTTCTTTTAATGATCAAGAACGTGTTGAAATTGCTTCACCATTCAATAACAGAAATTGAAAACATTTCTTTTTAAATAACTTAAATATTTTATTTGAAATTTTTTTTTTTTGTAAAAAAATATGGCGGCCATATGTTTTACACTGGAATACATAGTTTAAATTTAATATCGAGTAATTCACAGTAGGTAATTTGTCTTGGATAACCTGTCATAAATGCTTAGTATAGGATGCATATTTATGAACCTCATTCGCTAATTTCATGAAAGGTCATATTTCAAATAAAGCCTATTGCCCAAGATCTGGTTTAAACTACCAAACGTCTAGTTTCGTAACGTAACCTTAGAAGTGAATTAAAAATGTAGTAAGTAAAAGGCGATTATACGCGTCCGCTGCCGCCAAGAAAGAGTTTCTTGAAAAAATATTATCTTTCTGCGTCCATCGGCGTACTAGCCGTAATATAATCAGCTTCAACTTTAGAATTCATTCGAAAATTAACATTGTAAAGTACGTGTCAGCGGTTATGAAAATAAAAAATGTTTATATTAATTTCAAGGAGACTTAGAAACGATGGATTATTTCTAAGTCTAATTTATGTTTATGCGTATTCATACAAAGCGCAGTACAAAGAAAAATAAATTAAATACGACATTTCTTCATAAAAGCGAACCATAAATTACAACAGAAAACAATTTTGTCCACTGTCAATGTTGTCATTCCAGTCACAGCGTGACAAAATGATAAACTAAACTACAACTATAAGTAAACACTATATAAATAACTTATAAGACTGTTAAATTGAGATTATAAATAAAATCATCGTCGTTAATTTAATTGATGATGACATCAATTACAATCGCTACAGTATGATGACACATTTGCCACTTCTAACGGCGACGATGCGCAAGCGCAGTCTACCCGTCACTGAAGAATTGAAGATCCACATATCGATTTATCGTATTCGATCTCTATACGTAACCATTAATGATATCAACGTGTCTATAATATCCTATTAGATCATCTGTGAAAGTAGGTGACTCTGTGTGAAAGAACGGAACAATCAATGTTTGATCTACTTTTTTGAAATACATTTTTCATTGCTTTAGTTGTTTGCATTAGGCTTAGGTATATTCTTGTTATTTTGCATCGTTATGTCAGTTATCAACCGAGCGAAGATAAGGTGCATTGAACTTTGCCGAATATTGGTTTGCAATTTTTAAAAAATTAAATATATGGCAAACAAGCAGACGGGCCACCTGATGGTAAGCGATCACCGTCGTATGTATGTTTGTATGTCCGATGATACAACAATTGTTCGAGTCTTCATACCATGGATTTTATAATATATTATGAGTAATATCAGTGGGGTTAAAAAATATGGACCTATATTTGAAACCCAAGAACATAACAAGAGGGCTGAATTTCGAAGTGAAACAAGTATGTCAAGTGGATTATTAAATGGAAATGCTATAAAGCCTCTAAAATACATAAATTGTATTCTAAATGACATAGATTTTTAGATAGAGTCTGATTATATTATGTGAAAAATGTGGAAACGTAAGTAAGTAAGTAATGAATCAACAAGTGAGTCAAGGAAGCCATGTTATGTGTGTCATAGGCACATCATCATTACTACACGGGGGGGTGACCGCGGGGCGCAGCTATTTTGCAATATAGTTCGGACCGAATATCGGTGTATATCAGTTTGAAAACGTTCAAATGTGTTGTTTTCTACCTAAATACATTTATTCACGCATTTTTCCTGTTTGGGGGGGGCAGACACCACATCATTCCAATTGGAAGGCTTTGGTCTCTGCCTACCTATAAGTGTATAAGTGTGTCAGGCAATTGCCCTACACACTTCTTTTGCTTCATCCACGCTCATTAGACCTTTCATACAAGAGCCTTTTTTTCCTTCCCCTCTCGAGGACTGCTGCCCGAACACTATGTGTTTCGTGACAGTTTTTCAAACTTGTAGTCAGGCAGACAATCGAAAGTACCCCATGGTGGGAAATTGATAACGGTGTTACCTTCAGCGGAAGCCCGAGCTGTTTTGGTAGGGATAGAACTAGCGTCCGTCACTTTGACAGCTAACGCTGAGCTATCACCGCTTCAAAAGTTTTAATTATACATTTAATGAATCAATTCATCGCATTAGGCATACAATTAAATGGGTCCGCTAAGTAAAGTATCTACACTTTGATACTCTTTTATCATTAACTAATTATAGCACCAAGTGTTGTCATATTGTAACAATAGTCTAATACAGTATGGGTAAGTAAATAATTAATTATATATCCTGCCCCTACTTAGATAATGATATCTAATTAGAATTAACGATTAACCTGTTATCATGAATCACTGACTTAGGTTTTTGCCTTAGTCCTACGCTGATAAAACAAAATTCATGACCCACACATCACTTTACCCTTGATTTTTTTAAATACATAGTATTTTAAATAAATTGTATTATATAGCTTGCGTTTGACAACTGTTTTATCTGATGTAAAGCGATGCCATGGTCTAAGATGTAGTACGCAAGCTTATTTTGGCGAAAGTCCTACATGTATTATAAACTTTTAAACAGTACCACTTATGAGAACAGTTCTTGAAGATTAATTCTGATTGAACCAAATTTGATATCATATGCTAACTTAGTAGTAAATCAATATTTTAGAGCGACCATATATTTTTTTTTTAACAAAAATTCTCGCGGTAACGAAAAATGCTCTTGAACTATGTCTTACACCAGAATAATGGAAATTAAAAAGTATCAATGTGATTAATAATTTGTTTGGAGCTTGGAGTTCTTCTGTAAAGTACATAATATTTGTAATATTTTAAAGCATGTTGATTTAAAATCAGGGTCAAGAGGCATCAGGATTGGTTACTCCTTCTATCCCTGTAAACACCCGCGAGCCGCGAGTTAGCAGGAGCCCTGTTAACTCTCAATACCGTTTCCTGTTTTAAATTGAAAGGTTCTTCAGTTGTTTTTGTCCACAATTGCAAATAAAACTGAAATTCACTTGTTCAACATATTTTACGAAACCATTCTTGACTCACAAAGAAATTGTATTCTTAAGCGTCGTGGGGCAGGTAGAGCGTAAAGTCCGCTATTCACTGGGCAATTTAGTAAGATATTTCTATTGAGTATAAAATTGCTTTTTGTGTCGCATAATGGAGCCCCGTAGACGTATATACAATCGACGCGATTTAGACAGGTGTTGATCGAACTATTCGTCTTTTTTTGACATAATTTATTATATAAGTGAAAGAAAAATATACATGACCGACCGACGCGACGGCCTACCTGATACCAATGGTAAGCCATCAGCATCGTCTAGGGATACTCTGGAGGCATCAAGCTCCCAATCCTATTAAGAGTCTGTTAACACTCCTGAAAAATTCCATATTATAGCTACTCGGGAATACCTAGGATGGAAGCTCGTGCAATATTTTGCAGTGTTGCTATATGTATAGTTGCCATACAAGCAAAAACGATCGGTTTAATCGCATATGCGGTAGAAAATACACAGAGGTCCAATGCCTCTGCGCATACTGTGGGTCTCTAGGTTTACGGTGAGTTTGGGGTCACCGACGATTCTTTAGTACACCAAGTCTTTTAGAATGCGACTTTGGCTTTGTTTTCGATATGCTCGTAGAACTGCACGTTTGCAGAAAAGTGCACAAAGTTACGCTTCCCTTATCCAGACATCTGGTAAATGAATAAACGGTTATAAATGGGACTTGCTTTTTGTATCGAAAGTAGTAAATCAATTTGAAACTTTACACCAGGGCGACCCCAAGCCGTACAAAAAATATCCCTCAAGGTACACCGGTCCGGGTCGTGTCGGGACCTACCTGTTCAACAAAAAAAATGTACACGGAAACCGCACGTGGGCTTTTTAAACCAGTTAGAAGTTTTTTTTTAATTTTAACTAAAAGTCTAATATGGGGTACCGTGTGCAACGAGAAAAATCTTCCATAAATTTATATACATACCTACTTCGTAGTCGTCTTTCAAAGCCCTTTGACTAGAAACAGATAGTTTAATTCATTAAGCGATGATAGCTCAGCGGTGGGAGCATCGGTAATCAAACTAACAGACGCTGGTTCTATCCCCACCAACGGTTAGAGCTTCTGGTGAAGGTTACAACTAACACCGTTATCAAATTCCCAGCATGGTGGTAGAATACTTTCGAGTACCCGCCTGGCCAGCTACCACCCTCAAGGTTGAAAAACTGTCACCAAACACATAGTGTGTTCAGACAGCAGTCCTTGAGAGCCAGTAAGCATTTTAGGTGTAGCATGATAACATCTTCGACCACATCGTCACTGACCATCAAATGAGATAGTGGTCAAACACCAGATTGATACAGTATAAAAAAATATTAAACGCTTGCATTGAGCATCAAGTACCCAGGCTATTGTTCAATTAACTAGATTTAAAATATTATTTTATCCCAGAAAAAGTATAGTTCCCGTGGAATAATTAAAGTAGCGGTACTACCGTAATCCACGCGGGTGAAATCTTAGTTGTTAATAAATCACACTAATATTAAATGGGCGAAAGTTTGTTTGTCGTTTATATGTTTTTTACTCCTTCACGCTGAAACGGCTGAACGGATTTGCATGACATTTGGAATGAAGATAGGTTAGGAATACCCTGGAATAACACTATCTAGCTACTTTACAGCTGTTTTTTATCTACTTTACAGATGACCTACTGACCTAGGGGCTTAGAAAGTACTAACCATATTTTGAGGCCTTTTAATTTACATTCTTCTAAAGTAAGACACAGTCCAAGCGCATTTGTCGTAACTGCGGGAATTTTTAATAGTAAAAATAAAGTCGCACCGTAATATCTCTTCACTTATAAATTAGCACATGAAATCAAATTTTGTTCAATCAAAATTAACCGTTATTAACCACTCTCATAAGTTGTATTTTATTGTTTATTACACTTTTTACAAAATAAACTGAAAAACCACAAAATTGTCTATTTAGCAAATGGTCAAGCCTCAACCTAGTTGATTGGTTACTATCGAATCAAACTCCACTAAGAGCGTCAGGTCAGTTTGTCACCTGCCATTAATCCTACCATAAATTAATGAAACAATACTAACTTCACATCAGCAATCCAGTCACGTCCTTTTACATATAAGTGTGACGCTTAGAATTAACACGCAGAGTCATAGACTGCCTCACGGATTTATTTCGAAAACCTGTAACTTAGCAAGTACTTTACAAGTCAAGGTGAAGTTGTAAAATCGAGAGCATTCAATTGGCTAGGCCATAATACTTTTATTTTTATTTATTACTGATTTCCTACGTTAGAGTGATTATTAGTTTCAAGTGCTTTGCCTTTAAAATGTGTTGTGCTGCATTTGTAACTTTGCATGTATGTACCTGATGGTTTGTTACGTAATACATATTTTTCTTCGTTGTGGAATTGCATAAGACCATTGTTTTGGCCGTAAATCTCAAGTGCGTTGTTGCCTATGGTTACTTATTTCATGCGTCGATGTACATTAGTAACCCTCAAAGCGGCGCAAACCAAGATAAGTTATAACTGAAAGTGATCTGACTGCCGCTGGTTAGCCTTCCATCTAGACCTTGGAATGAAGGAATATGCTCCTTTAGTGGAAGGTCAAGACAACGCCTTTATCAAATCCTCTCCATGCTAGGGTCATCTCGGCGAAAAACATCAAAATAAAAAACAGCGTGTTCAGTCAGCTGTCCTTAAAAGCCAGTTCCATTCTAGTAATTACATTCATTACATTTTATAGGTGTAATGTGGTTTCAGCTTTGAAGGACTAATTTTTTAAGCTATTGTATAGCTTCTATCGCGGGCCTTGAGCGTGGAGACCGAATCCAGAAATTCCGTAACAAAAATAACCTAACACCCCCCACTCCGACCGGCACAGCGGTGATACTTTTTAGTTTTGCCATCTATCGATGAATAGCAGAACTTTTAATGACTTTTTTGAAATATCACGCTTGTCTGTTTAGTTCAGCAACTCGCCTCTAGGTGACATTGGTTGTATCGGCGTTACTGCATAAGTTATTAATATATTAATTGCATAAGTTGATGAAAAAATGCTATGCAATAGCGTTACCGCGGCAATCCCCGAGTGCCACACGTCTTTTTTTGGGTGGCCTATAGTTACAAAAGAAATAACAAAAGAAAGTTATAGGAAAGAGCCATTTACAAGCCTCCACAATTTATAGAGAGACATATTAGTTCACTAAATCGAAATGATTTTCGTTGCATAGGATATATTGACTAATGTCGTAAGGTACGATGAGCCTTGGTTAATGCAGTGGTTATTGACGCTAAGCTACTCGTAAATAAGTCAATGGTTAGATTTAGTTTCCAGTATGGCATGGTAGGGTATGGAGATAGTTTAGACCATAGAATAACACATAGGCTTCTTATACCCCGAAATGAGTATAGTTCCCGTGGGATAATTGAGCTAGCGGGAAAACAGTAATCCACGCGTGTAAGCCGCGGGTCGCTACTACTAATACATAAACTACCCTCTACCCCGCAGTAAATAATTAATATCATGGAAACTCTTTAATTAAAAAGGGCCACCGAATAAATAGAATAAGTTTATTATGTAAAGATTCTACCTAGTCCAGTCTCAGTATATCTTTAGGATGCCAACTTGAAGGCAATCAAGACGATTCAGCATACATTATAATAACATGGTTAGTGTTAAGTATGACTCTATATTCGCTCAACTAGCTCGTGTCATGGTTTCACTCGGAATCGATACCTTAAAATTTAATAACGTTTTTGGCTTCTACCGCATCATTCAACGTGAACTAAACATGCCTTGAAAGTATTTGCGGCTTCAAGTTTAACACTAGGAGAGGTGATTACTGAATGAAGCTTATCTTTATAGAACGACTACGACAACAAACTGTCTAACTGTGGGATACTTCATTATCTATTAGAACTAGAGTAGTAGCATTCTATGTGCAGTTCGCCCGGAGAAGTATTGTCACCACATCTATTTACTATTTGTAGTCAATTTAATTCAGCGCGGTACCAAAAGAATTGGCTGCATTCCACCCCTAAACTGCTCAAATATTAGTATAAGGAATGAGCATGCCCTCTTGTGACGCATTGGTTTGTTTTCTAAGTTATAGGAACGGATGGACACACAGACAATCTGCATATGTTTTGATAGCCGATTGGCGGAAGCTGTAGTAGGAAGCAAATATGTCTGGTTCGTTGTAAAGTACTGAGCTGTGACGTTGCTTATGAAGTGTTGCTGTCGAGGTGAACCACTTTCAGCTTTACAGAATTAATTATATTGCATTTTGATTAACGTCAAAAGTTCATAAGTTACCCTTCACATTTGGAATTGCGTAAAATAGTAAACGCTCTTGGGTGCGTATTTAGGTACCTCTTCAATTATGCAAAGTAGCACATTAACGTTAAGTTGTACTTTATTTAGCATTCGGTAACACATTCATATCCTACTAATATTATAAAGGCGAAAGTTTGTACATACGTATGTGTGTAAGTGTTAACAAAAGAATAAAAGGTTAGACTCTATATTAAGACATAGGCTACATTCATCACAAAAATAATTTATATTCCCGTGGGATGAGCAAATACTTTAAAACCTCTGTTACTCCTTCACGCTTAAACGGCTGTACCGATTTCAATGAAATTACCCTGGAATATCACATAGGCTACTTTATCCTATCACTGTGGAGCCATGGTAAGGGTACACTTCCTGGATGGATGCATCTCAGCCTTGCAGTTTTTCGGGACAACGATACACTCTTACCCTCCTCGTATTAGGCCTAAATAACATTTTATCATAATCCCATTGCTCCAGGGTCCATGTCAAGTGTAACCTACGTCATTCGTTTATACGGCGACGATGGGTTCATGGATACTGAATTTATTGACAAGGTGATGAACAAATTTGCAAAATAGCAATCTAGACGCCTTCAGTTTTTATTCAAACAGTACCTTAATATAAAAAAAAAACAAAAGGAAAATATATATTATTTCCTGCCAGGGGGTACAAGTGCACCCCTTGCACCCTGCTGCCGGCGCCTATGCTTTGATGATGAGTACTTTTGAGCTATCATGGTACCGACTTCAACAAATTATTATTTCACACTTTTAAGTTTCGATGTCGGTTCCATTTTTTGGTAAAAATAGTCGTATTGCAACACCTTTTCTCTACTCTTGTATTTTTTTCGCAAGCGGAAAGGTTAGGAGTGATACAACGTTATAAAAAAATATATGTTATTTCGTAGAAAATGAATTTAATAGAAAATATCACAACTATTTACAATACAATAATTTCAAAAAAAATTGAGGCACTTTGTAACTATTGCGAGTCTACAAAAAAGTTTAACGGTTAACCAAATATCTATTGACAGCGTAACCATGGTAGCATATCTCCGTTGAATTGTAATGGCGATTTGGTGACTGCAATTTGATCACGCGACGCATCGACAAGGCGCTATATTGTATTTTTGGAAAAACTTGATGAGCTTCTATTCCCCGAGGGCTTAATGTCTCGACACCAAGCGAATAAGCCAATAAGAAATTAATTAATAATTTCAAACTAGCTTAAAATTCAAACGACAATTGAGGACATACACTCCATTGCATGTTTACCGCTTTCACCGCTGTCATACAGGTGAATGTGTTTCGGGCCTCGAATCACTTGCCCAGCTTCATATATTATTTGTGTATATTTTACCATAACAAAGAGTAGGTATGTTCTACTCCGTCGTGCCAATTACACGGTCGCTTACATCGTCACAGATCGTCGGCCTGATAGCCACGCGATACAGTTCTGGTGACCAATGGTAGATCTAATTAAGATAGACCTGGAACACAACTGAACGACCGGAGAGTACTTTCATTACCCATATGTTAGATCTGTATATTTCTTTTCAATGGTATGAGCCGGTAAATTATTCGTGTAAAAGAATTCAGAGGTTGAGAAAGGTCGTTTATAAAAGGACTATGTGAATGATTAAATAGCGTGTCCGAAAGGCACGTGCACTCAGATGACAGCAAATCTTTTTTTATCTATTTTAAAAACCTATTGGAGCGACCAAACGCACAAACATGTGACTAACATGCTTGCCTTTACCTTGCTCAAAGATAAAGCGTTGCTGTACAACATGGCAATACTGCCAGCATTTTGATAATTTTACCCCCTGGTAGCGGCTCGATAGACTTGATAGTTATTATTAATGTGTGGAAATTGTATTTTCTTTTGAGAATTATTTTATTGATGACAGCTGATTCAGGGTAAAAAGAATATATTTTATTTTTTATTTTTTTACATATTATAAGTTTGCGTTTGACAACTGTCTCACCTGATGTTGACTCCAGGATTGTACATTATATATATATATATATATATCTAGTACCTATATATGGAATGGAACTCGTTGCCCGAGTCTGTGTTTCCCGTATATATATATATATATATATATATATATATATATATATATATATATATACAGGTACGCCAACTGCATTTAGTGTTAGATTTTGAAGAATGGGTTCGGGGTTATAACTGTCAGTCGTCAGTCCGAAGAAGGCTGGTGCGACCCCGATCTTCAGCTTTCGGTGCAAGTAATATAAAATAATAAATAATAATAAATCTGTGGCAGTAGGTTACTCGCCAGCCCGTTATTCTATAGTAAAAACTGTCACCACACACAGTGTGTTTAGGCAGCTGTCCTTGAGAGCCAGTCAACATTGTAGGTCTAGCGTGATTCATCTCCGACCACATAATGATCTGTCACGGGACCTATCTTCTAATACACAAAAATCTCGTGTCACGGTGTTTGTGGTCGCACTCCTCCGAAACGGCTCGAGTTTTTTTTTTGTATATTTTAAGTATCGTTTACCCTACTACCTCCACCTGCCATTTAATGGCAGAACAGGGGAGGCAAACGTCCAGCAGTGGACGCACATGGCTGAGAGAAGAAGAAGAATGTCATTAATGGATGTTATTATACATATAAACCTTCCTCTTCAATCACTCTATCTATTTAAAAAAACGCATCAAAATCCGTTGCGTAGTTTTGAAGATTTAAGCATACCTAGGGATATAGGGACAGAGAAAGCGACTTTGTTTTATACTATGTAGTGATAGTAATAGTGATAGTGATAATGTATAAATAGTTCGCGAGTGACTGAAGCAGTCAAATAATAATCCTCTAATACCCTATTCATTCTTATAGTTTTTATTTGTCACATCATGGAATTCACTTTTGTTTGAGATCGATAGTCTTTGTCGGTGAAAGGTTCTACACTCCGCTTATCGCTGCGTGGTCTCTACTAATATACTTAAAGTCTCAGTACAAAATTAATAAACTTACGAGTTTGGCTAACTTATTATCACACACTCACTTCCATTTATTTTATATGTATATATATATGTACTATGTCGTAGGCAAATATGCCAACTACTAGGGCTAGCTGCTATAAATCATGGATTCCAAATCAAATGTTAAATGTAAAAGCGTTATTACAAATAAATTCTTATTAAATTTATTTGTAATAATTTGATTAAAAGCATTTCAAAATAGTAAAATTTACTTACTACGATGTACTCGCAAAAACATCAATCAAATTAAGTCACAAAAATAGTTCAAAATAACTTATCATTATGAATTACAATGTTTCTTAGAAATTCTAATATTAATTTAGAACACGAAATTTTAGTTAAAAGATAATTAGAAGATTTACGAATTAATTAATTCGTGATTTTGGTTGGGTTTTACCCCTAGTCTAGCAATATTTACTGTGTAATAGTACGCATACAAGTGTAGTTTTTAACTGACATTAAAAAAAGCAGGTTACTCAATTCGACTATACATATTTTTATGTGTGTTCGCAGATAACTTCCTCGTTTATGAACCGATTTTGATGATTTTTATTTATTTATATTATTTTTGTTTGATAGAATATACTTCTGTGGTGTTCCCATTTGAATGTAATCAAAATCGGACAAGCGGTTTTTGAGTTACACTCCAATAACTGAGAAGTACTACTACGCATACCGACGATTATATAGTTGCGGGTGAAGACATCGGATGACATACACAATGACAATAATTAATCCCGTAAGTAGCAAAGGTCACTGAAAAGGGGTAAAAATTTTTTTTTACCAAAAAATGGAACCGACCTCAACGATCACATCAATCGTCGGCTTAAAGTATATAGTTATGGCTTATAATTAGTCAAGTAAAATACAACACATGAGCTGTGTTCTCAACGTATGAATCGGGCGGTCACCGTGGCTCAGTGGTCAGTGACATGACTTCTGGGTCTCCGGGACATTGGGTTCGAATCCCGATAGAAGCAAACATTTATGCGATGAGGGTAGGTGTTCGTACCGGATCTTGGATGTTTGTGTGTGCTGTAATTGTGTGTGTCCATACCACCCGCTATACAGGGAATCCTGGTGCGGGGGTTGGAGTGTGAGAAAAAATTATTAAATTTACATAAGATAAAATAACGTCTCACACACAGTATATTTTTATAATTTTTTCAAATAAATACTCAAAATATGTTGAGCATGTGAAGATATAAGTGAAATACGGGATTATGGTTTATTTTATCTTTAAAAGTTTTAATAATTTCCCATGTGGAAAATCATTATAGCAATGTGAGCACGAACATTGTAGATTATTTTTACGACTTGTGAATAGAAATTCGATAAATAATATTTGAGCAAATAAAAATGTAATAACGCGTGAAATAACATAGGTATCCACGTTATATCGTTATTTATGTGTTTAGTTTCAACGCTTACGCATTTCGTTTACAGCTGTACGTAATTACAATAACCAGAAGAACAATTATTCTTTATCTGTAGGCATTGTTCATATGACATGTAGGGAAATATTTAAATTAATATTCGTTCTTATTTATCTGGCTCAACCTCTTATTGGATATCGACTCAAATGGGAATGCAACTTATTGACTGTATCATAAGGTTTGTTATTGTCTACTCTACGTGTTTAATAATAGTTTTATGTACAATGCTAATAATCATGTTATATATACATAGTAACACATGCATTCATATATTATATTTGGCATGTAATTTAAAGTGTACAAATAGAAGCTTACTGTTCTTGAGTATTCAATATTTTAAAATTAACGCCACTGCAAACAAATGCTAGTTATTATATAAAAGTATCGATTATTATCTTAGACTACTTCAAATTACACAGATAATATTAAAAACGTAGGTTTATGCTTTCTTCCCATGTTGTAGAGGAAGTCCACTAATCTTGTCAAAAACCCTAATTAGAATTTTGATGCAATTTAATTAAATGAGGGCATCACCTTACGACTTACGTTTGCCTAGTTATCAAAATAATTTAACAAGCACTATTGAATTCAGATTGCAAATAGACCGGCTTCTACCAAGTAGAAGGTTCGGTGAACTAGTCTTGTGTAGAGCATACCTTACACAGACTATAATCAAAATTCATTTTTTTTTAATATACCCAATTTAATTTACGATAGAGCCGTCGCCGGCTCAAGTGTTAGAACCGTGATCTGACTCGCACCTCACAGTATGTTATTGAGTAAGCCACTCCTTAGTAGTTTTTCTGAGCCGGCATGTCATTTTCAAAGAACCTTGCTCTTTAATTCAAGACGCGAACTTAATCTTCATTCAAAATCTACTTCCTTTTAACATTATAATAAGTATAAAAATAATTAATTAATAATAATGGTTTGAGCAATTTGTTTTACAAAGCTTTAGGCGGGATATTACAGCCTTCATATTATGTTAATTTACTACTGTTTCAAGAATAAATTTTTCATAGTTCATTCATTAGCTTGGTCGAATTTAAAAAAAACAACAGAAGTAGACATCAAGTCGACGTCAGGTGTGACAGCTGTCAAACTGATGATCTCGTCCGTCTGGATAACCTTTGCATACGATATGAAAACTGACGTCATGTTACTAATACTACTTTATTCCAAGTGTACCAATTGAACGAAATACGTCCCCATGTACTATAATAGACAAATTTTCAACGTCGATAAACTTTATCAAAAAATCTGTAACAAAGCTGACCTTTTGCACGAGACCATGGTTGAAGAAAAAATAATTCGTCCGTGGAAATATATAGATATATATAGACTTCCTAGTCCAAAGTTCATTGACTTTAAAATAACAAGTAAATTTTGCTTATTATACAATAATGAATACTTATCTTATGCTATCAAGCGATCATCCATTGATTTCCATGCTATCTTGTAAATATTAGTCTTCTTAACGATTTGAAGAAAAAATTGAACATGGATAACCTAAGAGGATGGAGCTCTGATGCTAGGACCAATTAATGTTACTAAAAATAGATGCACACGCACGATTACTCAAAAAATGAGGGTCGGAATTCAGCGCGTAACTTGTATCAAATATTAATAAACTAAATATTGCAGTAACATCATTGGATTACCTAACTCTTACCATCACGTAACAAGGTAATCGAGTTATCAGTCCTTAAAATACCCGATCAATAATCAAATAGGTAATGCAAATTTTAGCCAAGCCAAAGGCCAAATCTAGTGAACAGTATATTAACCGTTTCCTGTATAACATCGATTAAGCTAACGCTAAAGTGGATTAGATGTAATTTAAAAGGTATGTATCGCAAGTATGTACTTATTAATTCAAGATAATTATATAGTTAATAACAAAATAATTATATAGCTTGTTAGTATCCAATACTGATAGCTCAGACGAAAGAAAAGAACACGTGGAGACTACGGATTGGCACGCGCAGCGTAGGACGTCTACCGAAAAGGTGGTCAGATGATCTGATTAAGATCTCAGGAAGAGACTGATGCAGGCAGATTCCAACCGGTCCTTGTGGAGATCAATACTGAGATGATGAAGAAGAAAAGAAAGATACCGCAATGGAAAGTCAAAAACAAAACGACACTTTTATAAAGGTGTTAGGGTAGAAGGCTTCCGTTTCAAAGTTTAAATATCTGAAATTTGAGTAATTCTTTGAAATAACATAATATTTTAAAATATATCTATTCTACTAGTATTTCTGATAAATGTATTCTTTCCGACATGTTGGCTAAGACGTTAATACCTCATGTGGGCTACTCTCATGTTATTTTGATAAGTTTTTATTTATTTATTTGACACACGCTCATATGAGGCGTAGGTTTGGCTACCAACGCAATTTCTCCCGCTCGATGAGTGACGTACGTGCTATCTTGTATTTTCTACCTGTTATTTTCCATTGAGGAGCATGTCTTGGGAGCCATTAAAACGTGTGCGAATTACAGTATTAATGAAGGACATACTTATACCGTAAATATTGACTTGTTTAACAAGTTACCGCGACTTGAAAGCAACAGACCAGCGACAAGCCGGCATATCTGTTACCTCACTACCATTGCAGCACGCGCGGCCTAGCAGAACGCTTGCGACAGCGGCCATTAGGCCTTCCCACCACGTCTTCCTGGACAATTTGCTTAAACTCCGCCTGCCCTGTTGTCACTTATCATCTTTCAACAAAGGCAGAATTTGTACTGTAGGAAAACCACTCGATTATAGGCGCAGGGAGCAATCTGTCATAAAACGCCCAGTGTTTTCAGGCAGCTGTCAATACGCCAATGAATATTAAAAATCTAGTGTGACTGTCTTTCACCGTGTCGTCACTGACCAACGAGATAATATTGAACGGTAGATCTATAAGTTTTAAACAAAACATTTAAAAGTCACCAGTCACCACGCACAACTTTATTAATTTCATTGTGGGAGTTTAAATACCCTTCACCTTATTTTTTAAAAACTGTCATGTCATGTTTTCTTGTCAAATAAGAAAACTTATTAGAAGTATCAAATTATTTTCAAATAGCACATACAATAAAAAGCAAAAAATGTTATATGTTATATAACATATATATATGTATTTTCCGTAAGTCTCCTTTAACAGTTCCGTATAAAGGATTTTTTTTAAAGTACAAATTAAAATAAAATAATTTCTCCATTATAGGCATTTACAGATACATGATTATGGAATGGAATCACTTGGTTCCCAACTACGCTCGTGAAACCCCGTGACATGAGTTCCAGGACTTTTCCGTCGATGAGAAATAATGAATAAATGTTATTCCCATATTTATACACCCCCCATATTTACACAGATCACACATGCCCAGGGCCAGTGGCGGATTGATCAGCAGGCTGAGTAGGCTGGAACCTAGGGCGGCAGTTTTTGGGGGCGGCGAATTTGTCCCGATAATTTTATTTGTCATTCAGAAACTTCATTATCGTATACCTAAATGTTATTAGGTCTACTTATACAAGTAAATCATCGCAAAAAGACCTGTAAAACCTTCATGGTTTAATTTATATCAATGTTACCACGAAGCGGATTGTTAACATAAACATTTTATAAAATGACAGGAATATTATTCATATTTTTTAAAGCTCAGTACAATAAAAAATAATTCGTAGTTTTACCGATTGAAAATAACATACTTGTGCAAGTCATATTGTGTAAGTAGTTTAAAGGTAATCTTATCTTATTATAAGACTTACAGTCTTAAGCTTTTCTTAAAAATACACCCAAAAACTAGCCGTCTGGCGGCAAATGCGAGAATCCGCCACTGCACAGAGCAGAGATGATGATGATGATGATGACAGAGCACAGATTAAACACAGATTCTCAATGCTTACCTTAGCAACGACAGAGTATGTCCAAACGTAACCCATGAGTGTTGCGTTGAAGACGTTCATAAGGACGGAAACACTCGCAACCAACGGATACGTCGAATGTGCCGTAATCAGTAGATATCGCAACACATGGTTGTAGCAATCGGCTTATAACTGCTGTTACAATTTAGAAGCATTTAGAGCCGAAATCTGTTTTTATAAGAATGTGTGTGTACATAACAAGCTGGTTGTTTGTTGTGTTCTTACAACTAAGTTGCTGTATAATATTACATAAATATAATTCATTTGAAAGGGCGGTGAATAACAGCGTATGTAAAATAAAGTACCGACATGCTGAACAAAAGAAAAAACATAGAATTATACAGGTTTCGAAGAATTTTCAAACGGCTTTTTAATTTTTGGCAAAATTAGCCAAAATTGATACGTGCAACTTGATGAAATATTTTAAAACTTTATAGATCTAGTGTTTGACCAGATGGTGGTCAGTGACAACGCTAGGCTTAAAATGGTCACTGGTTCTCAAGGATTACTGCCGGAACACACTGAAGTTGACAGTTTTTCAAACTTGGGAGTGGTAGCAAGCTTGACAGGTACTCTAAAGTACCTGCAGTGCATGTAATGAGTTACTCATCTATTGGCCGTACAAACTGACAATTCTCTGTCACGGAGTTGTACTAGATAAACGGCAATATAAGCTGCAATACGACTAGAATACGAAATATAAAAACAATTGACTATCAATTTTATCTAGTACATCATAATACTGACACGGATAAATAGTTGATAGATTTTGGAGCGTTACTCAATTGTTTTTAATATTACTTAGAGTAAACTAATTGACTATCAATTTATTTAGCACCACAATACTGACACAATAAATAGTTGATAGATTTTGGTGCGTTACTCTATTTACGAGGAATATAATATGTGCAACGCCAACGCCTCTTGTTGATTCAATACTCTTAGCGAAACATACTAATGAATTTTTACACAAGATCGTTTTTAGTATAAGATTTCTTCTTCGGATGGCTTCAGTCCTCCGTAATATGATGGTCATGCATAGGTCAAGAGACTCGATGGTCACTTTCACTCTCGAGAGCGTACTCCGACTCTCGCCATTGAAGTCAAATGACAATCGCAGAGTAGGATGGTTCTTTAATATGGAAACAGGTGGAAACAACTTTTACTTAAAAGTCAAGCCACATAAATGTCTTTTCAATTATACTTACTTGTTTATCACAAATAACTTGTTTGTTTTAGCTCTTAAAGCCACGTTTGTGAAAATGGGCACGCAATGGCAATTACATTCCAAGAACAAGTAGCGAATCATTAAAAAAAATATATAAAGCATATATATAATCAGATTGTCTTTTGTTAACTTTAAAATGTCATCGACAATTTACTATATGTACGTTTTACAATATATAAAGTTTTTTACAGTTTTATAATTAGGCAACTTCAAAAAGGAAAAGGTTCTATGTTCGACTGTATGTATTTTATTATGTATGTTCACCATTTCCCCCATTTATGGACCGATTCTTCCCATTTGAATTTCATCAAAATCGGTCAAGCAGTTTTTGAGTTTCACTCCAATAACCAAAAAGTGTTACGCCTATCTTGATGACTTCCTTATTGACGGTGAATTAGAATCGACCCCGTCGGTAGCAAATGTCACTGAAAAGAGTGCAAAAATTGTTAACAAAAAATGGAACGGACTTCATTACTCAAAAGTGTGAAATAACTTGACGAAGTCGGTACCATGCGCAATATATTTTGATAGGTAATTAGATACTTTTGAACCATCATGGTACCTACCGACTTCAACAAGTTATATTTTACACTTTTGAGTGTTGAAGTCGGTTCCATGTTCGTTAAAAAATATGCATCCTGTTGCTAGTATAAATGTTTAAAAACTGGAAAAAAGATTGTCAATAATAATTAAAATCGGTTCTGTTTGTTTTAGTTATATTAGCATTCTATATGTACCTCATAAAACACCAAATTGTCAAGGAATGAACACTATTAATATGAATATTATCAACCCTGGAGACACAGAAGTCATGTCACTGACCACTGAGCCAAGGCGACCGTCGAAAGAGAATTATATTTATGAACCGAGATCTTTCTAGATGGAAAGTTATCGATGCCGTGTGATCGGTATGCGAAGACACAGGCACAGCATATCACACAACACGCGAGCTCTAGAGCAATTAAAAAAAGTATCAATGTATCACAAAAAACACTAAACTTTGTGTGTGAGTGAGCAGGTGTGTATGTGTGTCGCCATCTATGTACACAATGGGTTTTGAAAGCTTTAGAATAATCGTCTCCGTGAAACATTGTCTTCTCTTAAAAATATGGTAGTTATGGCTCAGTCAGATAATCGGCATATAATTACACTTTTGTGATAGAAATCTTCAAAGTATTTAAAATAAAAGATTTTTCTTTTAAAAACTAAGTAAAATCTGTTCAAGATCAAGCATTGGATACGGACGGATTGGCCTTGTTATACTTTTGTTGGACATGTTCAAATGCTCCGTATTTATAAAAACCAAAAACTTATTTTAAAATAATACCAAAATCATGTCGGGCTACGATTGGTGATGGGCTCTGAAGCTCTGAATCGTGTGATTGCTTAAGTACTTTTTCGACAACCAGACCTATGATTCTAATATGCGAAATGTTGTGTGTATGTTACTTCTTCACGCTCAAACGTCAACACCGATTTCGATTAAATTTGGTATGGAGATAGCTTTCAATCATTTTCATCATCACTGTTTTACATCACCACGCGGGTAAAACCGCAGGATGCAGTTAGTAATAAAATAAAATAATGTTTACCTGTCCAAAAATTAAATTATGGGGAGGACCACAGCCTAATCTGATTTAAAACATGTACTTACAAGTTTGGATCTAACATGATTTGTTGGGTATTTTTATACCTAACAAATCAAAAAGCACTAAACAAATAAAATGGAAATCAAAATAGTTCATTAATTATACGATGTTAATTTATTATATATAATATAAATTTAGTTTTAAAAAATGACTTGTGTATAACGCGAGCGTTTGACATAATTATGTGTACTATATTAAGGGAGAGGCCTTCGGCTCCAAAATACAGTGCGAAAACTAGTTTGGAGCCAAATTGGTTCATGTATTGTTAGACATATTGCTAGGTCAAATAAGTATATTTGTATTTGTATAACTCTAGCAAAACTAGGCTCAATTCCCACTTGGGCGCATTTTATACAAAATTTCCCATAAAAAACGAAATTAAGACAGAACAGCTCAGGCTCAGCACACCTAATGTTCGCCATTTGCTGACGATCAGCAATCAAATGGGTCACGTAACGTTTGGAAAGGTCGGACGAAATAGGTGTAACGTGGCATAACAATGAGCTGTTATAAACTTAGAGTTACGGAAGTGTCCTATAAGGAAAGCCCATTGCACCTAAAGCATTGGAAGTTGAAGCAACCTTGTACGACGACCCGGCCTTGAGACGGCCTCGTACTCTCTTCGAGATCTAGTTATGACTTAAGATCGTGGCTTGACACGATTTTGAGGTAGTTATAACCGTTTTGCACACGATTTTGACTGCGCAGTTACTTGGAACGGTACATAAGCATGTAGCACGAATAAACTGCATAAACTGTAAAATAAAGTATTACTTAATATCGGCATCGCAAACAATTGAATAACACACTTATAGCGCACACATACTATCAATTATTTGCGTCAGAGTTGTAATAGATACAGTAAGTATATGACAATTAGTAGAGAGTTAAATTATTTTACAATACCAGTAGCACAAGTAACTTTCGGCAAAAGCTTCATATTATCGTCGTCGTATAAACAATTTAATTACACCCATTGCACGTATTATCAAATTTAATGCATTAGAAAGGAGAAGGAATCACTATCGCAGCGTAACGCGGCTAAATGGAAGCGTGAAACAATTGAACTTAACTGTCACTGTCACACTAACTGTCATTTATCTAGATTTTAGTGTAACTGTGAAACAGAATGGATATATCATCTTATACATAGTAAGCATTTCTATAAATGTCTACTGTTAATAAACATTTAGAATGAAAATTATAATGAATCGATTTTACTTTTATGATCTGAGCGTCGAATGCGAATAATCTATATCTATAGGTACTAATATTATAAAGAGGTAAAGTTTGTGAGTTTGTAGGGGTTAATCTCTGCATCTACTAAACCGATTTTGAAAATACTTTTACCAATAGAAAGCCACGTTATTTGTGTGTGTCGTACGCTTTTTATCATCTTCATCATCATCACTACGCAGGTGCAGCTTGTATATATACACTATTATAATAACGAGATACTAAGATAAAGCTAGAGATTGCAAAGTAAAAGTATAGTATTAAATTATTCAATATTATCATCCAATACCAGTCAAACGTTGCAACATTGTTGCAAACAAATGTAATAAAACGTGACTTACGGTTGCGTGAAGTCGGACATTTAATAATTAAATAATATTGGATATTTTAATGTTCTAAATGATTGGAATCGGCCTTCTATGCAGATTATCATGGTTATGATGTATATCAAATTTATTTCAATTTTTTATTTAGTTCAACCTTGTTTGTTGTTGTTTTCCTATTATAATGCCTTCTTATATTCATAACTTTAGATTGTAATTATTTGTTATGCATAAAGGAACTTGAAATAAATGCGTGTCGAGCATTACGAAATAAAAACTTCATACCATAACCGCAACCTTCTTGATTGTAGACAAAAAGGTTGGTTATTGTCTACCAAATTACCAAGGCTCAGCGATGTAAAAAACCTACCACAGTTTACACATCTTGATTTATAGAGCGACTAATTCCTTCCTCATCAAAGATTATACCGCGTTTCTATACAGGGTGGTTTTTTGAGAATCTAATATTATGCTGGTATATGTATATTTACTTGATTTATCTTTGTGATTTAATATACATGTAAATATGATTTTTTTGTTTTACATCGAGCCTTTAAGTACATGTAACTATTATCAAAATATTGTAAGCATGGTACCGACTTCGACAAGTTATTTCACACTTTTGAGTGTTGAAATCAGTTCCATTTTTTGGTAAAAAAATTTTTATCCTTTTCAGTGACCTTTGCTACTCACGGAATCAACTGTCATTGTGTATGTTCACCGATTTCTCCACCCGCAACTATAATGTCATCGACGTATGCGTAGCACTTTTCAGTTATTGGTGTGTAACTCAAAAACCGCTTGACCGATTTACATGAAATTTAAATGAAACCACACGAGCAGCACCAGCATTCAAATAAAAAGAGCAATCATAATCGGTTCACCCAGTCGAAAGTACTGAGGTATGAAACATAAAAAAACATACCTTCTGCGGGTCGAATTGAGAGCCTCCTCCTTTTTTGAAGTCGGTAAAAAAAAACTCAAACCTTTTCCTTTTAACATTTTGTTTGTTAGCTACTAGCTAACGATTAATTATCACAAGTTGTCCATAATATGTACTAACTTAATATCTAAGCTAAAAAAGCAAGTATCTCGCTAGACATAGTTCAAGGCTTAGACACGGGATCCGCTAGAGCTCAAACGATATTTTTTTGCTTGATAATCTTCTTATTCGTTGTAAAATTATCATTTTCACCTTCATTTAAAAAATTATACGGCTGATACTAATTGTTTAGTTTTATTTTGACAGTGATTTAATCTAAAGCGAAATCACTTTAAGTTCATTAATGCACTCCGTTAATGGTTTAATAAAACTGCTATAGCGTATCTCGGACCGCGCTATGAATTAGTGCAATAAGTGCTATATGCAGATGTTCATACAATCATAGTCAAGCTAATGGAAATGTTTTATCAAACTCTTACGCTTCATTCTATTCGCATAATCCGTGGTTCTCAAACTTGTTTGCGAATAGAACACGTGCGTCTGACACAGTTGGTATTCTTTAGACATTCATCCGTAACGAGCGACGACACTTTGACGTCGAGATTTATTGTTTTCGGTGCCGCTTGCTTGAGTGCAAACCTTCTGAGCCATTGTGCGACATGTGTGACTAATATACGTAGTTTTATTTGACACTAGCTGGTGACCGCGACTTCGAACGCGTGAGTCGTTTTAAATGACGCTAGCTTTCACTATCATATGATTAAAATAGAAAAATAAGTAGCTTCAAGCTAGAAAATTTGTTTAGCACTTTGAAACATTAGCGCTTGCTTGTACTACTGTCCGTAACTACTGATTAGATTTCATAACATAAAATATAAAATAATATTAATTTCCAACATCAAACATAAAGAAATTTATTAAAATTGTTTATCTGTATACATAAAAGAGATCATCCCTTTGAGTATACAGCCTCCGCTCCTCTACTCAGCCATAGTACGTCCACAGCTGGACATATGCCTCCCCCATTGATTTCCACAAGGTTCAGATGGAAGCGGCCCGCATCCAGCCCTTACTCCGATCTTGGTGAGATCGTCGTTTTATTGCATGAACAGAAACGTGGTTTCTACTGCTTTATATATGGTACATAGATTTTACCAAATTATTTGTTGCGATTCTGTGTGAAGCTGATTCAGACAATTATATTATATGTTTATATGAGGCAGATGTCGCACAAGTTCGCGGAAACTGAGGCGGCAAAATTAAGTCAATTGTAGTAATTTTCATTATGACGCGTATTTCAAGCGCAAGTCTAAACATATAGCTATCCTTTTCTATATTATTTGTACCGTATTATCTGTCGCAGTAAGCATGTTAATGTCGTATAGGAACAAAATCTGAGCACCGTGCAGTATGAATATACGTCATCTTTAGTAAAACATCATTGGATTCAGATAATTACAATACTGCCGATACTATAATCACATATCAACTCACTAGCTGCTGTCAGCCTGTAGATAGGTAGCTTAAATTTTCCTACCCACTACCAGTTGGCAGCGAACCCACAATTTTTAAATTGCAATGCTGATTTTTTGCGTGAAATACCTACCTATGTGATCACGCGTCGCATGAATTTATCCTGGCACTCATAATTTTGGAAAATCCGACAACCCGCCTGTCCTAATCTTTTAACAACGAACGACTCTATTATGAACATTGATTTGTGATGTTTCACTCAATTTATATTTCGCAATGGCGGAAGTAATATGGTAAACGATAAACTTATTATGTGTGTATTTCTCATTCCGGAAAAGTATAATTTTCGTAGATAATAGGGACAACACAAACACAGGTGTGAGCGAGTAACTATAGCTACCTATGTCGTCAAAATACAATGTTTTTCAACTCCAAGCTATGGATTACTTTATGCTATAAGGAATAATAATAAAACTACGATTTATTCAATAGCATTATTAAAAATCCTATCCACTAATATTATAAATGTGAAAGTTTTGATGGATGGATGGATGTTTGTTACTCTTTCATGCAAAAATTACTGAACGGATTTGAATGAACTTTGGCACAGAGATATATTCCAGTCTGTAATAGCACATAGGAAACTTTTCATCCCGAAAGTGGTAGCTGTTTCTGTGCGGGATAAGCAAATAATTCAAAAATCTCTGTTACCGCTTTGGGCTCAAACGGTGGTACCGATTTCGATGAAGTTTGGTATGGAGTTAGGTAAGACCCTGGAATAACACATAGACTTCTTTTATCCCGGAAAACATAGGTCCCGCGCGGTAATTGAGGTTAGCGGGAAAACCGTAATTCACGCGGGTGAAAACGCGGGATGCTACTAGTAATTTATATGGCAGAACAACATTTGCTTGATCAGCTAGTTATCCAAAAATTTTATGCTCGATGTTTCTGCACAGTTGCATGCGTAAACAGCTGACACGTCAACATGGCACAGGTCAATGTAACGAAGTATCACGCAAAGAAAACACATAAAAGATGTTCTTTAATATCCTTATGTTTTTATATATTGATAATTTATTTACACATTCTTGGTTTAGACGAAGAGTTCTCCTTGACGTTTTTAGATCGTAACACCATTTAGGTACAGCGCCCACAAACAAGCCCATCACAAAAAAACAATATTACAAAATTCTTCGTTGCGTTCTAAAATATTACGCTGTTCTTAGAATACAATGGAAACAAATTAATGTCAGTTTAGAATGTAACGTGGCTTGCATAAAATAACATGTTGCATACTGAGAGATTTTTTATGGTTCGTTGCATGAACATCCTCCTTGGCGAAACTTCGGTCAAATATTATTAGGATCCTAGTGGAATTTGAATCCCCGACTAAAGATTATCATCCTGTCGCTTTGCCATCTTAGCTATAGTAACACTCCACTAACCGTCCGAATTTATTCTATCCCTTTTTACACCTGGGAGGATCTTTTTTTGCGCCATCTACTTTTAATTGTAGGTACCTATTATCTATTGCATACTTACAAACTAAACTCTAAACCGACGCACTTGTATGAAATGTATGATGAGCGTGGATTAAGCGAAGGAAGTGTGCCGTAGCAAGTAGAAGGATGTAGTCTCTGCCTTTCCTCTCTCTGTCTTTCCTCTGCCTTGAAAGAGGCGTGAAGTATATACTACATAAAACCTAATAATGGCGGCATTTGGTGTCTACGTTTTGTGGGTGACGAATAAATGAATTAATAAGCCCATTAAGACATGGGCCGATTTTTTAAAAGACGTATCATTGATGAAATTACGTTTTATCATTATGTTTGAGTTATCAGGCTTTATTCGCTGTTGGAGAGGTTCTGGCTAGGAAATTACGGCAACTGGCAAACTTGACTCCTATATACATGCGCATACGCATTCATCAGCTTAATGTCGTCAACGGGTATTAAGTTATAGATGGGCCAGATGGGACTATCTGACATAATGTTTTATCATTTTACGCCTCTCGTAAGCTCTCGTCCATCATTAGCTTCCACTAAGACCGGCTGGAACCGACCCACATCCAGCTTTCTCCTAAGGTCTTCATCACATCTTCTGTTTATGTTTACTGTATCTGTGAAAATCCCGCGGAATGATCACTTGTAATTATCTAAAAATATTTTATGGAAACGCACACCGTTACCGTTTTCAACCGCTTTTCAAAAAAGGAGGTTCTTAACTCGTCTGTACTTTTTTTATTTGCTACCTCAGAACTCCCAACGTGACGTGAATCGATACAAAAACATTTTTTTTTTATAATCTGTATTTTCAGATAGGACTCATATACATTTTATTAAAATCAGTTAATCATTTCTCTTTATTTTCAATAGCATTTGCGTGTTTATACATTTTAAACTACGTGATTATACAAACACGCAATTATTTCATAAGTATTCATTGAACATATATTATAAATAAATAAATATTCCTGATGGAGAAACGTGCGCACATCATTCATGCCCAGTTCAGTGTTGCTACTTCTAAAATATAGCTGCTGTGTGCACTGGGATTAAAACAAAATATATCCAGTTCATATTGACAGCAAGCGGTCAACTACTGACCCCTACTTGTAAGATCTGGTGAGATATCCTTAGATTATCTCGAAAAGGCTACATCAGCAGGAAGTTGTCACTGCTGTACAATTGTCCATAAGCGGCATGATTAGTAGTCACTATCCAGCCGGTAGTGGGGTCTAAAATTTATGGAACAGTCGCGACATCTGACAGCCTCGATTTAAATTTCCTCTGGAAAAGTGCAAACTGACAGAAAAACTGTCACCAAACACATAGTGTGTTCAGGCAGCAGTCCTTGAGAGCCAGTGAGATTTCTAGGTCTAACTTGATAACATCTTCGACCACATCGTCACTGACCATCAAGTGAGATAGTGATTAAACGCTAGATCTATACAGCATAAAAAAAATTATGTATTTCTTTATTTCTGAATAGGTTTCCCCATCCTATCTCAAGGAGCGATTTGAATATTTATCTCTTAAAAGTTCGCGAGAACTTCGCTCGTCATAATTTCTGAAACTTTCTACCGTGTTTTCTTCAGCTATTCTATTGTAAGTAAATAATTTAAGTACTGTTCAAGCAGCTCAACTGTAGGTGAAATGCTTTCCCTCTATCAAACAAGCGTGTTCGATTGTTTCCATTTCATTCCGTTCCATATAAAGTATTCTAAAAATTTTCAAAGACCATTACAATAATTAGAAAAACCGCTATACATTTTCTAATGTTTAAATTATCTGTGTGGTGTTTTGTTATTTTTTATTAATTATAACACAAAAAAACACAATATTTTTTTATAAAAATAAAATACTAGGTTGCCGTTGCGTTTGATTAATCCCACTATAATATTATAAATTTCAAAGTTTGGATAGATGGATGTTTGTCTTTCAATCACGCCAGAACGGCTGAAGGGATCTGGATGAAATTTGACACAGAGATAAGAGATAGATTATACTCTGGAATACTTTTAAACTTTTTATCCCGATAAAATGTTTCCGTGGAATTATTGATGTAGCGGGAAAACCGTAATACACGCGGGTGAAACCGCGGGGTGCTACTAGTATTGAACATAATATTATGTATTAATCCTACTAATATTATAAATGCGAAAGCTTGTGTGTATGTTTGTTACTTCTTCACGCTCAAACGGCTACATCGATTTCGTTGAAATTTGGTATGGAGATAGCTTATACACTGGATTAGGCCTATACACAATGGTATACACATAGGATGGTGTATACCATACTGTACACATAGGATTGTTGTAAGTAGGCACTGGACATAGGCTTATTTATTTATTTATTTATCTAATTATTTAATCTCATATTTTAATCATCACCATCATCACCCGTTTTTCATCACCACGCGGGTAAAACCGCGGGGCGCAGCTGGTTGATCATATTTATAAGATATATTTTTTTTTGCATTACACATCCATAATTTTTAATCCATAGTGCCCATCCATAAGTAGTGTGTAAAAACTATCAATACTGATATCTAACCACAACCTAAACAGATTATACTAGGTATATGTACATTTTTTGTAAATGTTATGATATGCACCGAGTGATTGTGATGTATATCTATTATATTCTGTGATATGGTCTCATACAGAACTTCTGAAGCTCTGAATGCTTCATGCAAAACTGTTTTCTGAAAGTAGTTACACCTATCTTCGAAAAAAAAACAATGCCTAATAGGAACTCGCTGAATACACTAATCACGCGAATGCCCAATCAAAAGAACCACTCCAAGTTGAACACTCGAACAATTAGTTTGCGTTTTGCGTGCCAACAATAATTACAGACGCACATTTTAAGAACACCAAAACATTCGTGTTTACTTGTGTACCTGTAGCTATCTGCGATGACTTCGCGGCCTTTGAGACTAGAAACCTCATTCATAACCTACTATGTAATGGGGACGCGTGAAGCATTAGTATGAATAATAAAATTAACCAGTTACTTACTTCGTAATCGGCTAATTACTTGTGAAGTTATTATTATTAGTTATTGACCATTACCTATGTAGGTAATTAAGGAGGGTTGAAAATTCACAGAAAAATTGCTGAGAAGAGCTGGAAAAATATTAAAGCTCTTTTGTGATCAAATTTTTTTACAAAAAGTTATTAAATTGTGAGCACGCACGCCTGCTCAAGCCAAAACCGTGTTTATATTGCAAAAATCTACCGCTTGGTCATACTAAAATATATTATTATTCTTGAACTTTCGAATGGTAATTGCTGACTAATAAATCCATTAATACCTAAATTAAAACTAAGTATGTTAATATCCAGTTCAAAACTTAGAAAGCTCAGGAATAATAAACTAGTTTCATAATAAACTGGTTTGTTATGTCTGGGCTTTCTAAAAAAAAATGTTGCAATTGCGATTGCAGGATCCTATTTCATGTTATACAAAACTAATTACCTGCTTTCAACGATGAGAATCTTAGTACTCTAATTTTTTTATCATCGCAACGTAATGTCACTTCATCACTCATCATCATCACACTAATATTATAATGGCGAAGGGGTTTGGTTTCTATGTTTGGTACTCCTTTACGGTAAAACGGCTGCATGGATTTGTATGAAAATTGGAACCATGATAGCTTATACCCTGGATTAACTCATAGGCTACTTTTTATTTCGGAAAAAGTGTAGTTCCCGAGGAATCATTGAAGTAGCGAGAGAACCGTAGTCCACACGGATGTAACCTCGGGTCGCAGCTAGTTATATAATACTAATAGCGCTCCGCGGTAAAAGTAAGCAGCATATGTGTTATTCCAGGGTCCTATCTCCGTACCAAATTTCATCAAAATCGGTAAAGCCATTTGAGCTTGAAGGATTTTAAATTCAATCAGAGCTTCAATTGCTTATCCCATGGGAACAGCAATTGTTTTCGGGATGAATTGAAAAGTAGCCTATGTGTTAATCTAGGCTCTCTAAAGTATCTCCATACCAAATTTCATCGAAATCGGTGCAAGTGTTTAAACGTAAAAGTACAAACAAACATAGACACTTACACATATACAAACCTTCGCCTTTATAATATTAGTGATATATATAGTAGTAATATTATACAGATAACTTTAATCGCGTGTTTCGGATAGCAAAATGTAGTACGCCCAAGTTGCCATGAATGCTCAAAATCACATTAAAATCCTACATTCGTAATTGAAATTTAACAACTGTAACCTTAATGAACTGTAATTTTTGAAAATGCATCTCACTCCTTGACCTACTATATCAGATAAGAGGCATATCATCTTGCCTAGAGTTGTCCAATTTTAACGCCATTATGCGCTTTATCGCTTGTAAATTGTTTTATTAATAGGTACGCAGAGTCATTGTCAACCGAGCTCACAGCCTTCTAACGGGTCAAGAGTTAAGCCCTCATTTGAACCTTAGCATTAGTATAATGGTTGACAATAGTTTCACAATATGACTAATTTTGACAGTTTCCAAATCGTTACGGTCGCAGCACATCCACATACTACACAGACTCTTAGGAGTCACGTACTGTGCGATTCAACAGCGGTCGTTTTTACCATATCCCTGCAGAATGTGGAACGAGTTTCCTCGGTATTCCCGATTATAAGGGATGACAACGTATCGGAATGCCTGCAATGTTACAGGTCATCACCGATTCGACCATCAGTCGAATCGGTCGCTTGTTTGCCAGCTATTGTTTATAAAATCATATTGGCAATTATATGCGTTGATATCAGGTATGGCCTCAGTACCTACATAATAATATGTATAGCTAGGAGTGCCCCGCGGTTTCACCCGCGTGGATTACAGTTTTTCCTTTACCTTAATTATCCCACGGGAACTATACTTTTACCGGCAAAAAAGTAGCCTATGTGTTATTCCAGAGTCTAATCTATCTCCATACCAAATTTCATCGAAATCGGTACAGCCGTTTGAGCGTGAAGAAGTAACAAAGGGTTTTTGAATTATTTGCTCATCCCACCGGAACAGCAATTATTTTCGGGATGAATTGAAAAGTAGCATTTTAGGGTCTAAAATATCTAAATACCAAACTTCATCAAAATCGGTGCAGCCGTTTGTGCGTGAAGGAGTAACAAACATACCCACACACATACACACACACACGCATACAAACTTTCGTCTAGGTATTATTATATATACACGCATCAGGATTTGTATCGCCCTCTCTGCCTGTAACCACCTGCAAGCCTCTGTAATGTCATCGATGACATCGACACCTGTTAAGTCCGATAATGTTATGTTTTGTTTTGGCGCTCGTGATTGAGATTTGAACAATAACAAAAAATATTACCCGTTAATGGAGAATGACTTTGTTGCTGTCCCTTAGTTGGGTACTTAATGCTTCGTGAATAAGAAGGATAAAACGTTCATGACGCATGGATGTTCTTCGGCATACATATTAGGCATGTCACTTAATATGTAAGGAAAATTCTTAGCAATACCTTTTAAACTCATAGTGACATCATTCATCATTTGTGATCACTGTTTTTTCGCCAAGACAAATCAGGGAATTTATTACTTGTTTGTTCCGGTTTCTAATTTTTGCACACGACGCTATCAGACCAGTCGCAAACGATCAGATAAAACCAGATCAAAAGTCTCCATTTTTTTAAAGTATTCATTTTATATGTTGCATATAAACCAAAAGAGGTCGAGTAATCATGAACTAAATGGTGTAGAATATACATGTATGAGGTATTAAAAAAAACGTTTTTAAAGAGAATAATGAAACATCTTCAAAGAAATACTAGTTTCATGGCAACAATAGACAATACATCTTGATGTTAGTTTTATGGTTTTAGGCTTTCTCAAACTTGAGGAAAGTATTCAAAGTATTTAGTATTGAGATAGGTAGATTGAGGTTTTTAAATGCGTACCTGACGTTAATTAACGCATTACTATATTTTGAGATTTGATAACTTCTCGATGCCACTTAGGCTACAGACTTTAACCCTTAATTGGATTTTGCACAAAGGTTGCTGATTTTACGTAAGTGTACATTAAGGAATGATTTTAATCAAATTGAGGTTTTTAAATGCGTACCTGACGTTAATTAACGCATTACTATATTTTGAGATTTGATAACTTCTCGATGCCACTTAGACTACAGACTTTAACCCTTAATTGGATTTTGCACAAAGGTTGCTGATTTTACGTAAGTGTACATTAAGGAATGATTTTAATCATTGCTCTTTGTGGTGTGAATGTTTCAATGAAAAAGAGTTTTATGGTTTATTGCATTAACCAATAACATCATGCTAGGCGGAATTTACGCACAAATTTTTAAAGGAAAAATCTGCTAATGGGATTTGAATTGAATATGAATCTTGCCCTGCAAGAATGTTCAAGGCAAATTTTTGAAGGTGATCTTCATTTCTAAGGTTGAAATATAAAAATGAATATATGATTTTTTAATTTGAATGTTGACATTCAGTATTAAATTTTTACATTCAGTTAGTATACTTTGATTATCAACTAATGAACTAAAGATATGCAGTAGCAAGTGTTTTAAATTGAAGTTACTCGAACTATTTTAAGATATTACTAAAACGTTACTTTAAGTAGCTTTATTGTAAAATAGATTTTATGAATTTGGTAAGACACTGCCTTCTGTCACACAATTATTTTTAATTATCATAAAAAAGAGAACTGTGATTTTGTAACTCATGTTTTACAATAAAGTAACATTTGTATCTTTCTCTGTATTCTGTGTATCTGTAATTGTATGACTTACACAAAACCTACGTGAGTCAAACCACGGGACACAACTAGCTAAAATATATTTATTTTTCAATAAGCCATTCAACTCGTCATCTAAAACTTTAATTTACATAAACGTGATTTTCTTAATTATAGCCAACCTGTTAATATTACAGTCTACTACCAAACACTAAACTGTTAATGCAACTTCTCGCAACTAAGTACTCAGTAGATTGATCTGTGCTTCGTGTATATTTATTTTTTAATCATTTTATTTTTTTACATTTAGAAATAAAGAACAAACATGGTTTCAACCTGTATATATACTTTTTAAGAAAATTAAATAGGTTATAAACAATAAAGGCATGATTGATCGTCGAAATAACGATCTTGTGTTGATGTACATATTATTATGTACAATTGTACAATCTACATACATGCAGAGTTTCTTGGCAAATACAGACTAATACAGATCTACAATTAAATATTAAGAGCTTGAATACACCAAAGTCTAACCTACTGACCGATATGTATCTCTATTCGTCATTCGCTTTTGACAATTAAGCGAATCACGCCTAGATTTATGAGAAACATTATTTGCGGTGGCTTGGTTATCATAATGATGATGATTGCTTGCGGTTCTGGACGTCTATTACACTCGGTTAGGTTTCAACAAAACCCGCGGTGATTACGTTTTAGTTACACACCGCAAGTCACTTAAATGGTGGTCTAGAATCCTAGATAAGTAATGTGATTGCGCTAAGCGTAGATATAAAATAGATAATTATCTACACCCTCTCTATAGCTCGAGAGCGAGCCTCTCCCTCTTGCCTATTTCATAAAATGTCGAGTATTTGTAAGCTTATAGTCAATTAAGGCTTGCCCATTTGCTATTTAAAGAATTTTGAGTCACACATGTCTAATAAACTTTAAAAAATACCACTTATGACAACAGTTCATGAAGGTTAATTCTGAACGGAAATTATTCCATTTCATCTATTAGTGAAAAAGTATTTTCAAGCGACCATATTTTCCCTTCATCTTAAATTCTCGCGGTAAGGACAAATTCACTTAAACTGTGTCTTACACCAGAAGAAAGGATATTAAAAAGTCTAAAAAATGTGATTAGTAACATTTCTTGAGACCGCGGGTCATCTTTAAAGTGCATATTTGTAATATTTTAAATCAACACACATCTAGATTTGACTCGCCCTCTCTGCCTGTAAGCAACCGCAAGCCTCTGTAATGTCATCGACCCCTTGTATGCCCTTAAGTATGATTTGTATTCCTACGCGACTCACATTTGTTTCTTTCCCAATAATTATTTTATGAAATAGGCTCGCGGTGCTCTAAAAATATGACATAACACTATAACTTTTACTACGAGTATCATAAAAGAAAATAACGGTACCTGTGAGGTAACTAGATAAGGTGCCTAGGTGATCCTAGCTCACGCGAGTGGAGCCCTAGGCGCAGCTAGTATTAATATTGCAGTGCATAACTCGGATGAAATATAGTAGTATATAAGTACCACACCATTAAATTAAAATAAATATCTAAATTAAGAATTAGCGCCGGCTTCGTACGGGTAAAAAAATTCAACACTTAAAAATTATAAGGATCCCTATTTTTATTAAAAATTTAATTTAGCCTATGTCATCTAAGCTACACTATCCAGTGTAGAATTCTAGATTCTAGAAATATTTTTTCAAGTCGGTTCAGTAGTTTCGGAGCCTATTTAATGCAAACCAACAAACAAATCTTTCCTCTTTATAAGATTAGTATAGATCTACCGACTCGTATATCATCTCTTTTGTCACGTTATTAATTAGCATTCGTCCGTGAATTAGGCATTTAACTGCAGAAGTTACTTGTATGATTGATAATGCCGCGCCTGTTGTCATCAATCTTAAAACTCATACATAACAAAAACCGATCAAAGAGATTCTTTTTTGTTTATATACATATGTTAATAACATAATTTATTACATTAAGTTTAATAACTTTTTACATCATTAAAATCTGCTACTTTTGTTTCTGTATAGATCTACGTTTGATCGCAATCTCACATGTTATCACTCTAGGCCTAAAATGATTGTTGGCTCTCTAGGACTGAAGCCTGAACACACTATATGTGTTTGGTGATAGTTTTTCAAACTTGAGGGTGGTAGCTAGCCAGGCGGATACTAGAAAGTAACCTACCACCATGCTGGAAATTTGATAACGGTCCTACCTTCACTGGAAGTTCAAGCAATTGTTGAGGATCCAACCAACGTCGGTCAGGTTGACAGCCGACGCTCCCACCGCTGAGCTATCATCGCTTTAAAAAGACTTTGTATAACATTGAAATTAAACGTAATTGTCACTACGCTATAGATTAAATATTAGTTATCCTTCCATCCTAACAAGACTCTGAAACTTTTTTTTCAGTATCGAAATACCGAAAAAAAAAGTTTCAGCGAATCATTGTTCGCATTGTTCAAGGAGTAACAGAGGTTTTTAAATATTTGCTTATCCCAAGAGAACAGTAATTATTTTCGGGATGAAAACAACATCTATGTGTTAATCTAAGTCTAAACTCTTCATACAAAATTTCATCGAAATCAGTGCTGCCGTTTGAACGTGAAAGAGTAACAAACATGAACACATACATAATATAAAAACTTTCGCCTTTTTAATTAGAAGTTTATACACTTCTTGTCACCGAAAAAGTATCCGGTAAAACAACATCTCTGGAGCTTCTAAGCCTCAGGGTCATTCAACGATTCGCATGCATGTTCATGAATGAACATATGCGTAAAACAATAGTTTGCCATGATACAATTTAAATAAATCATTTCAGCGAAATCTTTTCTCCTCAACAGGCTATACGAACACGAACGAAGATATAACTTTTAGCTAGACCCTTGCCAGGTTTTGGCCATTTAGTCACGTGATCAGAAAAATGTAAAGATGTATTCTGAATATCTAGCAATATACTAAATGCGTATGTACATGTCTCCTCTCTCCGTCATATGACTAAAATGATGATGATGATGATGATTTAAGATAGTGCGAATACACTTACGTAAAGGCACTAAAAGCAACTAACTGTCAAAAAAGACAAAAGCGTGCTAAATCAAACACAGTTTAAAGGCCACTCGAGATCACTTCGCTTTAGTGAATTTTTTAACATTGCGAAATCTATAACTAAGCATTTAGTATTCGTAACGTTACACTTGCAAGCTGCTGGGTATTTTACCAACAAGAGGATGCATATCATCTATCTTTCAAGGTGTCTTTTGGTCAGGCAAGCAACAAGGTATCTTTATAAAGTTGTTATTGTTCTTATTAGAACATAATATCTACATAAGCTGTTGAACTTAGTAGGTATAGTGAAAGGTATACATAAATCGAGATAGGTGGTCAAGGAGGTCTACAGCTGATGTACTGCATAGCCTTCATGCTTTATAATTACAGGTTTTACCACGATACTATGTAAATTATTCAATCAATAGATATATATAAATATAAGAAGTTGCTGAGTCATCGATCAATGCACCGCCAAATTTTAAAGCAGAAAATATTGAATGCTATAAACTTTTACGACAAATGCGAATTTTCACCCGACTTCAAAAAAAAGAGGAGGTTCGTAATTCATTCTCTTTAATTTAAGGAAAATTTGCCACGCGTATAAGTTGTTGGTTGGCTCATAACTCGCGACATTTACAACAACTCGCTCGCAACAAACTAGAACTCTGTAAGCGCACTTTTTTTTCTTGAATTAAACTTTTTATATATTTTTTAATTATTTACCGAATTGATTTTCATGTCAGTCAAAAAATTATAGTACCGAATTGATTCCATTAGAAGTAATGTGAATATCAATCAAGTAGTAGAAGTCAGTTTGTACAATAGCTTTTAAGCAAATTATAATAATAATAATAATAAATGCTGCAATTGTAATTTATTTGAACTTTTGTGATATAATTACATATTTATTCATCTAAAATGTATCAGAACAGCATACCTTTCGAGTTGCCGAATTCATACGATACTTACATTCGACCTGTATATTATATCTAATTTTCTGAAAAAATATGATCACTACTGACCTGTGAGTCTTAAAATTTTTAATAATACCCGTCCGTTATTTGAGAAATATTGCCATATCATTACACGTCCTTTAAAAACTGTAGAGCCCAAAAAAGTGTTTTCGTAAAAACCTGTCAACGGTGCTGGCGAAAATGGCGTACATATGAACCTATTGATAATTGCTTCTTTACACATTTATATTAGAGTAGGAGCGCCCCGCGGTTTCAACCGCGTGGATAACGGTTTTCCCGTCAATTATCCCACGGGAACTATACTTTTCCGGGATAAAAGTAGCCTATGTGTTAATCCAGGGCTTAAACTATCTCCATACCAAATTTAGTCGAAATCAGTGTAGCCGTTTAAGCGTGAAGAAGTAACAAACATACACACAAACGTTCGCATTTATAATACTAGTAGGATTTATATCAAATATAACTATAAATTTAGTTTAACAAGTTCATTCGCGCACTGTTTTTTCACAGTTTTGACAAACCTCCAAGTTGCATTCAATATAGATTGACTGTTTTCTCGTGAAACGTCAAGGTTAGTCGAAATAAGATATAGATATTCGTGAATAGATAGATAGATATAATTCGTAAAGAACTGCACTGCGTCCTTTCTGATTCTGACCCTGAGACATAAAGCTGGTAAGCCTCATGTGCCTGTAATATGTATCACCGTAAACCATACCCTTCAAATCGGAACACTGTAATGCGAACACTACTGCCAGGCGATAGAAATAGATATGGTGACAGTACTTTCCCGGGCGTACTCTCACACAGAGTGCTAAGTACTACTCTTATAAAAAAAAAATCAAATCAAACTATATTAATTGTCTCACTACTATAGTATTGCCAAAAATCAGAAATCAGAAATATTTATTGAACAACTGTGTGATATTAAAATAAAGATATAACAATTTAAAATAGTTTCAACAGCCTGCCCAGTTTGAGCATTCAATAGTGGTCTGTAAGTATTATATTTTATACACATATGGAATATTATAAATGTAATTTGTAACATTTATACATTTTTTACATACTTTACTACTACTTAATTTTACATACTTACTTACATAAGAAAATGTAATACTTAATAGCAATTACATAAATTACAGTTGCACCGAGAAATAACAAAAATGCAGAATAAATAAGTACACAAAAACACAGAAAAAAACAAAAGGAAACAATACAATAATTGAGGACAAAAGGCGTACACTCAGCATTTGCCGCGCTCACATATAAAGTGTGCGCGGCGCTGGTTTTCAGTGTACTCCGCAGCTCGGGCTGATGGTCGCCGAGATAGTACGTATGAGCGGGTAATATCAACATTATTTTACACTCTCAAAACAACTAAATATACAGTTTAACATGAATGAAACGAATATATATATACATAAATATATATATATAAATATATAAAAACTACTATACATATTTGAAGTTATTTTTCCCCACATTGCTTCATACCAATTACACTTAACTGTAATTTCTATGTATCTGTATTATAGTGAATTTAGAAGCGATGACGTGAGAATATTTTCACAGCAGATGAAACCGTGGTGAAGCAGCTAGTTCAGCGTTAAATTTGACCACTTGTCAAGACAACTTAATTAGTATGCAATTGGGCCAAATGGTTTTGGAGTTGAGAATTGCACATGTTTTCTTTAAGGAAGGACAATTTGTATAAGTTTGATGTTGGATATTTTCTTAAAAATAATATTACGTAAGCGTTACCTATTTCTTGGATTTTGAAATGTTATGAAGTTCACTTCGCGTGCTTTAATTCGATAAATACCTTAAATTCTCCGCTATTGGAATAAAAAAAATCTTCGTTAACCGTTCTTAACATAGGCCTACCTCAATTAATCCCTCAAACAACCCGAATTTCTCAAATCTGTTTATAATGAAATAGCTCCAATTATTCTATTTATGATAGCATTCAAAAAGTACCTTGAAAGGAATGGAATTCGTTGCCTTAGTCTGTGCTTCCCGATACGTACAATTCTGTAAGACGCAATAAGTTCAGATGGTCAGTAACAAAAGCTTTAAGGTAATTATCGGTAACAAAAATTAAAAACCTAACCCCAGATATGTTGTATTTATTGCTTCCGGACTGTTTGGCCGTGGTCTAAGTGAAACTTGTGTTCCAGACGTTTTGTCGATCACTGCGGTCGACATCTTCAGTGGTTCAGGTCCGAGCGGCGACAAGAGCGTAGAACTCTCCTTCGCGGCGTCTTCTCTGTTACTGATGTGGAGTCTTGAGTCGCTTGCGCAAGCGACTTCGTCGCCGCTCGGACCTGAACCACTGAAGATGTCGACCGCAGTGATCAACGAAACGTCTGGAACACAAGTTTCACTTAGATCACGGCCAAACAGCCCGGAAGCAATACATACAACATGCAACGCCGGCCGTGAAAGCCTTAGAGTTTACATTTATCGCCAGATAATTACACAAAGGTCGGATGATGGGTACCAAAACTTTTAAAGTAATGATCGGTTACAAACATTAAAAATCTACAAGTCACTAGGTCAAGTGAATATGTACCTACTTAATGGAAAACCATTGATCCTATTTTCTATTTTTTTATCTTTTGTTACAGTCAGTGGCGAGACAAACAGAATAAAAAGATTCAAATTATCAACACGCCCTCGTTCTTGAACCTTCTGACACGACACTGGCATAATGTGACTCACTACTATTGTTTAAGTAATTCTGACTTCGAGTAATTCTGACAACATTCATAATGTACTGTTTACAAGTCACATTCGCGGGGTTGTGAAAGTAAACAGAGTCGGTCAACGGCACTTTACGTCACAAAGCGATCGAAGCAAGTGCCGAGTGGGGCTACTGCTGATTGCCACAGGATTATTACTTAACTAGTTGGGCCCTGCATTTTCCCCCGCGTGTGCATTTTTATAATGATATAAATTTAAATATATTTTTTATAAATTTCCGATTACCTCAGTTAACCTACTATTCCAAATCTATCTCTGTGCCAAATTGCCAATGCCACAACACACAAACAACCAAGACCCGGGATAAACATCTACACTCATCGCACAAATGTTTGCCCCTGCCGGGATTCGAGCCCAGGGTCCCGGAGAGACAGAAGTCATGTCACTGACACTGACCACTGCGCCACGGCGACCGTCAACTGGCTCTAAAAGCACATTAGTACTTCATATATTATTATATACTTTATAACAAAATCTTTACATAATTGACAAATTATAGTATTAATATTAACGGTGACCATCACGGGAGTACTCAAGCTAGGAGATTGTACAGTTTTCCCCAAAGACAAGGAGGTCATATGCGTTCAAATCGTCACGTTTTCGTTGCGTCGTTCCGTTGTCCTCGTCGGCCATAAACCACATCTAACATAGCAATGTGTGTGCAGCCTGTTTCGTTATAAATTCTACTAATATTATACATATATGCGAAAGTTTGTGAGTATGGATGTATGTTTGTTACTCTTTTAAGCAAAACTACATAACTGATTTGGATGAAATTTGGTACGTAGATACTTTCAGGTCCGGGAATAACACATAGGTTGGCTACTTTTCATCATCACAATCACAATCTTTATATTTAATCCTTAACTTTTTAGAACAAAGGAATGGAGTACATGGGAATAACCCGTCCATGGTTTTGTTCGAATATAGGTATGAAGCAAATGAAGGTTTATATTTGATTACAGGTTGAAGTAGATAGGTAACGTGTAAAATACTTAAAATGTAAACATTGTGGTACTTAGTTGTACCTAATTAAGACACTGCCTATAAAAACCCGCGAGCCTCTGTAATGTCATCGGCCCCTGGCAAGGCTTCCAGACAGTTTAGGCAAATAGCGCTCGAACTTATCTGAATAAAATGAGCTAGGAATGTATGGGAGAGTGCAGAGGGATCAAACATAAGTCCAACGTTGACAGCGGTCACGATCAGAATGAGCAGGTGGAGAGTCGCGCGGACTAGCGAGCCGAGGTCATGATTAGGCGCTAGTAGAAATTTTACGAAAAATATGTGTATAAAATCAACAATTATGGATAAAAATCCTGACAGTTTCTCGACAGTGCTCTAACCTACCCAACAACTTAAGATTTGTGTGAATATTGTTCATTTTAAATTTTTTTAACAACATGTTTTTGATCAAATATAAAACGATCGAGAGAATCTTACCTCACCGTATTTTGACTCCTGGTCATTCCTCTATACTAAAGCAAAGGTACTTCAACTGAAAAGATTAAAGTTCAGTCTATTGCACTATTCGATTATTTTTAAAAGTTATAATTTGTGTATCAACAACCCCGCAAGCGCCTGCCTGCCACCTTGTAAGTGTTGATGTTTGTCCGGCATCTACACAAATATCAATTTGTAAGCGCAGAGAAAGCTTCATCACTAACATCTACGCATAAAGGGTACTTTGACATTTAGCCACTATTAAGTGTGATTGGCAATATTTTAAGACTATGTTATCGGACTGTATTGCATATGTAAGAAGATTATGTTTATATTTATATCTTCTTCATGCTGTCTATTTTGTTTCAGATGGGGGGATGTAGGATGACGATTGTGGACGATATCCTAAACAGATCCTTTTACAAGCTCGGGCTGATCGTAGGAAAGAACCCAGGCTACTTCATCATCATCCCGGTGCTTCTCACTCTGATCATGGTCACCGGCTACCAGAGGATCCACTACGAAATGGATCCGGAGTACCTATTCTCACCAGTCAGTGGACAGGGAAAGCAAGAGAGAAGAATAGTAGAAGAGAATTTCAAGGTTAACTATTCGCACAGGTTCAATGTTGGAAGGATAACTCGAGCAGGTTAGTTTTTTTTTTTCATTTATTCAGTTTTTACATTATTTAACTTAAGTAGCTAAATAATAGATAATTAAATATTATTAAATTAACTCGTTAATACATGTATCTCTAAAGTAGAAGGGCTTTGCGGCATCTTATGTCCCAACAGTGTTGATCGGCTCAGGGTTGGCCCGATTGGTCCATATAATTTTATGTAAATACAAGCTTTTGCCCGCGACTTCATGCACTTGGAATAGTTACTTCAAGGAAGCATTTTTACCCGCTTTTCTTGTAATATTTTTCATTTATGCTCCTATTGATCGTGGCATAACCTTAAACCTTCCTCGATAAATAGGACTATCCAATACTAAATGCGCAAAATAATTATTCAATTTCTTCTAGTATTTTCTGAGATTAGCGCGTTCAAACAAACAAACTCTTCATCTTTATATAATATATGTATTCAGTATTAGTTTAGATTTTGATTTATGAAGGATTTATGTCTCTAAAATCTTAAAGTAGTATCATAAAATTTAAGAAATTAGAATAAACAATTCAACATTTTAATTTTCAATATAGTTTTATAAATAAAGAACATACATTATTACTTTTCCACCCCCAGCAAAAAATATATAATTTTACCATTAAGTGAACTATACTTAAATATCTACCAATTCTGAAGTGTTTAATTTCATAAACATAAAACATTCACGTATAATATTTCAACCCCAACCCTTAACGCACCCCTGGCAAAAGTTTTCATAATTTTATTTTAACTAAATAAATGTCTACTAATATAATAACTTTCAAGACTTTAACTTCATAAAAAAATAATATATTACAAAGCTCAGTTGGCAGCCAAAAAACTGGAAGTCCTTTCAAAGGTGAAACAGTACTTTACACCGGAACAGCTGCTCAACTGTATCAAGCACAGGTTCGATCGTGTATGGAGCTCTGTTCTGTTCTCATTTCTGGGATGGTTCGGCTAAGTACCAACCGAAGGCTCTTGAGTCGATAGACAGACGAGCTAAAAGGCAAAACGCAACAACGACTCTCTGTTCAAGAGGAGACTCCAAAGCCTGCAGTACCGACGTAAAGTCGCTAGTTTATCCGATACATTTCAGGGAGGGCTCTCTGGAGTTGCACAATTTGATTCCGCCATCCCCATTCCATCTTAGGACGACCAGACGGACGGCAATGCGACATCCATACATGGTGGACGTTCCAACTTGTCGCACGAAGCGTTTTGCTTCCACATTCTTAGTGCGTACAGCTAACGAATGGAACTCAATGCCTAAATCTATATTTCCGCAAAAATACGACCTGGATATCAAGTCGCGAGTGAATAAATATATTTTAGGCAGGCGTGCTCCATCGTAGACCGCATCTTCACTTAACATCACGTGGTCAAACGCCTGCCTATTCCCAATAAAAAATAATAATTAGATAGTAATCGTATACATAGCTTTTAAACAGGAAAAAACATGACGTATTGAATGTGTATTGCTTTAGAAGAATAGCAACAATTTTAAAATTATTTTTGAATCTCATAAATTGTTTTTGAAATTTGAATGCAGTAAATAGTTATGAGAAAAATGAATACCTAATTTCTGAATTTTCATTTCTCATAAATAAGTTATAGCTCAGGTATTATCAGTAAAGGATCTACTACACGGTTCTTATTCATAAGGAAAATCGGAATTTCGGGCCAAATCATACGCGCTTTTAATTTTTGCAACAAGTCTGGATCGTTTCTTAACCGCCTTCGAAATGGAGGAGGTTTCTCAATTCGACCGTACCTTTTTATTTTTTACATCACTCAAAACTGTGAAATATCTTGTCGAATAATCTGTACCATTCGAACAATAGTTTGATAATAGTTACTTTTGAACTATGATGGCACCGACTTCAACACGTTATTTCACACTTTTGAGTGTTGAAGGCGGTTCCATTTTTAAGTATTTTGTTTTTGTTTGCATTTTTTGCATAACTCGAAGGCAGTTCGTTGAGGCTTAAGTATATAGCCACGGCTGTAGGCGTAGAGGGGGGCCTAAGGGATTAGTTTTTAAACTCCGAAATGGGCTTCTTATACCACTTGCAATAAAACGAATCATCATCATCGTCATCATCATCTCACCCATAGGACGTTCACCGCTGGACATAGGTCTCCCCCATTGAGTTACACATGGACCGGATGGAAGCGGGCCACATTCAAACATTACCTTCCATCTTAGTCAGGTCATCTGTTCACCTTATCGGTGGCCGTCCTATGCTGCGCTTGCCAGTCCGTGGTCTCCATTCAAGAATCTTTCCACTCCAACGGCCATTTTAAGCTATGTACCCTGCCTACTGCCATTTCAGCTTGGTAATCTACTGGGCTATTCTTCTTTCTTTAAGACTTTCCATCTTCTACGGATCTCTTCATTTTTGATTACATTGCCTAGTGATTCGATCCAGCATAGCCCTCTCCATAGGTTAATGTGCGTCTTTGAGCCTGCTCACAAGACTCGTAGATTTTTTCATTCCGTAAGCCATCACTACACAGTTCGAAGACCTGGAAACTGATCAATGTTCTCATATTGCTATTTTCAGGGCGGTTCGGGCGAGTTATCATCGTGTCAAAAGACAACAACACCAACATATTGAGAACGGAAGTTTGGAAAGAGTTGCGGCAGCTAGACGATCTGGTACAGAACGTAACTGTCTCACTACCTTCAGGCGAAACCTTCACGTACAAGGAAGAATGCGCGAGATGGGAGGGCGAGTGCTTCACCAACGACATTCTCAATTTGGACAAAATAATCGGAGAGGTCAGTCAATTTACTTTTTTTATAAACTGTACAGATCTAGCGTTTGCCCACTATCTCACTTGATGGTCAGTGACGATGTTGTCGAAGATCACGCTAGACCTAGAATGCTTACTGGCTCTCCACGACTGCTGCCTGAACACACTATGTATTGTGTTTGGTGACACTTTTTCAAACGAGGGCCGGATGGGAGCGACCCGCAATAGGTAACGTAATTTATTTATCTCGTGTCCCGTGATTCAGAGACAGATATATTACAACAGAATAAAATTACCTTCTTTAACGATAAAGAAGGTTTTTTTTTCTTCACACTACGAGTAGGTACTTGTCGATCACTAGTTTTACTCATCGATTTTGACAGGAAAATTTTTATTATCCAAAAGATTTTATAAATCGAGAATGAACCCGATAAAGCTAATGTCAACTCGCCGATCAATCAGAGATGAGTGCACCCGAAAAAAACCTGTGAAAAGTGTGAAGGAATCCTTTTCGCCGCGCGCCTTGCAAGTTTCTGGTTAGGTAGTGTGGGTGAAAATTGTTGTTTCAGTCATGGGTACAGTTTTTTAGTATTTCGTGTTTTCAAAGGATTGAAACCGGGATTTAAACCTTCGCTACGCTCAGGTTCAATCCAAGCACTCAAGCCACAGCCAACTTTACCCATATCTAAAACAAATAACTATTTCCTATAGATTATAAGTATTGAAACATGTTTCCAATCCGATTAAACGCTTTCACACTTACGGATGGATGCAGCTGAATTCGGGCCGCTTCTAACAGATTCTTATGGAAATCAATGGGGGATGCCTATGTCCAGCAGTGAACGTCCTATGGCCTACAAATATATGCTCATCTGTGCTCATAATGTTTACCTTGGCCAGGATTCAAGCCAGGGCGCCAGGATCGGCAGTCAAACTGACAGACCACTGAGCCGATGACCCGCGACCTGCAAATTGATCACTGTTTAAAGCTGAAACCTCGTTTTCAGTACATTTCAGCATCTTTAACGGGCCTCTGTCATTTGAAGTACTATTTAGTATTAGACGGATATTCATGCTTGATAAAAAAGTATTCTCGCGCTGAAAAGGCGATAGCTTAATTATGTCCGACAGGTACCGATAAAATTTCACATACTTAAATCTTTTAGTATCTATTGACAACAGGAAAACTCTAAGCTTTTACTCAATCGGGTGGAAATATTATGCTGCAGCCGTATACTTTTGAGCAACTAATCTGCTCTATTTTTCCCTTACTTATAAAATAGGGTAGGTACTATGTTCCAAAAAACATGCTTACAGTCCATGAAGTGTATCTACTAGAATAGAGCAGAATGATCGATCTGCGCTAACAAACATACAACTATTTTCGGAATTTTAATACCCATTGTATGGTGAGCGTAAACATTAGTCGCTAACTTCAATGTTCTGTATGACGAATCAATTTCAATTTAATGCTGAAGCTATGGTGTACAACTGGGTTTTTTTTCATGATGTCCGTAAAGAATTCGCCAACAATGTTCTCTTGCTGTAGACCGTGGACAGAAACCAGCCATTGTAGGTATATCACGGTTTCTTATTTACTAAGCGCCCGATTTCTTTAAGTAAATGGTTTAAAGAAGTAACAGTTTGTTGAATTTCTGATAAATAAGCTTGTGGTTTCGTAGTCTGGACACATAACATGCATTCGCACCACCATTGCCGAAAGTTTTGACAGAAATGTAACAGTTAGGTAGTTGTTTTATTGACCGATTGTGCATTCATCGATTTTACGAGTGATCAAAATCCATGCCGGTACTGGAGGTTTTATCTATAGTTGAGACAAACGTACCTACCTATGTTAAACAACGTTAACTAATTGTTGAATTCTACTAATATGCGCGAGTTTTATGTATGGGTATGACTCTTTCACGCTGAAACGGCTCAATTAATTTGCATGAAATTTGGATTGAAGATAGCTCATACCCTGGAAAACTATAGGCTACTTTTTATCCCGAAATTATAGATTGTTCTCGTGGGATGACTGGAAGATACAATAGTCAATTCCGTGCAATTTCACCACTGCCACACCGCGAGGCGCAGCTAGTTAAACATATTTTTTCCTATGTAGTGATTTAAAATATTGACAAATTAGGCTAGTCAACAAATTCAAAAACAAGCGCCTAAATAATCTGCGGTAGATCATCCAGAGATAGATTGCATTTTTTGAAAGTAACTGCAAGCGTAGGTATACTTTCCAAGTACCTATGAGAAGCGAAAAATGCGTGTCTTACCTATAATATTTTGTAACTGTCTATCGACAACGTAAGGTATGAGTCAAAGCAACCAAGAAACTGGGTGATTCACGACAATAAAATCGCTGGACATAATATAAACAATGAATAGTTACCGCACTCATAACAATTAGATATGCCTTGATACTTATATAATATTCACTCAGGTTTACTTAACAGGTAGGTAGTAGGTAGGTACCTAACAAGCAGCAAGTTCACTATTATTAACCTACATACTCTCCAAAGGACATACCTACCATTATACCTACCACAGTTCGTTTCCTTAGAGGGTTCCTTAGTTGATCAATATGAAGCACCAAACCAAATAAAACGATGTAGGCATACCAAACCATCACCATCACCTCAACCATATGACATCCACTACTGGAGATAGGGTTCCCCTAATTATTGGGCTGCCAATATTCACCACTGGAATGCGCATTATTTATTTTTTTAATCGTAGGAGGCGGTTCCCTTCGCCTTCTGGTTGGTAGTTCATAACTATGAGAAACTGTGGAAGTTTATAAAATGTAATCTCAAAACAGATCAGAAGAATATTTGTAAGGTGTTACATGTATGTTACTAACATGTAAAATTCTTTCATAATTTACTTTCAGGTAGAACGTGGCGAACTCAATCTGACTTTCCCTATTATGTTCAACCCGGTGACCTGGGAGGCTCATGCGTTTCCCGTGTACTTTGGGGGAGCGAAGGTGGTCGACGACACTATTGTGTCAGTACCAGCGATACAGTTGGTGTGGTTTGTTAGAACCGACAACAAAATACAGCAAGACAGGTAACTTAACCACATAAAGAAGTCTGCATTTGTTGTGAAAACTAGGGTGAGGGAGGAGTTGAATGTTAAATCAGCAAACGCTCACGTTTTAAACAGTAATTATTTCTCGACTGGTGGCGGTCAGAGCTGCTAGACCTTGCTCTCCATGACCATGAGCTGGCGGTACTGTCCGAACACCTGTCGTGATAGGTGTATCGATTGTAAAAAAACGTTAGTTTTTTGCCGGTTTACCATCACACTAATATTACAAAAGCGCAAATTGTGTCTGTTTGTTACTACTTCAAGCGGAAACGGCTGAACGGACTTGCATGACATTCAGAATCAATCCTGCTACCCAGAAATAACACTTAAGCTACGTTTTATCCCGGATATAGTTCCCGAAAGATAATTCAGTGGGAAAACGGTAGTTCACGCGGGTGAAACCGCAAGCCGCAGCTAGTTTAGTTTATCACGATATGAGCAGATTGCCCGAATCAAATAGGCATCTAATACGTGATTCGCGAGTTAAGATAGATTATCTTACATGTAGAATAAAGGATATCCTTAAAAACCAAATTATACATTACCTAGGTACCTATCAGTTGAAGCATTCGCGACTGCATGCAATGGGAGGAAGAGGTCATTGTTACAATAATACTCGCTACGTTTACAAGAAACTAATGCCTAATGTTTGATTAATAATATACTTAGTACCTACCTAGCTATCAGACGGACGGGCATCCTGATTCATATAGAGTACTTACTATACTTGACTGTCAGGAATGCAGTGCACTAGTAGGCACAAACGCAACTATACAGGGCTATAACTTAGCTACTAGATATCGATCTTGACACTGTTTAAGATTTCGGTACGAAGTATGAATACTAAGCACTGTGAAAGGTCGTAAACCGTCACTGTTAGGCTAATCTTTTTAACCGACTTCAAAAAAAGGAGGTTACTCAATTTGACCATGTTTTTTCTTTTTTTTTAATGTGTGTTAGCGGATAACTTCGTCGTTTATGAACCGATTTTGATTGTTCTTTTTTGTTTGATATTATAGTGGAGGTATACTTCCGTGGTGGTCCCATTTAAATTTCATCGAAATCGGACAAGCGGGTTTTTGAGTTACACTCCAATAACTGAAAAGTGCTTCACATAAGTAGGTACCTCGACGATATTATAGTTGCGGTTGAAGACATCGATGCACATACACAATAACAATTGATTCCGTGAGTAGCAAAGGTCACTGAAAAGGGTGATAATGAGCACAATATTGTGATGATAGTTACTTTTGTGAACTATCATGGTACCAACTTCGACAAGTTCTTTCACACTTTTGAGTGTTGAAGTCGGTTCCGATTTTTTGGTAATTTTTTTTTAGTTTTATAGTTTGATGTTGATAATAGTCCTAGAAACACTGTTTTTATTTGGTGTGCCTAATGAGATAGGTACGTAAGTAGGGGCTTATTATATTCATAGATACCCACATCTGCACCTACTACCTACACGTTTCTACTCTGAATTGATTGTTACTCATCTATATTTTCACGTTGTATTTTCCAGAGGTGCAGCATGGGAGGATGCATTTTTAGAAGCCGTGGGAATTGCCGAGGATACGGGACGTTTCAAACATATTTCCATAGCAAGATTTGCTTCACGAACTTTGGACCATGAGCTCGAAAAGAACACAAGAACAGTCATACCCTTCTTCAGTTCTACTTTCATTCTTATGGGAATATTTTCTGTAGTCACATGTATGATGGGGGATTGGGTGAGGTCAAAGCCCTGGTTGGGTTTGCTCGGTAACATATCTGCCGTGATGGCGACAGCCGCAGCTTTCGGATGCGCTATTTATTTGGGAATTTCCTTCATTGGTATTAACTTGGCGGCTCCTTTCTTGATGATTGGTAAGTGGCGCTCTTGTAAATGTTTTACCAAGAAAACGCACGCAAAAGCAAACAGAATAATTTTATCATTTGCAGGTATTGGAATTGATGACACCTTTGTAATGCTGGCCGCTTGGCGGCGCGCTTCTCCAAAGCTTAGCGTGCCAGAACGAATGGCGGTCATGCTGTCGGAAGCAGCAGTTTCCATTACAATCACCTCCGTGACTGACATGCTGTCTTTTTTCATTGGGATCTTCTCACCGTTCCCGTCTGTTCAGATATTTTGCATGTACTCAGGTGCGTATATAATAATATTTATATTTAAAAATATTTTACGTAAAAAGTTGCTTGTCATGCTAATCATATACAAGGGCATTTTTTGTGACGTAGGTTCTCAGTTTTAAATTACTTTTGTTATTCCCCTTTCAGGTCTCGCTGTCTGTTTTACGTTTGTTTGGCATTTAACTTTCTTTTCTGGCTGTGTCGCCATATCCGGCTATCGTGAAAAGCAAAACCGCCATACTATTACATGGATGAAAGTATTACCCGAATCCAGAGCAAGAAAAGGTACCTATGCTTATATTTATTATGTAGGCTCTTTGTTACATCTTGCTTAAAACATAATGTGGATTTTACGATGTCATTTTCAATATAAAATATTGCTCAGTATTATTAGAGCGCCTTTATGTTACAGAAGAAAAATCATGGCTGTACAGAATATTCTGCAGCGGCGGCATCGACTCTGCAGACCCGGACAATCCTATTGATAACAACGAACATTGTATCATGGCTTTCTTCCGAACCACAATGGCTGACCTGCTCAACAACGGAATCGTCAAGGCCTTGATTATACTCATTTTCATTCTGTACCTAGCTGGAGCAGGGTACGGAGTAACCAATCTTAAAGAAGGCTTGGAAAGAAGGAAGTTATCAAAAGTTGACTCCTATTCTGTAGAATTTTTTGATCGTGAAGACCTGTACTACAGAGAATTCCCATATAGAATACAGGTGGACATAGACTTATAAAAGTTATATCATCGCTTTGTATAATACGATAGTAACTAAAGTATTTGCTTTTTATCTTCAGGTAGTCATCACTGGTGAATATAATTATTCGGATCCGATGATACAAGATGAAGTGGATAAATTAACAAAGAATTTGGAAAATACTTCTTACATATCAAACTCATTGTATACTGAATCTTGGCTCCGAACGTTCGTAGATTATGTATCGAGGAATAACGACTACTTGAACGTATCTATAGATAATGAAGTTGATTTCATTGACAACTTAAAGAAGGTAAAACACATTTCAAAAACATAGGTATAAATAATCTTCATTTCATGTAAGCCAAACCGATAACAATGTTCTATAACTCTTTTTTAGTTGTGGCTGTTTCCGGCAAATCCATTCTCTCTGGATGTTAAGTTCGACGAATCTGGAAGCCAAATAGTTGCTTCTAGATTTCTGATTCAGGCGATCAATATAAGTGGCACAAACCATGAGAAAGAAATGGTTAAAGCTTTAAGAGATGTCGCAGCCGCTTCGCCACTAAACGCTTCTGTATTCCATCCTTACTTCGTATTTTTCGATCAGGTGAGAGTATCATCCTAGTCTCATCAGTTTCTATTAACATTACAAATTTACAAGTTTTTTAAACACGTTGTGTTTCTTTTTCAGTTCGAGCTTGTGCGACCAACTTCACTGCAAAACTTATGTTATGGGGCCCTGATGATGATGATTACCTCATTCATTTTCATACCAAATATTCTTTGCTCGTTGTGGGTGGCGTTCAGTATAATTTCTATAGAAATCGGTGTAGTTGGCTACATGGCTCTCTGGGACATCAACCTTGACTCTATATCTATGATAAACCTTATCATGTGCATTGGGTTCTCCGTAGACTTCACTGCTCACATTTGCTATGCGTACATGGCGTCTAAAGCAAAGACTCCCGATGAGAGAGTCAGTGAATGCCTCTACTCTCTAGGACTACCTATAGTACAAGGTTCATTTAGTACAATCCTCGGAGTTGTGGCGCTACTTCTTGCCGACAGTTACATATTTTCAGTATTCTTCAAAATGGTTTTCATGGTTATATTCTTCGGAGCGATGCACGGTCTTTTCCTATTGCCAGTTCTCCTTTCACTTTTTGGCCCAGGATCATGTACAAGACATGAAAAGGAGATAAAAATGGCGAAGCTCGATAAACCATATCCAAACCCGTACTGCATCCCCCATCCACAGCTCATGCTGAAGGATCAAATGTACAATGGAAAAAATTTGAATCCGAACGGTATTTACAAAATTTATGGAGAGGATAAAGATTTGGGTTTAGGGACTTCAGGAGAGGACACGAGCGAGAGCAGTTCGAATCAGTCACAACGACGTCAAATTAGCGAGGATGACAAAGGAAGGAAAAAGTATGAGGATGGCTGGAAGCGGTCCAGTTACGCCCAAAGTGGGAGCCAATTTCAACCATCTGGAGAATTAGATATATATACACACGACTTGGATCGGAATTGGCAACGACAGCGGTATGAAGACAACCGTCGTATTTTTGATAATTATAAAAAATCTCCTGCAATTCCCAAAGCTAGGGAAGAAGAATGGACAGTATCGTCGCGAAAGACAAGTGACTCGGGACCCCAACGAGAAGGCACCTACAAGGTGATGCGAGCGAACTCTCATCACAACTTACACAGACCTCGGCCTCCACGACGCTCCAACTCGCATCAAAATCTGGAACATTTAGATTACGTTGCGGAAATGCGGTTTCCTTGACGGTGAACCTGTAACCTCTCATTTTTGTAAATAAAGTGCTCAATTTGTGGACCAAAGTATTACGGTAACTGCAATAGAAATTGGTGGACTTAAAAGGGTACATAATTAAATGGTGGACTGTAGGTATTGAATCTCGCAGGTGTGCCTTGGGCTATAATTATATCGCATACTATTGTGTAGTAATATTTAGGGAAGACAATTCATAGTTGTTTTTGCTAAGAGTTGGAATAGAGTAAGATTTTTTAAAATCCACAAGGTTGTATGCAGAGAGGTTATGAATCCCCAAAAAAACATAAGTTAAACATATTTATAGCAATAGGTACATATCTATGTCGTCATATTGTAAAACTAAATATAAGCTAGATATAATTCTATAGATATATGGAATGAACCAAAAATCTATACTTACAATTAAATATGATTCCCACGTAAACCTTAGCTACATCTATTTTTTAGTATATTTCATTCAAAAAACAAGTAATAGGAATTGGTATTGATAGAAACAAAATACAAGCTAATGAAAATAATTATTTATTACAGTTCTATAAGTTCCAAAAAACAAGTAATAGGAATTGGTATTGATAGAAACAAAATACAAGCTAATGAAAATAATTATTTATTACAGTTCTATAAGTTCCAAAAAACAAGTAATAGGAATTGGTATTGATAGAAACAAAATACAAGCCAATGAAAATAATTATTTATTACAATTCTATAAGTTCCAAAAAACAAGTAATAGGAATTGGTATTGATAGAAACAAAATACAAGCCAATGAAAATAATCATTTATTACAATTCTATAAGTTCCTAACAACTACGTATTCATCACGAGACAAAATCTCATGACAGGTGTCGCCAGACAATAAAGGTCGCAAAGTCGCTTCGATCTCATCTCAATAAGAGTGTTGGGTTGAATAATAGTGCAACTAAAGCAGCGAAGCCAATAAATCTTTAAGATACATCTTGCTAAACTAAAATACCGTTTCAGTCAGTTTCAGCAGTATAACCACTTTATTATACAATTTTATAGTACACATAGCATTAATAACAAGATAGGAGTAGCGTGATATTATATGGGATGGGTGAGTTTGTACATACATTACGTATTAATTTACCGCCAAGATGATACGTTTAAGTTTAAGTCTCGAAGGAGGTATGGAAATATAGTTTTGTAGATTAACTAAGTCACACAGTTAATGCTTGTGAAAACGAATATAAAAAATATAGCCTATTCGAGACGACTTGCCGTATATCTTGTCGTGGTTTATTCGTTTTCATGTGTTATAGGATTAAGGCTTTAACGTTACCTGTGCTAGATAATTCTGTAAATATTAGTTGTGATATTTTCTCAATGCCATGGAAAGATCCATTCTTACTTCTTTTTTTATAATGACATCATTTCAACTAATATATCAATTATTCACACAATTTTTACCAATCTTCAACAGTTGCCATGATGTGAAGCTACTTTGATTTATACAAAATCCATTTTTCTTTGGTTACCATATGTTTGTTATGGCTATAATTTACTATTTGATGCTGTCAGCATCAAATAGCAAATTATTCACAGTAAAGTAAAAAAAAAAATATATAAATTGATTTAAATTATTTCAATGGTCATTTATCACGTCATTCAAATGAAAAGGGCAAGTATGGTGTGTAGCTTCACACTACCCTGTAGGTAACAATCCAGTCTCCGAAGAAAAAGAAATCGCAAAAACACTACGCTGGTAGGCTTGCAGTACCGTTCTCGTCAAAAGCGTGATACGCTAGTTGTAATAACTATTTTATATATATAACATGTGTGTCACAGTGTCATACTTTTGATTAGAACACTACTATCTATTCAATTGCATGTTTAAAAAAATGTAATTTAATTGTGCATGAATGAAGAACAATTTGCATCTTGACAATGAGACCGCAAGTTCACATCCTGACTGAATAATGTAAATATTTGTTTTGTATTGAGTAAAATAATTTCCAAAATAGATTTTGTACTTTGATTTTGTTTAATTTCCATCTAACATCACACCACATTATAATACGAATACACCTGAGTCTCTTTACATGTTTATCCATTTAAGTAAATATTTTTTATAGTTATAGCGAAAACGAAAAACTATTGCAATCATGAATCAGGCTCAATTCGTTAATAACCTTTTACCATAATTTCATGTTGTAAATAATAAGGTGTATTTAATTATAACTATTATATACATCAAATAATTACGAATAAGACCCGGTCGCGGAGCACTATAAATTCTGTAAATTGACCTGTCTCTTTCGTTCCCGCCTAAATATATGGCCTCAAGCTAGCACGGAGGAAGTGAGACTACCGCCGCCTCAGACTACTGCAGTCATTGCAGCTAAGCCAACCGCTATTCAGATTGTATACAAAAAAAGAACAAGCACGATATTGAAGAGACAAATCGAATTCAGAGATTTAAGAGCCTTAAATGCAGCTTGATCAAATTGCAAGGTTTATTCTGAACATACTAATTTTGCATGGTGGTAGGGTACTTTCTAATACCCGCCTGGCTAGCTACCACCCTCAAGTTTGAAAAACTATCACCAAGCACATAGTGTGTTCAGGTAGCAGTTTTTGAGAGCCACTGAGCGTTTTAGATCTTCTTTAGATCTCTTTAGATCTAGCGTGATGACATCTTCGACCACATCTTCACTGACCATCAAGTAAGATAGTGGTCAAACGCTAGATCTATACAGTATAAAAAATACTACTGTTTTTTTTCCTTGTAGAAAAGTAAAACTTAGGTAGTAATAGATTTTAGTTATTGGCGCAAATTTTGGTCACTTTTCTTAATTATTAAAACATGTATTTATTTTACTTTGTTCCTTCTTTTTTTAACAATCAGTTTTCAGTATATTTTTGCAATCAAAAATCCAATTATACTATTAATTTATGAAATTTACATTACAATTACTGCTTAAAGATAAGAGGTCGTTGTGGGATGACATGATTCTGTATTTGGGACGATACATTTAAACCGACACTCCCTCAGTTTGGAATAGAGTTGTAGAAATCTCATATATGAGATAGTGGTCAAACGCCTGCCTATTGTGAATAAAAAACAAAAAAAAATTCCCCAAAAATTACAATTTGAGAAGCCTTTTTTAAAAGCCTTCACCTTGAGTTGTTCGAGCCTGCACTTTAAGATTTTTATTGTATCAAGAGACGAAACAGAAAGAAGATTCAGGGTAATTGTAGAGGATTGGTCGCCACCTAGGAAGTCGGATTCCTCTTTCGGTGAAAGAAATAACAGAGGTAATCGACAGAATGGTCATAGGACACTTTCTAGTTCCTATTTAAGTATATCTATTCTTCAGTCTATTAAATGCGGTCAAACGCTATCACCACATTTCATAGACAGTGAAGTAGTTGAAACTAGCACTAGTAGGCTACATGACGATCTACTGTCATTACCAGTTGTCGAAACGCACTTACATAGACTTGGTTACTCTTTCAATTTACTCAAATGAAAGTTTCGTACCACCATGTCTGTAAGTAACATTGCCTATAGTTTGCACCTTACTATTATGTATATTTATATTCTATAGTGATGGAATTTAAATACCCACCATGTCAAGGCCGTCAGAGTTTGATAGATCTAAACAATCCATCTACCAAATTATTAATACACTATTTCATAATAGAAACAATTACAATTGGGATAAATAAAAAATATTTACACAATGCTTGTGTAAAGTCTATGCCGGTTTGTCGCACATATTCTTTAACAAATCGCTACAAAACCGCATTAATTCTATACTATCAAACGTAGTACAAAGGTGGTCGTTTATAAATGCTAACTCCTTACATCTACCCTCAATATTTAAATTTCTATGGAACTTTTCAAATGCTTTTTTAAGAACTAATGTAGGAGTACTGTCGTCGCACCTGTCCGCAAGGATGTCGATTATTGTGTCCGTGTGAAGTTTTTTGGTAATCTTTACTCGAGACGCTTCATCCAATTGCTCACAAAGATTGTCCACGAAGTCACGTCTCTGCAATAAATGGAAGAAAGTACTTAGTTACACATTGCAACTTATATACAGATTGACTGGCAAGACTTTACATTGAACTCGATTCTGATACCGAATATGTAAAAAATAGGCACTTAAAAATTTGATATGAAGTTTATTGACTCGTGACGCTCGACACCGTCCCCGCGCACCTCACACCACCGAATCGGTCGGTCCTATGCTGCTGCCCCGCGCCCCGCCCCCGCACCGCGGCACATGTCACTCAAGTCGAAGCGCGCGCACCGCGATTGTTTTCAATTATTATTCCGTATTTGTTAATCCGCTCTCGCCCGCGCAGTGACCATATTTTTTGAATATTTTCACACTAATTTAGTTGAGATGTACGATGTAGTTTAGCAATATTCTCTTTTTTATTATATATTTTTATAGGATACATATGACCATTAACAATCGTATCGCTCAATATGTACAGTCTTTTACCAGTCAGTATGTATATTAACTTTTAGACGGATACAATGATGTTATGGAAAAAGGGGAGATGTGGCACGGTCTTGTGTGTGGGACCTTAATAAATCCGGTTCATTTGCCTAATTGGTTTTAATCTCAAGCGAACAGACTGTTATGCACCGTATGTGGGTCTCCATAAATAACTGCAACATAGAAATATGTACATACAGACTGTATGTATTTATATCTTTTTGACGTGATAACGTTTTATAAATTGATGAATACCAGCAACACTCATGAAAAATAGTAACGTTCCGCGTAACGTTCCACCTGAGTTTTGTATTACATAAAATAATCAAAGTCAAAGTCAGTCAAAGTCAAAGTCGAAGTCATAAATGATTATGACGTTATCACGTAAATTTATCGTCCGTAAACCGACTTTACAGACAACCAATTTTGACGTGATAACGTTTTATAAATTGATGAATACCAGCAACACTCATGAAAAATAGTAACGTTCCGCGTAACGTTCCACCTGAGTTTTGTATTACATAAAATAATCAAAGTCAAAGTCAAAGTCAGTCAAAGTCAAAGTCAAAGTCGAAGTCATAAATGATTATGACGTTATCACGTAAATCTATCGTCCGTAAACCGACTTTACAGACAACCAATTTTTTTGACGTGATAACGTTTTATAAATTGATGAATGCCAAAATGAAAAATAGTAACGTTCCGCGTAACGGTGAATGGTCAATGGTCAATGGTCAATTGTCAAATGACAATTGTCAAATGTCAAATGTCAAACGTCAAACGTCAATTGTCATACATGATTATGTCGTTATCACGTAAATCTATCGTCCGTAAACCGACTTTACAGACAACCAATTTTTTTTTTCTTAAGTATCTTTAACGTTAAGGACAGCATCGAATATATAACTGTATTAATATGCGTTAGCCTGTGGTTGTATATAGTCCAATGGTTAGTTATGTAGGAATGAAAAACGGCGTATAAAGTATGTGAGATACGGTAGGCAACAATGATGCAGGGATGTATTCGGAAGAGGAAGTGTGAGAGAGATGCAAGAAAGATGGCGTAAGACGAGTACGATTTTCTAACCGTCAGCGCTTTATTTTGCTCCCAACCCTTCTACAGTTATGTGTTCTTAAAGCATACCATATCTTCTCTTTGTTTATAACAACTTGGATGCGTATAATTAAATTATTTTTAAAATACGAAATGGTGTTCTCTTTTCACAATTTCCTTCAGTTCTGAACTCTGAATGTGTAACACAGAAAAAGGAAATACTAATATCAATACAGTATAATTATGTATGTATTATTTTTATGTATGTTCACCGATTTGTTCCCCATTTTTGGACCGAATTACAAATTTTTTTGTTTGATAGAGTATACCTCCGAGGTGATCATATTTAAATTTCATCAAAATCGGACAAGCGGTTTTTGAGTTACAGTCTTCGATCAGGAATACAACTAGATATCGGGTCACATACAAAATCAAAGCTATATGCTGTCTGCGAAAGCTTATACTTATACAGCTACACTCGTTTACTAACGAATGAGACATAAGTTTTAAAGTTCAACCTAAGCACAACCACAGCACTTGGTAATAAAGTCACAAATCTTCCAAATACCACGATTATTCGTCATAGAAAACAAGCAAAGCAATAAATTACACCTGTCACCAATGTTGGCCAAACATTCGCATTGGCGCGTGTTGGGTATTGGCTAAACATTCTTAGCGGTGTGGTTTAAATTCAGTAATTTTGTTAAAATTTAATATTATTGGCTGTAATTGGATATAAAGCATAGAATATAACTTATTGTACATGTACTTATCGAAAGTAAGACAAATTGCTTTTTCGAGCACTATTCTTACAACTTTTAAATACGCATTATGGCATTGTGAATTCGTGTTAACGTTGGCTCGGTTCGAACCGAACTAATCAAAGTAAGCTCACGCCGCAAGTGCGCTGTTATTTAACTACACGCATTGTTCGCGCCGACTCGATATCTAGGTATTCTTAATGGATCGAAGGTTACACTCCAATAACTAAAGAGTGTTACGTCTACTTGGACGACTTCCTATTTGCGGGTGAAGAAATTGGTGAACACACACATTGACAATTGCAATAACTGAGGTCACTGAAGAGTGAAAAGTGTTGAAGTCGATTCCATTTTTATGCTAACATTTAGCATAAAAATGGAATCGACTTCAACACTTTTGATGAACAATTTTATCGTACCTGAATATCGTCAGCGACGTAAGATGTAAGACGTCCTATAAAAACCGTGAGTCAGTGTAGCTTTTTTTTTCTTATTTATGTGTCATACTTTTACAATTTTTTCACACTTTAATGGGTTAGCTTTCCACAACATTGGATAGGCGAATGTTTGTATGTGTGTAAGTGTTTGTTTGCTACTCTTTCATGCTCAAACGGCTGTACCAATTTCATCGAAATTTGGTATGGAGATAGTAGTAGATAATATGATATTTACCATGGGGTTATTGAGATAGCGGTAAAACCGTAATTCACGCGGGTGAAACGCAGTTTCACTACTAATATTAAATAATTTCAACTAACCTCAGAGAGACACGTCGATATTACTGCACATGTAGTTTTACTACCAGACTCCACAGTTTGCACACTGGTATGTGTGAGAGTCTTAATATCAGTTTGTGTGGAAGCCAATTTCACTGTTTCAGTTGTCTGGACTTGTGCTGACTGTGTCTGATCTTTCATGGCAACTGTTTGTGTTTGGGTTACCATGCAGGCAGTGGATGGTTCAACCTCTACCATTTCTTCGTCGAATTCAATTTCTAAATCCGACTCATCCTTTATAATCTTTGTTTCGGGCAAAACTTCTGGTGGGCAAACAACTCTTTTGTTTACATAATCATACAATGTCTTTTTAGCAATTTGCACCTTAGGTGCCTTAATACATAACCTATTTATTTCCAGTTCTGTCATTTTTGCCAGATCACCTATAGTAGAGACTTTTCCTTCCAGTTCTTTAATAAATAAATCCTTCATAGCTGGTGATGATAGTTCCACGGCTATATTTTCTATGGAATCTTTGCACTCCAATAGCTCTGGACATATGGGGTCAATATCATTCAATTCACTGGTATTTACAACTTCAGCAGCCGGTGTTATATCTAAAGAGGCAACCGTGAGACTATCTGCTTGCTCTTCCGTAAAGCTTTCTACAGCTTTAGACAACACTGTGTCGAGTTTAACATATGAATTGTCCGTTCTTTTAGATGGTTTTAGATAACCACGCGTAATCGGACGATCTAACTTTTTGCTAGCCGAACTTGGTGACTTGATACAGCCAGGTTCGATGTACTTCTGTACAGAAAAAGTCGAAGAGACAGGAGGATCGTGAAAGCTGACTCTTTTTTTCTGAAATAACAATTATACATTATATCACCCCAGATAGCAATATATTTTTAAATTTTTAATGCAGTAATTATATTTCATATATCACAGGCAATGATAATACAGCCAGTTGATGGCGCATAGCTTTACCCCTCGTCCGAATAAAGTGGTTCTCACCACTAACTCTCTCGGCTCTATCCGCTCAGATCGCGGTATACTTTAGTGTATTGTAGTGCACGTGAACCAAAAAGGTGCTCCACAATTAATTAAATAATAAATAGAAAAATGGCATATTGCACCATCAAACATTGCTGGAAGAGATCGAAGACATCAAGCTTTCAGCAAGATGGAATTTCTTTCCACAGGTAAGTTTATTTGTTCAGTAATTTGTCAATTACTAAAATAGGAATCCCAAAAATCATAACGAGCACGCTAGAACAAAAACTCAGGGACTCTGTTGAACTCTTTCAGTCCGTCCTGCTCTAACCTACGGATAGTTACATATATTTCCGTCCTTTAAACATCGCTAGTGAAGTGGTCTAATGTGAACTTTAAGAATTTATCGACAAAAAATGTTATGGTTATTTATGTTAAATGTTTATTCTTAGTAAAGCTAGTAAGAAAAAAAAAATTATTAAATTAACAAATGTTTCATGCAATTCAACTAATTTTTTTTTTATTTGATGACATGAAGTGTTTTCATTAATGATAATGTGTTTAATACCTGGTTTCAGACTAACTTTCGATCCGAAGAATTGACTCCACGTAAGCGCCACGTGAAGCGACGCATAGACCATCTAATACTCTTTTAAAAAAAAAAGACGTTAAAAGGCTACAGGACAAAAATAGGTCTTATTACGTCTATTTTAAAGATCAATAAAACACATTATTTGTACAGATGACAATTGTTAGCGCCACTCAGTGTTGCTTTCTTTTTTCTTTACCTACTCTCATCTTCCTATGAACGACTCGCACTCTACTCCTGAGGGAGCCCGCCTGAAATATCTGTTATACTTTAATTTTATGTAAATTTTATTACGTAGTTTCAATTTTTATATTTGTAAATTGTTAGTTTTCATAATAATAATTGTATGAGTAATAATGAGTATGTAAATTTAAATAAGAATATATTCAGTACATAAAACACTGAGTGAACTGATTATGAAAAATAAACGTACATACATACTAAGTTATGAATGAATACATAATATTATAAGCGCGAAAGTTTAATTTTCCTATTTTAGTAAATAAAACATCTTACTAAAAAAATGTCCAGTTAATATTTCAAGCGTCTACCTAAATAAATGTTCAGTTAATATTTCAAGTGTCGATATTTTTATATCAACTTGTGTTGATGTAGAACATCACTAATAGTAGGTGTCATATTACGTCATCCGTCTGATTAGCCAATCACAGTGTATTTCGATACCCTGTCCCGCGCCCGTAGCGGTGAAATGTGTTAGTATGAGAAATTGCTTACATCGGCCATCAACTGGGGTATTATCATTGATCACAGGTATACACAAAATCATCATACTTTGCCTGCTGGTGATGTGGTGGTTTCATCGTCATATATCGTCATTATATGTTTCCTCTTCAGTATCGGAATTGAAGGACTACTATCGGACGATGGCAAATCTTTTTTTAACTTCAAGAAATTGTCATTAACTTCATTTTCTTCAAGATTGTCATTATTTTCAGCATAAAGAACCCGCAGATTTCTCCTAACAGGAGTACTTGTAGTTCCTTTCGAAGGTTCATCAAGTTCCACTCTTTCCAAATTTCTAATTGTGTTTAGTGATTCAGGCACACAAAGACCTAACATATGTGCCGCGCGACCACTTGGGCGTAGGGCTTGCGGTCTATTTTTTTTCAAGGACAAACTTGAACTGGGACTACCGCTATTAAGGCTAACTTCGGTTCTAGGCGGTGACAGATCTCTTTTATTTGGAAATACTTTTTCTCCTGTGAAAAATTCCGGGGAATCACTTTTATCGAAAGGCTCACCATTACTCTGAACAGGTGATGTAAGTTTTACAATCATATAGTCACTACTGCTCTCCTGAGGTGAACTTTTTTCTCGGTTTGGGCTTTGAATCTTTATAGGTGATATCTCTGAAGTATTATTCAAGAAGTCTTTCATTCTTTGAGTGTCATTTTTGAATGGAGAAGAAATTTCGGTGTCATTTTCACTGCAGGCATGTAGTGCTTCATTGGGTTCTACCGATTTTACTATTATCTGTTCCCGAATGTCAAGTACACTAATGGAAGAGTTCATGTCAACCGCCTCGTGTTCGCGAATTCGTACAGGGTTATCTAAAGATTTGGTCTTTATAGGTGATTCTATACTAGCTTCAATTTCAGGAAAATTTGCAGCGTTATTAGGTTGGGTATCAGCTTCTGATAACTCTTGAGTTGCGTCACCTTGAGGCACTCGTAAGTCACTCTTTGCTGTATTTACATCAACTGTATTGTCTTGTGGTGGTGTATCATCACTTATAATTATAACTTCAGGGATGTTGTCAGCTTGTTCTGTATCCATATTTTCAGTTAGTCCGGACTGATTATTTTCTCCTTCGGCAATTTTGTTATGTGAAAATTCAATGTCGTCTTTACTCTCCTGATCGTCAATTTTATTTGCTACAGATGACGACAGTTCATAATCTGACTCTTGTAGTAAATCTTGTGTGCCTTTATCTGATTTTGGTGAAATAATCATTCTATCAAGAGTTACAACAGGTAGAAGTTTAGTTATTCGTTTCACGCTAATATTTGTGAAAGTAGAGTCTTGAGAGCTTTCTATTACATCCTCAGAACATGGAGCATCTTCATTCATAGTAGTAGTAGTAGATGCTGGTGTTTGGGAATCGCTTCTTTCTCGAGTTTCATCAACAGAAACTGTAGTAGATTCTAGACAGTTCATTGATAATTTGTCTGTTTCTGATTTGTTTTTTCTTTTATTTGCCTTTGGAGAAGTTTTAGTTTTCACCTTTACTTTATCATTTGTTTTAAGCGCTACACTCAGCTTATCGTTGAGATTAAGCTTGTCGTTCAAGCTTTTTCTTCTGCTATTCTCTGGATTTGTTATTTTTTTTCTAGTTAATCTTTTCTCTGACTGTACTTTTAAAAATGGATGGCCTTCCACCATGTCAATAGCCAACTCACTTTCAATTCGTGACCTTTTTTTTCCACTTTTTTTAGTAGTTGAATTCTGAGCGCTGCCCATATTTTTTTTCTTTGGAGTTGCAAATGCTTTTTCATTGTCCTCAACAATTATGTTTTCTTGGCCATCATTTTTCTTACCTTTTTGCTTGTCTAGAGAATCGTCTTCTTTTGGTACATCTTGGATGATATCATTTTGAAGACTATCTTTGGCATAAAAAAAATCCATATCTTCTGAAGAACATGTGTTTCTCTGTATATCTAAAACACATCCTTTATTAATATGTCCCAATACTATAGTGGCATTTTTTTCGGGTATGTTTTGTACAGAATCCGAGTTTTTATTCAATTCTGTAGTGCTTTGTCCTACAACTTGTTGATCCACACGTATGCCACCAACATTGGGTGAATTCGATTCATTAATGATTTCGCGGATATCAGAGTTGTGAGTGTTATTTTCATGAGAACTTTCATGTGATGAAATTTTTAGAAGTTTAATTTGGGGAATGCGCAATTTTTTCAAAGCAAATAATTCAACATCATCGAACTTTTTAGGCTTTCTTGGCGTACGTTGTGGTCTGTTGGCGGATAACAATGAAGGCGCTGAATGCAATACCTTTGAATTATCGTCTGGGGTCGCCATGAGAACTTGTTCTATCTGACACTCAGTAATATTTTTTTCTGTACTACTTATTTTGGGCGACGACTTTTCAATTAAATTTTTCACATTACGGAATACACGGTCTTTTATAGCCATGCGAGGTGATCTAGTAAGTGAAGTTGAAAGAGGGAATCTTTTGACTTCACACGGTGTATCACTTTGCAGTCTAATGTCAGAATCTTTATCATTTAACGCACTTGCCCGAGTGCAAAATTCATCATTTTCTACCATTATATCCACTATAACATTAGGTACTAAATCTGCACATGGTATATTTTTGAGCGCACTTGACGCATCGGTTTTCGTATTTGATTTACCAGACATACTATTTGAAGATGTGTCTAGTGAATTTGATGCTGTTTTCCAACTTTTCAACCTAAATTCATCTTGCGACTGCGAAAGATCCTGATACAAAGCTGGAATATCGTCTCTTTTTCGCTGTAACTTCTCTTTTTGATTTTCAGTCAACTTTTGAGGGTTGAACTTCCAATTAGATTTCACAACCACATATTCTTCTCCATTTTCTACAACAGTATTAACTATACTAGCTTCCTTTTTCTTATCTTTATTCATTTTTATTTCATCCTGCGATGTGAAATCATTAACTTTTTTGTCTGTATCACTACTAGAATCACGGTTTAACATCACAATCGCATCAAGCATTTTGTTCTTAACAATATCTATAGAATTCACCTTTAGTGTTGTCATGTGGTTGACAATAAATGTAAACAGAGATGATTCCTTACTTAATGGCATTGATTCTTTTCTCAGTTTTTCAATAAAGTCACAATTAGCGTCTGAGTACTCTGGAATCTTAAATAAAGGTCCCAAAGCAAAGAAGAGGTTGTTCAGAATTACGAAAATGTCGGCATCTATCTGATTACCAGCCTAAAACATTGGAACATCATTAATAACCACACTAAGAATACAGGAAATGTGTATTTAGAATACAACTACACAACATTACAAATAAAGTAATTACTTCTGCTGTATCCGATTTTACTTTGGATATAATCACTCTCAGCATGTGATGCACACAAGATAATGACGCTTGAGCGAGTTGCACCTTTTCAGGAACTGTCGCATTATTGAGCATCACAACGATGATGTCGATCAACATAGGTACAACTTTTTCAAACTCTTTGTAATCAGTCATCTGAGAAGTCAAGTCTTTCAAAATATTTGGTAGAATTCCATAGTCTGAAATGAACCATAATCAATTTAACAACCAAAAATATGATTGGTATAATTTTTATTGTAATTACTGAGCAACATCATATTACTAAAGTATCATCAAATAACTGTCAATGTAACAAGCTTAACCTAAGTTGCCTCGTTATAAAAAAAATGTCCAATGCCAGAATTAACATTTCATTAAAACTTTAAAATGAGATATTATGCAATATATAACTGAAATTTGGTAGCTGGAACGAAATTTTTGCATTATCCCTGTTGTGTTAGCTATACTCATACTAAATTACTACACAAAAAACAAATATTCTTGCTAAAAAAAACATACAAGCTTAACATAGAATGCACTAATTTCGTTTTAATCGAAGCCTATTATGTCTCACTGACTTTACAATGATCAATAGATTGATACTAATGTCACCAAGATTACAGTGAGCGGGTCTCAGGTCGAGTCTTAAGCAATGTTTACGATTGACAGAATGATTTATGCACGCCTTTCTAATCATACGTCGCTCAGTTAAAAACATACACATAAATACAACAATCAAAAAGGATTACAAACCCTCTTGTGTGAGTAGTTTGTTCTTCAGGACACACATAGATATGCATAATTTGAAAAATACAGTGTTGCTTTTGTGCGATTCCGTTAAGCATTTCATTATATCCTGTTCTAATTCTGCCCTGTATGTGCTTTTGAAATTCGATATTAGATTGTACATAGAGTACCATACAACAGCTGCATATTTGTCCTGTAAAATAATAAATATAGGAGTGAAATTAGAGTGCACATATGTGTGTAAATACTGGAGCTGTTTGTAAAGTAATCGGAGAAGAAGGTGCACAAACACAGTGAGAAGTGCGCAAAATATTATTTTAATATTAAAATGTTCCATGCGATGACTTGTGAATTCTCGCTTTCTGAAGTTTTGTAGCAGTGGGAGCATCGGCTATCAAGCTGACGGACACTGGTTAGATCACCAACAAGGGCTTGGGCCGGTGGAGGCAAGACTTTTATCAAACTTCTGGCATGGTGCTAGTGCATCAAGTACCTACCTGGCTAGCTACCACCCATAAGATTGAAACACTGACAACACATAGTGTGTTCAAGCAGCAGTCATTGAGAGCCAGTAAACATCTATATTTAGATTGATTTTAATTTCGACCACATAGTCACTGATCATCAAACAACACCATCTACTAATTGATATATATAAGTAATATGATTTTGACTTGTAAATTGTTTTTACCAAATAAATGGACATGAACTATAGGACAGTGATCAAACGCTAAATTAATTTAAAAAGATTGAGTGGAGCAAAACTTAAATGCAGCGAAGGTAAGCACTTTGTAACCAACTTCAAAAACGGAGGAGGTTCTATGTTCGACTATGTATTTTTTTTATATATACACCCATTTATTGATAAAAAAAGATTGTTTATGAATTTACATTTATGTCTTTCCTATCCATAGATGAGACTGGATGATAGAAATAATTTATAGCGCATTTTAACGTCTTATGTTTAACTGATCACCAAATATAGTAAAAAATAGCACCAAAAATACTTTTGAGCACCCAAAATAGTAAGTGAGCACCAAAATTAGTACACCAATTTATTGTATAACGGCTACCAAAAATTTCACATCTTGCACAAGTTTTATGGTTGGTTAGTTATATATTAACACTCCTTCGTCGCTTCGCTCGTCGTCGTGCCTACACTACATGATTCCGCCTTCATGACTGCGTATTTGGTCACCACTTGGTGCTCAGTTACTAAATTTGGTGTTCATTTTTTGGTGCACATTATATTTATCTGGTGATCTGGTTATATTTGTTCGCCATTTTAGCTACAGTTGTTTTTTGTTTCGTTCTTCCAGCTATGTTCCGTCATTAATGATGACTGGACAAAAACAACTCTGGACTCTCATGGAGCTTAGTTGTGTTATAACTATGTGGGCAATTTCATCCATTAATGCACAGGAAAACAGACTTGTTTATGAGCGACTCTTCAGCATGAGCTGTTTTGCTTAATAACTATTCAATAAATAAATTAGCAGCACTTACTTCATTTACATATGTTGAATTCACGAGCCAGGCTAGAAGCTTCGTCAGCGTTTTCGGACGAATGTCCAACTTTGATTCCTTTACTGAATGCACTAACGCCGTCCACAATTTCACACCACTTTCGTTAGATGAAAGATGGTTGATCAACCAATTTATATTATTGGTTTGTACCACTGTGTTTGTTATTGGTTTTAACATATCTACTATTACTTCAGCCTCAAGTCTGAAATTATAATGATATGGGTTAACAGATAGGTGGAGGATTTAAAATTGAACTTGAGTTTGACAGTTGAACACGGTCAGTTTTACAGGTGCAAGACGCTAATAATCATGGTTTATGTGAAACACTAGTAAAGTCGGTATGTTATATTATGCAACAAAGAAGTCAATTTTGCTATTCACTCAATCTAGCTAAAATTCTTTCAAATCCTACAACTCTTACTCCCTTACTAATAAACGTTGTATACCTATGAATAATGACCTCTAAAATCTGAATAGTATGACAGTTTGATATAGAAAAACAAAATACCAAATTACTATTTGGAGCTTAAATAAATGTTTATTATATAGGTAAGCGGGTTTTCTGTACAATATTAAAATAAAATTGGATAACTCTTGACAATGAGATTTAAATAGAACTTTTGACCGCAGGTAGTTTTAATGGGCACCAAATTACATGTCTTATTTTAGAAGTAGGTACCCGCAATTTACGGAAAAATAATTTTATTATAGTCCTTTTTAACGGTTAAATCAATTTTGACTTTAATTAATGGTATAAAAACTGTATGTGAAAACAATATTACATACGTACATAATTTTCTTTAGTTTTATTGAACGAAGAATTAATACCAATATTTGAACCACAATTAGAAATAAACACCCAAGGGAAAAGACTCAGAATGCAAGAACAACTATCAAGTTTAATAATAAGCTTGAACGCTTACAAAATTATTGTATAAGATTCATTTTCGGCCTACATATATATGACCATAACTCGGAGTACCGTAAAAAGCTGGAGTGGTTACCCATTCCTTCCATAGCCCCAAACCTTCTTTACACTATTCTTTTTATTCCTACCACACCCCCGTCTCAAAGAGCGTATTCACTTCTTACACGACACTCACTCTGTATCTTTACGATCTTCTGATAACCTTCTACTTAGTACACCTATGCATATGTCTCAATTCTACGCAAAATCCTTCACTGTTCAAGCAGTACATCTTTGGAATTCCTTGCCTGTGGACATACGACGAGCTAAGTCTCTGCCAAGTTTTAAAAAGATGATCAAAAATCATTATTTATCATTAATTCTATGAATCCGATGTTTACGTGAATATGTTGTATTTTTATCATTATTTTCCCTTTTTTTGGTCATGTTTCTCAATTTCGTCATAAAATATTTATTAGTTTATAGTTAATATTAAAAATATTTATGTATTATAATTTGTATAACAACTTGCTCTTGATCTGATTAGTCAAACTGATACACTTAACCTACCGTCTGCTCCTTTCTCTGTTTCTGTCCATCAAAAGGTTGCCTGGAAAAAATCGCTACAAGCGACAAGGTCACCCATTGTCGTGCCAAGTATTATTACATTTCATTTTAGTGCTGATAATAAAGAGTTTTTGTATTGTATATTATAAATTGGATCAACTAAAATATAATACCTATTATATTTTTGATTATGTAGCATATTTTACATTAAAAATCTTTTTGTGTGTTATTTTAGTTCCTCTAATTTGGGTAAGGCACTGCCTTTTGCAGTAAATACTAAAGCAGAAGGCAGGGCTTCATTCTTATGTAAATATTAGCTGACCAGTTAGGAATTGCACCATTTCTCTCCTACCTACTAGGTATATCTAATCAAAATCAAGTCCATTAAAAGCACCAAAATATGACAATGTTGGATTTTTTGTAAAATAAAACTCTTTTTATTTGTACATATTTGTTTCCACTTTGAGATTAAGTGAACTAAATGGTACCTTGTATAAACGCCAATCATTGCAGGACATGATATCATTGAAATAATTTTTTGCAATGGTAGTTCTTCTTCTTCTGTCACACTTGTAAGTAAATGTTTGGTGTCATCAAATAACGAGAGCGCCAAGGAGAATAGTATACCCGAAAAGTTCTCATCTAGATGGCAGCACTGAAAGTAAAATATTATGGCATTTATAAATATTTATTTAAAGATATTACTGATGAATATATCATGTACCTATAAAAATGTGTCAGCGTTTTAAGAGCAATGAACGTAAAAGCGTTGAGAAATAATCGACAAAATAATTAATACAAAATAATAATAAAATATTGGAACGTTTCAAAAATACTACTGGTTAATTACTTTCATCAGTATACTCAATTGTAATGTAACAAACCGACGAGGACTCACGTGGTAAACACTGGAAAATATCTCTCAGACCGTTATGATCGTGCCAGGAAAAAAAAGAACTGGGCGGAGAGTAATTTTCCAGTGCGTACCACGTGAGTCCTCGTCGGTTTGTTACATTACAATGATTAAAAAAACTCGCGATAGTTTTCAGTATGCTCAATGGATATATGGGCCCCGTGAGCAGGCTCCAAGTCGCACGAGCTATGAAGAGGGCTATGTTTGGAGTATCTATACGCGATCGAATTAAAAATGAGGAGATCTGTACAAGGACGAAAGTGACCGACATAGCCCAGCGTATAGCAAATTGAAGTGGCAGTGGACAGGGCACATAGCTCAAGAAAACGATGCGCGTCGGCTTCGAAAGGCTCTGGAATGGAGTCTACAGACTGGCAAGCACAGCATAGGACGTCCACCGATAAGGTGAACAGAGGACCTGACTATAACCGCAGGATAAGGCTGGATGTCATAAGCTCCTCTGTGGGCGACCTCTGGCTGACATGATGATGACTTATTGGATATTACATATTTTTCTAAAAATACCCTCAACATAATTGACCTAAAACCCTAATAATATTAGGCGAAGAATGCTATTTTGTGTGTGTATATTTTTAGTATGTGTGTGTTACCACAAAGCATTATAACGGCTGAATAGATAAACATGAAATTGTTGATAAAGCTTAATTTTAATAATAAAACCATTATTATGATAAACAAGAGATGTGATACATCTGACATGAGAGCAACAATATTAGAAGTAATAACATAATTAACAAGTAGTCAAACGTAAGCTTATAATAAATTAAAAAAAATGTCACAAATTACTCTACAGCTTATAATTTTATAATCCTACTAGCTGCGCCCCGCGGTTGTACCCGCGCGGTGATGAAAACGTTGATGATGGTGATGATTAATATAAGCCTGTATGTTAATCCAGGGTATAAGCTATGCCCATACCAAATTTCCTCGAAATCGGTGTAGCCGTTTGAGCGTGAAGAAGGAACAAACACACACACATACTTTCACATTTATAATATTAGTAGGATTAGGCATTTACAAGTAAATGGAGAATATGTCTGATTCTCACTAGCTCCCACACTGGGATACATTGTGCAGTGGGTGGGCTAATCCCATGTGACAGATTGATCTAAACTTTAATACCTCAGTGAGAATAAGTTAAAGTATGAATGTATATAAATTAAAATATCTTATTCAATGAGTAGTTACTAGCTAGAATCACAAAACAAAGTACGCGTTTCAATAAAAATTACTAGAAATGAGATTGGTGATGATCATGGATTCCTTAGATAGGATACTTTTAGTTTGGAGAGAGGTAACAGTAAAATCAAAGTCTATATGAATAAATCCAAGGGGTGTAGCTAGTATTACAATAAATCTAACATGCATCAGATAAATACTTTAAAACTAGATATAACCAGTTGCTAACTAACACTAACTCTCCTTGTGATATAATTACACAAACTAGTCTACAATAAACCTATTTGATTAATTTTAGTTTTCTGTTTTTTACAGCTTGAGATTGTCAGAAATCAATTTCGCTTTTATATTATATGATATCAATTATCAAACCCTGCCAATATGAGTACAGTATGCAAATTACACTTAATACAAATACAAATTACAAATAAATACAAATTACACTAAATACCTCAGTCAATTTCATCAGAACTTGAATCAGTCCATCAAACATATCTCTCCTCACACCATTTGGTGGGAGTTCTGCAATTGTAGTAACAAAAGCCTTCCATATACATATTATAGGTTTGGGGCCTACAATAATAGTATTTGCGTTCTTGCACTCTGCTGAGCATGACAGCTTGATTGCCGCTTTTAGTGCAAATATCCAATCTCCCCAATCATCTACCAACAACTTAATGTTCATCAATTTTCCGCTAAGTGTTGGTAATCTTGAGCAACAGTCACATTCACAGTGGCCAACGATTTGGGAAAATGCCTGCAAACATAGCAGTTTCACACTGCTGTATAATTGACTTGCACCAGCTAAAGCTGCGCTTTTTCCTGTAACTTCTCTGCCGAATGCAAAATGTATGAAAGCAATCAATATTTCATTAGTAAATTTATCGATCTTATATTGAAACTTTGTTATCAAATGCCACCAGGTGTGAAATTTAGCTAATGCAGTTGTATCAGTCTTAGCATTGTTCAGTTTCAATGGAATCAATAACAGTTTAATCCTCTTTGGCATGCAGTTTTCATTTGTTTCATTTGAGAAGTTGTCTATCAAGCTATCCCAGCATTCAAATGATCTGCATCTGTTAGTCACATCCTTTTTAAAACCCAATTCAACTACTGGCAACAGGAAATTAATTGGAGTTCCAGAAGGAACGCAGTTCTGCGTGATTTGGTTCTTGAGCAGTTTCACAAATACTATCCATAGTCGGTGCCATGTAGCACTTCCAGTCTTTAACAGGTTCATAATAATAAGCGGGTACCTGAAAACATTGAATATATTAATTAGGCAAACATAATATTTTGCATTCCATATTTAGAAAATTATTTTAATATTTCATCATCATTATCTCAGCCATAAGATGTCAACGGCTGGACATATCCCTCTCCCCAACAATTCCCACAAGGACCAGCTGGATGCAACAATAATATTAATAATAAGTACATACCTAATGTCTAATGATGAAATATATCCATATATAATTTTTAAAACTAGCATGGTCACTAATACAAGAATTAATATTATTATGGGGATATTTACCATGTATTGTACTTTATTTGATCGATATTTCGGCAGTTGCTTGCGCCATGTTCACGAGTAAACTGAAGTTTCTACGGGTAGATGTTTCTTAAGAGCAGACAAATCTGTGTACCCTCTTTCTTTCACGTTTGTTGCGCTTAATGGTATTACCACTGTCACTGTCAGAAAAGTCCCTTAAACCTCTATGTTCATCTCCACACACAAAACTCAAGATAAAATATTTAAAAAAAACATAGTAAATATCCCAATAATAATATTAATTCAAATATGTGACTGTTGAAATTTATGAAAGAAAGATTGGGCTGCTATTAGGACTTGAACCCACAACTAAAAATATTGTCTGTCGCTTTGCCAACTAAGCTATAATAGTACACCAATAGCAGTAATAGTTTACGTTCAAATATTTCAAGAAAAAAATTCGGCTGCTAGTGGGATTTGAACCCACGACTACAGAATACCGTCCTATCGCTTTGCCCAACTAAGCTATAGAAGCCCATACCACTAGGGCCGAATCGCCACCTTGCTTTAACATCTCAGGGGATGTTGTTATTCGAATTATGCAGCCGAATTTTTTCCTTCAAATATTTGAAGTAAGTTCCGCCTAGCATGTTGATAATGATAAACCATAAAACTCTTCAATAATATGTAAACTCTAAGGCTTTCACGGCCGGCGTTGCATGTTGTATGTATTGCTTCCGGGCTGTTTGGCCGTGGTCTAAGTGAAACTTGTGTTCCAGAAGTTTCGTCGATCACTGCGATCGACATCTTCAGTGGTTCAGGTTCGAGCGGCGACAAGAGCGTAGAACTCTCCTTCGCGGCGTCTTCTCTGTTACTGATGTGTAATCTTTTTTTTTTTCTAACGGTCTAATGCTGTTTGCCTCTACCGGAATTTACAGCTTCACCGGAGGGGGGGGCGAGCACAGATAGTTCTCAGCCTGGTATTTGTGCGGGCGCAGAAGGCGCACCGCTTAGTGAGGCTAGCGCTGACGGCGTTGTGCCACTAGGAGAGGACGAGGCGACTAGCTCAAGGGCACCACAGAGGTTCGGACCTCGGCTTAAACTGTCGCCAGGACAGGGAGTTATCGGATCGACTTGCCCCGGTACCAAAGTGGTCCGTAAGTGGGCCCTAAGGATGTTTGCTCTTTGACTATTTGGAGAATCTAACCAAGATTTTTTTGCCTCGAGCTCGATGTCTGACTGTGTGATGTGGAGTCTTGAGTCGCTTGTGTATTTATAGGGGCGCTTGAACTCGGATTAGTAGAGGAGAGACAGACTGAGGTGGATCGTTTGTTTCAAGTCTCACTAGGAGCCAAATTTTTTCATTCCCAATTTTGTACGGAAGATCCGCCTAGCATGACGTCAATGTAATGAACCATCATACTGTTCCTTCTTATGATTCATGACTGAAAGCCTTCGTAGCATATCCCTCTCTCGACTGTTACTTTTCTGATTTTGCCCTTAAATATAAATATTCTTTGGAGTCACCAATAATATCCGATAATTCCGGGCTACAAACTGCTAATAAATCCGACTTTTTCTTCGAATCTACTTATATGAAACTAGTCTCAAGACAATATTTCTTTTAATCTTATGTTTTTAGAGACTGAGTTGCTTAGCATCTATGCCAGCCTCGTAAAAGCTATTAATTATGTCACACTAACTTATAATTAATAAGTCTTAATTCAATCTACAGTCGTAGCCGCCTCAGTAAATGGATGCTAGCCACATAGCCAAGCTATGTGGTGAGTGGCTTTTATATTTACATAATACTGCTTCAGCATTTGTATTCTCACTGGCCGGCTTCGAGCGTATTTACCGAATATCTTTTTGCCAACTCATGAAATTGAATACCCATAGTTATAAATATTGGTTTATTCACTACTAACACAATTTCAACTTTTCATTGAGTTTTGACCTCATCGGCACTACTATATACTCACAAAATCGTGTAACTCGGAAGAGCGAAAAACCCCTAGCCAGTTGACATGTTCATACTGACTCAATTATGCAGGTGGGTACCTGCATAATTAAGTCAGTACACTTTCACACATAACAGCTATCCATATCAATGTCTAGGGTTTCCTAGACCAAGAGTCGGCAACATGCGGCTCGCGAGCCTCATGCGGTTCTTTGGATGTATAGTTGAGGCTGCCAGTGCCATAATAATATGCATACAAACTCTTACTAAATAGCTCACTTGGTAAATACACATCACATAGAGGAACAAATCTCCTATATATATTGTAAGATACAGATTTATTGAGATGATGATACATATGATTTTACTGTTGATTATAATTTGTACTTAAGAATATATGTATATTATACAATCCCCTATGGAGACGACACAGTTACTAAGCCTGCATATTACTTCTTTAAAAAACTTTATTTGTCCACTATCTCATCTGATGTTAAGTGTTGATGCGGTCTACGATGGAGCATGCTTGCTTAGAAGATAGCTATTCACATGTGACTTCAAGACAACCAGATTTTATTCATGTGGAAACACAGATTTAGGCAAGGAATTCCACTGGTTAGCTGTATGCACTTTGAATGCAGAAGCAAAACGCTTCATGTGACAAATTGGAATATCTACCATGTATGGATATTGCATTGCCAATAAGCGAACATACCCATACTACGTAACCCATTTTTTACATTTCATGCCCTTCCCTCCCCTCGGTGACCACCCGTAGTATATGCCTGGAACACACACCCCCCCCCCTCTCATCTAGTTTTCACGTAGTAATCATAAATATGGTTTTAAATATTTTTTTACAAACAAAATATCAATGAAATCTTTTGCTTCATATTTATTTTTAATAATAAAACGCTCACCGTGTTTTTTATCTTTTGTGTATTGATAAAAACGCTGCAAGCGATATTTGTATATACTTAGCTCAAAAAAGCACGAGATTTGCCTAGACAATATTGACTATATGACAAAAACCTAAGCCCTCCCCCCGCCCTTGTGACCAATCGTCGTATTTTGAAGACCCCTCTCCCACCTCAGAACGGGTCACGTAGTATAGGTACATTCCCTAATGCCAAACTTTCAAACTGCAGCCCAACTACTTACTTTTCAGGATCACAAATATTTTGCAAAACAGATTCCCACTCTTCACATTGGGAGTATTCTTCCAGAACTAGTAGGTCAGCTAATGTCTCCAAGCATTTCAAATAAAGCAATTTATGTTTGAATTTTTCCATTTCTATTATGTGCATCACAGTAGGTATAAATTCATGAAACCATATTGGTAGTCCTTCCTTAACAAACTGCTTCCTTGGTTCCGGTGGCAATTCAATCAAAAGCTTTTGCAGGAAACCACATACCTGAAAAGATAATAGAAATAAGACAGAATAAGATTGGTACTCTCATGGGCCTTATGAGCAAGCTCATCGTCATGTGGAGTGAGATACTCTCAGGGTATCTCTACAAGATCGAATCAGAACTCAGGACATCCGTAGAAAAATGAAACCCACCTACATAGCAAGTAGAAGTGGCAGTGGGCATGGTACATAACTCAGAATGAATGGCCAATGGGGTTAAAAGGTTCTAGAGAAGAGACCACCGACCGGCAAGTGCACCTTAGGACATCGGCCTACAAGCTAGACAGATGACCTGACCAATACCGTCAGAAGAGGCTAGAAATGGGTGGTCTTTGTGGAGATCAATGAGCCTATGTTAAGCAGTGAATGTTCTATGGCTGAGATGATGGTGAATCATTAGTCGACAAAGGGGTGTGCAAGAACTGAAGGAAGCAAAAGAGATTTATCAAAATTATAGCAATGTGATGCCTATCCCCATAAAAAAATAGGAGTGATGCTATGTAATGTGTAATTGTATGTATTTATGTAGAAAGAAAAAATTTCAAGAGGCATTTGGACCATTATTAGTACAGGGGTATATCTGTAAATGATTTCGGAGGCTCATGCAAATATCTCATTATTGTTTAACACTGCCAAAGCAGAGATTAAGCGGAAAATGAAAGCACCCTCATTTTTCTTTGAGCGCTATATCTGGGTAGTGGGCAAGCCGCATGTTAAAAGCTTAGCTTATAGTGTTGTGCCAGGCAGAAACAGCAGAAACTTTCCCATATTACTTGGTGAACTCACTCCAGATGTATATGGTAAATGTGAGATCTGAAGGTTATGGCAAGTCATATGGCCGGTCACTAAGGTCATTACCCAGATATAACAGGAGCTTGAATCATCTGTAAGCTCTCAAAGCAACTTTGGGCCAGCCACTAGCATGCCTTCCAACCAATATTAGCCAAAGAGATGGATTACACTCCAATAGTGATGTCAGCGTAGAACTCTCTCCTCACATTGATTTAGAATAAAACTTTGTTCCCTACCTCAGTGTCTATTTTGATTTCCATTTTCCCTTTTGTTTCGTAAACTTTGAATATTTTTAAAATCTCTGTACAGTTGTTCTCAACTATTACACTTAATACTTCAACTGGGTATGATAGAAAGAGATTGAAACCCAACTCCCTCAATGATTCTGTTCCAGGAGATATGCATATAGTTTTCAGAGTGTGCAGTAATTCCAATGCTGATGGTAGCAGTACATGAACAGGTATGCTATTTGTTTTCTGAAATTCACAATAATAGGGAAAATGCTATAGTACAACACAATAACTATACAAAGATTATTATTTCACACATATTGTTAGAGTAACAGGTAGGATTACAATTGTATTTAAATACTACATAAAATGACATCCACACTATGACGTATATTGAGGTAAGGAGAAAACTGTAGTCAACACTAAACTCTTTGATCAGTAACATAAAAATAAATAACATATAATACTTAAAACTAAACTTAACTATTAATATGACAATGGGCAGCCTTATCGCTTATAGCTTGTTAAGGCAGAAGCGGAGAAAGGAATAGACATTGGACCACACAGTAGAGAAATTAAAGAATGCAGCTAGTCAATTATATCTTGAAAATTGTATACTTTTATGAGTATACACATTAAGCTAAATAAACACATATTGTGTTCAAATCCTTGAGAACCATAAACATTCTAGAAAAAAGAAAGAAGAAAACCATAATTATTTGCAATTATTATAAAATTTTAGTACACAAAACATATATTACTTAACATATACAGCCACATTTTACTTAACATAAGAAGGTCTACTGTCTTTAATTTTTGGACCACATTGTCACTAACCATCAAGTGAAATAGTTGTCAAATGCTAGATAGATCTATAGAATATGAAATATAAAAAAAATATTTATACTGTAGAATTGTTGTATTGTAGAAACATAAATGCTACTATTTACGCACGAATATCAACATAATTCATCCGAATTACACTTATTTTCATTTAAATAAGAAAACTACAATGAATGTCACTCCATTATTTTGATTTAGTCTATTCCATATTCTATAGAATTTAGTGATGGGAATAGTAATTCAAGAACGAACGGATTAAGTGAGCTTTGGGAATGAATGTGTACTTAGTGTGTGTAACTTAGTTCAGTTTGACCCTTCCAAGAGACAGGTTTGTGCGCATTGTCCTCACATAGAGTACAGAGTTTATAACGGTACAACCAAGTATCAGCTTACTATCTGAATGCTTTGCAGCTTGATTCAGAATATCAGAATTTTCAACAGCCCTAAACTCACTGAAGACCCCTCAGTATACATAGAGATATTCAGCTTCTATGTATTTTCTACCATATATACAACTGGGAGTGTTCTACAGAGCTCTTCAATCTTATTCCGGCATCACGGTTTTACCACTGCACTAGCTGGCAGCGCTTGAAAGCCGATCCACATATTATTGAGTCATGGGAGTCACATGCTGTGCGATCCCATAGATTGTTTCTACCACACAACCGCAAAATGTGTAACAAGCTTCCTATTATGGTGTTTCTAGGAGGTACAATATGGGATTATTCAAATGAGGAGAGTTAACACAGTCTTAAGACTGTTGGCAACATGTGGTAATGCACCCAGTATAACAGATATCCATAGGCGACAGTGATGGCTTACTATCAGGCGGCCCGTATGCTTATTTGCCACCCATTACTTTAAAAAATGCCTGTATAAACTAAACTCACATCCGTGTCCGAGATAGTTCGTTATATAGAGGTATGACTTGACCACAACATTCTTGATTTATTAACTATCAACTCTAAAATGTTTGAAACTTGGCACTGGCTGAATACACAGATTTGTGGTGCCATGTACGTATACCTATATAAGAGAAAAAGAAAAAGAGAACCAATGCTTTTGAAATGAATGGATTCACATGTTCTTCACTTTATCTACACTTGTTGTTCATTCGAAGGTGACCCATCACTAAATCTTGTCTACGGTTGTGTTTGTTTACATTTGTCAGGGAAGGATGAATGGACCATAAAAGTATACACAAATTCAAATAAAATTATACCTTTGCACTTGTCAAAAGTGATAATATGGTACCAATAGCATGTGGAAGACATTGTATATCTTCTTTTAAACAATCAACAAAAACAGACAATATCCGGTGTACTTCTGTGGACGAAACTGTTTGATTGACAAATAAACGCCTTAAGGACTCAAAGCTGCTAAAGAGAGAGTTCTTAGTGGATAGTGTTTTGTTTTCTAAAGTCTCGAGGCACTGAGCGATTGTTGTCGGCATCTCTGAAACATATATCAATGTTGAACACAGCTCAAGATACAAGTCCTAGAAATCCAATAAATGCATGGATAGGAAGTACCTACCTCACTACTTCTGATACCGGTATAATATTGACACAGATATGAAGTGGAACTCGTGCGTTGAATCAAATGTGCTTGGTACTATCGCCTAACAATCAGTCAGTCATAATCAAGGCTTCATTGCATTCACAATGACAATTAGGTCACAAGTATTAAGTCACAATTTTTAATTTGTTCTGCCTGAACTACGTTAAACCCACTTTGTTAGAACAATTTTTCAGCGAACCAACCAATACCTTCCAACCAGTCCACCATTTTGACACAACACGCATTTCTGGCGCGAACAATGACAGTGAGTGAGAGAGAATGACAGCGGGAGACAAATATTGCACGGCCATTATGTCCGTGTACACCCATAGACAAAGCCTCGCTTGCACGATCCAGTGCAATCAACTAATCGTAGGACACAAGACATGGTCTTCCTGACATGTTCCCAAATCTCAATAATCTCAATTTAGAAAAATGTTTTGAGGTTATATGCATTGAGTTTATATTTTGTAACTGCTCCGGCGCTGCGGATAATGCAGCCTCTCCTTGCGTAGCAAAGCACAGACATCAATGTTCGCCTCTGCAACTTCGGCTTTTTATATATTATACTCTAGGGGTAGGGCAGACAAGTACCAGGTAGAGTCGGGGTTGGCAGATTTAGTTTTTATAACATCACAAACGCTAACTGAATATCATATTTATCTGGAAGTCTGTGGCTACTGGCACAAGGCAAAGGAAGCATTGACTTGCAAGCTGGGAATTCTATCTTAGTCTATGGTTGTACGCGAATTATTAGCCGTAAAAAGCAACGACTAAGGAAATTAGTCGTAGGTACTAGTATGTATTCTATCTGATCTATGGTCGTAGGTTAAAAGGGACTCATGACAGCGACATAAATATCTTTTTTACAAAGTTCTAAAATACAACGATTTGGCTTCACATTTCTTGTACACCCGTAAGTAGAATTTGTGTGGATAGAGTACCGTCATAGACTTGTGTAGGTAATTACCGTGTTAGCTAACTTGATAATTTAAAACCTTTAAAACCCGTAAATTAGTGGGACTGGAGTAAATAAAAAAAAAAACATTCATGCGTATAAAAGAGTCCATACCTGATACACACATTCCCTTATACACAAAACACACATACATTAACTTCACACATTATACACAATTATATACTCCCAAATTGTACATAAACCCTAATATAAGTGTCGCTATATAACCCAAGTAAGTGAACTAAATTTGTAGCATATTTTTTATGTTCTCGTTTTTTTTTTTAACCTTAGTTAATTTAATTCGGCGGAAATCTTAGTCCGAGAAAAAGGGGTAGACTGAAAAACAGCGTTTCGTTTGCTACATTGTAAATGAAACACAAGCTGAGTCTATCCCTATTGCTCTATAATTACTCAAGTTGTGTCAGTGTTTAAACTAAGTAGAATATTATTTAAGTAGGATATTTTTAATAGTGTTTATTTATCTAGGTCTACTGTAGTTCTTTAGTATGCTTGAGCAATAAATGGATGTTTTATTTTATTTTACTTTATTTATTTTAATTTTTCGCTTCACAGTGGAAACCAAAAACCAGTAGCAATGCCAGAAATCCAGTTAATCGATTTGGGAGCCGCTTTACCCAGCTGAAAGTAGAATTCTATATATATTATATATTTTATTCAGGCAAAGGGGGCTGTTGAATGCTCTAGTGTCTGATTGAATGATCGCACAGTTAAAACAGCTTGAAATTAAATCTGTTTTGTGGTCAGGATTGTATGACTTTTTTTTCAATAAATATGGAATACACTCGCCAGATGTTTTGTGGATTGGGGGAAAGGAAGCTTGCGCTCGTTAGCTGCCCGTCTGGATCTGCTATGATAGCCTAGAAACAGGCAGGCAATATTATGCCACAAGCGAAAATGTATTTTTTCAGAAAAATTTAGGGATGTGTCTTGTCTGCAAGCAGGCCGCTTCCATCCGGTCCTTGTGAAAACCAATGGAGGAGGACTATGTTCAGCACTGGAAGTCATATGGCTGAGATGATAATGAATCATGATGATGATGAGTGTTATATGGGCTGGTATTGCTGTAATCCATTTTACCAACTAGTCGGTTGTTTAACTGACTTAAATCGCTCTAACCCTTGAGGTAAACCTGCTTGAGGTCAACGATAGATAACGGACTGCACAACAGACGATCACTAAATTAAAGGACTTATGATACTTACTCCCCGGACCTTTCTCCAACAGTTCACATATTTTTTCTGGAAATTTGACAATTTGTTGGAGTCTAAACTCTCAATCCGAGCCCCGTACAAAAGTTTTATTGATATATGCAGACACTTTTTTTTTTCAGCAAAGGAATCATTAAACTGTATCTGTAAAGAGCTGTAGGTAAGCGTATCTTATATGACAATACTTACATTCAATTTTATGAAGTATATGCATATAATTAAAAGCGGTGAAGCGGTTTTTGAGTTAGGTACACTCCAATAACTGAAAAGTGCTACGCATACGTCGATGACATTATAGTTACGGCTGAAGAAATCGGTTAACATACACAATGACAATGATCCCGTGAGTACGGTTACTGAAAAGCGTGAAAAAAAAAATTTTGCCAAAAATTGAACCGACTTTAACACTCAAAAGTGTGAAATAACTTGTCGAAGTCGGTACCATGCTCACCATATAGTTTGATAATAGTTACTTTTGAACCATCATGGTACCGACTTCAATGTCGAGTTTTAGTCGAGTAATTATTTCTTTTTGTACTAAGTACCTCAATTATACCGTGGGTGTGGGGTAAGTGAGGTAGTAAAAAAACTGTAGTACACGCGTGTGAAGCCGCGGAGCGCCGCTAGTACATACTCTATAGTTGGTCGAAACAATTGTGCATTATAGATAACGTGCCCATAATCTAGCCTCATTACCGCGCTGGAATGTGACTTATTTGTTGGGAAAATATATGTGTTTTTATTAGTATTAAGAGAATTTGTGATTCTGTGTTTAATAGGGGTGATAGCAATGTTCCTATATTGAATTTCTAATTACCATAAAACTGGGTGCCATAATTTGTGCTAGAAGACGTTAATTACTATTAGATAACTTTAAGTGCAGTTAACTTTTTTATTTTTTATTTCATCATCATCATCACCATCTCAGCCATAGGACGTCCACTGCTGGGCATAGGCCTCCCCTATTGATTTACACAAGGACCAGTTGGAAGCGGCCCAAGGTATCAAACCCTTGCCTGCGATCTTAGTCAGGTCGTCTGTCCACCGTGTCGGTGGCCATCCTATGCTGCGCTTGCCAGTCCGTGGTCTCCATTCGAGAACCTTTCGGCCCCAACGGCCATCAGTTCTTGGAGCTATATACCCTGCCCACTGCCACTTCAACTTGCTAATCCGCTTTTTTATTTATATGAAAGTAAATTTTTAGTTACCTTATAATTTTAATTAAAGCGAGTAGTTGATTATTGTGCCTTAAAACTAATTTCATGGTGTACCTAAGTAAGCCAATGTTTGCGTAAATTTGTATTTTTTTATTTACAAGATCTTTATTTTGATAGTGTGTTTTATTTCACTCACACAGCCCAACACCTAACTTTTATTATTATATACAAGATCTTTATTTTGATAGTGTGTTTTATTTAACTCACACAGCCTAACACCAAAATTTAACATCTTCAATGTGATATATCAATATGTTACAAGCATTTTGTGACATATTTTCATTAAGCATGACTGTGTGTCTCTGTTTTTTTTAAATCAGTTTTTTTACTGATTTCATATTAACCTGAGTTATTTTTTGCTTATTTTCAGAAAGCACATTAATTACCGCAACAATTTAATAGTTTTCCGACGGTTAAATTATCAATGTTTTAGAATTTATCAACGCTTAAATGTTTAAAATTGCTCTCCTGTAAAGTTGTGGTGTAAAAAGTATCACGTTGTTCTTGTAAAGAGGCGATACCTATATACTATACCTATATACACATATTATTAATAAATGCTATTCTAAAAAACCTACATATTTAATAATTTAAGTAAAAGAAATCCTTTTATTTGTATTACAATATGTATTCTTCATATTCACTATATAAATAGGTACCTAAGCCTAAAAATGTGGTTATAATTGTTAAAACATCTTTGTATTTAAACGTTGCCGGAGAACCACACATATACGTATACCGTACAGTATACCTATACTGTTTATTTAAAATTCTTTAAAGATTGCGTGCAAACAATTTATTATCATTGCATCTTCGTGAGTGTTAGTTGCGCTTGCGCATCGATCTGTTTGAAAGAAGGCGGGTGCACCCAGCGCACAAAGCGAACGGTGCGCGCTCGCGCATGTTTGCCTCACTCTCCAAATGATTGCATCGTCCGCTGTCGAATGTCCACGAGAGCCGCGCAGTGAATAACAATCAGTGTTTCCAAGCCGAATACATTACACACAACACCATATCTGGTCGGAGCGTGCTAACGTGCGGTGATGGTCGGTTATGCGCCCAAACAGCCGTGGCTGATGGTTCAGTGCGTAAAAAATTGTCGTGTCTCACAGTGATTTAGTGATAGAAATTAAAAAATGCCTGGACACTCTGGAAGCCCGTATTGGGCATCTGTGGACTTTGACAGCGAAGGGGATGATGTGCCGACTCCACCTCCAAGTCATCGGGTATACTTAGATCCCTGGGATAACGAAGGTCATGGCATCATGCAGCCGGAGAGAACAGATTCCAGTCAGGAGGAAAACTTGAACTCCTTTGCCGGAGAGCCTGTTAGCGCTAGCTTTTATTATGTCCCGACAAAAAACTATGACTCTGGAGAAGAGCCACCGCTGCCCCCGCCTAGACGGAAAGTGTCATCTCGAGATCATGTTCCAGATGATTACTCTTTGTATGGAAGGAAAATGTCCAGGTCTATAATTACCGATATTCCTGAACATGCTATTTACGGCGAACGACCAATGAGTGAGTTAATCTATTAAGTAATTAAAAATCATATCACTTGTGATCATTTTGAAGGTGCTTATATTTAGTTGTTGTCTACGTGCCTTGAATATAGTAACGATCGAACGATATTCATTGTTTAACTACCAGGAAGAATAATTAGTTAAGAAAGTAAACATTTTAGTTTAAATTTATTTTTGGCATCGCTTTTCAACTAACCAAAACAAAAGCGTTTCTACATCAATGAACCATTAGTGAAGGTTAATTTTATTATGAAAAAAACCGGGTAGGCGCGGCGGTGCGGCGTAGAGAATATATTTTTAACCGTCATAAAAAAAAGGCGGAGTTTCTCAATTTGACCCGTATGTTATTTTTCTTTAATACTACGTTTAACGTAGTAGGTATTTAGGTGCAAAATATGTTGTTATATATTTTGAAATATATAGGCACAACAACTATAATAATATATTATTTATATTACTTTTATTATAATTACATATACCTACCTATTATGTATGCTTTAGCACCAGATTGTTAATTCTTAGAGTAAGGGTAATTCTGCACCCCTATATAATATTGTAAGAGTTTATAATAAGAACTTTAGTGCAAGTAATATAATTCAAAAAGCTTTCTATGTGTAGAGTTCTTGTATTTAGTTTCCTTTACGTTATACCTAATTATTATATTTTAATTTAGTGAATACATATATATAGAAGATCGTAACGAAAACTTAAAACTATCAAAGTATATCGCAGTCATTCCTTATTTACTTTTTTTTTAAACTGGCAGATGCCTTTATTAAAATAAAACACTAATAACTAATTACAATACTGCAGCTACTACAATAACATTTGAGCAATCCACTAATTTGGTAGACTATAGATAACTCAAATGCTCTAACCCGCAGCATTAGCATTGCCACGTTGAATTGCAAATGCAATGCTTATTCGTAGAGCCAAATATGTGTCAGCATTTTGGTCACGCGTCACATTGATCAAACGCCCTTATAAGTGTTGGAAAACCCTACGCTACGACTAAGCTCCCGGTCCCCACGGGCCCAATGTCTCGACCCCAAACGGTTCAAATATGTAACCACTAATAGTAATAATATCCTTACTTACTATTTCTCACGTCACATCCAAAACCACAAAACTAGGCACAACGTACCTCTTTATTAGTATAGGCACTTTATTATTTTCCGCACCGTGAATAATTTCATAGAATCCTATCTGAGATTTTAGCAATAAGCTAGATGAGATTTTAGTAATCAAACTTTAAACGAATTTGAAAAATACGCCATTAAATCTTCAGTCCATCGGAGACCCAAAACGCTGAAAAGTGTCCAAGACGTCGGGAACAACAAAAAATACATTATTAGACACGCGTTAAAATCCATGAACATTAAACAACTTTAAAACGCTTTTTATTTTCATGGTACCCTTATGTATAAAATGTACCATTAACAGAATTGCGGGTCGCTAAATTATTAATTAATCGTTATACATTTTTGCTAAAATTCCTTCGTAACTAAGCGTCTTGTTAAGCATTATAGTCAATGAAATGTTTTAGAAACTTGATTAAAATTAGGTAATTAAGCAATTATGTAACAGGCCAATGATATCGGCCTAGTTTACTTACAAGCTAATTCATAAAGGTAATTGGCATATCATCGGTGATTACGGGATAGACAACAAGTAAAAATCTAAAGTACCTACTAACTACGTGTATTTTTAACCGACTTCAAAAAAAGGAGGAGATTCTCAATTCGACCCGTAAGTTTTTTTTCTTTATGTTACCGCATAACTTCCGACTGGGTAAACCGATTTTGACTTTTTTTTATTTGAAAGCTGGTGCCTCCTGTGTGGTCCCATTTAAATATCATCAAAATCGGACAAGCAGTTTTTGAGTTACACTCCAAAAACTGAAAAACGCGTGCTTATACCTAGACGATATTATAGTAGCGGGTGAAGACATCGGTGACATACCTACACCACAATGACAATTGATCCCTTGAGTAACAAAAGTCACTAAAAAGAGCGAAAAAAAAAAAAAACCTAAAAATGGAAACGATTTCAATACTCAAAAGTGTGAACTAATTTGTCGAAGTCGGTACCATGAGAACAATATTTTGATATTAGTTACTTTTGAACTATCATGGTACCGACTTCAACAAATTATTTCACACTTTTGAGTACCTATTGAAGATGGTTCCATTTTTTGGTAAAAAAAATTCTATTATCTATCTTACTAAGTACCTACATATACATTTTCTTGTTCTTTTAAGACGCTCACATCCCTGCACTAAAACTCCCTCTGCCGCGGGAGGCATGTACATTATATTTCATCCCGCGAACTCAGCCAAAAAAACGATAGACGGATCATTTCGAACAATGTAGTAACTCCGTAAAAACCACGACCAATTAGCAATTACGTTCATGCACTAACTAAACCATTAACCATGATACAACAGTGTCCTAAAGTATACGATACATAACAGAGTATGATTTCGTGATAGTGCTAGCAGCATCGCTCTACCTGTACCTTATATTTTTGTGTAATGAAATAAAACATTGAAATCAATTGGATAATGATTTCATTATTTCATTTTTATTTCTAAAATCGGCCTTAAAATAAAATACTAATAACTAATTACAGCTACTACAATAACGTTTGAGCAATCCACTAGCTGTTGTCAACCTATAGACGTGCTATAGATAACTGATATGCTCTAACCCGCTAACAATTGGCAACGTGCTCAGAATGCTAGCAACTTTGCCACGTTGAACTGCAATTCGTATTCGTTGAGCCAAATATTATGTGCCAGCATTTTTGTCACGCGTAGCATTGATCGAACGCTCTGATAAGTTTTACAAAATCCGCTGAGCTCCCGGTCGATTGTCGATCAACGTGCCTATAATGCCAGCATATTGGAAACTTTTTCTACTGGTAGCGATTTAATAGACTAGTTTATTATTATATATATGATAGTAGTTAGTGATTTGTTATTTAAAAAATAAAAATTATTGTAGTTTTTGAAATAGAGAAATAATTAAATTGAATTGAGTTATTACGATATTGTATTATTCTTCATGCGGAATGTTATTTACCTATGCTTTAAATATAACATAGTATGTATAAATATATCGTAGTTTCGTTTTTCTTGTATTCATAATGCGTTTTGATAATAACACGTTACTCTATTTTTCTATTGCTTATATACATATGTAGGTATATATTGCACTTGACACATATGAGTTTAACAACATATTTTTTAAGACCTCTAAAACTATAGTAACTACTTATTAAGACCCTAAATAAGTATAATACAAAAAGAAAATTAATAAGTAATAAAATACTTACTAAAACTTGATAAAAAAATCCATTTGTGGAAGGAAATGTCCCCATAGAATGCTGACAGCATTGCCACATGGAATTGATAGGCTTACTTTTTATTCATTAATAAACGCCAGCACCGGACACTAGGTGCCTCCACCAAACGCTTGGCTAAGTTTCTATATATAAAGGGAGAGCGGTCGGCCCCCACGGACCCAAAGTCTACCCCAAAAGGCACAATTAGGCACTCACTCACATCACGCACTCAAAACTAGAAACGAATCACCTCTAGGATTTTTTAGTGTTTACAGGCCGAGAGGACGGGACAAATTCTGATGCGTGTTGAAATAAAATATTACAAATATGTAAGTTACAGATGACCTACGGGCTGAAAAAATATTACTAATCACATTTTTAAACATTAAAATTTATTTTCTTTTGGTGAAGGTAAGACAATGCACAGTTCAAGCGCATATTCTTTTCGCGAGAATTTTTGTTAAAGAAAAATATGGTCCGTCGAAAATATTTTTTTCATTAATTAATAATCAAATTTTTTCGATCAAGAATACTGCTGTATTCTTGATCGAAGATCAAATGCAATCAAATACGGTTCAATCAGAATTAACCTTCATGAGCTATTCACATAAGTAGTATTTTGAAGTTAATTAGACACGTAGGACCTTCAACAAAATAAGCTGAAAAAACTCAAAATTATCTGTTCAGTAAATAGCAGCACTAAAACCAGTCCATTTTACAGGGGACCGCCGAAGGTCCGTCTACATTGAAGAACCGATGTACGTTCCACACCCTATGGCACCCATGATGTACGAGCCTATGTACGGTTATGGAGGCATGCCACCTCCTCCTCCAGGCTATCTTCGTCCGAGACCTAGAACTAGGGTGTCTTTGCCTCATCAACCAGAATATGTGATGGCGGGCCTCGGATATGGCAAACCTAGGCGTCATTCCAGGTAAGTTACAGTTAACTTTCCACTACCTAATTTATTGTTAAACATATTTTGGCTGTAGGTACTCGTAGGATCATACTTGAGGTGAATCTTTTTCAGGTATACCTATACCTTGTATATATATATGTATATGTATAATTGTAATTGGGCCGATGCTTTTATTAAAATTACTAACAGTGCCCCGCGGTTTCACCCGCGTGGATTACGGTTTTGCTCCTCCCTCAATTATACCACGGGAACCAAACTTTCTTAGGGGATGCCTACGTCATAGTGGCTTTATGCATGCAAATTCTCAGCCCTATCGGTTTAAAATTGTCAAAGTTTCATACAAACTTTCATTCCCTATTTTATCCTCTTGGGGGTAGAATTAATCAAAATCCTTTCTTAGCGGATGCCTAAGTTATAACATCTACCTGCATGCCAAATTTCAGCCCGATCCGTCCAGTGGTTTGGGCTGTGCGTTGATAGATCACTATGTGAGTCAGTCAGTCACCTTTGAGTTATATATATTTAGATATAGGTCCGAATAACTTAGGCTATGCAAAAAAGACCTAGCTAATGTCAGCCTATGTATACATAGCTCAAATGCTCTAACCCGCTACCAGTTGGCAGCGTGCCCAGAATGCTAGCAGCAATGCCACGTTGAATTGCAATGCTGTTCCGTTGAGCCAAATATGTACCTATATGTGCCAGCATTTCGGTCACGCGTCGCATCGATCAAACGCTCTGATAGAAGTATATTGGTAGATTGAAAGAAAAACCAAAATTTAAATTTTTAGTAGGTATGGAGTTGGGAATTAGGAGTTAAAGTATGACCATAGCGGTTCGGTCATATCGTATTATGTCCCCGAATTACTTTACAGGCGACTTCTCATTCCGCTTCTTCTTTGCCCACGATGCCAATAAGGGCACACTAAGGGCCAATAAGGGCAATACTTATTTTATTTGAATAAAACAGCTTGTTAATATAACTGCATATAACATATTAACACAGCATTTTTAAAGCTAAATGGTGACTTGGAACATTCGAAGTTCAGCTAGCCAAATGCAAAAGCACACTTTTATTCTATGAGTCAGACACGATGACAAATATGCGACGATAAAATCTATTAGAAGATCTAAATTAAATTAATTTGAATTAAATCTAAATTTACTCATTGCAACTCTATCGAGCGTAGTTCCTTGGCTTCGCGAGCTTAGTTGACAGCCAGACTATCTAACACGGGAATCGTCGCGATATCGTACGTTATTTCTCGCCAAACATTGAAGACATATTCAGTTGCAATAAGTACAAAATTAAATAGTTGTAATAGGGCTAGTTGTCACTGTAGTAACTTGGTATTCACATAGATGTCGGCTCCCTCTGTGTATTCTATAAATTATACAAAGGAATCGTCACCCTCAAATCTAACAGACTTTCGCACTGTCTGTTTTAACCGCTATTTCCTCAACGTTACGTCATTTAGGGATATAATAAAAAATAAGTTTATAAACTTAAGCCCGACTATTGCAAAATCATTCTCTAAAAAGTATGCAAATAGAAAATATCCTCACCTCAAATTTGTGTGTGCAAACTAAAGTTCGATACGTATCGTGTATTAAATAAACAACTTATTTCATATTATATATTTCATACGTATATTCATAATGGGTTATGAGTTTTCGTAACTTTGACGGCATATATCTTGCAAACGGTACACTTGAACAAAATATTATGTAGCAAACACTACTACACTTTAAAATCTCTGTTTAATAATACATATGAGCAAGGGCGATAATTTCTTTTCTTGACTTCGTGTCCCTTAAGAAGCACCAATAATTATTTTAATTTGAAGTCACATATCATACCAACCCATTTATTAGATTATAATAAGTAGTTGAGAAATTATGAGATAACAGATCAACATACATAACGGTCAAAACATAACCCTCTCTTTTGCGTCGCCGTAGTTGTGTAAAATGGGAATCCACCGCCTCCTAAGACGCGGTAAAGCATCAAAAGTGCCAGTGACGTTTACGGTTTATTATCAGACGGGCCATATGTTTATGTGCCGCTCATCGCATTAAAAATATGCATGTCTAATAGCTTTCTAACAGCTAACATTACTGTAACAGTTTAACCATAGAGAGTCAATGCTAGTTAGTTTTCCTAACTATTTCGATCTACCATCGGCAGTTGGAGATAACGATGTATGAAATATCTTAAAGAGTAGCGTTCCACGGTGTGATCACGACACTCGAGGCTGCACCACAGACCGCAACAATACACGAAGATATTTTCACGCTAATGATATGAATAATACACCAAGCACGGAAAATTTATGTAGCTAGCGTACTTACGTTGAAATTTCTATACTTGTCGCAGAATAGCGGATAATAACAGCTATAGTGATGCCGCTGAGGTATTGCTTTTAGCCGATTGTTTTAATATTATTTGTCCAGTTCAAGGTCATGACAGTGTGATGACGTAATAGCGGTGACCTTTTCAAGCGATGATAGCTCAGCGGTGGGAGCGCCGGCTGTCAAACTGACGGACGCTGGTTCGATGCCCACCAACGGTTTGAGCTTCCGGGGAAGGTAACACCGTTACCAAATTTCCAGCATGGTGGTTGGGTACTTTCGAGTACTCAACTGTCTAGCTATCCCCCCTCGAGTTTGATAAAACTGTCACCAAACACATAGTGTGTATAGTGTGTTCAGACAGCGATCCCTGAGACCCAGTAGCCAGTAGTGGTCTAGCGTGATACCTAACATCTTCGATCACTTTTGAACTGTAATCTCAAGGTTATATTTTTTAAATTTTCTGTTGAACAGCTCTCATTTGTTTAAAAAAAGGCCTAAAATTACTTCTCTACAATACAAACAATGTTTCCATGCATAGATTTTCTGTCTACTTTACTCGGCTTCCTAACGTTTACTCGATATTAAGCCTTCCGTTATTATGTACCGTTGGTGTATATGTAATATTGTTAATTTTTAAATGTATTTAAATTATACTTTTTTTATTACTCTTTTTGACCTTTTTTCCTTATACCAATAAGTAACTATGACTATGACTATTAACTTAAATTATACCGAACCAAACAGTAAAAGCGCCATCAAAATATACATAGTAGTTTCTAAGTGAGATGACATATACTATTGAAATTAAATATACCCTACTTCGGATTCATCGATGGACAATAGTCAACACTTGAAAAAAATATTCAATTTTGAGCCTTTGAGCAATTCCTGAGGTGTAGGTAAGTTAACAACAGACAGACAGAAATGAAACTGATCCTTGTTCGCTTGGTCATCCTTAACAACCCTAACACCTGAAATGTTAGTGTGGAAATGTTTTAACACAGTTTTTTATGCTCGTAGTTAAGATGTTACCCAACTTTTTAATCCAAATATCGAATGCACTAAGGCTATACTGACCACCAAAATTTAAAGGTCCGATTATCAATTAACCGTCGCGTCGGTTAAATGTATGATAAAAACTGTTTGACCGACGCACTATTCATTTGATAATCGGACGTTTTAAATGTTGATGAACAATGGCCTAAAATAACGTTCCTAATATAATCATCATCATCTCAGCCATAGGACATCCACTGCTGGACATAGGCCTCCACCATTGATTTCCACAAGGGTCTGTTGGATGCGGCCCGCATCCAGCCCTTGCCTAATTTAATATAGGTAGGTAATTTTCACGCTAACCAATATGCCAAGCACGGAAAATCAATGTTAAAGTATTGTTGAGGTATATGTACACACACATATTTATGTACAGTCGGCGAGTATAGGTACTGTTAGGTAACATTTCTCCAATAGTTGCGCCAGGCGAGAGAAGAATTTGATAGCTTATTTTATTAATCCTTTTCCCCGCTCAAAGTAATACCTACAGACAATCTGATTACAGAGAATTGCGTCAGGCAAGATTTAAATGCAAGCAATTTAAACGCAATTTCTCGGCGGGCGAACTGTAAGCCCGCTCGATGTAATTATTACGGCAAAAATGCTTACACTCTCGTTGTAGTGAAACTACACCATAAATCCACTATAATTATGTCCCACCTCCATCGATACACAAGATGTACTTATGCTTTAATGAGACTTCTCTTCAAGCTCGACCAAGAATGACGACTCAAGACTTCAGAAATCAAGTGTACGTGAGGTACCTGTTAAATATTTTAATAATAATATAGGTATGATTTTTTATTCACTAAAGGCAGGCGTTTGACCACTATCTCACCTGATGTTAAGTGAAGATACGGTCTACGATGGGTCACGCCGTTTATTAACCGACTTCAAAAAGGAGGATGTTATATGATGGACTGTATGTATTACTACTATTTTTTTATGTATGTTCACCGAAAATTTTTTTTACCAAAAAATGGAACCGAGTCAACACTCAAAAGTATGAAATATCTTGTCGAAGTCGGTACCATGCGCACACCATTTTGATAATAGTTACTTTTTAACTATCATGGTACCGACTTCAACAAGTTATTTCAGTTTTGAGTGTTGAAGTCGGTTCCATTTATTGGTATTTTTTTTAGGACCGTTCATAAGTTACATAGTTTCTCATCAAACTATTAATACATTGGCAGCTATGAGTGTTAATTGATATTAGTCTAAGTAAGTGTTTCTGTAAAAAAAATGAAGCCATGTAGTACATATACGAGTACACATAGATTTAATAAGAAACTTAGTTTGTTGGTACTCGGACAATAAATTTTGTTTACGATTATATAATATTCTCGTATACCTAGTCTTGCCTTAACACTGAAACAAAGAAAAAAAATCTATTGCAAATAACATTTATTACTCTTACAGTGTGTTAGCTTAATACATAAATACAAAACAATTTAAAATATAAAAAGCTCCTTCAAAGTGGTATCCATTGGCTGCAATGGTGCTTTAAACGTTGAGTCCAGTTATCAATAGAAGCACACTTTCCATGAGAAAATTCTTCACTGCCAATCCTATGGATTGTTTTAGGGACTCCAAATTATCATGGCGTTTAGAGCAAGCCGTACCCTCTAAAACTGACCAGCCCGTCTCTGCTAAACGGAGGAACCTCAATTGCCTCATATTTTTGTGCTCTACCCGAACCGAACCGTATAACTGACACTCTATTTCGTTTTCTTAAAATTGAATAGTTCCTTTTTTTCCATAATATTGTTTCTAGAACTGGAGACGTGAATAATAATCCAAAAATGTGTTTCTTTTCTAAATTCAATTTCAAGAACGTGAAGTTTAGCACCGACAAAAACATTAGCATTAAAATAAAACGGTTATATGACCAGAATTTTTTTTGTGTTACGTCACTATAATATATAGTGGAAACAGAATAAACTACTTTATTTTAAACTGTTTAAAATGACAAAATAAAACGAAGAAGCTTAAATAGCAACGATCTATCTTCGGTCATATCTAGTGACATTTTCAACAGACGATCACTTCCGTGCTTTGATTGGAATTAAAATTGAAATTGAACAAAAAATTACAATTACAACAATATCGATAGTGATTATACTTATTAATAATTTATGCAATAATCAAACCCGTAAATGAAATCTCGTTCCCATGACAAAGTGCGTGACGTGAACTTCCATGGAAAGCATTTGCGGCAAAAACTGCCATACCTGGCAAGCAGTCGGTAACAACAGAGCTATTTTGTATAATAACAACATACATAAAACCATCGTGTGAACGTGCACCACTTTTTTGTTGATTACAAATGAAAGTTGTACTTGTGGGAATCCAACGCTGTTGTTTTAAGAGAAACTAGTGCCAACATTGACCTCTGCGACCGTCCCATCCCTAAGGTCATGTAGGGGGCCCCATCAATTTTTTGTGCAAACTAACCGACTAACTTTACGACGCTAATAATCTGGAAAGTTAGAGGTATCGAAAATTCAAGTTTTAAAATGTTTTGCATCCAGTTTCCGGATCATTTTCCCTCTATAATACACTAGCTGCACCCCGCGGTTTTACCCGCGTGGTGATGATTGATGATGATGAAGCCTATGTGATAATCCAGGGTCTAAACTATCTTCATACCAAATTTCATCGAAATTGGTGTAGCCGTTTGAGCGTGAAGAAATAACAAACATACTTACTACATTTCGCCTTTTTAATATTAAAGATAATTGTGTGTCATCCTAGATGGATGTCATCCTGCTTTGGCGGAAAAGTATTTTGGAAGAACATCAATTCATGAATATATTATTTTCTGGATGATAATAAAATAGTAACCGATATGCAAAAAATACGTAAAAGAAACGCCGTGAAACGTAAAGAACGCCCGTGGTAGTACCGGCCTGGAATAGTACTCCCCCATCTCTTCCCGTGGGTGTCGTAAGAGTCGGCTAAGGGATCACGTACCAGAAGGTGCCATCCATAATGATTGAGCAATTTTGCACCATCTCACCTGATGGTAAGTGATGATGCGTTCTACGATGGAGCACGCCTGCCTAGAAGAGACCTATCCACTCGTGACTTGAAGACACCCAGATTGTATCCATGCGGAAACACAGATTTAGGCAATGAGTTCAATTCATTATTCATACGCATTTCCAAAATATGAAACACTTACGTATACAACACGTTTATGTATTTAATGATACGAGGGAACACACCGGAAATATACTTGTTCCTTTTGTCTACAAATGGCGTAAGAGCATTTTATTTCAGTACACCAACTTTCTAGTCACGTATTACGTGAACAGATTGTAGTAGATTTTTCGAATACCAGAAAGTAAGCCAAGTCACTTTTTTTATATTTATAATATAGAAGTAGCGTTTGACAACTATCTCACTTGATGGTCTCGGGGACTGCTGCCTACATACTCTTTTTTTCAAATTTGAGGGTGGTAACTAGACAGGCGGGTACTCAAAAGTACCCTACTACCGTTCTCGATAATGGAAGTTCAAGCCGCTTTGGTGGGGGTCGAACCAGCGACCGACAATCCGATCAATTTGACAGCCGACGTTCCCACTGCTGGGCGATCATCACTTGGAAAAGTGGTAAATGCGGTATAGTTCTTAAGTGGCGTATTTTTCATAATCGTCACATAGCGAATTAGTGTGAGGTGGGGCGGATGAGAAGGCGCATGGGAAATCGTTTGATGTTATCTAATCGACCATCTTTTGATACGGTCGAGAGAACTCATTTATATGATGCGCTCTGTAAGACCAAGGTTCCCTAGTAATACAGTTGGTAATTAATACAATTGGATGCGAGATATTATAATATCGGTGGTCGGTAACCTATGGTGATTATTCCTATTACCAATAGTTTTGCGATCTCAATCCATTTTACATATGCGTAGGTATACTTGAAAGTGAAAAGACTCAATAGTTTGAGCATATTTTGATAAGTAATATGATTGGGAATTTTAATGTCCATTTTTCCTTTTTACATTACAATTTAGAAAAATTAAAATTATATATCACTTGATGAACGAGAACGAATATTTATCGTTAGGGGTTAGAGAAAGAGAAGCGATGCATCTTGTCTAGCCCCACTGGTACAGTAGATGGATTTTAGTTTGATTTGATTGAACACACAAGTAATGCTTACGTTATACAAAATGTCATATTTATTTTAATTGTTAGCAGCGACCCCGTTGGTAGAGCAAAGGAGCGGGCCTACTGATGCGGTAGATGGGTTTAAATTTGGTTTGATTGAACACAGAAGTAATACTCATACATACATACATCGTCATACAAAATGGCATATTTATTTTAATTGTTAGCAGTGGCCCTTAGGTAGAGCAAAGGAGCGGGCAGTCTTCAGTAAGTCTTCTTAGAACTTCTAAGATCTTCAGTAAATATACAAACCTATTAACATACTAGCTAAGAATGAATTTTTAACAAAATATTATGTGGCCGCGTAAAAAAATTTAAAGTACAACTGAGACCCAGAGAATTGAGAGTCTTTATGTGCCTTTGAGTATCCAGCCCATTATGTGCAGTACCTATAAATATGATGTTCATTTGTTTATACGAAGATGATATGAAAAATATTATTAATTATTTTCCATATTACAACATGTAGTTGTGCTTATTTGAATGTGCAGTTGCAAATAGTTTCGAATAATTTACTATTACAATTTGCATTTGTTCTATGAGCCATAGCCAATGATTGCTAATAATGAAAGTGTTATAGAATGGTATATTGGCATGTAAAGTTCGTGCTGCATATGAAGATAAAGGCTATTTAATACGTTACACATATCAATTACGTCTCTTACAATTTAAGCGTTGATGATTTATGTCTGACTGGTTACATTTTATTTGCCAGGGATCACTTTGATTTATTTTTAAACGTTGGCAGAGACCACGTTGTACAATTTAAATAAATTGAAAGAACCCAAATTAAAATTTCATTCAAATTAATATTGTGCACTAATAAAGTTATTTTAATAGAATAGCGACCATTTTAGAATAAATAATACTAGGAATTACAGTTTGAACAAAAACTTTGCAATAAAATTTCTGTTTTTAAAATGTTTAAATTCAATTAGTTATTCCTGGATTTGTAGAACAAAGAAACCGACACTATAAATGTGCGTGACATCAAGCCAAGGAAATTGTTTAAATTGAAAAGTAACTACATTATATAATTTCTCAATCTGCCAATATGCTGATAGGCGTCTTATCTTACCTAAGAAGAAGAAAATACAGCTATAGCGTTTTGGGTACTTAAGGTCTAAAAATGTGGCAGGTATGAACTTAGAATGAGATATAATAAAATCTGACAACAGCTATTGTAGTTAGTAGTCGTTTTGTAGTCAATTTGTAGTGCCACGTAATAAATGCATCCGTCCGTTAAAAAGTGTGCATAAACCTCCCGCGATACAGGTAATTCTAGTACGGGGGACCGAGTGTGATTAAAAGAAAATTAACTACTAAAATTTTATTCTAGTAACCATTACTAGAATAACATTTTCATATAATTAGCATAATGATTTTATAGGTAACTGTTTCTAACAAACCATTACTATCACGTCACCACCAAAGAATATAATACTTATCATGTCAATATTAAATTCTTTTTCTAGTTCAGTATCCAACTCTATTAGGTACCAACACAAAGATTCAATCAAAGAATCAAAATATTTTCGAGTACTTAGAGACCACAGACAAGCAAGCGCAGCGTAGGATGTCTACCGACAAGGCAGACAAACGATGACCAAGATCGCAGGAAGAGGCTGGATGAGGGCCCCTTCCAACCGGTCCTTGTGGAGATCGATAGGGGACGCGTACCTATGTCCAGCAGTGGACGTCCTATGGCTCAGATGATGATGAGCATTCTTTTTTAGTTCTGTAGGTATCAAACCGCATTAGATAGCTTCGTGGATTATGGCCTACATTCCTTTCGGTTTGGTCAACCCTGTACCAGACTAGATAACTGTTATCAAACTGAATTAAAACCCGCTGGATACTGTTTTTGTATTATTATTGTAAGATGTATTATTATCTATTTTGTTAGCAGGCTGCCGGACCCTTACGACGCACACATCGCTTACGAGAGCCTATCCCCGGAGTATGAAGACTGGGCTCGGCCGTTTCCAAAGACTGCACCAGATAATTTTCACTTGTCCAGGTACGGACATCTTCAGATTGACTATTCGTTTAGCTGGCATTCACTAGACCGCCTGATCCGTAATCAATGAACATGGTATTCGAAACAAATATAGGTTAACACTGCTTGTAAAAATCTTAATATTATTCAGTTCATCATTATCATAATTTAAGAGGTTCATACCGGCTCGATATAGATCTGCCTCAAAGATGTCCACAAGTAGGTACTGGTTGGAAGGTACTCCCAATTTGCTCAGTCGTGTCTTTATTAGGCAGGCGCTGATGCAGAGAAGCGGTGGGTGCAATCTGGGTGTCTTCAATCTCTAGGCAGGCAATCTTCTAGGTGAAGCGTGCTTTATCGTAGAACGCATCCTCACTTAACATCGGATGAGATGGTGGTCAAACGCTTGCCTAAATTACATCGACACGGGGGTTGATTCCGCTTTCATTTAGAGATAGACCGGGTATAGCCCTTTACCAGTAACTTGTACGAAATAGACCTTACTTAAGAGGGTCAAAGTCTGTCATAATGTTTCGGTTTTATATGTACCTATACACCATCCATTGATAACGTCTAAATATTCTATTGTAATTGAATAGGAGATATTCTATGGCTTGATCCGACATTACATATTTTTTAAGACTTACTTCACGATGTTTGTTAATCGATCTAAAGTATAAAGATGCTATTACTATTGCTATTTTAATTGTTAGCTATGTTATGTTGATTTATGACTTGTAATAATTAGCCAAAGATAAATAAATGTAATGCTATTTGAAGACCTTGTTTTATTTCTGTATATGCGCTAGATGAAAATACAACACTTTTTATGAATATATAAAACACGGGAATTACTCACGTAATAGGTCAGAGGGTTCCGACTATCTATAGTCTTATTTTAATCGAGGTTTGCCTTGTAAATTTTACAAGACGAACCGCGATACGCACTGAACTCGACAACGACGATCAAAATATGCAGTCGAAACTATAGTCGGAATCCTCTGACTTACTGCGTGAACAATTCCCGTTTTATATATAATGTGTCACGTCAGCTTTAATAACAAAAATACAACACTAGTTGCAATTATACAACAAGCTAAGGTCATTTTTTCGTAATCAGTTTATGATGATTTTTATGATCTTAATGCTTTTGCAATACGTTCTGCGTTTTATTACTTTTATATTGCGTATCAGAAGTCATAATACATCTATTATAATATTATGGTATATCCAACTTTCTCGCGCTGATATCTGGCTATTTAGTATATTGTTTGTAATAATCTAACCATTATAGCTGATGCGGTTAACTTTCAATGGAAAGTTAAGTAACAGCAGTGAGATGCGTAGTAAGTAAGATAACTAATAAATATAATCTGTGTCGGAGGTAAGTTCAGTCACTTAAGATATAGGTACAGTCAAGCTCATAATTCAGGTCATTTAGTATTGTTTATAGTAAATCTTTTTATCTAACGAAGCGAATGTCCCGCTGTATTAAGTATTACACGATCAATGCTTATGCATTTATAATATTAATTCACTGTAACATCACGGGACGGAAATTCGTTTTAGGTCCGTTAATTACGCAAATAATTGCTGTCAAAAGTCTTGCTTACAAATGATTGAATCCTACAAATATTGTAAAGGCGAAAGTTTGTATGTGTATATGTTTGTTACTCCTTAACACTCAAACGGCTGCACCGATACCGATTTCGATGAAATTTGGTATGGCTAAAGATTAGACCTTAGATTAAAACATTAACTACTTTTCATCCCAAAAATAATTGTTGTTACCGTGGAATAAGGAAATAATTCAAAAATATTTGTTACTTCTTCACGCTCACAGCTGTACCGATTTTAATTAATCTTAGTATGGAGATAGCATAGACCTTGGACTAACACATAGGCTACTTTTATCACGGAAAAAGTATACACACATGCTTACACTGCCCTAACATACGTCATGACTACCAACTTGTATACAAACATATAAGTGCTGGACGCAAATTTTATATACAGAGTCACCGTCGCAATTCACCAAAAAATGCCTTATCCAGTCAGCATGATCTCAAAGAGACGAGCAACGTCTTTGCACTAGTGAAGGACTTACAGGCACTTAAATAACCATTTATAAATAGTTCATCATATATATTACTTTAAGCGCGGTTTTATTCGCGTGGACTACGGCTTTTTCATTACCCACAATTTTCTTAATTGAAATTTCCTCATTTACCTTCTACTAAATATTAGAAAACAAAACAAAACCATTGAAATTGGTAAATTCGTTCTGATGTTGTGGCGTGGGTCGTGAACAACGGAAATAGATGAAAGTACTTGAAAAAATGAATCCCTTTTTAAATCAATGTTTATAAAATATAAAGAGATAGATAGATTGAAAATAGATAAGCATGGAAATAATTTAGTTTTGTAATGGATCAATTTGTTTTTTTTTTAATTTCTTTAAACTGGAAATAAGAATCGGAAAATAAATATCAAACGAATACAAATTATATACAACTTTTATGTAAGTATGCATGCATATATCAATTTCTAAGTAATATTTAAGTGCTTCATAGTTTATACCAGTCATACCAACCGTCCATCCAAGTTGAAACTCGTGCGCATAATTACGAAGCAGTTTCAGTACCTTATAGGTGAGTAGTTAGCAATTCACGCTTCAAGGGAATCACATGCGCGTTTTAAACGCCCGTAAGTAGGTCATGATGTAACTTATGAATTATGTAGTCATGTAATAATTTTCATAATCACATTCTTAGACGTAGTAACAATCGTGCAATATCTGGTCAAACATCGCTAGAATTAGAGACACCGTCCGAAATTACGCTAATTATTGTCTAATTACACTTAGGCAAGCGTTAAAACACCTAAAAGAACGTAAGGAAAGTGTTAAAATCACACAAACATGAAATTATAACAAATTTAATTACGCTAATAACGTATTACGGTTACAGTTTTATTACACTAAACATCCAATACGAAACGTGCGAGTTTATGAAATTATTTAAAAATCATGAAATTCATTATTGTTATAAAGTTTTCTTTTCTTAGACAGGTTGAACTGCCCTTTCTTTTCGGTTGCCATCGCCGGTGTTTTATTGCCATAGTACATGACCTGTAGCGTGCTTTGCTTTGGCGCTTTATTCTGAGTTTGCGTTGGCAACTTCGAGCTTGGTCCTTCGAACACAGAATCCAAATCTAGCGGGTAACTATTGTTGTAAGGGTCTCTGGCCGCTGAGTACGGTCTTTCTACTTGACTTTCGAATTGTGATGGGTAAGAGCTTTGCGCTAAGTATTGTTTGAACTGACTTTGCTTGAGTTTCTCCTCCAATTCCTCCAGTCGCTGCAAAAGGTATGTTTTAAAAGTGAAAGTACCTAGTTCGGTAATGCACCGTGATTACGTATTAGATTTTTTGTTTTATTTAAGATGTTAAACAGTGAGTAGAATATCACGTAGGTATATAAATTATATAAAACCGGTTTCTTCGTCCGGTTTGAGGTAATTAGTGAGATGGATTGGGAAAGCAATATTTGTATGAATTCTTTGTACATTTATAGTAGATGTTCCATCATGGATGCATTATAATACAATTATACGTATATTTTTAATTATACTAAATACATATTATTATTGTTATGCCAGGGATTCATATGGCGATATGCTTTAATCTGCATAGTAAAAATAAACATAAGGGTTTGCTAGATTCATTGTATGATTATGTGACATACTTAGTATGACATAATAATATTGAATACTAGAATAGCTACGTATTGTTTTTTATCAGTTGTAGTTGTTTTTGTTACATCGCTTGAGTTCCCAATTTAGGCAATTTTGTTTCCTTTTTATTTCCTAGTTTTATTACCTTAATCCGAAACGAACAATAATCGAAATGCCCCTACAGTTCAATATCCTGACGCGAAGGTGGTCGGTTACATACCTTTGTTTGCCATTTTATTCAAATAAAAAACTTTTTATTTTAACTGTCAGAATGACTTACCACATATTACATAAGTAATTTACTTAAGTTTATAATTCATGCTTATTAATTAGTAAACAGAAAATGAAGGAGGGTCAGTACAAAAAGCACGTTACGTGAATATCTTGATTAATTATATTAATGATGCATTACTGGTTGTTCGCGCATAGTTACAGACAACTATGTTAAAACAATGGACAGATCTTGTCTGACATTTGTCTTGATAATGTATAGTTTAAGCGTTTTCACTATGTCGTCCCTAACAAAATATTACAATACATATATAAAATATACTGTTTATAGAGTGACACTTACGTGTAGTCGATATTACGATCGACAAGTAGGCCTAGACAAAGGAACATTCTACAAGTGTTAATGCTGAAAGACAATATATCATGTGATCAACTAGAACGAATATTCATCGTTAGTGGTTAGAGAAAGAGAAGCGATGCATCTTGTCTAGGCCTGCAGTAGCCCTAGACAAAGTACCATTCTACAAGCACTGAGAGAAAACATAAAAAATTATGTGATTGACACTTCAAAGCAATATATCACGTGATCAATATCAAATGACATACATGGTTTGAAATGTGATACAATATTATTTATAAATGTATTAGTTTTTTTTTGTGTTATATTCTATTGTATTACTGATAGTAACTAGTATTATGTACCCGTTCCCTATAAGCAAAAATTCGGTAGAGGGTCCTACATTTTTTAAGAATCTGCTTGAAGATATAAAGAATGCGGTTCCTCTAGTGTTGCAGTTTCTTCTAGTCTAGGATATTACAGCATCGACTAAAGATTCTGCTATTGAGAAAAGCTTATTACTCACTAAATGAATTGGTTTCAACATGACAAATTTATATTCAAATAAGTACCTAACTATAGAACTACAACAAGTAATAATAATAGAGATGTATTATTATTATAAACTTTATTTTAATACGTTTCGTGATCAATCTTGATTCATCAAATTGTCTATTGTCTATCATAGTTCAGCGATTGGGGCCGAATTGGCCCGTGCAACTTTCAACTCTTCCTTAATTTATTTAGTTTTGTTATACATATATATTTTAGTTTTAGTATTATATTTTGTTTACTGTCTTCTAGGCTGCCAAACAAACTGCATGCTGTATATATAAATATAAATAGACAAATGCATTGTGCCGTGGTGGTACCGGCCTAGAGTAGTACTCCCCCATCTCTTCCAGCGGGTGCCGTAATAGTTGGCTAAAGGATCACGTAACAGAAGGTGGGCAGCTGCGTCTTCCGAGGATCGGAAATCAACGGCGCTCGCCAACCCGTTTGCCAAGCGTGGCGAGTATTGGCAAACCTTCCCTATATGGGGGAGGCATATGTCCAGCAGTGGGCGTCCTATGGCTGAGATCAGACAATGCATGTAGTTACAAATCCCAAGGTATAAGAATGTAGCATACGTGTATCAGTGTAATTGTCAATGATGACTTGAGTCAACGTCGTGGACTATGGCGGCAGTCTCGGCTGCTGCTGATGTTGAAAATAATCGTCCATTACGTATTAGCTCTGAAAATTACTAAAAAAAATAGACACGGTCTTATCTATAAGATATTGGATCCTATACCTACGCATATCAGTACCTAAACGTATGTACCTAAGGGCTGTTATGCTGTCCAAGTTATAAAGATCTTACCCGTCTATAAGCATCTATATTAGTATCAGTCCTTGCTGCTTGTCTCGCCAACTGTTCTTGCAACTGAGCCACTTGAGCTGCACCTCTTTGTATCTTCTCTTCATATTCCAGTACTATAACGTTCATCTACAACGGAAGGAAAAACAGATACATATTGTACACATGGTTCTAAGTAAAAGTGAGACGACGATGCAAATTCGACGTCAATCGCCAACACGACGTCGTCGACGACGACACCACAGTATAAATATTATTTATACCTGTTTTTTTGAGTCGGTTAACAAGCACCAGCAACCTAAAAATGTTGTAATGGGCAAGTAAAAAACGATACTTGTTATTTTCTTTGCACTTTCCTATTACACGAATCACTCCATTATGAGGTACGCGACAATAGACCTTATCACCCTACGTGGACTAATAGAAAATAAGAAATTAGCAATAACGAACGTAGGGTGATAAGGTCTATTGTCGCGTACCTCATAATGGAGTGATTCGTGTAATAGGAAAGTGCAAAGAAAATAACAAGTATCGTTTTTTACTTGCCCATTACAACATTTTTAGGTTGCTGGTGCTTGTTAACCGACTCAAAAAAACAGGAGGTTCACAATTCGGTTATTAATATTAGGGACGCTCGATCTTGGACGGCGCATAGCGGCCACCTTTGTAAAGCGATAGCTGTCAAATTTGGCATGAATATATATTTAGTCGTGGAATTTCACCATGAACACGCTACAATTCAACAACGCGTAGAAATTGTTAAAATTGATTATCAAAATAAGTGCTCTATTTGCCTGAAGTTCCGTGTGTTGCGTCCAATTTATGGCGTTCATGGCAGTCCTACAGAGCCCACAATCCGTCGATTAATAAAAAAATCGAGACAACTGGGTCGGTGATCGATGTAGCAGCATCCTACAAGTACAACTAGTACAACTAGTTTGTGATGTAGCAGTTCCTGACCCTGTACGTCAAAGAAACGCAAGATCGTTTGAGAATATTGTTACCGTTTGGGACAGCGTGCGAGAAAACCCCAAGCTGTAGTTCCATTCAAATTAAACCTATTTGTATTTATTCAGTGTCTTAAGGTATAATGTGATTCCACCTTCGACCGTCCCTAAATATCCACCGTCGCTATATATACAACATTACCTTCTCTCTGCTCTCTGCCTCCATTTCTTTGATCTTTGCGCGAAGCTCTTCAATTACGCAAGTGAACTGCGCTATTTGAGTATCACTCTCGTGCTGAACCTGTTGAACTTTTAAAAAAGGTTTAATAAAATATGTATGTTACCTGCTTTATTATTTTAGCTATTTTTTTTCATCGCTAAGTATTATATAATAATAAAATTAATCCGGATGGAGAATATTGACAGTCCTGTGATCTGAGGTAAATATGTACCTATAATATTATAATTAATCAAGGCTTTCACGACCCATTGGATAATAACATTTGAAGGTGGAAACTTTTAAACAATGAAAGTTGTAAAATTGATTGATAAAACCAAAGATCCACAGGTGTTAATACCTAGGTATAGTAATATTATCATAATTACAATCACTTAAGACCACAAAAACGAAAGACCACGAAACGATGATAGCTCAGGAGTGGGAGCCTGGGAGGATCATCTGTCAAAATGACGGATGCTGGTTCGACCCCACAAACGGCTTGAGCTTAGGTTAGCCGGTTAGGTAAAACTGTTATCAAATTCTCAGGTGGTAGTGGCTGGCTAACTACCAACCTCAAGTGTGAAAAACTGTCACCAAACACATAAGTTGTAGTGTAGGTAGCAGTTATTGAGAGCCTGTAAGCATTTTCGTTGTTGTCGTTGTTGCATGTTCGTATGATTTGCTGTTGGTTTCTGTAGGCTTCGTGTGATATTTCTTAAAAAGAAGGCCGCTAATGAGTGCCCTGGTGGGCGGGGGTGCCCGCACTGGTTGTTATCGCGTATATAGGGATTGTCATATGGTAAATATGGTCGATGTGATTGTGTGTCCATGCCTCCCACGACACAGGGAATCGTAGTGCGGGGGTCGGAGTGTATAAAAAATATATAATAATATCCGACTTGATCGTGTGGGTTAGCTCTAGAATGTCGACTAACTGTAGTCTCTAAGACAGCTGACACTTAGCTTGTCAAGTGGGCACTATAAAGAGTGTCTAACAGTGAGGCGATGATATATGATGATACATCTCCGAAGGATTAAGTTCGAGGCGGGGTTCGTTATATATTTTTTTCTTTTTTCATCTAACTGGCGGCTACCTACCATCCATGAGCTGATTTGGTTCTTATGGAGTACGCCATTAAGGTAAGTACTTGTCTACTATAAAACTGACATAGATAGGTAATGATGTTCATAGTAGATAACTGCAAGTCATCACACTATGCAAAGATAAGAAAGCAGAATTGACTTGGCATACTTTCGTGTGACTAGTATCAATTATGCAATACATAATGTCTAAGCATTATTGCACTGTTTAAATACTACGTAATGAATACCAAATTACATAAGAAAAATTATAAAATTGTCTTTTTTACCGACTTCAAAAACAAGAGGTTACTCAATTCGACTGTATATATGTTGTTTTGTTATGTATGTTCGCGGATAACTTCGTCGGTTATGAACCGATTTTGATGATTATTTTTTTGTTAGATAGAGTATACTTCTGTGATGGTCCCATTCAAATTTTAGTTATACTCCAATATCTGAAAAGTGCTACGCATATCTCGACGATATTATTGTCGCGGTTGAAGAAATCGGAGAACACACAATGACAATTGATCCCGTGAGTAACAAAGGTCACTGAAAAGGGTGGCAATTATTTTTTTAATTAAAAATTTAACCGACCTCAAAATTGTGAAATAACTTGTCGAAGTCGGTATCATGAGCACAATATTGTGATGATAGTTCCTTTTGTGAACTATCATGGTACCGACTTCAACAAGTTATTTCACACTTTTGAGTGTTGAAGTCGGTTACATTTTTTGTTAAAAAATTATATTCAAAAAATGTTCTCAATGAGCATAAATAATATTGACAAACAACAACAACAACAACAAAATTCCATTTTGGGCAGGCACTGTATCGTGGTTTTGTAAATAGTTTCTCCCGCTGCTCAAAAACGCCTCTAAGAATAAAGTTCCTCAGGGACCCTTCAGATATTACATAATATGTAAAGCAAATAGGTACACAACATAATGTCACAGATTACCGAAAAGTTATTACGTAAGTGGCGTAAGTACATAAATGTCTACACAGTGGAGGTAGTGATTAAATAGTAATTGATGTTCTTACTCCTTATATAAACTGATGGTGGTACGTAACCAATGATATTATTAAGGAAAGGAAGATACATAAGACCGTAACTAAAAAGTGGAATAAAACTACTATAGGCAAATGTACACCCAATTGTTGACGATAATAGCGCCCTATTTGTGCATTTTGTAAAAGCACAGGGCGTTATTTCTGTTTTATCGTACGAGTACAATAAGTGTTTAGTTAGAAACATACGTGCCTCACAGCTGCCGACCCGATTGCGCCTAAAACTAATTAGGTGCATGAACCTAATATATGCGGTCCATACCCGAAGAGCTAGTGCCCTGTCTCCCTTTTTAATAAAGTCATTGGTGGAAATACTAACTTTTCCTTTCGTTGATAACGGTTATGTCTTCGATATGTCTGTCGTGAGAGTTGCGTAACTCGCTGATATTGCTGTTGTGCTTCTGTATCAAATTCTCTTTGTCCTATTGAAATTAAATTCACGGTGAATAATTTGTGAAATCGATCACAGACTATTTCATTAAATTGTTAAAAAATATAGTAAGTATATCTAGGCTAATGTAGGTACTATATTACCTAAAAAGAGATTCTTTTATATGCTTATATTAGGTATAGGTGGAAATATTTGATTTTTTTATAGTATCATGATCGTCATCATCATCTCCGGCATAGAACATCCACTGCTAGACATAAGCCTCTCAAGTCTTTTAAGGAGGAATTAGCCAGAATAGGCACACTTGGTATCTAATAACTAAAATCTGCATTTCTTATATATTTAGATTCATATTGTTGAATGCAGCTTCTGGTGGTGAATCAATGTTGACACAACGAAATTTTATGACTGAAAGTTTATGACAGGTTTTATGGTTGGTTGACTTTTTGCGTAAGGGGGCGTCCATTAATTACGTGAGGTGTTTAGGAGGGGGTCAAGCCGAACCTCACCCAATCTCCCGTGGGGGAGAGGGTGATCTCGACAAATAATCGTGTTTTTTTTCCGCAAGTAAAATTGTAATGTGGCGAGAAAACTGGGTTAAATTAAGTAAAAATATTTTTTGTTTGGTCTCACTGTTGTGGTACATTACGTTCTTAATAATCTTAAATACAAGTCCTTATTATTTTTATAATAAAAAAATATTGAAAATATATATATATTTAGTAAATCCAACACAATTAAGCACATTTTCATTTATTTAAATATGCATTTTCAAAAGTATCACGTGAGATTATAGATGGGGGGAGGGGGTCCAGCAAAATCTCACGACATCTCACCAAGGAGAGAGAGGGGTCGAACTGAATCGGGGTGAATCGACAGAACTATCTCACGTAATATTTTTAATGTAATTTATGGACGCCCCCAATGCACATAATAATATGTAGGTATGATAAAAGTCAAGCATCTAGTAGTACACATAGCTTTGTAACATACTTTGTATGTTTTATATCAAAATGAATCGTTTAAAAATAATATTCTCCTTCATTATTCGTTATCTTCATGATTGAGGGTCGTGAGCACTCCCACCATTCTTCTTCTGGATGAATGTTGCCCGCGGTTTGTACTTCCCAAGCATCAAGTACCAGCACAGGAATATCGAGCGTAGTGCGTATCTGATCGGATCAACGCATTGGACTGCGATCAGCACTATCTGACCTGATGATAAGTGATGTCTACGATGGATCACGCCTGGAAGTTTCACTCATGACTTGATGATACACAAATTGTACCTTGCCCTGCGTTAGTCTATGATCATACTTCGTGATAACAATACATTCTACTGTTTGAAGAAATTTTAAATTCGTAAATTGATTAATTTCGTTTTTTAAAGTTTTTAAAAGTAGTACCTAAGAGCTTTCTCACTCATAGTGCGTTGAGCGACACAAACCTGTGTCGCCGCATAAATACAATCTGCGTGTCTTCAAGTTACGAGTGAATAGGCAGGCGTGTACCATCGTAGGCCGCACCATCACTTACATCAGGTGAGGTAGCGGTCAAACTCTTGCCTATTCTCAATTAAAAAAACAAAATACTTACAAACATTCACATCTTTCTCTTTTTGATAGATATACAGTAGGGAAGTACTTATTTAACCTTTCGACCACCACATAACTTCTTACAAAAGACTCAGAGAATACATCGTTTCGATCGATACCTGCGCAGAGCCTGCGCGAATCACCAGCTCAGCACTCACGGATACGTATATAATTTCTTTTAGACAGACATGCCATCTGCCTCTCATATTTACCATTGACTTACCTTCTCCAATGCAGCTATCGTTTTATCTCGCGATAACATTTCATCTTTTAACTTTTTAGCATCACGTTTAAGGTGAACCAACTGCGAAACGGTTTCTTGTAGATTTCCAATCATTTCTCTCGAAGATAGCAGATGGTAACGGTGTGATTTTTCAAGTTCACGTGCCTCTTTTAATTCTAATTCTAATTTGACATTTATTTCACGTGTTTTCTTAGACTCTTCTTTTTCATTTACAAAATCCTGCAAACATAGGTATAAACATAGGTCATAATATAAAATTTATAAAAATATGGAAAAAAAATTAAAATAAAGCTATAAATATACATATAGTATGGCTTTATTAAAACTTTGCAAACACCTCGTGCATAACACTCACGATTTTACATTTAGATAAACTTTTCAATATATTTTGTAATCGTTCCCCAACGATATCTTTGTTTTCATTTTGATTTGCATTATTAACATCCATTTCAATAAACTATAGGTAGGTATGACCATACCTACTACAGGTTTGTTTTGTTCTGTACTTCAACTCATAGATCAGATAGAATACATACTAGCTTCAACTAATTAAGTTTCGCGCCATTTTACTGTTTTCAAAGAGATTACAAATAAGATTTATAAAAAAAAGTATAATTAAGGTTGTGTTTTAGTCTGTTCAACTTAAGCGTAATTCTCTTTGGTGCTAAAAAGGCTCTTATAGGGAGAATGAGTTTGCGTTTAATACAAACGCATCAGTCAAATATTGATCGACCAAAATTTGATCAAAGTCATTGATATTTCACGAACGGCTACTCCATAGTATGTTAAAGAAGAAGGAGAAGTCACTCACATTGATAGTGTATCACGCGATAGGTATTTTTGCTTGGGGCCGTATTGCACCAACCAAATTATTTGAGATTGTCACCTACATGTTGGCTAAAAATCGTAAATAAGCAGGCAAAAATTGTGATTTGAGTCAAGATTAGGCGAATACCTCGGATAGTTCTGTTGGTGCAAGTGGGCCTGGCGTGCGTTCAGCAGCTCCATCGGCCAAGCCATATCTTGCTCTGACAGCGGATGTGCGGCGTTCACGAACTCAACTAGAGCATTATTTGCTCCACCCAATATTTGATCATGACCGTTCACGTCACCCTGTCAGAGCAAATTATGCTCGACGAGATCATAATCTTTCTATCTCTAGAATCGATCAAATCTTGGTCGGCTGTCAAAAGTGGCAGCTGAGTAACTGTCTTAAGCAGAGTAACTGTCATGTGATCCATGAACAATGTAAATGACTTCTTCTCCTTCTTCTGTAACATGCTATGAAGTAGCCGTTCGTAAGACATCGATCAAATATTGGTCGATCAATATTTGGCCGAAAAAGCTCCTGAACGCAGCCCTGATCATGTACTTAATTACCTAAGTACTAAACCGAGATATAAATCAATAAAGGAATAGAAAGGCTAAGGTGAATCATGTGATCATTTTATAATGCTACTTACATGTCAACGGTGGTGTAGGTACCTATAAACCAGGCATGATCAAATCGAGAAGAAGAAATAAAATTAAACACTGCTGCAGTATGTAGTTGCAGACGCTTATACGTTAGAAATTAATATTCAACTTCTTTTACCATAATATACCTTTATATCTAATATCTGGCAGACGTGTGACGTACAGGGGGATTTGAGTCTGAAAACTATCGCGAGTTTCTTCCATAATTGTAATGTAACAAACTTAACTTTCGCTCGCCGCCTGGCACGATCATAACTCCCAGATGAAGAACTGCAAATAAGTTCGAAACTGGTCGGAGAGTAATTTTCCAGTGTTTACCACGTGAGTTCTAGTCGGTTTGTTACATTACAATTACAGGGGGATTACCTATACTCCTACACCAAAATGTACGTACGTAGAAAGAGAAGAAAGGCCTAATTTCTTAAGTGATCCTCCTATATACTACACCCTCATAGCCGAATTACATAATATTCTACACCCTATAAAAGGTAGGCATATAATGGATTTGTATGTTAGAAATATATGAGAAGGCCCAATATAAGTATTACTATACCATTGATTGGTATACTTAATATGTATAGCTAATTTCTGTTTCGTATTGTATATCTAATTTGTATAGAGTACATAGTACGAAAGACGGCTTAAGAAATATATCTCTTCATCTGTTATTTACTTGTGACTTTGATCTTATGTTAATTAATAATAATATTATGTAGATTGATACATTGCACATGGGTTGCCTAACGAAATCCCGTGTCTACACTATTTAATAATATTAACTTTAATATTAAACAGTGTAATTTGACTGGATTTATGAAGCTATTGCATAGCTTCTATCGCGGGCCTTGAGCGTGGAGACCGAATCCAGAAATTCAGTAACGAAAATAACCTATTACCCCCACTCCGACCCTCACAGCGGTGATACTTTTTAGTTTTGCCATCTATCGATGAATAGCAGTACTTACAATCCTTCTTTCGACAGTGTCCCATAGGTACATACACAATATATTAGAGCAAAGTTTAATTCCATGCCTTTATATCACTGAACCCGGCAAGGCGACATTTAGCTCTGGCAGCACTGCCGTTCAAGTTTAGTTCTATTGGCTAAAAGACTTGTATCCAAAGCCGTAACGTAATGTCAATAAAAAACAAAAAAATTGTTTTAGGTTAGTTTTGCACACTAACATTAGATAAATCCAACTTTTAGAAAAATGGACCAACAATAAAGTTGTCTAATTCAACTTTCGTACGTTAAACTCGGTTTGTCAAGATTGTTATTCAAAAATGGCTGCTGCATATGGAATACATTTGGGTAACAGCTCTGCTTGCCTAGCCGCATTCGGCAATGGTGCTCCAGAAGTGATAGCGAATGACGCTGGTGACCGCGTTACTCCCGCTATCATAGCTCTTAACGGCACTGAGTGGGAGATAGGCTTACCAGCCAAATCTGGACAGGCCTCATCAAAATCTATAATAAAACACAACAAAAGGCTCATGAATTGTGACTTCAGTGAAGAAGATTTAGCATACGTGGAAGCCTCGTCTTCGTGCCGGATCCAAAACGATGAAAAGCTGGAGTATGTATTTCAAACAAGTGAGACCACTGTTTATTCTAATCCAGACAATATAACTACAAAAATCTATGACAAGCTCTTTACCATTGCCAGTCACTCTATGCGCTCAGACGGGGATTTGAAACTTGTATTAGCTGCTCCATTAAACTGGTCCAATGAGAGCAGAGACAGACTTGTGAAAGGTGCTGAACTAGCTGGATTTGATGTCCTCCAGGTGATAAGTGAACCTGCTGCAGCACTTCTTGCATACAATATGGAGGAATCCCATGATGATACAAATGTTCTGGTTTATCGACTTGGTGGATCCACATGTGATGTTTCCGTTGCGAAAGTTTCTAGAGGATTTATTTCAATTGAGAAAAACATTTCCCGCTCAGATTTGGGTGGACAATGCTTGACAAGAGATTTAGCTGATTATATTGCACAAGAGTTTAGACAAAAATGGAAATTAGATCCTCATGAAAGTAAACGTGCCATGGCTAAGTTACTGAATCATGCTGATAATTGTAAGCATGTCCTTTCGACATTGAATTCAGCTCATGTCTTTATTGAATCCTTGCTAGATGGAGTTGATTGGAGTCAAAATGTTTCCAGAGCAAGGTTCGAGAATATTATCTCTTCAAAAATATCAGCGTACATAGAGCCTGCTCAAAAATTGATTGAGAGTTTTGAAGGAAAAATTAACAAAATCGTTATTTGTGGGGGAAGCTTGAAAATTCCAAAGCTACAATCTGCTATTGCAAGCTTGATTCCCGAAGCAGAAGTCTTGTCAGGAATAAATCCCGATGAAGTCATTGCTGTGGGATGTACAAAACAGGCAGGGTTATTGTTAGACATGCCTGAACTAGGATTAAAAGAGATGAATTCTGATGTGGAATTCCTAGGGAGAGATATTTACTTGAAGTATTTAGACCAAACTGTACAGTTATTTAATGAAGGATCTCCTCCATATTCCCATAATATCCAGACAATTGATGCAGGAGATAATAAAGATATTAGTTTCACTCTACATGACATGCCAGAAGGGGAACAATTTGCTAAGGAGACGTTTAACATTGAGAGTTTGACCAAACCATTTACCTTAAAGGCTACTCTTCAACAAACCAATATATTATTACAAGTACAATAAAAGCTTTTATAATTATAGTGTGGCTGCTCAAAGAATACTATCTGCAGTTATTTTCTTTTTCCAAGTTTGTTGTAAAGCCACAACAAAAATATGAATACAAGGTGTAAAAGTAAAAAGGTGCTAAAAGTATTCTTTTAGCAGCTGGACTAGTATCCTGCTATTGTAACAATGATTAATAAATTATAATTATTTATTCAATTGTTTTTATCCATTTTCCCATTTTTGCAAACTTAACTCTTATGACCATACCTCCTAGTTGGAAGTAATTACTTTTTCTCATTAATTGCCCCTTTACATAGATAAATGAACACTTTATTGTCAAAGCACAATACAAAAACAACATCAGTATATATTTTTGTATAGGCATATTTTTTTGTTACTGTGATTCCATTTTTGTTATCAATAATTACAATCTAGCCTTCAGGCCAAGTAATTCGATTTTAACAACTGCTAAAAGTAATGTAATCTACAACCAATCACTATCTAATACAAAAGAGAGATTCAAAAGGTATATTCTCTAATATCCAAATTACAAGAATATCAGGATATTTTTAAATATTATGTCTAAACTGGGCTTAAATTACTAACACGAGCGAAAATGTACCTTCAAGGCTAGCATGTAGTTTCAACATACATCCTAGACCACACATCACTTACCATCTGGTGAGATAGTTGTGAAATGCTACCTTATAGATATGTAAAAAAATTAGAGATGAGTGCTGATGTAAAAAACTTAGGTAGAGATATTTATACATACTAATATTATAAAGCTGAAGACTTATGTTGTTTTGTTTTAGTTTAATTTTATTTACTCTGTATTATATTGGAACTAAATGTACCTAATAATAACTTAATTAGGTACTGTGCGTCGTTTATGGTCCTCGTTTATTTTCACGTAGGTATGCAACGCAATACAGCGTGTGCAGAATGCATGTGCGAGGTTTTGTTTCTCAATACCTGCGAATGCTCATATCACACCCTTTCTTAATAAACATTACGCTCGTCGGAAACTTCACCTACCATGTCTGCTCTACGGTGATACAAATATTTACACAACTCCTTCATATTTACACGAGAAGTTCAAGTGGGTTTCAGAAGGTAGCCATCGTTCTATTATAGGTATACCTATAAAATAAACAATTTTAAGCTCTATAAATTTTCCTCAGAACTTATAGTCGAACTTTTGGCCTTTTCGAGTTATTGCAAAGAAAACACTTAAAATTTTTTTAATCCAACCCTCTCTTTGAATTTGATTACCAGACTATTTTGTTTAAGCCCACTATGCGTCTTAACTTAGATCTAACCAAAGGGGATCCTTCAGCTAATCAAAATTTCTTGCAAATTAAGGATAACCTTTGGCATGAATGGCACTACATCTTCACAGATGCTTCCAAACAGAATGATAGGGGCTGCATTGGTGTTGGATTATTTTATCAAAATTATAACATACTTCAAAAAATTAAATGTCCCCCTGAAACTTCAGTTTTTGTTGGAGAATGTAGGGGTATTATGGAAGCTATAAATTATATTTTATTGTTCGAATTAAATAAAACGGTAATTTTTTCCGATTCATTAAGTGCATTGGAAGCTTTTCTGAGCAATCCTTTCAAAACTGGTTCCAAGAACTGGCTCATATTTCAATGTAAGAATCAGTTATTAAAATGCTTTACCTTAGGTTATATGGTTAATTTAGCTTGGATTCCAAGTCACAGTAACATAAGTCGAAATGCGAAAGTTGATATGATTGCTAAGGAATCTTACTTACCTATATAATAATAATTATTATTATTTGTAGTGACAAAGCGCCATTTAAAAATTACCCTCAGGATCTTTTGCTCCTGCCGATACGTGATTTAAAATTCAGATGATTGAAAAGATGGTCAGTTAGTAGTAGACAGACGGGGACTAATTATGCAAAGTACCAACCTGTTATTCAGAAATGAATCAGCGTAATATCTACTTAGATTTGGCCATTGCTGTTCACCTGTTCATTTAAAAAAACTAAGAATCAAGGACACATCCCTCTGTGAATGTGGCTTAGATAAAGATGACTTAAATCACATTTTCTTTTCATGTTCTGAATTTGATCATGACTCTTTATATACATCTCTAATACATTATAAGTTTCCACTTCCTGTTCATATAGATAATATTGTGTGTAATATAAATCCCATTACTATTAATATATTATCATCCTTCATATCTGTAAATAACATCAAGCTTTAGTATTGTCCCATTCCTGTATATAAACCCACTCATAATAAATTAGGTATGTTCTCCATATTTCCATATTTTATTTAGTGTAAGTTGGTTCATATTGTGAGCTAATTTTCTTTGTTTCAGACTGCCCAAATTCAAAATTACCTCCTTCGGTATAATTTATTTTGCTTCTTGACGTGACACTAGCAATAATGTTTTTTAACTTTTGCCATTAATTAAAATTAACTAACTATCGTTACATACACGCTACCAAAAATAAACCGCAAATTGTACGCTTGCCTTTGTGTGATGTGTCCTAATGTCAGAGAAATCAGCTTATGTAAATTCTTGGTAAATATAAGTATTCTGATAAAGTTTGAAATCGTGATTTATTTTTAAATCGCGAAGTGAAACTTATCAAAACACTGCGTAACTATCTATTTCCTGAACATTATAGGTTGAAAACTTTGTTTTGATATATTATACCACCATCAAATGTTAAATGTCAATACTCAATTGAATTTGACGTCAGCACACACGCTGCCTGATCAGTGCACGCTGCACTACCTCGTTCTCTTGAACATCGTATTCACGCTACAACAATGCTACAAATGACGTCACACCACAAACATGTAAGGAGATTGTCGTAATTTGAACCGACGTGTAGCGTGAATAATTCGAATATAGTGAATAATCTGAATTATAAACCACAGCAAGGGAATCGCTATGTATGCATTTTATCTACGGGCCCTTGGCCCACACCACAGAGTGCCAAGACAAAATGCATCGCTCGATAGCGATTCTCTTTCTCTCACCGTTGAATGTTCGTTCTCGTTCTCCATGTGATATATTCAATGACTATGAAACCTTTTGAATGGTACACCTTCCCCTACGGCGAAAATGATTGGCGCAAATCGAGCGCGTTGATGTCTTTCACCCCGTCCTGCTTAAGAGTTTGTGTAATAAAATCACCTTCCTGCAGTGCTGCCAGTAGTGATAGGACATATAGAACGATATAGAACAAATTGTTTCTTTTTAGACATCTTTGCGTTCTATATCTCCAATCACTACTGGCAGCACTGCAGGAAGGTGATTTTATTACACAAACTCTCTTCAGCACAAAATATCATATCATCTTCTGATTCCTACATAATTCTTTCTTTGGCTTTCGGTTCAACTTTAGTTTATAAGACATCGATTTTAAAAGGGGGGGAGGGGTAGACCTCCCTCTGTGAAAGAAAAATTGCGGAACCACCCCCTTTCTGATTTTTTTAAATTTCTTAACTCACTACTTTCAAACGTTGATTTTGGAGATGGGAACAGGGTGGAGGGGTGAGGGGGCGAGAGGGTTTGAACCCTCCTATGAACGACAGCACCCCTTTTCTGCCTTAGTTTTAAAGATTTAGAAAACAAAATAGAGATTGTATGCATTGTTTATATTTTGTGACTGCTCCGGCGCTGCACAGGAAGTGCAGCCCCTCCGCCCTTACGTAACAAAGCACTGACATCAATGTTCGCCTCCGCAGCTTCGGCTTTTTGGTCGCCTTCGGCTACCAACCTCAGCCGCTACGGCTCACTTGATGCTTGATGTCTGCGCTGCGTTACGGCGGGCGGGGGCTGCTCTCCCTCCGCGCCTCCGGCTTTTTATGTACACTCTAGGGGTAGGGCAGACAAGTACCTACCAGTACAGGTTGTCGTGGTTAGCAGATTTAGTTTTCATATTATCACAATTGACAATACCAACTCTACCTCTGAATATCATAATTACCTGGAGTTAAATTATTATTTATATTATTATTAGTTTAAATACTAATAATAATATAAATAATAATATATATTTGTTGTTAAACATACTTAAATGTGCTTTGTAAACAATCATAGACATAAGTCAGCAATTACGTTTCGTTTTATGAAATAGACGTATTTTCATATTTTGAACAAACGGACTAAAAACTATGCAAATTATACAGGTTTTCAACAAAGTTTTAATCTAAAAAAAATATGTATAGTATTATTTTCAAGGGCTAGTGTATCAAAGCTTAAAAACATGACTGTGTGTTTTTGTCTGAGCTATCTTCATTGAAGTCATAGAAACTTTATAGTGCCTAAAAAATACATAGAGGTGAGAAGCCAAAAAAAAGTGAGCGCTAGGGTGATACTAAGTGAAACGGAATGTTCCATTCCATGGCAGAATCTGAGAAACAGTTCGAAATTATTTACGAATTTCGAATAATTTCTAGAAAAGTATTTTACGTGGAGGCTTACGTTATTACGACCTAATCATTAAAAAAAATGGACCACCAACTCCATGTCTTATAATCTAAGGTCATCGCTTTCTGATCAATTGCTTCTCTCTGAAGTACTTCTAATTAGACCCATTGGAGGTGTTTATTTACTTACCCCGTGTTTTCTTGTAGCAAATTGTACTAAACTGTATTAATGAAACTGTACTTGAAATCGGTTTCTTTTCTGCTCCTAGTTACATGTATACCTTGTGCAGTTTCCTTACAGCCTTACGAAGTTTTCAACCATTTAGGAACACGGACACCATACAGATTCAAATCAAACAAAAATGACTCCGTTGTTAAATTTCCTGGTAAGTAGTAGTCACTATTTTCTAATGAATGCCGTTGATGATTGATTATAGCCACTAAACATGTTTGGGTGATTCGCAAAAAGTGGTTGTGTAGAGGTCGATAACGCCTAAATTTCTGTGTTATTGGCCCTGCATGTCAATGCAAACTGCTCGAAATTCTGTGTTGCATCACGCTACGTAATTGGTTCTGTTATAAGGGCGTTTCTCTGTAAACTGGGCAACTCATTGTCTCAGGCTAATTTTGTTTAAAAATTAAAAGATCGTAAATATGTTGTAGATAATTCAAAAAATTAATATGTTAATCTACCGCTGGCCAACAAAAAAAAAACTATTAAATACAAACTTTATTACATTAAAAACGTGTTTGTAGTCCTTAGAAACCAGTCCCCTGGCATGTCACGAAAACATTGTTTACTTCAGACTAAACTAATTGAGACAGCATCTATTGGAATTAATCAAATTGTTATATTATTAAACCAATATTGTTTGATTGTTAATGAGACTCATTTATTTTACATAAATATTATTTGACAATTTTAAAAAAGGTAATGAAACTTTGTCTTCGCATTTAGTGAAAAGTCCCCCTGTCCGTATTTTAAATTATGTGTCACATAGCAGAAAGGTTAAGCAACACCTTTATGTGCGTAATGAAATGCAACAAGTCTGAAGTTTGGGCGGTTGCCACAATAATGGCCCAGACGCCATCTTATTTAGTAGTGTGCGAGCGTCCTTCCATGGGCGCTTTGTAACCTGACCGCCAACAGTCCCCTGACAAGAATTATTTTACTTCTATTTTATGTATTTTAATGATTTATGGAAATATTTAAATTGTGACACTAGATATATATTTCCTATATATATATATATTTCCTCCCTCCTGGCAACAGTCCCCTGTCTCTGCATTCTTAAAGTTCTGTGATAATAAAGGCCAATTATTTATATAAAATCATGATGATGTTGCAGATGTTAATTCATAGAATAAAGTCATTGCATGGAAATTCCTTTCAATATAATTATGTGATTTTAATAAATAATAAATAAATATTAATATTACGGTGCTTAGTACAATATTATATAAATAAAGTTGATTTTTTAAATTTTTTATTGTTCAGTTACTCAATTCTTAAACTTTAAAATTTATAATAATAAAAAAACATTCAATTTTGGTACAAAAATTGTATTTTTTTAATATAAGTTCACAGTCCAATAGCTTTGCCAACAGTCCCCTGATTACAATTTTTGAAAAAGGCTTAATATTTTCTAAAGTAATGGGAATATGTGTGGTTCATCTGCCATGTATTAAAAAATAGACTGATACTTGTTCCCTGAAAAAAATTTGTTAAATTATGAGTAAAAAAGTTGCCTAGACACATTTCTTAGAATGAGTTGCCCCATTTACAGAGAAACGACCATATATGTCATGGCCTATATTGCTAAATACATTTTTCACCCACACACTCACAATCCTCCTCTTCCACAACCACAACCCTTGTCATCAGGTTACCATAGTACAGGCACTGCCTAGTTTGGGACCTGAAGACCTTATGTGAATGTTGTCCCACTTAGACTGCTAATGATATGTGTTTTAGCCATACTTAAGTATAGATTTACTACATGATACATGTTTAATGTGATGCTGTTCTAGAAAAATTGTGTACTTACAGAGTATTCTTATCTATCTTTATATGTATATAAAGCATGAATAGCTATTTCACTTCATGGTCACGGAATCACGCGTGAACGGCTGACCAATTTATATAAAAATTGGTATAAAGATAGGTGGTTCCTTGGAAAAGGACATAGGCTATTTTTTGTACTGGAAAAAGTATGGTTCCCATGGGATAACTGAGTTAGCGGGGAAAACTTAGTGCATGCGGGTGAAAATGTTATGGACCTGGTTGAAACTGGATTCATGCAGTGTAAGCAATCTTTCCTGCATTTACAACTTGGATGAGTGACTAGAATTTTCAACAAAGTGCTTCTATGCATCTTAAGGCAGAGTAAGTATCAAAACTACTTATTTCTATTCTTGAATCAATGCCAATAACACAACATAAAAAAAAACATCAAATTACCTAGCTAGCTGAGTTCATGGTTTACTGAACCAATGTTACATCTATGCCTTTTGTAAAAGATTGACATGTCATTCAATTGACAAGTGCTTACAGACTACTAAAATGACATGTGGTGTTGAATCTAGGATTGCATCAATATTGAATCACTAAGTAATTCAATTGAAATTAAATTGAAAATTTGTGGACCTTCACATCTATAAAAATCGGCCTTTGTAAGCCTGTGTATTCCTGCCTCCTACCTCTCCTAAATTTGTGCTTCTGATTTCTAAAGCAAATATTTTCATTGAAAGTAATCTAAATAACAACAACTATCACATAAATTAATTTTTTGTCTGAGGTTTTTGGGCTGCATTTCAAAAAGGGTAATTATCAACTGGCAAAGGGTAATTGTTACAATGTCTTGTTCCAAAACCCAACATTGAAAATTTACGTTGACAGTCTTGAATTCTATTAACCTTGAAAAATCAGGGTTAATTTACACCCTACATGACATTGACAAGTGGCCATTCCAAAACTCTAATTTACTCGACACTTGTTGCTTGACAATGAGGTAAAATGTTTTGGAACGCAACTCATAATAGATAATTATAATGGACATTTAAAATGAGCTGCTATAGTTTACCTACCTATTTAAAAGATTGTTTGTTTTCAAATTTGCAGGTTGTAAGCCTAAGAAGATCTGGATGATGATACGACATGGGACAAGGTACCCAAGCCCTGAAGAAATTGAAGGAATGAAAACAACATTAAATAGTTTGAAATATGAAATTTTACTACAACATAAACATGGCAGAGGTTAGTTCTTCTTTTTAGCAATATTTAGTGTGAAAGTAAAACTGTCAATTTACTAAGAAGTATCTTTATGCTGAGGATACCAATTAATCAGAGCAACGCCTTCATACAGTAATTGCTACAAATAGCACTGCAGCTGTAACATCCAAGATGGACTTGTACCAGAGTTTATCCTTCTTGCTGAATGGATTAAAACTTTTTGAACATCTGGCTATTGACAAATAAATGCAAAAGAAGTTTGATAAGTGTTCAAAGGGTGCTGAAATTCAGGAGTATACCAGAGACTACAACTAATAGTAGGCTACCCTTCACCTCCACTTTGCTAGCATTTCGAGTGTCACACCTCATTATAAAGGTTTATAAAGCGAGAGCAACATTTTGTATATTCAGTATTTTTAACCGATTTCAAAAAAGGAGGTTACTCAATTCGACCGTACATATGTTTTTTTTATATTTTTATGTGTGTTCTTTTTTGTTAGATAGAGTATACTTCCAATGGTGGTCCCAATCAAATTTCATCAAAATCGGACAAGTGGTTTTTGAGTTATACTTCAATAACTGAAAAGTGCTACGCATATTTCGACGATATTATTGTCGCGGTTGAAGACATCGCAGAACACTAACACACACAATTGATCCCGTGGGTAGCAAAGGTCACTGAAAAGGGTGAAAATATAGTATATATCATTACGAGTGCGGAAAGCCTGTCATTGCAAAGAGTTCCGACAAATGTCTACCCGAGCCGAGGCGCAGCCGAAGGTGAGGGTTGACAGTCGGAACAAGTTGCAATGACGGTTCCGCACGTGTACTGAACAACTATTTTAATACAGTTGCGAAAAAAAACAAGCGATTTAATAAAATAATAAAAACACAATAAATGGCGCCAACCGTAAAAGAATATAAGCAGAGATTTTTTATGTTTTCTTCACCCATTCTGGGTAGGCAAAGGGAACTATGCCCATACAGCCAAGTCTTCAGTAGATTTTTTTTATTGATGTGAAATTTAATGAGATGAAATGAAATGAAACCTAACCTAACTTATTGAAACAAATTAGTAGCTTCTTTTTAGAAATATTTGCATGAATCGCGAAAACTTCTATGATTTTTTTTAGTAAAAATTACGTGGTTGGTTTTTTTCTTGTTAATAGACCTTTTCCATATTTTGACAGTTGGGAAAGAGAATGCACGAGTTCGGAAAAGGTAAAAAATAAGCTCGAGTATGTAATAGCCCATATCCCGAAAGCTATACGTCCCTGTAATACGCCATTTTTTGAGCAACTGTATTAAAAAAAATAATCACAAGAAATGGAACCGACTTCAACACTCAAAAGTGTGAAATAACTTGTCAAAGTCGGTACCATGAGCACAATATGATGATAGTTACTTTTGTGAACTATCATGGTACCAACTTCAACAAGTTATTTCACACTTTTGAGTGTTGAAGTCGGTTTGATTTTTTGTGAATTTTTTTTTGTGACAACCCTTTTAACAGGCTTTTATTTCAATTTGGTTACTTTAGTTTTAATCCCAGCCACTGCCAGGAACAATTGATTTCTCAGAAAAGATTGCTTCAAACTCAAGATCTATTTCTGTACATGAATTTGAAAAACAACAAAATTGTAATTTATAATAAAGGTATCAAGCTCTGAAATTGCAGAATTCTGATTTGGAGGATTGCTTTAGATGCAGGGCTATGAAAGTGAATAGTAATTTTAATATGTTCAAAAAAAGTTTACAAATTTTCAGGTAACTTAACTGAAGAACACTTATCAAGTTTGCAAGACTGGTCAAGCAATATAGAGATTGAGAAAGACAGGTTTTTGACTCTGGAAGGAAGAACTGAAATGGTTTTACTAGCAGAAAGAATGAAAAAAAGACTCCCTTGCTTAATCAAGGATGAATATGACAGTGAAACATTTCTGGTAAGAAATTATAGTTCTAGTACTTAACTAAAATGATGTGCCTATTTCCCCATGAAGCATGTCGTCATACAACGCTTGATGTAGGATTATACATTGCAGCCAGTCCCATATAGTCTGATCAGAGATTTAATCATCATTATTCCAGATATAAGATGTCCACAGCAGGTGCTTGCTTCTCTAATTGATTTGAGGAAGGTTTTGGAAGCAGCCTTTAAAAATTAGTCTTTAAAATCCTACTAATGTGATAAATGCTAAAGTTTCCAAGTATAAATGTGTGGATGTATGTTTGTTACACTTTCACACCTAAACGGCGGGATAGATTTGGAAGAAATTTGGTATGGAGATACTCAGGTCCTAGAATAAACTTATAGAAAAGAATAGGCTTATATTCATCACCACCACACGGGTAAAACGGATTCGGATGAAATTTGGTATGTAAATACTTCAGGTCCCGGAATAATCCATAGGCTATTTTTCATCATCATCATCATCATCACCAATCATCACCACACGGGTAAAACCGCGGGTCGCAGCTAGTGTTATTATACAGTTAAGGATTTTTTTAAATGATAAATAACTGAAATAATAATGATTTATGTTTTGACAAATTAAATTACATTTCAGTTATTACATTGATGTATTGTAATTATGATCGATTTTAAGCATACATAAATAATCATGACTGCATTCATGATTTGTTTTTGAAATGATAATTACTGTATTAAGCAAATGTTTCAATGTTTTAAATTAATATTTGCACGCTGGTTTTCAGAAAAATGTTGTAGGCTCTGTATTAAACAATAAATCCACCTATATGCCTACCTTTTAATGCAAATAAAACATTTTATTATATTCTATTTATTGTATTATTCCCCCTTCTACGATTTTTATAAGACTGTTCACTTCGACTAGTGATACATATTGTACATTAAAAAAACATACTGGTCTAATTGAGAACCTCCTCCTTTTTTGAAGTCGGTTTCCAATTAACAAATTATTTCAGTTCCGGTACACACCAACAGAGCGAGCGCAGCAGAGTGCTAGATATTTTGCCAATGGTTTGTTTGATCAGAAAGAAGCTAAAGATGTCATTTTCGCACCAGCAACAAAAGTTGACACAGTTTTGAGGGTAATTTGCAATGATATTATATGTTTATATGAGGTAGATGTTGCACAAGAGCGCGGAAACTGAGGCGGCTAAATTAAGTCAATTGAAGTAATTTTCATTACGACGCTTATTTCAAGCGCAAGTCTAAACATATAGCTATCTTTTTCCATATTATTTGTACCGTATTATTTGTTGCAGTAAGCATGTTTTTGTCGTAAAGGAACAAAATCCGAGCACCGCGCAGTATGAATATACGTCCTCTTTAGTAAAACATCATTGGTAATTTGTCATTGTACTAAAACTTTTCTATATATTTCTGCTTAGTAACTGGCATCTTAATCATTTTTAATTTATTATATCGATATTCTATAAGCATGTATTAGCAAGCTTTATAAAATGTAGATCATACATATAGAATTCATTAATATCGTCTATATAATTCTAGTATTTATTTCAAAAGTCATCTGACTGGGCATGTCAATAAAATGCAAAGTAAGTTCAAGAAATCTGAGATAAAATGAACTCTGCCCACTTAAATCCTTAACTTTTGCTCAAGCCCTCCATAAGTTAACCTCCTGAAAAAGTGAATGTTATGGTGATAAGCTCTGCCTGGCCCTTTTAAACTCAATATTTAAAATTCATCCCAAAGCATTGACTCCTTAGTTGACACAAGATTACAAAGCCTACAGCGACGAGGAGCAAGTCCCTAGTTTCTGGGTTTTTTATCAAACACATTTCGGGGTGTGTGCTGGATCTAAATAGCTTCCTCCATCCCTATTTAACCAAAGAACGTCCAGGTGGACGGTAATGTGATCCATAGACGATTCATGGTAGACGTTCCAACTTGCCGCACGAAGTGGTTTGATACCACATTCATACCTAGTGTATATGGCCAATGAATAGAGTTCATTGCTTAAGCCTGTGGTTCCACATAGATACAATCAGGGTGTCTTCAAGTCACGAGTGAATAGGTATTTTCTAGGCGACGTGATCCATCGTTAACCGCCTCGCCACCCTCATCAAGTCATCACTTAACACCAGGTGAGATAGTGGTCAAACGCCTGCCTATTCTGTATAAAAGAATTCAATTGTTATTTACATAAGAGTCAGATGCTTGCTATATTAGTTCCATACTCCCCGTTGATCTTATATTTTTTCATAACTCTATGCAAGCTTACTCTACACTAAGTTGCGATTTTTCCAGTTTTACAAACACTGTGACAAGTGGCAAAAGCAAGTTAAGAAAAATCCAAGTACATACAAGGAGCAAAAAGCGTTTGAAATAAGTCATCATATGAATACAACCGTGGTGTCTGTGTCCGAAAGACTTGGCTTAACCAAAATTTTAAGTTTAGGTTTGTAATATACGGTATATCAACTCACGCTGTTTAGCTTGCTTTACAATTTGCTGCACCTTATGTTCTACTACACAAACATTTGCTGTGATTTAACAATATTTACATATAGAGCGATGTAGCTTGACGGTTTTTGAGCGGGTTTCGACATATAACCTGTACCCAGTTGTAGCTATGATTAATAGTGCGTTTTTGCACTTGTAGAAGTGTGTCAAAACAAGCTATCGGGCCAAGCCATATTTTTATCGGACTGCCGATACGCGCACAAACTTCTTCTTCTTAGCAATTGTACATCTACTGCTGGACATATGGCTCCCCATATAGGGGGATTTGCCAATTCTCGCCGCGCTTGGCAGGCGGGTTGGCGAGCGCAGTATGATTTCCGATCCTTGGAAGACGCTGCTGCCCACCTTCTGGTACGTGATCACTTAGCCGACTCTTACGGCACCCGCGGGAAGACATGGGGGAGTACTATTCTAGGCCGGTACCACCACGGCACAAACTATACATCTGACTTATTTCACGCAAGTAGTTGTGTTGTAATATAGGCCTTTATGTATTGAGTTCTTTTCAAAATATTTCTGCTTTTGCACTTGTTACTAACAGCCCACAAACGTGCACACATTAGTGTGCATTCCGACGTTATATGTATGTCCGACATATTTAAGAACCGGCCTAAATAGTTTAGCAACATACTATTAAAAGAAGTATAAACTTGTTCAATTTTTTATCAATACTTTGATCTCATCACACTTTCTCACCTTCATTCACATTTGTAACATTGACATTTCATTGTGAAGCAGCATGGGGCTAAAAATTGTGAAATGGGTACGGTTTCTTGATTTTGCTTAATATGTTTATGTTCATGTTTCAAACAGATCTCATTGCATTCCTGCAGAAATATACTGATGTAAATGTTCCTGGTGTTATATATACTTCCTGCATGTTGCTACCTGTCTGTGCGTTTTGCATAGCGACCAGAGGTGTTTTTTATGCCGATGCGGCTTGAGCATCAAGTATTTGTTATATGTAAAATCAAGATTTACGACCTTTCCAAACCATTTAGATTAAATGTCAAAATCTACGGTACAAGGTTTCCACTGCACTGCCTATTTCCCGATATCAGATAGTGCTTATCGGACCAGCCACCTGACATTCCACAGAAGAGCCAGCAGGTAGCTTATGTCGGCGCTGGTCTGGGCGGTTATCGGTGCAACAAAATACATTGCCCTTTATCATATGCGGCGGAGTGCGTTAGCATCAGCTGAGACGATTAGTTAATATGACATTACCACCACAGTGTAATACCAGGTCCGCCAATTCTTTGGCTGGGATCTCCTCGGCGCCAGGCATGAAGGCAGACGGAAAAATCCCAAATGCAGTGATCCTCGGTGCCGGGCGTGAAGGCAGACGGAAAGATTCCAAATGCAGTGATTCATTTTTATTGGCATGCAAATGCAAACGAAAAGCAAATCGAAACGTGCAAAACGAAAAGATACAATAGTAAAGTATACTAAACTAAAAATAGTTAAAATAAAGCTGTCATAACTAAAACTTGTCGACTACAATAAAGTTTCGGTATTCTTACAGATTCAAATGTTAATAACGCTATTAGTATTAAAGGCAATACTCACATTTTTAAGCTAATTACTTTTATCACTATTCATAATTCCCAATCTATAACTTTTTTCCAGAACAAATTAATCTCATCTACAAAATTTGTGGCTACGAAACAGCATGGAATAAGTATTTTGTTTCCCCTTGGTGTGCTGCATTTGATAAAGAAAGTGCAGAGGTAAGATACCTATTCATATTATCTATGAAAGGGTTATTTTTAAACAAACTAAAATTGTTCAAAATGAAATAGCGCGTATTATATTTACGCTAAAATTCAAATTCGTATAACTCCATACAACGCTATCACTAACATTAGACTAGTTGTATTGAGTTGGTGGCCAATTACGAATACTTTTACTTGGTACCAAATAAGTGGTGACTTATTCTACCTAAAACTACCCGTAATTTCAAATAAAAAGATCTAATTTTATTGATATTGATAAGTGTCATACTAATTTGGACCTTAGAGTAAACATATAAGAACTTATTATGTTATGTTCCAGAGTTTTAATGTAGTTTACTTGTTCTAGAACATTATTACCATTATATTATTTAAAAATTATAAATGGATAACACGAATGGCGTATAATGGACAGATGTAATTCTCTTTCAGGTAATGGAATATTTCTCCGACCTGAAACATTACTGGGTAGACGGATATGGACTAGAGTTGACGTATCGTCAAGCGTGCATGTCCGTGAAAAATATGTTTGATAGCTTCAGGTAAGTCCTATGAGTTTTATGCCACAATATTGTTAGCATAGGAGCTACGAGGTCATGATCAAATATTGTTTGGAGCAAATAACGCTCGAATAGATTTTGTGAACGCCGCACATTCGCTGTCAGAGCAATGATTTGGCATGGCCGATGAAGCTGCCGAACGAGCAACGATCTTTTCTCTATGGTCAAAGCTTGGATAGGAAACCGCCGAACCTTTCCGTTGTGTGTTGCCGTGCATCGCAGGGTACGTTCTTCGCTCCAGGATTTTTTTATTGGGGTAAAAATCGTACTATACTATGTCACATGCCCTCAGGCGTTTATTAAAACTGCGACATTCGGCTGGCCATTAGCCTATCTGCCGACCCGTATTCTCAGCATGGTATAAACTAGATAGTGTGAGGATTTCACGTCTATAAACGCCACAAGCGCGTTTGCATCATGATCATTACACAGAAAGAATAATACTTTGTATGAAAATGTAAAAATCTGCTTTGAAGTAACTTTCATCTATTCTCTATGATACGCTTCGGCGTATGTAGCGTTTACGGGAGTTAAATAACTCGCGATAGGTACTGGTCATGACTTCTCTTAGGCAGACGGGCGTCTTTAAAGAATCTGATTAAAGTGAAGGCGGCAAGCATGAATTGCCACGGCCTCAGCATGATGATGTCTGTGGTCTCTGTCTTCCTCACAGGAAACAGGCGTGACGATATACATTAGTGACGTAACGAATCCCACATTCGGAACTGCGAATGGGAATACATTGGCTTTTTGATATCGATCTTAACATAATTCTTGTTTTTCCGTCCGCCTCCTAACAGTGGGGGAGTAACATGTTGATTATGCCATGCAAACTCCAGCGCGAATTAATTGGGTGAACTTGTTTAATAATAATTTCAGTGACGCTGGATATCCGAAGGCAGTATTCTTTTTCTCTCACTCCGGCACTCTATTAAAGATAATCGGTCATCTCGGCTTATACAAACCAGAATCCCATTTGAGAGCAGATAACTACCAGAAGGACAGGCCTTGGAAGACATCGGATATCGACTGCTTCGCTTCGAATTTAGCTTTTGTGCTGTTTGAGTAAGTGGCAATTTGTTTTTTGTATTACGGTTATTTGATGATTTCGTCTATGTATGTAGACGTATGATGCGGTCGTGAAATGCATGAAGCCATAATGTCCTCAAAGAAACATGCCTGCCTGTTGACACGAATAGTTACGTTTTTTAATTATCGTAGATTATAAAGCTATCGCTAAAGGTTCTCGAATGGAGACCACGGAATGGCAAGCGCCGCATAGGACGGCCACCGACAAGGTGGACAGACGACCTAAGATCGCAGGTGGATGAGGGCCGTTTCCAACCGGTCCTTGTGAAATCAATGCGGGAGGCTATGTCCAGCAGTAGCCGTTCTATGGCTGATATGATGATGGAGATGCAGCTATCACAGATACATCAGAGATTACAGATGGAAATTTTAAATCAGCTATTAAAAATGTGATTAAAAAAATGCTTACTATGATGTAAGAATTTATTTATATCACTAAGATGCTTGGAATGCTCCACTTCTGCTAACTCACCATATTTTTTAATTTTTTTATGTTCGTAGTACTAATTTCGGTGAAAATAGTATAAATTTTTGTGGTGCTTAACATGCCGAATAAAATAATATATATTTACTTTTTATCGGTCTTGTATCCAGAGTATATTCAAATACAGATAGATCTCCTGTCTGTTTTGCATTTCTGCACTAATGCAAATGCAAGTCTGATCCGTGGTTTTGTACAAAAAGCGCAATACAATGTCATAATTCAGGTGTAGTACAATAATAAATAGACTGGCTTGCCTCATAATGACATACAAGGTAATCAAATTAGAAAAACAATGTTAAGACCGGGTCAGTACTCCTGGCTTACACGCTCTATCACCTCTGCTTAGATCTTACGCGTTAGTACGCGTTAGTGTCAAAACATCCTCTCTGCTCCCGAGGACAGTTGCTTTCATGGAAATCATTCATGGTATATAAGCGTTTTGCTTCCACTTTCTTAATGTGTACTGCCAAGGAATGGAACTCGTTGCCCGAGTCTGTTTTTCCCGATATGTACAATCCTGGAGTCTTCAAGTCGCGAGTGAATAGGTACCTTCTAGGTTTGCGTGCTAAATCCTAGACAACGTCATCACCTAACATCAGGTGAGACAGTTGTCAAACGCAAACTTATAATAGTAAAAAAAAATATACCGTTTGTTATCTTTTGTATTATTTTGTTTTCATAACTTATGATTATCTGAAATATGGCACACTATAGATTGTAAAATAACTAAAGTAAACTGAGCACACTTACATTTATATAATATAGGGTGACCAGTTATTGGCATTACATAAGTGTTAATCATATTTAATGTTAAGTCTTAATTGCAATCTCTGTTGGATTCCTAATTAAATATATTTAAACTTGTCATTTTCAGTTGCAACGACCGCGACTACGTGCTGACAATGCATCAAGAGCATATAATAAAGCTTCCACCATGCGACTCAGAGCTATGCCCGCTGGAACACTTGACTCAGTATTACCAGGACTCCATAAACAACTGTGACTTCACTGATATGTGTAGTTTGGATAGGAAAGATGACTTGTAAACACCTTTATGTTGGATTGGTGCTGAAAGAAGCTTCCAGAAAGCTCAAGAGATTGCCCTGACAGATGTAGTTTTTTAGAAAGACAAGCACCGAAAGTCATAGAATTGGTTTTTATTTATATTTTACTACCTGCACATGCAAGATTTGATGCTAAGCAAATTTCGCAACTAGTGTATTTTATCAAAAGTCATAAACAGTTTATTTTTCTGTAAATTGATCTTCTATTGGCCTATAAGCCCACAAGCTGAATGACAGCATACACTCTTATCCCGAAAAAGAAGGCCCGTCACGTTGTAGCTATTACTCATCGGACCTAAAAATCTCTGAATTAAAAGCTCTGGATAAAAATACTAACGTAATACAAGCGGTTTTTATTACGGTTGACGCGGCAGTAATCTCGTATCAGAAGACCAGTAACTGGATCGAGTATCATGCAGCTTTATAAGACCTGTCAACCAAATGCAAACTAATAATAAGGTGGATTAAGACATTGTTCATGTCCAAGAAATACCATGCCCTATCCAAAAAAGACCATAGAAACAAGTAAGTGAAGATAAGAATCTCTGCAAACAATCAGCGATGCAAGTAAGAAACCTACTTCTTCGGTATACTGAGAAAGAATAGCAACGTCTGTGGGATTAGAAAACCGTTTGTAAGCAAGCAAAGATCATGGTTCCAATTCTGAACAAAACTATCACAAACAACTTCTTAAAATACAACGGCAGGATCTTCGTCTACTGGTAGGACTAGTCACAGGTCACTGCGACCTTAACTACCATCTACACAAGACGAGAGCTTTAAAGATAGTCATTGTGGCTTCCCATTAGTAGGATATTTGTTCCAATAATTAGCTGTAACACTTATGCACTTTTCGTAAATACTTTCAGATACAGAATATAGAACAATTTTCTTTAAATAACCACAGTGTCAGCGCAAAAATTGACTGGTTGTGATGCTTGTAACTTAAGTTAGTTAGAAAACTGGAAAAAACAAGACGCATAAGCCTGGTAAATGATGTGTAGATTATATGAAAAAAAATACCTGAATCAGACAGTATTCATAGGTAGAAATAAGGTTTTTCTTTATAGACAAGTACGTGGTATATGGTGTATAATCATCTTAAAACCATGCGTTCTTAGGATTGCAAAGATGGGAAATCCATAGACTGTGCTCTGCACTGTATTATTAGTAATTATGACTAAAACCAAGGTTGTCAATAATTTAGTGTTGTGATTTTATATTGGTGCGTACAGTACATAGAAATAATATAAATTCATCTTGAAACGGCGATATCTCAAAATCTTATTTCGCTAACATTCCAGTAAGACAGTAGATATTCGTTGGTGTGAGCGAATTAAAAATTATATAGAAAAAAAGGCGTGGAAACCAAACGAGTTGAAATACACACTCGAAAATGGGAAATTTAAATGTATAAACCACTTGTATTCAGATAATTATAAACATTGATGAAACACTCCAAATACTTAAATTTAATGGTTACATTTTTTGAGAATGCTGTAGTGTATGAATTTACGTTCCTGGCTTTATATTTAAGGGCCCTTATAGGAATACCCATTTACTTAATTGGTTTTACTTTAGGTAGTTTTTTTTTAAATCACTTTAATTCGGTGACTCGTGAGTGTGCCTCTATTGTAACGTTAATTGAGAAAGGTATTTTTTGTTAATTTATATTTGTATTTTATACTTATTTGATATTTATTATTAGTGTAAACTGACGGAACTAATTATTCCAAATTACCCTGTGTTAAGCATGACATTGAAATTATTGAGAAGATTACGAAATTATATTTTAGGTATGAATTGTTATTAAAATAATGGAATATTTAAAATGTATTTTATTTATATTATTAGACTAGTACTATGACCAATTGGAACTCAAGAGTGAAGAACATGATAATCTATCGCTTGGCGAACTAGGACATAGCATAGGACATCACAGGCAGTCTGATGTTTTTTTTTCTTCTTATTAAAAGCTTGCGTTTGAAAACTGTCTCACCTGATTTTAAGTGATGACGTTGTCTAGGATTTAGCACGCAAACCTAGAAGGTACCTATTCACTCGCCGTTATCAAATTCCAAGCAAGGTGGTAGTTGCTGGGAATTTGATAACGGTGCTACCTTCACCGGAAGCTCCAGCCGTTGGATGGATCGAATCAGCGTCCGTTAGTTTGACAACCGACTCTACAACCGCTGAACTATCATCGCTTCAAAAGGTTGGTTTCTGATAACTTCTGTAGGTATGACTTACCTTTTTAGGACCCCGAAAAATATATTCCAAAAAGCATTATGCCTGTATGCTAAATCTCTGCCAAAAAAACAAGTAAACAGTTTCCCTCCCGCATAGAAAGTGAAGGACGAGAAATGGTGGGCGGATAGAGTTGGATGGCTCGCATTAATCCTTAAGATGACCCGATTTCGAATTTGATACACGCATCCTTTAAAGGTTAGGCTAAGTTATATGTAGTGACATGACATAATAAGAATTCAGAAATATAGACCACAACTGCAATCAAGCCAACAGTTGTGGTCAGTTTCTTTGGGCTAGTGATACCATGCTAAGGTTAGGACGTATAATCAACATGTAGGAATTCTTAAGTATGTACCTACCTAAACATTTTATTTAAAAGGAAGAGACGTATGGTGAGTATAAGTAAGTAATTAAGTAGGTACATATACTAAAATGATTGAAATATAATTATTACAGGTCTTGTCTCAAAGATAAGCTAACCCTTTCAAATGATAAAGAATATACAAAATCAGTTCATAAATAACTGAGTTTTGAGACAAGAAACAGAAAAAATACAATCTAAATGATAAACCTCCTTTATTTGAAGTCGGTTGATATCCACCATTATTTTTACTCAAGGTAACACTCATAAAACAAATTTGGGATCATAGATAAGACAGTATGTTGGGATTCGCGCCATAGTCTCTAGACGAAAATTATCTAGATACCTATATAGAATTTTGTATCGGCTTGTTTCAATTTATATTATAAGTTACTGTTAAGTGCAGAAAACGATTTCTTAAGCCGATCCCGGTTTAGCCAGCGGCATTAGTCCCAGAATAGAAATCATGTAAATCCATAGTTCGCTGATATTATAACAAAGTCGTTGGGTATCGTCGGTAGTCGTCGGGTATATGGCCGTGGGGTACCGGCTTAGAATTGTACCCTCCCATGTCTTCCCGTGGGCGTCGTAAGAGTCGACTAAGGGATCACGTATCAGAAGGATGGGCAGCAGCGCCTTCTGAGAATCATATTTTATACTGCGCTCGCCCACCCAACAAGAACAAGAAACTAAAAATACTCGCCACGCTTGGCAGGCCCAAGCGTGGCGAGTATTTTTAGTTTCTTCGTTCAGACTTCGAGACATTCACTGATGCACATACGATTCCAGCATTGATCTCCCCAAGGACCGACTGAACATATCGCAACCATCTACTTGTTGCGATCCTTATCAGTTCGTCTGGCCACCGTGTCGATGGATACCTATCCTATACTGCGCTTTTCAGCCAGTGGTCTCCACTCGAGATCCTCTCGACCCCATCGTCCTTTAGTCCTGACTCCTGCGTAATATGCGCCCCGTCCGGGCTCGTTCTGAAGCTGTGACTTATAAATGATCATGGTCTATGTTCATTTATAAGTCACAACAGTTAATTTATAACACGAATTTTATAGTCTGGAGGATTTTCATGAAAGTGTCATGCGACACTCGTAAAGTTTCAGTAAGGATGCAGACATGAGCTTTTCGCGGCTTCTGTCCGGGCTTTAACGATCCCAGGGCAGGACATAGGATTCATCAGCTATCAAGGCGAAGGGACTTTTCATATAGGGATAGGATGGATTACATAGTAGAATGTTCGTTATTTTTCAGTAATAGCACATGGATTGCTGCTACTACCAATAATTTTATTCTGTGTCAATCTAACTTCTAATATGTATAAAAATTCTCGTGACACACGTGTTTGTATTATAACCAAACTTCTCTGAAGCGGCTTGGGCGATTTTTATATTTTTTTTGTGTATTTGCTACCAAATACACAAAACAAATTATAAAAATCACTGAGAATTAGGTCGTATTTTTTACCTTTCTACCCCCCCGTTTTTTTTATCGCGATTGTAGTATTTTTGTATGAACAAATACCCAAATAACTTTACTGTCGATTATTGACATGAAGTAATTTTGATGAGTGTAGTGTCATTTTGACACTTCGATGAATTAATATGACGGAACAGCGTTTGCCAGGTCAGCTAGTAATAATTAATTATCTGTTAATAAAACTGACGTGGTTTTGACACATTATCCTACAAATATTATATATAAATGCGAAAGTTTGTGTGTAAGTGTGTATGCTTGTTACCTCTTCACGCTCAAACGGCTACACCAATTTCGATGAAATTTGGTATGGAGAAGCAATCCATGCAATATTTGTGTGTCCGTTGAATAATAATTTAGGAGTAAGCGTTTAATGTATATATATACTGAGTCTTACGAAGGATAATGTTATATATGATTACCGACTCATTTCTGTAAATAAATATAGTATATCGACTTTGTAATAATTTTAGGACCCCCAGGACCCTTTGCTACATCCCTGGTCCAATCGCATACCAACTGTCATAAAGCAGAAGCAGCCGCACTAGGCTACTTTGTATGCTTCACGGAAAATATTTCTCTAAAAGGTTGCTGAGCTCGGAAATAAACGGTTAAAAACATAATTGCGCATATAGATGCTGGATAACCAGCCGACACTCCTTTGTATAAAATGCTTTAAAACAAAATAATAAACAAAGAAGACAAAACCTGCGTTATAGGAGTAGGTACCTACATTTTTATAGTAGTGCGTTTGATGAGTCATTTTAAAATGAATGGTACAGCCAGACACGCTGTGCTAAAATTTACTGAAGATTCGGATGGGTCGTTTATATAAAAGGCAGACTGCAAACAGAAACAATTAATAGGTTTACAAGTTTCACGCGAAAATAAACTAGATTACATAGGTATAGGTACTTAATAAACTAAGATTTAATTCTGCGTATAGGTCTATAATTAGAAGGTTCTATTACTGGCGTGCATACAATCGCGCAATTCCAAATTGAAGCTGTAGGTTTGGTATAGTAGTGATGGCTAATGATGGCCATTGTGAGCATCGGCTGTCAAGGTGACAGTCACTGGTTCGACCCCTACACCCAGCCTGAGCTTTCAGTTAATGTGACATCATTATCAAATGCACAGGTGAAAGGTGAGGTGAAAGGATACCTACCTATAGCTACCACCCTCAATTTTGAAAAAAAATGTTACTAAACATACAGTGTGTTTATTTACCTGTCAGTGAGAGCCAGTGTTCTAGGGCTAGCGGGCCGGTGCCTTTATTTAAATAATATACCTTTATTGTAATTATTTAATAACTAATTACAATACTATAACTACTACAAAAACATTTAAGACATCCACTAGCTATTGTCAGCTTATAGATAACTCAAATTCTCTAACCCGCTACTAGTTGGCAGCGTGCCCAGAATGCTAGCAACTTTACAACGTTTATTTGCAATGCTGAACCGTTGAGCCCAATATGGGCAGCATTTTGGTCACGCGTCGCATCTATCAAGTATATTAATATAAGTATTATATAATATAATAATATAAGTTTTGTAAAATCCGATGAGCTCCCGGTCCAGACAAGAACTAGCGTGGTACTGCTATCTAAAAATCTTGATGAACTTGAATATAGAGATGTAATGAATAAAAATCTCACCATGATGATAATGTCAGCCATCGCATATCCACTTTTGAGCATTGGTCTCCACAAGGACCGGTTGGGAGCCAACCTGATCGAGCCTCCCTTCATAGCCCTTATATCAGGGTATGAATTCTACTAAAAACGTTGCTCATAGATTGTTAATGGATTGTTATTTGCTAATTTTCTTCATTAATCAATTATAATGGTTACGATATAATTTAGAAGGAGGGAGAAGCACATATTCTGCATCCTAACCTGGAATCATTTTATCACGTGGGAATAATTCTGAATATTTTTCTACGAAGTACAATAACAGTCTACATTTTTAAAGTACTGCAATCATTTTATTTGTTTATTTTTATAGTACATACAATAATTATGTTACATTCTAACTTATGAATATGTACAAATACATTTATATAGATTAGATTTGTCTATTTATATTATTTGAGCTCTAGCTCTCACGGTAAGATACCCTGAGTCTGTGAGGGCTAGCTCACTTCCGAATGGTTCTATTTTATTATTTTATATTTGACTTAGTTACGATGTTTTAACATTGGAACAGCATAATATACCTATTACGAGTTCGTTCTTGGCTATTATGTATGAGATTGTGCTGAAAATTGTTTTAGTTGACATAAGGATAAGGATAAGGATAAAGGAGTTCAATAATTAAATTTAATAGAATATAATTAATAAAAATAAAACAATGAAATAAAATTAATATAGTATTACAGAAATTATAAATTAATTCTAAGCAGTTTTTCTGTGCTTGACTGGTCTAATGTCACTAGATATTCTGTTATTTTGCGCTTGGCTATATAGGTACTTAGTATCATTAAATACATTTAGTGTTTTATTTAGTTGGTTGTTGTTGGTTGGTTAATATATGATCCCTAATAATTAAAACATTTTTGTCCGGTTCTTCGTCTTTTTGTCACTGTATCCCATTTTTATAGACGTTTAGGTTTTGATGGATAACCTTTCATGGTTTGTTGGGCGAACGCGTAAAGCAGTCGCGAGCACAAATAGTTATCGTATCCTTAGTTTTTAGGTGTCCCTGTACAAGTCATTTGTAGGGTACCTAAAGGGCTTTTTATGTGCTACTTTAAGTACAGCGCGCTGAGCTCTTTCTGCTGGCATTAAGTGAGTAGCGTATGCAGCAAGCCATGATGTTACACAATAAGTGACTTGCAAAGGGCCGCGTAAACCATTTTTATAATTTTAACATGTGCTACAGATTGCAGTTTTTTGAAAACAAAGTAACTTTCTTAAGCGATTACGTAAAGCACTTATTTGTTTGGTCCAAGACAGGAGTTCGTCAATGTATATTCCTAAATACTTTACGTGCTTTACTTTTTCTAGTACGGGACACATATTACATAAATGTATTGTGCAGCAATACTACAATTGTGTAGTTTAATACAAATTGAATTGAGAGGCGCAGTACGACTTGACAAATGGAACGCAAGTATTTCAGTTTTATCAGAGTTTAGTGTAAGCAAATTTGATTGTAGCCATTTCACTATCTCGCGCAGTCCATCGCGACCACATTCGTGGCTCGAATAAATATGTGCAAATAATTGCTCTTGCAAAGTAACTTCGGGATGAGTCACTATTCTTAAATTCGTTCGAAGTTACGGATACACTCATCCCTTTTACAATTTTATCTTTAGCCATGACATAAATTAGTAAACTGGAGATTATAAACGTACCTACTTATATAGCGACAGTTGGAATTAGGTCAGTTGTTACAGGATGTTCGATGCTCTTTTGAAATAAACAGATAGACCCCACGTCAGAATGTTATTACGAGTTATATCAGTTATATATAACTGAGCAGGTCGAGCTTAGTATAGTATTATTTTTTTATGTAACGGGTGGTTCACTAGCAGACGGGCCTCCTCTTGGTGGTAGTCACGTTGCATATGGATATCTGTAACACATGGTGCATGACGATACGGTTGCCACCGTTTTACCTTTTAGGACGCGGTTAACCAATTTTTGAAGAATTCACAAAAGTTGTAGTGCGTTTTATAGTCAACTGTATTAAAAATCTGTATATCTAACTACGTATCTTCAAAAACTATTCACGGTATATGAAGGAGAATAAGCAAAATAATCCATTATGAAAGCACGTGAAAGGAAGTGAAAGGAAGTGTCTCTGCCTACCACAACGAAAATAAAGCGTATATTTATTTATGTCTGTGAAATACTATTACAACAACCTTCCAGTACCTCCAGGTAGGACATTTTTCTCGGGCCACCCCTGTGTACAAAAAATAATCCAATTTGTTGGAAGCGTTTCCTATAGAGCTGGAAGATATAAGAACGTATATGAGAATTGCTCACTAAAGACTTTTCAACAAAACCAATGTGTTATCATTGTTACCGAATTTGTATCACTCTGTATAAATGTTTTAGCGAATTCGTCTCCTATCCTCTGAAACAAAGCTCGTTCCGCGAGTCGTTAAATTAACACACTGTATCAAATTGAGTTACATACATGCATAATTCATGTATATAATTTCAAAGGTCCCCCTATTTTTAGATAACGTTTCAGACTGTTTGCTCTTGTCTCAGCTGAATGTGAAATTTACAATAATGCTTCGGTTGTTTGTTATTTTAGCAGTATACGCACACACTAAGTACATTTTTAGTTTTATGTCTTAATAATTTAAAGAAAATGAGACAGCTATTAGAGAAAGCGTAAATTTATAGCAGTAAGATGCAGAAGAAACACTAGGTAACAGTTTAATATTATTGCACTCTGTTTATTCCTGTTTTATACTTACTTATACTCAAATTTATTACATGTTAATTTTATGGGTAAGTACATAAAAGTTACTCATATGTAGGTATGTTGGGCACCAAAGCAAATGAAATGGGCCTTGTAAGCAAGGAGGATGTTTTCAGAAAGGGCCAGGTCAGAAGTACGATAAACCGACGCTCTTGTATGAAAAGTCTGATGAGCGTGGATGAAGCAAAAGATCTGTGCCGGGATCGTATTTTTTAGAAGGCTGTGGTCTCTGCCTATACCCCTACAGAAAAGAGGCGTGACAATTTATTATTGTAGGCAAGCTCAAGGGCACACAGAGAGCTATAGAGAGTGTTAGGGATTTCTCTACATCAGATCGATTCTATCTATCTATGATCTACCTGAGACAAAGATACCTAACTGAAAAGTATTTGATACTTCGGGATCGTCTTCTTCTAATATAATATGGAAATCTTGTGTTCCAGTGTTTGTATTCGAAATCATCCGAAAGCCGTGCCTGCTCTAGATTTTTTTGTGCATACTTGGTAAGTCTGAGAATAGGTTGTAAAGTATTTTTCATGCTCCTACCCCCTATTTTTTGTCGAAGTTTTAGTATTTTTGTATGAACAAAATATCCAAATAATTTGAACGTCGATCATTGACGTGAAGTAATTTAAATGATATTGTCTTGTTACTTTGACATTTCAATAATTTGTGTGGCAGAAAATCGTTTGTCAGGTTAGCTTATTACATAAAATATACTCGAATGAATCTGTTATGGACTAATTGCAATTATAATGTTCTTAAGTAGTTCCAGCGAAATCTTATGGTGTATTTTTCTTGTTTGCCAAGTAAAGCAATTCTCTTCTTTGGCATACTAACGCTGGTGTCAATGGGTATACCTACCTACACTTATAGTAAGAAGCGGCGGCGGTGTAGTTTGGCAGCACGCACTTTGAGAGTTATGGTGTCACACAGTTGGCAGTGCATGAGGTGGCCAGGGTGGGACCTAGGAATCATAATATTTCTTAAGCTGTTTATATTATGTTATATTTCGTCAAACAGTTCAGACCTGTTTCAAAGTCCTTCTAAGAGGAGTCCCTATTGCCCGATATTAAGGCTCTCTTTTACCAAATGTTTAGGTATTTTACGCGCGTTAGAGCAGGACAGTAGCGGAAGCGGCGCGTCGCAGCGCACCGCGCCGCCGGCCTCGCGCCGTACGCACGCACGGCTCCAAGAGAGAGTAATATTTAACGCCTGGTAACAAGCTGTTGGCAAAATATAGCTCCACATATTTTGGTAGGCGCTAATGAACATCTGAGTGGCTTTAAACATAGTCTGTTTAGACTAGCTGATCCCCTCGTGGCTTCTTGTATGGCCTAATATGTATCCCGATTTTACTTCTTCAAAAGGACCATTTGACTGTAACTAAGTTAATGTCTAAACGGAACATTATCGAAGAAAGAAATCTCCGAACACTAGCACTTTGTATTACTATAATTTAACTAACATACTATTATTATATAACATACTAGTACTGTACATGTGTTGCATAAGTAAGGTTTATCGAACCAAAATATACCTAAATAAGTTCTACATTCAATAAATTTGTGTCATGTATAGGTACACTATAAAATCATATCTTCTATACTATAAAATATTGTTTTTCATAAGTCTTTCTAAATTTCAACGTAATATGCTACTATAGGTTGAGGAGAAGACGTCACAGACTAAAGACTAGCAGTTCCGTGGTTCAAATCCCATGGTGGTGTATAGATCTAGCGTTTGACCACTATCTCGTTTTATTTCATTATCATCAAAATTATTTTTTCTTCTAATCATACTCAAATCCCCGCACTCGAATTTCCTGTGGCGCGGGAGGCATAGACACACAAACATTCAAGACCCGAAACAAACACGTACACTCATCACACAAATGTTTGCCCCTGCCAGGATTCGAACCCAGGTTCCCAAAAACACAGAAGTCAAATCACTGACCACTGAGCCACGGTAACCGTCAATCAGCCATAATAGATAATATACATAAATATATAATAGATCGCCACAGGGACCGGTGGAAAGCGGCATGCATCCAGCCCCCTTTCTGCGATCTTGGTCATGTCGCCTGTCCACCTTGTGGTGGATGTCCAATGCTGCACTTGCCTATTCGTGGTCTCCACTCGAGAACCTTTCGACCCCAGCGGCCATCGGTTATTAGAGATATTTGCCTGCCCACTGCCACTTCAACTTGCTGATCCACTGGGCTATGTCGTTGACTTCAGTTCTTCTAGGGATCTCCTCATTTATGTTTTTGTCTCGCAAATAAGCCCCTAAAATAAACATACAAAATATTTTTATTGACATATATATTACATTCAGTTTCTTGAGTCCATAGAATAGCCCTCTATAGCCGATGAGCCATAACTACTTACAAAATTTCACCCAAATCCGTTTTACCCGCCTGGTGATAACAACGGTGATGATGGTGATGATAAAAGTAAGCCTATGTGTTAATCCAGGGTAAAGACTATTTGCGTTTCAAATTTCATACAAATCCGTCGTGGTGATGAATGATAACGATGATGTTGATGAAAGTAGCATATGTGTCACACCCGGACCTGAAGTATCTACTTACACAATTTCACCCAAATCCGTTTTTTGGTCCGGTGATGAAAAACGATGATGATGATGATGATGATAAAAATAAACCTTTTTGTGAATCCAGGGTATAAACTATCTATGTTCCAAAGTTCATCAAAATCCGTTCAGCAGTCTTTGCGTGAAAGAGGAACAAACATCCATTCAACCATACATTCATACTCACAAACTTTCGCATTTATATTAGTAGGATTTATTTACGTATATTATATATTTATTAACATACATATTCAACATATATAATATATAACTCCTTTTATATATAGCAAACTCAAGCAGATATATATATATAAATATCTGCTTGAGTCCGCAAAGTAGGTAACAACTTTCGATATCTAGAAAATAGTTACATTCATCATCATGTGCATAATCTATGCGTTCATTGATAAAAACGAAACTGCAACAAACAGTTGCAGTGCTACACGCCATATGCTTTGAACGATAAGAACATAATTGCTGTTGTGTGTCTCAAAATAGCCAATGCCATTGCAATATTATTTTATAACATTTCATATTTTCAAATTTAAAATGTTAATTTATCAATAAAATAGTAGTATCATTATTTATTGGAGAAATACTTAAAAACATCTATCGATAGTATTGTTGATTGCTTAGATCGTAGCCGTAGTATGAACTCTTTAGCGCCACACGCCAGTGGGCGCGTAAAGCGTCACTTATTTAGTATTGGTACCTACGGAAGTTGGTACGGGATTGGAAGGAAACAACACTTGCATTTTTTTTCACACATTCACAACATTCGTGAATAATGTTCATTCTGTATTCAGAACCTTCCACCGAACCCCAAAACGCTTAAAAAGTGCTTCGGCGATATTGAGGATTGAACTCGTGGCCGGCGGTATTGCAGGCAAAGTCAAATGCCATTGCACGCTCTACGCGGTACGCCACCGAGCTAATAACAGAACTGTCGAATATTTGTGTTTGTTACCGCATAACTTCCGACTGGGTGAACCGATTTTTAACCGACTTCAAAAAAAGAAGCAGGTTCTCAATTCGACCCGTATGTTTTTTTTATTTATATTATATTTTTTTTCCAGGATGGTGGTAGGGTACTTTCAAGTGCCTGTCTGGCTCGCTTTCACCCACAAGTTCGAAGAACTCTCAAAAACGCATAGTGTGTTCATGCAGCAGGCCTTGTAAACATTTTTGGTCTAACGTGATTATACATTCGATCACATCGTCACTGTCCAAGTGAGATAACTTTGTCAAACGCTAGATTATAAAGTATAAAAATATGGTCACTGATGAGCACTATTCACAACAGCCTAATCAATATAATAAAAAGTTGTATCATACACCTTCGTACAAAACGTAGGTAAATATTCATATATTATTTATTGTATCTATTTTATAAATGTATCATATTGTTGCTCACACAAGCAATCAGGCGCTACTCGGCTAACGATTGCTCGATTGTGTGTTCTATCAGGCGTAAGCAAGGTACATAATAAATGTTCTCTCTATAGGGATACAACAGGAGCTATCTATACTACATGAGCGCTCTTTCTTTGGACAGATATGTTAGAGCCCCTTGTATTCAGATGTTAAAATAATAATATTAGGAGGCAGAGCGATGCAAGCACAGGTCCGACGTTGACAGTGGTCACGGGAGGAATGCGCGGGTGGAGAGCAGCGCGGATAAGCCAGCTGAGATCACGTGATCCCGCGCGGCACTAAGAATTTAACGAAATAAATTCATATAAAATCAACAGAAATGAATATTGAAAAAAAAATCTTGACTGTTCCTAGATAATGCCATTATCTATCAAACAAAGTAAGGTTCATATAATTGTTGTTATTATTTTGTAAGATATACGTGTTTTAATTTTTGAAAAGCATGTTTTTCAAAAATTAAAACTATCGAGAAAACTTTACTTAACCGGATTTTGAATCCTGACTGTTCCTTTATGCTGAACCAAAGATACTAAAACTGAAAAAACCAAAGCTCTGTCTTCTACACATGGTTTAAAATACATTTTTAAAAATAGCGGTTTGTCTACTCACAGCGCCTTAAGACGCTTATAAGACCCGATAACCTGAGAAGAACAAAACCGCCCACGGACCTGCTAATTGTTAGTAGGTATAGGAACAATAGAAATACATATATTAACTGTCTTCCGGAAAATAGTTACATTTTAAAAAATAACATGTAAACCATTTGTGTATTTTTATTTTATTATAAGTAACTTCATAAGTTATATATTTACGAATTATTCGTTTAAAGTTTCAAATCAATATAGTTTAAGTTTACATCATTTTAATAGTTTTCGAATATGTTGAATGTATAGACACCAGATTGATAAATAACATTTAAATTTATGTTTAGTTAATGATTTGATCCTTGTAAACATACCCAATTGAATGTATTACTCTCAGAAGAAGGATTTCTAATCAGTCCTAAACTGAATGAAATAATTAGAAAATAAGCAATAGCTGGTTATTTGTTATTTCATGAATTCTCGTACTTCATGACATGTATCCATCATGAAACATATTACTATACAACAATTTCACTGTCGAGTCAGGTAAACCGTAACACGGAGATGATATGATCAATGTTTTAAGAATGTTCTATTATTCTCTCTAGATCTCGCATTCCAAGACATACTTTCACGCGATTCTCTCACAAAGTAGCAAGAAATAATCCTTGTGATTCAGATTTTAACAGCATCATCTAGAGAGTTATAAATTTTATCATACATAATCTTATTTTCAAACTGTCGCAGTACCCTAACTATATTCATGTGAATGTGAATTTGTTTGCTACACGTTCAACCTCAAACTGCTACACCAATTTTGATGAAATTTTTTATGGGGGTAGCTAACATTCTGGAATATGGCATAGGCTACTTTTAATCATTACCATCATTACTGCGCAGGAGAAATCGCGGGAAGAAGCTAGTTATTTTATAAAACGTATAACATTATGGTTTATACGTGTTTCACATAGAAGATTCAAATTAAGTTTTAAAGATATTATTAGTGACTTATATTGTTTTCCATAATAAGTGATTGTTAATTGCAACGTAGGTAAGGTACATGACATTTTAATTATAACCTGAAATATTTATTTTCGCATTTTGTTATTATTCATTTTTTTTTATCTACAATTATAAGCGTCACGATACCATTAGTTTTAATGTAATTGATAAAAATTATCCTTCCATTCCATTGATAAATTTCAAACTCTTCCCAAGTTTAATGATATAATTACTTAAAAGGCCACCCCTTTTTTAAAATTGTATATAAGTAACCGCTGATTTTGAGATAACTAATTCAATAATATATCCTAAGATCAAGACATATGAGGGAGGCCTAAGTGCAGTAGTGGACTGAAATGATGAAGATTAAGTTATTAAATAAACAGCGTATGTTGCGTGAGTCCGGCCCTGGAGTGATCGCTGATGTCTCGGCAGCATGCCACGACGCACCGCAGTTCAATGCAGTTCATCGGCATTGCTGGTCCACTCAGTCTGCAATTCAATCTAGAGCGAATACTAGGTAGTCTGCATTCTGAAGTCTAGAATATCCTATTGTAAATTTGGACAAGGAAAACTTTGACGTATAGCTCGCCGCTGTCTAAAAATATCTTGTTTCATCTTATATGCCTATAGATATCAACCAATGTAGATGTAGGGTACGTCCTAACATCCCAATCCTAGTAGTATTATAAAGTATCTAAAACCGCAGGCGGCTTCTCTGGCATGATATTAGTTATTTTTCCCCTTTACCAAATCAGAAGATTTACTCCGTCGAGAACACTGAGATAAGTACCCATTTGTTTCGGTTGTGTTTTGTAGTCATATGCCAACTAGTTAAATAAAATGAAAATGATAAAATAAAAGTAGCCTATATTGCCTATGAACTTTGTGATTCGTATTTAAATACATGTCATTTATCGATTGATCCATAGAATTATTTTACTTGCAAAATAGAAGCAGTGAAATGGCTGAAGATATTAAATAGAAATAGCTGTTATATATATACACGCTTTCTTGAACGTAGATTTGGACAACATGTCCATGTGGATTGTAGGTACCTATAGCTGTCGGACAATAAGGGAACGTTTGGGTTCTCTATTCTATTGATGATATATATCTATTCAAAATCAAATACCCCTAGATTTAATTGTAATCATTTGGGATGTGATATGACAATAATGTCATAGAATATATCCACACGTAAGTTGGCATAATAGCAGTGTTGAACGGCGTGCGTAATGGCTACGAAACATAATCCAGGTTTACAGTTGTAAATTCAGGCACAGTTTGCACACTTTCCACCTAGAACAAGTTTAATATTGGATTGTATATGTAGTGCCCCAAAGTTTCATCCGCGTGAATAACGGGTTTCCCGCTACCTCAATTATGCTACGGGAAATATACCTCTTCCGAGATAAAAGTACCTTATGTGTTATTCTAGGGTCTAACCTATCTCCATACCAAATTTCATCGAAATCTGTTCCGCTGTTTGAGCTAGAAGGAGTAACAGAGATTTTCAAATTATCTGCAAACCCCACGGGAACAGGAATTATTTTCGAGATGAAATGTTAAACTAATGCATGAATAACCCGTCAAAATGAATATGTAGTGTAATGAATACGTCTTTGTAAAACTGGTGTCATTCTATTGGAACGTGGCGTTAGAGTCTTACTTCGTTTTTTTTTACACCCGACGCAAAACGTCTGCGTCATTTTTTTTAGCACACTCAGACCCCCGCCCTAGGATTCCCTGTATCGCGGGAGGCATGGACACATACAAATATCCAAGGCCCGGGACAAACATGAACACTCATCGCACAAATGTTTGCCCGTACCGAGATTCGAGCCCAGGGTCCCGGAGACGCAGAAGTCATGTCGATGACACTAACCACTGCGCCAAGGCGACCGTCAGTATAGTATACTGATAGTGTCATGGTAGCACCTAAACGAATTCAGCATCCTTTATATCTCAACAACTGTTGAACATAACGGTAATGTTAATAATAATATGACCAAACACAAACAACAAGGTCATTCAATTGAATCTATACTAATATTATAAAGAGGGAACGTTTGTGAGAGATTACCCTTTACAACCGTAAAGGGTAATCTCCGGACTGAACCGGTTTTGAATAAAATCTTTTACCCCACGTTATCATCATCATCACCATCACTGTTTTTCATCACCACGCAGGTAAAACCGCGGGCGTAGCTAGTATTTTATAAGAGATAAGGATATCAGAACATAGCTAACAGTAACTCTTTCTGAGATATAAACAGTTTTGATAAATCCCATCCCATCCCACTAATATTAGAAATGTGAAAGTTTGGATGGATGGATGGATGGATGGTTGTTACTCAATCACGCCAGAACGGATTTGGAACAAACTTGGTATGTAGATACTTCAGGTCCCGGAATTACACATAGGTTACTTTTCACCATCATCATCATCAATCATCACCACGCAGGTAAAGCCGCGGGGCGCAGCTAATCTTTATATATACAAAGTGTAAGTAAGTCAGTTCATTGAACGCGACTTAACTAAAAAGGAAATGAATTAAAACCACTGCGTGATTTACGACACATCTTTTGTTGTCGGTAGTGCCTTCGCTTTGTTTTGTCTTTCTTTGATTTATCGGTTGGAGATAGGACAGTGTTGTGTGGATGAACAAAGAGACGTAGAAAATAAATATAAAAAAATATTTTATCATTGAATGGATGCAGATTAATGTCGTCCTTTGACAATGTTATTAATAAAATGAGTCTTGAATTGTATTCTTATGTAACTATATCTTTGTTATAGAATTTAATTTAATTAATACGGCTTAAAATCAATTACATTAATTAAATGCAAATTAAACTTTTGCCACACATTATCATTCATGTTTCTCATCCGGTAAACATATTTTTTAATATTTCCACTCATTCGTCCGCAAACGCGCAAACTCTTATACTATCTATTCAGTATTATTTATTTATTTAAATTAGTTATACATTATGTTGGGACTTAAGGGCTTAACAGGTGCCGATGAAATACAGAGGCTCGTGGGTGTTTATACGCAGACAGGACCAGATAAATCCTGATGAATGTTGATTTAAAATATTAGAAATAAAAAAAAATACTAATCACATTTCTTGACTGTTTAATTTTATTTCTTCTGGCGTAAGACACTGTTCAAGCGCAATTGTCCCTACCGCAAGAATGTTTGATAAAGCAAAAATACTGACATAAAGTTTTTAACGTTGCCGTTGTGAGTTTGTCTGTAGGTAGGTTTGCCATCTCTAAAATTTGCCAACCCGGACTAGACGCTTGAAAACCCCGGATCTTAGAGCCCAAGACCCGGACATATCAATAGGATTTTAAACATAGTGTAATAAAAAAAAGTTGACAACGTCATAAATCACATTTTTTTTATTATCAGACCTTTAAATTAAATTTAGTCATCTTTTATAATCATTTTAGGCCATTTTATTTTATTCGGCGTGCGGGCACAGTGCGTGTCTCGCGGTCGGCCCAAGACTACATTTTTAGACCCCGGACTACAAATGAAGCCTCGTCCGGACGCCTTCTAAACTACGACAATTCTATGGAAACCCGGGCAGATGGCAATCCTATTTGTAGGCAACTAATATCTGTGGAACAACTGAACCGATTATGAAAGCAAAAAAAATATACCATAGCATCTGTATAGTGTCTAGTAGCTATTGTGTATAAATCTGAGGTCTAGGTGTGATTTTGTGTTGGTCGCGATGTTGCCATGATATTTATCTTCATGATTTAAAGAAAATAACACTAAAGGACATAAAAAAAATGATTTAATAATAGAGGAGCTGAGTATATAAAATAGTTATTATCATGGTAACAGCAACGTAGGTCCGGATTAAGTGCTTTATTTTATGTGGTAAAAAGCTGTTTAATGTTTGAGTTAAATAAACTGTGAAAAGTTTTCATACTGCTGTCGTCAGAACAGTAAATGGTGTTTCTGTTATGCCTCATTTATTTTAATGACTACGAATGTCATGAAACTATACATACATATTTTTTTAGTATAACAGTGATTGTACGTACGAAGTTGGATATACATTTTAATTTAAATAATAGGTAATATATTTTTTACCTTACTTTGTCTCTGGTATTCCAAACTTTTTGGTGCTCCTTCTCGATGTGGCACTTTTTATTATGAATTCATAATTATATTTTGTCCTATTAATAGTTCATACAATTAAAGGTAGATGGCGCTAAGACAGCCCCTCAGATGTAAATAAAGAGGGAATCACTTCGGACGGCTAGTGAAGTGCTACTATAGCTAGTTGGCAAAGCGACAGGACGGTATTCTGTAGTCCTGGGCTTATTGTATTTTATTTATAGAAGTTCAAAGTTTTTTTTCTAAAAAAAATGTTATTGGTATGTATTGATCGTTAGTTCTCCGCAGCATTATGTTTAATTTATTTTCACAACTGCATCATTGACGTTAACTTAATAAATCATATTTTAAGAAAAAACGTTTTATGTGTATTGCACGACGTAGATAGGTACTACACAACTGTATTTGGACTGTGAATTTGATGTAACAAATGCCACTCAAAAAGTTATCATTCACTTTTGGATTATGAACTTTATGCTCTATAAAATAAGTCATGTTTTACATTTTGTATTGTGTGCAATATTGTATCCCAAAAGCCTAGCACAGTGGGTTTGTATTCTTTTGTGTATTATATGCCGTACAATTATAAATATAAAAAGTATAAAGTTTATTATGTAAGTTTGCCAGGTAAATAATATTTCGAAAGTACCCCACCACCAAGATGTGGAGTTATTAAAGATGTTACTTACCCTGAAAGCTCGAGTTTTGCTTTCAGACCTCGAGTATATTTTCGCTTCAATTTCAAATAAAAAAAAACCTTTTATTTCTTACTAATAAATGTTAAAACATATTTCTGTATTTAAATATATACTTTATGATTCTTATTTACATTTTTATTGATACATAATATTAGGTAGCGAGAACCCCTCATTGATCGAAGTTGAAGGACTCATCTAGAGATTACCAAGGCGATCTATTTAAAAAAAATAATTAAGAAATTTATAACCGACTTGAAAAAAGAAGGAAGTTACTCAATTTGACCTTATCTATATTTTTTTATGTGTGAGAACACACTATAAGGTGTGTTCGCACCTTAAATATGCACCTATGTATCCATTTACGTACAGTAAATGGATTCACTTTTAAGCGACTTCAAAAAAGGAGGTTATTCAATTCGACCGTATATTTTTTTATCTAATTATGTGTGTTTGCAGATATCTTCGTCGTATATGAACCGATTTTGATGATTCTTTTTTGTTTGATAAAAAATTAAGATTAAATTTAAGTTAAGTATTTTTTATTAAAAAAATTAAGTCGGTACCATGAGCACAATATTGTGATGATAGTCACTTTTGTGAACTATCATGGTACCGACTTCAACAAGTTATTTCACACTTTAGAGTGTTGAAGTCGGTTCCCTTTTTAGTAAATTTTTGTCAGATACTCATATTTCAAATAAACCGGTCATCATTTCAAAAACCCATTCGCTTGTGGATGCAAATTGGAGTGTTCACGATGCACGCATGTATGCTATCTTGTGCGAATGATCCGCGAATCATGCCGACAACATTCTAATCTTAGATCGTAGGTGTTGATAAATGTAAAGACTCAAAAGAAATCACTTAGCTAATGGCGATCATAATGTTGTATACAACGTGCTGACAGCCTCCGAACTCGCACACCTGAACACCCATTTATTGGGTGTTCAAAACGGTATAAAAGATAGATCTTATTTTATTTGAAGCGATGATAGCTCCGCGGTGGGAGCGTCGGCTGTCAAACTGACGGACGATGTTTCGATCCTCTCCAACGGATTGAGCTGTTGAGGGTAACATCATTATCAAATTTAAGCATTCTAGGTTTAGTTTTTATAACATCTTCCACCACATCGTCACTGAAAATCAAGTGAGATCAGTTTAAAAAAAATCACATATTGCACATAATGTGTTAATGCAAATATTTACTATTTAGCTGACCTTAGAAACATAGCAAACCTTAGTTATAGGCTTTGTTGTATTTTTTACCTGACTGCGAAAGAAGGAGAGTTATGTTTGTCGAGTGCTTTTACTTAGCAATGCTTAGAACACTCGATCAAGTTAGATTTTAATCAAAACAGTAAAAATTAAACAAACGAAGCCTAGGAAAGGATAATTCTTATTACGATATATGCTAAGGATCAATACAAAGGCACGAGTGACCTCCTCTGATTTCACACACCCATAATCATTGCATTAATGTTTGTACCTGCCGAGATTCGAACCCGGGATTCCGGAGACACTGGGTCACGGCGACCGTCATTCACTCGAATTATTATGCAATTTATTTGAATACCCGATAATAAGATAATTTTATTTAATAAACTTAGAAAACATAGTAAAACCTACACTAAAACTTAAGTATGAGACCAAAATATAAGTATATCTAATTAAAACTAAAACATAATAAGACTAACCGTAGAAGGGAAAGAACTCAAGCTGTATTACCACGTTGAATAGTTAGACTCAACTTATGTTAGAAATAAATGCCAAAAATAAGTTCTATTATAATTAAATACGACATGGACTTACTACTCAAGTAGGTACAAACCCGAGGACTATGTCAGCTTTATGGTTATATTATAAGTCATTGAAATTGTTCGCTAAGAAAGAAAAAAAATCAAATTATGTCGATCGATCATTCAAGTTCACTCAATGTTTTAAGTTGCAATTGAAATAATGGAACACAAGAATGGAATTTTGCTATAAAAAGATAAACATTTAATGCAAACAAGAGCACCAATCGACCTTGTCTATAAAATAAAGTTTTACGAGACAATAACCACACGGTTAACATAACTAAGCGTATTTTAATAATCGACTAAAATAAACACGCAATTTCGCGTTTTCAGCGAATTTTTTATCGGCCTGCGGTTAGTGAAACCATAAAACTTGAGTCTGGTGAATATCAAGAGATATTTATGGGGCTATTGATTGATCGAATCATTGTTATCCAGGTATTAAGCGACTTGATGGACAGGTTACTGGGTAGGGGAGTTTACGAGTTTTTAACTGCGGAGAGCATAAGGCGTGAACTCATTATGCAGATCTTGTGAGTTGCGTTTGTTCTGGGGAGTAGCGATCACGCTTTCGCTGACAGCACGCGCGTACGCATTTAGTAATTTTAAATCTGTTTTTAACGGTGTTTATGAGTGGAAGGTGTGTATTTCACTGCAGGTTCTCGCATAGATATTATTAAGAAAACAAACAAAACCGCGCATCTATTTGATTTAGAAGATTCAGAATGAATTTGTGTAGTTTCTTAAGTTTTTTTTGTTTTAGTAACAGTGACATAATGAACCTGAAGCTTAACAACAGCAGTAGTATGAAAAGCTCCAGCACCAATGTCAAGTCGGCGGAATCATTAGTAAAGGTAAGTTGGTAAAAATCCTTTCCGCTGCCGCGAAGAAATAGGAGATTCCTTAATTTTACACGTAAGTAAATGTGTATTATAACAGGCTTTCTTGGCGAATTTACTGATAGGTCAACTTCTAGATTTTGAAATTATGAGCCTTAGAATCAGTAGACTGTAGTGAAACTGCATAAGCGAAAATAAATGACACTATTAGAGTTCTAATTTTATAAAAGCGAAAATTTGACTGCCGTGTGTTGTTTGTATGTTTGTAACTCCTTCTCGCTTAAACGGATGAACGGAATTGCATGAAATTTGCAATGAAGATAGCTACTTTTTATCTCGGAAAAAAATAGTGCTCGTGGGAAAATTGAGGTGGCGAGGAAACCTTGCAGGTCAAAACCGGGGGGCGCGGCTAGTGTCGAAGTGTACAATAGTATAGAATACATTTGAATCCTCTAATGCTAAAATATTCCACCTATCCCGTGCATTTACATATTTCAACTTGCCTTTTTTGTAAAATCTAGCCCACAGTAAATGAATACAGCAAATTTAAAAAGAAAATCTAGTGTTTGACCACTACCTATGTCCCTTGATGATCAGTGATGATGTGGTCGAAGATGTTATCACGCTAGGCCTAAAATGTTTACGGGCTCTCAAGAACTGCTGTCTGAACACGCTATGTTGTTTGGTGAAAGTTTTTCAAACTCGAGGGTGGTAGATAGCCAGGCGGGTACTCGAAAGTACCTTATCACCATGCTCAGAATTTGATAACGGTGTTACCTTCACGAGAAGCTCAGGCTGTTGGTGGGGTTATAATCAGCGTCCGTCACTTTGACAGCCGACGCTTCCACCGCTGTACTATCATCGCTTTATTAATATGTATCAAAGTAATAAAACCTGAGAGAAGAATTCCATTTTTAAAATTTGTTTAAAAAGTTTTGTCAGAAAAAGTATCGGGTTCTTCCTGAATGAATTGAGCGCATATACGGCGTGTTGTGAATGATCGGCCGGCTTCCATAATATTGTTGTACCAGTTAAGGCTTTAAAGCCAATCGCAGAACCCTTAAGCAGAATTCGCCACGTGGTTGTTATGATAATCTCAATTGTTGAGAATGTCGAGGAATGGACAAAATTGGATATTATTAAATTTATCGCTAACTATAAATACTCGTTCTTGTTGATCACGTGATAAATCCGCTTTGAAGTGTCAATCTCATACATTTTTTATATTTTCTCTCATCGTTAACGCTTGTAGAATGTTAGTTTGTCTAGGGCTACTGTACAACCCTTTACAAATAATTAGGTATCTTAGATGGCGTATTTATAGTAAGTTGACGTTGTCTCACCGGTGAGACAGTAGACAAACACAGGTTTTTCATGTTAAAAAAAAAAAGTAATCTAAATTATTGTTGTGGGATACTTTCCAGTAAGCACCTGGCTGGTACCACCCTCAAGTTGGAAAAACTATCCCCAATCACACAATGTGATGAGGCAGCTGTCCTTAAGAGCCAGTTAATATTCCAGTTCAAGCAACAACATCAACATAGTAATCTATAACAAACATGCAACGACAGACACACTTCCACCTTTATAATAATAACTAGCATCCCGCGGTTTTACCCGCGTGGATTACGGTTTTCCCGCTACATCGATTGTTCTTCGGGAGCCATACATTTTACCGGGATAAAAATTAACCTATGTGCTATTCCAGACTATAATCTATCTCTGTGCCAAATTTCATCCAGATCCGTTCAGCCGGTCTGGCGTGATTGAGTAACGAACATCCATACATCCACCTATCCGTCCAAACTTTGAGATTTATAATGTTAGTGTGATTAATTTACAATTTTTCGCCATATATTATGTAAAAATATATCAGATTCATTTGTGATTAATTTTACCAACAATTTAGGAAGGTATACAAGTATTTTGTTATACATAAATCTCTCAGTGAATAAATTTCAATTTGAGTGTGTGTAGGTGTGTTTATAGCAAAATATTCCCTGACATGATATACACATATTTAAAAGCTGCTAAGCCTACGCACCTATCGTCTAACGAAATAACTTTGTTTAGTTTATAAGAACTCACAAAAAATCCATTTTTTTATATTCTAGACGAGCTAAATAGGCAATTACTTCTTACATACTACTTTCAGGTACTGAGGTATTTTCGTGATATCTAGACATTATGGAAACTGAGTTTTCCCCAATTTTTACCGATCAATTGGGTTAAGCCTAGTACGGCGCGGTCGTTTCTTGGGTGGGTTGCCGCTAAAACCCACACCAAAATGGACACACTAAGTGCTCAGAGAGAGACTACCATTAGTTGTTGATACTAACTATCTTCTTGTTACAAGCAACTAGCAAATTCTTTTGTCCCCTCAGGTAAAAATGAATAATTCAACTAATTTTTTTTCACGATCAATATCATGTTCTCAGCCATAGGATGTCCACTCTTGGACTGGTCATACGCCTCGGAAGCGGCCCGCATCTCGCTAGCCTGATCAGATTGTCTGTCCATGTTGTCCATCAGCTCTTCGAGCTGTGTATCCTGCCCACTGCCACTTCATCTTTCTTCTCCACCGGGCTATGTCGATGACTTTCGTTCTTTCCTCGGATCTCCTCATTTCTGATTTGATCGCGTAGAGTAACCCCGAACATAGCCCTCTCCATAGCTCGTTGTACAAATGTAAGCCTGCTCAAAATGCTTTGCTTTTTGTATGCGAGAACTATTAAGACTTGATGGTGTACAGACGGCCATGTAGTATGGGGGTGAGTGCCGATAGACCCAATCATCCCGTACGCCAGAATTAATTTCAATGATCGTTGTTAATCTACTCAAGACCACGTACATTTTTGAATCGATCATAGCCCTCGCGGTGGGATCGTCGGCTGTCAAGCTGACGGACGCTGGTTCGATCTCCATCAACGGCTTCAGCTTCAGTTGAAAGTAACACCGTAATCGAAGTCCCAGCTTGGTGGTAAGGTACATTCGAGTCCGCCTGGCTAGCTAACACCCTCTAGTTTGAAAAACTGTCACTAAACACATTGTGTGTTCAGGCAGCAGTCCTTGAAAGCCACTAAGCATTCTAGATCTAGCGTGATAACATCTTCACTGACCATCAAGTGAAAGAGTAGTCAAACGAGATCTATACAGCATAAAAAAAATCGTATTCGCGATTAATTTCGTTACATGAAACTGTTGGATTTCAAAGACATACACTCATGTACATCAATGAAGCGACAGGTACTCTTGTAAAACACATTTTGACTAAATATTACTAGGCAACGTGGCTCAGAGGAAAGGGAAAGATTGAGTTTTTTGAATTATAATAGTCTGCTTAACTGTATTTCTAACTGAGTCTCGCATGGTCTATAGAGTTACGACCGGAAACAATTTCCGGCAGTGAACAATGAGGTTCGTTACCAAAGTTTTGTTTTGTACTGAATCCTAACATTCCTAACAAGGATTAATTATGAAGAAAATGTCAGCTGGAGGGTACAAAGTACGAATAATTATTTAACATAAAACACGAAACTCAATTCTGACCTATGAAAAGTAATAACAATCCGACAAAAAGGCGTAAATACAGAGCGTCTACCATTGTTACGGAAATGTTTAGTAAATACTCATGTCTCGTGGGAAAAGTAATTTCTTGTGTCCGAAATCGAGTCTTCCCTCGTTCAGGTTTCTGAGTAGGGAAAGCGTAACGCGGTTTAATTCAACCCTGCCAAGACACAAGTTTGGGTGTTCACCACAAAAAAAACTCATTTTATGTAGCTCCTCGATTTCAGGACACTCCTCTCAAGGTCTAGGAGAGCTAAAGTGCAGTTCCGCGAGCACATATCATCCAAAGCCAAGTTATTCTTTTTCTCAGCCATAGGATGTCCACTGCTGGATATATGCCTCCCCCATATAGGGGGGATTTGCCATTACTCGCCACGCTTGGCAGGCGAGTTGGCGAGCGCGGTATGTCTTACGATCCTCAGAAGGCGCTGCTGCTTACCTTCTGGTACGTGATTCCTTAACCGACTCTTAAGGCACCCGCGGGAAGAGATGGGGGAGTACTATATTCTATGCCGGTACCATCACCGCCAAAGCCAAGTTCGCATCCAAGAAACTTAGTGTGCTTAACAGGGCGAAGCGGTACTTCACACGAAGGCAAAGGCTATTACTATACAAAGCTCAAGTCCGGCCTCACATGGAGTACTGCTCTCACCTGTAGAACGGTGCACCCAAGTATCACCTTGAACCTCTCGATGCATTGTAGCGTAGAGCTGTCAGAATTGTCAACGACCCTAAACTCACTGAAAATCTACAGCCTCTCAGTATCCACAGAGACATAGGGTCTCTGTCTATTTTCTATCATCGTATATATAACGGGGAGTTCTGAAGAACTCTTCAACCTTATTCCTGCATCAAGGTTTTCCGCCGCTTAAAAGCTCATCCACATATAATTGACACATGGGATTCACACACTGCGCGATTGAACCAATCGTTTATGCCACACACCTGCAAAAAGTGGAACAAGCTTCCTCCCTCAGTATTCCCGAGTAGCTACAATATGGGATTCTTCAAAAGGAGAGTTAACAGAGTTTTAAAAGGATTGGCAATGTATCGTAATGCCCCCAGTGTTACAGATATCCATAGGCGACGGTGATCGCTTACCATCAGGCGGCCCGTTTGGTTGTTTGCCACCTATTTCATAAAAAAGGAAGTTTTCAGTTCTATAAAAGTTTAATATAATCTTTATCTTCAGATTTACCTGCCTCGTAATTCAGTACTTATTATGCGTCGTATAATGTGTACGAATGTAGGGCAGCATCTTTTTATAAACAGCACAGCATAATATAAATGTTAATGGCTTGGCGCCCTGCCTTGTTGTAAGACAATAGTACCTATAGTTGTTCGTTACAAATTCGGTATGACGAATGATACGGGATTAAAATTAAATTTTAATTGCTGGTATACGTTACAATGCTCCACTCATGTATCCCTAATGGCACTGCATGGTACATTTCGTGGGAGATTTTCGACCCGTTTAGGTAATTATAAATAAGAAGGGAGACTTTAGTATGGATTTTTGATACGAACCTCTTCGGCAATTCGCACGAGTTTTGATTGATGCATTTTATTTTTCCAGGAAACTGATTGGATTCGTTATTCGAAATGCGTTTGTAACGATGGAATTGTATTTAAAAATTAACCATTTCAAGTGGAATGAAGAGAAAGCTGTGTGCCTGACTTCCACTTTACTTGTATTAGACCCATTCTATCGCTCGTAGGATTATTCTGCTTCTGAAAAATGTGTTACTAATGGTGTCTGTATTTTGTTCGTGACAGGACACCATTTTGGATCATTTCCCGTGCACTAAGAAAAAAGTGAATTTGAGGATACGTATGAAATTTATAAAAATAAATCTTTCAATATAGGTAATATTGTGTTGTTTTATTTTATTCTGTTCATTGACGGATGACACAGATTTTAAAATATGTATATAATGTATATTTATAAATAATTACTGGATTTCCGATTTTACGCCGCAGACGAATTTATCTATACTAATATTATAGGTAATGTTTGTAAGGTTGTAGGGGATAATGTCTGGATCTACGGGACAGGTTTTGAAAATTCTTTCTCCAATAGAAAGGCACATTATTTGCGAGTGTCATAGGGTTATCATCATCATCATCGCCACCGTTTTTCACCTCCACGTGGGTGAAACCGCGGGGCGCAGCTAGTTGATTATAAAGTTTATCTTACCTAATGCCTGATACCTCGCTTCTTACCAATGTTCTTCGCATACACACAGTATGCAAATAATCTATACGTTTGACGTAGGTAAACAAAATTCTGGTGCGAGCGAGAATACCGGTTAATACTTACAAATTCAGGATAACGTTTCCTGCTCTTACTAACCATGTATTTAAAAAAAACAATTCAGCTCAATCATTTTGACGGGTACAAGATAGTGTTTGTAATTCGGGAATTCTCAAATACTAAAACTGTGCCCAATACAAATGTTCTTATTTGGTTTGCTCTAAAATTCCGCTTCATCTTACTAATATCACTAGCCAATGTAAGTCCTAAAATAAAAACATTTTAAAGAAACTGCGGCTAGTTTAATTCCACCATAACAATACATGACTAACTTAAATACAAGCGTAAATTAAAATAGATTACTCTTAATTAAGGGTTTGATATGCAGTAAATAATGGTTAACATTATTTTTATGAATATAAATTTTAATTTGAATTATTGAGGCAAAAATATTGATATACATATAAGATAATATTTAGTACTCAAGCAATAAAATAAATGAAATTACAAATCATTTTTTAAAATTTAATTTACTTTCTTCTGGAATAAGCAAAATTTCTAGCGCATTTGTCATCACCGCGAGAATTTGTAAATAAAGAAAAAATAATATGGTTGATCGAAAATATTTTGTAGATAATAAATTTGCAAAATCAAAATTTGTTCAATGAGAATTGAGCTGCATGTTCTCATAATAGGTTTTTTCAAGCTTACAACATATGTAGGACTTAAAAACAAAATAAGCTGAAAGGACTCAAAATTGTCTATTTAGCAATCATTGAAGTTCATAATTGTCTTCTAGAAACTATTAACAATTTGATAAACAGGGAGCTAAGTGATTTGCAATCTTATTCGTTTGCAGGAAGAGCGTCGCCGCACCGGGCGCTACATTGCCATTCTAGTCGGTATCATGCTGTTCTGCCTGGCCTTATACCACGCATGGGTTAGGAAGATACCAGTGGTGGCCAGTCTCGTGGTGCCAGCGCTCATCATGTTTGTGTATGTCGCCTGGGTCCTTTACACAGCCTCGAGAGATAAACTTCGGGTGAGTTTATAATAAAATATGGACAGTCAAAAAAGAATTATGAATTACAAGCTGATCCCCGCGGCGTTACCCGCGGTGAAATGGTACGTGGTATTGATGGTTAATGTGTCTACCCGTCACCCCATTAGATCAGTCTATATTTTCGGGTTAAAGAGTTTAAATTATGTGTTATTCCAGGGTTTAAGCTTATTTATTCCTAATTTCATGCAAAACCATTCCACTAATTCAGCGTGAACGAGAAACAAACATACAAACGACAAAATGAAATGGTCATGGTGTAACAAGTTTGCTTTTTAGATGAAAAAATCTAGTACACGAAATTGTGAATTGTGTGGCACTCTTGAGAATGTTTACCATATTCTCGTGAAATGTTCTAAACATGCCCGAGAAAGAGAAAATTGGCTGAATACTTTCAAGATAAATAGATTAGACATAGGTTTATTTATTCATGTTTTAGCTTCCCCTGCATGCTATGCGGCAAAGGCTTTATTTAACATATTTGTGTATAAGTTTAGGGTACGATAGGGCTGGCATACCGTGTTGGGATAAGCTTTTAAATAAAAATTGATTAAAAAAAAAACTAAAAACATATTAACGACAAACACAGTTTCACTTCATTATTAGTGTGATTCACTACTTGTTTATTTTATTTCACGACTTTCGTTACTTCGAATCGACGATTCTTTATAATAAACTCCGGCGTCTTAAATTTATAGTAATTACTATATATAGCATTATCCGGCTTTACTCACGAACCTCGAAACCTAGGTCGATAATACTCGACTGTAAAAGTTGAGTATTTCAACCTAGGTTTCGGACATGTCCGCTTAGGCTGCGGGATCACGGTAACACTAATTGTGTTACATACACGATACATTTCCATCAAAATATATTATTTACTTTAAAACAATTTTAGTGCATAATATATATTATAATTATCAATTTATCATCGTCATTGGTACGAAATAGAATGTAGACTTTAGCACGAATAACTTGCGTCAACGTGTTCGTGTTGTCATCGAATAAATACTTGAATATCGTCCCTATTTATAACGGCCCGATGCCTTTATTCATATAAAATACAAACAATTAATATCAATAGGTAGTACAGCTACTGGACGGAGCATACTTGGGACGGCCTACAAGTCGACGACCCGTCGACCGTCCCAGGTATCGCTGGAGCGATGAAGTTGGGAAGGGATCTTCGCGAGCTCCAAGCCGATAACTGGCAAGAGATACCTAGCTCAAGATCGAACAAAGTGGCACATATTATTATCGGAGGCCAAAACTCATTTTAGGTCCCTGCGCCATGCTGAATGAATGAAATGAATGAATGAGTACAGCTACTACAATAACATTTGCGTAATCTACTAGCTGTTGTCAGCCTGACTAAAATGCTCTAACCCGCTACCAGTTGGGCGCGTGCACAGAATGCTAGCAGAATTACCACGCTGAATTGCAATAGCTTGTCTTTACTATACCGTACGGGTTTAAAATGTGACGATGATATTACTCAGGCTCGCAGGCTCAGGCTACTGCCTAAATCTGCATTATATAAAGAAACCATATAATTCAATATTATATTCATTAATTTACCATATATCATACATAAATTGACTTATTTCTTGGCAGTTACGAAGCTCTATCCTATAATGAGATTATGAAACACTGATATAAGTGGGTAGGGAACATTTAGTTAGTTCGGAACTTTTCGTGACATATTGGGAAAGTTTGAGTTGCGCCACTTGTACTAACTAAACTTGTACATCAAAACTTTTACGTCGCTCTCAGAATGGAAAGTACTTTGCCTTGCCTGAGATTTATTATGTACTAGTAGCGCCCCGCGGTTGTGCCCGCGTGGTGATGTGCATGAAAAACTGTGATGATGGTGATGATGAAAATAAGCCTATGTGTTAATCCAGAGTATAAGCTATCTCTATAACAAATTTCATCGAAATCGGTTTAACCGTTTGAGCGTGAAGAGGTAACAAACATACACACTTACACACATACACACAAACTTTCGCATTTATAATATTAATAGTATATTCAGGGATAACCAACCTTTTGTATGCACTGCAGTAGCGTTTTTAACGCCTACGATAAACGAGGAGGAATCAATTCTGTTGTACTTTAATTTAAATAACTAAAAACTACCTCATTTATGAACCTATTTGGAAACTTGAAATCATAGTGCACATCATATTTTAATCCTTTTCATATCCTATTTCATTCCTAGTGACCAAAGCTTTTAAATTATGATGAAACGGAAGCGCTTTTCCGTATAATCAAGTAACGCTTTCTTTTAACTTAAACTTAAAATCTACACTACTCCAGTTTATTACCTATACACACTCACACACATATCCGTATAGTAAACACAACATGCACTCACAACACACCTTTGCACACACTATGTTTTATCTTATTTAAATTTAATTGCACTTGCCTTGTAAATTTATGGGAGATGAATGCTTGGTATCTATAACACTGAGAAACCTATTTTGGACGCTAGTGGCACACTCATGTTTCGTTAGAAATGTATTATTACTATTACTGTATCTACAACGACTCCATATTTCACTGTATTGTGCATGACTGTTACGAAATAAATGATTTTTATTTTATTATTTATTTATTATTAGTGTCGTAGAAAACATATCGAAATTGTTTCAGCACTATTGTTCATTTTCAAGAAAATGTGAGAAAATAGTTCCTCCTCTAATTGCCGCCATTGGTTACTTTGAGTCTGAATCCTGTGCACTAGAATTTAAACATTCATTGGAGTCTAAGACACTCTCGGTCTAGGGAAGACACGTTGCTTGCAATTTACTTGGATTAGATGACGTCACTAGTAATCAAAGAGTTAAAAAACCACAAAACATCAAAGTTGTAGGACTACAGGGCAGCGGAGCTCTATAAACATTGTTGCTTGAATCATCGTGGTCTGCGCATCTCTACGTAAACATCTGCGCTGTTAGATCGATTGATGCTAGTTTGACGGTGTGTTTACGAAACATACCGACAAATACACAGACTTACGTAGTGAAATTAAAATGTGAAGAGCTCAAGGGCGTCGGCACGTATTAATTGATTTCAATAGCACATGCGGACATCAAACCATATCGATTGAAAACCTCAAAAAAATTGAGGTGAGAAGACGCTGGTTTAAAATAACAAATCTATCAGATTGTATACAAGTACCAATAGACGCATAAGGGTTTAAAGTGTATAATTAGATAATTACTCTTACCAATCCTTATATTTGTTAAATTGTTGTAGTTGTGTAAAAACTATGTTAGCACATAGTCAAACTTCTACTAGTTATGCAATTTTAGGTATTCAGTTTACAATTTTATGTGAGCAAAGTTGATGTAGAATGTTGATGAAAAAGTATCACGTTGCCACTCAGATGGATGGGTAGACACACTGTAAAACGAAAGTATCAAAACGTGAATAAGTTCGACGTTTTGTTATTTATTTAAAGCTTGATGTAAAATATTACCAAAAGGCTTTTTTGGCGGCTCACCTAACTCCTAATATGGCTTATTTTCTCACTGTTCAGGTGTCAACCCCATTCATGGGCTAACCCCAATATCATTACACCCTCTCAACCGAGATAGCATATACATGCTAGTTTAAAAACACTTATAAGTCAAACTAACCTTATGGCAATATTAGTCATGCTCCGATTATTAGTTTTTAAATTATCTTCGAAGGAACAACAAATATTGATACAAATAAGGACCTTGTTACAATTAAGAAATAGAATAGAATATGATTTCTGTGCTTCAAATTGGAATACAAAAAATAAATGATAACTTTCATTTTAGGAGCTTACTATTTCGACATATTAATGGCATGCAAACGTTGTTATTTTATTTTAACATATTAGTTCCAGACATAAGCCAAAATATAATACTGAGGGTATAAAAAGGAAAGATTAGATGTTTTGTTTGTTTGTTTATTTTTTAGGATTTCACTCAAAAACTACTCAACCTTTTATATTTTAGAAAGATTTTTAAAATCTTTCACTCTTTGAAAGGATATATTACATTTTCAAAATATTAGAAATGTCTACCTTTACTGGAACAATGAAACCCAAGGTTTCTTATTTTTTGTATACTGTATAGATCTAGCGTTTGACCACTATCTCTCTTGATGGTCAGGGACCATGTGGTCAAGGTGTTATCACGCTAGACCGAGAATGCTCCCTGGCTCTTAAGGACTGTTGCCTATCAAAATGTTGCCTATAAAATTCATTACTTTGCATGCGCTCCGAAAATTTGTTGTACATTGTAACGATACATAAAATAGGGTTTTTTCTCAATTTATCTAAATACACAAATATTATAATTCAATAGGAAACAGTAAATTTGACTCAAATTTTATGTGACTTACTATTTTAGTTGTATATGCATATTGTTATAATGCAAATCAAATAAACTTCGAATATAGGTGGCGAAACCTGTGGTATGGAAATATGTGAACAAATTATCTCTTATGGGTAAAACGGAGCACCAAAGATCTATTCTAGACGATCTGTAGGTACACACTTGAAAAAATGAGAAATGTAATGCTTTCTACATTAATTATATCACATACGTAGTTAATTTTTTTTATTTAGCATAGACACATCATAATAATGTTTTGGAATTATTATAATAAGTAATATATTATATATATTATTATTATAATATATATAAATAGTTTTCAATAACAACATAAAGGGATGGCATAATTTTGACGTGAGGATCTGTGTGTTATCGTGTGTATGTGTTAGTGTTTCTATCTAACGGTGAGTCTGTTGCGGCATCATAGCTCCGAAACGGATGTTTTTTTTTAACTAAGTTTGTTTTGTTTTAAAGCTGACTTGATCGAGTGTTCTCAGCATGAAAAGAATGCTAAGAGTGTATTGAATTTTAAAATTTCTTAAACAGTGATTACATGCCTACATATATCTACACCTATAACCTATACACATGCTAATCTGGGAGCGCCGCTAGTTAAATATAAAAAGTTATTTATATAGTCTAAAATCCATAAAATAGGTATTATGCGGCAAATAAATTTGGGTAATAGTTGTGACTTATAATATACGTACTATTAAGGATAAAATATTAAAAACCAAAGAAACACCGCAAGTAGAAAATCCGTCTAACATAATACTGCATTACACAGAAAAACAATTCCGTAACCAGGGCTGCGTCCGGCATCTTACTATGATAATACATATATAATATTTGATCGAAGCCCTCAAATGGCTACTTCATAGTATGTAAGAGTAGAAGAAGAAGAAGAAGAAGAAGTCACTTACATTGAATAGATGACGTGATAGTTACTATTGCTTAAGCCACTTTTTACAGCCGGCCAAGATTTGATCGAACCTACTACTTTCTACCTAGATTATGGTTGCTTCGAGCATAATATAATATGATCTGACAAGTTGACATTCAACGGGTATAATAAAAAATTGGACGGAGCAAATAATGCTCGAATGGAGTTCGTGATCGCCGCATATCCGCTGTCAGAGCAAGATTTGGTTTAGCTGACGGACTTGCCAAACGCACGCCAGAATATTTAACACCAACCAACCTTAAACTCGAACTAATAGTACAATACCCATGAACTTTCAAGTCGCTATATCCGCGATATAAAAATAAATAGTTCAGAATACAAACATATTTACATCGACGACTAAATTCATCACGTCATATCGGTTTATACCAGTATTTTTACGTTCAACAAAATAATATTTATCGTGTGATTTATAGGACACTTAATCTCACATCACAAGAGAATTTTGCACTTGACTTTGTTAGTACAACCTTGCTTTGGGTTTTGAATTAAGTATCATAAACATCACGCTGATATAAACAAAGCTCCTAAACTGAAACGACGCAAATTTAGATCAAGTACGGTGTAAATTATGCAGTAGAGCAACTCTATACAAAATATTCTATAACAACAAACGTGTGAGCGTAGGCATTCTACTCATTCCAAAGTTTGACTGTCACTGAATGCTGGAAATTTCTGGCACTGTACTGCGTTGCATGTACGTGTAAGTGTCACGTTAGCCCCGTTTTACATGTTATAATCTCACCTATGGCTGTATACTGTAAAAAAAGCTCTGAACTGCATGTGTAGGTGACATAATTTTAAACAAACTTTAATTTTCTTCTCCTTTAATATCAATATCAATATCTTCTAGGTCATCTGGTTCGTCTGCATTTCATATAAACTGTATTAATTTCTACTAACTTAGTACCTGAATGGTTAAACAGTCTAGTAATGCATTTTTTAAAGAAATTTCTCAAAGAACTATCTATGTCAAGTGTAAAGTACAAAAGTCATATTACTCAGTTGACGATTTATTAGACGTTAGAAGCTTCCATAAACTAACTAAACTTGCTGTAAATAATTTTATAATATTTTTTTTATCTCCTAAATTATGTAGTAATTGATTTTGATTAATGGTTTTTTTATTTGATTTAATATACTAAATTGACATTCATAAGTGTGCTTTTGTACCTACATTGAATAAATAAACTGAACTGAACTAAACTGTGTATATAATAGCAAAATGTGTTTTACTGTCAAGAATTTGTATACTATCATCTGTCTCAATTGAACTCATTAATAATGACTATCAATAGCGAAGTGTAAAACTTCGTATCGCCGTCAAACAGTAAACGCTTACGGAAATTGAATTTTGTATAACAAATTACTTATCTACCAAGATGTCAACTCAAACAACTTTGAAGACATTGAGTTACAGAAACTTTTTCAATTTAGTATTCTGAAGGCGGCAGGTGGAGCACGTAATGATAAAATTGTTAGCTGACAAAAAATCAATCTAAAAACAATGAAACAACATATTTGTATATAAGTTCCGCCTAGCATAATGTTAATGCATCTTGTCTTGTAATGCCTTGGACATAGTCTGTAAGTTACATGTGCTGTATGAATAAATAAATGCAATAATCCATTAAATTCTTAGAATCAGGATACTGCAGGGTACTGCAGGGTGCCTTCACTCCATACGTTGTCAACTGCAATGTTGGCATATTAGTACTATTAAAAGCTCATACAATTAAAGGTTACAAAAGGCGTTAAGAAAATTATCCACGTAGATGTAAAAGGAAGGAATAAATTCGGACGGCTAGTGGAGTTCTACTATAGTTTAGTCGGCAAAGCGACAGACGAAATATATATCCTACTAATATTATAAATGCGAAAGTTTGTGTGTATGTGTGTATGTTTGTTACTTCTTCACGCTCAAACGGCTACCTGTGTAGCTGGATAGTTTAAACCCTAGATTAACACATAGGCTACTTTTATCCCGGAAAATGTATAGTTCCCGTGCTTAATTATAAGGGCAGTGTCGTCATACCTTAAGTTGCATTAGTTGTTGTTGTTGTTTATACATCGCCTTCGATATGATGGTTAACAACCCGATTCATTTTACGACTTGACTTTAATTTTATAACGCCGTAAAACCTATTATTTAAGTGTGATATTCATGCTTCCTGACATTCACTGCGTAATTAACCTTATAGTAATAAAGGATTTTCCATGTTTTGTTCTTGGGTGCGTGATTGGATTTTTCACTTTGTCCCGTATATCTCACGTTATCGCGAAACAAGGAAAAGGCGGAAATTATATTTTAAATACGCCAAATTCATCTTGAAAATATTTAAGAATAACAAATTGCCTTTTTGCTTATTGACTAAAATTTTATAATATTGTATTAGCATTGATCTACCTAAAACCGAAGTATTTTTGTATAGTTTGTAGATATAGCATTCTCATGTAAAGAGAATGAACGACTGGAGAGGACTAAAAAGGCATACAGTTTGAACATGAATTTTTTTTTTTTTTTTTTTTACTTTTAGGTTCGCAAACTGAGCGAAACAGCATTTACAATTCAAAATTTAGACACAGTGAGAACATGGATTACTGAACGCCCTACTCTGTGCGAACACAGCATGCACAATGATAGTTGTTTTTAAAACTAAAGAAAAATAATTTAAACAAAAGAAAATCAATTTAAACAAAAGAAGAAGTTAATGGTAGTGTTGGAAAAGGAAATCTTAGGCGAACCTTCCATAATCAGATTGAGGAAGTTATAAGAAAGGGTCATCAGTCAAGAGTACTCTAAGCGGACGCTTTTGTATTTTCATACATAAGACCATACACAGACTTTTCGGTCTGATGCGTATGGATAAAGCGAAGGAAGTGTGATGGGATCGTAGCAATTGGAAGGATGTAGTCTCTGCCTACCGGTACGCGAAAGAGACGAGTGAATTTATGTATGCATGTATGTATCAGGTTAAAAATAAAAAAAATACTGTAACAATTTTCGAAGAATTCGTCATTGTGATGGTCGCCGTGGCTCAGAGGCCAGTAACATGACTTTTGCGTCCCCACGGGGCCCTGGGTTCGAATCCCGTCAGGAGCAAACATTTGTGCGATGAGTGCAGATGTTTGTCTCAGGTCTTAGATGTTTGTGTGCTCTGATTGTGTCTATGCCTCTAAACTAACTAAACAGAGTTATATAGAATAATAAAAAATCGCTAATGTTAGAAGCAAGCAAAGCTTTTGCCATTAATGTAATACAGTGCCTTTTTCTTATCTCTCCCTTCCGTGGGTTTTTTACATGTAAAATATTTTCCTACTGTTTCCCACTTTCTTACAAAGGCTTCAATGACGTAACAGGTGAATAACCTGTCTAAGAAAAAGTATATTATAATTAAATAAACATACCTTTGAACATTACGAGGGTAAACTTTGTGACCACATTTCAATGACGTATGATTACATCTTTAATTCAAATTTCTATTTAGTATTAGTTATCGTTAATTTATATGAGAACATTATGACGTCAGCATTTCCGAACTTTAGTTCAAGAGTAGACATCACTGCTGCAGGCGAGGTCCACTTATATGTAACGCTGCCATGGCTTCATAGGTATTACGGCGAAGATACCGGATATACCGGACGTTTCCTGAAGCAGCTGTCGGGTGGGCTTTTCCAGGTGGTTTTCTGTTTTGGTACACCTGTGCTCCGTGATCCGCCTACTTCAAATTCAATATATACATATACATACCTATATATACATATTGTAAAACGATCAAATATTAAAATATACCCCCACTGACACTGACTCTGAAGATTATAATTTTTGGAATGTTTAGAGCTTAGCTATATCTATATAGCCTATATATAGGTCGCTCCGCAGAGCGGGGGATACATTATTATTTTGCTTATCTCTGCCAGATTGACATTATCATAATATATTCATAAAAGCTAACGTTTCCTCACAATCGCTATTTATATCCGCTACACAAAAGAAAACCCAAGGTATCTAATACAATCCCATTACTGAGGCGCTTTCCGGCTGCATAATCATGTTCCATTTGCATTATGATCTATTGCTTTTCTACTGGGAAATAGCAGGGCTAAAAAGGTAAATGGTTGAAATCTTGCTTAAATTATGCTTGACCAAATACGCGAAGATATTTTTTTTACAATATGGTTTAAAATAATTGTACTAATTAATTTTGTTCATAAATATTTTTCGCAGCTCACAATATAAGGAGTTATATTGGTTATCTTGTTTAACATCTTTTGTTAAAGCTGTTGGTGTTTTACTTACCGCTATTTATTGAGAAATAAAATCTACTTAATCTCATGATACGTAGACACTGTTTGGGTTTGTAAATTGATTCAAAAATATTAATGATATTTTTTTATGTTATTTTGAGAAAAAATATTAGTTATTAACTACATCCAATTGATCATAAAAACTATAGTCTGAATCAATCTGCTCAATATAAATTTACATGTCATTGTAATCTTCTCCGATGTTCAAAATAATGAGCTCTATATTGTTCACCTACCTAAGTCCTAGCTAGATAGGCTAATATAATACTAGTATCAATAAAACCTAAACCCATTAATCGTAAAAATGTTGACCACACCATCTTTTTTGGTGACAATGAGGCGGCATACTTTTTCCAAAGCAGACTCTTGTCCGATTCGATTATCATTTGTTATTGACTTGCATCAAATATTAGGTGCCTCAAAAAGTTCTCCAGTTTATTGCATTAAAGTCATGCTAGACGGAATTTACTTTCAAATTTTTCAAAGAAAAAATGCGGCTTCTTATGAGTTTTTGAAACCACGCACACGCACATATAGAATACCTACCTATTGCTAGCGGATTCCTAATATAGCTTAGATGCCAAAGCGATAGGAATATATTATGTAGTCGTGGTTTAAAATCCCAAATGTAGTTGACTTTTTCCTTCAAAAATTTGAATGAAGTGTCTTGTTTAGATTTTTAATTTGCCCAAAACCGAACAACCAAAACTGTACAACTGAAAAATAAAAATAAAACTGTTTCAGGCAATGGACGCAGAAGCAGCACTGCAAGCCGAACTAGAAGCCGCTGAAAACGATGCTCACATAACAGAACTCTCGCAACATAACCTTGAAGTATCCGTCATATCTAGCAAAGAAAGCTCAAACCTCAACACCCCTGAAGACAAAAACTGGTCAGACATATCCGCAGGTTTCACGAAACGTGAGAAAAACATCAAAACAGAAGTACACCATAACGGTTTTATAATGCCTATTATCCTTATCAATGACAAACCACCGGAAGATCTAGACCAGAAATGGTTAAATATTGTGGAGAAAGTGTCGAACAATGACAAACTGAAAGGATTTCACACGAGAAGAAAATATAAAAGGAAATTTTGTAGGCGAAAACGATACGCTACGTTCAAAAGATCTTATTCAATTGGTTGATACGCGACCAAACACATTTAATAACTAATTTACACCAAATATGTAAGCGGAGGCCTCAGTGTAATTATCTAGTCATGTGTATAGCTCTAAAATATTAAATTTTAATAAATAACGCGTTTGTTTAATGTGTGCCAAAATACGAGAAATAAAATTAAAAATCGACGCAACAATATTGGATGAACAACAGTGTTTTTATGAAAAAATTACCAGATAGGTGAAGCTTAAAGTAAATAATGTTTCCCATTTATAACAGAAGCTTTGTTACATAAGCCACCGGTGGCCTAAACTCTTCAGAGTATATTTACCCCTGGAAATTAGAACGGAGTACATTAATATTTAGCTTAATGATAAATATACTGTCGTATGAAAACATTTATTTTTTTATATACTTTATATTTTTTTTTGATGTTAGACCACTCTGATTGTCACTGGCGAAGATTGTCGAAGATGAATCACGTTAGATCTAGAATGTTTACTGGCTCTACGGGCTACTGTCCGAAAACAACTGTATATTATGCTAGCCAGGCAGGTACTCGAAAGTACCCTACCACCATGCTGGCAATTTGATATTCGGTGTTACCTTCACCGCAAGCTCAAGCCGTTGGTAGTGGCCGTAAAGTTTGACAGCCGACGCACCCAGCGCTGAACCGATATCGCTACAAAAATTATTCTATAAATATACAATGCTTACACGGATTCAAAAATTATTCAATAAACATACAAGGATTTTGTCATGAAATTAAATCTTTTCTTTTACAAAAATGTATGTATGTACTTCGGTGTTAGTGAGTAATAATGCTGTATTATTAACCTGTGCTGTATTGTTAACTGCCCGTGAAAATGCACGACTGTATGGAAGTGGACGAAATGGTAGCAAAAATATGTAAGTAAAAAAATTTATACACTATTTTGGAAACTTAAGGTTGGTAGCCTAGTGGTGGGCACGAGAAAGTCGGATTGCAGTAGGTACCTACCGTATCACCAAGCCAATATTTATTTATATAAAATTTACAGAGTCAATACAGTTGTTCACCTATCCGACTATATATAAACTTAAGAAATAACACACTTGTTTTTTTAATACAAGTTCCTCAGGTCCCAAACTAGGCAGAGCCTGTACTATGGTAACCTGATGACTGATATACATACTTATATACATATACACACCCAGACACAGGTCAAACAAACATGTTCACACACACAAATGTTTGACCTGTCCGGGAATCGAACCCGGGACCAGCGGCTCAGAAGGCAGAGTGCTACCAACTGTGCCAACCGGCCAGCCAAACGCTGCATCTGTGAATTTCACCAAAGAACATCTTAAAATTTCCAAGTTACTGTACTCAGTGTCAATTTTTAAGGTTTATAATATCCCTGGTAAGTGGAGCCTGGCTGAGTACGTTGGTTCTACTTGTTGGCACTACGAACAGCTTATAATGATTCGCTCGAATATATAGTTGTTCGGAATATACAAATTTAAGCACAGCAGCACTTGAGGGTTGTGTAAAAGGCCTCGTAGCAATTTAAAAATATATACTAGAATAAAGGCATCCCTTCTGACTTCCAACTTAGAGTATCCCACCATTCTTATTACAGATAAATTTGTAATCATTCATACCTATTATAAAAAATATGATACAATGTGTGATACACATCTCCACACGTGATTTAATAAGAACATGTGAACAAAGATAGACGATAAGAAAAGGCGGTATAAGATATTCCTAATGTATTCTATTATAGTTAGCAATTTCAGTTAAAGGTATAAGATAAGGTGCCGATAACATTACAGACGTTTGCAGGTGTTTACAGGCAGAAGGGGCACGACAAATCCTGATGCGTGTTGATTTCAAATACATATTACAATTATTAGGTATGTACTTTATAGATGGCTCAAAAATCACATTTTTAGACTTTTAAAGCGTCATTGTCGGTGTCTTTATAGCGAGAAGTTTTGATACAGGTGAAAATTTTACCAAAAAAATTGAACCGACTTCAACAATCCAAAGTGTGAAATAACTTGTTGAAGTCGGTACCATGATAGTTTAAACATAACATATCTTCTATCAAAATATTGTGCGCATGGTTTTCACCCTTTTCAGTGGCCTTTGGTACTCACGGGATCAATTGTCATAGTGTATGTTCACCGATTTCTTCACCCTCAGTTAGGAAGTCGTCCAAGTAGACGTAACACTTTTCAGTTGTTAGAGTATAACTAAAAAACTGCTTGACCGATTTTGATGAAATCTAAATGGGTTCACACGGGACTCTTTTTCAAACAAGAGACCAGCTTTCATATAAAAAAAATCATCAAAATCAGTTCAACCAGTCGGAAGTACCGAGGTAACAAACATTAAAAAAATACGGTACAAATTGAGAACCTCCTCCTTTTTTAGAAGTCGGTTAAAGATATGGCCACTCTAAAGTATTTATCTTAAAAAAATTAGAAAATGAAATCAAATTTTGTTCAATTAGTATTTGCCTTTATGAACTGTTCGCATAAGTGGTATTATTCTCAAGTTTAGACATGTAGGACTTTCTACAAAATAGCGATGATAGCTCAGCGGGGGCAGCGGCGCCTGTCAAACTGACGGACACTGGTTCGATCCCCTACACAGTTTGAGCTGTGAAGGTAGCACTGTTATCAAATTCCCAGCATGGTGGTAGGGTACTTTCGAATACCCGCCTGGCTAGCCACCACCCTTAAGTTTGAAAAACTGTCACCAAACACATAGTGTGTTCAGGCATCAGTCCTTGAGAGCCAGTGAGCATTCTGGGTCAAGCGTGATATGTTCGACCACATCGTCACTGACCATCAAGAGAGATAGTAGTCAAACGCTAGATAGACGATAGATCTATACAGTATAAAAAAGTGGAAAATACAAAAAAATGTCTATTTAGTAAATTAATTAATTTTAATAAAAGTAACCACCACGGCCGTGGTGGTACCGGTCTAAGGTGGGCAGCAGCGGGATCCAGGAGGTGGGCAGCAGCGCCTTCTGAGGATCGGAAATCATACTGTGCTCGCCAACCCGCCTGCCAAGCCTGGCGAGTATTGGCAAATCCCCCCCTACATGGGGTAGGCATACGTCCAGCAGTGGACGCACATGGCTGAGAAAAGAAAGAAAAAATGAAATAAAAGTAAATTAGTAAATTCAAATTACTTACAAAACATCAGGTGAGACAGTTGTCAAAGACAAACTTATATTAAGTAAAAAAAGTGTTCTTAAAATACAAGTGTAAATTAAAAAAAACAAGCCGTAGGCGAGCTTTACAAAGTGTTTAAGACATAATTATGTGCAGTTTAATACACTACTTTATATAATCTCATAAACTAGATAATGAAATGTAGGTAAAATTACAGCATATTGTTTGCATTATTTGTAAAGGTTTAGCGCCAAAATCCATTTACCAAATCCATCCATTTTGCGCCGCGTCCACAGATTATGAAGAAAAACTGCATTACAATCTGCAAGGAGATTGCTTTGCAGTTTTCATGCAATCCAGCTGAAGTTGTATCTTAGTGGTAAGAGCTGTATCATAATGTATGTTTTTAAATTTATTGCAATTGTCTAAGTCTTGTAAAGACTGTCATTCAAGTTCTATAATATGTATAATAATGTCACAACTGTCAAACTACAAATAAATTACAAATAAATTATTGAAAATACAAAAATTATTAAAAATATGAGTCAATTAGTCAAACACCCACCCACGCACACACAACTACCCATTACACTGGCTGCGTTACCACGCTGAATGGCAATCGCGATCCTTTGCACCAGAAACGAACCGGAGCGGGAGCCTAATATTTATATTTCGGTATGAGATTAGATGAATACTATTTCGATGTATTATTCCGGCACTTTGTCCAAAAAAAGGCATCTAGTACAAAATGAAACGCGAGTAATTAAGTAGGTAAATAATACATATTAAACAGACTACAAATAATGTTGTGTATAAAAGGTCACACATTTCACGTTTCCTTAGAGATCAGATAACATGTTTATAAAGGTGCCTCTTGAAGGATTTTCTGGTAACTTCGGTAATAAATATAGTCCCTTTTTGTAATGTAGGCAAATATGTTAGTGGGTGTGGACATACAGGGATAAACAATGAGGGTTGTTTTGTAATAAATATTGTATCACAAAGGTTTACGGCTCAACAAAATATATTTTTACTTCTGGTAACGAAGGAAAAAATAATTCATGATCCAGCTCTACGAATGAGCTTTTGTAAATTTGAAATGTTTGATATTTTAAATGAGTATGGAACAAAATAAATAAATTAGGAAACAGTGTTGGACGAGTTTTCGTCACAGACATTCCACTTTCTGTAACCCAAGGTGGAATGCATATCGAAAAAGTAGCGTAATTGTATTGTAGCGCATACAATTAAAATTTATTACAAATTTTGACAATTTTTATCACACTTTAATACCTACACCAAGAATCCCGATGGTCCTCATTCTGCTAAGCACTTAAACTTACTAAAATTTTTAAAAAAAAAATTCTAATTATTATTTTACGCTAAAATTCAAATCGAATAACTTTCTAGTATTAGACGAGTTTTAACAATTGCTGGTAAATTGCAAGTAGTTTTCAGTTTTCATAATAATTTAGATAATATCGTAACCGTATAAGAACTATATCATTTTCCACAGTTTTAGTTTAGTTGAATAATAGAATCACTACCATTTTCTGTCTTAAGGTGTAAGCATATTTTTTAAATCAAAGTCTATTACGCTGATGTCTGGAGACAATTCTATTTATTCTATACTTTTATGAAAACCATTGGAATTGGCTTCCTATTTATTTCATCTAATTATATGAAATTCAATATCAATTTCATATAAATCCATCGCAGATCATCCATCATCATCACTGAATGGTGGCCGAACGCCTATAAAAAAAGAGATATCGAGTTCTAAATTAGACGTAATTTTCTATAAAAGTAAATAGCTAGGTATTAAAATTTGTTGTTCCATGTACAGCAACATTTAATTGTGTACAAAATGCTTCGTTGTTTTATGTCTTTTGGCATCACTTCGGGTAATTAAAATAAAATAAAACAATTTAACCATTCCAAAATTTGGAATCAGTTCCAGAGCAACTTTATGGGCGATCCCGCAACACTATAAATCTGAATTGGCATTTATTACGCGGAAGAAACGAGAACGAAATATTTAGAAGTAGTTGTAAATAAGTACTTATGTCTGTCTGCTTCTAAACATATTAAACATACTAGTATATATACCAGCCATAGGCTTACATATGGGTGGAGTGACTGGATTCAAAATTCTCGATATACTATCTACACGTAAGTGATTCTCACTTATTGAAAACATATTTAGATAAAAGTTTGAAGAGTACACGAAAAATAGAAGCTCATTGCTGCTTATATTGTTTCGTACGTATTACTACAGTAGAGAGACTAGAGTAATTTTACACAAGACAAGTGCGCGACAAGACCTGCGGTTTATTGGTACGATTTTTATCAACAGTGAATATTTTCGGGAAAAAAATTAGCTTTTGTATTTTTCCATAAACCATATATACCATGGAATATACCATGTATATTCCATGGTATATTCCATGGTATATGGAATATACCATGGAATATGGTATATTCCATATTCCATGGTATATGGAATATACCATATTCCACATACTACTACCATAAGTTATCTTTATGCCAAATTTCATGCAAATCCGTTCAGCCGTTTAAGCGTGAAGCGGTCTCGGGACCCCCATAACACCACTCATATACACTTCAACCGAAATTGTATATATTTTTGATGCCATCTGGATCAAAAATATATACAGTATCGTTTACTGGTTGCACCATACTGTTGCGGCGTAAGCTAAATATAATGAAAATATCAAAATACATAAAAATTAAAGCGGTCCAGCCTTCCTAATATGATTCGCTCATAAAAAAAACAGTATTTCGTTTAAAATATGAAATATATTTTAAGCGAAAATTACATTAGGATTGTGGGTGTCAGTGCCTTCAATCTGACGAGCGCTGCTTCTGTAACAGGCAGATCCACCTTTGCACTCTGAGGGGATCATGAGTCTAAGTATAGTAAGGACATGCGTCAGTATAGGAGTTCCACGAAAACATTTGTTCGCGGTGGCATAGATGTAAAAAAAAATAATATCTTTCTTCCTCGGCTTACCGACGACAGTCTGGGAAGCCTGCATCGGCGTAAGCAAGCTTCTTGCCTTCCTGGATGACACCGTTAGCAGGGCTAACACCCACTACTAAATCACGCACAAGGGATGATGACTGAAAGATGGCTCAAGGGGTGGCGTGGTTGCGGAAAATATAGCCCACGTACCAAGTTACCCCATTTCCTCAACGACCAGCGGACTGCAATGCGACATCCATATATGTTAGACGTTTAAAACCTGTCGCACGAAGCGTTTTTCTTCCACATTCATAATGCGCACAGCTAATGAGTGGAACTCATTGCCTGTTGTATGTATTTCCACATGAATACAATCTTGGCGGTAATCAGGGCCGTGGTGGTACCGGCCTAGAATAGTACTTTCCCATATCTCTTCCCCCGGGTGCCTTAAGAGTCGGCTAAGGGAGCACGTACCAGAAGTTGGGCAGCGCCTTCTGAGGATAGAAAATCATACTGCGCTCGCCAACCCACCTGCCAAGCGTGGTGAGTATTGGCAAATCCCCCCTATATGGGGGAGGCATATGTCCAGCAGTGAACGTCGTGACTGAGATGATGATGATAACAATTTGGGCATTTCAAGTCACGAGTGAACAGGTATCTTCTAGGCAGGCGTGATCACTTGACATCAGGTGAGATAGTGGTCAATCGCCTACCTAATGTGAATTTAAAAAAAGTAAGCATCAGCTTTCGGTGTTGGTAAAATCTCTATCTTAATCACGAAGCTAGTAGGATACCTTCCAATACCCGCCTGACTAACTACAACCTCAAGTATGAGAAAAAAATTACCAAGAGAGCCACTTTTAACGAGATTTCCCATTGACTTTAAAGTCTCTGATTAAAACGGTAACTGAGCTGTGTAATCATTATGTGAACCTTTGCTTCGTCCTTCTACTCCTAAACTTACTTGAAATAAGGAAAAGTTTACTTACTAGTTTATTGTGCGCGCAAATTGCCTCTGAATTTGAACTCTAAAGGGGACTTTGTAATAAAGTAGTAGCGGTTTAATTATGACGTGGGTAGTAAGGGATTTACGAAGATAAACACAATACTTGTATTGTAACTTATTACTGTCATAAAATTGATATGTCGTAGTCACCTAAAACTACACGCGTAAACCTTCCAAGTGACGCCCGGAATTCAAATAAGAACAGAACATCGGTGCTGTTTGGATATTTAGGGATGTTCCGTGGATTTTCTGTGAATCAATCGAGTCACGTAAAGTTGCCGTTACGCCTCGTGTTTGGTGATTGGCCAAATCAGGGGCTTTATCGTCGTTTTCCTTTTCTACACGTTGTTTTTATGATTTCGCGATCTGGGCCACTGGAGTTTTAGACTTGTAATGATCACCTTTTACCTATTGATATAAAATTTGAAGTGAAGTTCTTTTGTAACGATTATACGTAATATCAGGAGTAGCGAATTCGGCTAACGTAGTAAGCAAATGCTTGGAACTAGACCTTAGACTACCTAGACTTCTGTTAAAATCAAGGAATTTTTTTTACAGTTCTTTAACAAAAAAAAAATATCTAAATACATTAACTTATTATAGGTTAGGGCCCGTGGGACCCTGAAGCCCATCGCTTTTTTTAAAGATATGTGCAGACGTTTAGTGGAATTTAACGTTATTTTGAAATGCAATCATTTTAGTTTTTTTTACAGTTTTGCATAGCTTGTTATGCACTGGTAGCGAACCTGGCGTGGTTCCATCGTTGAATAGCGTAGAGTGCTAATTCTCTGACCAAAGGTCAGACACACCGGCCTCTTGGTCGTTTACAAATAGCTATAAAAGATAAATAAAATATTATAAAAAATAAACTATTACTAAAAAAATTAAAAATACACTGTTATAATATTAGAAAAGAAAATGTATGTTTTTAGTAATAGTTTATTTATTTTTAAATCAAATGAGAAATTATAATTATAAAGATAGTCTGGCGAACAGTATAGGATACCTTATATCGTGATTGAACGTCTAGTTACTACGAGATTTGTTACAGCATTATTCCAAACGGAAAATATGCGAGTGGATAAGTATTTTAAAAACATGAACACAGTAATGCGAATACTTATCTGCCTGATGGCGGTAGAAATAGATATGGTGGCAGTACTTCTCCGGGTTAACTCACACATAGTGTGCAACTGCTCTTAATAAGGTAAATGGTAAGTTTGTAGAATATACATACACACCTATATCCACCTGTTTCCTGGTGGGTTAAGCACAACTCACTGATGTCCACTTACTAAGACCTTGACATATCTCTCTCTTCCGTCTCATCAGATTCGTTGTACACAGTCAGTCTAAAATATTTTTTTAAATCTTGTTGAATTAATTAATTATTTCAATTTAATATATAAGTAGCTGGTAAGTTAATTAGATTTTAATGAACCTAGTCTGGTTTATAATAAAGAAGACTCATTTAAGATGAAATTAATACATTAATAAACTCGTAACACGTGTGTATTTAGAATACTTAAAGCTCCAACAAATACTTGCTATGAACCAGCTCGCGCGTAATTTCCACACACTAATTAAAGTTTACCTGTGAGGTTCTCAAACAGTGAATCAAAGTTACACATATATCTTTTTAAAATGACACCTCTTTGGAAAAATAGTATTTTCGTAGCAGTAGGTAACCTTATCATTATTTATCCAGAGTTTTTTTAATAATAGAGAAAATAAACTATTACTATTAACTATGTCTCTATGATTTTATATCTTATGTTTGTAAACTAGACCGTTTAAGCAATAACTGAATAAATAAATCCTAAAATCAATTGCTTAAATTTTAACAAGTAACTTTATTGTATATTTTGACTAATTGTTGTTTTATTAGTTACGTATAACGCATAAATCAGAATGAATGTATAAAACACGGGAATTACTCACGTAATAAGTCAGAGGGTTCCGACTATAGTTTCAACTTTTTTTTTCTTTTTTTTTTTTTCTAACGGACTAATGCTGTTTGCCTCTACCGGCATTTACAGCTTCACCGGAGGGGGGGCGAGCACAGATGGTGCTCAGCCCGGTATTTGTGCGGGCGCAGAAGGCGCACCGCCTAGTTAGGCTAGCGCTGACGGCGCTGTGCCACTAAGAGAGGGCGAGGCGACTAGCTCAAGGGCACCACTGAGGTTCGGACCTCGGCTTGAGCTGTCGCCAGGACAGGGAGTTATCGGATCGACTTGCCCCGGTACCAGAGTGGTCTGTAAGTGGGCCCTAAGGATGTTTGCTCTTTGACTATTTGGAGAGAATCTAACCAGGATGTTTTTGCCTCGAGCTCGCCGTCGAGCTCGGTGTCGGACTGTGTATACCAGGGACTCTCGACCTTGTATTCTACCGGGATGACCGTGGGACGACGCTAAAGCTAGCGACAAGGCGATAGCGATGGGGTCGTCCGGGTCATCCAATACATGCCTAGGGCGGCGTCGTCGGGGGGGTTGAAGGTGCGGGTGTGTCGGGGTGGTGGAATAGTTGGCAGCTTGCACTACCAAAGGATTCGGATGGTGGGAAGCCGCGTCAAAGTAGCGACGGGAGCAGGACTTGATGAATTGGGTGATGGACTCTAATTCGAGGTCGCAATGCAGGTCGGTGTTCCGCATATACCACGGAGCGCCGACCGCCTTGCGAGCGAACCGATTCTGAATTACTTGGAGACGGTGGAGATCGCGAGGGTGGCAATGAGCGAACGCTACGGAGGCGTAGGTCATGATTAGTTTCAACCACATTCGGTGGTCTTTTTCAAGGTGAATACGGGGCGCCCGCAGACGCGGTCGCGTTTCGCCTAGTACTGGCGAACTACAACAACTGGCCAATGTGAGTACCTAAATCCATTTTAGGATACGACGGTACAGTAATAAAAAAACATAGTGTACAGACACTAATAAATAAAATAAAAATATAAAATAAATAAATATTGATCTTTGTAACTGCTGTGACTCTGATATTCAAGTGGTGGCAATGTACAAACTTGCAAACTTTCATATCTGGAACATTGTCATATATTAGTAAAATTAGATGAGATTGTGATATACTAAGCTCGACATAAAATATGATTTTAAAATATATTGATACACAAAATATTTTGTAAAGTTTGAGAATTGTTGGTCTACGTTTGCACACAAGTTGGCAGGTTACATGAATAATTTCCCTTTTTGACGCCTAGTCTAAACGTTGCGGTGGATTATGTATGAAATTATAAATATTACAGCATTACATTAACTTGTTTAACTAAAAACCTCTGACTTGGTTAATATAACTTGTTTTCATTTGATAATATAATTTTAAAGGGTGGATTTTAGTGGCTGTTTTTAAATTGTGGTCACGAGAAGGAAAAAGGTTAGGGAAAAAAAAAATGGAATGCTTACAGATTTTTTAACACATTGGCTATTTCTTGATACGTGCTGGGTGGCTGCGTAATCTATTATTTATAGGTGAAGCGTTTGATCTCACTTTATGGGCCGTAACAATATACTTAGACTGTTCAAGAACTGCTTGAACACACTGAGTTTTTAGTACTAGTTTTTTTAAGTGGGAGCCAGCCAGGCAGGTACTGAAGTGAAGTACCTACCGCAGCACTATGATGCGGACTTAAGAATGATGCGGAAAGGGTCAGGGAGGACGACGGCGACGCTGGCCTTCTCCAGCCTTGACGTACGGGAGAGAGGAAGAGACGATACGATGATCGCCTCCTCACCCCTCCTGTATCGAAGGGCCATGGAAGAGGGGTTGGGGGAACCCTCTCATCGACTATCCAAGTGGCCCTACGCGTCTGAGGGCGGCCTACGCCGAACTAGGTCGTCCTGTCATGCCGGGGGCAGGTTGTTCGAACCGGGTCTTATACCGGGGCGGGTTAGTGAATGCTAATGCAACCCCATCTCTCAGGCCGACAGGCATCAGGCTGCTCACTGTGATTAAGTCGATATGTGCCCTGGACTATGCTGTTACATCTCACTAGGGGTTACAGTACCCCAAGATTGTTTAGTCAATTAAATAAACCCATACATATTCGGTCTGCCCTCTCCTGGGTGAGCAGTCCAACACGTTAAAAAAAAATGCGACAACACAACGCGCGAACCGAGTGAGCGAAGCTAGCACATCGCGGCAGCAGCAGGCGAAGCGCAAAAAAATATTAGAAGAAAAAGTATTAGAATTAGAAAAAATATTTATTAGAGTTCAACAACACTTCCCCTATAAGATTTATCAATCAGCCACCGGATCCTTAAAGTATGATTTGGCATTATATTTTATAACAGTATTTTTTCCCTTTCCCGTAAAATACACACTGACCCTTGAATCTTGACCTTCTAATGAAGATAGTCACTCGTACGACCCAAACACCGGTCGTGATATAACGGCTATGTAAAAAAAAACGGTAGTTAAGATATTCACAAGAGCAAGATATGTTACACGATTATGTGGTCGCCACCAAGGCTGAACATGTAGAATAAAAAGTAGAAGTCTGAAAAAAGCAGAAGAAAACATACTTTCTATCTATACGTTTAAACTTATCTAGTTTTCGATAATGGTTCGTGCCGGGTTGGGTTCAGCCACTTAATAAACTTATGCACTTTAATCTGACGTCAGGTTTACATTCGGCTGCGGCTTCAGGGCTTCTTGCAGCCACTTTGCAAACAGGAGGAGTTCTCAATTCGAATTTACCACAAATTGTGGTAAATGCTCGAAGGAATTCTTTTCAGACATAAGTTATTTTTTATTATTTATATAATTAATCTGTGATCTACGATGTTGATACATTAACTACCTCGACTTATATATATTTTTATAGTATTAGTATATTAGTTATATTTATAGTATTATTGATTCCGGTTATCAAAACGCCGATATTATAATGAGGAAAGATTTCATTGTTTCAAAAAAAACGTTATCATAATAATTCTATGTGTAGGTACATAAAATCAATAAACTGAAATACCTATTGTAATGTTTGTGTACGATAGCGCAATAAATGAATATTTTATTTTAACACATAAATGATAGTACTTTTATACTTATAAATAAAGCAATTCGTTTGAAATTTTTCCCTAATCATTCCAAAATATTCAAAAATGCACAACGTCAATGTTCAAGCTTTCACTTCTGCCGGCGCTCTCGGAGTGCAACCGGTTTTTATTGTTATGTACTGTTTGTACATCCTAAAGTAAATAATTAAGAAAATCCTTTTTTTTCATTTAAAAGGAACGATATATATGTATTTTCAGATGGTTGCCATAAAAACTTAATTAAAATCGGTTCCAGTAGGTACCCGTTTATTGTCGATAAAACGTTTTAGTTATATTAATTTCTCTTCTTTTACTAATTTTATATAACAATACCTATGTAACCTTTACTTATCTAACTATAATTTGTTTTTTTTGTAAAGAACCTTTACAGTAACCCATATCATTCGGAAACAAATTCTAGTGGTTTCAGTGATAAATACTTGTACGTATTCTAAAGGGTTAAAGAACGGAATGTATTAATTAGAGAGATGTGTTGCGAGTATTTTCTTAATTAATTTAAACCCAGGCGAGATTTGTAATGGAGGGTTGATACCCTTTTTATCCCAGCAAATAAGAAGATATGTAAATTTCGTATGGACAGGTATAATTGGGGAACTTTTATTTATTTTGCACCGAATGGTTTTATTGTATAATTTTTTCCATCTCCGTCTGATGGTGATGGAAAAAATTATGAAGATGAATGATCATCTTAATAAAATTACTTTATTGCATTAGCATCATGCTCGCTAGGCGGAACATACGTTAAAACTTTTGCAGGAAAAAAATCGGCTACTAGTTGGATTTGAACCACAGAATACCGTCCTATTCATACCTAGTTTGTAAGTAATAATCATAACTAAAAAAAACACCAAATTATTTAATTACTAGAGGCCCGTCTCGGCTTCGCACGGGTGGACAAGTAACGTAACCCAAGGGGGTTACTTTGGCACTGTAGTTTTTGAGTTTATTCATTACAATCATACACACACACAAAAATACAAATTTTTCCTCTTGATAATATTAGTGTAGATAGATGCAACATCAGCTTTAACATTAGGTAGGTACTATTTGCACTCCATATAAGCCTGGAGACTACCAGCAGATCCTACTACACCTCGAATCCCCAAGAAAACCTGCGTACTTCCGATCGGCGAGTACCTACCTACATATAGTAATATGTGTAAGGTTGATGATATCGTTGAAATTCGTGGCATCTATGAATATTCAATATCAGCTAACACCTTGAACGTCTTCGCTTATTTGATTGTGTGGTTTTACATAAATTACGCCTACACAGATTTACCGCCGGATGAACCAGAAAGTAATTACAGGGGTTGGAAATGGGTATGTAACTATACGTATCTGATATATATACTTAACAACTTATTTATACCTACATTCTACAACACGTTATAAAAGGCACAAACTAAGTGGCGGGTAAAGTCATATTTATTTATTAATGTTGTCAGGCTCTCAAAGATAGGTGTCTGAACACAATGTGTTTGGTTACAGTTTTTCAAAGGGTGGTAGCTACCAAGGTGGCCACTTTGATAACGATGCTACTAATACCGAAAGATGAAGCGGGACGCGGGATGGAACCAGGGACCCTCAGATTGTCGCCCGTCACTTACATCGCCGCTGCTAACATAACGTCAACATTCTAAGCATGTTATATAATCTTATATTATAAAGAGGTAGTTTGTGAGGTTGTAGGGAGTAATCTCTAGATCTACCGACTTCGTAAATTATTTTACGAATAGAAAGCCAGGTTATTTGTGAGTCATCATCATCTCAGCCATAGGATGTCCACTGCTGGACACAAGCTTCCCCCATATAGGGAGGATTTGCCAATACTCGCCAAGCTTGGCAGATGGGTTGGCGAGCGCAGTATGATTTCCGATCCTCAGAAGGCGCTGCTGCCCACCTTCTGGTACGTAATCCCTTAGCCGACTCTTACGGCACCCACGGGAAAAAATGGGGGAGTACTATTCTAGGCCGGTACCACCACAGCACCAACCTTATTTGTGAGTGTCATAGGCTATATAAGAACCCAAAAAATGAAAAGACTTTTTCATCACAAGTAACCGAGCAATATCCTAACGATACAAGGATTTCAAAACAAAGTATTGAGGGAAATACTTAGTTAATGCGCCTTGGTACATAAGACACACGACCTCCACCTCCACCTTAAAATAGAGTTCGTTGACAAAATGATAAAATACTAATAAGCTTACCAACATAGACTTCACAAGTTATGCTCCTTGACCAGACCGATCTACCCAAAAGAAGACAACTCAAGAGAACAAAACCGTTCGAGTTGGTGTATTATATATACAGTGATAGTGTGTTTGTTGTGGTTAAAATACTGCTCATAGAGAACACATGAACAAAGTGTCTCCGCCTTAAATAGAGACAATAAGAAAAGTATTCATGGACACATTCCTTTTACAGCAAATTTAGCAAGTGAAGTTAAACATAAATTCCTTTTTTTTTTATTTTTTTATTCCCTTTTTTGTATTTAATTACGTTATGTTAATAATACTGACGCGGTTTTGACACATTCATAATGTGTCAAACCACAAAGCCTAGTACGTGGTAGTACCTAGGCGAACCGCGACCGCAACCGCGACCGCTCCGTATTCTCCTTGAAAAAGACCACCGAATGTGGTTGAAACTATAGTCGGAACACTCTGACTTATTACGTAAGTAATTCCCGTGTTTTACACATTCATAAATAATAATAAATAATATAAAATAATATAAAATTAAATGGGGTACACGCTGATTTATTATCATCACCGTGTTAGCTATGACACTTCCACTGCTGGAAGCTCTCTTTTAATGATCTTCACAAGGTTTGGATGAGAACAAATTAAATTTAAAATAATGTGTTGCCTTTATAGAAAAGCACATAATCAGAACTAGCATATAATATGTATCTATGACGAATCAGAACTAGCATATACATATGTATTTAAGCTAGTTCTGATATATAAATGCTTGATGATAGATCGTTCTTAGCGACAAGATGGCTTGTTATGTGTTGGCGAGAGACTACGTGCTTTTAACCGACTTAAAAAAATGAGGAGGTTCTCAATTCGACCCGTATGTAATTTTTTTAATGTTTGTTACCTTAGAACTTTCGACTGGGTAAAACGATTTTGATCGTTCTTTTTTTATGTGAAAGATCGTGCTTACAATTTTATTTTATGCAATTTTATGAAAATCCGTCAAGCCGTTTTTGAGTTACACTCCAATAAGTGGAGAAATCGCTGAAAATACAGAATGACAATTGTTCCCGTTAGTAGCAAAGGTCACTGAAAAGGGTGAAAAAAATAATTTTACCAAACAATGGAACCCACTTCAACACTATAGTGTGAAATAGCTTGTTGAAGTCGGTACAATGACAGTTAAAAAGTAACTACGAGTATTATAAAAATAATGTGAGCATGGCACCGACTTCGACAAGTTATTACACACTTTTGAGTGTTGAAGTTGGTTCCAATTTTTTTTTTCAGGATTGCATTGTGCCTAGTTAATTGTTTCGTCTCTGTAGAATTGTACCCATAATCCCTGTTGCATACAGGCGCATCAGGTTTCTCGGACTGGCATGTTCATTAAGCTCCTTTCTCCTTTCACCCGTTACAGTGCCGACGTGGCGGCGACGGCGACGTGGCATTCTAGAGTGGATGTTCATCTCAATAACTGGGTCACTATATCTAACTATAAGAACGTATACTATTGGCAGGGGTTAGCATCGAAGCTTAAGGAGGAAAGTTTGATAAAGCTTTTTATGTAGAATTTATTGCGGTAGTTATTATTCCGTGATTTTCCGTTTCGACGGGCTTACACGGATATTTAGGTCTCTTATTTTTCAGGTTAAAATATTGATATGCCTTGTGACGCAAGGCTTAAAAACGCTCAAGGTAATATAGTAATTTTCATGCGCCAAAGCTATCATAATTTATATTATAAATCCTTAAGTTGTGTACTCATGACGACATCAAATTAATCTATTTAATTTAGCACTCGCCTTCGATCAGGTGACTAGTAAAGCCGTCTTGTAATGGCGCTTTGCGCTCTCTTTCACCGTCTTCATCATCCTTAATGCTTGTGGTAAGCACGAAGACATAAGGCGCAAAAGAATATCTCCGGTTTACACGATCAGTATGACTAGGTCCTAGGACCTATATCTTAACAGAACGAGAATTCGAAAAAATATAGGATATACTATTATTGTATAAACCTATGCACAGCTTAGTATTAAGTTGTGCATGATATTGTGTCATCTATGTATGCACATAGATGACAATATGTATATTAAAATAACTCAAGCTACAAATAAAGGGTTTAGGAAACCAGAAATAATTATTTTCAACACATGGAATGACAACTTATTACAAGCATTAAGGATGATGAAGACGGTGATAGAGAGCGCAAAGCGTTGGCGGTCTGAGGGAACAGCTGGGCCGTACGTTTTCCCGCTGTACTGATCATGTGAAGATAACGCTTTTCAAGCGTATTGTCAGGGAATGTACACGGGCGGTCTGTGAATTCACTGTTCACAGCGGTCGCTGGACGCTTTGCGTATCCAATACTTATAATGTGTTCAGTATGATGTTGGAACTCCCGCGATTTGGTATGTATAGTCAAGCCCATACTGATGGCTTTCATGCCCAATAATCAGGAAAAAAGTAGCGTCGCTGGTGAGGAGCCCCAACACCATCCTGAAAGCAGTGGCTGAAGACCCGAAAGGGCCTGTAGTGAGGTATCTCGTTACGATGATTTCTCACGAGCTGCCTCGTAGGTAAATAACCCAATAGATAACTCATCTTTATTTATGAAATAGGTGGCAAACAAGCAGACGGGCCGCCTGATGGTAAGCGTTCACCGTCTTATATATCACACGTTATATACTATCACATTAGCCATAGTTTATATATATTTAAATATCCAAAATAAATACATTTAGAAATTGACTTACTGTTTTTTCTTAAAACTACAATAAAATAGGTCAGTATAAAAATAAGAATAACATATTATAGTTACAAAGCTATTACATCTTAAGACAAGCATAACTTTACAAGTTTGCCAGTTATCTCGAGATTCTCTGCGTTTGATACTAGGAACTACATGGTTCTTTCCCTAAGGGTGTTTTCAGACCAACCGATCAACCAACGTTGATCAATGTTTTTGATCGGCTATCGATCGATTGCATCTCAGCCATAGAAAATCTACAGCTGGACATATAAATATAATTCGTTATTTTGCTGAGTTTGTGGATAACACACAGCTATATCTGAAGGATGTTATCTATACATGTATTAACCTAAATATTACACTAAAACATACAACAGAAATCGCCAGCTCATTTCCTGTTAGGTATTGTTAGATCCCAGGCTAAGCATTAACATGATTAATCGCCTTTTTCTGACACCAAACTCATGCGGAGTTTGGTGTAAGAAAAAGGCGATTAACTCAACAACAATTCCTAAATATCTAGCAATCAGGCGTCATTCCGCAAAAAGACCACATAAAATATACATTTTGAGTTTTGAAAATTTTATGTATTAATCTTTTCAGTTGCTTAACGCTTGACAACCGGCTGTGGAATGATGAATAATCGCACACTTCGTACAGGGATGTTTGCATGAACACAATATCCAAGCTAATACAGACCTTATTCAACGTTGATATACTGACTCATTGCGATTGCGATATTACAGAGTGTAGGCGTCGGGTAAACTGTCGCGGCGACGCTAATTGATGGCGTATTCACACATATTTTAGGCACTGCGTAATATCTTCATTTTCGCGTTTTATGCCGCCCATAGAAATTGTGAGTATGTTCTTCAGATTCGTGGTTTAATAATAACTTCGTTTTAAAAATGAATTGTTTGTGGCCAGGAATGGACTGGTATGATTTTTTTATACGGTATCGATCAGAGTTTGAACACTATCTCACTTGATGGTCAGTGATGATGTGATCGAATATGTAATCACGCTAGAACTAAAAGGTTGACTGGGTCTCAAGGACTGCTGCCAGCACACGCTATGTGTTTTGTGACAGTTTTTCAGTGGTTCTATAATGTATTAAAAAAATATAACATGGTCATACATACATTACATCTACTATCTGATTCCGGCCTATAGAAATTAGAGTCAATTCACTTTTCTTTCTATCTTAATTCAATTATTGTTAATTCAATTCAAAAGATAACTATGAATAACAAAACAGCAATACTTATGATATAGGTATTTATTTTATACGCAATATTATTATACTACCAACCGTACCAAAAATTCAACTACGACTCGTAACGTAATGATTGCCGAAGCCATAGTACACGCTGCCATTAATGTTTTGTCCTCTTAAGTCAAGCGTATAATCTTTCCCAATATGTATGGTTTTGTTTGCAGCAGTTATATTATTATTTTATATATTATATATATATATTCATTTCCTGCTTACTGAAGTGATCTTCGATCCATGGTTTTCCATAGGCTCCACTGTCTTTATGAATACCTGCAAAGAAAATATATAGCATATATATATATATATATAAATATAATTGCCTATATAGGTACCTAATTCTAAACCAGATGAGAGAGAAAAGATTAAATAGTTAATTAATATATTAATATACATTCTATGTCTAGCGTGATAGCATCTTCGACCACATCATCACTGACCATCAAGTGAGGTAGTGGTCAAACGCTTGACCTATACATTATAAAATAAAATCAAATATTTATTAACAATTGTGGCTTTCATAGATTCTAAAAGACGGAAAGAAAGTCGAAAACTATAGCAACAGTCAAAGGAATATTTTTAGGCGTCAGACCCCCAGGTCCTCTGGAGACCAACGCTGCATACGACTAGCATTGAAGTTGAGAACGATTTGTAGTAAGAGCCATTTTTCCCTGCTTGTTTTGTACGCGCGTTATATTTTGTGTTTTGATCTATCATGGTACTGACAACAACCAGTTTTTTTTTTTTTTTACATATTATAAGTTTGCGTTTGACAACTGTCTCACCTGATGTTAAGTGATGACGTTGTCTAGGATTTAGCACGCAAACCTAGAAGGTACCTATTCACTCGCGACTTGATGACTCCAGGATTGTACATATCGGGAAACACAGGCTCGGGCAACCAGTTCCAGTTAGTTCACACTTTTGAGTGTTGAACTCGGTTCCATATTTTGGTAAACCCTTTTTTGACCGTGTTCTTTTTAGGCGATGACGTTCTTTAGTCCCCTGAGCAGACGCACGCGCCTCGCCGTTTTAGATCTGTGCGAGTTCTTTGTAATTTTAAATGCATACAGCGACATTTTTTAGATTTACCGAGACGTCCGGGATACAAGTTCCATACCGGTGACAAGTCCTGATATACCGGGACGGATGGCAACCCTAGCATTAGGAGTAAGCAATCAGGTTCAATTGCAAAAATAGATAACAGTTTCAAAATTCTTCTCTCTGAGAAGAAGGCCCGCGTGCATGCAATGGAAACGTTATGAACTGATTACAATGATTAAATACGAGTAAGTTGTGTTTGTGTGTTGAATGTGTCGGATATGATGGGACTGTCATGAGATTTTAACAAAGGACCAAAATAAAAATAATAATTTAAAAACAGACTATTTTTATTTTAAATTAGTTGATACGCACAATTGTTGTAATAGAATTTATGTAATACCTAACAAAGTACTTGCTTATGTGAGATATTAATTTACGCACCAGTGACGCCCGCTTTTCCGTCCTGCTTGCAGTTTTGATTAAAAATATAGATTTTAAATATACATTTCTGTGTGACTGAACATATTCATGCTAATTCAGTATTCAACCGATGAAACAAAAACAACACAAATAACTAAGATTAAAGCTGTAAACTAACCTTCTTTTCTACTAAGGTTGGACATTTTCTACATTTTATTGAAAACTTACTGCACCCCGTTTTTTTACCCGCCTCCACTACAGTTTTCCCACTATTTCAGCTATCCCGTGGGATCCGTACTTATTTGGGATAAGAAGTATTCTATGTCCATTTCCAAGGTCCCATCTATCTCTATACGAAGATTCTTCAAATATTTTTCCAGCGGCTTAGTCGTGAAAATTTACAGACACAGAGAGTTGCTTTCACTTAATATATAACAATTATTACAGGTTTTTGTTGTATGCCAGAGAACTGTCAATTCTTGATAATCCAAGTTTTAAGGTGACATTCCGAATTTTATCCAAATCTATCAAGCCCTTAAGACGAGAAGAGGTATTAAGTACACATTCATACACACAATACATCGCATTTATAATATTAGCGTAACGAAGAAATGTATTAAATGGATTGCATTGTAATTTTTACTGAACTTATTTTAAGGGAACTATTTTCAATTTAGAATTACATATATGAACCGTTTGGGGTTGAGACATTGGGCCCATGGGGAACGGGAGCTCATCGGATTTTTCAAAACTCAGAGCGTTTGATTAAGGCGACGCTGGCATATAAAAAAATAATTCTGGCATATATTTGGCTCAACGGATCAGCATTCCAATTCAACGTGGCAATGCTACTAGCATACTGGGCACGCTGCCAACTGTTAGCTTAGAGCATTTGGGTTATCTATATTCTATAGGCTGACAAATAAATGTTTTTGTAGTAGCTGTAGAATTCTAATTCGTTATTAGTATTTTATATAAGAAAAGCTATCGGCTCTTTGAAAAAATTGAAAATAGCATCTTTGTAGCTAACGTCGAATGAATCTAGATTACCTACACACTTAACATAATGAGATACTCACATGATACTGCAATCAGAGCAATGGCGAAGCACAGTAGTAGATTCTTAAAGAACTTCATGTTGTAAGGAAATTTAGTTGACTGATCTAACTAGAGCGTGTGTTATTCCTTTTTATATAAAATTTTTCGCTCCTTTATTCCATAACACTTAATTAACTTTAGTTATAACAAGGTATTCGCTACACCCAATTTCCTTATCAGAAATGGGACAAAATACATTTAATGAGACTCATGAGTTTATATATATAGTTTGATAAGCACCTCTGGGTTAATCCCGAACGTTACTTATTTATACAATTTGGGAAGACTAACACACAAAAGGCAAAAATCGGCCAAGTGCGAGTTGGACTCGCGCACCGAGGGTTCCGTACAAACCTGTAGGTATAAGTTTAAAATTATTACAAATATTTTTATTATACGATGTAACTAAACATGTAAGCTTTTCGCAATTTTTCCTTTATCTGCGAGTTCACGGGAAGTACGAGTGTTGAAAATTTGCAGCATAAACGGCTGTATCTTTTGATTGCGTTGACTTAGAAGTTTGATTTTTTTACAGCTCTAAAGGACAGTAGACCTGGGTATTTGATATGAATCAGAATCCTGAGAAAAAGGGTCTTGACAGACATACAGACGGACAACAAAGTTTTCATATAAGGGTTCTGTTTTTTCCTTTTGAGGTACGGAGCCCTAATTATAATATTTTTAAAAAAAGATAAGGGCAGGGCACATAGCTCGAAGAACCGATGGCCGTTGGAGTCACCACCGACCAACGTGGACAGACGACCTGACTAAGGTCGCAGGCAAGGGCAAGATGCGGGCTACTTCCAACTGGTCCTAGTGGACATCGATGGTGGGAGGCCTTAGTCCAGCTGTGGACGTCCTACGGCTGAGATGATGTTGATAGTCAAAATATCAATAAGCATTAATCTCCATCCATCGACAACCTATTTTTCAGCCGTGCTTATATTAGAAGTATTTAATAACTCCGGTACTCAACATTAGGCTCAATAGTTCAAGTATAGTTCAAAAGCGAAATGGGCTAACACTCGCAGCGCTGGGTTTCACTGTCAATACAAAGAAAATGAAAGGCGCTTGAAAAGGTTAAGTTGTCTGGTTTGTTTGCTAACTAACTGTGAGCACACTGCGCTATACAAGCACTTAGATCTAGTTACTGCTCTCAGTACTAGTCGAGAGAGAGACGTCTATTTGCTAAGCTGTTGAAAAATGTCGTTCTAAGACAGTACCTAAAGACGGAAATACAGAAAAAGCAGTGATTTTCTTTTAACTTTTTCTTCTTTACATATTTCAACCTTAGAAAACTCTTTATTATAAAAGTGTTTCGATTTGACAGTTTTTATTTTAAATTAGAATTTGACTTTTAATTTAATGATCTAGAATAAAAGGTATAAAATTGTCAATCTTTTATTCTAGATTGTGGGCCTTTGACAAGTTATACGCTGCCAAAGAATTCTTAACATCCTAACTTATTAAATTACAAAAAAGCCGGTTAGTTATAGATATTGTGTTAAATTAGCGATACACAATTATTCCGTTCGTTACGCTTCGGTTAAAACTTCCAGTTTTTTTATATAATGGTTTGGGAGCTAAAATACGAATTGTTCGTATTGATCCAAAATATATTTTTAATCCTCACCCCGAAGTGAGGTGAATATTAACGACTCAATTGTAAGTTTGAACAATCTAAGTTTAGTAATTTAACTTGAATGAGAAAGGCAGATTATTTCACAGATGATTTCTAGCTTGGCAATAAGTTTATGGATTTTGTACATGAACTCAAATATCACAGATCATAAAAATGGACATGCGATGTACGACTGAAATACAAATCCCTACTAAAACCGTACATCTATAATCTATGTTCCTGACTAATAAGTTGTAAATGTAAATTACATTTACAATTTTATTGGTCATAGTATGATGCAGAGTTTTTCATTACCTTTGGGTACATCAGCACGGCTAGGTCTAATAATTGTATGTGTGCTGCGCCCCGCGGTTTTACCCGCGTGGTGATGGTTGATGATGAAAAGTAGCCGATGCGTTATATCGGAACCTGAAGTATACTAAATTTCATCCAAATCCGTCCATCCGTTTGAGCGTGAAAGCGTACCTAACGAACATCCATACATGCGTACACAAACTTTCGCGTTTATTATATTAGTCGGATCAGAACTATACGTAGCAAATAGGTAAAAAAATATCATTCCGACAAAAAAAGTAGGAATCAAAATTGCAGGACATTTGATTTTAAAAAACTTTGATTATTTTTTAACGTTTCGCGTAAAGTTATTTTATAAACGAGTTGTTCAATAAACAAAATTTTACACCTTCTTTTCGACTATAAATCAAAAAACTTCGATCTTAAGTGTAGGAAATTTATTTTTTTATTTTTATTTATTATAAAACTACCTTGGCTTACTTACAGTACTTTGTATGAGCACTTTCTCTGTGTAACTAGCCCTGTATAAGAAAACTTAGCTAGGAAATTAAAGTGGCCTTACTTATCCACTCAACACAAACTGCATGCACTCACTTCACGGCGGATGACAAGGAACTCCTTTTACTTAATATTACACGGAAAAACAGAGCCTTGGTACAATAATGCAAGTTTTGTTTGTGAAAGTTTTATTACAAAAACGTCTTATACTTTCTTGAGAGCCACTTACGTTTTGCATTCGTATAAGGAACTTCCTTTGTTTTACTGTAGTGCTGTGTGTAGTTCTGCTTGTAGTTTATGTTTCGAAAGTAAACAAAAATGAAGAATTTCCGGTCGGCAATTTCGGTACACATCACACACACTGTCACATAATTATAATATTATAGTAACTGTGCCTGAATTATGACAAATTTGCGTCACAATCATCTTATCAGAGTCGTATAATCAATGACGGCTCGCCGTAGCTCAGTCGTCAGTCGCACGACTTCCGCTCCCCGGGGCCATGGCTTGCAGCGTTCGCGCTGCTTGCCAGGCCTTCCTTACTCATCCCGTGATGCGTAGGGATGCCATGGGAGAAGTAAAATATACATATACAATAATGCATTATTAAGAACATTTAGTTTTCAACCCAATCTATAGTTTCAGGCCATTTAAAAATGATTTCATGCACAAGAATTATTTGAATCTAATCTAATGATGATGATGATGAATCTAATGCTATTAGACCACATAATCTGTGGCAGTATACCGTGATGGCGCCTTTAATTTCAAATCCTTTGTGAGTTGCTCGTGTATAAAAATTGTATCGTAACGTTATCTAACTGATTTTTTCAGCTCTAGTGACTTAAAAAAAGAACCACTTTTGTAAATTGAGATGGTGAAGGTGGAATGATGAAGGTACAGTCATGGACATCAAAACATTTCTTAAATTGGTGCACTAACTCAACGTTTACTTTACCGAGGTCGTTGTACTCACTCGTAAGTTACATTAAATTGGTAGTATAAATTGTGATCAGCCTCAGAATAATAATTGAAAGAATGAATTTATTTCTAGGCACTGATAAAACCTCATATAAATTATACTTACAATTAAATAAATGTAATTGTAAATTTCAAGACTATTCCAAATTATTTGTAATGGAATTAATAGTTTATTTAGATAAAGCCTGAAGTGTTTAAAATATGTGAGTGTTTAATTGAAGTACATAAATGTAAATGTATATAAATACACAATAATATCGACGGTCGCCGTGGCGCAGTGGTTAGTGTCAGTGACATGACTACTGTGTCTCCGGGACCCTGGGTTCGACTCCCGGCAGGAGCAAACATTTGTGCGATGAGTAGATGTTTGTCCCGGGTCTTGGACGTTTTTGCTGTGATTATGTGTGTCCATGCCTCCCGCGATACAGGGAATCCTAGAGCGGGGGTATGAGTGTTGTAAAAAAAATATGGAATGGGGAACACGGACTGGCAAGCGCAACATAGTAGACAGATCACCTGACTCTCTGTAAGGGGCTAGAGACGGGCCTTCTGGAGATCGATGCGAGAGGCGTATGTCTAACAGTGAACATCTAATGGCTCACATGATGATGACGAAGATGATGAATAATGTTATTAAATCAAACAGGGCTTAATCGCGAGAAAAACATTTAGTAATTTATTTACCTCGACTTTTCGACAGGTGAATAAATCGGCTATCGCTGAGCATTTACTTGACTCTGGACCCAATCATGGGATTGAACTACACGACCCTAAAATCGTCTCCACGGACCGCCATTATTTTTCTAGAATTGTACGCGAAGCGGTTGAAATCAGGAAACATAAAAATTTCAATCGAGAGGATGGTTTTAGGTTGTCTACATCTTGGAACCCAGTGATTTATAGATGTTCGCGTCGCGGCGGTTTTCACCCGGAAAAATCTAAAGATACTGTCAGTGTTGTGTGTCGTGACAACCCTGTGCTTTTGCAGGGCTGTGACAGCCCTATAGTTTAATAATATCAAAAGTGGGTAGTTGGCGAAAGTACGCGCTCTCGCCGATATTGCCACCCGCATTTCTCCAGTCTTCTCGTGACCACGACCAATGCAACTTGGTCGAAACGTCGAGGTAAATAAATTACTAAATATTTTTCTCGCGATTAAGCCCCGTTTGATTTAATAACAATGTGTTCGAATCGCGAAAGTCTAAAAATTACAATGATGAATAATGAAAAAAAGCAGACTGTGTACGCCCCAAGTGTACGCCACTGCCGCTCCGCGCTGCAGTCGTAATTGTAGGCCGTGTAGGCCACGCCAAGGAGACTGCATGTACACATATATAAATGGTTTCAGATGGCAAAGTCGTTGGTAGTCGTTAACTTTACAACCTTATTTGAATAATTACTACAGCAAATGGAGCGGATATGTGAAATAAGACCGGGAATATGACAGGGGTCAAAATTTATGCTTTGCTTTCACGGGTTGCTTTTACGAGTATGCTTTATTCAGATTCCAATTTTATGGATGGCTGTCATTTCAGCAAACATAAGTTCATTCATTTTAACAACCGAATCAGTACTACTACATATGCCTATTGCTACTGTTTATTCATTTTGAAGCGATAATAGCTCAGAGGTAGTAACGTCGGCTGTCAAGCAGACTGACGCTGGTTTGATCCCTACCAATGGCTTGACATTCCAGTGAAGGTAACACATTTCTTCCGTAATCAAATTTTAAGCATGGTAGTACCTTAGAGTACCCGCCTGGCTATCTACCACCCTGAAGTTTGAAAAACTGTCACCGAACACATAGTGTGTTCAGGCACCAGTCCTTGAGAGCCGAGAAACCGATAACTTTTTATTGTATACTAGCGGTCCACCCCTGCTTCGCACGAGTAAAAAATTTTAAAGCATAAAATATTAAGTATCTTTTCGAATCGGTACAGTAGCTTCGAAGCCTATTCAATACAAACAAACAAAGAAAAAATCAAATCTTTATCTATATAATAATTTATAATCAGAAAATATGTAATGAGCACCACTCATACGTGTTCCCTTAGTCTCTTCCCCGATAGATGCACTTCTCGAAATTATAAGTCACGAATTAACAGTATATCTACTTTCCATACTTGCGTTCCTTAGTACGCGATACGACTTAATACATTATAAACTTTTCTGAGATTACGTGACAGTCATGTTTTTTTAAATCTATATCAGCTGAGGTGGTGATCATACGCAAATGTAGGTAGTAGCAACTGATAATAACAATTGCATAATAATTGATTGAAAGTAACATTTTTTTATGGGGTAAGTTGACGGAACAAGAGTTGGTAACCTCTGTCTATAGACAGATACAGTTCGTTAAAAACTGCTCACAGCGTCTGTCACCCTAAAACATAAAGTTGGTAAGTCTCATGGGCCTGTAATTTCACCGGGAACCATACCCTTCAAACCGGAACATAGCGCGAACACTGCGGTATGGTGACAGTACTTCCACGGGCGAACTCTCACTCGCAAGAGTGCTACTGCTCTTTAGGGTTAAGTAATGAAGTAAAATAATTCAGTTTTGAACTTCCTTAAGGTAATATAAAGACATTTTTAGCTTAAAAAGAAAAAAAAGGAACCCTTATATGATCACTTTGCTGTCCGTCTATTTGTCTGTCAACACCCTTTTTACCAGGACCGCGTGGAGGTATCAAGCTAAAATTCATATCGAATACTCAGGTCTACTGTCTCTTGGTGCTGTGAATAAATTAAACTTCTAAGCCAACGCAACCAAAATATACAGCCGTTTATGCTACAAATTTTCGACACTCGCATAAGAGAATCAAAACCTACAGGGTGAAAGGACCCGTGAACTCAGAATCTTGAAATTTGGTATGAAGCAATATCTTATTAAATTGCGTAAAGCATAAATTTATAGTTACATTTTTACTTATATACTCACAGGCTTGTACGTAACCATCAGTGCGCGAGTCCGACTCGCACTTGGCCGGTTTTTTAAATCTAAGATTACCATTTAACTAATTTTATTAAACTAGTAGCGAATATCATGAATACAAGTCAACAAATATCTTATCGCATAGAGGGTGAAAAATGGTGAATTGGAATGGTTAATATGGTATGGTTAATAATGGTATGGATATAAATCTGTTCTCCTTTAACTACAGGCGAAATATATTTTACAGTAAGGTTTGCAACAAACTGTTATACAAATAGCAATAGGCTCTAAGAAGCACTTTCCAATAAAAACATACAGAAATTTCTTCTGGCCGGTTGGCGCAGTTGGTAGCACTCTGCCTTCTGAGCCGCTGGTCCCGGGTTCGATTCCCGGACAGGTCAAACATTTGTGTGCATGAACATGTTTGTTTGACCTGTGTCTGGGTGTGTATATGTATATAAGTATATATATCAGTCATCAGGTTACCATAGCACAGGCTCTGCCTAGTTTGGGACCTGAAGACCTTGTGTGAATGTTAATAAATAATAAAAAAAAAAAAAAAAAAAAAAAAAATTTGGAGTGCTAGTCTAGACATCTTCTATCTTGTTTGCAAGTTTCAAGTGAAGCGGTGCGGCGGACGACTTCCGTAATTGAATTGTCTTCATACACTCGTAAATGCCTATAGCAAGAACTTTTTTGCCTCTAAAGCAATAGTGGCACTTGTGCTAAGTATTATAGGAATATGTATAACACTTTCGATGGCATATCGCGTTCAGAAAACAGAAAACAATCTATCCAGGATGAAAGTGTAGGGGAGGCTAGGTTGCGGTAGCTTTATCAAAAGTTCCATTTGGAGCTACTACATTTGCCTATTATATTAGACAAAAATTGGAAAGTTTAGGTAATAATATTGCATAATAGTGCAATATAATATTGCATTAAAATATAATAGCGTTAAACACATACGTATCACTAATTGTTTTACCACCAAAAAACGTTATTGTTTGAAGCAAAATTTAGATTATTTTGCTCCAAGCAAGAACTTTTTTGGTGGTAAAACAATTAGTGATACGTATGTGTTTAACGCTATTATATTTTAATGCAATATTACGTTCAGAAAACAGAAAAATGAACAACTCCAGGATGAAGGTTTAGGTTAGGTTTATCAATAACTGTTTCTCGCAACTTCCGAGATACGAGGCCAATGACAAGAGAAAATATTAAATTTGATTAGGTTAGGTTAACCAATTTTCAACATGAACTAGTTTTTTGGTACTATATCGTTCTTAATGCAATATTGCGATTAAGAATAGAGCGATTGCAAGAAACCGCGGTGATTCGCCGCCTCTTAAAATTTATGAAAATTCCTGTCTGTTTGGTTGCCTAGAAGAAATCGCTTTAAGCGATAAGGCCGCCCTTTGTATCACTATACTTGTTTTTTGTGTATTTTTTAAACAGGAAAATAATTTTTTTTCTGTCTGTCTATTGCGTTCAGAAAATATACAATTATATACAATTCCTGGATGAAAGTTTAGAGGTTTATGTAAAGTTTTTCACATTTTTATTGTATATGTATATATTTTCAAATATCAAACAAAATCACTGGTGCAGAATAATATTAAAATACTTGACTAGTCACAAAAGTTTAGGCCATTACAAAATTGAAGAGGTGGTGGGAGGAAGATATAGCCAGCTTCAAAGAATTAAATTACCGTTTGTATTTCTCTGAGACGGTATCTCTATTTCAATATTATACTTACAGGTTCAACATTAAGTAAATAGCTCGATATATATTCCGCAATAGAATTTCGCTGAAACACAATTGCTGTATCAGAAATACCTCTCAGATATTTTAACTTCTATTGTTTTAATAAATAAACAAATTTGCGTCTCCCGCATTTCACGTTTTAGATAAAATTAACGACTCGACCACCGCCAATAAATATTTCCAAGAAACTGCTAACTAAATGTGAATCGCCGAATTAAGTAGCGTTAAAGGTATTTCACAATAATCAAATAACCATCAACCTTAAAAACGGACTCCTGGGACATTTAAAGCAGCAAGCATTATAACTATAACTTATTCACTGGCCAGTTGGCGCAGTTGGTAGCACTCTGCCTTCTGAGCCGCTGGTCCTGGGTTCGATTCCCGGACAGGTCAAATATTTGTGTGTATGAACATGTCTGTTTTACCATAGTACAGGCTCTGCCTAGTTTGGGACCTGAAGACCTTGTGTAAATGTTAATAATAATAATAAAAAAATAATAAAAAGAAACTCCACTCAGAGAAATAATTATATATGCCAGCATTTTGATCACGCATCACAAAGACTTTTAATCTTCTGTCTTAATAATGTAACCACAAAATAGTTACTTTGGTCGGTTCTTTTACTTTGCAGAAGGCTTTCATTTGTCAAGACGCCAACTCTGTGACATGTTTTTAGAGAAGATGTTATGGCGCTGAGTATTCACGAATGATCATGGGGTCCTTTTTATATTCTATTCCTTATTGTTTCAAAAAAGTTGGAATAGAACTAGAAGTCCCCAGTGGGTAAAGTTTTGTGAATGATGTATGTATTATAGTCAATATTATAATCGGATGGAGTTTACCAATCTAAAGAGAAAGGTTTCCCGTGTTGTACGGTATACTTTAGGTAATTCCCATACTCGTTGGCTGAACCGATTTATTCTCGATAATACAGTCACTTTGCTAAGTAGTTTTATTTCAGGACTGAATGTCTGAGCAATTCACCGAAATACTCGCTGGGGATTTCGTCGTTCGGTCTAAACTCTGTTGTTTGGGTAGGCAACACTAGTTCACTATTTAGCAAGATGATGGCATTTTCTACTGAACTGGTTGCGCACTCGAAAGAGGATGACCAGTTTAACCTCCCAGGTTGTATAACTGCACCTAAATTTGTAGACATGTCATTTTTCTTGAGTTTGTTCATTATGTTGTAAAAGCTATGTAAACAAAGAATTTATTTATTAAAATTATATATTATGGCAAATGACACATTATTTTCTAAGTACACCGTATATTTAATAATAACTTATACTTGAAGATCTTTAAAATGTCAAAATGAGGATGTGTTGATGCGGTCCACGCTCCTAACGCGTGTACCGCATCAATTAGGGTCGAATACTTAATTATTTTTAATCTTAAACGGAACGGCAGTTGTGCCTGCAGCATACATTATTCTCATATTTTTTTATAATTAGGAAGAAATAATGCCTTCATCTGCTTTCAAGAAATACATAAATACTTCATGTAAAATTAACAATTGTGTCTTCGTTTGCATCTAGATGTATCAATTCCCAGCATGGTGGTAGGGTACTTTCGAATACCCGCCTGGCTAGCTACCACCCTCAAGTTTGGAAAACTGTCACTAAACACATAGTGTGTTCAGGCAGCAGTCCTTGAGAGCCAGTGAGCATTTTAGGGCCAGTGAGCATTCTAGGTCTAACGTGATAACATCTTCGACCACATCGTCAATGACCATCAAGTGAGATAGTGGTCAAACGCTAGATCTATACAGTATATTTTTTTTAATAATAATGAATGCACAGAACTTAGCTAGTAAAAATACTCATAATTTGTTAGCATAAAATCTCATAGGATTGCGAACAATGCGGGATTTTTTTTTTCTTTCTATGACTGTATGAAATTGTGTAAGTTGTGTAACTATACACCAAATTGTACGATAATGATTTAATATTCATTGTGAAAATTTATACTCATCATAATAACGTTATTACGTTATTGACGTAATGTAATCAGAAACAAAACGATTGGCAAATTGCATCTCCTGGGGGTGGAGATAACATCAAATGAGTTATATCTACTCCGTTGGAACGTTACAACCGGAAAGCTTGGAATACTTATCGTTTCTTTCCCTTCCTCGTGTTCATTTTCCTTGATTGATCGATACATTCGCTGTGTTTGTGTTGCCGTCTAGATTAATCCCAAACGTCGGCAAAAGTGTTCGCCATGTTTACAAATAAATTAGATACTTTATTGAGCCATGCGTGACCCTTCGCTTCTATTATTACCCAGAATTTCTAAATCTTAAATTCGGCAGTTTGCATATGTGACATTTTATGTAATAATTAATATACTGTAAGATATTTTGTATTATGTCTACCTACGACAAACCGTCCAATTAAGCAAGTACAATTTTAAAAAGAGGTCTATCGTCGAATCCAACTCGGCTGGGCAGCTTTCGGGAAACTACGCGACGCCTTTTTGTTCAATATACCACAATGCCTGCAGACGAAGGTCTTCGATCAGTGTGTGTTACCAGCTATGACATACGGAACCGAAACGTGGTCTCTACTCTAAACTAAGAGCATTATATGAGCAAGCTCAGAGTCGCACAACGAGTTATGGAGAGAGCTATGCTCGGGGTTTGTTTACGAGATCGAATCAGAAATGAGGAGACCCGTAGAAGAACGAAAGTCACCAACATAATCCAGCATTTATTCACAAATATGAGTTAAATGTTTTGAAAATTCGAGAACGCCCCTGAACAAAGCTAATGTCTACCCGCTGACCAATTAGAGAGCACTTGAAAGAAGCCTGTGAAAGAATGCTTATACATTTAGTTTTGAGTAGTACCCAGTTATTAATCAAGTTTCAATAGAGAATATATCGCCTATAACTAAAATTATATTTAATATATTTTGAAAATTAGTATATTTTGTTTTCTTTCGATTATTTTAGTTAAGGCACATTTTTAAAGTCTCGTGAAAAAAACAGCGTCAATTTACCTTATTTTGCGCAAATAGAAGATTTCATGTCTTATACATTAATTATATTATTAGATCTAAAAACGTATAGCTAATAACCTTTCGAGGCCAATTATGGGACAAAGACCTTATCGGATAAAGATCTATCTTACCGAATATTTGAAAAAAGTTCACTGCCACAATTGAGACTCGTTAGCCTGAATAGACCGATAAATGGATAATTTCTGTCCTAAAATACGAAACTGAGACGCCACAGGATTCAGGATCGTTGAGGATGTTTTATTACCTACACTAATTTGTACGCATTTGATGTATCTCGGTCCGTACAATCACAAATCAAGCTATAATACTGTTTGTTGAGTTTATCGGCGATCCCTCCGTGACCTGCCTAACGAACGGCTTGTCTTACCTCGCCGTTGGAAATTGCTAATTAAAGAACTTGCAGTAAAAGGGACGCAAGTCCAATATTGAAAAGCTGTAGATAATAAGAAAAAAGTACTTTTTAAATATATTGTAGCTTATGTTACCAAAAATTATATGCTATTAATAAAATATGAACAGCTGTTTCACATATTTTTACATTTTTACAAAAATAAATCAGTAGTAATCAGTAAATCCTGCGAATTTTTAAAGTTTGATCATAGCTGTTCTCCTATTAGCATTAAAATTGAAAAAAAAAATTACCAACCTTTGTCTGTTTTATGAATCACAAGACAAACAAATGTGAAAGTAAGTATATTTTTTTCTAAAAAAAAATACAGTGAAATAAGTGTTCAACAAAATTCTCTCATTATATTTTTGGGTTGCGTACCTCAAACAGAACCCTTACAGGATCATTTTGTCGTCCGTCTGTATGTCAGTCAAGACTCTTTATCTCAAGAACTCGTGAAGGTATAGAGTTAATTATAGTGTCTTTATGAAAGAAACGGCGCGGGGCGACGGCGCGGTCCAAATTTTTTAATTGAGTTAACCGTGTCATGCGGGGTATCTTATGAAAGGGCTTCATTAGCACAAGATTAAACCTATTTTTATGCTGTCAATTTATGACGAAGAATGAAAAACCTAAAGTATATAAAAAACTATTTTTGATATTAAACTTGCCTACAATTTATTTATAATACCTAATGTAATTTTTTATAATAATCTACAAATTTGTACGGAGCTCTCGGTGGGCGAGTCCGATTCGCACTTGTTCTGTTATAAAACCGATTTCAAAAAGGAGGTTACTCAATTCTCAAATGAATGTGGACATCCATTCAGGCCGAGCTATAAGCGTAGGTGATGACTAGTCACAAATTACGCCATAAGTTCGTTTGTTCCAAGAAGTCCGGACCTGCACCTTCTTGCATCAAACTGAAGTGGGTGGCAGATCCAAATTATGCAAAAGCGTAGTTGTCTTTCATCGGGACTGCCTCGTTTATGCATCAATTGATAGCATTCATTTTTTTACACATTGTAGGGGAAAAAAAATAGCTGTAGGTATAAATGTAGATATGCCTTTCTTTAGCTGCAAGGTCCTATATTGTTATTCAATTGCCGAATTCCGCTGGAATATATCGGTATCTACCTTCGTAAAAATGTTTTTTTTAGCAAGCGCCACCTGACGTACTTTCAATTCAATTAGTAACGGTGTATTATGTAAACCTTGAAGTCTTGGCGTATGTCAAGCTACGTAAAGTCTGTGTTATATGTTTGTTGTCATTCAATTATTAAAGTAATTTTGAGGCGATGATAGCTCAGCGGTGGGAGCGTCACTGTCAAAGTGCCGGAAGCTGATTCAATCCCCACTAACGAGAGTATAGTACAAGTTATATGGAGTTAACAGAATTTGAATTTTAGCGTAAATAGAATACGAGCTATTTCATCTACAAAAATTGTAGTGAATTTTAGTGAATTTTATTTAAGTTTCAAAGCTTTAGTTCCTCATAGCGCATATGGTAACTAACTACGTTCATATATATCGTATTTCACATGTATTGTATAATGAGGGTTCAGATTTCACCAAAAGAATGTAGAAATCTACATAAAATAATATAAACTTCTGGTCCGTCCCGGCTTCACATGGTTACAAGACTGAAGTTCTAATAAGTACCCCTAATGTTTTAAATGTAATAAATATAGCAATAGGCTATATTTATTACAAGATGTTACTCAGGGCTAGAAAGGTGAAAGAATTTTTGAAATCGGGATAATAGTTTTTTAGTTTATCCGTTACAAACACACAAATCTTTCTTTAAAACTAAACGGGAATTACTCACGTAGTAAGCCAGGGTGTTCCGACTATAGTTTCGATCATAATATGCGGTGGTCTTTTTCAAGGACAGTACTACAAGTACGGAGCACTCGCGGACGCGGTCGCGGTTCATCCTGTACCCAGTACAAGGTATTCATAATTACTAGAACCACAGAATACCTAAATAGTTTATGTGCCTATTCAAATATTGAAACAGTTATAGTCGTTAAAGCCTTGTTCATGAGTGCGCCCTCAATGCTTATATTGAATAAATTATATCGAATTCCAACTTAAATTCGTATTGCCCGATATTTGGTTTCGTTTTATCTTTCAGTTTAATACTCTTTACATGACGACAGTTCGCATTGACTTTACAATTTAATATCGCTTTATCTCAATGTAAGATATAAAATTGTTTTATGCTTTCAAGTCTATAGGTCGTCTATTATTAGTCTGTCGCGTTGCTGTGGCGTAGAAGGTTAAGTTCTTATTGTAAAATTCTTATTTAATCCATAAGCTCCATTAAAATCTACCTCCCACTTGGCTTTGAGATTATACTCTTTTCAACCATTCATTTTACTTTTAACAAAAGCAAGCCTCTATAAATATATATAGACGTAAAAACTACATTTTTATTTATATCAAATCGGAATATTTTTTCTCACTTTACAGAGACTTTATTTTATGTTTGAAAACAATAAACTATTAAAAATAAATGTGTATAGTTATCATGATATATGTGGAAACAATACATTTGAAACAAATTGGACTATGTGAACCACTCGAGATTTCATTCAAGAGAATTTGTTCAATTTGCATTTTGATAGGTTAGGTACTATAAAATGCCCGCTTGGTTTGGTATCATTCAATTGGGACTCAACGGAAGCCCAGCGCTGGTTTATAACCTAGCACATGCTGAGTTGGGGACCAATTTATGACTTGCACTTGTAACTGTTGTATTGTTTTACTTCATGTGTTTTCGTTCACCCAGACCAAATTTAATAATGTTTTTTTCCTTCTTTTCTACCGTCCTCAAGTTTCAAAATTTGTCATCAACAGTCTGGCAGTTCTGGCAGCTGACTTTAGGAGACATTCATCTAGGATTAGCATGATTCCTCCCCTGCATATCACGACTGTTTATCCGTAGCGAGATAGTATAAAAACGATACAGAATATACAAATGGAATTCGGTTTGCAAGACGCTAACCTTTTATTGTTAAAATATCCTTAATGTTGCTCTATGTTCAGTCTCTCTGAAAAAATGATTTCAGTAGTTTCTGAAAGTATTGCGTATATTCAAGCAGACGAAAATAAAACATAAAATTCCCACTTTCTTCTTATGGCACTATTTTCACACATTTTTGTTACTTTTTACGTTGCAGTAGGTACTAGAAAGACTAAATAATGCTGTTTCTTTGTGTATACACTGAATGTTATCACTTTCTCCAGCGTGTTTATACCGATGGTGCCGACTTTCTTTGTTAATGAGACGTTTTCTGAGTCAGTTTTCTTTCCGACAAGAAGATATATAGGTATCCTTATTTTGTATTCAAGGTGCCGTGTCGCAATCAGTCACTGGCGGAAGTAAATAAAAAGACAAAGTAACTCAAGAACTTAGATGTCGCCTTCGTTGCGGATAGAAGGCGCTAATTGCAGCAGTTTTTAATTTGACTGGGCGTGGGCGTATCTAGGCTGGAATTGTGGAGTTGTTGCCTCTTCAGGCTCCTAATTTAGAACTGTTTGATAACTCGATTATATTCATAAATAAAATAACTAATAATAATAAATAAATAAATAAAACAAAATTAAAATAAATCTCGTAGGACTTCACACGTTTGAAATAAAGCCTGTAATAAATAATTGACTATTCTCACCATACATTATTCGTTAGAAAATTTCTGTTTTTTTTAATATAAGTATAGATTAGAATATACCATTTACAAAATATGTGATGAGAAGAAGTGAGATATTCAGTCATGAGAATATAGCCATTTTGTAACTAAATCTGGCTACCCCGTCGTCTACAACTTAGAGAAAGTAGTAGCTGCAAAAACAAACTACGTTTCTAGAACCTTTTAAACATAGCGACACAGTATCTAATAATATATACTTGGTTTTCTTTCTTCCCTTGATAAGAGAAGTGTAGTGGAGCGTAAGTTAGGGTTAACTTAATTTATACGACGTTAAATGTATTGCAAAATAGTTTTATTGTAAAAAGTTACTAATTTAATATTATTTCATTTTTTCCTCTTAGCTATTTCTGGCTTAGCAACAAATACATATGTTTATTTACACTTGGCAACACTGCCTCAGTTATTTATGGATGTTTCTTTTTCTCACCATTTTATGCATTGCGTATTTTATTAGACATATTAATATTAGCAATGAAAGAAAGAAAGAAAATAAATTTATTCCATCCACGGACAGCATTATACAAACACACACAAATTTACAAGAGACAAAAATACAATATGTAATGTTGCCCGATGTCAGGAATGAGTTCGATTCAGCATACACTAGCTAGGGTTACCCCTAGCACTGATTAATAGAAAGTGCTACGTCAAGATGTTTTAATATAGTAATAAAGTTTGTATGTAAGTTGATTCACCCCGTAACATCTCTTAGAACTATTATATAATATGTGTCATTTTATATGCCAGTGATCTTCAAATTAATTGAGTCGTTTCACACCAGTGAAATGCGCCACCAGATGTGATGCGGAAAAATGGTAGGTAAGTGTAGTTTGGAGGTTATAGGCAGGTAATAAAAACACTGGTACACTCACTTCAAAGTACTCATAATATGTATGAGTAGAGCTATGAAAAAAACAAAATATTGACACTTTAATTTCCATTTTGGCATTTTACATTCCACACCCAGCACTGACGGTAAACTCTCTCTCTCTGCCTTATGAATAATTTAATAATTCTCGCCTGTCAATGTACTTAATGTATCAGAAAGTTGGAGCAGATGGTGTGAAACTTTATTTTGATAATGGCTTTCCCTAATATATAATATATTGGTTTCGGCAGCCTAAAGAATAACAGTTATTCGTTTTACATGTGGGTAAAGTTGTGGGTAAGTTGTTTTTGGCGTGAGTGCTTGGATTGAAATCTGAAGAACCCTAAGCGTAGCAAAGGTAGGTACACCTGTAAAGACAAAAAAGTTGCAAAACACTGTTCTATACTCCACGAGAGAGGCAAAATAATGGTTTTATTGTTTTGTTTGCCAGTGCTTTTAGCGGAACCTAAATCGTCGGAAATTCTTCAAAATGTAAATATGCATGATTAAGGACGTGAGAATTTTTAATACTGTACAAATCTAGCGTTTGACCACTATCTTACTTGATGGTCAGTGACTATGTGGTCGAAGGTATTATACACGCTAGACCTGGTATGCTTATTGTCTCGCTGGACTGCGGCTGCTGCTGTCTGAACACAGTATTCACCTGGTGACAGTTTTTTAAACTTGAGCTATAACCAGGCGGGTGCTCGAAAGTACCCACCACCATCCGGGGAAATTGATAACGGTGTTAACTTCACCGCGTGCTCAAGCCGTTGGTGGGGATTGAACTAGCGTCCGTCAGTTAGACAGCCGACGCTCCCGCACCGCTGAGTCAATTGGTCTAAAATTCTAAATGTACACGGAAAAACGAGAAACATAATAACAAACATTCACTTCTTAATTTTTCTTCAAAATATCCAAGTAAAGTTTCAAAATCACAAATTGGAAAAGGGAAAAAGCAGTTGGGTATGGGTAGTTCATACGCAATTCTTAAAAATCTTAAGGATTATATTGTTACGTCCAATGTAAAAATCATGTGAAACCAAAATTATACGATCGCGGTGGCTCAGTGGTCTGTGACATAACTTCTGGTCCTCGGGTGACCTTGGGGTATCCCGGTAGGGGCAAACATTTGAGCAATGAGTGTAGATGTTTGTCCCGGGTCTTGGATGTTTGTGTGTGTCCATACCTCTCGCGACATAAGGAATCCTTGTATGAGTGTGATAAAAAAAGCAAAAAATAAAAATTTCTTTGTAGCACTGCAAACAAGAGGTATCTAGAAAATCCTTTAACAAGTGTGTTGTTTGTTTTAAGTCCGTAATTGTGCAAAGTGCAAATTGCCCAAAGGAGTTCTTAATTGTCCAAATGATTAACGTGTCTGTGAGGAAGTAAAAGTTCCTTGTTCCTGAACTTCTATGTAGGGTGAAGCTCACGAAAGTAAAACACTGTGCTACAATGATACGGGCCTTAACTTAATATATTTATCCGTAAGTCTTTAGCATCGTGACATCGGACCCTTCAAACTTCCCTTTCGTTCTTTGTCTTTTTATTATTCTTAGTATTGCTCACATCCAAAACATGTTGCCTTGTGCAAACATTTAACTACGGCAAAATATCTGCTATGGAAAAATAAGGATGGACTAGACAATTTTACATCAATGTAGCTTGGACCCAAAACCTTAATGTTTTATACCAAAAGAATAGTAAAATGAGTTTGAGGCTGTGTTACAACGGCTAGGCTCACTTGTTGAACGCTTTTTCCATTGTCTTCAGTCGATTTTCTCCACCCCTTTTCATCCCACTTTCAACCCTCTTTCCCCACCGCACCAGAGTAATTTGCAATTCCCTTCGAAGCCTCCGTCCTGTCTCAACACTGAAAGTACCGACTGAGCTTTATCAACTTTTCTTTCATATACAGTACTTTTTTCGCGTCAATTCACAAATGTCATTTATTTTCGCATTTCTATAAAGTTAAACAATATAAATAATGTATTGTATATTTGTGATATAATTAGTTCTGTAAGTATTTCTAGGTGCTATAGGTTAATAACTCTGGATGTCCACATGATGTGTATAAAGCGATGATTATTTCACGTGGTTTACTTACAATTCAACCCGATTTTATTCAGTACTATATTTGAGTGACGGGCTTCGGTCTTGCAAAAAGGGTTTTATTAAAAATGTGGCACATAAAAGATTGAGTTGGCGGTATCGCTTAGCGTACTCACAATACAACATATTTCACAAAGCTGTATTATATTTACATCTTACCCTACGCTATATTGGATCGTTTGAGCGAAATATTGATGATATCTTACATCCCCGCTACCCACATAAATCTCGTTAAAACCTTACCCGTACCAGTGAAGAGTATATTAATTCTGTCCATGCATTAGAGTATGAAGACATGTAAAAAATATGGACGAAAAGAGCTTCACAGCATGTGTAGAAGAAGAGTATGAAATAGGAAAGAAGAAAACGAGGATCCCTTGGGCCTTTTGCTTGTTCTATCATATTATCTTCTTTCAAACAATTTTGGAAGTCGGTTAAAGTATCGATCATGAACACTCATCAAGAGAACGGAACGAGAAAATTCAGTTCCCATGTTTAAGAGCGGTTTCACACATTCCCACACACAGAAAGGTTGTTTTTTTGAAGAAGATGCAAAGAAAGAAATTAAACTTATACTATTTATGTGGGTAGAACAGGAACTTGAGTGCGGCGCTTTTTTCGCAACGTCCCGTCTCGCTCTGAGTTGTGCGGCCAGTGTGAGACGGGACGATCCTGATGAAGGCTTCCGGAAGAATCCGAAATAATCGTCGATTGTGACATCGACAACGCGGAAGTAATAATGAGCGTAAATTTTAAAAATATTAAATTTAACTTAACTCAGGTATATAAATGTAGTTTGTATACTATATCTATAAATAGTAATCGACTACCAGCAATAAATTTTTTGCAAAAGAGTGTAACATGAAAATGTTGTTTTCTAGTTCCTTTACCGTACATATACCATAATAGTTCTGCCGCTTCTAATAGTTCACGACGCTCTATAGATCGGACAACGCTATGCGTATCGCGACGTCGAGTGCCGCCGTTCGAATGAATATTTTTCAATTTATTTTAGAGTCCGTAGTCAACGCCCATTTCTTTTAGCTCCGCCCGAATTCGAAATTATTTTGCCTACGGTCTTCTCCTTAATTAGTTTTGTAAAGAACCACAATATTACATTTTGTTATTACACGTGTTGATACTGAGAAAAAAAATGTAGACAATCGTAATTTTAAAACAGATAAACATGGGGTCCAAATTATGCGTACAATTACCAATTTATAACGCATATTTGGTATCAGACGATATTCGGTGGCCTTAAAAAATGTGAAGTATAAAACTCTTTAAATCAGTCTTAAATTTAGGAATGGAATCAATTCTTTACTTTTCTTCGGAAACAAAGGAAAGAGGGTAGTTAGTGAGAGTTCTTCAGAAGAGTGTCCATGACAAATGCAACTTTGTCATTACGTCAAATTAAATTTATATTTAAAACTTCCGATTATCAATTTAACCGTCGGTCAAACAGTTTTTAGCATACAGTTAAATTGTTGGACCGACGGTTAAATTGATAATCGGACGTTTAAATTTTGGTGAACTCTACCCTTAATCCATCATTATTTCATGTTTATTTTTTGCCACATATAAAGCTATGTCTATCATAAAATTGTTATAAACATATGAAATTTATAATTAACGAGCTCACGAGGCCGTAGTGTTTTATGAGAATAATATTGAGAATTCCGAACATATTTGAATGTAAATGTGTATTTTACTGAGTGTATGAGATACTAATTGGAAGCAATCGCAAATTGAATTGAACTGTATTCTTAATTTGTGAGCAAATGATTTATGAAGTTAAAGGGATAAGCAAATAATATCTGATACCTTTGAGAATACTGTTTTTTATAATTAAATAACTCATGACGGGTTCAATTCGTAACACTTTTCAGTTACCTTCGTTACCAAACGCCAATATTTCTGTATTATACAGGGTGGAAATATCAAGATGCCCTGAAGGGAAACCACTTTTAATCCTCAATATTTATATGAAGAAGAAATTAAAAGACATTCAAACTAAAGTAATTAAAACGCACTGGGATACCTTGTGTCGCGGGAGGTATGGACACACACAATTACATTACACAAACATCCAAGACCCGATGATAACATTGCTTATCACATAAATGTTTGCCCCTGCCGGGAATTGAACTCGGCGTTGCAAATCTAGAGTCAACATTTCTGATCACTGAGTCACGACGACCGTCGTGTATTGATAAAGTATTAATAACAAACACATGTAAATTATCCAGAGTAAATAATTTCGAAATTGTTTCGAACATTGTCGACGTTGGCAATAAAAAATCAGGGGCAGTAAATTAACCCAAAAGTTACAAGCGTCGAACTTAAAATTGAGCTAAAAGTGATTAAAACCGTAATTAACAACAACGATAACCATCTCTTATTCCACAGTGAAATTTATATTATCGTTTCTAAATACTCAAACACCAAATACGGTCGGTTTCAAATGGTTTTAGCATTATCTGCGGATTACATAAAAACACTTGCTAACAAAGAGCATATAAACAATGTCTGTGTACAGAGCTGAGAAGTTTGCGAATCCGTCTAAATATTTCCATCCACTTATTGAGGGTAGGCAGCGGCCGGTTGAAGCAACAGGCGTACCAACATATCCATACTCGGATGGTATGTGTGGATGTATTTTACCTCCACTTTTTGCTACCTGTTGTGGAAGATTAGGAAATAAATAAAATAAATATTGGTTATGATTTTTGCGAAACGCTTATTAAACGATTTGCAAGTTACTCGACACTTTATATTCAAGTTCTTTCTCGTGATTTTGTATTTGCAGTGGACTGAGAGATTAAAATGTTTCTTAGTGATCAGTGGATCCGTATTAGCATATCTTTTTTAATCTGTGTTGACATAGCGTTTGACGACTATCTTACTTGATGGTCAGTGACGAGTTCCTGGCTCCCAAGGAATGCTATATGAACACACAATTATATATTATATATTATTAAATACTAATGCTCTAAATCGTTTTAGTAGTTTTGGAGCCTATTCAATGGAAACAAACAAATAAATCATTCCTCTTTATAATCATATATAAATTCACGAATAAAAACATCATTTACCGTAACAAATAACTAACCGACAAAAACATAACATAACAAAAACAATGATAACGTAATATATTATTTAGAATTAGATTGCAATGCAATAAAAATTTAAGCAGCAAGTTTAATTTATTGACTCGGGTTTTTTCAACTTTTCAACACATCTTTAAACTGTCGTTTACTCAAAACTGCAATGATAATTAAAATGTTCCTGAACCATTATGAGATGAGATGCTTTCGATATCAATTTACATGTTGAATTTGAAAATGAATACCGCTGTTAAAAGCACATAAGTTCAAATAGCTTCAAAAAGCAACGCAAAAGAAAACCGCTCACATTTTTAATAAGTTATTATTCTGATCCTGCTTATCCCTAAAAGACAAAACAAATCGTAACAGCCTTTTGGGCGGATAATACTGAGGTTTTCGGACATCAAACGGCTTAAAAAAAATGTCATTAGTGCGTAAATTCCGGGAAACTCTTTAAAGTATTAAGAAAATCTTTAAATGGAATGGGATGGATTTACCAAAACATCTCAGGTTCCGTGGATAAGCGCATCCTTCAAAACAGATATTTATTGGTCAAAACATTCTGTTAATGTTTTATAAAAAAAACTTTTATAGTCAATGTGATTGAGTCGTTATTCAAATTATAGTATCGTGGTAAATACATTTCTTTTTTTTTAATTAACAATGAATTAGTTTTATTCGAGAAGCAACAACACAGAGGGGAAATACGTCTGGTGTCCAGAGTGTTGCTGTCAATGTCAAATGTCCATTTATTTTACATAAAGAGTTGAGTTTGGTTTTGAGTTGAGTTATTAGGGCTATTCAACACACGTTATTTAAGTGTTTAGTCTAGTGTTAGTATGTTTCTAATTACATAAAGTGGATGTAAAAGTTTTCTCATTTGAAACAATAGTTTGTTGATTTCAGTAGTGTACAAGGACGAGTGAGGAATGTGTTTTACAAGTTTCATATTTACTCTTATAAATATGGTTAGTATTTCGTGATTAAGTCATTGATGGTTTGTTGTAGTGATTCTGTACAAACTTTGCCAAGTTTTGGACAGGATTAGCTTTTGTTAAGGTGAATAATAGTGCCAATCGGTCATCTTTATAAGGGTTCTATTCATTAACAACCATATAAAACAATAAAAACAATGTTATTTATTACTCTTCTATCTATACGTTAATTATATGCAAAATTGTATGTATCTAAAAACGAAGTGAAAAAATTAATAAAATGTTTTGTAAATATAAAATTTGCTTCAACTCTTAAACAATATTTATTGTAAGCTTGATATATGAAATAAAAAACTCGCAAACTGTACATGATTACAAAGTAATTGTTTTCCAGGTAACATTATTTGTTAATATATTTATTTTGCTTCTTATTCTAAGCATTACCAGGTACGTGAGCGATTTTGCTCGTCCAAGGCTATCGGGTCTTATAAGCGCCTTCATACAAATTTAGCTAAAATATTTTGTTTGGTGAATTTGAATACACAATAGTGCTATCTATGTTTGCCGTAAACGTTCTGGCTGTAATAAAGTTCGCAGGTTTCGTTAACACTTCGCACATTGATTTATATCCATCATTCCATAGCAGCCAATCAATAGGTAATTCTTTAATGCAAACACTCGATTATTTGATATGCTTTTTGTGCTGTAGATAATACATCTAACAGTTCCCATTTCAGCTATTCTGATAATGCAATCTCGCTAAATTATGCGCGGTAACGAACTTTGTACGTTTCATCTTGTAATTTGTGTAGATAATGAGGTTGAAGGGTTCTTAAAGAGGCAGCCTGGGTCCAATCTACAATCTCAGATTGGTTATAAGTATTGTGTTTCATTAAAGGAAAGTACAGTGAGTGGTTGACGCGTGACCCGGCGCCCTGCCAGTGGCGACGGTGACTGGCCTGGCTGGCTGGCTCTGCTCTGCCCGCCACTCGCCTGCCGACCGTACGTCGCTGCGCACGTCGCGAAACGCAGAGATACGCGCCCCACGCATCACGCCGTCCCTCCACGGACATTGTCCTAGTATGTGCTAAGTGAATCATCCGTCGAAATGAAGGGTAGACACCAATTTCGTCGCAGATTCAGTCTCCAGCCCTCTTTTATGAAAGAGGACCACGAGGAAGATCGGAGGCCCCACAGGTGACAATTTTTTTCTTATACAGTAAATAAATGTGCTACGTGATTGTCTACGAGATTCGTAGCAGTCTACGAGGGATACGCGTCGTCACGTAGCATTTCGTAGATGATTTGTTTGTATACGTGTATGAAGTCACGTCGTAAACAATTATAAGGGCGTTTATAATAATTGGTTTAATTAAGGGTTATAGCGGTGATTAAATTTATTTAATAGAGCTAATACGTATATGATATTGAATGACTTGAACTGATTATGTAGAATTATTGTTTCTAGTCATGTTAATAAGATATTACTAGGTTATATTTTGTTCGTTAATATTTAAATTAGCGTTATACATAGGTTTTCATGGGTGTGTTTAAAAGTAAATAGTTAATTGTTGTAGGCCAGCTCTTTTAGTTTCAGGAGCGGAAAGGTATCTTTAAATATCAATAAAATTTATATCCATAACCCGTCCATCGTGAGAATGCGTTTAATAGTTCATCTTTGTACTACAGTTGTGGTTCTCAAATAAAGTAAAAAATAATACGAAAAAGATTTTCTATATAATCTTTTTATTAATTAAATTGAAATGCAGCTGAATTAAGTAGTTGAAATACAAATATTATATATGTAATCAGATTTACTAAGTAAAACATAAAAGAAATCTATACTAATTTTATAAAGAGGAAATATTTGTATGTAAGTATGTTTGTAACGAATTGACTCAAAAAGTACTGGACTGATTTTAAAAATTATTTCACCATTTGAATGCTACTTCATCACTGGTTAACAAAGTATAATATTTTCAAATAAATTAGGAATCTTTATAATTTTTAAATTTTTAACCATGCGAATCCGAAGCGGACCGCTAGTATGTTGATAAAACAAACGGTTTAACGCAGTCTCCCAGCGGCCGCAATATAGCAATAGTGAAATGTTACGTTTTTGTTCATGGCGTTCTTAATTACGGTACGCAGTCCTAAAGCATTACTATAAAATAGAGTGCTTGTTGTAATTAGAATGCTTTTAACCTTCTGATCTTTACAGTACCTAACAAGATCTCTATTTGTCGATCGATAAAAGTGCTTATGGTAGATTTTAAATAAAAGGATTAAACGATATCGAGAGAGCGTATTTGCTTGCTAGCATAGAGATATTTAATAAGTATTTAAAAATGTGGACGCGGGCAAGGTCTATATAATGGACAATATTGATATAATTTTATTAAAATATGAAAATGGAAAAAGATTTATATGCCGTTACATAGATACAACATTAGTGATGTTCGAACACCTTCGTTATCATTATATTTATCATCATCATCTCAGTCATTTGAGGTCCACAGCTGGACATATGTCTCTCTCATTGATTCCCACAAGGACCGGTTGGAAGCGGCCCGCATCCTGCCCTTGCCCTTGCGATCTTAGTCAGGTCGTCTGGCCACCTTGTCGGTTGCCCTCGTATGCTACGCGTGCTACTCCGTGGTCTCCATTCGAGAACCAATTAGAGGGCTTTTAGCTCAAAGATTGAAGATGGCCATCAAATCTTTGAGCTATGTGCCCTACCCACTGCCACTTCAACTTATTAATCTGCTGGATTATGCTTTCGTTTTCGTGGTGCCTTTCGTTCTTCTACGGATCTTCTCATTTCTGATTCGATCGCGTAGAGAAACCTCGAACATAGCCCTCTCCATAGCTCGTTGTGCGACTTTGAGCTTACGTACAAAGCCTATAGTTATTAACTACGATTTGGAAGTCATCGTATTATCATAAATTTAATATAAATTTTAGCCTTTTTTATTTTGCAATTTATTATCATTACATCATGTATGTAGTTTATACATTTATTTTTGACGCGTGACCAAAATGCTGGCACATATTTGGCTAAACGAATCAGCATTGCGATCCAACGTGGAAATGCTGCTAGCACTCTGGGCACGCTGCCAGCCGGTAGCGGGTTAGAGCATATGAGTTATCTATAGGTTACCAATAGCTAGTGGATTGCTTCAATGTTATTGTAGTAGCTGTAGTATTGTAATTAGTTATTAGTGTTTTATTTTATTTTATTGTTGTTTTTACCACATTATCTGATATTTCATTTACGTTAGAACTTATCACAATAATTATAGCGCGTTGTACTCAGAATATCGAGTCGAAATTTAACGTTTACGATTGTCTGTAATACTATTTTATTCAATAAATTAACAATCTCTTTCTTTATTAGGAATCCTCAGAATATGGCTAATTAACAATGAAACAAATAAATAAGTAAACAAATGATTAATTAAACAAATAAATAAAGACAATGTTTTCCTTTCGGTCCTTTTCTGGTTCTTTTATCCGAGAAATAATTTGTTACTGGAAATGGAAATACAATACACAATACAAATACAGGTGTGTTTATCTACACTATAATATTATAAAGAGGTAAGCTTTGTATTTTCTATGTTTGTAACGAATAGCTTTAAAAATTACTAAACAGATTGCTAAAATTACCATTCATCATTAGAATGCTACATCATCCCTGATCAGTATAGGCTTATAATATTTATTTCTATATTATTATTATGGGTCTCTACTAAAATTTCAATGATAGAAGTCAGGGTGACAAAAAATCCAAAAAATTCCTTACAGCGCATACGCTGCGTAAACTATCGGTTCAAAAAGCTAGGGGATACCATTTGTCCTTGTATTGTAGTTATATAGATCACGATGGGTAATTTTTCGTAATTAAAACAATTGATAGGAATTCCGACAGAAATCAGAGGACGCGTTATTCGTGCTTTAATGTTAACCCTTATAGGAATAACGTACTATCATAATCAGGGCTGTTTCAGTACCCGTGGATTATATATAAATGATATAAATCGGACATTTTATTCAAAAGATGTCATCAATTTAAAAACAATATCAAATAGAAAAATAAACGGCGCCACGGCGAGCCGTGGTGCGCGATGCTAGCAAGTTGCACTCGCGCGGTCACCTTCCCACATTTATTTTTGAAATTTAGATTGTTTTGTTTTAAAGTTGACATGATGGAGTGTTCTAAGCATATAAAGTCTGCTATTGTTAGTGTGTAAGTTCATATTTTTCTAAATATTCATTAAATATTTTCCCGTAGGAGGCCGGGGAGGGACGCTACTTTGACATAAAGATAGTACAACATAAAAGGCAACCACCATCACTAGTTTGAACCCATCGGCTTCAAACTAGTTTGCACTGTGTGTTGGATCCAAAGCCCTTAAATATTTCACAAAATTATAAATGTAAGAAAGACTTGGGGTAATCTTTATCACACAAACTTGCGCTCGTTTATAGTTTTTTTTTGTATAGACTTTATGCCGGCTTATAGCCACAGAAACAAAAACAGACAGTAGGAAAAACTCATCCCATTTATACCAGCTGTGTTCTGGAAATTATGTTCTCACGGTCCTTATCACGGAGTAGACCTTCAATCTACCATTGCCACTACTATCTGTTTTGATCGTAACAATGCATTCAATGGGGGGCCTAAAATCATTAACAACGTTGGAATTATTACCAATATATACCAGCAGTCAAGGACAGCTGTCCGTACACACTGTGTGTTTGGTGACAGTTTTTCAAACTTGAGAGTGATAGCTATCCAGCTATTAGAGAGTATCCTACCAGCATGCAATGAATTTGACAACGATGTTACCTACAATATATAGACTATCATTGCTTGGAAAACGGTAGCTAAAAAACTTATATAACAACAGCTTTAACAGTATCTTTTTACATATCCAAGTGATAGCAAAGTCCTTCGGATTATATGACAAAAGATTTTGATACGCTTCAAAGCGCTCGTTATCTTGAGAAGGCAATTTTCTGCCATTTAATATCCAAGCGTAAGTCTTCACCTGTGCTGCGGGATTTGGGTTTTTCAAAAGAGCGAAATCTTTTATTGTCTAGCTCTTTTCTTGAAATATAAGCATTTTTGCAAACAAGAATATACTTATATCTTAAGCTTTGTTACAATATCTGATTGTGGAATATTTTGGTACATATTATTTAATATTTTTATACATGTTAGTCATTCAATTATGTATTTTTTATAAATAGAAGTATATAGATAGTTACACTTGTAACATTTTATGACTGACTATGCCTCTATATCTGTCCTCTATCCTAGAGGACATAGATATAGGGGCATAGTCAGTAGGATATACAGGTAGATCTGTATATCCAATTGTATGTCTGTCTGACAAATATTTCAACTATCTGCAAATGGATGAGAAACAATTGCATGCATTTTATAGCGTGACGAATAACTCCAATGATCACAAAAATAACCATTATTTAACGCAAAACTCAAATAGTGGTTAACAACAGTGCTTAATTTCCTCTAGGAAAAATAGCTCAAGAAATAATATTCATAATTAACTCCCCATACAAGGAGGAGAAATAAATAGATATTTAACAACTGATCTGTAAATTATGAAAAAGAGTGGTCAGATCTTGATAAAATATACATATGAGTATTACATTATATTAAAGTAAATTTAAAATAAAAATACATGTATCAAAATTTATTCACCGACACAAAGTTCTGAAAGATGTAAAAAAAATTTGAATTAAGAACTTCCACCTTTTTGTGGATGTCGGTTGAAAACGAAATAAATGATGTAATCAGTAATCAGTGAATCTGTCTATGTGATGCAAGGTATGTAAGTGGCTCAGAAGCAGTATGGCGAATTCTTGGGTTTTCGATACATGAGCGTTTTCCTACTGGAGTTGATTTGTAGCAGAACTCCTTTTACCACGGGGAGTTTTATGTGGCGTGCTTACTTGTGAGCACTAAAACTAGTTTGGTTTTTTAGTACACTAGCTAATTTAGTGAAACATATTCATCATATTTCCCTCATCCATAGGACTCCACTGCTGAACATATACCTTCCCATTGAGATCAATGGGATGGTTGTGGAGATCCACAACGACCGGTTGGAAGCGTCTTCTGTCCATCTTGTCAGTGGCCGTTCTATACTGAGCTTGCCACTCCGTCGCCTCCATTCGAAAACCTTTCGATTGAAGAAATGTTCTTCGAGAAACGTGGTAGTGGGCTGGGCACATGTCTCGCCAAACATTAATTAAAAACCTCGAGTAAAAACTACCTCAACTTCTGTCAATTATCACATGTAGTGGCTGCAGTAGTCGAATGAACAAAGCTTGTATCTATATCCAGAAAAAAACCTCAACGTAGATGAAGTCGGGAAAAAGGCTAGTTAAGTTTATTATCCTCTGCTTAGATATCCATATTTTAGTATACAATTTAGGAAATTACTTTGAGAACTCATCTAAAACTCATTTACGCTCGAAAGAAGATACTTATGGAGGAATTTGATTATTTGTATTACAAAAGTATTTAAATTTAATACCTTCATAACAGTTACAGACGTATCAAAAGCTTACCTTCCACAAATTAATTCAAATAAACCTATTGTAGCCTCAAAATATATACGAAATATTTTAATTTCATCTGAGACATAATATCGGTACGTTTGCGAAGAATTCATTTCAATGTATTGTCGATCGAATCTAGGTTTCTAAATCGGTTTTTATTACGCTGTGTCGGGCGCAATCCGAAGGAAAATTATTTACCAATTTCATCAGGATAAACCTCTACTATGTCTGTAGGCGGTTAACAAACAATGTTCTAATCAATTTCTTGGGAATACCAGCCGAGAGAATATTTTCAAGATTTGAATATTTTATTAGATGAAGCGATGGAAGCTTAACGGTTGGAGCGTTAGTTGTGAACCTGACCGACGATGGTTCGATCCCAACCAACGCCTTGACCTTTTTTTGATGTTCACTGCTATAGTATAAAAATATAATTATAATGAAATATCTCTCTCCAATGTTTACTAATCATATGTAGAGAAAAGCAACTTTGTGGGTTCTGACCCTTTGCGTAGTACGGAACCCAAAATGTGAATCAAATTTGTCTGGAGAAAAATAAGTTAACATAAATTCTTTTCATCTTTGATACATGGCCACTCTGACTCTACTTTACGGACCAAATACCCCGTACGTATTATTTGTGTTTCTACATAAAACGAAAACATACTCTTTATCCTTTTTTGTTGTTTGTACTCTTGCAACCATACGTATACTTCTATGGTACAAAAGTAATCAAACAAAACATAGTCCCAAAGAAATTCCAGGATTCCGTTGGAAGCAACCATTATTAGTTTCGTAAGCTTTCAAGCCTAGTCTAAGACAAATCCGCAAGTTCCACATCAGATAGAAATGAGGGATTTAAGCCTTCAATACAGACTTCAGTAATGTCGCATTAAGAATTAAATTCGAGGCAATGATAGCTCAGCGGTGTGTGGGGCACCTGTCAAATTGACAGACGCTGGTTTGATCTCTACCAACGGCTTGAGCTTCTGGTAAAGATAACACCGTTATCAAATTTCCAGGATGGTGGTAGGGTAATTTTGAGTACCAGGCTAGCTACCACGCTCAAGCTTGAAAAAACTGTTACCTGAACACACATAGTGCCAGACTGTTTCTTCCTGTTCCTGTTATTCCTGTTTCGGTCACTGAGGCCGAAACTCTTGACCGATGCTACGTGTGACCAAAATACTAGCACATAACATTATAATCAACGAATCAACAATGAATTCAACGGGGCAACGATACTAGCATTTTGGGCTTGCTGTCTGCTGGTAGCGGTTTTTTTTAAATTATAAACATTACACTGTACAGACTCCAAAGCCCGTGCCATTTTTTAACCGACTTAAAAAAGATGGTTACTTGTATATATATGTGTGCATTCGCGGATATCTTCGTCGTTTATGAACCGATTTTGATGATTGTTTTTTGTTTGATAGAATATACTTCTGTGGTGGTCCCATTTAAATGTCATCAAAATCGACAAACGGTTTTTGAGTCACACTCCAATAACTGAACAGTGAACATACCTCGACGATATTATAGTTGCGGTTGAAGTATCGGAGAACATACACAATGACAATTGATCCCGTGAGTGGCAAAGGTCACTGAAAAGGGCGAACAAAAAATTTTTTTTATAAGTATTTTAATAAGTTATTAGTGTTTGTTTCAATCTTGGTAAAGCTCGTTTAAATATATATTTCTTGATTGAATCTTCTCTCCCACATCTGGTTATATTACGCTGTGTCGGGCACAGCCCGCAACAAAATCAATTTGATCAACGCCTGTTATGTCCGTAACTGATTTCAGACCGAGTAATTTCTGTTCTTGTTTGTTGAGTATACAATTTCGCGAGAGTAGTATATTCGAAAGGTATAATATTCTTGAGTATTTTTGTATCGACCACAGCTACATATTATTTTATCTAATCTTATCTTGTACTTAACGAGTAATCTTAGTAATATTATAAAGGCGCAAGTTTGTCGGCTGTTTGTCGATTGTATAGTTTGTTGTTTGTCTTTTGTCGTTTTTCGTTTGTCGTTTGTATTTTTGTTACTCATTCACGCTAAAACGGCTGAACGGATGTAAATAAAATGTGGAATGAAGGTAGCTGGAATGACACCTGGAATAACACATAGGCTACATTATATCCCGGAAAAAGTATAGTTCCCGTGGGATAATTGAGGTAGCGGGAAAACCGTAGTCCACGAGGGTGAAACCGAGGGGAGCAGCTATAAATGATAAAATTTGTCTGAAAAGGTTTTGAATCGACTTCCAAAAAAGAATAAAAAATAAGTGAAACTTTAAATTGGATGTGTTTTTTCTTTTCTTTTAAATTTGTTACCCACTTCACACACATCACTTATGAACCGATATGATTTATTTATTCGAAAGGGTCGGTATAAATTTATTAGTCCTATAGATAGACAGCTTTACAGAAATCTAAGAGATTTATGTTTTTTTGCATTAACATCTTGCTAGGCAGAACTTTATAGTCAAAGTTTTTAAAGGAAAAAAATTGGTTGACTGTAAAGTCGGTATACGGGCGAAAGTTTTACGTGACAACGACTTTGAGTGCCTTTCACTTTTTATGTCTGTCTCTCTCGCTCTTAGGCGGGCTAACCATGCCCGAGTGGAAGGGACGCGTGCCTCTCACTCGCTCTCATTGTGAGCGCATAACGTGAGCGGAGCGTAACGCAGTTTCTTGAAGTGTCACCCGGCAAACCAATTTATAAGACGTTGTCACGTCAAAAATTTGGCTAAAAGCATCCCCGATTTACATTTTAACATATCTAATATAACATACTTTTAGCACGGGCCCGTGAAATAATAATTTTTGCAATATTTTTTTAAATTATCGTTGCTCATGTTTTGAATGCAAATTATGTCGTATTTAGATCGTGACCCGACCCCACACGAACCCTTTTGCGATATAATGAAACGTCGTGTCAGCATTTTTATAGAAACTATCCCTTCTATGTGCGACTAAAAAACCTTTAACCGGCCGACATTCAATGATTATTATTGCTCATTCTCGCGACGCTAATGCTTTTTAAAGCTTATCTTTTACAATACTACCACTATCTGAGTTACTTCAAAGACAATTTTCAATTCTAACGGTGAACGCTTGAGAGCATTTATAATGCTCTAAGGGAGAATAAATTGAAGGGAGAATCATTATCAAGCCTGGTGATGGATGATTGCACGAAATCATTTATATTTTTTTTATACTCTGTTGAAATCAAGCGTTCGACCACTCACTAGATGTTCAAATATTATATTACGCTAGACCTAAATGTTTACTACCCTCAAGGACTGGCCTGAACACACTATGGTGTTTGGTGACAGTTTTTCAAACTTGAGTGCTAGTTATAGCTAGGCGGGTACTCAAAAGTACCGTAGCACCATAAAATATGAGTGTTACCTTCTCTAAAAGCTCAAGCCGTTGGTGGGGATTGCACCAGCGTCCGCCAGTTTGACAATCGACGCTCCCATCGCTGAGTTATCATCGCTTCAATCAAAATTACTATTTACCAAATCAGGCAGGCGGACGTTCAGCATGTATAGCTTATACTAACTACCGAAATAATAACGTTAGGTTCTGTAAAACAGACAGCAAAACCGAATTTCTTTATATCTGTACTTAAATAACTTTTTGTAAGTGTGTATGTTTGTTACTCCTTCACGCTCAAACGGCTTCACCGATTTTGATGAAATTTGGTAGGCAGATAGTCTTGATTAACACATAGGCTACTTTTCATCCCGAAAATAGTTTCTGTTTCCGTGGAATAAGCAAATAACTCAAAAATCTCTGTTACTCCTTCACGCTCATACGGCTGAACTGATTTCGATGAAATTTGATATGGAAATAGGTTAGGCCTTGGAATAACGGCTTCACACATAGGCTACTTTTATTAATATAATAATAAAAGTAGCGGGAAAACAGTAATCCACGCGGATGAAACCGCTTGCTAGTAATATTATAAATGCGAAAACTTATACGGATGTATGGATGTTTGTTTCCACGCTAAAACGGCTAGATAGATTTGGACAATATTACAGAACCTTATTTTCATCATCACCATTATCACCGTTTTTCATCACCACGCTGGTAAATCCGCGGGGCGCAGTTAGTCGTATAATATAACGTGTTTTGCCCTTAGCGGAAAGATGGAAGGGTCGCGCCACTCTTTATTTATCAGTGCGAGTTATCTCGGAGTAATGATAACGCCGATAACAAGCTACAGTACGTACGTGAACGGAACTAATGAACTGAATGTAGACAATGGTATTTTTGTGAATTTAGAAGTTTCTTTTGTTGTGGTTTTTTATATTGTATAGATCGAGCGTTTGACACATTCGATGGTTAGTGACGATGTGGGCGAAGATGTTATCTCGCGATCTAGAATGCTCACTAGCTCTCAAGGACTGCTGCCTGGACACAGTATGTGTTTGGTGACACTTTTATAAACTTGAGGTTGGTAGCTGGCCAGGGGCCTAAGTCAAAGTTCAATATGGCAATATGATCGGCTCACAATGGGCGAATTTGACAGCTTTGGTAGTCCGCTATTTTTAATTCGTCCATATTGAATCAATCTTTATTCAATTCTAGATTCAGTGAGACAGCGCGTTATTTCCCTAGTCTGTTAGTACATTAAATGTCAAATGCCCTACTAAATCGACATAGGCCGAGCATAGATTGAACATAGACTCAGGCTGCTATGACTTAGCAGACTACGGATTTTTGACGTTGTCTTATTGGCATCGGCTCGGTCTCGCAGCAAACTGAATATGAACTTCGGATTAGTAGACTTGACACCCAGGAGGGTACTCCAAAATAACCTACAATCATTCAAAATTTTGTGTACATAACTAAATGTTCTATTTTGTGTAATAAGTATACAGTAAGTAAGAACATCTGATTCAAGTCTGAATCGGAAATGGAATACAAAACGCCTAATTGTATGAGGCGTTATCATCGGTTAAATGGTACGCGGTATTGACGATTTTTGTGTTGTCATCCCAGAACTGTCAATACTTATGGGAGTATCCTATGTGTTACTCCAGGATATGAGAGCTATCTTCATAACAAATTGCATCCATGCAAATTCGTTAAGCCGTTTCAGCGTGAAGAAGTAACAAACATACACATACCACAAATAGGAAAAGGCGGAGCTATCGCTAAAAACAATTTCTTCAAATCAAATCAAACTATATTTATTGTCTTACAACTACAGTATTGCCACATAAATTAATACACAAAAACACAGAAAAAAAACAAAAGAAAACAATACAATAATTGAGGACAAAAGGCGTACACTCAGCATTTGCCGCGCTCACATATAAAGTGTGCGCGGCGGTGGTTTTCAGTGTACTCCGCAGCTCGGGCTGATGGTCGCCGAGATAGTACGTATGAGCGGGTAATATCAAAACTATTTTACACATGAATGAAACGATTTTTTTTTATAAAAAAAAATTTCAATTGCACAGTAAAATAATGGTGAAAAAGACATACAATAAATATTTATGGATCTCTTTCCTAGTCGTTTGTGCGACGCATCATTAACGATTTCAATGCTTTTATTCTGTTGTCTATCTTATAACTGGAATATCTTTTTTTTTCATCACACTCATACCTCCACATCACTGAAACATCCAAGACTCGGGACAAACACCTAAACTCATATCGCACCTTCACTCATTGCCCCTGCCGTGATTCGAACCCAGGGCTACGGAGACCAGAAGTCATATGTCACTGACCACTGATTAACGCGACTGTCTTTATTTGCTTGTAGGTCAAGCATATAAAATAGACACTGACGAGCTCTGGAACACACGCTTGCGTAGCTAACATGCTACGACTAGTTTAGATTTCGAAACTTTTATATTCTGCAATTATACAACTATAAGTTTCATCCGACCGTGACTTTTTATTGTGCGTTATGCTTAGAAAGAGTTTCTCCGCTACGAATGTTTTTGCTGGTAAGGACGTATTTCAACGTCCGTCATTCATAATTTATTTAACATAAAAAGCTGATGTAGTCATAATTATGTTAAATAACTACAAAAACTGCTACTGCGGGATTACCGTGTGCTAAATTTTGTCATCGTGTTGCTTCGTGTTGGCCTTTATTTTGCATATTAGTATCTCAGCCATAGGACATCCCCTGCTAGACATATGTCTATAATCGCCACGCTTGGCAGGCGGGTTGGCGAGAGCAGAATTATTTCCGGTCCTCAGAAGGTGCTGCTGCCTACCTTCTGGGACGTGATCCTTTAGCCGACTCTTACGGCACCCGCGGTAAGAGATGGGGGAGTACTATTCTTGGCCGGTACCATCACGGCACATATAAGTATTCTATTTATATGCAAAATATAGGTCAGCATTTTGTCCTCCTGTTGCTTCGACACTAGGCTCTCTGATAAATCCTCGAATACATCGCGGTGTCTGCTCGTTCCCCACGGGCCAAACGTCTCGAGCCGAAAAGGTTCAAATATATATCCACTATCAAGTGTACCATGTATGTGCCTCTTGAGGCTCTTCGCGGCTTCAACCAAAACACCCGCCTTATTTACAGTCCTGGGAACATGAGACAGAAAATGTGCTGAGAAATTCTTTTCAAAGTAGACAAGCGATCGGTTTGACTTTCAACATTATATAAAACCAACTGTATTTTTTCATCACAGTTTATTCAGTGAAAACGTTTTTTCGCTCTAGAAAAACAATACGCTCTATAGAGGTCTATTCAGTCGACTGAATCCACGTTGTACGTGATTACCATATCGGATCCGAGTATTTCGGCAAATCCTCGAACACCGTCTGAACGGTATCCAGGAAAATCGATTACATAACTGAATAGCTGAACGTGTTGCGGCTTCGCGTAATCGTCTTAACCGAAATTCGCTTCTACGAACGCCTAACCAATTAACTAAAGTCCAAACTCCAAGCCGCACGCAACAAGGACCGTAATCCTAGTTATATTTGTGTAATAATTATATCGTATACCTCGTATCGTAGCCCTTGTGCGTGTGTATGCTACTCAAGTGATGACGGTCACCGTAGCTCCAAAAAGCCGGTCGCTTTTTGCGTAGCTCAATCGTTAGTCGCATGCCTTCTGGTCCCCGAGACTCTGGGTTCGCATCCCGGCAGAGGCAAACAATTAGGTGATGAGCATAAATGTTTGTCCCGGGTCGTGGGTATTTGGTGTATTATTGTGTGTGTGTCCATGCCTCCCGCGATACAGGGAGTCCTAGTGCGGATGTATGAGAGTAACGTTACGTTCACGTAGTGTGAACGTAAGTCACAAGTTATTAAAGAAAGATGCTTTCCCTATCAATTCGTTACTTAGGGGATCCTAAAGGTTCAAAGTAAAACAGTTAAGACAATTATAACAGTATAATACAATAAATTATAATCTAAAAACACACAACACACAGAATATAATTAAAGAGTTCAGGAGGGAAAAAGGAAGAACACAAACTGAAGTTTTCGGTACCAGGAACTGCTTCAAGGAATATTTAAAGTAGGTACACAGGGAGGAGATATGAAAGTTTATAGACAGGCAGCTTCTCCAGGGATCAACAGTGAAAGTGACTCACCGCTCCGGGATAAAATGTCTCCCGTAAGTTTTTGGGTATTGTTCTTGCAGGCAATCCACCTTTGTACCTACAATAAATAAATATATTTTTACTGACAATAACTTACAGGACATAGCTAACAAATTCACACATATTTAACAGACTAATTATTTGGTAGTATAATAGGCATGCACCTTAATGTATGACTGTGATTTGTTTATGGCAGGATCCGTTGACATCCGAACTAGTAATTAAACTGTATGTCAGATGCCAAAGCCCTCCGTTGTTGTGGAAACTTGGATGGTACATAAAAGTTTTCTATTTAAGGCCTAAAGTGTAATTAAATTCTAAAAAACAAAAAAAAAAAGTATGATTTTACAGAGTACATAGTTGTGTGAACCAAAAGACTATAATTATTCAAATATAGGCAAGCAAATATATACGTGTGGTTTATGTGTATGAGTGTATTCGTGTGAGTTGTGAAAGAGAAGTGTGGGTGCGTGTGTGTCTGCGGATGTATGCGGGTGAATGTGAAGGGTGTATTTATGTGAATGACTGTGCGTGTTGGTTATACACATTGAAGATTAATATTACCGTAAATGTTTCGTTAATTCTTCAGTTTCTCTATAGCAAAGGTGCGTAAGGTCATGTCTATGGGCACCGACTGAAAATCAGTGACTGAGGCTTTTGCCTTAGTTTTATGCTGAGTCGGGGCCCATATTCATGACACTCACAACATCATTATTACTCTGTTCTTTATTGTTTTTGTATGTATCTCTTGTGTAATGTGTGTTGTGAGTGTCTTGAATAAATGTGGTTTCTTTCTTTCTTTCTTTCTTTCTTCTTAAATAGTCACTTATGACTACTTTTACTTTGTTGTAGGGTAGGGGATATATATGCAATTGTTTATTAAACTTGTTATAAACTATATTCGCTAGGACTTCATAATGTCTATTTCCAATACATGTTCGCTGAGGTACGCTAGGACAAATACGACTCCTCCTACGAATATTCGAATCTAGCTCAGTGTTGTACTCAAGGGATTTGTGTTCTTTCAAGATTATATGCAAGATATACAGTTGCCGAACTGTTAACACCTCAGCGTCTTTGTACAGGGCATTTGTGGGGTATCTCAAAGGTTTTTTAAGCATTACTTTTAAAATAGCTCTCTGTGCTCTCTCTAACTTCATCAAAATAGTTGAATAAGTACCTCCCCAGGCTGTGTCACAATACGATAAGATAGACTGTGCTAAAGAGTAGTATACAACTTTTAGAGTATCTGTCTCAACAGACGACCTAATGGTTTTAAATACATAAATGAGAAGCCTCGTTCGACCAGCAAGGCGTTCAATGTGAGGTTTCCAGCTAAGGTGACTGTCCATCAGAGCTCCTAAGTACCTAATGTTTTGGGTTCGTGAAAGGGGAGTACAATAATTTCTACATAAATCTTCTGAGGGACACATGTGGGCTATGATTGAGAAAGATTCCTCGTCTGGTTGTGTTATTAGGGATTGAGAAAATATTATATATACAATAGCGAGCCGGTGACACTTGCACTTTTCACTTCACTTTATAATTATAGATTGTAAACTGTATGACCTGGGAATGACCTTTCCTCCATAATAATACGTACTTCTTTAAGATATGATTCAAGACTGAGATCTGATCAGTGACTGAGATCCCTTTTCTTGGCGTGTTCACCTTTTATACTCTTGAGCAGTATTCTATTTACGTTTAAAATTATTTGAAGAAAGAAGTAATATGGAATAGTTTAAGTTAGTTTTATATGCAACTTTTACGAAAATAGAATAGACACAGTTTTAAGTTTGTCAATGGTTGACAATTAAAAATCAAAACAACAAAATGTATAAGAAATATGGATAATTTTTATAATTTCATTAATATGTAACGAAAGAATGTAAAGGATGCATATATTTATTAAGAGGAATTTATAAAACAATAATATAAACTATTAAAAACAAGGAAAGTTAAAGGTAAGCCGTACAAAACTAAATATTTACAAATCATAAGAATTACAGAACGAAATAAAGATATTACAAGTGATAACAAAAAAGTTTGCTCCTAAGCGGGCTGGATCGATTTTGACTAATGTTTTTGGTGTGTTTTAATGGGTCCCGGGATAGTTTAGATTCACTATTAGGCCGGAAAGATGTCTACCGAGTACGCTAGTAACTAGCCGACTAGACAGCCGGCTAGTTACAGCTAGCTAGTTACAGCTAGTTACATAGTTACTAGCTACAGTGTCTTATAGCGTGCCAATGAAGTATTGTGGGCTAGCTAGAGTTTTAGTTCTAAACAGTTACTTTTAGAGATTTCAATTCCATTCGGCTGTATACACTAAAATGAAACCGCACAGAGAAGATATGAACATATAACTGAATATTCTGTAAATATTTCAAGCGTCTACCTGTTGCCCTTATCAATATCGAGCAAAAACGAGCAACAAAATCATGTTTGTTGTTTGGGAACTCCCTGAAATATTTATTTTATTCTGTTTTTCAACCGACTTCAAAAAAGGAGGAGGTCATCTGATCGACTGTATGTATTTTATTTGTATAAGTTCACCGATTTCTTCTCCATTTTTGGACTAATTCTCATGATTTTTTTTGTTTGATAGAGTGTAGAATTCTTGTGGAGGGGAAAGCTTCCTGACAGTCTAAATTTACGTTCTCAGGGTATCAGAAGAGAGGAAATTAAAAAGTCTAAAAATGTGATTAGAATATTTTTTTTGGAACGGTATTTCTTCTGTAAATTCTATTTTTGTTATATCTTAAATCAACCCGCGATTTGACCTGCCCTCTCTTCCTGTAAACACCCGCGAGCCTCTTTAATGTTATCGACATATGTCAACCCCTTAATCTTTAGCCACTTTTTGTTTAAAGAAAATTGCGGAACAATGCACTGAAGAAATGACAGATTCTTGTGGAAAATGTATTAAGGCGTGTCAGCTTTTATATAGTAATTCAAGCCCCCTTGCTTCTTACAATTCACATTCTGTCAGCAACGGGAAATATTCCCACTACGTATCCATAAAAAATGCGCATTTATCACATGTTTCGTGTGGGAGCAGAGGAAACTGACATGCCCTAAAGCCACGATATCGCATACAACATCCTCCAAATACGCATTCGCCGGGAGATATGAATTACATTTTCTTTTATGCTATTTTTGGTTCAAGCGCAATTTCTGTACAACACAAGTGTATCATTAATTAGGTGGCCGCTAAGTATGGAGTGTTTTAGTAAGATAACACGTCAAGTCCTGCAAGTAGATACAATAGGTATGGATAGCAGAACATGTAGAATTTTTATAAGAGCCGTGTCAGTAATCAATAAGTGACTATTAAAGCTCCAAGGCCAAGCCAACCAACTTATTCGCGGTAAAACTTGTGAAAACTTGTACTCGTAAATGGTATTCTACTCAAAGAAATTTATTAATGCATACCTAGCTATAAGTGTTTCATGATTATTAAAATAAAATGACAAAATTAAGGAAAATATCTCCACTTAGGTTTTAGTTCGTGGCGTCGGATAGGCTTATCCTAGAGAGTTAGAATGTAAGTATTACGTTGTAAGCCGTACCTACTCGAAAGGTACCTACCACCGCGCTGGGAAGTGTGACTGGAATTGCTTATTATATATTACTTGGAATTCCTTGAGGAAGCTCTTGTTGGGCGAGATCGAACCAGCGTCCGTCAGTTTGACAGCCAACGCTTCCACCGCTGAGCTATCATAGTTCGAGTTTCGATTAGTCAAAAGGTTAACACTGTATAAACGATATGTATCCCGTAATAACTAAACCTCGGAGGCCTATGTTTAGCCGTGGACGTCTTGTGGGTGACATGATGATGATGATGATGAATAACGATACTCTAAATGCCCAACACGCTGGTCTTGTCAATGGTCACTTGCGGCATATCCATTTTCCCTAGTACATATTATCCGTCTAGGCATTTTTTTATTAAGGGTTTTTCGTAAGAAATCAAAGTAAGTAGTAGATAGTGTAATTGTAACTTAGGGTATTCCCCGAGGCTGTGGTAGTAAATAACCTTAATGGCCTTTAAAATCTCGTCTGTATGGTCCTTAAGGGACCATACAGCACGATTGTATGTGATTTATTAGCGGACTCTATCTATTGGGTCGTTTATTTATCATTCGCTCGTAAACTGACTTATACTGCATTGTTATTTGATTCCTTGTATAGTTTAGAAATAAATGCTCTTTTATATTAACGTAAAATGAAGGCTAAGAAGAAAAACAATAAAAGTCAGAAGAAATAAAACTAATTTAAACTCCTTGACGTGCATTGATACTTTTTCAGTATCGACGTAATAATAGATACGAACGATACGAAAGAGAACTTTACTCTCTCTTCCATGATTATTGAATACTTATGGCTGACTCTTTTAATTCTTATTTCTGCCAAATTATTTTTATTAATTGGCAAATCATGGCAAAACTGTTAAGTTTCTCCTGTTCTCCTGAACAAAATCTTTTATTATCCGGAGATGTTAATACGAGTACCTACATTTCTGGTCTTGACAATGTGTCTTTCTCACGATTGTTGTCATGTACTCGTACATATATATGTACTTAAAACAATCGCAAAACTCAGACGATAATAAATACAAACATATGCCGCGACATGGCATTATTGCTTTTATTTTATGTTTTAAAAGTGCGCTCAATGCCAAAATTACGCAAAATTAGTATTTTCTAATACATACTATGATCGTAACGAACGTATATATTGCAATTATAAAACCGTTGGAGGAAGTGGAAAATCTGTAGAAGTACAGTTGAAAAAAATGTTGAGTTGTTTATAAAAAAATAAACAGTTACCGCACTAAAAAAACAATTTTTCTTCAAATGCTCTGAATTTTCAGCGGTGACTCTTTATGAATAAAATTGCTAGATTAATGTGTTAATTGACTAATCGGTTATATTTTTAATTCTTAGTTTATATGTGGAATAATTAATTGAAACCGTGGCGCGTCCTCCTGGCCGTGTTTTCTTTCCGTACTACAGCGGGCGACAAAACGCATGAGTGAAATCTATTTTTTTCCTAGCATTGGGCACACTCTTAACTAACTTTCCTTGTTGCCCCCCTGTAGTTTAATATATATTAAATTTTAACGTAACTTAGCACTCATACGCTGCCTTAATGGCATTGAATGGTAAAAATCATTATTAAATACGCTAAGCGTGTAACACCATAACTCAATATTGTGGGTTATAACTATGGTCGTATGCTACTTTGCAGAATATTTTGTTACGATATAGGTGGCTCTGATTACCACTATAAATATATTGTATGAAATACAATAAAAATCAAAGTCGCACAATGAGTTTTGGGGAAAGTTAAGCTCGGAGTTTCTCTACGTGATCGAATCAGAAATTAGGAGGTGCGTAGAAGAATGAAAGTCACCGACATAGACGAACGTATTTGCAAGTTGAATTGGCAGTGGACAGGGTACATAGCTCGAAGATCTGATGGCCGTTGGGATCGAAAGTCTAATGGCGATCACCGACTGGCAAGCGCAGCATAGGACGGCCACTGACAAGGAGGTCAGACGACCAGACTAAGATCGCAGGTAAAGGCTGGATGCGGCCCGCTTCCAACCGGCCATTATGGAAAATCAATGGGGGAGGCGTATGTCTAGCAGTGGATGTCCTATGGCTGAGATGATAATGATAATAAAAATTGTATTATATGTCAGTTGTTTATTTAATACACGATAAATATCAAACAGTTTATACATAACAATTTCAGGTAAGGATATTATTTTCTTGCATACTTTTTAGAGAGTGATTTCTCAGTAATCTTATCAGTATCGTAAATCTCCTTTATAATTACGGGATGAGCAGGATTTGCTTTATTCGTTAAGCTACCTTTGGACTGAACATACTTTTACAACCATTCCGTAATACTTGTTGGGGTGTAGACTTCTAAAAGCTTACCAAGGTTTGGTTTCAAAGGACGTGAAGAAGCCTAGAAAATGCGCTCAGCAATTAGAGAAATGCAAATTAGCTCTAAATGAAATCCTCTCAGAATGTTTCATTAAAATGTTTAATTCCTTTGTACAATTAATTATTCTTTGCGTAGTTCATCGTTACCTTTCCTTAGATTTATTTGCGTCAAAGCCGCTTTTTGTTCTTTCGGTGAGAAGCTCTTTCATGTTTCTGTAGAAATTTTCATCCGTAGAACAATATATTATTGTTTTTTTACAAACAATAGCATTTTGTTTCGTTCGATAAGCTTCTGTTCAAGCTGAAATAAAGGTATAGTGAATTTTCCGCAATTGAACAAAGGTTCAAAGTACAAAGGTCAGTGACACTACTGAACTTTGCCAATATAACGCTGCCTAAAGACACTATGTGTTTATGCTTATACGTGTAAGTTATTTTTTGACTAAACCCAGCAAGATTTTAATCATTTTTTCATTAAATCTTGCTTTAGGTGGTTTGTAAATCATGACAATCCCAGACCACCTCCAGCTTGATTTTCTCTTCAGCTTTCTTACATTTATTTGGAAGGTATTTTTATTAGTAGATATATATTTGCCCATCAAATAACTAAGTCACAAAATATATTTGGTATGCAATATAATTTTGACAAGTCCAGTAATTTTAATGCGTGTGCTTTATATAATTTTTAATACTCTTCAGGAACGTGTTTTTTTATATTATAAAACTGTATATATGCGGAATCATATATCCATATAAGTATTTTTTAAATCTTGTTATTTAGTCTGCCAATTTCAAAATAACACATGCACATACAGCTTCCAGGCAATAAAAACAAATTAACACGTTTACAATTCATTTTCCTGGGACATGGGTTAGGGCTGCCCACACCTAATTCGGCGAAGAAATTGAAGTGGCGTTCTACTGTATAGACCTAGCATTTGACCACCATCTCACTTGACGGTTAGTGACGATATTATCACAGAGAGACCTAGAATGCTTACTGGCACTCAAGGACTGCTGCCTGAACACACTACGTGTTAGGTGACAGTTTTTCAAACTTGAGGGTGGTAGCTAGCCAGGCGGTTACTCGAAAGTACCCTACCACCATGCTGCTAAGGGGAGTGGGTACCGGTAGATCATTGAATTTGTAAAAACTTATCAGAGTGCTTGATCAAAGCGACACGTGATCAAACTAATAAATCAGCTTTGCAATTCAACGAGGCAATACTGCTAGCATTCTGGGTATGCTGCCAACTAGGCTGGCAACAGTTAGTAGATTGCTTATAATTCATTGCATTAGTTGTATTATTTATTATTTTAATACGTGCACAGTCCCGATATTTCAATAACTAAAACTAAGTATTCGCATATATACATGAAATATTCAGAAAGAGTATGTAATTCCGTTACCAAGCAAACCAAAGAGTGTCTTTTGCGTGCGCTTTGCTTCTGGTTTCATGAGAAAACGTCAAGCAGGGAATCACCGTCACCCGAAGTGCAAGTCCACTCTGATGTTCATATATTCGCGTCCTTGACACTTCATTGAATATATCTATATACTATAGTTTTAATATGGTGAACCAACTAAGCCCCGTGGTTTAACGCGTAGTGATGATTAATGATGGTGAAAAGTAGCCTATGTGTTATCTCGGGACCTGAAGTACCTATTTACCTAATTTCATCCAAATTCGTTTTACCCGCGTGGTTATGAATAGGTATTCTAAGGTAATCGTAAGGGTGACGATTGTGATGATGAAAATAAACCTATGTGTTAATCCAGGGTATAAGCTATTTCCATATTATATAAATGTCATCGAAATCTATCCATCTGTGAAAGAATAACAAACATACATCCTCACATCCCTACTCACAAACTTTCACATTTATAGTTTTAAGTAGGAAATGCATTAGCATATTTATTATTGTGCGTACACTATAGTGTTAAATGTGCCCGTGGGGTTACTGGCGAAATATTACATTTAGAAATAGAAACGCACTATGCTATCTAGACTCCACACCAACCTGGCAAAAGTTCAAAATGCTGATACGGTTCATTTCTCCCTTAGGTGGTGGGAAGCAATTTCGTAGCCAAAACTTTACTTGTTTATGAAAGGCACTGGCTATACCGATAAAACTTTGTTGTTTCGGTTTTCTCTAGTTCTTTACCCTTTTACTTTGGAAGAAAAGCGTCTACAGAGCTGTTACTCGGAGTAGCTATTTTGTTAATACTTTAATATAATATTATAATGTATACATTGTATGTATACTATATCACACTTTAGATTACTAACATTTCCTCTAATAAATGTTGCTAAACCATATCACTAGTTAATTTTTGAAATCTTTTCTGTTGTTTTTGAGTTTCTTTTTGAGACGTTACTTTAGCACGTCACCTTTTCGAGGCTGTAGGCCAAGCTTAAAACTTACGAGACCAAAAGCCAAGATGTGGGCATGCGAGGGCGAGGTCGAAGGCCGAATTGGCCGTCATGGGGAACAGATCAAAAACTTCAGTTTTGTAGCTATCGACGCCGCAAGCCGAGCTCAATCTACCGCGTAGCCGAAGGCTAAGCATCAAACCTGCGAGGCCGAAGGTCTATCTTTGGGCCACTGAAGACTGACGAGACCGCAGACCAAGTTACGAATGAAAAGAGAGTGCATTTTCAACATAGTGCTTTTTTGCTTGTAAGGGCACATTAAGCCGTTAGTCTTGGTTGTTGTCTTAGGATTAACAGTCGTCAGGCTATGCCGGAACCACTTAGGCAGCCTGAAAACTCCAACAGTGGGCTGGCTACTAGCCTATCTCCTCTGATATTAAGATGTCCTAGCATTGAGATATTGGTCTGATTATGTTATTAATTCTCTTGACATTTTAAATGTTACTGTATCATCAACGTTCATAACAATTTTGACGAATTCCATTTTTAAACATTCTGTTTATATTTTTGTACAAAGCTCGCAGATAGAACATAATTAATGTGTGAACATTTCAATCAAAATAATACAAATTATCGCATACATTCTATGTAAGAACCGATAAACAAAGCGTACAAACATGTCACTTTAATGTGTCAGCTTATGTTCACACCACTACATCACTATTAATCCAAACAGATATATGAAAATGTCTCATAAGTTTGTGGACAAATATCGACATAACCATAAGGTGAGACATAACCAGACATGAGAAGAGTTTCTTGAACGAAAATTCGGCATATTATTTTTAGAGGTAAAACAACTTATATATACGAAACTGGAGACCATTACTTTTTATTCAAGTCTCATTCACGAACAGAAGCGCCAATTCTCATCTGAATCTGAATATGAATTCTGCTTTTTTAAACATAACAATCTCTGTTATTAGTTGACGAGACGGATAAATTGCGTTAGCGTGCTTGCCCGTTTCCATTCATCATCATCTCAGCCAAAGAACTGGGCATATATTTAGGAAGGGTTTGCCAGTAGAATAATATAATTATAGTCGCCACGCTTGGCAGGTGGATAGGCGAGCGCTTGTTACCTTATTGTAAATATAAAAACTTGTCTACGATATTTGTAAATGACCTTGATGGATGTCACACTTAACAATTTTTGTTGACAAGCTGCATTAATTAATTGTGCGTCGCATGAACATTCACCACATTAAGTTCCCACTACCTATTCGTTCTTTTTTTACTTACTCTCAACGAAGAATATAGAAAAGTTACTTCTGCATACTTATCAAACATACCATAGTCCATACTTACACCATCTGTAGACCCTAAGATCCTCGATATGAACATGAACTGAACATAAAATTATTAAGTACTGCCACTCAAATCTCAAATTTACACTTTAAAAACTAAAATATAGATTAGATACTTGTTTCGGAGTATCAATACCGCATACATAGACGCCACAGAACAGGTTAAGTCCCCGGTTACTGTGTGATAGAGGCAGATTCTGGTATCGAGTACCTATTTGCTGAGAGCCATATCAGCTCTATCTTAAAACAGAATTGTTCTCATAGAGATTCAAAAGTAGCTGTAGATACAAAACCCTTATACCAGCTGCAAAATATTGCTGTCTCGATGATTTTCTCTCGCCTTCTAAAGCCATAATTTAACTCTGTGTAATAAAAATCTTGTAACGTATAATTTGTTTCAGAAGCTGGCAGATTTTTCAAGTGCCACTTGAAGTTATATATCTAATTTAAATTTAATTGTAGAACTTTCGATGTTATAATTGCAAGAAGAAAATGCTTGACGTATTCTTATGACTGACGCTGACGAAGATTTTAAATAACTTAATGTTTTGCTTGAGATCGACCTGATTATAATTGACAATGTACATGATTAGGTCAGTTAATACAATAGTAAATGATTAAAGGTGCGTAACTTTTGTTTTCATTATAGTTATCCGTATCAAGCATATATGTAACTACTCGTATATAAGCACGTGAACGCTCAAATGTCCTGATTCGGTAACTCGTATATCAGTGGCACATTTGAGATAGTGGTTTTCCGAAAATTTCCGTGAATCACTACTATTGTAAGGTCAGTAAGTACTGAAGCCTCAAACAAATCTACATATACAACAGATTCACAAAACGTGCACTTTGCAGCTTTCAAGGCAATTTTCTTAGACATCATCATCATCTCAGCCATAGGACGTCCACAGCTGGACATAGTTCTTCACCCCCATTACTTTCCACAAGGACCGACCGGATGGAAGCGGCCCGCATCCAGCCCTTACCAGGAACCTTAGTCAGATCGTCTGTCCCTCTTATCCGTTCTTAGACATGGGGCATCTTTATGCGAAATATTTCATCAGCAAAAAAACCCATACGTATTTAAGATTTGGGCAAAATTAATTGCCAAGTACATCAGTGTTTATACGACGGAAGAACGATATTATTGTAACATACAACGAATCTCACTTTTGTCGCTAACTACTCTGATTGATAAATCTTATAGGTGAAGTGAACCTATTGAACTGCGTTTCATAATTTATAGCGCTACGCGCCGCCGGTACTGCCGCGTCACGCTCGCTTCGCACGTTTGGCTCGCGGCGCTCGCGCGTGTAGCAGTTTCAACCTAACCTAACATTGTAATCTGCGTTATGAACTATGTCATTGAAAAAAAACAACTTTTTCTCCTAGCGTCCCGTATGGTTGACCAACCATTACATGTAATAAAATGTGGGTTAGATAATATTTGGTCTTAAGTATAGTACTAAAATTAAATTAATTTTTCTTGGCCATGTTTTTATGTGAAAGGATTCCGAAAACGAAAATGACACAAGAAAAAATATATATCATTGTGAGAATATGTTTATCTTTCCCTATTAGGATTATGCTGCACACCTTGTGAATATATTTTCATGATTCATGATTTGTCTTCCGGTCTCGAAGGAGTTTAACAAATATTTTTATGGTATTGTAGCTTCCAGCTTTCGGCATTTTCTTTTTTTCCTTAAAAAAATCAAGATATATCTGGAATAGATTAAGATTCTATGAGAGTAGACTAAGATGCATCAGCAGTCAGTAAATATAAATTGAGACTGAAATAAGAGAGAAATAAAGACTGTTGCAGTACAATAGATTCTGCGCTATTTAATAAAAAATAAAAATAAATTTTAAAATGTATGAAAATGAAAACATTTCTTTAACGATACTTGTGCAAAGGAAGTTAATTAAGCTAGAATAAAGGAAAATTACCCACTCAAAGAAACAAATTATATCGTCTCTCAGCGGCCGTGAACAACACTTTTGTGAATAATTGCGGAGCAATACAACGTATAGAAAGCTATTTTCTCTTTCTACTCTCTATTTACTAGTGGGATTTGAACCCAAGTCTACAGAGTATCGTCCTATCGCTTTGCACTTTTTTTTTCGCACTCCACTAGCCGTCCGTATTTATTCCTTGAGCTTGTGTGTGTCCATGCTTCCCGCGTACACAGGAAATCGTAGTGTGGGGGATTGAGTGTAAATAAATAATAATTCATCAGTGTAGGTAAAACATAGAACTACGTACTTAATAGATAAGATAATAGATAAGTCTACCTACTTAAACACACTAAATACAGAATAGAATAGATAGGAGATAGCAAATCAAAAGAAACATTCCTATATATTTAAAAATAAAGACATCTACATTAAAACATTTCAGAAAACAACTCGCTTGCCACACACGGGATACAAAGCGGCTAAAATTTGAGAAAACTACATCCTGTACTTTCAAGGCATCAGTGGATAGGATAGTTTTTTTTTTTTTTTTTTTTTTTTTTTTTTTTTTTTTTTTTTTTTTTTAATAATAAATCATTTATTCAGGTAAAAGCATATACAAATCACGTGAAAGGAATCACCTGGTTCCCAAACTAGGCTCGTGAAAGCCCGTGATATGAGTTCCAGGACTCTTCCGTCGATGACAGGAGGTTAAAAAACATTTACAGTCTACAATTTATAGTTTACAATTTAATATACATAGATTTATTACAATTTCTTACATTTGATAATTTATATAGAGTGTGTGAGTGTGTGTGAGTGTGTGTGTGTTTGTGTGTGTGTGTGTGTGTGTGTGTGTGTGTGTGTGTGTGTGTGTGTGTGTGTGAGAACATGAATGAGGGTGCATATTTGATAATATACTGTATATATATATATAAAGTTAAAATAAATGAGGTTCATAGTACCGAGGTAATCAGATCTTCTGTTTGACTATAATTCATTTCAATTAATTTGTTAAAAAGAATCTTTTTTATTTCATAGGATGTTAATGAAAAAATTTTACTGATTTTGTTTACTTTATTATACAAATTAGGCCCCAAGAAATTAAAATGTTTTGTTGCAAAAGTAGTATTTACCTTGGGTACAGTGCAAACACAATGAGATGATCGCTTACATGCTATTGCACGATTATGTTCGCAAGACTTATGCTGTAATAGAAGAGCTTGTACTATGAAAAGTTGCCGAACAGTGAGTAGCCGACACTCGCGATAGAGATCTGCAGTGGGGTAAGTAAAGGGACGCTTTGTGCTGCATTTGAGGAGTCCTCTTTGGGCTCGTTCGAGTGAGAGCATGTGCGTTTTGAAGGTACCCCCCCATGAAACTATACAATAGCATATAATGGATTGGCAAAGAGAGAAATATAAAAGTTTTATAGTGTCCCAGTCAGCGCTATCGCGTATGGATTTAAATACAGCTGTGAGCTTTCTCACTCGTGTTTTAATTTGATTAATGTGAGGTGCAAAGGTAATTTTTTCGTCGATCATTACTCCTAGATATTTAATCATATTGACTCGTTCCAGAGTAGAGCAACTACATTTAGGTGGTGTAGTGTTGGTACAACATATTGATTTATGCCCTATAATTGTCAATCCATCATCCGATGGAGGTTCCCTTAGATAAAAAGGCATATATTTTGTTTTTTCGACATTAAGTGTCAAAAGATTGTTCCTCAACCATATTGAGATTTTATTAAATGAGTTCTGAGCAATTTGAGTAACACCATTCCAATCTTCACCCTGGAATATAATGGCTGTGTCATCAGCGTAAGTTATTATACAGCCTTGATCTATGGTTAGGTCACATAAGTCATTTATATAAGCCAGGAACAAGGTTGGACCAAGTATGCTACCTTGAGGAATGCCGAACTTCACTATGGCAGGCTTGCTAATATATTCACCTATTTTCGTGCTTTGAGTCCGATCCTGCAAGTAGTCACTGATAAGCTTATGTTGATGCCCTCGTATACCGATCCTCTCCAGCTTATTCAGCAAAAGAGGTATAGGTACACTATCAAACGCCTTCGCCAGATCAAGGAATATGCCCAAGCATTTCTTTTTTGAATCAAGATGGTTAACGATAAAATTCGTAAGCTTTAAAACAGCATCGGCAGTACATTTAGATTTACGAAAACCATATTGATTTTGAGAAAGTAAATTATTTTTTTCAAGATAAACTACAATTCTTTTATTAATTACTTTTTCAAAAATTTTTGAGAGGGTTGGCAAAATGGAGATCAGGCGATAGTTGCTAATCTGCTTCTTATCACCATTTTTGTGGATTGGGACTATAATAGCATGTTTTAAAGCTTTTGGAAAGCAAGCAGTGTTGAGAGAGAGATTAACTAGATAAGTTATGACTGGAGCTAATATATCCCTACTCTGGCGAAAGACTTTTGATGGAATGTTGTCCCAACCTGCACTTGAGTTTGATTTCAAAGAACTAATAATAGCAAAAATTTCTGCGGTATCTGTATCCAGCATTGCAAAAGAATTTTCCTGAGATGAAATACTGTTAGCCTCACTGAAACCCAAGTCCGGTGCAATTTGTTCTGCTAGTGATTTACCTACATTTGCAAAAAAGTTGTTGACCTTGTCAACTGAACTATTAGGGGATCCACATAAGCTCAAAAGTTCATGTGATGGTTTAGGTACAGTTTTAAAGTTTGTGATTTCGTTGATTACTTTCCAGGTTTTTTTCAAATCATTTTCTTTACTAGCTGCTTGTAGTAGACTTCTTTCATAATTTGTTTTAACTTTTTTCAGTATCGATTTGCAAAAGTTCCTGTAACGTTTGTACGTTTTTTGTAAAATGGTGTTATGTGGTTGTTGACGAAGTCTCATATGCATCTTGTCGCGATTTTTCATACAGCGAATTAAACCTATTGTAATCCAGGGTTTTCCTATTGTAATCCAGTTACTATGAATCAAATCTTTTAAACAAACATATTAAATGAAACGTCGTAAAATTTTCACCCTGTAAACCATATTTTTTACAACTTTAGTAAATTATAAAGGGTTTGATCACACATGACCATGCCACCCTCATAGGGACACTCTTAAGGTAATATATCTATAGGTATAACCTACGGGTTAATGCTAATTTTACCCGTTTATATAACGTTCTGGCTTCCTCTGACAGAGGATGCGCCAGAATGTATTACATATACCATACTAATATGAATTTGTACGAAAAAAATCATATTTGTTTTAAGTACCTTCTAGGTTTGCGTGCTAAATCCTAGACAACGTCATCACTTAACATCAGGTGAGACAGTTGTAAAACGCAAACTTATAATATTAAAAAAAAAAAAAATGTTTGACTCCTTTTCGCTTCGTTTCGCACACACTCCACTATAACATGAGAGACATCTTTCAAAATGCGACACTCGTCACAGCTTGGTGCATTCGACTTATTCATCAAAAAAGTGTAGGCATCTGTTGTGTGGAATATGCCCGGACCAAAGTCTCAATGTGGTCACAATATCAGACCAAGACAAATCTGAACCAGCAAACCACGGTGATCAATTGAGATTAAGTTGCATGGTTTTGTATCATATGTCCTGGGACAGGAACCTTATATCAAAGTACTCCAGCCACAATCATTGTACATTTGTCTCTGACCAAATGGAGGTGTTCAACGAATAATGGCAAACAAGTGAACGGTATTCCATCGGTAGAAGCTAGTTCAGCAAGGCGATCGGCTTCTTCGTTTCCTTGTGTACCAGTGCGAGAAGGTTCCCACTGTATTTTAACAGTTTTTTTATCCTCTGATGCTAATCTACGGAAAGATTCGAAACTACTGTATACCTACATACTATGATTAGATAACAAAACATATTGAAGTAGATTTTTTTTTAATGGGCCGATACCTTTATTAAAATAAAATAATAATAACTAATTAAAATATACTACAAATACATTTGAGCAATCCACTAGCTGTTGTCAGCCTATAGATAGCACAAATGCTCTAACTGCTACCAGTTGGCAGCGTGAACAGAATGCTAGCAGCATTGCTATGTTGAATTGCAATGCTGATCCGTTGAGCCAAATATGTGCCAGCATTTTGGTCACGCGTCGCATCGATCAAAGGCTCTGATTAGTTTTGGAAAATCCGACGAGCTCCCGGTCCCCATGGGCCCGATGTCTCGACCCCAAACGGTTCAAATATGTAACCACTACAGGCATACATTTTAAAAAAAGAAATGTTTTATTGCTGTACCTACATCGACTCAATGTTTCACTGTATTGTTGAATGATTGTTACGAAATAAATGTTTTTATTACATTTCACTTTCCCGTGCATAGGCAGATTTGTCGAATCGTCACAAATACTTGAATTCGAAATTTAACGAAATCACTTTTAAAACTACGCCTACGCAGTTTGCCAACTGTGCCTTTGTTAATTCTGGTCTCAAAAGTGATTGCTGCAGTAAAACTGAAAACAATACTCAGGGAGATTGTGAGCACCGTGACATTTACTTGACGATTGCTAGCGATGAGCCAATAAAATTAATGTGACGCCTGCTGGTAAATAAAGTGATTCTGCCATAAAGTGCCAATAACCGTCTGTTGAGACACTTGTCTCGTTGTGACTGCCTTTTTAATGCCGCGCCCATTCATGACGTGGTAAGGAGTCGTTCTGTGCAGAAGCAGTCTCTGGAAAATTTCCTATTAATGAGGACTCGGACTCCGGAATACGGATTGACGATATAACATAACGAATGTAATTTTTAGACTTTCGTGATTCAAACAGATTGTTTGAGTTTGAAAAAAGATTTCTCAACAGATATCATTTTTCAAACTCCAGTAGCTTACATTTCAAGACTAGGTATCGGTCTGTACTAATGATAGACAAACTTCGTGATTACAATGGAGGACCAATATAAAGTCTGCCGTAAGAATTATCTGTCTATCTTGAAGTTACACGGACAGTCACAAAGACAAGCTAAACAAAGCTGAAATGTCTAACAAAACTGTATCACGGCTGTATCGGCGTCATTTTTATTAAAATTTTTTTGGGATTAGTTGACGGAAAGAGCCAACGGCCCACAGAATGTTACGGTAACATCTGCCTTTAGACAGATACAAGTCGTACAGACTGCACTGCGCCCTTCAACCTTTGACATAAAGTTGGTAAGTCTCATTTTGGTGAACTCTGGTGGTGACTCTCTGGTGAACTCTCACATAGAGTGCTACTTCTACTAATCTAGTTTCATTCTACGAAAACATATAAAAGAAAAATATAATAAATTATGACACTCGCCGCTTCAGCCTCGACTATTTGATTGAATTCATTTGACTTAATTTATACGTTTTGTTTTATCTTATCATGTTTGATGTACGTAAATAAATATTTTTGTTCGCAATAAAACTGGAAATCTCTGGGCATCAGTATTCATGTACCGAGGTACAAAATTTTTCATTCTTTTTGTTTGCTACGTAATAATGTTTAAAATTCAAATTGAATTCATTAAATTAACGGAATATAAAAGTCATAAATTTTCTTCATTAGACTTTACGAGGCCGTATAAATTTACTTTTATTTTGATTTGGGCAAATTTTAAGGCAAAAATTATCGTAAAGGTCAGAGGTGTAAAAGTAACGAAATACAGGGTACCCGTACCGTTACTATAACAATCAGTACCTATTACTATCGTATCGTTACATTACTCGTTACTTTTTAACCGACTTCAAAACAAGGAGGAGATTCTCAATTCGTTTGTTTTGTTTTTCGTTTGTTACCTGAGAACTTTCAACTGAGTGTACCGATTTTGATGATTCTTTTTTTGTTTGATATACCTCCGAAGTGGTCCCATTTAAATTTCATCAAGTCATCAGTCAAGTGGTCTTTGAGTTACATTCCAATAACTGAAAAGTGTTACGTCTATCTGGATGACTTACTCGGTGAACATACCCAATGACAATTGATCCCGTGACTAGCAAAAGTCACTGAAATGGGGGAAAAAAAATCTTAACCAAAAAATGGAACTAACTTCAATACTCAAAGGTGTGAAGTAATTTGTCGAAGTCGGTACAATTTATTGCAGTTTTGATTTGGTCGATCCTGCGCATTGGTGATCACCAAAAATTTTGGTGACCTTTGTAATGTTTCTGTTTCTCCATATCTCCCCAAGCCGATCCATTGCGGACCTGGTGATAGCCATGCTCCGTTTGATCTCTTCCGCGAATCCGCCATCGTTCGATATCAGTGCTCCAAAATATTTGAAAATAAATCAAGTGAAAAAAAAACAAGAACGAAAGAATAAATAAATAGACAATGAAATAAAATGTTTTAACAAACTTACTAACCATACCCTTTGTCTATTTTTCACAATACTAGTAAAATAAAAATGTGGGAATTATTTATAGTTAGCGAGAGTCGGGTTCATGTCCTTAAAAAAATAAAAGGACAACAATATAAACTGTTTCTAGACAAACTAATTAATTTCTCCGGGGACAATCTCAGACAGGATTTGAGCCGTAAAAATCGGGTGACTAGATTAAAATGTCCATATTGTACAAGGTCTAGACGGAAACCTTAACGGATTCGGTTTTTTGTCTATTGCAAAGTAATGAAGCATTATGTCTTATTTCAATATACAATGTTTTCAAAACCCTTTGCGTGGCATTAATTCTTCTTCTTGTCCTTATCCCAGACTCAGCACAAAATGTTTTTCTCTACCATTCTCTTCTATCATTAGTCAACTCCATGCCCATAACTTTCCTAAGTATTGTTATTAAATCAAACGGGGCTTAATCGCGGGAAAAACATTTAGTAATTTATTTACCTCGACGTTTCGACCAAGTTGCATCGCTCGTGGTCACGAGAACACTGCAAGCATATCATTCTTCACACAGTCTATCCATGCCTTCTTCGGCCTTCCTCTACATCTATATATCCATTGAGATTCATGTTATTATATTCACACACTTTTCTTTATAATATGTATTTATCGCCTATGAGATACCCATACCGTGCAAATCTGCTCGGCATTGTATGCACCTAATGCCACTTAATATTCGGTAATATATGTACATGCACATAATAATAGACTCAAAAATATCCTATAACATTTTTTTCACCACACTATAACCGTCAATAGCTAGTTTTAACTCATCGATTTCTGAGAGGAATGTTCTATTTTGTTCACAAATGAGCAAAAAGATTTTAAAATTCAAGAACGCACCTTACAAAGCTATTGTCAACTCGCCACCCAATCATAAAAGAGTTTACTTGAGAGCCTGTGAGAAGTGTGAAAGAATCCTCATGGGTAAAGTTTTTTAGCGTTTCGTGTTTTGAAACAATCGCTACGCTCAGGGTTACTAAGGTTCCAATCCAAGCACTCACGGCAATAACCAACTTTACCCAAAGTAAAACAAATAACTATTGTATGCTTCTAGCTGTTTTGGAACCGGATCTAAAATTTGGTTGAAAAGTTATACATATGGATATCGTAGTACTTACTTACTTACTTACTTGTGTTGACTTCAAACCACCGAGTGTAGTTCGGTCGGTTTGTTATTTTATTATCCCTGCCCTTGATTCATCACTAAAAGGACGCTCTCTAAAAACGTTAAATAAAAACTGCAAAGCTACAAACGGATAACATAGGTTCTACTATGCCCACCGCAAAAAAGCTGAAAAAATCATCATCCAAAGGTGCCCATAGATACGAATTTAAATCGCCGAATTAAGCTGATGGAAGGCATGTGACAACAGTACTAGAGTAAGCACAGAAATGAAATGCTATTTAGCAATTTGTCGAATCAAATCAACAATAATAGCGAAATGCGCTGAAAATGACTACTATAATTTATTCGATAATGAAATTGGGCAATCAAATATTTAGCTTAGGTAAATATAATATAAAGATATTTATTCCCTCGTGTCTAGTCTCGTGGAGTAGTCCCTGCGATACTGCGGCGATCTATCTAAAGTATAAGATTGTCTACAGCACCATCACACATTTACAATTTCATTTACGCCATAATATGGCGTAGTCAGACATAGTAGGGCGTGGCAAAAAACCGGGCTCTTAGGTATAAACAGACATCAATAATAAATAAAATATATTATTTATTGTAACTTAAACAAAAAACAAATAAATAATGAAAAGACGACGCTGTCCCGATCGTTGTGTAAAAAACTGTGTTGCTAACAACAACACTTAGGTAATTAGAGTACATTGAGTTCCTTAGGCTATGTAATCCTTCACAATAAATTTACAAGAGAAAAATAAATTTATTTCAACATATTATTTCAATACTATATACACAATACAGTACTACTATTTCTTTTTCTCGGCTAACCAGTTCGCATTTGGAACTCGTTTATATTCGACACTTTAGATCGAGCCGCAGTGGTGAATATTCCGGTCATAGGAATAATCGCCTACTTTTTTAGGTGACGGAAGAATAAAAAGACCCACAGGATGTTAAGTGGTAACCTCTGCCTATAGACAGATAAAATTTGTTAAGAACTGCACTGCGCCCGTCACTCTGAGCCATAAAGTCGATGAGTCGCATGTGTAATTTCATCGGAAACTACACCCTTCAAACCGAAACACAGTAATGCAAACCCTACTGCCTGACGGTAGAAATAGATATAGTGGCAATAATTCCCCGAGTGAACTCTCACATAGAGTTCTACTGCTCTTTAACGTTCGTTATGAAATGATAAAAGAAGTAAAATAAAAATACGAACTCTTTTTCATTTCCTTTTGCCATTTATCGTTCACCGGTGACCGCAGTGTCAACAAAACAATGTAATGATATTAGCGGATTGTCACCACCAGCCCGCCCGTTTCCGGTGATAAAATAACCTCGTTTTGTATCTACTTTACATCTATTTTTCGCAAGGTTTAAAAACCGGAGCAAGGTAATAATTAGCATTAACAAGTGTCTAAATAATTTATCGTTTACTCCGCGCCCACATCTAAACGTAAAATTTATGACGCTACGTTATCACGTCAGTCTAATTAGACCGAATTTGTGGTCCTAAATATTCACAAATGTGAGCAAGAGCAAACCGGTCTACTTTTACTATTCACGAGAGGATTTTGTGGTTTTACTGAATCATGAACACGTATTTCGTCATTGAATTTTGGACTAATGTAGCAAGGGTTTTAATATAAAATGCCTCGTAACAGCTATTTTTTATATTTGCCAACATTGCGTACCTTGGTCTCAATAGAGTTTTGGAAGCCACGTTAGCCAAGTTGTTAGTATCGACCATTAAACAAACATACGCGAATTCAATCCCTTTTTTTTGTTTTTATTCTGCATAGATCTAGCGTTTGACTACTATCTAACTTAAGGGTCAGTGACGATGCGGCTGGAGTTGTTATCACGACCTAGGATTCCAACTGGACCTCAAGGACTGCTGCCTATATACTATGTAATTGGTGACAGTTTTTCAAACTCGAGCTAGACAGGCGGGAACAAAACCAGTCTCCGTCAATGTTATAGCCGACGCTTCGACCGCTTCTACATAATCAAATATACAAGCTATATTCAATATTATCAATGCATCGATAGGTACTATTAAAAATGCATTTATTTGTTACATAATGTGTCGAAACGTAGTCTATAACTATGGGCCTTGGAAACGAGCTTAAGGTCGCACAACGAGCTATGGAGAGAGCTAGGAGTTTATTTCCTGGATGTAGACCGCTTCCAGGCTATCCTTGTGGAGCTCATTGGAAGAGGCCTTTAAAAAGATCTTGTGTTATAATTTGATAGATTGTACTTTGAGATTTATCACTAAATATTTCATCAAAATCGTTTTAGATTCTCTTTGATTTCACAAAAAGGCTTTCCAAGAATAAATAAATGTATCGTAGTTAGTTACCCTAGAACTGATTAAACATTCTCAGGCCGATTTAGACAACACTTTAAAGATTTGATTTTTTTAAATTCAAAATGTATGCTTTTCATAAAAAAAAAATATAAATCGGATTTCTCTTGTAAAATTTTACTAAAAGTCAAAGTAATAGAAGTATTATTATTTATTTATTCTCTTATTTTTATGAAATTCTTAAAAATGTTTCTTCCATAAGTGAAAGCCAGATTTGATAGTTTTAAACTATACATTTTAATTCGTACAGTACATATACTGATAGTTTATCTAAACGTTGAGGTAGCAGACATTGAAGTATGTTCACGCAATTTGAATAGTGTTTTTTCCTTGTTACAGAACCGAAAGAACTGAAGACACAGTATCAAGCAGTGGCAACCTTAACAACACCGCTGTAAGACACAAAATTGTAGTCTTAGGCGCCGCCAAAGTTGGAAAATCGTCGCTCATAACGCAGTTTCTATACAACACATTCTCACCTAAGTACAAAAGAACAATTGAGGAGATGCATCATGGAGATTTCAACGTGTCGGGAGTGAGACTTACTCTTGATATTTTGGATACATCTGGGGCTTATGAGTTTCCTGCGATGAGGGCACTTTCGATGCAATCAGCTGACGCATTTATTTTAGTGTATGACATAACTGATGCAAATAGTTTTTCGGAAGTGAGGGCGCTAAGAGATCAGATCCATGAGACTAAGGACAGCACGGCCGTGCCAATAGTCGTCGTGGGAAACAAGGTCGACTTAGCAGAGACAGGAGACAGACAGGTTAGTACAATACTAAATTAGATTTTTTTAGACTTTCGCGATTCGAACACATTGTTAATAAATCAACCGGGGCTTGATCGCGATCAAAACATTAGTAATTTATTTACCTCGACGTTTCGACCAAGTTGCATTGGTCGAAACCCCGTTCAAACCCCAATAGATTTATTAACAATGATACTAAATTAGTTATATAAGTTCTAACTATATGTTATTAAGTTATATAGTTTTAAATAAAGAAACTCCTCAATTAATTTCGTTGTATACTAAAATACAAGAAAATTCATTATTGATTCTATTTTATAGCAATACTAGTTGCGCTTTGCGGTTGCACCCGCATGGTCTACGATTTACTCGCTACCTATACATTTCTACGGGAACCATACTTTTTCCACGACCAAAAGAAGCTTATGTCCTTCTCCAAGGTCTTATACCAAAATTCATTATAGGTTTAGCGTTAAGGCGTAACAGACAGTCAGAGTTATTTTACACTTATTTTACAATACTATTTAGATTTTTTGTATCCAATAGGATACCATAATTTATTTTAAGATAAAAAAAATTGCCTACGTGTTAATCTAAGGTTTAAAGTTCAAGTACATTCCAAATGTCATTGTGATTAGTGTGATGTGATTTTCTTCTCTAAACTTTGAATACCCTACCTTATATCATTCACTATATTACAGTACAAAAAATATCGGTTCTAAAAAGTAGGTACCTACCTTTTGAAATTATATCTATAGTAATAACGTAAATATCGGTTTATAATATAGTGTGATTTTTGAAAAAAGTTGTATTATTTGAAGGTCATAAGAGCAGATTAAGAACATTAAAAAAATAATGTAAGCATATCACTCTACATTGTACGTAAGTTCAGTTTAAAGAGGTCTATTTCTCAACAAGAAATTTAACATCAAGTGATTAATAAAAGTAGGAATATGTCTTCTTATTACATGGAATGTGTATAACTTATACTACAAAATATCTTTGAATAAAATATTATGATGAGCAAGTTACATAAAAATAGAATATTTAAATTGTAAAATTAATATTTAAAGTGTACTTATTAATTATTACAATATACATATATAGAAATATTAAAAGAATACATTACTTCTCGAAGTGCGGGCGACCGAGTATTAGTAGTGCGAAGACAAGTAAACCGGTTATCAAATAATGAAAGATGTATAATGTTTAACTTATGAAATGTGGGCCGACCGAGTGTCAGTAGTAAGGAAGATAATAAAACCGGTTATCAAATAATGAAGGATATATGATGTTTAACTTATGAAATGTGGGCCGACCGAGTGTCAGTAGTAGCGAAGACAATAAAACCGGTTATCAAATAATGAAGGATGTATAATGTTTAACTTATGAAATGTGGGCCGACCGAGTGTCAGTAGTAGCGAAGACAATAAAACCGGTTATCAAATAATGACGGATGTATAATGTTTAACATATGAAGTGTGGGCCGACCGAGTGTTAGTATTGGCGAAGATTAATATAATTTGATCTAGTTTCATCCGGTCTTAGCCGGTTTAGTTATAAAGTCACCAGATATTACTTATTCGTTCTGATAACTCCGTGAACGGTGTGGGTGTGGGCGAAATTGAATTTCCGGGCTGTCGACACGACAGAAATAGGGAACACGAAGCGCCGGTCGAACTCGCGTCGGAACCTGAAAAGAACTGCCACTTCCGGTATACTAAAGCAACTTCCCACGTTATATAAGTATTTCAAAATACTTGTATGTAATGCAAACACGGTATGTTAGTCACTGCAAAATAAGTTTTGAGTACAAAAATAAAAGAGGGTTTCTTTGCCTCACTGGTATACCTAAGCTAAGTGTATTGTGTCATATGTATGTCGTCATATCTGTCAGGGCATCTGGATCATAAATTAATGTACGTGTTATTAATTATAACTAGCTTACCTGGCCAACGTTTCTCCGCTACATAAATTATCGAAATGACAAAGTGACACGATACTTCCATGATCGACGGATAATCTATTCAGTTGTTCAAACAAAAATACCAAAATCACATTAAAAGTGGAGGGTGGGGGTAGGAGGTTGGAAAATACTTTACGATCTATTCTCAGACATAACTTATATAGAAAAGTATCTTAAAAATCGGTCAAGCTGTTTCGAAGGAGTTCGGTTACAAACACGTGGGGTCCTCTCACGTGCTCAAGCACTTTTTCTACTTAAAGGGGATCACACAATCTCAGAGCTTGGTTAATTAGCGATCTTGGTACCGAGAATGAGTTCGCGGGATGTTGCGAGTCTGCATGAAGGTATAGATCGGTGTGAGTGGCTTTTTTAATTGAAAATTTTCAAGTCTGACACATATAAATTTATGTATATTAACCGGCTTTACTCACGTTTATAGTCGAGTAATTCGACCTAGGCTTCGGGCATGTCCGATGTCCGTTAACCGTGTCGTACGTGTGTAAGGCTTGATAATACTTTCATATTAGCAAGTAATTCAAATTAATATAGAGAATCAAAATTGTTTGCTCTCGAAAGTTACAACTTGCATCCTCTGGTTTGCAGTTACAGACGAGATTCTGGCTGAGTTTACTATAAGAATTATTTATTTAGGGAATAGACACATCCGTTGATTTTGTACACTCAGATAATGTTTTTCCAAGAATGTTTTTAGTAATGGACAAAAGCTGAAACGTCTTAAGGACTCAGAAATCTTACAAAATAGCTCAACATCTCAACAGAACAGTTATTTCTATGACATAAGCCTTAATTCTGCTAATTTCAGTTTGAAGAATTTTATACACCCCAGGCTTGGTTCGCCGCTCCACTTAAAAACGCTTTTAATCAATCACCAATTTAAGTTCGCTTATTGGCGTAACTGTGCTATTAAATAACACATTACATAAATTAGGTACCTATATTTAAAAAATCTGCAGAATACATGAACATATAAAATGTACGTTATCCAGTTTTATACAACAACACTGAGAATAAGAATAGTACGTTATTTATAATTTCTTAGACCAGTGACAGGAAAAGCTCACTTGATGGATGGTGAGAGTCGACTAAAGTCCGCAGCGGCTGCTGTACATACTTTCCAGCACTGTTATATGTATATATATATACCCACATATATTTAATAATACGGTGCAGACTTCCTTTGTTTATATATCATAACTCTATAAATGTGAAGTAAGCTCGGTCGGCGGAAGATGATAGCGGACGAGACAATAGCTGGGAGCGTGGTCAATAGCCGGAACACTGCGCTTTCCGGACATCGTCGGCGTAGTGTCGTATATAGTTTTTTAATACAGTTGCTCAAAAAGTGGCGTATTGCAGGGACGTATAGCGTTCGGGATATGATCATACTCGAGCTTTTTCTTTACCTTTTCCGAACTCGTGCGTTCTCTTTCCCAACTGTCAAAATAATGTCTATCAAAAGGAAAAAAAAACCAACCACGAAGTTTTTTCTAAAAAAAATCGTAGAAGTTCTTATGATTCATGCTAATATTTCCAAAAAAAAGTTATTAATTTGTCTTAATGTCAGATTTCTTGGTTTGATTCAATGAGTTAGGTTAGGTTTCATTTCATTTCATCTCAATAAGTTTCATTTTCATTTCATATCAATAAAAAAAATCTACTGAAGACTTGGCTGTATGGGCATAGTTCCCTTTGGCTACCCAGAATGGGTGAAGAATCTCTGCTATATGCAGAGATTATTAAAATTTCTTTCTAGATCTTTGACGGTTGGCGCCATTTTCCATTAGTTGAGTTTATTGTGTTTTTATTATTTTATTAAATTGCTTTATTTTTTCGCAACTGTATCAAAAACAGTTGTTCAGTACACGTGCGGAACCGTCATTGCAACTTGTTCCGACTGTCAACCCTCACCTTCGGCTGCGCCTCGGCTCGGGTAGACATTTGTCGGAACTCTTTGCAATGACAGGCTTTCCGCACTCGTAATGAAATATACTATATTGAATAAGCTAACCACCGCATAAAGATGAGGTTCTTCAGGAATTGCAATGCTTGTGATATGGATTTTTTTTATACTTTATAGATCTATATCTATATCGTTTGACCACTATCTCACTTGATGGTCACACCTCCCACACGACCACATCTGTGATAGATCGCTAAATGTGGTCGAAGATGTAATCACTCTAGACCTAGTGTTATAATTATCTAAATTATATCTTAGTTATTTATATATTTTTCGACTAACTACGTTCATTTTTATAAAGTTGTAAGATTGAAAGTAGATTGTATTGATTTCGTGTGATCGGTCGCGACTTCGACGGCTTGCTTGTGATTGGTTCAAGAGGACTTGACCAATCACAAGCAAGAGTATAACAGTGGGGCGTAAGCGAACAGGCAACGCATTTTGGAAGTATGCCGCCATTCGTTTTCCGAAATTTGTCTGAGTAACTTGTATCGTGCCGCTGTAGGCTTTGTTAAGTAAGATTGTACCTCTAAATATATATAGCAATAGCAACTAAAGCAATAAAGCTGATTTTCAAGTTCACAAAGAGTGTTTTTGATTCAAAGTCCTTGCTTCTGAGTGTTAAACCAGTACGGTTAATATCTCAGAAGTGGGAAAGCAACTTAGTGCCCACACAAGGATCGAAAAAGAAACGTAAGTGTACTTTGCTCAATTAATTGAATTTTTCTTTTCGATGTGCATTCTATACGTTTACCCTCTTTAAATGATTCGATTGTCCTATTTGAAAAAGTTCACGACCGAACTATATTTACCGTTACGGAGACAGTCCGGAGGTTTATATGGTTAGTCAGGCATGTTAATCTTGCCAGGGTACCCCCTGGAGATGAACATGTTTGATGGTCTACAACAATGCATGTGTATCCTATATGTATACCCTCTTTAAATGATTCGACTGTCCTATTTGAAAAACTTCACGACCGAACTATATTTACCGTTACGGAGACAGTCCGGAGGTTTATATGGTTAGTCAGGCATGTTAATCTTGCCAGGGTACCCCCTGGAGATTGACATGTTAGATGGTCTATAACAAAGTATGTGCAGGTCAATAAAAATCTTGTAAAGTCTTGTCTAATATAGCGCGGTTTATTAACTCGGGTGTTTCTTTTTTTTTCACATGTTGAAATCGCGAGGCATGGATGAGCAAAGGTTTAGCTCTTCATAAGGACGTGACGAACCAAGGCGAACCTCTCGCGTGACGCTGACTCCGTCGCTAAAATGTCATGACGCAATTCATGAGGCCGACGCAGTGGTGGAAGGCGTACGCGGTCACGGCAGCCGTGGCAGCCGTCATCGTCGGTCGCGGTCCAGGCGTTCGAGAAGAAGACAATCGCGACTGACGATTAGTCGGTCTCGTCCCCGGTCACGCTTTTCAAGAAGGACAAGCTCGCGGCGAATGGGTGCCGGGTGCCCGCTTCTCATCGGCACGTGTTGAAGCTGAAGGCGGGTTCACCTGGTACACGAGCAACCGGCCGCTGAACGCATGCTGTTTTGGCGCGGTGAAATGGCGCCGGGTGCCTGCTCATCATAGGCACGCGTTGGAGCTGACGGCGCAGCGGGCGCCTTGGGGGCCGGACTGTCGGCTACACAAACTATGCAGCTTCAACACCCATGTGGCTAAGCGGTTTACTAACCAAGTGAGATTAATCCAATTTACTAAGTCTAATGTCCTTGGCTGGACCATAGGTATTAAGAAGGCGCATGATTTCGCAAACCATTTATTAACTATTTAAACTATGTGTGTATAAGTCGATGACACTGTATTCTTCTTGAAATGATGTGCGCTGATCGCATGAAGATTTATTTACTTACGATTGAAGGTAATTGCTTAGAAACAAATAGAGAAACAGATATTTATTGGTAAAAATAATAATTTTCAAGTCGCTTATTCCAGGTAAATGTAACATTTGATAGGTATAATAATAATAATGTTCTCATATTCAACCAAATGGACTGCCATAGGATATCAAAGAGACTAGTTCGCTTAATACTTTCAAAAAGTTATCAAAAAAACCCATGTTTTAAAAGATTTTCCCCTCATTAAACTTAAGTGTTGATCTTCTTTATGTGCACCAAAAACTCTCATTAATCAAACACTTACCTATGTAACGAAATACATCTTATTCTTATGATCAAGGACTAATTGGCCTTAATGAATAACTTATAGAGTAACTGCTTACAATTAGTCGTGTATGTGTCAACCACGAACCTAGAAAAGGTTCATGGTGTCAACTCATCTTGTTTTTGTAGTCGCATTGTCAGAATATCCTCATGTCGGTATTTTGTTTTAAATGTTTATATGTAGGTGTAATTCATGTAGATATTGCAATGAACTCGAGTAGTTATATATTTTTATTTGTATAAATATGCATTTAGCATACATATTAAAGTACTCGGCTACGCTTGACGACGAATAAGCCATTTAAAATAATGCATTTCTCTGTAAGTGAACTTTCTTGTGTATCCTTATGAGAAATAAATGAATAGAACCGTAAAGAAACCATGGATATATACAGTCTTTATGAAAACCGAACCTCAAATGTGTCCCCTTGCCAGTGTTTGCTTATATGGGCATACGGAACCTACAGTTCAAAGTGACTAAAATACGTCTGATATTGTTATGCTCGACATCGATATCTAACCATAATATAAAAGTTGTCAAAGACGATTGTGTCTAAGCGTAGTAAAAGTTTTATTTATCTACTTCAATGGGTTTTTTTTTAACTCTGAGTTTGCGTAGGCTTCGCTGTTTCTGTTGAAGTAATTGAACGATTGCCGAAATTAGAAAACTATTAACAGTTCATTTTGGGTAAATTGTTTTCCGAGAAACTTTTAACGTGTACAAGTGTGTGTGTGTTTCTTTCGAATAGCACGTAACAGTCGCGACTATACAAGATATATTAAACAAATGTCAAAATTTGTACAATGTAGGTGTTGGTTGTAATCGACGCATTCATGAGTTACATAGACTGTAAAAATAATATTCGGACACTTTTATTATTGTCTACCAAGGGATAGGTTGTTCTAGTAAAGAAATGAAGAAGCGTCGTGACAGTTGGTTAACGACCATTGTCCTATGAGTGTGCTTTAGTCAATGCGTATGAACTACTCTAAAACAGATATGTAATGAATAGCATGGTGGGGCGCAATAGGCGAAGTCAAGCTAGCGATAAGTCGTATCTATACAAAATCTATTCATCAGCAATGTTTTTTTAATTGATTCAGTCGCTAAACGTTTGTCTCTAATGAATAGTGTAACTATGTGTTGTGCTTACTATAAGCCGACTTAAAATATTGCGATTTGGTATGAAGGAAAAGATTGTAACGTTTGAGTTCGGTGATTATACTGTACAGATAAAGAGCCGTGATTAGTTTACGTTGTGTTAAAGTCAAGGGTAGAGGTATCGTTGAAATTTTTATTAGTGAAGTGTACTTATTCTTGGGTCTTACAAGTCATTACACGTTGGTATACTTTAGGTAGCTATAGTGATTAGCGAGTTCTGATAATAAGTAGGTATGAAGCGATGTGTGTGCTTGTGACAATACAGAGTTAAGGCGTTATGTTTGTTATTGTGCGTGCTGGATAGCAATTTGTCGAATCTCGATATGCGTGATATATTGTGTGTATTGAGGTTTTTTTTAGATTTGATTAGAAATTCGAAATTCAGATGTCCTACGACGTTGAGTCCCAGTTTGTAATAAGTCTACTTAAGAACTCCCGAATCCATAAAATGAATACGATCCTACATTAAATTAAATAATAAGAAGGAATCTAATATGAGTTATCAAGTATTTCGTATTTAGAACCATTGCTTCCCGTGGCTCATGCAAAGGCTGCGCGCGCGATGTGTCCATTAAGATTAATCGGGATTTACCTTAAATGTCGCAATGCGTATGCATAGTAATGTAAATACTTTTATGACAAGGAGATTGGTATAACATAGGTTTGTAAACTTGATGTTCGTCTTTGTCTTGGAATAATTTCATTTCGTTCTTGAAAGAACTTAAGATGAGTTTTTACAAATATGCATAAATCCCTAATGCACATACATGGAAGTGAGAGACTATTACATTGACCAAATAACTGCTCGCAACCGCCCAGATACCATGCCTTGCTTATGGCTCTTACACACCGTTTTGGTATTTTGAAATCCCTCTTCGAAGCATTCAATGTGTTATCATTATTAAATAAAAGGACAGGGTTATATCGTCTCAGTATTATTTAAAGTAGATATTATTAGTGTCGTGTCATTTTTAAAAAAAAGATAATGTCACAAGACAGAAAGTTACGAACTAATGAACCGGTGGATCATGGATAAATCATCTATCTACGCGGTAGATGAATATCAACTTCAAAATGTCAAAACTTATTCAGCTTTGTAACGTCTTAACTGAAAAATTCTATACATATTGTGTATATGTACATTCATACATAATATACATATATGTATATAATTATACATTCTATATATAATGTATAATGGAGAATACGAAGACAGGGAATAAAGACTACTCACTCATGTTGTTAGAACTATTGCGTTGGACATAAATATGCGCGAGTGTATTTATTTGATATGCATTCTTAAATTGAAAGGGCACCTGTGCGATAAGGTCGGACGCGCTATAAACAGAAAAGGGGTAGCTTTACTTGTATCAAATCGGATGAAGCGTGAACTAAATAGTTTCTTATACTTAATCTCATTGTTCTTACTACGAAACATTACTTCATCATGTTCATATTACTTCCGGCTGAAGTAGCTTAATCGGGAGATTTAAAGTTCAGGGTCAGATGCAGCCATGTCCTAGAAAGACAGTTGTTGTGGTTTAATGTTCAAAACATGGTTTCAACCGATGTGAATACTAATTTATGGCGCGTGGCGGGTTCCGCCCCATGAACTGTCGTTGTCAAACGAGCGGGAAGTATCGTTATTAGATCGAGCATGAAGTCTAGTTCTTAGAACGTACGGATTACTTGAACTATTTACTCGTGTAGGGCTTGACTACATTTAGCAATACTTTTGAATTGGTCTGAAAAGTGTCTGATGCAGTCGCAAGTTGTGTTTGAATGGTCGTCACGGGTTTAGAATAGGTATACTAAGCTTGGAGTGAATTTCTGGTAGAGGGCCTTGAATGTGTAATGAATAAAGAGCAGGCAACAGGACAAGGATAAGCAACGGTATAATAGATATAGACGAAAAAGAAAGTAGAACTTGCTTTAAAGAAGGTGACGTGGTAGTAGACCCGAGAATAATGATTGCGGATCTGAGTATGAGAGTTGGAAAGAGATGTATGGATAGTGAAGATAATGTTTACTATTAATAAAGTTATGAAGATAAATATTGAACACAGAGTTAAACAAGCAGGTAATGAATTTACAAGGTCCACTTTAAGTAATATTAGTATATAAATGTGCATAGTAAATGCAAAGGTTATGTGGTTTTAAGTTTGGATGATTAATGTCATGTATCATCTAAAATATCCCGTGTACTACTTGCTGGAATATTTGCTGGTCAACGTCATGGACCTGTAAATACTGATCCATCGGTTAGAGTAAAGTATCGATGGGTCAGTGTGGGGTATCGGGTAACGGATGCCTCTCATGTTAACAATTTGTACATCGGTATAGGTGTGCTGGTCAAGGTTTTTGACCGACACATTATGAGGTTAAGTTATAAGCATTTTTTGTTAACTAAGGTTATGGTATAATAAGTAGGTACATTGACGAGTTCTATCTATTGTAAAGTTACTAAAGTTAGCGTTGTTTAGATACTAAATGCAATGCACCACTGTAATGTTAATTAATTTATTTAGTAAATAAATAAATGTCTTACTGTTAATCTGATAACAAAGTACTTTAAGTTGGGGATATCAGGCAACCGATATCTCCTCAAAGATAATACATATTTATATGGTCATTTAAATTCATAACTATAAATTTAAAAAGTAGGTAGTAGCAGTACTTCTGTTTTGTTAAAACATACAGTTTCAATCATAGGTCATGTAAATATATTATTAATACAATTGCATTCGAGACTTAAATACTGAAATGTGCTACTTTGATGACTTATTTAAACAAATGCATTATTAAAACTAAGATTGAAGCATTGGCTTATTAACCAAAGGTTTTATAGTTACGAGGAATTTAAAAGATTGAATGAACGAATATGTGACATATTGAAATTTGATAAAATATTATTTTATATTATTTGTTATTTTATTGTACGTTGTTATTCTTATTTTGTGACATAATATGACTGAAATTTATTGTATAACTAATTGTAACTAGTACTACGTACTGATGTCTATATATAATATTGTTAATTTTCAAATGTTATTTATTATTATTATTTATTTCAATGCTAATTTGACCTGTATACCTATACCAATAAATAACTTTGAACTATGAACTTAAGTTTGTATAGTCAAGATGAGTAATTAAGCACTAATGTGGTAAAATATAATTATGTTCAATATACGATACATTTATAGTTTATGTGGTGTAAAAGAGTAATGTAATATTTTTGTAATTATACTTAACAACGAGGGACTCGTTGAAAATCGGATGGCCGAGCTGTTATAATTATCTAAATTATATCTTAGTTATTTATATATTTTTCGACTAACTACGTTCATTTTTATAAAGTTGTAAGATTGAAAGTAGATTGTATTGATTTCGTGTGATCGGTCGCGACTTCGACGGCTTGCTTGTGATTGGTTCAAGAGGACTTGACCAATCACAAGCAAGAGTATAACAGTGGGGGGTAAGCGAACAGGCAACGCATTTTGGAAGTATGCCGCCATTCGTTTTCCGAAATTTGTCTGAGTAACTTGTATCGTGCCGCTGTAGGCTTTGTTAAGTAAGATTGTACCTCTAAATATATATAGCAATAGCAACTAAAGCAATAAAGCTGATTTTCAAGTTCACAAAGAGTGTTTTTGATTCAAAGTCCTTGCTTCTGAGTGTTAAACCAGTACGGTTAATACTAGGATTTTAATTTCCATTTTTATTTCAATTACCTATTATTTATTTCTAGAACTGTACAAAAACCACGCATTTTATTTTTCTAAGTGTTATAAACGGAAAATATAATTAATTAGTAGTATACGATACTACTAATTAATTATAGTAGTATCGTATTTATATATATTTATATTTATATATTTATTTACTATGAAATGTAATTAATTACATTTTCCGTTGCACTTTATTGACTCAAACAGGAGAACAGTCCTCTAGTTATTAGTTTTACTCGAGATATTTGTGCATTTGGGAAAGCACAAGGAGACATTATTTCTGCCTAATTATAAAAATATTTAGTGAGAAAATGCATACCAAAATAAATAATAAATAATAAATGTACTTATATAATAGTTTTTACCTGTTAAGCCCTACGTGCTGTACAACTGCCGTCACGATTGAGACAAAATGAAATTAAGGTATTTTTTAAATATTGTATAGAACGAAGCAGTATATAGTTATAGTAAAATGAGGCAACAGCGATGTAACAAATATCATCATGAATGCCTTCTATAAAAATAAGACTTTCGCAAAACCCAATATCCAACAGAAAAGCGAGCCAACAAATAAAAAGGCTATTGAAATAATATTAGCTGACTGGACTTGACCAATAAGCCACGGATATTGGCGGTGCGAGTCTTTCATTTTCATTACGTCAACTGCCTTGGCCTTTTTCAATAGAGTCTATAATGAACCTTTTTATCGTCTTCAAAGAAGGATGAGGTTATTTATTGAAACTAAATTGATGACTTCTAAATTATAACTTTCAATTGTTTTTTTATGTTAGTAGTTAGCTCCTCGAAGGTAGTTAAATATTGTGCATTATTATACCAAACTTTGCAATTTTTGACTTATCTTTGAAATTTTTGTTCCAAATAGAATGTCGCTATGTCGCTTCGTCTTGATTAATCGCAAAGCCTCCTCGCGCCAAACACTATCGGAAAGATATTATATAAATGTGTCAATCGATACGCAAACTAGTAAAAATTATATATCTAATATTTGTGCTATTTAATTATAATATACACATCATATGACCCTTTGAAAATGTATTCTATATAATTATGTTAGGTGTAATTATTTCCATTACTGTGATAAAACTCCTCGCATCTGCGGTCAAAAGGTGTCGAAGATATCCTTTACCTTGAATGTTTATGGTCACTTTTGCGAGTCGCCAAAACAAGAAGATTTCTGATTAATTCCTAACGAATGCGGAAAGCAGTATCAAATGAAATAAAGTGCGACGAGACGGGAAGTAATTTGATGTGAAGACATGTAGGATAAACTTGACGATTCCATTATTTTTAATTTTGAAGCCCTTTCACACTGCACTCATATTGAAGTATTGTAATTTACTTTTATCTAACGCGTTTTCACCCTTAAAAAGCAGTTGGCACTAAGTTTTTATGATTAAACAAGAAAAGTAGAAATTTTAGTCGAGCGGATCTAAGCGGAAAATACAAATTTTATAGGAAAGTAAGTCCAAAGCGATCCGCTGATTAATAACTATTAAAACTAATGAATGAATGAAATAACTATATTTGTAACTAATACAAGAAATAAATAAAATAGTACAATATATCGTTAATATAATATTAAATATGACCAATCGGTCCCAACTATTTCGATAGGTTCGAGTCATTGTTTTGTAAGATTATATACTGTTAGTGTTGTGTGTCGTGAGAACACTACGTCAATAGAATGCTGGGACTATGTTTACGAGATCAAAAGCGGGTAGTTTTTGACTTGCCGATATTTTCACTCGCAATCTTCAGTGTTCTCGTAACCATGACCTATGGAACTTGGTCGAAACGTCAAGGTAAGTCAATAAACCAAGTGTTTTAACATGGCTTACATTTTATAGACAATGTATTTAATTAAGATATATGAAAAAAAATACCGTGGGGTACCGGCGTAGAATTATACCCTCCCATCTATACCCGTGGGTGCCGTAAGAATCTCTAGCCCTTACCTGCGATCTTAGTCGGGTCGTCTGTCCACCTGGTCGGTGGCCGTCCTATGCTACGCTTGCCAGTCCGTGGTCTCCATTCGAGACTTTTAGACCCAACGGCCATCAGTTCTTCGAGCTATGTGCCCTGCCCACTGCCACTTCAACTTGCTAATCCGCTGGGCTATATCGGTGACTTGTGTTCTTCTATCTAGGGATCTCCTCATTGCTGATTCGACAACGTAGAGAAACCCCCAGTATAGTCCTTTCCAAAGCTCGTTGTGCGACTCTGAACCTGCTCAGAAAGCCCATAGTCAGAGTGCCAAAAGTGGCGAGTACTAAGCCCCCACCCTTAAAAAGATGGCAAGGGTGGCATGTCAGCTGTAGGTAAGATAAAAATTATTATTGCTTACCGTAATTGACACATTTAAACAGACCGCGTTTCTGGGAAATGCGAGCGAAATTACAAATGCTGATCGAACCGTTATGAAATTTGGCAAAAGGTTGGTACCAATAAAATTTTAAGACTCATGAATGAGGCCAATCTGTTGAAGGTTGTTTCATATTGGGGTTGTCAAATGCGGTTGACATTCGATTAGGGATATTTGAAAGGAATAAATCCACGGCATACTAGTCTAAAACTCAATTATTTATTTGAAAATTTACTATTTAGTAGTAAAATTTACTAGCAATTAGTTATTTCTATAAGTGGTATACAAAAATAGTGACATAAAGCTGTACTAACCTTAACGGCTTAACCATTTGCTAAATAAGACAATTTAGTCCTTTTAGCTGACTTTTTTTAAAAGTCAGCGTTTATGACTAATGAACTTGAACAGTTCATTTAACTCAATTTTCATGGAAAATATAAATTTATATTACTAAAAATTATGTGATAAATGTCAAAATTTATTATTCAATCTGGGAATCAAGGAGGCACTTTTGAACGTGAATAAATCAATTAATATTTATTACTCATTATTGAAGCGATGACAGCTCAGTGGTGGAAGTGTCGGCTGTCAAACAGAGGGACGATGGTTCGATCCCCATAAACGGCTTGAGCTTCTGGTGACAGTAACACCGTAATCAAATTCCCAGTATGGTGGTAGGGTACTTTCGAGTGCCCGCCCTTCTTGCTACCATCCCCAAATTTGATAAACCGTCCTCAAACAAACAGTGTGTTCAGGTAGCAATCTTTGAGACCCAGTAATTAAAACAGGCTTTTAGCCTAGCGTATGGTTCTGAGGCTATTTGTACAGCCTTGTTATTATATAATTTGTTACTCTCTTGTTCTAAACAAAAAAATAATTAATTACATTAAAATTAATTACACTAAACTAAAAATCAGGAAAATATGATAACGCAGATAAGTTTCTCTATGGTTACGATAAAGTCGAAATTAGTATGACACTTATCAATAACAAAACAAGATCTTTTTATTAAAATTGCGGGTAGCTTTAGGTAAAGTAAGTCGCCATTTATTTGATGCCTACTACAACTACTCGCAATTTTATTGGCCAGCAATCGATTATAACTCGTTTAATATTAGAGATAGTAGAATGAAGTTATACGAATTTAAATTTTAGCGTAAATAAAATTCGAGCTATTTTATTTTGAAGAATTTTAGTGAATTTTAACTAGTCCCAGTGATTCACAGAATTAGGACCAATATCTATGTTTAATTTAAAAAAACTATCGCATATTATGGCAGTCATGCAACATACGATATTTATATCATTTACAGTCAATCTTTCTTGTTTCAACACTTTGATAAGTTACGACGTACTGCTCGTTACGGCCCACATGTTCTCACCTAGTTTCGGTTGAACCTATATACGTTCTTCCTCTACTATCCCAACTTGGCTCATAAAACAATGATACGTATCCTTCCATCATTAAACTTTGCTCGTGTCGACCCGGGCTCGATATATGTTTCTACAATATCTATTTATCTATGTTTCAACCGGTATGCGGTATTGGTAGTGGTATTGATTATCTTTAGAATTGTCAGTGTTGCCATAATGATGATGGCTTTCTCTATATTGCCGTTTTTGTAGCCCGGGCTACAATAAAACAATTAAACAACATGAAACTCGAACACACAACACGAATATAATCGTTTATATTTTATTTTTTTAATCCCGACGTTTTGGACGCTTTTTAGTCCTGATGTAGGCTAGATGACATTACACAATAGAACTTGATGTACTCGAGTCATGTACCTTTTCGAATAATATGGGAATTGGTGCTACAGCTGAGTAATAACCTGATAACTCATTGCAACATTACTGGGGATTTTCACCCATTATTTCAAAAAGGCAGTGCAAATGCGCTACAAAAACTCCCTTATTTAGATACTGAAAATTGTTTCTGAAAAAATTTGTTTGTGTTTGTTTAAAAAATAGGGGATAATCTGTATACGTATATGACAACACTGTAAAGAGTTGTGTTTGCGTAGATTAGATAGTAATAGGTTGCTATCATTTCCGATGAGTAATACAACCAAACTATCAGCCGCAAATAGAACCGCACTCATGCTTATATTTAACCTAGCTGATGTTTATTTCGAAATGGTTTTTCGAGTAAACATATATTATGTATTATAAAGTATTAATATTATTTATTCGCTTTTCGCACGAAACGTTTTTTATCAATGCGTTAGTTTGACAAAACTCTCATATGGGCTACATTTTATTTTAAAAAAATTGTACGTTTAGTATAACTATTTTACTATTATAACTATTATGTAATACTTTTACAAAAATGACTGCTGAGCTGAATGTCGTAATCATCAAAGAGTATTGTAATTAATATCTATAGTGGAGATCTATATATAACTTTTTAAATTGAAGTTTATTTAGCCTAAACCAAGCCGAGTAGTTGATAGTCTTCTTAAAATGTTATAAATAAATACAATACATATAGAAAATTGAGGAATAATTTTGTACACGTTCAATCAGAAGTGTTTTTATAGTATAGAAAGATGACCATTTTTTCTTTTGTTTGACAGGTAGAATTCCACACAACAGAGTCTGTAGTCACCGTGGATTGGGAAAATGGATTCGTCGAAGCCTCAGCGAAGGACAATATCAACGTTTCACAGATCTTCAAAGAGCTACTTGTCCAAGCAAAGGTTAAGTATAACCTGTCGCCCGCTCTGAGGCGACGCCGACGTCAGTCACTGCCTACAGGGCCCCAGGGTCCCCCAGGGTCAAGTCCGACCCCTCCTACACCAGCCCCTCACGTCCCTTCTCCTGCACAACTGGCACATCTACAGCAGATTCGCGAACGTCACAGCAATAAGCGCAATTCTTGCATCATTTCTTAAGGCTCTTATATAAAGACACGAGACGTTGTGCGGTAGTCAAAAAGAGATGCAGAAAGAAAGTAGCAGTTTATGATCAAGAATACAGCTCAAAGGTTCCAAGGAATCGTAATATATTTCCTTAAGGTTCAATAAAAAGTGTCGTAAAAGGTATCGAGCGCAGGTTGAAGTGATTGTGTAGGTAGGAATCCAACAATATAAAGATGACGTGCTCTGTTTTTTGATCAGCAAATCGAACTGAAAGCACTATTTAGTGTCGCTCTGTGCTTTCTCTCGGCCACATAATGTCTCTTTGAAAGTTTATTAGTGTAATCTTACCGTTAGGATAACGTATCGGTAAGGTAGATCGTAAGTCTCGAATTTTCTACTTATGTGTCTGTAGTGAAGTGACGTTTTTAAAGTATGTCTAAAGCATGTAATTCTGAAAATCATTATCAGTGTTATAATGGAACTTTTCAGGTATTTCCAACTATATATGTGACAAAGCGCCTAGATGTTTCGAATGTACATAGGTATTGGAAGTTCTCTCCATATCTATATTATATACAGACTTAAGATAATGTAATTACAATTTAATATCATTGTAATAAAAAAAAACATTATGAATTTATGGGTGATTCCAGTTTACGTGTATGTTACATGCCGTTAACGACGACATAACAGTCATAAAACACATTTTATTACGAGTGACAAGTACAATTATACTTATATAGGTACCTATTTGTAGTCTCATCGTCATTCTAATCTACGGTTTTGTTAGGAAATAACTCGTCCAAAATCGATTAAATATTTAGTAATTTTACCACCGGTCTGGACCTAAAAACTAGCATTGAGAGACCTGGTTAAGGTATTTAAAAACTATTTGATTTAAAAAAGGTATGACCAAGTATTACATAACCTAGCCACAGGTAATGTACGAAAAATTCACTCTAATAGTGTTTTTTTAAGAAGAAGAAGTAACATCTTTAAATTGTGTAAGAAATTCGAAGCCAAGTACGTATTTATGTATTTTAAGCATAGATTAAGATGAAGTATTCAGAATGGCAGAGAAATGGTGATAACGTAGAGTGAAGGGTATTTCTGACTGGTTTATTATAATATCTAGTTCTTTAAATGTAAATCTATTATATCAATTTGTAATTAGAGAATAAGTTTATTGATCATATATAATATCTACTTATGGTAATGTAAAATAAATACATAGATTAATTGGTAGCATCCACAAAGTTGTCGCTAATCTTCCAGCTAAGGAGGCGTAGAAGCCGATATTAAACATGGCCGTCTTTTAAACATGTGGAAAAAATTCCATAGAGGTTGAATACCAACTACGACAACATAGTTTACAACCAGGTTAATGAAACCTTTTTATACTTAAGCCTGCTTATATGGCATATCCACATGCGGTGAATTATTATTCGGTAAATTATTATTCGGATTAGAAAAACATCGTCAATATTTCTTGATTTAAACAGCTTTAAGCATGATTAATTCTCGTTCTCTGATTCCAATTAAGGTTGCCTGTTCCCAAGAACAGCTCCAATTTATGTTCATCTCCATAAATTGAATTCTACTGAAAATCACCCACCATTCTAAATTAATGTTTGGAGTTTCATCAATGTCAAATAGCTGGAGGAGTAGCATAGTCTTCCGTCTCGGCGGTTGTAGTTAAAATAACAGTATTTTAGCCTCAAGTTCAACACACATTTAAATAAATTCAAATTATCATACATATTTGTATATAAATAATTATTATGTAATGGAGCATACTATATTATGTTTTTTAATTGTTTAATGCATTTTTAAAGTTGATTCATAAATATTATTCTATTAATGTACACCCGAACCCGATAGACAGTTTCACTGTGATAGATTCCTCCTTACTAAGGATTACTGAGAGAGATCTGTCACCTATAAATCCGTAGTTTTTACCGACTTTTAGATTTAATTTACTTATATATACTTCTAGCTGTCTGCCCCCGGCTTCGCACGGATCAAAAATAGTAAGTGAAAAGCTAATTTTAAAGCTCCTAATTTTTCTTTAAATATAATATACCCTATCTCATCCGGTGATAATGTAGTTTCGGAGCCTATTCAATGCAATCAAACAAACAATCAAATCTTTCCTTTTTATAATATTAGTAGGTATATATGTATTTGGGTCGAAAGTAATATTTGCAGTAAATAAGAATTGTACAAAATTCTCGACAGTTCTTATGATGATGATTACTTGTCTCTTTGTTATTTAGTATCGCATAGTGAAGGAAAGGATTCAATAAAATAAATAAATACTAGTCACAACCAATATTTAACTCATAACATAAGAAAGTTTAGTAGCAACCTTCTACCTTAAATAATAAAATACTATGGGTACCCTTGCGACTCAGCGAATTAATGACGTATAAAGTCACTATTCATAAAATAGAATATATTCCTCGAATATCCGGTTAGCTCCGGATAGAGCCTGATATCGACTTGACAATTTTTACAGCCTCTCTCAATGCATAGTTTCATCCTACTCTTGTCGTGAAGTAAGAGCAGGATGCAAGACTGAATCACTGCTCAGAGTTTAGCTATTTGCATCTCCCCTCTGACATAATTCAATGCCATACAGGATATTGGCTCGGATATTTTCATATTTTTACACAGTTATTTGTACTGGAAATTGATATCTACATTATAGTGTTAAGAATAAAATAACATTTATGTGTTACAATAACATGCTATGTCATTATTAATATCATGAAATAATATAAGAAAATCGAACAGGGGTGTGAATATATAAATAAAAATTAATTAACAATAATTGATTGATAAAAATCAATGTAAATGCTTGCTAAGAGCCTAATCAAGCTATATGGGCTCTTTAGTTTTGTATAATTGAAATGCGTTACCTTTTTATGTTAAAACCACCTACGTTTTTCAATGACAAATTTGCCTATTCGTTACATCAAGAACAGACATGGGATCAGAGGGTATTCATCCCTTACTTTGTCTGTTCTCTAAAGAAAACTCTTCCAAAAACTGGCAACAGTAAAAAAATGCTCTGACGTGTCATCGATCAAAGTTAATGAGGTATCGAACCGTTTCGAGAGTTCCCTTTTTGTGACATTTACTGAAATGCTTTTCCGTTGATAGCTGTGTAGTTAACTATACTGATCGGTTCCATGACATTTTGTATGAAATTAATAAACCCAGAGTAAACATCGAAACCGGGTTCGTAAAATGCTTATCATTTTACCAAATTATTGGATAAATATAATTAGGGTAAGCGATGGCCCGAGCGCTGCGTGACAGTGTTTGAGACATTGAAATATTAATGCTCTTCAAGGTATGAAACTGGTGTGTACGCTGATTCTAACCCTTTTCAAAATGTATATTGTTTTGTAAAATACGCTTTTGGAATACATTCTACTACGAACCTACCTAAAGTATACAACTAGGATGACTAGGTATCTTTTATTCATCTATTATCTCTCTGCTTTTCATAAACAAGAAAATCGTGTCACAGTGTTTGTTATCGAAATCCTCCGAAAGGGCTTGCCTGATTATTATGAATTTTTTGTCAATATTTGGTAGTTTTTATGAAGTATTTTTCACCCTACTCCCATTTTTTATCGTTTTTGATCCGTAGTTTTGTATAAACAAATATCCAAATAATTTAACCATCGATCATTGACGCTAAGTAACTTTTACATGAAGTGTCGTGTCAATTAGACATTTCAATAATTTATTTGGCGGAACATCGTTTTCCAGGACAGCTAGTAGATATATTTTTTCATTCTGTAATTAATTTTAAAGCGCAGTTTACAATCATAATGTGTCTTAAGTTTAAATATGCCACACAATGACCTTGACATGAAATTAGTATTTATTATTATTAGTATATATTATTAGTTAGTATATATTATTAGTTAATTAAAATGCATCAGCACAAATAAATTACTTAAATTCCTGTTTAGGTGGAGAAATTGCAAATCTGGTGTGGCCCTTTCTTGAGGTTTTAGACAGAATGGGGTTGACATAAATGAAGGCTGAAAATCAGCAGACATGAGTGGTAGTAATGAGGGGATTATTGACGGTAGTTTCTTAATCTATAATAGTCGCGTCATGTCTTCGCTTCTTTACATGCTGCAAATTCAGGTGTTGCTCCTTAAACATCTATTTTAAGTAAAATTTCATTATAACGTGTTGAATATAATATCTAAAATAAACATTTCTTGCTTAGGTATGTTTTCGACAATACAATTTTATGTTATGTCATATAATGTAGAATAAATATTATATTTTGTTTTTTTATGGGATAAGGTGACTGAGCAATAAAAAGGCCCACAGGATGTTAAGTGGTAACCTCCACCAATACGCAGATACGATTCGTAAAGAACTGCACTGCGCCCTGAGACATAAAGTCGGTAAGTCTCATGTTTGCCTGTAATTTGATCGGGAATCATACCCTTCAAACTGTAACAATGTAATACGAACACTATTGCTCGGCTGTAGAAATGGATATGGTGGCAGTACTTCCCCGGGCGAACTCTCACATAGAGTGCTACTACTCCAAAAAGTTTAGGTACTTAAACTAAAATGACCTAATTCATTCGGTTTTTACTTATAGTCTTAAATAATCCTTCATATTGTACATAAATCTTATTTTAATCCAGAGTAACTACTAAAGCTAAATATACACTCCAACTTTTGTAATAAGGTATACATAATATATACATATAAATAGAAATGGGTGTTTTTTGAAATGTATTATGCAATATTTTTAACTTAGTGTAGTTTAATGTATCTCATTAACTATTATATCGCAATGATACACCAAAAATATGTTTAAAAATTCATGTTATATGGATGTGCCTTTTTTAAGAATGTGTAATTTAGTTTGTAGAAAATGTAGTTTATTCTCAGTTCAAAATATTAAAAATATATATTTACAGATTGAAAAATAATTGTTCTTTATGTTTATTTTATGTGTATCTGTCGCAGGGATATCAACAAAGTTATAATAAGAATACATAAAAAAAGTACATAATAGTCTATATCATTTGTATTTCCACTTTCAGAATTTGCCTGTTTAAATGTTTTTATTTTTCTTTTTATAAATCTATATTTAATAATGAAATCATTTTATCAATAAATTGCAAATAGTTTCCGCAAAAAAGCATCATATGATTTTAAGACAATTTTTGTAGAAGTAAAAATTAATTTGCTGTTTTAAAAACTTACCTACGTACAACCTAAGAGAAAATAATTTCAGATAAAGATGTTGTGTATTAAAATATCTGAAGGCTGTTTTCTACGTACTGACGTCATATACTCGTACTAAACCCGCAAAAAGAGATGATTTCATCCTTTAAAACTTATGTACGCAGAATAAGTTTTATGTTTTTTTTATCACACTCAGATCTCCCGCACTAGGATTCCCTGTATCCCGGGAGGCATGGATACACACAATCACAACACACAAACAACCAAGACCCCAGACAAACATCTATACTCATCGCACAAATATTTGCCCCTGCCGGGATTCGAACCCAGGGTCCCGGAGACACAGAAGTCATGTCACTAACATTGACCACTGCCCCACGGCGACCGTCAAGTATAGGAATATAATATAGTATAGTTATAATATAAGTATAGTTTTTTGTGTAGTGTGCCAGGTTCTTTTTTCCCACCTTTGTTATGTCTTGAATTTGGTAAGGCATAAACCATTCATGCATGCCATGCACCTCTGATATGTGTCAATCCCTGCGACGTGCATAAATTTGTATATTATAAATTATTTCATCAATCATGTTATAAAAAAAGGGAGATGGGGCTCAATAACTATAAATTAGTCGTATAAATTATGTTCATGCACCTAATTTGCTATAGTCGCAGTAGGGCTGTCAGTGTTGTGCTGCACTTATGGCTCTCATCTTGCATCTCGCTGTTATGATAAATAATAATAATGTAATATATAATAATCCTTTCTATGCTTTCACAAGCAACAACAACAGCTCGTGTAAAACTAACACTTGCTGAGTGTGCGTTTGCCTGTAATTTTATGTAGTCCAGTTTTTAGTATGGTACGTGATCTTAGAAGGTACCTCATCTTCCTTTTCCAATAATATCATGGTATTTTGTTTATATACATTATCTAGATAAACATGTATGTTACACTTATTAAAACGACATCTGTAGGTACTGTAATTAACACTAAATTATTCAATTGTATTTAGAATAATCTTAAAATAAACAATATTAACTGAAATTATAAAATTTAAAGTAACAAACGAGCAGCTATAAACAAATATGTATAAAAGAAATATATTTCCAATGAAGATGCAGAGCACTGAAGGATTTGAAATAAATATTATGTACCTACTCGTAGATTGTGTAAATTTACTACATACTTATTTTATTGTATATTATATTAATACCTAAATAATTATTGTACATCTTCTTAAATGTTTAACAAACAATGTTAAGTCTTTATAATTAAAAGTTACAGTCTATATAACAAAGTCTACTTACCTACAACATGTAATACAATTTGTGTCCTAAGTCTTTTATGAAAACAAGATACATGAGAACAGAGCCAGTTGTTTGCTTTTACCTATCATCATCATCATCTCAGCCGCAGGACGTCCACAGCTGGACATGTGCCTCCCCCATATAAGGGGGATTTGCCAATACTCGCCACGCTTGGCAGTCGGGTTGGCGAGCGCAGCATGATCTCTTATCATCAGAAGGCGCTGCTGTCCACCTTCTGGTACATAATCCTTTAGCCGACTCTTACGGCACCCACGGAGAGGAAGTGATGGGGGAGTACTATTCTAGGCCGGTACTACCACGGCACATCCAGGGTTTACCTATCCCACATTAATCTCAGTCATTGGGTGTCCACTGCTGGACAAATGCCTCTTCCAATTGGGGGGAAAAAAGCGATGGCGTATAAGTAGATTTATTTAGCACAAGCTGCGCCCCGCGTTTTCACCCGCATAGATTACGGTTTTCATGCTACTTCAATTAACCCGCGGGAACTAATGTTTTTACCGGATAAAAAGTTGCATATGTGCTAGTCCACAGTATAATCTATCTCTGTGCCAGATTTCATCCAGATCCGTTTAGGCGTTCTGGCGTGATTGACACATCCATCCTCCCATTCAAACTTTCGCATTTATAATATTAGTTGGATTAAGTACTCGACAAAAGACTATCATATGTCAGTCGAGTAGACACTTCTTACTTTCAAAGCAGGTAAATTCTTGCATTTCAGCGCTCCGAATAATGCATTCGGAAAAACTTCACTTCTCGATAAGAGAAAGTGCCTACCTAACCGTAATCTTCAATACACATAACGTGCAGTTAGGGCTATCTAATATGTTTATTATATAAGAAGAATTTTATGTTAAATGTTATTTTTTTTATATATTAAAAGATTATAGAAGATATGCCCAGAACGCAGTCAATGAGAATTAACAATAATTAATTAATCATATGCGGATAACTTTAATGTTTGAAAACTCTGATACTGTTTGGTATCTGGGGAAATGAGAATTCTGGAGATAACATCAATAACATCTTTACGTATTATTTCCAATACGTAAAGATGTTTTTCTTGTACTTCAGAAAACTTGTAAGTACACTGCATTCATAAAAAAACTTATTGGTTCTTTGGCCATTCTACCAACCTCGTTACTGCGTAAGCCAACACGGGATGGAACCCATTAGGCGGTCAGAGACACCCCCTAGACGACAGCAGTAGGATTTCAGATCAATTAGGAATGAATTTTGTTATTTTATTGAATTTAAGGTTTTGCCAATAAATAAAAATATAATCTTACTAATATTATAAACGCGAAAGTTTGTGTATATGTATGTTACTTCTTCACGCTTAAACGGCTACACCGATTTCGATGAAATTTGGTATGAATCGATAGTTTAAACCCTGAATTAACACATAGGCTATTTTTATCCCGGAAAAAGTATAGTTCATATAAAACCGTAACCCACGCGGGGCACTACTAGTATGTATATATAACCTTGTGCACGCGCATAACACAATGTCCAGATAGCCTTAACCTAAACAAAGACTAGACATAAATCGACGGGCGCTTGAGGGCAGTCGCCCGGGGCACTTGTTGCGCAGCCACGATCGATCGCCTCATCCGACCTGCAGCCGTGCCTCCCCAGATAGTATGCGTGTACTCGACTAGGCTGACATGAAAGATTAAGCTTTTCTGCCCACTTGTTGATACTACTTCCTTACTTACTTTTAACTTACTTAAACAAAGTTAAGAAGCCTCTCCTTGGGGAGATAATTTGTGCAAGTATGTTAGGGCGTTTCTTAGATTTTATAAAATAATTAAAAAGTATCTACTTATATTTCATCATCTCAGCATCCAAAGAACGTTCACTGCTGGGCATATGCCTCACCAATGATTTCCACAAGGACCAGTTGGATGCGGCCTGCTTCTAGCCTTTTCCTGCGATCTTAGTCGGGTCATCTGTCCACCTTGTCGGTGGGCCGGTGGCCGTCCTAGGCTGTGCTGCGTTGACTTCGATTTCGAACCGATGATCTGAAACCTTAATTAATAGAATAATATTATTACACTAAACTTTACATATCAGTGTGAACTAGAAAGGTGTAATCAACAATGACACAATTCACTCATACAATGCTTGAATTGACGGCACCCAAGCCCTTTTTTTTTATCAATACTTGAATATCTCATGCAGATCCCGTAAAAATAAAGACTCCCCGCCACCTAGATACACCTTCCAGATTTACTCCTCCCCAACCCTGCTCTAACAAATGGGCGGCATTATAGCAGATTCCGCGAGTTTTCAGAAGCCTACCTCGCAAGGAAACTTAAGTGGCATTGTCAAGTTTATAGTCTTTATAAATCGACTGAGCGGACGTAATTCCGAATCAGTGGCTTGCGCTCACCGTTAATCATTTAGAGAGAGGCAATAATACTTTTATTTGATCCCGGGAAACAAACGTAAAATCCGGAGCAGTATTTGCAAGATAAATATCTTCAATGTCATTATTTGTTACAATATTGCTACAAAGTATGCAATACTCGTAGCGTCCCGCGGTTTCACCCGCGTGGATTATGATTTTCCCGCTACCTCAATTATCCCATGGAAGCTATACTTTTTCGGGGATAAAAGTAACATGTGTTAATCCAGGGCTTAAACTGCATACCAAATTTCATTGAAATCGGTGCAGCCGTTTGAGCGTGAAGAAGTAACAAAAATACATACATACACACAAACTTCGTATTTATAATATTAGTAGGATGTACGAGTTAAGTAATGAGAAACTAGTGGAGTCTCATTCAATTAATAAACAGAAATAATTTCGCGTTTCGCTAAATTTTTACAATATTTAACACATTACTATACTTTTACAACCAACACGTGATTAAATACCTACTGGGCTTTAAATTGCTCAAAATTTTAAGCTTTGCTCTTCAATATGGCAATGCTGACAGCATTTTAATACTTTGCCAACTGGTAGTAGTGGTTTAAAAAGATTCGTTTATTAATATTTTTTTGGTTGTATTCACTATGGAATTGTAATTTTGAAATTAAAAGATAAAAGATTATTAAATAACATTAAATGGGATGGAGTTATTAATATACATAATCTCAATTCTATTTCATGAGTGTTATTTCAACTTCTCAATTTAGATAATTAAATGTGTATCGTCACTACCACTTTACATAAGCTCTTCAAGTAATTTACATTTTCAAATATACACAATCACGGTGTTCCAAATGTAAATAGACATTTTTATTCTCTATAGTAGTCGTTGCGCTCTTGACAGAGCGGTGTGATTGTTATTTTCAGTGAGTAAAAAGGGCAGATTTATGCGTCTCACAATGTCCCATTATCTTCTTCTGTTAGAAGTGATCACTCATGTGTAATCACTCAAGGGCCCGCCCATCGCTTATTTCATTCGATCGGCCGATTGCACGGGTGAAATTACAAACAAATACAAATGCGTTTGTTTTTTACCAGGATACAGTGTGTCGCGGGAGGTTTGGACACACACAATCACAATACACAAACATCCAAGACCCGAGAACAAAGATCAATGCTCATCACTAAAATGTTTGCCGCAGCCGGGATTCGATCCGGGGTCGCGGATCCAAAGTCAGTGTCGCTGATCACTGAGCCACGACGACCGAATTGTTGTTAGAAAGAAAATTTGGTATATCATTATATTCATTATATTTAAAAAATATATAGATTTTAGGTGTCCTATTTATTTGTCAGAACATTAATGCTTCGCGTGCAAAGTTGGGGTGGGTCGCTCGTACTTTAAAGACGTAGGATTTGAATAATCGTCCCATTATATTATTCCGCACGAACTACGGTTACAGCTTTGTTATTAGGGGCATGTGGTGCGTGTCTCAATCCCTTCCTCTCCCGGCAAGCTCAGCACAACACTCCCATTCAACTGATTTAATGTACCATTAACTCCCAAAATTTCGGCAACTTTCTCCAACAATTCTAATCGAAAATCTCACCGGATGGTACTGATTCTATATTGTCGAGTAATTACCTGCGTCCCTGAGTTTTAATGTAAAATAACCACCAACGCAATCGCAATCAACGCATCATGAATTGTTTTACGTTACCTTTTGTTATCACAAAGCGATGATGACTCTGCGGTGGTAGCGTCGGCTGTCAAACAGATGGATGCTGGTTCGATCCCCCCACCAACTGCTTGAGCTTCCGGTGAATGTAACACCGTTATCGAATTCCCAGCAAACAAACAAACAAACTCTTCACTTCTGACAAGAGACATAGGATAACTACATTAATACGAGTATTGTTGGTAGCACTTTAATATATCTGTTAGGTATTCTTAATGTTCTCTGCAATTAATTTTTCAAGTCTCAGAAAATTCAAGCTAAAGTCAACGACTTTGAGTAGGTACTTACTCTTCTTCAAAAGAAAATCCATCACATTTTTGTACGAACGGATATTTAAATATTACTGAAACGCTCGCAAATTGAGGCGTGGCTGCGACAGCGTCACAAAAGTTCAATCAGGGATAAGGTATACGCTCATGTAATTTCACAAAAATGTAATAAAAATCTTACTCGAGCTACTTTTATATACTTTATAGGTATAGGCGTTTGACTAGTATCTCAGATGGTCAGTGACGACGTGGTCAAAGATGTGATCACGCTAGACCTAGAATGCTACTGGTTCTCAAGTTGCTTGGTGACAGTTTTTCAAACTTTAGGATGTTAGCTAGCCAGGCAGATACTCAACAGTATCCTACCACCATGCTGGAAATTTGATAACTGTGTTACCGTCACGGGAAGCTCAAGCCGTTGGTGAGGATCGAACCAGCATCCGTCAATTTGACAGCCGATTATTATAAAAAGCTTTATTACATTTCTAATACATACAAACCCAACTACCAGTTTGCATTCGTGAACAAGACGTGTATTGAAAAGATATCCCATTCCCGTATCACAGATACATATCAAAGAGGAGTGGCCCCTCGTTGAATTTGAACCGTTGTCGATGATAGCTTGTTAAATCTCGAAATTCCGAAACGACCCGAATGTTAAGAGGTCGCAACAATATAATATTGCAGAGAGGTTAGTTGACTATAAGACTCAATATAAAATATACTGATACGTAAAAGAGTATAAAGAATATCGAATAGACTATTGTAGCAACTTCATCTATACTAATATATATACTAATATATTTCCTCTTTATAAGAGGAAATATTTGTATGTCAGTATGTTTGTAACGAATTGGCTCAAGTACTGGACTGATTTTAAAAATTCTTTCACCATTAGAAATCTACATTCACCCTGAGTAACACAGGCTATATTATATTTTCAAAAATATTAGAGAGCCTTATAATTTTTAATTTTTTACCCGTGCGAAGCCGGAGCGGACCGCTAGTTTTATAATAAAAATACTCTGGGTACCGCACAATATGTACTAGAAATAAAAATGTATTTTAAATTTTCGTACGTCTGTGCCGTCAGTTGGTAGTCTGCCAGCATTAAGGATATCAGACTATAAGCATTCTATGTGTGTACCTACCTAATGTGGCTTAGTTTTAAAATACTTTAGGTATATATAATACGTAGTCATTTGTATTTATACATCTTATGTACAACATTTGTGATATATCATACAATAATATGGTGGTAGGGTACTTTCGGCAGTATCGGCCTATCTGGCTAGCACCTCAAGTTTGAATAACTGTTACGAAGTACACAATTCGTTCAGAAAATCATCTTTGAGAATCAGTGAACATTAGAAATATTCTGTGAAATTTTTTTCACCGCATCGTTACTGACCATCACGTGTGATAAAAGCAAAACGCTAGATCTACAAAGCATACATTTGGCAAAGGTATTTTTTCGACTGCCAAGCAGGCAGATTTCTAACTTACGTGGTAGTTTTCGTAAATACAACAGCGCAGATTTATTACTCCGTTTATCTTCTCCATTTATTTTATTTTATTTAGGGTGCTAATAATTATAGCTGTATAATTACAAAATCCTTTTAATATTAACTAATATTGGCACTCCTCGGGCAAAACATGGTGAAAATGGCAGTTGCTTCTCACATTTGACACATTACGGGACTGGCTGCGAGTTTCCCCCATTTTTGAGGTGATAAAGCAAAGTGGCCTGCTACATCGTTGAGGAATATCTAATTGTTTAAACTTACTACTATTGTTACTATTGCTGAATACGTAACTGATACGTAATAGTAATTACAAATATGTACCGTACCGATGACCAACGGGCTCAAAAAAATTGAACACGAATCACATTTTTAAACTTATTCTGATTTCTTATTAATTTCAATTCTTCTGGTGTTAGACACAGTTCAAGCGCATTTGTCGTTACCGCAAGAATTTTTGATAAAGGAAAAATATGGTCACTCGAAAATACTTTTCTCCACTAAATTAGCATTTTGGTGAACCAGAATTGACCTTCATCAACAGTTCTCGTAAGTGGTATTTGAGTTAATAAGACATGTAAAACTTTCAAAAAAATAAGCTGTAAAGACTCAAAATTTTACTATTTAGCAAATGAACAATCCTTCAGGTTATGTGGCGTTTTGGACACGAAGACTTCGCATAGGTTCCCAGGTATTATTTTAACATTTATAACATGAAAAAGGTTTAATATATTTCCACTTATGTAACAAGTTTCTTAGTTTGATTCACGAGCAAAGTTTAGCTTCGTCATTGCCATCTGCGACCGGGACTGTACTTTGTACAACTGAGATATCGCTACTGTGAAAGCGTTGAATCATTAATCTAAGACTTTTTGAAGCATGTGATTATCTTATTGTTTTTGGATTGTTTCCAATTAAGCAACATGTTTTTATGTCATACTTGAATTATTATGAAATCTAAGCCATTTAATTCAACTTTAGAGATAACTAGAAAAATAATTCCAAATAAAAATTACAAAGTAGATTAACAATAATAAAAACCATCTAAACAAATAAACAAAAATACTAAACCAATTTTAATAAAATGTATATTGAAACAATGTGAAAGTATACCTACTCTTTTGAATAAATAATTCTGGAAAATCATATTTTTTGGTATAATAACAATAATAATCATAATAATAATATGGGACAACATTCACACAAGGTCTTCAGGTCCCAAACTAGGCAGAGCCTGTACTATGGTAACCTGATGACTGATATATACTTATATACATGCTTATATACACATACACACCCGAACACAGGTCAAACAGACATGTTCATACACACAAATGTTTGACCTGTCCGGGAATAGAACCCGGGACCAGCGGCTCAGAAGGCAGAGTGCTACCAACTGCGCCAACCGACCAGTCAATAATAAAGTACAAGTAAGTAAATTAAGAATCTTCTCTTTTTTGTAAAGTGTTTTATTATTCCTGAGCTTTCTGGAATGTTTCTGTACTGAACATGTATTACCACAGTTGTGATTCAGACTTTTAATAAATTTTAAAATCAATAATAAGTTACAAAATACCATTTTTAAGGTTTTGAAAAATAACCTTTTGTTACTAAATGGTAGAAATGTACTTTTGTAGCTATAGTTTACATGTTTGTTTATAAAATTAAGTTTTCTTGATAAATAAATTGTCAATAATTACAATAAGCGCAGTATTATAAACTGGAGTGCCATGCGTTTTCAGCATAAACTACATTTATAAGTTTTTTAACTGACATGTGACCTTGTCAGTTAAAAAATCGAGATTTGAAACTCGATTAAGAATTCGCGCCGGATCGAAGAATAAAACACATGGTAAATATCTCGATACTAACATTAAATATTGTTTTACAAATAACTTGACAGCAAGTTTTCTCATTCAATTGTATCTTCTACATAATAATAGCATGCAATCTGCACACATCTGCACGAAACAAAAGCTAACGCGTGGTTAACATATAAAGCATTTCAACTGTGAATTCCCAACTAGGGGGTAGAGATTAACGAACAAAGCTCTGTAATTGTTACTGCTCGTTGGAAACTTGAGAACGTTCACGAACTTAGCAAAGTATTTATAAAGCACATTGACTTATGGTGTCAATTGTGTGATACATGAGCTTTTGAAATAAGGAACTATTGATAATATTGTTAAAACTCACACTCATTATGACTTTATAATATTTAAAACGGGTTCAACGTGAAACTTACGCGTTGTCGATATCACGATCGACAATTGTTTTTACTTTGTTAGTGGCGAATCACGCCAAATCGGACACTACTCTGGTTTCAGTTTTAGATGGATGATGAAATCCGCAGCGTGGCATGGTTCTTTCTAGTGCTAGAAGCACTAGTTAGCTATCATTTTCAAGCTTGTCATCAAAACAAAAATAAAGAACTATTTATTGTCATTGCCCACGATTATTGATTTTATTTTTTAATGTTTATAATTTAATATTATTAAACCTTTGTGGTCTCCACTAAATTCTTAGATTAACATACAGGTCCACATAAAATGTGCGATAAGTACTATAGTGTTAACTATAATGCACACATCATTAATATAATTATATTTCGTAACAGCAAGATAAATATATTGTTATACTATTGAGGTAGTGTGGGTACTGTGATAGAGTTCTGTCGAGTACCCGCTAGCTACCACCCTCAAGTTTGAAAAACTGTCATGAAACACATAGTGTGTTCATGCAGCAGTCCTTGAGAGCCAGTGGGCATTCTAGCTCTAGCTTGATAATATCTTCGATCACTGACCATCAAGTGAGATAGTGGTCAAACGCTATCTATACAGTATAAAAAAATATTAGAAGTAAAATATGTACAAACAGAAAGCTTAAAGGTAAAGTAAAATTATCCAATATCCAGAACAAAGAATCTGTTAAGTCAGACTGATAAAGAAAGTTTCATAATAATATACAAATATACCATATACATAATTTTAAAATAAATACGGTACGCTTTACGATCGCTTGAATAAAAACTGGACTAGATACAATAACACTCAGATGCGCACACAGTGGCTAGTTTTACACGAACTGTTCCTATGTGCGTTTCTTGAAAGCACAGGAAGTGTGTGTTTTAAAATTTTCCTAATCTCAGAGTTGGTTTATTGCATTAACAACATGCTACGCGAACCTTACGTTCAAGTTTTTGAAGGAATAAATTCGGCTAGTAGTGGGATTTGAACCTACGACTACAGAATACCGTCCTGTCGCTTTGCCAACTAAGCTACTATAGCTGTAACTTAATTTTCATAATCATTAAAAGATTTGGTGATAAGCATATTACTGCACAACTGCCGGTCCGATTAAGAGTAAAGCAAATTAGGTCCATGAATCTAATTTATTCAGTTCGCGCTCGAGGCTCTAGTGTCCCATCTTCTTATTAACCGACTTCAAAAAAGGAAGAGGTTCTCAATTCCACTGCATCTTTATTTATATGCGGGGCATCCCAACGATATACAGATAAAGTTGTCATCATCATCATTATCGTCATCTTGATGCCTCCCCGATGATTTCCACAATGGCCAGCTGGAAGCGACTCGCATCCAGCCCTTTCCCCCGATCTTAGTCGGGTCCTCTGTCCAGCTTGTCGGTGGCCATTCTATGCTGCTCTTGCTAATCCGTGGTCTCTATTCGAGAACCTTTAGACACCAGCCGGCTATCAGTTTTTTGAGATACGTGCCCTGCCACTGAGTTTGTGTTGCGCAGTGTGTATGTTACGGCTAAATGTAAGTGTAAACATTAACCTAAGCTTAGCCAAATAATCTTAAGTTTATCTTCTAGAAGCAGCTAAAGTTCGATATCATTATAGTTTGCGTCGTGAATTTCCATATTTAGCCTGGTCCAAAAATGTATTCGTTGGACGCGCTGGGACGAACATGTCGCTTGGGGGGGCGGAAGGGAGAAGAACCTACGTTAGGTTAGAATGAAACTGAGACAACACAACGCGCGAGCCGGGCGAGCGAAGCAAGCGTGCCGCGGCAGCGGCCGGAAAAGCGCTAAAAAGTCAGTTACACATTCAAAAAAACAATAAATTTGACCAGCAGTGAGACTACTACAAAAAGTGAGGTTAAGCTTAAAGTATTATTATTTAATATATGTTATTATGCTTTAAGCGTTATTATGTAATACATTAGTGCTATAAGCATAACCTCACTTTCACACCTTCACTTCACAAACAGACTCATTTATCTTCAAGTACAAAAAGATAACCTAGAAACCTTTGATTAATCAGTCAAAAATTCACTATTGTATTTCCAACGCTAGCTTCGATTCACATTCATAGATAATTAGTCTTCTTGTTATTATTTTTCTCGATATTAGAAAGAGAGAAAAATATAAATTATATCATACATAATATTCGACGATATTTGGGTTTGGTTGTCATGACAACCGTGGCTTAGACACTATCACATTATAGCTATGTGAGTACTGTAACCAAAGACATCGCATACTGCATAACTTAATCACTATCCAAATTAATTTACATTTCAATCAGTATATCAGTAACTGCAGCTGTTACAAATGACAGGGTCGAGTGACCGCCTCTGATCGGGTGTACGGTTGAACGGACGTTCGGTAAGTTGGGTCCGATTGCGGGACGCGTGTGTCGCAGAATTGCTTCCCACCAGTCAGACCCGACCGACACCGCAACATCGATCCTGCCTCTAACCACATCGTTAGTCACTGCTCACCGTCATTCTGTAATTCATCGTTTCGTTCTTTAAATCGGGCCACGGTGCTGAATTACTGTCGAGCAACTGTTTGTGTAAAGAAATTAATGACGCACCTGTGTGCGAGATGAGTTATCAATTGTAGTTTTACTGGTTTTAACCATTTGCTTATTAGATAATGTTGAGTATTTCAAGCTTATTTTGTTGAAAAAGCTTTCAATATAATATATACTCGTATGTCTGTATGTTTGTTAATGCTTCACGATCAAACAGCTACATCGATTACGATGAAATTGGGTATGGAGATAGGTTAAATCCTAGATTAACACATAGGCTACTTTTCATCCCGAAAATATTTTCTGTTCCGGTGGAATAAACAAAAAATTCAAAATCCTCTTTTATTCCATCACGCTCAATCGGCTGTACCGATTTCGATTCGATGATAACGATACATAAACTCCTCACTTACATACATAGGTATGCATTATATACTCGTATTTGTATGGAACCATTGTCCAGCCACCGATTCATCAAAAGTAGGTCCCGTTTCGGAACTAGTTAATAACTTGTGTCTCGGATAACAGAAAGCGTCCAAGATAGATATAGTGGCTAGAAATAGCACAGGCAATACGGTGGTAGAAGCGAAACAGGGAGTGTGAGTGTAATAAAAAAAGTTAACGTACATTAATACTTCAGTAATAAATTAATTCGTACTACAAATATAAATACAATACTCTCAGCAAAATCACGGTTCCACGCTTCAGTTACTCTCCAGTGCTATGCTTCGTATAACAGTATCATAGCAGTAGCACGTACCCCACACAAACTTTTATATGGCTCAGTAAAGATGAAGCGAAGAGCTCTCCTGCCAATAGCTCTGCTCAGATAAAGATACTGCAATATGCTGCATTGCGTAGTTCAACACTCACATTTTGAAAAACAAAAACAAATCGCCAAAAATGAAAAACAGTTTAAAATTCGCTTATCCAGAACCAATAATAATCTATGTAATTTTTACTCTTGTACGAAAGTTGATGTATTTAAACGGTCCATTAATATTCAAAAGATGCATTCAATTATATAAATAGATGAACATTAGTAGTCATTCTCTTGTCAATAAAACTAAACTTAAATTCAGGAAAGTAAAATAAGTTCTTATAAGGTTACGATGAGTTACAAACATTATATTTAACAGTATGACACTTTTCAATAACAACATTAAAATTAGATTAATTTATTAAAATCAGCGAAAGACTCAGCGAAAGTCTTAGTGAAACTAATAGCAAATGACTCAGCGAAAGTCTCAGCAAAAGTCCCAACGAAAGTCTGAGCAAAAGTCTCAGCGAAAGTCCTAGAAGTCATTATAATATACTAAATCATAAGTTAGCAGCGTCTTCCAAAATTATTAGCTCGCAATAAACTGAGTCATCATCATCATCATCATCTCAGCCATAGGACGTCCACTGCTGGACATAAGCCTCCCCCATTTTTTTTAAGCACTAACTGAGTACGAATAGCTTTATCAATATGTATAAACTAAAAAGCTTAATTAATAACAATAAGTACACCGTACGATACGATACAGCTTAAGCTTTAGAAACTTATCGTATTTAGTCAAGTATTTAATTAAATATGTTCCAACATTGGTATGTTCTAGATAGAACATGCAAATTTTGAGAGCTTGAAACTTGCCAGAAACTTTAGTATTGTGGTAATATAAACCGACGCAGTTATTAAAAACATTTCAAAATTTTCTCGGTGCTTACAATAAAAGTTACTTTGAGTAATATTATATAGCAGACATATTTTCAGCTGTGAACGTCATACGTCTGAAATGTTGTTGATTATATATATAATTTTAGATTCTATATTTTTTATTTATTTTATAAATATAATCTTAAATTACAACTTCTAAACTGTACTGTACTTTGTATGATAATGTACAATGAACACATAATATACAGAAATCAAAAAAATTGCTATTTAATTAATTCTGTGTGAAATAGTGTCACTATAATTATAGGGGTAGAAAACTTGCTTAGAAAATGGAGCAAGCAGTAACTAGTTTTTGGTAGCCGCTGTCACGATTATCATGAGTGTGGAATTACTTTTGATAGGTTCACTATCAATTTACCATTATATGAAATTAAAAAAAAAATTAAACAATATTAGAAAAGAAGTATAAATAAAGAAGATACAAAGTACAAATCAGGATAATTTGATCCCCAATTTAAATTTGCCAACAATTTCAACTAATAGGTCCGCTCTGTGTTTTAGACGATATTTTCAAAACAATTTATCGAGTGGCGCATTAAGGCCCAAGTTACAGTTTCATTGACAAACTCTTGAGCAAGTTAAAACTACGAAACCTTGTCGGAGTTGAAAAATTAAACAATGCTTATATTTCAGGGGGGTCGAGCAAACCCTTTGCTACATCGTTATATAATAAACTTAAATTCCTTCATTTCATTAAATTGAGCTACTCCAAGGTGATGGAGAGCGATGAATATTCAGCTTCTTAAGCTTTTACTACTCTAATCATAAAGCGATGCAATGAAGTATGTTAAATTAAAGTGGAGTAGGTACAGTACACCAAGCGCAATCGACAAAAACTGATGCACACAACACAGGCGATACAAACTGTTACATAGTCTGTTACCATACTTGCACCAATCGCCACTCACCACGATACAAAATATAATAATGTCACCTGTTGCGTATACTGATAGACCGCAATCAATACTGCGGCTGACCATAACGCAGGAATGTGATACGCAATACAGTACCTAAGATGTCAATGTTTTAATATTTTTTATGTACATTATTCGCGCGCGACTTAATCTTTGTACTGGTAATTCTTACTTGGGTCACCAACATACAGGCTATGCCTAGTTTGGGCCCGTTGGGAATTTCATCATGTAGTTGAATCGTGTTGTCTAATAAATATCTTTTCATTTTAATTCATTTCAATAGTAATTATGAGGTTAAATATTAATATAAGAATCGTATTTAAGGATCTAACGCTTGACCACTAGCTCACTTGATTGTCAGTGACGACCTGGTCGAAGATGTAATCTCGCTAGACCTAGAAGGCTTTTTTTTATTTGGAATAGGCAGGCGTTTGACCACTATCTCACCTGATGTTAAGTGATGATGCGGTCTACCATGGAGCACGCATGCCTACAAGGTGCCTATTCACTCGTTTACTGGCTCTCGGGAATTATGTGCTTGGCGACAGTTTATTTAAACTTGAGGGCGGGAGCTAGCCAGGCAGGTGGTCGAGGGTACCCTACCACTGTGCAAATTGAAGATTGCCACTAGCCACAGGCTAACATCGCTTCAAGTTAAGTTTGTCAAAGGTATTAAGTTACCACTTAACATCCTGTAGGCCTTTTACTTGTACTTGCCTACAGGAATATCCCATTAAAAAGAACATCGTTTGTGCCAATACACATTAGAACATGTTATTTGGTCACACCACGTTAGCCATCAATCTAAGTTACTGACATATAGTGTATGGCTAGTGTATATGAAAGCCAATTTACTAAATAGCCTACTACTTTTATTACTTTCAAATATGCGTTCGTGCTTATCCTTCACCCATATTTCGATTTTTGTTGATATGGGTTGTTGAGTTTGTAGTATAATATCCATTATGAACTGTGTATCCCAAACGCATGAATATTCATGGTCTATCTAAAATATGACAGTGCATATGTTTTTTTAACTGTCACAGACCCTAACATACTCGTTGACTTTGGGGATACTAGCTGCGCCCCGCCGTATTTCCCGCGTGGTGATGATTGATGATGATATACCACATTTGATCCAAATCCTTCTAACCGTTTGGCGTGAAAGAGTAATAAACATCCATATAAACTTTCGCGTTTAATATTAGTTGAATGACGAGATATTTACCGTGTTTTTTTTTATATTTTTGACGATATTTCGGCACTGTTGCAAGTTCCATGATCATGAGTATACATCAAAAATACACGGAACTGACTTTTCTAAAGTCGAAACTATAAGCGTGATTTTCGTAAATTCAAATTGGCACACAGTAATGCGAACACATATAATTATATAATGCCTGGCGATAGAAATAGATATGGTGGCAGTACTTCCTCGGGCGAATTCTCACTCGCAATCACTCATTGACTATGAGTCATAGCGCGAAACTCATCTCCGGCGCAGCCTAATTATGACTGTTTTTAGATGTATAAATAATAAACCTCCATAATATTGTTATGTTAAATAAATATATTTGTATAACTATTTGTGTTCCAAATTATACTATATCGCTGTCTAAACTTGCTAACATATGGTATTGCTGTGAAAGTTTCAGCCAGGATTGAATTTGATATCGCGAAATTTTGACAATAATATATTTTGTTGGAAGTACTCCGTATCTGGCATAGTTTAGAGATAAAACCGTCATCCCGCAACAGTTTTCATATATACTGCAGTAAATCAAATAATAATTCTGGAAGTGTATGTAGCAATCGTGGAAAGAATGTGCTTGATTTATAATCCCTCTTGTAAGGCAATATGTAATCTTCATCAATATTCATCACCGGTGGACCGGATATTCGGGAAATAGCCATATCTATGTATTTTATGTGCCCTCTTCTAGGACGAAAATTGCTTGGCTCTGCTTTTATAGTACGCACTGCCAATCGGGGAGCTGATTGTCTGCCATGAAACTGGGTCTCTATAAATGAAAGAATGACAACATAAAAACAGCTTTATGAAAAAATGGAATTCACGATTAACTTTATGATTAAGTAATATTACTTAAGCTAGTGGTACCTGGTGTGACCGATGACACCGCTAAGCGACAGGATCCGCCCCATAAATTACCCTGGCTCCCGGACCGCAAGGAAATTTAGATAACACTTAGATCCTCAACCGTTTCCATTATTCAAAGTTATAGCTGCGATATTTTATTCCTAAGTAGTTTACTTGTTATAGAAACTTAGGAGGGCCTTTATCGATATTTTAGTGTCACTGAAACTTAACTTTCCGTCTTATGCTAGTTCATACCTATCATGGAAATTACGTTGGGAATTGCCTACAAGGGGTTATTTAATTATATCGCGTTTATCAGTCAATTGCTGGAAGGGTTTGAGTAGAGATTTATATGTCATTTTAATACACACTAGCCTGTTACCTAAAGTTCTTTCCACAAGATTTTTTTCTATAAATGATGTTCATTTTTATCCACCATTCGATTACGATCTAGACTAATGATTGACAAGCTAATGATTATATTACTTTTAACTTAATTTGCTAAAACAAAATTAAGAATGTATCCATGAGCACCTATCTTATTGTCCCTATTAAGGGGAAGCACCTTGTTCTCCTATCCTTTAGGATAGTCCTACTGACTATTTGCTCGGGATGAAAATAATATTTATAAATCCTGACACCGTGAGCTAAGTTTCATGATAATCGATCAAGCAGTTAGGGCGTGATAGAGTATTAGGCAACAGACAAACAACCGCCAAAAGAATTTTCACCATGTTTTATACTAACGTACTTTAATATGCTATAACGTTTTAATGCCAGACTGGTCCTTAAACGGACTGATATAACTACTTTACCATAATTCTCTTATCGGCCGCAGAGTATTTCAGATTTTGACGTGACAACGTCTTATAAATTGGTTTGCCGGGTGACACTTCAAGAAACTGCGTTACGCTCCGCTCACGTTATGCGCTCACAATGAGAGCGAGTGAGAGGCACGCGTCCCTTCCACTCGGGCATGGTTAGCCCGCCTAAGAGCGAGAGAGACAGACATAAAAAGTGAAAGGCACTCAAAGTCGTTGTCACGTAAAACTTTCGCCCGTATACCGACTTTACAGGCAACCAATTTTTTTTTTCATGTTTATTTTGTACAAAATAGTAAAATTAGCTTTAGTAATGATTACTTTGTCCTTTTTTATCCTAAGTTATTTTTTTATGTGTGACCAACTTTTCATAAGTGGGATAACGGAAGGAAGATGATATAAAAATGCGTGTGTTAAGATTACATTGAATGCAATGATATTTTAAGTAAAACATCATTGATTGAATGATATTTAAGCGAACATTTCAGCTCGTTCTCATCAGGCCATTGTAACGCTCCAGTGGACGATATTTTCACATCGCTATTCATCCAATTCAGTATAGCACTCGTGCTACCTATTTCACGCGTTTCTGCACAAAATGAATGCTTTTTAAACCAATCACGGCTCCACAAAGGGCCGTTAGGTACAGCGCCCTTTCCAAAATGTGGGCACTACAGTTTCGTAGTTATGTGTACAGTCTGCACGTGACATGTTTTAGGTTTTTACACACGTGAACACAAGTATGTAATGCCTTTATATGAGTCAGAAATAAGATTTTGTTTTATAAAAGGAAAATCTTTAGCTTACTACTACTTAATATGCATGTACTGTCATCGCAACGTCATGCTAAACAGAGAACTTTTTAATAACATGTTTTATACTTCATACCTTTTCTGTTTTTTCATTATATTGTATATCAAATATCAGTGGCTTAAAAATGACTCTCATGTTTAAGCCACTATATTTCACATAATATTTTTAAGTTTCAATCAGTTCCGTGTAATTTATTAAATGTGAATTATTATGCAGGTACCTACGATGGATTTATTATGATCTAACTAAATAAATTGATGGATTGATTCTTTGAAAAAAAAAACACTATTTGACGGTACATTTCTGCAGTAGTAGGTATAGATAACGCTAAATAGACGGGAAACATGAACATAGTTCTATTGTAATCCATCATGTTTCCCGTAGGTATATAACATAAAAGCGAGAAGAAGCATAGACGAATATTATGGTCCATGGAAGAAGGGATATTTTCTCTCTTTATCTTATTTGTGTCTGCAATTTTATAGAGCTTGTATTGATACAAATATCTATATGTATATATGACAAATATTCATTATATTTAGCTATGTAGGTACCTATTCTGGTTGACAAAAATATACATATATGTGCTTTATTATCGGAGAGGCCATGAGTTTTAAAAAACACAGTGAAAACTACTTTGGGTTCATGCATTTTTAGTCCTATTGTTATGTAAAATAATAATAACATATTTGTATACATACTACTCAAGAGAAAATAAGGGCCACTAACTTATTTATATTTGAGTTCACTTCAGTAAACTGAAAGTAGGTAACTGATAAGTGGCATTATATTGATATTACAAACTCTTTGGTTTCTGATCTCTTTCATGCTGGTGTTTCTAATTTGAAAAGTACTGGCCATCTTTAAAAAATATATATATTGGATGTTATTCTACTGCTTTGCTTCGATTGTCTTCTTAGGTTGTGTCGCTTGTTTAAGGAGAAAAGTTTTACTTTTTCAATTTTCATTGAATATTTATTATTTCGCGGTAGTCATGCCACCAGTTCGAAGGCACATGAGTAGATACGATTACTGCAACCAGAGTCATTACAATGATTCAAGAAGGACTTTCACAGCATTATGCGGGTTTGCAGTTGGGTTTTTCTCGCAGAGCTTTCCAAAAGGCATGGAACCGCTTCCTTAAGAGCGGCAGTGTGCCAGACCTGGTTCAGGTAGAGTTCGTATAAAAACATCGCACGAGGATCGGTACGTTCAGTTAAGTGCTCATCGGGATCGTATAGTAACAGCCCGTAAGTTACAACACCGCACCTACGGCTGACAACGGGTGCCTGTGTCAGTGACCAAACTATCCGTAATCGATTGCAGGAAGATCAGCAGACGTCAAGACGACGAGTTGTTCGAATCCCTCAGACCAGGATTCAACGTGCAAACCATTTAAGATTATCCCGTCAGTATTTGAACTGGGGATTATTCAGTGGGGCAAGGTGCTTTGCACACGAGTGCAAAGACATTTTTTTTAAAGATGATCAACGTATTAGGGTGTGGAGACGACGCGGCGGGCGGTTTTCGGAGTTCTGCATCCACGAAGTTGACCGTTTCGTAGGTCCCAACGGAGTGGGATTAGCTTACACGGTATCACAGAGTGCGTTCAGGACCTTGAGAGCCAGGTTTAACGTGATTAAATCTTCGACAACATCTCCACTGGTCAAACGCTGGATCTATAAAGTACTTATTTAAAAAAATATTTTCCAATACCTCAAGTGCAATGCGCGGTGACCGTCTATTTACAACCGTAGATAGTGCTCCGAAGATATTCATCAAAAGCATCGTCATCTCACCTGATCCCTGATTCAGAACGTTCGATAACTAACTGAATCGATTCTATTCGATATTGTTCATACATTTTGAAGTATTTTAAATTGCGCATATTGTAAATGCAAAGAAATATTCTAATCTATACATCAGTAATAAAATTCTATAAAAAATGTTTTAAATAGTTCTAAACCAAGTCTGTACGGGATTTATTCCTTACCGAATCGATTAGCTATCGAAGAGTTCTGAATCGTGTGGCCGGACCCAGAATAGAATAATAATAATAATCGTAGAACGTTTCTTTACAACATACTATTTAACATATATTAAATATTTCTATATTTTATAGGGCTCAAAGAACTAATAGCCGTTAGAGTCGAAAGGTTATCGAGTGGAGAACACGGACTGGCAAGCAAGGGACGCCATCAACAAGATGGACAGACGACTCGACAAAGATCGCAGAGAAGGGCTAGATGCGGCCGCTTCCAATAGGTCCTTATGGAAATCAATGCGGGTGGCCTATGTCCAGCAATGGACTTCCTATGGCTGCGATGATGATGACCCTTAGTTAAAGTAAGCAAGTTTCCTCATCAAATGACATAATATTGTTGAATGCATGGTTTCCAGTAAGTCTCCATTAGTGGGCAACGGGAGAGCAGATTTATTTTCCGGCTTTTAGCAGCGGGTGGCCGATACAGTAACACTGCTTCATGCTAATTCAATTGGCGAATCGAGAGCACTGAATTTAATTTTCAGTTGTATTTACTAATGTTTTTGCAGCTACACTAACATCAAAATATTTTCGCTGCATTAATATGTACTTTTGAAAGCCTTTGGCTTAATGAATTTGTTTTACGTTACATCTTAAATATAACGATGACATAATAGAATCGAAAAGTGTTATATAGGATTCGTATCGCCCCCTAGTGTTACAGATATCTATAGGCAACGGTAATCGCTTACCATCAGGCGGCATTTCAACAGTAGTCTTCAACATGATCTTATAATAAGCCATGGGCGACTATCACGAAATTTCTCACGACGAGCGGTGAAGAAATACAATTGATCCAGTGACTAAGGTGGCAAAAATGTTGGCCTAAAAATGGAACCGACTTCAACACTCAAAAGTGTGAAATAACTTGTTGAAGTTGGTTCAATTTTTTTGGTAAAAATTGTTTTTAATGAAGTCATACAAAACAGAACTAGTACTAACAAAGTTAAATTGAACACCATAACATTTGAACCCGAGCCATTTGGGCTATCCCTGAAAGAATTCATAACCCAAACAAACATAGCCAAGGGTGCCATAAAATTTGGTTGATGTGCGTACCATGAATTTATGTTTGAAGTAAATTTAAATTTTCATTTAATATCGTATCGTCGAAACGTAATTATCGCGCTTAGTAAACAATTTATTTAAATGTAAATCATTCGCAAAGGCTTTTGTTTGCGCGTAATAATGGAATTCCATTTGATCACTGGTTGTAAACAGCCGTATAAACGGTTTCTTTAATACGTTAGCAGTAGAATGATTTATTAAATTAATGTTTATTCGACGCTCCACAAATAATTAATGCCTTAGTTCGATGCACCTTTAAACAATAAATCTGTTTGATAGCTTGTTAGAGAATAAAGCTTTGTTAGACAAGAAAGCCATTTAGTGTCCAGAAAAGCACGCTTGGGTTTGCATAGAAGAGTGTTAGTTCCAACACTAATATATGGTAGTGAAAGTTGGGTGTGGCAGAAAATACATGAAAGCAGAATAAACCGCAGTTCAAATGAGAGCTCTGAAAAGTATGATTGGATTTAGATTAGACTAGATTATATAATCAAAATACAAAGCAAATTTGTTAAATAAAAGCACTCCACAGATTTTAAATTGAGATATCACCTTGTATACCTACTAACTACTTGTATTTTAAAGCTTTTGTTATTGAGTGTTTCATAATGCATGAGGTGGCAAGCATAAAATCGCCAATTGAGGGTAGTTTTAGTCGGCACCAGATAAGTGATGAATTATTTTACGTAATGAATCCACCTTGTTAATTTTTTTAAAATATTTCTAATAAACTAGGTACTTATACTATTAACTACTAATAATAAACAAAATATAAGATTGTTCAACAAACCAATGAAAAAATATAACTGTTTGTAGAAAGATATGGAACAATGGTAACTAACTACCAAGTTCGGCGGTATGCGCTGAATGCAGATCCAGATTAAGTATGAGCTTAGGGGTACATACAATTTTATTATATACATATTCAAGTTCAAATAATTGATTGATTATGGTGACTATAGGACACTGGAAGGCCGACAGCAGCGCCTTCTGAGAAGTGAATACTTTCAACTGCGAGCAGTAGCACTCCCAAAGAGATCTAGCGTGAGCCAAGCGGTCGGCTATTAAATACTAGCCAAAACCCCCACACCTACCCCTAAATTGACCAAGGCTGCGAGAATCACGAATGAGGATGGTAATCTGAAATGTAGGAACGATGACTGGAAGAGCAAGAGAAATTGTAGATTTTATGAAAAGAAGAAGAATAAACGTGGCTTGCCTGCAGGAGACAAAGTGGAATGAAAGAAAATAGAGAGATTTGTGAAGGATACAAATTGTTCTACTGTGGAAGTGATGGAAGAAGAAATGGAGCGGCTGTTGTATTGGATAGATATATGAAAGAATGTGTAATGAAGGTCAAATAGTTGTTGAATGACAGTTAAATAGTTGTAAAAATAATTAAAGAAGAGTTAATGCCTAATATAATAAGTCTGTATGCGACGCAGAGTGGATGTGACGATAAAATAAAGGAAAAAATTTGGGAGTATTTTGATGAAATGGTGATAGGAATACTAGAGAGTGAGGAGTTGTATATCGGTGGTGATTTTAATGAACTTGTGGGAAAACCAATGTAAGGTATAAAAGACCGCACGGAGTATGGGGTTTTGGAAACCAGAACTACACACAGTTTCAGGCAACTTCTGCTTTTGACTTAGCTGTAGTTAATACGTACAAAAACAAAAGAGACGATTACCTTATAACGTATAAAGCGGTAACCATGCACGCAAATCGACTACTTACTCGTGAGACCAAAAAAGATAGGCTCAGTGAAAAACTGCAAGGTCATACCTGGTGAAGAAATAATTCCGCAGCAAAGGTTACTGGAGATATAACCGCATTTAAAAAGAGCTAGCAAAAAACCAAAACCCCTAACTAAGATTAAATGGTATTATATGCGTGAGAAGTATGAATGTGCGAAATGATTCCGTCAGAAAGTGGTAGATATTATGTTAGTAATGGACGATATGCAAAGGAAAGGACCGAATGAATGTTGAAATGAAATGGCTCATCGTATCATAAATGCGGCGAAGAATATTTATTTAAAAACAAAAGGGAGAATAAAAGTTGATAAGGATACCAAGGTGGTGGAAATATGAAGTGCAAAAGGTTGTGAAAGAGTACCTTGGTTCATTGATCCAAAATGGCGGCAACATTGACCGAGACAGATAAATTCAGGTTAAGTATGAAATGGAGACAGGTCTCAGGTATCTACCATATGCAATCCACAAGTGCACATGAAACTCCAAGGCAAAATGTATAAAATGATAGTGAGACCTGTCGTAATGACATTGATCTGAATGTTGGGCAGCTAAAAAGGTTGATGAAAGGAAAGCGCATGTGGCAGAGATGCGAATGTTGAGAGGGATTTGTTGTGGGACTCAATTGGATAAAATGAGGAAAGAGTTTATCAGAGGAATCTTGAAAGTAGCACCAATGCTGCAACATGTTGTGCCGACCCCACCTATATGATTTTACCAACCTGTATTTATTTAGGAATTAACACTACTATTTACTTTTTTTTTACAATAGCGTTTCACTACTATGTACTTTACTTTTACAACATCGCCTATAGTATTCGGCGACCTGCGATCGCGTCTACGAGCGCTCTGTATTCTCCTTGAAAACGACTACCGAAAGTCTGAACCCTCTTACGTTACGGAGTAATTTCCGTGCTTTACACATTCATATTATATAATCTTTCTACATTAAGATTGTATTAGCAACTACGATGACTAGTGTTTCTTGATTGTAATATATTACACTAATAAAATTGTCATAATGCTCGTCGCTTGCCTATAATAGGTACCCTGCCTTAAATACATGCCTGGTAGATGCTGTGAAAGTAGAACGAGAGACACAGGTTTCGGTTCACGCCTCGACGCATCTGCATCGCACATTAGACGTCATTTTTTTGAGCTCTGAGCACTATTTAGCTGCATAAGTGCTCGAGAAATAAATGTACCAAAGTTTGTGTTGGAACGCGTATTTCATAACATTTAAAAATTGGAGATAAATGGCTGTTGAGGGTTTGTATGAACCGTACTAGTTAATCGACCATGTGACGTCCATGACACCACGTACAAGTACACAGTGACAAAGGTCACTCCGTGTGGGAGCAGAAACGTAGCTAATCTCGGAAAGCAATAGAAAGCCGGCGAGCGGAAAATGCACGCGAGGGCGTCGCGTGTCCGTCTGAGTAACACACTATGTGTTTATTTGTCTTATAGCCTTCGAACATATTTTTAATACATAGAAAAACAACGTATAGCTCTGTTTGTTATCTTGTTTGTCATGATGTTACGGCATAAACTCTCAGACGTACGACATCCTATACTTTTAACGGACATACATTCTTAACCGTTATTATGTCCTTATATATCCTTTCCTACGTACATAGTTATTTAGTTTGAATGTAAAGGTTTTCTTCATGTCTAAACCTGTCGGACTAAGCATTGTTACCGATATGAACATTCATGAAAACTTAGTGCTTAAGCTTAAAAAAAATAGTGCTTAAGCACTTAAATTGTTATTATGTCGTCTAACCAAACTATTAAAACACATAAGAGCAGATAGGTTAAACAGTATTGATTTCTAAAAACGTTGCAATACTCGAACGTCATGGCCCTTACGCTTTTTGTCTACAGTTGTGTGTAAAAGTTTCCCTACCTTTAACACTACAGAACGGAAATAGCTCTTACACTGTCAAAAGAACCTCATTAAAAATTAACTAATTAAACAATTGCCAAAAAAAGGGTTAGTAAAATGAAAAAAGTTTGAATTTGAAAAAGTTCATTCACAGCTCATGCTTACAGTTTATGCAGTAATGAATTCGGGTGAACCAACTTTCAAAATGTTTGAAATTTTGGCCACTAAGCATATTTTACAGTAGAAAACAGAAAAATTGAATGAAGTGAAATCTGTACGGAGGATGGGGTAAGATTTGTACCCCCGAAGGTGATAATAGTCCATGGTTCTAGTCAGCTGAGTGAGCGGGCGCGCTTCAGGCAAGAACTCCATTGTTACAACAATTATGAAGAGAGACATGTTCAAAAGCATTAAATTAAATTAGTTAAAGAAATTAGTATTGAAATTAGCCGTCAATTCAAAATAGTATTAGGAATAAGAGGTTGTATTTATTCTGTGGCTACCATTGGCACGTGGCATTTTCGGAAAAACCGAGGTAATTAAATAATAAAGTAAATTAGAAGACTAAAAACAGTATGCGTATATTTTACGTTATGTAGGTAATTAAAAATTAATCTTTTTAAAACAATTATGTTGGCATACAGAATGTTATATTTTGTTCGCGCGCCTTTGTTCGGGCGCCCTGAACATGAAATGCGCGCGAATGGTGCACGAACGGCGCGCATACGGCGCGCGTACGGCGCATGCGTGAGGTCTGAACACAGACGATGATATAAAAAGACAATGCGATTGGATGGTGTTGGGGATATAACTAACTCTTTAATCAAACAGCTGTTTAATGGGTGAAATATCGGCAATATCCATCAACATCAACATTATATATAATAGTACTACGGCCATGGAACTTTCCATTTGCAAGAAATTTCCGTTTCGCTGAACTTAACTGTCTTCTCAGAAATACATTTTGAAACCACAAAATATAATTATATTACCTCTGAGACCTGTTTCCAAGTAAAGATTCCTGAAACCCTTTTAATTTTGTGGGTTAAATCTGACCTTTTCTCGATCTAATTAAAAGCTCAAAGAAAAGGTAATGGAGTATCAAGGGCCTTAAAAATTTGCCATCTCTTTTTCTCGTACTCACGTTGAAGGTTTGCCAACCTGATTGGGTAGCTTTTAGTGACGGTTCATTAAATTACCGTTTTTTTATAATTATACTTATTGTAGTGATGCCTAGCCCGCTCTCGGTAGGGATGCATCTCGGGGTGAGTAAGCATAATAATTAATAGTAATATTATGTAACATAATTCTTTGTAATTAATTCAAAACGACTGTGAATGTGTGGGGATTCCTATGGGACGGAAATATCCCGCCACTACAGAGTAAGTCTCACAAAAAAGAAGCGCATGTTGCGAGGACGTCACATGCGACCTTAATCAAGGAACTATAGCAACTGAGCGGTGTGAACGTCGGCAGTCAAACTGACGGATGGTGGTTCGATCCCCACCAACGCCTTGAGCTTCCGGTGAAGGCTACACCGTTATCAAATTCGGATGGTGGCAGGGCACTTCGAGTAGGCCTGCCTGGCTAGCTACCACCTTCCTTTAAGTTTGAAATACTGTCACCAAACACATAGTGTGTTAAGGCAGCAGCCCTTGACAGCCAGTAAGCTTTTAGGTCTAGCCTGAGAACATCTTCGACCACATCGTGACTGACCACGAAGATGTTATTACGCTAAACGTCCGTGGCTGACGTTGATGTCGCGGAAATGCTCCTGCACAGGCCACACACATATACCCTGCACAGATCACAATGATACAGGTTTCATAGTCATTGTGCTCCTGTAACCCCTGGACTTGCTTAGATTGGGAGATGAGAATTTTTTTTTGTAACAGCGTTAACCAGTTTGTTTCAGATTCAGCATCGGTAAGGAACTGTCTGCTGGGGCCGCTAGCTAATACATAAAATATTAAAAGTTTTTTTTTAAACCTTTGACGTGACTATACAAGATTTGGTGGTCTTCAATGAACAAGTGTACAACTGAATTACTTGCATACCACCCTAAACACTGCATAGTAAGAGTTAACATTACATTAATAAAATAAAAAAAAGTATTATATTACGATGATACGATACAATGATGATGATAATGTATCATTGTGTGTACTGAGTATTTAAATAAAAAGAAAAAATATTTGTATGTAGGTACTTGTACTCCTTGTTATTTCATGTCATACTTAAAATTGAAGTTAATCCGGGATTTCAGTACGAGAGGTGGTTAGGAATAAATAAAAACATCGTTATAAATCAGCTTGTTAGTGAAAATACCTAAGACTACACGACGCGTGAAATACAAGATCAGGCGATACTTTGTATGTGATTTGGACAAACCTTTGATGCAGTGCGCACCCCCTCCCAAGGGATTTGCGGTAGCGTTCATATCTGAACTCTGATCTACGCTACGAACCGTGAACAATGTCATGTGTCGACTTACGAAGAATTTGTCAGCTTAAGGGTATCTTTGTAGTGAATGAAAAAGTATCATTGAATTTAAAACGAACTCTTTTGTAAATAATCAGCATAAATAAAAGATTCATGTTTATTCTGAATTTTGTAATATAAATAGCTAAACTATTATGTGATCTTAACTGGTTGTTCTTAGCAATCACAACTTGCCAGGGTGACCGCAACTTTACAACTAAAGGTTTTCGTGCTTGTTACAGTACATCTGACATATCAGGAAAATACTATTCAGAGTTTTCTTAGAGTAAATTAAGGGTTTAACAGTTGCCAATGACATTACAGAGTCTTGAAAGTGTTACAGGCAGAAGCGCCGAGACAAATACTCACGCCTATTGATTTAGGTATAATATTAGAACAATGTAGCTTGACTTTAGATAAAAAAAAAACCTTATAAATGTTTATACCTTTTAATTTCCTTTCTTTTGGTGGAAGAGAAAGTTCAAGCACAAAAAAAAAAAATATCACTAATAATGCAGCAAATGAATTGTTAAATCAGAATAAACCTTCTTGAACTGGTCTCGTAAGTTGTACTTTTTAAAGTTCTTTAGATATATATGTTTTTCAAATAAATAAGCTGAAATGACTCAAAGTTATTGATTTAGCAAATGGTCCAGACGTAAGTTGTACTCTGATTTAAAAAACAGCCAAATCCAATACTCAGTCGCTGTACTGAAATAATGTTTGGCACTTAGCTTTTAATTCCACCTATGATAGTGAGACGGGCACCGAAATGTCCTGAAATGAGGTTCGTTTACAGTTGAGCGCGCAGTTTCACTAAGCTCATCAAAGCTACTGTTGACCTTTATGTATGTTAGTTTATAGATTCAGGCGTTACTTTGCGGAAATCCATATCAAAATGATATTATAACTTAAAGTCGCGGAATTATCACTAAATATTGTGTATTCAATATCTTTTAAATGTAACACACATAGTGTTAGGTACATTTTATAACTCTTCGCCTTGTGATGAAAACAAACCGTCCCGATATTTCCTTCTGTTGCAACAAACAATTGTAGCAATCGTGTTGGTCTCATATTTATGTGTTAGAATCGATGAAAATAATTAGTAATTACATATATAGAGTCGTAGACGCTTAATGAATAAACTGTGAAAATAAATATGATAAATTACTGCAAAGGTCGCTCGGTTCGTGCTTTGTGGTGGTCACTATATCAACCTAATGCGGGATATGTTAAATCTCAATTGATTAAATTGTTCTAATAGGAATCGCATTTTTGTATTGAAAGCTCGGGACTTGATTGCATAAATATGCTTGTTGCAGTTGCACTGGCGTAGTCACGAAAATACCATTGAATGCGAGTCACAATAATAAGCGCGTTTCTTTAACAACTCGCTCTTTATCTTGATAAAGATAAAGATAAAGAGAAATGATAGTGCTGTCCCAGCCATGTAAAAACGCATGGTCTACATGACAACACTGACAGTTGTAATTATTATACATAAACGACCAATGCAACTTGGTCGAAACGTCGAGGTAAATAAATTACTAAATGTTTTTCTCGCGATTAAGCCCCGTTTGATTTAATAACAACACTGACAGTATCTTAAGAAATCCAGCGAAAGATATGAATTGCAAATATTTACCCATGCTGGATTCAAAGCAAAACCAAAACCATCCTCTCAATTAAAGTTAAAATATTTTCTGATTTCAACCACTTCACGACCGTCTCTAGAGAAGTAATGATAATAATAATAATATGGGACAACATTCACACAAGGTCTTCAGGTCTCAAACTAGGCAGAGCCTGTACTATGGTAACCTGATGACTGATATATACTTATATACACACACAGACACGGGTCAAACAGACATGTTCATACACACAAATGTTTGACCTGTCCGGGAATCGAACCTGGGACCAGCGGCTCAGAAGGCAGAGTGCTACCAACTGCGCCAACCGGCCAGTCAATGGCGGTCGTGGAGAGGATTTTAGGGTCGTGGTAGTTATATTTAATTATTGGTCCCAGACTTGATTAAAAGGATTATATACCGCGTACTACCAACAAAAATAATAACCCTTTTTTCTACCTTTGAATATTGTCCGATTTCGGTTTTTTTTCGTAGGTATAATCTACACATTGTTTATTAGGCTTATACGTCTTATTTTTTTCCAGCTTTTTATATCACTTTAAAGTTACAAGTAACACAACCAGTCAATTTTCGCGCTGACACCGTGGTTATTTAAAGTCAATATTTTAAAAGACTATTCAAAAAAAAAAAATTCTATAATCCTAAAATACATACTCAAGCGATTGACACCAATAACAATATATTTTGTTACAATTAGCGAGGGAAGAGAGGTTTGCCCTGGAACGTAAATTTTATCAAAAAAATACTTATAAATCTCACGAGCAGCAACTTTCTCTATCGGTTGCATATATTATGTGGTTTCGGGGAACGCTGAACAACGCGAAAAAAGTCTTTGTTATAATGCGTAAAGCGCTTTCTGGAGCGCTTCAGGGTACACTTCTTAGTAACAAAACAATCTAAATGGTAAACATACTACCATCACAAAATAATTGTTAAGGCTCTATAAGTTTTTCCATTAGCCCACTGTTCAAAAACTTTTTCAATATGCCAAAGCACACCAAAGTTCCATTATTGAGCAGCAAGACTTTTCTTCGCTGACTCGCAACAGTGCTCGTGGTACGTTTTAGATAAAGGATTTGCACGAAATTAATTGGTTGCAGCAGTGTAGAGGTTAGCTATGTAATTAGCCTCTGCACACATCATTTATCAATACGTCACTCTGACGTAGGAATCGTTAATTAAACGTTTGAGGGTGCGAAAACAATTAAGTAAGTAAGTGTCTCGTGTATAGAAATTGTATGTGAAGCACTTCAGAGAATGTATATTCATGTATATACATGTATAACGTATACATATAACTCGAGTACTTATGTTTAACGTAAGGATAAAAGAACTTACAGAGTGTAATAAAAAATGTACTTAAATTTAGGCAGGCAGTACGGCAGCTTTATTCTTTTGATTCTTGGGCTGCCTTCTTCTAATGAAGGTATTTTTATTATAGCACTCATACCCCCATACTAGGATTCCCTGTGTCGCGAGAGGTATGGACACACACAATCACATCCCACAAACATCCAAGACCTACACTTATCGCATAAATGTTTGCCCCTGCCGGAATTCAAACCAAGAGCCCCGGAGACCCAGAAGTCATATCACTGACTACTGACCCACGGCGACTGTTTAAATCTCTGACATCTTCTAAGATATACATTTAAATGATAATCAAGGTGAATTTTGATCTAAATTTCATTGGTATTTCTATCGTTTCGATCAAAACACTTGGCAGTAAGAATAAAAGCTAAACTAAATAAGCATAACTCACCAAATATTTGTCAGGTCAATAAAGTCAGGTACTTTGAAAAAAAGATATAATTAAAATATATTATGTTTATATCGGCATAAGAATAATATGCCTAAATATAATTACCATCACTAATCAGAAATTAATTATTGCATTTAAAGCCCATATATTTGCAAATTTTACGTATAATTTAGTGATACTCATGTACTTAGCTAGTTTATTTTTCAAGTAAGTAGCTATGTATTGGCACTGTTAAAAATAAATTCAATGTTTTTCTCGCAAATTCTTTCAATTTGCACGAAACGTGAGAACTACCCATCTAATTGAATAAAGAACAACACTGTATTGTTTAAGATAGCTTCGTTAATTACCCATATCTTTTTTGTATCTTCGACCACATCGCCACTGACCGTCAAGTGAAACTTTACTTTGGCTTTGGCTGGTAGATGACAAAGCTTGCAATGAATTTTAACCCAACGTGTTTCCTCCCACAGTATACAGTATGCTTACATTACAATTTAGTAAAGAGATCCTCTTATAATAGAAGATCCCTGTTCAACCACTAACCGACAGTGTTTGAAGTTGCTTTGACCTGTCGTTCTAGTTATATTGTTTCAACAACATCTGTATTAACCTCAAGGTAATAAATACCTCAGTTTGGAGCTTATGAGAATTAATATCAGCTAGATTATTATAACTTAATCATAATCGCACTCGTGTCAATCTAGATGTATGCCAAAGATTTTCACTAAATTATATAGAGGTTGTTCCGATTTCTAACATAAAATAATTAATGATAATTCCTACGGTATTTGCAATCATGACGCTGAAAACCCAGTCAAGCGCGAGTCAGACCCATACACATTTCTAATAATATTATTACGTTTTATGAAAACAGCCCGCTAGCAGACACGGACTGACCGCAGAGTCTGAAGCAGGGATTTTCGATACATAATTAACCATTTGTTTTGTCAACTATGAATCCAATACCGGTGCTAAGTAAAAGGGTTTCTTTGGTTTTTATTGGGTGCATAACCGTAAAAACGTTATCCGTTAAAACCTTCATGTCAAATCAATCATTTTACCAATCCTAATTAAAATTCAACCCGACAAACCGCGTTTCATAAAATTTCAAGAGTAACATTGTTTTATTTTTGTTACCTCTAGCTTTCTTAAGAGTTCGCCAGTTTCGAACTCTATAAATGTCAATAAGAATTAATTTTAATATACATATTAAAACAAAACTTTGTATTTAGAATGTTTATGCCATTCTAAAAATTTGAAGAAACTGAATCTTGGTTAATGTTGAACCCAAACAACCATTTTACTTTCAAGCACATTTAGGTACATTTTATTGTTGTTAGACCTAACTTTTAAGTTAGCCAACTTCGATTTTATTCATTAAATTTCAAGAAGCAGTCGAGGACTCAATCATGTCTTATTTTGTCGTCTGCTATTAAAACTTGCGATGCGCAACAGCTAGGGAACGCCTACAAAGTCAAATCGGACGGTAATTCTTTTAAGAAGTTACTAATGTCTTTGTTCAAGGCGTGGGCAGCTTTTATTGAAAATTCGGGTCGCCCTCAAAATCTAATTTGCATCAAGAGCGTCTACTAAAAACGATGCGGGCTGCTGAAGCAGATACTTACGTATTTTTTGCTGATTCGAAGGAATAATTTATGTAAAAGGTAAAAAAAAAAAGGTGAAAGGTAAAAACAAATGTAAAAGGTAAAGAAAAGAACCTCTGCCACAATTATTTGAAGTTAAAAATCAATAGTTCAATCTCTCTTTGCATCAAATACTGCTACAAATAAGTACACTAAACCACATGTGCAAAATAACCAAATATTCAAAAAGAAAATGTAACTCAACTGCCCGAACTCAAATCATAAAAAATGGAATCCCCATTACATTTCGTATAGCATCTGCCATACTTTTTTTAACCATAATATTTCTAGTTCACTCAGATTGTAACAAAGATATTCATCAGAACTTGAAGAATACAGGCACCTTCGGTAAAATAGGTACACATGACTTTCTCTCTCTTCAGTTCAGGTTCTCTCCAAACAGTGAAAGAGCAAACACCCACTAACGACCAATTTGATACCGAGGAAGTTCCTTCCGATATGCATCCTACTATTAGCGTAATGCTTAGGATAAACCTTTAGAACGTGGTTACGAAGCTCCTAATCTAGGCTTACTTATGAGTTCTAGTTTGCGTGTCGAAAAGCACGCTAGAAATACTGTAAGAAATTGTTTTTTAAGTTAAATGTTTTGTATAGACTAAGACCATTTGTAAACAAAAATTTGTGAATTCTATTGGTAGATTAACTAGTTTTATGTAATTTAAATTATAAGGATGCATTTTTTGTTCTACGTCTACTAGCAAGAACTCAAAAATTAATTCAACGAGTCCAAAATGCCTTGTCCGCTTTTGTTTTGACATAGAGCTCATGTAACCCCATAGGTACTTAAATAAACACTGCATTTTAAAAATCATTTACCCACAGAGAAACTGTAAAGTTAAGAACATGGCACAGTTATGCGGAGGCAAGCATAACCTAGCGTCAGTTGAGCTCTTACTTCGTTAGAAATAACTTGTTCTCTCTTCCGTGAACAAAATAGAACGTAATTTACGATTTATTTAAGTGCCTTATATGTTGTGCATGAGAATCGGAACATAGTACTTAACTAACAGGCGAATATTAGGTGCAATCTTGCATTGACGGTCGATGTATGAATATTTTAAACGTACTAAAGTTTGTGCGCCATTCAATTGGTGGCTTTCATGAAGACAAAAAAATAGTGCAAATTCTAAATTTGTACTATGCGTTATTCTGTGACGTTATCTAAAACTTGTGTGAGAACATACTCTTAGATTGAACTTATATTGGAGATAATCTGGATTACATTATGCATTAACGAATCCGTGTGTTACTAGCGACAGAGAAAGAAAAAAAATGATAGGTTCAGATATTTAGACAAAAGCTGGCAAGCTCACGGCTTCGCTACAGGGTAAAAAATATGGATTTCGCTGCGGCGATGGAGGCGGCAGTAAAGAAGCACGTTAAGTGCATACCCATACAATACAATATAACACAAATAAATTTATTCCATCAACCTAATCTAGTTAACAATCAACAAGCCTGCTCTGATAACCGAACTGTTAACCACTATTTATTACATATATTTATTTATACATTACTATAAGCTGTTATTGTAAGAACGAATTTATAATGTCCATCTCTATAATATAAAAGACGACAAATATAAGAAAGAAAGAGTTGGAAGGATGAAAGCGAGAATATATGAAAGAAAGAGCTATCACTAGAAAAACTGTAGCGAGGTCTCCCAACTCTTCAAATGAACAACATGTAGGCTGGCGCGTGGGTGGGCCGGGCCACCGCGCGTGGATAGGAAAAGAATCAGATAAGACACAAAAATTCTTTGTGTCGGTCAAATTCGAAACGATGATAATCACTTAAAAAATAAAACAATCTACATTTGATCGTTTTAGTTTAACTTTGTAAATGGTTCGCAATTCCATGTTTTTCTCTGAATAGGTATCTTCTAGGCAGGCGTGCTCCACCGTAGACCGCATCATCACTTAACATCAGGTGAGATAGTGGTCAAACGCTTGCCTATTCCCAATATAAAAAAAAATGCTATGTTTATTTTCTAAAATGATCGCAACAACTTTGAAGCGATCATAGCTCAGCGGTTGGAGCATGTAAAAGGGTAGAATGAAAACGAATTATTCTCTATTTCATCAAAACTAAAACACAGGGTAACAGAGACGACTTTACGTGGGTGGCCACTGTCCAGAACGGCAAATATTGACTGGCCAGTGTAAATTTACGTTGCTCGCTAGTAGGTAATGAAAATGGAGCAACCGAAAAGCAAATTGATGAATTTTCATGTCACTTTATTCACACGACGACATAAAAATAAACCAAACTCGCATTTGAATTGGTAATTTGATTTCGAGTTTTTGAAGTCTTGATTTATGAAATATTTGAATCATGTATAACGCTTTTATTGTTTTCTCAGCGTACTGTTAGGCATAGACAAAATAAAGTTATTGAAGTGAAAACTTCTTTAGCAGCGTTGTGCACTTTGTATGGGGAAAAAATGATAAAGTTTTGTTGGACACGTGACACTGATAAAAAATACGTAAGACGCGTGACGTCATGGACAAAGATGGAGGGAGAGTAGACATAATGTAATCATGGACCAATATACTACTAATAGTCATTGGTCCATGATGTAATATAAATTGTCATTTTTGTTGTATTTTATACCACATAAATAATAGTACTTTCATAGTCATAAATAAAGCAATTCGTGCGAAATTATTCCCTAACCATTCCAAAATATTCAAAAATGCACAACGTTATTATTCAAGTTGTTACTTCTGCCGGCAGTCCCGGAGTGTCACCTGTTTTTTCTGTTATACTCGTAGATAACACAACTTGTAATCCATTCTTTCAACTTGCCTAGTTTCTTCAATATAACCAAAATACTCTAGTTCTAGAATTACACACGCGTCTTTTAATACAATCAGTGCAATTCATACAGATAGCAGAACAATAATTTTAAGGCCTAAAGACTCTCTGCACTAGCTCACACTTGCATTATATTAACAAAATTATTTGGTAAATAATGTTAATAGCTCCTTTCTATTGCTCTATTACCTGTTCTTGATGTTAAAAACTAGGTACGAACAAAAATGTTTAATCTTTAATGCAGGCATGTAAATTGTTTACAATGCGGGCTGACCGCAATACTTTTATACACTTGACAACCACCTTAGGTCGAGATAAGGCGTATTTTGAAAATCATCCTGACGTAGACATTGGGTCTACGTAAAAAAAATGCGACTATGTTTTTAATATAAGTTTAAGTAAGCTTCGTTTATCGAATATATGATCACTTTTAACCGATTTCTCGTAATCTGTTAACTGTTTCTAGGAAAATATAGGTACGTTATGAATCGCGTTCTCATATTTTTTTAATTTGTACTTGATACAAAATATAGAGTACGAAAAGTTTGTTTTACAAATACCACTTGAATTGTAGATAAAAGTTGTAAATTATGTTTTCCATTCCCAATTACTTTTTTCCTACTTGTTTATTTGAGTTATCAAAATACATACCTACACAATGTCACGCGTACCGTAGGCATCTACCGCGGAACTTCTTCCACTTACAACTTACAGGGTCCTATGTATTATCATATCATCATATTTTTCTGACAATAAGTAATGATGACTTCTGACAAAACCGAAACAACTGGGATCTATCACAAACGCAAGGTACTTAATATAATATTTAGGTATGTCCATTCTCTATCTGTTACATTATAATAATCATTTTCGTATTGCAAAGCTATCTCGGGAGCGGTGTTAAAGATTTGGATAAACGTTTAAGTACTTACAAAGTATAAAGTTATCTATGCTTCAAGTTCAAGTTCTATCAAGTTTATCTATCTAGCCCGGAAAATACTGAACAAAACGTTTAATTACATACTACACGTCTAAAACACAAAATATATAACCGTAGGTAAATAGATCGCACTATGTGCCATAAAATTTTCAAAGTCCCAAAGTCAAACCTTTTTTTAAAGAATTCTCCATTTTTTAATGCAACTTCCAAAACTCCACCACTTAAGATCCAAACTGTAGTTAAACTAGGAAACATCGGCTTTTATAGTTTTGAAAAACCTTGTGTTTTTGAAATTTTTCTTTATTATACTCGTCAAAGTTACAATGAACCCTATTTCTTGGAACTTGTTATATTATTAGTTTTAGAAAGCGCCATCTTCAGTTTATATATAGCACAACTTCTTCATTAGTACCAATAGAATAATATACTTGTAGGATGAACGTAGGTACCTACTTTGAAGCAAAATGTTCCTAGGAAAACTAGCAGTCCAAAATTTTAAAAGTTTTCGTCTGCGTTGGCCAGATGGCGCTATTATAAAATCTAATAACTGCTACGTTAGGCTGCTACATAAAATTTATTAAAATACCCTATACGTAATAAAACAATTATAAATTAAGAACCTTTATTCATATCAGTTTTAATCAAACAATATATTTCGTGGAAATCTTCCTACACAACAATAACAATCTACTATGGCTGTGAATTCTGAAGGGCTAAGGTGAAAATCCTGATCCGCGCGAGTAAGCCACCGCCCACATTATAATAATTGATGAAGCATTGTTTGTAATTTGGAACAATGAAATCCTAGCGTTGGGAGCGTCGGTAGTCAATCTGTCGGACGCTGGTTCGGTCCCCTCCAACGGCTTGAGCTTCCGGTTGCAGTTACAACGTTGGTTGTTAAAATCTCTGCATGATGGTAGGGTACTTTTGAGTACCCGCCTAGCTAGCTACCACCCTCAAGTTAGAAAAGCGGCCACTAAGCACATAATCTGTTCAGGCAGCAGTCTTTGAGAGCCAGTAAGCATTCTAGGTCTAGCGTGATTTTATCTTCGACCACATCGTCACTGACTATCAAGTACACACAGGACAGTGGTTAAATGCTAGATCTATACAGTAAGTATAAAAAATAGTGATAATCTATATAATACTATAATATATACTATATAATATAACTCGATTTCGTTATTCGGTCGTTGCGTGTCTTCTATAGCACACGGAATATTAACCTATTACCGTGTTTGTGTTATAAAATGGACTTTATTTAACTACGAACGATCTGGGTTCATGATTCAACACATTGAACCACCAACGGCTTGAGCTGCCGGTGAAGGTAACACCGTTATCAAATCCACAGCATGAATGTTTGAAAAATTGTTATTAAAAAAAAAAATACCAAAAAATGGATGTCATTATGTGTGTTCTCCGATGTCTTCAACCGCAACTATAATATCCTCGAGGTATAGAATAGAATAGAATACTTTATTACTTTATTTGTTGGTATGCGTAGCACTATTCAGTTATTTGAGTGTAACTCAAAACCAGCTTGTCCAATTTTAATGAAATTTGAATAAACGGTAGCACCATGAAAGTATATTCTATCAAACAAAAAAAGAATCATCAAAATCGGTTTATAAACGACGAACGGTTTATATACGCGAATACACATTAAAAAAATATACGGTGGAATTGAGTTACCTTCTTTTATTGAATTCGGTTAAGAAACAGTTCAGATTTCCAGGCATATCCGAACTGAGTGCATGCTTCAATGACACCATTGTCACTATCGTTGACCACCATACAGATGACAGCACTACCGACACAAGTGGATAAAATTAAATATCGGTGATCAAACTACGATACTTAAGTCAAAAAAAAAATTGATTATTTTACCATCAAGCGAGCAATTCTAATATGTATCATCGCGAAGTCATCTTGGAACTTAATCTAAAATTAGTTGTATATATTGTAGAGAGGGAGACGACTCATAGATGCCTACTACGAGTAAAGCTTATTATGGAGATTATAATTAAATAGCCCTAATTCTTTTAATTACTTTGAATTAGCTAAAATTAACTTAAATTCTTCTAAATTAGGTAGCTCTTATTATATTTACGCTAGCATTCGTATATAACACCATACATCTCTATTATTAAACGAGTTTAATTCAATTGCTGGCCAATTGTGAGTAGTTTTAGTGGGTACCAAATAAGCGGCGACTTATTTTACCTAAAACTACCCGCAATTTTAAAAACACATTCAATTTTAGTATTGTTATTTGATAAGTGTCATACTAATTTGGACTTTATCGTAACCAAATAAGAACTTATCTTACTTATGTTATATTCCAGAATTTTATTTCAGTTTAGTTAAACCAAGATAAACACTACAGATGAAGTATTGTATTTTAACCCGCACATCACTTTACATCAAAGAAAATATACCCTACATTGAATTATTTTGATAATTGGGATAGTCGCAAAAGCACGCGAATCCGAACGCACACGGCGAGTCCCATGTAAGAGAAAGACAGTACATTAGCTTGAGGCACTCAAAAAAATAGGTGCTCTTCCTCATACCTTGTCAAAGTTATCAACTAGGTATGACAATAATTTACAATACAATACAAAACAGTTCGTTGCACACCGGTCACAAAAATGTTAACAGAAATAAAACATATACAAAACCAAAGTACCTACAACTGACGGATCGTTTAAAACGATCTTCTTCAGACAACTGACGGAAATTATTTATTATGAGTCAAGAAGGTCGGTGATACAAAAACAGTACGTCTAATATAATAAACATATTATTAAATTTCATATAAATATAATTCACTAAATAATATAATATGTATATTATAAACACATTCATATATATTTACCACAATGCTGAATAACTAAGTGGGTAATGAATATGACAATAAGGTAAAACTACCCTATTAGGTACATATTTTGCCGCTAAGAGGGCGTTCTTTTTACAAGCTTTCCTTTTACTTGCAATGTTTGTATTGTATTTTTTGTTTTTTAGGTACAACTTTGGTTCTATTTAAAATTAATATTTTAATGTTATCTGGACAATCAGGTTTTACGAGCACCAGAACACATGCATGTTGAAAAAATTTCCCTTGGCAGGATCTATAAAAGAATCGATCTCTATCTCTCAATATGAAAGAGTTTAGTTTGAAACCTGAACACGTTCGGAGATAATAAAGTGTATGAAGATTGTGCACTTTCGGCATAGTATATGGTATTAGAGCAGCCTTGATGGCAGTCACGCAGCGCCCTCATTACCGCGTCCTTGGCAGGTCTGCGAATCACACGCACTGCGGAAGTTCCATCACTACTCCTGAACAATGGGGAATCCAAGAAGGTACATTTTTTATAATTATTTCTCTCTTTTACCTGCATAATATATTTGGGGCCGAAAGGTTCTCCAGGAACTACGAATCCGTAAGTGCAGCGCAGCTACGAGGTGAACTGACGACCTGACCAATAACGCTGGAAGCGTTAGGCTCGATGCGGAGATAACGGTTTTCCCGCTAACTCATTTACCTGTATAGAAGCTCCTGGTTCCTAAACTAGGCTCAAAAAGGTTCGATGCCAGGACTCTTTTTTGTCGGAGTACAGAATTATTGATTGATATAAACAAATTGAATAAGTTGAGTACAATTATTTTTTTAACACACTCATACCCCGCACTAGGATACCCTGTGTCGCGGTAGGCATAGACACACACAATCACAATACACAAACATCCAAGACCCGAGAACAAACATCTCTGTTCATCACAGAAATGTTTGCCCTGGCCGGGATTCGAACCCGGGGTCGCGGTTCCAAAGTCAGTGTCACTGATCACTGAGCCACGATAACCGTCAGCCAACAATTGAATTTAAAAAAACCAAAAACATATTGAGATTATCAAATTAAAAAGCTAAAGCTAAAATTAGTAAAGTGATGTAATTAGTCGTTGGAGATAATAATAATTTATATAACTAGAAACCCCATCTTTTAATATCTATACAGCTTTAATAAATTTCTTGACCCATATGCATACATTCTTAACACTATGTTTGAAATACATTTTAACTATGTTTGTATTATGTCGAAGCTACATTTAGCCTTCCACATTTCCTGAAAATTGCGTAACCCAGCATGAAACTACTTCCAGTTCCGGAAAGGTTTTAAAAGGTTTTGCTACCGCGAAAGCTGAACCTATCACCTAAAAGTCACGTGTCAGCCAGATGTCAGTTTGACGTGCATCGATAGTTTTAAAGTTCAATGTGTTGGATAATGAACCAAGATCGTTCATGGTTAAAGAAAGTCAGTTTTATACCACAAATACGGTAAGAGTTATTCCGTGTGCCATTGAAGACACGCAACTATCGAATACCTACGTCATCAAAGTTTATGGTATAGTAACTGATAGTAACAAGCTGATGAAAAAAAGAAACTATCCTTAAAACCGCTAAAATACGAGTATATTTTGAGAACCTTTCAACGCCAACGTCCATCAGTTCTTCGAGTTATGTGCCCTGGCACTGCCACTTTAACTTGCTAATCCCCTGTACTATTTCGGTGACATTCGTTTTTCTACGGATCTTCTCATTTCTGATTCGATTACGTAAAGAAATCCCGAGCATAGCACTCTCCAAAGCTCGTTGTACGACTTGAGCCTGCTCACAAGGCCCATAGCCACGTTTCAGTCGAAGACCTTAGTTTTCAAACAGAAATAAGGATAGAAAGGCAGATAAACAAAAAGAATAAAGGCTTATTTCTTGTTCCAAACGTTGGAATAGGAGTACAGACATTTTGTGAAAATATCTTCTTTGTACAGACATTTTGCTATTCACAGTTTTGTTAAAGTCCAACTGACACAGATTTAGCACCTACACAATTAAATGTTTAATGATGAAACAAATCAAATTATTCTTGGAAATGTAAGATAAGATTTATCAAAGCATTGTTATCTCAAGAAAATGAGGCAATGGGGACGAATGCAGTTAAAATTAAAGAATAATTATAGTTATTGTTATTTTGCCTTTAAGACACGCTATCAAAAAGTATTCTTGGCTTTTGTCTGTCTCTTTGCATGCACTAGACAATTTGTGTGCCTAGCTACCACCTTCAAGTTTAATACACCATCACCAAACACATAGTATAAAATAATTTTAATTACTGTGTACGTGGTCGAAAATAATAATCAATACTACCTGTTTGACTAATGGTTTCATATTTGACCCCTGCCTGTTAGACTAAAAATAAAAATAACGTACATAAAACGCGTTCATTAGAAATTCTACGATTAGTTACTTGTTTTATCCATTTGTTTCATTTCTTAATACTATTCATTACTTTGAACAAATAACTTATCATGACAAAACCGCCCACGGCAATCAATAGATTTTCAGGTATATCTGAAAATTTATGTCAAACGACATTCTCAATCAGCAGGTCAGAGTGATAACTATACGAAATCAAGGGGACGTGTAAACCATCTAATAAGCTCGTTCACACCGCAGAACAATTCAGTTTTGAACTACAGTTTTTACATCTCCGGTACAGCGAGCAATTGATTTCGTAAAAATGTTTTGTTTAAAGTTTACTATAAACTCTATTACGTCACGTTAAGTTATTGGATCCCATCAACCTGAATAATTCATTTGGGCTCAATGACATTGAAAAAGGAAGATAAGCTACGCTTACTACTCTTAGATCACGTATGTAGCTAAAAACTAGACTAGACACAACTACAGGCAAACGCACGTCCAACTGATTGGTTTAACTGAGATTTCAACGAGACTATTACGAACTGAGTTTTCCACGGATTATTTGAGCATTTTAAAAGCACGAGAAGGCATTATTTCTGCATTATTTAAAAAAATGTAAAGAAAACCATATGCGCAGCATATCTGCCGGCTCAGTTAATACTAGGGCAAATTAGGGCATGCACCTGATTGATGCGGTCCACGCTCGAGAAGCTAGTGTCCCATCTCTCTTTTTTAATAGTATCAATGCTTTAGGATCAACCTCTATCATTCTTCGTAAGCTCAAACCACGGATGGGATTCAAACTCAAGACTGTCAGGTTTACAGCCAGTATTCACGCCAGTAACATAACATTGCTTTTAAATAATTTAATATTTATTAAATAATTCATTTAATAGAATTATTTAATAATTCATATTATGGTATGGATATAAGTTTTTAAACTGGCATGGTCACTAATACACGATACAATAACACATTATAAGCAAATAAAATACATGGTAAATATTTCGTTATAAATATTAACTCTTGTTTTAGTATGGATGGAGTTTCAACCCAACTACAGCTCCAGTTTACACGGTTCGGGCTAAAATGTTTCCACCTCAGGTTCGACAAAATCTTGACCTACGTTCTTTGTTGTTAGTCGTGACTTTCTCTTTGTCTAACTAATATATTGCCACATACAAGTTGTTCAAAGGATATAAGATAAAATCTGGCAGTGACATAACTATGGAGAGGTTAATATTTTGCAAAAACTATATCTGCCATCCATAAACAAAATCTCTCAAAAATCGAATCAGTTTGTTGGGGCAAATATGAAGTTCAAAAGATATCCATTCGAAATTGGTCCTGCAAAAAACTGCTTCTGCAAACTTGATGAAACCATGTAAACGCCGCATACGTCAATAATATTTTACTATTAAATGATCAATATAATTAATAGCTCAAAACCTGAATCAAAAGATCGATTTCTCGATTCAAATCGAATCTTGAGTTTCATAATTAACAAATTACCTTTCTAGCGCCAATATAATATCAAGCCTTACAAATTGGCAACTATTGTACCACAAGTTATCATTATTCCGAAGATTGCGTGATCACGTAACTTCATTCATATTCAGAACCGTTTATTTATGCTCAAGGGCGGAAGTGAAAGGTTTTATGTACGAGTAAGTCACATGACTAGTAACCCTCACTTTCTCTATGTCACGGAAATAATACCTTTTTAATAGGTAACATAACATCCGTATGATGAATGGCTGACTTTGAATTAGAAATTAATTATTACATTCCAAGAGAATCAACCCTCATTTTATGTCTGATACTATGATACCACCTTCGTCACTGACCATCAGTGAGCTGGTGGTCAAACTATTTTTTTTTTTAAATTATTAAGCGATTTCATCTCTTCGCTCCCGCAAATTCCTGATTCGCAGAAATCCTTTATCTTTATGTGCAATGGCCAATAGTCACCACGTGTTGCAAAATTTATTGTGTAGGGATATAAAATTTCGTATCTAGATTTTTTTTAACGGACGTTAAAAAAGGAGGTTACTCAATTCGACCGTATATTTCTTTTTATGTGAGTTCGCGGATAACTTCGGCGTTTACGAACCGATTTGAATCATTCTTTTTGGTTTAATAGAGTATATTTCCGTGGTGGTCCCATTTAAATTTCATCAAAATCGGAAAAGCGGTTTTTGAGTAACACTCCAATAACTGAAAAGTGGTACGCATACCTCAACGATATTATAGTTGCGGTTGAAAACATCGGAGAACATACACAATGACAATTGATCCCGTTACTTTGACAGTTACTTTGGTGAACTATCGTGGTACCGACTTTAACAAGGTTTTTAAACACTTGAGTGTTGAAGTCGATTCCATTTTTTGGAAAAATTTTGTTTGTTATTATGAGTTTCTTGTCTGGTACTATTTTGCGTTTTTAAGGTCAAACTTACTTTAAATAAAGTATTTTAAAACGTACTTTAATAATCATAATCTATTCTATACTACGTGAATATAGAGGTAATTTCTAAGGAAATTTAAATGGAAATATCTGTTGATTTTACAGTAATACTAATAACACTTTTTCTATAATTCTTTATACGAGTTTCATAGGGATTGATGGATAACAGTTGAAATGCTGTAACAGTCGCGTTTTTGCAATATATTGTTTGTGTTGTACTCTGTTTTATGTATAACTGTGCCATTTTTATTTAATAACACCAATGTTTGCGTCATAGACTATCAATGGTTTTCTAACAGTTAAAATTAACCAAGTAGTATATACAGATACATCAAAGCAAATTATGTAAAACCAAACATGAAGATGAGTACGTGTCAGAAATGAATAGTTGTTACATTGTTTTCTCTTAAAAACTTGGCACAGACTCTTAAAAGACTTGTGTTTTATTAGTAGAGCCGGGAGTCATGGACAACTAAATATGTAGATACATAAATGTCATCATTTTTCTTTCAACGCGAGTATTATGAGGAGTAAAGTCTGTTCAACAAGAGCCATCGTGGCGAAAACGTGCACTAAAGTTTTGACTTTTATATGGCAACCCAGCCTTGCCTCTAACAAAATCAGATACCCAGTTGTGGACTGACGGATCTGGTGTGTAATTTTTGGTGTAGGTATTAAAATATTAAGATCAGGCAATACAATATCAATATTAATATTGGCTATTCATTATCACCGCTAAAAAAAGTAGGGCAGAGTAGCGTCCTCAAAAAACACGACGGGTCCCTTCCTGAATAGTCTGTACATCATATTTTCCAATACAAAACAATCACTTTAATAACAATAATGATTAATAATTTATCCTTATATAATATAATAAATGTGAATGTGAGTAATGTTTGTTATGCAGAAAGTTCTGGTGAATCAATTTTGATGGAATTTTGTATGGGTAGCTAGATGAAGTCCTGGAATAAATAACACTTAGATTACTTTTCATCACTACCGTTTGTCATCATCACGTGGGTAAAGCCACGGGCCGCAGCTAGAATAATATTAAAGGTGCAAGTTTATTCGTCGTTTGTCGTATCCCTCCGGTGAAGCTGTAAATGCTGGTAGAGGCAAACAGCATTAGTCCGATAGAAAAAGAAAAGTTTAAGTTTAAATTTTTTCGATTGTCGTTTGTATGTTTATTAGTCTTTCACGCTGAAACGGCCGAACGAATTTGCACGAAATTTTGAATGAAGATAGTTTTTACCCTACAAGAAAACTTTCTTAATTAGATACCCTGGAGTACTCATTTTTTATCCCGAAAATTCAGGGAATCGTAGGTAAATTGAGATAGCGGGAAAACCGTAATGCACGCAAATAAAACCGCGGGGCCAGCGACAGCTAGTGTCATATAAACCTTCTACTCTATTGTTTTTATCAAAAAGCTGGAAATTAGAATAGAAGGCATGCGTTTATATAGTGTTCAGTCAACAATCAAACAGCACCTTAAGAATCTCAAATAGCACGAGTGCATTAATTATCGAATTTCTTACTGAAAACATGCTTTCAAAATAATCACAAAAATGTTTCTTGTTTATTTCGATACATAACAACTGATGCGGATTATATTTTTAAATTAATCTTTAGCTTGTTTTGCATCAGAAAATCAATCGTTTATCCCGCGACTTTTGGCTTCTGGCACACATTCGCATCTCCGGTTTATTTTGATCGCCGCTACCAACACCCAAATAATTACATTTTTCGAATACCAGACGCGTCTAGCATACACAGAAACAAAAAACTGTAATTACTTTTTAAATAATTTTGTGGGAATTTTCATACATTGAAATCAGATCTTATTCAAACTTTCTTCGGACATGTTTCGAGCCGAAACAGCCAGTCCATAGAGCGTCTTGTCGTCCAGGGCAAGGTGAAAGGGAGGGCGTGGGTGGGCGGTCACCCATCACTAGACCACGTGGGCGGTCACCCGTGCGATGGGCCGTTGAAATTAAATCAGCGGTAATCGGTACTTTAAATGAGTGCACCAGAATGACTGCTAATAGAAGAAGATGGCTGTCATGAGGCATATAACATCACCCTCACTGAACATGACGACCTCGACCGCTATGTCAAGAGCGCAACGACTGAGAAGAAAAAATCAGATCAGCAATTGTTTCGATTACGAACACTTAACATTCATTATCCTTGTAAAATCAATTACATGTACCATTTTTAATACATATAATGATTACTGTGCGTGAGATTTGATAATTAGTATGGGTTGTATTAGAAGTAAATTAAAAATGTTGTAAGTTATAAAACTCTCTAACACACATATGTTAAACATAATTATTGATTTTAAAATTTTTGGAGGTAAATTTCGGCTATTAATGGGATTTGAACCCACGACTACAGAATACCGTTCTGTCGCTTTGCCATCTAAGCTATGGTAGCACTCCACTAGCCGTCCCATTTTATTCTTTCCTTATTTACATCTAAGGGGATTTCTTAGCGCCATCTACCTTTAATTGTTGAACTATTAATCCCACTCATATTATAAATGTGAACGTTTGGATGGGTAGATGGATAGATGTTTGTTACTCTTTCACGCCTATACGGATTTGGATAAAATTTGGAATGGAGATAGCTTATACCATATTATTTGTTTTCATAATCACCATCATCACCGTTTTTCATCACCACGCCGGTAAAACCGGGGCGCAGCTAGTAGGACATATAGACTAACATTGTAGTTGGTAACGTATATTAGAGCAACATTATCACTGACATTATTTATGTTTAGAAATGGTCTCTGAATCGCAAAAGTAAGCTAACTAGGCTAAGCAACTGTTTCTTTGCTCCTCACAATACACGGCCTTATTACACTATTATTATAAAGGCGAAAGTTTGTATAACGTTTGTCGTTTGTATGTTTGTTACTCCTTCACGCTGAAACAGCTGAACAGATTTGAATGAAATTTGGAATGAAGATAGTTTATAGCCTGGAATAACACAGCTCCTTTTATTCCGAAAATTATTTATTGCTTCCGTGGGATGACGGGAAGACACAAAAATCGTCAATACTACGTGCCATTTCACTGCGGGTGACACCGCGGGGCGCAGCTAGTAATATAAAAAATCACTCGATTTCTTAAAGATGGCGAAGGACGAATGTTTAAATAGGTAAAGAAACGCAAATGGTTATCCGGATGTTCACACCTCGTGAGAGCGACAATGCGATGTATTAATAAATCCAGCATTGACAAAGACCGCCAAAACACCTGGCCGTCGTCCAAACATGAAAAAATCTACGCAATGCAACACGTCGTCTGTCGAGAACAAATCCTGTGATGCCCCGGAACAGTGAGCCGTCTGCCATAGCTTTTTTGATGAGAAGTAAACTAAATTCTAGCACCGTTGAAGCGCTCACTTTAGAGCCGACATACACCAAATAATGATGAGTCTTAATACGACGTAGATAGGGTAAATTATAATGCTATCAAGTCTTTTTAAGCAACTCATACATAATAATAACATATACATTTTATTAACTATAGCACCTGTTGACCGAAACTGGGGAAAGATGCCTTTGGTCATTATGTATATATCAATATGACATCCCAAGAGCTCGGTCAAAGACAGGTCAGGTTGCTAAGCATTGAAATTCGCAGGTTCCATAGTCAATGCCCCCGGTATTGTACAGAAGTCCGGTAGTGTGCTACGTAATGAGTTATTTAATCTTCACAACAACTTCTAAAAAAATCCACGTGTAAACTAGTGCGAAAAGTCGAATTTCGCAAATTTAAAGCTATTAATAATAGCGGTGATAAGCGGTGGGAGCGTCGGCTGTCAAAGTGACGGATGCTCTACCCCAAACGCCATGAGCTACCGGTGAAGGTAACTCCGTTACCAAATTCCCAGCATAGAGGTAGGAGTAGGATACTTTCGAGTACCCGCCCCCTAGTAGCTAACTACTACCCTCAAATTTGAAAAACTGTCACCAAACACATAGTGTGCTCAGCCAGCAGCCCTCGAGAGCCAGTAGACATCTAGGTCTAGCGTGATTACATCTTCGATCACATCGTCACAGACCTATATATAGCAGCCGATTGTCAATACGACGTCGGATCTGACAGCATGATGTCAGCATGATTGACATCAGATTTTCAAAACGCCTGACGGACTTACTATGATGATGTTAGATCCAGCATTAAAAACTCATGTAGGACGTCACGCACGCGCGTCCCGGGCTGCGACCTTCGTCCGGTCTACGCGAGCGACACTTATCGCGTTTCGAGAGAAAACACCGACTCTATTTAAATCTATTTATAAATACCGCGGATCCTCTTTAGCAGACACGCGCCAAGAGAAATGTTTTAGTTTGAACAACCCAACTGGTGCGTTTTTCTTTAGGGCTATGTGAGTCATGATGTCGTCATGTGTTATTTAAGGCTAGTCGTAGATTCACCATCGGCTTTTTAAATTTATGTAACTATTATGCTACCCAATGGTTATCATAAAATTTAATTCAGCAACTCGGAATATGCCCTTAATAAATTCTGTATAATGTCTTCACGAAATTTTATGGCAGCGGAAAAGATAATATAGCAATACTTACCAATAATAACGAATACAAATCCATGCCAATAATTGATAGTGTTCCAGCTTGCTTTTTTTTTACGTATACCTGAACTACTTTGAAGGTACTACAATTTTGAGTGCAACAAGTACTAGGAGTACAGAAGTATAAGGATACTTCTGTACTCCTAGTACTTGTTGCACCTTCGTCAACTGAATGAAATGACATTATTATGAAATAATATTTAACCTGGCAAACGTTGTTCTGCTATATTATAAACTAGCTGCGCCCCGCGGTTTTACCCGCGTGGTGATGATTGATCATGATGATGATGAAAAGTAGCCCATGTGTTATTCCGGGACCTGAAGTATATGTACCAAATTTCATCGAAATCGGTGTAGCCGTTAGAGCGTGAAGAAGTAACAAACATACACAAAAACTTTTGCTTTTATAATATTAGTAGGATTATCGAATTGTCAAAGTGACACGATACTTCATTAAAATTACTTCACGTCAATGATCATCAATGGTTTTATTTGAATATTTTTTATACGACAATCGCATTAAAAATGGTAGGAAGGTGAAAAATATATTATTGCCTAACCTCAGACCAAAAAAAAAAAAAAAAATCGGGCAAGCCGTTTTGAAGGTGTTCGGTAACAAACACCATGACATGAGATTTGACATAAAAGATTGTCTCATAATCATCTCAGCCATAGGACTTCCACTGCTGGACATATATGCTTTCGCTATTGATTTCCACAAGAACCGGATTGAAGCGGCCCGCATCCAGATTTACCCGCAATCTTAGTCAGGTCATCTGTCCACCTCGTCGGTGACAGTCCTATGCTTCGCTTGCCAGTCCGTGGTCTCCCTTCGAGAACCTTTCAACGCCAACGACCATCAGTTCTTTGAGCTTTGTGCCCTGCCCACTGCCACTCTACTGGACGTCCTATATTTGGCTGAGATGATGATGATGATACATCAGGTACTGCGGAATAAAGGTCCCATGTACCGTTTGCAAGAAATATGTCCCATATGTATTAGTATGTAAAAGAGTTATAATATGTATCCTCCAACAATCTCTTCCCATCTCAATTTTCTCGTCTCTAAACAAAATCCTAATAACGTAGGTAGAATTTGTTTCAGGGATTATGAGTGGGCTTTCCACTTTCCAGCCTTGACCACCTTTCGAGTTCAAGGTCGCTCGTTGCAGATTATAAATTAGTTACGTTGAAAACCATAACAGTAGAAAATCCAACAAAATGTGACATGTAATAGTCAAACGATAATCGTAGAAGAGTATCTTGCGGGTACTGTGTGTTTTGGTGATAGGTTTTCTAACTTACGTGGTAGCTAGCTAGGCGCCAAGCATGGTTTGAATTTGATGACAGTTAAATTGAATCACTGAAATTTAATCCCAAGGTGGGTTTCGATCCAGCTACCCTATAATTAAAAGGCAACAATCACAAACCCGCCGAGACTACGAACTACTTAGATTTTTATAACTTTGATTTTATTTTTATATTTTCTATAGAAAATGTATCTATAAGCGGACTTCGGCTGGTCTTTAGCTCAACTGCGTATTGTAATTATCATGCATATCATAGGTAGAATGGGCATTTGTCAAAAATCTTAATTATTTGTTTAGAGGTGGCGGTGGCGCAAATATATTCACTGGCCTTCACACTTTTTACACATTACATTTTTCATATGAATACTTTATCATCTGCCTTTTTTAAGGAATGGTGGAAATAAACAAAAATACTTTGTATGGTGGCAAAAAACTTTTCAAATTGCTGTTTGTTAACCTCTCTGTTTTTCTTTTCGTGTTCATATTTTTTGCTGAATTTTGATTCAGAAGCTCTTCAAGGGATCTACAAGACATAGACATTACACATTAACCCTCTTTCACGGACTTAACGAATACTATTTCAAACTTCTGTCTTCTATATCTTAGGAGAAAATTTCAGTTTATCAATGTGGTAATATTTTTGTTGGTATTTACTTTACGAGAAGTACTAAGTTTCATTGAAATATGTTATACTCACAACACAGATCACTACGTTACGTTAGGTTGAAACTGCGCAAGAATACAAGGCACGAGCCGAGCGAGCGAAGCGAGAGTGCCGCGGCAGCGGCCGGCGAAGCGCTAAAAATTATATGCTTAATGCAGATCACTAGGTTCAACAACTATAACAACACTATTCATTAATCAGCCCCTGGATGCCGAATGTATGATTTGGCGTTCTATTTTACATAAAAAAATTTCAATCTCTTTCCTTAGCGTCCCGTAAAATACACATTGACCCATTTTTTTAAGGACAGTTTCTTTTTGGCTTCAGTGAGCCACTAATATAATTTTTATGTTTAAATTATCTATTTTATTGTTGCAACTAAAGCTGATTTATACGTGTAAATAAACAGGGCTGCGTAACAGATGGTGATCCGATCTGAGGGCGGCGTCGGCGGCGGGGTCGAAGGGAATCCAATCAAGTGCAAGTTTACACTACGACATGCTGCTATCCTCGATATCTGCTTCCTAGAAATATCCGGATCCATTCAAGAGCATTACATATCTAGATATACTATCATTCTCAACTATGGTATACAATTCACTACATACTGCAAGTCTTTTATTAACATGGCGGAAACATTTATTGATTTCTGAATTATTGGTACATGCATTATGCGATAACTAGATTGAAATTTAGAAGATTACTTTTTCCGTTCTTAATTTGAATTTGCCAGTATACGAGCAGGTGTTTGTATAGTACATACCTACATAAACAATGCCTTAGGACACAGTATAAATATGTATACAGTATGGAAACTAAGCCTAGTTGATGAAATAGTTGCCTACGCTCCATCGAAGCAACAGGCTTGTAACATATAATGTTTTGACTTTTTTATAAAAACATTTTTGTTCCGTAGCGATCAATCATTCGAGTTGAAATAACTAGCTTACAAATATAATTTAAATAGGTAATCCCTTGGTGTCGGTTAATTTCAGCAAAATACGATAGTTTTTTTTATAGAAACTACTATAATTCACACACGACACAGACTCCAGGGTTGGTGCCATTTTTATTACATTTACAAGATGAGATGACTAGGGGACAACATACAAGTAGTACTTTTCTTATTTATTTAGTCACACTTCGACCCCCGCACTAGGTTTTCCTGTGTCGCGGAAGGCATGGACACACAAACATCCAAGACCCGGGACAAACACCTGCACTCATCGTACAAATGTATGCCCCTGCCGGGATTCGAACCCAGAGTCCCGAGAACACAGAAGTCATGTCCCTGACTACTGAGCCACGGCGACCGACCTCTATATCTTGTTCATTTTCAGAATAAGAGGTGTAGCAATCTGTTTAAACAAAAAGCTGGTGGCCAATTACACAACTTGGGAGCAAGGTAAACAACAACTTTTGTAAAAAAATACTCACCTATTTTATTTACATTTTGACGGCACTATCGGCTACAACACCCTCGAAAACCATGAAAACGACACCCATGACGGAAAAACTAAAAATTTTTTGCAGCTACCATCTTGGATTTACAATTTGACCGCACTATAGGCTTCAACACCCTCGAAATCATAAAAACGACACCCATGACGAAAAAACTAATAATTTATTGCAGCCGCCATCTTGGATTTACATTTACCACACTATCGGCTTCAACATGCTCGAAAACCATGAAAATGTGTGTGTGTGTTTTAAAAAGATCGCGTAGATAAACTTATACGTAACCACCCAGTCTTGACGCGACATTCACCACTGACAGCACTGCGAGGTCCGCTTAGCGTTCTCATCGATGCGCTTGTTTGTTTGAGTATGCCATTTCGAGCGTTTACAGGTAGTTTCCGTACTGTATACATATTTATACTGTGCTTTGGACCTTCAACTTATCTTAAAGGTTTTAACAATGCCAAATACTTTAATATTTTATACTTCGTCGCTTCGTGGATGCTTCTAAGGATATATTGAAATTCTCAATCACAAAAATGAAGTCGAAGATGATGTTTTTGGTGCAATTGTTTCAACTGCAAATGGCATTAACTGCATCAATGCAGTTATATACACGACTTACAACACAATACAAAAACTTTATCGCAAGTACCAAAAATAGATATAAAATACGATACTTACCATGAACTCAACATAAATATTAGAACATTGTACTATAATGGATAACCTTTGCGCTCGTAGCGATATATTATCCGGGCAAAATTTAATTATAATATATATAATTTATTTTATTAAATTATAATTATATATATATATATATATATATATATATATCAGTCATCAGGTTACCGGTAACCTGATGACTGATATATATATATATATATATATATATATATATAATTATAATTTAATAAAATAAATTATATATATTATAATTAAATTTTGCCCGGATAATATATCGCTACGAGCGCAAAGGTTATCCATTATAGTACAATGTTCTAATATTTATGTTGAGTTCATGGTAAGTATCGTATTTTATATCTATTTTTGGTACTTGCGATAAAGTTTTTGTATTGTGTTGTAAGTCGTGTATATAACTGCATTGATGCAGTTAATGCCATTTGCAGTTGAAACAATTGCACCAAAAACATCATCTTCGACTTCATTTTTGTGATTGAGAATTTCAATATATCCTTAGAAGCATCCACGAAGCGACGAAGTATAAAATATTAAAGTATTTGGCATTGTTAAAACCTTTAAGATAAGTTGAAGGTCCAAAGCACAGTATAAATATGTATACAGTACGGAAACTACAGGCTGTGCCTAGTTTGGGACCTGAAGACCTTGTGTGAATTTTAATAATTATATAAAAATAAATAAATAAAATCACTGTAAAACATCATGCACATGTCAAAGTTTTATATATAATACGGTCAAACATTTATATAGTTCGAATCACTGATCAGAAAGGTTCGAATATCAGAAATCATTAAGTATTATATAATGAAATTGACAATAATGAGTATAATAATAATAATAAAAAATACTAATCACAAAGGAGTCACATTTATAGAGTTTTTTTTTTATTTTTTTATAGAGTTGACGTTAAGTAATGATATTTTTAGAAATTAACATAGCTTTGGCTCGACGTTATGTCCACGGGTAAGAAACTTGGAAGGAAGAAGTATAGCTTAGATTGCACCTGAGAAGACTAAGACTTTTGATAAGCATGCAAAGTATACAATTCTACATAGCAATACTAACTCAAAGGTTATCGGAAGAACGTAAAGATAGAGAGTGTGAGTAATGCAAGAAATGAAATCAGGAGGCGTAGGGACAAAGAGGATAGTGTATAGGAAATTATATTAGGGGCCCTATACGGGCATTCCCGTGAATCCAAATTGGTAACCACTCTGGCTTTTTACGATACTTATACTCTGAAATATGCTCGTATTTATATAGGTGCTAAAAAACCTCCATATTTTCTAATTCATCTTAATAATTACTAGGTAGCTTCATAGCTATAAATGCCTATGAAAATAAAAAGAACTAATTACTTGGTAGGTGTGTGCACTGTGTATTTAGGTATAATACAGAATATACAAGATTTAAATTTTGAAGACATATTTATAGTTGTAACTTTCTTGTGTAATTGTATTTTGACTTATTGTGTTTTGACATTGACTTAATTCAATAAATTAATAAAGTGCAATTAAGAACAGGTATATGAACATTATTTGTGTAATTGCGTTGCATCATACAATAATCTAAGCATTAAATTTAAGATCACCAACTGAGGTACATGACGGTCATAATGCTTGTATATTTTTATTTAAGCACGATGTTTGATCCTTTAACCGTCTGATTTGTAGCCACTGCAGTTGCTACGCTACCCTTTTAGGCTAAAATTATAAGCGACACCAATTTGCACAAGAGTACAAAGAATTCACCTTTACCGTTTCCATGATAAAATTGGAGGACCTGTTTAAACGAAAAAATCTCTAAAGACAGCAAAACAAAAGCTGCATTTGATCAACATACTTGTGAGTTCCAAACGTTCGATAAGCACGATAAGGGTGGTCGTTTTGAATGGCAGTCGAATCAATTTGCCGCCGGTACCGGTTAGGACGACAATTCACTCCAGGTAGGACAGGTAGATATTAGTGTGGTATACATAATATAATTAAATAAAATTTTGCAACACGCAAACTTCCCGTTACCGATTCGGTTAACCCACCGCTGTGACAAGGTAACTAAGCTATCGTGTTTTATATCACAATATTTATGCAAGTTATGTTTTGAAACGAGCAGAACCCATTAACTTTCTTTTCTATTTTTATCAAAAGAAACCGTTTCGTCAATGATGTGACGTTAACGACACAGGAAGTCCCTCCCCATAATACCATAAAGGCCCATCAAAATATCTGTAGCGAACCAATAAGACTGAACATAAAACTTTGTGAAAAGTTATGCAAAACAGACAGCAGCGCGTGATGCCGCGCAGGTCGCTAGGGTATATGACCTTGGAAATTAATATCTTGTTAGTAGTTTATTCGCTTTCGCTACAGTCACTCGGAGTAGATTTGCGAAAGTCGAATGTTGTCTAACGATTGGGCACGGCGGCGTAAGCACGCGAGCTCGACACGCCGATGGAACCGATCCTCCCCTGAAGGATCAGCTTTATTAATCAGCCTTTGTTGTAATTTCACGTGTTTATGGAATTAGTTTGATGCAGTCGTGTGTGCAGTGTGACCTATTCGCAATCACGCCCGAAACAGTGTTAATGATCAGCTGCGGCCGCAGACGCCGGCTGGCAGCGGATGAGGGTGCGTAGCAGCGTTAATGTGGTCGCGGCATTTGCAGGTTGAGATCGCGCGGAAGCGAAGGTTGCGCCCGTGACCGCGGCCGCCGGGGCGCCGCTCAAACGGGCGGCAGTCGCGCAGTATCGCGCCGCGCTTGCTTATCCTCGGACCGCGACCATACAACCGCCTCCGCAGTGAAGTGATGTGCTCGCATTGAACCTGATGATGTGCACGGCTAGAGTGAGTGAAGTGAGAAAGTGCGCGAAAACGGACGCACGGCGTGGTGTATCTCGACCGTAGCCAGACATGTGGACGCTGCTGCCGCCTTTCCTGGCGCTCTTGGCCCTTGCCGGCGGGGCTACCTTCACACCCAACAAGGAACTGCTCGAGTGCGCTAGGTTCGTTTGCTTTGATTAAAATAAAACTGATTACACAAAGACCTGTCAATCTGTCTCGCTCAGGGACTTCGAATGAGCTACAAAAATAATTCAAATGGGCACGCAACACATGGCCGTCTGCTCGATACGATCGTGCTTCGAGACAATGTACCTAGGTTGTTTTGTTACTTAACAATAATTTTATATTTAGTATTATAAAACGTGTACCATTTTGAAAGAAGAGCTTCTTCATACTCCTCTTTAGGAATAGTAAAACACGTAAGTCGCTAAACTGTTTTGAAAACCCTGTAATATGGAAAACAATTAATTTACCCGTTCAAATTAGCACATACGTTAACGCAGCCACTGACGTAGGTAAGTGTCAAATCTGGCAAGTGTCTGGGGCGGGCGGGCGGGAGTCACACCCGTGGATTGGAACGCGACAGTGTAACGGGACGCGATACCACAGATTATTCTCCAGTTACTCAATACGTCTGCGGTATCTCGGTCGCGGTCGTAGAGCTTGGCAGGGGTCCTTGTTGACATACAAGAAAGATATAAACAAACCTCTCCGATAAAAGCCGATCATCATTAGCCTAAAATGCAGTTGGTCAATTGAAAACATATAGGCTTTATTTTGGTATCGATTGTGCTTGTTGTAGTACAAACACTGAAGAAAAGAAATGCTTATTGAAAAAGACAGGGATTCTAATTTTTAACCCTAATTCTTAAGTATATTAATAAAGCAAAGCATACATATTCGTCCCTTGAAGGAAATCTCAGGCAGACGGAAAGCTATGGAGAGAACTATGGTCGGGGTTTCTTTCCGAAGATTGATTCGGAAATAAGGATATCCGTAAAAGAGTCACCGACATAGATAAGTGGATTAGCAAGTTAAAATGGCTGTCGGCAGGGCTATCAAACACAAAACAAAACACACTGTTTGGAGAGATATAAATTCTTTTTTATATCTTATTCTCTTGATTATAAATTTAGGCTGGTTGCTAGCCAGGCGAGTAATTGAAAGTATATTCTTACACGGAAAGTTCAAGCCAGGGGTGGGGATCAAACCAGCGACCATCATGTTGACTGCCGACCCTCACACCGCAAGGCAATGCTTCAACGAGCTACCCATTTTATACCATAAATCATTAATTATTTGTAATACATAAAACAAATCCAAACTATTTCTAATAATATAAATTATATTCAACGCTATGTACAATCGATTAAAAAAACTTGCATAAAAAGTCAAATAATAGATAATGTAAGAATAATCCATGTATTTATTCAAAATTGTTACATTCATCGAAACTGTAGGATGTCTGCTCGATGAGACAGAGCTTTAAGCATGTTTCAAAAGAAGACTGCTTCAAATTGTTTTGAAAGCAAGCTGTTTTTAAAGAAAGATGTTCTAAAAAAGATTGGGCTCCTTTAGGAAACTATCCAGCAACTTATCTTATTTCTATTCTATATAAAATCTCGTGTCACAGTGTTGTCAAACACTGATAACTGACAACTTATCTTATTTCTATTCTATATAAAATCTCGTGTCACAGTGTTGTCAAACACTGATAACTGACAACTTATCTTATTTCTATTCTATATAAAATCTCGTGTCACAGTGTTGTCAAACACTGATAACTGACAACTTATCTTATTTCTATTCTATATAAAATCTCGTGTCACAGTGTTGTCAAACACTGATAACTGACAACTTATCTTATTTCTATTCTATATAAAATCTCGTGTCACAGTGTTGTTTAGTTATCGAACTCCTCCAAACGGCTTGCCTGATTTCTATGACGTTTTTGTATATAACCCTTCTCATCCCCTTCCCAACCCCTACGCCCATTTTATTATGGCGATTGTAGTATTTTATGTATGAACAAATATTCATTGACGTGAAGTAATTTCGATGATGATGAAAAATTATGTGTCGTGCCACTTTGACATTTCTATCTTACTAATATTATAAATGCGAACGTTTGAGTGTATGTGTGTAAGTGTAAGTGTGTATGTGTGTATGTTTCTTACCTCTTCATGCTCAAACGGCCACACCGATTTCGATAAAATTTGGTATGGAGATAGCTTATACCCTGGATTAACACATAGGCTGGGAAAAGTATAGTTCTCGTAGGATAATTGAGGTAGCGGGAAATCCGTAACCCACGCGGGTAAATCCGCGGGGCGCTACTAGTAATTTATATGGCAGAACAACGTTTGCTATGTCAGCTATTTATATAAAGATAGGGCCATAATATGAGCGGTTTTTGAAAACTTCGTTAATGTGATAGGTTCAATTCAGCCTTGAGGCACATTTCTCTGTAGTGTATACACGTCTAGATTTACCCTTAGATATACAACAACTAATATTTCAAGTGGGGGAAATGTTAGTAGGTATACCTCCGAAATGCATGCGTGCATGCATGAAATGCGGACGGACAGAGATGCTACGTGATGGGATCCTCGGGATAGCCCATTTCTGCATTCTTAATGCTCGCAACCAATATTCAATACTTAGATTGATTAGATTATCTTTATTGCAACACCATAATCAATCTTAATACGAAATTACAGCTTATATACTAATTTTTTCAAATTCAATTTTTTTATTTAAAAAGAGGATAAACTATTTAACATACATTTTGAATAGTCTATTTAGGTATATAAGTATGTACCGAGTAAATTAGTGAATTATTATTTATGACTTAATTATAATTGAAAATGTTTTAATTTTTTACTTACTACAATATCAGATTATATGAGAGCTTAATATCTAACGAGCAGTTCTTGTATATATCTCCAAGCTATCTCTGAAACGGCTGTAACAATTTGTGTAAAAGTTTGTGCATGGATAACGTCTATCCATATAAGCGTGCTGCGTGGGAAAACGCAGAGTCGCTCAGGCTTATACTCTCTAGGTATTACGAGTACACAGAACACTTTCATGTCGATAGCCTGATAGAAATTAATGATGTCTGTCGTGGTTTGGTGAAATGCTCCCCATTTTCTATTTTATTTTTCTTTTTACTCATACTATTTTTATTTTTAGTCGATTTGGGGGTGCTGAGTCCTGCACTGACATCCCACTTAGGGTGTTCTGTGTACTCACCATACTAGACAGTATAAGTCTGAGCGACTCTGCGTTTTCCCAAGCATCACGCTATATGTTAATATTCCGATCGTCGGGCTTGTGGAATATACCAAAGTTTTTGATATAACAACTGTTTTTGTTTATTAACTTTTTATACGAGTATAACAAAAAACCCACAGCTATGCAATCTGCGAAGCTGCTTTATCATTATGGGATTTGCCAAGAGTTACAAATATGCGCTCTTCATAATATATCGGGATGTTTTTATTTATTTTACATGAATACAGTAAAATTCAATTGCAAGAATTAAAAAAAAATCTATGGATGTTCATTAAAAAAACATAACGTTTTGTAATTATTATTTTTTTACAAATTCTTATTCTCTTATTCTTTTTTATATATTTAAAGCTTTAGATCTGTAAATATATAAAATTGTTAAAGTGTTCGAGAGTTAATTTTCAACTGAGTCTTGAAAACATTGAGCACCTCTGAATATTTTACACATCAAAATATTTATTCCTTATTTGTATGACTACGATATGGTCTACTCACATTTTACTTAGGAATCCGAAATTGTCCTGCACACATCGTCCGATTAACAATTTAATCGTCGGTCAGATAGTTTAACTGCTTGATAAAAACTGTTTGACTGACGGTTGAATTTTGACAGAATAAATTGGCTACCAATACTTTTACGGTTTCCGCTCGCACTTTTTTACGGTTTAGTATGCAATGCAAGGAGCTAATAAAAATTCTTATTCGACGAGAATGTTTTTTGCTGGAAACTGTTGATTTCGCGAAAATACTTTTTCTAAAATATAATATTGGTATCTACTATTACATGTGGCCTGGGCTGCGTTCAGGAGCGGCTTCGGCCAAATATTGATCGACCAATATTTGATCGATGTCTCACGAACGGCTACACCATAGCATGTCACAGAAGAAGTCACTTACATTGATCATAGATCACGTGATAGTTACCACGGAATATGTCACTTTTGACAGCCGATCTAGATTAGATCGATTCTAGAGGTAGAAAGATTATGGTCTAGTCGACCATAATTTGGTCTGACAGGTTGACGTGAACGGTCATGATCAAATATTGGGTGGAGCAATTAATGGTCTAATTGAGCTCGTGAACGCCGCATATTCGCTGTCAGAGCAAGATATGGCTTGGCCGAAGCCGCTCCTGAACGCAGCCATGACTAACTTCATTTACACAGGAACTGGAACCTGCACCTGCAGTTCGAACCGAGGTGGAGGAGTAATGAAGAGAGCCAAAGCTAGAGTTCTAGAGCTAGTCTACAAACCAATATTTTAAACCGAAATTTTCAATATGAAGAAAAGATAGGTGCCAGAATTTGAAAAACTGTCATCTTTTAATGTGTTTTATGACATTGCTACCAATTATTTAATTGCCATAACAATTCACCTATGATGATAGATATTTTTCTTATGGTGTGAGGCAAGCGTTTGACCATCCTGACACATCATTAACATCTCACCTGATGTTAAGTGATGAAGTGGTCTAAGGAGAAGCACGCTTGCCTAGAAGATACCTATTAACTCGTGAATAGAATATGCTATGTAATAAAATAATTTGCTTCTTCATAAAAGTACGCATACGTTCACATAAACAGTAACGACATCAAAATCATAGTCTCCAGCTGCATGCGAGGTTGTACAGACTGCAGACAATAACGATCATTGACAATAATAGCGATGGTCGCCAAAATTAAACCCGTTTATCACAACTATTTGCGTCACTAGCACCTCAAATACACACGCAGTAGCCGATCGCGGTTAATGTAACAAATATAAACAGACCCTTGCCCTGAATACTTGTCATTGCACTTCTGCGTCTGTCTGTTAGCTCGTGGACCGCGCTCTGTGCGGTCAGACACAGATCACACAGACGGCCGCTCCTAGGCGCCAAATAAAACGAACAGAATTCAAACTATGACGCACCATCTTTCACAATTCAATCTACAAATAAATAGCAGATAATCATTTCCCAATCCATTACCGGACTACAACCGGTCGTAAATATGACGAGCAATGTTTACAGCTCACATTGTTCATCCACCATTCATCTTCATTTTAAGGCTTTGTCGTTTAACTTTGTGAATTCTACGTGAAAATCCTTGTCATTCAGTTTTTGAGGCATCATGTGACTGCGGTACACAATCGCCGGATGTGACATAAGTAATGACATCTGCCGTTTAGCTGTCTAGAGTGCATATCGTTTAGGATGGCGTTTATTAGGTAAATACATAGTGGTTCGTTTACGCTCATTATAGACTTAGAACTACTAATTTCACAGGCAGTGGAATAAGAAAAGAGAAAAATATTGTCAGCAACTATAAACGATCAAAAAAAGTTAATAAATTAAAAAATTAAGTAACTCCCAACGCACATTAGGCTTCTAAGATCCCTACCAAAGCTAACAAAATAACGGATGACCTTAAAACGCACGAACAGATTTTCATAAATTGTATCGCATCAAAATCGGTATATTCATTTAGAAGCTACGATGCCATAGGCAGGCACTTATAGTGTAATTTTTAGGCTTTCGCGATTCGAACACATTGTTATTAAATCAAACGGGGCTGGATCAAGGCGCATACAGTGTAACAGATCTTGGCCTGCAGAAGTTGACGATGATGGCTAAATTGTTAATGTTTCAAAACAAATTAGTGGAGAGTTATGAAAATGTTTATAGAGCGGTGATATCATGGTTATGATTGTGGGGGCGAAGTTCCTTCACCTATATGCTAGAGACATTAATAAAGCCACTGTTGATATTTTTCACATGATATGTGGCTCCCGGCAGACAGCCTGGCCAGCAGCCAAGTGCTTGCAATCACGTCACCCGCATCATTGTCCAAATAATGTTCATGAGAGTTGATATCAAAGGAATCACCGCGACCGATGTTAAACAGAACTTGCATGAGACATTGATTATTATGTCTGAAACTTGGAACACAACACGGTCACACGGGTCACATAATTGGAACTGACAATAGTTATGCTTACCAGGTGCCTTATTTGTTACTAGTGAGGATATGGAATAAATACTTTATTTTTAACTATGGCCCTCATAATCATCATAACACATCATATACCACGTTTTAAGCTCAAGCATCGAACTATGATGGACAGGGCTATACTTGGAGTATCAATTTATAATACACACATAACACTTTCAGAGATATCGATATTCATTATGTCCACCAGCGTCCTAATATGATTAAAAATAGAATGATGCTAACACCAAGTTAGATAGTAGTCAAACGCTAGATTTTTTTTTTTAAAAAAAAGGATCGAATTCACATATTCACTAACAACTTGGCTAACGTCGCATCCAAAACTTAATTGATACCATGCAAGGTACGCGATGTTCGCAATATTTTTATAGTTTTTACAAAGGGTGAAAATGGGCATACACGCAGCTCATGATGCATGTTGTGTTTTTACTAATAATTAATGTATATGCATGCATTAGCCTATTAATTTATAAAAATGCTAATTTGTTATTCGGAAGTTCGTACAAAAACTTGCATCGATGACCTACAATGATTAAAACAATCTCTTACTTGAGCGACACGTGTAAATTGTTCGTGTCCAACAATGCGACTTTTAAACGTCTGTTGTAATGAACTAGAAGTTAATAACTTACTTACGAGTTAAAGGGTGCTGTTAACTTACTTATCGTCATAATAGTAATATTCAGCTATATTTATATGACACAGTCCAAATCGAACAAAATGAGAAGCGATGATGGCCCAGCGATGGGAGCGTCGGCTGTCAGACTGAAACATACGGACGGTAGTTCGATCCTCACAAGCGGATTGAGCTTCGGGTGAAGATAAACGGTTAACCAGCATGGTGAAAAACTGCCTTAAGTTTGAAAAACTGTCACCAAACACATAATGTGTTCAGGTAGCAGTCCCTGAGAGCCAGAAATCAATCTAGATCTATCGTGGTTACATCTTCGACTACATGGTCACTCTTGATGAGTGCTCAAACGCTCGATCAAAAAATATAAAAGCCAGCACAGATATGAACATTTATTGGTGCGAAATCTGAGGATAGAATATTTGCGACGCTTGCAGAATTCAGCAGTACCGATCCCCCGTTGCGATGTACCTATATGATGTATTTGAAAGATGAACGGCACAAGGGTATTGACACATGAAGAAGATGTCCCACAATAAAGTTTATGTCCCTAATTATTTGAACTTTCCTGTATCTGTCATAGAGAAGGCCATGTTTTTCTATACCTCTTTTTATCATTATTCCATCTAGCATGCTTTTGTCCATCCATTTAGCACGCAGTTATCTATAGAGAGCGCTAAAGAACAAGCTTTAATCTAACAATAGAAAGTAAAAACGTTAATATGAAAAATACAAATTTTCATTATCATTTTACATTATTCAGATTATTCTAATAATACTCAAATAACCTCCAATCAGACCTCCTTACACCAATCAGAGAAGAGTCCTTTCCGCAGCGCGCCTTGCAAGGTCCTTGTTAGTTTCAATCCAAACACTCACGCTAAAAAACAACTTTACCCATATGTAAAACAAATAACTATTTTCAACACTCTAGTTGTCAATCGCTAATTTACGCATAGATTTTTGACAGGAAAATTATGTTGTATCAACAAGCGAGTAAAAAGTTTTTAAGATTGCCGACCACTCAGAGAGCACTTGAAAGAAGCCGGTAAAGGAATCCTTCCCGTCGCGTGCCTTGCAAGTTACTCGCTAGCTAATGTGGCGTGAAAATTGTTGTGTTCCACGTAGTGATACAGGTATAGTTATAACTGTATTTATAACTGTCGCTACTCTCAGGGTTCTTCTTTAGAACTACTCGCTTCGCTTGTGGTTCATTACTAGAACCCTTCGCTTGTTTAGGTTTCAATGACAACTGACGCCAAAAATCAACTTTAGCCACATATAAAACAAATAACTATTAACAGTTGTATTTTAATTATAACCGCGAATTGTTCATTTAAAACCAGCGAGTGACTCATATACTGCGCACTATGTTGAGGTAGATCTCATTTGACACTGACTTGTTTAGTTATTTAATTTATCATACTAATTTTGTCTATGGGTAATTATAATCTAGTATTGTTCACTTTTAAATTTTTTATTTTTTATTTCACCGTTATCTTTTTGTTTAAGGAAAAATCTAAATTAAGAGGAGTCGCCAAGTACATGTAGTAACCCATAACTGTGTAACTATTCAAAGCTGAAATTTATATATAAGGGAAGAATATTTTCGTTTTTATTTTATTTTGTATTTATATGCTTTATATTTCTTACTTATTTATCCCTGCATTTCCATTGCATCACTAACGGTTAGGGCTGAAAATCAGGGCTGTGGATTAGTCCGCAGCATCATGCTGAGCTCTAGCCCTTTATAACGCAATGTAAGTCGTTGTGCACAGTAAAACATAATACTACTTTTTATGCCAAAAATCATATTACAAAAAAACTAAAACTAAAACCTAATAATATTACAAATTTAACTGTGTCTATCTGTTAAATTTTCACACCTACAGCACATAACTAATTTAATAATTTCCGTATAAAGATAGATAGGACCGTAGAGAAGGACGTATGCTACTTTTAGTCCTGGAAAAAGTATGTTCACCGTTTAGTCTAATCATTCAACCCAGTGGACTTATGAGTCCACATTTATTTTATAACATTACTATGCACTTGTACTTTTATTTCATTTATCAACCCAAAAAAGAAGCTTCTCGAATTGACTGTATTTTTATGCCTCATACTTTTGTCTAGATAAAGATATTTTTATTATTTTATTTAAAAGCTTGTTTTCATGTAGTCCCATCTAAATTTTTGCAAGATATGAATGATTTGAGTTTGAGTTTTTCAGTTATCTTTGGATAGAATGTAGATTTGTTTAGTTTGTAACTTAATTATTTTTTTATTATATTACAATGCTAATGTTTAGTTATTGTGTTAAAGGACAAGCGAGTGTTTAGTTTGTAGAAACCCAATACAATGCCTCTATATCTACGAGAGATGTCCTAAACAGCGTCATTTGTTATTAACTTATTATTAAGGTACCTTTTTGAGTGGCTCCAATACGAGAGCGGCAGTTGCGACCGCATTTCTGACAGGAGTGGTTTTGCTGCATCACTCCAATTGTAAGGGGGATATTAACTCGTTCGTGTCTTTTGGCACGCTTACAGCCCAGTTTATTTAGCCAAGCTTCTTTATGCTTTAGGAAACCATCTCCTATAGTTTTTTTCCCAGCAGCTACGTCAGCAAGTGTTTCAATTCCCAGCATGAATGGTCAATGCAGAAATCAGATATGTCACGCTTTACGCTGTGCTTAGGACCGCCAACCGGACGGTACAGTATAAGCCCGGACAAGGACGAAACAGTATCAGCCCAATATTGTTCTCATATAAGTGACGTTACGACCACGACCACTTTACCAAGAGTGTAACGACAGAGAAGAAGATGATGATGTGACGTTATCTTAATGAGAATAATCTTGAAACCTAACCCACACCCATAAATAATCGCAAATTGTTATTTGCGCCAGGCTTAATTTCTAAAACTGCTCCCTACCTCAGTGCTATTCTTACCGCAGAAACAAAAGACTTAGGTACACCGTCACTTCACATTATTTAAATCAATAATTAAAATAATTTATGTGTGGATATTTGAAATCCTTGTCTAGTTATTCGTATCTGTCTTCCTGCGTTAAAGGAACCCGCATAAGTACTATTATCCATAACTATTTCTTTACTGCGTAATTCAGGGTTGTAGCTATTTCAGGCAATTCTAAATATAGACCCGTATAATTTTCTTTTTATCTATAATCTTTCGAATTCCTTTTTTAAACGATCGACCCTCATTACCTACAACTGAACTATTATCAGTTAAAGTGAGAGCCTGTAGTCGATCACGGTTCGATGATTCGATCCTAGCGTGGTCTTGACATTCATATTCATAGAATTTGTTGTTATTCATTCAATAATTGTGAGGAATTCTATATCTATGATGAGAAGCCAAAGTGTGATACCAGTTCCCATCGGAATTTGGCTTATCGTCATAGGTATAGAATTTCTCACGCGTACTGTCTCTATTACCATTCATCATCAACATCTTCACTGACCATGAAGTCAAAATACTTTGTAGTGAGCTGTAGTTCCTAATTCTCCTAGCGTCCCGTGGATAAGCTTATACACCTTATTATCTACGGCAATAAGTTGATTATTGTATGATTAATTCGAGTAGCCGTGACATAATACAGTTCTACGAAATAGCTGTGGACAGGTTAACATAATATGGCCTGTATCAATGATATTATATGTTGATATGAGGTAGATGTCGCACAAGCGCGCGGAAACGGAGGCGGCAAAATTAAGTCAATTGTAGTAATTTTCATTACGACGCGTATTTCAAGCGCAAGTCTAAACATATAGCTATCCTTTTCTATATCATTTGTACCGTATTATCTGTCGCAGTAAGCATGTTAATGTCGTAAAGGAACAAAATCTGAGCACCGCGCAGTATGAATATACATCATCTTTAGTAAGACATCATTGGCCTGCATAAACATCCGGTCAAGAATAAAGCCATCTCATCTTATCCGTGGCGTGAGTGCGAGAAATGAAAGATAACTCTGTTTAGATAATAGGAGGGTATCTGTTGTTCACTTAAAATTTTTGTGAGAGTTTATTGTATACGGCGACGATAAAGTCAGAATTAGTACGACATTTATGCATGATAAAACTAAAATTAGATATTTATGCTTTACATCAAGCAAGTGAATTGTCCAAATCGACACTTGTAAACCAAAAAAAAACATCCTGTAAGTATACCTTTGGATTACCTGCAAGTCGCTGGCTCATGTTTGCACACAAGGTTGAAACATAAAGAAGTAGTTTGCATGCACACATTAAACGTTTTTATTTTTGCACAAAGAAAGTAATGTGATTATTCATAATTCATTCATTTATTTCCATAATACAATTCTTAGTCTTAGTTTTAGTAATGCTACTTCACAAATCCAATGGCATATGAGGTGGGCAAAATATATAGAAATTCACTAGACATCATTTTTTAGTATCTTTACTAGGATTCTCTGTGTTACAAGCTGCTAAAGGTTTTAACAGAACTATAATACTAACTACAAGAAATTTTTTGGTTGATAAACGTAACTAGCCATAAACTGCAGTAATATAACAGGCTCGCATGAGCATCCGAAGCAGTCATGCTCATAGAGAGGTGTTGGCGTGCTGCGGCATTGTGTATCGGGTCGCCATCTTCCCCCAATAAGGGTTGAGGAAGGCGATGGCTGGTGCACACGTCAACTCGTGAACGGGTGCTGCTCGCGGACACTGGTCTGCTCCGAATTCTCATGCGTGCTTCGTACGTTGCTTATCCATAGAGTATTTCTAAGATAATTCTTTGTCCCTAAATAAGTACAAGTCGTCCACTTATTAATGTTCTCTTTTTAAAAGTAATTGTAACAAATTCCTAAAAAATGGCACGGACCGGAGAGTCTGTGGAGAATTGATGTTTCATTATTTAAAAAAAACTGCAGTAATACTAAGAGTTCTTGAGTTAAGAATTAGCTAAAAAACAAAAAAAAATAGGTTGATGATCGTAACAAGCATAAATTGCAGTGATGCTAGGACTTTTTTGTTATCTTAAGATATAAAAAATAATGCCACGACAGTTTCAGGTTATGCCTAGGAGACCTATGAGGTTCTGCAGCTGTAATTCTGTGCTTACCTAAAAAAATAAGTATTTTTCCAGTCAACGATTTAACTAAACTGAAAATTTGTATGTACTTGGGTGACTCTTTAATTTATAGCATTGATATAACTCATTAAAAATACAGTAAACATTATTTTTTCACTCCATGCATCCAAGTCGAACTTTATTATTTATTTATATTAACACAAATAAATATTATTTTAAATTTAAATAACGTCAAATTATTTACCATATTTTGCTAACGTCAAAAAGACTAAAGACAAGTTACAAAATGACAGTTTTTCGGATTTTCGGATTTGGGGAAATATTTGAAAAGAGCGGTGTGTGAAAGTGAAAATTAAAAATTTCTCTGATGCATAGTTCACTTTTCAGTGACAGCAAAGAAAACACGTTTAAAAACACTTGCTACTTCTCTTTTGATTTTGCTTCCCACATCGAGTCTAAGGCTCAGTTTCAAGCCAAGAATCTGGGTGTTTTTTTTTTTGTTTACTTATAAGTTTGCGTTTGACAACTGTCTCACCTGATGTTAAGTGATGACGTTGTCTAGGATTTAACACGCAAACCTAGAAGGTACCTATTCACTGGCGACTTGAAGACTTCAGGATTGTACATATCGGGAAACACACACAGAAACATTACATCAGAACAACTACAAAATTAGTATAAAGCGCATGATGGCGCACGTAACTGTGCCGAAATATCGAGCAAATAAAACAAATAAAATAAATGGTAAATATCCCGATAGTATCGTCATTCTTGTATTATTGACAAAAAAGTTTGAAAAACTTGTATGATAGACAATATTGGCTTATCTACTAAATAAAAACAAACATATTCTTAGCCGCCAAGCCAATATTTTGCTTTACTAACACACCTTCACTATGTTGAGTATCATCATTCAACTCAAACATCGGCTCGCCTGATGGTCCAAATCCACTGCATATAATAACTAAAAAGAAAAATAAAAGAAATATATATTACCGCGTACATAATATAATAAGTATATAATAATTTAGTTATACTTAAATCTTATTTTTGTGGAATAAACAAAATCCAGTTTATGACATAAAAAAATATTTTGTAAAAGTAAAAGAAAACATTGATACGTTAATAGAAAAAAGAACGTGGGCCCTATTACAAGTCGGCTAGTCAATCTGACATCTCACAATGATGTCAACCACATTTTACCTTGTTACTTCTCGCGGCATGGCATCGGAGAAATTAAAATCTATCCCATCTGCGGGTATCAGTCCCGAATAATGCAATCTTTTACGCAAAAGAGCTGCAGGAAATGTAGACTAAGTTATTAATACAACAGCCCTGTTTAAATGTCAATATATAGTACACCTGTACATATTACCTATACCGGGTTATTTTTCCGCTCGAGCGTAGGTATACGGATATTATCATTTGTATGGCTTGCCAGAATGGCGGCGCATCCTATATTGGGTTGTTGTACACAGCTTACATGTTATAACGTCTTCAATTGATGGCAAGACTCTATTTGCGTGTGGATCGATTTTAAATGCGAGACTACGGGTTAGTGAAGTCTATAAATCTAGTCTGTATGTAAAATAGAAGAGAATTGAAGAGGAAAATATGTTGTGGCGACCCCACCTAGTGTGGAATCAGGACAAGAAAAAGAAGATCTACGTCCACAGAGCAGATTCTACGCGCGTTTATGTGGGAATAGAAACTACACCTTTTGCTCACCGCTCGAGTCGCCTGTGTACTCGGCCTCAGTAGCTAATTATAAGATATAATAACTATATAACCCATTGTGTATTACACAATGGATTCTGACTTTTATCTGATCTGAAAACTGGAAGAAACTTAGGGTCAATTGACCAAATTAGTATTTAACTTGATTTTACATACTCGTACATTTTTCCTGCACGACCCTTTGAGGTTGATCCACAGCGGTTTGGGTCTGTTAAATCATCAACAACTCAAAAAATTAAGGCCTTCGTCTTACTCTTTGTTTTACACAATGTACGATGGCGGAAGGCTATTATACTTATTATAAGTTCTAACCACAATTGTAAAGATAAAGCGTAAATAAATATAAATGTTGAACCTAAAAGTTACTCTTACACAGTAATACGCTGTTATTTTAACACACTTATCCATGGAGGTTTCTCAATTCGACGTACATAGGTACGTCCTACCTTCATTTAAGAGGGTCATTTATTTTTAGTGGTGTTAAAAAGTAACTTTCCAAAGACAAGAAATATATATAGAAACATTGATCTAGTAGATTTCCAAGAAGCAACTGGAACAGAACAAGACAAGCAATAAGTGCTAAAACAATTATTAGTTCACGAAATTAAACCCATTAGTGAGATTAAGTAGCCTTGTCAATCTATCAGGCTGTATGCTCAACTATCTACACCAATATAATATACATATTACTTATTACTGCCTTACGGTTTCAGCACCCGCGTGGTATTGGAAGAATTTCATTTTCTTTTTCAATAAAAAAAAGGCATATTTATCACGTCATGTACTGACAGTCCCGTCTAAACAGTTCCAACGGCTTTGGCGATTAGCGGAAACATACAGACAAACAGTTAAAGACGATAAATATTACATTATGTAAAGGTATGTACCGTGTAGGTATAATTTCATATTTATATTCAGTAGAGAGTTGTTTTTCACACAAATGATTTAGTTATTTGTTTTACATGTGGGTAAAAATATTTTTGACGCGAGGGCTTGGATTCAAACCTAAGCAAGCGAAGGGTTCAAAACACGAAACGCTTTACAGTTTACACACCTTAGCCATGAGTGAAACGCAACAATTTTCACCACACTAGCACTAGCGAAGAACGTACAAGGCGCGCGACGGGAAGGATTCTTTCACAAGATTATTTCCCTCTTTTCACAGGCTTCTTTCAAGCACACTCTTCTCTGATTGCTCGGCAAGTTGACATTAGCTTTGTCAGGACCGTTCTCGAATTTTTAAATCTTTTTACTCAGTTGAGAGTAAAATTGAATTTTCCTGTCAGAAATCGTTGAGTAAAATTCGCGGTGGAAAGCTAATGTGGTGAAAAACAATTTACTAGCCTAAGGTTAAGCTAAAGAGTTGTTAATAAATTTTATATGTTTTAGATCCGCTTATACAAACATACATGCAAAGTATACATGCGGAAAGGTAACAATAGGCTAGTAGTTTACAATTAATAGCACAAACAGTCATTCAGTTAATAGCAATCTGAAATGTAAAATATAATATACAAATTAAAATGATATTCAAAACTAAAACGAGTGTCGTCTAGCCCAACTACATTTCCAGGCATTTCTAAATGTATTAAAGCTATTCGTGAAACGGATTATTTGTGCAATTTGATTGTAGATTTATTGGTACCATACAGACACACTAATGCCAAGCAGTGGGTTTTGCTCGCGTGAACTCGTAGATTAGGTACGTAGGTACACACTACGCCACCGGGTATCATACCGAATAATGCCTAACTACTAATAACTATGTTCTTTTTTAATATAAATCGCAGTTAAATCATACTTTTCTGAACTATTCTTTACATGAATCTTGGTTAAAACCTTTTATTGCTGTTGAGCAATTATACGTGAGAGTTCGCCTAGGGAAGTACTGCCACTATATTTATTTCTACTGCCAAGCAGTAGTGTTCGTAATAATGTGTTCCGATCGAAAGGTATGGCTTCTGGTGATATTACAAGCTCATAATACTTACCTACTTTATGTCTCAGGATCACGCCGCGGGCGTAGTGCAGTTCTTTAAGAATTGTATCTGTCTATAGGCAGAAAATTTTCGCTAATTTTTATTCTTTCAAATTGATTTATGAAAGTGTTGAATTTGTTCTACGTTTAAGTAGCTGTGAAAGTTGGATTGTATAGTTTTTTTATACTTAAATTAAAGATCTATCGTTTGGCCACTATCTCACTTGGTGGTCAGTGACGATATGGTCGAAAATGTTATCAAGCTAGACCTAGAATGCTTACTGGGTCTCAAGGACTGTTGCCTGTACACACTATGTGTGTGGTGACAGTTTTTCAAACTTGAGTATGGTAGCTAATCAGGCTGGTACTCGAATTACCCTACCACCACGCTGGAATTTCGATAGCGGTGTTACCTTCACCGGAAGCTCAAGCCGTTGGTGGGGATCGAACCAGCGTTCGTTAGTTTGACAGCCGACGCTCCCACCGCTGAGCTAGCATCGCTTCAATTAATGATTGAAATTGTTCTACGTCAAAGTAGCTGTGGAATTTGGTGTGCATAGTTTTTCAAACTAAATAATTATTTAGAGGGTTATTTTCAGTTTCGGAGAAATTTACCTACGCCAAAATACAATCATACAATATTTACAACAAACATTTACCTTAACCTTTTCCGTCACGTGATCAAATCTAATAAACATTCTGTTGCGAAGCCACGTCAGAATTAAGTAAAATAATATCTGGCAAACAAACTGTAATCGCTCTCAATCTTTTGTCATGCACATAACAGCAATTAAATAATATAGGTGCGATTGTATCACAGTGGGTACACAATAATGAGCGCTTCGTGTATGACGTCACAGGGTTGAATTTCTTCTGTTTCTAATATCACATCACCAACTCATCCCAATAATATTATAAATGTGAAAGTTTGGATGTATGGATGGATGGATGGATGGATGGATGTTTGTTACTCAATCACGCCAGAACGGCTGAACGGATTTGGATGACATTTGGTATGTCTACATACCAAATGTCATACAAATCCGTTACTATACTATCCGTTACTTCATGTCCCGGAATAACACATAAGCAACTTTTCATCATCATCATCGTCATCAGTTATCACCACGCGGGTAAAACCGCGGGGCGCAGGCAGTGTTTAATAAAAATAGAATTAAAGATCACGATTATTGTAATATAAGATAATGTATTACGAATAGCTTTCTAAAGCTTTTCAACTCACCTAAATCGTGATTGGGAAAATCGGTACCTGCACCTCAATATCATGATAAATGATTCCAGACCCCACATTTCGATTACAAACATTATAATCAAATCAAAAATAAGAAAAATACAGTTCCATTAAAATAATTCTACTTTGTAACCGACTTCAAAAAAGGAGGAGGTTCTCAATTCGACCCGTATGTTTTTTGTTATTTTTTTAAGTTTGTGACCGCATAACTTTCGACTGTGTAAACTGATTTCAATCGTTCTTTTTTTATTTAAAATGTGGTGCTTCCCGTGTGGTCCCATTAAAATCGGTCAAGCGGTTTTTGAGTTACACTCCAATAACTGAAAAATGCTACGCATACGTCGATGATATTATGGTTGCAGGTGCAGAAATCGGTGAACATACACACTAACAATTAATCCCGTGAGTAGGAAAGGCCACTGAAAAGGGTGAAAAATATTTTTTTTCTAACAAATCGAACTGACTTCAACACTAAAAAGTATGAAATAACTTGTCGAAGTCGGTACCATGCTCACAATATATTAATAACATCTTTTGAACTATCATGGTAACGACTTCAACAAGTTATTTTATACTTTTGAGTGTTGAATTTGGTTCCATTTTTTGTTAAAAAAATGTTTTCTTGACTTCTGAAATCAAACTCAACTCAAGAATGTCTAAAAATTACAGTTTTAATGTTACATCAATAGTTTGAGAACCGCGGTGCACTGACAGTGTTAAAGAATATAGATGGTCAGAAATGTTACAACTAAATGTGCCAACCTTTTCCCAACTAGCAATTCAACTTTATCTTTGAGAGGTGTTATTTAATGTGTCGATAGACACACAGCGCTCGCGACGTGCGATATTTCATAGGTTTATTTTTTATACATGGTTTTTGTAAGGATCTCTATTTTTTGTGAAATTTCCAAAGTACATTATAATCTATTTTATCGAAATTATAACATTAATTTTTTTCTATAATTAGTCTGAACTAAATAACTCGTCCCGCATCGCACCTGGAGCAAATGACCCGGCGACACTAGTAGCGTTTTCTCTTAGAATTGCTAATGGCAAGTCTTTGCACCAGGTACGATCCAGAACGGGAGTCAAAGCCTCTGGACCCTAATTGTGTTTTAAATTAAATATTCATATAATGTATAGTTAGCGTATGTAACCCCATTATGATTTATAACATAACGCTGCACTAAGTAAAGAAATTTTAAAATCGTCTTTGTAGTATTTAACTTACAAACAAAAAGTCTGGAGTTTAATTTTTAAAATATTATAGTTAAATTGACACAAAATAGACAGAAAAATTCAACCGTAGATCAGCTTGAAACTCTCATTTTGTCGGTTCAGATGCTTTTGCATAAAGCATTTTGACTGAGCCACGAATTTGTCCATGTAATTATTTCTATACAACCGACTTAAATTGCGGGAGTACATCTATATACATATCAATAGACACGCCTATTGGTAGGAAATGTCGATGTAGTAAATAGATTTTATATTCTAAGTAATTTCCAAACATTTTATAATAATATTTTGTCCCTACTAGTAACTAAACTACACTAAACTAATACATAGTTTGTAAGTTTATAGATACTACATACAGTAGAGCGTGGTACTAAGCCGGCACTTCAGTTATTCGGTACATCCAATAATCCGGTACCCTCCGCTTATTATTCTCGTTCCATGGTCGGTCACCAGCATTAGCATAACCTCAAAGTTGTCTCAATAACACGTACATACCTATCTGTCATCTGTTGTTTTAAAGTTGAAAATAGTTAACTAAAAATGTCAAGTAAATCGGCAACATGGGACTCTATCTTCTTAAAATATAAACCTATGATTTTCTATACAATTCAATAATCAGAACAATCGAATAATCCGCCACCCCCTAGTTTTCAAAAGAGCCGGATTAGTGAGACTCTATACTATAGTTACCGGTACTTACAAATATAATATTTTTAATAAACGTGGGTATCTAATGAATCGTCCCTTTTTTCCAGCCAGATCCTGTACATGGATCAACACACTTACCAGATTCCAACAAACTACAGCAGAAACGTTCCACCACGTAAGTGTGTGCATTTATTGTTATCTATACTTAATATTATATAGAGGAAAGATTATAAATAGATTTATTAAAATATAATAACTAATTACAATACTACAAAAAAAATTGAGCAATCCACTAGCTATTGTCAGCCTATAGATAACTCAAATGCTCTAGCCGGCTAGCAGTTGGCTCCGGCTGACATATTATATTATTATTTTTTTAATTAGGGATACTTATAAGTTTTAATTTTGATTTTTTTTACTCGTGCGAAGCCGGGGCGATTCGCTAGTTTATAATATTTTACAAACTGACCATTCATAACAGTGACCGTGGTATATTTAAAATACGATAGCGGAGAAGTTATTTACGAAATATGTACACAGTTGCGGCAGTAGATTGATCTTTGAGTGATCCCCTTAGGCAATATACAATATTTTACGGAGCCATGGAAAACCACACAATAACAATCTTCTTCTTATTTAATAGCCTTGCTCTTAGCTCTTCTCTCTAGCTGATGTATTTTTTTTGTATATTTTTCTGCCCGACGTCACTAAAGCATTTCTCGATAAATTGACTATCTAAAACAAAAAGATTCTTTACAATTCCAACCAAATTTCTGCAGATTATAAAAATGAAAATGATATTTAAATACAGAGTTAGGCAAAAGACCAATAGTGATTATATATATTTTTTATAAATATCTAGAATTTAGCTCGTTGATGATGTCTAACGGTAGGAAAAAGGTAACGCTTTCCATATCCGTACAATCTGAACTATAAACGTCTTGTCATAGTTATAGGACCTGTATTTAACCGTACAGGTATTTCAAGTTCAAGTGTATTAGAAGAACATAGGGATAGGAACGTTGTAAATGTAAGAAGTGAACATCTTCTATAAACATTCGTTTATTAGAAGAAAAAGAGATTGAAACCAGCAAAATCCAAATAGATAATTTGGCACTTACGTCTATGGTAGGAATATTATGAATGCCTATGATTTCCGTTTGCACTATATTTATATCAATTAACATCTCATAAATCGAACCGCACCGAATCTATATTTGAATATGTATGACGCAAATTGTCGTTCTTACGAGTAGATAGCTATAAGCGACGATGATATTACATTGAGCAAGTCTGTGGCAATAGATTATTTCATGCATCATAGTTAAGTCCCAATAATTCTACTAGAAATGTGATTGATTTCATTATGATCGTCAGGAAACAAACATTCAATGAAGTCTCTGTGAACCTTTGTCACCTTGGTCAAAAACCTAAAAAAAGTGCAACGGTCTAAACAGTTCGGTGCCCCCACAGATCAAGTCAGATCTGAGGGTGCCTCGCTAGGTTTTACATATATGTACACAGGTTTTATCCACGTTGGCAAACACGGTTGCCGTGTCTTGTGAAAGCTGCTTAATGTATCTCATAAATTTCTATTGAATTACGGTGAAGCTATAATATAGCTGAGCGGTGGGATCGTCCGCTATCAAACTGACGGACGCTGGTTCGATCCTCACCAACCGCTAGAGCGTTGGGTAAATGTAATACCGTTATTAAATCCCATGCAGCATGGTGGTAGGGTACTTTCGAGTACCCGCTTGGCTAGCTATCACCCTCAAGTTTAAAAAAGTACGTATAGTAATAGGAGTTATGAGAATACAATGCAAATTTTATACTTTGAAATTGTGTTGTATAGTCAACATATTTTGAAATGACATAAAAGTTTCATGGTTTGAGATTTTCGAATGACCCTTGAATGACCTTTTTTTAAATATGGGGTTCGTCTATAAAAAATATTGCGACATTCTCTCGAAGTTCAAATGTTTTTTTTATTCAGATTAGACTGGAATGATGGATTATTCGAAAATCCGAGTCATTTTTTAATACGAGTTCCGACGCGGAACTGACCCGTAACAAAATTACATCAGTGTTGTGAGACCATGCCAAAAATATGCTTGTACCTTCAACTAGCTAGAACGAATAAATGAAGCACATTTATCAGAGCCATTTATTTATAGATTATATTCACTTTAATATTCACCAAAAACTTAGCCAACATTTTTATACTATCATATCACGATAACGACTAGCCACTTAGTGACGGACGTTATTCAGCGAAACGGCACCAGGGCAACCCGTCATTAGTCAAAGATGAGGGCCAACGAGCCGTTGTTAATTATAGAACATAATAATACACGTAGTCATTTAGGTATCTAAATATAGGCTTATGTGAAAACGTAACGTAGATATTAGCAACTTTGTGAGTTAGCTAGATAATGGCCGACAAAATATACCGAGCCAAAATTGATGTGTTGGAAAATTGTTGTATTTTTTGCGGATTATTAAGTATGTAATATGAAATTTAGCTTTAAAGAGCTTTAGACAAGGGTAAGTTAGCAAATCGGAGACTCGAAATAGATACATATATATCTTAACCCTAATGTTGAAGAATAGAGCCAATTGGGCATCTTTAAAAGGATTCTATTTATTAACAACTAATCTAAACATTTTATTTTAAAATAGGTTTTTTGCTATTTTTTTATCTAAGTATATATTCAACATTTCAAATAATGTTATGTATATAAAAAACAATGCAAACAAACATTAAAATGATGTCTTTTTAAGATATAAAATATGTTTCAGGTCTAACTATATTGATTTCAAACTTTAACATTCAACAAAAATGCGTATGTTTATTTTTAAATGTTTGAAAGTAACTATTTTCCAGGTGACAGTTAATATTATTTCTAATGCACCTTAAACTAAGAATTAGTGGGTCCGTGCGCGATTTTGTTCTTCCAAGGTTATCGGGTCTTTTATGCCCCATAATTAAATAGCCGACGGTATGCAAGAGCTAAGTTTAATAATGGGATGGGAAGGGCTGTGTTGTGTTGACAAATGTCGTTGTTTTGCCCAGATAGGCACTTCAATATAAACCCTATATACAAGGTAATAAGTTCCTAGAAAACTACTACCTGCATCATTTTAAAATTAGCGATTGCTGGTTATGACGTCCACGTCCCTTTAATGCACGCATTAAGGCGTGTGTTTGAAATGTACGTCGCCGCGTCGTGAAAAACGGTGTCACGATTAGATGAACCGGGCAACGGGGCTCACTAATGGCCTGACCAGTCTTATTCTGCAAATACTGCGGTGTCAAAGTATTTCATTGATTTACGTGATCCCTTAGCCGACTCTTACAGCACCAGCGGGAAGGGATGGAGGAGTACTATACTAGGCCATCATACATACATCCACATAATTCTGTCTTTCTTTCCACTAACTCGGAAACCCTTGACTTGGCTATTTTGGAATAATAATACTATTCTATTAATGTACATTCTTAATTTAGCAATGCGTACTTTTGAATGGTTTTATATTTTTTAGGTATTTTTATATTTATAGAATCGTTAATGATATATATTTTCGTAGTTACACTGACATTGGTGATGGATATCCTCGCAAGGCAAAGTTCACGTGAGGAGGGAAGCGGTACCGGGCGCGCTTACGGCTCATAATGACGACCGTGGTATATAACTTACGATCTTTACGAATTAGGATAAACACACTGCGACACAGGGTATCCTAGTTTAAAATATATCTATGAGGTAAACTTCTAAATGATTGCGTAGTAGGTACGCATTAACATGTATCTCTATTCATGACTTCCTTAATTCTCTACTTCTCCAGTCCTCTTCACAATCCTAAGCCAAACCAGGACCAACAATTTTTTAAGTCAAATCAATTTATAATCATGTGAATGATTATAAATTGGTATAATTATTTACATGATTATATTATATATAATATGATATGTATATTATCATGATATGATAATATACATATCATATATATATATATATATGGTATTATAATAATCTGCCGCCATAGTAGTAGAATACTACTTACCTGCTTATAAAACACTAGTAGAACCCGGTGGTTTCACCCGCATGGATTACGGTTTTCCCGCTACCTCAATTAGCCCACGTGAACTATATTTTTTCCGGGACAAAAGTAGCCTATGTGTTAATCCAGGATTTAAACTATCTCCACGCCAAATTTTATCGAAATCGGTGTTGCCGTTTGAGCTTGAAGAACTAATAAACATACACACAAACTTTCGCATTATAATTTAGTAGGAGTAGGATACCAGAAATAAAATAACTATACAGAAATAATATATTTTTTGGTATAATAGAATAGTAGATTGTAGCACAAGGAGGGCGGAGGTTACAAGTCTGTCAATATTAGGGTACATTTGAGACATTATAGAATAGTATTTTAAAGAAAAGATATTTATGTAGGTTATATTCACCGGCAAATGTGTTTCTATTCACAATTAACGAGGCGGTTTTAGCTGGATACAGCCATAACAATTTAAATGGTCGTGCTCAAACATCGTTCATTTTATATTTAAATGTTTTAAAGTTCCATTAAAGTTACCAGCCGCGAGTCTACAGTATTATTGTAGAATTCGCGTGTCGTTTCCACCTACTCATAAGCCTTTCAATTTATTTTTTCGTTCGAGATATTGTTGAAAGGTTGATATGTATATTTTTATAATATTATTAAGTAGCTACACCTCGTAATGATAAAATCAAGAAGCGATGACTCTTTTAAATTTGACTAGGAACTCATGAACGCATAATAAGCTTGTTACAAAAATAAATTTCACAGCAGTCTTCAATAGTTTCTGTAATACTTACTATAAGCTTCTCTCATCTCTCTGTAACACTATAAATATAAATGTAGTTACTATGCTATAAAATATATACTGTATCACAACATATACTTATGTAGTTTTTCTGTGATCCGACTGATTCACAGAAACGTTCGTTCAAAACACAGATTGGGAAATAAAATTGTGTAGTGATGAAATATTGAGAGTGAAATGTGAATTTAAATAAATACTTCTTATTATAAATATGTCTATAATTTATATTGTGTTAGTAATACAGAGTCAGATTCAGATCAGAATCCTAAAATAGTCCTAGCGGCACCCATGTAAAAGATGTTTATTCATTTTACGAAATAAAATATTTAAAAAGAAAAACAAATGAAAGTACACAAAGCACTGCGTCATATCATCTTAGTACCTAGTTGCGAATAGGCGCAACTGTCTGGTAGCCTAATAGATGAAAAAAAAACACGACAGATAAATAAAGTTCCCGACATAGCACTTAGGATTAGCTAGTTGAGGTATAGCAATAGGCGGTAAATGTGGAGTTATAGGCTGGAATCTGATCTTGAAAAGAGGCTTTTTTTCAACAGTTAACGTTTGGTTTGAATCTGAATCCATCTACTTCTATATCCTCACTTAGAGATTGCAAACTAAATCTCGTATTTGCCTAGTTGAAATAGATAGAATATAGGCTAAACTAGCAACAAACAAGTCAGATACTTGAGATACTATAAAATGAATCCTGCAATTTGCCTTTATTCTAGTCTATCATTTAAATCCTATCCAATCTCTGCGAGCTACCGCATAGAACCGATGTTTTATGTAGAAGCATGTAGCTTCTTCGTAACTGATTATCATATTTAAAACTGACGCAATCTTGATGATGTACTCGTAATTTTATATCTATTCTATGTCTCATTAAGCGTTCTGTTTGGTTTCAGAGAAAAACACCACAGTGTATATCGGTCTACACGTAAATCGAGTGTCGGGAGTGGATGAAAATAAAGAAGTAAGCTTTTTATGTAAACTGGACTAGACCAGCTAAGACAAGTACTTAGTTACCTATATCATTATCATCACCATCATCTCAGCCATAGGACGTCCACTGGACATAACCTCCACCATTAATTTCCACAAGGACGGGATAGAAGCGGCCCGCATCCAGCCCTCACCTGCGATCTTAGTCAGCATTCCACCTTGTCGGTGGCCGTTCTGTGCTGCGCTCGTCAGTCTTAGGTCTCCATTCGTGAACCTTTCGACCCCAACGGCCATCGGTTCTTTGAGCTATATCCCCTGATACTGCCACTTCAACTTGCTAATCCGCTGGGAGACTTATAAATATGCGCGGGTAGGTAATTGGCGTGAAAGCGTTCAATTCAACGCGCTTCCCGAGCCTATACGTACAATCAAAACATTAAAATTATTCAAATATAAACTGAAAAGACTACTTCTGGATTTGGGTCCCTATAATATTCCAGAACTTTTTTCACAGGTGAAATACAGCTGAGAAAGTAACATAGATATCTTTTAAGATGTATTCTTATACTTATGATATATTATTATACGGTATAACGCTTCAATCAAATCTTTTTTATGACGACGATTATATTACACTGATTAGTTACTACTTAGTCAATTTTCGTAGTTGCTTTTGTTCTTCTATATATTTTGTACAATCATTTTATAAAAACAAAATAGAATAAATACATATAAACTATGCGTTCACGAGTCCACTCGTGGCTCGCGAATGAAGATATCGAGATTATAATCTATGAGGAAACACACACATATCAAGCCGAAGGTCCATTAACTTTTATCTAATTATGTAGCTCTTAGGTACCAGAATATATTGTGTAAAAAGAATAAGATACCAACTTTGCAACGGTGCTCTCTAAACTAACCTTGGGATACATTACTTTATAGGAAATAACGCTGGACGTGTTTCTACAAGTGACATGGCAGGATACGCGGCTGCATTTACCCTCGGGTATACCATTCATCGACCTACCCTGGGAGTTCCGCCAGCTGATCTGGACGCCAGACCTGTACATCTGGCAGCTCCAGACCATGAGGATACTCTCTGTTCTCCAGGAGATGGCCTCTTTGAGACTTTACTCCAACAGCACCGTCTCAGTCAGTATTGGGTTCGTCTATTTCAATTGTTTTATTTCCTTTAGGCATACTCGTATAAAGCCTTTACTTTACTAAGTGCCTATTAATTGTAATAGAAAGTTTGGGAGAGTCATCAATTTAGTGAAGATAAATCAGGTCTAGTAAAATAAATTAGTCACATTTTTTCGACTGTATAGTTTAGATACTATAGTTATTTTTGGACTGGTGCTCGCAGTCTAAAGAAATATGTAGGTACCTACCAAAGTAGGTACTTAACTACAGTTACTTTACATCAATTAAAATAAGTCTTGAACAAAGATATTTCTAAGCTCAGTTATGTAATTATTTTCATATTTTCCCTTTCATGTATTAAAATACTCTTGCTCTCTAATAGTTGTCTCTCTAATAGTAATTAATTCTAACAAAAGCAGTCTTTAATGAACCCAATTAATTATATTCAAACCCCATTTAATGAACTAGGTACATTTTTCTTCAAACCCTTTTTTTTACCAGCTGCAAAAATTACCACAAACTGATTTGCTTCATATTACTCTTCCAAATCCAAATAAACTGCGAAACATCAGAAAGAAATTTAATTAGCTATCGTTATCGTTAAGTTGTCGTTTAACAAATACCATGTGCAAGTATACACACAAATACCAATTCGCTCAAACTGCCGCTGAGGCCTCATATCGCTTGGTCGTAAATCGCAGACACTTTTCTCAATAAAATCCTACGCGTGTTCGTTCAATTATAATTTTTTCAAATAAAAACCGTTTAAAATTGTTTCAAACAGTTCATTCGAATAATTTTAGTACATATAACAATGCGTAATAACCTTATGATAAAAGGAATACGAAATATAACAAGTTTAGTATCTGTGGAGTCGCAGAAAAACTTTAGTGAAATTCATGCAAAGTTTATAGTCCTTTAACTCATATTTTTACTGCCGGAAATGTCGACGACATGAAAAGCGAAGCCAATAAAATGGCAATACTTTCGCTTGTTAAAACATTCATGTTTTTATTAGCAGAAACTTATCTCTGAATTAAAATAACTCCGGATAAATGCGTCTTTGTTTCCAATGAAAATGTATTTTTATTTGCAGTGCGACAATAACCATCAAGTGCCAGATGGATTTCGTCTTGTACCCGTTGGATGTGCAAAATTGTGCCATCGACTTCACCAGTTGTAAGTATTTACGAGAGCGGCACAGTACTAATTTACTTTTAGCTCTCTCTCTTGGTCTCTTATAATTCACTCAGTTTGTTTATTTTTAGTCAATCAAGGTCTATAATTGTTATACCAAAATTCGCACGCTGGTACATGCTTTCGGATAGGAATATTTTCTTAACTATAATTATGCATCCTTGGCCTACCCTCAAATCGATCGTATAAGTAACTTACGTATAGGCTTGCAAAAGTTGTTTTCTGCCGCTACACGTCTTGCTGCAACTTTCTACGATCCCGTGGATGCCCGCTTCCATGAATTTGAGTCCGAGCATACGGCTTGGGCCCAAACTTTTCGCACAATGTAAATAATTTATTTTCATATAATTTTGTTTCAAGAAAACTAAGCAAATTGTGTGAATGGGTTCGATAATTTAGAAGGGTCATAAATTAATATGTCCTACCCATTTTTGTTACTAGTTGCACTGCTCAGGGAGAGCTGTTAACAAATGATGAATGTCTGAGAACATGGGAGAAGAGCATTAGATCTTACTGATAATTGCTGAACTTAAAGTTTTGAACGCACTTTTAGTTATTGAGACCATACATTTTCTCTCAGTTAGGATAAGAATAATCATAATCAGTTGACATTTTCCAGACAAATACACAATAGAAGACGTCAGATTCGAGTGGCGTGACATACAGTCCTGGATAGGCACCGGTTTGGGCAACGATGAACGCAATCACTTCCGGTTGCCTAAATACGTTGTCTACTTCGTAACGGATAAAAGTAAAATTATTAAACAATTTGGTGAAGGTAAATGTAATTCAATGCTTCGCGCTTATGTTTGCGCTTGTAACTAACTATTGTTACCTTACTAATGCTACGCGCTGTCGCTATGTGCTGCAAGCGGTGCTGGCGCGGATGTTTTGCTAGACTAGACCTGTACCAGTATTCAAGCTGAAATGTAGGTACATTGTTTTAGCAAGGTTGTGAGATTTGTGTTTTATTGACTTATGATTATTGATTAGTATTGCAGTGCCACACTTCACTGACTCGATATGAGAAGAAGTGAAGCTTCAGCTTCACTATCTTGAACAAATCTTAGGATATTATTATATTAATGTATATACAAATTTTAAGGAAATAGTTTATGGGTATTTCTCGGTTGCTCCAGTTTAGGTGTTTTCCTTTTCTTTTTTATCTATCTACACTATGTAATGTAAATAATTATTTAAAATGTTTCATTACACATACACACCAAAACTCGCACTCTGGTACATGCTTACGGATGAGAATATTTTCGATGTATTTCCATCCATACGCTTCGGAGTGCAGTCCAGGAACGATAGGTAGGTTTCTTTACACTGTTTCTACGGGTATAACGTGGTACTAACGCGTAGTCGATATCACGATATCGTAGATATCTCGCAAGTAGTTAGAGTAGCTGTGTTGGATCTGCTCCGAGGTAGCGGTAAAGATGCCCCGCAGGAGGGTTCAAATTAAGTAAATTAGATACCTGTACAAAAATCTGTGTTAACATGTACATGTCTAATATTATAGGGTTCTATTTTTAAGTTTTTGATTTTTTAAGTTTATCAATCTGTGGTCTACGCTGTTGGTACATTAACTACCTACACTTATACATATATTCTTCGCATCTAATTGTAAGTTTTTGTACTGTTTGTAGATCCTAAAATAAAAAAATAAAAATAAAAAAAATTACTTACACAGGTCGAAGATTTGACTTCTAGGATAAGGCACACAAAAAATATTTAGTTTAACAACTTCCGAGTTTCTGTCTCGCGTGACTAGCTATTGTCTTTGTGATGCGCCAAAGAAAAAAGGTAGACACGCGAGACATCCTATATTATGTTACTTACTTACCTGAAAGTACTTAAGTACCTCAAATATAATTCAAATAGGTAAGATGCAAAACTTGCTACGTTTGAGTTGCTTACCTACCAATGAGATACTCAGAGACTAGTCACTAGTAGGTACTACTAGACAACTACACTACATCCGTGCCAAGCACCAACATCCTTCTTTCTGAATGACCGTGATGCATGATATTAGTCGTTATGTTGTCAAGTTACGTGATGCTTACTGTCAATGTTGTAGCTTTAATCTCCCGCCGTTAAAATACTCGTAGGTAGGTACTTATATAACTTTTATATTATTATATAAAATTCGTTTTTATCTTAAAATATATACCTAAATAACAATAATAATGTTGATTCGACGACCATTGTGCTTGTAGTCGTTTCGGAAAATGCCCTAATAGTTAAAAGGCTCGACCAACATCTGAAGAGGCTCTCGTTAGATGGTTTGATCAAGGATCAGTTACAAAGGCAAGTTATTCTTGAAACGACACGTATTGATAGGTTCTTCCTCTGCAGCCGTGACTACTGGTAGGCAGCTTGGGTCAACCTCTCTGCCTGCGGACTAGGATAAAGGTTCACATTGCTATTTATTTTTTTACAGTCATTTAAAATTTAAACCTAAGAATGTAAATAAATAAACAGTAATAATATGTATCTATTTATTCAGGTTAGGGCATCAGGCAACGTAAAGGCACATAGGTACCTATAGAATCACCTAGTTCCCAAACTAGGCTCATGACAGTGACTAATCTGCTCGTAAGAGCTTGTAATATAAGTGCCAGAAGTCTTACATCGATGTGAAAAAATATATAAATAATTTGTCCTAGTAACATGAGTTCATTTGGCTTAGCAGCAGCTACGGTCTGTACTCTGTTACTGTATAAATACATTTAATTTACCAATTTTTGTTTTACTTGATTGACGTAACATCACACTTTTCTTTATATGGTTAAGTAAACTTGAAAGGCACGCTGATAGTTTGACAATGATTGCTGGCCACATGCCAATGGTCCGTTACAGACAAATTACTGCTACATCTATCTGGCACCGGGTCACAAAAATAGTAGTAGACGGCATTCCTTTTCTAAAGCTATACTTCGTATGAAATGTATGCCGTCTAACGGCCCAGACATACCATGCCCCCTCATCCTGTCCCCCAGCTATGAATCTGAATTAAAAGCGCACTGAGAAGCACATCATCAAAGGCATCTATGAACTGTGTGTTTTATACGCGTGCGAGAATCAAGAATTTATACATAAACAGATTGTGTATTTTCTTCAACTTTCACAATAAGATACAGTGAATATCTATAACTAAGTAAGTATACACTTTTCAATATGATATCCCTGAACCCTGTACTAGTCAATATAAACCATATACCTCATCTGTGTAACAGCACAAAACAGAGCTATCTGATTTGTGGTTACAGGGTTACAGGTCCTTCCTAGAGATGGAATTTAACTCAAACGAGTGTACAGCTTTCAAAAACCATGTTCAAACCAGGTGTTAGGAGATGTTCGTGTTTAAAAATTGAATCCGACAAAAGTTAACTGTGCTTTGAAAAATCAAATATTATATATAATTACTCTACATAAATATCTCAAAAGGAGGAAACTAGGTAGGTACCTCTTCACGCTTATGTGCAGTCTTATAGTATTGTAGTTTATGATTGGCACTATTAGATAGGTACCTGCCTGTTCTTTTAAAAAACTTCAAATGGTAAGTTAACGGCAATGTAGAATGGTTTATCAATTTGGTATAATGGTGGTACAGTAGTTTATAGTATCATACCCCTTAGATACCCCATTCATACTTTGCCCTTTCATACTTACTCCTTTGTACCCATATGGCTAGGTAGATTTCCTACATTAAGAACCTATGATTAAAGACATTGTGTATAAAAATATAGATTATGTAAAAAGGTAATAAAATCAAGAAATGCATGTCATTTTTCCCTGTTTTTCTTATTAATAAAATACTTACCTTCCTAGTACCTAAGTCTGAGAAGACGCGATGATAGCGAAATAAAACGTTTAGTTATAAGAACCTGGCGTAGATGCCTATGTGTGCGTACAATCCGTCATAATGTATCCATCAAACGGAATCTTTCTGAAAAGCCCTACCGCGTAAATGGTAAATATGGCAAAATAAAGCCAAAAGGTGCCGTGGTGGTACCGGCCTAGAATAGCACTCCCCCAACTCTTCCCGCGGGTGCCGTATGAGTCGGCTAAAGGACCACGTAGCAGAAGGTGGGCAGACTTCTGAGGATCGGAAATCATACTGCGCTCACCAACCCGCTTGCCAAGGTGCGCGTGGTGAGTATTGGCAAATTCCCCCTATATGGGGAAGGCATATGTCCAGCAGTGGACCTCCTATGGCTGAGATGATGATGATGAAAGCCAAAACAAATGTAAATAAGCTTGGAGTTTGACTTCTAGCTTATTTACATAATTGCCTATAAGTATTTTGAAGCGGTAGTACTTACGTACAAGCGTTAGAATCGTATGTAGGCCTACTTATAGTTTGTGGGTACCCTTACGGTATTTTGGTGCACAACTACCTGCCACTCATGTTTGAAAATTTGTCATCAAACTGCGTGACCTAAAAACGTCCTTGTGTGCCAGTTGAAATCGAAGACTAAAAGACGGTTTTAATAGGTAATTATAGTAAAGGTAAAAAAACGTTGCCGATGCTTGGTGGACTTAGATCACAATAATATTCTTCCAGGAAACCACTCAGCAGCGCGTCTTCAGATCAAACTGTCCAGGGAGTTACGAAGTTACCTCCTAGAGAGCTACTTGCCGTCCTCATTGTTTGTCATCATCTCCTGGGGCAGTTTCTGCGTCATCCCGGAGATTGTCCCTGGTCGGATGGTTCTACTTGTGACTACACTCCTGTCGCTGATCACTATGTTTGATACAGTCAGGTAATTTATTTTAGTTAAGTATATCTAGATATCTACTGCTGCTTTAGGTAGGTTACATAGTTTGGTGGTGATTATAATTTGACTCCTAATATTGATGTAAGTATATTTTATCTTTACATTTTTATTCTTGTATTCTTTTCATGTTACTTTTTGACATCTTTTGTTTCAAAATATGTAACAATTTTTAATTATGACTAATGACTCCACTAGCTGCTCCCCGCGGTTTAACCCGCGTGGTGATGACTTTCATTCCTCACTTTGATTCCGGAACCTGAAGTATCTACAAACCAAATTTCATCCAAATCCGTCCAGCCGTTTGAGCGTGATTGAGTAACAAACATCCATCCATCCAAACTTTCACATTTATAATATTATTCTTAGTGGGATTTGAATTTTTCTTTATTTATCATTTTTTAATATTAATAAATTAACCGTGTGTGGAAAATGTAAGTGTATATAAGTAATAGTTTAACAACCACAGCTAGGTGGTATAGACAAGTTAAGACTATCTTAACTCGCAGTAGGTACCCCATTGACTGGGAATGGTTAACCTTGGGTTGGGGTAGCTCAAAATGTAGCAAATACTCACATTAACTTTAGTTCATCGCTAGTTCGATTTAGTTTCTTACTATAGTAGGTAATTAACGTGAGCGGTTTCACAGCGGCCCACAATCTTCCGTCGGTCGACGTCAGATAAAGCATTTTAAATCATTTCCGAATTCATTTGCACAATACAGCTGCATGCTTAACTATGATGACCGTAACGAATTCCTACATTAGCGTCACGAATCGTCGAAATTTGTTAATGTAGTTTCAAAATTATGTAGGTACAGTGAATGAATGTTTGAAAATGTTCCGCTTGTCTTTACGTACCTACAAAATTCATTGTTAGCCCATCATACCTCTGACATTCGAGTTTCAGAGAATTTATCTCTTAGTAGGTATAATTTCAAAGTTTTCCCAAACATTATCTTGACGTCAAATGATTCCTAAGTGAACAAATTAATTGAGTTAGTAATCAAAATCTGATTTCAATAAAGGAAATCGACCCACAAGTCTAAACGCACGTGTCCATAATATAAAAAAATTGCTCACTTCATTATTTGCAGTGCTCGGCTAAATTAACTTTGAGTTTGAAAAGCTACATACCTAAATTTACCTACATATTTCACGCCTCTTTCCCGTAAGGATAAGCAGAGACCACAGCCTTTCAATTGCACGATTTCGAGACACTTCTTTCGCTTCGCCCTCGCTCATACAACCTTTCATACAAGAGCCCTCTCTTAGAACTTCCTCAATCTGATTTTGGAACGTGCGCCTAGGCCTTCCTCTTCCAACACTAGCATTCACTTCTACCGTGTACCTACCTGCTTACAGTAAATCTCCTTTCGTTCATTCTCTCTACATGAAAGAACCATTACTCTCTACTAAACATACTTTCTCAATCTAAGTCACTACATCTTCGTTTACACCACAAAGTTCATACTATATTCTTTACCCTGTCACTCAGTTTCACTCAAATCATGCTTCTCAGGTGCATTGCCATTTCAACTGCATTCTGCTTTCATGTTTTTTCTGCCACACCCAACGTTCACTACTATACATTAGTGTTGGAACCAACACTCCTCTATGCACAGCCAAACATGCCTCTCTGGACACCCGCTGGCTATTCCATAAAGGAATATAATACTCCATTCACTTTATGAGGTTACACTACCAGCTTTTCAAACAAGTGATATTCAAAGGAGATTCAATGCGAGATAATTATTATATTTTATAATTTTGTTTTTAAGCAAACTAAATGTTCTAATTTGCATAAAACCATTTTGATTTATTACCATTAACAGTAATCGTTGTTTCGTTTCAGCACCAATTCTCCAGATGCCCTGGAGTTGAAATGCATCGAGGTGTGGCTGATTTCCTGCACGATATTCGTGTTCCTAGCACTACTAGAATACTTCGTGGTGCTTTTCGGTATCAGATACGACAAGAGCTGGTGTCGACGGAGACAAGACCTACGAAGAGCCGCGTCAGCTGCCCAGTTGGCGCCGCCACCATTACATATGAATCATACACATGTACGCATTGCATTTCCCTCAATTGTTTTCACTTTTCAGTATAGCTTGTTTTTCTTTCTCTACTTATGTCACTTTTATAGTAAGTATCAGAAAGTAGCTAAAAAATCACGTAAAGCACGTTCAGTCAGACTTCCTGCTCTGTGGGATTGCGATTATTTATTGCGATACTAATGTTGTGCCGTTTATCTAGTAGACACTATACTATTTCAGAGGCACTTGCGTCAACCCGAGTTTAACAAGACACATAATACCGCGAGGTAGACGGCCAGCAGCTCAGGATGTTTTCCTTATCAAATACTAGATACACCCGCGTAGACTACGGTTATCCCGCTACCTCAAATAACCATGGGAATTTACCCCACTTAATCTAAATTCCATGCAAATCCGATAAACCGTTTCAGTGTGAAGGAGTAACAAACAAACAAACAAACGACAGAAAACCTTCGCCTTTATATTAGTGTTATTATTATAATAAGATTATTTGTTAAATAAAAAATGTAAATCCTTTTGTTCTAAAGTCAGTACCTACTTCACGTTATTAGAAGTCTTTTAAAATGTAAATATTTTAAATAACATACTTTGGCGGCACATAACAAATAATAGGTACTATAAATTGAGACAGTGCAGGTAAATAAACGCCAAGAAGTCTATACATAAAAAACTATTTCAGACACTTGTGAGTTGTTCATAAAAAGGGATAATTAAAACGCTAATGCTTGAGATTATAGTTTGTACCCTATCGACCACAGGAGCGAAGGCGCGATCGGGTCAGATAGTATGTAATAGCAACCTTTTCTGTTTTTCGCCCGCACATTGCATGTGTTCACCAGAGGTTACAGTCAAAACTAGACGAATTTTACTTGTTCAGAAATATTTAGAATCGATTTCATATTTAGGATTGTCATGCTTTTAACTCAGGTTGACGAAAGCTTAAAATTAATTTGTATCCGTTCGGAAAGTTATCATAAAGTCATCAGTTTCTGACGATTGTTTCAACAAGCTATTGCAATTCCACAGAGGCTCAGTACGCCCGTAACAGGGACTCCTCAAGGCGGAGTCTTCTCTCCCACGCTTAGCGTCGAAGACGAAGGCTTGAAACAACAATTCTCACATCAAACAATCCAAAGGGTAAGCAGACAAACCACAATCACTGGTAGAACATTGCATGTAAGATTCAATTATTAAGTAGAATTACCACGTAGGCCCGTATGGACGCATTAATTTTTAAACTTAGGCCACCAATTTCTAGTCGTCCCTCTCGGGAAAAAGGAATTGGAGACAAAATAAGGTTGGATGTGAAACAAGATCAGTTAGCAAGGTAAAAATACAGACAAGAAACACATGCACTGTGTGGCTAACGTAACGCAGTATTGGTTGAAACACGATAGTAGGTGTGTATCTAGTTGTAAACTATTGTAGTAACAATTTTAAGCGTAAGTAATCGTATAGCTTAGAAAGTAAGATACCTATAGTCAAGTAGAGCAAACTGCATACAAACGCCATCATGTAATATTTTGCAGTATCCATGTAATTTATCTAACTGGTAGGAATGTAGGTACTGCTTTTATTTTAGAGCTTGTCTGCATTGTAATCAGTATCGCTAGACGTTAGTGTTGCTAGTTGATGTGTATATAAATAGCTTAACACGACTTATTATTCGTTTTTAATCTTTTTATGTTTATAGGACTCGCCGATGTTAGAGTCAATGCCGTCGAACGGCGGTCCGTCGGGTTTCCTCGCTCGCTTCTCTTCTATGGTAGAGCGAGGAGTAATGTTCTGTGGCGCCCAACACGGGGACTTGGACAAGTTCGCGCTCATGCTCTTCCCTATATGCTTCTTCCTCTTCACTGTTATCTACTGGACCACATACCTTAGTGAAGCGCGTCGAGCGATGATGTTGCACAACTCGGAAATGACAACATGAACATTCAATGATGAACTCAATCTAACGATCACGGTTGTGATTTCAGTGCTAAAACAGAAACGGTGTAACCTATTGTAAATATTAGACAAGTTGCTAGTCGATTTTAAAGCGTGAAACTCCTTAAATTTAAGTGTACTTACCAACTAATTTTAAATTATCTCCTTACAACGATTTTAGATTTATATAGTTTTCAAAGTGCAATTACTGCGTTTTGTCAATCTGTGCCTTTGAAGCTTAGACTAGAATATTTCGAAGCTCATACGTAAACGGAACTATTCTATCAATTTTACTATTAATAATTTATTATATGAAATCATACAAGCAGGCTATTAGAGGGACCACAAAAAGAGCGTGTAAGATTATATGTAACATTATTACACTGCGGTGCCTTTCGCTTCTGTCTGCAATCACTTATATTCCTTCTGTAGATATTATATTATATGGTACAATTTAAAGGGCCTCAAGCCTGCATAAGGTTTGATTGCGCAACAATTCGTTGAATAAGCCGAAACTTCTGAACTCTACTCACGATGCAACTGTGTTCACAAGTTACTTTAGATATTGGCATTGCAAGCACATCGACTTTGCACTCAGTCTCTCAAAATACCAAGGAGCGTATTATTATTGCGCGTGTAGTTCACTAACATACCTACTCGTAATTGACTTTTATTATCACATAAATATATTTAGAATATATTTCAGCCAAATTAATGGAGATATTTTATTCCTCCTTTTGGCAACATTCAGTTTAAATCATTATACCGCGACACTCAACAATCTACCCGCAACTGAAACTAAATGTAATATACTGACATTTTGACAGCCTTTCATACAGCCGTCACTTTTTGTATTAATAGAACTGCGACTTTGACTTCAAAGTTGAGAATGAGAATAAGGATTTTGACTTCTTGAAAGGCTTGCCTATTTTCACACCACAAAATCTGTGACCTTCTAAACAAGCTACATGTGAAATCAACCCGTGTAGCCTCTGAAAGTATAAGGGGCGTATATTGGCACAAAGTGCATATAAATTATAATAGCTCTCGACAATTTGCAAAGCGTGACTACTTTCTTCGATCATTATATATGCCTTTATATACTTGTATGGTATGTAATGCTAGGTAGGGACCACCTTCAGGGGTTAAAAGTAATACGCAAACAAAGTAAAATGGTAGCATAAAAGTTATAAACAATATAACATATACTTACTTCACATGTTATTTTTTTACATGTACGTTTTTACATGTACCTATTGAAGATTAATGTCATACTTTTTAGACATTAAATGTTCTACGGTGTACCCCGTACTTACGTTTTTACAATACAAAACGTTCAGATTGTAGCGCTCACTTAGATTTAAGTGTCAATTTAACCACTTTTATGTTTTGAAAAGTTTTAAATTATTTGTTTTATTTAGCAACGATACTAGACATAATTTATTTATAAGGAATATCTTAAATCATACATTACGTAATTACATCGAATTAAAGTCCTTTTGGTTCGTACATATTTACATACCCGATTACCTATGGCCATCCATGACGCAAAGCGACAGACTGGTATACTTGAGTCGTAAACTCAAAAACCAGTAGTAATCCAATTTTGCTTCTTTCTAAGATTCAAATTATATTATTAAAATATATGCTTAATATGTATGTTTTTACTCTCGTGTAGGTAATTAGCCATTCATATCATTTCCTTATACGAGCAAAAGAAAAATCATAGGAGTAAATAATAGTGTCTTATGGTATTATATATAAGCTTCAGTTTAACAATACTGATTAGTTTTTAAAACAAACATATCACTTGTTTTTGTAAATTTAACGAACAAGTTCTGCCACCTATTCGATTACATGAGTACCTAGTATTCTTCACTACATTGACATTTACATGCCTGTACGATACATAATTATATTATTCACTATTGTACAAATACAGTGACAAAACTAGTCATACGCAAATCGATCTTAATAGATTATAAGTTGGATTTAATATATTTTTAATATTATCTTGTCCCTGCAGTTGTTTAGTAGGTTATTGACTCGAATATGCACAAAATTATATGTGCACAAACTGCATGATGTAAGGTCGCGCATTGGGAAAGCGGTATTGAGGATACCGCGTACCAGGAAGCGCGTAGCGTTACGTGCTACAAAAGCATTTTGACGATAATATTGAACTGTATAAACTTTGAAAGAGCATCACGAAATCGATATAAGAACCAATTTATTTCACACAGAAACAAATCGAAAAATCAATTTCCTTCAAAAACGATCGTGCCATTGTGTATTACAACAACTAGCGACTGAACTAGACAGTGAAGACGCCTGGTATAGTGGGCCCCGCTTGACCTAAAAAGTCTTTTATTTATTGTGCTCGCCTGGCTAGCTACCACCTTCATGTTTGAAAAACTGTCACCAACCCACAAAAAGTTAAGGCAGCTAACCTTGAAACCATTTAATATTCTAGGTCTATCGTGATTCACACCAAGTGTGATAGTGGTCAAGCGCTAAATATATAAGATATAAAAAATAACAACAATAACATAAAAAAGCATATAATATGCTGCGCTCTACGCTCATGCAAGGAAGAACGGTGCGCTGACTTCCTAATGTTGACATTGCGTGATCTTCATTTATCTGCCGTTGTACCTATTTTCTTTGCTTGTGCGCAAATGCTCCGCTTTATCTGGTACAACAGCAGACTATCTCCTAGCAATTCATCTCTTTCGTAGGTCATATCACTATGTTATTTGTAAAACAAATCTTGTGCCTTTCAATAATTTCATTAGTATGTAACTGTAATATATTATGCTTAAGGTTCATATCTAGTAAAACTGTTGAGGGACAGTATTATCAATACTTTTCGAATTCTTAGGCAATAACTTTATTGTTAAGTAATGAAAATAATGAAATAAAAGACATTATTTTAAATCAATTGTGGTTTCTTTTAATTTTATTTACACTATCTACATTCATAACAATTATCTAACACTTTATCAATAGAGTTTGGAGTGATTTCAAATCTCAAGAGACAAACAAAAATGTTGGGTCTTGCAAGACAACTCTTAGCTTTCTGCGCTTACTTAATAGCTTATCATTAGATTAGAAACAACTGTACTATATTGGTACCTAGTGATTTTCTTATTCCTAAACTAAAATTGTGAAGTCAATATTATATTTGCGCCAAAATTTAAATTCGTGTAATTCCATACTATGCTATATGTAATATTGACGTATCTATTCAATTGCTGGCCAAATGCGGGTCGTTTTAGTCCGCACCAAATAAGCAACGAGTTATTTTAAACTACGTGCAATTTTAATAAAAACATCTAATTTTAGTATTGTTATTAATAAGTGTCGTATAAAATTGTACTTTATCGTAACAACTTGAGAACTCACTTATATTCCACGATTTTAGTTTAGTTTGGTTTACCAACAGCATCACTATCATTGGAGCAATATGCCGTAGCGACTAATATATTTTCTTCTACTGATCGGCTGCGCATTTTTTGTGACTTGACTATTCCATTGATAGCAAGTTAGTTTTATGTAGGTTAAACACTATAAAAACAGATTTGCACTAAATAATCTGTAAAAAAAGAGTTTTTGAGAAATACTTTACCATAATAAGCATATTATTACCAATTTTTATTAATTACGAATTAGAAACCATCAAGAAAATGTTCCACGGCTGAGTGGTGGAAGTTAGTTCGTATACTCGTAGTTCGAAGTCTGTTCATGATGAAGTTTCAAGCCTCAATAATTCATTTTATGACTTCATAACTCGCTGTTGATACAGAACTTCATAAATTAAAATAGAACCTATTTTGAGTCACCTTAGTTTGGAATCACTTCAACCAATCCTAGTAACAGTCACTACTATGACAAAATGATTTACTCATACCCATAGTATGAAGCTTCCTGGAAAGCCCGTAACATATCATCGGAGTTTCTTCTTATTCGCCTGCCGATTGGTTCCAGGTCTGCATAGCATTTGGGGAATACTTTCTCTATGACTTCCACTGCTTCCTTCTTGCCGATTTGTCGCACAGCAAGCACGGAGTAAAGCGCTTTCGTCTTGACACAATCCTGAAATTATTATAATTAATCATTTAGACCACTGCTGATGATATGATATCAGAGCAACGATTGCCGATGCCGCTAGCCTAATACGTACACCGTACATAGTAACTAGTTTAAAACAGAAGCATGCAGAAGCAGTTATATTATATTTATTGTGTCCATTCCCTCCCGCAATATTTCAAGTACATTCCAATACAGCGTTGTGAGCGTGAAAGCATTATCTTTATATTTATTAGCTGCGCCCCATTATTTCACCCACGAGTACTACGGTTATCCCACTCAGTAATCACACGGGAATCATACCTAACCACACACATACTGCACACTACACCCTAACTGGTATTAAAATGAACCATAGTTGAAAATTGTTACTCAAGCTGTGTTTATATTAGTCGCTTTCTAGTCTCTCTTTTTGTCCCCGCACCTTGCCTCTAACCAAATTACTGCTATTAACATTAGCAGCATTACACGTGACCAAATTGACTTAAAATGTTAAAGAATATTTTGCAGAACAACTAACTTGATGAGCCTGTTTGACCTTCGTCCAGGAAGCGTCACCTTGTGACCAGGCGCTAGCAAACGAGCAATGCGTCAAGTTGGCTGCTCGTATCTCCGTACAAGCCAAATGTTCCATGTTCTTGAAGTCCAATTGGTTGCGGCAGAAATCGAACATGTGGATCATCTCGTGCGTTAGTACCCCTTGAACCATTCCCTTGCGGGTAGATACGTTCTGGCACACCACAATCTGAAATAAAAATGAAACTATGCAATAGAATACAGTAATGGTGAGTTGGGGTCGAAAGATTCTCGAATGGAAACCACGGACTGGCGCAGCATTCTTTCTATCTATAGGCTAGGCAACAAGTTCAAAAACGTTAAAAATAGAGATATATATATCCTAAAAATATGAGCAAAATAAATAGTGGCAGCGCGTGCATGCCGTAACAGCCGCACGTAACCCATTCTCAACGTAAAATTAAAATGATAAGTAATGGAGATAGCATTCCAGGAGTTGTTGCACTTCTTTTATCGGATATTTACTCTTATTTGACGAGCTTTTTTCAAAATTCCTTATAAATTAATATTCTTAGAGTTAGAAAGCAATTTTTTACCTGTACCAAAATCGTTCAAAAACATTTTTCTAAAAGTGATTCCGAATCCAATGAGCTATCGCTCACATTTTTAGGACCTCTATCTCTATTTTTCACGTTTTGGAACTTGTTGACTAGACTACTAATGTAATAGTAGGCATCTAGTTTATGAAACTGTTTCATGGTCCACAGATTATGTAGAATAACTGCATTGCAACCTCCTTGGTCCTCCTGAAGTTGTATCTTGATGGTTAAAAGTTACAGTATGATACAGTAATTGTCCATAGAAGATCTGTATCATAATGTAATTTTATCTAATCTCGTACTGTAATATTAGGATTTTTTAATGTTTATATTTCAGAATGAGATTAGTTAACAGTATATTGAGATACAAGTACACGTAAGATAAGTTGCTCTTTAAACACAAGGTTGTAGTGGGAGCCGCAGGCGATGGCGTAATTCAGGCGAGTGGGTAATAAGCAGAGGTCACGAAATTCATCCAACGTTTTTAACACATTCGTGAGGTTTTCCGAGCAAAAAAAAGTATTGCTTTCATCGTTTAATTATTAAATTGAGAATGCTCTGTTAACTAATATATGACTTGCAGTAATGTACTCATTTAACTTTGTAGGGATAATTCTCATAAGGCTCATTTTAAGAGCAAGTGTGTTTATCAGACACGTGTAGACCGACATATTTCGATAATATATTTTCTGGAAATATCGGAATATATTGTCAGAGATGGTCCAAACGTAAACAGTTAAGACTTTATATTTTGGCAATAGCCTGTAATATATTACTTACCTGATTTAGTTGAGGGTCATAGCCTCCACTGACGGAATAATCACAAACTTCACAGGATATGTGCCTTCGAATGTCAATAGGGCTGTAAAAGAACAATAAGTTTTTGAAATGACATAAAATATATATACTTTTATAGCAGAAACGTAGACATTTGACCAACATCTAAACTGATGTTGTCTGAAATGTAACATGCTTGCCTAGAAAATTTCATAATATGTTAAGTCTTCTGGGTTTCCCTGGAACTCTTCCAGGCAGATTGCTTGTATCTATTGGGGAGCACAGAACTAACGAATTTTACTTGTAAGCTGTATATACACAATATGAATGTAGAAGCGAAATGCTTCGTGTGACATGGTGGAATCGCAACTTTTTTTATACTGTATAGATCAAGCTTTTGACCACTATCTCACTTGATGGTCAGTGACGCTGTGGTCGAAGATGCTATCACGCTAGATCTAAAATGCCACGTCAAGCGTGATAACATCTTAGACCACATAGACATAGACCATCTACAAAGTATATTTAAAAAAAACAGCATCTATCATACCCCATGACTCATAATTAGGTAATAATTTTCCCTAATTAAATAGGTATCTGAATTTCTTTATTCGCAGAGTTTTATTTGTTGCTACAACCAATTGTTATTCAAAATATTTTTTTAGGGATTAAATTAAAATTCAATCACGAAAATCTGTTGTTCAGTGACAGTGTGTTCAGACAACTGACCCTAATAGCCTATAAACATTTCAGATCTAGACCAACTCTAACTTGGAAACCATCACCGCTGAACAACAAGTGAGATAGACTCCAAACACTAATAATTTTAAAAGGCCAGTAATTAAAAATAAAATAATAAATAATAGACTAAAGTTTATTAAATTTAGTCTTGACGACACAGTCCTGTATAAGCATTAATACTAATTTTAAGTTTTTTTTTTACTAATTTTATGGTAAGTTTTCCCAGTAACACAGTTTAGGTAAACTTATTTGTTTATAATGAGATAGGAATGTGTGGGAAAGAGCAGAGCAATCAAGCATAGTTCCAACGTTGACAGTGGTCTCGGAAAGAAAGAGCGCGTCACATGATACTGGGTGCATGCCGCTGTAGGAATGTTAGAAAACAAATTTGTATCAAATCAACAATTATGGATATTGTAATAAAAATCCTGACTGTTTCTTCACTACCCAACAAACTAAGTTTTTTGTTTGAATATTTTTATTAATTTGAAAGATATACGGTTTTAAAATTATTAAATGCATGTTATTTAAAATATATAACCATCAAGAGGATTATACTTAATCATATTTTAAGTCCTAAACACTCCTTTATGCTGAACCGAAGATACTTAAACTAAAAATTGAACATTCAGTCTCCTTCATATGCTTGAAATAATTTTTATATTTTGTGATTTGTGTATAAACAGCGCCTTAAAGGCAACTCTAGTAAGCCTAAATAACTATAATTGTAGGACTAAATTTACATCCTTACATTAATGTTTTACATTAATTTTACATCCTAGCTCAACTCCTCACAGAGATTCACGGGAAGTTATGACGATTACTTAATCCCACTAATATTATAAAGGCAACAGTTTGGATGTGTATGTTTGTAACTCCTTCACTCTCAAACAGCTGCACCGATTTCAATGAAATTTGGTATGGAGTTAGTTTAGAGGCTGGATTAACACATAGGCTTCTTTTCATCCTGAAAATAATTGCTCTCCCGTGAGATAAGGAAACAAAGTAGTTTTAAAACATGTGTTACTCCTTCACACTCAAATGATTATCGATTTCGATGAAATTTGGTATAGGATATATGAGGTTTTTATCCCGAAAAATTTTAGTTTCCATGGAATAATGAAGGTAGCGGGGAAACCGTAACCCAAGCAGATGAAACGGCAGATAGCTACTAATAAATAATAAACTGTACTAACCAACCGGAGCTTTTCAGAGCTGCAATCATTAGTTTTACAATAGGACCTGAAACAGAAGAAAAAACCAAAATTAACTTTAACAGAAACAGAAATGTTTTTACTTTTTAATATACACAGTTTAGATAAAATTATATTATTTTAAGTTGCCATAGATATACTTCTACATGCATCTAATACATATTAAAATCTCAAACACAGTGCTAAATGAAACATACATTCTTAGTTCCCATTATATAAATAGGATCATTCCCTGGTTCGCAGGGTTAGGGCCAGTTCCATCATCATCCAGATTATTGCAGCCAGAATTGACTGTACTAATGTCCAGCATAGCTGTGATAGACATATATCGCTATACCAGTACCGGAAAAAGAAGGTATGGATTACATTTGACATTTTACTTTTTATATGCATAAATATTATGTTGGGTAACATTTTTATTCTTGACTTTATGTGAACTTGATATTTTATTTTATATAATAATAATAAAAAAAACCTTTATTGCAGACACAAGAATCCAAACACTTTCCCAAAACTATAAAATTAAATTATAAATTATTAAACATATCTGTATAACTTAAATATCCTAAATATTTTTATAATATGTATAAATTATGTAACAAGGTGGCAATTTTCGTATATATCATAGTGCCATGTCTAACAGGTTCTTTCAATTTATTTCTTAGGTATGTTTGTAAATATATGTAAAAATGAACATTTTCTGCAAGATAAAGGGAACTAGATTTAATTGATCAATTGAACTGCTATCAGATAAAGGCTTGTCTTATTATAAAATTTGACAGAACTGAACGTGGGCAAGAACAGCAGCTCCAAGCCAAGAAGTCAAGTTTTCAACAATTAAGTAAACAGTGCCTAGGCATCTAGGTTATAAAGACAATCACAATTTAGTTAGAGCATAATCATATGGCCATAGAAAAGCCAAGAAGCAGGTACTTAGCATGGAATGCCTGCCAAATTGATGCTGTAAGTTGGTAGGATGATTAATCATATCTAATATTTGATGGTTACTTACTGGTTTTGACGCATTCGTAAACATTTTTTTCGCATTTATATTTTGCCATACTCTCCTTTCCTTCTTTTCCGATAAGGACACCGCCTACACTTGGTTTGAATGTCCCCCTTCTTTCTGGATACAAATCATAACCCCAGGATTCTGTTTTCTCTCCTGCATCTTTTACGGTACTTTTTGATTCTTCACTGGAAGAACTCTCCTTTGCTTGAACCGTTTCTTCAGTCATCTTGCATAATATTTAGGTAACAAATAAATTAAATAAATACAAACTAGTATAAAATACAAATTATAAAAACGAAACTGCACGACCTGGACCGGTAATCATCGGCATCGACAACAAGTATTGTAATCTAACGGTAGTATTACATTCTCTAGGGTAATCTATGTGATCGACAAAAAATTTTCGTCCGTACAACACGCGATTTTATAGTGTGGTTTATTATTCGGAGTATTTGAATACAGGGCTGCGTTCAGAGCTTCGTCGGCCAAATATTGATCGACCAATATTTGGTCGATGTCTCACGAACGGCTAATTCATAGCATGTTACAGAAGAAGGAGAAGAAGTCATTCACATTGTTCATGGATCACATCATAGTTACTACTGCATATCCCACTTTGGCAGCAGACCAAGATTTGATCGATTCTAGAGGTAGAAAGATTATGGTCTCGTCGAGCATAATTTGCTCTGACAGGTTGACGTGAACGGTCATGTCACGGTCAATCTTTCTACCTCTAGAATCGATCAAATCTTGGTCGGCTGTCAAAAGTGGCATATGCAGTAGTAACTATCATGTGATCCATGAACAATGTAAATAACTTCTTCTCCTTCTTCTGTAACATGCTATGAAGTAGCCGTTCGTGAGACATCGATTAAATATTGGTCGATCAATATTTGGCCGACGAAGCTCCTGAACGCAGTCCAGGGCTCAGAGTGCATACGCCCGGTTTAAAATTGTATTCACAGAGATAACGTTATCAACACGCTACCAAAAATAAACCGCAAATTGTACGCAATTGTACACCACCATCAAATGGCGAATGTCAATTGGTCAACTAAAGAATGGAATACTACTGTGATTGGTCAATTGAATTTGACGTTAGCGCACACGCTGCACTACCTCGTTTTCTTGAACACGGTATTCACGCTATAAGAATGCTACAAATGACGTCACACCACAAACATGTGCGGAGATTGTCATATTTTGAGCCCACTTGTAGCGTGAATAATTCAAATACTCTGAATTTTAAACCACAGCAATAGTCTGTGCTGTGAACAATCCATTCGTGAAGTTTATCGTCCCGTAAAGTACATATTGCAAATCATGTGTTTCCATCTAGTAAGCGTTCATTTTTGAGATAGTGCCATATTCATAAATATTAATTTTCAAGTAGATGGCGTTATATTAAATGTGTTACTTACTCAAAAACTTTAACTATCCTACAAAGTAAAGTAACTATGTATTGAAGAACGACAGTTTACGTCACTTTGTGTGACGTTGATGCATCGAAATAATATGTACTACGTACAACCAGAATGAGCACGTACCAAAATACTGCAAACGAAAACAGATCTTACAACATTATTATATAACTTGAATTTGAAGGAACAGGGCCTGCGAGCCGACAGAGGGCTAGGACGAGGTCAGTGTGTCCCGTTTTAGCAATTGCCAGGTTATGTTATGGTAAACTTTAGTAGCTTTCTTACGAATAAAGCGAAATATTGAAAGTGCCCTTTTTGCAAGACAGAATCTTGTATCATACGTTACTTTCGTGAAATAAACTTACTAAAACATGTCTAATCCATAAAATAAACTTTAACAAATGATGAAACTTTTCAATTACATGACTAAATTAATAAAACTTAGAAGAGTTATTATTACGGGGAATTCAAAAAGTATAAGAAAAAGTAAGGAAAACTTGGAGCCTTATAAATTCCCTTTCAAGAAACAAACCAAAGACAAATAATATTTGGCTATTTTTAAAAATAAAGTTAAGGGCAGGTCATTCTCCAAAAGTAGGCATTTAGCGCTGTCCCGGGCCGATCGCGAAATACTTCGAGCGGACGCAGCGGTAGTGAATTCGCATGACCCCGCCAGCTACACAGTATAATAAGCTAAGCAGTAGGATGATTTTATTTTTCTTTAGATATGCATTTTTTATGATCAAACTTTGTTTATAGTAATGATAAATTAAAGTCTTGTAAGTAAATGAAGCAACTTTTATTCCATATTTGAAATTTGATTGTATGTATATATATTTATATGAGGCTGTGGAGTCTACATTATTTACATTTTCGTTGTCATCTTGTAAGGACAACGTTCTTATGGGCATACCACATTCCACTGTGTAGAATTGAGAACACAATAGGGTCAAAAGATTACTACGAAATACATATAATATTGGAGCGTAGATTATATTACATATAATTATATTATAGTATTACATTAGTTTTTATTTTACTTCAATAAATAAATAAATACCAAATGCAAAGCGTAGGCGTGCGGTGTTAACTGTTGAAACTCTCGATGAAGTTCAAAAATAAACTTGTTTAACTTATTTTATAAGTGTTTTTTATACATATATGCATTTCAATTTTATTAACCTTAAATATATTATTAAAGAATATTGTTTTAACATTTTTACGGATTAATTATTATTATTGGTATTACGTAAGGTATTTACGTAGTTGTCAGTTTACTAAGTAGACAAAAACCTACATATTCTATTTTATACTAAACCAGATATTTTTGATTAATTTTATCCAATGTCCGCTTTAGTTTGTTCATTTACAGTATTTTTAAAAATAAATGTATGAATAATAGTCCGTCTTCTTCATTTCTGGGCTCAGGCACATAAATAAAATAAACCTAGCCTTAAATCCTATTGTGAAATTAAATATTAAAATTGTGAAAATACTTCAATGTTCTATTGCGTATCAAATTACTAAACATGTCTATCTTATCCTTAATACATTCAAAAATGGAAAAACTCTTATTTATGCTTTAATATTTGGTCTTCCTAGTTTGTATTATTGATGTTAACAAGATTTATTTTTAATAAGCATGTCTCTATTGTATGATCCCGTTCAATAAAACCACTTTCATTTGTATTTAGCTTATGATAAGAGAATTTCATATTTTCTGAAACAAAATACAATAACATTATTACACATCTATTATCAAATATATTACTAAAAATATATTGTGTCATTCTTATAATATCCAAACTTTTTCTACTTTTACTTACCAAGGTGATTTAAAAAATATTTGAAAGTTTCTTCATTTCTAATAACACTAGCAATGAAAACTTCGAGATTTTTATTTCTGTTAAAGAACATCTTTAGAGTTTCACAAAGAGGTTGTAATATTGAAGGATCGTATATGATGTCTGCTCCAATCACTATATCTGGTGCTATATCATTTGGTAAATCTTCTAGGCTGTTCCAATCAATAGGCAGAGCACCTACAAACAAGAAATTATGATTTATAAATGTTATATGTGTTCCGCTTCTATTTCAGCATATCTGTTTATCACACCACAGGTTTTTAGATTAAGGTGGTTGTTTGCGGTCAGCTAGGCACTGTAAAACCAATTATCGAATGTATACCACGGACTGACAACCGCAGCATAGGACGCCGATCAACAAGGTGGACAGACAACCTAACAGGCAACCCAACCAATCAAGATCACAGGAAAGGGCAGGGTGCGGGCCGCTTGCTGGCCCTTGGGAAAATCAAAGGGAAAGGTCCAGCAGTGGACGTTCTATGGCTGAGATGATGATTATTGCATTGCTTATGAATTGCTTGTCTTAACGAACAAGAGAATTGGCACCCTGAGCCAGTGATGGGTGGCCGTCAATGATATGGTCGCGGAAGTGAGCCTGAACACCTCTTGTTTGAGATCTTCATTAAAGTTACATTGTCATCAAAACCCCAGGTATCAGGTGGAGTAGGAATACTTTCTAGTAATCAGCTAACTCTCATGTTTGAAAATCAGTCATGATCACACACTGCCACTGTGTATTAGGCAACTGTACTTGTAAGCCAGCATTCTAGAAATACATTCATTTGTTAGTTTAATATGTATTATCTAATTATTAAACACGCTTCTGACCTTATTTTTATAATGGGTCTGACAAACGTTTTTTACTTTACATGCCAAGCAAATCTACAAAAAATTACAAGAAAAACTATGTTTTTACTTTTTTCATATCTTAAAAAAGGGCTGATATATTTCCGATTAAAGTGCGTATTTCCGGCCGTAGGTTTATAAAAAAGCGGGCAGGCGCTCACTAGCAGATGACGTCACGCCCGCGGTCATTCGACAGTCGCACTCCCATTCGCACGCCGCGGCGCTGCTGCGCAGTAAAAATCAGAATAATAAAGTTCTTTGTGGTAAAAATGAAAAAAAATACTGTATTGTGTCTCAGTGCTTCAATTCAACCGTAAAAACACCTAATAAACTCTTTTTTATATGTGCCCGAGGACTCAAAATGAGGAAAAAGTAGATGATAGCCGTAAAAAGAGTTGACTCAATAGGCCCTAAAACTAAAACGTACTGCTGTGAAGACCATTTCGATGTATTTGATAATAATAAGTTTATCCTTCTTCTTCTCGACCCTTGCCACATTTTACCCACTTGTCTATTTTTCATTGTTTAAATAGGTATCTTAAATGAAGGAAAAAAATTATTTTTTAATTAGAAGAATTAAAGGGCTTGCAAACTGAAAGGCTCAATAATTTTGATTTGAACTTAAAAGCCTACTGTGCATAAGGGCTTAAACTTCTCATCATTATAACTTCGGAAATACTACATGTATTAAAGTGAAATAAAAACGAATGTAATATAATTATAGTCTATTCATCCTTACCTGAGAAAAATGTAAACAAACACTACCAAAGACAAGATATAGTGATAAGGGTACATTCAAATGAACTACAAGTGTAGATAAATGAATGAACATGCAAATCCATTCATTTTAACTAATGGCCCAAAGCGTTGGTTAACGTTTTTCTTTTATATATGTACTGTACTTAGTCATGTACAGTACATTTATAAAATTAATACACAAAATGACTTTTTTTATAAAAGTTATATTTTTGCTACAACACCATTTACGAAACAGCAAGCGATGCTCGGTCCGCTAGCGACTAGACTGTACCTACCGACCATAATTACATATCAAAGTTCAAGGAACATTAGTATTGAAAAACCATTTAAAAATCAGCTTTTCACTTTACCACCTTAAATTCGATGGCTATCTTAGTCTTGTGTGAATCTTGAGAATTTGTGTTGCAGGAAAATCTTTGTAAAAGTCGCGTATACTAAAAATAATTTCTAGTTAATATGTTCGTTTAAGGCGTACCTGGTTATTATAATTTTATGCTTCTTACTTGATAAAAAAATCTTGAACTTTTGTAAGATTTTCTACTAAGTCGATTAAGCATATCAATGAACACATTCATTTCCAAAGCTCACATAATCCGTTCATTTTTGAATTACCATTCACACCACTAAATTTCGTAGAGTATGGAAAAGTCAAACTAAACAAAATGGAGTGACATTAATTGTAGTTTTCTTATTTAACTGAAAATAAGTGTAATTAGGATGAATTTTGTTGATATCCGTGCGTAAATAGGTTTATGTTTCTATTATATTCAGATACTATTGTGTGTCTAAATTGTGATTTTCTTCAGAGACTCGTAATTTTTGTCAAAGTCAAGTAATCAAATAAGGATGAATAGACTGTAGGTACTTGATTTATGCTCTCTGTTTATATAAATAAAATATTAATGCTTACCAAGTATTCTTCCTTCAGTTTTGAGTATGCATGTATCACCACTCTCTTCGTCTGAACTGGGAAAGTTTATTCTGATGTTGTCAGATATTGTTCTTATAACCTCCGGATGACAATCTGATAAATACATACACTTCGGTTGGCACAGCTTTCCTATAGTGATGCCGGTGAATCCAACACCAGAACCCAGTTCTAATATGACTTTATCTGCAAAGATATCTTCGTTAGAGAGTGCCCAGTCAGCGAGTACCACAGCTGCCTAAAAACATAAGTTGTAGTTGGAATATAGATATATTTAAGCTGAATATTTCATTGATTTGATATTCCTGCGAAGCACGGAAGTGCTCTGCTCAAAATGCCACATGTTATGACTGAGGAGAACCTATGCTGCTTAATGCAGTTGATCTTAGGATACTAAACTGCGATGCAAAATAACCTATATTTTTAGGAATAAAAAGGGCCAATATACCTCCCAAGTCCGCATGCCAGTAGTTCCATTTACTACCATATTGTTTGTCTCTTTTATAGTAATTATTTCTTTATGATTACGAATGCAGTAATGCCGGTAGCAAAAAATATCTTCTTTAACATCATCATTCATGGCAAGGCACAGGTATGAATAAAAATCATCATGAACCTCTTGTTTGCCTTCTAAATGTTGTATGATTTTCTTGAGAAATAGCCTTATGAACTGCCTACTCACTGGATATTTTTTTATCAAGTTATTGTTTACAGTTGCATCTAGAAACTTCTGCTGCCAATCCCATGTCATAACAGTCACATCTTCAGGCTGGAAACAAGTTAGTACTGATTTAGTTTATAATACATGTTATTTAGGTACATGTTAGGGTCCACACAGGATCCAGCACAAGGAAATAAAAACCAAGAATAATCAAAATTTACCACCCATTGTGATTATTAAAATACTGCAATGCCTGAGAACTGATGACTGACAATCAGTGTTATCAGTGTTGACTTAAGAAACCAAAATATGGTCACTGTGATCCTTATAAGCTGAAAGTCGCACAGCAAGTTATGGAGACGTGGGGTTTCTTTACAACATCAAATGAGAAATTAGACCAATACAAGAAATAAAGTCACCAACATAGTCCAGCTGATTAGTGAGCTGAAATGGCAGTAGACACGGAGCATATCTCAAACAACTGATAGTTGAACCGTTGCTGTAAGTTGCTGGGTTGCCTGGTCTATAAAACATAAAAAGCTAGAAACCTCATTTTTTACTCTTTTGGATGTCAATAGGGTAGGTAGATCTGTGTTCAGCAGTGGACATTGTGGACAGACAGATATCTTGGAGGTACGATTAAAGGAAGGTGTTGATTTTATTCATGCTGCGAAAACAATAAAAAAAATGTAGTAGTCTAGATGAAGAGGCATAGGGTGCTACAGCTAAATAGTATAACTGATAGAATCCATGAATTAATCAATAAAAGCTGTGAACCTACTTACAGTATATGACATTAATAGTATACATACACATGTATAATATTCATTTCTCTTGCCCTAATGGAATGCAATTAATGTTATATAGGTAGGTACCTCGTAGCAAAAATAGCCTTAAATATCAAGAGTAACAGAATAATCACAAAAAATACTAAAGGAAAGTGTAAGAAAAAGGCATATAGGTGTGTAAGGCAATTTTTTATCTACCCTCAAATAAAGGAAAGTTAAATCTGAAGCTGTCAACTGTTATGTTGTTATACAGTAATATGTATTCTATCTGAATTCTGATTTATGGTTGGTAGCGGTCCTGAATTACGTGAGGAGAAATGAAATCAAATATCTTTGATAAAAAATATAACCCCACTAATATTCGAAATATAACTAATTAAAAGATTACCATTGTCATAGGTACCTGTTTTTAATAACCCATTTGTGCAAAGAATAAAACATAACAACTACTAACCTGTACATCAATTTTATATGTTCCTCTATAAAAGTTTTCCGTCAACTTCTGCAATAAATTAGCTCCATCGACTACATTTCCAGCTCTATTTAGTTTGGGATTTCCAATAAAACTCATAATTAGATTATTAATTCTGCTCCTATCCTAGACAGCGATTATTAATTATTTATCACAAACTAAATAGAAACTCATTGACGCTTGACGTTGTTTGACAGCTCGATCAAAGTGAGGCGCGTTACATTCGTAATAATTTTAAATAACTTCATATTATTTTTTGCTCACTTATTTTGTTTCAAACGAAAATTAATGAAACTTTCGTTATTTGCTTGCGTAAAATATTATAATTATTCTGAATGATTTGATCAAAAGTAGCGCTCGTCAAACTAAAACGCAAACTAAAAGTAAGTAAGTGGTCTGTGGTACTCAGTAGGTTACTGAGCTGAGAACCACAGACTACTTATTTCTTTTTGTTTCCGTTTCTCTAGGTTCTCTATATAATTTACCGGCCAATGAGAATGTAAAGAAAAGCTAGTTTACAGTGCTGCCAAATATACAGATTCATCTGTATTTATACAGTTTTATGGCTAGTATTACAGGTGAAAGATTTTACATGACTTTTATACAGATTTTTGGAATCGGATGTGGTTTATGAAGAATGTAATTTTTTATTTTAGATTCGCATTTGGAATTTCTTGACAAATTGCAATTAAATGCCGAAGTACATATAGCAACGTTGAGTCACGTAGCTCAGGCTTCCAGACACAACACAACTTGTACAACCAGAAAATTTACGCATATTAAATTAGACAATGAGTGACGCCATTTGAGAATGAATGATAATCTTTTGGATTTCAATTACCATTTTGTCTCCCCATTCCAGCGCTGCTGTAGAAAGGATATTTTGTTCAATAAAAATTTAAAGCAAAACACAGAACCATTAAATATTCAGACAATAGAGGGGCTGCTACTAACGAAAAAATTGCTAAATAAAATACCATGCTATTATTATGCAATTTAATGTAGGAAAGAAACTATTTAGTAGAATATAAATACACATACAAAACCATAAATATATATATATATAATTTTATATAATATTATTTCTTCTTATTAAAATACCCTAATAATATTTGATATATTCCTCGATATATTTCAGATGTATAGTAATTTACAGATTTATACAGATTTTTAGACCTTGATATATGATTTGTTGGTTTGACAGTGGGCAACACTGAGTTACCGGCTGGCTGCGGGATCATTGTTTATATTATGCGATTGTTCAAAAAGTATTTTTACGCTTTTAACACTGATCAGGCTTTTAATTTAAACGTAAAAGAACAGCACCAAGTTGCACTTTTTCACAAAAAACCATGGAAAACCCAACCAGAATGACCAGAAAAAGAATAGCTATCCAATCCGATGATTCAGATGAAACTTTCACCCCGAAGAAAAAACCTAGAAAAGGGACTAATACTCCTGTAAATACCGTAAAGGTGACTAGGAAAAGGGTGATGAAAGGCGAAGGTACTGCCAAAAAGAAAGCTGCAAGGGTGAAGAATTCTTTACAAGAAACTAAAGCTGTCATTGAAAGTTTAGACGTCGTCGACGGTCAAGTTTCTACGAAAACTGTTACTTCTAAAAGTTCTAAGAAAACAATAAAACCTTCAGAGAGTTGTACTGAAACTGTCCAAGATGTATTATACACTCACAATATGTGGGATGAACCTGAAATGCTTTCACATGTGGAAAAAGTGCCATTGGGATTGGCGCGTAATTTTATAGCATTGCTTACTGAAGGTTGCACTCTACCCTTCATAGCTAGGTATCGCAAGGCCAATGTTGACCACCTCATGCCTGACAGGTGAGTAAGTCAGTGCTTGGTCTTATTCTTTGTTCCTATACTAGCTGTGTATTATTAGTAGCCTTTACTTAACAATCTTACATACCTAAAAAAAATTTTATTAAATCTAATCATATAAATTATATGACACCGGTACTGGTTTGATTGTCTTGCGCTTCCGCAAAGGCTTATATATATATAAGCTATAGCTTGACACTCTTCGGTTTTTAGTCATCCTCCTCCAAATAACATCAGTATCCCGCGCATCTGGCTTCATTACCATGGACGCTAATAAACATAGCATTGAAGTTATGTGACCTGAACTACTTGGATAGTGAGTTAAAGGGGTACTAGAGAGCATCAGGTACTTACTTGATACTTGGTGGGCGGGCTCTTTTCCGTGATGGGTATAAATGAATAACATTATTCCTTTCTTTAATCCCACTAATATTATAATGTGAAAATTTGGATGCATGCATGTTTGTTACTCAATCACACCAGAACGGCTGGACGGATTTCGTTGAATTTTGGTATGTAGGTAGATGATTCAGGTCCTGGAATAACACATAGGCTACTTTTCATCAACAATTATTACCACGTGGGTAAAACCGCAGTGCGAACTAGTTGTTAATATATTGCTTCGGCTACTGGACAGATTCCTAATTATTTTACAGGCTCCAAGAGTTGTTTGAAAGCTATCAAAATGTAGCGCAGTTGAAGAAGAAAGTTAAAACTGTAATAGAGACTCTAAAAAAATCAAAGAAGCTGACTCCGGAAGTTGAGAAAAGCCTTTTGAATGCTAGAAACTTATCTGAAGTTGATTTAGTGGTAAGGCACTTTATTTTCCCATTATTTTTTAATACATTTAGTTAAGAGTGGTAAGTGAAAGTCTTGGTGGTTGCTTGGGTGAATTTATCTTTCAATGTTTGACCATGGCTCACACAAGATTGAAAACTCTTCATGTTATTGTGTAGCTTAAAGACTATTCTACCTGACTTCTAGTACTCAACCACAGTATTATGCACTTAAGGGTTGTTTTGTGTGTAGCATGTACCTGTGGTTTTATATGCTACTAGAAAGGATGAAGAAATGAGAGTACCTATGTTTTTTTTTGTTTTCAAAGTTGGACTTTTTATTTCCACTGGTGGACATTTTGTAATCACATAGATGCTTTACTCCTCATTATTACACTCAAATGTGGATTTTAGCTGTAATAAAAACATCGAATACACATTGTAAAGCAATTTTTAACAAAAACAACATCATCACTTATCATCAAGTGAGACAGTTGACAAATGCAAACTTATAAGAAAAAAAAATTGTCTTGATCACATAAAAAGGCGAAAGTTTGTTTGTCGTTTGTATGTTTGTTACCCTTCACGCTGAAATGGCTGAATGAATTTGCATGAAGTTTAGAATGATGATAGCTTATACCCTGGAATAACACATAGGCAAAAGTATAGTTCCTGTTGGATAATTGGGGTAACGGAATCGAATCCATAGACCGCGCGGGAAACCGCAGGGTGCAGATAATACATAACAATAAACAATTACATCTCTACAAGGTATGGATTTTGGAAAATCATCAAAAAAAACTACAGGTTTACTAAGACCGCCATGGTATCGCACATAGCCCTACCTCCTCTTGCCCTAGTATTTATTTTTATTTACTCAAGAAAAAGATAAACAGCTCATAATTGAGTGTACTTAATACATTCGATTTATTTAGGGTTATCAGATATTTAAGATAGTTGGGGTTGAATCCGTGGTAAATACCATTGATATTTGAATGAAAAAATTTGGGAAAACACAACGAGAAAACAGCATCTTAAGAAACAGCAGCTACTGTTGGTCCCGGAAATAATTGCTGTTCTCGTGGGATAAGCAATATAATTCACAAACTTCAGTTACTTATTCAATTAATCAAAAAATTTGGTATGCTGGTAGGTTAGACCCTAGAATAATTCATAGGCCACTTTTATCCCGGAAATAGTATAGTTCGCGTGGGATAATTGAGGCAGCGGTAAACCTTAATCCACGCGGGTGAATCCGCCTGCGCTAGTAGTAAAACATATTCTTCTCTCAGCCATGTGCGTCCACTGCTGGACGTATGCCTTCCCCATATAGGGGGATTTGCCAATACTCGCCACGCTTGGCAGGCGGGTTGGCGAGCGCAGTATGATTTCCAACCCTCAGAAGGCGCTGCTGCTCACCTTCTGGTAAGTGAACCTTTAGCCGACTCTTACGGCACCCGCGGGAAGAGATGGGGGAGTACTATTCTAGGCCAGTACCACCACGGCCGTAAACAAAACATGTATTGTGGTGTTATTTACATGCATAATTTAATTTGTAAATTAATGATATTCTAACTTAAATAAGTTGGGTTGACAACTCTCTGTTTTAGTATGCCCCACTAAAATCCCACTCGCTTTCACTAGCGGAGCGAGCTCGTAATCTTGGCTTGGAACCAGTTGCGACCAGTGGTCTGAATGGAGGGTTTGTCAATGTGAACATGCTGTGCTCTGGCGACGAGGAACTATCCACTCCAGAAAAAGTGGAAGGTCACATTACACACATCGTGGCAGACATCATTTATAAAGATACTAGAGTACTGGAACACATGAGGAGTTTGTAAGAGCCTTCACTCTATGTCTATCAGATAGCGCCATTTAACTATGCTTAGAAAAAAAAAACAAGAATATTGTAGTATTAGATATAAGGTTGAGTTTTGTTTGCGGGGTTAAGGAAACAAATTGTACGTGTTCACTTTACGCTGGTTTATTGCAACTGAGCTATAGTAATACATTGACACTCATTATATACTACAATGAATACACCGTTCATATAACACACGGCACACCGCTATACATTGTCAAAACATCATGTAATTCGCTTAACATCCCGCCCACCAAAAGGACTATTAAGGTCCTTTTCTACATATTTTAACAATAACAAACAACTGAACTAATACAGCTCTTATACTAACAATCAACTAATCACAAATGTTAGAGTCCTTAATTAGTGTCTATTGGGAGGGAACATAGCTTAGATATTGATCTTTTTACAACACTGGCACCGCTCTTTCCACTATAGACTCTGGTATTTAAATCAGCTCCAGGGTGTTTGTCCACGATACGACCTAAGGACCATTTTCCTGGGGGTAAACCGTCAGTTTTGATCAACACAATATCCCCAATTTTGAAATCCTCTTTCTTTTTTAGCCAGATTGGACGTTGTTGCAGCCTTGAAACGTACTGCTCCTGCCAATGCCGCCAAAAATCTCCAAGTAATTTTTGCGTGTATTGCCATCTTGACAATCTCGTTATGTTCACATCTTTAAAATTTGGCGATGGGACGACTATAGGGGCTTCTCCTATCAAGAAGTGTCCGGGTGTTAGTGGTTCTATGCAGTCTGGATCAGAATCATCGATAGGGCATAGAGGTCTGGAGTTCAGACAGGCTTCGATTTGACACAACACTGTTGTCATCTCCTCAAAGGTAAGGTTTGTTGTCAGGACTCGTCTCAAATGATGTTTTATCGCTTTTACGCCTACTTCCCAAAGGCCACCGAAATTTGGCGAATAGGCTGGTATATAATGGCATTGAGTACCGTCTAACGCCAAAATATTAGATATTTGTCCATCTAAATTTAAGTTAGCCTCTTTCCATGCATTTCTCAATTCTTTGTCGGCGCCAACAAAATTTCTCCCTTGGTCACTCCACAAATCGCTACATTTTCCTCTCCGAGAAACAAATCGTTTAAATGCCGCAATGAAGGCCTCGGAAGTCAAATCTCCAACCAATTCTAAATGGATGGCTGTAGTGGACATGCAAACAAACAGGGAAATGTATGCTTTCTGTGTTCTAACACCTCGGCCCTTTGTCATTCTTATTTTTACTGGCCCGGCAAAATCTACTCCGCTTTTTAGAAAAGCACGTGCGGGAGTTACTCTCTCTTTAGGCAGGTCTCCCATGATCTGTGTTCTGGGCATAGCTCTATGTTTTGCACATATAAGACATTTATGGATGCAAGATTTCACCAAACTCTTTGCTCTTATGATCCAGTATTTGGCACGTAAGTAACATAACATCAACTGAACTCCACCGTGCAGAGTCCGAGCGTGAGCTTCCTTGGCTACCAGTACCGCTAACTGGTTTTTGTTTCCCAGAATCATAGGGTGTTTGACGTCTTCATCAAGATTTGCGTGACGTAGGCGACCGCCCACCCTAAGGACGCCATCTTCATCAAGGTAAGGGTTTAATGTTTTTATATTACTATCTCTTTTCATAGGTTTACTTCTTTTTATTCTATCAATTTCCTCATAGTATTCTTCATTTTGTACTAATTTAATGCATGTTATTAGTGACTTGTCTAGTTCTTCTGTAGTGAAATTTCTTTCTATATCTGTTGAGCACCTTTTATAGTTCAAAAATCTTTTGCAGTAAGAGATGACTGTAATTAATTCTCTCAAATTCTCAAATTGCTCAAATTTTGATGTTAAGTTTTCATAAGGCAATTCATTCTGTATGTTTAGATTGACATGTATATATTCTTTTTTAACTTCAAGATCTGTAGATTGAATTTCTGTGCGTACTAATTTATACTTTATGTCCTTTTCAGATAGCCATGCAGGACCTGTCCACCACAACTTTGAATCTTTTACATAATCGAGTGACATGCCCCTTGACCCAATATCTGCTGGGTTTTCGGCTGATGAAACATGATACCATCGGTTGTTGGGCAAATTTTCATTTATTTCAGCGACACGGTTAGCCACAAATGGTTTCCACTTGTGAGGTTCACTAGACAGCCATGCAAGCACAATCATAGAATCGGCCCAAGCATACATTTGCGTAGCAGGTACTCTCATAGCTTGTTCTATTTGTTTCAGAAGCCTCGAGAGCAACAGAGCTCCTGACAGCTCTAAACGTGGTAATGAAACTGTTCGAAGAGGTGCCACTCTTGTTCTTGAAGCTATAAGTCGGGTTTTAATAGTACCATCTTGATTGTTCACTCTTAAATAGGCCACAGCTGAGTAAGCTTGCATGGATGCGTCACTGTAGCCGTGAATTTGGACCTTTTCTAGGTCGGTGCTGAAGGTACCAAACCAACGATCAATATTGATTTCTGTTACGTTTGTAAAATCTGCTCTAATATTCTGCCATTCTTCCTCTAATGTTTGACTCATTGGGTCATCCCAGCCGACCTTGGCCAGCCAAATCATTTGTAGCAATATTTTTGCTCTAACCAAGCTTGGTGAGATCCACCCTAGGGGATCGAAAAGCTTCTGGACATCCGACAAGATTGTTCTTTTCGTAATCGTTGTTGCGGCGATTGGCAGATTTAATTGGTATTGAAATTGATCGGTTCCCAAATTCCAAATTAACCCCAATGCTTTAACAGTTCCATCCAACTTGAGGTCTAAATGTGCCTGAGTACTTCTTTCAGTTGTTTCAATAGATCTCATGAATTCAGGGGAGTTGGATGACCATTTCGAAAGAGTGAAGCCACCTTTTTTCAATATGTTACTCACGTTTTGAGCCTCGTTTATGGCTTCATCAATAGTGTCATTACCAGACATCATGTCATCCATATAGAAATCTTCTTTTATTATCGTTGCAGCAATTGGGTGGTCCTGTCCTTCATCTTCAGCTACTTGATGCAGAGTTTTTACTGCGAGATAAGGTGCCGACGCCGTGCCAAACGTGACTCGAAGCATTCGATATTCCTTTATACTTTCAAAATCGTTCTCGCGCCATAAGATACGTTGGAAAGTGTCAGCATCTTCTTTATACACCAGACATTGTCTGTACATCATTTTAATGTCACTTGCGTAACAGACGCGTTTTAGTCGCCATCTCATGATCAAGTTTCTTAAGTCATCTTGCAGCTGAGGACCTACAAGCAATTCATCATTTAGTGAGATCTTATTCGAGCCTTTTGCAGAAGCATCAAACACTACACGCGTCTTTGAAGTCTCTTTGTCTTCGCGGATCACGGCATGGTGAGGTAAATATACCGCTTTTTTCTTCTTTGCTTCGTCTTCAGTTATTTCTTCCATGTGGCCTAAAGTAAGATATTCTTTCATAACATTTTTGTAGTCTTCCTTGAGTTTCGGTGTTCTTTTAAATCTTCTTTCTATCTGTAGAAGTCTACTTTTCGCAATATCTTTTGTATTTCCTTCGGGTGATTTCGGGTTTTCTGATTTAAATGGTAATTTTACCATATATCTTCCTTCTGATGTTCTTGTGTGTGTTTCTCCGTAGATTTTTTCACATAGCTTTTCTTCCTTTGTTAGTTTTCTACTAAAATCTGTGTCTATTTCCCCACAACGATTTCAGCATGTCATCCATGTCTACTTGATGGTGAAGGACCAGAAATGATTTTTCTTCGTGATTCGTAGGAGCAATTTCTCCAAACAAGATCCATCCAAGATATGTTTTTTGTGCACACGGGGACCCCGGAGGTCCTTTGATTAGTGCTTGCTGCACTATTTGTGCGTATTCTCTGACACCCAGAAGCATATCAATCGGCCCTGGGGTGTGATAGCTCGGATCTGCCAGATTGAGGCCTTCTAGGTGTTTCCATTGATCAACAGTGACCGCTTTGGAGGGGAGCTGCGTGGTAAGTGGTTTGCTCATCACATAAGCGGTTACATCCATCCCAAAGCTCACATCCCATTGGGAACCAACTTGTATCTTAACCACGTGATCGACGTTCATTCTTGAGGATCCCACTCCAATGATACTTCCTCTGGCTGACTGTTTGGTAAGGTTGAGCATTTGAGTTGCCTTTTCGCTCAAAAATGAGGCCTGCGAGCCGAGATCGACGAGCGCACGGAGAACTGTAGTATGATTGTGTTCACTAGTAACTGTAACTAGTGCCGTCGCTAGTAGTGCCATGCTTGTGCCTTGTTTAACATTGGTGTGAGACGCAATCATTGTGTTAACTTGCTCTAATTCTTCTGCACTGTGATGTGATGCCTTCGGTTCAGTAGCGCTTACTGTATCCGGCGTATCTGGGTTCTTATTTTGGTGTAGAAGAGTATGATGACGTCTTTTGCATAAACGACAGGACATTTGCAGTCTACATTGGTGAGCAGAGTGTCCTGGTGCTAAACAGTAGAAGCACAAGTTATTCTTCTTAACATATTCTGTTCGATCGACAGGCTGTAGTGTAGTGAATTGCTTACAATGGCATAAAGTGTGGTTATCCTTACATAATGTGCATGTTTTCTTTGTTGATAGTGACGACGTGGTTTGCGTAAGTGAGGGTGACGCAGTAGTAGCTACGTGGAACGAACGTTCTTTCACTGGCTTATCACGGGGACCCGATGAAGCGACAACCTCGAGCGTTCTATATTTTGATTGTAAAAACTTCTTTAAATCATCCCAGGTAGGTAATGAATCAGTTTCGTCCTTGTAAGCGAACTCTTCCCATTGTGTATGTGTCTCGGAATCCAATTTTTGCACGACGAGAAAAATAATAACAGGATCCCATGTCTCCGTGGATATATTTAAATTGGTGAAATTATTTAGACAGTCTGACGTCACGTCGAACAAATACTTGATTTGACTAGCAGATTGGGTTGAAATCTTTCTTTGATTAAATAATTTTTTCATATAAGTATTCAAAATTAGTCTCTTGTTACCATACCTTGATTTCAAAATATCCCACGCAATTTGATAATTTTGATGGGTTACTTGGATATGCTTCAATAAAGTTTGGGCTTCACCGGTCACACTTGTCTTTAAATAATGCAGTTTTTGCACATTAGTGATTGTAGTATTGTCGTGCACTAATGAAGTAAATAGGTCTTGAAACGTTGGCCATTCTTCATAATTCCCGCTAAATTTACTTAACTCAATCCTCGGCAGACGTACGAGTTGGTTTGTTGTGATATTTGACTGCGTTTTGTCGCTTGTATCGGACTCGGATTCCGTCGATGTTGTTGTAGATAAACTCGTTAATAAGTCTCTTAAGTCGGCAAGTATACAAATATACGCTTCTTCTTGTTTGTCATATTCATCGTTTGTAAAATACGACATTGTGTTTCTTTTATCTTGAGATGTTATTTTTACCAGATTTTGATGTGCGTTTCTGAACGTATCCCAATATTCTTCAATAGTTTTTACTCGAATTTCTACATATCCTTTGGTTAATCTCGCTTTCGGACATTTCTTCAGATTAACTTGAGTTTTTTGTATTAAACTTGCTGTATTTTCTAATATGTTAAGTAATTCCGTAACAGACGACATCGCGCTAAAATAATTCCTTATAACTCACTCAGGAATGCGGTTCGCTATTGTTCTCAGAACTCACAAGCCGGCCGGCACGCAGCTGTCACTCCGATAGCTCCAATTAGATCCGGTTCGATTTCGACCATGTAGTATTAGATATAAGGTTGAGTTTTGTTTGCGGGGTTAAGGAAACAAATTGTACGTGTTCACTTTACGCTGGTTTATTGCAACTGAGCTATAGTAATACATTGACACTCATTATATACTACAATGAATACACCGTTCATATAACACACGGCACACCGCTATACATTGTCAAAACATCATGTAATTCGCTTAACAAATATACAATGAGCACACACAAAGTGTAGAAAGTCTTGTAAACCAAATCATTATTGTTATTTCATTTATTAGATAAAGTATGTTCACGGGGGAGACCTATAACCAGCTGTAGACATCTTATGGCTCACATAATGATGATGATGATGTATGTTCACTCATTGCTAGTACACGAGCTAGTTTTTGTGCGAAAACCTCGCTTTTAGAAAATGTAAAAAGTTGCCCATCATATTCACACAATCTCTATTTGCAAGGCTCAAAGTAGGTAGGTACTTCTATGCGTAATTAACCTTAATATCTACCAATCAAGATACCCAAGATCTAGAAAATACAAACTATATAATATCTATTTCTTTGAGGTGTACAAGCCGTGGAGAAAATACATTTATTATGCTTATGGTCTTTTCTCAATATTTACAGAAAAGAAGAAACAAGATTTACAATACAAAGCAGTAGAACTAAAAGCTCAATGAAAGAGAAAACAGAAACTGAAAATAATAAGCAACATGACAAGAAGTCGGATCCAGAGACATATAAAATATATTTTGAATGGAAATGTCCCAGCCAATTTGTAAAACCGCACCAGACTTTAGCTTTGAATAGAGGTGAAGATGAGAAGGTTTTGAGTGTGAAAGTTGTTGTTCCTGATTGGTTCCATCATAGACTTGAGAGGTATGTTATCAGTTTTACAATAAAAAAAATAAAAAGCCAGTATTTCGTGCAGAATTTTAGAATTTCAAGTACTTTGTTAGTGTTTACATTATTTTATAAGTTTAATTATGAAATATTGTTGGTAATCTTCTCAAACCCTTCTGAATGTAAAGGCCTCCTGCAAAGTGAGCCAATCTTCTTGGGATTTTGCTACTGTTCCAATCCAATATGGACCTGCTTTTATTTCGTCTTTCCATTTGCTGCAGGGTCTCCCTTTCTCGCTTTTGCGTATTGGCCCATTCCATGCTGTCAATTTTGTTTTGTTTCTATCTGTCAGTCATTTTTTATAAGCATTGCTATACAATAATTGTGTGCATATATAAAAAGAAACTGTGCCTGATCTATAATCAACTCTGAAACGGCCAGTATTAAGTATAAAAGGTAATCTACCCATTCTGGCTATGAATTATTACCTCCTGCTTGCAGCCTTAGTCAGATTTTCTTTTCGCTATGAATTTCTTAAGCTGCGCTTTCCAGTCCGTGGTTTCCATTCGGGAACTTTTTGGCTCTTCTACGTGATATGTGCCCTGCCCACTGCTATTTCAACTTGCTAATCCACTGGGGTATTTTAGTTAACTTTAGGTAGGTTTTAGGTAACTTTAGTTCTTTTATGTATTTCCTCATTTTTATTTGATTTTGTAGATAAACCCTGAACATAGCTCTCTTCATATCCCATTGATTCTGCTTAGAATGCCCAGTTAAATACCTTAATTTGTGGTTCATATTTCTTAGATTTTTATAAAGTTTTCACCATTTTTTAGGTTTTGCCTCACACTTTGGAAAAGCAGCTACTGGGTTCGAAAAGGCCTAGATGATGCCTACAACCGTCTCATAAAGCCTTGGCTTTCGAGACAAGTACGAACTGATCTGACAAACGCAGCTCAAAAAGAAGCCGTTAAAACATTCACCACCAACTTGGAAAAGTACCTTTTGACTGAACCAATTAAGAATAGAATAATAGCTGGCTTAGATCCAGGTTTCAAAGCTGGCTGTAAGGTATGTTTTGTGCTGACCCAACCTAGTTTAGATAATGACAAGAAGAGAACTATAAAATAACTATATATAATTTAAAACATGACCAAAACTGCCTTTGGAATTTAACTAATAAATAATAAAATAAAAATCCTTTATTTTCGGGTTATTATGACCCATCAGATTATAAACACAGAACAATAAGAATTGAATTAAAATTTACAAGTGAAATTGGATTTAGTCTACAACATTACTCATCAATTGTTAAAATAAATAGGTGTACATAATCAGATAATAAAAATAAAATTTACACAATCTACTAATGTAAATGAATGAATACATTAAGTACTACAAATTTATGTGTAACCCTAGGTATTTGTCAATTTAAATTTTATATTATTATTAAAAAAAGTGAAAAAAGTTAAGCTACTCTACCAAATCAAAAGCGTCTTGTGCAGACAAAGGCTCAATGGTTTCAAAAACATGTTTTTCACTATCTACATAACAGTTAATTTAAAAAAATATTTACATAATGGCGACAACCACATCCAAATCCGTTGAGTGGTTTAAATAAATAAACAAATATTTTGGCAGAGGGCGACTTTATGCTATGTATACGTATTAAAAGAGCCATTGAGGCGTTTATGTATTTTTAAATGCGTATTTCGGAAACGGCTCTTCTGCCCAAAGTATACTCTGATAATGTTCAGCTTTTAAAGTATAGGTAACTAATATATGTGGCGATCAATCTAACTAATTTCTCCTTGATCGAATATTAGTTCAGGGACAAATTTAGTAACATTCTATCTCCACTGTCACGAGTAATTGATATTGTTGAAATAATTCGTCTAAAATGTATCATGGGCAATATTGCGGGGGAATGAATTAGTTATTAATTTATGTATTATTTTAATATCAATTTTTAATATTAAATCTTTCATGTTTTTCAGCTTGGAATTATCAATGCAAATGGAGATAAACTAGAAGCTGTTACTCTGTATCCGAATTTACGTGGACATAACCCAAATGACCCGGCAGCCAGACAGTTGAAGGAGCTTATTCCGAAATTCAAGTAAGTCGGTATCTAACCAAATATTTGTCCTCCAAGCATACATCTCAAAATCTGTACTATCCGTATACAAAAATATTTATAAAAAAGAATGGGCGGACACTATGCCTGCCACCATGATGTGGATTAGAGCACTATACCTAATTTACCTAAAGATTACCTAAACCGAAACTTTAATCTCAAACGATCCTAACTTGTTAGAATATGAGAATAAAAAACACGTATAAAAATGTTCAAATTATGTAGGGTAAAATTCGACTACTAGTGAGACGAACCCACGACTATAGAGTACCTATATAATTAAACGTGAGTTCTGTCTAGCATGTTGTCAATGCAATCGTCTATGAATTATTAGGGTATATATAGTGCCTTTGTTAGATATATTTCTATATTTTCGATTGCAATAGTGGTCAATCAGCCATGCAGAAAATCAGTCTCGGTGAGGTAGATGTAGGATTATCATCTCTAAAATCGTCCTACCAGGACAAGATAAGTGAAGACCCCGGATTTTGGAGCTAAAAACCCGGACAATTCAGTAGATTTTTTATATTTATACCTACTAGACAACTAACACTACAATTGAAATCTCGCCCGGAAGCTCCCCGGACGCCCTGTAGACTAGGCCAAATCCGGGAGAACCCGAACGGATTGTAAGCCTAGGTAGATGGCGCTAAAAACATCCCCGTAAGATGCTAATGAACGAATAATTATAGTTGCCAAAGCGATAAAACGGTACAATAAGCCAATACAGCAATATAAGCCCATTTTGCCCCCAAAAATTTGAATATTAGGTCTGCATAGCAATCATTGACAACCCATCATATACCTATACAAAAGTAAAAGAAAATAATTTACATGATAAATAGACTAGTAATTCTAACTGCTAATACTTGAGTCCTAGACTTAAATATATCTGACAATAATTGAAAGCTTTGCTTAACTTTTGTAAATGTGATCTGTTTCAATAACTGTTCAAATCCCCGAAGTTTTTCATTCATAAAACTTTTTTTTATACTGTATAGATCAAGCGTTTGACCAGTATCTCACTTCATGGTCAGTGACGATGTGGTCGAAGATGTTATCACGCTAGATCAAGAATGCTTACTGGCTCTCAAGGACTGCTGCCTGAACACACTATGTGTTTGGTGACAGTTTTTCAAACTTGAGGGTGGTAGGCAATTTGACAGGCGACCCTCCCCCCGCTGAGCTATCATCGCTTCGTTTCGTTCTTTTGTAGTGTAGAACTTATTGGGTTGGGCAATGGAACGGCGTGTCGAGAAACGGAATCTTGGCTGAAGAGCCATCACATATCGGACCAAATTCCCGTAATCATCGTGCCCGAACAAGGCGCCTCCATTTACTCAATCAGCAAAGAAGCTCAGAAGGTAACAAAGAGTTCTCAGTATATCGTTTTTTTAAGTTTACCAGTTGTGTTTTCTTTTCACATACTACTCTCAAAACGGACATTAAAAAAAATTGCATCGTCAAATAGTGTTGTCAGTCATCTGAAAATGTACCTTACAATAACAAAAGTTAATTATTAAAAATGACCGTATTACTTATGTGCTATTAAGCGCTTGTGGAGAAGCTCGATAAGTGAGTTGTGATTGAGCCCACACACCTCTTTTTAACCGACTTCAAAAAGGAGGAGGTTTCTCATTTTTTTAAGTGTGTGTTCGCGGATTACTTCGTCATTTTACATACTCACAAATAGTGAAATCTATCATCTTTAATTAATATATTTCTATTATAATAAAGTGTAACTTATAAAACATACAAATAATTCCTCTGAAAATTTTATGTTGTAGACAAACGATATTAAATACACAATATTTAGTGTTAATTCCCTTTCAATATGTATAATTTTGTATATTGAATAATATATATATTATATATGTATCTTTTTGTTTCAGGAACACCCAAATATGGATCCCAACTTAATATCAGCTTTATCTATTGCCAGACGAGTCCTTGATCCTTTGGGAGAATTGATTAAAGTATGTTTAATTTCTCTTCTATATTAAATTTATGATAAAAACAGTGACACAAATCATATTTACGTACTTAGAATAACTGTGAATAATGGTCGAATACTACCAATTTTCTCTTACTGCACGTATATATAATATCCCTGCCGTTTCACCGGCTTAGACGAAAATTTTCCCGTTGCGTCAGTTATTTGACAGGAACTGTTCAGTATTATGATATAAATGGTAGATATCCTTATTATCTAAGAACCGGCTAGATATCACGTGATATTCCGACCGACTGCGACCAGTGTCGAACTGATTTGCAGTTTCTTTATCCTGTAGTTACGTTCATGACAGGCGGCGGGCGCAGGCCTCAGGTCGTAATTACAGGCTGCCAGTTCGTACATGAAGATAATGAACATAATGAATGACGAAACTCGCGATAGTTTTCAACCTGATATATTTTTATAACCCGTCATGTTTTAAGATCTATCGAGACTATCACACTAAAACCAGTCTATATAGTGCCATTGTTTCTTTTTTTTTTTTCTAACGGACTAATGCTGTTTGCCTCTACCGGCATTTACAGCTTCACCGGTTGTTTCTAATTGGTAATTTTGTTTTATAGGTTGACCCAAAGAATTTAGGGGTGGGAATGTACCAGCATGATATACCTGCAAAAATGCTAGAGTCGGCGTTGGATTGCGCTGTCGAGAAGGTTGTCAGCTTAGTTGGGGTCGACATCAATACTGCTTCCTTAGCCATGTTGAGGTAATTTTTATAAAATATTGATTTGATCTAAAGAGCTATGCTTACGGTTTCTCTTCGCGTATGAATCATAAATAAGGAAATCCATAGAAGAATGAAACTCACTGACAGCCCAGCGGATTAGCAAGTGAATTGGCTGTGGGCTTGCCCACCTACCTGCTCATTTCTCGTAGAACTCATGGCCGATGGGGCAAAACGTTTTCGAGTGGAGACCACGGGCAGGCAAGCTTAGCAGCATATGACGTCCACTTAAAAGGTGGACAGATGATGATGTGATGATCGCAGAAAGAGGTTAGATGTGGGCCGATTCCAATCGGTGGTTATCTTGTATCGGGTAAAACTAAATGCTGAATGCTTGATGTAGAGGTAAGTGCGTGATATGTTTGGTCAAAACTGACATGCATGAGTAAAAGGCAAGGAGCAGTGGGGATGTTGTCACACTATAAATTAGCATAATCCTCCAAAAAACAGAGAGAAAGAGTAAACAGTCAATAGAAGTCGTTAATATGACGTGATAGGAAACTGGAAAATAAAAAATCTTTTTACATGTTTGAAGTTGAATCGTACACAACGTGATGAGAGTTACACTAGGCTGTAATGTAATTATTTTCCCATTTTTTTTTGGTAATGTTTCTCATTTTCAAATTATAAAATATTTATTAGTTTATAGTACATATTAAAAATATTATTGTATTAGAATTTAGAAGAAACTTGCTATACTTATATCTAATTAGTCAAACAGATGCACTACACCTACCGTCTGCTCCTTTCTCCGTTTCACTCCATCCAAAGGTTGCCTGGAAGAAATCGCTACAAGCGATATGGCCGCCCATTATCGTATCAAGCATTATTTAAGTTTAGCTTTAAGTATGATGTTATTTCTTTTGGTACAGATAATGAGGAGTTTTTGTATTGTATTGTATTTTCTTACAGGCGAATCTCAGGGTTGAATGAGGGTAGAGCAAAGAAGATCTTAGCTTACCGCCAAGTCAAGGAAGGGTTTACTACGCGAGCGGAAATTCTTAAAGTTGCCGGCATCGGGAAGATAACGTACCAACAATGCGCCGGCTTTTTGAAAGTTTTGGGTGGCACTGAACCTTTGGATGCCACCATTATACATCCGGAAAGTTACAGCATTGCCAAAGCGTACGTATCTACTTTACTGTTTGCATGACTTATAATTTTAATTAGTAATAAAAGATATGATTTTTAATTTGTCAACTCATAACATTTCTTATATATCATATGACAGTGATGATTATTTTATTAGGTCATCTCGTTATATTGTCCATCCATAAATGAACGCGTTTCCGTTTTTTACTTTTTGCCATCTTATGATTTAAATGATTATTTTTGTTGGATCAATTCCTCAGCATTTCCGTCTCTACACATACATATTTTTGTCAGTTCATATGATTGGAATGTTTTTTTTTATATATAACTTTTATGCAAATCATACGATCATACTTAACGTCGTATCATACTGTGACATTAGATGATAAGATAGCTATGATTCTATTTTCTTCTCAAAATCATTAAGATCATGACAATTTGTTCATTTGAATGAACTATCTGATTTCAGGGTAAAACATATACATTATACCTTCCCTAAATAACTGAGTATTCAACCAATACTTCTTTAAACACTACTTTTAGCCAGATTACTAACTGTCAATGTGAGGACAACAAACCAGTTCTTCTTCCGGTCCCTCTCCACTATTCAAAGAAGACTGTCAGCTTCGCATATTTCTGCCTATTTTGTGCCAGAGAAAATAAGTCTTCTCCTCTGGCGATGCCTGTCCACTCTCGGACGTTCTTGAGCAACGACTTTCTTCTGGGTGCAACGTGCCGTTTTCCTTTTATTTTCCCCATAATTATTGTTTGAAGGAGGCGGTACCGATTATGCCAAGTGGTCAACGTGGCCAAGGAAACCTATTTTCCTACTCTTTACGGTGACCATAAATTCTCGGAACTTGCGCACGCGTCTCAATACTTCTTATTTAGTGAGTGTTGATTATAACTTATTCGAAGCATGCAACGGTAGAACCACATTTCTACTGCCTCAAGTTTTTTACGAAGGTTCTCTTTTATAGTCCATGCTTCGGGCATCATGCATACCGTACAATACTATGTGTAACATTGGAGTGCTTTCACTCGCAGACGCACAAACTATACAACGGGACAATCCAAAAGAATTTAACCAACTAGTATAATTATGTAATTTAAAAAGTATACTTACTTTTACAGGAAATTGAAATACTACGCGTACATGTCAAGCTAAACCCGTATATAAAAATGATAAAGTTTTAATGAGATTGAGTTTTAATATATATTATGACGTGCTCTATTTGTATCTTAGCGTGTTTAAAATAAATGAAATGATTTATTTGCGCAAAAATCAAAAACAACCAAAACTTAATAGCGAACTTAAATTATTATTACAATATGTTTGTTTTAATTTAAGGCAAAAAGGTTATGCCTCACCATACTCATGAATATTTATAATATTAATACTCACGAATACTCATGAATATTATTCATTATATATTATTATTATCTTTGGCTATTTGCAATACTGATATGCCTTACCGATAGGTTAATGATATTATTTCCCACACTCATGGGCTTATTGTGGTAATCGGATCGAGTGAACATTGCTCTTTAATTAAATGATTTTGCACAATTCGTCTTTTGTACTTGTACTATTATGTTTTCTCTGATTATGCTATGATATATATATATATATATATATATATATATACGCTATGATAGATATATATTCTAGCATAGCTAGGGATTCGTCTATGTAATTGAATCCTGTATGTAATATGTAACTCCCAGCAAGTAGGATACTTTCGAGTACCGGCCAGGCTAGCTACCACCCTCAAGTTTGAAAAACTGTCACCAAACACATAGAGTAATGCAGCAGTCCTTAAAAACCAGTAAGCATTATAGGTCTAGCGTGATAACATCTTCCACCATATCGTCACTGGCCATCAAGTGAGACAGTGGTCAAAGGCTAGATCTATACAGTATAAAAAGTGAAGAAACAATAATTTCATAACATTTTGTTTGAATTTTCAGATTTGCCAAAAAAATAGGCGTCAACATAAAGGACCTTAGTAAGCCACATTTCCCAGAATCAGTTGATAGAGCAACTTCATTTATGGACATCAACAACATGAGCGAAGACCTGAAGACCGACATATGTACATTGGAACTAATTGTTAACGCTTTCAAGCAAAAACCACATGAAGATAACGTTATAACGTTCTGTAGGCCAGTTTATTCATTAGCTGTGCAGGCAACAGATCAGATAAGAGAGGGGATGTCACTTACAGGTACTAGTATAAGCATCCCACTAATACTATAAATGTCAAAGTTTGGATGGATGGATGGATGTTTGTTACTCAATCACGCCAGAACGGCTGAACGTATCTGGATGAAATTAGGCACAGAGTCTGGAATTGCAGATACGCTACTTTTTATCCCGGTATAATGTATGATTCCCGTGGAATAATTAATGTAGCGGGAAAACTGTAATCCACGCGGGTGAATCCGCGGGGCGCTACTAGTTATTTAATACTTGGATCGACTCAGATGAGAGTCAACTGAAACACTCAGACTAAAGATTTGAAAGAAATTGAGGAATAAATTAACTTGGCTTCGGTGATATCATATGTTTTTAAACGGTTACCTTCACTAACATAAGAGTTGAATTTGGAAACGGGATATTTGAAAAACTTCCCGTTTCTCCAATAACATCAAAAATATACAAAGCAATTTGTAATATTTTTAGCTGTCAGTTTACTTGTGAGCAATACATATTGGTAGAAATTGCTTTAAGCGATAAGACCGCCCTTTGTACGTGCAATAGTTTAAGAATGTAATGTATAATATTTTTAAGATTATTTACATGGTCAGTGCGATAAAGGATTATTGTACATACCTACTTTCCGTAGGAGTAGGCAGAGACCACAGCTCTTCAATTGCTACGATCCCGACACTGCGCGTCATCCACAGACGTTTCATACAAGAGCTTCGGTTTAGAGCACTCTTGACCTGGCCCTTTCGTAGAACATCCTCAATCTGATTTCTGACCGTTCGCCTCCCTTTTCCAACACTACCATTCACTTCACTTATGTATACGACGGTGGCCGTGGCTCAGTGGTCAGGACATGACTTTTGTGTCTGTGGCACCCTGGGTTTTAACTCCGGCAGGGACAAACATTTGTGCGATGAGTGTAGGGGTTTGTCTCGGGTCTTGGGTGATTATATACTGGATTGTGGCCATGCCTCCTGCGACACAGAATCCTAGTGCGTTGGATTGAGTGTAAATAAAAATACCTGCTTAGTCAATACCCTCTCGTTCATTCTCTCTACATGAACAAACCATCGAAACAAGTTAAGTTTGAAGTAATTTGCCATCACAGTTTGCTACTACATGCAGTAACAAAGCTAATGTAGGCTAACATGCGGAATGATCAGTGTAGAAGAGTGCCAGTGCTTGAGAAATTATTAGGTATTTAATGGATTTGAGACTCAATTCCTTGACTAGCGATTTATGGGTATTTAGTCCGAGGCCACCAATATAAAACAATTGCATTTTCCAGGTGTAGTCCGAAACGTGGTGCCTTTCGGATGTTTCGTAGACTGCGGCGTGGGTGAGAACGGTCTCATACACCGCTCTAAGCTGAACGGGAACCAAACTCCCAAACTGGGCGACAGGGTCGCCGTCACAGTCCTCGCATCGCCTAAACCTAGGAAACTGCAGTTGAAACTGGATAGAATACTTGACTGACCAAAGTAGGTAGATAATTAAGTTTATTTTAAGAATACGTCTTAAATTTCTCGTGATTTTATACGCGTTAATCAGCATATCTGTGTCTATAGTTTTGACATTAAAGGCAATGCAAATAAAAAATGGATTTCGTATAACCAAATATCTGCCGTAATTAAGTTCACGACAGATTCAAGTAGATCTGACAAATGGTATCGATATTTACCAATCGTTCCCCCGATTGAGAACTCTAATAACTAACGAAATCGATTCGGTTATGGATAAATCCCGTATTACAGATTTTGTATAGAACTATTTAAATACTTAATTCATTAGAGAATCTCGTAAATGATAGAAGTTAAATTAGAATATTCCAACACATTTATGATATATAGACAGATTATAGAAGTTAAAACATACAATGCGTAAACAATATCGAATTGAAACAATTGGGTATGTTATTGATAGTTCTGTATCAGAAGTAGGTTATATAAAATCTAAAATTAAACTATATGATAAGTAAATGAAAAACTAGCTACAAAAACAGCTGAAAGAACTAGATAACGAGATAAAATCATTACCCACCGATTGTGGCAGCATTCCATTCCAAATATACGTATGCAGCCAGTACGGCATTAAAAAATTACTATGATATGAAATGATCAAAGTGCCTTATTCAAGCCAATGTTTTAGTGTCCTTCGATTTCTCTGGGACTTCAAAATTATCAAAATTGGTGCATAACGAAATTGTTATAATAACCAATAAAAAATCAAAACATACAAAAACCTCCCCTTTCGAAGTCGATTCAAAATATATCGTATCGATCATACGAGAAACCGTAAAAGCGTCAATTTTGTTGAGATGATTATGCAGAGATAGATTGCACGATGAAACCAATCGATAGCTTTGACATTAAAGCCTCCTTACTAACTCCTTGCTGTTTGTAAAACGATCTCATTCGGAAATTGTAAGGGCTGTTCCTATTTTAATAGATGATTATAATAATAACTTAGTTATTAATGGACACTTTTAAATGACTTCTTGTTTAATATACAAGTGTTAAGCAATTTGTTTTCAATCGCAACATGATAAATGTAAAATAACTTTTTGTGATAATCTACACAAAATCTTGACATTGACTGATGTTATACCATTGGGTACAGGTTTTTTTTATATACTAAGTGGATTTTTTATGTATTTGTAATGTATCTTCTAAATATGTTCTTTTTCTATGTTGTATCTTAAATATAACAATTATTGTTGGTCATGCTAACAAATAGTTATATTCAACAGTAAGGGCTGGTTTTTTTATGCATAGTTTAGGCAACAAATAATTAAAAGTCTTAACAAATTGTTACATTTTTGATAAATAAGTATTTATTGATTATATGATCCATCCACTGCTTGACATCAAACTAAGTAGTTAGATACGAAGTCAGATAATCAGTGATGAACAGTCGATGAAGGTGATGGAAATGGTAAACTCTAGTGCTAAGGAATATTTTGTTATATTGCTTTCGTACCCCATTATGGTAATATGTGATATAGGTTAAGTTTTGGTGGTTTAAATAAAAGCCGACTGTTTTAGTAACTTGTGTTTATTTATTGTAATAACTAATTGAATTAAAACTATTCTGCATCTAAAACGGAACTTTCGTGCTTAGGGTTCAGCGAGTAGATATGAAATATCGCTTTGTTGACGATGGCGTCACATATTCCGGAAGTTACTCTGTAACCAAACCAAAACATAAATGTACTAAAAATGTACATAATCGCTGTCTGTACGGGGAAAATATGTGAATCCTTATAGGCCTTCATCAGCTCAACGGATTTGTATATATATTTTTTATGTCAGTGAAGATTTTTGGTCGAAGATGTTATCACGCTAGACCTAGAATGCTCACTGGCTCTCAAGGACTGCTGCCTGAACACACTATGTGCTTGATGACAGTTTTTCAAACTTGAGGGTGGTAGCTAGCCAGGCGGGTATTCGAAAGTACCCTACCACCATGCTGGGAATTTGATAACGTAAAGCTCAAGCTGTTGTTGGTGGGATCGAAATAGTGTCCGTCAGATTGACAAGCGACGCTCCCCCCCGCTGAGCTATCATTGCTTCAAAAGTAGTTTGTATTTATGCGCACTAATCTGTCATCTGAAATCTTTATATAGCGTTTCTTATATTCCAATAATTTCATAAATAAATAATCGGAAATGTGTAGTTGGCACGAGTAAAACCGAGGGGCACAGCTAGTATTATCATAAATGTTGATAAGGCATTTGTCATTTGACTTCACGCTTTTAAGTGACGATGTTGCTATGCTTTACCTTTTTTATTGTATAAATAGACAGAAGCATTTCTTTAAACAAAGCTCCGTTGACTAAAGATTGATTACACTAAACGAGACGAGATTCGACTCGATGACTGTTTTAATTGTCATGACGTCTGGCGCTTACTACCGTTAAGCCCATAACTCCAGAGCTGTACTTGAAATGCGTCTTGTGATAAAGATATTAAATATCATATTTTTATTGGAAGCTCCAAGATTGCTAGAAGCTGAGAAACAATTCTCAATATTTCTAACGTTCTTTCTAAATAGCCTAGAACCAGTCCATTGACTACTGTAAGATGTATGTATTTATGTATGATGATGATATTGATGTAAGTAGGTGATGATTGAACTTGTATATTTTGATAAAGTAATAATTATTATTTTATTTGATTATCGTCTTCTTCATCGATGATTCTTTTCAAATCAGCAGCATTACATTTTTTAAGTATTTTAACACAATCTTACCGCCTGCTCAATCTTGGTTTCACGTCGTTTTGAAGTACATTAACTAGTTGATTGTAAGTGGGAACCTCTTCCTTGGCATAAAACTCAATTTGATTTTTAAACATCTTGCTGTGCAGGGCGTCCCTGTTGATGATAAAAACTGTCAACATTATAGGACAAACCCTTTTTTTAATTTATCTCACTCGATAATTAGGATGATGTAATCAAATTTTGTATATCACACTAGAACTGCATTGTCAACTGGCAACTAACCTCCGTGCATTTTCATTATAACGTCTTACAGAATACAGTAACGAAAATTAATTAATAGTATAAGTTAGCGCCATCTAGTCACTTAGGAGGCAGGTCGAATGACTGCCGGGTAACCAATCTTCCAACAATTCGAAAGTGACATTAGCGTGATTTCATATGGACCTGAGCAATTGATTCAGTCGAGAACCGCTAGAGGGTCGCTCGAAAAGATTCTAGAACTCCGGAAGATCGAGGAATCGCGCCGCCCCCTATATGGTCTTGAAAATTGACTTAGTGGCAGATAGACAGACAGTAAGATCTTCCAGTTCGCAGTTACTGAGTTTTGCACTATTGCACTTTTATTAAATAGTAAGAATTTCGTTCAGAGTCGACCGTTACGCAAGCGGTTCCTCGAAGGTATGCCCGCACCGATTTACCATGAAGATGATAGATGGGAGGTCGCGTGCACAAAGTCGATTTTCGAGACCATATAAGGAGTGGCGCGACTACACGTGTCTGTACCTATATTTAGTTATTTTCCTTAACATCAGAACTATAAATAAGACAACCCTAAAGTCCACATAATGGACCTTCTCAGTCCACTTCTGGCGGTAAACACTACTCTCATTACAACATGCTCATTTCAGATAGATTAAACATTGTCAGGAAAGATGGAGACAACTAAGAAAAGCTAGTCACTGGCAAAGCGGAAGGCAAACGATCGCGTGGCCGAAGCCCGATGTGTTGGTAGGATAAAGTCCGGACCACGTTAGATACTTCTCTCTACCATGCTATCCATGTAGCCAAAAACAGGGGAAAGTGGCGTACATCTATAATAGATAAGATCATGCATGAAGGTTTTCACGATCCTTAGACATCAGCAACACGAATCAAGGAAGAGGAAACGAGAAAAAACATTCACACACCGGAAAACGAGTTTTACCCGCGTGATCTGTTGTAGACCGCATCATCACTTGATGAGATAGTGGTCAACCGTCAAACGCCTTCCCATTCTCAATTTAAAAAAGTGTGATGTTTTGATAAAGAGTCATACCATAAAATACCGTCTATGATTCGTATAATATCCGCCATAGGCATGTTGTTTCCGCTTGACGACTTGTCTTTCCCATCTCCATATTCATGGTAGTCTGCCGATAACAAATCGTATGGCGGCACCTGGAAAATTAAATCATTAGTTCTGTCCTCATTTACACACATGTTTCTTTTCTCAATTACAATGTTTTTCGTACGATACTAAAGTTTCTTTGATCCTTGCATTATTGAGAATATAATATTTTCAATTAAAAAAATGTCATGAAATAAATGTTTAATAACAATGTATAGATCCCGGCACGATAAATTATGACCTTGAATGCGCAGAGCACATTTTCGGGTCTCAATCGAAGTGGGAGCCCACTAGGGGCCGAGCGTAATCTTAGCAATGCAGCGACACTTGCTCTGACGCAGTCAGACGCCGCCCCCCGCTGCCCTAGCAGCACTCCGCGCGTCCCTGGAGTACAAACGCGCACGAAGTTTTTAGGTCTTCTACATTTATCATCACTTAACATCAGGTGGGATAGTGGTCAAACGCTTGCCTATTCCCAATAAAAATAAAAAATAAAAAATTATACTTTTGTCAATTGTCAACCTCAACCTCCTTTAAAGAGGCAGACGAGAAGAATTGTGTAAGACGTTTATAATTGTTCTATAAAAGAAAATAATACAACTGATTAAAACTGCGGAAGCTAGGAAAAATTCTGTCTACACAGATAAACAATGTACTTAGGTGTTACGCCTATGACCGATTGTGATAAAGCAGATTCAAGAAAAGTTAATGTAGCTACCTACATTAACTTTTCTTAAATAATATATTCCTTTAACTGTTCTATTGTAATACCGAAGGCCCACATCCACACCACTATTGTTAGTGAAATACAATGATTTGAAAGGAAATCCGAGATTATTTATATTAAATTTACGGTTTAACTTGCGATTAATTTTAACACCCGCGGAGTATTCTTCTAACACTTTTGTAACAGCACCTGCGCAGACAACCAATATTTTGGTCCAACATACGTGCCGCAGACTATACGAAAATTGATATCGCGAGCAGAGAAAGAAATAGTACCAAATATAACAACTGCTGGCTTTTTCAAATATCTGATGTGCAATAGCCACGAGCAGTTTGCGAACGACTTAATATACATACAACGACATATGCGTCGTTACAAAAAGATGATAGAAATTTAGCTGATAAAATACTATTATTTTTTATGAAACATAAACAGACGTACTTGTTCCCACATCTGCTTCAATAGCATCCTTGGATGCCCATCACGCTGTCCTTTCGAAGATATCGATACGGTCATAGACAAGTATGATGGTTGGGGCTTCTCAATATCCAAAACGTACGGTGGGCAATCGTTTATATGCTAAAACAAAACATTATTTTCCGAAAACACCGAATAAGCAAATGGAGTCCTTTTGTGGATAGTCTCAATGACTTGAGTTTTTTTGTCTATCCCTGTATGTTTGTTTGAAATACTATGATTGATATATATTTCGAGCCGAGGAGTAAAGTGTGCCTTAAAAGATTGTATGAAGGAAGACTAGTTTTAAAATAATATAGTTTATATTGTTGACGTTTGACCAATATGTCAGTCGATGGTCAGTGACGTTCTAAACGAAGGTGAAATCATGCTAGACCTATAATGTTTGACTGGCTCTCAAGGACAGCAGCCTACCCTCCATAAGGTGTAAATCGTTTTTTCGTAGACATTGAGTTTATTTATTACATTACGATGTAACTACAAATTTTAATTCTGAACTAGGTAGGTGGTAAAATGTGTGTTGAGAAACGAGAATATCTAATAAGGCTACGTTTAGAATGGACTCTTCCCCTTCGTCGAGGCGCAGAATCGGGGCGAGATGAAGAAACCCCTTCTTCTGCCTCGCCCCGATCTTGCGCCCACGACGCGGCGATTACGTACCTACGTGAATACAAATATAGACTGCTAAAATAGGAAATCTTTTTTCGTATGCACTAGGTAATCTATTTCGTTGCTGTCCCACTCGCACCAATACACGGCCACAGACTCCGCAACTACTCTACTCACACAGATACGAGTGTAAGAACCCACATAATATGTGTAGTGTCTGTGTAATTGGTAACAAGAACGTGGCATGGCATTTGCGTGGAAATCTAGGCGAGTGTCCAGGCTGTGGTTATGTGTTGAGCGGGGGCGTACATAAGTATGTATAGTTAGAGCTTGGTACAGGTAAATATAATGAAATGATGCACACAGGATGGAACAATCCTTCTTCAGTTATTATAAATTCTTGATTGCACTTCTCTATCTTGTTTCTCCTTAGCAGCTCATTTCGTTGATATCGTTTTCTTTCAGTGAGATCTAGTATTTCGCATGCTATTGTGGACCTGCGAATATGCATTATATTATAAGTTAACCATTTATAATGCATACAGCTAACGAGTGGAATTCATTGCCTAAATCGTGTTTCTGAATAAATACAATCTAGATGTCTTCAAGTCACGGGTGAGTAGGTCTTCAGGCGGCGTGATTCATCGTAGACCGCATCATCACTTAACAGGTAGTGGTCAACCGCTTGCCTTTTCTCAATAAATAAAAAACCGTCTGGCAAATCATACATCTACATACAAGACTACTAATAAAGGTACTAATTATAAGGATAAGATATAATTCAGCTGTAAAACAAATTTTCTACCATTACCTACTGTGACTCATGGGGCACCTAAATAATGTAACGGGTTCCGTCGTAATAAAACAATAATTTAAAAGAATTAAATTTACGTAAAAGTTGCAGGTTCCTGAAGAGTGTAGACTGTCATCGTTATCCATTCGGTACTCTTCGGTCGTATCACACCCCAACACGGTGTCATTACAATGTTAATAATATTTGCGATTCTCTCGCTGAAACAATTTACAAATTTTAGCCTACCCCGTGGTCGTTGTCCTACTGCCGTGTTCATTAGACAGGGTACTGCATCTCAGTTCTGAAGCTTTGTTACAGTTACATGTATGCAAAGTAAACAATTTGTTTGTAGTCACTATCCCGTTTAGAATTTTCTTCATCATCTCAACCATAGGACGTCCACTGCTGGACATGTGCCTCTCCTATTGAGACAAGGACCGGATGGAAGCGGTCCGCATCCAGCCCTTACCTGCGATCTTAGTCAGGTCGTCTGTCCACCTTGTCGGTGGCCTTCCTATGCTGCGCTTGCCAGTCCGTGGTCTCCATTCGAGAACCTTTCGACCCCGACGGCCATCAGTTCTTCAAGTTATGCCTTGTCCACTGCCAATACAACTTGCTAATCCGCTGGGCTATGTCGTGATTTTCGTTTTTCTACGGATCTCCTCATTTCTGATTTGATCGCGTAGTACCCCGAGATTAGCTCTCTCCATAGTTCGTTGTGCAACTCAGCCTGCGCACAAGAACCATAGTCTAGAGACTACGTTTCAGTTCCGTAATCCATCACGGTAACACACACTGTTCGAAGACCTTCATTTGCAGGCATTGCGGTATTTTGGACGAGAAGACGTCGCAGAGTTTCTCAAAAGCATTTCCTTACCAGCCTTCATTCCGCCTCCTTCAATGTCAAATTTTATAAAACTTTCATATGAGCGGCCCGCTCCGGCTTCGCACGGGTGTACAATATATAGCCTATGTCATTAATAGATGTTATTATACATATAAATCTTCCTCTTCAATCACTCTATCTATTAAAAAAACCGCATCAAAATCCGTTGCGTAGTTTTAAAGATTTAAGCATATACTATAGGGATATAGGGACAGAGAAAGCGACTTTGTTTTATACTATGTAGTGATGAAAATAATCGATGCGTGTATTTTGCCAGCTTTAACAATGTCCATCGACACTATGGGACTCATATAGAAGATGAAAGTAATAATATTAGTAATCGATCTATCCCAGTATACCTACTTGTACTTATATGAAAACTGAAAAAAAATCATACAGATAAACCAGTTTAATTTTTAGTCTGATTATATACATAATATTACTTACGGTAGCCAAATAAATCTCATAATATGATCTGTATCGTTACAAATAGCTATTATGTCCCTTGAGAGAGAGTGCGTAGGCATCGGTGGGAGTGTAATATGTTCCAACGATAAATATATCTGCAACATTGACAGCATTCAATTGGATAATGTATTGTTTTTTCATACAATTCAAATAATTAATAAATAAACAGTAGGTACTGTAGTGCCTTCTCGCAATGATTGCGTGAGTGACGCATTCATGATATATAAATACTGGTACCTACATATATGTAAATACTACGACATGTACCTAGTTTATTAAAGACTGCATTAGAAATAAAATGAATAAATTCAATTTTGTTATTAAAACTGACGTGGTTTTGACACATTATGAATGTATAAAACACGGGAGTTACTCACGTAATAAGTCAGAGGGTTCCGACTATAGTTTCGAATATATTGTTTAGAATAAATTCAACTTCTACAGAAATAATGCAACAAAATGTGTTGTATCAGAAGAAAACGAATCAATGTACAAAAATATGCAGACACCATTTTATTTGATTCTCTCTGACCTCTCTGTATAGAGGTGAAAATACAATCCTATAATAGACTAGTATCATATGTCATTATTTGGAAAAAGATGTCGGACACAGGTATACCGGCAGAGTTGACTGCACTCATTAGGTACTTTATGATACTGGCACTGCTTTGCTTACACCACAGCGAAAGCTTTTTAAAGTTTTATAGCAATGTGTGGTTTCATATGTGCTATATGTAGATATAACACCACCACTAAGTCTAAGATTTTAAATCTGGTGCCTGTCCCTATTGTGGCATTCATGAGTTCACAATTTCTTTTATTGGCACTTGATAAGGTAAAGCTGATGAACTGAAATGAACAATTTAAGTATTGAGAAGGAACGCAGATTGCCAGCATATTCGGTAGGTGTTCGTACGCCAAGAAAATAACAATTGAATGCGTAGTGTAGGTACATCTTTCTACTCAGCGAGTCTGCGGTTCAGCGACACAAACCAATATGCTAACAAATATCTGCCACTCCAGTATTACGCATTTAGGGCGTTCGTTGTACCGCTTGCGCGGTTCTGCAGCGCCTCTACTATGAATTCCCGGATGGATTTACAGAGGCACGCACTGAACTCTTTGACGCCACGACAGCTCTGTTACGCTCAAGCAGTAACAGCATTAGCAGAAAACAATATACCTACCTATCACTTTTAACTTTCAAATATTGATTATTTCAGATTTCATTTAATTGTAACTATGGACTTAGTTGTCTGAACAAATTAATCGTTAAACTTAAATACAAAATATTTTTATTGACATAAATATTACATTCAGGAGCCCAGTGGCTTCTCCCATTAAATAGAAATCGTTGTATGCCTATAAAGCAGTAGAGAGAAATCAGTGATTTTTTATACAATATTCATTACATACAAATATCAATATAAATCGATATGACAGCAAATTATAAGCTCAAATATTCATCTATGAATAGTGCGTTGTATCATGTGTATGGGTGTGTATATGTGTGTGGGTGTGTCTGTGCGTGAAATAGCAACTAAGTTATACAAATAACTGGACGTCGTAAGTACTTACTACATCTTTTCTGTATGCAGCTCTAACAAGTTTCTCCACATAGTTGGGTATATCAAGTCTAGTCTCGACACAATTCGGTAGTCCGCCTTGTCCTTTCACTAATATCTTCACAGTATTGTATCCAAACGAAGAGTGTAACGTTACCTTTAAATTCAAAGTTATTGTATCTCAAATGTTATTCATCATCATCATCTCAGCCATAGGACGTTTACTGCTTGAATATGCTTTCTGCATTAATTTCCACAAGGACTGATTAGAAGCGGCCCGCATCCAGCCTTTACCCGTAATCTTAGGTCGTCTGTCCACATTGCCGGTGGCCTTCCTAAGCTGAGCTTACTATTCCGTGGTCTCCACTCGAGAACCTTTCAGTCCCAACGGCCATCACTTCTTCGAGCTATGTGCCTGCCATTACAACTTACTAATCCGCTGGGCCATATCGGTGACTTTTGTTCTTCTGTTTATTCATGTTATTAATCATTCTAAATACAGCTCATTCGTTCTCGTTACTTACCTCGTAGTCTATCATCTCAGTAGGCATAAAAGCGACTGGAATGGCCAGTCTTCCCAAGGGCGGCACTTCGGCAAAGTACAAGAGGCAACGAATCACCGCGTCTGGCGATATCGTATTCCCACGCAATAATCTCCACGTTGTAAATACATCTGTTGGGTTGTATAACCACGCAATCTGAAGACAGAACCATTGTTAACTTTATTTGATTTTTATTAGAATGTTTTCAATGGACTTACGATTGCTAAACGATAACCTCTTGTTGTCTCTATCGCACGCTAGGTTGGGTCGGTACACTTACCTCTATTATTGCGCACTGTGATAAAAGAGTGAACTCTTTTTATTACTGTGTTTTTCTTCCACTCCGTTTTATAGTCATCTTAATGCTGACACCTTATATTAAACATATGTTTCATCACGCAGTCCGTCCATACCTTCTTCAACTTTCCTCAACCTTTACATCCATTTCCATTCACACTGATGATCAGTAGGTACATTTTTCAGGATTCGTTTTATCCCTCATAATACATACATATATATTAAACTTTGCTAAACAGCACTTCAGCTTGAAATTCAATTATCATGTTATCATCATCTCAGACACAGGACATCCACTGCTGGATATAGGCCTCCCCCATTTATCTCCACAAAGACCAGTTAAAAGCCCACAACCAAATTCAATAGACACATCGAATCTCAGTCGGAAATCGAACCAGCATCATCTGGTTTGCCGAATTAGATGCTCTTAACCTTATTTAGCCGTGTTATGGAGATGTAACCTATATAAAAAAATAAAAAAATCATTTATTTCAAGCTACAAGGACTCATATAAAGCTATTTTAATATATTAATAACTGAATTATTTATAACTGCTGCTGACATGTCTGTCGCAGCAGTGTATTACATAAAGGCAGTCTATCCTGCCAGCAATCATTTGTATGACGGTGTTGGCACTGCCGCGCACTCTGTGCACCATGGAAGCACTTCGCTTGCGCATAGTGGCGTAAAAGCAATCGGTGTGAGCCTCCGCGAACATACCGGAGGCGCTAATATGTAGGCCTATAGGCCTATATATTATTTAGTTTCACTCATGCACACTTAGGTAGGTGATATTAGTGTATACATATGAATCTATCATGCTATAGAATAGCAGTTACCATATTATACGTAGTTACAAATGCATAAGCATGCGTGACATTAATTAAAATCGATTATCGAGCCCTGCTACAAATCGACACTGCAACCGTTCTAACTTATTTGATATATTCTACATCACTTACGTCTGCTAAATGATTAACTTTTTCGAGTAGGTATATAATAAGTACCTAAATCTGCTTCATACGGGACGCTAGTCTGCAACTCCTGAGCTGGCGGTTGAAAAGCCAAATCACTCGAAATACGAGTTTGAACGACGAATCTGTATATCTAGTTATCATTATTTAACCGCCTAATAAATATGGACCATCACTGCAGGTTTTTTAGATTACTATTTACTGTATTACAATAATTTTAAAAAATAAACACCTTGTTTGAAATTATTTCCAAAGCTTTCACGCCTGCGGATAACCTTATATATCCTAAAAAAAAAGTACAGTCGCGGATCAGAAAAAAATTCCTTCATTATTTTGTTATTGTTTGTCTCCATCTTGTGGGAGCGACAGTGACAGACATTTTCAGGATATTATTCGAAATAATTTATTTTCCGCGACTGTATTATAGTGTTGTTGCACTCACCCGTATTACGGGATCCAAGTTATTAATAGGGACTTTTCCACAATCCAAAACAGCTAAATATTCTGTTACGCCAACAGGTCTCCTCAATGCTGTCAGTATACCCTTGGTGTTCAGATTCGCGTAAATGTTAACATAAATATATAATATTCTCTGATTCGGCAATGTCATTACATAGCATAACCTGTTTGGTCCTTCAATGCCGTAGCTGAACTTTAAATGCAATAGTCCAGGATTATCTGGCTAAAATAAAAGTATGAATAATAATTAACAATTGCCCTGACCCAATCCCTGTAGGTACTTATATTTGGTAATGTTTAACTTACTGATACAATTCCACTCAAGGGAAAAGCTTCCACCATTTCTCTATGGATACAGGTATGTTTCATCTCGTACGTAGAAATACCAATTTGAACTTGAACCATTTTGCAGTCACAAATCTTCTCCCTGCGCAGCTTCCAAGGTACTGAGACCATGTACTCACAGCCCATGACGAATATTAAATCAACAACACCGCTTCGTACACAAAGGTCAGGCGCATAAATGTTAACGTCAATAGGAATATTTGGACGGCATTTCACAAGAGCTTCGTTTAGTCTGTTTGGAAAAACTTAGAATAGAATAGAATAATTTATTGGCCTTATAACATTAGTCATACTAGGCAAGCCACATAATACAATATTTAATTATGAATTTTTTAAACACCATTAGTTCATGAATTAGATAAATCATTAAATATAACAATTATATAACAATATGTTTTATGCACTTATGCTATTAAAATTTTTTTTTAACATAAAATGGAACCGGCTTCATCACTCAAAATTATGAAATAACTTGTTGAAGTCGGTACCATGATAGTTCAAAAGTAAGTGATATCAAAATATTGTGCTCATGGTACCGACTTCGACAAGTTATTTCATAATTTTGAGTGTTGAAGTCGGTTCTATTTTTTGGTAAAATTTTTTTTTTCTCCTTTTTTTTAGTGACCTTTCTTACTCATGGGATCAATTGTCATTGTGGTGTAGATAAGTTCACCCGCTACTATAATATCGTGTAGTATAAACACGCATTTTTCATTTTTTGACTTGTAATTCAAAAAGTACTCGTCCGATTTTAATGAAATTTAAATGGGACCACACACAAAAAAAAAAACGATCAAAATCGGTTCACCCAGTCGAAAGTTATGCGGTAACAAACACAAATAAAAAAACCAAAAAAAAAACGTACGGATTGATTGAGAACCTCCTCCTTTTTTGAAGTCGGTTAAAAATTCATTAAATAACAGTCAAAAAGATGTTGTCTTATCTGTATAATTAATGAAGAACGTGTCGCCAATATATGCATATTTGATGTTTTACTCACTCGTCAACATTGACCATATTCCAAACACAATGATTGCTCAATATAACTGGACACTTGACTGAAATTGTTCGTTTCACCTGAAAACAGGTAGGATCAGTTAACTATTTTTGAATTTAAATAATGTAAAGGGAAAAAACGGATTCATACAAACTCAGTTTACATATGAACTTACCAATAATTACGTATGTAGTTTGAAGACTACAAAAACTGTCTTCTACTTACCCGTAGAACATTTCCAATAAGAAAAATACTTCATAATGATCATCTCAGCTATAGAACGTGCACAGCTGGACATATGCCTCCCCTATTGATTTCCACAATAACCGGTTGGTCAATGATCTTAGTCAGGGCGTCTTTTCATCTTATCGGTGGCCGTCCGCTGCAGCGCTTGCCAGTTGTCTCCAACCGAGACCCTTTGAACTTCCGACCCGAAAGGTCATCAGTTTTTCGAGTTATGTGCCCTGCCCACTGCCACTTCAATTTGCTAATCCACTGGGCTATGTCGGTAACTTTCGATCATCTACGGATCACCAAATTTCTGATTCGATCGCGTAAAGAAACCCTGGGCATAGCCCTCTCCATAGCTTGTTGTGCGACTTTGAGCCTGCTCACAAAGCCCATAATCGGAAAAATACTTAACCGATTTTGACTAAATATCTATGGGAGCAATTATAAAGTATATCCTTAAATGAAACATCCAAATGGTTTCTAAATTTGAGGTATAAAATATTTAAAAAACACAAACGTGTCAATAACCTCCTTTTTTGAAAGTTGCTTGAGAATTACTTACCCGTAACTTCCTAATATGTAATTATTTTTAAGAACCTGGTTCTTCCCGAGGATGACTTCTATCAAGACAACTCACCGTCTTCCAAAAAAGCTTTGAGCGAAAAGACCACCCGTTATCACTTCTCACTGTTACTTAATAATCAATCATGTAATTGTAGTTTTGATATAGTGGCCCTAATGATTTTAGTCTCAACTACTAGCTAAAATTTAAAAATAATAAAAATAAGGTTCAACCTACTTATATAACATATGTGTGTATGAACATGTCTGTTTGACCTGTGTCTGGGTGTATATATGTGGTGTGTGTATATAAGTATATATATCAGTCATCAGGTTTCCATAGTAGGTACAGGCACTGCCTAGTTTGGGACCTGAAGACCTTGTGTGAATTTAAAATATATATAATATATATATATATATTTGCGTTAAAATGCAAAATAATTATTATGTTTTCATTATGATACTGAAGAAAAATACGAAATTAGTGTCAAACAACAAAATATTTGTTTAAAACCGACCTTAATAGTTGGGTAAATGCCATCATACCAAACTATCAATATCCGTTTCCTAACTGGTTGTATTTCTTCAATCTCATCAAATTCAGTACGAAAAAGCACCGTGTATTTAATATCTAACTGCCTGGGTCCAGCGCCGTCTGGCGTTACCGTCATTTTTACTTCACAATAGTTCGATGGCTTCAGACTGTTCTGTAAAATATTTGTGCAGACATTAAACAAACAAACCGTATTGGAATTAATCTTTCATCATCATCATCGCAGCCATAGGGTGTCCACTGCTGGACATAAGCCTTCCTCATATAGGGGGGATGTGCCAATACTCGCCACGCTTGGAATTAATTTTTACTTTACAGCAATAGGAAAAAAAACGAAAAGCTCTTTGCAGAAATGGTTGCGTTCAGTTGACTCAATAATTAGTCCGTGAGCCCGCTTCAAAATTGCCTATATACGTTTTATGACATCATGATAAAATGCATGGCTCACGGTCGGCACAGTAGTGCTGAGCGAGGATCAGAAAATTATAGCACCTAAAATTGGCCGGAAGTCTGAGAAAATCCGCTTTAGTTCAATATACAATACGCAATAGTAGTAGTGCCTAGTCTTGGATCAAGCGATACTAGCTACAGCTGCAGTGATCACTTGGCAGCAGCTAGCTTTCTTATTTGTAGGACTTACCACAGGGGACTCGATTTCAAGCTTATCTCCACTGAAGTCATCTCCCATACCGTTGATTAAATGATAGAGCTTGGATGTGAAATAACAAGATCCATAGTTGTAAAGAGTTACAGAAAACGTGCAACTTTCTCCCACTACCACGTCATGGATATTTATCGATTTTGGCAAAACCTGTATAAAATGACATGTTAAGTTCAATAATGTTTTAATCATTACGATATGTCACTGAATACTTTCAAACACAGCTTACCCTCAAATCAGGGAGTTCAGAAAATCCTGTTATGTGGAGGAATATCTCCACAGTCTCTCCAACAGGTCTAAAATAAAATTCAGAGATGTATATAATTGTACTAAGTACAAGAAAATTATATTCTAGAGTAGGTACTTAAAGTTTTCTAACCTTCCGTGAATGAGACAGACGCATGAACAAGTTATTGTGGTTTCGTAAACTTTATCAGGAATTTTGGGAAAGAACCACCATTGATAACGTACAATTTCTTTAGGTGGAAGTACAATACACCCGCAGTTGTCGGCGCCAAGCCATGAGACACTGTTGAGGATCCTTATACTGAATCAAGAAACGTTAACTGGTAATATACTTGATTGAATGACATTTAAAACTTCATTGGTCCGAGCAACTTACTGTATCTCCATCCTAGTCATATTGTGAAGATAGGCAGTGCAATAGTTGGTAGATCCAGTGATTGTCGGCGGGAATTCGTACATACCATCTGTCGCTGGGTTGTACCCATGGGACCGTACTTCAATTTGACTAATTTCTGCGTTGCCCGTAAAACATACACGCGTCTGCATCACAAACAATGGTTTTGTAAATATTGGCTCTACTTATACCTATAGCATAACCAGCTCAATAAGTTCCCACTGCTGGTACACGAGCCTTCGTCACATAATCAGAGTGCTACCCACCTCCAACCCCGAGGGGTTGACGAAACAAAAGGAGTAAATATTAGTATCGTTACTTCGTGATCCATATCAAATTAAATACAATACCGACTGCTAAAACTCATTCTTATTTACCTTCGTATGCAACATCGATTCTCGAGTAGGTATAAGTTGACGTTTTACCTTTTGACTTCTGTTAATAATGATATCCCAGGTTTCGCAGTACTCCCCACAAGACTTCGGCTCCAATGCGACGGAAACGATCTGCCATCCACGACCAGATACAATTCCGCACATTGGCATTACTACAAAATTTCTATGGACAGAAAACATTGGACGTTTCTGATAATGAAGCAGCAGTTATTCAAAATGAATTATTTGGTTTAATAAAACTTACGAGCCCTTCGGAGCAATAAATTTGAAACACATGAGCATTTCCAATCTATTAGAGAGCATGAAATTCGTAAATGATGTTCTTGAAGGAACTGTTGGTGGTAGCACTACCTGAAACATTGTTCTTACGATAAAATGAAAAAGAGTCGCATAGCGCTCTCATTACACTTTATTGTAATTTAAGAACCTCAGTGGGTGCGTCCCATTCAGTAGCCCATTCGGTACATGGAGTCCAAGTGTTTCCAATGCAAGGTATGCGAAACCAAGAGTGCTTCAGTTTAACGTCATCATCAACGTATATCTTGAACTGAAAGTCGCCACACATCAAATATCCATACACCTCTTCTTCTATTTTTGGCCTAAAATATTACGTACCTACTATATTGATAACTGTATGTACACAATGTAGTAAAAAGGCAATATTTGTTCATGTTACCTGAATCTAATAGTGAAAAGTCTCGATTCATGCGGAGGTATGACCGCTGCCACTGGGTCTATGATAAAAACGTTGTCTGGATCTGAAATAAAGTTGAGTGGAAAAGATAGTTAATAGTCTCAACTAAGTTTGTAAGTCTAAGTCTCATATTTATCTATAAACTAGTAGCGCCCCAGGGTTTCGCCCTCGTGGATTATGGTTATCCTGCTACCTCAATATCACATCTACACTTTTTCCGGGATAAAAGTAGCATATGTGTTACTCCATACCAAATTTCATCGAAATCGGTATAGCCTTTTGAGCATGAAGGAATGAGAGGTTTTTTAATTATTTGCTTATTCCACGGGAACAGCAATTATTTTTGGGGATGCAAAGTAGCCTATGTGTAATCTAGGGCCTAAACTATCTCCATACCGAATTTCTACGAAATAGGTGCAGCCGTTTTCGCAGCGTGAAGGAGTAACAAACATACACACATCCAAAAGTTTCGCCTTTATAATAGTAGTGGGATAGTTTCCCAGAACTATGCATGACTTCTCTCTACGAGACCGTATCAGAAATGAGTTCTGTAGAAATACGAAAGTCTCACTGACACTGGAGAGCGAATTAGCAAATTGAAATGCCCGTGGGCCGGGCAGATTATCACGTAGAGGTGATGACCGATGGGGTCATAGTATGGTTCTCGAGTAGAGACCATGGAATGACAGTCGCAGCTTAGGGCGTTCAGCGCTTAGGCGGCATGATGTATCCATATTGGATGCCACATGCTGCCCGCATCCAACCGGTTCTTGTGTAGATCGATTGGGGAAGCATACGTTTAAAAGTAGATACCCTATAGCTGAAATGATGATGAAATGAGTCAAGTTATTTATACATTATGAAAAGGGTTCCAAATATAGCAGCGAAAAGGTAATTCAAACCTGGAACCCATTGAATATATCCTTCTTCTTGCTCATGGTTGGTCACGCATAATCTCTGGGAGATGTTCAAAGTAATATCTTCAGCACTTCCCATTCCAAAGTCTAAATACCTGTCGAACACTGATGCTGGGGGTATATAAGTCAATCGGCTCAAACTATTTTCCATCAGGTGAGTAGAGCGTGATTTGCGCTTCCAGTGTTTTTCGAAAATATGGTCATTCATGTTGAACAATGGATTTCCTTGGAGCACAACGGTAGCTACAACAGCAAGGAATAAGGGTTCCTAAAATCAATTATTTTTGTTAATAACTCACGCTCATTTTTTATTTATAATATTTATATGGGTATTCTTACGCGTACTCGATATCACGATCGGCAATTCACAATTGTATTGGAAGCTTCCAGAAGCATTCCTCAGGACCTTAAGAACGGTGCGTTCGTAGTGATGAGATGAGGTCTCGTCTTGCACGCAATAAAATTGTGATCTTGACCGCTCGTAGGTAGTAAGTATCACACGAAAACCGTATCATCATCTCAGCCATAGGACATCCAATGCTGGGCATAGGCTCCCCTCATTGATTTCCACAAGAGTTACGTTTGCCGCTCACACAGAAATGAACAAGTGGCATTAATGTGTGCGTGATCGACTGTGTACCGTGATCCATTGTGCACCATGTGACCCTAGAATTCTCTTAAGTATATATAATATACTAGTTATATGATTAGCTGCGCCCCACGGTGTCGTCATAATAAATAGGGGCAGGAATTCCTTTTCGTTTAAAATAAAAGGAGGTACCTAGCCAAGTGTCATTCATAATATATACAAGTACTTGTATATATTTGTCTATGGTCATTCTAAGATATAACAAATCTTCGTATCTTATTCATTGCAAATCCGATCAGCCTAGTTTGGATTTACGGATTAGGAGTACTTACTCTTACTCACGTCTTATCATTATTTACCTGGTATGAAACGAGGCATACTAATTCAGCTGTATACATGCCGAGCGAAGTCCCAGAGAACAGCACAGTGGTTGTTATAGTTTCGTAGGCTCGTATAAGCCCACAGTTTCCCGTCGATATCTTCAATTAGGTCAACATGATTAGATTATCTTTCAGGAAGAAGATAGTTTAATGGATAAACTAAAAATTATACACATTCATTTATCATTATAAATACTTACCTATAATTTTTAGACATTCGCGATTCGAACACATTGTTATTAAATCAAACGGGGCTTGATCGCGAGAAAAACATTTGGTAATTTAGTACCAAGGTCGAAACGTCGAGGTAAATAAATTACTAAATGTTTTTCTCGCGATCAAGCCCCGTCTGATTTAATAACAATACTTACCTATAGAAAAAAAACAATCCTAAGAGAATTGATTTAATAACAATACTTACCTATAGAAAAAACAAACCAAAAAGAAAATAACATTCTATAAAAATAATTAATGTGATGAGCAGTATTTCTGATTCGTTAGCCCCGGATGAAATATAAGGGTAGTTAATTCTGAGACGGTATGTCTGTGACCTCGAAATAACTTTAAAAACGAGGTTCAACGTGAAATCAGAGGTCACCGTTGGATTCCTCGTTGAAAAGTACCTACCTAAGATGTGACCTTTGTTTCACGACTAACCTCGTGCGGTTTTCCGAATTTTCCGGGGTTTCCATACTTTTTTTACCTCGCCCGGCATATGTAGATATAGCTATAGGTACCTCCAAAATAAGACGATTACGACAACGCGTCTGTGTGGCTAGCACCGGCGGCCGAGAATGAAAGATATAGGTACATATTACCTTTTACCATTATTTGAATCGCAAGATCGCCTCCCAACTTTGCTATGGAACTGCTTCACACTACTGTAAGAAATACTGAAGAAGACCTCGCTAAGCTGTTTTTCGGGCACTTTCGGTATACTACACTTTTATAGATAACGTTTGACCACGATCACACTTCATGATCAGTGACGATGTGGTCGACACATCGATGATATATTTATGATAGATCTTGCTGCCTTAACACACTATGTGTTTGGTGTTTAAAACTTAAGGGTAGTAGCTAAAATTAAACATAAAACCCGCCCATTTCCAGTTCTTGGTTTTAGCTCATTTTGATCACTTACTTTACCGCAAGTGCTGAGAAAGCGGTTAAAGTTTATTATTTTTAAAAAAGCACGCTATAGTATATATCGCATCTCAGCCATAAGACATCCACTGCTGGACATATGCCTCCCCCATATAGGGGGGATTTACCAATACTCGCCACGCTTGGCAGGCGGGTTGGCGAGCGTTATATAAACATAATTTAAATAACAGAACGTATTCTGACCATATTGAAGATGTTTTATAAGGTCTACTTATATGACAAACGGGCGTGAGTAAAATATCGTTATCATGATATTGAAGCAAGCCAGACAACATATTATGCTCAGATCTCTATTTACTCCTGGGAACTAGCGTAGCGTGGGCCTTTATGCACACGTGTACCAAATAAAAGGAAAAATCTCAAACCTTATTTCATATCCTGGCAGGCGTTAGAAAAAGTCTTTCAAGGATACAGTCAACTAAGAATCCAAGAGTCTTTTATAATAATCTAAAAATATTTGTAATGGATTTTTCGGTTTCTACTTATCCTACGCTAACTATACGCTCGACACAAGTTTTTGCACCACTCCATTCTACCACTCGTCGCGAGTGAATAGGTACAGGTTTGCGTGCTAAATCCTAGACAACGTCATCACTTAACATCAGGTGAGACAGTTGTCAAACGCAAACTTATAATATGTAAAAAAAAATTGGTTGTCTGTAAAGTCGGTTTACGGACGATAGATTTACGTGATAACGACATAATCATGTATGACTTTGACTTTGACATTGACATTGACATTTGACTTTTGACTTTTGACATTTGACATTTGACATTTGACAATTGACATTGACATTTGATCATTGACCATTGACCATTGACCATTCACCGTTACGCGGAACGTTACTATTTTTCATTTTGGCATTCATCAATTTATAAAACGTTATCACGTCAAAAAACCTACTCTTTTCGTTATAATAAAATGTTTATCATCGTTCCTGATGACATCCGCTTTTAAGCTGCCTGAACCTTATTCTGGTCTTTTGGCGCCCTACGCTCAGATTGCCAATCCGCGATATACAGTTGAAATTTTTCTACTCCGTGTAATAAATGACATAACAAAGGTAAGTACTTGAAAATGTCCTTGCCCACAAATGGGGATCATCCATTGGTATGTGGTTTCGACTGAGGATTTGTTGACAATATTAACGACTTCCTTTCTTTGTTCAGACACATTCTTGCAAACCCTAAATATGAGTTGCTTCCGGTCTAATGATACTTGTGGACCTGTAATGAACATTATTAAGTAGGTATTAGTTTTATTCACTTCATATGTGACTAATTCAGGGTTATGTTTACCGCCTGCACATTTGAGAAAGGAATTCGATTATAGGTATATTCTGTTTCCGGCAGCGGAGAGGGCTTGGTACAAATTTGTTGGGCACAGAGCGCAGCAGCTGACCGTCACTTTCGCAATATTCCACGCTATGGAGGTATTTTGTTTCTCTGCAAATCCTGTAACTACTAGTCGTTGGAGGTACATATATACCTGCTGCTGTTGAGAAACGCAGGGAGTGCTTGCTTGGTCCTATGGATACCCCATTACTTATGTGAGGTAATTTTGACGACTTTTCGACCCCCCCCCCCCCCCCCCCTCCCCCTCTACTTCGGTAAGATATCGAGAGATTTTGCCCTCTTTCCCGACTCCTAGGCTACTCCCGTGAGATTTTCTAAAATGCATATTTTTTATAAAAAAAAACAAGAAAACATGCGCGCTTGATTGTGTTACGTTTATATAAAAAATATTTCGTCCATATTTTATTATAAAATACAAGTTTCGTTTATTTATATTTATGAGTTTACCCCGCATTTGCTCAGGTTTTTTTTTTAATATTTACGCAACCGCCGGCATTACGTTCAATATAAAGTTCCTGTATCAGAACCTTATTACACGTATTCCGGTGTGAGCCAAGGAAGTAATTTAGAACCGTTATAGTTTTTGTTGATGATCAATGGCCTCCCGGATTACGATTTGAAATTGTTTTTGAAAATGGATACATTGAGTGACACTTATCTCTTCCAACTGAAATGTGCAACACTGGAGTGTACGCGATAAGTTTTAACAACGGCCACAACGGGAAGTGTTCCCAACCAAAACAAAAGTGAAACCCACTTCGTGTACATTATTGTCTGGACGGTACAATTATTCCTCGAACAGATTCCGTCAAAGTCGTCAAAGACCAACCACGATGAACAACGAGTTATCCTTCCATGTCCACATAAATCAAATATGTGCCCAAGCATTTAGAAATCTTGGCTTTGTGCTTCGTCAGGCAAGGAAAATATTTCATTTGGCAAATATTCCAGCTATAAAAGTTCACTATAATGCGTTTTTCCGAAGTGAACTTGAGAATAATTCGATAGTATGGAATCCGTACGAGACTAAATACGTTCAAACGGTGGAAAAAATACATAAAAAGTCTATCAGGTAGCTCTATCGGAAGCAGTATGGATACTATGTAAGATATCCATATTTGTACCCGAGCCGTTTCCTCTTAGGGATAATGGGGTACAATAGTTTGAAAGTGAGACGTTCTGTATCACTCATGAAGTATATAAAGCATATTATTGATAGACAAATAAGCAATCCTCTCGTACTTGAAGCGATATCTTTACCTGTCCCGGATAATTACACTCGGGCTCCTCGGCACAGGTTGTTTGCGCCATGTCATAATAAGAGCGTAAGGGGGATGCAGGCACCGTTTCACTAGCGTTACACTTGCTTGAGCAAGCCAAGGATTTTGACCTCTTTAACTGCTCTGACACTGAGTTTCACATGGCGGCATTAAAGTATATCACTTCCGATGTATGTAAATGGAAGAAGTAATTCAGGCATACGAATAATAGTTTAATAAGTTATATTAAGATTAAGGGGTATGCGTATATGTTGTACTTTGTAGTTTTTGAACCTTGGATGTTGCGCATTGGATAACTGTAATGCACATCCAAAGGATTGTCAATATAATAAATAAATGAACGTAGTATAGAATCACGTAAAAATATTATTATATACATAATTTAGAGAAGCGAGGGCTTTGATATTCAATATTTTGCTGAAACGAGACCATTTTGGCATCGTAATGAACTTTTGTTCGTTCATTTAATTAATTGTTTCTGTATACAGTTTGAAGTAGATTAAGGTTTTTTTAGTTTTCGACGAGTATTGTCGCAACATAGACAATTAAATTTACAAAATAACAAACTTGGTTTGTTGGAGGCGCCTATCCTGGGATTGGGAATTTTCGGTGTTATGAACTTTACCTACTAACCATAACATTTCCCTCTGACTGTGAGCTTGTAATTATTATTGGCCGTATCGTCCACAATGAAGTACTCTGTGTAAGACTGGTCTGGGATCACAGGCTGGAAGAGAATCCTCACTTGCGCCGTGTCACCTGGCAACACCGGTGTAGACGGAACCGACAACTTGAAAACCTGGTCCACGTTGTTTAAAATATACATGACTGACACCCGATACGTTTGTTCCTTCTGAAAATAGTGCACATCCTTAATTTATTATAATTATGTTCAATTTACGATTAAACATCGAAATGCACTATGAGAATAAGCAGCTAGAAACGGCGGCTACTCTTTTACTCAGGAACTGTGATGATCACTTATGTACCTAACCTATTTGAGGTTATGTGTTCATCACAGGTACCTACCTACACATTGAACTAAATGTCACTCATTAATAAGTTATATTAATTAGTCTTCATCAATATGGAGTCCTGGCAGAAAAGGAGCTGTCTGAGCAACATTTTACTTATCTACATTATAATGAAAATAATCGATATTGGCTCATGGAAAATTTCTTTCAGCCCCATTTTCATGTGATCGAAAAAAGAGTGGAGTTGTATGAGTTTGAAATTCTTAACACTGGTGTGGCAACCTAGCTCGAAAACAGTTAAATTGATTTTAATTACCTACATAGGTAATCTTTATTAATCTTTTTCGAATTCACTATGGTAACAAATCATCTGTTTTTCACAATGAACTATAATACCCAATTATCTAGTAGGTACCTAGGTGAGCCAGTTCGGGTTTCGAAATCAATATTCTGATGTACCGATAGGCAGTTCGCAGAGGGAACAAGAACGAGTTAAAACTTACATCACTTGCATTTTCAACAAAAACTAATTTCTCTGCAATTGTGTCTACGGGAATAAAGCCGAAGTCGATATACATAAAACCAGATAGGCTGTCTTCTGATGAGCTTTCTACAATTGGAGACGTATCATTCGCTAATTGCGCCATAGGTAGGTATTTAGTTTTATTTTCTTTGGGTATTTAGAAAATGATTAGATATATATAAACCACTATTTTATGACAAACACAAACTTTATTAAGATGATAACGCGCATTACTGCAATAAAACGTATAAAACGGACGGCCGGTAATCATCGACAACAATTTTTCGACCGTACAACACGCGATTATAGTCTGTGAACAATCCATTACTTGAAATTTATCGTCCCCCTCACTCGTCCCTGTATTTCCCCTTCCATCCAAATAGTAATTTAACTCCATGTCCTCATCACTATTTAGTTTGTGGCTCTCATTTAGACTTATACAAAACAAATCAATTTAGTTTGTGAAAAAATTGAGTTTTAGTAAAAACGAAAGATTAGAATATTTACCGATATTCGAACTAAATCTGTTATCTGAATTAGATTCTACGTTGACTTTAGTGTTTTTTAAATGGGAGTTTATGTGTTTGGTGTGGTTGTGGCAGAACTGGCAGAAGAATTATTTAAAGATCGGGAAGAACCAGCATGACTCAACATCAACAACTCCTTTTGAAGCGATGATAGCTCAGCGGGGGGAGCGTTGCCTGTCAAACTGACGGACACTGGTTCGATCCCCAACAACAGCTTGAGCTTTCGGTGAAGGTAGCACCGTTATCAAATTCCCAGCATGGTGGTAGGGTACTTTCGAATACCTGCCTGGCTAGCTACCACCCTTAAGTTTGAAAAACTGTCACCAAACACATAGTGTGTTCAGGCAGCAGTCCTTAAGAGCCAGTGAGCATTCTAGATCTAACATATCTTTGACCACATCGTCACTGACCATCAAGTGAGATAGTGGACAAAGGCTAGATCTATACAGGTTAAAAAAAACTCCACCACACAGTTCTCGACCGAGTCAAGATTTGCATCAGGGTTAGAACCGGTGGTGCTACATTGCTGGTAGTGTGCCTCCATTCTTTTCACAAGTCAAACTAGTTCTTTTAAGTAAAGTCCGCCGGTAAAGTCCCGCTAGGCAAGTCCCTATGTTGGCCGTCAAAAGAAAGTAATTCAATGGGCTAGTAGGTATGCCCTTTATTTATATATAAAAAACTAAAAAGGATAAACAAAAATAACATTTGTGTAAAACAATTTGAACTGTTTGTTTAAATTTTTGTTTATAAAACTGATTTTTTTTCCTACCCTGCGTAATAGTAATCCTGTCATTTTGACACTAAGTTTAGTTGATTTGTATATGAATGTTTTTGTCTATTTTATTTAACTGCATACGGCTTTCGCTACAAAATAAAACACATGCACTTGCACATCGTTAAGGTGGGCTGCTCGCAGCACACGTTCCACCCAAATACTAGTTCAATTTTATCTTTGATGATGCATAGTTGGCTCAGTGCCGCTTAGTTTGAGTCTGAGATTTTTTTAATTTCGAAATTCTATACTTTGCACGTCAAGAACAGACCCGGTAGTCGGAACGTTCGTTCCATAGAGAAGTACTGTATTAATTTGAGATAGAGTGCGCACTCTGGCCGAAATCATGATGTATAGACAATTATGCCTTAGAAAGTGACGCCATCTGACGAAATCACGGCTTACTAGTAGTTGTCAATGTGTGTGTTTGTAACAACACTCACACATTAGTACTGCGTATTTATGCCTACCTACATAGATATTAAATCTGCAAAAATTATGATCGGCTGCACTTCCCACGTTTGCTAAAAATATTGCTCCTAACTCATGTTTGTTAGGCACAATATTTATAATAAACGTGAGAACTGCAGCTAGGTAGGTAAGATGGGGTACGAAAGAGCAAAAAGATAAAAAATAACTTGTATGGTTTAATTTTCCAGTAAATATACAGTAATGATATATAATAAGTACAATGCTGCAAATTTGTTTGGTTACATATGTCTGCATGGCGTTGCTTGAAGAAATTCCAGTAATGGTGCACCATTCCGTAAACAATGCCGATTTTTTTATTGGATGCGGAAAGCAATGCAGCGGGATACCTGAAAAGCAAGAAATTTGATATGTGACTAAGAGTTTTCTCTAAAGTTATAAAAAGCTATCTTTGCTTTAAAGTTACGATATATTTACCACGAATATCACAGTTGAAGATACAACTACGACGACGACTATCCATAGTGATTGTGCAATAAACAGCAAACACTAGCACTAAATAACAAAAACTAATGAATAAAGCAACAAAAACAGGATGAAATAACAGAAAATATCAACAAAACAGAATAATCGCAACGATACACCGAAAATTTCGAAAACCGTCTGAAGAAAAATTCAAAGTTTCCGTTATTTGACATATTTGGTGACATTTACATTGGAACGTCAAAAAGTTTCTTCGTTTTATCACCTGGCGGAGCTAGTTTCCATACATCACGGCTGAGCCAAGTAACTGTGACCCCCCTGGTTCGTTCTGGGTTCCAACCCGGCCATAGACATAAAGAATGTAATGCCATAGATTGCGAATACGTAGGGTGCGTTTCATTTGGGCTCACAGTGCATACGTTCGTACGTAATGATTTAGCTGTTCCGAGATGAATTTAGTACTGACAGTACTGACGCTCGTAAGCAAATCAGAACGGATTGTATGTGTGAAAGCGCGCGAATTCATTAAATGTTAGTTCCCATTATATTCATGATAAATAATTCACTTCCGTACTACACGGGCAGTAAATAGGTTTTTTTTTCTGTTGTTAAAATTGCGTTTTTATTTTTTTGTGGACGGACAAACAATTTTTCGACAGATTCTCTAAATGAGTCAGATGTTTGTCTCTCTCTATAGTTACTTATTCCATGTGTTTGACAGTGCTTACACTGCTGTACGTCGTACTCGTGAGCGTTCTAAGCACAGGACGATGACGTCATGAATGACGTCATATAATATTTGTGTGCAGTTGTCAGTGCATTTTTTCTGTTGTTAAAATTGCGTTTTTATTTTTTTGTGGACGGACAAACAATTTTTCGACAGATTCTCTAAATGAGTCAGATGTTTGTCTCTCTCTATAGTTACTTATTCCATGTGTTTGACAGTGCTTACACTGCTCTACGTCGTACTCGTGAGCGTTCTAAGCACAGGACGATGACGTCATGGATGACGTCATATAAATTTTGTGTGCAGCTGTCAGTGCATTTCCGAATTACTAGCACACTATCTGTGCTCAATCAAAGCGCATAAAGCTCAAAAAGAAACACACCCTTACTGACACTTACTGAACCCGGTTCCATGGCGTAAATTAGCTGTGAAATCAGTTAGGAATTTCAATTATTTCTAGAAAAGTATATAGTTCCGCAAGTTAATATTTTACATGGAGGCATAACTTATTATGATCTACGCATAAACAAAAACTAACTGCCAACTTTAAGTTTCTTCTAATCTAAAGTTGAGCCGCGGCTTTCAAACTTCGCGAAGACGCCGTAAGTACCGATTTTGGTGACACATACCCATCGATTCCTCTAACCTCAATTCTATTTTGTTTGGTTCGGGTTTTTCAAGATAATAAAATCTCAACAACTGCTAAGTATTAGCAGTTGAGAATTTATTATCTGAAGGAGCCTCTATGGTCTGTTTGGTTCGGGTTTCTTACGATAATAAAATGTCAACAACACTGCTATAAGCAGTTGAGAATTTATTAACTCAAGGGGCCTCTATGTCTTAAATTCCGAAGACCTAAGTACAGAGGTCAGTTTGGCTAATTAGCCCATCAATCGATTTATAATTGTACTGAAATGAATTCCTTGTACCACCTTTCAGCCAATTTTAATGTGGACATACTTTTTAATTGAGTGTGATATAAAAATAAAAAAAAATTCACTAGATAGGTATGTTGCTACAAAGACCTTTCACGGTTTGTGGATCATATTTTTAAATAAATAACAATATTACCCATTTAAAACAGTTTGGATATTATAACGAAGATATAAAAGGCCCGGAGTATTTTACATAATGTATACTTTATTTATTTATGATATATAAGTATTCAATAATATGGTTAATAGTTATTTATATAAACATATTTTAATTTTATGCTATATGCCCATTGTTATCACCCTCTCTCATTATGATAACCTTGTGAAGCCCAAAAAGACAAGGTTATCAAGTATCCTAGCTTATGTGAGATGGAGATTCTGAAGTCATCATATCGGTACTCCTGCAAATATGCAATGCAATTTTCATACGTTTAGACTTAAGTTAAAAAAATATATTACTGAACACCAAAAACAGGAGGAAACTTTAAAGCACGATATGAGTGCAATATAGGCAAACATATTTTAAGCCATTTTAAACTATTGTGTGCTACAGTTACACATTTATGATATATATGTTGTTAAGTTTTGTATGATACACGTATATTTTTTTCTTTTTTTTCTTTATGTTTTTGTTTGTATATTTATTTATTTTATTATCATGTTTTTTTTTTCAATTATATGCTATGTACGTGACCTCACCAAATGGCTCCAACGGAAGACCAGCGTTGGCTAGCAGCCAATATTATGCTGAGTTGGGGCCAATTTGTGACATTTGTTGTACTTTTTAAATTCCCTTCATAACTTATTGTTATTGATTGCACGTATTGTTGTGATGATTATTTGTACAAAATTGTGTATGTATGTCACAAATAAACTATTTCTTTCTTTCTTTCTTTCTTTCTTCTTTCTTCTTCAAATGGCCTACTAGTGAAAATCCAGAGAAAGAGAAGAAAGTAGACTGTTTCATATACTCTTGCATGCTATGGACATAATTGTTTCAATTGTCACTATGGGAGACAAATCTAATGTGAAATCTTCAATAGACTTGAAATTAAAATCACCAGGTGTATCCTGGACCACCTTGACTGATTAAAATTCAATTATAAAGGACAATGGTACTGTATTACTTAAGTTACATTGCCATGTTATTGACCTATCTAGTACTATTCCACAGGCTGATCATCTAACTTCATCGAAAAGAGTTCTCTATTATAAAGAAGAATATTACATGGTTAATGCAATACCATGATTAGAAATGCAAAAAATAACATAATACCAAAGAAAAACAGGGCACATGGATGTAAGTTATGCGCTTGGACATTTAATAGTTCAAGTAAGTTAAGATTACATATGAGTACACACACCAGTGAAAAGCCATATGCGTGTAAAGTGTGTAATCACAAATATACTCGTAGATATACCCTCAACCAGCACATGAAAATACACAATCAAGAAAAAAAATTTGAATGTAATTTGTGTGATTATAAAGCTGTACAAAAAATTCATCTAAGAAATCATTTAATCACACACACTGGTGAAAAACCATTTACATGTGATATGTGTACATTTAAATCTGCCTGCCAAAGTGGCTTAAGAACACATCAAAGAGTTGTACATATTGGGGATAAATCATATGAATGTGATTTATGTGAATATAAAACCATTAGTGCATCGAGATTGAAAATACATGAAAGAACACATACTGGGGAAAAACCTTATTCTTGTAGCTTATGTGTATATAGAAGTGCACAGAACAGTCAATTAAAAGAGCACATGAAAACACACAATGGAATTAAGAAATATCTATGTAATGAGTGTGATTATAAAACACATACTCCAAAATCCTTAAAACTACATGTAAGGAAACATACAGGAGAAAAGCCCTATGCATGTAGTATGTGTTGTTACAAAGCTACACAAAGTAGTTCATTAAAAGATCATATAAGAGCACACAATGGAGAGAAACCATATGCATGTAAAACATGTCATTATAAATCTGTTACTTCATCCCAATTAAAACAACACATGAAGACCCACACTGGGGAAAAGCCATATACATGTAATATTTGTGGTAATAAGTCTAGGACTACAGGTCAATTGACAGAACATAAATTAACACACACTGCAGAAAAACCATTTGCTTGTGATGTATGTGGTTATAAATGTAGGAAAAAAAATGGCTTACTTAATCATATAAGAACGCATACTGGCGAAAAACCAAATGTATGTAAGTTTTGTGAATACAAATGTATAGGAAGAGGTTCTTTAATACGCCACTTAAGAATACACACTAAAGAAAAACCATATGAATGCATTATGTGTCAGAAAAGATTTAGTCGTACCTGTACTTTAAACAATCATATTCGTAAAATACATGTTGCAGAGAAAGCATGCTAAAATGAAAAGGGGAACTGTATGCAGTATCTTTCTGTACTAATAACTAACCCCTATGGAAAAAATATTTGGAAGTTACATGGAATTATTCTGTTTTTCTTCAATTCAACTACCTGTCCAATATTATGCTCAATGAAACAGGTTTTGCAGTTATTGTAAAATCGTCACTTTATTTGGAACTGACCAAATGTACTCACCCGCAATTGGATGTAACTCTTCTAATATTAGATATAGCATTGTAAGAAGTTAATAAATTGGAATTTGCAGCAATAGTACGTATGTGTGAGCTTTTATATCTTAAACAATACTATAGTTTTGTAAGACAATGAGTTATTCTATGACCATTGTCCTTTTTCATAGTCATTACAAAGTTTTTTTTTATGAATTTTGTAATATGTATACTGTTGGTATATAAAAAATAAACCAAGCGACAGATGGTATGTACTATTTCCCGCCGAAAATCACAGGATGTAAGTACAGATAGCGCGCGAGTTGAATGCAGTCGGGGTCAGAGGTAAAGAGCGGGAGCATCTCCCCCCGCTATCCGCACGCCCCACCTCACGCGCCTGCAGTGTAGTGCTGTGCCATCCTTGTCAACTATCATACGTTTGCCGTGTTATTGTGTTAATACTGAAGTTCCCGTGTTATTTTTTTTATTTTAATAATGACTGATCCGAGTTCATCAAGTTCCGTTACAAAAAAACGAGCTTTTATTCATCGCCAAGCACGAGAAATGGCGAAAAATGTTTTAGACATGTGTGTTGAAGAAAGGCAGAACAAAAATTTGACATTTAATTTGAATAATGCTTTCGACCGAGCAAGCCGTTATACCGGACTTTCGAAAAGAACATTGGCTGCAATTCGAAATGAGTCTAAGAAAGGTCCTCTTTGTTCTCCTTCTAAAAAGAAAAGGCCATGTATTAAAAAGAAAAATTTAAATGTCGATGATTTTGATCGAAGTGTTTTCACAGAACCATTGAAGAATTTTATATAACTAAACAAAAATGTTCCGACCTGCATTAAACTCCTCGCAGCTATTCGTAAAAAAATCGAGTTTCCATGGGGAGTGACCAGTTTAAGAAAATTGTTAAAAGACATGGCAAATGGCTTAAATGTCATAATAAACGCAGAATTCTGGTGGAAAGGCCTGCTGTTGTATATGCACGGTCAAATTATTTGCGGAAAATTTGTCAATACAGAGAAGACGATCGAAATATTTTTTGATTATTAAAAACGTGTGATAATTATGATATTGTTTTTTTTCATCATTTTAACCTAGTGTAAAAAATAAAATTAAACATAACATTGTTTAAATTTATCGACATTCATTACTCATTGTGGTCATCCATAATTATAATTAGGTCACAGCACTACCGCATTCCTAAGCTCTGCATTCAACTCGCGCGCTATCTGTACCAACTATTGCACTGACTGCCTATCTTCACAATATGGCTACGACGGAGATACAGTAAGTTGCACGGACCAATGAAGTTTTAAATGTCATTCAATCAAGTTAATTAGGCCAGATAACGTTTCTTGATTCAAATCAAATAATTTTATTCACTATTTGTCTGCTTTGTACTATAAATCTTATTTGATACTATATCATTGTTGCTGAATACACATAGAATTTCAGATGCTTAAGCTAGGCTTCTGAGATTCTATATATTCAGTATATGGATTACGGATCATCAGCAGCGTTTCATGCTTTTGCGCCGGCAACTCCGGGTGTCGCAGATTACGGAAACCTACCGTCTCAGATGGTATGGTCCCCTACCGTTGCTAGTTTAAAAATAGACAGCAAGTTTTTTTTTCCTTGTGGCTTTCCACATTTGTACTGATATACCTACTGTTTAAAGCTTTAGAGACTACTTTATATGTATAGGTACTGCGTGGTTATCTATACATATTATTACATATGCATTATAGTGTGAACCTAGTCTTCATCATCATCTCAGCCATAGGACGTCCACTGCTGGACATAAGGGGGGATTTGCCACGCTTAGCAGAAGCATCAAGTGAGCATTGATGGCTGTGCTTTGTTACGCAAGTGCGGTGGGGCTGCACTTCCCGCAGCGCCGGAGCAGTCACAAAATATAAACTTAATGCAAATAACCTCAAAATATTTTTCTAAATTGAGGTTATTGAGATTTGGGACCAAAGTAATCCTCTGGAAGACCAAGTCATTCTGTACCCTACGAATAGTTGATTGCACTGGATCGTGCAAACAAGGCTTTGTCTATGGGTGTACACAGATTATTGACTGTACATTATGTATAGCCTGTGCAAAAAGTTTCCGGCCCGTACTTCACGGCCAATAATGTACTGCCAATCCGTGTACACTGGATTTGAATTATTGATTGCGTATTATTGGCCGTGCATTATTACCTGTACATATTTTGTACGGGGAATAATTCACGGCCAATATTGTACACTGACATTATACCCCATATACGGAAGTAATATCTGCTGTGGTTTAAAATTCAGATTTTTCACTATATTTGCATTATTCACGCTACAAGTCGGTTCAAAATGTGACAATGTCCGTGTACATGTTTGTGGTGTGACATCATTTGTAGCTATAAGAATTATAGCGTGAATACGGTGTTCAAGAAAACGAGGTAGTGCAGCGTGTGTGCTAACGTCAAATTGAATTGACCAATCACGGTAGTATTCCATCTTTAGGTTGACCAATTGACATTCGCCATTTGATGGTGGTGTATCAAAACAAAATTTTTAACCTTTATTGTTCAGGGAATAGATAGTTACGCAGTGTTTTGCTAAGTTGCACTTAGCGATTTAAACATAAATTTTATTGTAATAATTTTATTTAATAAATTTTAAAATTTATCTAAATACTATACTTAGCAAAAATGTACAATCAGCTGATTTGTCTGACATTAGCACACAAAACCGTACAATTTGCGGTTTATTTTTGGTAGCGTGTTTAGAACGTTATATCGGTGAATACAATTTTGAACCAGGCGTATTCACTGTGGGCAATGTATTCAAATACTCCGAAAAATAAACCACATTTTTTTGCGTGAGCGTGAGAAATGTCGAAGTGTTTACATACTCATTGTGTTTAATTTTGTTTGTTTGTAAGAAAAGACACCAGACACTACTGATAGTTATGATTTTGAATCTCACTTCCTATTATAGAACAGATAAATTAAAAAGGTTGAGGAAGCCGATTGAAGGACTTGAGTTTAATCACCATCATTTTGTGCAGTAGAAGAGAGGAAGACTTAAATACTTCCCGTCACAAACTCTTCACTCTCATGCGTTTGTAGCATGCGAGATGCTCCCTTTTCTGTGCGCTATTGCGATTTATGTCCGGTAATTACACAATGGATTCAGGCACTGACTGGCTCTGTGATATCCTGCAGCATGTACAGCTAGAACAGTTCTATGTGCCGATCAGGGACCAATTGCAGGTAAGCAATGAGCTACATTTTTAGGGTGATTACATATTTGACTACATCGTCGCTGGCCATCAGGTGAGATAGTGGTTAAACCCTATCTACAAAGTATAAAAATATATCAAATGGGTTAGGTAATAATCATCTAAGTGCCAAAGTTTCTGTTTCTAAGTCAACAGGCTTGTTATTAAGAAATGTTTCCTGCATATACTGCCTTGACGAAAATGTGATTTGTAAGTTGGAAACCCACTGTTGAGCTGCATAAGTGTCTCCTGAATAAAGAAAGTTTCATACTTTAATCTTACACACAACATAATCCACCTCTTGTCATAGTATTATAAACAATAGGGTGATTGAAATAAAATACAGTTTTATTATTCCCAGTTGAAAGGATAATAGTGGTAAATCATATTGCTAAATATTAAATTGTATTCGTTTACTCTTTATTGTTTGTAAAATTATCTCTTTGCCACAAGTCCAAAATCAAAGCAGAAGAGTTGAAAAATACACTTAAAATAGAAAGAACACATTCGCGCAACTGAAAGAGAAATGAAATGACGTTTCATTTTATGTATTTATAATTTTTTTCTTAGGAGTTCACATATTTTCGAAAACTAATTTTAAATATTTCATTGCATCTTCGGCAGCAAATATTGCTTCAAGGCCCTTAGTAGGAACCCCCTTGATTCCAACAAATTTCCAGTTTACTCAAATTCGAGCGACTCAATATGAGATCCAACCCTTATAATTAAACAATACAAAAGTTTAGAGTGGTTGCTTCAAAAGTTTATTTTACTCTGTAATCAAGTTGTAAGTGTTGTGTTCATATGCTAGTTTTAGTTCTGCTAATCTGCTAAAACACACACAATTCATTTTCACAAACACCCTAGACCCAAGCATGAAAAATTCTGGTGCTGGGGTCTTACATGTGAGTGTGAGTTTGAGTGTTGTGTTTAATAATATGTATTCTTTTAAAACATTACTGTGCAATTTTTACAATAAATTTAACACTTTAATAGTACCAAAGAGACACACGTCAACCAACATTTTATATGTTTCTTCATCATTGATCAGCACAGTGCACATTTTAAAAGAGCCTCTATGTGGATAACTATATGTATCGTCAAATATTATATATGTATCTTTTTTAAATTGGTATCACTATTTTGTGTTTATTTTTGTAGATAACAAGGTTGGCACATTTTGATTATGTGCATGCAGAAGACCTTGAGCGGATAGGCATCAGCAAGCCAGGAGTACGGAGGCTATTCGATGCTGTCAGGAAAAAAAAGCTGCAGCTGTGGAACCGCAAGTTTTGGAACAAACTGTTTGGTTCATCAAACTCAGTGAAGGAAAAACTGGAATCGGCACAGAGGCAAACATCACAAACAGAGACAAGAACTACCTGTATTATACTAGAAAAAGATATTGTGTGAGTATCCAATATGACTATTGTAAACTCTACTTAATAAAACGGTAAAATGATATGTATTATAGTTTCTTCCAATATATTCTAGTAATCTTGTAGATTTCAATAATTAATTTGGTTTTGTTCAACTCAAACTAAGTCTTACATTCCTGTTTCAAGTTAAATGATAATTATGCTGAGTTGGGGTTGGCTTGTAGCAAAAAAAGTAGCGTTTGTTATTGACATGTTTATAATTTATTGTTCAATAGGGTTTTTTTGCCACCAAATAAAGTTATTTCTATGTCTATGTCAAATAATAGGTTGGGAAAAAGTTCGCGTTTTTTAAGAAAATTCAAAACATTTTATTATAGTTTGACTAAAGTTGACTAAACTAAACATTTGACTAAAGTATTTAGGTACCATTTTGTTCGATAACTTTTTGCCATCTTGTAGATAGGGACATGATCTCATTGCTATAGACATTTTGGGGCTTCTGATCAAAATACCGCGACAAGTGGTTTTGGCAGTCTTCTCGTGATGTTAACCTGACACTGCCTAAAGAATTCTGAAGAGGCCGAAACAGGTGAAAATCTGAAGGTGCACGGTCAGGACTATACGTCGGGTGCATTAACACCTCCCAGCCAAACTCTCCTAATTTTTGCTAAGTGGCTAAAGATGTGTGAGGTCTAGTTATCATGATGAAAAAGCACACCCATTCTGTTGATTAATTCTGGCCGCTTTCTCTCAACTTCTTGCTTACATGTCATCAGTTCGCAGTACAGTTCAGAATCGATAGTCCGGCCTGGTGGTAACAGCTCATAATGAATAATGGCCTTCCAATCCCACCACACACACAGCATCACTTTGTTGCGAGTTAACATGGGTTTCGCCACACAGTCTATGAAGCCTGACCGGCCTTTGACCACGACCTTTTTCGCACGTTCTTGTCGTACGTGATCCACTTTTCAAAATTCAAATTCACCTTCAAAAATGGTTCGGTTTCATTACATCGTAACAAAGAATCACAAATGAGTACACGACTCATTAGGTTTCTTTCAGTGAGCTCGTGAGGTACCCAAATATCGAGCTTTTTTGTGTACCCAGTTTTTTTCAAATGCGACAAAACTGTTTTGTGGTCAATTCTCAGTTCTTCAGCTACGTCGTATTTACTGATATGCCGATCTTGCTCCACTTTTTAAAAAATGGCATCCACTTTTTCCGCAATAATACACCAGAGCGACGTGAATCTTTGACATCAAAATTTCCGGATTGAAAACGCATAAACCAAATTAGTGCTACTCTCACAGACGCTGCACTAGGTCCATAAACATCGCCATTTTTTTTTTTGCGGCTTGCGTTGCATATTTACCTTTTTTGTAGAAAAATTTTAAAATGTATCTTCATTAGATTCACTCATCTTGACAGGACGAAACAAAAATAAATATCACACATTTTCCTAATTTGAATTTTGAATTATCTTTTTTTAAATTTAAACTTTTAATGATACCAAAACCAGCCAGATACAAGTAGTATAGCCAAAGAGATTTCATTACAAGTCCATAAATACTATAATGCGAAAAGACTTTTTCCCCAACCCAATATTACAATAGTGAGAAATATATCTTGCCTTCAGTTTTTGAAATTTTTACCAAGTGCTGCCAGTATGAGGAAAATTACAGTGAGTATTAGGGAAAATATTATATAGAAAACCTTACACTATAAAATGTGTATAATGCTAAGGATTTCATTTGGCAACATAACTCGAAACTGTAACAAGGCATGCAGTATGTTAATTTAGCTACTCATTGTAGTACCCATGGTGCTTTTGAGTAAGTATATTTAAATCCTACCCTTCTCAGCTAACAAGCGAATACTTAAATTTATTTACCTTTATGAAATATTACAGAAAAACACATACATTATTTATTATTGTAGAGTGAAAGTAACAAAAATCAATAAAATATTCACAATTGTCAATTGTTTTGGTTCATACCACACAAGATCGTGATGAAGGCATCTGGACGAAAATTCGCCGATTGTGATATCAACTACAATTAAGATATACTCTAATCCACAGTATATCTGGTTAATAATGAGAGTAAGTTTCAAACATATTATGAATCACATCAATGAACTGAGAGGCAAAAATATATCAGTACATTAAACCGTTAGATCGGTTTCTTATTAGTGTATGATGTAACTTTATCGAGATCAGTGTCGTGGTGGTACCGGCCTAGAGTAGTACTCCCCCATCTCTTCCCGTGAGTGAGGTGGGCAGCAGTGCTTTTTGAGGTTAGGAAACTATACTGCGCTCGCCAACCCGCCTGCCAAGCGTGTCGAGTATTGGGAAATCCTCCTTATACGGGGAGGCATATGTCCAGCAGTGGACGTCCTATGGCTGCTATGAATGAATTAATGAAATCGAGATCAGTGTGAATCCCCAATTACAGCAGTTCCGTTCGGACCATTACTGTATAAAACAAATCCAGGGAGTGCTTTATCAAGGCATGAAAATCGCTATTGATCGTTAAGAACACGCGCCGTGTGCTGTATTGAATCGCATTGCGTGTCGAGATTCTCTGCACATGAAGAGCCAGCATTTTAATACCGTAACTAGTACTAAGTACCTACTAAACAGAATAGCTAACACGAGGGTGTGTGTAGAGTGGCCTTACTCGTAGATCTGAAAGCGATGAGTATTTGGGGTCAAACGTTCATAGCATGTTGTGGCAATACATGGTTGCATTTCGTAGTATTAACGCGGACTCCATATTATGTATCCCTGTTATGACGACCATGGGTGCGTTACCGTCTATTAGGCATGAAACATTTCACAGGAATCATGTGAAAAATCATACGACATGAAATATCATTCGTCACATCATCAACTATTATTTGTCCGTTATACTTTACGTAGCTAGTTTCTTATTTTTATTGTATTTCAGTTGAGGAAAGTTAAGTGATCGTAAGCGTGCGCAAATACGCGCTGTAAAGTGTTAACCAGTGCGTGTTTGCGTAAATACGCTATTACAAATTCTGTCCATTTTATATAGTTGCGAAATTCATATTTTTTCATTAAAGTAGCAAATTATTGGTAAGTGTGAAATTTTGACCATAAATTCGTTTCCTGTGTAAAATACAGTAATTACACTAAATGAAAATAAATTAAATGTAGCAGTCATTGCCATGCCTACTATGCACTACACGCACCGTCTGTCATAATATGATAATACCACATGTTTATATGTACTGACAACTCTGTATGCCCACATGTTGCATCGTCAGAGTATGGTAAATTCTGTGCCGGATTAAGTCAACGCGTAGCTAATTTTATCAAAAGGACCATGCTTTTTTTTCTGAATTAATGAAAAATATCGTTCATATCGACTTATTAAGTAAATCGTATTCGATATTCAATAGTGAGGTGAATAAGACTTTCTTGCGTCATTACGTCCTCAACTCGTTTTTTACACGCAACCACTGTAATTGGTGGTCTTAAGAGACAATTTAGTGCGCACATTCCGTGCGTGTGCGTGACATTTTAAGGTTTAGGAAACAATATTGTTAACTTTTGTTGATCCAGTCACAGTTTTTACATAGTATCGGCTTATTGACGTGATAACGTATTATAAATTGATGAATACCAGCAACACTCATGAAAAATAGTAACGTTCCGCGTAACGTTCCACCTGAGTTTTGTATTACATAAAATAATCAAAGTCAAAGTCAAAGTCAGTCAAAGTCAAAGTAAAAGTCAAAGTCAGTCAAAGTCAAAGTCATAAATGATTATGACGTTATCACGTAAATCTATCGTCCGTAAACCGACTTTACAGACAACCAATTTTTTTCAGAATAGGTGCTTGACGTTATCTCACCTGATGTTAAGTGATGATGCGCTCTACGATGAATTACGCCTGCCTAGAATATACTTATTTATTCACTTGTGATGTGAAGATACCCAGATTGAAACTATGCGTAAACTTAGACAATGATTTTTACTCGTTAGCTATACGGACTACAAATGTGAAAGAAAAACGCTTCTTACGATAAGTTTGCACATCTGCCAAGTATGGTTGTTGCATTGCGTCAGTCCAAATGGGGGAAGGAGCAATCAAATTATGTAGCTCTAGACCATACTCTTAGGTTATATTTAAAGAGATAAAAATGTAATAAAATCTATTTGGCCTTTCTTGGTTTCACATTTTGCTCAGTCATATGTTTCACATACTGACACGCTGCGCTCACGTGGCGTCATGCGATCGCCAGCAGCGAGTTAGTCCAGAAATCAAAATTTCAGTCTTAAGCCTGCATTTTTGATATTATGTAGTTTTAATCATACAAAAATAACGTGTAAAATTTTTTTGGGTTCGCAACCACCGGCAAGGGCAGAAAAAAAATTTTTGAATATATTTTTTCGTAATTACTCGAAAATGGTAAAAGTTTTGGAGAACATTTATAGAACTTTAAATTTTACATTAAAAAGGTTCTATGATTTTTTTCTTTCGGTAAAAGTTAACCGAGTTAGGAAGGTTTCCGAGTTTAAGAGATGAACGTAAATTTTATAAAAATCGCAGGAAGTACAAATATAAGCTAATTGTATAGAACATTTTTTTACGAAAACTAAATATAGTAGTTTAGTATAATTTAAATCAGTGCTGGTGTAATAGACAATTATTATATTTTTTTCAATTAGAAATAATATTTCATTAAATCTTTTATTCAATGCAATCTTATCTTTAAAATTGTAGAATAGTTAAAAACACAAAATTAATAATTGTTAATTATGTGACAAAAGGTCATATTACGTCATATTAGTAAACAATACATGTTACTATTATACATGTGTACTTACTACATTGTTAACCGCAAAGAGAAAGTAGGTTTGGGAATCACACTGGTTTGTGTTAATTTTTATTGCTGTTCAGCTTATATTTTGCGCACATAATACGCTAGTTTTGTTTTCGGAAAAGGCGGAAAAACAATTCTCTAGTATTCCCACTCGAGTAAATTTTCATGCCTTATTAATTTTCCTCGTCTTATTGGTTAGTAGGTTTTCAATAAATACAAGCAAAGTATTTTCAGTGAACGTAATATGTTTACTGAAAATAGTTTATTTGTGTCGATCGACACGAGTTGAGCGTTCAAATGCCCAAGCATATTACTTTTGCTTTAGTAGAAGTTAGTAGACTCTTCGTTTTTCTAGACGTAACACTTGTAACTTAGAACAGTTATGTTTATAAACTTATCTAAAATTATCCAAGACAAAACATAAAGTGGATTTATCGCTGAAAGCGATGTCTTCCAACCAGCCCTCGATAACTAATTTTAATATGAGTTTCCGCGATGGAATCGCCTAAATCTATAAATTTACAATACTAATTACTTTTCCAGGTTGCACAATGAATTAGGTACTGGGTCATTTGGAGTTGTAAGACGTGGTGAGTGGCGAATTTCGGAACAAGGGCAAACCGTTCTCGTGGCCGTTAAAGTTTTGAAAGCGGATGCGTTCTCACAGCCCGGCATCTACGATGACTTCCGCAGAGAGGTTGAAGCTATGCACAGTCTGAAACATGCCAACTTAATAAAACTACATGGTGTCGTGTTCCACCCGCTCATGATGGTGTGTGAGCTGGCTCCAATGGGTGCTCTGCTAGATTATATAAGGACACAAAACAATAAGGTTTCGCTTCACTACATATCGAAATGGTCGACGCAAGTGGCGGCTGGCATGGCGCATTTGGAGAAAAATAGATTTCTGCACAGAGATTTGGCGTGTAGGAATATTTTGCTGTCCAATTTGGAATTGGTAAGTCAATGACATTGCATACCGCTAGATATTTTACTGTCTGAACCCTGAGATAATGCGTATGACAAGGTCATATTCATATTGTTGTGTCTTTTAACTATTGTGACTGTATGGCGGTCGACGACCACGTCACAAAATATTATTGTTACCCAAACAAATATAACACTATTTGCGTCCACTAGTCCAGAAATAAATCCAAACAGGGTTCCGTGCCCACAAACCACGTCGCGCCATGTCGAACGACTGACGTCATGCCCCGCGTCCACTTTCTGCTAGTTACCGCGTCGAACTACTTTCTCGATGTCCACCCGTGGACTCAACTATCCCAAATCGCTCCCAGAGCGGGAACCAAATCGCGTTTCCCGGCGACGCGGACGCGTATACTCCGCTTTTTACGTGTGTACAAAGCCGGCTCCGAGGCGGAGCGTTTCATTATCTTAAACTATACTAATATTATAAAGAGGTAAAGTTTGCGACTGTGGGGTTGTAAGGGTAATCGAGGTATCTACTGAATCGATTTAAAACATTCTTTTACCATTATAAAGCTGCATTATTTGTTAGTGCCATAGGCTACTTTTCATCATCATCATCATCATCATCACTACGCGGGTGAAACAGCGGGGCACAGCGAGTATAATAATAACATCTAAAGTTAGGGCGTCATAGTCTTCTACAGGAAGTCATCAGCACTTAACAATAGATGCGACAGTGGTCTAACATCACAAAACTAATACCATTGATTTTGTCCAGTCACTGAATAATAAACAGTGCAGTATATTATCGATAACTCTGTGATTTACAAGCTGTGGTAAATTGTAGTAGTATGTCCGCCCTCTAATTGAATACTAATAACATGACGCATTGTTTGTATGCTTAACTTGTTTATTTGCATTACCATGTTAATATTTTTTTCTTACTCTTACTTATTGCTTGCGTTTGACAACTGTCTCACCTGATGTTAAGCGATGACGTTGTGTAAGATATATTGAGCAATATATCTAATACTGAGCAATTTGAATTTGAATTATAATTGGCAATATCAGTTGTCCGTGTAATGCATGCCATGCACATATGATACCACGATACGAAAGAATACCTGAGTACTACTACTGCGCATCTACGCTATGATCGCGTGCGACATTCATATTAAATGATAGACAGTAGACAAGTAATAAATAATTTGTATTTACGCACCCCGCTAACTCCACCGTAAATACAGTTCTTTCGCTTTGTCAACCAAACTGTAGTGGGCAAGAAAACGTCTTACTTATGAAATTAAAAACCCTATAAACCTTGCGTATAATTAATTTATTTCATTCTAACCTCGTTTTCTTTTGACATCTTATGGCAATTGAATAATTTCATGGGTCTCTAAAGCTACATATTTTTGGACAAGAGCACTTCTCATCGTCACTCTCGGCTATTGTGGTCGCACAAGAATTTAGGATTGAAATTTGGTTGTAATTAGGACGAGTCAGAGGCATTCGAGCTTTCTAAATTCGCCAAATTCGGCGGGCGTAATAGGCAATGTAAGGAATTATGGCCATAATGCTACTCACCATGAGAAGAAGGCAGTCTCAGGATCAGGAACATAAACAGCTGCTTGTCCTGCTAGCTTTGATTTCTTTACCACCCACATCTACTTGCTCTATTTTTACACAAGTACCTACAATTAATCTATGATAACATCAGGTGAAGATCGGCGACTTCGGGTTGATGCGTGCCCTTCCCGATGCGGACGACTGCTACGTGATGTCGGAACGAAGACGTGTCCCATTCCCGTGGTGTGCGCCCGAGTCTTTACGCACAAGGCAGTTCTCACACGCGTCTGACGTTTGGATGTTTGCTGTAGCTCTCTGGGAGATGTACACCTTCGGAGAAGAACCATGGATAGGTGACATGCTTCTGATCTAATAACGGGGTTCAGGGTTTAGGAAACAAGATATGCAAATGGGTATTTTAATCAATGCGGAACTGAGTTCCTCAAAAACTATGAACCTTTTGACTAATCCTTGCATCCTTGTATGTATCGCGTGTTGGTATCGTGGCAACTGCGATTGCGATACGTATGAAAAGATGTACAATGTTAACTAAAACGTTTGAAGCGATGACGGCTCGGGGCGGGGGGAGCGTTGGCTGTAAAACTGACGAACACTGGTTTGATCCCCAACAAAAGCTTGAGCTTCCGGTGAAGGTAACACCGTTATCAAATTCCCAGCATGATGGTACCCTACCAATACTTTCGAGTACCCGCCTGCCTAGCTATACCACCCTCAAGTTTGAAAAACTATCACCAAGCACATAGTGTGCTCAGGCAGCAATCCTTGAGAGCCAGTGAGCATTCTAGGTCTGGCGTGATAATATCTTCGACCACATCTTCACTGACCATCAAGTGAGATAGTGGTCAAACGTATACAAAAAAAGTTATGCATTTCAAGTTAATTTATGTACATATATGTGAAACGCGACAACGCTCTAATGCGAAGCTATATTGACACCTTCCGAAACCAATTTCGTTCGTAGTACATAACGACGTAAGTCTGTATGCCTTAACGGCCGAATTCTCTACTTACCTAATCCACACATCTCGCACAAGAACCAGCAAATCTATGGCTTCCTGTGTTAACTAGTTACTATTATCTAATCTGCGCATTAAAACCCGTACCTACACGTGCTTCGGATAGGCGGGTCGTAGTCGGAATGAGCTGTTTTGTAAAATCCATTTTCTCCTATTTCCATCCATTTCCGTCTCTTTATGTATTCGTATGTTGGTTTATGTTAAGCTGACTTTTTATTGGGTTTTAACTCTCCATACAAGATATATTTTGAACTTCTGTTACCCTATTGTTCCAATTTAGTATATTATACCTACAGTGGCGGCCCAAAGGGGGGGGGGGGATGTTTGTAAGGGTTATGACGGCTCTAGGGTTGGGACGTCTGCTCTAGTGGAGTTTTGATGATATTCATTCATTGCAGCCATAGGACGTCCACCGCTGGACATATGCCTCATATAGGGGGGATTTACCAATACTCGCCACGCTTGGTAGGCGGGTCGGCGAGCGCAGTATAGTTTCCTATCCTCAGAAGGCGAAGGGAAGATATGTGGGTGTACTATTCTAGGCTGGTACTAGGCTGAGTTTTGATGATAACTCATGTATAAAGATAAAAAAGGTACCTGTTTATTTGAATTTTGTTTTCACCATCCAGGTCTGAACGGGTCCGAGATTCTCCGCCTCATAATGCGCGAAGGCCAACGTTTGACAGCTCCGAGCGCTTGTCCGCCCGATGTTTACATGCTGATGATGCAATGTTGGGACCTTAATCCGAAGGAACGGCCTACGTTCGCGGGCATACAGAGATACATGGAAACTAACAAGTTCGAAACAGCTCTGGCTGCTCTCAGGTATGACCTCTCATTCTACTAGGTTACCTTGTCGGTGGTCGTCTAATGCTGCGATTGCCAGTCCGGCGTCTCTATTCGAGAACCTTTTGACCCCAACGGCCATCAGTTCTTCGAGCTAGCTCTGCCCACTGCCACTTTAACTTGGTAATACGCTGGGTCGGTAACTTTCGCTGTTCTATGGATCTTGCCATTTCGATTTCATGATTCGATCGCGTAGAGAAACCCCGAGCGAGAGAAGAGAGAAATATATGTTTACTAGATTAATATATGTTTAATGGTTGTTGAAAAAGTTACAAAAGCGAAACAGAATGTGAAATGGGCAGTGAAATATATTACAATGCTTTATCACTACTTACTAAGTCCTAGGCGAACGTTCCGAAATAAGATTGAGCAAGTTCTAAGAAAGGAATAAGTAGAATAGAATAAGGAATAATAAAGAGTACCCTAGACCGACGCTCTAGTATGAAAGGTCTGATGAGCGTGGATGAAGCGCAGGAAGTTGTCGCAGTGTCGGTATCGTCGCAATTGGAAGGCTGTGGTTGTTGCCTACCCCTACGGGAAAGAGGTGTGAATATATTAGTAACGAAAACATTTATGTTTTATCAAAATGAAACATATTAAACATACCTAATTAGTGTGTTAATTGCACCTTACAAATAGGCCCCAACTCAGCATATAGACATCATGCCTCACTTATGAACATCAATAAAGCTAAAATATTCAGACTCTAACGCCGCGTTCCATAAGTAGAGCCACAGTCCAAAATAAATAGACATGCAAGTTTTAACTAAGTTTTTTTCACTGTAATAGAGGGTTTTGAAACAAATAGCGATAGAGACTAAATAAGAGGAAGGATCAAATTATTCTTTTTTTTCCTCCGCAGTTACCGACGACAAGGTCAGATGTCTATAGACGCTGGCGATGCCATCATCCTCATAGACAAGCGACCGGAACTACACTGGTGGAAGGGACAGAACCAGAGGACTCTAGAAGTCGGCTTGTTTCCCAGGTAAGGGTATGGAGTGAATTCATAGTAAACGTAATACTGTCTAAACTCGTCTGGACGCTGAGTGATGGACTACGATACAATTTATGCAGATTTAACTTTTATGTATGTTCAGAATAACTAAGAATTTGTATGATTTTCTGAAACTTGTGAAATGGAAAGTATAGTATGGTATTTCTAACACACTTTGAAAAGCTCTGTCTGTATCTATGTAATGGATAACGAAACCTTTGAACGTGATTTTCACTCCCTTCCAAACGTCGGATTAATTTGAAGGTTTGCACACTTATCTATGTAGGACCGATGACAATGCCATAATATAATTATACTTTTTATCTAAGATCCGACTGCAAATTGCTACATGAATCGAGTATGTAATCAAAATCTGATTTATATTTATAATTATAAATGCGGGAATATATTTTTGTCAAGGTGCCAGCCAGATGTGGCTGCTAATACTTTTAATTAAAATCATATAAATTGACTTTTTCTAAACAATTACATTAACGTATTTTTAAAATGAGAGCGATAGTGAAGGATGTTTGCTAACAAAACAGCTTATCCATCCTAGCCCTGAGTATAAAGTAGTTTAGAAGCAATGACGTTTTAAATATGGCACCTAGCGCATTTAATCCGGAAGTTGAGAAAGGCCGCACCTTACCAATCGTAGAATATTTTTTTTACAGCACGCTATTGGCAAAGAGTAAAAACGCTCCGTCAACCAAAAAATCCCAAACATTATCGCCGGTTCAAAAAGGTAAGTCTTTATCAGATAAATTTATCATTTGCCCTAGCCCTTTACATCCGTTGCATGATAGATAAGTACATTTCGGAGAATCACATAAGCGTAGTAAAACCTGAGGAAACGTTATCTATTGCAGGTACTTGTGGTACTTGAGTGTCTTTACCCATACATTATTGTCATACATTATATGTACTGTTATTATATTGTTATACATTACGCATACGCAAAGGGCGTGACATCTAGTCACGATGTCACGTCCCTTGCGTTGCATGTTTGATTATAAAAGGGACCATGGATTCACTTCTACAATCAATTGGCCTTTCTATATTTTGTTATTAGCAACATTTTATATGTTCATTAATAAAATTAGGGTGATTAATTTATTATTAAAAAAAAATTGGTTGTCTGTAAAGTCGGTTTACGGACGATAGATTTACGTGATAACGACATAATCATGTATGACATTGACATTGACATTTGACATTTGACATTTGACACTGGACATTGGACATTGGACATTTGACATTTGACATTTGACACTGGACACTGGACATTGGACATTTGACATTTGACATTTGACAATTGACAATTGACATTTACTATTTTGCCGTGGGGTACCGGCTTAGAATAGTACCCCCCCCATGTCTTCCCGTGGGTGTCGTAAGAGTCGACTAAGGGATCACGTACCAGAAGGATGGGCAGCAGCGCCTTCTGAGACTCACATTTTGTACTGCGCTCGCCAACCCGCCTGCCAAGCGTGGCGAGTATTGGCAAACCCCCCCTATGATAGTACAAAATATGACCAGGCCCCCAGTCCCCGGCAGCTCCGCTAAAGCTGGCTCCGGTAGCGGCCAGTGTAACGGTGGAGCAGGGGGTGCGAAGAATCCCCGGCAGACGCACGGCTACCACTCCCTCATTAAACGACCTCTGGCCCTGGTAACACATAACGTAAGAACTTTGTTGGCAGACGAGAGGATCGTCGAGCTGGAAGAAGAAATGAGTAAGTTACACTGGGATATCCTAGGGTTATGTGAAGTCCGTAGAGAGGGTGAGGACACCATAACCCTCAAATCCGGTAACTTACTCTACTACCGGGAAGGCGACCAAAAGTCCCAAGGTGGTGTCGGATTTCTCGTTCGCAAGTCCCTCACTAACAACATTATTACCATCGATAGCGTTTCGAGCAGGGTGGCATACCTAATACTCAGAATATCAAGTAGGTATTCGTTGAAGGTCATTCAGGTATATGCACCGACCTCGAAACTCGGAACCGATGAGGAGGTAGAGGCTATGTATGAGGACATTAGTAGGGCCATGCATACCTCCAAGACCCATTATACTGTTGTTATGGGGGACTTTAACGCAAAGTTGGGCAAAAGAAGTGATGGAGAGTTGAGAGTGGGGCAATTTGGTTATGGACAACGGAACCCCAGGGGACAGAGGCTGGCTGACTTCATGGAGAAAGAGGGACTCTTTATGATGAACTCTTTCTTTCAGAAGCCGCCTCACAGGAAATGGACCTGGTTGAGTCCTAACGGTTCCACGAGAAATGAGATCGATTTCATCATGACTACCAAGAAACAAATATTCAATGATGTCTCTGTGATCAACATGGTGAAAACCGGTAGTGATCACCGCATAGTAAGAGGCATATTGAATATTAATGTTAAACTTGAGAGGTCCCGTTTGATGAAATCCACGCTCCGACCTCAAAATGTCCATATTCAAAACCCCGAGAGCTTTCAACTTGAGCTATCCAATCGCTTTGCTTGCCTTGAGAACTGTGCGTCGGTGGACGAGACCAACAACAGGTTTGTAGAAACTGTCCACGCAGTGGGGTCTAAGTTCTTCAAACCCCGCCGCACAAATGGACCTCAAAAACTCTCCAGCCATACCCTTGACCTCATGGCTGAACGACGCTCGTTGCAACTGCAATCATCCGATGACGCTGCGTCATATAGGCAGCTCAATAGACAAATATGGAAATTCTTGCGACACGACATCCGTACCTTTAATACAAATCGTATTAAAGATACGATCGAAAGGAGAAAAGGCTCCAAAGTGTTTGCAAGAGACCGGTCTATTGGGCAAAGCCAGATGACTAAGCTGAAGAGAGATGATGGCAGTATAGCGTCGACCAAAGCAGAGGTGCTTGGAGAGATTGAGAGGTTCTATGGGCAGCTATACACTTCGGTCGCTAAACCTGTTGATAGCTTGGCCAAAGACCCAAGAGCCAAGCTAACCCGACACTATACCGAAGACATCCCGGACATCAGCCTGTACGAGATTAGGATGGCTCTGAAACAGCTTAAGAACAACAAGGCGCCGGGTGACGACGGAATCACAGCAGAGCTTCTGAAAGCGGGTGGCTCACCGATACTGAAAGTCCTTCAGAAGCTCTTTAATTCCGTTGTCCTCGAAGGTTCAACGCCGGAAGCATGGAACAGAAGCGTAGCGGTGTTGTTCTTTAAGAAGGGTGACAACACATTGCTTAAGAACTACAGACCCATTTCGCTTCTGAGCCATGTTTACAAGCTGTTTTCAAGAGTCATCGCGAATCGTCTCGAACGCAGGTTTGATGACTTCCAGCCTCCCGAACAAGCCGGTTTCCGAAAAGGCTACAGCACCATAGATCACATCCATACGCTGCGGCAAGTTATACAGAAGACCGAGGAGTATAATTTGCCCTTATGTCTAGCGTTTGTGGACTATGAGAAAGCTTTTGATTCGATCGAGACGTGGGCGGTGCTTGAGTCTCTCCAGCGGTGCCGTATTGACCATCGGTATATCGAAGTGTTGAAGTGTTTGTACAATAACGCCACCATGTCGGTCCGAGTACAAGAGCAAATTTCGAAGGCGATTCCATTGCAACGAGGCGTGAGACAGGGAGACGTTATCTCTCCGAAACTGTTCACTGCCGCAATGGAAGACGCCTTCAAGCTCTTGGAATGGCAAGGATTCGGCATCAACATCAATGGCGAGTACATCACTCACCTTCGGTTTGCCGACGATATTGTGGTCATGGCAGAATCGATGGAAGACCTCAGCACGATGCTCGAAGGCCTCAACAGAGTTCCCTAAGGGTGGGCCTTAAAATGAACATGGACAAGACGAAAATTATGTCGAATGCCCATGTTGCGCCCTTCTCCATATCAGTTGGGAACTCGATTCTCAAAGTTGTCGACCACTACGTATACCTAGGACATACAGTCCAATTAGGTAAGTCCAACTTTGAGAAAGAGGCTAACCGTCGAATCCAACTCGGCTGGGCAGCGTTCGGGAAGCTACGAGACGTCTTCTCGTCCAAAATACCACAATGCCTGAAAACGAGAGTCTTCGAACAGTGTGTGTTACCAGTGATGACTTACGGATCTGAAACGTGGTCCCTGACTATGGGCCTTCTGAACAGGCTCAGAGTCGCACAACGAGCTATGGAGAGGGCTATGCTCGGAGTTTCTCTACGCGATCGAATCAGAAATGAGGAGATCCGTAGAAGAACAAAAGTCACCGACATAGCCCAGCGGATTAGCAAGTTGAAGTGGCAGTGGGCAGGGCTCGAAGAACCGATGGCCGTTGGGGTGGAAAGGTTCTCGAGTGGAGACCACGGACTGGCAAGCGCAGCATAGGACGGCCACCGACCAGGTGGACAGACGACCTGACTAAGATCGCAGGCAAGGGCTGGATGCGGGCCGCTTCCAACAGGTCCTTGTGGAAATCAATGGGGGAGGCATATGTCCAGCAGTGGACGTCCTATGGCTGAGATGATGATGATGATGAATTGACATTTGACATTTGACTTTGACTGACTTTGACTTTGACTTTGACGTTTGACTTTGAATTTGACTTTGACTTTTACTTTGACCTTGACCTTGACTTTGACTTTGATTATAATATCTAGATCTAGATAAAACTTAGGTGGAACGTTACAGGAATGTTACCGTTACTATTTTTCATTTTGGCATTCATCAATTTATAAAACGTTATCACGTCAAAAAATATGTTGATGTTTAAATTAAAATGTAGGTGTTAAAATTATAATGATAATAAATTAGGTATGTTGTTGTAGTGAAATTGTATGCACAATGTCTCACCTGAGGTTCAGTGCTGGTCTAAGATGTGCCACGAATGCTTAGAAAGTACATTTTTAAGTAAGTGAGTAAGTAGATATACAGATAATATATGTAAGCTAATACTTACAAAATATGTGAGGCAAAGTACACGCCCCTGGAGTGGTACATTAACAAACTATAATAATACAAAACAGATTTCTTGGAAAATCATCTCAGCTGTCATCAGCATGACCACTGAGGGTCATAGGCTGCCCCCATTAATCCCACAAGGATCGGACGGAGGTCACCCGCGTCCTTCCCCTATACATATTATGTGTACGAGATTAAAAATGTGGAATCATCATCTCAGTCATAGGAAGTCCACTACTGGACAAACCGCCTCCCCCATTGTTCTCCACAAGGACCGGTTGGAAGCGGCCCTCATCCAGCCCTTTCCTGCGATCTTAGACAGGTCGTCTGTCCACCTTGTCGGTGGCCGTCCTATGCTGCGCTTGCCGATCCGTGGTCCCCATTCGAGAACCTTTCGACCCCAACGGCCATCAGTTCTTCGAGCTATGTGTGCCCAACGCCACTTTAACTTGCTAATCCACTGGCCTATGTCGGTGACCTTCGTTCTTCTACGGATCTCCCCATTTCGATTTCATGATTCGATCGCGTAGAAAATCCCCGAGCATAGCCCTCTCCATAGCTCGTTGCGTGACTTTGAGCCTGCTCACGATGCCCATAGTAAGTGAGTACGTTTCAGTTCCGTAAGTCATCATAGAGATATATAATAGTAGTAGTTAAACCTCACTTCCAAGTCGTTCTAACGTAATAATCTAGCACTCGTCAGATTAAGACATACTTTTAAAATAAATACTTAAGGCTTAGTTAACGGATAGTATATTGAGTTATGTAGTTACTTTAATGTTATCTGCGGCAAACGAGTCTATCGGTTTACGCCTTTTACTCTGTTGTACTTATACTGGATACTAGCTGCGTCCCACTGTTTCAGCCGCGTGGAATACGGTTTTCCCGTTACTTCACTTATCCCACAGGAACTATTATTTTTTGCAGAATAAAAAGTAGCCTATTTCCTTTTCCAAATTTCCATCTATCTCTAACCAAAAAATATCAAAATTGATTTAGGCCTGAAAACGTAACTGATAGAAGTTATTTATTTATTCATTGCAAATATGAACTTACTGTACAAAGCGAAAACGCTCACATTGTTATACATATTACTTATATAATACGATACAAACATAATATATAAACTACAGATAGGAACACTATGTTTGTCGCCATTTTGGACCTCAGTAAAAGTAAGAAACAGTTTATGAGCCCTCGCTGTCGGTGCGTTGTGGGCGTGGCTAGTGCGCACCTTATGAGATACAACTATTGCACTGTCGCATGTCGTCAGTCCTTGAAAAGTGTGCAGTTTCAAATTAGTCCGATGTATTGAAGGGGAGACCAAGCTTATAGAAGCGTGTTAACAAGTATATGAGTTCTAGGATAAAGGGAAAAATCAGGGGAAATCATGGATTAATCTGCAGGGAACGGCTAGTTGACCTAAACTAAACACAAATCAAAATCAAATTTAACGCTCATCTATGAACAGCCAATCGTTCACATTTTTGAAAGAAATAATTCGTTGTCTTGTGGATTTTGAACCCACGACTACAGAATACCGTCCTGTAGCTTTGTCAACTTAGCTATAAGAGCACTCCTTAAGCGGCAAAATTCAGGTCAGTATTCTGTAGTCGTGGGATCATATCGTACTAGTAGCCGCTTTAAAAATAATAAAAGTAGTGAAAATTTTCTATTTTTGTTATTTTGTTCCACTTTCTAACACTTGCGTATTACGAATACTTAACAGTTAATAATCCATTAGATCTATACACATATGCACATAGTACTATACACTAGCTGAGCTCTGCGATTGCACTCGAGGGACTGTGATTTTCCCGCTATCTCATCAAAATCAACAGGGTACTTATTTCTAATTTTGAAGCCCGGTTATACCCCTTTAGAAGTTTCGAATAGAATTTCAACATTCGCACTTAGCCTACGTTAAAAGAAAATGAGTTTGAAATTTCAGCCCGATCCTTTCAATGATTGAAGATATGCGTTGATAAATCTAGTCACTCACGGATTCCTTTTATATAAATATCTCCCGAAGAAATACTAAATCTCGCCAAAATCTTATATAATACAGTTTGAGGTTTTGTACTTCATACGTTATATACTTACTTACAGACCACAAACTTAAATGCTATGCTGAACGCTTATGTAATGTAAATAAAAATGACTAATATATGATATTTACTAATGAGTAGATACGTTTGTTTGGTTTCTGATGACATTGGAAAATATGAGTAAGAAACGGATGTATATTTATCATGAGAAATGGATTTGGATAATATTTTAAAATTCTAATCATAGTATATTATTAACTGCGCCCAGCATGATTAAATTTGTTAAATGATTTTGATTTTATTTATTTTTTAGTTAAATATTGGCGTTAAATCGGTTCACTACAACTAGCTATGAAATTCACTAAAATTCTTCAAAATGAAATTGCTTATATTTTATTTACGCTACAATTCATATTATAAATCCACAAAAGCTAAGTCTATTATTAAGACGAGTTTTATTCAATTAATGGTTACGATGGTAGGCCAAATTAGTCTTATCAAAACACACTTATTCTCTTATCAATAACAACACTAACACTAAAATTAGATTTTATGTATAAAAAGTGCGGGTAGATTTAGGTAAAATAAGTCGCCACTTATTTGGTGCCGTTTCAAGCTTATTTGGCCGCCACTTATATGGCCATCTATTTAATACAACTTAACTAATGTTAGAGATAGCGTTGTATGGAGCTATATGAATTTGAAATTTAGCGTAAATGCAATACGAGCTGTTTTATTTTGAAGAATTAAAGTGAATTTTTGCGTGATAGCTTCATCATAGTTTAAATTTCAGCCCAAACGACGACGTCACTCACAAACGGCGCTCTGGATGATAGCGCAGTTATCCTCAGAAAGCGACGCACCATTGAATCCACACAACCCTCGTCGACGCGAGCCGAAAAAGGAGGCAGCAAGCAGTTCAACTACAATAAACTAGTCAACGACCGAGCCACACTCAACCTTGGGGATAGAGTCACTAGGGCCGCTAGAGACGCATATTCCAAAAGTTTGAATCAAGGTACATTTCTTTGGGATTATGTTTACCCAGTCGATAATCGCCATGAAAACAAACAAGAAAAAATAGCTAAAAGCAGTTCAGTTACAACTAATTAGTCGACAAACGATTCATAATAAATCTTGGCGATAGAGTAACCAGGACTACATATTCTAAAAGCTTGTATAGATGTCAAATCGATCTTTATTCATATGTCTATTTCTATTATAGTTTTCCCGTTATTTAGTCTTCATAGACAAGAGGCAATATGCAACTTTAAAGAACTAGTAAACAGTTAATCAAATAGAATTGAAAAAGATTTTTAAAATGTTGCTAAGGTTAATCTTTAAGATTTGGTTTCTGTAGTCCTTTCCGGCATCGCACGCGTGGACATTTTTTTAGATAGATACATTTTTCTAGGAAAAATGTCCAAATATTCAATGTCAGGCTCAAACGCGCGGCTACCTATTTCATACATCTGCACATCATTTTAAAGAGATTTATAAAACACAATACAGAACGTTAGCCCCATATACGAATGAACGAAGGAGGGCACAATATCAACAAGGAAACGGTGTTGCTGTTTTCTCGAGTCACCTAATTAATCTGTAAAAGGTTCGGACAGAGAGAGGGAAGGATGTTTAAACGAAGCGACAATGTTGCCTTGTTGACATTATTTCCTTATTCGTTGAATGAGCGACACATGAAAGGGCTATTGTGCATTTTGGATCAAGAACTTGCACAAACATTCAATAATCCATGCTCATTGATCTTCAAAACCGTTTATTTCATTTTTATGGATCTAAAAGCATTATACGGTTTGTGTATTAATACATCAAATCCATTATTTTATTTATTTATTTTATTATTATTATATAAAATTTAAATTATGTTCTTCGGTCTGCATTAGTATGAAATAATGGGTTGCAATAACATAATTAATAAAATAATGACCGCGTTATATTACACCTAGTGTTGAACAAATGTGACGAATGATCTTTACAACTAGAAAACCTACTCTTGTATGTTCTTAAGCAGTTTTATGGCAGACATTAGTACCTATTTAGTTCTGAGATATTTTTGACGAACTGTATAAAAATGTTTCAATGAATATTTCAGTGAAAGAAGACCTACTTATCGATCTGGATTTGCCTCCGTCGACTCTATCGCCATCCAAAAAAGCTTCCATCCAGAATAACATCTCAATTCTCGACGAGCCGATTGACGTGCCTGAAGTTGGTAAGTGTTATCTGCGCCTCCATCGTGATCCATTTGCCTGAAAATGATTTTATGTTTCAGTTTTCAAATGCACTATACATAGTCCAGTGCTCTATTAATCTCCACAAGAACTGGTTGGAAGTGGTCTGCGTCCAGCTTCCTCTTGGGACCTTATCAGGCCCCCTGTTCACCTTTCCAGTAAACGTCTCACACTGCGCTTGCTAGTCCGTGGTCAAAAAATGAGTTGACCTAATATGTCCTCTGCCACCCTGCTGCTTGAACCACTTCGGTTTGCTTATTCGCTGGGAGATTTACGTTTTAGCATCTACTCAGTTATGATTTGATCTGGTAGATATACACCGATCACAGCTCTCTCCATATCTCGTGCTGCAACCTTGAGCTCGACTAGTATCGTCATTATAATAAACAATTGAATATTGTTACATTACTATGAATGCCACGGTGCTGGTACGAATAACGAAAGTCACCAATATAGCCCAGTGGTTTAGAAAGTTGAAATGGTGGTGTGAAAGGCACATGTCTCGTTGTATAGTCCTTGAAATGTGGTTTGGTTTATTTTACCCTAGATTTCAGAGCATTGTTGTTAGATGTAGAGCTTTCCATATATATGGCGTACATCATTCCACGAAATGTCATAAAGATATCTTTGGATGTTTTGATCCAAGTAATACCCTATTCCTGGACTGACAATAGACTGTATTGAAGATGTCCAAACGTAATAATTACTGCCTATGTGCCGCTTATTACTTCAAAATAGTAATATTCTTCAACACCTCTTATTTTCAGGTGGTGAAACAGAATGGGCCCAACAAAGTACAGAAAGCCTCCCCACATACTCTTCCAACGCTCAACCACAAACCTACTCTAACATCTACGGTGCTAAGTCCATGGACAACCTCGCCAGTCCTACTCAAACCAGCCCTCGGCAACCTGACCCATTCGATACTACACAGTTCTGGCATACGGAGCAACCTGTCACCAAGCCCAGTTATGATAAACAATCTGCTTCTAGGTCTAATTATGATATACAACCTATCATAACGAATACGCAATCTCTAAGTAGATCTAACTACGATATTCAACCTGCAAGTAGACCCAGTAGACCTTACGATATACAACCCGGCAGATCTTACGACACACAATCGAGTAGGCCGTACGATACACAATCCGGTAGACCTAACGATACACAACTGAGTAGACCTTACGATTCACAACCCAGTAGACTTTACGATACACAACCGAGTAGACCATGTTATGACACCCAATTAGAACCTAAAACTAGCAGCCAACGTAACGAATCTCACAGATACTCAACCAACGGCTACGCATCAACTAGTGACAATTCACATATGTACAATAATAGAACACCTGTTAGTGTTACCAGAAATAACTCAATTAATAGCGCTCCTTATGGAACTATACCTGTATCTAGTTCTACTCACTGTAATGCTCTCTCCATGGAAATAAATGTGCCAAGTATAGCTAATACCCTAGCGGAAATGTCGCTGGACGACAGAATTTCCGAGTCTTTGAATCTCAGGAAGAATGAAAATATTTATTCAAATTCTCATAACAGCGAGCCTTCCACTTCAGCCGGTCTGACTAACGTGAACGATACAAGATATAACGACATTCCTATATACTCCAACTTTGAGATAAACCCGACTCAGCAACAATTCTTGTTAGAAACGAAAGACTATTACACTAAATATTCGACGCCAGCTAAAACAAACACAAGCAACGACTACGAAAAGAACATTTACGTTCCGAAATACGAAGACGAAGCGGAAAAGTTGAAGAATTTCAGTGAACGTTTAGAGAACTCGAAGAATTATTCCGCATTGAAGTATCAGAACGTAGATTATGAATATCCAAGTTATTCTAGTGAGAATTTAGCGTCTATGCCGCGCGAGGTCCGATACGATGAAGTGAACGATTCAGCAAGTAATTTCTACAGTGAGATTGGGGAGCCATCGAATCGGAACGTGTATGAAACTGCACAGAATATATATACGAATGCTTGTTTATACGATGAAGTATATGAGGAATCAGCGCCGCGACCTCACCGACCTGCGCCTCCTTGCCCCACCCAACCTAAATAACTGGCTTACGGCAGACACTGTAACACTAGAAGAGAACAAATCTTGTATCAAAACAAAAGTTGTGGTTTAACTACTTATAATATTATCTACAATTCTTTGAAAGTGCAGTGTATGTGGTGCGTTTTAAAAACAAATTCAGATATTCTGATACAAGGTTTTTTTTAGTCATTGTATACATATTTTTTGACTAGTACTATTGTTCGAATGAAAGGCGGGCATATTATGGGTGCGTTCTATTTGAAATAATTTGTTGTTTAATTTTTTTTATTTTTTTTTATCATCCACACAATTTGCACACTTATGTTATCCAGGATTATTAAACGGACAGAAAATATGCGTGCAAATTAACGAAAGTTGAAAATTATAGCATTAAGAACGCAACCAATATAACCATAGTAAAAACCTTGCTTCCTTCTGTCAATATAACTAAAACAATTCCATGCTCGCAATTTTTAAAAAAATTTGTTTTTACTATTACTATTTATTTTATTCAAAGTAACATAAGATTCGCTGTTGACTTTGGCTCTAACACTTTTAGGTATTTTAGAATATAAAAACATGGGCAAGTCATCATTCTCGTCATATTTTAGCACACAATATTTCGGCAGTTGTGGACGGCGCTCCTGTGTAACACAGTTTCTGAATGCTGTGCAAAACTCGACTTTATAGTTTAACACTCAATTTACGAGTCCAGGTCTGCTGACATGCCGGATTTTAGTGAACTCGAGAAGTCTAGAAATTGAATTTTTTTTAGTGTCTGAACTCGTCCCGACGAACAGTTTGGCATTTAACTATTGAAGCGGAGCTATACAGTAGTTAGATGAAATCGCGCGAGATTATAAAACAGCCATTGATTTATAGAAACAAAGATATTGCCCGTGTATTGTGATGAATGTGTTTATTCATTTTATTGTATACAAGAAATGCACCTGTTTATAGAGAAACAATAATTTAGCTTTATAATTTATATGTGCACAAGACTGAAGATGAAAGATGGCGATATAGGAATATAATTGGTCTTCTAAGACTTTAGCGAATTGAACACATATTTTTTTAAATATATTTTATGATCTGGTCACCTGTAACCACTCAACTTACTAAAATTGTTTAAAATACATAAGCTAGCTCTTTCGGTTCATTTTAAAATTCAAACTATAAGCAACGCTTTCTCTAATTTATCAATAGTTTTATTCAATTGCGGGTAGTTTTAGTGGGCATCAAATTACATGACGAATTGTTTTACTTAATCGCACCCGTATTTTGATAATTAAACCTAATTGTAGTACATATCATTAGTATCATAAATCAATCCAATCCAGACCGCATCGTAACCAGTTTAGAACTTTTTTATTTTATACAATTTTAGTATGTATGAAAAACTGCATAACTACAAAATTGTGAATAATAAATTTAATTTAATTCATTCACCACGTTGTTTCGACCGTGGTCATGTGAAGCCAGTGTTCTCGTGACCACGGTCACTGCAACTTAGTCAAAACGTTGCCTACGTCACATGACATCACAATAAAATGCATGGCGCACGGTCGGAAAAGTTGCGCTGAGCGAGGAATGGAAAATTATAGCACCTAAAATTAGCCGGAAGTCTGAGAAAATCCTTCATTTCCGGTTAAAAAGAAAATTGTATTTTTAAATAAAAAATGAATCACTTTATGCACCAAGATGACAGTGCGGAACGTATCTTAAACGTATCGTAAAAATATCTCTTATTCTATTGACCATACTTACTTTTGTCTCATATTTCCAAATGTATTTAAAACATTTTATATTTGCGTTTTGTATAAGTATTTTATTTAGGTTTAGATTTATCTGGAACATTTTATTTGTTTGACAAATTATTCGTGAAATGATAAAAACATGCTGCATTATTGTTTAACAAAAGTGTGGTATAAAAGTGGATTTTTAGGAATGTTTTATATTTTTTAAGTCAAGTATTGTAATTACCAAAACAAAAGCAAGAATTGCGTGAATTATCGTTGATATCGTCTATGTAATAAATAAAATGTATGTTCACTGGTGTGTACAAAATGTAAAATGGAAAAAAAAAAAAACTAGAAGATCATATTTGGGGCAAAAGTATCTAAACGCAACACATGCAAAATACATGACACACACGAAACACAAAAACAATAGAATATATCTAAAACATGGCAAAGTTTTTAGTTTTGGCTCCGCATTTCTTGTTTGTGCATTAAGCCATTGTCCAGTTAAATATTCTTCAAGTTTAGTTGAATCAAGTTGTGGGCATAATAGCTTAGGCCGAAAGTACCTTCCCGTTTCCTCTATAATACAGTAAAGCTATGGATGTAACTTCTCTTGGGGATTGCGGAGAAAAAAAATTAAATAAAGATTTGGCAGTAAGGCCATCTTGTTCCACTTGTGCATTTCTACGGGAAATAAAACAAAACGTAAAGCTTGTCTGCAAAAATTCCCGCCACAAATGCATCTCTTACATCTAAAATGTAAATTTAAAACAAACACGAAATACTATAACACAAGAAGGTGGCTAAAGTTATACAACAAAAAAAAACAACACGTGTACATGAATTAAATTCATTCAAAAAACTGAAACAATTGAAGGATGAAAATTCATACAAAAACAACATGACATCTACTATTGTAATGTAAAAAAGCGGTACTTTATAATTCGCTCTAATGTGTGTGTGTGTGTGTGAGTGTGATTTACAGCAGACAGATTGCATAATACACGTCATATCATCACAAAAAAATCTTATTATGTTTTACTGATTTGTAATGGCTGGTCTATTATTACGTCGTAAAATGTTTATTTTTAATATAAGTTTATGTGCATGTAATACGCAAGAAAGTCAAACGTGACGAGTGTATCTTATCTAATTTGTGTAGATATAAGTGCTATTATTAACTTATGTTTTGCCCAATTTTAGAAGCCAGTCGGATTGGTAATGGCTTATTTTTTTACGTTGTAACACGTTTATATGTCAAGATAGGTTTATGTGCATATATTGCATAACACACATACAACTTCCCATTACTGAAATAACATAACAATGTTACGATCTATGACCAATAAACAACTTAGCTAAATGGGATTCTAATGAGCTTATCATTCATTAGAATAGTGGCGAGTTTACATTTAAAAGCTGTTAGGTTCTTTGACGCTATATGCCCACTTCCATGATGCAAAAAAAAGGTTGAAGCCAGCTCGATGAGAAACGGATAAAAATGGCAGATACTCTGGCCCTAATTTGTATGCCTTATAGAAGCAACTTAGAATAGGTGTATGGCGGTTTTTAATAATTTTGGTATGGTATGTTATTTCCAATACAATATTAACGCGAGGAAAGTTCAAACTTGTTCTTCCATTTCATCGTCGAAGAACTCTTACCTATTTGGTTCTGGTTCGAGTTGGGAAGATTGAGAGAATATATTGAATATCTATGTGGTATTTCTTCTTTATGTAATACATGCCCCGATATTGATCACGGTGCCTCACCATTAAGTACCTGTTAGTTTAGTTACATTAGTTTGGTTTCGTCTTTTGAATCGCTATGATTAAATATTCTTCTGAGGCAGTTAAGAAAGAGTTGACTTATATCATTTCGCTTCGCATAACGGAGAAAGTAAAATCCCGCTAAACTACTGTTATTTTTAAAACTGGCAATTTCTAGCTCTTTGTTCTATCCTTTTGAGTAAAAATGAACATATATACGAGGTAACTTATTTGTAGCGTTTATCTTTAGTTTGGATATTGTACTTTGGGTAAAATGCGGTCAGGATTAGGTCCATTTAACGTCCGCTGCTGAACATGGCTTATCTGTAGATTTCGAAAACGAAACATAGATTAAGTTTAATTATAAAAACCAAATCACAACCTTGTGTTTATATACAATAGGGTCCAGATTCTACTCATAACAGCAGTTGACGAAAGTAATTATATGCTTACTAAAGAGCTTCTTTAGCATGTTTTAGTTTAAATTAAAATTCAATATTGGCATTTCCACTGTTAACAATACAAAACAATAACAATACAAAAGTTGTGTAAAACACGAAAGTTATTATTCTGTTTATCTATAGAAGATGAATTATTTTGATATGTTTTTAGTAATTATTAATTAATGCTACCAATTATGTACATTACCACTCTGCTTCATATTCTCTAAATTGAATAGAAACACACCATCATGTTTTGGGTTTGATATTCATGAGTACTTTTTACTAATTTGGCTTTTATCGTTAACAGAATAAGGACTTAGTTTACTTATTTTATTGCTAACATAATTACTGTTCATTAGACCTATGATTCAGATTTATTTATTATTTGACTTACCGCATGGATTCGGTTGTGAATAAATCGCTTCTTACAGACTAAAAAATGTTCAAACATTCGTTACACAATTTTGTTAATGATAAAAAAAAATATATTTAAATTATATTCTATTACATTTAAAAACTTTTACTTTTGAGCTAGTTTAACTAGTTCAAATTATAAAATAAAATGTATGAACAATATCGAATAGAACGATCAAACGTTATTGTGAAGTTATTCTGAATCAGGGGGTAGCTTTTATACTCAACGAAATAATAGAATACTCTACGAAGTTGTAGCATGTAGATGATGCATATTAAAGTGTGTCTTAAATTAACATAAACGCTGTTGGAAGCTAGTCCTTTATAAAAAATGCCATATAGAAATGGTAATCAAGCTATTTGAATAAGTACCTTCTTTTTAAAAAAAACATTTCATTGCTTGCGCTCTTAGATTTTGTGTATAATGTACAATATCTAAACATGTAATTAACGAATATTATGTTCTGATGCGTGAAATTTTGCCGATTCATATATTTTTAGAGCGTTGTATGCATGAGTTTGACCAACGTTTTGCCTGGTGTTAACTGATGACGTGGTATGAGATGTAGCACGCAAAGACTGTATTTTAAAGTATGCCAGGAGTATTCAGATACAGTAAGACACTGGCAGCACACCGATGTATGCTAAATAATTAAATGGGCAATTAATTAAAAAATAACCTATTTTTGCGTCAAAGTGTTCGCGACTGACAGATTATTTAAATGTATGATCCGTTTCAGGTACTTGACTTTCTCAACCTCGGTTTCAGGCAAGTCCGATGCCCCTTATCAGGCGAGTTCAAGCTCTCGGATCGTAGTGATCATTGATGATGTACAGACATGAATGTGTGTTTTAGATCAATAAATTAGACAATAATGTTGTTATATTCTCCACGGACAATCTAAGAGTCAACAATAGCTATATTAAAAAAACGGCATAAAACATGAAAAAATGTTCTATTTAGGGTACTTTTCTCCTACGTGCCCTTTTTAACTTATATCCACCTGCAAAGTGCAATTATATTATTGATATTTTCATAAATTTCTAACAGGGTTCTAAATGCAATACTTATTTAAGTTTTATATTGATCACGTCGCATTCTATTCGTCTCGTTGCGGAAGCGTACCCACGGTATTTTATTATATATTAGTACAGAGTAATGACACATTCGATGTAATAATTTAGGACGAACAAAGCCTGTACAGTGCTAATGTTATGTAAATAGGCTTCAGCGTGTACTCGTAAGTGTACTAAAACTATAATAAAAGATTTTTGTTGATCTTAATTTATGTGTTTTTTTTTAATTGACCACTGTTTCACCTGATTTATAAGTGATGACGCGGTTTAAGATGTAGCACGCAAACCTAGAAGGTACCTCCCAGCATCATATATATACTTTGTGGAACCTATTCAGTCTTAACTTACAGACTTCAGGATTGTACGTATTGGGAAACACAGACTCGCAACGAGTTGCATTCCTTGGCAGTACGCATTAAACAGAGGCGTCGCGTCGCTTCATAATTTTATTTTATTTTGTATGTTTTATTACGTTTAATCACACTTCAAACAAATCGCCCGACTGGTGTATCACCGACAATAACTGTCTTGGACTTAGGATTAGTTTTATTTTGGCTTCATAAGGAACATAGGTACAATTGATCCCGTGAGTAGCAAAGGTCACTGAAAAAGAAGAAAAAAGTTTTTTTACCAAAAAATGGAACCGACTTCTACTCTCAAAAGTGTGAAATAACTTTTCGAAATCGGTATGCGCACAATTTTCTTATAATAGTTACTTTTGAACTATCATGGTACCGACTTCATTAGGTTATTTCACACTTTTGTGTGCCGAGGTCGGTTTCATTTTTGGTAAACATTTTTTGGCAACCTGTGATTATAACGACTCACATATCACAATAAATTTATTAATTAAAAATACCACTGCTATGTGCTGGTACGGAAAAAATAATCTAAGTTTTATACGTATACTAACTACTCTTCATTCTAGTTTTCATATTCTGGAACAACGCAGATTTAAATTCTGAAGATGAAAAATTTATTATTTCTAAATAATAATATAAGTTTGTAGTGTAGGACATATATATGTATAATCAAGCGTCTGCAAACGTCCGTTTTGTCATTTGCTATACCTTCATACCCACAGTGTAACCTACATACAGATTTATATCCATTCGTTGACCGCATTTTCCATAACCCATATCCTTATAGTCTTATTGCATATTGCTTTTACTGGAACGGTTATTTTCGTAAGTAATTCCAATATATCCCGTTATGAAGTAGCATTTTCCTTTCGTCACGCCATAACTTGAGAATGAGAAAAATTTTAGAAAACATATCGTCCTCATTACCTTTGCGCTTTCGAATTGAATATTCTTAGCTAAGACAGGACAAATGTCTCTCGGGTCAGCTAGTATCTATATACAGTCATGTAGGTAGATATGTGTATAATAGATGCCAATATCTATAGATTATCCTATTAAGTTTCATTTGTCGAACCATAGCTATATCGACCTTTTTAAACAAAAAAATACAGTTGGTCACTTAAAGAAGTAAATAGTTAGGTAATAGCTAATCAAGATTTCATGGTAGAATCTCCTTGCGAGCTGTTCATAGAAACGGTACATACAGGTAATTATTGGGTTGTAACTTGTAATACAGTAGATAGTGATACACTGACATGGCCACGGCTCCCAGCGGGCGGGTTATCAACGTCATTAGCATGCAGGGTAGTGTCGAACGATAACTCGAGCGTGGGCGCCATTACGCTACCAACATTAGGCATACATCAATTACACCAGTCACACTATAATCCTCGTTTCCATAGCTGTGTCAGTTATTCTTAATTACATTTCGGGGAGGTCGCAGATAAAGTAATTCTTAGACGATTAATTAAGTCATTCGCTACCGCTTATAAAAGCAAGCTTATCGCATAAAACTTAATTGGTGTCCGAGTGGAGTGCTTCAAGTGTGTGAGGTGTGAGGCGGCAGACAGCGGTAATATCGCGTTATCTGCCGATCATCGCCGTGTATTGTGACATGGTGAAGGTATGTAGGCGGCGAAGTGGAAGCGTGTGAATGGATGATAGCTGGATCGATAGAGCGGAGTGCGCAGGCCCGCTTCGGAACACAGCTGGCGCGCGCTCGACCGCCACTCGTCCGAGCCGAGCCTCAGTGCCTCCTGTGAGGAACCCGCTTCGTCTACATTCCCACGGATTTGTTTGCAAATCGTCCGCGGATCTAAACGGTGCGTACCTACCATCATCACCTCATCAATACACCCTTCGCTATCGACATCCAGTGTAGGTAGGTACTAATGTAATCCAAATATCACAGTCGCCATGTCTAAAAATTTACGTGAAACCTGTTACACGATCCTTCATAACAATTCATTAGTGCTTGTGAAAATTTTGGTTGTTTATCTGATGTATCCAAGAGTATTTTGCGTGGATTATTGAGCGTGTTTCTGGTTTTGTGTCCCTACTATAACTACTGTATGTTATGTTTTGTGTACCTACTACCTATGTAAGTTTTCCAATTATTTGGAAATGGGATATACCTTAAGACGTTAATTTAGTCTAAAAGGTAAAGAAAATCGTTACGAAATGTATTGCCTTATCAGATACCGACACAAATGATTCGTGTTTTGAGTTAATTATTAAAATGTTACCGGGAGTATTTGCGTGGGAGTTACCTAAAGGGCAGGAGTTCCTACGTCAGAAGAATCGACGTAACGCTTGTGGTACCTACCGTTAAATATGGACGTTTTGGCCAAGTATTTAATATTCTGATCGACTATATAGGTTTCTTAATAGCGCGTCACAAGATTCATGTGAACACGGGCTACATTCGATCATGTTTTAAAAGTGTAAATAGGTATTGTTGATGTTTAAAAGAAAATCTATCTGCATTCAATTTGTTGCTTCTTGGCAGCTACTTTTCTTCCAAAAACAAAAATAATAAATAATTAAGCTTACAACACCTTTCAAATTTTACGTAAAAATTTTTGAAGGGAAACAAACGGCTCTTGGTGCGATTTGAACCCAGGACTACAGAATACCGTCTTAACGCTTTACCATCTAAATAAGCTATAGTAGCAATCCACTAGCTGTCAGAATTTATTCCTTCCGTATTTACATCTGAGGGGATATCAATATGTAGTACCTTTATGACGTAGAAAACAAATCTCTTAAAATAATAACTCTTCATGAAAATGATTGAAAATCTTTAAGTCATCCTGATTCTAACCTAGGTCCACTGAGCTACCATTACTACGTAGTAATAGTAACTGCCTCAGTGCCTAGGTCTAACCTAATTTTTTAACCTGAATCAATATGCCCATCACAAACTAAAACTAAAAAGACATGATCCAACAGCATCTAAGAATAATTACTGGTCAGTAAATATTTTATTGGAGTAGATTCAAGTTAAGCCGCGGAATCTATAACGTTGAATCTCCGAGGGTTAATGGAAAAGAAAAGTGCCACTTATAGAAAGACGTAGGTAGGTCTTTCTTTTTGAGCTATTTTCCGCTGTATAAGTAGACTAGTATTTGGGTGGCGCGCGGGCTGCGAGCAGCCCGCGTTATCGATGTGCATTAGTATTATTAACGAAAATGTCGTTGCAGTTGCTAAAAAGATAAAATTCTCATGCAAATCGAATAACTCACAGTTTCATCTATTTCAGTAGAAAGTGTGAGCAGGGTTACCATGTGCAAGTTGATTATTTTAATTAAATTTAAGTCGCGGTAAAACCGGACCAAGATTGTAAACGACTTTTGTTAAAGGACCCCACCTCTAAGTACAGTGGTTAACGTGGGCAGTTGCCTCGGAGACCAGCTCGATATGTGAAAATACTCGTTATTCGGAACTCGGCCTTCGGCCTCGTTAGTGACTCCCATATGGTACGTTGAAGCGTTACACCTCATTAGAGCTCGGCCTTCGGCCTCGCAGATTTGAAGCTCGGCCTTCGGCCTCGCAGGTTTGATGCTCGGCCTTGGGCCTCGCGGTGGTAAAGACAGCTTCTTCAAGTTCAGTATAAAGTAAGAACAGAGTTACCATATGCAAGTTTATATTTTTCATTAAAATTTTAGTCGGGGTAAAATCGCACAAAGAATTTAAACGACTTTTGTTAAGGGACCCTACCTCTAATTGTAGTAAATAACGTGGGCAGTTGCATTGGAGACCAGCTCGAGATGTGGAAAAAACTCCCCATCCGGGACTCGGCCTTCGGCCTCGTTAGCGACTTCCATAGGATGCGTTAATGAGGTACACCCCATTCGGAACTCGGCCTTCGGCCTCGTAAGTTACTAACACGGCTCGGCCTACGGCCTCGCGGAGGCCACGCTCGGCCTTCGGCCTCGCGGGCCGAAAGCTCGGCCTCCGGCCTCGCAGGTTTGAAGCTCGGCCTTCGGCCTCGCGGTGTTTAAGGCTCGGCCTGCGGCCTCGCAAGTTACAAAGGGAATGTTTTTAAGCTGTTCCCAATGACGGCCAGCTCGGCCTTCGGCCTCGCAGGCCTACAGCTCAGCCTCCGGCCTCGCTAGGGTGGAGCTCGGCCTTCGGCCTCGCCTCCACAGCTCGGCCTCCGGCCTCGCTCGATTGCAGCTCGGCCTACGGCCTCGCAAAGGGAACGTGGTTTCGCCACCAAAATTCCGCATCCCGTAAAAAAAAAACAAATGACGTCATCGCAAAACTTTTTTCATATTTCGAATCAGGGACCTCAAATCTCCCTAAACACCTAATTTCAGCCAGATCGGAGCAACTTGAATTTTGGTATCCGGTTCGAAGGACCAATTTGCAATTTTTGACAAAAACCCCAAATTTCCCTACAAACCCTCTATGACATTTGTTTGAACCCCCCATACCCACCTATAACGGTTCCGGAGCTGTGGTCGTTTTAAATTTGTATGGGGAAACCTCTTTTTTAATAGGGAGGGTAATTTTTTTTAACTTTCCAAAAGGTTCCCAGGGTTTAAGTCATTTTTAGTTTTGTCACCTACCCCCCATCGGTTATGGTTTCCGAGATCCGTACACCTGTTCCATGAAGGAAACCAAAAATGCCACTTTTCGGATTTTTCTGGGGGTCACGTGAGCACTCTCTATACAGTCCATACCATAATTTCAACCCAAAAATACTCCTTCTAGGAGAACAATGATGTCAGTGAGTCAATGAGTGGGTCTTCAGCTTTATATATTATAAAACTAGTATTTGGGTGGCGCGCGGGCTGCGAGCAGCCCGCGTTATCGATTTGCATATGTATTGTTATCAAAATTTTAGTTGCAGTTGCAAAAATATATATAAAATTCTCATACAAGTAAAGTAAGTGACAGTTTCTTCTAGTTCAGTACAAAGTGTAAGCAGGGTTACCATGTGAAAGTTGATATTTTCGATAAAATTTTAGTCGATGTAAAATCGCCCCAAGATTGTAATCGAGTTATGTTAAGGGACCATACCTCTAAGTGCAGTGGTTAACGTGGGCCGTTGCCTCGGAGACCAGCTCGAGATGTGGAAAAAGCTCCCCATTCGGGACTCGGCCTTCGGCCTCGTTAGTGACTCTCCTAAGGAATGTAAACGCGTAACATCCCATTCGTAAGTGACTAACACGGCTCGGCCTACGGCCTCGCGGAGGCCACGCTCGGCCTTCGGCCTCGCGGGCCGAAAGCTCGGCCTTCGGCCTCGCAGGTTTGAAGCTCGGCCTGCGGCCTCGCAACCGTGGCGTTGTATCGCCAGCGAAAATCCCCATCCAGTAAATAAAAAGATTTAAAAATTCTCATGCAAGTCGAACAACTGACAGATACTTTTAGTTCCCGTGAGCGGTTGCATCAAAGACCAGCTCGAGATGTGGAAAAAAAACTCCCCATTCGGGACTCGGCCTTCGGCCTCGTTAGTGACTCTCCTAAGGAATGTAAATGCGTAACACCCCATTCGGAACTCGGCCTTCGGCCTCGTAAGTGACTAACACGGCTCGGCCTACGGCCTCGCGGAGGCCACGCTCGGCCTTCGGCCTCGCGGGCCGAAAGCTCGGCCTTCGGCCTCGCCCTGGAAGCTCGGCCTTCGGCCTCGCAGGTTTGAAGCTCGGCCTGCGGCCTCGCAAATAAGAAGTGGTTTCGCCATCAAAAATCCCCATCCAGTAAAAAAAAAACAAATGACGTCATCAAAATTTTTTTTTCATATTTGGAATCAGGGACCCCCAATCTCCCTAAATACCAAATTTTAGCCAGATCGGAGCAACTTGGATTTTGGTATCCGGGTCGAAGGACCAATTTTCAATTTTCGACTAAAACCCTAAAATCTCCTACAAACCCTCTATAACATTTGTTTGAACCCCCCATACCCACCTATAACGGTTCGGGAGCTGCGGTCGTTTTAAATTTGTATGGGAGAACCTCTTTTTTGTTCGGGAGGGTAATTTTTTTTCAACTTTCCAAAAAGGTCCCAGGGTTTTAGTCATTTTTAGTTTTGACACCTACCCCCCATCGATTATGGTTTCCGAGATCCGTACACCAGTTCCATCAAGGAAACCAAAAATGACACTTTTCGGATTTTTCTGGTGGTCATGGGAACCTCCTCTACACTTTTCCCCTACATCACAACCACCCCCCATCGCTCCTTCTAGGAGAACAATGATGTCAATGAGTCAGTCAGTCAGTCAGTCAGTGAGTGAGTGGTAATCGAACTTTATATAATATAACTAGGTGTTGGGTGGTGCGCGGGCTGCGAGCAGCCCGCGTTATCGATGTGCATTAGTAATATTTATCAAGATTTGTAGTTGCAGTTCATAAAAATATATAAAATTCTCATTCAAGTCGAGTAAGTGACAGTTTCTTCTAGTTCAGTATAAGGTGTCGGCAGGGTTACCATGTGCAAGTTGATTTTTTTGATAAAATTTTAGTCGCTGTAAGATCGCACCAAGATTGTTAACGACTTTTGTTAAGGAACCATACCTCTAAGTGCAGTGGTTGACGTGGGCCGTTGCCTCGGAGACCAGCTCGAGATGTGGAAAATACCCCCCATTCGGGACTCGACCTTCGGCCTCGTTAGCGACTCACCTGAGGGACATTAATTCGTTACACCCCATTCGGAACTCGGCCTTCGGCCTCGTAAGTGACTAACACGGCTCGGCCTACGGCCTCGCGGAGGCCACGCTCGGCCTTCGGCCTCGCGGGCCGAAAGCTCGGCCTTCGGCCTCGCAGGTTTGAAGCTCGGCCTGCGGCCTCGCAACCGTGGCGTTTTATCGCCAGCGCAAATCCCCATCCAGTAAATATTAAGATTTAAAAATTCTCATGCAAGTCGAACAACTGACAGATACTTTTAGTTCCCGTGAGCGGTTGCATCAAAGACCAGCTCGAGATGTGGTTAAAACTCCCCATCCGGGACTCGGCCTTCGGCCTCGTTAGCGACTTCCATAGGATGCGTTAATGAGGTACACCCCATTCGGAACTCGGCCTTCGGCCTCGTAAGTTACTAACACGGCTCGGCCTACGGCCTCGCGGAGGCCACGCTCGGCCTTCGGCCTCGCGGGCCGAAAGCTCGGCCTCCGGCCTCGCAGGTTTGAAGCTCGGCCTTCGGCCTCGCGGTGTTTAAGGCTCGGCCTGCGGCCTCGCAAGTTACAAAGGGAATGTTTTTAAGCTGTTCCCAAAGACGGCCAGCTCGGCCTTCGGCCTCGCAGGCCTACAGCTCGGCCTCCGGCCTCGCTAGGGTGGAGCTCGGCCTTCGGCCTCGCCTACACAGCTCGGCCTGCGGCCTCGCTCGATTGCAGCTCGGCCTACGGCCTCGCAAAGAGAATGTGGTTTCGCCACCAAAAATCCGCATCCAGTAAAAAAAAAAACAAATGACGTCATCAAAAAACTTTTTTCATATTTTGAATCAGGGACCCCAAATCTCCCTAAATACCAAATTTCAGCCGGATCGAAGCAACTTGGATTTTTGTATCCGGTTCGAAGGACCAATTTGCAATTTTTGACAAAATCCCCAAATTTCCCTATAAACCCTCTATGACATTTGTTCAAACTCCCCATACCTATCGATAACGGTTTAGGAGTTGCGATCGTTTTAAATTTGTATGGGAGAACCTCTTTTTTGTTTGGGAGGGTAATTTTTTTTTAATTTTCCAAAAGGGTCCCAGGGTTTTAGTCATTTTTAGTTTTGACACCTACCCCCCATCGATTATGGTTTTCGAGATCCGTACACCAGTTCCATCAAGGAAACCAAAAATGACACTTTTCGGATTTTTCCCTAAGTCACGTGGGCACTCCCTATACAGTCTACTATATAATTTTAACCCAAAAACACTCCTTCTGGGAGAACAATGATGTCAGTCAGTCAGTCAATCAGTGGTAGAGCAGCTTTATATATTATAATAATAACTAGTATTTGGGTGGCGCGCGGGCTGCGAGCAGCCCGCGTTATCGATGTGCATTAGTATTATTAACAAAAATGTCATTGCAGTTAAAAAAATATATATATAATTCTCATACAAGTCGAATCAATGACAGTTTCTTCTAAATCAGTACAAAGTGTGGCAGGGTTACCATGTGCGTTACCGTGTGCAAGTTGATTTTTTTAATTAAATTTTAATCGCGGTAAAACCGGACCAAGATTGTAAACGACTTTTGTTAAGGGACCATACCTCTAAGTGCAGTGGTTAACGTGGGCAGTTGCCTCGGAGACCAGCTCGATATGTGAAAATACTCGTTATCCGGAACTCGGCCTTCGGCCTCGTAAGTGACTCCCATATGGTACGTTAAAGCGTTACACCTCATTCGAGCTCGGCCTTCGGCCTCGCAGATTTGAAGCTCGGCCTTCGGCCTCGCAGGTTTGAAGCTCGGCCTTCGGCCTCGCGGTGGTAAAGACAGCTTCTTCAAGTTCAGTACAAAGTGTGAGCAGGGTTACCATGTGCAAGTTGATTTTTTTGATAAAATTTTAGTCGCTGTAAAATCGCACCAAGATTGTAAACGACTTTTGTTAAGGGACCATACCTCTCAGTGCAGTGGTTAACGTAGGCAGTTAGTTTGGAGACCAGCTCGAGATGTGAAAAAAACTCCCCATCCGGGACTCGGCCTTCGGCCTCGTTAGCGACTTCCATAGGATGCGTTAATGAGGTACACCCCATTCGGAACTCGGCCTTCGGCCTCGTAAGTTACTAACACGGCTCGGCCTACGGCCTCGCAGGTTTGAAGCTCGGCCTTCGGCCTCGCGGTGTTTAAGGCTCGGCCTGCGGCCTCGCGAGTTACAAAGGGAATGTTTTTAAGCTGTTCCCAATGACGGCCAGCTCGGCCTTCGGCCTCGCAGGCCTACAGCTCGGCCTCCGGCCTCGCTAGGGTGGAGCTCGGCCTTCGGCCTCGCCTCCACAGCTCGGCCTTCGGCCTCGCTCGATTGCAGCTCGGCCTACGGCCTCGCAAAGAGAATGTGGTTTCGCCACCAAAAATCTGCATCCAGTAAAAAAAAAAACAAATGACGTCATCAAAAAACTTTTTTCATATTTCGAATCAGGGACCCCAAATCTCCCTAAATACCAAATTTCAGCCGAATCGAAGAAACTTGGATTTTTGTATCCGGTTCGAAGGACCAATTTGCAATTTTTGACAAAATCTCCAAATTTCCCTATAAACCCTCTATGACATTTGTTCAAACCCTCCATACCTATCTATAACGGTTTAGGAGTTGCGATCGTTTTAAATTTGTATGGGAGAACCTCTTTTTTGTTCAGGAGGGTAATTTTTTTTCAATTTTCCAAAAGGGTCCCAGGGTTTTAGTCATTTTTAGTTTTGACACCTACCCCCCATCGATTATGGTTTTCGAGATCCCTACACCAGTTCCATCAAGGAAACCAAAAATGACACTTTTCGGATTTTTCCCTAGGTCACGTGGGCACTCCCTATACAGTCCACTATATAATTTTAACCCAAAAACACTCTTTCTAGGAGAACAATGATGTCAGTGAGTCAGTCAATCAGTGGTAGAGCAGCTTTATATATTATAACTAGTATTTGGGTGGCGCGCGGGCTGCGAGCAGCCCGCGTTATCGATGTGCATTAGTATTATTAACAAAAATGTCATTGCAGTAAAAAAAAAATATATATAATTCTCATACAAGTCGAATCAATGACAGTTTCTTCTAAATCAGTACAAAGTGTGGCAGGGTTACCATGTGCAAGTTGATTTTTTTGATAAAATTTAAGTCGCTGTAAAATCGCACCAAGATTGTAAACGACTATTGTTAAGGGACCATACCTCTAAGTGCAGTTGTTAACGTGGGCAGTTGCCTCGGAGACCAGCTCGAGATGTGGAATAAACTCCCCATTCGGGACTCGGCCTTCGGCCTCGTTAGTGACTCGACTAAGGAATGTAAACGCGTAACACCCCATTCGTAAGTGACTAACACGGCTCGGCCTACGGCCTCGCGGAGGCCACGCTCGGCCTTCGGCCTCGCGGGCCGAAAGCTCGGCCTTCGGCCTCGCAGGTTTGAAGCTCGGCCTGCGGCCTCGCAACCGTGGCGTTGTATCGCCAGGGAAAATCCCCATCCAGTAAATTTAAAAATTCTCATGCAAGTAGAATAACTGACAGATACTTTTAGTTCCCGTGAGCGGTTGCATCAAAGACCAGCTCGAGATGTGGAAAAAACTCCCCATCCGGGACTCGGCCTTCGGCCTCGTTAGCGACTTCCATAGGATGCGTTAATGAGGTACACCCCATTCGGAACTCGGCCTTCGGCCTCGTAAGTTACTAACACGGCTCGGCCTACGGCCTCGCGGAGGCCACGCTCGGCCTTCGGCCTCGCGGGCCGAAAGCTCGGCCTCCGGCCTCGCAGGTTTGAAGCTCGGCCTTCGGCCTCGCGGTGTTTAAGGCTCGGCCTGCGGCCTCGCAAGTTACAAAGGGCATGTTTTTAAGCTGTTCCCAATGACGGCCAGCTCGGCCTTCGGCCTCGCAGGCCTACAGCTCGGCCTCCGGCCTCGCTAGGGTGGAGCTCGGCCTTCGGCCTCGCCTCCACAGCTCGGCCTGCGGCCTCGCTCGATTGCAGCTCGGCCTACGGCCTCGCAAAGAGAATGTGGTTTCGCCACCAAAAATCCGCATCCAGTAAAAAAAAAACTAATGACGTCATCAAAAAACTTTTTTCATATTTCGATTCAGGGACCCCAAATTTTCCTAAATACTTAATTTCAGCCAGATCGGAGCAACTTGAATTTTGGTATCCGGTTCGAAGGACCAATTTCAAGTTTTGGACCAAATCCCCAAATTTCCCTACAAACTCTCTATAACATTTGTTCAAACTCCCCATACCTACCTAAAACGGTTCCGGAGTTGCGATCGTTTTAATTTTGTATGGGAGAACCTCTTTTTTGTTTGGGAGGGTAATTTTTTTTCAATTTTCCAAAAGGGTCCTAGGGTTTTAGTCATTTTTAGTTTTGACACCTACCCCCCATCGCTTATGGTTTTTGAGATCCGTACACCAGTTCCATCAAGGAAACCAAAAATGACACTTTTCGGATTTTTCCCTAGGTCACGTGGGCACTCCCTATACAGTTTACTATATAATTTTAACCCAAAAACACTCCTTCTGGGAGAACAATGATGTCAGTGAGTCAGTCAATCAGTGGTAGAGCAGCTTTATATATTATAATAATAATAACTAGGTGTTGGGTGGTGCGCGGGCTGCGAGCAGCCCGCGTTATCGATGTGCATTTGTATTTTTAATTAAAGTTTTAGTTGCAGTTGGTAAAAATATATAAAATTCTCATACATGTCGAGTAAGTGACAGTTTCTTCTAGTTCAGTACAAAGTGTGAGCAGGGTTACCATGTGCAAGTTGATTTTTTTGATAAAATTTTAAACGATGTAAAATCGCACCAAGATTGTAAACGACTTTTGTTAAGGGACCATACCTCTAAGTGCAGTGGTTAACGTGGGCAGTTGCCTCGGAGACCAGCTCGAGATGTGGAAAAAAAACTCCCCATTCGGGACTCGGCCTTCGGCCTCGTTAGTGACTTTCCTAAGGAATGTAAACGCGTAACACCCCATTCGTAAGTGACTAACACGGCTCGGCCTTCGGCCTCGCGGAGGCCACGCTCGGCCTTCGGCCTCGCGGGCCGAAAGCTCGGCCTTCGGCCTCGCAGAATTGAAGCTCGGCCTGCGGCCTCGCAACCGTGGCGTTGTATCGGCAGCGAAAATCCCCATCCAGTATATAAAAACATTTTAAAATTCTCATGCAAGTCGAACAACTGACAGATACTTTTAGTTCCCGTGAGCGGTTGCATCAAAGACCAACTCGAGATGTGGAAAAAAAACTCCCCATTCGGGACTCGGCCTTCGGCCTCGTTAGTGACTCTCCTAAGGAATGTAAATGCGTAACACCCCATTCGGAACTCGGCCTTCGGCCTCGTAAGTGACTAACACGGCTCGGCCTACGGCCTCGCCCTCGAAGCTCGGCCTTCGGCCTCGCAGGTTTGAAGCTCGGCCTGCAGCCTCGCAAAGAGAATGTGGTTTCGCCACCAAAAATCCGCATCCAGTAAAAAAAAAACAAATGACGTCATCCAAAAAATTTTTTCATATTCGGAATCAGGGACCCCCAATCTCCCTAAATACCAATTTTCAGCCAGATCAGAGCAACTTGGATTTTGGTATCCGGGTCGAAGGACCAATTTTCAATTTTTGACAGAAACTTCAAATTTCCCTACAAACCCTCTATAACATTTGTTCAAACCCCCCATACCCACCTATAACGGTTCGGGAGCTGCGGTCGTTTTAAATTTGTATGGGAGAACCTCTTTTTTGTTTGGGAGGGTAATTTTTTTTCAACTTTCCAAAAAAGTCCCAAGGTTTTAGTCATTTTTAGTTTTGGCACATTTCCCCCATCGATTATGGTTTCCGAGATCCGTACACCAGTTCCATCAAGGAAACCAAAAATGACACTTTTCGGATTTTTCTGGTGGTCATAGGAACCTCCTCTACACTTTTCCCCTACATTACAAACACCCCCCATCGCTCCTTCTGGGAGAACAATGATGTCAATGAGTGAGTGAGTGAGTCAGTGAGTGGTAATCGAACTTTATATATTATAACTAGTATTTCGGGTGGTGCGCGGGCTGCGAGCAGCCCGCGTTATCGATGTGCATTAGTATTTATTTCATGATTGTAATTGCGGTTGAAAAAATATATAAAATTCTCATACAAGTCGAGTAAGTGACAGTTTCTTCTAGTTCAGAACAAAGTGTGAGCAGGGTTACCATGTGCAAGTTGATTTTTTTGAAAAAATTTTAGTCGCTGTAAAATCGCACCAAGATTGTAAACGACATTTGTTAAGGGTTCATACCTCTAAGTGCAGTGGTTAACGTGGGCAGTTGCCTCGGAGACCAGCTCGAGATGTGGAAAAAAAATCCCCATTCGGGACTCGGCCTTCGGCCTCGTTAGTGACTCTCCTAAGGAATGTAAACGCATAACACCCCATTCGTAAGTGACTAACACGGCTCGGCCTACGGCCTTGCGGAGGCCACGCTCGGCCTTCGGCCTCGCGGGCCGAAAGCTCGGCCTTCGGCCTCGCAGGTTTGAAGCTCGGCCTGCGGCCTCGCAACCGTGGCGTTGTATCGCTAGCGAAAATCCCCATCCAGTAAATAAAAAGATTTAAAAATTCTCATGCAAGTCGAACAACTGACAGATACTTTTAGTTCCCGTGTGCGGTTGCATCAAAGACCAGCTCGAGATGTGAAAAAAAACTCCCCATTCGGGACTCGGCCTTCGGCCTCGTTAGTGACTCTCCTAAGGAATGTAAATGCGTAACACCCCATTCGGAACTCGGCCTTCGGCCTCGTAAGTGACTAACACGGCTCGGCCTGCGGCCTCGCGGAGGCCACGCTCGGCCTTCGGCCTCGCGGGCCGAAAGCTCGGCCTTCGGCCTCGCCCTGGAAGCTCGGCCTTCGGCCTCGCAGGTTTGAAGCTCGGCCTGCGGCCTCGCAAATGAGAAGTGGTTTCGCCATCAAATATCCCCATCCAGTAAAAAAAAAACAAATGACGTCATCTAAAAAATTTTTTCATATTTGGAATCAGGGACCCCCAATCTCCCTAAATACCAAATTTCAGCCAGATCGGAGCAACTTGGATTTTAGTATCCGGGTCGAAGGACCAATTTTCAATTTTCGACTAAAACCCCAAATTCTCCTACAAACCCTCTATAACATTTGTTCAAACCCCCCATACCCACCTATAACGGTTCGGGAGCTGCGGTCGTTGTAAATTTGTATGGGAGAACCTCTTTTTTGTTCGGGAGGGTAATTTTTTTTCAATTTTCCAAAAAGGTCCCAAGGTTTTAGTCATTTTTAGTTTTGACACCTACCCCTCATCGATTATGGTTTCCGAGATCCGTACACCAGTTCCATCAAGGAAACCAAAAATGACACTTTTCGGATTTTTTTGGTGGTCATAGGAACATCCTCTACACTTTTCCCCTACATCACAAACACCCCCCATCGCTCCTTCTGGGAGAACAATGATGTCAATGAGTGAGTCAGTCAGTCAGTGAGTCAGTGGTAATCGAGCTTTATATAATATAACTAGTATTTGGGTGGTGCGCGGGCTGCGAGCAGCCCGCGTTGTCAATGTGCATTAGTATTATTAACAAAAATGTCGTTGCAGTTGCTAAAAAGATATAAAATTCTCATGCAAGTCGAATAACTCACAGTTTCATATATTTCAGTAGAAAGTGTGAGCGAGGTTACCATGTGCAAGTTGATTTTTTTAATAAAATTTTAGTCGCGGTAAAACCGGACCAAGATTGTAAACGACTTTTGTTAAAGGACCCCACCTCTAAGTGCAGTGGTTAACGTGGGCAGTTGCCTCGGAGACCAGCTCGATATGTGAAAATACTTGTTATTCGGAACTCGGCCTTCGGCCTCGTTAGTGACTCCCATATGGTACGTTGATGCGTTACACCTCATTCGAGCTCGGCCTTCGGCCTCGCAGATTTGAAGCTCGGCCTTCGGCCTCGCAGGTTTGAAGCTCGGCCTTCGGCCTCGCGTTGGTAAAGACGGCTTCTTCAAGTTCAGTTTAAAGTGAGAACAGAGTTACCATGTGCAAGTTGATTTTTTTGATAAAATTTTAGTCGCTGTAAATTCGCCCCAAGATTGTAAACGACTTTTGTTAAGAGACCATATCTCTAAGTGCAGTGGTTATCGTGGGCAGTTGCATTGGAGACCAGCTCGAGATGTGGAAAAAACTCCCCATCCGGGACTCGGCCTTTGGCCTCGTTAGCGACTTCCATAGGATGCGTTAATGAGGTACACCCCATTCGGAACTCGGCCTTCGGCCTCGTAAGTTACTAACACGGCTCGGCCTACGGCCTCGCGGAGGCCACGCTCGGCCTTCGTCCTCGCGGGCCGAAAGCTCGGCCTCCAGCCTCGCAGATTTGAAGCTCGGCCTTCGGCCTCGCGGTGTTTAAGGCTCGGCCTGCGGCCTCGCAAGTTACAAAGGGAATGTTTTAAGCTGTTCCCAATGACGGCCAGCTCGGCCTTCGGCCTCGCAGGCCTACAGCTCGGCCTCCGGCCTCGCTAGGGTGGAGCTCGGCCTTCGGCCTCGCCTCCACAGCTCGGCCTGCGGCCTCGCTCGATTGCAGCTCGGCCTACGGCCTCGCAAAGGGAATGTGGTTTCGCCACCAAAATTCCGCATCCCGTAAAAAAAAAACAAATGACGTCATCAAAAAACTTTTTTCATATTTCGAATCAGGGACCCTAAATCTCCCTAAGTACCTAATTTCAGCCAGATCGGAGCAACTTGAATTTTGGTATCCGGTTCGAAGGACCAATTTGCAATTTTTGACAAAATTCTCAAATTTCCCTACAAACCCTCTATAACATTTGTTTGAACCCCCCATAGCTACCTATAACGGTTCTGGAGCTGCGGTCGTTTTAAATTTGTATGGGGAAACCTCTTTTTTAATAGGTAGGGTAATTTTTTTCATTTTTCCAAAAGAGTCCCAGGGTTTTAGTCATTTTTAGTTTTGACACCTACCCCCCATCGCTTATGGTTTTCGAGATCCGTACACCAGTTCCATGATGGAAACCAAAAATGACACTTTTCGGATTTTTCTGGAGGTCACGTGGGCACTCCCTATACAGTCCACTATATACGTCTTACCCAAAAACACTCCTTCTGGGAGAACAATTCTGTCAGTGAGTCAATCAGTGGTAGTGCAGCTTTATATATTATAATAATAATAACTAGGTGTTGGGTGGTGCGCGGGCTGCGAGCAGCCCGCGTTATCGATGTGCATTTGTATTTTTAATTAAAGTTTTAGTTGCAGTTTATAAATTATATAAAACTGTCATACAAGTCGAGTAAGTGACAGTTTCTTCTAGTTCAGTACAAAGTGTGGGCAGTGTTACCATGTGCAAGTTGATTTTTTTGATAAAATTTTAGTCGCTGTAAAATCGCCCCAAGATTGTAATCGAGTTTTGTTAAGGGACCATACCTCTAAGTGCAGTGGTTAACGTGGGCAGTTGCCTCGGAGACCAGCTCGAGATGAGGAAAAAAAACTCCCCATCCGGGACTCGGCCTTCGGCCTCGTTAGCGACTCACCTGAGGGTCGTTAATTCGTTACACCCCATTCGGAACTCGGCCTTCGGCCTCGTAAGTGACTAACACGCCTCGGCCTGCGGCCTCGCGGAGGCCACGCTCGGCCTTCGGCCTCGCGGGTCGAAAGCTCGGCCTTCGGCCTCGCCCTGGAAGCTCGGCCTTCGGCCTCGCAGGTTTGAAGCTCGGCCTGCGGCCTCGCAAATAAGAAGTGGTTTCGCCATCAAAAATCCCCATCCAGTAAAAAAAAAACAAATGACGTCATCCAAAAAATTTTTTCATATTTGGAATCAGGGACCCCCAATCTCCCTAAATACCAAATTTTAGCCAGATCGGAGCAACTTGGATTTTGGTATCCGGGTCGAAGGACCAATTTTCAATTTTCGACTAAAACCCCAAATTCTCCTACATATCCTCTATAATATTTGTTCAAACCCCCCATACCCACCTATAACGGTTTCGGAGTTGCGGTCGTTTTAAATTTGTATGGGAGAACCTCTTTTTTGTTCGGGAGGGTAATTTTTTTTCAACTCTCCAAAAAGGTCCTAGGGTTTTAGTCATTTTTAGTTTTGACACCTACCCCTCATCGATAATGGTTTCCGAGATCCGTACACCAGTTCCATCAAGGAAACCAAAAATGACACTTTTCGGATTTTTCTGGTGGTCATAGGAACATCCTCTACACTTTTCCCCTACATCACAAACACCTCCCATCGCTCCTTCTAGGAGAACAATGATGTCAATCAGTCAGTCAGTCAGTCAGTCAGTCAGTGAGTGGTAATCGAACTTTATATATTATAACTAGTATTTGGGTGGTGCGCGGGCTGCGAGCAGCCCGCGTTATCGATGTGCATTAGTATTATTAACAAAAATGTCATTGCAGTTAAAAAAATTATATAAAATTCTCATACAAGTCGAGTAAGTGACAGTTTCTTCTAGTTCAGTAGAAAGTGTGAGCAGGGTTACCATGTGAAAGTTGATTTTTTCGATAAAATTTTAGTCGATGTAAAATCGCCCCAAGATTGTAATCGAGTTTTGTTAAGGGACCATACCTCTTAGTGCAGTGGTTAACGTGGGCCGTTGCCTCGGAGACCAGCTCGAGATGTGGAAAAAGCTCCCCATTCGGGACTCGGCCTTCGGCCTCGTTAGTGACTCTCCTAAGGAATGTAAACGCGTAACACCCCATTCGTAAGTGACTAACACGGCTCGGCCTACGGCCTCGCGGAGGCCACACTCGGCCTTCGGCCTCGCGGGCCGAAAGCTCGGCCTTCGGCCTCGCAGGTTTGAAGCTCGGCCTGCGGCCTCGCAACCGTGACGTTGTATCGTCAGCGAAAATCCCCATCCAGTAAATAAAAAGATTTAAAAATTCTCATGCAAGTCGAACAACTGACAGATACTTTTAGTTCCCGTGAGCGGTTGCATCAAAGACCAGCTCGAGATGTGGAAAAAAAACTCCCCATTCGGGACTCGGCCTTCGGCCTCGTTAGTGACTCTCCTAAGGAATGTAAATGCGTAACACCCCATTCGGAACTCGGCCTTCGGCCTCGTAAGTGACTAACACGGCTCGGCCTGCGGCCTCGCAGAGGCCACGCTCGGCCTTCGGCCTCGCGGACCGAAAGCTCGGCCTTCGGCCTCGCCCTGGAAGCTCGGCCTACGGCCTCGCAGGTTTGAAGCTCGGCCTGCGGCCTCGCAAAAAAGAAGTGGTTTCGCCATCAAAAATCCCCATCCAGTAAAAAAAAAACAAATGACGTCATCCAAAAATTTTTTTCATATTTGGAATCAGGGACCCCCAATCTCCCTAAATACCAAATTTCAGCCAGATCGGAGCAACTTAGATTTTGGTATCCGGGTCGAAGGACCAATTTTCAATTTTCGACTAAAACCCCAAATTCTCCTACAAACCCTCTATAACATTTGTTCAAACCCCCCATACCCACCTATAACGGTTCGGGAGCTGCGGTCGTTTTAAATTTGTATGGGAGAACCTCTTTTTTGTTCGGGAGGGTAATTTTTTTTCAACTTTGCAAAAAGGTCCCAGGGTTTTAGTCATTTTTAGTTTTGACACCTACCCCCCATCGTATATGGTTTCCGAGATCCGTACACCAGTTCCATCAAGGAAACCAAAAATGACACTTTTCGGATTTTTCTGGTGGTCACAGGAACCTCCTCTACACTTTTCCCCTACATCACAAACACCCCCCATCGCTCCTTCTGGGAGAACAATGATGTCAATGAGTGAGTCAGTGAGTCAGTGAGTGGTAATCGAACTTTATATAATATAACTAGTATTTCGGGTGGTGCGCGGGCTGCGAGCAGCCCGCGTTATCGATGTGCATTAGTAATATTTATCAAGATTTGTAGTTGCAGTTGAAAAAAATATTTAAAAATTCTCATACAAGTCGAGAAAGGGACAGTTTCTTCTAGTTCAGTACAAAGTTTGAGCAGGGTTACCATGTGCAAGTTGATTTTTTCGATAAAATTTTAGTCGATGTAAAATCGCCCCAAGATTGTAATCGAGTTTTGTTAAGGGACCATACCTCTAAGTGCAGTGGTTAACGTGGGCCGTTGCCTCGGAGACCAGCTCGAGATGTGGAAAAAGCTCCCCATTCGGGACTCGGCCTTCGGCCTCGTTAGTGACTCTCCTAAGGAATGTAAACGCGTAACACCCCTTTCGTAAGTGACTAACACAGCTCGGCCTACGGCCTCGCGGAGGCCACGCTCGGCCTTCGGCCTCGCGGGCCGAAAGCTCGGCCTTCGGCCTCGCAGGTTCGAAGCTCGGCCTGCGGCCTCGCAACCGTGGCGTTGTATCGTCAGCGAAAATCCCCATCCAGTATATAAAAAGATTTAAAAATTTCCATGCAAGTCGAACAACTGACAGATACTTTTAGTTCCCGTGAGCGGTTGCATCAAAGACCAGCTCGAGATGTGGTAAAAACTCCCCATTCGGAACTCGGCCTTCGGCCTCGTTAGTGACTCTCCTAAGGAATGTAAATGCGTAACACCCCATTCGGAACTCGGCCTTCGGCCTCGTAAGTGACTAACACGGCTCGGCCTACGGCCTCGCGGAGGCCACGCTCGGCCTTCGGCCTCGCGGGCCGAAAGCTCGGCCTTCGGCCTCGCCCTGGAAGCTCGGCCTTCGGCCTCGCAGGTTTGAAGCTCGGCCTGCGGCCTCGCAAATAAGAAGTGGTTTCGCCATCAAAAATCCCCATCCAGTAAAAAAAAAACAAATGACGTCATCCAAAAAATTTTTTCATATTTGAAATCAGGGACCCTCAATCTCTCTAAATACCAAATTTCAGCGAAATCGGAACAACTTGAATTTTGGTATCCGGGTCGAAGGACCAATTTTCAATTTTCGACTAAAACCCCAAATTCTCCTACAAACCCTCTATAACATTTGTTCAAACCCCCCATACCCACCTATAACGGTTCCGGAGTTGCGGTCGTTTTAAATTTGTATGGGAGAACCTCTTTTTTGTTCGGGAGGGTAATTTTTTTCCAATTTTTCAAAAGGGTCCCAGGGTTTTAGTCATTTTTAGTTTTGACACCTACCACCCATCGATTATGGTTTCCGAGATCCGTACACCAGTTCCATCAAGGAAACCAAAAATGACACTTTTTGGATTTTTCTGGTGGTCACAGGAACCTCCTCTACACTTTTCCCCTACATCACAAACACCTCCCATCGCTCCTTCTAGGAGAACAATGATGTCAATCAGTCAGTCAGTCAGTGAGTGAGTGGTAATCGAACTTTATATAATATAACTAGTATTTCGGGTGGTGCGCGGGCTGCGAGCAGCCCGCGTTATCGATGTGCATTTGTATATTTTTTAAAATTTTAGTTGCAGTTGAAAAAAATATATAAAAATTTTCATACAAGTCGAGAAAGGGACAGTTTCTTCTAGTTCAGTACAAAGTGTGAGCAGGGTTACCATGTGCAAGTTGATTTTTTCGATAAAATTTTAGTCGATGTAAAATCGCCCCAAGATTGTAATCGAGTTTTGTTGAGGGACCATACCTCTAAGTGCAGTGGTTAACGTGGGCCGTTGCCTCGGAGACCAGCTCGAGATGTGGAAAAAGCTCCCCATTCGGGACTCGGCCTTCGGCCTCGTTAGTGACTCTCCTAAGGAATGTAAACGCGTAACACCCCATTCGTAAGTGACTAACACGGCTCGGCCTACGGCCTCGCGGAGGCCACGCTCGGCCTTCGGCCTCGCGGGCCGAAAGCTCGGCCTTCGGCCTCGCAGGTTTGAAGCTCGGCCTGCGGCCTCGCAACCGTGACGTTGTATCGTCAGCGAAAATCCCCATCCAGTAAATAAAAAGATTTAAACATTCTCATGCAAGTCGAACAACTGACAGATACTTTTAGTTCCCGTGAGCGGTTGCATCAAAAACCAGCTCGAGATGAGGAAAAAAAACTCCCCATCCGGGACTCGGCCTTCGGCCTCGTTAGCGACTCACCTGAGGGTCGTTAATTCGTTACACCCCATTCGGAACTCGGCCTTCGGCCTCGTAAGTGACTAACACGCCTCGGCCTGCGGCCTCGCGGAGGCCACGCTCGGCCTTCGGCCTCGCGGGCCAAAAGCTCGGCCTTCGGCCTCGCCCTGGAAGCTCGGCCTTCGGCCTCGCAGGTTTGAAGCTCGGCCTGCGGCCTCGCAAATAAGAAGTGGTTTCGCCATCAAAAATCCCCATCCAGTAAAAAAAAAACAAATGACATCATCCAAAAAATTTTTTCATATTTGGAATCAGGGACCCCCAATCTCCCTAAATACCAAATTTCAGCCATATCAGAGCAACTTGGATTTTGGTATCCGGGTCGAAGGACCAATTTTCAATTTTCGACTAAAACCCCAAATTCTCCTACAAACCCTCTATAATATTTGTTCAAACCCCCCATACCCACCTATAACGGTTTCGGAGTTGCGGTCGTTTTAAATTTGTATGGGAGAACCTCTTTTTTGTTCGGGAGGGTAATTTTTTTTCAACTCTCCAAAAAGGTCCTAGGGTTTTAGTCATTTTTAGTTTTGACACCTACCCCTCATCGATAATGGTTTCCGAGATCCGTACACCAGTTCCATCAAGGAAACCAAAAATGACACTTTTCGGATTTTTCTGGTGGTCATAGGAACATCCTCTACACTTTTCCCCTACATCACAAACACCTCCCATCGCTCCTTCTAGGAGAACAATGATGTCAATCAGTCAGTCAGTCAGTCAGTCAGTCAGTGAGTGGTAATCGAACTTTATATAATATAACAAGTATTTCGGGTGGTGCGCGGGCTGCGAGCAGCCCGCGTTATCGATGTGCATTAGTAATATTTATCAAGATTTGTAGTTGCAGTTTATAAAAATATATATAAAATTCTCATACAAGTCGAGTAAGTGACAGTTTCTTCTAGTTCAGTACAAAGTGTGAGGAGGGTTACCATGTGAAAGTTGATTTTTTCGATAAAATTTTAGTCGATGTAAAATCGCCCCAAGATTGTAATCGAGTTTTGTTAAGAGACCATACCTCTAAGTGCAGTGGTTAACGTGTGCCGTTGCCTCGGAGACCAGCTCGAGATGTGGAAAAAGCTCCCCATTCGGGACTCGGCCTTCGGCCTCGTTAGTGACTCTCCTAAGGAATGTAATCGCGTAACACCCCATTCGTAAGTGACTAACATGGCTCGGCCTACGGCCTCGCGGAGGCCACGCTCGGCCTTCGGCCTCGCGGGCCGAAAGCTCGGCCTTCGGCCTCGCAGGTTTGAAGCTCGGCCTGCGGCCTCGCAACCGTGGCGTTGTATCGCCAGTGAAAATCCCCATCCAGTAAATAAAAAGATTTAAAAATTCTCATGCAAGTCGAACAACTGACAGATACTTTTAGTTCCCGTGAGCGGTTGCATCAAAGACCAGCTCGAGATGTGGGAAAAAAACTCCCCATTCGGGACTCGGCCTTCGGCCTCGTTAGTGACTCTCCTAAGAAATGTAAATGCGTAACACCCCATTCGGAACTCGGCCTTCGGCCTCGTAAGTGACTAACACGGCTCGGCCTACGGCCTCGCGGAGGCCACGCTCGGCCTTCGGCCTCGCGGGCCAAAAGCTCGGCCTTCGGCCTCGCCCTGGAAGCTCGGCCTTCGGCCTCGCAGGTTTGAAGCTCGGCCTGCGGCCTCGCAAATAAGAAGTGGTTTCGCCATCAAAAATCCCCATCCAGTAAAAAAAAAACAAATGACATCATCCAAAAAATTTTTTCATATTTGGAATCAGGGACCCCCAATCTCCCTAAATACCAAATTTCAGCCATATCAGAGCAACTTGGATTTTGGTATCCGGGTCGAAGGACCAATTTTCAATTTTCGACTAAAACCCCAAATTCTCCTACAAACCCTCTATAACATTTGTTCAAACCCCCCATACCCACCTATAACGGTTCGGGAGCTGCGGTCGTTTTAAATTTGTATGGGAGAACCTCTTTTTTGTTCGGGAGGGTAATTTTTTTTCATTTTTCCAAAAAGGTCCCAGGGTTTTAGTCATTTTTAGTTTTGGCACTTACCCCCCATCGATTATGGATTTCGAGATCCGTACACCAGTTCCATCAAGGAAACCAAAAATGACACTTTTCGGATTTTTCTGGTGGTCATAGGAACCTCCTCTACACTTTTCCCCTACACCACAAACACCCCTCATCGCTCCTTCTGGGAGAACAATGATGTCAATGAGTCAGTGAGTCAGTGAGTGGTAATCGAGCTTTATATAATATAATAATAATAATAACTAGTATTTCGGGTGGTGCGCGGGCTGCGAGCAGCCCGCGTTATCGATGTGCATTAGTAATATTTATCAAGATTTGTAGTTGCAGTTAAAAAATATTTAAAATTCTCATACAAGTCGAGTAGGTGACAGTTTCTTCTAGTTCAGTACAAAGTGTGAGCAGGGTTACCATGTGAAAGTTGATTTTTTTGATAAAATTTTAGTCGCTGTAAAATCGCACCAAGATTGTAAACGACTTTTGTTAAGGGACCATACCTCTAAGTGCAGTGGTTAACGTGGGCAGTTGCCTCGGAGACCAGATCGAGATGTGGAAAAAAAACTCCCCATTCGGGACTCGGCCTTCGGCCTCGTTAGTGACTCTCCTAAGGAATGTAAACGCGTAACACCCCATTCGTAAGTGACTAACACGGCTCGGCCTACGGCCTCGCGGAGGCCACGCTCGGCCTTCGGCCTCGCGGGCCGAAAGCTCGGCCTTCGGCCTCGCAGTTTTAAAGCTCGGCCTGCGGCCTCGCAGCCGTGGCGTTGTATCGCCAGCGAAAATCCCCATCCAGTAAATAAAAAGATTTAAAAATTTCCATGCAAGTCGAACAACTGACAGATACTTTTAGTTCCCGTGAGCGGTTGCATCAAAGACCAGCTCGAGATGTGGTAAAAACTCCCCATGCTGAACTCGGCCTTCGGCCTCGTTAGTGACTCTCCTAAGGAATGTAAATGCGTAACACCCCATTCGGAACTCGGCCTTCGGCCTCGTAAGTGACTAACACGGCTCGGCCTACGGCCTCGCGGAGGCCACGCTCGGCCTTCGGCCTCGCGGGCCGAAAGCTCGGCCTTCGGCCTCGCCCTGGAAGCTCGGCCTTCGGCCTCGCAGGTTTGAAGCTCGGCCTGCGGCCTCGCAAATAAGAAGTGGTTTCGCCATCAAAAATCCCCATCCAGTAAAAAAAAAACAAATGACGTCATCCAAAAAATTTTTTCATATTTGGAATCAGGGACCCTTAATCTCCCTAAATACCAAATTTCAGCCAGATCGGAGCAACTTGGATTTTGGTATCCGGGTCGAAGGACCAATTTTCAATTTTCGACTAAAACCCCAAATTCTCCTACAAACCCTCTATAACATTTGTTCAAACCCCCCATACCCACCTATAACGGTTCCGGAGTTGCGGTCGTTTTAATTTTGTATGGGAGAACCTCTTTTTTGTTCGGGAGGGTAATTTTTTTTCAACTTTCCAAAAAAGTCCCAGGGTTTTAGTCATTTTTAGTTTTGACACCTACCCCCCATCGATAATGGTTTCCGAGATCCGTACACCAGTTCCATCAAGGAAACCAAAAATGACACTTTTCGGATTTTTCTGGTGGTCATAGGAACCTCCTCTACACTTTTCCCCTACATCACAAACACCCCCCATCGCTCCTTCTGGGAGAACAATGATGTCAATGAGTCAGTCAGTCAGTGAGTCAGTGGTAATCGAGCTTTATATAATATAACTAGGTGTTGGGTGGTGCGCGGGCTGCGAGCAGCCCGCGTTATCGATGTGCATTTGTATTATTAACAATAATGTCATTGCAGTTGAAAAAATATATAAAATTCTCATACAAGTAGAATAAGTGACAGTTTCTTCTAGTTCAGTACAAAGTGTGAGCAGGGTTACCATGTGCAAGTTGATTTTTTTGATAAAATTTTAGTCGCTGTAAAATCGCACCAAGATTGTAAACGACTTTTGTTTAGGGACCCCACCTCTCAGTGCAGTGGTTAACGTGGGCAGTTGCCTCGAAGACCAGCTCGAGATGTGGAAAAAACCTCCCGTTCGGGACTCGGCCTTCGGCCTCGTTAGCGACTCACCTGAGGCACGTTAATTCGTTACACCCCAATCGGAACTCGGCCTTCGGCCTCGTAAGTGACTAACACGGCTCGGCCTACGGCCTCGCGGAGGCCACGCTCGGCCTTCGGCCTCGCGGGCCGAAAGCTCGGCCTTCGGCCTCGCAGGTTTGAAGCTCGGCCTTCGGCCTCGCAGGTTTGAAGCTCGGCCTTCGGCCTCGCAGGTTTGAACCTCGGCCTGCGGCCTCGCAGCCGTGGTGTTGTATCGCCAAAGAATATCCCCATCCAGTAAAAAAAAAACAAATGACGTCATCCAAAAACTTTTTTATATTTAGAATCAGGGACCCCAAATCTCCCTAAATACCAAATTTCAGCCAGATCGGAGTAACTTGGATTTTGGTATCCGGGTCGAAGGACCAATTTGCAATTTTTGACTAAAAACCCAAATTCTCCTACAAACCCTCTATAATATTTGTTTAAACCCCCCATACCCACCTATAATGGTTCCGGAGCTGCGGTCGTTTTAAATTTGTATGGGAGAACCTCTTTTTTGTTCGGGAGGGTAATTTTTTTTCAACTTTGAAAAAGGATCCCAGGGTTTTAGTCATTTTTAGTTTTGGCACCTACCCCCTATCTATTATAGTTTCCGAGATCCCTACACCAGTTCCACGAAGGAAACCAAAAATGGCACTTTTCGGATTTTTCTGGAGGTCACAGGAACCTCCTCTCCACTTTTCCCCTACATTACAGACACCCCCCATAGCTCCTTCTAGGAGAACAATTATGTCAATCAGTCAGTGAGTGAGTGAGTCAGTCAGTGGTAATCGAGCTTTATATATATAACTAGGTGTTGGGTGGTGCGCGGGCTGCGAGCAGCCCGCGTTATCGATGTGCATTTGTATTTATTTCAAGATTGTAATTGCAGTTTATAAAAATATATAAAATTCTCATACAAGTTGAGTAAGGGACAGTTTCTTCTAGTTCAGTACAAAGTGTGGGCAGGGTTACCATGTGCAAGTTGATTTTTTTGATAAAATTTTAGTCCCTGTAAAATCGCACCAAGATTGTTAACGACTTTTGTTAAAGGACCATACCTCTAAGTGCAGTGGTTAACGTGGGCAGTTGCCTCGGAGACCAGCTCGAGATGTGGAATAAGCTCCCCATTCGGGACTCGGCCTTCAGCCTCGTTAGTGACTCTCCTAAGGAATGTAAATGCGTAACACCCCATTCGGAACTCGGCCTTCGGCCTCGTAAGTGACTAACACGGCTCGGCCTACGGCCTCGCGGAGGCCACGCTCGGCCTTCGGCCTCGCGGGCCGAGAGCTCGGCCTTCGGCCTCGCAGGTTTGAAGCTCGGCCTGCGGCCTCGCAACCGTGGCGATGTATCGCCAGCGAAAATCCCCATCCAGTAAATAAAAAGATTTAAAAATTCTCATGCAAGTCGAACAACTGACAGATACTTTCAGTTCCCGTGTGCGGTTGCATCAAAGACCAGCTCGAGATGTGGAAAAAAACTCCCCATTCGGGACTCGGCCTTCGGCCTCGTTAGTGACTCTCCTAAGGAATGTAAATGCGTAACACCCCATTCGGAACTCGGCCTTCGGCCTCGTAAGTGACTAACACGGCTCGGCCTGCGGCCTCGCGGAGGCCACGCTCGGCCTTCGGCCTCGCGGGCCGAAAGCTCGGCCTTCGGCCTCGCCCTCGAAGCTCGGCCTTCGGCCTCGCAGGTTTGAAGCTCGGCCTGCGGCCTCGCAAATAAGAAGTGGTTTCGCCATCAAAAATCCCCATCCAGTAAAAAAAAAACAAATGACGTCATCAAAAAATTTTTTTCATATTCGGAATCAGGGACCCTCAATCTCCCTAAATACTAAATTTCAGTTAGATCAGAGCAACTTGGATTTTGGTATCCGGGTCGAAGGACCAATTTTCAATTTTCGACTAAAACCCCAAATTCTCCTACAAACCCTCTATAACATTTGTTAAAACCCCCCATACCCACCTATAACGGTTCGGGAGCTGCGGTCGTTTTAAATTTGTATGGGAGAACCTCTTTTTTGTTCGGGAGGGTAATTTTTTTTCAATTTTCCAAAAAGGTCCCAGGGTTTTAGTCATTTTTAGTTTTGGCACCTACCCCCCAACTATTATAGTTTCCGAGATCCCTACACCAGTTCTATGATGGAAACCAAAAATGACACTTTTCGGATTTTTCTGGAGGTCACGGGAACCCTCTCTACACTTTTACCCTACACCACAAACACCCCCCATCGCTTCTTCTAGGAGAACAATTCTGTCAATCAGTGAGTCAGTGAGTGAGTCAGTGAGTGGTAATCGAGGTTTATATATATACTAGTATTTCGGGTGGTGCGCGGGCTGCGAGCAGCCCGCGTTATCGATGTGCATTAGTAATATTTATCAAGATTTGTAGTTGCAGTTAAAAAATATTTAAAATTCTCATACAAGTCGAGTAGGTGACAGTTTCTTCTAGTTCAGTACAAAGTGTGAGCAGGGTTACCATGTGAAAGTTGATTTTTTTGATAAAATTTTAGTCGCTGTAAAATCGCACCAAGATTGTAAACGACTTTTGTTAAGGGACCATACCTCTAAGTGCAGTGGTTAACGTGGGCAGTTGCCTCGGAGACCAGCTCGAGATGTGGAAAAAAAACTCCCCATTCGGGACTCGGCCTTCGGCCTCGTTAGTGACTCTCCTAAGGAATGTAAACGCGTAACACCCCATTCGTAAGTGACTAACACGGCTCGGCCTACGGCCTCGCGGAGGCCACGCTCGGCCTTCGGCCTCGCGGGCCGAAAGCTCGGCCTTCGGCCTCGCAGTTTTAAAGCTCGGCCTGCGGCCTCGCAGCCGTGGCGTTGTATCGCCAGCGAAAATCCCCATCCAGTAAATAAAAAGATTTAAAAATTTCCATGCAAGTCGAACAACTGACAGATACTTTTAGTTCCCGTGAGCGGTTGCATCAAAGACCAGCTCGAGATGTGGTAAAAACTCCCCATGCTGAACTCGGCCTTCGGCCTCGTTAGTGACTCTCCTAAGGAATGTAAATGTGTAACACCCCATTCGGAACTCGGCCTTCGGCCTCGTAAGTGACTAACACGGCTCGGCCTACGGCCTCGCGGAGGCCACGCTCGGCCTTCGGCCTCGCGGGCCGAAAGCTCGGCCTTCGGCCTCGCCCTGGAAGCTCGGCCTTCGGCCTCGCAGGTTTGAAGCTCGGCCTGCGGCCTCGCAAATAAGAAGTGGTTTCGCCATCAAAAATCCCCATCCAGTAAAAAAAAAACAAATGACGTCATCCAAAAAATTTTTTCATATTTTGAATCAGGGACCCCCAATCTCCCTAAATACCAAATTTCAGCCAGATCGGAACAACTTGGATTTTGGTATCCGGGTCGAAGGACCAATTTTTAATTTTCGACTAAAACCCCAAATTCTCCTACAAACCCTCTATAACATTTGTTTAAACCCCCCATACCCACCTATAACGGTTTCGGAGTTGCGGTCGTTTTAAATTTGTATGGGAGAACCTCTTTTTTGTTCGGGAGGGTAATTTTTTTTCAACTCTCCAAAAAGGTCCCAGGGTTTTAGTCATTTTTAGTTTTGACACCTACCCCCCATCGATTATGGTTTCCGAGATCCGTACACCAGTTCCATCAAGGAAACCAAAAATGACACTTTTCGGATTTTTCTGGTGGTCATAGGAACATCCTCTACACTTTTCCCCTACATCACAAACACCTCCCATCGCTCCTTCTAGGAGAACAATGATGTCAATCAGTCAGTCAGTCAGTCAGTCAGTCAGTCAGTGAGTGGTAATCGAACTTTATATATTATAACTAGATGTTCGGTTGTGCGCGGGCTGCGAGCAGCCCGCGTTATCGATGTGCATTTGTATTTTTGATTAAAGTTTTAGTTGCAGTTTAAAAAATATATAAAACTGTCATACAAGTCGAGTAAGTGACAGTTTCTTCTAGTTCAGTACAAAGTGTGGGCAGTGTTACCATGTGCAAGTTGATTTTTTTGATAAAATTTTAGTCGCTGTAAAATCGCCCCAAGATTGTAATCGAGTTTTGTTAAGGGACCATACCTCTAAGTGCAGTGGTTAACGTGGGCAGTTGCCTCGGAGACCAGCTCGAGAAGTAAAAAAAAACTCCCCATTCGGGACTCGGCCTTCGGCCTCGTTAGTGACTCTCCTAAGGAATGTAAATGCGTAACACCCCATTCGGAACTCGGCCTTCGGCCTCGTAAGTGACTAACATGGCTCGGCCTACGGCCTCGCGGAGGCCACGCTCGGCCTTCGGCCTCGCGGGCCGAAAGCTCGGCCTTCGGCCTCGCAGGTTTGAAGCTCGGCCTGCGGCCTCGCAACCGTGGCGTTGTATCGCCAGCGAAAATCCCCATCCAGTAAATAAAAAGATTTAAAAATTCTCATGCAAGTCGAACAACTGACAGATACTTTTAGTTCCCGTGAGCGGTTGCATCAAAGACCAGCTCGAGATGTGGAAAAAAATCTCCCCATTCGGGACTCGGCCTTCGGCCTCGTTAGTGACTCTCCTAAGGAATGTAAATGCGTAACACCCCATTCGGAACTCGGCCTTCGGCCTCGTAAGTGACTAACACGGCTCGGCCTGCGGCCTCGCGGAGGCCACGCTCGGCCTTCGGCCTCGCCCTCGAAGCTCGGCCTTCGGCTTCGCAGGTTTGAAGCTCGGCCTGCGGCCTCGCAGCCGTGGCGTTGTATCGCCAGCGAAAATCCCCATCCAGTAAAAAAAAAACAAATGACGTCATCCAAAAAATTTTTTCATATTTGGAATCAGGGACCCCCAATCTCCCTAAATACCAAATTTCAGCCAGATCGGAGCAACTTGGATTTTGGTATCCGGGTCGAAGGACCAATTTTCAATTTTCGACTAAAACCCCAAATTCTCCTACAAACCCTCTATAACATTTGTTTAAACCCCCCATACCCACCTATAACGGTTCGGGAGCTGCGGTCGTTTTAAATTTGTATGGGAGAACCTCTTTTTTGCTTGGGAGGGTAATTTTTTTTCAACTTTCCAAAAAGGTCCCAGGGTTTTAGTCATTTTTAGTTTTGACACCTACCCCCCATCGATTATGGTTTCCGAGATCCGTACACCAGTTCCATCAAGGAAACCCAAAATGACACTTTTCGGATTTTTCTGGTGGTCATAGGAACATCCTCTACACTTTTCCCCTACATCACAAACACCTCCCATCGCTCCTTCTAGGAGAACAATGATGTCAATCAGTCAGTCAGTCAGTCAGTCAGTCAGTCAGTGAGTGGTAATCGAACTTTATATATTATAACTAGGTGTTGGGTGGTGCGCGGGCTGCGAGCAGCCCGCGTTATCGATGTGCATTAGTAACTTTTATCAAACTGGTAATTGCAGTTAAAAAAATATATAAAATTCTCATACAAATCGAGTAAGTGACAGTTTCTTCTAGTTCAGTACAAAGTGTGAGCAGGGTTACCATGTGCAAGTTGATTTTTTTGATAAAATTTTAGTTGCTGTAAAATCGCACCAAGATTGTAAACGACTTTTGTTAAGGGACCATACCTCTAAGTGCAGTGGTTAACGTGGGCAGTTGCCTCGGAGACCAGCTTGAGATGTGGAAAAAAAACTCCTCATTTGGGACTCGGCCTTCGGCCTCGTTAGCGACTCACCTGAGGGACGTTGATTCGTTACACCCCATTCGGAACTCGGCCTTCGGCCTCGTAAGTGACTAACACGGCTCGGCCTACGGCCTCGCGGAGGCCACGCTCGGCCTTCGGCCTCGCGGGCCGAAAGCTCGGCCTTCGGCCTCGCCCTCGAAGCTCGGCCTTCGGCCTCGCAGGTTTGAAGCTCGGCCTGCGGCCTCGCAGCCGTAGCGTTGTATCGCCAGCGAAAATCCCCATCCAGTAAAAAAAAAACAAATGACGTCATCCAAAATTTTTTTTTATATTTGGAATCAGGGACTCCCAATGTCCCTAAATACCAAATTTCAGCCAGATCGGAGCAACTTAGATTTTGGTATCCGGGTCGAAGGACCAATTTTCAATTTTTGACAGAAACCTCAAATTCCCCTACAAACCTTCTATAACATTTGTTTAAACCCCCCATACCCATCTATAACGGTTTCGGAGTTGCGGTCGTTTTAAATTTGTATGGCAGAACCTCTTTTTTGTTTGGGAGGGTAAATTTTTTTCAACTTTCCAAAAGGGTCCCAGGGTTTTAGTCATTTTTAGTTTTGGCACCTACCCCCCATCGATTACGGTTTCCGAGATCCGTACACCAGTTCCATCAAGGAAACCAAAAATGGCACTTTTCGGATTTTTCTGGAGGTCACAGGAACCTCCTCTCCACTTTTCCCCTACATTACAGACACCCCCCATAGCTCCTTCTAGGAGAACAATTATGTCAATCAGTCAGTGAGTGAGTGAGTCAGTCAGTGGTAATCGAGCTTTATATATATAATAACTAGGTGTTGGGTGGTGCGCGGGCTGCGAGCAGCCCGCGTTATCGATGTGCATTTGTATTTTTAATTGAAGTTTTAGTTGCAGTTTATAAATTATATAAAACTGTCATACAAGTCGAGTAAGTGACAGTTTCTTCTAGTTCAGTACAAAGTGTGGGCAGTGTTACCATGTGCAAGTTGATTTTTTTGATAAAATTTTAGTCGCTGTAAAATCGCCCCAAGATTGTAATCGAGTTTTGTTAATGACCATACCTCTAAGTGCAGTGGTTAACGTGGGCAGTTGCCTCGGAGACCAGCTCGAGAAGTAAAAAAAAACTCCCCATTCGGGACTCGGCCTTCGGCCTCGTTAGTGACTCTCCTAAGGAATGTAAATGCGTAACACCCCATTCGGAACTCGGCCTTCGGCCTCGTAAGTGACTAACATGGCTCGGCCTACGGCCTCGTGGAGGCCACGCTCGGCCTTCGGCCTCGCGGGCCGAAAGCTCGGCCTTCGGCCTCGCCCTGGAAGCTCGGCCTTCGGCCTCGCAGGTTTGAAGTTCGGCCTGCGGCCTCGCAGCCGTGGCGTTGTATCGCCAGCGAAAATCCCCATACAGTAAAAAAAAAAAAAATGACGTCATCCAAAAAATTTTTTTATATTTAAAATCAGGGACCCCCAATCTCCCTAAATACCAAATTTCAGCCAGATCAGACAAACTTGGATTTTGGTATCCGGGTCGAAGGACCAATTTGCAATTTTTGACTAAAAACCCAAATTCTCCTACAAACCCTCTATAATATTTGTTCAAACCCCCCATACCCACCTATAATGGTTCCGGAGCTGCGGTCGTTTTAAATTTGTATGGGAGAACCTCTTTTTTGTTCGGGAGGGTAATTTTTTTTCAACTTTTAAAAAGGATCCCAGGGTTTTAGTCATTTTTAGTTTTGGCACCTACCCCCTATCTATTATAGTTTCCGAGATCCCTACACCAGTTCCACGAAGGAAACCAAAAATGGCACTTTTCGGATTTTTCTGGAGGTCACAGAAACCTTCTCTCCACTTTTTCCCTACATCACAAACACCCCCCATCGCTCCTTCTAGGAGAACAATTATGTCAATCAGTCAGTGAGTCAGTGAGTGAGTCAGTGGTAATCGAGCTTTATATATATAACTAGTATTTGGGTGGCGCGCGGGCTGCGAGCAGCCCGCGTTATCGATGTGCATTAGTATTATTAACAAAAATGTCGTTGCAGTTGCTAAAAAGATATAAAATTCTCATGCAAATCGAATAACTCACAGTTTCATCTATTTCAGTAGAAAGTGTGAGCAGGGTTACCATGTGCAAGTTGATTTTTTTTATAAAATTTTAGTCGCGGTAAAACCGGACCAAGATTGTAAACGACTTTTGTTAAGGGACCCCACCTCTAAGTGCAGTGGTTAACGTGGGCAGTTGCCTCGGAGACCAGCTCGATATGTGAAAATACTCGTTATCCGGAACTCGGCCTTCGGCCTCGTTAGTGACTCCCATAAGGTACGTTGATGCGTTACACCTCATTCGAGCTCGGCCTTCGGCCTCGCAGATTTGAAGCTCGGCCTTCGGCCTCGCAGGTTTGAAGCTCGGCCTTCGGCCTCGCGGTGGTAAAGACAGCTTCTTCAAGTTCAGTACAAAGTGAGAACAGAGTTACCATATGCAAGTTTATTTTTTTCATTAAAATTTTAGTCGGGGTAAAATCGCACAAAGAATTTAAACGACTTTTGTTAAGGGACCCTACCTCTAATTGTAGTAAATAACGCGGGCAGTTGCATTGGAGACCAGCTCGAGATGTGGAAAAAACTCCCCATCCGGGACTCGGCCTTCGGCCTCGTTAGCGACTTCCATAGGATGCGTTAATGAGGTACACCCCATTCGGAACTCGGCCTTCGGCCTCGTAAGTTACTAACACGGCTCGGCCTACGGCCTCGCGGAGGCCACGCTCGGCCTTCGGCCTCACGGGCCAAAAGCTCGGCCTCCGGCCTCGCAGGTTTGAAGCTCGGCCTCCGGCCTCGCGGTGTTTAAGGCTCGGCCTGCGGCCTCGCAAGTTACAAAGGGAATGTTTTTAAGCTGTTCCGAATGACGGCCAGCTCGGCCTTCGGCCTCGCAGGCCTACAGCTCGGCCTCCGGCCTCGCTAGGGTGGAGCTCGGCCTTCGGCCTCGCCTCCACAGCTCGGCCTGCGGCCTCGCTCGATTGCAGCTCGGCCTACGGCCTCGCAAATAGAATGTGGTTTCGCCACCAAAAATCCGCATCCAGTAAAAAAAAAACGAATGACGTCATCAAAAAACTTTTTTCATATTTCGAATCAGGGACCCCAAATCTCCCTAAATACTTAATTTCAGCCAGATCGGAGCAACTTGAATTTTGGTATCCGGTTCGAAGGACCAATTTGCAATTTTTGACAAAATCCCTAAATTTCCCTACAAACCCTCTATGACATTTGTTTTAACCCTCCATACCTATCTTTAACGGTTTAGGAATGGCGATCGTTTTAAATTTGTATGGGAGAACCTCTTTTTTGTTTGGTAGGGTAATTTTTTTTTATTTTTCCAAAAGGTTCCCAGGGTTTTAGTCATTTTTAGTTTTGACACCTACCCCCCATCGATTATGGTTTTCGAGATCCCTACACCAGTTCCATCAAGGAAACCAAAAATGCCACTTTTCGGATTTTTCTGGGGGTCACGTGACCACTCTCTGTACAGTCCACACCATAATTTTAACCCAAAAATACTCCTTCTTGGAGAACAATGATGTCAGTGAGTCAATGAGTGGGTCTTCAGCTTTATATATTATAACTAGTATTTGGGTGGCGCGCGGGCTGCGAGCAGCCCGCGTTATCGATGTGCATTAGTATAATTAACAAAAATGTCACTGCAGTTAAAAAAATATTTAAAAATTCTCATACAAGTCGAGAAAGGGACAGTTTCTTCTAGTTCAGTACAAAGTGTGAGCAGGGTTACCATGTGCAAGTTGATTTTTTCGATAAAATTTTAGTCGATGTAAAATCGCCCCAAGATTGTAATCGAGTTTTGTTGAGGGAGCATACCTCTAAGTGCAGTGGTTAACGTGGGCAGTTGCCTCGGAGACCAGCTCGAGATGTGGAATAAACTCCCCATTCGGGACTCGGCCTTCGGCCTCGTTAGTGACTCGACTAAGGAATGTAAACGCGTAACACCCCATTCGTAAGTGACTAACACGGCTCGGCCTACGGCCTCGCGGAGGCCACGCTCGGCCTTCGGCCTCGCGGGCCGAGAGCTCGGCCTTCGGCCTCGCAGGTTTGAAGCTCGGCCTGCGGCCTCGCAACCGTGGCGTTGTATCGCCAGCGAAAATCCCCATCCAGTAAATAAAAAGATTTAAAAATTCTCATGCAAGTCGAACAACTGACAGATACTTTTAGTTCCCGTGAGCGGTTGCATCAAAGACCAGCTCGAAATGTGGGAAAAAAACTCCCCATTCGGGACTCGGCCTTCGGCCTCGTTAGTGACTCTTCTAAGGAATGTAAATGCGTAACACCTCATTCGGAACTCGGCCTTCGGCCTCGTAAGTGACTAACACGGCTCGGGCTGCGGCCTCGCGGAGGCCACGCTCGGCCTTCGGCCTCGCGGGCCGAAAGCTCGGCCTTCGGCCTCGCCCTCCAAGCTCGGCCTTCGGCCTCGCAGGTTTGAAGCTCGGCCTGCGGCCTCGCAAATAAAAAGTGGTTTCGCCATCAAAAATCCCCATCCAGTAAAAAAAAAACAAATGACGTCATCCAAAAAATTTTTTCATATTTGGAATCAGGGACCCCCAATCTCCCTAAATACCAAATTTCAGCCAAATCGGAGCAACTTGGATTTTGGTATCCGGGTCGAAGGACCAATTTTCAATTTTCGACTAAAACCCCAAATTCTCCTACAAACCCTCTATAACATTTGCTCAAACCCCCCATACCCACCTATAACGGTTCGGGAGCTGCGGTCGTTTTAAATTTGTATGGGAGAACCTCTTTTTTGTTTGGGAGGGTAATTTTTTTTCAACTTTCCAAAAAGGTCCCAGGGTTTTAGTCATTTTTAGTTTTGACACCTTCCTCCCATCGATTATGGTTTCTGAGATCCGTACACCAGTTCCATCAAGGAAACCAAAAATGACACTTTTCGGATTTTTCTGGAGGTCACAGAAACCTCCTCTCCACTTTTTCCCTACATCACAAACACCCCCCATCGCTCCTTCTAGGAGAACAATTATGTCAATCAGTCAGTGAGTCAGTGAGTGAGTCAGTGGTAATCGAGCTTTATATATATAACTAGTATTTCGGGTGGTGCGCGGGCTGCGAGCAGCCCGCGTTATCGATGTGCATTTGTATTTATTTCAAGATTGTAATTGCAGTTGAAAAAATATGTAAAATTCTCATACAAGTAGAGTAAGTGACAGTTTCTTCTAGTTCAGTACAAAGTGTGGGCAGGGTTACCATGTGCAAGTTGATTTTGATAAAATTTTAGTCGCTGTAAAATCGCACCAAGATTGTAAACGACTTTTGTTAAGAGACCATACCTCTAAGTGCAGTGGTTAACGTGGGCCGTTGCCTCGGAGACCAGCTCGAGATGTGGAAAATAAATCCCCATTCGGGACTCGGCCTTCGGCCTCGTTAGTGACTCTCCTAAGGAATGTAAACGCGTAACACCCCATTCGTAAGTGACTAACACGGCTCGGCCTACGGCCTCGCGGAGGCCACGCTCGGCCTTCGGCCTCGCGGGCCGAAAGCTCGGCCTTCGGCCTCGCAGGTTTGAAGCTCGGCCTGCGGCCTCGCAACCGTGGCGTTGTATCGCCAGCGAAAACCCCCATCCAGTAAATAAAAAGATTTAAAAATTCTCATGCAAGTCGAACAACTGACAGATACTTTTAGTTCCCGTGAGCGGTTGCATCAAAGACCAGCTCGAGATGTGGAAAAAAAACTCCCCATTCGGGACTCGGCCTTCGGCCTCGTTAGTGACTCTCCTAAGGAATGTTAATGCGTAACACCCCATTCGGAACTCGGCCTTCGGCCTCGTAAGTGACTAACACGGCTCGGCCTACGGCCTCGCGGAGGCCACGCTCGGCCTTCGGCCTCGCGGGCCGAAAGCTCGGCCTTCGGCCTCGCCCTCGAAGCTCGGCCTTCGGCCTCGCAGGTTTGAAGCTCGGCCTGCGGCCTCGCAAATAAGAAGTGGTTTCGCCATCAAAAATCCCCATCCAGTAAAAAAAAAAAAAATGACGTCATCCAAAAAATTTTTTCATATTCGGAATCAGGGACTCCCAATCTCCCTAAATACTAAATTTCAGCCAGATCAGAGCAAGTTGGATTTTGGTATCCGGGTCGAAGGACCAATTTTCAATTTTTGACAGAAACCTCATATTCCCCTACAAACCCTCTATAACATTTGTTTGAACCCCCCATACCCACCTATAACGGTTCGGGAGCTGCGGTCGTTTTAAATTTGTATGGGAGAACCTCTTTTTTGTTCGGGAGGGTAATTTTTTTTCTACTTTTCAAAAAGGTCCCAGGGTTTTAGTCATTTTTAGTTTTGACACCTACCCCCCATCGATTATGGTTTCCGAGATCCGTACACCAGTTCCATCAAGGAAACCAAAAATGACACTTTTCGGATTTTTATGGTGGTCATAGGAACATCCTCTACACTTTTTCCCTACATCACAAACACCTCCCATCGCTCCTTCTAGGAGAACAATGATGTCAATCAGTCAGTCAGTCAGTGAGTGAGTGGTAATCGAACTTTATATAATATAACTAGTATTTCGGGTGGTGCGCGGGCTGCGAGCAGCCCGCGTTATCGATGTGCATTAGTAATATTTATCAAGATTTGTAGTTGCAGTTGAAAAAAATATTTAAAAATTCTCATACAAGTCGAGAAAGGGACAGTTTCTTCTAGTTCAGTACAAAGTGTGAGCAGGGTTACCATGTGCAAGTTGATTTTTTCGATAAAATTTTAGTCGATGTAAAATCGCCCCAAGATTGTAATCGAGTTTTGTTAAGGGACCATACCTCTAAGTGCAGTGGTTAACGTGGGCCGTTGCCTCGGAGACCAGCTCGAGATGTGGAAAAAGCTCCCCATTCGGGACTCGGCCTTCGGCCTCGTTAGTGACTCTCCTAAGGAATGTAAACGCGTAACACCCCATTCGTAAGTGACTAACACGGCTCGGCCTACGGCCTCGCGGAGGCCACGCTCGGCCTTCGGCCTCGCGGGCCGAAAGCTCGGCCTTCGGCCTCGCAGGTTTGAAGCTCGGCCTGCGGCCTCGCAACCGTGGCGTTGTATCTCCAGCGAAAATCCCCATCCAGTAAATAAAGAGATTTAAAAATTCTCATGCAAGTCGAACAACTGACAGATACTTTTAGTTCCCGTGAGCGGTTGCATCAAAGACCAGCTCGAGATGTGGAAAAAAAACTCCCCATTCGGGACTCGGCCTTCGGCCTCGTTAGTGACTCTCCTAAGGAATGTAAATGCGTAACACCCCATTCGGAACTCGGCCTTCGGCCTCGTAAGTGACTAACACGGCTCGGCCTGCGGCCTCGCGGAGGCCACGCTCGGCCTTCGGCCTCGCGGGCCGAAAGCTCGGCCTTCGGCCTCGCCCTGAAAGCTCGGCCTTCGGCCTCGCAGGTTTGAAGCTCGGCCTGCGGCCTCGCAAATGAGAAGTGGTTTCGCCATCAAATATCCCCATTCAGTAAAAAAAAAAACAAATGACGTCATCCAAAAAATTTTTTCATATTTGGAATCAGGGACCCCCAATCTCCCTAAATACCAAATTTCAGCCAGATCGGAGCAACTTGGATTTTGGTATCCGGGTCGAAGGACCAATTTTCAATTTTCGACTAAAACCCCAAATTCTCCTACAAACCCTCTATAACATTTGTTCAAACCCCCCATACCCACCTATAACGGTTTCGGAGTTGCGGTCGTTTTAAATTTGTATGGGAGAACCTCTTTTTTGTTCGGGAGGGTAATTTTTTTTCTACTCTCCAAAAAGTTCCCAGGGTTTTAGTCATTTTTAGTTTTGACACCTACCCCCCATCGATTATGGTTTTCGAGATCCGTACACCAGTTCCATCAAGGAAACCAAAAATGACACTTTTCGGATTTTTCTGGTGGTCATGGGAACCTCCTCTACACTTTTCCCCTACATCACAAACACCCCCCATCGCTCCTTCTAGGAGAACAATGATGTCAATGAGTGAGTCAGTGAGTCAGTGAGTGGTAATCGAACTTTATATAATATAACTAGGTGTTGGGTTGTGCGCGGGCTGCGAGCAGCCCGCGTTATCGATGTGCATTTGTATTTATTTCAAGATTGTAATTGCAGTTTATAAAAATATATAAAATTCTCATACAAGTCGAGTAGGTGACAGTTTCTTCTAGTTCAGTACAAAGTGTGAGCAGGGTTACCATGTGCAAGTTGATTTTTTTGATAAAATTTTAGTCGCTTCAAAATCGCACCAAGATTTTAAACGAGTTTTGTTAAGGGACCATACCTCTAAGTGCAGTGGTTAACGTGGGCAGTTGCCTCGGAGACCAGCTCGAGATGTGGAATAAACTCCCCATTCGGGACTCGGCCTTCGGCCTCGTTAGTGACTCTCCTAAGGAATGTAAACGCGTAACACCCCATTCGTAAGTGACTAACATGGCTCGGCCTACGGCCTCGCGGAGGCCACGCTCGGCCTTCGGCCTCGCGGGCCGAAAGCTCGGCCTTCGGCCTCGCAGGTTTGAAGCTCGGCCTGCGGCCTCGCAACCGTGGCGTTGTATCGCCAGCGAAAATCCCCATCCAGTAAATAAAAAGATTTAAAAATTCTCATGCAAGTCGAACAACTGACAGATACTTTTAGTTCCCGTGAGCGGTTGCATCAAAGACCAGCTCGAGATGTGGAAAAAAAACTCCCCATTCGGGACTCGGCCTTCGGCCTCGTTAGTGACTCTCCTAAGGAATGTAAATGCGTAACACCCCATTCGGAACTCGGCCTTCGGCCTCGTAAGTGACTAACACGGCTCGGCCTGCGGCCTCGCGGAGGCCACGCTCGGCCTTCGGCCTCGCGGGCCGAAAGCTCGGCCTTCGGCCTCGCCCTGGAAGCTCGGCCTTCGGCCTCGCAGGTTTGAAGCTCGGCCTGCGGCCTCGCAAATAAGAAGTGGTTTCGCCATCAAAAATCCCCATCCAGTAAAAAAAAAACAAATGACGTCATCCAAAAAATTTTTTCATATTTGGAATCAGGGACCCCCAATCTCCCTAAATACCAAATTTCAGCCAGATCGGAGCAACTTGGATTTTGGTATCCGGGTCGAAGGACCAATTTTCAATTTTCGACTAAAACCCCAAATTTTCCTACAAACCCTCTATAACATTTGTTCAAACCCCCCATACCCACCTATAACGGTTCCGGAGCTGCGGTCGTTTTAAATTTGTATGGGAAAACCTCTTTTTTGTTTGGGAGGGTAATTTTTTTTCAACTTTTTAAAAGGATCCCAGGGTTTTAGTCATTTTTAGTTTTGACACCAACCCCCCATCGATTATAGTTTCCGAGATCCCTACACCAGTTCCATGATGGAAACCAAAAATGACACTTTTCGGATTTTTCTGGAGGTCACGGGAACCTCCTCTACACTTTTCCCCTACACCACAAACACCCCCCATCGCTCCTTCTAGGAGAACAATTCTGTCAATCAGTGAGTCAGTGAGTCAGTCAATCAGTCAGTGGTAATCGAGCTTTATATATATATAACTAGGTGTTGGGTTGTGCGCGGGCTGCGAGCAGCCCGCGTTATCGATGTGCATTTGTATTTATTTCAAGATTGTAATTGCAGTTTATAAAAATATATAAAATTCTCATACAAGTCGAGAAGGTGACAGTTTCTTCTAGTTCAGTACAAAGTGTGAGCAGGGTTACCATGTGCAAGTTGATTTTTTTGATAAAATTTTAGTCGCTTCAAAATCGCACCAAGATTTTAAACGAGTTTTGTTAAGGGACCATACCTCTAAGTGCAGTGGTTAACGTGGGCAGTTGCCTCGGAGACCAGCTCGAGATGTGGAATAAACTCCCCATTCGGGACTCGGCCTTCGGCCTCGTTAGTGACTCTCCTAAGGAATGTAAACGCGTAACACCCCATTCGTAAGTGACTAACATGGCTCGGCCTACGGCCTCGCGGAGGCCACGCTCGGCCTTCGGCCTCGCGGGCCGAAAGCTCGGCCTTCGGCCTCGCAGGTTTGAAGCTCGGCCTGCGGCCTCGCAACCGTGGCGTTGTATCGCCAGCGAAAATCCCCATCCAGTAAATAAAAAGATTTAAAAATTCTCATGCAAGTCGAACAACTGACAGATACTTTTAGTTCCCGTGAGCGGTTGCATCAAAGACCAGCTCGAGATGTGGAAAAAAAACTCCCCATTCGGGACTCGGCCTTCGGCCTCGTTAGTGACTCTCCTAAGGAATGTAAATGCGTAACACCCCATTCGGAACTCGGCCTTCGGCCTCGTAAGTGACTAACACGGCTCGGCCTGCGGCCTCGCGGAGGCCACGCTCGGCCTTCGGCCTCGCGGGCCGAAAGCTCGGCCTTCGGCCTCGCCCTGGAAGCTCGGCCTTCGGCCTCGCAGGTTTGAAGCTCGGTCTGCGGCCTCGCAAATAAGAAGTGGTTTCGCCATCAAAAATCCCCATCCAGTAAAAAAAAAACAAATGACGTCATCCAAAAATTTTTTTCATATTTGGAATCAGGGACCCCCAATCTCCCTAAATACCAAATTTCAGCCAGATCGGAGCAACTTGGATTTTGGTATCCGGGTCGAAGGACCAATTTTCAATTTTCGACTAAAACCCCAAATTTTCCTACAAACCCTCTATAACATTTGTTCAAAACCCCCATACCCACCTATAACGGTTCCGGAGCTGCGGTCGTTTTAAATTTGTATGGGAGAACCTCTTTTTTGTTCGGGAGGGTAATTTTTTTTCAACTTTTTAAAAGGATCCCAGGGTTTTAGTCATTTTTAGTTTTGACACCAACCCCCCATCGATTATAGTTTCCGAGATCCCTACACCAGTTCCATGATGGAAACCAAAAATGACACTTTTCGGATTTTTCTGGAGGTCACGGGAACCTCCTCTACACTTTTCCCCTACACCACAAACACCCCCCATCGCTCCTTCTAGGAGAACAATTCTGTCAATCAGTGAGTCAGTGAGTCAGTCAATCAGTCAGTGGTAATCGAGGTTTATATATATATAATATAACTAGTATTTCGGGTGGTGCGCGGGCTGCGAGCAGCCCGCGTTATCGATGTGCATTAGTAATATTTATCAAGATTTGTAGTTGCAGTTGAAAATATATATAAAAATTCTCATACAAGTAGAGTGACAGTTTCTTCTAGTTCAGTACAAAGTGTGAGCAGGGTTACCATGTGCAAGTTGATTTATTTGATAAAATTTTAGTCGCTGTAAAATCGCACCAAGATTGTTAATGACTTTTGTTAAGGGACCATACCTCTAAGTGCAGTGGTTAACGTGGGCAGTTGCCTCGGAGACCAGCTCGAGATGTGGAAAAAAAACTCCCCATTCGGGACTCGGCCTTCGGCCTCGTTAGTGACTCTCCTAAGGAATGTAAACGCGTAACACCCCATTCGTAAGTGACTAACACGGCTCGGCCTACGGCCTCGCGGAGGCCACGCTCGGCCTTCGGCCTCGCGGGCCGAAAGCTCGGCCTTCGGCCTCGCAGGTTTAAAGCTCGGCCTGCGGCCTCGCAACCGTGGCGTTGTATCGCCAGCGAAAATCCCCATCCAATATATAAAACATTTAAAAATTCTCATGCAAGTCGAACAACTGACAGATACTTTTAGTTCCCGTGAGCGGTTGCATCAAAGACCAACTTGAGATGTGGAAAAAAAACTCCCCTTTCGGGACTCGGCCTTCGGCCTCGTTAGTGACTCTCCTAAGGAATGTAAATGCGTAACACCCCATTCGGAACTCGGCCTTCGGCCTCGTAAGTGACTAACACGGCTCGGCCTACGGCCTCGCGGAGGCCACGCTCGGCCTTCGGCCTCGCGGGCCGAAAGCTCGGCCTTCGGCCTCGCCCTCGAAGCTCGGCCTTCGGCCTCGCAGGTTTGAAGCTCGGCCTGCGGCCTCTCAAATAAGAAGTGGTTTCGCCATCAAAAATCCCCATCCAGTAAAAAAAAAACAAATGACGTCATCCAAAAAATTTTTTCATATTCGGAATCAGGGACCCCCAATCTCTCTAAATACCAAATTTCAGCCAGATCAAAGCAACTTGGATTTTGGTATCCGGGTCGAAGGACCAATTTTTAATTTTTGACAGAAACCTCAAATTCTCCTACAAACCCTCTATAACATTTGCTTGAACCCCCCATACCCACCTATAACGGTTCCGGAGTTGCGGTCGTTTTAAATTTGTATGGGAGAACCTCTTTTTTGTTTGGGAGGGTAATTTTTTTTCAATTTTCCAAAAGGGTCCCAGGATTTTAGTCATTTTTAGTTTTGACACCTACCACCCATCGATTATGGTTTCCGAGATCCGTACACCAGTTCCATCAAGGAAACCAAAAATGACACTTTTCGGATTTTTCTGGTGGTCACAGGAACCTCCTCTACACTTTTCCCCTACATCACAAACACCTCCCATCGCTCCTTCTAGGAGAACAATGATGTCAATCAGTCAGTCAGTCAGTGAGTGAGTGGTAATCGAACTTTATATAATATAACTAGTATTTCGGGTGGTGCGCGGGCTGCGAGCAGCCCGCGTTATCGATGTGCATTAGTAATATTTATCAAGATTTGTAGTTGCAGTTGAAAAAAATATTTAAAAATTCTCATACAAGTCGAGAAAGGGACAGTTTCTTCTAGTTCAGTACAAAGTGTGAGCAGGGTTACCATGTGCAAGTTGATTTTTTCGATAAAATTTTAGTCGATGTAAAATCGCCCCAAGATTGTAATCGAGTTTTGTTAAGGGACCATACCTCTAAGTGCAGTGGTTAACGTGGGCCGTTGCCTCGGAGACCAGCTCGAGATGTGGAAAAAGCTCCCCATTCGGGACTCGGCCTTCGGCCTCGTTAGTGACTCTCCTAAGGAATGTAAACGCGTAACACCCCATTCGTAAGTGACTAACACGGCTCGGCCTACGGCCTCGCGGAGGCCACGCTCGGCCTTCGGCCTCGCGGGCCGAAAGCTCGGCCTTCGGCCTCGCAGGTTTGAAGCTCGGCCTGCGGCCTCGCAACCGTTGCGTTGTATCGTCAGCGAAAATCCCCATCCAGTAAATAAAAATATTTAAAAATTCTCATGCAAGTCGAACAACTGACAGATACTTTTAGTTCCCGTGAGCGGTTGCATCAAAGACCAGCTCGAGATGTGGTAAAAACTCCCCATTCTGAACTCGGCCTTCGGCCTCGTTAGTGACTCTCCTAAGGAATGTAAATGCGTAACACCCCATTCGGAACTCGGCCTTCGGCCTCGTAAGTGACTAACACGGCTCGGCCTACGGCCTCGCGGAGGCCACGCTCGGCCTTCGGCCTCGCGGGCCGAAAGCTCGGCCTTCGGCCTCGCCCTCGAAGCTCGGCCTTCGGCCTCGCAGGTTTGAAGCTCGGCCTGCGGCCTCGCAAATAAGAAGTGGTTTCGCCATCAAAAATCCCCATCCAGTAAAAAAAAAACAAATGACGTCATCCAAAAAAATTTTTTCATATTTGGAATCAGGGACCCCCAATCTCCCTAAATACCAAATTTCAGCCAGATCGGACCAACTTGAATTTTGGTATCCGGTTCGAAGGACCAATTTGCAATTTTTGACAAAAACCCCAAATTTCCCTACAAACCCTCTATGACATTTGTTCGAACCCCCCATACCCACCTATAACGGTTCGGGAGCTGCGGTCGTTTTAAATTTGTATGGGAGAACCTCTTTTTTGTTCGGGAGGGTAATTTCTTTTCATTTTTCCAAAAAGGTCCCAGGGTTTTAGTCATTTTTAGTTTTGACACCTACCCCCCATCGATTATGGTTTCCGAGATCCGTACACCAGTTCCATCAAGGAAACCAAAAATGACACTTTTCGGATTTTTCTGGTGGTCATGGGAACTTCCTCTACACTTTTCTCCTACACCACAAACACCCCCCATCGCTCCTTCTGGGAGAACAATGATGTCAATGAGTGAGTCAGTCAGTCAGTGAGTGGTAATCGAGCTTTATATAATATAATAACTAGTATTTCGGGTGGTGCGCGGGCTGCGAGCAGCCCGCGTTATCGATGTGCATTTGTATATTTTTTAAAATTTTAGTTGCAGTTGAAAAAAATATTTAAAAATTTTCATACAAGTCGAGAAAGGGACAGTTTCTTCTAGTTCAGTACAAAGTGTGAGCAGGGTTACCATGTGCAAGTTGATTTTTTCGATAAAATTTTAGTCGATGTAAAATCGCCCCAAGATTGTAATCGAGTTTTGTTGAGGGACCATACCTCTAAGTGCAGTGGTTAACGTGGGCCGTTGCCTCGGAGACCAGCTCGAGATGTGGAAAAAGCTCCCCATTCGGGACTCGGCCTTCGGCCTCGTTAGTGACTCTCCTAAGGAATGTAAACGCGTAACACCCCATTCGTAAGTGACTAACACGGCTCGGCCTACGGCCTCGCGGAGGCCACGCTCGGCCTTCGGCCTCGCGGGCCGAAAGCTCGGCCTTCGGCCTCGCAGGTTTGAAGCTCGGCCTGCGGCCTCGCAACCGTGACGTTGTATCGTCAGCGAAAATCCCCATCCAGTAAATAAAAAGATTTAAACATTCTCATGCAAGTCGAACAACTGACAGATACTTTTAGTTCCCGTGAGCGGTTGCATCAAAAACCAGCTCGAGATGAGGAAAAAAAACTCCCCATCCGGGACTCGGCCTTCGGCCTCGTTAGCGACTCACCTGAGGGTCGTTAATTCGTTACACCCCATTCGGAACTCGGCCTTCGGCCTCGTAAGTGACTAACACGCCTCGGCCTGCGGCCTCGCGGAGGCCACGCTCGGCCTTCGGCCTCGCGGGTCGAAAGCTCGGCCTTCGGCCTCGCCCTGGAAGCTCGGCCTTCGGCCTCGCAGGTTTGAAGCTCGGCCTGCGGCCTCGCAAATAAGAAGTGGTTTCGCCATCAAAAATCCCCATCCAGTAAAAAAAAAACAAATGACGTCATCCAAAAAATTTTTTCATATTTGGAATCAGGGACCCCCAATCTCCCTAAATACCAAATTTTAGCCAGATCGGAGCAACTTGGATTTTGGTATCCGGGTCGAAGGACCAATTTTCAATTTTCGACTAAAACCCCAAATTCTCCTACATATCCTCTATAATATTTGTTCAAACCCCCCATACCCACCTATAACGGTTTCGGAGTTGCGGTCGTTTTAAATTTGTATGGGAGAACCTCTTTTTTGTTCGGGAGGGTAATTTTTTTTCAACTCTCCAAAAAGGTCCTAGGGTTTTAGTCATTTTTAGTTTTGACACCTACCCCTCATCGATAATGGTTTCCGAGATCCGTACACCAGTTCCATCAAGGAAACCAAAAATGACACTTTTCGGATTTTTCTGGTGGTCATAGGAACATCCTCTACACTTTTCCCCTACATCACAAACACCTCCCATCGCTCCTTCTAGGAGAACAATGATGTCAATCAGTCAGTCAGTCAGTCAGTCAGTCAGTGAGTGGTAATCGAACTTTATATATTATAACTAGGTGTTGGGTGGTGCGCGGGCTGCGAGCAGCCCGCGTTATCGATGTGCATTAGTATTTATTTCATGATTGTAATTGCAGTTGAAAAAATATATAAAAATTCTCATACAAGTCGAGAAAGGGACAGTTTCTTCTAGTTCAGAACAGAGTGTGGGCAGGGTTACCATGTGCAAGTTGATTTTTTTGATAAAATTTAAGTCGCTGTAAAATCGCACCAAGATTGTAAACGACTTTTGTTAAGGGACCATACCTCTAAGTGCAGTGGTTAACGTGGGCAGTTGCCTCGGAGACCAGCTCGAGATGTGGAAAAAAAACACCCCATTCGGGACTCGGCCTTCGGCCTCGTTAGTGACTCTCCTAAGGAATGTAAACGCGAAACACCCCATTCGTAAGTGACTAACACGGCTCGGCCTACGGCCTCGCGGAGGCCACGCTCGGCCTTCGGCCTCGCGGGCCGAAAGCTCGGCCTTCGGCCTCGCAGGTTTGAAGCTCAGCCTGCGGCCTCGCAACCGTGGCGTTGTATCGCCAGTGAAAATCCCCATCCAGTAAATAAAAAAATTTAAAAATTCTCATGCAAGTCGAACAACTGACAGATACTTTTAGTTCCTGTGAGCGGTTGCATCAAAGACCAGCTCGAAATGTGGAAAAAAAACTCCCCATTCGGGACTCGGCCTTCGGCCTCGTTAGTGACTCTCCTAAGGAATGTAAATGCGTAACACCCCATTCGGAACTCGGCCTTCGGCCTCGTAAGTGACTAACACGGCTCGGCCTGCGGCCTCGCGGAGGCCACGCTCGGCCTTCGGCCTCGCGGGCCGAAAGCTCGGCCTTCGGCCTCGCAGGTTTGAAGCTCGGCCTGCGGCCTCGCAAATAAGAAGTGGTTTCGCCATCAAAAATCCCCATCCAGTAAAAAAAAAACAAATGACGTCATCCAAAAAATTTTTTTATATTTGGAATCAGGGACCCCCAATCTCCCTAAATACCAAATTTCAGCCAGATCGGAGCAGCTTGGATTTTGGTATCCGGGTCGAAGGACCAATTTTCAATTTTCGACTAAAACCCCAAATTCTCCTACAAACCCTCTATAACATTTGTTCAAACACCCCATACCCACCTATAACGGTTCGGGAGCTGCGGTCGTTTAAAATTTGTATGGGAGAACCTCTTTTTTGTTCGGGAGGGTAATTTTTTTTTATTTTTCCAAAAAGGTCCCAGGGTTTTAGTCATTTTTAGTTTTGACACCAACCCCCCATCGATTATAGTTTCCGAGATCCGTACACCAGTTCCATCAAGGAAACCAAAAATGACACTTTTCGGATTTTTCTGGAGGTCACGAAAACCTCCTCTACACTTTTCCCCTACATCACAAACACCCCCCATAGCTCCTTCTAGGAGAACAATTATGTCAATCAGTCAGTGAGTCAGTGAGTGAGTCAGTGGTAATCGAGCTTTATATATATAAAAAACTAGTATTTCGGGTGGTGCGCGGGCTGCGAGCAGCCCGCGTTATCGATGTGCATTTGTATTTTTAATTAAAGTTTTAGTTGCAGTTTATAAAAATATATAAAATTCTCATACATGTCGAGTAAGTGACAGTTTCTTCTAGTTCAGTACAAAGTGTGAGCAGGGTTACCATGTGCAAGTTAATTTTTTTGATAAAATTTTAGTCGCTGTAAAATCGCACCAAGATTGTTAACGACTTTTGTTAAGGGACCATAGCTCTAAGTGCAGTGGTTAACGTGGGCAGTTGCCTCGGAGACCAGCTCGAGATGTGGAAAGAAAACTCCCCATTCGGGACTCGGCCTTCGGCCACGTTAGTGACTCTCCTAAGGAATGTAAACGCGTAACACCCCATACGTAAGTGACTAACACGGCTCGGCCTACGGCCTCGCAGGTTTGAAGCTCGGCCTGCGGCCTCGCAACTGTGGCGTTATATCGCCAGCGAAAATCCCCATCCAGTAAATAAAAAGATTTAAAAATTTTTATGCAAGTCGAACAACTGACAGATACTTTTAGTTCCCGTGAGCGGTTGCATCAAAGACCAGCTCGAGATGTGGAAAAAAACTCCCCATTCGGGACTCGGCCTTCGGCCTCGTTAGTGACTCTCCTAAGGAATGTAAATGCGTAACACCCCATTCGGAACTCGGCCTTCGGCCTCGTAAGTGACTAACACGGCTCGGCCTACGGCCTCGCGGAGGCCACGCTCGACCTTTGGCCTCGCGGGCCGAAAGCTCGGCCTTCGGCCTCGCCCTCGTAGCTCGGCCTTCGGCCTCGCGGGTTTGAAGCTCGGCCTGCGGCCTCGCAGCCGTGGCGTTGTATCGCCAGCTAAAATCCCCATTCAGTAAAAAAAAAACAAATGACGTCATCCAAAAAATTTATATTTCGAATCAAGAACCCCCAATCTCCCTAAATACCAAATTTCAGCCAGATCGGAGCAACTTGGATTTTGGTATCCGGGTCGAAGGACCAATTTTCAATTTTCGAATAAAACCCCAAATTCTCCTACAAACCCTCTATAACATTTGTTTAAACCCCCCATACCCACCTATAACGGTTCGGGAGCTGCGGTCGTTTTAAATTTGTATGGGAGAACCTCTTTTTTGTTCGGGAGGGTAATTTTTTTTCATTTTTCCAAAAAGGTCCCAAGGTTTTAGTCATTTTTAGTTTTGGCACTTACCCCCCATCGATTATGGTTTCCGAGATCCGTACACCAGTTCCATCAAGGAAACCAAAAATGACACTTTTCAGATTTTTCTGGTGGTCATAGGAACCTCCTCTACACTTTTCCCCTACATTACAAACACCCCCCATCGCTCCTTCTGGGAGAACAATGATGTCAATGAGTGAGTGAGTGAGTCAGTGAGTGAGTGGTAATCGAGCTTTATATAATATGGTTAACTAGTATTTGGGTGGCGCGCGGGCTGCGAGCAGCCCGCGTTATCGATGTGCATTTGTATTTTTAATTAAAGTTTTAGTTGCAGTTGGTAAAAATATATAAAATTCTCATACAAGTCGAGTAAGTGACAGTTTCTTCTAGTTCAGTACAAAGTGTGAGCAGGGTTACCATGTGCAAGTTGATTTTTTTGATAAAATTTTAGTCGCTGTAAAATCGCACCAAGATTGTAAACGACTTTTGTGAAGGGACCTTACCTCTAAGTGCAGTGGTTAACGTGGGCAGTTGCCTCGGAGACCAGCTCGAGATGTGAAAAAAAACTCCCCATTCGGGACTCGGCCTTCGGCCTCGTTAGTGACTCTCCTAAGGAATGTAAGCGCGTAACACCCCATTCGTAAGTGACTAACACGGCTCGGCCTGCGGCCTCGCGAAGGCCACGCTCGGCCTTCGGCCTCGCGGGCCGAAAGCTTGGCCTTCGGCCTCGCAGGTTTGAAGCTCGGCCTGCGGCCTCGCAACCGTGGCGTTGTATCGCTAGCGAAAATCCCCATCCAGTAAATAAAAAGATTTAAAAATCTCATGCAAGTCGAACAACTGACAGATACTTTTAGTTCCCATGAGCGGTTGCATCAAAGACCAACTCGAGATGTGGAAAAAAAATCCCCATTCGAGACTCGGCCTTCAGCCTCGTTAGTGACTCTCCTAAGGAATGTAAATGCGTAACACCCCATTCGGAACTCGGCCTTCGGCCTCGTAAGTGACTAACACGGCTCGGCCTACGGCCTCGCGGAGGCCACGCTCGGCCTTCTGCCTCGCGGGCCGAAAGCTCGGCCTTCGGCCTCGCCCTCGAAGCTCGGCCTTCGGCCTCGCAGGTTTGAAGCTCGGCCTGCGGCCTCGCAGCCGTGGCGTTGTATCGCCAGCGAAAATCCCCATCCAGTAAAAAAAAAAACAAATGACGTCATTCAAAAAAATTTTTCATATTTGGAATCAGGGACCCCCAATCTCCCTAAATACCAAATTTCAGCGAAATCGAAACAACTTGAATTTTGGTATCCGGGTCGAAGGACCAATTTTCAATTTTCGACTAAAACCCCAAATTCTCCTACAAACCCTCTATAACATTTGTTCAAACCCCCTATACCCACCTATAACGGTTCGGGATCTGCGGTCGTTTTAAATTTGTATGGGAGAACCTCTTTTTTGTTCGGGAGGGTAATTTTTTTTCAACTTTCCAAAAAAGTCCCAGGGTTTTAGTCATTTTTAGTTTTGACACCTACCCCCCATCGATTATGGTTTCCGAGATCCGTACACCAGTTCCATCAAGGAAACCAAAAATGACACTTTTCGGATTTTTCTGGTGGTCATGGGAACCTCCTCTACACTTTTCCTCTACACCACAAATACCCCCCATCGCTCCTTCTGGGAGAACAATGATGTCAATGAGTGAGTGAGTCAGTCAGTGAGTCAGTGGTAATCGAGCTTTATATAATATGGTTAATGGTTAATACCAAATAGTGATGTGTCCTGTGATGTGTGTGTGTCTAAAACATTAGATTAAGATTTTCTATAGGACATTTTATGTAGGTAGAATGAAATCGCTCATCGACCTATTTTTTCTTTTAATTGATCGCATAGCATACGCATCTCTAGTACAATCAATGTTATGTTAACCGACTCCAAAAAATGAAGAGGTTTAAACACCTCTTAATTTTTTTGGAGTGACTGTATTTTCGATTCGACTGTATTTTTTTTTGTATGTATTTATTTATTGTGTAGGTAACTTTTTTCTAGGAGAATAGATTTTGATAAATGTTTTTATTATTTGAAAGCTAGTGCTACTAATGTGTTCCAATTAGCAATCCTTACAGTAAGTAGCTTTTGACTTATCAGAAATTTTATAGATTTAGGCGTTACCTACTTTGCGGAAATCCATATCAAAATGATATTAAATAAGTACACAGAATTTCGTATAAATTCCGCGAGATAAATTATTCCATCGAACCATTAGAAGAGATTCCCATTGAGTGAGATTGCATGTGTGTTAATATAATTATCATTCGGTATACATACTGTCCGTATGCAATTTATAGAGAAAGGAGAATGGTGCACACTGCAGGGTAAATCTGAAATAATGTATCTCACATATTTTGTATTTAATATCATTAATGATGCGTATACGTATAATTGACTTCAGTAACATTCATGATGTTCTCATTCCATCAAGGAAACCTTGAAGATGTTTCACGGATGAGTTATAGAAGTCGGTTTGTACTTATAGTTTTCAGCCATATAATTGGTTAAAAACTATGATAGTTTACTAACAACAATATGCTATTTAGACGCAGAACGCTTAGATATTTTGTCAAACTGTTTCAATACGTTCAATATAGAAATAAGCTTCATCAATATAATATGTTTCCAATAAACCCGTTATTGAATCTTGGACCCTACTCGCTTCGTTCCCATGCCCGACTTTATGTACCCACTGGTTTAATAAAAGCTCTAAATAACGAGGGTTTGTGTTTATTCGTGAATGTATTATTGGAAAGAACAATAGATTTACTTTGCTCTTATTCCGCTCTTTTGTCAATATTAATTATTTGTAACAATACTCAAACAGTAGAAACGTGACTTAAATTAATTAAACAAGAAAAAAAAGCAACTGAGGGAACAGAGATGTTTTAAACAATGTCTATCACAAAAATCAATAATAATAAATTGCTTTATGGTTTAAATCGTTGACCTCTTGCAAGGCGGAACTTACGTTTACATTTTTGAGGGACAGCACCTCTAGACTTGAACCCACGACTACAGAATACTATCCTTGTTGCTTTGCCAACTAAGCTAATTTCACATGGAAACAATTTAAATGCACAGATGCTCTCAGTGAAGAATGTATTTTTCTGAAATAGGAATGTTATATCAATGTTTACTTATTTTGTTGGCAGCAATGAGTATTTTGAGTTGCGATTTTCTGACCACATTAGTAATCTGCGTTTCTTCGCCTTATTTTTTTGTGACTTATTTGTCAAATTAATTTCTTTTGGTGAATGTTGGAGATTCTATGCAATTATTCGTAGGCAAATAAATAAATAAATGTGACTCACATTCAAATTCAATAATTGTGTAGTCTCTTTTACTATGGGCCATTGTTAACAAGCACAGGGTTGCACAACGAGCTACGAGAGGGCTATACTCGGAGTTTCTTTAAGAGATCAAATCAGAAATGAGGTGATCCGTAGTCTGTAGAAGAACTAAAGTCACCGACATAGCCCAGCGGATCAGCAAGTTGAAGTGGCAGTGGGCAGGGCATCTCGGAGACCCGATGGCCGTCGGGGTCGAAAGGTTCTCAAGTGGAAACCACGGACAGGAAAGCGCATTATTGAACGTCTACCGATAAGGTGGACAGACAACCTGACCAGATCGCAGGAAGGGGCTGAATGAATGCCGCTTCCAAGCGGTCCTTGTGGCGATCAATGGGGGAGACCTATGTCCAGCAGTGGACATGTTATGGCTGATATCATCATCATCATCATCTCAGCCATAGGACATCCACTGCTGGACATATGCCTCCACCATGGCTGATATGATGATGAAGAATTACACAAGTAGGCGAATGAAAGTCTTGCACAACATTAAATTGGTGAAGATTGAGTAAACGTCAGAGATACAGCCATTTCAATGCGTCGTTTTTTGGCTATTGGACCCTCATCAGTGTTATCACTCATCATCATTAGCATCAGCGTAAGCATCAAAGTGACCATTAGAAAGATCTTGGGTTGCGACGAACGTACCCTTTTAATAGGTTGGTCTTCTGTACCAAATCTGGCTTACAATAGGTACAGGTTGCCATTTCGATATACCTACACTTCAAATACAAATGGATTTATTTGATCGGGTGCAACTAATTTGCAGAAGCCGCCATAATATGTAGCGTGTTGTAACATACGAGTATCTAACGTACCTATTCCATTCAAACTGCGCGGTGCTCAGATTTTGTTCCTTTACGACATAAACATGCTTACTGCGACACATAATACGGTACAAATAATATAGAAAAGGATAGCTATATGTTTAGTTGCGCTTGAAATACGCGTCGTAATCAAAATTAAATTAATTTTGCCGCCTCAGTTTCCGGGCGCTTGTGCGACATCTACCTCATATAAACATATAATATCATATCATTGGCCGTATAACAAAATAAGAAAGCGTGCGGAAATGGCATGCGCCATCCACCAGTATTGGTACAATAGTAAGGTTTTTAACTTCCCATTGGTGTTAACCAACTCTGCTCCCATTTGTAAAAATAGACACAAAATTGTGAAAAAACAACGCAGGATAAGACATAACATGTCTCCTGTCAAGATGGCGTAAACTGCGGACCAATCTAAATATCGGATAAAAAATAAAGCTTTATTAAAACGTAAATTATTTACCATAGGTGTATAAACCAAAATTGTGAAAAGAGGTATGCTGCTGCTTGGTAAATACAATTACATTTTGTGGTGTCATATATTATTATTATTAATTATGTATCGTTATTTAAATATATTTAAAATGATATTTGATTTATTCTCTTCAACGCTATTGCTACGAAAGTGCTAGAATTTCCCCCTTCATAATTAAATCCCCACTCCATAAGTTGAAACCCTGGTTGGCAAGGCAACTGTGATTAATAATCGCCACGATTAAGATCATCTAAGTGCGTGTCTTTTTCGCCCTGGATTCTTTTGCGGTTGCTTTGATGCTGTAACTAATATAACATACCTTACATTCAATAATAAATTTTCATGTGCGGTTCTGTTAACTAACAGGTATTTAATGAAGGATAAGCAGAAACTACAACACAAGAAACTGAGTTCTTAGTGTAGCTTCTGTGAAGACATAATAAAAAAAATATAAAAAATAATAAGGACATACTTATAACAAATACTCACGAACTCACCACAGCCCACAAAGCATTCAGCCGTCCATGTATTTATTGAACAGACACCTGTCAACTCTGCTACTCGTATTTCTGCCTCCAAAGCTGTCAGAGGGTGCGTGGGAGGCCTTCAATTTTAAGATGATCTCGGATTTTAACAGGCCTTCATTTAATAACGTTTCTACTTCCCTCCTTATACCGGGGTCTATTTCGCGATACTTAGTTTTAAATGGTAGGTACTAAAACTTAGGTAGGAACAGTATTTTGTGTTGTAAAATGTTATAGTAGGTAAATTTAATTGAATTTATGTAAGTATCAAATACCTTGCCGTTTCAGTATATGCTTACGTCAGTCGGAGATTTTCAAGTTTCACATCAGTTTATAATACCTAATTCCAATCCATATTTATTATGGTCCACATTTGGTGCAAGAAAAATTAAGTGTGAATAGAAAACTGCAGAGTGACTGTATTTTAAAGTTTTGCAACAATAATGACTAACAAGTAGTATAAATTTAGTAGTATAGTAGTTTAGTGTACTAGTATAGAACTCTCCGAAATGGCTCGACCGATTTTTATGTTTTTTTTTTGTATATAATATGGTAGGTCTGAGAATAGGTTGTAAACTACTTTTCACCCTCCTACCCCAATATTTTTTTCCTCATTTTATTACACGTATTTTTAGTAGATCGTCGATCATTGACGATATCCTAATATTTTACTAGAGAATGGCCCTAAATCTGTTACACTCGACCTAGATAAAATTAATTATAATTCTTCAAAATTTAACAGCTCGTATTCTATTTACGCTATAGTTCAAATTCGAACTTGTAACTCCATACTCCATTATAAGACGAGCATGGGCCGTCGACTCAATAAAATTTGACAGTAATTATCGAGCTGCGGTAACATGGAACTTATTTTATCGACCACTCGATAAATTTGGTAAATCTTAACGGAATAGTCGACACCCCTAGCATGGAATACAAATTTGACATGTTGTGTCGATAACATTTTGTCAATCTACTAGAATTTTTATCGATCTTAGAAAGGTCGTAGGTAAATTCGATATGCAAGCATTTTGACCAGTTGTTCAACCTATTTTAGCTACTCTTCGTTATGTTTTCGTAGGCACATCGCACACGTACATAAATTAGTTGCCGGGAGCCAAAAAGACTAATGGATTATTCTGCGCCATATTTTTTAGTGATTCATTTTTGATTAGTGTCACACTGATTTGGACTTTATCGTTACCATATAAGAACTTATGTTACTTGTCTTATTTTCCAGAAGTTTAGTGTAGTTTAGTTGGATAAGAGAATCACTACATTACCTACGATTTACAAGCTTAGCTTTATGTATAAAGGTAAATATATGTCTATTAAACCGCGTAATTCTATTTTTGGTTTGGATAAAGTCAAAGGGTAATTGAGACCTCGAGTCGGTGTCTGTTTACCTACCCTTGTACCCCGCCTCGATCGTAAATTAAGACAGCCTTTTCCGTCCCGACTAAATTTATAAGTTCTAGAGCTTAAATGTATGTGGGTCGTGTGTGCCTGCCTTCTAAACAAAAACATATTACCTACCGCGACCGTATAGATTAGATGGAGTAACCGTATCCATGTGTATGCCTTCGCTTCTTAGTAGAAGATAAGATATTCAGCGAAGGCATGCGGCAATGGCATCAAAGTTTTTTATTCTCTTTTGTCTATTTACCTCCTAACCTAACTTAGTGTGTAGGTTAAATTTTTGGTTATTACCTACCTTTCCTCCAACACGTATCTTGAAATCACTAACTAGGAGGTGGGCAGCAGCGCCTTCTGAGGATAGGAAACCATACTGCGCTCGCCAACCCGCCTGCCAAGCGTGGCGAGTATTGGCAAGTCCCCCCTATATGGGGGAGGCATACGTACAGCAGTGGACGTCCTATGGCTGCGATGAATGAATTAATGTATCTTGAATTAGTGTATCTAAAATTACTGCAACTCGGAACAGTCCACTCAATTGTGGGGGCTAGAGTGCAATTTGATTTATTTTAGTTGTACCAATGTTTGTCGTATGTATTTATATTAAATTAACACATAAAGTTTTGATAATTGGCAAAATAGCCTGAATTTAATTAGGTAATTAATCAAAACGTCTTATTACTAAAATCTAAAGAACTTGTCGAAGACGGTACCATGCTCACAATATTTTGATAATAGTTACTTTTGAACTATCATGGTACCGAATTCAACAAGTTATTGTACATCTTGAGTATTGAGGTTGGTTCCATTTTATTGGTAATTTTTTTATCTAATATGTAGCAGAAATATTAACAAGAAATTCCCATTCTAGCCATTCATTATCTGTCTCTAACATTACACAAATAATTGATTTTACCTCAGGTTTCATACTGTAATTAAAACTAAACCAAATAATATATATATACCTACATCATGCCTTCAACATCATCATAGAGGTTTGTAAAGTTCTTAAATCGGCAATCCCCCTTGCATACTTGAGCCTCTGTGTCCGAGCAGATCTGCTCATTGAGGCCCAACTGGGTGAAGGTAGGTTTCGACAACCGAGTCTTGGCAGTTGGCAGTTGTGGAGTTGTAATGTAACAAACCGACTAGGACTCACGTGGTAAACACTAGAAAATTACTCTCCGACCAGTTTCGAACTTATTTGCAGTTCTTCATCTGGGAGTTATGATCGTGCCAGGCGGCGAGCGCGAGCCTCAGCACGTTACTGGTGTTGAGACGGCAGCGCAGCCGTCTTAACGCCAGTTACGTGCTGAGGCTCGAAACTGGTCGGAGAGTAATTTTCCAGTGTTTACCACGTGAGTCCTAGTCGGTTTAATACATTACAATTATGGAAGAAACTCGCGATAGTTTTCAGACTCAAAGTTGTGGAGTTGAGACTAAGAGCTTTGTGGTATAATTAGGCTGTAGGCTCAGGGATATCACTGGCTTCCATCTTGTTCAGAGGTGCAGACGCTGGTGATTGCGAATAGCCTAAGCATTAGCCAGACAGTTTATTAAATGTTAGAAACGCTACTGCTGAATATCAGTCAGGCCGCTAGGCCATATTTTATCTGTTTTGTGGTTGAACGGCGCTGTTGAGTGAAGAGGCTAGGCTGTTGATTCAATGTTTATTAAGCTAGTTGGCTGCACCGTATACATACCTATATTGGTGGTAGTCATCGGCGACTCATACCTACTTACGTGTATTTCTGGAATGAGTTGGATGATCTTTTTCCTGTAACTTTTTATTTGCATTGGTCTCAAGGTTTAAAAAAACTACGTCGTTTAACACGAAAATATGAATCATGAAGTAAATAATGAACACCTGTGTTGCTAAATGTGGAAGAAATTGAACAAAAGTTGCTTAGTTGCTTCAGGGGTTTCTTCAAAAGTTTTACTTACCTTTTATAATTGAAGGTTTTTGGCTGTTTGATTAAGAAATATTTTTTTCTAATTGAACAACTAAGGCAATTAGGCTAATATGTATTTTTGGAAAAATACCTTTTCCTGTATAACGTGATTAACTTTAGGGCACACAAGGTTTTTTTCATACTGTATAGATCTCGCGTTTGACCACTATCTCACTTGAAGGTCAGTGACGATGTGGTCGAACATGTTATCACGCTAGACCTAGAATGCTCACTGGCTCTCAGGGACTGCTCTGCCTTAACACACTATGTGTTTGGTGACAGGTTTTCAAACTTGAGGGTGGTAGCTAGCCAGACGGGTATTCGAAAGTACCCTACCACCATGCTGGGAATTTGATAACGGTGTTACTTTTGCCGGTTCAAGCTGTTGTTCGGGATCGAACCAGTGTCCGTCAGTTTGACAGGCGACGCTTCCCCCGCTGAGCTATCATCGCTTCTAACTATCTTTCTATATTACCTCCGTGAACAAGGCAGGGTATTATTAATTTTCATACGTAATATTTGGTCTCCAGAAGCTATGGATGCTCTTGGGACTCAATACACTTAATAATTAATGTGCCACATTAAATTCATTATTTTTTAGGGTGAGTCCATATTCCGCAATCTCGGCCCACATTCCAAAACCAAATCATTATTCCTCCGTTGCAAAATATAATTTGAACTCATTTTTCATTCATTGTACTCATTAGATAGGTACATAGTACCAGCAAATATTTTACAAAATATTGTTATGGTGTGTCTAGTCTGGTTATCAGGTTTATTTGTTGAGAGAGCTAACAATGATACTTAGGTACATATTTTGATGAAAAGTGATTAAACGTACAGACACACATGTCATTCTTTCGCTACAGTAATTGCTTTGTACATTATGGCATAATAGAGTTCACGGAAGTCAAATCGTCCAAATAGCCTTTTTAATTGAAAGTTTTTTATGAGATAAGGTGACGGAATAAGCAAGAGGCCTAGAGGATGCAAAGTGGTAACCTCTGCCTATAGACAGATAGAATTCGTAAAGACCTGCACTGCGCCCGTCACCCTGAGACATAGAGTTGGTAAGTTTCATGTGTGCCTGTAATTTCACCGAAAATCATACCCTTCACACCGGAACACAGTAATGCGAACACTACTGCCTGGCGGTAGAAATAAATATGGTGGAAGAACATCCCCGGGCGAACTCTCACATAGAGTGCTACTGGTCTTGAATATTAATAAGGAATAACATAATATAGTCAATATAAACATAATAGTATTATGTAATAACTATTGGAAAATAAAGAAAGTTAAAATCATGATATGAAATAAGGCAACACATACTACGATCTAAGACAATAATTAAAAGACCTGGAATGCTCCGCTTATTTCATATCACCATATTTATGCTTGATCATTTCCTAAATAGACAATTTTAAGTCTTTTCAGCTTATTTTGTTGAATACCCGACATGTCTTCTATAATTTAAAAAAATACCACATAAGAGAACAGTTCATGAAAATTAATTCTGATTGAACAAAATTTGATATCATTTGTTACTTTTATTAGTGAAAAATATTTTGATGCGACAATATTTTTCTTTTATCAAAAACTCTCGCTGTACTTAACAATGCGCTTGCTATCTTACACCAGAAGAAAGGAAATTAAAAAGTCTCAAAATGTAATGAGTATTTCTTTTTTTGAGTCCGTAGGTCATCTGTAAAGTACATTTTTGTAATATTTTGAATCAGCACTCATCAGGATCTGTCCCGCCCTCTCTGCCTGTAAACACCCGCTAGCTTCTATTGTCATCGGCACCTGCCTCTTTAATTTTATATAAATTACAATTAACTCACTGTAAAACCTAAATTAAAAGGATGATCCCCATATTTGTACTGAAATATAGACACGAAGAACAATGCATGCATTAAGATAGGGCTATGGCATATTGCAGTAAGTATACATGGTCGCATGCTTCAGATTTTAGATGGCTGGGCAATCATTTTAATTTAGAGGCCAGTAGATGACTATTAATGCAATGATATTATATAAATTATATGAGGTAGATGTCGCAAAAGCGCGCGGAAACTGAGGCGGCAAAATTAAGTCAATTGTAGTAATTTTGATTACGACGCGTATTTCAAGCGCAAGTCTAAACATATAGCTATCCTTTTCTATATTATTTGTACCGTATTATCTGTCGCAGTAAGCATGTTTATGTCGTAAAGGAACAAAATCTGAGCACCGCGCAGTATGAATATACGTCATCTTTAGTAAAACATCATTGTATTAATGAGTATATTTCGAGGTCTTACACATTCCATAATACATGTTAAATTTTATAATTTACTTTAGTACCATTTATTTAATTTGATACCCTTCCGATAGTTGAATGAAAAGATAATTTCCGCCTAATTTGCCATGATGTCCCCGTATAGTATGCAAGGTAGCGGCTGAAATTGTTTACTTTGTACTGATGAACGGCAAACGTGATTTCTATATATGTATCTACATTTAAATAATTCAAAGGTAATCCTATATAGGTACAGTTCGGAGCTTATGCAGGCTTAGGCTTAGACGTTACTTTTAACAGCGAGAAAAGGTGTTTAACCTTTGGCCCTTTTCGGTTTAGGTATACTTCGGAAAATGCGTTGGCAGATCGTACTAAAGACTTACCTGTTACTTTACCTTACTGTTTAAGATGGCTACTTAATAATATATAACAATATTAATACATACCTACTTAAAATTAAAAGCGTAAATTCCCAAGAGTAGGTAGGTATTTGAGTTCGAATAATCTTTGTGTACATCCTTAAGGGACTATTCCAACTTAACATTTAGGTAAACATAATTTCGTTAACTTAAATAAACTTCATTCTCAATAACAATGTTATAAATGCGAAAGTTTGTTGTGTGTATTGTGGAACTATGTTTTTTACCACTCTGAGCTAAGATGAATAAACGAATTCGCATGTTATTTCGTACAAAATATGTTCAATATAGGTAGCCAGAGATAACACTGGTAATATTTCTTGATACTTACCTCAAAAAACTAAACAGTTGTTGTCGGATAATTAGAATTTCACGAAAAATCATACCGCGGGTGATACCGAGGTGTGAAGCTAGCAATTAATTTATTATGACAAAAATTGTCATCGTCATCGCCATATGAGAGAGACATATGCCTCCCCCATTGATTTCCACAAGGACCGGATGGTAACGGCCCTCATCCAGCCCTTACCTGAGATCTTAGTCAGGTCATCTGTCCACCTTGTCGGTGGCCGTGCTATGCTGCGCTTGCCAGTCTGTGGTTTTATTTTTATAATTGGGAATAGGCAGGCGTTTGTCCACTATCTCACCTGATGTTAAGTGATGATGCGGTCTACGATGGAGCACGCCTGCCTAGAAGATACCTATTCACTCGTGACTCGAAGATTTAAGAACTGACTACTTGAAGGTCTCCATTCGAGAACCTGTCGACTCCAAAGGTCATCGGATCTTCGAGCTATGTGCCCTGCCCACTGCCACTTCAACTTGCTAATCCGCTGGGCAATGTCGGTAACTTTTGTTATTGTACGGATCTCCTCATTTTGATTTAACCGCGTAGAGAAACCCGAGCATAGCCCTCTCCAAAGGTCGCTGTGCGACTTTGAGCCTGCTCACGAGGCCTATAGTCTGAGACCACGTTTCAGTTCCATAAGTCATCACTGGTAACATACACTGATCGAAGACCTTTGTTCGACAAACATTTTAATTGTTTGTATAATAAGAGGTTTTTTACTAAATGCACATAAATCATTTAAAGTATACTCGATACATACATAATATTACTAAAATATGAACTCTATCCTATTAATATTATAAATGCGAAAGTTTGTGTGTATGTGTGTATGTTTGTTACCTCTTCACGCTTAAACGGGGACACCAATTTCTATGAAATTTGGTATGGAGATAGTTTAGACCCTGGATTAACACATAGGCTACTTTTCATCATCGTCAATCATCACCATGCGGGTAAATCCGAGGGGCGGTAATAGTTTAATATAAAAACAACATCATGTCTGATTCTGCGTCTATTTATTTCCTGTAATTTTTGAAAGGTCTGAACCTATATCGATTTGACTTAGCAGATGCGTGAGGAGTGACATTAATTTCACTCTTCACGCATCTGCCAAAATATAATTATGTTTTTGGCAATTTTATTTTTTGTAAAATAACGAAGGTTGCGAATAAACCCATGGAGCTAATGCAGGGGCATGGGTGAAATAATCTGTAAATATAAAAATTAATCCCTTTTTCCTTTGGTCACGCTATAACTTAAGAAGTATTTTTATATGATTCTAATTAAAGAACCAAAGTCAGATATTCTGGATAAATGTACAATAACGGGAAAACCATAGGGATAGGCAGTATAGTCAAAGGTGGGCCTATGATAGTCCCACCTTTGACTATACTGCCCAATCCCACCAGCGCAGCGTCGAAATCGCGTGGCGTAGCCATTACATAAAAAAATCCATCAGGTTGCTTCTCTGGCAATATTTCCTTGTCGTTGGAAATAGGTAGGTCGGCTAGGTGCAGTTAATAGTGTTCCCGATCGAGTTACGAGCTACCTGCGCTATCAATTTATTTTCTGCGCTTGCAACGTGAAACCCTACATTAATTTGTTACGCAACGCTTGCATACCTATATAGTTATCATGAACGGAAAAATAAATTGACATCGATAATATCGTATATACCGATGAAACTGATTTAATAATACATGTTCATGAAATTTTGCTGCAATGTTATCCCACTAATATTATAAATGCCAAAGTTTGGATGGATGGATAGATGTTTGTTCCTCAATCACGCTAGAACGGCTGGATGGATTTGGATGAAATTTGGTATGGAGATAGCTTATACCCTGGAATAACACATAGGCTCCTTTTCACCATCACCATCATCACCGTTTTTCATCACCACGCGGGTAAAACCGCGGGGCACCTCTAGTATTTTATATTAGAAAGGTGGCATCTAAATAATTACGTACTTATAAAAATTGTGTATTTAAAATAGTAAAACTATACAAACAGACTGCAACTAATTATCCGCAGACCATTTTCTTTAAAAATACTCACTACTTTTATTTATTTATTTTCTTTTTTCCACACACACACACACACCCCCGCACTAGGATACCCTGTGTCGCAGGAGGCATATACACAAACAATCACAATACACAAACATCCAAGACCCGAGAACAAACATCTTTGCTTATCACAGAAATGTTTGCCCCGGCCGGGATTCGAACCCGGGGTCACGGTTCCAAAGTCAGTGTCGCTGATCACTGAGCCACGACGAAAATTAGAACATATCTGTTAGCATCTGGCTTATCAATTTCGTACAAAACCAACATAGGGCATAAATTGAACATAGATTCAAATTTTATGAACTTAGCAAATGACGGATTTTTTATTCGCACTCGCACCGGACTGTTTTGGATCATGAATTTGACGATCCTTGATCGAGGATCCCATTATCAGATCCTGACACTAGCTTGGTGAATTGCAGAGGTTAGTAGGTGGGGCCGACAGAAATTTGAGAAGCCTCTTGGCGACATTTGTGTAAATCCACCACTGATAGAAGATGGAAATAGAAAATATTCCACGTATTTGAACTAGATGTGAAAGAATGTGAAGGGAAGTGGATCCGATGGAATTTCTTAAGTGACTCCTATCACTTAGGTATATTTATGTTAGAAATGGTTTGACTGTCCATTTTCCTGGTGGCAGTACTGTAGAATACACACAGTATTGATCGCCATAAGTATTCGCAAAGGAGATGTAGGACTGAACAGTAGGTATATAGACTGTTTCAGAGGAAACAATGAGTGTTGCCACCTACGCACATCCCACACAATTTCACGAGCTTAGATTATATTTATACAAGCGGCAGCCGGTCGCCAGATTGAACTCCTTCCTGGATTGTGCTTTCTGTGAAAGTAACATGGTGATACAGTCCACGTAAGATATTTTCTAGCGTCCGTTTGCATAGCTACCACCAGACCTTTAACCTTATCGACATATAATATAGTTATCCTATAGCTAGGTAGAATTACTAGCTGACCTGGGTAACGTTATTCTGCCATATAAATTATGGAAATGGCAAAGTGACACGATACTTCAATGATCGATGGTTGAACTATTCGGATATTTGTAAAATCGAAAATGCCCCCCATTTTTTAACCGCGATTTTACAAATATCTGCATATCCACAAAAAAAATTATAAATTCGATCAAGCCGTTTCGGAGGAGTTAGGTTACAAACAATGTGCTGTGACACGAGAATTGATTTGGAAACAGAATTTGAATTTCTCCACCTGTTAAACAGTTAGGAGAGTTAGATCTATGGTAGGAGATATGCGGTTTTACGAATATAATTAGGTAACTTGTATCATTATATACATAAATAAAGTATTATGTACGCTTTGTATCAAAAGTTTACCTTTCGATGTTAACAATGACATTACAAAAAAGAAAAATAGTTTTTAAGTATATACCCTCTAAGATCACGTAACTAAAAACTGGATTAGATAAAACTAAAGGCAAGGCAGTTGTTAATTTTATAAGAGCTATTTTTACACATGAAACCTTTATTTCTGCCTAATTACCATATTTTTCAGTGAGGACCGTGCGCGCTGCACTAATTGCTGCCGGCACGATTACATCTAAAGAAAATACCTAAATATAGAATCTAGACTGCATAAATTAGGTGTGAGCACCTACTTTATGCGGTCCACGCCCGAGAAGCCAATGGCCCCATCTCCCTCTTATAAATAGTATCAGTGGCTGCTAACCATATAGACCTTTCTTGTATGCTAAGAAAAAAATATTTGGAAGGAACTTTCCCCAATAAGTGATGTAATTTTAGCCTCCTTACCACAACAGCGGTGAAACGCAAATGTTTTAAAAGAAAAACGTATTAAGTGCAACTGTATGGAAATAATAAGTAAATTAGATTCTGTGAGTATGTATATTTGAATGTATATGATGTTTGTTTGCTTGCAGATGTAATGTCACACGCGTCGCTGCGTTTGGCCCTGTGGGCGCTAGCACTAGTCAGCGTGCTGGCGCCTTCGCGAGCCGATGGAAATATAGGTTAGTATGATAGTATCTATTATTTTCTATATTTATTGAAGCAATGAACTATTGAGGTTTGCAATTGTGGAGATACGAGGTAGCAACTGAGCACAGCTGAATCCTGTATCGCCCGGCAATGCGGGTTCTTCTGGCCCCGCGGTTTGATGGAAAGCCCGTTCGCGGCAAATGTGTAAATAGTTCCAGAGGACTAAACTCATTACCATAAACTAACTAGTAACTATTTTATAAAGATGCACCGATTTGTATGCAATAATTATATTTATTGTTGTTGATTGGTATGTAACATACACGTCTCTTATAAATGATCGTAGGTAAAAGATTGGCTTAGTATAACATTTGCTAAATAGATATAATGTTGAGTCTTTTCAACTTACTTTGTTGAAAGTTCTACATGTCTAATAAACTTGAAAATTAGTTCTTATTAGTTAGTCTTAGTGTTATTTATTTATTAATTCTGATTGGTCAAAACTCGGTTTAAAGATTTCTCAACAAGAAATTTTACATTTCACTTATGTGAGAAACTTATGCTAAGTATTTTGAGTCTGAAAACTATCGCGAGTTTCTTCCATAACTGCAAATAAGTTCGAAACTGGTCGGAGAGTAATTTTCCAGTGTTAACCACGTGAGTCCTAGTCGATTTGTTACATTACAATTATGCTAAGTAGGTATTTATGCTTCGACATAGTACATTACACACTTAGAGTATTAAGTACCTTTACAAACTCGGTATGTATATTATCATATAAGGAAATTAACTATTAAAATCAAACCTAGAGTATTTAAAAAGGGTTATAGTTATATGTACCTTAATATTAGTAATCTATTACATCGAATCGAAATCGAAAACTTGATATCGTTTGCTAATTTATTAGTGATAAATATTTTCGAGTTACCAAACTTTTCCTTCATCAATAATTCTCGCGGTAACGACACATGTGCGTGAACTGTGTCCTGCACCAAAAGAAAGGAAATTAAAAAACAAATGTGATAAGTATTTTTTTAAAGCTCGTAGGTAATCTGTAAAGTATATTTTTGTAATATTAATCAACACGTATCAGGATTTGTCCCGCCCCTTCTACCTGTAAACACCCTCTGTAATGTCATCGGCAGTTGGTATCTACCTCTTTATAAATAGGTACTAATTAAGCATTAACTTAAGTATATGACATTTACATATCAGAAGTTAATTCTGATAATATTATGTTGCAGTGCATACAGTATAGATATGTTAATAGCCAGTTTATATAGTGAAATAATAAACTATGCATTTTTTAAATGATCTTAAAATGTAACATGGTATCTAATGTGAATTTCTTATTTCATTCCATTTCCAAAATGTCCCAAATACTGTGAACGGTAGTAAGTTTGATGAGCCAGCGTTTTAGCTAAGCTAGAAGAGATCATGGCCTCATTTAGTAATCACACTTCACAATAAAATTATAAAGTCGAAAGTTTGTCTGTCTTTTGTCGTTTGTATTTTCGCTTACTTGTTTACTGTGTTATTTATTTACACCTTCTCGCTGAAACGCCTGAACGGATTTGCATGAAACTTGGGGAAGAAGGATTGGATGAAGATAGCTTATACCCTGGAACAACACATAGCTACTTTTTATCCCGAAAAACGTATAGTTTCTGAGGGATGTTTGAGGTAGAGCTTCGATCTGTATTCCTGATCGAAGAGGTAGAGGGATAACTGTAGGCCACGCGGGCGAAACCGCGGGACGCAGCTAGTTTCACACTTCGCATATGAGTGATGGTGCCTCTGTAGCTACACACCATCGTACACAGTTGTCTTTCTTTGTGTTGTATTTAACACAACACAAAAAAGACAATTGACAAAAGACAATAACTATCAAAAATATTGATAAATACATAAATAAAAAAAAATAAAAAAATTGAGTTTCAGTATATCATAGAGATATCAATTTAAGAACATTTAACCTATTCTAGGCGCATTTACTTATAGCAGAAACTTGCACAGTATACTGGCCTTAGCCTGTGTAACTAAGTTAAATCACCAAGTTAAAATAAGCTTCGCCGAGGTCCGAGCGGCGCTCAGTCTGGTGAACTAAGCTCTTCTAAATCCCTGCTCAGAACTTCAATTACTGTTACTTGGAATGCCGGCTCTGTCGACCATTAACTGTTAGCAGGGAATATACAAAGCCTGTTTTAATTAATGATATATAAATATTTAACTAACTGGAACGGATAAATCCCGTATGGTTTATTTATTTTGATCCCAACACTTTACAGTGATCGTGGTCTGGGGTTGCCTGGAGAAGATTTTGTTTATGAAATAATTATATTATTCATAGAATCTTCTCGTGACGAGGGCCAATGCAACTTGGTCGAAACGTCGAGGTAAATAAATTACTGAATGTTTTTCTCGTGATCATGTCCTGATCGATTTATTATCAATGTCTTTGAATCACGAAAGTAAAATAAATTAGAAAATGTTTTTAATCCACCGCCCCGTGGCGGGGCGGCGCCGGGAATTTTTTTACATTTAATCATAAGTAAAAACAGTACCTTAATTACTCAAAGTATGAAGTATCCATAAATCCCGGAATATTACGTTGCCCTTGGGATTAAGTTAATTTGATAACTGGGCCCCAATAAAGTGGTTTTGCTATCTAGGCTGCTTGCCTATCGTCTATATATCCAATAGCAATAATTATAATTACTAGCTGACCAGGCAAAGTTTGTTCTGCCATAAAAAATATCTAAATGTAAAAGTGACACGATACTTCAATGATCCACGGTTAAACTTACGGTTAAACTATTCGGACATTAAAATTTGTGCATACAAAAATCGCGATAAAAAATGAGGGGTGGGGATAGGAGGGTGAAAAATACTTTTCGACCTTCCAAATATACACAAAAAAATCATAAAAAATGGTCAAGCTGTTTCGGAGTTCGGTAACGAACACGACACACGAGAATTTTATATATTAGAATTTAGAATATCATAGCATGTATCTTGTATCTGATATATTCTGAATCTATAAGGTCATTCAATTCCACACATAACCTTTCTGTTCCGTTCATGAGATAAGTTTAATTTAGATCAAATCACGTAACATTTCGGCGGTTCTCTCTGTTTAAGAATTGGTTTAAAGTTGATTATTTTTTTATAAATTATAGTTATATTTAACAGTATTCGCGAACATATCACAAACCACCACTATGCTAATTAAAACCTTCTTTGTTCAGGTTGCTTATTCAGTGCTACGTTATGTGTAGAGGGAGTGGAGTGGTGCTACGATGGTAAGTTTCTTTTAATAGTGCTTCCCATCAACCTGTCATCTAAATCAAAATAGTCCCATCAATCAATGTAGAGCTTTATGCTGTGGTTCAGCATTGCGTTCATCACTCTTATATCATTGGTCTTTGACGCACACGAAACAGTCTCGTTCAAAAAACCACCTGCACAGTTTTCTGAAGGAGCCAGTCTCAGACCAGATTTCGAAATAAAGAAAGATTTCAGTTGATTGAATTGCATGATTATAATGCTGTTCTGAATATATACTGCATTGTTATTATATATTTAAATAAATTGTCCGGGTTTGGTCACATTTATAATCGGATCTTGGACTAGGTTTTGTGAACGTACTTATGAACGTCAATAAAGCCAAAACAGACAACGCGACGAGTAATTAAAATAGTTAGAACATATGAAAACCGACCGGTTAATAAAATATACTCGTACAAGTAAAATAATAATAATATGTGAAGTCCACGAAGCTTACAAACAAAATTGACAGATATATGTATTTAATATTATTTTGGTATTTTAGATGTTTAAATACTTCTTACATTTGTATATGTGAATTATTTTTAACAGATTTTGCATTTGGCAAATGCATACCGGTATTTGAAGACGAGCCGGAGGAGGATGGAGCCCTATATCGGTAACTGAACTTATTATTTTGCACAATAGCTTTAATCTCTCAGTTTGATACATGAAAACAGAAAGAGCAAAATGTATCTAACAGCACATTATACAAAGGGCCCAGATGCTCATAAGAACGGGTCTGACTCCGATCATGAATGGTCATGGTTCGGTGCGATTATTATTTTAGCGGAATATCAAGTTTATTTATGATAGCATTTGAATGACTGTTGCATTATTTATGAATGGATTGTCTTAATAAATAAGAGAATTGGCACCCAGGTATACGATGAGCTCCGCTCAGCTGCAATGGTTCGAAGGGGAGCTGCAGCGCCTACTGGCGCGCGGCTACCGCTGGGAGCATGCATACACACAATGCGTACTGCAAGCCATGCTCTACACGCTGCGCACGAGTCTGTGAGTACAAGGAACTCACATATTAAATATAAAATGTAACTGAGCACGCTATATACTTTATGTGATTTCCTATTGTTTATTTAATTTAGCATGTGAAATAAATAACTGACTTTTTATATTGAATAGATTACGGTTGCCAACTACTGTATTACTTGCTAGGCAGTGCCATAAGTGGATGTGGTCAAAGGTTCGTCACGTTAAATCTCGAATGTTATGTGGCTCCAGGACAGTTTGATGACATTTTTTTCAAACTTAAAGATAGTAACTATAGCCAGGCGGGTGATCTACCTTTCTCAGACGTTTACGATTTTGAAGGTGAAAAAGCTACATAGCGGTGACTAGGATTCCAACCGCACTACTGCTCGAATTTGTTTATTTTTACAGTATGCCATAATATGAATTGTGTAGGTAAGTATACATATTGTTTTCCTGGTTTTCATATATCCCGAGTCCGCACATCTTGGAGCCAGCTTGTATTATAATTAACAAAATACAAATATAAAATATTTTTATTGACATAAATATTACATTCAGTTTCTTGAGTCCATAGGCTTCTGAACTAGAATAACTGTGTTTCAGGAGCCAGTAGGATATCAAATTGTTTCAAGTTTTACTTATGAAGAGAAAAAAGTGCGATGTGGTAATTCACCGTAACATAACGTTTTAACCAACATTGTCCCATGTTCATGAGAAATTTTATTTTATTCAACACTAGCTACGCCCCGGGGTTTTACCCGCTTGGTGATGCAAAACATCGATGATGGTTATGATGAAAATAGGCTTATGTGTTAATCCAGGTTATAAGCTATCTCCATAACAAATTTTGTCCAAATCCATTCAGGCGCTTAGGTGTGAAAGAATAACAAACATACATCCATACTCACAAAGTTTCGCATTTATAATGTTAGTAAGATTGGCTGCGCCCCGCGGTTTCATCAGTTATCGTATGTTATTCTGGAATTTCCCAATTTTATGCACAACTTTCTAAATTTTATTTTCAAAAGAACCTTCTACAAAGTTTAGATAACTTAAAAAAAGTCCAATGAAGTTCGTAAGTTGGGGATTCATTTTTTTACACATACCTAGATTCTAATGAGCGCGAGTTTTAATAAAACGTTACACTGCTTAGTTTATGGTATGGTCTTCATTACTTTCAAGGTTGTATAAATAAGTCGGTTCGGTAAGTATTAACATTCCTGTATGTTTTAGGGACTCAACAAACGTAAACAAAAAGATATGTGAACATTTTGCTGACCCAAAAATGACCTCTGATATTCAAGACAATGGAGACAGTAACTCGAACGAGGTAACTATTCATTCCATCATGGTGGTTCTATTTCAATGAGTCGTTAATCCATTCAAATATTTTTTATTTCATGCAGAATCCGTCGAATCCAGCTGAAACGGCCTTCATTAGTTTTACTCCAAACTCGGCCTACTCAGAATTTGCTAACGAAGTGTACAACCCACCGTTCTCACCCGATGAAGACCCAGCGGCCTATTTAGCTAAAGGTAAATAGATTATTAGTAATTCGAAGAAAAATACTGTTATTAAGTTTCTATAAGACCTTTTAACTTTTCATTTATTAGTGACCGGAATAAATTATGAGGAACCATTTGATGGCGAAAACCCAAGCGATAAATTACGTGATTTGATGCTACTAAGTGCAATCGAGGACTCTCCAGCTATACGCCCTTTCGAAGGTTTTCGCGAACGAATCCAAGAAGAAAAAGAAAAGAACGTTTTTGATAATGGGCCCAGCGCAATCATTGCGAAAGATAAAAAATCTCTAACTGAATTAAGTCTAAATGACCCTAATGTTTTTGCGGGTGAAGAGCGGCTTGGAGCCCACTTTCGGAAACATAAAGTTAAGCCGCTACCAAATACAGCTGAATACATAACTGGAAATCGAATTTCTCCGCTCGATGAGGAAATTCGTGAGAACGCATACAAAAACTACAAACATAGTTTTGTTGCGAAAAATTTCCCGTTCGAATATGAGAACCCAGGTGAACTGCCCGAACCCAGGGTTTACGTAGATGAATCAGAAGATTTTCCGGTTGACATCGGGAGTGGTGAAAACGTATATCCATATACACGAAAAGGTAAATAATAATTATCTAAGTTACTGCTTGTAGGTATATATTATAATCAACATTTGACTCATACAAAATTTACATCGCTTCAGATCAAAACGCCCCGCCTTTGGATCCTAAAAACTCAAAAAATATGGAATATTTGATGAACTACTGGCAAGGAATAGTCGATTCTAAAACCAATCAACAAGGTCCTCTTTACGCTGAAGGAGGGCCCCTCAAGCCCGACGAATTGCAGGGTACGTGAACACGAACAGCCGGACCGTACTTACAAGAACCTTTATGTAAAGAAGGCATTGTTTCGCATCACTGCTTTGTTGCATTGTAGAATGAAAGCAGAATTGTTCCACTCATTCTTCAAATACCCAACAAACATTAACTTCATTCTTAAGTTTTTCAGTTGGTGTTTTATTTTAAGTTTGGCTATTTTGTTTCATTGTGCCCCTCTAAACGAAGGCCCGAGAACGATCGCACCGAAATAAAGGTGTTACAAGTATCGATCGATGTTTCAGGTGAAAATTACAATTTATATCCCGAAGACATTCAAGATTTACTCGATAACGAATGGGGCTTTAAGCGTAGGGAAAGAGACGATGTTAAAAAGCCCGGGCCTCGCGTGGACGCGAAAACATTAAAGATTTTATACCACAATAGATCCGTGACAGGTTAGTGTCACATCAGCCTCAAATGGCTGTGTTAGATTCTCGATGTTCCCTCGAATAATCGGCTGCCCATCTTACACTGCATTGGAATTATAAGACATATTTTATATCCTAAATTTTACAGCACCTCCACGTTTTGTCTAGAACACCGCACTAAATGTTTACCTCTCTATGCACATTTTCTTTTTCCTAATTCAGAAGCATGGAGCCGCTCGGCAGTTCCACTGAATGTATCGTCATGTGTTATTTCCCATTTTAGTATTATTAATATGATCGCCATATCGGCTATGTTTCTTTTTAACCTTTCTTTTGTTATTTTATCCTTGTATTTTATTACAACTCGTATTATTTGTCTGTTGGCCTTATACTTTTTTCATTTCGTGGGTGATTTAATATGCTTATTCATGTAATCTCAACACAAATTTATATTATTCGATATGATAGCATCAATATATTTATTGAAATATTTTCAAATTTTATTTTGTCGTAAAATTATATCTGCAAACTAAAGATTTGACCAAATACATATATAAATAACACCAAATTAATTCAAATATGCATGATTTTTCTGAATTATTCACATAATTGATGTTGTATAATATTTACCCTTATAAATCTATTTTTGTGTATTTTAATAATATTTAGACTGTTATTTCAGCTCATGGATCTCACCAACAAAAACCCGATAAAGAAGAACAAAACCATAACGAATATGACTACGATCCTTCCTATACATACGTGCTGTTTAAAAATAGGTAACGACCATTGAACTATCTATAGAAGTGATTACAAGCCATCAATTTTTTTGACTTTGATTGAGTATGTTTCTGTATTAGGTTGCATACAGAAAGAGTGTATTGTTAGTATCCACAGTGATAGTGCAAAGTAAATGCTAAAACTAATGCTAAATTAAATGTAACTAGCTTTCACCATAAGGCTAATAATAACAGGATTTGCTGAACTACTAGGAAGTTAGTCCCGTGATAATTGCAATTTACTATAGGGCAGGTGAAGTAAAACAATTAGATAAAAATACTAGCACGAATACTGATATTTCAAGTAAAAGAAATTGGCGGCAAATATAGGCTGAGTACCTGATAGCCGCTGCTCCTTACCGCTGCTTTATGTATATCATTCTTCATATCATAAACTATGTATATATGTTGTCATGTGGCTTTACCCCTCAGGTTCCTTACTGACTGGGAGAAGGGCATCTCTTTCATTTCGAGACTTGAAGAAATGCTTGGCTTAGAGAAAAACACTTTCACCAATCCGCGGTAATTTCCATGCACGAAATTGTTTATAAGCTATTCCTTAAGGTTAGAGGTGGTTAGATATGTTTAAAGTAGTTTGTAATATATTTTGTTTGCTGTTTTAGAGTGGACCCAGGAGAAGTGACATTCAAAGTGGAAAAAAATAGTAAAGGATATGATGCGATCGATGTCGCTAGGCGTGTTGGTAAGCGAGTTTTAGATATTAATTTCTGTCGAAAGCTTAACACCCACTCAACAAAATAGCCCACTTAGAATACGACAGTAACTTTATAAATATGCCACCAGAATTTTTATTTAAACAAATGACAATCTTTATCAGACACTATCAAAGATGAGCTTCGACGGGAAACTGGCGCCCAAGTTCTATCTACTGGTGTTGGTGACAGGGTAAGAAGGATACGTACATGATGCTTTGTTATTATTGACCTCTTACTCACATAGTTTCTGTATATTTTAGAGCAAGCACCCAGTGATGCGACAAATGGACTCTCCTGAAACTCTATTTTTTGGCTTGGAATTACCAGTGCTCCTGGCTTTGGTAGGAAGTCTGGCAGTTCTAATTGTTGGAGCTGTTGTTTTTGCCATCCTTCTAAAACGAGATATGAGTGGCAAGAGAAAGATGCAAGGCCTTTCTGGAGCCACTGAGATTGATGCTGAAGCTACCAGAGACTATCAGGTAATATTTTAGTCTTTTACCATGTAACAAAAAAAAAGTTATTTACTTTCTAATATTATGATTGATTCGATCGGCCACCAACAACGTAGACCGACGACTTGGCTAAGATGGCAGGTAAGGGCTGGATGCGGGCCGCTTCTAATCGGTCCTTGTGGAAATCAATGGGGGAGGCATATGCCAGCTGAGATGATGATGATTAATTATTTTTGGTAACAAACGAAGAAATGAGTGTTTCTAGCCCGTTCAACTTCATTGGATTTTACCAAGATATGCCATTTATGTAATTATAATATTTGTTTGTAATATAACGTTGTACACGTTTGTAATTTTATTGTAATATATACCATTTGCATAGGTATACCGATATAATCTTTTAGGAGTTGTGCCGCGCCCGCATGTCTGGCAAATGGTCAGGACAGCAGACCACCGCTGCACCACCTCCACACCCCGTTGATCCTCCGCAGCGCATCACATCCCTCTCTCGTGAAACAGACGGCAACTCACCTTCTACTAGATCCAGTACTTCGTCATGGTAAGTTTGTAGTTGTTTTGTATTGTTTTAATTGTCTACATTGATTAGTAATTGGTTTTGCTCTACCTTGAAAGTTAAACTACAGTTAAATTTTAATTAGAATATCGTACAATCGTCCTAATGTTTCTATTTAAAAACGATTGTAAAATACCTACATAATGTTAGTCAACATGGGAATATTCTCCTTTCTTTCCCGATCGTGTGCCAGGGTGCTGCAATGAAATTTTCTGCGCAATTTTTCTGTGAATTATATGTGTACTTACCTATAAATAGATGAGAATTAATTCAAGTATTTTTCTTTCGGATTCGTCTTAAGCTGATTTTTAACCGACTTTAAAAAAGGAGGAGGTTCTCGACCTGCAAGTTTCTTTTATGTTTTTTATTGATGATTTATTGGACTGGTTTGGATTCTGGCGTTGACTTAATAACGTGTAAAAAGACTACATAGGTATTATATATTTTTTGCAGGAGTGAGGAGCCGGCTTTAACAAACATGGACATCTCGACTGGTCATATGGTTTTGGTTTGTATAACATAACATAATAAGGTGTATTTTAATATTTTGGTGTAATGTTAAAAAGATTATGTACAGCAGTAGCTAACTCGGGGTAGAAAATGTTGCTAGTGAATTTATTACGTGTCGAATTTGCGGATTTAACGAACAATTTCCTGTTATTTTAGATTTCTAAATCTATATTTACAGAAGATATGTCAACATTCTTTTTTATATCATACTTAAAACATTGATGTTAGTAACAAATGGAAGCAAATAACAATATTGTAGGAATAAATTACTTAATTGTTATTAATTTCTCATAAAATTGAAGATATCTACAGAAATGCAGCATGTTGACGCGCTATTTGTAAATGGTGCAAAATACCGTACTAAGTAAAAAGTCCTTAACTGATTCTACATTACACCTTTAGTATTTTAAAAGGAAGACTGGTCAACGTTCATCTGCAGTATTGGCACATAGAAGAAAATAATATGAATGAGAATAAACACTGACATAGAGATACCCGGCTTCCTACCAGTGGAACTATATCTTAGGGTATTTGACGTATTTACGCCTGTAGTTTCCGCTGAAGTAAAAATTTTAAAGGTAGAACTACAGCTAGGTTCAAGATTTCCAAACTTATGGAGGATGGTAAGTAATGGAACCTATAATTACGTAGCTATTTTGTTTACTGCGGCCCTTTTCCCTAGGCTTACATGGAAGATCACCTCCGAAATAAGGATCGTCTGGAGCAAGAATGGCGTGCCCTCTGTGCGTACGAGGCGGAGCCATGCGCCACGACCGCAGCACTAAAGTCCGAAAACACCGGCAAAAATCGCTACGCTGACGTCTTGCCGTACGACCACTCCAGAGTCACTTTGAATACGTTGTCAAACCACGTCGGATCTGACTACATCAACGCGTCTACTATTGTAAGTATAAACCGTTATTTTATAGACCATAATAGACCATGATTTGACAGAACAATGAATAGATGAAACCCTCTTTTAAGTAAAAGGTATCTGGAGGATATTTCGCTCTGGCCGAGATCCACTTGCATATTTTGCGGTTGTGCCATTCAAACCAGAAATATGAAAATAATAAGGAAAATGGGGAAGAATATAACAGAAGGACATAGAGGACGGTATTCTGCAGTCGTAGGTTCAAATCCAACGATATGTCTCCGAATTTTTCTCTTAAAAATACGAACATAAAGTTTTCATTATACGTATATACAATAGTAGTACATGATGTTACTCATAGAGGACAATACTGCCCGGTGACAATATTTTTCCATTAGCACTAAAGAAAAATCAATTAAACTGTGTTTTGACTCACGTCTGTGCCACCATTAACAACGATTACTTTATGTGATGATTGTCACTAGTGGAAAAAGACAAATAACAATAACTTCTGGGAATACCTACACGACGAAAAGTGGTAGCATATAGTCCACGTGAAAAAGCAGTTAGCGGGTCTGTTTGAATACAATTTATTAAAAATTGACCCTACATAATGTTAATAAACCATTCTTAATTGACATTGGGCCCGTGGGAACCGGGAGCTTATCGGATTTTCCAAAACTTATCAGAGCGTTTGATTGATGTATCGCGAGACCTAAATGTTGCTACATTATTATTTGGCTCAGCGAATAAGCATTAGAATTCATCTTGACAATGCTGCTAGCGTTCTTTGCACGCTGCCAACTGGTAGCGAGTTTAGAGCATTTGAGTTAATTATATATAGGCTGACAACCGCTAGTGGATTGCTCAAATGTTATTGTAGTAGGTATAGCATTGTAATTAGTTATTAGTCATTTATATTATTAATAAATGTACGTCTATGTCATCCTTAATTATGAAAATTAAATACGGTCAAGTAATGAAGACCTGCGCCATAATGTATAAGTGACACTTAATTAAGTAGGTAAAATGTAATCATAAGAGGGTTGATTTCATTAAATTCTACCTCTCACGCCAGACACGTTACGTTTCTTAAGTTAATTGGTTTATTCATTTGATTCAGCTACTCGTATAATGCTGATGTTGTTGTGACTTTCTTCCAGCAGATGGAGCAGTTAATTCTTAGTACCGAGGTAGTATGTAATCTAAACAAATATTATAAAGCTGAACTCTTTGTTTGTTTGGTTGAACGCGCTCATCTCAGGAACTGGTTGACATTGAAAAAAAAAAATTTGTTTTATAGTCCTTTTAGCGATAACAGATTTAAATGATTTTTTAGTATGTAAGTAACTGTTAGCTGTAAATGCTAAGACTTCATATAATGGTGGCAAGAGTGCTCTAAGAGCCGCAGATAAATAGGCTGAATACTCAAAGCTGAGAGCCGAACACGTCTAGATTCAGATAAAATATGATAAAAACTATTAAATTTAAAAAAAAACAATAAAGGAGGAATAGATAACTAACAATAAAGGTTATCAATTGTACTAAACACATTGCTCATAGATATTATGTTATTGAATTGTCATTTTTGCTAGTTTTGCTGTTCTACTTGGAGTATACTTGTAATGAATACATAGATCTTATTTCTACCACAATGAAATTTGATACCTATAACAATGCAATAAAGATCTAGTTTCTATTTTCGCGGAATACCAAGCTTTTTTATGATTGCATTTGGATTAGTTTTGAATTGTTTATGAATTGCTTGTCTAAAATCTTCAAAGCTAAATAAATGGGAGTACTAGCATCCTGGTCCCCGTGGCACTAGGCGCTCTTGAGTTGCCTATGACCGTCGTAAAGAAACGACATTTGATCAAAATGCAAATAATATTAAAACTCACGTTCATAATTCTTTACACTGTTTTTACGGGTATAGCGTGGTACTTACGCGTAGTCGGTATCACGATCGACAATTGTTTCGGCTTCTTCCGGAAGCCTTCATCGGGATCTTGAGTGCGGTGCGTTAGTCGTAACGTCCCGTCTCGCACCGTCTCGATCGTGATATCGACTACGCGTAAGTACCACGCTTACCCGTAAAATGCAAATACATACTTAGTGTTTCTGTTTCTGAACGATCGATCTCAGAGAGCATAGCACTCTATGTGAGAGTTCGCCAGCGGAAGTACTGCTACCATATCTATCGCTAGGCAATAGTGTTCGCATTATTGTGTTCCGGGTATGATTTCCGGTGATATTAAAGACACATGAATGAGACTTACCAACTTTATGTCTCAGGGTGATGGGCTCAGTGCATTTCTTTACGAATTGTGTCTGCCTATAGGCAGAGGTTATCACTTAACATCATGAGGACCTATTGCTTGTTCCGGCAACTTATCCATTAAACAAATTTAAAAAATCAGAAGATGACGGTTATAAATAGATTTTGTGTAGGTATATAAGCAATGAAACGTTTGTTTTTGTTTTTTTCACTGTGTTATGAATATTTCTTATTGCTGCCTAGACCGACCACGATCCCCGTAACCCCGCGTACATCGCAGCTGCAGGCCCTCTGGCGCACACCGCTCCCGACTTTTGGCAGATGATTTGGGAGCAGGGCAGCGTCGTTATGGTGATGCTGACCAGGCTAACGGAAAACGGACAGCAATTGTGTCATCGATACTGGCCTGAGGAAGGATCGGAGCTATATCACATCTACGAGGTACGTATACACATATCTGAAATATACATATCATATCTGGACATGTCAAATCAAAATCACACTATTTGGAAGACAAACATTGCCTCACTTGTACACACCCTGCAACGTTGCGTCGCATTGGCTCATTTTAGACTCATTCATTGTTGTTAAATATGTAATAGTAAACGCAATGTAAAATTATTCGAAATAATTTTCCAAAGAGTCTTCTCCCGCCTCTTTTCGGTAGTTGCCTATAAGCCTTCATTGATGCTTGTAGTTCAGGAGCTCAATGGCAACAATTTTATATGAGTTTTTGCATTTTGCACCATTATTAGTGTGTTTTAGGAACAATTTAAAAAAGAATTTTTTTCTTTCATAATTTACTAGCTGCGCCCCGCGGTTGAACTCGCGTGGTAATGAAAAACGGTGATGATGAAAATAAGCCTATGACATGTGTTAATCCAGGGTATAAGCTATCTCCATACCAAATTTCATAAAAATTGGTATAGCCGTTTGAGCGTGAAGAGGTAACAAACATACACACATACACACTGAAACAAATACACACAAACTTTCGCATTCATAATATTAGTAGGATAAGCGTGTCTTAAATATCGGCGTGAACTGTCCAATACAGATAATGTAAAATGAGTGAATATCTGCCAACATTTTTAGTATTCTTTTTCGTCTTGAATGAATAAATACTATAAAAGTTGGCACATTGTCACTTATTCTACACTAGCGGTCCGCCCCGGCTTCGCGTGAGTAAAAATTTTGAAAATTAAAAATTATAAGGATCCCTAATATTTTTGAAAATATAATATAGCCTATATTGCTCAGGATGAATGTAGCTTTCAAATAGTGAAAGAATTTTTAAAATCGCTCCAGTACATTTTGCGCCAATTCGTTACAAACCTACTTACATACAAATCTTTCCTCTTTTTAATATTAGTTTAGAATTTATTTATTAACATTCACACAAGGTTTTCAGTTCCCAAACTAGGCAGAGCCTGTGCTATGGTAACCTGATGACTAATAATCTGTATTTTACAGTGAATATGATGAAATGAGAAGATGAAATGAATGATGAATCAGAATAAGTTTTTTGAATTTCAATATTTTTAATACCAACAGAAAAGAGTTCATAATTTTGGCTGGTTATGTGTGGAGCAAGATACCTCGCGTCTTTCAACAAACTTCTTTATCAACAAATCACAATCATAACTTCCAGGTGCACCTGGTGAGCGAGCATATCTGGTGCGATGATTACCTGGTCCGCAGCTTCTACCTCAAAAACCAGCGCACGGGTGAAACGCGCACAGTCACGCAGTTCCACTTCCTTTCCTGGTCTGAGAATGGGGTGCCCGCATCCACCAAGGCGCTGCTTGAGTTCAGGAGGTACACTTATCAGGATTAATATGGCTACAAGACAGTTTAATATATGGTACTAGCGGACCCGACAGACGTTCTCCTGCATACAGCGCCAGGTGGAATTTATTTAATTATTTTTTTTATGAATTTAAACTATCTTGGGCGCCACCTAAACGCATACAAAAAAACCATTCAAATCGGTCCAGCCGTTTAAGATGAGTTCAGTGACGTACACACGTAAAGTAGAATTATATATAATAAGCAAACGTTTCATACTTTTTCACTCGAATCAGTGTACTGAACTATCATTTTTTAATGATTTGCTTGCTATTATGTTATTGTTTGCCTAAATAAATGATTTTCCTTTCTTTCTTTCTTTATTTCTCACAACTACCCTATCTAACTAGATTGATTGAACATTATTTGTACTGAAAATCTTAAGTCGCAGGAAGACGGGAACCTTTCCATTGACACACCGAATTTAAAAATGAATCAAAAGGCAGCCTTTCATAAAAATACCTATATAGAGCGTTACTAAATAGCATTAAATGATCATTACGGGGATAGAATATTCCAATGATTACTGTATATATTTGCTTAGTAATTATTCAAATACCAACAAATAATGTGATGTGGATTAAGTAGTTCACGTTATAATTATTATTTATATTTTCATTTGTTCGTACCTTACCTATGTTATTAGAAGTTTTAGTCCTTTAATTAGTGCCCAGTCTTAATTCTAGGTTTTGATCACATCGTCACTGATATAGAGTAAAAGTGGTCAAACTATGTCAAATAATAATTGAAAAATCATAACTGTTTTGACCAGCATTTAGCCAATATCCGCAACATAAACCTAAATAGGCATGTGTTAAAGTACTAGCAGTGCCCAGTGGTGTTACCCACGATGAAATTCGTTCAGCCGTTTCAGCTTGAAGGAGTAACAAACATACAAACAAACTTGCGCCTTTATAATATTAGTGTGACATTGATCATTCTATATTTCTTTACAGGAAAGTAAACAAGTCTTACAGAGGAAGATCTTGTCCGATCGTCGTCCACTGCAGGTAAATGGTTTTTTGGCTTAGTTTTTCAATTCATCGGCATCATCATCTCAGCCACGTCCACTGCTGGACATAGGCCTCCCCCATTGATTTCCACAAGGACCGGTCAATTATTTAGTTTAATACATAGGTAACATGTTGTATTTTTCATGTACAAATTTGGCGAATGTGCCGATTTCTAGTAATTTTACCGATTCCTAGAAGTGAATTATGTTCCAAAGACAGATATCAGACAAATTTACTTGTAGTTTACGCTACCATCCGTATGACCACTTTAAAATTAAAATAACACAAAGGTTCTTAGAAAAGAAGATAATAACACGTTTATTCTTGACATACACACAATAGGTTACCCTGGGGAAGTACTGCCACCATATCTATTTTGACCGCTATAGGCAATAGTGTTTGTATTACTCTGTTCCGGTTTGAAGGGTATGGTTTCCGGTGAAATTACAGCCACATGTGATTACCAACTTTATGTCTCAGCGTGACGGCTGCAGTTCAGTTCTTTAAGATTAGTACCTGTCTATAGGCAGAGGTAACCACATGTTGTGGGCCTTTTGCTTTTCGGTCACCTTGTCCCATTAAAAAAAAAGACAGTACCTACGTGCCGCGCTCGAAAAGGAGACGTTTTGTTTGTAGGAAACCAACGTAATAGTTTTTAATTTTTTAATATCAAAATTTAATGAGTAGCAGTGAAAATTACATGCCTATGTTTCTGACGAGTAGACATCTGCAGTGACGTTTACCCCGAATGAAACAAACAAGTGACTGTAAAGTTGTTTCAAAAATATAAGCACTACAATATCATATGAAAACGCAACAGTACAATCATGCGAAGATATTCATCGCATTGTTCGCGATGCCAGGAATGAGTCCGTACTCAGCATAATGCTAAGGTAGCGCTGATCGCATGGGCATCACTCCACATCCCCCAATTTGTCAAAGTCACTTCAGATATGTTATCACAATTTATTATAAGCTATTGTGAAAAATGTACCTATAGCTGCCATTACATTTCTACTCTACCGTTTTAAGCATGGTAGAGTAAAAATGAGCACGGCAAATAGCTCGCCGAAAAATGATGGCCGCTGGAGTCGAAAGGTTCTTGAGTGGAGACTACGGACTGGCAAGCGCTGCGTAGGCTGTCTCAAATCAAATCAAATCATTTATTTACCGACGAGGTGGTCAGATGACCTGACTAAGATCGCAGGAAGAGGCTGGATGCGGGCCGCTTCCAACCGGTCCTTGTTGATATCAATGTAGACGTCATGGCCCAGATGGTGATGATTATTATAAGCATCAGTACTGCTTATAAATACCGAATTGTTTCCAATATTACAGTGACGGTGCTGGACGCTCTGGCACATACTGCTTGATCGACATGGTCCTGAATCGCATGGCAAAAGGCGCTAAGGAGATTGATATCGCTGCAACCCTGGAACATATCCGCGACCAACGTCCGCGAACTGTCGCCACTAAGCAACAGTTCGAGTTTGTACTGATGGCTGTTGCTGAAGAGGTCAGTCAATAAAAGAATAGTTTAACACGCTTTAGTAGATAGCCGTAAGTATTAAAAGGTAAAAAATGGCTAACCCTGAAGATACCGGTAAGGATAAGGGGACAAACTTTTTAAATAACCACATGATCATCGGTCTTGGGATCCATGTTCCGCTATGTGAAGGAGTTGGGATCGCTACTCTAGCCATAGTACTCTAGCCGTAGTGTATTGTGCATTTTCCCCGCCAACTAAGAGTAGTTGGCGGGGAAAATGCACAATACACCCCAAGCGGGGCATCAGTGCAGGACTTATCTTCCCCACTTTGAATAAGAATAAGAAAGGTTAATCTGGTGGTAGAAGGGGGTGATAATCACGTTCAAGGATTCCGTTACATAGATACAGGTGATTAAGGCAAAGCCCATAAAAACGTGTTAAAAAGAAGATAATATACACCTACTATTAGTACCTACGCTCTAAGATCACTTAACTAAAAACTGGACTAAATACAACTAAAGGCAAAAGCACACCTATTGAATGTTTTCCACGAGCTATTCGTGCGTTTTGTAAAAGCAGAGAAAGGCATTATTTCTGCATAATTAAATATATATTTAGTGAGAACCATACGTTTCGCACAACTGTCGGCCCGACTGAGGCCGGCTAAAGCAAATTAGGTGCATGAATCTAATCTATGTTATGCTGTCCACACGATGTGGTCAACGATGGAGCTCTCCTGACTAGAAGATTCACTCGTGACTTGAAGACATCCAGATTGTATTCATGCGGAAAAACAGATTTAGGCATGGAATTCCACTAGCTAATACCCCATGCCCCTTTTTTTAATAATACCATTGATCTTTGGGCATGCTAATGTCAGTATATGGCTCAATAAATATTACAATGTATTTTTTTGTTCTTATAACAATTTTCTGTTTGATCGCAGGTGCACGCGATTTTGAAAGCCCTACCTGCCCACTTGCAACAAATGCAAGAGAAAAAAGAAAAAGAAAGGGAAAAGGAAAAGGAGAAAGACAAAGAAGCCGCTGACAAGGATAAACCCAAATGAACTGCCGCTTGATCGTCTATTATTTTTCAGCTTGTTAACGTTGAAAATTGATTGTCTATGTTTAATTCATATTTATTCATTAGATTTAATGGGTGTAGTCAACTAACTACTTCAAATAAAGAATTTCGTGAAATAAAAAAGATCAGTAAATTGAATACTGATTAAATTAACATTGAGTGTTGTGTAACAATAAAGTTATAATATGAGTGTTTTCTGAAGTATATAGTTTGCTATTAATCTATCGAAATTCTTTGTTTGAATAAATATTCCAAACTAATGTCAAGGCCGTCTATTCACTTATTTGGCTTACCGATATGTGAACCAGTAGAACTACGCAACGCTTATACTTAGTTAATTTAAATTACCTACGCAAATGAAAGAGCATTTATTTAACTGTTTTAGTAATAATGGCACTACGTATTGAATATTTTTATATAAAGCTTAGCTAGAATTTCGGGGCTAAAATATTTTAAATATGTCCCAAACTATTTTGATTTATGTAAGGCTTATAATGAAGAGAAATTAAATATAGTCAATTTTAAAGACTTCTGATATTTATCAAATGTAAAGCATATTTTGCGACGACGACGTTTACGACGACATAATATTCATATACCGAACATTAACTGGAATGTAGAACATAAATAAACTCAAACTAATATGTCACGCTTTTGTCAATATAGGTCCCTACTGACAGTGCGTGGTAAATATAATAAAAATATGTCCATTTGTTATGGGCCGATTCCTATAAAAGAAAATACTAATGACTAATTACAATACTGCACTAGGTACTCTATTAACTTAAGATGAATCTACTAGCTACTGTCAGCCTATAGATAACTCAAATGCTCCAACCCGCTACCAAGTGGCAGGGTGCCCAGGATGCTAGCAGCATTGCTACGTAAAATATATTGAGTCACGCTTGCACAGAACGTAATAAAATGTCAGTAGCAATGATTCAGTAGGCAATAGGTGAATGTACGAAATTATTTGTGCTTTGCGACCGTGTTTTACTGCTTTTCTTTTATAACGTAGGTAACCTATGTGTACCTACATAGGTACACATTTTATTACGTGTACTGCTTTAAACATAATATACCTACTTACCTGTAGGTAGGTAATTATGTGTACCTACTTAACATATTGATTTTTACAAATACAATCTTTATATATTTACCTACTGATGATGTCTTCATTCCAGCATGTGTAAAAGATGTTTTATTATATATAATATACATACCTAACATTAGACTATGCTTAAATTTGACCAAATTGCCAGAAAACGAACCTACATGTCATGCAAGTTCAAATTATATGATTTATCACATGAGTATCACCTAATACTAGTATATCTATTACCTACTTATGTAGGTAGGTACTTACCAAAAATGTAAGTTACATTACAGAGTTTGAGGGATTGGCAAGATTTTTGTATGTTTTAAAAAAATATAATAGGTAGGCTATTGTGCATGAAATGCCTAGTACAAACTGGTCTAGTCAGTAAACTTTGTGAGTTGCTTAACTTATATTATTTCTTTTGAATATTCAGCCCTATATTAGTGGATACATATAAACCTAAGTAGGTGCCAAATTGTGTAACATTAATCATTGACAGTTCAACCCGTATTGAAGTTTAATGTACTAATACATAAAATCACAGGTGGGTACCTAGTATTTTGGTGGAACCAGTTGCGTTTTGTATCAGTTCAGTTTTGCATTAAAAATTATCCGTATGGCCTTGTGGGTAAGCACGAACTTACACCAACATAATCCTACAGCAATGCATAATTATTTATCGTCACAAAGTATAAATTAATGGGAAATAAGTGGGCCAAATCTGACAATATTTAGCTAGGTACCTACCTACTAATGACGCTGGACATATATTTTTCAATCTTTAGGCATGTTACTTCATTACGTTCAATCTTTTAATTCAAATATTTTTTTAAAAAGCATCCGTTGTATGTAATTACTACTTTACGTGTAATTACTACTTCAAGCTAAGGTAAAAAAGACGGAAAGCTTTTTTACCTACTAAGGCTGAAACAAAGTTATCGTAGCGATGATATATTATTTCTCGAATTATTATCATTAATATCAAATCTTGTGGTCGTATTACGTATTACGTATAGCTTTTTACCTACATGTTTGGCACGTACTTGTACTAACTTTTTTATTTGATTCGTTTTTTATTACGCGTTTTTATCGGTACTATGTAGGTAAGTACCTACATACAATTATAAATATTTATGTCAAACGTTTCTAAAGCGAATCAACCTATGATGTGTAAATCAAATCAATCCTATCATATCTAGTTACAGATACCTGATGAATGAATTAATAAGAAGAATAAAACTAATATTTACAAGAGTTAGTTTATTCAATGGAAGACGTAATTACGTGTCTATTAATGTATGAAATTTAATATAAGATAAAGTATTTATTGCAAACTATGGGAAAATGTAAAAAAAATCTACCACAGAAAAAACGAAATGGATGTAGTCCTTATTAGTTAATTGTAAGAAAAATATATTTAATCGTATTTCGGTATGAAATTATACGTAGTTTTTATGTGAATGATTAAATAATGGATTTTGATTAAAATGTTTTAGGGATAAGCAGCAGCTATACTTTGGTATCCTAATTTCCTATTCCTATAAAACAATAACCCATAAGAACTTTAACAATTTTCATGGTGGTAGGATAGGTACTTTCGAGTGCCCGCCTGGCAAGTTGTACCACCCTCAAGTTTGAAAAAATGTCACCAAACACATAGTGTGTTCAGGCAGCATTCCTTGAGAGCCAGTTAGAATTCTAGGTCTAGCGTGATAATATCTTCGACCACATCGTTACTGACTATCAATTGAGATAGTCGGCAAACGCTATAACTATATATATACAGTATAAAATGGTTAATAATAGTAAGTAGCAATACTTTAAATCTCTTATGTGGGCGTAAATGACATAAGTATTTTAACATTCTTTTGTTGGATATGTTACTGCTTCTCGCGCCACCAAAATAAGAAAAAATATAAGAAGTTAGAATATTATGTGAATAGAGTATTACATGAATATATATTATTACCTATCTTGAATGCAGAATCCGAGTAGTAATTTTCCTCAATGTAGGTATTATTAGATATTCAATGCCTCTACTCTGCCGTCTCGGGCTTTTGGATGCGAACTACCAAAACTCTATGAGGATAAGCTAAAGCTTCACCCCTTCTTTTCAACCTGCGCTGCATAGGAGCAATGTTAAGCGCTTAGAGGACACATCACAGGAATACATGGACACAATGATATTCGTTTAAAAGGGCGATCGAAATATTTCCAATACTAGGCAGCTGATCGGCTCTCGAGTCTCGACGTTGCGACTCTTGCTAGCTCAGGTAACACGATGTAGGTACCTAATGCGTTATCGTTCTACAACTAACAATTGGCTGATATTATATACTAGCTGCGCCCCGCGGTTTCACCCGCACGCAGATGATTGATGATGATGATGAACGGTAGCCTATGTGTTATTCTAGGACCTGGAGTATCTATACACCAAATTTTATTGAGACCCGTACAGCCGTTTGAGCGTAATTGAGTAACAAACATCCATCCATCTAAACTTTCACATTTATAATATTAGTGGGATTGGATTGATCCCACAAACAAAAGATAATTCTCCCATACCCAGTTTTTTCTTCGGCTTTGTATTTATAGCATGTTCTGTTTTCTCAACACAAAACTTTGTTTTTTGGGATAGGTGTATGCATGGTTGCCGTCAGGGTTACTTTCAGGGATGTGCATTTGCATCTACACACATCAAAAAAGTTTAGGAGGACAATACACTCTTACCTTTTCTCGTAACATGCCTACATTCAAACCGGGACTCATAGCAAAATAAAATGTTATCCCATTGCTCCTGGGTCCATGTCAAGTGTTCCGTACGTCCTCTCATAGTTATTTGTTTTACATGTGGGGAAGGTTAATTTTTCGAGTGAGTGTTTGAAATTAAACCTGTGCAAGCGAAGGGTTCTAGGATTGAACCACGAGCGAAGAGATTGTAGCGAAGGTTTCGAAACACGAAACGCTAAAAAACTTTACCCATGAGTAAAACACAACAGAAATACTGATCTCAAAAGCGACTGATAAAATAAATTTTGGTTATAGAACTTGTATCCAAAGCCGTATCATTACAAAAAAAAACTTGCAATGTCATTGGTTATTGTCTGTCACAACTGTCACTCAGATAATTATTTGTCAATTTCATCAAAGTTTTCAATTTATAATGACATTTCACTATTGCTGACTGCAGCTGCTCGCTGTTTTGCTCGCTACACTGATCCAGAACAGCGACTGTTTGTTCGTCATCAAATAAGCTCAGTACAAAGTGTTTAGTGTCTGTGTTTATTCGTAGTTATTAAAAGTTACATTCTACAAATATCACAATAAAAGCCAGCGAACATTATCAAACATTTATTAGTATTTTTTTTTATTGTTACATATTGTGATAAAATGGTTACCGGTCGTGCCCTACACTTTGTGTTCAAAGTTGCCGATAGAACCCTGACGGCTAAGTTCTACAGGGAAATTCTGGGAATGAAGGTACGTGATCATAAATATAGATATTAATTTATTTACTTTGCATGCAAAAATATTCTAGAAACATGTCCAAACAAAAGGCCTCAAGGTCCCATAGCACAAGCTATGCAACCTTGATACTCAATAGCGAAAAACTGGTTCACCAAGTACATTTTGTCATTTTTTACATGTTTTTGTGACCTGGAATATTAAGTAATTGGGGGAAGGGAAGGGGGGTTAGATTAACCCATGGAAACCCATACTGTTGAGTGTGAACTGATGTCGATATTGTGTTGTATGATTTTTTGTCTTATTTTTTCTGTAATACAACAATGTAAAAGTACATGCGCCATAGTTTTCTCCTCCCGCATACAACCCCTACACAGCGGGCTACCTGTAGCACTAGTATTGTGCAGGTAAGGTTACATTGACCATTGATGAGACCAACCAAGAGGTATTGTCTTGTTAACTGTAGCAAGTTGTATGTAATTATTTTATTTAGTATTAGGAACACATCATTGTCTGCAGTTCGTTATCTTATATCTCACCATCCCTGAGGTTTATTCTCTATCTGAAGGCTCAACGTGTTTTTGGCTCCTATAATATTGCTGTTGGCTTGCAGAGAATCAGCATACCTTTATTGATCCTCTTCTTGGCTCCCTCTCTTGTGGGGGTGTCAGCTCTAATATTTCCTGTATATGAGCTGTGACTCTTTCTTAATCTTATTCAGTGTCATTCTGCACTGACATACCACTTGGAGTGTATTGTGCATTTTTCCCACAATCATTGGTTTCATTTTCCTGAATACAGCCCCTACACAGAGTGCTATCTGTGTCATCCAACTGGTGCAGATGGTAGTTTAAGGTGCAGTGACTAGTGGTAATGCCTACAATAAGGTGTAGGTCCTGTCTCGTAAGAATGGGCTCGGCCTCGCATCAGACTGGATCTGAACATGAAATTAGTAGACTTGATACCCTGATATTCCAATGTAAAACATGTGTTAAATCTAAACTAGAAATCTGACTGACAAAAGATACAATACTAAATAACTAGTTAACATGTTAGAAGTCTTGGCCTTACAATAGGAAGTTTATGTAGCAGTCAAACTCTTTTGCTCTAATACTCTTTTGCTTAAAATTGTTTTCTCAGGGCCGTGATTAGCAAGGCTTTATTCTTTTTTTCAATTATACTTACCTGACTTTTGTATGTATTGGGTTGAATAAGTCTTACATATTTTACAGGTTCTCCGTCATGAGGAATTCAGTGAAGGTTGTGAAGCTGCTTGCAATGGGTAATATTATGTTTTCAAATATAAGAACCAAATAGGAGTCCAAACCATATCATACAATGTATATATAATCATATACAGTAGAGTCTTGCTTATCTGGCAGTATTGGAAACTAGCTGAATTATTGGAATGTTCAGATAATTTAATTGTATATAAATCATTGGTTTATGTTTTAAGAAGACATAGTCCCATGTTGCCATTTTACTTGACATTGATGATGCCAGAATATTGAATGTAGATTACTGAAGGTTTTGTGATACAGCATATACATATATATGGTGAAGATATGTAGGCCAACGTAATAGTACACTAAATGTCTTTTCATCCCTCTAGTGGGGGAATTATCATTCCACCATATTCTCCAATACTGTTATTGTGTTGATATTTTTCATAAGTTTCTTGTGCCCAATCTCTGTTTCTAATCAGTTGTTCCATATTATTACTCCAAGTTTATACTTTTTTAAATTTTTTGACACTTTCCATAGTACGTTGAATGGAAAAGTTTTTACAATATTTTCTATTTTCTCCTAATCTCAGTGAACTCCTGATTTCAGACCATATGCAAACAGATGGAGCAAAACAATGATTGGCTATGGCCCAGAAGACACCCACTTCGTCGTAGAGCTCACATACAACTATGGCATCACACAATATGAGCAAGGAAATGACTTCCAGGGTATTACTGTTCAGTCTAGTGAGAGTTTGAAAAGGGCCGCTGCAAACAACTGGCCGATAAAAGAGAACAATGGGCTGAAGTACTTGGAAGCACCTGGTGGATACAAGTTCTATGTAATTGACAAGCCAGAACCAGTTGATAAAGGTAACTCTTTTTTTTACTTACCCTATGTGTCTGAGGTTGGCCCAGGTGACGACACTGGCCCTGCTGCTTGACAGGATGCAGAATGCTAACACAATCCAAACCAGTTTCACCTCGGCATAGGACCCTCATAGATGGCTTTTAGTGGGTTTCTAGCCCTACATATCTCCCACCACAAAAGAGTTGAATGTGAATGGGGATTTTGGTAAGACTAGTTTGAATATTATACTAAGTCCTTACAGTATTTTGCCCAAATGTGCGTAAAGGTCAGTAATCGTTGTAATATTCATGAGTAGTAGTATCTTTGAGTGAGGGATGTATTAAGACAGCTAAAACCTCATTCACCATTTCACTTTGTAGAGACGGACCTTTCTGCTTCCTTTACATGCATATTTCTGTAAAAATACATGCGAAACCAGTATGGAAGCCAACATTGCACACATTAATTATTTTGATTTGATGATAGCCTTAGGATTTCGAATTTCTTTTTACTTTTTTAATTCTATTTTTAAATTAGGGATTTTGAGTCATGAACACCTACTATGTCAGTTCCATAGTATTCATACAGTCTCATTAAATATGACTTTCAACCGTGTGGACTGATAGAGTACCCTAGCTGTGGCAGACATTGCCAGCGGGCCGAGACAAGATGCGTTGCTTAATAGCGATTCCCTTTCTCTAACAGCTAATGATGAATATTTATTCTCATTGATCACATGATATATCCCATTGAAGAGTAAATCTCATACATTTTTATGTTTTCTCAAGTGTTAAGGCTTGTAGAATGTTACTTTGTCTAGGGCTGCAGGCATAACTTCCTTCATTAAAAACTTACTGAATCTACTGAGATTGGTGTAATACCTAAATATTGTTGGTGGGCCTTAAGTTTTTGAAGCAATGATAAAATTTACTATACTGTTAAATTTGAAGAAACAGTATTTATTCCTGAATATTATCTAAAACATACCCGTCTAGTTCATCTCTGTTTGATAAGAATATCAGCTTTGATCATAGTTTGATTAAAGATTATTCAAAAGGTATGTTAGATAGCAGGTATGCCGTAATCGTGACTATCATGTGATTAGGCTGTTTTTTGATAAATTCAATGTTAGAAATGTTTTCCACAGCAGTGTCCTTATTGTGTAGTATCATGTGATTTTTTGGAGGGTCGGTTTGGGTTCTCTATCTTCATATATCTATGTTATTGATTGTTATTTATGAGAAAACAACAAAATTTTCATCCTTTCTATTCGAAAAACAATTATTGGTTCGTTAAATTAAACGGGGCTTGATCGCGAGAAAAACATTTGGTAATAATAAATTACTAAACGTTTTTCTCGCGATCAAGCCCCGTTTGATTTAATAACGATGTGTTCGAATCGCGAAAGCCTAAAAAATACAATCAATAACATAGATGAAGATAGAGAACCCAAACCGACCCTCCAACAAATCACATGATACTACACAATAAGGACACTGCTGTGGAAAACATTTTTAACATCGAATTTATCAAAAAACAGCCTAATCGGTTCGTCTATAAGTACGAACAAAGTAGATCTTTTCTCTTATGAAAAGAGAATCTCTCTTATGAAGAGTGTTATTTAAGAGGGCAGAAAAGAGTTTGAATCTAGTTGGCCACGGGCCGTGAGGCCTGTTCGAGGCAGCGAAATAAAAGTTCACGGATTTTTCCTAAAGCAAATTGTTTCAATAAAATGAATACATCAAGTAGTGCAAATATTACAATAGACGCTATAAATGTGATGTAAAAGTTTCTTATTTACTTTTCTCATAGTGGGATGGAAAGCACACTGTAGGTCGTAAAATATTCTTTTCTCGAGCGAAGTACCTATATTGAATCCCTCGCAGCGAAAATCCTTCGCTCCACTTTAAATTCAAAATAGCGCCCTCGCCAATGATGTTTTACTAAAGATGACGTATATTCATACTGCGCGGTGCTCTGATTTTGTTCCTTTATGACATAAACATGCTTACTGCGACAGATAATATGGTACAAATAATATAGAAAAGGATAGCTATATGTTTCAATTTGCGCTTGAAATACGCGTCATAATGAAAATTACTACAATTGACTTAATTTTGCCGCCTCAGTTTACGCGCGCTTGTGCGACATCTACCTCATATAAACATGTAATATCATTGGCCCTCGCGGTAAAAATATAATTTTTCTCCCTTGTGGTACAATCTACCATTTCATTCATTCATTCATCGCAGCCATAGAACATCCACTGCTGGACATATGCCTCCCCATATAGGGGAGGGCCGATATGGGGAGGCCAACCCGGTACAACAACATCCCTCACCCGCCTTGTCCGCGAGTTTAAAAAGTTAACATTTCGATACAGCTCTTCTATGACAACTGTATCGAAAAGTTAACTTTTTTAAATTTATTTCGATATATTTTCTATAAAAATCTTTATATTTCAGTATGAGATTAGATAAAATATTTTCTCCATCACTACTCTGTAAATAATCAGCGGCGGAATTACATATATGCCGCTAGGAGGCTATTCAAATTAGAAAATATATCGAAATTAAATTTAAAAAGTTAACATTTCGATACAGCTTTTCTATGACAACTGTATCGAAAAGTTAACTTTTTACCATTAAGATACAACTTCAGCTGGACCAAGGAGGTTGCAATGCAGTTTTTCTACACATAGTCTGTGGACGCGGCGCAACACGCATGCGCGACCAGCTAATGGATTTTGGCGATAAACGTTTACAAATAAATGCAAACTTATGCTGTGATTTTACGTAAATTTCATTATCTATTTTATGAGATTAGATAAACTGCACATAATTTGGTATTAAAACACTCTTGTAATGCTATAAAAAAAACTCGCCTGCGGTTCGTTTTTTTAACTTACACTCGTGTTTTATGAACCCTTCTTATGATACAGTTTCTTAAACTACTATACTACAATTTAATTAATTATCGTAATAATAAACAATCCTCGCCAATATTATAACAGAAGATAAAGCTTTTGTTGAAGCTAGGGATGTCCCAAAGGAATGTTTATTACATTTAATACAGATAATAAAATTCTTCTCTTTTTTCAGTAGTGGCAAGTGAAGAATTTTCTCAGACTTCCGGCCAATTTTAGGTGCTATAATTTTCTGATCCTCACTCAGTACAATTTTCCCGACCATGCGTTTTATCGTGATGTCTTGATGACGTAGGCAATTTTGGAGCGGACTCACGGACTATAGTGACGCTTATATTAGTCACGAATACTTTGACTTATAACAATATTTTACAGTCGAGTGCCGTTAGTATAAATTTCAACATTTTTTGTTAATACATATGTACATATATTCACGCCTCTTTCCTGTAGGCGTAGGCAGATTTAAAAAAAAAATGGGAATAGGCAAGCGTTTGACCACTATCTCACCTGTTGTTAAATGATGATGCGGTCTACGAATAAATATGAACAGACCTTGATCTGACCCAGGTTGGACCTCTAAGTTAACCTGTTTTCCACCTTATTTACTCAGGCTCGAAAGGTAGTAAATTATTTGTTACTTTAAATTACAATTATGTATTCCAGATCCGGTGGTCAAAGTATCCTTAGCGAGCTCAAATCTCGCCAACTCTATCGCCTACTGGAACGGTCTCCTTACCCTGAAGATCTTCGAGCAATCACCCAAGACGGCACTTCTCGGGTTCGGCGACAACCAGGCGAAATTGGAGCTTGTTGACATTGGTATGTTCAGCAATCAGCGCTGTTTGAGCGGCATGTTCACACAACGGTTATAATCTAAATATCTATAATAAGATAATCTATATGGTATATATATATATATATAGGACAACATTCACACAAGGTCTTCAGGTCCCAAACTAGGCAGAGCCTGTACTATGGTAACCTGATGACTGATATATATACTGATATGCATATGCACACCCAGACACAGGTCAAACAAACATGTTCATGCACACAAATGTATGACCTGTCCGGGAATCAAACCCGGGACCATCGGCTCAGAAGGCAGAGTGCTACCAACTGAACCAACCGGCCAGTCAATCTATTTAGATTATAACCGTTTTGTGAACATGACGCTCAAACAGCGCTGATTGCTGTTTATAATAAATACATTTATAGGCGTAATCTACACCGATATTATAAAGAGGAATGATTTGTGTGTTTGTAACGGATAAACTCTATAACTACTAAACCGATTTAATAAAATATCTTACCGCATTAGATTTCTACATTATCCCTGAGTAACATAGGCTATATTTATTACAAGAAAAATTAGGGATCCTTACTAAAATTTCAAACATGTAACCATGCGAAGCCGGGACGGGCCTCCAGTGTCAAATAATAGTTGAAGGTGTGAATGTACAAAAACTTGTCGACGTTCATTACGGATACATCTTAAGAGATGTTTTTATTATTCATATTTTATACAATTAATGGTAGGTGGCGGTAAGAAAAACATCACACGTATCTATAAAAGAGTCAGAGACCAAATTACGAATGCTTGTGGAGTGCTACTATAGTCTAGCTTGCATGGCGGTAGGGTACTTTCGAGTACCCACCTGGCCAGCTACCTCTTTCAAGCTTGAGATCTGTCACCAAACACATAGTGTGTTCAGGTAGCAGTCCTTGAGAGCCAGTAAGCATTTTAGGTCTAGCGTGATAATATCTTTGACCACATCGTCACTGACCATCAAGTGAGATGGTGGTTAAACGTTAGATTTACACAGTATAAAAAAGGTGTCAAAGCGAAAGGGACGGTATTCTGTATCTGATATAGTACTAATGATAGATTTGAGTGTAAGAGAGACACATGTTGTAGGTACCGACCCCACCTAGTGTGCGATAAGGACAAGAAGAGAAGACTGTTTTCCATCGTAAAATTTTCCACATTCTGTCATACAACAATCGGCGCATCATGGTTAACTGTAGACGCACTAATCACATAAATGTTATCTTGAATTTCGAGTCAGATATCCATTGTTTCACTGTAAGATTATTCACGCGCTCCGAGATAAGATATTTTAATTATGTCTGAAGCGTGAATAAAACGTGCCGGCTGCGATGTCGCGGTTGATTCTATCTACAACTAACAGTATCAATAGACGACGTGTCAGATATGCCACGACAGTGTTGGCTATATAATATATATACCTGGTCAACATTTAGCACGATCTTAGTCGAGTTCTTATGTTAAACTCAAGAGAGAACTTTAAAAAATAAAAATAAATAACTTAATGAAAGCAATAATAAATAATAATAATAAGAACAAACTTAGAATTTAATGACTAACTTTGTGGCTAAGAATAAAAGTTCTTTGTTTTAGTCTGAACGTTGTCGAAACACGAAAAAAACGTTAATACGAAAATTTATAATAATGCGGTGATATAGTAAGACTGACAATATAAGACCTGACATGCATCACGCTGATCACACCCCTAAAATTGTTTGCATGATCTTGATCCGTTCGCTAGTCTAGACTCGCTAAAGCATCAAGACTATGCGTGTCATGATTATGACAATTCAGCACAGTTATCAGCTATTTATAACGATGCTAAATTGTCTAGATCATGACTGTTTTAATATATTTTACCTGTATATATATATATATATATATATCTTGTGATCCTCTATTAGTCATGTTCATATCATATACTGACAGTAATTATGACTCGTGGAACATCTGAAATTAAATGATTTAAATAGAATAATTAATATGCAGAATTTTTGTTACCACATAACTTAATAATAGTCAAGTACCGGATTAAAAACTTAATACATATTAAAATTAAAACTAAAAATAATGAATACTGATATTAAATCTAAAACTCCGACCGTGGAGGAAAGGCTACCATCTGAAGTCTGGCGGTGTTGCCACGCTAAACAGGGTTGCTCAAATTTGTTCAAAATAAATGCCAGCAATGAATCTTTGCTTGGGCAAAGCACCGAATTCTCAGACAGTGGGACTAGCCGTTCTGTCCTTTAGAATATAAATACCTTTTGGCAACAACTTTATCTTCCACCGAGAAAGCTCATCTTCTTGATGAAAAGTTAATGAAACTATTAAGTAGACGGTTGTTTCAATTCAAAATTAAACCGTTGTCATTTATCGTTTTAAGCTACCAGTTGTTGGCAAATACATATGTATTTGCTTGTATTTCGATAGTTCGTTTTAACATAACACATACACAGATTACATTTAGGTATGTAGGTAAGTAGAAAAGCGCCCCAGCCCCCGTATTAATTATTTCATACACTATTATACATTTAAAAAATAAACGTGCATTTAGCCAATGTCGAAATCGTTGCAAGATTGTGTATTTACTTAGACATATTTTAAATATTATTGGTTTATATTTCCGTACTTCCTGTTTCATTGTCAACAATAAAACATATGACTAGATACGAATGCCACTACTACGATAGTTTTTGTGCATAAGCCAAAGTTGACAACCTTAGCGCGACCGCCGAGCGTAGGTATAAAAAGATAGGTATATGTGATTGACTTCTGTACGTATCTTTTTTGTGGTAGAGACTAGGTTTGTGAGGCGCCGACCGCTCTTATATAGTCTTGGCCAAGCGTTTCGTGGAGGCGTTTATTCACGCTATGTCTCTTCACCTTTTTAAATATGCCCTAGGTCTACAATACTAGGTAGAGCCAGTGAGCATTCTAGATCTAGCGTGATAATATCTTCGACCACATTGTCACTGGCCATCAAGTGAGATAGTGGTCAAACGCTAGATGTATAAAGTATATAATCAATAAAACAATCTATTCTGCTGCAATTAAACGACATAGATTGACTAAAATTAAATTAACATGTTTAACATGAAATATTTGCTATTGCAGGCGAGCCAGTGAACCGCGCGAAGGCATACGGCCGAATCGCGTTCTCGTGCCCTTTCGACGAACAACCAATCATCGACAAGAAAATCCAAGAGGCGAACGGCACCATTCTCACCCCTCTCATTTCCCTGGGCACCCCTGGCAAAGCGACCGTACGCGTCATCATCCTCGCAGACCCTGATGGCCACGAGATCTGCTTCGTCGATGACGAGAGCTTCAGACAGCTGTCACAAGTTGATCCGGCCAGCGATGCTGATCTGGACAAGTTCATAAAGTCGGACAAGTCCAGGGCGTAGTATGTTAGTACTTATTATTATCTATTACGGTATTGGGTTAGGTTTTATCTCTTCTGTACTTTGATAACTTTTAATTATTGGGCTTTGTACGCTTATATCCAATATTATCGTTTAATGTATTATTTATTTTGTAAAAGTAGTTCTTTGATTCAATCAAGTTTCGCGTCTGTGTAAACTGTAAAAAACGCCCATTTCATAAAATTTATAAAAGTATCAAGATATTTACATATTCATAATATTTGAGATAATAGGATAACATTATTTTGAGTTATACATACATCATTTATTACTTTGTTTTTATATTTTATTTATATATAAATTACAAAATTGTATTTATATTTATAACATAATTATTATTGGCAATGCCAATACTAATTAGCTACTCAATATAAATTTAATATTATACCCTTAACAAAAAAAACTCTGATAAGTAAAATTTCATTATCAATATTTCACAATTTTTCTTATAAATTACAATTACAATTTGATTTTGTTATTAAAACTGACGTGGTTTTGAGACATTATCAATGTATAAAACACGGGAGTTACTCACGTAATAAGTCAGAGGGTTCCGACTATAGTTTCAACCACATTCGGTGGTCTTTTTCAAGGAGAATACGGGGCGAATCGCGACCGCGTCCGCGAGCGCCCCGTATTCTCCTTGAAAAAGACCACCGAATGTGGTTGAAACTATAGTCGGAACCCTCTGACTTATTACGTGAGTAACTCCCGTGTTTTATACATTGACAATTTTATTTGTTTTTATTACTATTTGTAATACACAACTGCGGCGCAGTTTTTAATGGTTTCATTCGATATTATTCACATAATACCTACAAAGAGTATATATAACCGTCAGACACACTGTCATTCGATGTAGACAACGCGTGGACTATTTCAAACACATATATAATTGATGTAAAATAAGTTGAAGTATTAAGAAGTTGTGTATAGTACATTATCTTTTAGTTAACAGTTGCGATGCATTTGTGAGAGTTCCATAATTATGTTTTAACCCATTGTAAGCGGTAATCATACCTATCGACAATATTAGGATAATCAATGCAAGTTATCAGAAGAGTTCTATTATAATAGATATCTTCCACTTATTTTTCTTACCCCACGCTAGGTGCGGTAGTGTAGGTAGTGGGCTCAGTACTTTTTTGTTATTTGATTCACGTTTATTATTTTACACTGCAATATGACCACGGCCAAGGTTACATTTCGATATTGTTTCGTGCTCGGACTATGAATATACTACTCTGCAACACATGATACACAAATCATATTGAAAATATCATTGGAGGGTATATTTGATTTTAAAAATTATATAATCTGCATATAATTATTTTTATTGCATCACCATAAAAAAGGTTAATGTCAAGAGCGCCTGTATTTATTTGACATATGGTAGTTTCGAGTACCCGCCTGGCTAACTAACTCTAGAGTTAGAAAAACTGTCGCCAAACACATAATGTGATATATATGTATTTATTTTTTCGTATATATTAAGTTGTGATACTAATGTTAATTGGTAACGCATAAAGAGTACATAAAATTAATGTTATATGTGTACATGTAAATTATAACGTTATAATGAACATTGTTGTTTAGTAAGAATAATATATGTAAAAACCTATGTGATCATTTAAAAATTCTGTATTTACTTAATATATTTTATTTATAACAGTTGCCACTAGATTTGTAAATTTTTTTAAAATTATTTTTGACATATTTTTTTATAACTCTACTAATACTACGCGTTAGCAAAGGTATTTCCTAAATTTTCCCGGATCATCGCGTCTCGTCTGCGTGAAGTGCAGGGGCCTAAGTCTACTATTCAATATGGCAATATGCTCGGCTCACAATTGGCGATAATGACAGCTTTGGTAGTCCGCTATTTTTAATTCGTACATATGGAATCATCTTGTTTCAAATCTAGACTGTCACGGAGTACGTAATTTTTCGTAGTCTGTTAGTATCCATCTTGTCAATTCGTACAAAACCGACATAAGCCGAGCATACATTCAGGCCGCTATGAACTTAGCAGATTACGGATATTTGACGATGTCTTATTGGCATCGAGTCGGCCTCGCACTGCACTGAACATGAACATTAAATTAGTAGACTTGACACCCTGGTCACACCGACAGCGCGAGCGAACTAGAATAGCATAGTCTGGCATCGACGCACATAAAAAAATTGCAGCTTTAAGAATTTGGTTCGTATGTTATCGACCGATTTTTTAATGATTTTTTTGGCAGGTCTGAGAATAGGTCGTAAATATTTTTTCATTCTCCTGCCCTTTATATTATTGTCCCGATAATATCCGAATAATTTAGCCGTCGATCATTGACTTATTTAAAAGTAGTGGCAATGTATATGAGTGATTGCCCGGGGAACTACTGCCACCCATATCTATTTCTACAGCCAGGCAGCAGTGTTCGCTTTACTGTGTTCCGGTTTGAAGGGTATGATTTCCGGTTATATTACAGGCACATGAGACTTACCAACTTTATGTCTCAGGGTGCAGTTCTTTACGAATTGTATCTGTCTAGAGGCCCTTTGCTTGTTCCGTCACCTTAATCAAAAAAATACGTGAAGTAGTTAGAATGAAGTGTCGTGATACTAAAATGTCGATAATTTATATGGCAGAACAACGCTTGCCAGGACAGGACAGGAATAGTACATATTATGTATATATAGGAATAGTTAATTCATTAGTATATGATATTACTATTTAACACCGAACTAAGACGCTAGAGTAAATATAAATGAATGTCAATGATCATTCAAGTTGAGTAAAGCAAGTGGACGGGGATGACAACCTATTGTCTTGCCCGAATCCCGATTTAATTGTTTAACTGGTCACACATAAACATAGCTTAAGATATAATTCACACTACACAGAAGGAAGGAATTCCTGATGCACACTTTTTATTGTTGATACTGAACAAAGCAAGTTGGCTTTAGGAGTAATTTAAAACTGAAGATTCAACAGAAGAGAGAGGAAGTGATGATAGCTCAGCGGTGGGAGCGTTGGATGTCAAACTGACGGGCACTGGTTCAAACCAACGACCTGAGCTTCCGGTGAAGGTAACACCGTTATTCAATTCCCAGCATGGTGGTAGGCTACTTTCAAATACTCGCCTGGCTAGCTACCACTTTCAAGTTTGAGAAACTGTCACCAAATACAAAGTGTATTCAGGCAGCAGTCCTTGAGTAGCCAGTAAGCAGTTTAGCGTGATAATATCTTCGACCACATCGTCACTCACCACAAGTGAGATAGTGGTCAAAACCGACGAATTATATTTTTACTGTATAATTTGAGTTACGACAAACACTTTTCCTGCACTTTAGTACCGTTTAGTACTCGCTCTACGTAACATGTCATGTGTGTAGTGATGTGGACACCGTTACGGTCTATAATTTAGTAATAAACATCTAAATATAAACCAGGGATCGTTTAGTCGACTTGAGCCACTGACTTGCCTGTATTGATTTTGGGACACGGTCTAAGTGCTTAAGAAAAAGCGAAAGTCTAAATTGTATAGGTAAATTGTGATTGGAATGTGGCCCTTTATTTTATTGAGCAATTATTTGCAGCATGCTTCAATCTTGTGCGTGGTAAGATTGTGTAAAACATAAAGAACCATAATTAGTCGTAGGCCGCGAGTAAGGATCGAATTGAGTAAAGCACTGTACCTCAAACAAGTTTAAGGTTCACTTACCAAATCAAAAAAAACTTAACATGTAGGTAATACAGGTACACCATCAAACATTGTTTTTATAAATTTTCATTCTAATCTAAGAACCGACTAGGACTCACGTGATATATATTGGAAAATAACTCTCTTATGATAAACTTGCCGCAATACACTTGCATTCAAACATATTGAGATTAGTACTAACCAATATTTTACTTTTATCTAATATTTACTATATGATTATTAATATTATAATATATAAAAGTACACTATAGAAGCGACACACCGTTTATTTAGTTAGAATGTTTTTAGCTCTCAATATTTCGGCACTGTTGCAAGCGCCGTGATCAGGAATGAGCCCTTACCTTCCCTTGTTCATGATTTGCAAGCGCTATGATCGTGAGTAAATGTTGAGCCGTGATATCGTACCAAGAATTAAAAAACATTTGTTTTTTTTTTTTTTTTTTTAATGGGACAACATTCACACAAGGTCTTCAGGTCCCAAACTAGGCAGAGCCTGTACTATGGTAACCTGATGACTGATATATATTCTTATATACATATACACACCCAGACACAGGTCAAACAACCATGTTCATACACACAAATGTTTGACCTGTCCGGGAATCGAACCCGGGACCAGCGGCTCAGAAGATAGAGTGCTCCCAACTGCGCCAACCGGCCAGTCAAAACATTGAAAACAAACGGTAAATATCCCGTTTACTTTTGATGATTTGATTTAATTTGATGATCGTACTACTTTAAAAACATAATAACTAGCTGCGCCCCGCAGTGTTACCCGCGTGGTGATGATTGATGGTAATGATGATGATGAAAAGTAGCCTATGTCTATTCCGGGACCTGAAGTATCTACATACCAAATTTCCTCCAAATCTGTCCAGCCGCTATGGCGCGATTGAGTAACATCCATCCATCCATCCATCCAAACTTTCACATTTATAATATTAATGGGAAACGCTTTCCGTCCCTAACTGAATCCCCACTATAACTAGGTCGCAAAACTGCACGGTCGCGTGACGTCCCGTAAATTGCTCTGGCCCGGATTGCTATCGGAGGGAACCCTTCCCTATCTATTGCCTTTTCCGTGACTTTCGATAATTGCACATAAATCTGGGAACGGTAACTTCGCGATACTAAAGATAAAACGAAGTTTGGATTTATTTATGCGTTGGTATGAAGTTATAAGATGGGGTGAAAAAATTAAACCTTAAGTGCTTCACTTCACCCTGACGTTGGAACGTTTAGTTTTGATACGTTTTAGCCAGTAAATAAACACTAATCATAATACAATATATTTTCGCATTACACAGTTATGTATAAAAGCGAAAATATTTGTCTGTTAATATGTTTGTTACTACTCAGCGCTAAAACGGTTTCGCGGATGCACATGAAATAACTACGAATTAATTATTATTATGAATATTGGTAAACAGTGTTAAACCCTGACTATATTAATAACTAGATTTGTTTATTTATTATTTTTGGAGGCTTCCCCCTAAATATCCTGCACGTTATTTTCCCTTTATACCCTTTAAGCACCCTTTTAGGGTTTTATAATACCACCACCGCCCGGTGCATCTTCTCTGAGTCCTTTTGACTAACAATCCGAATTTGTTTCTTCATCACAGTTACACTGGTAGTGGACTCTACCATAGCTTATTTGGCAGAGAGACAGGACGGTATACTGCAGTGGCTTTAAGTCCGACTAATATCCGCTGTTTTCCTTAAAAGAGTATGAATTTATGCCTAGTGTCTCAATAGCTTGTGTCGGTTTTGGATTCGAGTTTCTACTTTGGACACAAATGAATGTAGATTACAAACAAGCGTCACGCATGAATCGCTATCAGTGTCTATTTGTAGCTAGATGGCTATAATAAGTTCCTTCCTAACAGCGCATTCTTTTTACGTATTTTGCTAAGAAAGGCACTTCTTATTGGGTAGGTCAGGAGCGGACGCCGCGCCATCCGCTGATGTGTGAAATTATTCCAATCAGTAGTCATAACGTTGGTGTTAATTATGATGAACAACTCGATTACGTATGCGTAACTTGTTATGGAGAATATGCATCGAAAGTATACCTATTTAATAAACGTTTTAATTTAATCAGCATTATTTTAACTTCAAGAATAGTGTCCATATACGATTTGGCGATGGTATAACAATGAATATATTGCCTCGTCTGCTACGCAACGCTGCATGAACGGACTGTGCGTTTAGATGACAGATTCTATCAGGATTCGAACTAGCATCTTATGTTGTAGACCCGAAGATCTGTAATTAATTTGTCGAGATTGGCCTGTCCTTCTCGGATCGTTTATCGTATAAACTATAGTCAGCCTCTTCTGTCTCCGTACAATGGAGAAAGAAGAGAATGGGCTTGACGTGACTGACCCCCTGGGGCCCAGGCAGCTATACTACGCAGACCTACCTTTTCGATGGCTCTCCTCATCCAGCCATCGACTAACAATATCTTATTATTTCCACCCCCTCAGATAAATTCGATATCTAGGGTGCACCAGCCCACCACGTTGTCGTTCCTCCGAATTCGAAACGATTAATAAGCGTCAAGCAGTAGTGGGAACACGTAGTAGTTAGGTATCTTGGCATGGCACCTCTTCATTATATACCAGTGCCAAATGGCACTATCGCTGCTAGACGAATAATTAAAAACTGGATTTCATGAATAGATACATAGGACTTTAGAAGTGGTTATAGGCTACTTTTCTGCTAATACAAAACTACACTATTTACCTTGTCCGAAATATCTAATTCGAGCGCTAAAATTTAACAATCATTTTTCTTTCGAATGAATAGGAAATACGAATAGGTCGTGGTACCTCAGCCAGCAGGAAGAGCATTATATAAAAGTCCAATTAATGAGGCCCGAATTGTGGCCATAATCCAATTACGAATCTGTGCGATTATCGCTCCCTGGGTCTGGATTACGGCGCGCGGCGCGGACGGTATCACGTCGATAATAGATCCCCGACCTGTCATAAATTTCATTGCAATCGAGGATCCGGCTGATCAATCCGACGGGGCGGGTGGGGGAGTGCGGGGCGGGCGGGTAGCGTGCGCGGGCCCGGGCGCAGCGGGCGCGGTCTGGGCAGCGGGCAGCGGCGCGGCGGCGGCGGCAGTGCGCGAGTCGCCGCCGCCTGCCGCGCCGCCGCCATGGCCGCGCCGCGCGATCTCCGCTGACCGCAGCGACCGCGCCCGACGACTCGCTCCGCGGCCCCAGCTCGCCCCAGCGCTCGCCTCGCCACGCCGCCGCCGATAGGTAAAGTAACCACTGCGCCTTGGTGCTGCGCTCCCGCGCTTTGTTCCCGCGGGTCCGCGCGCGCCGCCCGCCCTCTCGTTCACAACACTACATACATAGGTAACAGTGGCTAACATCAAACAGTGTTCCGGTTGGGCTCTATCTCACTGCGTCACAGCTCTCAACCACCTCGAAGTCGCACCTGCTAGGATCCTAGGCCCGGTGTGTGCCCGCATACGGCCAGCGATCGCGTGTTGCGCATCCGACAGCTCCGATGCACTATCGGTTAGTTTATCATTTTTATCACATAAAAATATTGCTGAATTGTTTTCATTAAATACTCACTTAGCTTTTTCTCTGATTAAGTTAGGTACGGTAGTTTATATTAAGTTAAGCTGTCTTGTTACATAATAGTGAAATAGACATAAACATTGCTTGCTTCTCAGCTATCTTATGTAAGGATTTCTTTTAGTCAAGGCGACGACGCTATAGACTGGGAATCTAGAAGTGAGGTGGAATACTAGCTTTGTCCTTGGGGAGAGTCACAGACACTGACTTGGAGGGAGTTGTAAAACGCGGCTGTGATATCGATTCGGCACCTCTAGACAAAACCTTTTTCTGGGTCGTTTGGAGTATCATTTATAATGTACGAGACCTTCGAGGAGAGCGTTTAAATAGAGGTCAAATTAAAGGTAATCAGATGTAATTATCTTTAAATGCGCTGTGATGTCTAGCCATTGGGCTATTGCAACATGTCGATGTAGTAGGTACCTAGGTATATCTGCTTTGTCAGGAGTTTGTTTCTGCAAAGGTACCTGCTAGTTTACTTACTTTCGGAAGTAAAAAAATCCTTTTTTTTTTCTATAGCTTGTGTTTGACAACTATCCCACCTGATGTTAAGTAAGTAAGTATTTTTATTTATTTGCTCTCCCCAGTTTCTTATAACTAACAACTTAAAGTTATTTAACATAATACAAGTAGGTATGTTGAGAACCGCAATGGGCCTCCCCATTGCTCCCCACAAGAGCCCAAACTAGGTGAAACCTGTGATATGGTCACAAACTAAATAGAGTACTGGATATGGTTCTCCTGGCCCTCCCTGATGTTAAGTGATGACGTTGTCTTAGTAGGTATGTGTTAGATGTCACTGTTATTGTCACTCACCGTCCTAATATTATTTAACGCTCATAGCTAACATAGATATGTGCACAAAAAAGGAAAAACCTACCTAATATTCTTTGTAATATAAATTTTCTAAAGAAGGTTTGGCGTCAGGTAGGTGGTGTTAGAATTTATTATTTATTTTTATGTTAGAATTAGAATTATAAGAAGTAAACTTGGGACGGCGTATTGCATACTTTACTACCATAGAGTAGATATCCATTAAGAAGTCAGTCTTTAAATCAGAACGGAACGTCTTCAGCTTTTTTTTTCTTTTTTTTTATATTTATACACATAAGGTCTTCAGGTCCCAAGCTAGGCAGAGCCTGTACTATGGTAACCTGTTGACTGATTTATATACTTATATACATATACCACCCAGAAACAGGTCAAACAGACATGTTCATACACACAAATGTTTGACCTGTCCGGGAATCAAACCCGGGACCAGCGGCTCAGAAGGCAGAGTGCTACCAACTGCGCCAACCGGCCAGTCAAGCTTGTGCGTAGTTTCCTTCACCCTTCGTGTATATTCTGTGGAACTTAAATTAACTCCCTACGTATGTTCACCGAAATAGGTAGGTAGCCCGATAAAGTTTTTAATGGAAACCTTTTGTTTACGTCTGCCTACACTTAGACCATTCTACCCTTAAAAATTTATTTTTAGACTATTTTGATTGATGAATAAAAGTAATCTGAAGTTTAAATAAAAACTAAATAAAATAACTTGTCAAGTATTTTTTGCTTCGTCAATACACCGATATTCGCCGTTCAACTCATAATGTCTTCTCGTCTAACATTTGTCGTAATATCACCGATGGCCGTGATGTTCCGGCAGACGTGTTTTATTGCCGCCTTCCTAATATTCGGTTTACGACTGCTCCGAGATTTCTGAGTCAACGTACACTGACTATGAAAACATGTATTCCGATTCAATGCTTGTTCATTCAGGCGCTGTCACCCTTGTCTAACTTATCTACAAAATATATGTACATATATTATACTAGAGATCCGCCCCGGCATCGCACGGGTAAAAAAATTGAAAAAATAAAATGTATAAGGATCCTAATTTTTAATATTATAATATAGCCTATGTCACCCGGGGATTGTGGAGCTTTCCAACAGTAAAAGTATTTTTCAAATCGGTTCGCTAGTTTCGGAGTCTATTCAATGCAAACAAACAAACAATCAAATCTTTCCTCTCTATGGTATTAGTATAGATGTATGTCTATAAAAATGTGTAATTATCGTTGCGACAACTTTAAAATAAGATTAGTGTATAATGTGGTGTATATGTTTATTGTAGTGTTGCTTATGTTATGCCATGAATAAACGTATTTTCTTTCTTTCTTTCAAAAATCAACTGATCGTTATTACTTGAACATCTGGTTGTATATGTTGTTATTTTGTCGCATTCCATTGGCACATCTCTCCCACACACACAACTAGCCAAGCTAACCAATGCCAATAGTGTTTCACTGGCTACCTTCTAATCTATTCGCCAACCATGCATCTTTCACCAGCATAGTAGAAAATAACACCTTTTCTATCTGAGAGAAAGGACTGTGTCCCCATCTCTTAACGGTTCTATCAGTGGAAACGTAATAGACAGGTTATGCCACCCGGGTTTCCACGACAAGATTTGTGCCTGTCCCATAAATTTCCTTATAGGGTGGTTGCAAATAGATAGATAGATAGAAAACTCTTTATTTGCACACTATTTCAAAACTACACACATAAAGAAAACAAACAAACAAATATAGATACAGTGGTACAAAGGGCGGCCTTATCGCTTAAAGCGATTTCTTCCAGGCAACCAAAAAGAATATACCAAATAGATTATACGCATCCCATAATGTTATTGTGATTTGACCAAAAATGGATATATTATTATTTTATACGCAGTAGAAGTAGGAGCGAGGGGTACCTATACCAGGGGTTTATATCTACAGCACTGTACGACTAGGTACGTACAAAACACAGTTACGCACGTACAACAGGGTGCCAATCCTCTTATTTAATAAGACAAGCAATCCATAAACAATGCAATAGCGATTCAAATGTTATCGTAATAAAGCTTGGTATTCCGCTAAAATAACAGTTGCCTCTTGACTGCATTGTAGGTAATTGAATTGCGGTAGAACCTGGGGCCTTACTATCAGTTGTGTAAAAACTATGCAAGTTCCGAACAGTTCTAAAACCTTGCTTAAGCCAGTCTGAAATCATACCATCACGCTCCTTTGCCAACCAATCACGGCATCACGCTCCTTTAGGTGAACGGTTTGAACATTGATATCCTCAAAGGTGAATGGTTATTGTTGTCTCTGGCATATTTTAGCCAGGTTTGAGAACTGCTCGGAACTTGCACGGTTTTTAAAAAGCTGATAGTAAGGCCCCTGTAGCCATTACAATTTATTCTTCAAGTTGAATAGCAAAACTTGCCAAAACGACAATTCATAAACAATCTATGAGCAATGTGATAGTAACATTGATACCCAGACTGTGGACCGGCCTGTCAAAAACAACGCAACACTAAAAAATCCTGAACTTTATCTTAAGAATATAAGTAGTCGGTGGTGCAACATAAGTACACGCAATATAAAAAAAATCATAACACATATTACAGACAAATAGTGATGATACACCATATTTTTTAAGATCTCTAGAGATTTAGCTAGTCTGATGTCGAGGGGTAACCCGTTCCATAGCCGCACAGCCTGAACTGTACACGACTGCTCATAGAAAAGGGAAGTGTGGACAGGCATTTTAAGCTTAAGAATATAAGAAGAGCGTAAAGGATGGGAAAGATGTCAAAACACGAAACGTTACCTGATTTCCCGAATACTAGGTACCTGTACGTTCATTATGAAACGTGATGGACTCCGAACTCTCAGGGTAAATCAATGACGCGTATCTAATGTTTGTAACCTAGCAATTTGTCATCTTACAAACTTGATGATACTTAGGTACTTTATACAGTTTAGAATACAGAAGAAGCCGAAACCATTGTCGATCGTGAATATGAACGTGAGTTTTGATGATACACAAAAAGATTCTTATAGATAGTGTGTAAAGCAAAAGTGAATAATAAAGGATTTTTTTGCAAGATCTATTCACAAAAACACGTGGCCGCTTACAGTCTAGACAAACAGACGACAGAAGTTCATATAACATGAACTTTTTTGAATATTCGTTACTCATAGTCTTGTTCATCATTCCGAAAGTGTCCCAGAGGCATCGATTACATATCTCTAATTATATTTTAATAAACAAAGAAGAGTAAACCGTTCTGTTTTTTTATATATATTGTGGGCAAAGGTGGGCATATGACGTTCGGTATATTTCGATACAGTTAAAAAAATAGTTTTTCTTCCTAAAACATATTCTTATGTCTTCTAGTCGTAAGTAGGTACCTACGATGCCCAAGCAATCCATCAGACAGACGATTTTATTGCCTACTTGCTAACGATCGAAATACAGCTGACTGACCTGAGATTTCCGGTAATCAACTTTAGGCATAGAGATTATACGCACGCACCGCAAAATATCATTTTTACGATCGTAATAAAATTTCTATGTAGCATACTGAACATAAAATAATCAGCAGAAAGCCGTAATCAGGGAATATTTACTACGGACACAACGTCATAGTGACTGTTTTCGTTGATATATTGGTATATTTTTGACTTCAATGATCACATGTGCAAACCTTGTGTAAGCCTACCCTTACTGTTACAGGCAATAGTGTCGAACTCTTCTTACATATCAAATGTTAGTGGTAGTTTGAGGTTTAAGCGTCTTATAATCTGATTTTGACGATAAATGTAGGTACGCCTAACTGGCGTTCAAATTATGTACCAGTATAGGGTTGCCAGATCAGAAAATTGAATTATCTAGATAAATTATCAAAATTTCGGGATTTTGGGGTTTTTATCGGGATAAATAAAAAGTTCCCTTTTTTATTCACAATAGACAGGAGTTTGACCACTATCTCACCTGATGTTAAGTGATGATGCGGTCTACGATTGAAATATTTTTTCATTATCATTCACTGTCTAATAATTCAGCGGCTCATTTTAGTGCCCTTGTAACATTTTTAGTAATGTTATACTGAGATAGTAATTGTTGTCAGCAGCTAGCAGATAGATTAACGTAAGTATTTTTCCAATGTTAATCAAAGCCAGGTTCTAAATCAATTCTAATTATAATATATATATATTTTCACTTCAGAACTGGAACTACATATAAAGATTTACATATTTTTATGTTGCCACATATACTTAGAGTTCCATATCACAGACTACTAATTTCGTTCTTGGTGATGTGCCAAAAATGAATTAAAATTTAATCGGTTTAATAGCTCCCCTTTAGGTCGAATGCCATGCGGTGTCGTTCTTTTGAATTCAAGCTATTAGGAAGGCTAAAGACTCTCACAGCTCTCACACAGTAAGTATTGCTTACAGGAATCAAAGGAACAAATTACATTATTTTATTTTATTAGTACCTACAGAAAAATTTATAAAAGGATTTTTTTTGACGTCACAATTTTGCTAGGTTTTCTTTTCTGTCGATGTTCTTCCAAGTCTCTAATTCCTTCATAGTTAGTAGAAATGTTTAAGATGAGTCATCTTTCATCGCACTATTTCAAACGAAAAGTTTATAAAAGTCGGGATATTTTTTTATTTTGTCGGGATTATCCCGACGAATCCCGACCATCTGGTAACCCTATACCAGTAGCATCAAGACCGCATCAAAACTTCAGTTCCTTCCACTTTTATTGTTACAATAACTACCTTGTTATAGTTGAAACATGTAGCTTACACAAATAGCCCAAAGGACTATTTAGTTGAAATGGCAGCGGACAGGGCACGGAGAACTGGGGGTCAAGTCTACTAATTCAAAGTTCATATTCAGTCTGCTGCGAGGCCGAGCCGATGCCAATAAGACATCGTCAAAAATCTGTAGTCTGCTAAGTCACAGCAGCCTGAGTCTATGTTGAATCTATGCTCGGCCTATGTCGATTTAGTAGGGCATTTGCAATGATGTTTTACTAAAGATGACGTATATTCATACTGCGCGGTGCTCAGATTTTGTTCCTTTATGACATAAACATGCTTACTGCGACAGATAATACGGTACAAATAATATAGAAAAGGATATCTATATGTTTAGACTTGCGCTTGAAAAGCGCGTCATAATGAAAATTACTACAATTGACTTAATTTTGCCGCCTCAGTTTCCGCGCGCTTGTGCGACATCTACCTCATGTAAACATATAATATCATTGGGGCATTTGACATTTAATGTACTAACAGACTACGGAAATAACGCGCTGTCTCATTGAATCTAGAATTGAATCAAGATTGATTCAATATGGATGAACTAAAAACAGCGGACTACCAAAGCTGTCAAATTCACCAATTGTGAGCCGATCATAATGCCGTATTGAATAGAAGACTTAGGCCCCTGATGAACGATCGGATTGAAAGGCTGAAGTGTAAACCAAGGATTGCCAAGCGCAGCGTAGGTCGTCCACCGATCAGGTGGAAGACGATCTGATAAAGAGAGCAGGGAGACTGGATGCAAGCTGCTTCGAAGCGGTCCTTTGTCAGATCAGTGGGCCAAGTAGGTATATATCCGACAGTTGACGTTCGATCAACGAAGGCCATCAAGGCATCCGCCAAAACAATTCAATTTTGAAAGCTGCAAATTTCTTGTTCTGGTGAGCCAAGTAAGATAGTATGGTGGGTAACCTCTCTTTTACATTATGGCACATAAGGGTTAACATATTGGTGCTGTTTAAGGTACAAGGTTTCCCTTATCCGTAGCATTTACCGCCAGTACCACGTTAAGGATACCTACATCAATCCGTTTCCTCTCTCTAGCTAGGATGGCCCGTGTCTCTACGCCAATGTATAGGAATATTAGATGATCCAAGGTATGAATTAGGCGTATTTTTACCTTCATATGCCACTGTCGTTATGACTGTTCTATAATAAGAAGATTTGTAGCGATGACTGTCAAACCGACGTTAGACAAACGAAGCTGTAGGAGGCTGTTTCAATCCCCAACAACGGCACCCGTGACCTTTCGGTGAAGTTATCACCGTTATCAAATTCCCAGTATAGTGGTAGTGTACTTTCGAGTACCCGCCTGGCTAGCTAGTGCCTTCAAGTTTGAAAAACTGTCATCAAAACACATATAGCATACATAGATAGCATCTTCGACTACATCGTCACTGACCATAATGTGAGATAGTGTTCAAACGCTAGATCTATCCAGTATAAAAATGTTGTATAAAGTTAGTTTTCAGACTTTCGAAGGTCTCTATCTGGACAGTCACAACATTTAAATAGCTAATTATCCATTACAACAAATCCAAATATTTTAATGTCTTCAATAGTTTGCATCAACAACCATATTCTCTATATGAATCGTTGATTCAGACCATAGGCTTGATGATTATATGTATACAAATCCTCCCATATAAGAGGATGATAGGCAATAAAGCCCAGCAAATAATGGACTTGGCCAAGGCCCTTATTAGGCTGTCTATTTATCTTATTGCGTAACTGGCAGTCTGTCATGGTTCGGTGATTCAATCGTTTGCTGTAAGAGTCAATAGAACCATGTATACTTATATGTTCTATGATTTATTATAAAAAGTTATTGAAGATTCTCGAATTGATATGTCCAGTAATAACGTTTTTTATATCACACTGTGATTCATTTGAATGCAACAAGTTTCAAATCAGTCAATTTCCGGTGATCTTCAGGTTAATGACGTCAGACTGTTTAACCGATTTTTAAAATAAGATTTCTCAAATAAAATCGAAGTTGTAAATAATGAGATAGAAAATTCCGAAATATTACAATAATTTTCGTATTGAATTATACTTTTGGCTTTGGATGTTATAGCTTTAGAGTCTGAATCATCTTATGTGTTACTAGCTCTGCCCGCGGTTTTACCCGCGTGATGGCCTGAAGTATCTACATACCATATTTCATCTGAATCCAGCTGTTCTGGCGTGATTGAGTAACAAACATACATCCATCCATCCATCCAAACTTTCACATTTATAATATTATAAAAGTGGGATGGGATTCCTCATTATTCTAAATAGAAACATATAATAATAAAAACAATTCAAAGTGCAACGACCTCATAAAAAAAAACACTACTGTAATGATATGACCATATAATTTGCAAGAGATTAAGTTAAATTATGATAATCAAAACGTTTCATGAGCCCCAGAATGAATAGTGAAGTTTTGTTGCTGGCCAGGCCCGGATTTACAAATATTGTAAGGTAGGTAGGTACTTCTGGTTTCTAAATTCTCTTCAGGTTTGGAAATTACTGGTACCAATCAATCTACTTGATTTATTTTAAAAACTAGCAAACCGGCTTGCGGTTTAGCCCGCTCGATCTACAGTATTTTATGACAATTAATTGTAAATTTTATCAAATTCCAGATGAAACACAACACGGTACTTAAATGGCCTAAAAGTACCTTTAAGCTAGTTTTAAAGTTTTGCACACAATAAAAAATGTAGAGTTTCATCCCACTAATATTAAAAACGCGAAAGTGTATGTATACGTGTATGTTTGTTACTTCTTCACGCTCAAACGGCTTCACAGATTTCGATGAAATTTGGTATGGAGATAGATTAGACCCTTGATAAACACATACTGCTACTTTTCATCCCGAAAATATTTGCTGTTCCCGCGGGATAAGTAAATAATTCAAAAACCTCTGTTACTCCTTCACGATCAAATGTCTGTACAGATTTCGGCGAAATTTGGTATAGAGATAGGTTAGACCCTGGAATAACACATAGGCTAGTTTTATCCTGGTAAAAGTATAGTTCCCGTGGGATAATTGTGGTAGCGGAAAAACCATAATCAATGCGGGTGAATCCGCGGGGCGCTGGTAGTATATAATATATCCCTTCATTAATTGAGACTTCCCTGTAGGTACTGTCGTAATAATATAAAATATCATATTAATAGTAATATTTTTACTAGAGCATACCTTTAAAATCTATTTACAATGTTGTATTAATGCGGTAATATCTAATCGGACAGCTGGTAAAGCATAGTTATTAATTATATTTTTCTCTTTTCACATCAGTGGATTTATAAAAATCTGCCGAAAATAATATAAAATAAAAAATCTTTGCTACCGCTAAACAAACAGGAACCTGCTTACCTATTATTCAAATAACAAACGGTTATTTGAAAGGCTCAGACACAAAAGAATTCATAGAAATGTAAATAAAGCATTCAACTCAACTAAATCAACATGTTTCAATAGGATGCCATACGCAATTTGAAAATTCATCATAAGCACACGATAATATGTGCATAGACCACCACATTTTTTTTATTAAAGGCCTAAACAGAACATTTTTCCCTGTAATTATAAATGAAGACTCTTTTTTTTTCATTAGTTTATTAGAATGTCACATCATCGCTTTGGTATCCGCGCGTGTATTTATAACATCGTGTAACAAAAATATGAAAGTGTGTACCCATTGTGGGCCAAGTGAAGCCGCGGACAGATTATGCATAGTTACTGTGATGTTCACCCCGGCCCTAATTTCAGGCCAGTAATTACTGCGCGCTAACGAACGCGGAACGTAAAGCCGTTATATGTCCACTGAGCGTGCCTCTCGCACGATACCAAACACTTATCTCAGTTATCTTAAGGTGCTTAAGCCTCCTAAAATTCCCTCATGTCTCTTAAATTTACGACGAGGAGAGATTTTAGCGGACGCAGCCTTATCTACATTATCAGAACGCGTAGCGAAGCGCGCTGAGTCTGTACTTAAACAATAATGACAGAAAACTGTCGAAACATCAAGAACCTTTATTTTGTATCGAATTCAACATGAGTGATTGTAAACAAGCACCCGGGCACATGTCAGATACAACGCCATGGCGTGTGTTTGGAAACACGTGTGAGATGGAATCAATAGAGATCACAGTGACGTATATCTACACTATACGATTTTGATTATTTACACAAGGTTAGTGATATTTTTAACTTTTTATCTACATGTATGATTATTTGTGTTTCTGATCTAGTTCTAGGTGCAATTGTTCTAGATATCAATATCAATTTAAAACAATGTTAAAGTTTTTAAAAATTAGGGCCTGTCTCTAAATTACTCGTGCATGTAGATATTGTTTTGTTCTATAACTGTACTATAATGTGTCGAGCTATAGAAAGTAAATCTTATTTCAGATAAAAACATTCAAATGTCGCTTGATGAAGTCGTGATTTCCACAGGATGGCTTGTCAAGGTATAACGAGGGGTTTGTAATTTATATTTGCTTTTAAAAGACTAACACATTTAGGATTATAAGAGACTATGTTTACCTTTTACTGTAATTAATATAATCTTCTGATAAACGTCGTAGACGGTTTGTAGATCGCAGAACCTCATGAAATACCGATACTTTATAAGTTCCCTTACAAGATTACAATGATGAATGATTACAATGCCATATCCATAATCTTGTAGATGACTTTTGTTCGTCTACAGACTTCCCTATTTTGAATGTTTATAGTTTTTAATCACGTAGTCACACATCAACCATAACGGATTTATTGTTTTGTTTTAGATTTTTTTTATCTCACACTCAAACCCCCGCACTAGGATTCCTTGTGTCTCGGTAGACACGGACACACACAATTAGAGCACAAAAACATCCAAGGCCCAGGAAAAACACCTACACTCATGGTATAAATATTTGCCCCTGCCGGGATTCGAACTGTGGATCCCGGAGACCCAGAAGTCATGTCAATGACCAAGACCACTGAGCCCCGGCCATCGTCAAAATTACGACAAAATGTCTTTTAAATCAGGAAAGAGAATGTGTTTCAAAATCTTCTGTTTACACATTCCTCAATCTCATCCACTATCATATAAGTATGTCAACGATGCTATTATAATCCAAGACTAGGATCCACTAGGACACAGGGAGCCCAGCACTATACAGTCAAATCTCCATAAGTTTGTGTACAAAGTATGTGTGAGGTTTACTTGCATGTTGATAAGCGATTTCCCGAAGTCACTACCAAGAAATTGAAGTCTATAAATAGGCTTAATCCAACGTAGGTAATTACAGTTCATTCTAATTATACTTATTGCGTTTTACTCTCAAGTGCGTGTACGTATATATCCTCATCAAGCTAGTTACTTGCATAATGTAGAGAGGTAACTGTTTAATTAATGCAGGTGATCACTGCATTTATACATGTTACCAGCTGATCTCATCAATCGTGCGTCAGGCTTCCGACTGACTGCTTGACTCAACGCTCACGGAGAAAGTTAGTTTCGTGATTATTCTAATAGTCGCTGTAAAATTAATTTCTTAGTTTATTTGCTAATACGGAGAAGTGTTTTTTTTTTTTAAATTTCTAGTGTGTTAATGGACCTACTTGGATACATATAAGGAGTTTTGTGTTAATATTAAAGAACTCTAGGTAAGTAGAGCAAAATCGATAACATACAATGTGATTGTGAGTTTATTGCTCAAACTGTTGGATCAATTTTTATGAAATTTTGTATGGAGGTAACTGATACCCTGGAATAACACATAGGCTTTTCTTCTTCATCATCATCATCATCGTCATCGTTGTTTTTCATCACCATGAGGGTGAAACCGCGGGGCGCAGCTAGTCTTGATCATAAAATAAATGCTAAAGTTTGTGTGTGCATGAGTAAGTATGTTTGTAATCAGTAATCAATTCACTCATCACTAAAACGGCGAACGGGTTTACTTACATTAAATGAAGTACGACTATTTCTTGAATCCTGAAATAAAACACATGAAATATTACACAGTAGTTAGGAGGATAACTAGATTTCACAATTGGTACCGGGACGATCGTATGCCCATGCGCGAAACAACGCGCACTCGCCTCCTTAGTCCTAACTTTAATATACAAATTATGTATTTCTGGGTCTTGTTCTTGGCATAGATCTGTGAAGAAACAAAAGAGTCTTTTAATTATAAGAAATCCGAACCACGAACTTGACTTTTAGTGTCAATAGAATACGATCTTTTTAATTTAAAAGAATTTTAGTGATTTTTTTGGTAGTTCGCGTGATTAACAGAACTATAGAGCCAATATCTCATAACTCATCATCATCATCTCAGCCATAGGACGTCTGGACATAGGTCTCTAAAAAGAATTTAGTCGAAGTATGTACCATTTATTTCTAGTGCGTACAAAGTCGCGTGCGGGTCAGCTAGTTACAAATATTCCTAGTTCATACAATTATACGACAATAAATTGAAGGTAGAGAGGTCGCTGCTGAATTACCAATATATCTAATTAAGATTATAAGTCCACTCTTACCCATATTGCCATACCCAATATATTTTTTTGTTTTACATAAGAATGTTAAATAAAAAAATATATTTTAAGATCCTTTACAGACATATTATGATGTAATAAATGATTGTAACTGGAACTGAAACTGAACTCATTAGTACACTGCTACTTACACTTACTGCAATGCTACGATAATTTTAGCGTTACTCCATCCTGAATAACTGTTTAGTGATACTATCCATCCTGACCGCGCTTTGGCGTTTTATGTTTACGCGCCGATGTATGTGTGTTAAGCGGTGATTCTGCCAATTATGAATCGATTTTTATGATTCCCACCCAGATAATGTTTTGATTTGTGGTTCCCTTCAGCAACATTTTTTGGTACATTATTTGACGGTAGTGGAGGTCGGTTTGTATAGTCCCTTTTTTTTTTTCTTCGCATTTTGCGTTCGACCACTATCTCACCTAAAGTTAAGTGATGATGTGGTCTATCATGGATCACGCCTACATTTTTATGTATATGTATAATTTTGTATATTATGTACCTACCAAATCAAGTTTTAGAATCGTATTCTTGGGACTGTATTTTATGTGGAATTACAATCTATTTGTAGTATTTTACGTACGTAAGTAAAGTGGTTTATTTAAGGAATATAGATAAACTGTAGTACTAAGAAAATACTCATAAGTATTCAATACTTAAACCTGAATATCCGTAACTATATTTCCTTCATCGATTCGAAACTTGGCAATGTGCCTTAAATGTCGATTCTTATCCCTATTTCAGAAACCAAAGTGCTTATATCCACATTGAGATCTAGCTATGATTAGAAATTTCCTTTGTGAGAACTGAGAACTAGGCATCTCAAGACTTCCTCAAGGTTTATAAACGCAGAATCGGATTCTTATATTTCCGTTTGTTAGTATGTAAATCATGTATGTAGGAAATTTTACTACTATTGTAAATGCGAATGTTTGAATCGATGTGTGTTTGCTACTCAATCACGCCAGAAAGACTGAACGGATCTGGATGAAATTTTACATACATTTAGATTATAGTGTGGAACAGCACATACGTTATTTATTATCCCTACATATATGTATTATAATTACTGTTCTCTTACTCTTACTTCATATGTTAAGCTAAAAGTGTAAACATTAAAATTTATAAAATAAAAGATGGTCGATATAGGTCCTACATATTTTTTTTTAGTAACTTACGAAATTGGAAAATTATTCAATGATAAGCATACGCTAGTAAAAATGTAATCAAAGAAATAAATATATTAATAATTTCGCCAATATTGTAATTTTTGTGAATGAACGCTGAAAGTAGTCTAAGTATTTGAAACGAATTAAATTGCGCGTGGTTTACATATTTTTAGTTCAACATTTAAATACTTGTCATGTATCATGAGCTCCAAGAGATTCTTTAAAAATGCAAAATCTCAATACTCAAGAGGCTGCTTGATTTATTGAGATTGTACATCCCACTAATATAATAAATGTGAAAGTTTGGATGGAAGGATGTTTGTTACTCAATCACGCAAAAACGGCTAGACGGATCTGAACGAAATTTGGTCTGTAGATACTTCAGGTCTCGGAATAACACATAGGCTACTTTTCATCATCATCATCATCATCAATCATCACGCGGGTAAAACCGCGGGGCGCTGCTAGTAAGTACATATATATTCATAGATTTTACATTATTACAATCAAGGTCCTCTAATTTAACGAGGAATTTACGGGTACATAATCACACTAATATTATAAAAGCAAAAGTTTGTCCGTAGTTTTTCGTTGGTATGTTTGTTATTCCTACACGCTGAAACGGCTCAACGGATTTGCATGAAGTTTCAAATGAAGATAGCTTATACCCTGGAATAACACATAGGCTATAATGTTTTATCCCGCAAAAACTATAGCTCCCGTGGAATAATTAAGGTAGCGGGAAAACCGAAAAGCGAATACTGTCCTATACTGTTCTTATACTGTCTCTGGGATATCAGTGCACGATTCGTTCGTTCCAATTGGCTTCCGTGATCCGGGCGATATGTTCTGCCCACTTCTTTCAGTCTGCGTTACTGTGTCTATGTGTCTAGATTTGCGTCGTATGCCAACGTAGAACGTTCTGCTGCTGTCTGGAATTTAGCTATTACTAAACTCCAGGTAGGTACATAGTTGGTTATAATTATTAAAGTATTAAAGTGGATAAGGTTTAATGAAATCATTTTTATATTGTAGTGTTCTATGTCTTCTTCTTTCAACGTCGTGATTTAAATGACTACTTTAAACAACAAACGGTTGTTGCTCAACTATAATTGACATACTTACCTTTTTGTAAATATGAATATAGTTATGAGAATTGCAAACATGTCCTACAACATTTAATGTATCAACTAGCGGACCCGACAGACGTTCTCCTGCATGTCCACTGCAGCGCCATCTACCGGGCGGATTTGTGAATCCAGAGCGCCGACCAAACTCATACAAAAAATTCATTAAAATCGGTCCAGCCATTTAGGAGGAGTTCAGTGACATACACACGTACAGTAGAATTATATATATATAAAATAGTTTTCGCAGCGCACATCAAAAATAGTTTATGCTCTAAACATCATTATGTGTATTAAGTTCTTTTGTAAAACTTGGAGATACAAATAAAGCGTTTTCTATGTATCTATAATGACAACTATGTAGCAAAACTTCGACACCTTGTGTGTTACATTATTTCCAATGATATTACATGTTTCTCTTTTCGTAGGCAATCAAAATCATTCATTGACTTAGTCCCTGCTGCTGGTCGTACTTTTTTCTCATTTCCTGACTTTCTCCAAATCCCTTTGATTGGCAGGTGTCGGGGGCGCAGCGCGGGCGCGAGCGGCATGCGGCGCAGGCGGCAAACGCCCATGGAGGTCGGCTAGCGGCGCGCGCGCAGCCACCGCGCCCGCACCCCCCGCCCCGCCCCGCCGACGCCATGGAACTCGCTGACGTGCCAAGACACCGACCCCTTGCATTCGATAAGGTTAGTGCTATGCGGTCATTTATTAAGAAATCTCTACAAGCGATAAGACGGCCCATTTTGTTATGTGTTAAGTGAAGATATTGAAATTAAATAATGACCTAATTCATGACCAGTAGATGATTGTCAAAGACTACCTACCTTTCTGTTTAGTCTTGAAACCTAATTTTTAATCTCTGATAATTAAATTAAATTTCAGAAATAGTATAAAGTCACAAATCCTACAAATATTACGATGTGACGAATACGTCACAGAAACCGAGCAAAACAATAAATTACACCTGTCACTCCAAAATAAAAAGACGTATGTTCTGGTTAACCGATGTTGGTCAAAGATCGCATTGGCGCGTGTTGAGTATTGGTTAAACATTCTTAGCGGTGTAGTTTAAATTCAGTAATTTTGTTGAAATTTAATATTAGCTGATATAAAGCATAAAATATAACTTATTGTACATGTACTTACCGAAAGTAAGACACTCCGGCCGACAAAGTTCTTTTTCAGGCATTATTCTCACAGCTTTTAAATACGCATTATGACATTATGAATTCGTGTTAACGTTGGCTCGGTTCGAACCGAACTAAACAAAATAAGAGCTCACGCCGCAAGTGCACTGTTATTTATCGAGACGTATTATTTGCGTCGACCCGATATCTAGGTATTCCTGATCGAAGCGTTTAGTGCTATTTGCCTGTGATCTTAGTTTTTGATATAAAGTTGACCTTGCTTGTTTCTTGGAATGTTTACTGTTTATCTCGTGACTTGGCGTGTATCTTAAATAAATAAATAAAAAATTTATTGACTTTTAGTAAAGCTTTACATGTAGATATTAGTTGTCTTCAACTAGGTATGCATCTTGGACTGTGATTCAGTTCTACGATGGCTTCTATACCAGCAAACCCAATTGATGATTTTTCCAATTTAATCAAATTAAAAAAAAGCATGACTGCCCTCTCAAAAACAAGGTTCATAGTCAGGGCCATAGTCACTCGAGATGATGTAAGGATTCTAACGATACCCCATAGGTATATATCTAAATTTGTTCACTCATTCAAAAGTTATGGTGGAATAAAGGAATTCACATACTCGTACATAAAGGAATTCTGAAAACATTTTTTCAAGACTTGTATGATATTAAGCATATAAGTAGAGTACGGGATACAGAGAAGGCCACTGAACTTAAAATCAGATTTAATTTGCCTGACTATGTATAATATCAAATTTGGTAATTCTTCCTTCTTTTCTTTTGTCCCGTAAAAAAGTATGGGATAACCGGGAAATCCGTAATCCTCGCGAGAATCACAAGTTCCAGCTACATAGTTAAATTATAAAGAGCGCATACTCGGCGTGAAAAGTGATACCGCCGCGTGGACGTTTATTCCACTGACAATAAAGTTACAATTCTCATCGTACAACAAACAAGATCCGGAATAAATAGCCACGGTACAATATGTATAATGAATTATGTATAGTAACACACCCGTATTCGTAGCCAGTTCATATAAAATTCACGTTTACCTTTCTAAAAGCGGAACGAAAATAACAATACGGTTGTATTAAAAGATATTAGGGAGCAGTGTACTTTGAAATACAATTTCAGAAGGTTTTATAAATATCTTGAAATATGTAGGCAAGTAAAAAACTGAGAGTAAACGATAATTGATATCGAATCAAATAGATTTTAAAGCGATACGGTCGCTTCGTGTGTGTATGTTTGTTACGTCTTCACGCTCAAAACCAATTTCGATGAAATTTGGTATGGAGATAGTTTAAACCCTGGATTAACACATAGGCTACTTTTATCCCGGACAAAGTATAGTTCCCGTGGGATAATTGATGTAACGGGAAAACCGTAATCCGCGCGGGTGAAACCGCGGGGCGCTACTAGTATTATATAAATCTTAATAAGTGACGCCGTATTAGGCGGAACCGACGACACAAAATCGGAATGACGCGGACGGACGGACGACAGACCTCAAAAATCTTATCAAGCAACTTTTTAATCACACTAATATTATAAAGGCGAAACTTTGTGTGTATGTGTATATGTTTGTTACTTCTTCACGCTCAAACGGCTACACCGATTTCGACCTACTAAGAAGTTGTTTCTGTTCCAAATTCGTACCGCTAGTTAGACTCGTAATTGGCTGATTTTGAATATTGGTTACTTTACTATTATGTTTATACAAAATGAGATTTATTGATGTAATGCTGTTAAGTAAGTAACTATTCCGTAATCTGTAACTTGGGCCAATTCGTTATTAATTTTAGATGCTGACCATACATAATTTATTTTAAGCGCGTAAATCAACAAAATGAATTAAAAAAGCTAAAACATTACGTATCTAATGAGCTTGCTATGTAAGCACAATAATTACTGAAAAATAAATCACCCATATCTGTGATGTGCCGCACGCTGAAGCCGTGACAACCCTAGCGGGTGCGTACAATGATGTTTTACTAAAGATGACGTATAGTCATACTGTGCGGTGCTCAGATTTTGTTCCTTTAAGACATGAACATGCTTACTGCGACAGATAATACGGTACAAATAATATAGAAAAGGATATGTATATATATATATATATATATGTTTAGACTTGCGCTTGAAATACGCGTCGTCATCAAAATTACTACAATTGACTTAATTTTGCCGCCTCAGTTTCCGCGCGCTTGTGCGACATCTACCTCATATAAACATATAATATCATTGGGTGCGTAGAGTTAAGGCAAGTAACGCAGTCGCGTTCGCAGAGCGAGCCGGCTCTTCTATATAGGCTGTGCTATATAAGTAAATGTCTATTACCTACTTGGGTTGTCATTAAAACAGATTAAGAGCTATCAACGTGCTCGTAATTAGTGAACATTATGTTACAAGTACATCTCAGAATGTCTTGTTTAATCCTAATCTTATCACACTACAATATAAATGCGATAGTTTAGATTCATAAATGTTTGTTACATAATCATGTCAGAATAACGTTATAATATTTAAAATCGGGCTTATCGTGAATATAGAATAAAAATAATAGATGTAAAATATATATATATGTGCGAGAACGTTACAATTAACAAGTTTGAGTTTTAACAACATATTGTCACAACGGCTCTAGAAGAAAATTGGCGCATTGGCGATAATGGTCTAGAATAGTACATAGGTTACATTTTATCCTGAAAAAAAATATGGTTCCTTCGAGTTAAATGAGGTTACGAGGAAATCGTAGACCACTAAAAAACCGTGAGACGCATCTAGTAGAATAGGTATACCTACTATAAATGCTAAAGTTTGTCAATAAGAAAAAAAGTTTTGAAATTTGGTACGAAAAAACTACGGTGGTAGCTAGCCTGGTGGGTACTAGAAAGTACCCCCTACCACCATGCTGGGAATTTCATTACTGTGTTACCGTCACCGGAAGCTCAAGCTGTTGGTGGGGATCGAACCAGCGTCCATCAGTTAGACAGGTGACGCTCCCACCGCTGAGCAATCATCGCTGCGAAAACATTAAAAATATTTTTTTTAACAAAAAATGCAACCGACTTCAACACTCAAAAGTGTGAAATAACTTGTTGAAGTCGGTACCATGATAGTTCACACAAAAGTAACTATCATCACAATATTGTGCTCATGGTACCGACTTCGACAAGTTATTTCACACTTTTGAGTGTTGAAGTCGGTTGCATTTTTTGTTAAAAAAAATTTTTTTTACCCTTTCCAGTGACTTTTGCTACTCACGGGATCAATTAATTGTCATTGTGTGTTCTGCGATGCCTTCAACCGCGACAATAATATCATCAAGATACGCGTAGCACTTTTCAGTTATTGAAGTATAAATTAAAAAACCGCTTGTCCGATTTCATGAAATTTAAATGGGACCACCACGGAAGTATACTCTATCTAACAAAAAAGAATCATCAAAATCGGTTCATAAACGACGAAGTTATCCGCGAACACACATAAAAAGACCTCCTTTTTGAAGTCGGTTAAAAAGTATGTTGTGACATCTTTAAGAACACTTTAGGTAGGTTTTAAACATTATACGCCTACATATTATATGTATTATAACAATTAGTATTCGTAAAAATATATATGTATACCCTCTGCAGAGGTAAATAAAGCGTATACCAAATTAAATTTAAACGAACAACCTACGTATATAAAATTTCACTTGCAAAACGAGGCTGGATTCATAACGCCCATCTCCGTGAATTCACAGCCTTCAGCTACAAAGTACGGCTCCCTGGAAGCGAGCCAACTTCGCTCCATTTCTTAGGTTAATGGCTTTCGTTGTGACTTCGAGCCAAATTAAATCTTTTTGTACCCTCGTACACACGGGAGCGAGCACCGGCTCCATTTATCTTTGGTTGTCATTGCTTAAAAGTTATTCGATTAAATTTCATTTTTTTTTTTTTAAAAACTACGTCTACTGATTAGAAGTAAAACATTATCTTGAAAATGTACTGAACGCATTCTGTTCCCACGTCTATGAAATAACCCGAAAGTACATTATATCCTTTGAAAATGATGTTATATAATGACAAAAATATGCATTATGTTACCATAAACTATAAGTGGTATAAAAATTATTAAATCTTTTAAAATAGTAGTGCTTGTGTAGTACTGATTCTCTTGTTCAACTAAACTAAACTAAAATTTTGGAAAATATGTAAATTAAAATCAAGTTCGTTTAAGGTAACGATCCAAATCCAAATTAGTATGACGCTTATCAATAACAACACTGAAATTAGATCTTTTTATTTAAATTGCGATTAATTTTTGGTAAAATCAGTCGCCACTTATTTGGTGCCGACTAACTACCCGCACTTGGCCAGAAATCGAATAAAACTCGTCTTATATTAGATGTAGCGTTGTGTAAAGTTATACTTTGAATTTGAGCATAAATAGAATACGAGGTCGAGCCATTTCATTTTGGAGAATTTTAGCTAGTTCGAGTGAAGCAGAATTAGGGCCAGTAATTTGAAGCATAATATGTATCAACCAGAAATAACATCTTAAAACGCGTAATGTTCCGAATTTGAATTGAGAAGCATAAATGTCATTCTTTTTTTAATTCGGTTGAGAACTAATTAGGCACCAAGTGGCACCAACATGTGGTAAATAACGTTCATACAAGAGTAGCTACGAACGTGTAAAAAAATCATGATTTCAAAGCTAAAACTTTGCACGAATTGTGACTTCACATTCTGTCTCAGTCAATGTAGATGAAATTCACACCTTCTCGCTATCTTTTAATAGCTTAACAAGCAAAAACTGTGTCAAGGCCGTATCTGGGCAATATTAAGCAGACAATTTCTGTCCTCGTCTAAAATATTTGTAGTATACACAGTTTGTTATGAAATCACCTTTCAATAAAGGTGAATTGAGTTCAAAACAAACAATTTTTATGTGTAATGAGTCGTACGGTGAAGGGTGGTGGCTAAGACGCGGCGAGGCTGCGAGCGTCCCGTCCCACTCCTCCGGACAGGAAGGGTGGGCGGATCGATCGGCTGTGACGTCACCTCAGCTCCGCCGAGGACGTTCCCGAATCAAAGCACTTCGCTGAACCATTTTTTTCTGGATATGTGTTCCTCTGAGTCTGAATACACTATTGAAGAATTAACATCGTGAAAAATTGTCCGGTGGCGGTCGACGACGTTCCGCTTACGTAAACGCTGGGTCGTAGAAATTTCTCTGGTCCTATTTGGTGACTTTATTTGTCGCGTTGCGTCCCTTTCACGTCAGCGAAAGAAAATCCCTTGTTTTGTAAAAAATAACCTTTTTAGAGTTTGATATAATGGACTTGCTTAGAGCTTTGGTTTATTGGTATATTTAAACGCTTTGCTACTAAATGTCTTAATATGTTTGTAGCAAGAGACTTTGATGAATTTGATTTTCTGCATACCTACAGACGGGTTGCCTGATAGTAAGCGATCACCGTCGTCTAATGAAATATGTCCACATATTGTGATACATTGCCAATCTATTACAGACTCTGTTCACTCTCCTTTTGAAGGATCCCATTCTGTGGGTGCTCGGGACTATTGAAGTAGGAAGCTCGTTTCACGTTCTGGAAGGGTTATGGAAAAAACGATCGGTTGAATCGCATACTTAGTATGTGAATCCTGTGTGACAATTGAAAGTGGATGAGCTTTGGTGGTAAAACCGTGATGCTGTATTAAAATTGAATATGATAGTCTACGGCTCGTTACGTTTTTTTGCGGGACATGTGATTTAAAGTCTTTTAAGGGACCGTGATTAGTACTTAACATATGCTCTACATATTATTATAGGTAATTCAATTCGATACGGGCATTCTATTCATCAATTGGGCATCCAATTGATGAATAGAATGCCCGTATCGAACCCGGGCCGCTTCCAACAGGTCCTTGTGGAAATCAATGGGGGAGTCCTATGTCCAGCAGTGGACGTCCTATGGCTGAGATGATGATGATGATGATGAATTCCATTCGATTACATTTGGCCACATTTTGAATAGAGTAGATCTAGTACTAATCAGAAAGAAGACAGAAGAATGAAAATAATCTATTTGTGACAATATACAAAGAGTTGTGTCTGTTGGTCTAACGACCAACAGTCGACCAACAGCATCCGTCAGTTTAAACTGCTGCTTCGATACCCACCCCGAGCTTCCTATATGCATATATAAGAAGTATATAGTACGAGACCCCATTTACCTGGGATAAACCCTTGTTTCGTGTACCATAGCGCTTTATTCTCAAATATGTAAAACATAACTGGTTTGAGAATAGCTCTAAGATAGGTGTCGTGTAATTATGTGACAGGAGTAAAAATGATAGGAGTATAGGTATATAAATAGGTAAATAATACATAATGCATACCGCATTTCCTAAGCTATCCTTGAAACAATGAAGCCGAAATGGCTTAAAAAAAGCTCTCTCTATATGAATAGGTGTCCTGATGTGTGGCAAATGTCAATAACATTACACTTAAGTAATTTAAACGTATGAATGTCCTATTTCCTTTAAATCATAAATTTCTATAATTGATGATTGAATTGATGCCGTTATGAAGCAACACTAAGCCAATGAGTGATGAGTGTTTGGTTTGACGTTAGACCTAGAAAATCATTTTTTTACTTATATATTAAGAAGAACCGAGCAGAGCTTGGTCATTTAGCTACCTACTTAGTTATTATTGGAGATTTTATTATCTTCGAATAACCACAACAATCTGCTTTCTAAATAACATATGTGGCTATACACGTGTACCTACATCTAAATCACGGCAATTACCGTGCCTAAATAAAACCGTATTTCTACAATTTACGAACATATCACCATATTCAACTAGGCGGGGACGTTGCGATGCATCGTTTTGTCCTTCAACTTGCCCATTATTGTTCGTGAGGCCACTCCAGCGTCGAGCCTCTGCTCAAGTGCACGCTGACCTTAGAGGACGCGGGTGACGTCACTGCACTAAGAAAATCTAGCAAATTAACATGGACACTGTTATTTTTTATTTTTTTTATTCATTTTAGGATCCACAAACAGTACAAAAACTTACAATTAGGTGCGAAGAATATATGTATTAGTATAGTTAGTTAATGCACCAACAGCGTAGACCACAGATTAATAAACTTAAAAAATCAAAAACTTATAAATAGAACCCTATAATGTGATGTTATGTGATGGTGTCCTAGTATGACACAGTCATATTATCTTTATTCTGGCATATGCCAATGTCAGAGAAAATATGCCATACGAGTGACAATGACGTTAATCTTAACGTCATCCAGCGTCATGGATATTGATATAATAATATTATTATATATAGATATATTATATATATGCTAAGAATATATGTTTTATACCTACTTTTTTATTAATTGTGTTCTATCATGTGATGAACAATGCGCCACTTCTTCAACATTTTTTTGGTATGTTTATTGTTCATTCTTCTGACATTGGGGCTTACCTCTTTAACATTTACCGCTTACCATAGCCATAAAATATAGTAAATAAGTAATTTATTTATTTATTTATTTACTAACTACTTTTTAATCACCCTTATTTTCGATCATAGACAAATTCACCACACTGATTTGGGCAGATGTTGGACAACGTAAGGCTTATAGACCCCTTGGCTTAATACCTACAAAATGAAGTAATGCTGAAATAGAAAAAATAAACAGAATAACAAATTAATTAACGTAATCCTACTAATATTATAAACGTGACAGTTTGTATGTATGATGTTTGTTAGACTTTCACGCTGAAAAGGCCGAAGGGATTTACATGAAATTGGGAATGTAGATAGCTTATCTGGAATAGCATAATAGCCTATATTATGCTATTCCAGATAAGCTATCTACAATCCCATTACTTTTTAACCTGAAAATATATAATGTTCCTGTGGGATGATGGGAAGACACAAAAATCGTCAATACCACGTACCGTTTCACCGCAGGTTACACCGCGGGGCGCAGCAAGTTAGCATATTGTAGAATATATAAGGTTTTTTATTTTAAAATATATCACATAGGTGGTATATATTAACTGCTATATATTATATTAGGAGGCCATAACCGACAACGTTATGGCCTCTATTGAATCAAGTGGAAGGCAACTCTAGCGTTGGCTCTTAGCTCAAGTGCGCGGTGACCTGCAAGGACACAGATGTCGTATTTATGCGCTGCAAATCTACATTTATGCATTGCTATCTAAGCAGTATACAGACAAGAAATATTGCATGCGACGTATGCGGATTTATAATTTTGTGTTGAATTTTGATTTTCAATTGCGATCATACATCGCATCTGAACTGTAATAGACGGACACATTCTTACGCCCATTTGAAAAGAACGGTCCTCGGGTTTGTTCTCCTCCGTCTTTGAAGAATTACATTCGTATGTGCGCCCTTGATACCAATTAAATACAAACAAATATACTTTGCATACAAATACATTCACACCCACACCCCTCTACGAGGATACCCTGTGTCGCAGGAGGTATGGACACACAATCACAATATACAAATATACAAGACCCGAGAATAAAGATTTACGCTCATCACAGAAATATTTGCCTCAGTCAGGATTCGAACCCGGGGTCGCGGTTAGAAAGTCAGTATCTTTGATCACTGAGCCACGATGACCACGCTCAGTGAAGTCAGTGTCTCTGATCAGTGAGTAAAATAAATAATTATGAATCTGAACTTGGGTATAATGTTAGCAATTCAGTTAGTCAGTATTTAACTCATCGGATTTTCCGTCTTAATTTTAATCTGAAGAGGCTTTGGATCATCTCACTGCCATCGATGCATCGCCTTGTATCCATGTCCTTAAGTCTTTCAATGGGTCGAGGACTCTTGGCTTCCCCGAGCGACGGCCCTCTGCTCAAGCACACGGTGACCTAAAAGAAAGCGGGTGACGTCAGCACGATTTGCAAATCTAGCGTTTATTTTCGCACAAAATAGTTGAACAAAATAGTCTAATACTAATAAAATAAACGAAGCGTAGTATTCCGACGGTACCGCGGTACCTGCACGCGTCAGGCCAGGTTAAGGGTTAAGTGATTTGTATGGATATTATAATAACACTAGCTGCGCCCCGCGGTGTTACCGTGTGTATTGGATTGTGGTATTGATGATTTTTGTCATCCCACGGCAGCAGTCTATATTTTGGGGATAAAAAGCATCCTATATGCTATGCCAGCATGTAAGTATTATAATGTTTAAATAAATACATAATAATATATAATTTGCTTCATTATAACAAACTAACCTGCGATTTCCTCGGTCCGTCTTGACATTTTTCAGATTGCATATTAATATTTTTCAAAATGCAATACTGTGAAACAAAACCCTTTTCAAAGTTTTCACTAATATTTCGTTTTATTTGTTTTATTGAATCGAGGGTAGTTTTAGTCGGCTCCAAATAACGTGACGACTTATTTTACATCAAACAACGCGCATTTTAATAGAAAGATCTCGTTTTGTGTCTCACTAACTTAGGCATCTTCGTAAGCGTATACAATTTTATTACTACTAAGCCAAAACATTGTTTACTATTCAGTTTGAAGGCTAGACATACCGTTTTACATGAATAACATGCATTATTCTGTGGGTAGATACCTATCTACTAGTAAACTAGTAAATTACAGATGCCTGTCTCAGTGTGTATGAAAGGCCGAGAGCTGAGTGCGCCGTAATTTGTAGTAATTGCATTCAGCCAAAGCGAATGTTGGTGTATTTTTCGTAAGCACTTTATACCAGTGTTAGTATTGCAGTTGTGAAGAGCTGATTCGTTTCAACAAGCAATTTTTGAGGTTGGGTAACTAGTTATTTGTTTTGCATGTGGCTAAAGTTGATTTTTGGCATAAGCTTGAAAGGAATTCTGAGTGTAGCGAATCATTGATACTAGCGTTAACAAGGCTTCTATTAAGTGCACTCTTCTCTGATTAGTCGGCGAGTTGATTTTTTAAAATTTATTTGTTTGTGTACATGTAGCGTTTTACCACTATCTCACTTGTTTGTTTTTGTTTAGTTATTAATTAGTACAATCCTTTTAAAGATGCCCAATTAGTTCTATGCTTCACCTTAAGATTATTGCTAATTATTAATTACCTAGCAGTAAAAGACAGCCACGTTGAGTATCGGTTACAAAAATAAAATAAAAGACGAAAACTGAACTATAGAATCTAGCTAGTTCCTTCTTATTCTAATATCTTACAGCTTATTTGCCCCCCAAGCACTAAATTCAAATTTTATTCTTAGGTCAATGATGTTTTACTAAAGATGACGTATATTCATACTGCGCGGTGCTCAGATTTTGTTCCTTTACGACATAAACATGCTTACTGTGACAGATAATACGGTACAAATAATATACAAAAGTGTAGCTATATGTTTAGACTTGCGCTTGAAATACGCGTCATAATGAAAATTACTACAATTGACTTAATTTTGCCGCCTCAGTTTCCGCGCGCTTGTGCCACGTCTACCTCATATAAGCATATAATATCATTGTTCTTAGGTAATTAACTTAGTTTAGCGCAGCATACGACGGCCACCGCCCAGGTGGACAGACGACCTGACTAAGATCGCAGGCAAGGGCTGGATGTAGGCCGCTTCCAACTGGTCCTTGTGGAAATCAATGGGGGAGGCATATGTCCAGCAGTGGACGTCCTATGGCTGAGATAATGATGATGATGATGATGACAAATACAATTTTTTTTATGATAGACATATTCGTATTTCATTATCAGCTACTGCTAAGCCGGATATACATTTCAAATGTTATGTCGACCTCTGCTTTAAGATATTCTATTTTTTTCTTTTTCAGATGGAAAGTTTGATAAAAGAAATGCAAGACCCGGAAAATGGAGTACCAGTTAGAAGTCAAAAACTTTTTCTCACTGTTATCCCTTCTGCTTTTACTGGTAAGTCCATCTTAATTGAAATAATTTCTTATAAAATCTATATCTTCTATCTCTATATATACTATTACTTCTTCTTCTTCCTTCCCATAATCCCATTATTTGGGGTCGGGTCTCCTCACTTTCCTGCGCCAAGTCAAACGATCTTGGGCTATTACTATTATATACTATTATATACAGATATTTTCTTTCTTTGCCCGGAGCACGTATCCTTTCTCGTCAACGTAACTTTATCATATCGCAGCTAAAACAATAATTATTGAACTCAGTAATAATTGTTACATTATTATTTCGGTTCATTACGCACACCCAGTCATGGCCAGATTCGAAAAAAAATCTGGACGTAATAGGTGCGTTATTCAATTGAAGATATGCAAACTATTTGATACTACTAGCTACAGGTACAGGATACATTTTTAACAAGATCATCATCATCATCTTAGCCATGACACCCTGCACAGATGGACATAGGTCTCCCCTATTGATTTTAATTCTATTGACATCTTTGACGTTCAGTGTTGTAATAGTGATGTTTGTGACGACTCGACCGAGGCAAGTCGTCTACTGTTTCTGGGCCTTTAACTACTTTATACTCAGGCATGTTTTTAACATACACAACTATCGAATGTTTTTTTTAACATTTTTAATCCGTTTAATTCCTTTATATACAAAAGCGGCGATTTTTGTTTCAACTGTGTTTTCAATAGTAAACATCGTGAACAGCTTACGGGTATGTCATGTGATTCTACGCGTTATTTATAAATTAATTTTTAAATTATATTCACAGCGTGATAACAATAACAAACAAGTTAGGATAACAGTTGCTAATTGATGTAATAAATTGATTTATAAAATACGACCATACGAGTAATACAATGAATAACAATGTATTTTATGACCCATCAAAAAAGGTATCTGCGCATAGATAAGATATACATACAGCGTCAGAGAAAATTTTAAAAATATCTATTCATAAAAAGTTTCATTAAATATTTATTCAATATTACCGGGTGAGTCGATTTTCTCAGAACTCTAATGTCTAGCCGTCGCGGTGGTCCGCCGTGTTTCCCTCCTTATGTTAGCCTTATATATAATGTCTGATTGAAAAATCAATACGCGGCACATGCCAGACGTCTATCGAAGTAGGAATAGGTATTTAGGTAGGGAAAGTCTGATTCCTTACTTCGGTAAGATTGCTTTTAGAAACGCTGAGGCACAACCCAGGGTGCCAATTCTCTTATTTATTAAGACAATCCATTCATAAACGATGCAATAGTTGTTCAAATGTTATCATAAATAAACTTGATATTCCACTAAAATAACAATTGCATTGTAGACAATTGAATTGCGGTAGAAATTAGATCTGTGTAGCCATTACAATTATACTCCAAGTAGAATAGCAAAACTAGAAAAAACGACGATTCATTGACAATCTATGAGCAATGTGTAGAATTGATACCCTGATATTAGCTGCAATTTTTGTTCATGTATATTAGGCGGCTTTATTCATGTCGTCATTGCCTTTGCTATTGCGTGTTCGCCGCGATCTGACAGCGTAACATGACCTGATGATGCGCATGGGGCATGCCCGAAACCTAGGACTGGACTATAACCTAACTTAACCACCTTATTATCAAGATCTCACATCTCACATCAAGCTATGAAAAGAAATATGCTCGAGATTTTTCTACGAGATTAAATTGAAAATTAACAGATCCACAGAAAAACGAAACTCAACACCATAGCCCAGCGTAATAGTAAGTTTAATATGGTACGAGATACGGCTTAAGAAATTCATTATAAACCTACCCTCAGCTGTTATTCGCATTATGTTATTTTATTTATTTTATTTTTATTCTCTTCGGAAAACTACAGCTTATATGAATGATAATGGATATTTGTAAATAGTTAAAGTGAGCTTTTTAAATATAATGTTATAAAAATATTACATATAAAAAGTAAAACTACACCGTTAAGGGTCGTTCTAAAAATCTTCATAAACTTCTATAAACTCAAATTAGTCCCAATAGTGGGATTAAACCCACTACTACAAAATACCGTCCTGTCGCTTTGCCATCTTAGCTATAGTAGCACTCTACGTCTAGCTGGCCGAATTTATTAGAGGATGTTAAACTCGCGTCAGATCGTCAGATCGTCAGTATGAGGAGGGAGAGTAGGCTGTGTTGAAAGTTTTATTTCATAAAGTCGTTTTGTTATAAGTATTATTGAGTTTGGTTATCTTACCGCGGATATTATAAAGTGGAAATATTTCATTGTTTCAAAAGAAAAACGTCATCGTGTTAGTTCTATGTGTCCCACTATTATATCTGAATAAATCTGAAAGTTTGAAATTGGATCGATGGATGGATGGATGTTTGTTACTCAATCACGCCAAAACGGCGAACGGATTTGGATTAAATTTGGTATGTAGATACTTCAGGTCCCGGAATAACACATAGGCTACTTTTCGTCATCATCATCAATCATGTTCAAGTTTTCACTTGTGCCGGCACTCCCGGAGTGCAACCGTTGTTTTTACCTTCAAATAATTTGAACGTAAGTTCTACCTAGCATGTTGTTAATGCAATAAACCATAAAATTATCTAAAATCGTTCCTTAAAAATCTTCTCATCGTTTATAATATGTATACGAGTTTAAGACCATCTGCCATATATATCTACCGTTAAAGAAACTATATTATAATCTGCTGTAAATGCTCTTAATTTTTTTATGTCATATTTTTATGTATTGAATAAATATTGCATGCATTCCTTTAGATTCTTCTTCATTTTTTTCTGTATGTAAGTTCTGTATTGTGCGCACTAATTAAAAGATTTATGCCTACCAACTACTTTAACTTTATCAGTTCATTCCACCTCGACTTCCTCTCCCTCTAACCGATCATAGTCCGAATCTCACATTTCAATGGATACTCAAACGCCCATGATATTAGATATAATATAGTCTGCATTCAATTTATTCGGCGTCTGGTCCCTTTACCTACTGCTTTGAATTTTTAAAGGGTCTTCGTATAAATAATGTATTGAACATCGTATGGCCCTATTGAGTTGTTTCAAAAAAAGCAACTTACCTATCACACACAAACAAACATTTATTTTTAATATAGGTATATAATTTTACACGAAATACAAAGGATTTCCTGCACTTCACTTGTTATGAAGCTTAACTGGCAGCAAGACCGTTTTAGGAGCAAATAAGAACACTGTGCTGATGATCCAAGATTGATGAGAGCGAGTAATTTTTAGAAACTGGTATTTATTGGGAAATATATATCGCTGAGATGATACTGCTTTGTGAATTTGGTTGCGGTTTAATTTATTTATTTATTTATTTGATTTCGCCAAGAATAGTTACATTACAACGAATCTTATAAGTATCTAGGTAGCTTAGTTTGCTTAATGCACTATTTATTAAGGGAAATACCACTTACAATATAACAGAGTATATGTTTGTTAGTACTTTTGCCTTAAAGATAATATAAATCTATGAAATATTTACCATAATATGATGTTGGCAATACAATGCGCCGCTACTTTTTATGTGGATAATTTTTCAAATTTTAACTCTAGTTAATTATACTTTATAATATATTATACCTATATATATATATCTTAAAACAATCATATATTTATAATATAATGAAATCGGTCATATTGTGGTGACTCGGGGATCCCGAGAAAGCGTTTTTTTTAATTTAGTTATAGAATCGCCAAATATATCAATTAAATCACTGTTTTCATTTATGAGTCTGCATATTCGAGGAACTGGAGAGTTGGCTCCTAAAACTGTTCTACGAAATGGAGGGGCGAAGGGGGTTAGCGGCTTGCGTGGGTATTTAAAGGGTATTCTGAGTTTGAATTTAGCCAATAAGTCTGAGGAATCTATATTATTGTGTAACAGTTTGTGTAATAATATAATATCTAATTTTAGTCTCCGATTATATAATGTTTCTATTTTAAAAAAGGATAGACGGTCTTTATACGATGTGATTTTTTTGGCTTGACCTACAGAAAATGCCATATGCCATAAAAATCTTTTTTGTATGCGTTCCAAACGTAACGTATGTACCGCGTAGTGAGGTCTCCAAACTGGGGAACAGTATTCCAAAATGCTGCGTACAAGAGAATTGTACAGTGTTACTTTGGTTTTAGGTTTATGGAACTCTTTGCTATTTCGAATAACAAAACCCAACATTTTAGATGATTTTTTCGTAATGCTTTCAATATGTGGTACAAAAGTAAGTTTATGATCAAAAATCACCCCCAAGTCTCTCACTATGTTTACTTTTTGTAAGACAGTGTCATTTATTATGTAATTAGATTCAATATTGTTTAACCTTCGACTGAAAGTAATTTGGGAACATTTTGAGATGTTTAAGGCCATCCCGTTTATCTCACACCATTTTGCTATACTATCAAGATCATTTTGCAACATTATAACATCAGTAAAAGTTTTGATAACCTTCAAAACCTTAAGATCGTCGGCAAACAAAAACGGTGTGCAATTTTTCAAGCAGTCAGGAAGATCGTTAATGAATATATTGAACAGGAGTGGACCCAGATGTGATCCCTGAGGAACACCTGATACTACTGTAGGATGGGTAGTCGAAGAGTAACCAGAAGCCACAACAAAAAAATCTCGGTCACTTAAGTATGAACATATCCAATCTAACAGAGATCCCGCAAATCCGTAGGCAGCAAGTTTTTTAATAAGAACCGTGTGGGGAACCCTATCGAATGCTTTGCTTAAATCTGTATATATTACGTCAATTTGATTGTTAGTGTCCATAGCTTCAATTAGGGTCTCTGTGAATGAAGTTAAATTGGTACACGTAGACCTTTTCTTTATGAACCCGTGCTGGTGTTTGGTTATGAACTGCTTAAAATGTTCATACATATGTGGAAATATCAGAGATTCTAAAACTTTTGCGAACGTTGATAGAATAGAAATTGGACGGTAATTGCTGGTAATAGAATCATCACCACTTTTAAATATAGGTACTAATTTAGCAGACTTCCACACTTTTGGGAATTTTCCAGACCTTAGTGATTCATTATAAATGATGTGCATAGGAATAGAAAGGCTTAAAGAGCAATTTTTAATCATTTTTGGGGGAATCCCATCTGGTCCAGCTCCCTTTTTTGCATTCAGATTTTCAAAAGATTTTTTGATAGTCGATTGGGGTATATACAAATTACTGAAAAGGGAGCTACCTAATTTTATGTTTCTTAAGGTAGGAGACCAAGAGTCAGAGTCTGTATTTAAAGTATTATCTTCGTTATATACAGAGGCAAAGTAATTGGCAAATAAATCGCATATTTCTGTTCCTCCTGAAACAGTTGTGACTCCATCAGAAACAGATATCGGAATAGTAGATAATCCTCTTCTCTTGGCTTTCATAAATGTCCAGAACAGATTAGGTTCAGTGTTAATTTTCTCTTCCATGAAATTGTGATATTCTTTATAACATTTCGTTACTAATTTGTCGTATCGATTATTCAATTTGCTTAATATTATTGCGTCCATAGGATTTTTATAGATTTTGTACCTTCTCAAGACATTCTTTTTTTCTTGCAAAGCCTTTTTATATTTTTATTAAACCATATTGGAAATTTAGATTTCTTTGGATTGTATGTCGGGACGCAATTATCAACAACTTCTGTTAAAACACAGTAAAAACTGTGTAGCCTGTCATCAACACTATTACAGTTTGCAAATATTACCCGCCAATCGAGAGAGTTCAAATTCTTATTTAATAATTCATAGTCACATTTGTGAAAGTTGTACCGTTTATCAAACATTTCTTTAAGCTTATTTATCTTCATTGTTTTTATATATATATCTAAGGGAGGGTGAAAATCGTCTATTTTGCATAATTGGAAATCAGACTTAACTACTTCGCAATTACTTATGTTCGATAAGACTAAATCCAATATTTTATTTTGACAATTTTGTACTCTATTTAATTGGTTGTAACCATTTACGTTGACAAAATCAATAAGTACTTGTGCTAACGGAGTAGCCACGTATTCAGTTTTATCAGCATCTACCAATGACCATTCTATTATGCTGAGGTTAAAATCACCAATGATGCAAGACTTATAATTGTGTTCTTCAGAAACTCGATTACAGTTATCTAAAAAAATTTCTAGGTACGATTTTTTAACGGGGCAAGGTATGTAAGTTGCACAAAAAGCTATTTTTTTATCTGGTTTTGTAATATCTAAATCCAAGATCAACCACAAGTCTTCACAATCGGATTCCCACCTACTCATTCGTTTTGAAGTTATATATTTCTTCACAGCAACAAGAACCCCGCCACCGTCTCCCTTATTACCACATTTCGAAGTATCTCTATCTCTTCTGTACACATTATAACTACTATCAAATAGTTCTTGAGTATATATATTACAATTAAGCCAGGTCTCTGTTAGTATAATAACATCATAATTGGAACAAGCTATATTTTTTGCAAATATATGAGTTTTGGTTCTTAAACCTCTAACATTTTGATAAAATAACCTTAACATACCAAATTTTAATGTTACTTAACTAATAGCGCTTGATGAATTTATTCTAATAATAGCCTAGTCCAACCTATCAATACAATTTATGTCCTTGATGAACTTAAAGTCTGAATCGTCTGCTTTACGCATGAACACTCTTCCATTTCTCACCCAAACATATCTGTATCCTTTCTCCTTAGCCGCAAGTCTGGCTGCTGCGTGGACTGCTTTATTGTGAGAGGATAAGTGCTCACAGACATATATGGGTTTCTTGTCACCCTTCAAACCTATGTGCGACGTGTTTAACTTCTCGCCAGGATGGTTTTTATTATATTTTATAGCAGCAGCTAGCACAGTATCTCGCAACCTCGGCGAACTTAGCTGCACTACGATCGATCTAGGCCTGGAATTTGCAGGATTCATTTTTGCTACACGCGTACAATTCATGATATTATTCTCAGATACATTACAACCCACAAAATTACACAACTGTGAGGTGATTTGTATCAAATTTTCCGACTTAGTCTCAGGTACACATTGTATTTCAATATTATTTGCCCGATTCGATTGTTCCATTTGGTTGAATTTGTTACTCAATACTGCAATCGTGCTTCGCAAGCTATCATTTTCTTCTTGTAGTTTCTTGACATGTTTGTCAAAATCTACAGTATTTTTTTTCAAATCTTCCCACTGGTTGCCAAGAAAGGTACATGAATCCTTGAGTTCCGATATATCAGATTTAATGGAGTTCAATTCTTTTGTGATAGTACTAGTTATTGAGATATTTATTTTTGACAGCAGGGTGTCTAATTCAGTTTTTAATATTTCTCGGACATCATCTTGTGTTAATGGCTTAATCGAATCTTGTGAAGGAGAAGAAACGGCTGGTCTTTTAAAAGATCTCTTATTAACGTCGCTCGTATTGGAACGCACTGGCGTGTTGTCATTCTTTCCCCCTTTCGAATTATTACACAGAGGACATTTCCAGCTATTTCCTTCTTTGCCGTCATAACTAGTGCATTTTAAATGATACGCCTTAAAGCATATATTACATGTTAGGTACTTGTCATCAGCAATACCCACGTCACAACAACCCCATGATAGATTACGCTTAGGCATATTTGAGACTCCTTAGTAAAATCGAATGGCAATAATTTAACACAATGATAGTAATACTTGGTAATCTGTTTTATTAATTATGCCTGATATGGAAATAGTAGCTGGCTTTTTAACGTAAAAAATTGTTTTGCTCCAATTATTATATCAGGCACTTTCCTTGAACTTATTAAATAGTACTTGGAGGGTAGACAAAGTTTACAATCACAATGAGAAGTATTGTATTTATTGAATTTTACTCACAGAATTGATCAATATGGCTTCATAATACAGCATATTGGTGTACAAATTTTAGTCCTTAAAGCGGTACACAATATAACATAAGAATGCAATTTTATCACGCAAAAATAAAATAAAAAGCACCAGCAATCTGTCACTACTGTTCTACACGCACGCCGAAAAAAAAAAAAAAAAAAAAAAAAAAAAAAAAACCACACACCTAGCTCAGCAATTTGCACTGTGTAACAGAGCGTAAGTAACAAGGTAAGTAGGTACTCTTTCATTGTAGTGCCTTAAAAAAATGACCATAAATTTTGTGCCGTTATCGTATAAGCAATTGAATAACGCATCTATTGGAGAAGACTTTCAATTTATTTTAGCCAAGTGGTATTGGATAGTTTGTGCAGAATTTAGTAATTATTTCCGCGATACGGTTACCTAAATGAACGAGTATACGGGTAGGGTGTGTACGGTATGGTACTATTTTGAGAGGCATTCAAGTTCGAGCACAGGTGGTAATAAAACGCGAGTCGCACTTGCGCACTGTGTGTTCTGTACACAAACAAATTCAATTTTACCGTTAGAAAACTGTTGTCTCCATGCTTCGACGTAGGGCACGGTTAGCTTACCAACTTTAAACAGATATACATAGGTAGGTACTTGTTTGCGGTTCACAAAACAAAAATTATGTGGTAACAACGTTCCCAGTTTTTAATCTTTCCCTCTCGTGCTACACGAAATTGCTTTTGACAAATTTTAAGATTCTAGATCAACGGGAAGAACGTATTCTGTAGGTTTTGATTTCCTTGCGAGTGTCTAGATAAACATTTTGATTGCGTTAACCTGGAGGTATGGTTTTCCACTGCTTCAAAAGATTGTAGAACTGATATATCTCTACGCGTTCCTGAGTAAAAGGAGGTAGTAGACAGAAGTACATAAAGAGGGTACTGTAGACATGCAGACGGATAGTGAAGTGATCCTATAAGGGTTAACTTTTCAACGGGTGCGGTACTATACAAATTTGGAATCGCTACTTGTTATTTTATATGTATGATCACTTAAACGTTAGCCAATAAAATATGCCAATGCGTGAGAACATAATAATGTCATTCGGTTTTGTAATGTTTTAGAAATATACAATACGAACGCAAAATTAAATATAATACGAGGACAAGTATTAGGATGTAGATAACATGACATGAATTATATCAAATCAAATCAAAATACTTTATTGTCACAGAAAATAAATAAGTCTTATCTTTAAAAAAAATGGCCCGCGGTGACAGAGCAACTGAGTGTTTAAAATAGATGCATGTATAATTGTTGTATTTGAAATATGTGAGGTTTAGAGTACCTATTACAAATATTCCTTAGAGTACAATATCCAAACATTTAACTTGTATTTAATTAAACGAGATTAATGTAAAAATATGCACATGTCAATAAAGTAATAACAAGAATAATAACTATAGAACGTTAAGAATACAATTATTAAAATGAGTCGTCCAAAAAGTCTTTAATTTTGTAGTAGTATTAGCATTTTTTTATTGGAAACTTTCGTGAGTTTGACGTTATATGTAAATATATGTACCTATTATCCGGACTTACTCACGTTTATTGTTGAAGTATTTCGACCTAGGTTTCGGCCATGTCCGAAGCCCACCCATCATGTCCAGCATTTAGCAGTCAGTAAATTTTATAATATCCAATTTTGAGTGCACGCGTTCGCACATTTAAATTTGAATTCGGGAGAATGAGAACAACCGCCAGTGACTATCCGGCTTTACTCACGTTTTGAGTAAAGCCGAATAATATGTATAAATATCATTGCGTCCAACTCACGTGAATTTTCAATTGTTTATTGTATTCTTGGGTTCCAGGTTACGATCTTGTGGAATGGCTAATGGTACGGTTCAGCCTTGAAGCAGCAAGCAACGGTGAGTGTAAGTTGAACGCTTTCACTTGAGTGTTGTGCCGCAATGTTTATCACTCGTAGTCCATTGTAGACATAGCAAGATCGTAACCTGGCCAACGCTGATTACGAAGAAATTGTACCTTTTTCTGTTAATATATTAAGGTTCTTTTAACATTGCTCTATGGGATTCCAGGTTACGATCTTGTGCAATGGTTGATGGTATGGTTCAGGCGTGACGGGGCCTGCAATGATGATATTAGGGATAAAGAATGTAAGTTAAATGTTTTAATAGTTCAAATTTTTCCTTTGCGTATTGTAGGTTATGTGTGATTTATGAATTACTAGTAGAGGCCCGCGGTTTCACTAGAACTATAAGTATAGTTTCGGGACAAATGTAACCTATGTGTTATTCCAGGGCTTAACCTATTTAAGTTCCAAATTTCATAGAAATCGGTGTAGCCGTTAGAGCGTGAAGGAGTAACAAACATATACACATGGTCAAAAGCTTTTGCTCTTATAATAATAAGTAATTATGTGTTTTGTTTAAATTGCATGATGATAGGGTTCTAGCACCTTTCGGGCTAGCCAGCACTCTCAAGTTTGAAAATATGTCAAAACACCTGTTTTTAAGCATTATAAGCTTGCGTTTGAACACTGTGTCACCTGATGTTAAGTGATAGCGTGGTCTAAGATGTGCCATGGAAGCTTATAAGCTGTGTACCTTACACATAACGGACCGCAAAGAATCTATTAAAAGGAGGTGCCCTATTTCGTTCTCTGTATAGAAAGGGGCGGGGGAAGGGCAGTTCTCTGCGGCCACCGCTCCTTAGCGGGTAGTTTAACTCTCGCTCAACGTACCAACCACCTATTTTTTACGAACTAAAGTACAATGTAAAATCAACTTACTTTGACCTAATACAAAAAAAAAATGCTTTACAATGCTTACAATATTTTCTTATGGTTCATTAATTACATCACATCTACGTAAAAACGTATCTACATATAGTGTTAAATTAAACTAAGTCCTACTCTCGAGAAGGTGACGTTGCTGACTGAGAGGTCACCGGCTGCTGCAGTCTATATCAGGGAGCAACGTATCCTCACAGCATTAAGTATTTTAACTTTAGTTTTTAAAATACTTTAAAAAAATCCTATAACTTATCGAACTTTCTAGATACAAAATAAAATAAAATGTAATTAAAAACTTACGAGGGAAAACATACTTTATTCCCATCCACATTACTTATATTTGAATTAAATCAAATAAGAGCAGCTATCCAGCTGCTTAAATATATTTTCTATTAAAGCAGCTAGATAGCTGTTCTAATATAAAATATATCTAGATTCTGGCTTGATTCCATCTTCAACCTTATCGCCACTGACCATTATGTAAGATATTGCTCAATCGCTACATTATTTAAAATGCTTTTATCAAGAACGTAACGGCGCATACAATCTATATATTTTATGATAACTTAGTTATTGTTTAGGTGAAGAAAAGAAAGTAAAGTTCATCAAATATCATCAACGGACAGTGGACCACCTTTGAAGGGCTTGATTGCATATAGTTTAATGATCTATCGATTAAGAATCAGTACCTACCTATGTCTACTATGGACTTTATTTTATCACTTATGTCTGTGGTTGGTGTCTCTTTTAAAATAATAATGATGATGAAATAATGATAATGATGTTATTATAATTATTTTTTTTCAGTTGAAGCAGTAAATTTGGGCACTCAACTATGTCAATATGGTTACTTCTTTCCTATCAACGATTTAAAGAACCTTGTATTAAAAGATGACTCTTCTCTCTATAGATTTCAAGTAAGTGCATCTAACAGTAAGAGTATCACGATGTTCATTTCTATTAAATATTTACAATAAAATTATCGAGGATTTTTATTTGTTAATATCATTTTACACTAGCTCGCCCCGCGGTGTTACTCGCGGTGAAATAGTATTGACTTTTTTTTAACTTTTGTCATCCCACGGTAACTGACAATATTTTCGGGGTAATAAATTAGCCTATATGTTATTATGTGTATAAACTGTCGTCATTCCCAATTTCATGCAAATCCCTTCAGCCGTTTCTGCGTCAAGGAGTAAAATCGGCAAACGACCATCTTTCGTCTGTATAATGTTAGTGTGATATTAAATTGATTTAAAAAATACTCTATTTAACATAAACTTAGCTATGCTATGGGCGAATTTGACAGCTTTGGTAGTCCGCTATTTTTAATTTGTACATATTGAATCAATCTTGGTTCGATTCTAGATGCAGTGACGTAGTAGGTACGTAATTTTGCGTAGTCTGCTAGCATCCAACTTGTTAATTTCGTACAAAACCTACATAGGCCAAGCATAGGTATCTACAACATAGATTCAGACCGCTATAAACTTAGCAGAGTACGGATATTTGAGTCGGCCTCGCACCGGACCGAATATGAACATGAAATTAGTAGCATTGACTCCCAGATAGCGCATCATCGTTGGTGTGGTTTATCTGACAAATAAATAATTAAGTTTTCTGTGTCTTTATTGAAGTCAACGAATACCAACAAACGATCGCCTTGAACTAATTTTGATATTTGGGTTACCTACTAACGTTACAAAAATTAGATACGAGTATTGTTACCCTGCATAATGAACATTCCTAATTTAAAAATTATTGTAATCAAGAACAAGTACCTACTAGAGCAGGTGTCGTCATCTGGGAACAGCTTTTCCTATCGCTTCATTTGTCATTGTGCCAGTGTAGCTTTTTGAATTGATTTTCGAATTCTGAAGTTGGTGTTTTGTTTTTATTATATTATATTAGAGTCCATACTACTGGCCGTGGCAAGCTCCACGCGTGGCTGGCGGGTCGGCGGCGCCAACGTTGGGCCCAGATAATGTGGAATACGCCATCTACCTCGTTAAGCGCACTCTGCGTAACAAACAACGACACGGTCTCGAGGACTACGAACAAGAGGCCCTCGCTAATCTTAAGAAGAATCTCTCTGCCAAATGGGAATTCATCACCATGCAGGCGGAGGAACAAGTAAGATTATGGTAGACTACTGCCACTATACCTAAGTCTGCTAGTGACTAGTAGATTCCTAACAGAAATATAGGACATAATTATACCTGGGCGCAATTAATAGGAAGCAATCTCGAGAAATACGAACAAAAGTCATTTTTACACAATCCATCCATACCTCCTTAATCTTTCCTCTATCTCTATATCCATCCATATCCAACATTCATGTTATGTAGGTACATAACCCGTAGAACACGTAATATAAGCCCTTTCAACTAATAATTACTTACATAATTACTTATCTTATGTGACTCTCCCGTTACACTCTGAAGTTGTAACTGTGTATATAAACGGAACCCGTTACTGACAGACAGATTGATTGATCTACCAACAAAAAGCTAAACATACTGAACTGATTGGGCTGAAGTTTGTCACAGATACTTCCATAAGTATATAAATAGTTATCCGCTAAGTTTATACACACATCAACACTGTCTAGAGTTATTTTGTATAACTAGTTTTGTATAAAGTTCGTAAATAAAAAATACGGGCCGGTTTCGATTTTTTAAAAAAAACTTATAGCAGGCCTTTCCGGATGATTCCAATATTCAATTTATAAAAAATAAAAGCATTAGAATTGCGCCCCCTACCTTGTCTAATATTCTGTCTGTCTTCTTCTAGTCTGAGGAGTGCAATAATGCTATATTTTTTAAAAAATATTTCCTTCAGATCTGGAGAGATAAAAGGAAATTTTTGATCCTCGCGGTAGAAACTATTGTTTATATAAAAGTACATTAGTAATATTTCGGTTTTTTTATGAACATCATAGTAGGTAACTCTTTCATATAATTATTTTTTGCAGTTATTGTATGAATGAGGTAGAAAATTGATGGATAAAGATTAAGGTAGAGGAAGGCCGAAGAAAGTATAGATTGCGTGAAAAATGATATGCTTATGAGAGGCTTGAGATGACTAGTGATAGAATAGACAGAATAAAGCTGAAGAGAAAAACATGTGAAGAAAAAGAATTCTAAGACAGAAGTTGTTAAGTTATTTCTTCATGGTGGAGAAAAATGGATGCCGGGAATACTTTAAATAGAAATAAATGTAATTAATATATAGGCATTTCTCTCCTCTAAATATTAAGATCTCACATGAAATAAGAACACACTAATTTACAATACTGATTAGTTTAGAGATTCGTTTCTGAATTTACGATACAAAATTGTGCATGAGCAGGATAAAATCCTTCATCCTCATCTGCTACTTACGAAGCTATGTAATCCGGTTCAACCGGGGCTAACCTTTGATAGGGATATATCGCTCATTAGGTGCCAGCTATAAACTAGCGTGTACTATCTTGTCTTAGTTATAAAGGGAGGGGTTTAATGGGTTTTCCATACAGCTTTGAATGTTAGCTTCTATCCCTTTACATATTATATGTACTTATACACAATCACACATTTAGATTTCTCATTTTTCACTTAATATTACTTTTCAGGTCTTAATATCAGTTTGTAGGTAAGCTTTACCAGATGAGCAATCTAATATTGTTCTTGTCCTTGCCTTATCTCTTGTTTAATCAAAATTAGCATTTATATTTACATGTTTAACAAAATCGCCTTATTCTAAACTGAACTCACCAATGTTTTATCCACAGTTAAGACAATATATGGTTATAAAGGCAACAAATTTTTCAATTCCTGATAAATTGCTACTTTTTTTCATCGGTCATATTTTGACCACTGGACATTTACGCAAAACCAGTTTTAACTTGATTTCAAATCGGCAAGTAACAACTAGCAGTATTTATTTTTTAAATGTACAGAAGTTTGCTTTACACTGTTTCTACGGGTATAACGTGGCACTTACGCGTAGTCGATATCACGATCGACAATTGTTTCGGACTCTTCCGGAAGCCTTCATCAGTGTCTTGAGTGCGGTGCGCTCGTCGCAACGTCCCGTCTCGTACTGATGAAGGCGGAAGAAGCCGAAACAATTGTCGATCGTCATATCGACTACCTACGCGTAACTACTACGTTATACCCGTAGAAACAGTGTAAAGTAATTATAGGTAGTTTTAATAATATTACAAAAGTTTGGCTTCCGATCGGACTTCACATACAAAAGCTAGTCTATCAAATATTGCAACAACTTAATCATATGATTTAATTTAGTTCCAGTCTGGTCTGAGTACGGTCTCAGCCAGATCGTCTGACCAAGTTGCATGCTTTTCTCGAAAAGATTCTTAATATTGTTGCTCTATTTTTCAGGTGCGGTTAGCAAAAGAGCGCAAGAAAGGCGATAAGATAGTGAGCGATAGCCAGGAGCGTGCGTACTGGCGCGTAGCCCGGCCTCCACCCGGGGTGACGAGCGCGCTCGAACAGTGCCCCGTTCCAGTGCGCGCGAGACATCCTCGGGCTACCAAGAAACGAACTGTGCATCAAGTTAAAAAAGAGGTAAGACTCGAGTACCACAAACCACAGAAAAGAACCCGCGAAAACAACTATTAAGATTATAAATGAGACTACATTTTTTTTCCAGCTATCATGGCACCACGCTTTTATAAAGTTTTCAATAAAAATATAGGTTTAAAAATTCTCGTGACTTTGACACATTATATATATGTGGTATCCGGCTTTACTCACGTTTATAGTCGAAGTTTCGACCTAGGTTTCGAGCATGTCCGATGCTCATCCTCAGGTGAGTTTACGCTGCCTCGAAACCTAGGTCGAAACTTCGACTATAAACGTGAGTAAAGCCGGATATCACATATATATAATAATATAGGTTTAGATTAGATTGTATGAACCCTTGTAAATCATTCAATCTTGATACACTTACTAACCCCTTACTTGTGTATATAGACATCTATCAGCCCTGTAACACTTCCTAATTCTATCTACTTTCAACTTCTTCTAGATTGAACATCTAAAAGCGAGCCTGGACCGTACGCGAGTGAAGACTTCAATTGCCCTCGAGGCTCTTTTGGCCTATTCGGAGACCTTCGCTCCCTACGATCCCTGGCTCACGCCGCCGCAGCCCTCGAACCCTTGGGTCAGCGACGACACCCTATTCTGGCAAATTAACAACCCTCTGTGAGTGCAGTACCTATACCTAATCGCTTCTTAGATCCTTAGGCGGGTCATTCATTGTTCGAGTTTTTGGGGTAACCGCACTATGAATATTTAAACACCACATAGCGGCACTCAATTAATCCTATAGCTTCAACCCGTATTGACATATAGGTATATTTTGGGCTTCTTCACCAACCTTTTGGGCCATTGAGATAATCACATATAGTGCAATGAGTGTTCTGTCTAAAACGCCTGCATGCTTCGACCAAGAAAACAACCTGCATGCATAAAGTTTATAATTAGAGTACAGTAAAGTTTGCATAATGGCTTTATGAGGCGACATAAGAGTTCAAAAGTAGTAGCACTCTCTATAAGAGTTCTCGGCGAAGTACTATCACCATATCTATTTCTACCGCCAGGCTAGTTCGCATTATTTTGTTCCGTATTGAAGAGTATGGTTTCCGGTTAAATTACAGGCACCATGAGACTTACCAACTTTATGTCTCAGGGTAACTGGTGCAGTGCAGTTCTTTATATTTGTCTATAGGCAGAGGTTACCACTTCACATTCTCATGGCCTTTTGCTTATTCCTTCACCTTATCCCAAAAAAGGCATATATATTAATGTGTAACTATAGCCTATAATAAGTAAAAGAAACGAAGCCGTTTTGAATTTATATTATTTATTTGCTTAGGGATTTCAGTTATTGCATATTGTGAACTTTTGCTAAACTGATTGCTTGCATTTTTTTAGCTCCTTGGATTTTTACCATTCCCGATAATTGTGCCTCTCGAGTTTTCTGTACCATAAGTTGAGATTTACTTTTCGTACCCGATTCTTTCAATCTTACTTCTATGTTTTTGCTCTGTATTTACTGCGTTTAATATTTATATATGATACGTAACGCGTTTCGTCACTTGATGGTGGATGTAATGTCCGCTGGGACTCAAGAACACCTCCCTGAACCATGCACACTGTGTGTTTGGTGACAGATTTGAAAACTAGAGGTGACCAAATGGGCTTTTGGAAGTGCCCTAGTACCACCCAACTAGTTTCAACGAATGCCGATATGCCTAGATATTATCACGATTAGTGGTGAAATGATGAGTGGTAAAGGAGACTGATTTATTCGTTTACCTACGCTCTATGTACAAATACCACTCCTACGGGCAATAGCACATCAGTTTTGTATGAAATAGGGATGTTTTTAAAATTGTGTGTAACCCAGGTCTCGATACTATTTTTTATACCAAAGGTGGTCAAAATTATTCATTAAAAATGTAAATATCAATTTTTAATATAAAAAGAAATGTCGCGGTCAGAAACAATTTGTAATGTGCGATCATCATCATCATCATCATCTCAGCCATAGGACGTCCACAAATGCATCCTCCATCCAAATGCGCCATAGCAAGGCCGTATACTCAAAGTTATTGATAGATAAAAATCAAATCGTTATTATTAAATTTGTTAAACACATCAAGTGAGTTCAAGCAGCAGTCCTTCAGAGCCAGTAAACATTCTAGGTCTAGCGTGATAACCGATAAGCGTCACCATCAAGAGATAGTGCTCTAACTATCGGTAAAATACGGTCTAGATCAAGACAGTATAAAAAATAAATTTCGATTTACATACTTATATCAAAAATCTCCGGATCCACAAGTAACTTTATTTGCAAATATAAATTTTCTACTCTTTTAAAAACAAAGCAGTTCGATTGTCATGCAGAGTTAATACAAGTTCCATGTTAATTTTATTTTAAATCGCTTTTCTCTGCTGTTCATCGGTAATAATATTCGTTTCAGCGTGGAGGTGCCTAGTGAAAAGCGCGTCCAGCGCTGGGCTCTTTCGATCGAGGAGCTGGTCTCCGACCCCACGGGGCTACAGGAGTTCACCAGTTTCCTTCGCAAGGAGTATTCACATGAGAATATCCGGTTTTGGACTGCCGTGATGGACCTTAGGAGAAGCAGTACCAAGCAGATACCCAAAAAGCTTGAGGAGATCTACAAGTAAGCGTGTATTGTTTTATTCTTTATGATGTGCATCTTTATAATTATGGCGTGTCAAAAACACTCTTATTTCTCGTTTATTATCATAGATTTATATTGACTTCTTATAAATGTATTATGTCCTGTGTCCCAGCAAGTCCATCAATACGTTCCATTTTGCTGATAATTGCAGAAAAGCATCTAACCACAAACTACATATAAAATATACAGATATCTACGGTATCATCTAACAAATTAAAAATTACGAGATCCGGAGACAATCGAGAGCTTCGCGTGCACATTCTCGAACTCTCTCACACACTCGATAGATAGACGTGTTGTGTGTGTGTGAGAGAGAGAAGAAAACTGCATGGGCGTTGTAGGGTCCATGCCCATGCAATTTTTATTTGCAAGTCAGCGATATAAAATAGGGTAGATACCCGCCCGCTAGAACACGGCACCGTTAAAACAAGGCATATGCCTTGTTTTGCTCTCAGTCGCGTGTGATCGCGCCAATCGTGTGACGTTTGCGATGCCGAAATGAGAATCCAAAAAGTAGTAGTTATAAAACTCTACAAATGTTTCACAAAGCTATTGATGAGGTGTTAAGAATTAAACAATATCCGCTTGTGAACTAAATTTTTACTGGAGAGGTACATGTTGTACAGGTACCTACCTGTACAACATGTAACTTGGTGCTAATGCTCTTATTTATTATCACAAGTAATTCATAAAAAATGAAATTGTAAATAAATAGCCTTGGTATTCCGTTAAAATAACAATTGCATCGATTGCATTGCGGTTAGCCTTGGTATTCCGCTAAAATAACAATTGCATCGATTGCATTGCGGTAAACATTAGATCTATGTAGCCATTGCAGGGAGTTCCTAAAGCCAAGTGCACCTTGTGAGACCAACATCACTACAATTATACTCAAGGTAGAATAACAAAACTAGCAAGAAGGACAATTTCATTATCCATCTATGAGCAATGCGTTTTGAATGAATGCCCGTGTAACATTAACTGTTGCCTGTACCCTATCTGTACCCTGTCTGTACAGTATCTGTACCCTACTGCCCTAGTAACATTATCTGTGAACAAACCAGTATTGTGAAAATATTAAAATATATACAAACGGATTTTTCAAATATAGTTATACTACTATAGCTATAGTCGTAACTCTTTGGTACTAGTAATACGGTGTCATTTTATGAACAGAGAGGTGTACCTTTTGCAGGGAGTTCCTAAAGCCAGGTGCGCCTTGTGAGATCAACATTGACGGAGCGACGTCGGAACGCGTGGCCGAAGGGTTGAAGAGCGGGTCTCGGTATGCGCTCGATCACGCCGCAGAACACGTCTACGGGCTGCTGCTCAAGAAAGACTGCTATCCGAGGTTCATTCGCTCTGACCACTTCCAGCGGCTGCTGGTTGAAGGGAAGAACGTGCATCAGAAAAAGGCTAAGTAAGTACCAACAAATGTAAGTCTGATTTTGGCGGGTAACGTGTAGACTGTTTTATTTTTGGCAAACGTTTGCCGAATATCTCCATTAAGGTGCAAAGTTTTTGTGATAAAACGTTTTTACAGTAAGTAGATTAGTTGCCGTAATACGGGTGACCCTAGCACGGCTAAAAGCTTTATGTTGTATATGTTGTATGTTTATGTAGTAATTTCAAGTTTGATCGCACATTCTTGTAATATATATATCTACTGCATTTAAAGTGTTATGTGCAAATAAATATACTTTATTTGATTATTATGTTAATATCAAAAACTTAGTGGAAATCTGAGATTTCTACTAAAATTTTGATATTGACATAATTTGACATATGTAGGTACTTAGTTTTAATTTAGGGTTTAATAACTGCGATATCACTAGTCTATGGTGAATAAAAAAAAACAAAACAAAAACTAATGTATAGGTAATAGTAGTTGTTAGAAAATACCATTATTGCGCCGAATATTTTGAGAAAAGTAAATCGTATTAAGCTCAGGAATTATAAAACAGTTTAGCATGAGAAAGGTTGCACCACTATGTGTAAAACCACTCTGGTTTATATGGATTGCGGGAAAGTATAACGCCGGTTTTTGTTATTCCAAGATTCTTCAACTTCGGCGGTCAAGTGAAAAAGAAGCCTGGCTCAACGTCGGCTGGGTCGGGGTCGGGGGCAGCGGGGTCTTGCAGCTCGGGGCTCGCGCGTCGCCGCGGCTCCGACCGCTCCCTTTCGGGGTCCGCCCACGAGCTGGCGGTGTGCGCTGTACCCCCCCGGCCCCCGGACCCGCCCTCGCATTCCCACTCGCAGTCCAACCTTGCCGACCTCCCGTTCCGCGACCCGCTCGACGACGAGGACGCGCTTGCGCTGCCCTGGGAGGCCCACCCGCCGCCACACCCGCCCTACCTCCGCCGCCGGCAGGACTCCACCGCCGACTCCGGCAGCTCCTCTTCGGACGTGTCGGCGGCTGTCACGGTCAACAGCGAGCGGGCGCGTCGCCTGCCTCAACAGAGCACGTTGGACGGAGGTCTACGAGGCGCGCCCCCGCCGCTGCGGCGACTGTCCGCCGTCGAGCCGAGGCACTTGGCTCCGCTCGCGTCTCCGCCTCACTCCCCGCGTCCGCCGCGCCCCGCCCCTTCTGCCCCGGCGCCGGTGGCGCCGCCGCTGCATCCCACGCCGACCATCAGCGTCAGCTCAGCGCCGGAAGAAGACTCGACGCACGGCTCTGCGTCCCTCGAAGAGTCACGCTCTATGGCGCACTCCGACGAACCGTCCTCTGTGTTCGCATCGACGGCCGCGACTCCGACGGAGCCGCGACTCGAGAGCGAAGACTCGCCCGAGCCGCACCGCGACGAGGATGAGTCGAGTGCTTCCGCGGCCGTTTCGGAGTCGCGATCGACGCTCCGCGCCGACGAAGAAGACGCGCCCGTCCTCGATCTTCCGCCGATTGAAGAGTGCGGTCCGAGTTTGCCGATCGGATACGGGGTGGTTCCGCCTAGTTCCGTAGAGGAAGCGCTGGTGCGGACGGAGGGTGGGTCGATCGGGGCGGGTGCGGTGACTAGTGTGGCGCCTCTGGCGGAAGTTGAGGACGTGGGTGCTGAGGACGATAACGCAGACAAAGTGCCTTCAGTGCCTGCGCCCCCCGCGGCCCCCCCGTCTCGTGTCTCCGGCCCCGCGTCCGAGTCGGACGCGCACAGACAGATTGCTCACAGAGATAGACATAGGGACGAAGTGACCTCGGTGTCTGACTCGAGTATTGTTAAGCGTGCTCATAATAGCGGCGTTGGAGGGCGCAACCAGCGGAACGACATCTGTCCTTGGGAGGACGAGTAAGTACACCACTTGGGCTGTTCACGTTTGTGCTATGAACCTGTGTCGATACTGAACGAAACGCTAATCCTTGCAGTATGGTTGTTGTTGAAGTCACATACATCTATCAAAACATGAATAGCGACGATATTATGCTCCATCATTGGGCGCGTTCATTTCATAATATCTTTTTAAAATTTCGTTAATTTTGAACGAATACTTGTTTCAAAAACTGTGAAAAGGACACGGAATATGTGTGGCATAATTAATTAAATTTTTAAATGCCATTTATTGCAAGTGGAACGCGCCCAATTATGGAACAAAATAACGCCTTTTGACACGTTCAAATATAGTCCGTGTCAAATTGTAAGTACCCTGTCTCGGTTGTTCCATAGAAAATATTAGTTTACCTCATCCTAAACTAAAACATTAATTGGCCCTGAAGGAAAATTCAAGAGCTGTGGACTTCTAAAATCTCATCTTAATAATAAGAGAAAAAATCATTCCATTTCCATTGGGAAAAAAATATTGATAAATTCTTCGTTTCGACATACACGTGGAAAAATTTAACCTACCATCCAGTTATTAAAAATTATCATTAATTGTACTACTTACAATAGCATGTGATTCAGCTACTATTTCGATAGCCATTTGTCTACTATATCAACACTTTGTCCTCAGGCTTTGTAAAAGTGCTAGTTTAGGTGTTTGAATTTGTTTCTATGGAAACAGCCGAGTAATCATCGTATCACCTCGTTACGTGACGTCACAGTTCCATAGAACATTTGTGAAGACTGGTTCCACTCTGCTACTAGTTATAGTTGCCCGCACGCTAGCTCTGTACTTACTTCTTTCTCGCCACTGCGCAGTTAGCAAGATTTTGCGTGCAATTTTGTCAAACCGTACATAAAATATGAACAATGCTTTGTTTATTAGCTATGAAGTTCCTGGCTTATGCATACTGTCGATTATAGTCCTAGTACGAATAGGCTGAAGGTCTCGTATCGGAACTTGCCTTAGCGATTTTAACAGATAGGTTAAGCACAGCTTGGATGGGTGACAGTCAATGGCATTTTCAACTGAGGGCTCCTGACCTTTTTAAGGAATATATAATTACGGCATTCCCTTATTTGTTTAGTTTGTCAGTAACCATCGAAATGTTTGAGAATTGGGTTATCATCTTGTCTCTCCATCTAGCCACATTCGAAAGTGTGTTGGAGTTAAAGCTAATCCCCCTCTCACTGGCTAAAAAGCTACTATAACGTACAGTGGGCTGATTATACTATGCATTTCGTAAACACTGTCTTGGCGCGATACAAGACGCGTTTGTTAAAAAGTACCAAGTACAAATATCTGAAGTAGACGTGGGACGCTCCTGAAGATTGGAATGGTACCACACTTATTGTATTTATATAATATAGATCTTGCAGCAGTTTCAATAGCAAATTTTCAAATCGAATTACTCTTACCAAGTTGAGGGAGGTCAATTTTAGGTGTACAAAAGACGCCTATTGATTTCTCTCCATGTCTGGGTTTGTTTGCGCAGTGAAAATTATATATCTAATCGATGGTTGGTATCAGATGAATCTCTGGATTCGGAAACTAATGCCAAATAATTTTTGCAATATTCAGGAAATAACCGCGTAATCTACCGACGCCATGGAGCAAGGATGGGGATCAGCTCGGTGTTGTCTAATCGCGAGTTCAAAAACTAATTTCCGTATAATAATAAAAATAGTGAAATTTTGCTACTTAGGCACTTATTCTTCTTTATTCTTTATCATTCACAATTTGTCTAAATTGTTCAATGTCCAAAAAATATTTACGGTTTGGCAAATTGCTAATGGTGTGTACTTTTGTAGATTAGATAATTTTATATGACACAACATAACTGTGGACCAAATAAACGCATGCTTCACCTTAACTAGATAATATTACATATCTACATAAACACTGTGAATGTATTTATGTGTTTTTATACACATATTGTGTTTAATACACTTAGGGCCACTTGCGTCAGCCAGATCTAAATAGAACCTATAACCCTCAACTTCAAGGTATACATACATTTGTTTTACTACATTGCTTATAAAGTCAAAACAAATACATATAGTGTTAATGTTTATTGCATTAACATCATGCTAGGCAAAACTTACGCTCATATTAGAATAAACATCCCCTCATATATAAAAAGGAAGGAATAAAAGCTTACTTAGCAAAGCGACAGACGGTATTCTGTAGTCGTGGGTTCGAATAGAAGAGAAGCCGAATTTTTCCATAAAAAATTTTGAGCGTAAGACAATTATAGTTGACACAACGAAGTTTTATTTAAATGACGTCATAATAAATCAAATTCTCTAAAAATGCATTTTATTTAATTTTAGTTTATTTGGTTGCAAGCACAGTCACAATACTATATTTTACATTTACTCTTCTAACGCGAACTCAAAGGAAAATAATGTATTATTTAAAAGCAAAAACTTGTTTTTTTCTAATTGGGTATTGCTTCAAGTGTTTTGTATAATAATGGTGCATTCTCCCCCATATAGGGGGGATTTGCCAATACTCGCCACGTTTGGCAGGCGGGTTGGCGAGCGCAGTATGATTTCCAATCCTCAGAAGGTGCTGCTGCCCACCTCCTGGTACGTGGTCCCTTAGCCGACTCTTACGGCACCCGCGGGAAGAGATGGGGGAGTACTATTCTAGGCCGGTACTACCACGGCCATCTACCATGGTGCATTATTAACCCTTAAGTATATGTGAATGTGTACGGGTAAATTAACTGGCTTGTCAAATATTTTGTTCAATAAAGTGCAACTAATGTTTCAATAAAGTGTATTGTACAATACAAAATCAAAAGTGAAATTAATTTCCGCGCTGGGCTTGTAAGTGATTAAAAATTAAGCACCTTCACTGGATGCAACAAAAGTTGTCTCTCAGTTTATGTTATAAAGTGTTAAAGTTTAGTTATTAAGTGTAGTTATAATCATCAATTTCTTAGACCATGTGATTACATCTGACAGCGTTCGGATATGAAGCAATATTATAGATGTAAAAAAATTCGAAGGAAAATCGTCATATAATAAAGGAAAAAAACATTCATTATTTTGTAGTGCGTCATGTTGGCAGATTTGTTGGTCAGATCCATTCAAGTTCCAACCTATGTCATAACTTCTTTTTGTTTTGAGACATTTTTAAGAGTGAATTTCGAGTACCTAGCAAGTTTTACCCATTCATTGAACTTTCTCGTTGACGCTAGTGGCCCTTAGTATATTAGGTATACATCGCAAAAAAGAGATTGCGTATTTTTCTATAAATTTGTATAATATAGTTTTATATTTAGCAGCGAATGTATTTTATAATTGTACATGAAGTAGTTTTATACTTGCACAGTTTATTAGACTTTAGATAAACCATTAGTTCTTTATTTCGAATAAATTATTTTAATTTCCTATTTGTTTTATATCTTCCGTAGTCCAGTTTTACCTCTTTATTTTTATTTATTTATCAATATATACGAATGTAGAAGTATTTGAAATGTTTGTTGTTTTATGCATAGATTCCTTTCTCAGTTTATTTCGTTGTAAATTGCTTTGAACAAAACTCTTTGTATTTATTCAATTTCGGGCATGTTCGATATCAATCTATGGTAGGAGCAGGAATGTCAAAAGGGTTGCTGGAAAGAGAGAGATGAACGATGAATACGCGTAAGCACATTATCTCAGGACTTTTAGTATAACGAAAAACCACGGCCAAAATAATATTAGTGTGGAAGAAGTGGCAAAAGTTTTAAAAAGTTTGAATGTCAAGATTGATTACTTTGAACCTGTGTATGCTCCGTGTTACAGTCACTGAGGAACTGCAATAGTTCCTCAGTGGTTACAGTTAAGATTCAGCCAGAGTAAGATTGCAAAAACTACAGATGTAGGTACTTATATATAATATACGTATATTATATCGTCAACCTAATTGTATGAAGTAAAGTCGATTAAAAGATTTGTAAAGAAATCCATAAGAAAGTGACGGATGTAAGTACAAGAGAATTTTCAAAGAGATCTATATGTGATGGACGATTCAGATCTTTTCCTTGCGATGCGTGATATTTTTTTTGTATAAAAGTCTAAAAGTCTTCAGATGGACCATTTAGATCTATTTATCAGGATGCAAGTGATAATTCTTAAGATTACGAAGAAAGGAGCGCTCACAGTGGATTTCTTTATGAGATCTTAATCAATCGAACTACGCTGCGCTCAAATTTTGAATGGGGGACAGATAGAGGCATATTTAACTAACTAACTAATCCGGTGCCTTGCAAGACACGTTAAGCTATCAGTCTCGGCTGTTGCCCTAGCACAGTAGTTACTAGCGGGCATATAATTTCATGTTGCAAATAAAATAATAAATAATGCCACATGTTGTATATACTTGTGTGTATACTGTCTACATCGAAATTGGGCTGTTCATTAGGATATCTACCATATGTCAGCCTAGTGAATTAGTACCAATACTCTTCTCCGAGAAGCAGGCCCTTGTCCCAGCTGTGGTAATGTACTTATGATGATGACAGGCAATAGTTCAGCATCAAAAAACGTGTTGGACAGAGATTTTGCATCTCTGTTGTTTCATCTATTATTGGATAGTTTTTTTCTAGATTTAAAATCGAAGATGGAGAAGTATTTTTTTTATTTATTTAGGTAAGCAATAACGTAACATCAAACGAATGCAAAAAATTATTAAAATTGTACAATATTCATAGAATTGAAAATAAAACACAAATAGGTCAAAACAATACCAGATACATAACAGAAACAAAAACGCTGTCATGTAAGTAATGTATACAGTTATGCTTAAAATGGTCTGGGCTCAGTGTATTTCTAAAGGGGAATCTACAGCGCTGAACTTCAGTTCGAACTTTAGAGAAGCACACAATAGGTAGGTACTTGAACCAAATGTAGTAATAACAACCAAGTTACTTATCAAATGTTACAGAAGATGGTCAATGGTCATGCATGTAACTTTTGAGAGAAAGGATATAAGTAGAAGTGTAAGTAAGGCAGAAGTATGTATTGTTTTTTTAAAAATTTCTCATCACACCACCATCGCACATATTTTTTTATGCAAGAATTTCTCTACCCATCTCTGACCACTCCAAAAGTCTTGTGATAGGTTTGCAACCGGCAGTTCATATTAAAGGAGTACTTGTGTGCACTGGACACACACGCAGAGGACAGTTGCTTAAGGAGAATTGGCAAGGCAAAGTCGAATTAATGCTGTATAAAGAAAGCTTTATGAGGTACTCGCTGGCTCACTCGCGGCTTTGCTCACATGGTTACAGGGTTATAGTTGGCGTCACGGAAAAAGAACGCTGAGCGATAATGCAGGGGATGTGTTTGAGCACGGATACAGTCGCTAGTAATGTACCTATTATAATTCTATATATTACATGATTATACTTATAAAGCCATAATATGGTACCACAATACATTTAAGAGGCTAGTACTTTAGGACGCGACTGTATCCGTGCGTAAACACATTCCCTCCATTATCAATCAGCGTTCTTTTTACGTGACAACTAGGTACACAGCGTAGAAACATTCACCTCTAGCTAACTATGCTCTGTAAAATATGCCATGTATTTTCAAGCGATATCATTAATATGCATTTCCAAGTTTATTAATGTTTATGAATAACTCGTTCCAGTCAAATTAATGGCATAATGAATCCTATCAAATAAAGAGCAATGTTTTCTCATAAAATGTTCTATTCTCTTTGGAGGATTTGAATTTTCTCAATGTTTGATTAAAAACTTATTTAGCTTTCTAACGAATTTTATCTCCAAAGATCTCTATACTTGGTATATAAAATGTAGTACAACATGATTGTGAAAACGCCTTCGAAGTTCTTACTCGGCTCCCTGTAATAATATATATGTACTTATATTATTTCCTACCATGGAATCTCATTTATAAGTAATCCCAATAATAATATAAATGTCAAAGTTTGGATGGATGTTTGTTACTCAATCATGCCAGAACGGCTGAACGGATCTAGATGAAATTTCGCACAAATTGGTCTGATTTAGCACATAGGCTTTTTTTATCCCGGTAAAATGTTTGATTCCCGTGGAATAATTGATGTAGCGGCAAAACCGTAATCCACGCGGGTGTAATCGCGGGGCGCTACTAGTCATCGATAAAAAATATATACAATAATCTTCAGCAGTTCTTACCTACGTTATAATATAGGGTAAGGACAGACACTAAATAAATAGTTCATTCTTCTTCGTTTGATTATCTCAAACACCGATAATAAGAGTTGGTGTATTTTCTATGAACTTACTTGGTTTTATTAACATACAGATGTGAATTTTGTAAGGCATGTGAGAAACAGCGTGGATTACAAAACAAAGTGGAGTGAATGAGCATATCGTGACATTGGCTGAGAGACGTATGCTGTAATGGTTTGAACATAATTATGTACAAAGTATACTGAAGTGTGTGTCAGTTAATGTGAAAAAGCAAATATACAAGACTAATGGCTCAAGTGAAAGGAGAAATTCGCAGACGTGTTCTTACCAGATTAGAGATATTCTGGAAAAAGACGAGGTCATGAGTACTCTTTAACAGACCGGTTTACCTGTATGAAGAATTGGATGAGACAGAAAGCAAGAGAGATATATTAGGATCGCAGCAGGTGGAAGTTTGTGATCTCTGCTAACCCCTTCGACAACCAGGCATGACGTTATGTGTGAATGTACTACAAGATTAATTCATCCTATTTACCTTCAAAGGCTTGCATGTTCCATCTCAGGCCGCGTCGACATTTAACATCAGGTGAGGCAGTGATCAAACGCAAGACTATAATATTTATTAAAAAAATACAAAGAACTGTCTAATTGGTACGAGGTGCGCACGCAATCACCCTACGTCCGAACTTGATAACTGAAAATCGATACCAACATGAATTAATCAGTGTTAAATAGTGTTTTCCATTATATGGCTTGCATAATCTACCTATATATTTTCACTATAGGTAAAGCTTATTATGTAATAAACTAATTATAAACAATAAACCTGGTTAACCCAGGTCTTCGCAGTTAACAGGCGATAACCCAAAGCGTATTCGCTACTTGTGCAATGTAGGTGCGACCTATCTTCTGATGGAATAATTAATTCGCATCTGTAGAGTAGGGCTGTTGCAGATCATATTTATACGATATTAATCAATGAACTATTAATGAATTTGAATGATTTCAGCAGTCACGATTTCGATCGGCGACTGCTACAATCACAGTTTCAACTGAGAGCTTCCATACATCGATGATCATGTCGCAACTTCGGACATACTAGTTGTCATAGGACTCATGCAATCTGAAAAATCAGTAATGGGAACCGAATGGACGTCGAGGAAGTACTATCACTATATCTATTTCTTCCGCCAGGGCAGTATTTGCATTACTGTGTACCGGTTTGAAAAGTATGGACTCCAATGAAGTAAAAGGCACACTTGCCAATTTCATGTCTCAGGGTGACGGGCGCAGTGCAGTTCTTTACGAATTGTATAGTCAGACGTTACCATTTAACATCTTGTGGCCCTTCTGCTTGTTCCGTCACCGTATTACATAAAAATAATTTTCCCGATTTACTTTACTGTGGTTTGAAAGCTCCTACGCCGCGCCGGCTCCGGCAGTCATGAAGTGGTACCTAAACATTGATTTAGGAATGTGTGCTCTGTGTCGTTATCGTCTTAGTTTGCCATTATTTTTAATATTTAATTTAATATCATCTCACCTGAACCTCCTCTAACCAGTATGATAATCCGATTATAGATAGATATTGAAACGACAATAGACCATAGGTAGTGAGTATCAGCCGGCAATCAGAACGCCGGAGAAATCAACAAGTAGGTAAACTTTTTTCTTGCACAAGATATAATAAGTCGACGATCCACAATAAAAAAGATTCCTACTAAAGTAGGTGTTTTATTAAATAGGGCACAAGGAATAAGAAATTAGCTCCTTCTAAAATAGGAACCACAGCAGCCTTAACAACGGTACAGGTAATTCATTCATCATTACCTACCTACTTAATAATGAAAAACAGCGGCCTTACGAGCTATGTATCTTTACCCAATATGAAATATCACTATATTCAGTTTTCATTGGTGGTTCGAACACGAACAAAAAGACATGAACTCCATTCCATGAGATTCGTTGAATGAAAGCACTAATGAGACTGAAGACAAAGTGACGTTTCATAACGGGTAAAGATACATAGCACGTAAGGCCGCTGTTTTTCATTATTAGGTAGGTAGGTAATGATGAATGAATTACCTGTACCTACTGAAGCAGGCATTTATTTATTTATTATTGCTCGGTTAGTTCCAATATTACAATGATTTGTTACGACTGATACGTACTAGTATGCAATATATACGATAATGTAATACTTATTGACTTTAAGTCCACAATAGCATTGAAATAATCGGGAAAAGCGTATTATGATGATTGGCAGATTTTATCTATATCAAGTAATAAAAAATAGCAAAAAGGCTTTACTATTTATTTTTTTAGTTTTGTCTCTTCTGGGTGATAAAGAATGAAATTGCCGTTTTTCACGAACTAAGTTAACGTCTTTTTTTCTATTTTTTTTATCTTCATTAATCAAAGTAATTACGCAAGCAATCAATGCATTTTTGCCAACATTGTGGTAGCTTATTGATGCCCTTTTTGAAAGTCTCCTGGACGGGAGGCAACTAATTCTTCAAAGACATTCTGGATTGCCGGTTCGGTTATCGGTTATTGAATTTTCCCCCGCCAAGAAGTTATCCAATTTCATGAAAAAGCAGAAATCTGTAGGGGCAAGGTATGGTGATTACTGTGGATGACGGAGAACTTCCAACCCCAGCTCTTGTAGCTTGGAGACCGTCTGCTGAACAGTATGAGGTCGCGCGTTGTCGTGCAGCTGGCGCAGCAGAGCCGAACGATTGACCAAAGGTGGTTGGAGATGTGCGAGCTTCTCCATCACTGTGTTTAGTTCTTCATAGTACACATCTACAGTAATGTTCATTCTGTTTAGAAATAAACTATGATGAATGACACCGGCGCGGCGCTAGACTACCAAACAGTGACCATCACCTTTTTAGGGGTCAGTTTTCGTTCGATGCACTTTTTAGGTGCTGAACCAGGATCTTACCAACTTGCTGAGCGCTTGCGATTGTCGAACAGAATCCATTTTTCATCGCAAGTAACAATGCGATACAATATGTCTTCGTTTGTGTGCCTGTTGAGCAGTGCAAGGCTCGACTCGACTGGCACCTCGCGCTGTCGCTGTCAAACATTCAATTCGCGGGGCACCCATTTGTCAAGCTTTTTTACCTTGCTAATATGACGCAAATGGACCACTATTATTTTGATGCTAACATAAACCTGCTGCTAATTCAGCTGTAGATTGAGAATCATCAGGCTTCCACAATCGCCTTTAATTCGTCATTGTCGACTAAGGTTTTCTGTCGAACACGGGTTCTTAGGTCGAAATTTCAAGAACGGAAGCGGGTAAACCAATAACGGGTGTTTTCGGGCGTTAGTAGAGTTCGGTCCATATACGTCGTTGATGTTGCGTGCAGCTTCTGCAGCTTTGATGCCACGGCGATACTCCATAATCACTCCAATTTTTAAAGTCATCCATAACGTTGAAAAACGTACAATGCGATGGAAACAGAACGCTAACCATTAAACAAATTTTGTTTCATCTATGTTACATTTTTAAAAGAATTCTATATTTTAAAAATAAAAGTAACTTGAACATAGAATTCTTAGCAAAAAAAGAAAAAGATGGACTTTAAATATCCAGTAGGTACGGCAGAACGGCAATTTCATAGGTAAAGACCGGCGAGAATTACTCGGCGCTTTAAATTTATTAGTGTTAATTAATTGCTAGGTGAAATGGTTTGTTTGAATTATAGTTTTCTTACATGCGGAAAATATCGTCAGACAACTTGAGCGTAATTGGACCGGAACGGTTCAGGGGTCAGTTACACAAAGACAAGCAAAGGTGTTAGTAATTACAAAGAAGACAAAAATAATAATAAATGTACAATAATTATTACGCTGTAAATAACCTGTCACAGCTTAAACTTACTTGCTTGCTTATCTTACTCAAACGGTGTTTTAACATTTTCAACACATTTGCTCAAAAAACGTATTTAAGAAACTAGTGCACATTTATTCGTTACATAAAAATTACGCACAGGTGCGGTAAAGTACTCTCACATTTGTTTTACCCTGTGTGTTTTACTCCGTTATATAGCGCCGCTGTGCGTAATTACTCCGTTGTATAGCCCCGCTGTGCGTTTTTTTTATGTTGTTAAATTTAAGCACAAACTATATATAATGCTCACACACAGTTTTAGTGAAATTTTTTATTTTATTTTGCATATTAAAAGATATAAGAACTCCACCGAGGAGATTCAGATTTCGAGAATAAAATACCTATGATCTAACCTCCTTAGAAGCGCTTTTGCCCAATTTGTCTTTTTACCTTTTCTCACTGTGATCATCATCATCATCATCATAATCTCAAACATAGGATGTCCACCGCTGGACATATGCCTCCCCCATTGATTTCAACAAGGACCGGTTGGAAGCGGCTCGCATACGGCCTTTGCCTGCGACCTTAGTCAGGTTATCTGTCCACTTGGTCGGTGACCGTCCTATGCTGCGCTTGCCAGTCCGTGGTCTCCATCCGAGAACTTTTCTACCCCAACGGCCATCGTTCTTCGAGCTATGTGCCTTGCCCACTGCCGCTTTAACTTGCTAATCCGCTGGGCTATATCGGTGACTTTCGTTCTTCTACGGATCTCGTCATTACTTATTCGATCACGTAGAGAAATCCCGAGCATAGCCCTGTCCATAGCTCGTTGTGCGACTCTGAGCCTGCTCAGAAGGCTTATAGTCAGAGACCACGTTTCAGTTCCGTGAGTCAACACTGGTAACACACACTGTTTCAAGACCGTCGTTCGTTTTCAGGCATTGGGTATTTTGGACGAGAAGACGTCTCGGAGCTTACCGAACGCTGCCCAGCCGAGTTGGATTCGATGATTGGTCTCTTTCTCAAAGTTGGACTTACCAAATTGGACTATATTATGTACAGTCCTAGGACATACGCCTAGATAGACGCCATGGTCAACATCTTTGTGAATCGAGTTCCGAATACTGGGGTGGGTGCAACATGGGCATTTGACATAATTTTCGTCTTGTCCATGTTTTTTTTAGGCCTACCCTTTGAAATACACTGGTGAGGCTTGCGAGCATCGTGCTGAGATCTTCCATCGATTCTGCCATGACCACAGTATTGTCGGCAAACCGAAGGTGAGTGATGTACTCGCCGTTGAAGTTCATGCAGAATCCTTGCCATTCCAAGGGCTTGAAGGCGTCTTCCAATGTGGCAGTGAACAGTTTTGGAGAGATAGCGTCTCCCTGTCTCACTCAATCAATGTCAATAGAATCGTTTTCGGAAGTTGCTCTTGTACTCGGACCGGCATGCTGGTGTTATTGTACAAACACTTCAATATGCCGATGGTCGATACTTCACCGCTGGAGACTATAGCACCGCCTACCTCTTGATCGAATCAAAGGCTTTCTCATAGTCGACAAACGCTAAACATAAGGGCAAGTTATACTCTTCCGTCTTCTGTATAACTTGCCGAAGCGTATGGATGTGGTCTATGGTTTTTTAGCCTTTTCGGTAACTGGATTGTTTGGGAGGCTGGAAGTCATCAATCTTACGTTCGAGACGATTCGCGATGACTCTTGAAAACAGCTTGTAATCATGGTTCAGAAGCGAAATGGGTCTGTAGTTCTTAAGCAATGTGTTGTCACCCTTCTTAAAGAACAACACCAACGCTTCTGTCCCATGCTTCAGGCGTTGGCCCTTCTAGAACAACAGAGTTAAAGATCTTCTGAAGGACTTTCAGTATCGGTGAGCCACCCACTTTCAGAAACTCCGATGCGATTCCGGCGTCACCCGGCGCCTTGTTGTTCTTAAGCTGTTTCAGAGCCATCCTAATCACGTACAGGCCGATGTCCGGGATGTCTTCGGTATAGTGTCCGGTTAGTTTGGCTCTTGGGTCTTTGGCCAAGCTGTCAACAGATTTAGCGACCGAAACTCACTTTGATGCCACAGAGAAAACTCGAAAGATCTATTTCTTATTTTTACCACACGCACGGGGCGCCATTTACACATGCGCGCCATTTTCATATGAGAAATGTCTAAGACCGTTGAGACTTTCCGTAGAAAGACCCTCTAGGCGACTTTCAAACGCCTTGTGGGGTACTTGACAAACGTAATCTATATATTTTTAGCAGATGATATAATTATGGTTTGGTATGGTGCTCCAACATACATATGTTTTTGTATTTATTTCTTATGCAAACTGGGATAAAGCTTATGGTACATTATAGACAAAGGTTTTCTGGGTAATATTTTGAAAACAACTGTGAAGAGTTAAACTTTATAAATTATTACATCAAGCAAAATAACATATTTAATTTCACAGATGGGCCTCTTGAACTAAGGCACAATGTTCCTAAAAATATTTTGTTTTAGTAGGAAGCTTAAATGTTAGGCTTTTGATATGTGTTTTCCTAAGCAACTCTTACGGAGAGAATTTAATTCTCACCTTATTTCTACTACTCCGCCGGCGCAGGACATAAAACATTGCTTGGGAAATAATAATCTAAAGTGTTTCACGACAGTGAAAAACTTAATCGTATTAATTTATAAAATTTAATATTGATTTCAAAATCAAGAGACTCAATAACATTAATAAAAAGCCAAAATTTGCTTGACGTAGGGCGTGCGAAGCTGAAATTCCTAATAAGCGAAAAAAACGAATCGTGAAAATAGTCGATAGCATGCGATAGACAAAAGATCTGCGTTCGGTACTCGCACAAATTTTGTATAGCTACAAAAAATAATAGTATTAAATGCTGCACGAATGAATCGTGATTTTAGAGCATGTTTTTAAATATATATTTTTTGTAAATATTAGTAACGAAAATAACTTTATTTTTTCTCTTCCAGGAATTCGTGTGAAAGTGACGCTCCATTTGTTAAAACTTATGCAACGCTCGGTTATTTATAATTTTGTAGGCGAATATCAACAATATTTTATGAGGTCAGGGTTATAGGAAAAATACTTTTTTTAACTTAGACCCTATGTTTTGATTATCTCAGAGACTAGAGCATTATGTCATATGAATATTTTAAAGTAAATGATCGTTAATTATTAGAAAATATTTGTTTCATTTCTTCTCATAAATTTATAAGTCTACGTGTACGTATATTGATTGAACTCATAAGCTGTTGGACCATAAATGATATTTTCTGGGTTCGTGTGTCCAGTGAATCGCTGGATAACCCAGGGGCACTCTTATTGTTAAAGAAAACCAACCAGATTACTATTATATCAGTAGGTATATTAGGAACATCACAACACAGAAGTTATAAAAAAACAATTGAACATGTTAATTACATTCAAACTTAATAATACTGAAAAAAAATCAACTCATAAGCAAACATAAGGCCTTCACAAACACTCCTCAGTAAAAAAAACTTAGCCAACTACGAACGACAACTTAATCTTAGGAAAAAAACAACAGGTATGTCACTGTTTCTACAAGTAAACATAGGAGATATATAAATAAATACTAGATAGTCTTAACTATAGGGGTTTTTAAAAAGCTGGTTATTTAATCGAAGACTTCTCGGCATTTACCGTCGGCGCCCATCTGATAGCCAGGAGGGCAGTTGGCAGGCACGGTGATCATGTTTCTCATAGAAATCTGAGGGACGTTAGGTGATGCAGGGGTCTCTTCCACGGTGTTGGTGTCACCATTCTCTGGCTTCACTGCGGCAGCGGCAGTCTCCTTCACATCGTCTACTTCATCGGGGTATACTACACGGTCTGTGTCGGCCATTGTGGATATAACTGAAATAAAAGAAAATAAACTTTAATATTTAGGACTCAGGGACCCTTGAAAACATTGCCATCTAAGAGATCACGAAGCTTCTATGAATGTGTAATAGTAAACACAAAAACAGAGTCATTCAATTATATCCTTAATCCATCCAATTTTTAGAACGTATGTATGTATATATACACGACTGGCTTTCCCTCCACGCCTCAAATTAAAGATTGTTTGTCTCAAATCTCATTTTATAAAAAAAGAATAACATAACATCATGGTCATCAAATTCTTCAGAGGCCTTACCAAAATTACCTGGGTCAATTATTAGAAGAACTGCGGTTGTTTTAATAATTTCTTTTGATCGATGAGTTTATCTGCAATATTTATCAAATCCGGGCCAATCCTTGTGGAAATCAATGGGGGAGGCATTATGTCCAGCAGTGGACGTCATGTGGCTGAAATTATGATGATTTTTCAAAGATTTTTTTGCAACAGCAAAATAGAGCCCTGCGTTAGATAGGTTGGGAACATGTTATGAACCTATTTAAAAACGTGTGAGAGCTAATGAAGAGAGAAGTGGCTAAAGATGTGATCATAATCAAAACGCAACTTATATAAAATGTCATGTGTGGAATCACCATCCTCAAAAATGCGGGAGACTGTACAGTTTGCATGAAACATGCCTTGCAATGTTGAGGCTCTCATATAACGAACAATTTTTTAACAAAAAATGTTACCGACTTCAACACTCAAAAGTGTGCAATAACTTGTTGAAGTCGGTACCATGATAGTTCACACAAAAGTAACTATCATCACAATATTGTGCTCATGGTACCGACTTCGACAAGTTATTTCACACTTTTGAGTGTTGAAGTCGGTTACATTTTATGTTAAAAAAAATTTTTTTAACCTTTGCTACTCACGGGATCAATTAATTGTCATTGTGTGTTCTGCGATGTCTTCAACCGCGACAATAATATCATCAAGATACGCGTAGCACTTTTCAGTTATTGAAGTATAACTCAAAAACCACTTGTCCGATTTTGATGAAATTTAAATGGGATCATCAAAATCTGTTCATAAACGACGAAGTTATCCGCGAACACACATTAAAAAAAAATCATATATACGGTCGAATTGAGTAGGTAACCTCATTTTTGAAGTCGTTTAAAAAAAGCTTCCCTAGAAAATAAAAATATTATTAAAAAATTCAAATTCCAGCCTAAATTCCAGTTATTTTTACTCGAGTTAATAAATACGTATTTTTCTTTACCTGTGTGTTTTATTTGTGCCAACTATTAGATTATACGGCAAATATTCAAAAAAACATACATTGTCTCTAGCAACAACATCAACTAATACCTACTTAAGAATGTATATAGAACCTTATAATACGTCCAATAATTTGGCCTGGGACTGTTTATACAATTACAGAATTGGCGCTATAATAACTGCGCCCCACGGTTTTACCCGCGTGGTGATAAAAATAAGCCTATGTGTTAATCCAGGCTATATCCGTACCCAATTTCATCCAAATCCATCCAGCCGTTTAGGCGAGAAAGAGTGACAAGCATCTATACCAACTTTCGCATTTATAATATTAGTATGAAGTATGATAATATAAAGTGAAGTATAATTTGTAGGTAGGTAGGTACCAAATATGCCGTATTGTTGTTACCGACACGTTCTAGGAAATACTTTCTAAGTGCGAGGACAGATTGATGTTGACCAAAGACCATGGTCACCGATTAAGCTATTTGCATACTGGTACGAGTATATACCTACCTACTGTTCGTGTTCGTATGCTATTTGATGTCAATAGCTCTGACTAGGGTTGCCATCTCTACCAGGACAAGAACATTGTAGGCCGCAGATTTTCGGTCTCAAAACCCGTTTTACGTCACCTACCGGACAACTAAAACTAAATATAAAGCCCCGTCCGGACGCTCCCTGGACGCCCTGTAAACTAGCACAAATCCGGGGAAACCCGGATGGATGGCAACCCTATCTCTAACTAAAAGCTATTGAGAATAACATAAACAAATAGTTCCTCTCAAATATGTAGAGTATCTTATTAGAATCATGTTATTATTGTCCTTGGATTGTGAGATTCATATTTCAAAAATAAATGGTACTTGGGAGCCAGTTGTAGGCAATATGTTTTCACATTAGCCGTTAATGACTGGATATCTGACAGGAAAATTCGATTAAGATTTAAATTCGAGAACGGCCCTGACAAAGCTAATGTCAACCACCGACCAATCAGAAAGCACAGAATCCTTCCCACCACGTGTCTTGCAAGTTCCTTGCGAGTTAGTGCTAGTTAGAGAGCTAGAAGCAAGCAAGCACCGGCTTGAAAAATTTTTTAGGTTTGGTGTTTTGAAATCTTCGCTACGCTCAGGGTTCTTCTTTTGATGCCTAGAACCCTTGGCTTGCTCAGGTACCAATCCAAACACTCACACCAAAAATCATCTTGACCAAGATGTAAAACAACTATATATTTTCTGAGATATTATCACAATTTCTACATAATTGACGAATATTCACTATACCCGTCAAATATCTCTCAAGTTCTACCTACCGTTTTTTCTCCGACTTTGCAAATCCAACTCACAAATAACGTGGCTTTCTATTGGTAAAAGAATTTTCAAAATCTAGTAGATCCCTCTGGATTTATACCCTTACTGACAAATTTTGCCTCTTTAGGTATAATATTTTTTACCTACATAGATTCACTGCTTCAAAGATCAGAGGCGTAGGTAATAAATATTAACAACTTTTACACCTATATTTATATGTGAAAAAAAATATGATTGGTTTGTATTAAAAACAACAGATAACAATCAGGAATGCTCTTTTCAAGGTTGAAGGAACATTAGCCCCTAAGTATGACATCACTGTGACGAACCACTGCGACTGGATGAAGGCCATCCAAAGCACGAGCGCAGGGTTTTTGCCGAGCGTTTACGGCTTGTGTTAAATGTTGACGTTTGTCACATCCTTATTCTATTTTTAGATGTTTGCCTATCAATTGAACATATTCAAAACTAAATTTATGAGTCACAAAAATTTGTCAACCTATTGGTCATTCTGGTTCACGAAACAATCATCTGAAAAAATGATCACAAAAGGAAGGGGTAGCCTTATTTCGTCCCCGGGTCCAACTCGATTATTTATATCACACCATGTTAATTAATAAACACAAAGTTACTTAGTACTAAAGTCTTTAATCACAAGAATTAACGTTTTTCTAACTGAGATAATTATAAAAACAATGCAATTTACTATATCGATATCCAAAACCTGCAGTCTTTATCGGTAATTACAGCGATAATTCTCATGTGAAACTCTGATAATGGTTCTCCAAGAAACCTTTTGTTACACATCAAAACAAATCACGAAAACTAATAAATTGAAACGAGATCCCAGCTTGAACATTGGGTAACCATTTTTCGTAAACTACGTAAATGTTTAGGTTGTACTTACAGCTTGTGATAAAGTTAAACAGCAAGTTTCAACACACTGGTTTAAGTTCGAGAGCTTCGAGCGAACTGATGCTTGATGCCGCCTGCCACGCTGTTATATACTAACAAAACTTTATCTTCAGTTCGGCATGCACTCCATGCTATGACGTCTCACTGACTCACTGATTAAGCGGTACTCGTGAATACTTCATCGGAATTTCCACATACTATCTAGCAGCACCTATCACTTTCCAACAATTGATGACGTTGTTTTTGGTACTGGCAAGTCGGTACACACCCCTTTTGTTAACAGATAAATGGTGGCAGTTTGTACAGTCATTTATTGAAGTTATAAATTGGTTCGGCTGTTGTTTAAGATGGCTGGAGTTTCTGTAAAATCAATAGTCAAGAAGGTTAATCTGATAAACTATTTAAATTATTGCATTGTCATCGGTCCTTGATGAGTTACGAAGTATCAAATTAATTCGACGATTTGAACTGGGTGAAAATCCCATTAAAAGGTTCCATTACATAGGTAGTTAGATACAAGAGAAGCTAATAAAAGCGTGTTATTAAATAATTGGCCGGTTGGCGCAGTTGGTAGCACTCTGCCTTCTGAGCCGCTAGTCCCGGGTTTGATTCCCGGACAGGTCAAACATTTGTGTGTATGCACATGTCTGTTTGACCTGTGTATGGGTGTGTATATGTATATAAGTATATATATCAGTCATCAGTTTACCATAGCACTGGCTTTGCTTAGTTTGGGACCTGAAGGCCTTGTGTGAAGGTTAATAAATACATAAATAAATAAAAATTCTGTATATGTATAACTACTTATACTAAATACTTTTTTATTATACTTCATTTCAAGCATAGCTCACATTATACAAGCAAATACAAAGCACGCAATTCAAAAGACTTACATGGCACTAAGCGGCCCTTTTCAGATTACCCTGAAATCATGGTTATATATAACGCTGACACTTTTTTGCAGCGTTTAATTTCAATAAGAAAAATGTTGAAATTTTGTTCGCGGTACTGACGGCTATTAATTAAACGGTCACCAAATCGAATTTCAACTCATGCTTGAATTTTCAGTTAAGATTAACACCACAATCACAATACTAGCTACAACGCTCAAGTTTGCAGATCACAAACCCACCATTAACTAGATCAATAATAAATATCAATCAAGCCAGTGAGATAGCGGGGTATCAATTAAAAAAGAAAGACTGGCATGGCAATTTTTATTCTCTATTAACTATTTGATCACAAAAAAGTAAGTAGCAGCCATTATTATGATAAACACTATGGTAGGGAAAGTTTAAAGCACACCATCTAAAGCACAAGCGGCTCTCTTCAAGGAAACCCATATAGTTTCAGATCAACACTTCGAAGTAAACAAGTTCATAACTGCTTTCCTAAATGTACCTATAATAAATAAATAGGTGCGGAACATTATTACATTGTGTAAACAACGAGTCACGTTGATAAAGTCCAGACGAGGTAAACAGAACTATCGAGTGGGTTGCGATACCAATTGCGATAATCAAACAAAGATCCAACTTATGCACTGTTTATTCTATTGGCAAGCGATGGCTTAGAAGGATGTGGATCTGACTTTTTCCGATGTAAATTATATTCCGAGAAACCATTAGCATATGTACATAATGTCCTTTTGCACCGGCTTAAAAAAAGAAGGTTCTCAAACCGACTGTATTGTTGCGTCAAATTTGCCGCGGTGCTAGCCCTAACATGTGATGTCAGATGTCATCGGCAAGATGTGACGGCGCTAGAGAGGCACCTCTTTGCGAATTATGTGTGACTGGCCGGTTGGCGCAGTTGGTAGCACTCTGCCTTCTGAACCGCCGGTCCCGGGTTCGATTCCCGGGCAGGTCAAACATTTGTGTGTATGGACATGTTTGTTTGACCTGTGTCTGGGTGTGTATGTGTTTATAAGTATGTATATCAGTCATCAGGTTACCATAGTACAGGCTCTGCCTAGTTTGGGACCTGAAGACCTTGTGTGAATGTTGTTAAAATAAAAAAATAAAAAATTATCACGTAATGACCGATCCCACTGTATTTGTGAGCTCGAAATCTTAGAAACCTCGGCATGGGCAAGCCATATGGCGAGTTTTTCTGACCTCTTTCGAATAAGCTGCATATACATTTCCTCAAAACGATACACACGACAGTTTTTGTGTATGTGTGTACCTACATACTATGTACAGACTTATTTTCATTATCACCATCATCATTATTTTTCATTAAATACTTTTCAGTAAAAGTACTTATTTATGCCCTCACTTCATATTCTATGGGCACCGCATAGTGTCTGACATACGGGCGCCGGGGCAGAATGGCTGTCGGCAGCTATACCTTCTGACGAAATAAGGTTTGGAAAAAGGTTTGTCAAATTATTATTTTACAAGTTTTATAGCGAGGATTTTACAGGAGAAGGTAGTCCCTGAGAAATTATGGTAGGTGAGACACAAACAATAATTCCTTACGGACATGTATGAAGAAATACAAATACACAGTAGAAAAGTTCTGGGTATCCAAAATTCCAAACTGTTCTGTATTACGTACAAATTAGAAGAAATAAGATAAAATGACAGTAAAAATTGTCGGTATTCCGCAAGTCCGTTACTGATATGTTTTTATTCATAAATTAACCGCCATTTGAGAGCTCCGGTTGCCAACAAAACTTGGAGATAACACGTTTTGTCTTTTTTTTTATGAAATAGGTGGTAAACAAGCAGACGGGTCGCCTGGTGGTAAGCGATCTCCGTCACCTATGGATATCTGTAACACTGGGGGCATTACGATACGTTGGCAATCCTGTTAAGACTCTGTTAACTCTCCTTTTGAAGAATCCCATATTGTATCTACTCGGGAATACCGAGGAAGCTCGTTCCACATTTTGCAGATGTATGGCAAAAACGATCGGTTGAATCGCACAGTGTGTGAATACCATGTGTCAGTTATATGTGGATGAGCTTTTAAGCGACTTCGACTAGTACGGCAATAAAATCTTGATGCTGGAATAAGGTTGAAGAGATTTTCAGAACACTCTCCGTTGTACATACGGTAGAAAATACACAGAGAGCCAATGTCTCTGCGGATACTGAGTGGCTGAAAACCAGCTTGAAATAAGGTATCAAAATGTGTTAGCCTTTATTGTTAACTTAGGCGAAAATAAAAGAAAGACTTTTGCTTACGTTCAGTGAGCCAAGTTTTGTAAAATGTTTAATGTAACCGCAGAGTGTAACCGATACCACTAGTATGTCTGCGCTAACATATTAAGCACTTAACGGTTTATTATTAACCTTACAACACCAGATTCAGATGTCAACAAAATCAACAAAATGTAAATCATCGCAATGAAAGTTTCCCGCCAAAAAATCCTTAAATTGAACATGTTTTAAAAATGATAGATAACCAACAAAAGCTATGTGATAAATCAGTCTATGGTGCATAGACTCCTCCTTTGGAAAAAGTTTTGGAGCAGGTTCTATTCCAAACAACACAATAAAACTTCCATTAAAAATAAATTAATCAAGTCATGTCTGTGGTCATGATGTCATGTCCTTGTTTCAATTATTTTCGACCTTGACAAATTTCATTCGACGACATAAACATCATTTGCCAAAAATTCTTAACGAGTCTTGGAGTTTCATAATAGCAGTAAAAAGTTCATTTTTAGCAATATGGCACTTATATCAGAAATATTCGTTCAGTGATTTGGAAATGAAAAAGAGCATTAGCTTGGAAAAGGTACGCGTATCCTTTGTCTTATGAATTAGGTTATGTTCCTGTAGGAATTCTATTTCAACGGCAGGTTTTTCAATTCAGCAAATTTGAAATAGAACCCGTTTCTTTAGATTTCTACGAATTCTTTTGTTTGCGGTAGAAGAAAAGTTTTATATTTATTTTACTGAAATTACTCTTTATATCCGAATAAAAGAAATCATAGTAGAAATCAAAGTAGAATAGTCAAAAGTTTTTCGAAACTGAGTTTAGGGACCACGATGAAGCCAGTGAGCATTTAACTCGGCTATTCAGGATCATATATCATTTGGATAAACTTTCCCTATAACGATTTATGTGAACCTTATTCATTAGATAGCAAAGGTTTTTTTTATATATTTTGTTTTCATTCATCTAGCTAGCAGTTAGGCGCTATCTCACTTTTTAGCCAGTGAAAATGTGGTCGAAGGCGGAATCTCAATAGATTTAGGATGTCGACTGGGTCTCAAGGACAGCTGGCTGAACACACTATATTGGTGACAGGTTTCAAACTGAGGGTGGTATTGTGGTGAGGGTGGTGGGTCACTGTTGACACGTTTTCTGGCAGATACGTGGTTGTATTGGGGTGCTGTCACACTGCGGATGCCAGAAAAGTTTAAGTATATGACTTGTACCACGCAATCGCGAAGACTGGGGCTGATACTGAATAATTTTTTTTACAGCTCTATTTCGATTAGAAATAAGGGTGACATATATTATTTAAAAAGAAATCTAAAAAACAAATAAAGAATAAAAAAGTGCTTACATTATTTTTGCAGGTTAATGCTTTGGATCTGGTGTCAAATGAAATAAATACACATTTAAACCAATCTCACGAGTAAGTTATTACGACATATTGAGACAGATTATATTATTATTATTATTTTCCACATGAATAAGAACAATACTAACTGCACCGGTTTCACCCGCGTGGACTACGGTTTTACCGCTACTTCAGCTTCTACGGGAACTATACTTTTCCGGGATAATTGCTTATTTGCTATACCAGGGTATAAGCTGTCTTCATTCCAAATTTCATGCAAATCCGTTTAGCCAATCCACTGTGAAGGAATAACAAACTGAGAGAGATTGACAGCTGACGCTCCCACCATCATCGCTTCAAAAACTGCCTCCTGAAGTGAGTTAACCAGATATTTACCAGGGGTAGCGGAAAACTGTAGTCCACGCGGACTACAGTTTTTAGCAAGAGGCTAAGTTAACAAAAGCACACATGCGAAACTTTGTAGGTGTGTTAGCACTGTGTGTGCGTGCTTACTTACTTATAGTTATTCTATACAACTATAATTAGTAAACCAACTGAACTTTAAGAGATGACTTTAGAAACGTGATTTCAACCATGTATTATTGATGATGATTATGAAAATCCGTTCAGTAGTTTTTGCGTGAAAGAGGAACAAACATCCATCCATACATCCATACTCACAAACTTTCGCATTTATAATATTAGTATGATGTTGATACAATATTATGTTTATATAGTATTTTCAGTACCGTCCCAAAAAGAAGGTTTAAATCCACACACGGGAATATTTTCGAAGAATATTCAATCATCATTAAACCCAAAGTCCTTAGAAGCAGTTCTCTCTCCGATCTCACCAACACAAGCGATTACAGTAAGTTTTTTATCGCGTTAAATTCTATTAATGTAGTAAGTACTTTAGGTGGAAGTATGGTGACTTACACCATTATTGACGTACAACGAGGTTGTAAAGAACTTTTCCACCTTATCCCGGCGTCACGGCTTTTCACCGTCGTAACCGCCATCGCCTGTAAGCTCATCCACTTATTGAATATTGTAATCGCATACTGTGCGTTTCATCCGATTGTTAAAGTCGCTTTCCGCCTCGAATGAATGAAGTAGCGATGAGAGTACTAAGAGAAATCAAATCAAATCAAATCAGAAGCGTAATTGGTAGCGTTTACTCGGGTACGTAATCCTTTCAAATCTTCTCAGTATTTCTAAAATGTTACCTACTAGTTTTGACTAAACCAAAAAAGTAAAAATAATTAGGAAAAACCTTGCGATAGTTTAATATAGGAATATAGGACACTGGCAGAATGCGCAAGAAGCACGATGCCAAAGCATAATGGTTACCAAGAATCGGCAAGCGGCAAGCTCTTAGAATCATGTTTAAAAGCTGCTTCCGCAAATATCTTTCTACAGCCGTAGGTACATATTTAAAATCTAAGGCCATCTGCATTATTTATAAATAGATTTTAAAAACTTTTGGGATTACGTTTCAGCGTTAGATTTCCTTAAATACACCAAACGCAAAAGCCGAAGGAAAGGTGAGCTTTCATATCATCGGGAAAGTTCTGGAGACGCTGTAACACAGTACGTTAACCATCTGACTTCGCCATTAATGTCTTGGAGTTTTAAAGGGAAGTAAGTATAATTCGTAAATTTTGTTTACCGAAAAAGATTACTTTACATACTATTTATCTTGACCTGAATATTCCTTATATTCGCACTTTTTTATTAATATTTATTGTCGTTTGAAATTCACATTTTACATTCTTATTTTACCACTACTAAGTTTCATTGAATTTTCATTGTAGGTAATAAGTGCCTTATTACATTTTTTAGCACACAAGTAAAATATTATAATTCTAACATACATTATGTGAAAAATAGAATAGTCATTAGAAATAGTTTATTTGTGACATCATAACATTATACAATATATATTCTCACTTTATTCCCGTGGCCGTGGAAACAGGCTGATGGGGCACTGAGGCCATTGACCGTCGATGACGGTCCAGAGGTTTTGACTTCCGCTTTGGGTCGTACCATATGCAAAGACTTGCCACTAGCAATCCTAAGAGGAATCGTTGCTAGTGTCACCGGGTCATTTGCTCCAGGTGCGATCCGGGTATTTAGATATGGTTGTTTTAAAATATTAAAAATGTATTTACTGTTATAATTTTGACCTTAATTTTATTAATTAAAAATTTTACAAAAAAATGTTACCGACTTCAACACTCAAAAGTGAAAAATAACTTGTCGGAGTCGGTTGTTTCTTTTCAATCTTTTTCAGTTACATTTGCTACTCACGGGATCAATTTTATTGTCACTGTGTATGTTCACTGATCTCTTCACACTCAATTAGGAAGTCGTCCAAGTAGACGTAACACTTTTCAGTTATTGGAGTAAAACTCAAAAACAGCTTGACCAATTTTGATGAAATTTAAATGGGACTACACGGGAAGCACCAGCTTTCAAATGTATTATAATATTCCTTTTACGATAAAATAAATATTTGGAAAAATACTAATTAAATGCCGAATTATCGGCTTCGATGAAACCATGCACGCGAACTGTATTAATATCGATACATATTAAAAATAGAATATTTTGATTTTACTATCGCTTCGCACGGTCTGTAAATTTATCTAGTTTCAACTAAATAAATGTTTTATAAGACACTGACATAAACTGAAGTAATAGGTCTCCAGTAGATTTTAAATAGATAATCGACAAGTGGCAATGTCTTTAACTAGGAGCAAACTACTCTTTATTCAACATTATTATAATCTAGACAAATATACAATTAATAATTATTATTCTTAGAAAATCAAAGAAGAAAGAAATGTCCCAGTCATATGCCACCAAATATGATACCCAATATCATGAAAATTTCGCCAAAGACTCGATAGACGCTACTTATTCCTCGGGTGTTGAAATTTCAAGGTACCTATTTTGTAACTAACATATATTATAAAATAAATACAAATAACAAAGTAATATTGATGATTGTGAGACGTGAATGCACTATTTGTACTGATTTAGTATATACTTGTACATATCTATTCTACTATACATCTCTGTTACACCATCACTTCTCCCATTACGAGACATGCAGGATACGATACTCGAGTGGGATAGGCTGAATACTTGTTGGCAACTCAACGTTCGTACATTACGCTACTGAAAAAAAAGACGTGTGGCACTCGGGGACTGACGCGGTAAAGCTATTGCATAGCATTTTTTATCAACTTATGCAATTAATATAACTTTCATGCAGTAACGCCGATACAACCAATGCCACTTAGAGGCGAATTGCTGAACTAAACAGACAAGCGTGATATTTCAAAAGTCATTAAAAGTTCTGCTATTCATCGATAGATGGCAAAACTAAAAAGTATCACCGCTGTGCCGGTCGGAGTGGGGGGTTAGGTTAGGTTATTTTCGTTACGGAATTTCTGGATTCGGTCTCCACGCTCAAGACCCGCGATAGAAGCTATGCAATAGCTTAATAACAAACCCCGAGGTTAACGTATCCTTTGAGGCGATTGAACCACTAATGAGAATTTACGTGAAGAGACATTTTAATATGGGTAAAGGTAGGGGCTAAGTAAAGGGCTGCTGGCCCTTTTTTTGAAAACCTGAAAAGTGATTCTTCGTCTTGCTTGCGTTTGTTTATTTAATTACTTAACAAAATGTTGACAGCTTTTCATACAAGTTATAGTTACACACAGTTGATTAAATACTCCTTAAACTGGAGCCAAAAAGAACCCTCAGAATGGAGGTTTATTTTTGTAACTGTTAAAGTCATTCTTAGCCACATTTCAGACAAAGAGCCAGTATATACTATCATAGTATCTGGATCATTCTATGACGATGATATTTTTATAACACAATGGTAGAATGTACGCTTAAGGTTTTTACTAAAAAAACTATACCAAGTCTGAATACATATCTAATTCAAATGACATATTTATATATTGATGTATATTTAATTCTCCGTAAAACATTAAGAAAATGTGATATTTTAGAGCGCTAATCTTATTTTGTATTAAATGATCATAGTTCCTTTTTGTTCCGTTGATATATGTGCCGTGGTGGTACCGGCCTAGAATAGTATTCCCTCATCTCTTCCCGTGGGTGCCGTAAGTGTCGGCTAAGGGATTACGTACCAGAAGGTGGGCAGCAGCGCCTTCTGAGGATCGGAAATCATACTGCGCTCGCCAATAACAACCGTCTGCCAAGCGTGGCTTGGCAGACGGTTTAGTATTGGCAGTATTGGCAAATCCCCCCTATATGGGGGAGGCATATTTCCAGCTATGGACATCCTGAGATGATGATGATCATAGTTATTTCTAATAAATTGTTATTTTTATAATAACTAAATGTTTATTAAATATTTATTATAATTTCAAGCACATGCAGTTCTGATCCTGTGAGCACCCAAAAGGGCGCTGCATTTCCTTTCAAATCAACTCCAAGTGGAAATCTGAAAGTTCAATCAAATCAAGTAAATATTTCTTTTTCAAATATCAGGTACCCCCTTTATAAGCATACATCATCGTAGTAAATGATTTAGTACGAATAATGAGCAAGTAATAGATGGTGTAGCATGCTTGGGACTTCTACGCTTCTTTCTTACACTCCATTCTAACATACTTTTTAAAAATATAGTGTCGAGCTATCACTATCATCTAAGCGCTAGAAATTTATAGCCTAGCCAACCGATTGCGTTCCCACTTCTGGTTGGTGAATTTGCCTTCCCAGTTATGGGAAGCTACAACCCGCAGAGATAGGCTACACTATATTGACCAATACTTGTAGAAGATTGTGGCCAGACCAATATATGTAAGAGATTTTTGACAACCACCAGAGTGCCTCCAACGTAAACGACTTCACGGTACCTCGGAAGTACTAAAGCGTTCAATTGATAATGCCATTGGGCACTCGTTCAAGCACTATTTAAATTTAAAAAGATAATAAATACACAATATTTAGAGTCAATTTCGCGACTTTAAATTATTCCTGACTATCATGTAGTGTGCACCGCCCTCCCTCCCGCATAATTGCATGCAGGAACAGTACAATATACACATGCAATCTGACGTAACCGGAACCTCTTCTTCACGTGTTTCATCTCTCCACGAGGCAACTTTAGGATCTGTTGACTCGTTGCCTTCGCGGAATTTACACTAAATATTTTGTATAATTTGTATTTAATATCTTTTTGATATGGATTTCCGCAAAGTAACGCGGAATCTACATCAGTGAGTCAAGTGAATCTACAATCTATTAAATGTTTATATTTTTCAAGTTACACAACAATAAGAAGCCTCAAACGCTTCTCGAACCCGCATCTTCTAAATTTCTGATTGGGCCATTTAAAAAATTTCTAAATCTTAAATGGGCCATATGGGCTTTGCAATTTTTTAAGTCTTAGCTTTATTGTTTATTTAATTATCTTCATGCGTATTACGGGAAAGTAGCGTACATCTGTGGACATACCAGTAGTTAGGCTGAAGATCTAGACGAAGATCCTTTTTAATCCAGTAATCAAACATTTATTCTAGGTTGTGTTTCAATCATCAACCGTGGGTGTACTTCTGGCGGATCCCACACAAGCAAAGGTCAAAGTTAAATTTGAGGGTAAAGCAAGTGGTGAACCTGATGATGAACTATCTCAAAGCTTTGTTAGTGTCAGTCAAATACCTTTTCTATACTGTATTTACATCACAGTAAAAGTATGAAGGCTTTGTGTAGTCTAGGTTTCAACCACGATATTATTTCTTGCTGTAGGATAATGAGGGTATCAATGATCAGCAACTACAATATGGAACAAGGGATCCCAATTCATCATGTCACCAGGGCAAGAACAGTTATGCATATGATCACGTGAAAAAATCTCCCGGAGTGAGAGAAGACAAAGGGAAAGACCTGACTAGTCTTGGATACGCACTGGCTGAGCCCATTGACTGGGCAAGTGTAGAACTGCCGAAGAAGCAAGATCTGTTTCAGGAGTTTAACAAAAGGATACATAACTATATGTAAGTATTCATAACCCACATGTGTACGTATTTACATGACTAGAAAGTAGTGAAACATATCCTAGTCAGTATTTTGTATCTATCTAAAGTATAATTATTAATTTTAATTCTAGCCCAGATATATTGAAAGTTTCACCTCGGAATGAGATTGAAGTTGTAAACCTCTATATCCAAAAAATATCATATAATCTTTGTATCTGTATTCTTTCTATCTGCGTTGGTTAAAGGTCACAAATATAATTTATTGCTAATAACCTTACTTTTATAGCTCCAGAAAAGCTATATTTGTTGCAAATTTTAGCTGACACTCCAAGTTTGAACCTTCTGGGTCAAGGGGCTTTAATTGGGAATTAAATAGTCGCAGTGATTATTTTGTAAAAGTACATTTGTAATGGCAATCAAAATTAACAATATTTTCCCCCTTTCATTAAAATTGCAGAAAAGGAGCCAAATCCAAAAACTGTAAAAAACATCGTTGCGCGAAAACGATCTCATAGTGTACAAGACTTTAGATTTTACTAACCTACTTAAATGCATCAGATAGTTTATGGTTCAGTTAAAATTGTAGTTTAAATTGTAGCTGCTTAGTTTTATTCATTAGCCCTATATATTTGGTATAGGTAAGTAAAAAAATACCGAAAAATGGAACCGACTTCATCACTCAAATGTGTAAAATAACTTATCGAAGTCGACTTTTCAGTTATTGGAGTGTAACTCAAACACCGCTTGACCGATGTTGAAAGCACCAGCTTTAAAATAAGAAAAGAACGATCAAAATCGGTTCACCCAGTCGAAAGTTCTGAGGTAACAAACACAAAAAAAACACACGAGTCGAATTGAGAGCCTCCTCCTTTTTTTTAAGTCGGTTAAGAAATATCGTACATCCGTAAAGATACTCTATTGTGTATACCTCCTAGATTTTCTCCTTTAATCTTTTCTATTTCTCTAACTATAGATACTGCTATATTAAAAATAAATAATTCTTTATTTAAATCTTCAGGGCGCACATAACGTATAATTTGATAATAACATTTGAGGATAAAATCTATACAAAGATTGTTATTATGTTTGGGTATAGAAATCTATGTCCTGTGTCCCATCTGTGCCCTGTACTACTATAAACCGTGTTACAGAATAACAGTTCAGAAGTGTGTAATGCAGAAATCTAAATTTCAATTTGGGCTCAAACAGAAAATAATCATTGTTTTGTTAGATTTTAGGAAGATCTAGATTGCCTACGATAAACTTATTGTTATGATGCGGTGACTCGGAACCTATCATGGTAATATTTACATCAAAGGATTACACGAATTAATAGTTTGCAGTAGGCTAACGGACCAGCTGTTCTTATTAAATACTTTACAGTGTTTTACATTATAATAATTAGTGAGTTTTCCACATGTGAGATAATTTAACTTTATCTTATCGTGGCGTCTTCTCTGTTACTGATGACAGAGAGACTCTGTAAAAGGGAAGACGCCGCGAAGGAGAGTTCTACGCTCTTGTCGCTGCTCGGACCTGAACCACTGAAGATGTCGACCGCAGTGATCGACGAAACGTCTGGAACACAAGTTTCACTTAAACCACGGCCAAACAACCCGGAAGCAATACATACAACATGCAACGCCGGCCGTGAAAGCCTTAGAGTTTACATTATTATGTTTGATTATTACTTCCAGAAACACCGACACAGTAGTCCGTATTGGTGACGAGGAATTCCACTGCCATCGGATCGTTCTACAGATTTACTCTTCGTTCTTCGATCGATCTTCGATCACCCCTCTACGAGAAATAGAACTACCAGCCGTAAGTAACATCTCTACAAACAAGAACCCTCGAGGCTACGAAACGTGATTGCTTCACATTTATTATTAAGTTCAGAATTTCTAATGAACAGCTTTACACAGTAGGTACACAGTAGGTAGTATTTACCACAACTTATTCAAAGTGAGCTCTTTTGAATGTTGAAATACTTTGATTACTTGACTCATCATCATCATGTCTGCCATAAGATGTCTACTGCTGGACATATGCCTCCCCATTGATCACTATAACAATAACAATTAGGAAGCGGGTCGCATCCTTCCCCTCCCAATCAATCAGTCTTGGTCAGTTAGTGTGTCCACCTCGTCGACTGATGCCCTACACTGCGCTTGCCTGACCGTGGTCTTCTCAACTGGAGAACTTTTGGCCCATAATAATTAGCGAGGGAAATCATCGGCCATGCCATGGTGGTATCGGCCTAGAATAGTACCCCCCCATTTCTTCCCATGGGTTCCGTAAGAGTCGGCTAAGGGATCACGGTTCCAGAAGGTGGGCAGCAATGCCTTCTGAGAATAGGCAGACAAGACTGCGCTCGCCAACCCGCCTGCCAAGCGTGGCGAGTATTGGCAAATCCCCTCTATATGGGGAGGAATTAATCATTGGCCATCAGATCTACGAGATAGTAGCCCTGCCCAATGTCCACTTGAATTTACTATTTCCCTGGGCTGTATCGGTGGTTATTGTACTGTTACAAATCGCCTCATTTCTGATTCAATCTTGCAGAGAAACCCAGAAACCCTGCTCTCTTCATAACTCGTTGTGTGACCTTGAGGTTGCTAAAAAGTCCCTTAGCTAGAGCTAGAGAGCAGGTTTTGGTTAGATATGCCGTTGTTGGTAACATGTGTGTTATTAGTGTATACACAAAACAAAGACCCTTGCCTTGTATACCATTTCTTATTTTTTGGAAAATTGCCTTCAAGTTTCATTCACTTCTTTTTGGTAGCGGCTCTATTTATTTTGGAACGCAGTACGGACAACTTTAGTCTTTTTATTTTTAAGTATACTTTGACGTCTATAAGCGCACTCTGGATGCGTTCATTAAATGAATGATTTTTAATTAAATCTAAATTTAACACGCAGGTAACATATTATGTACTATGTGATTCCTAGGCAGTAGTATTGAAACAAAACTTCAGAGAGAAAAATCTGAGTTTTACCAGGATTAGAAATTTGCTTTCTGACAATGAATATGTTACATTGTATATTGAGGAGATTGCTCTCGCTATGTGCCAACGACAAATCAAGAATACTTAACGAGCAAATGTTAATTTAAAATGTATGTGAGTACATACACATGTACTTGTACACAAGTACCTACATTATATTTATTATATATTCTTATTTGTTTCACGATCAAGGCCAGTGTATCTCCAGAATCGTTCCACACAATATACGAGTGGATGATATTCGGCGGAAAAGACAGTAATAAAGTTTTGAGGAGAGACAATGTCTTGAATTTATTTTGTGCTGCTCAGTATTTAGCCATCAAAGGTAAGACATACTTATTTTAATTAAACGTTGGCCCTAATTCTGTTAATAACTCGAACTAGCTAATACTCACTAAAATTCTTCAAAATGAAATAACGTATCTCCATACAACCTTGTTACTAATTTTAGACGAGTTTTATTCAATTGCTCTCCAATTGTGGGTAGTTTTTTAGTACGCACCAAATAAGTAGCGACATAATTACCTAAATCTACCTTCTAATTTAATAAAACATGTAATGTTAGTGTTGCTATTGATAAGAGTCATACTAATTTAAACTTTATCGTAAGAGATCTAATTTAAACTTTATCGTTCATACATATGAACTTATCTTAATTATCTTATTTTCCAGAATTTTAGTTCAGTTTAGTTTACTTGAACAAGCGTATCACTACCAACGGTATAGTGATTGGGAACTTTTTGAAAGATACGTGAAAAGGAATTTTATTGCTTATTACGATGATTTCTTTATAATGCACCGCTTTCTTCTCAACATCGTTCGAAAAAAATGTTCGATTTCTTATCGAGATTATTATTATCTCTTACGAGTACTACATTCTTCCAACGTCTTGTTGACAGTATTAAATGTTGCTTATGATTAATTGTAATATCGCAATGAACATACACAATGACAATAATTGATCCCGTGAGTAGCAAAGGTCACTGAAAGGGTTTAAAAAATGACCATAAAATGGAACCGACTTCAACACTCATAAGTGTGACAAATAACAAAAAAAGAAAATGACTTGTCGAAGTCGGTACCATGCGCACAATATTTCATAATACATAGTTACTTTTGAACTATTTGAACATGGTACCGACTTCAACAAGTTATTTCACACTTTTAAGTGTTGAATTCGGTTCCATTTTTTGGTAAACATTTTTAGATTACACCATTCATCAAAAACTTTATATCGTGATCTTGATCAAACTCCTAATATTGCAGTATTGTTGTAGATTTGGAAGAACAATGCTGGACGTTAATAGTGAATGAAAATCTTTTTACTGAAGATACAGCATTTGCTCTCTTTAGAGATGCGAGGCTGAAGGGCATGACAACAGTCATGGATATAATGGTATGTATATTCTGCGTATCGGAATATCGTCATATTAACATAAATTGAACATTTTGCATTTCTTCTGTTATTGAACATTCTGCGAATATCGTCTACTCAAGTATCATCGTCAGGCGAAGTTACCCACTGCTTCAAATAAGACTGAACGCTATAAGCATACACCTAGATAAGTTCCCTATATTTAAGGAGGATTCTTTTTTCACGATTTACATATTTCGTCGTTGTAATAAAACATTTTTCATTATGTTTTGTTAATTACTTTATTTTACCGTTTAGAGAAGAAACGTCTTATCTGAAGTGCAAAGAGTTTTATGAGATCAACTTTCACCTACTGGCTTTTGCCAGTGGCCAAAAAAAATGTGCATCAATGGTATGGCTCTAGTATATAGAGGTAGATAAGAGCATGAAAAAGGGCTCAGTTAGTTGTGGTGAGTTTAGGATGACTTGGGGAGGTGTGTTGTACTATTCAAAAGTAGTCCAACCTTCGGTACTATTTAGACTACCTTGATTACCTTATTTGTAGACATTTTTCAGACCCCACGAGTGATGCGGTTTTTTCTCCCACTAGTAGCGTCCATTGATTTCCTTACACTCGAAGCGGAAGAAATCTTGACATTTTTGAAGTCAAACTACATATCAGTGACAAGGTAAGTTAAACTTTTAATCTTAAATCCATAATATTTAATACTAGCTGCGCCCCGCGGTTTCGGGTGATGATGATCATGATGAAAAGCCTATGATGACATTCACAAATAACGTGGCTTACTATTAATAAAATAATTTACAAAATTGGTTCTGTAGATCTAGAGATTACGTCGAAAGAAGTACAGTCGAAGAGAAGCAATGAAGGAAGATGCCCAGCGTGTTTTTTTAGAATTTACCATATGCTAAATAGACAATTTTCAGTCAATTCAGGCTATTTTTTAGTCGTTAGTACGTCTCTAATAAATTTGAAAATAAATACCACAATGACATTTTTTAAAGATCAAAATTTTTTTGGCTAATTTATTAGTGAAATATTTTTGAGCATTATTATTTTTCTTTTAGTAACTAAAATTCTCGTGGTAACAACAAATGCACTAGAACTGCTTCTTACTCCAGAAGAAAGAAAAAAATATAAAGCCTAAAATAATATTTCTTTAATGAATGAATTGAATGAATTTTGGTGAATTTATGAAAAATAATTGAATTACCTTATATTTCACGTAACAAGATATTAACGGTCATCACGCGTTGTAGGGCACGAGTTTCCATTATTATCTTTGCATTGTTAATTTATTTATAAAGCGACATAGGATTTTTATACACACACATATTCATGTGTAAAGGACGTTTGGATCCATCTGAGCGTTCAATTGCTGGATTGGCCGTCCATATAATATTTGTCACAGTACAGACTTTCGAGTGGTACAATTATGTTTTGTTTTTAGTGAGATTGAAATCCTAATGGCTGCAGTACGATGGCTTTACGGCGATTGGAGTAACCGTCGTCAATACGCTGTGGAAATGATGCGATGCGTTCGATTTGGCCTGATATCTCCATGGCAACTGGTCGATATAAAACGGAATCCTGATAATTCAGAGATATTGGAGGTCGTCAACGAGCCTGAGGTCCAGCAGATGGTTGATGATGGATTAGCGTGAGTTTATTATTAGTTCATTTAATCCTGTATTTTACTGATTGCGAATAGACCCTAGACCCGAGTTACGCTATGGTTTTGTAATGAATATAATTCTGTAACTCCAATTATAATTTTGAAGCGATGACTGACTCAGCGGTGGGAGCGTCGGCTGTCAAACTGACGTACGCTGGTTCGATCCCCAACAACGGCATGAGCCTCCGGTGAAGTAAAGTATCAAATTCCCAGCATGGTGGTAGGGTACTTTCGAGTACCCACCTGGCTAGCTGCCACCCTCAAGTTTCGAAAATTGCCACCAAATACAATGTGTTCATGTAGCAGTCCGTGAGACCAAATAAGCATTCTAGGCGTAAGGTGATAACATCTTCAACCACGTCGTCACTGACCACCAAGTGAGATAGTGGTCAAATACTAGATCTAGACTTCTTAGTTTAACCAAATATATTTTACAACAAAAAGTCAATCAACAAGGTAAAAATAAGAAACATGGTATAACGTCGGTCTATCGCTGGCACCGAAGTAAAAGTGTGGCCCAAAACGAGCGCGCCCCGACCGGAGCCTCGGCGCACCCCTCCACGCTCGATGACGCCACTCTTTTATATTTCGTTACAAGCCTCGCACCCTGTGAAGACTGATTTCACCTATTTGTTTGCTAATCATAGGATATAGGAATAAGAGCTATTGCATATGAATATTTTAGCTAGTTTGAGTGATTATCAGAATTACGCCTATTTTTATATTTGCAGTTATGTAATCATAAAGTATTGGTACGGCAATAACTGTAAGAACTACTACCACTGGCTCGACGTGCTGGGTCTCAGTGAGCCTGCTGAAAGAAACTGGATTGGTGAAGAAAAGGTAAAACACTTGCACAAATTTTAAAGCTAGCGGTATATAGTTATGGTGCTGGAGCAAATGTATGAAATACCTACTTTAATAAAAGACATTTCGTACAATTTTTCATGTGTATCAGCAAAGTGGTTAAAATGTCCTTAAGACTAACTAGAAGCCTTAGTCATACCTAGATAAATGGATAAGGCCCAAAGAATTATGTCCGGGTGTGTTCCGGGAATAGAACGCCATCTAGCGAAACCCATATACTCGCTGAATGAATCCTAATAGTTTGGCATTGAAATGATTGCTACTTGTGATTGATTTTCATTTCATCTGTGAATTTTCACAGCATATTATTTTCTATTATCAAATATCATGTTTTTATGAAATAATGTTGAATTACGCTACTACCTTTATGAAATGTAATAAGTAGAAATTAAGTATGTACGCGAATACGTACTGTGAGGTTTTTATGATCAATATAAACTTTACCGAGCTGCATAAAACATTAGGTCTTTACCAATGAAATTGCCATTTTTCATGAAATAAGTTAACGCTCTTTATATATATATATATATTCAAACACTACTTTATCTAAACTCATAAAATAGATAATAAAATTTAGATATAACTACAGCACATTTTATTTTTGCATTTATTTGTAAACTTTAAGCGACACATTCTTTTTACTAATCGCACATGCGTGCTGCGCCGCGTCCAGAGATAATATGTAGAAAAACTCCATTGCAACCTCCTTGGTCCAGCTGAAATTGTATCTTAATAGTATGACGGTCGCCGTGGCTCAGTGGTCAGTGACATGCCTTCTGTGTTTTCGGGGCTCTGGGTTCAAATCCGGCAGGGGCAAACATTTGTGCGATGAGTGCAGGTGTTTGTCCCGGGTCTTGGATGATTGAGTGCTGTGTTTGTGTGTGTCCATGCCTCCCGCGATACTATATATGACTATATACTGACTGATAATGACTGTCATTCAAGTTCTGTTTTTGATTTTCAATCTTTATATTTCAGTATTAGATAAACATAGTAGTTACCCAGGTATGATTTCCAGTAATACCAATATTATACTAAATGTTGGAAAACGGCCCGAACGCCTCTTCTTGCGATCTTAGTTAGGTCGTTTACCCTATGCTTGTTCGTAACATGACTACTTTGGCCATGTTACGAACTCACACCCCTATTTAACTAACGTTAGCTCTATTGATCTCAGTTATCTGAACCATATTACCTGCTTATAGATTTATTTCATTGTAAATAGAGGATTGTATGTTCAATAAGGAAAAAGGTGTTCCTCTATCTGCCATAAAACTAAACAACTGCAGATAAGTACTTACGTAGTTTTTAGAATCGATAGCTAGTCATAATTGACGTCAAATCTAGTGCAAACAAAGTTATTCTGATAGTGTAAATATATTAATAGGTATGTACTGTCTAAAAAAATACAGATGAATTAAGAACCTCCTCCTTTTTTTGAAGTCGGTTAATAACCGTTTCCCTCCAATGCTGGTGAGGTGAAACAGGCAACAGGATACGACTTTTTAAAATAATAATTGAATAAATCGTTTTCCGGCAAACCTTTTATTTATTTTGTCCATGCAATCAAAAAATTCTCGAATAGGTATGTATTTCTAAAATAATTTATAAACTTGACTTTTGATGGTCAGTGATGATGAGTTCGAAGATGGAACCAAACTAGCACTAAACCTAGCATGTTGTCTGGTGACAGTTTTTCAAACTTCATGGTGGTAGCTAACCAGGCAATTACTGAAAATTACCCTACCACCATGCTGGGTGATTGACGGTGTTCTCTTTACCGGATTGACACTACTTAAATTTTAACAAAATAGTGGTCCAATGTAGGTCTGGTAGCTATACCAGACGTAGGTACACTGGACAACGATTTCTTAATATACCTATTGTAGGACATTGTATCTATTTTCTTTGACGTGGTTTTAATTTGAAAAATTGCTATTGTCTGCATTAAATAATATTGTTATTTCTTCGAACGATGATTGTTTGCTGAATGGTGTTCTAAAATTCATAGAAATGCCGTAATGGTTTCGTATTTTCGTACCAGTGAAGAATATGCTATAAATAGTATAGTGCGCAGTGCATACAGTGTGTACTAAAGCAGCAGACAAGGCTTTCATTGTGTATTTTGTGTTAATTTTTGTACGTGAATAAAGAATTTGTATTTGTAGTAATTTCTGTACTGGAATATTCTTTCTAAGTAAAGCTTTTGCAATAAGTTCGAAATAAAATTATTGTGGTAGGGTACTTTCCATTACGCGCCTGGCTAACCCTTATGATTGAAAAAATGTTACCAAACACATAATGTGTTCAGGCAGCCATCCTTGAGAGCCAGTAAACATTCTAAGTCTAGCGTGAGTGTGGTGGAAATTGACGGCCTTGCCCCTTTTAGCGATAAGGCCGCCCATTGACACGCTATGTCCTTGTAAATACCTATAATTTGTGATTTTCTTGTCTTTTACAATAAAGAATTATCTATCTATCTACTTTGTCATTGTTGTAGAACCACGTGACATACAAAGACTTCCTCAAATACCTAGAACAGTTTATGGTGCCGAAGGAACAAATGTACCAACAGATGGCGATGATGCAAGCCCCACGGAGAACTGACGATATGCCTGGTAATACACAATAATTGCCCCATTAGCGCGTGCGTTAACCATGTGTTTTTTTTATATACCTACACTTATTACATAGACCATAGTTCCTAACTATGCCAACACATGCTATTGGAATGTTGCACCCTTTTTCTGGTGCATATATTTCTTAAATATTACACTGTATAGATCTGACGTTTGACGACTATCCCACTTGGTGGTCAGTGACGATGTGGTCGAAGTCGTTATCACCTTAGGCCTAGAATTCTTACTGAGTCTCAAGGACTGCTACACGGACACACTGTGTTTGGTGAAAATGTTACAAACTTGAGGGTGACGTTAGCCAGGCGGGTAATGGAAAGTAGTCTACCACCATTTTGGGTATTTAATAATCGTATTACCTTCACAGGAAGCTCAAGTTGTTGGTGGTTTAATGTGCACTTTTTGTAATAAATTGGATTGAATTGAATCGATTTATCCATTGAATTATTTTAGTTGTAAAATTGAAGTACTGAAATTGCTAAACTACGATGAATTGGATGCGCCATTTCATATAATTAAGAACTTACCACTTTCTTTTACCTCAAACATAAAATGTACATTACTCTAGTTTATTACACACATATTCGTATAATACACATAAAATATAATACATAAAACATGCACTCACACACCTTTGTACTGTGATTTTTATGTCATTATCTCATTTTATAAAATTTATTTCACTTGTCTTGTAAATTCACGGAAGCGAATGCTGGTATCCATAACACGGGGTAACCTATTATGGAGGCTAGTCTGACACTCATGTTTTCGAAAGACGAATATATAAATTCAAGAAAGGTTTTATTGCTGTATTTACATCGACTCCATGTTTCACTGTATTGTTGCATGATTGTTACGTAATTAATGGTTTTTATTTTTAATTGACTGAGTTGTGCGTTGCTTAACCTGCTTGATCGGTTAAGATCGTATGGTTACCGCTACTAACGCTTAGAATAGTGCTCGTAGAATAAGTATAAGTAGAAATACAGGTTGTTGTTTTTGTTTAATTAAAATTGCAAACTATTACATTTAATATCTACTAACTTTTACCAGCAGGCAGTAAGCGCGGCTTGGACAATGACAAAATGGAAATGCGAAGGCCCAAAATGGACTTCCCGCTGCCAGCGACGTTAAAGGGCCTTGCTGAAGACAAGGACAAGTCCTTCCCGACTATGAGTGAATTCTTCGAGAATAGGCGAAAGGTTTCGATATACTTATGTACTATCCATTATGTATCTTAGTACCTAGATTGTTTCCAAAATTTATTGGTAAAGACCTTCGCTTTGGCAGATGTTCAGCATGAAATCGAAATAATGCGAGTGCATATTTCCTAGGGTGTTTAAAGTGCAACTGACACCTAATATGAAACACTAAAAAATGGCTTGGCTTACCATCAACAGCTGAAGCGCTTACCACTGGGTCTGGACTGGTTACATATTGGTCTGGCGTCTCTTGCTACCTCCTATAACAACCTTTTTTTTTATTTGGCTGGACTACTTATGATTCATTGCATCCACATCATGCTAGGTAGGCTAAGATAATAGCTTACATGGCAACGCGACAAGCCGAATATTTTTCTTCAAAGATTTGTACTCTTACGACAGTTTGATTGCATAATATTATATCAGTTGGGCATTACAACGTTTTAAAGTTATTTTACTGTAACTTGCAATCTATTTGAATGCTCCAAAACAATTCGAACGCGAACTGTCAAACGAATTATTTCGGCGGCCGAACTATACAGTCTATTCATCCTTACTTGAGAAAAAAGGTAAACAAACCACTGTCATCCACAAAAATTTCGTATCTCTGCAGAAAATCACAATTTAGACACACAATAGTGCCTGGATATAGTAGAAACATAAACGCTACTATTTACGCACGGATATCAACAAAATTCATCCTAATTACACTTATTTTCAGTTAAATAAGAAAACTTCAATCAACTTCACTCCAATGTGTTGGGGTAGACTTTTCCATACTCTATGAAATTTAGGTGTGGGAATGGTAATTCAAGAATGAACGGATTGTGTGAGCTTTAGGAATGAATGTCTTCATTGATATGTTAAATCAACTTAGTAGAAAATCAAAGAAAAAATTAAAATATTTTTAGTAAGAAGCATAAAATTATAATAAACAGGTTCGTCTTAAACAAAGGCTTTAATTAGAAAATATTTTTAATTCACGCAACTTTTACAAGCATTTGCCTGCAACACAATTTCTCTAACATTCACACAAGACTAAGATAGCCATCGAATTTGAGGCGGTAAAGTGGAAAGCTGATATTCTATCGTTTTTAAATACTATGTTCCTTTAAGCTTTGATATGTGATTATGGTGGATAATTAACTAGTCCCTACCGGACCGAGCATCGCTCGCTGTTTCACAGATGGTGCTGTAGCAAAAATATAACTTTTTATAAAAAATCATTGTGTGTAAAGTCGCGTTTTTACAGACAAACAAAAATGTAGAAAAGCCCAACTCTATGTATGTAAAAAAATAATCAAAATCGTTTCCCGCGGTTCTTAGATGGTTCGTTTTACAGAGGTATGACTAACACAGCTTTGACAACGACATTCTTGATTTATTTATTACCTATCAACTTGAAATATATTTGTAACTTGGCATAAATACACAGATGTGTAGAGCCATGTACATACATAAAAGAAAAAAATAGAATTAACAATTACAATTTTTTACCTGACATAAAATCCTTCAAAAACATTTTTCTAGAGGTGATTCCCAATCCAATGAGATATCGTTCACATTTTTAGGACCTTCATCTCTATTTTTTTGAACGTTTAAACGTTTTTGAACTTGTTGACTAGACTACTTAACACAGTTTAATTGCTAGAACAGGCAGCAAATGTTTTTAATCTTTTTGTTTATTTTAAATGTGTACACAACTAGGTAGATAAAAAAATATGATTATTTATTATGAATAATGTGTGGTGAGGTGAGCCGAGCTTTTTAATACCACAGAAAGATTTTTAAGTAACTTTTTTTGTGCATAGCTCACGATTCTTACAAAATTCGGGATGCTTATTGATGAGACTCACCTATTTTCTAGACACAAGAAGCGAACAAATGTTCCCAGCCAAGATCTCCTCCTGTAGATTTGGATATCAAGTTGCAAACTCCACGCGCAGAACGACGAAGAAATCCTAAAAATGCCATGCATCAAAAAGAGCTAGAGGTTAATAAGAAATGCAATAAACTTTACTGACTGCTGAATTAGTTTGCTAGTGAAATGATTAAGTTTATATTTTGTTTATGAAATTCTGTGGGAAATACTTTTAGTTCTTACACGACATTCGAAATAACCAACATTGATGGCTCATTTTACAAATAAGGATTGATCAGGTATATCATTTTATTGTCTTAGCCAGTCTCTAGCTGTAAACTGACTGATTATTTATTTATACGCTCTGATAATTTATTTGCTTAGTGATAAAAAACAATCAAACTATATGTCAAACAACATAACAGTAGAGGGAAGTTACCGTAGTCACCATTGAGATATATTCTCAACGCAACGAGTAAAGATTCCCGGAATAAATTTATTGTTTAGCAAACTATCTTTTGACGAATAATATTTTTGACAATATTTCGGCGGACAATCTACTCCATCAATCACCATACTCGTATAATCTTAATCAGTGCCCATAAACACGAATATATATGATAGCAATTTAGAAAATGTATTTGTTAATTTTATGAATTCCTTTTTTTTGTTTATATCTAGGAGCAAAAGCGACAATTGGAGGAGAAACAACTGATCTTGCAAAACATGCATCGTCGCAAAATTCATGAAATACACCTGTGCACCATAGGGAGGCAAAACAGAGTAATTTGATTTCTTTATTTTATTTTATTTTTTTATTATGACGCATATAAATTTACTCGTCCATTCATATTCTGATTGGTAGCGTTAGTCCTGGGTATCAATTCTACCAAAACATTTCTCATAGATTTTCATGTTTGCTAGTTTTGCTATTATACATAAGGTATATTAGGTATAGTTGAAATGGCTACACAGCTCTAATTTCTACCGCATTCCAATTATCTATCTTCGATGCAATTAGTATGCAATTGTTATTTTAGCCGAATACCAAGGTTATTTATGATTACATTTGAATTACTATTCCATTGTTTCGGAATTGCTGGTATTAATAAATAAGCGAATTGCCACCGTACCCTGACGTTTCGATTATCACACTAATCATACTATCACACTAATATTATTAAAGGCAAGGGTTTGTTTGTCAGTTGTCGTTTTTATCTTTGTTACTCCTTCACGCAGAATTCCCCATCTTCTTTGACTAAAAAACAAACATGCCGCGATGCTAACTAGGCAAACTATACAAAAAAACAAAAGCAATTAATTACTTCCAACTTCCAACTTACGCCTACACAGCCTACCAGCGTGGCCGTAAAAAATTATAACAAAATTCCAGGCAGCTTGAGGGCAGAAGAGAATGACAGGGACTTCAGGGGAAAATAAATTAAAATTATTTATATTGAAAAAATGTTATTATGATCTCGACGAATTTTATAAGGATAATTATGACAACTAGTTTAGATATTATAATAGACTCACTAAGATATATTGATCCGCTCTCACCCATATGCCATATGCATATTATTACAGCATATTGCCATATGCTTCCAGGGTCTTAAGTGAACTGTAATATTTTTTAGATGCAATAAATGACTGAAACTGAAACTGAATCGGATTTTCATGAAATTTGGAAGGAAGGTAGCTTATACCCTGGAATAACATCTTCGACCACATCGTCACTGACCATCAAGTGAGATAGTGGTCAAGCGCTAGATCTACACAGTATAAAAAAAACACATGGGCTGCTTTTTATCCCGAAAAAATTGAGTATTCCCGTGGGATGGGAAAATACAAAAACCATCAATACCACGTACCATTTTACCGCGGGGCGCAGCTAGTTATATTATGTATCTATGTACATGATATAAGTACGTACAATGTACATTCTCTACAGTTTTACTCTTGTCCATGCAATCTTAGCACGAAGCGTTATGCTTCCACTTTCTTAATGCGTACTGCCAAGGAATGGAACTCGTTGCCCGAGTCTGTGTTTCCCGATATGTACAATCCTGGAGTCTTCAAGTCGCGAGTGAATAGGTACCTTCTAGGTTTGCGTGCTAAATCCTAGACAACGTCATCACTTAACATCAGGTGAGACAGTTGTCAAACGCAAACTTATAATATGTAAAAAAAAAAAAAAAAAAAAAAAAAAAACTCCTTGCACCTGATTACGTGGTACCTTCGCACGTACTTTGTGTACCTGACTACTTGCAACCTTTGCACGTATTCTGTGTACCTGACTACGTGCAACCTATGCACGTATGTGTGCGGCAAGGTAGTTATCCATATTATTAATGTGGTCTCTAGATGTAAAGAAAAACCGATATCAAGTAATAAAACTACAGTTATATTACTTGATGTCGGTTTTTCAAGTAATAAAACTGTAGTTTTATTAACCGACCCGTGAGTAGCAAATGTCACTGAAAAGGGTAAAAATAAATTTACCGACGTCATCACTCGAAAAGTATGAAATCACTTGTTGAAATCGGTACCGTGACAGTTAAAAAGTAACTATTACCAAAATATTGTGCGCGTGGTACCGACTTCGGCTTACTTACTTATACTTGCAGTGGTGACCTCTGCCATAGACAGATACAATCCTATAGACAAATACACCCTGAGACATGAAGTTGGTAAGTTCCATGTGCCTGTTATTTTACCGGAAACCATATACTTGAAACCGGAACACAGTAATGTGAACACTACTGCCTGTCGGTAGAAATAGGTATGGTGGCAGTGCTGCCCCGGGCGAACTCTCACATAGAGTGCTACTGCTCTTAAATGAACAGTCACGAGTCAAAATACGGTTACTTATTAATCCTCTTGATAGTTTTATTATATTAAAACTTGATTTAATAAATTAAACATAATATGTCTTCCAAAATAAGAAGAATAATCATAGAAAACTTAAGCTGTTGGATAGGTAATAGCATAGTTAAGAAACGGTTAAGATTTTTATTGCAGTGTCCATTATTTTGGCTTCTATACGAATTTGTTTTCTAAAATTCCTAGTGTCGCTTAGTATCACGTGATCTATGCTCGATCGCTCTGCTCTCACGTCACTCTCTCTTATGTCGTAAGTATTAGGCACTGCCTCTATTTCAATAGTATACGGTTTTTTTTCTAATTTTTGAAGTCATCTTGTTTGATAACAAACTGTTATACCGGCAAACTTTATGAACATGTGCAAAAATTTGCAAATCCCGATCCCGAGAAAGATCCGTCGCGCCTACTTGATGTACAAACCTTTACCTCTTCCACAGGGTAATCCAATACAAGAAATGTTCGATCCTCCCGAAAAAGACTCTGAAGTCACCACCAGCGAAACTAGCACCGCATCACCGGACACGAGCATTGCAGAAAAGGTGCAACGAATGATATAGCAGTAGTGTTTAATGATTATTAGTTGTAAGCTTTCCTAATACGAGTGCGGTGTAGAATCACGTTGTTTGTCTATCCATAACATTTTGATGGATGGAAATGCATAAGTAATTAAAATCTATCCTCTGCATTCTCTATATAATATAAGAAAGAAAGAAAGAAAGAAACCACATTTATTCAAGACACTCACAACACACTTAAACATATATATACATACTAAATGCGAAGTTTGGATGGAATGAATATGTAGTACGGGGTCAATGGCTTCATACTTTATCACACTCAGACCCCCGCACTAGGATTCCCTGTGTCGCGGGAGGCATGGACACACAATCACAACACACAAACACCCAAGACCCGGGACAAACACCTATACTCATCGCACAAATGTTTGCCCCTGCCGGGATTCGAACCCAAGGTCCCGGAGACACAGAAGTCAAGTCACTGACACTGATCACTGCACCACGGCGACCGTCGATACTGTAGGTACCTAAACATAAGTACTTTATGCCAAATAAAGTACTCAGCATTGACGCTTATCACTCAAGCCAGTATGGCTGACCTAGCACATAGATTATTTTTATCTCAAAAATGAACGGATCTCTTGGGATAACTGCATGAGCAAACGGGAAAAGCGTAGTTGAAATGAAATGTAAATCATTTATTCAAGACAGAACCGCACACAACGACAAAAAATACGAACAAGATGGTTAATATATATAAAGTATACTTATAAAACAGTAGCACAAAAACAAATGAAAATTTATCAGTTCACATGGGTAACTACCACTAGTACTGCGGGCGGCTGCTGGTTCTTAACAAATACTTTATTATTAAATTTTTTAGATATTTTTATGTGAGTACATTTTTGTTATAGGTTAATTACGCTAGGCGTATGCATGAAAAGAGACACAGTATTGCAGCTTCTTACCTAGCCGCGGCGACTGCTGCCCTGGCCGAATCTAGAAGGTAATCTAGTAAAAAAGAGAACAAAAATCTAAATTACATACACAAAAACCTTTCTCATTTGTATTAAGTATGTTTCTCCACTTCTTTAATTTATGGTTCCATTATTTTTGCTACCATCATCAGCATGCTGACGCTTTAATCTAGATTTAGCCCAAGAGCAGCTAAATAACCTAGAACGCTGACAAAACTTTTGTATCGGGGTCATATTTGGTTTGCGCTAGTACATCTCTGAATTTCGTAAAAAGCTGAAGTGGTTACCTTTCCGTCCGCGCCGGAATTCAATAGCTAATATATACCTAGGATGGCCATTGGTAGCTGTACTAGGATTCCCTGTGTCACAGCTACCACGATACCAGCCTCTAAGCAAAAGAAAGAAATGAATTTATAATAAGAAAATATACACCTATGACATAGTTTATGTCTTTGTATGTCCTTTTGGTGAAATGTGTGTGGAATGCTCACATATTGTCTCTCCTCCACATATAGTATCCTTTTTATTCCTGCTAGACCTTCCTATTTGAAAGAAAATGTCAAGCTTTTACTACTTTCACATCCCTTACGTTCTTCCAATGCCCTTAAACTTGAAACACCTGTCCACACTTCCCATTATTATGACTGGTCGTTTACAGTTCAAGCTGTACAGCTATTACATGCCTTGCCTCTTGACATTAGATGAGCTGAAACTCCAGAGATTTAAAAAGAAGGTTCATAATCACTATAAATATGTCGTTTACATAACTCTGCATTTAATTTTTTATCGTATTTATATTTATATTGTATCATACTAATATTTTATTTTATTTATGCAAAAGTTTGTGAGTATGGATTATGTATGAATATTTGTTACTCTTTCACGCTTTGTTACGCTTTAGATGTAATTTGGTATGTAGATACTTCCCGGAATAACACATAGACTACTTTTCATCATCATCAATCATAACCACGCGCGCGCGGGTAAAACTGCGGGCGCAGCTAGTAATATGTATTAATATATACTCATTGAATTTTATGTATCAGGTCAGGAGTAATTAAGATAGAATATGTAGTCCAATTATATTGCACGACTTACCACTACTCAGTATGGTGCTGTCCATTCAGAGGTGATCTGGTAGCAATAGCTATAAGCGATAAGACCGCCCTTTGTACGTGACTTAGCTTAAGAGTTTATGCTTATATATTTATGGTTATTTACATGGTAAGTGCAATAAAGAATTATTGTATTGTATTCAATACTAAGTGGAGGGACGCAGTGAAATCCATCGCACTTCATGGGCAAAGTTAAGATCCTCATCAATGAGGGAACGACTGAGGAGGAGGATTCAATACTAGCTACGCTCCGCGGCGCTTCACCCTTCTGGACTGAGTTTTCATATAGAAAAAATCCTATACCAGACCTTAATCTATCTCTGTGCCAAATTTCATTTGGATCTGTGTAGCCGCCTTAGTGAGATTTAGCAACAAACATCAAAAAATAGACAAAGTGTGCAACTTTGTATTTATATTATTAGTAGGATGAACATAGGCCGTAATACGTTTAGCTTAAGTTCAGTGGTTCACTACATTTTTAAGATAGTTGGTTAAAATAGATCCCATAGAACAAAGAACCTCTTCAAGGCTTACATAATTTTACATGTAATCGCCCTCGTAATCACGACGTACCTAACTAAAATATATATATATATATATATATATATATATATATGATCCATCTCTCTAAATATTGCTTGTAATCTTATTTCAGACATTAAGGTCTAGGTAGGTATTCTCTGGCTCAAGCACGAATCATTATCGAAATCGTAGCGTAATGGTCTCCCAGAGTAAAACAAATGAACTCAGTTTGTATAATCCATATCGAAATTCAAGCATAACTCTTACATAAATAATTGCGCTGCGATGATGATGCAACCACATACATCCTCGCAAACGTGCTAGAGAGGATGTCTCCCTATATGTCGGTTTATGTTTTGTTTTATATTATTAGCTTTATCACTGATTTCTGAATGGTTTTGCTTTTCAGTAAAGGCGTAGGGGAGGCCTATGCTGAAAAGCAAAACAATACAGAGATAATCGATGTATTTTATAGTGCTAATGAAAATGAAATTAATTTTAAGATTGTTAATAAATGACAATTGATTTATTAGCCCTCATATGTAGGTTACATTTAACCACTATCATTTATTTGTATATTGATTCGCAGAGTGCGCGTTGCAACATTATGTTTAATAAACTATAAGTACAATAAATACATGACGCCTGAAGGCTGCACTGTGCAAACCACAGATCAGAAAAATAAGGGCTAAGAATGTTTGAATTTCAATCGGCACTCAAAAAAGCTGTTTGATCACAATTGTATGTTGTATGACCTTTAACATTATCAAAAGATCAACCTCCTAATTGTGATTCTATATAGCTGCCACTTCTTTACCACAATGCAATGCTATCATCACTTCGAACTTTGTCTACGTAAAATTAGACCGATTAGACCAAGCCTTATTTTCACTATTACGGTTTATTTATATTTTTAGATCATCGCTAAGCCCATCAGCGGGGCCTAAACCACCAGCTCAACCTGGAGCAACGACGACGACAGCGGCGGCGGTGCCTACTCCTAGAGCTGAGGCATCACCTCGGCCCGCCACGCAGGCGGACAATAGCATCTTCAGTCCTCAAATATCGCTCTTCAACCGCTCTAAGGATTCACTCGCCAAAATGAATATGTTCGTTGAAGTAAATTTGTTTCAACGTACTATTGACTAAAAAAACCAAGCAACTACCAATCTATGTTCATACACGAACCTTTTTAAAATCATAAGCCCACCAAAATACCACAATTTGTTTGCCTCGCTGACAATTATGGCTTCAATAGCTTCAATCCAATCTTCAGGCTTAACGTCTGTCCTTACGATTTGTTCCAATTGATGCTTCCTGCTTCATGCTTCAGATACAATCTGGGCATCTTCAAATCACGAATGTGACAAGTATCTTCTAGACAGGCTTGATCCATCGTATACCACATCATCACTTAACATCAGGTGAGATAGCGGTCACAAGATTGACTTTTCTAAATAAAAAAAGAGTAACACCCATGAATGTCACACTTATTTGTTAGTATTTTTTAATGAAGCGATGATAGCTCAGCAGGGGGAGCGTCGTCTGTTAAACTGACGGACACTGGTTCGATCCTCAACAACAGCTTGAGCTTCCGGTGAAGGTTCCGTTATCAAATTCCCAGCATGGTGGTAGGGTACTTTCGAGTACCCGCCTGGCTAGCTACCACCCTCAAGTTTGAAAAACTGTCACCAAACACATAGTGTGTTCAGGCAGCAGTCCTTGAGAACCAGTTAGAATTCTAGATCTAGCGTGATAACATCTTCGACCACATCGTCACTGACCATCAAGTGAGATAGTGGTCAAACGCTAGATCTATAAAGTATTTTTTTAATAAATTGAATGTTTAACCAGTTACTTGATAGAACAAGAGATTGTGGACAAAAGGTGGAGATGAATTTAATTCATGAGATTCGTTGAGTTGAGCCACCAATGATAACGGAAATGACAATTTATTTTCATTCTGTGAATAAAAAAGTAAGATAGGATAGGTAATATAGAAGGTTTGAAATAAAAATATTTGCCCTTCTTATTCAGTCTTTCTTGTTCTTATGGTAGATGTGTAGCAGTAATGGAAAAACAATAATATACCGTATTTTATTTAAGATAATAGTTTATTTTTCAATATTTCAATATTACTTGTATGCAATTATTAGCAAGTCTCATCGCAGTGATATAATGTCAATAATTTCAGGAACAAGCTGTCGACTTCAGTGCTCGGTCCCTCGAACAAGAACTATATCATAGATGGCTCTCTATTCAATTGGGACAGGGAAACCGTCCTAGTATTCGGGGGCATAGATCCTCACACAACATATGGATTAAGCGGGAACTCTGGAAAAGACATCTATAGGTAATGAAATGTTTGATCTTATGCCATTATCTTACTGGATTCCTCATAGATGAAATGCTATATATTGTGAGAAAAAAAAAACAACATCATAGTTCTACATAGCTACATATTCAATTGAGTAACAGAGCTTGAGCTGGATCTTTTAAATCAAAATGTGAAATCTATAGACCGTACTTTGACTATGCAATATGGTCCACGAGAAAATTGAAATTCATAAACGTAATAGTTTTTTCTTAGGCGTCATCATTTTTGTCGTGTCAGTTTTGACGACGTTTTTGCTGAGCAAAGTCAACGTCGTCAAAAATGACAACTTAGGGTACACTTAGATGTTACTCGTATGAAAATAAGAACATGACTTATAAACAAACAAAACAATCGATCCATCTATGCGTTTCGTTTTTCCCTACAGTTTAGGAACAAACTAAAAATGAAAACACAGACTGCTTTTCAAAAAAAAAATGTGTTTTTTTTTGTCTTTTAAACCGGTTCCATTCCAAACTGGCATTGATCACCTGCCCTGTTCTAGATTTGATCCAGTATCAAACGTCTGGGACTACGTCGGAGATCTCCCGGAACCCAGACATCATCATTCTGTCGCATTCCTGAGAGGCAGAGTATATTTAGTTGGTAAGACATCAGCTCTCCGAAACCATTTTATCCCACTAATCCTATCCTAATCCTACTTCCTACTAATATTATAAAAGCGAAAGTTTGTGTGCATTTGTGTGTGTTTGTTACTTCTTCACGCTCAAACAGCTGCACCGATTTCGATGAAATTTAGTATGGAGATAGTCTAAGGTTAAGCCCAGCGAGCTTAATTGTTATTAAGTTCGCTGTCCCTCGTGCAGGCTGGCTTAAATAGCCTGGCTAGCTGGCTGGCTCGTCACGTTCCCCTCCCATGGCTTGACTTGACATTAGCTGGCGGGAGAGGAAGTGACGTGGAATGGCGGCTGGCTTCGGGTAGCATGGATGACTGAAATGAGGCGTTACAATTATCTACTATGCTAATGAAAATAAAATTTATTGGATTTATTTCCAATTATTCAGGTGGTGCAGACCCTCGAGATGACGACGTCCGCGGCAAGTCCGTGGTGGTCTCCACAGTGTGGAGCTACGAGCCGGTGACTCGCTCGTGGTACAGTGAGTCCGGTCTCGCTGTACCCAGGAAGAACTTCGGACTGGTCGTTCATCGCATGGCCTTGTATGCTATTGGAGGGCAGGACAAGAAGGGACGGTAATATATCATTTATCATTCCATTAATCGTTTGCGTCATCATTAATGAATCTGACTACCTACTAGTAAAATTCAAAAAGTTTTATGGTTTATTGCATTAAAGCTAAGCTAGGCAGAACGTGGGAAACAATTCGGCTAGTAGTGGGTTTTTTGGCGTCCATCTACCAGCCATCACGAACCATCACGCCAGACAGATTGAATGGATCTAGATGAAATTTGGCACAACGATAGATATAAGTCATAATATTATAGCACCAGAATTATGTATGATTCCCGTGAGATAACTGAGTAAAGGATAGAACTGTAATCTGGGCCTGTGAAACCCCGGGGCTCTGCTAACTGTCCAATAAATAGAAGGTTTTATTTTTAACCGACTTCATGAAGAACAGAAAGTTCTCAATTCAATTTTTATATTTTGCCCATCATAACATGATATGAACAAAAATTAATTATTTTTTAAATTATTTTAACTGCCGAATTTTAGAATATTCCCATGTGATTTTTGTCGGTTCAATGGTTTATTTCAAGAAAATGGTTTTATTAGGGTTAAAAATTTGTTTCTTTTTTAAATTTGTACCTACATTGTTATTAAGCGTCGTGCTAGACAACAGTAAAATTTGATTCCTAAGGTTCTAATTCGTTGTACTTTCTGGTATGCACGTTTAGATAAAAGTGTGCCATGAAAGCAGTTGGTTGACAAAGCGGAGAGGTCAAAAATTACTGATCGTCATTTACCAGATCCACCAATATAGCCCACACAAAACCTGTCGAAAAAGAAATCCTCATTAGTTACGAAGATTTCTTGTCAGTAAAACAGATTTTCATTACCAATTTGACTTTCAGGGTCCTTCGCTCCGTGGAAAAGTTTGATCCTAAAACCGCTTCATGGACCGAAGTGCGATCAATGAGTGTGGCACGCATGGCTATAGCGTGCACCAAGTACAGAGAGTATATCTGGGTCGCTGGCGGCATGACTGGCGAGAAGAAGAAACCAGTTTGCAAGATTGTGGAGTGCTACAACTCTAATACTAACGAGTAAGCTAATCTATCTATAAATTATTATCTCCTATAAATTATTATATAAATTAAGCACTAAATATTCATAATAATCTTATATTATGTTAAGTGTACTTAGGTGTCTCATATTTTATCATTTAGAAAACTCTTTAATTTAATTAAAAAAAAACACAAAAAGAAAAATTTACGTCGTGTAGGTTTATGCTTAAATGGAAAACGCTGACTTGACACCCCCATGACATCCGTAATCCTTGAGTCGTTTGGGACAATTCGAAATCACTCTGGTAACAGTCGTATTATATGACACTATTGTGGGCATGGTTTTGTTTGTATTTGTGTGTGTGAATTCGTGTGATTACTAGACAGGCATGGCTTTAAAGGCTTCACTTGATTGTTCGGTAATTATACGTCTTTCTTTTTGTTTGTCTGACATGCAGGTAAAACATTTGTTAGCACCTTCATGGTTTTAATTTTAATGGTTTCTAAGAAACTGCACTTCTAATGTCATTGATTAGTTGGCGATTCCTTGCACCCGTGCTTTGCACATTTATATAATTTACATTAGCATACTTTTGTATGCTTTGATCAAAGGTACAACAATACTCTAAATAAACAAAGTAACAAATGCTTGAAATGTTAATTAAGTTTTAATCATAAAGAAGATGTTGTTATTGTAATTTTTAGACTTTCGCGATTCGAACACATTGTTATTAAATCAAACGGGGCTTAATCGCGAGAAAAAGTCCCAGTTCCAGTCCAGTTCCAGTCTTCTCGTGACCACGACCAATGTAACTTGGTCGAAACGTCGAGGTAAATAAATTACTAAATGTTTTTCTCGCGATTAAGCCCCGTTTGATTTAATAACAAGATGTTGTTATGTTTCATATTTATTCTGAACTTTATCGCAATCACAATGTCACATTGCAACGTTTACGTGAATACCTACATAAATATAAACGTACTTTATTGTTTTCACTTTAGCCAGTCGTGATTTTACAAAAGTGCGCATTTATCTATTGTTCTTAAATTGTTTTGAGGTGTTAAGAAAATGGTAGGTGTCACTCAATCCGTGACAGACTCCCTAATTTATATATCTATAAGCAGGACGGGATTGAGGACAGGAGTGATTTAAGTTTTATTTATAGTTTAGGTTCCTATATTTACTTAAGCCATAAGTCAAAATCAACTCTAAAACTTCTAAACGTAATGGTTTTTTTATTAGATTCTCTTAGGTTTGACACATTATTATTTATACATAATTATAAATTATATTGTACTAATATGTATATTAGTCGCCGCGATCTGGCAGCGTAAACTTACCTGATTATTGGCATTGGACATGCCAGAAACCTAGGTTGATACACTCGACTATATGTACATATGAGCGTGAGCAAAGTCAGATGATATAATAATATATCTTCTATGTATATCCTTTTTACATAGTATAAGCTTGCGTTTGACAAATGTCTCACTTGATATTAAGGTATAATAAGTACCTGTTCACTATATATTCTCAATAAATATTATTGAATCCTCTTTGTTGCTGAGCGCAAAATTCGAGAATAGCTCGACCAATTCGGCTAATACTTATTCATATTTTTCTTACGGCATAAAGAATGCTCTTATGGAGAAAAAGTAAAAACAACCCTTTCCCATACATACCGCAGCGCGGGTAATACTGCACAGCTAGGAAATGATAATTTTATAAGGGGTTTTTTATTACTATTTAGGTTCCTAGGTAGAGGGTACATTTTGTATCTATTCGACATTGGGGAGTTAAGTAACACTTTCCAGCTTATAAGCTACAGGATATATTACAATAGTAGTTTCACTGTTGTGAAATCGCTTTTGCATCAAAATATATGAACCAAAGCATCGCACCTTAACATCTTCTCAAAAGAAGACTTTTACTGATGCTAATTAGGATTATACAGGTCCGTACTTGTGGGAATGATATTGTCGAATAGTGACTGAGTGAATGGAATTTCTAAGTAAGAAAAGTATGTCTAGTGAAATATCAAACTAACTTGTAACTTTCATATCAAATGTGAGATTTGTGGCTACTTTTAGTCTATCTGTTTTTTCAGATGGACAGAAATCCACAGTCTCCGCTTTCCGCGTTGTTTTGCCACTCTCTTCTCCATGAATGACAAACTGTTTATCATTGGTGGCGCCGGGAAAATCACCGATAAGGTATCACACAGACAACACGTTTGTTTCCTATGTACGTGACATAAGTGAGATTGTTCATTACAGAATTACAAATCCTTTGACAATACACAAGAAGTTAAGTGAAGTGAAGATGCAGTGGAATTCTAAACAAATGTTTGCCATTTTCAAGGGATATGCAATTAAAAGTTTTGTGGTGTCAATTGCGTAAACAAAGAATTTTATCTCTCAATGATTATTTGTCTTTTGTTACATTGTAATGAATTGATGAAAATAATTAGATACTGTGATCACAACTGAATTTCATACCATCGAGATTCTCGGGTAGGTTATATTTTATATCGATAAGATACCAGGGAACCAAGTGATATCTTAAGGAACTGCTTATTATAACTCGACGATTTCACGGCTGGGTAGTAGGTTTAGATCTAAACAATAGTTTAATTTAGAGATGAATTTCCTGGAATCTGTAGGCCACGCGAAAGAAGCCGCGAGCGGGTGAGCTAGTTAAGAATAAAAACTGAATTTGGAAGTAGAAAATATTTTTCATTGCCCCCTTCGAATATTTATTGTATTTTTTTCTGAGCGCATGATGAAATCGTTTCCTCCACCCCCTGCCGCCATAACGGCTATCTTCATCATCATCATTTCAGCAATAGGATGTCCACTGCTGGACATATATGCCTCCCCCATGTAGGGGAATTTGTCAATACTCGCCACGCTTGGCAGGCGGGTTGGCGAGCGCGGTATGATAACCTATCCTCGCTGCGCGCTGCTGCCTACCTTCTGGTACGTGATCCTTTAGCCGACTCTTACGGCATCCGCGGGAAGAGATGGGGGGAGTACTATTCTAGGCCGGTACCACCGGCTATCTTAACACGTTATGAAATGTCATTTTATTATGGCCCTCATTGGTGGTTCGTGTTTGAACCATGACGTATATAATATAATATGTAGTAGTACTATAATAATAATCATGTGTCTTGTCTACTTCATGACGTTGAAGTATTTAGTAGTAATAGTAGTTTTATTTAAGATTTTCACTAGTGCGTCCTTACGCATAAATGAAATAAATGAGTTTGGGGACATCGTAAATTTGATTTTGAATATTTTTTCATTACCAAAGACGATGTTTGCAATGATACAATTATTGCAAGACAATAATAATTGTAAGGCTGTTGTGACTTTTTTGCACATACAGCACATACCTAGTAAAAAATTTAATCTTAATAATAATATTATACATAATAATATTATTATTATAATATAGTCAATGATAATCAGGAAAAGACGGCAAGTAGCGTTGGCGCCATAGACATGTGGGACTGGAAGGCGAGGGAATGGCGGCAGGAAACTGAGATGTCGATGCCGAGGCATGGACACGCTTTGGCATATCTTGGCACGCAGCTGATCATCATTGGTAAGACTTTGCGATAATCTGGATAATAATTAATTATAAATTTGCTCTTACCAATGTAAAAAGTAATGATACGATCAAATCTTGGCCGGAACAGCCGAATTGTGGTCGATTACAGATAGCATATAACCCCATTCCTGACAGCGGATAATGGCCAAGCTTGCCGACATATTGCGGAATCTAAAGTTAATCTCACCCATATAATTTGCTTTTACGAAAACCTAAGTCTGCTTGCCTAATCATCAATAGTAATAAAATAAAGTACGAGTGGATCGCTAAACATCGAACAATTTGTATGTTTCCAAGATTTTACAGGGATACCCAACCTTTACCAACACTTATGTACATTGTACATTCTACTAATGCTATAAACGTGAAAGTTCGTATGGACGTATGTATGTTTGTTACTCTTTCACGCTCAAACGGCTGGACGGATTTGGATGACATTTGGTAGGTAGATAAGTACTTCAGGTCTCAGAATAATCCTACTTTTATCATAATCGTCATTATCATCATCAATCATCACCACGAAAGTAAAACCGCGGGGCGCACTTAGTTATGTACAAACATAACTCCACTAACATTCCAAATACTAAGAAACATCGGTTCGCCATGTTCGGGCTGAGTCATTGTATTTTAAAATCACCGCAACATTTCTCGGAAATGTTTAAAATTTAAAATAATACGTGACATATCCAATAACAGACAGGGCGAAGGAATATCTTACAATTGTCCTTCAAAACTTGATGAATTATAAATTATCTATCCTCGACCGCGTTAGCAGTTATCTTTATCAGGACGTCGCTTCCTGGTTAATTATTGTTATTGTTTTCTTAGTATTGCATTGTTTACAATCAATACTTTGTTTGTTAGTGGTATGATAAGTGTTATTAGCCATATCATTTATCTATTTGAGTACCTACTCTAGATTAAGAGATAAATGCTAGAAATAGACTCAATTGTGATTTTCTACTTGGACAGAGACATGGTTCAATATCATTCACAGTTAACTTATGAGAAACGTGTACAGTTACGGGTGTACTCGTATTTGCCATACAAATTATTCACAGAGGGTCTCCGACGTTTCTACGCTAGTTAGAAGACTTGCAATTAGTTGGTACTCTAAGATTAAAAAAAACGATCAGACCTAGATAGCGGCCATACATAAATTACGTTATACGATTTTTGACCCCTCTCCCTTGTCACAGGTGGTCACATTTGTGGAACCCCTTGGTGACGTCACACATGCAACTATTATCTCAAAATTATCAAATTAATAGTTTGATATCCTCAGATCTACTTTTGAAACCATATATCTTCTTTGTTTTCTGATATGCCTACAACAATTCTAAGTTTGAGTTTTTCGCCGTTGATCACATCATCTCTTACCGACGAGCGCTAAATGCGGACTTATTAGTGTAAACAAATAAGAATTTGACATGTGACGTCACAAAACTTAAGACCCACCTCTTGTCACACAGTCGTGTCACAATCGGCAGACCCCCTCTCTCCCCCTAAAGATGTGACTATGATAGCCCTTAATCTGTAAAAATTTGATGACTAGCATTCCATCTGTTTGCATTCTACTCTCCTCTACTACGTCGTTATAATTAATGTTCTTTATTATAAAGACTTCCCCATTGTAACGTTCTTTGTAATTTTATGTCCAATAAATATTTTGAATCTTTGAATACAAAAGAAAATCTACGCATCTATGTAGGTAAATATACTGGCCGAAGATGTTGACACTTCGGAAATATTTATGTTATTCTGCTAAAACAAATTTATATTTTAGAGCAGGACTGTTGATTAAAATGATAGGGGGACGACCCCACGTTTTATATATGGTTGAAAAAACACAGTTTTCATTTGATTTACCCCATTCTTAGAGCGGTAGATTGTGTGTTTTTCATATTACTATTAAATGAAACTAGTTTAAATATTTCAATATACCTAATTTATGACTAATGCCTTTTCCTAGTCGTCAAAATAAACACTCATATTGACTGACTTTGTAACTCAACTAACAAAAAACATCCAGTTTATGTTACCGACTACAAATTAGATTTCCGGTGAAGGTTCATGTTTATCATCAAATTTCTAACATGGTGGTAGGGTACTTTCGAGTACCCGCCTGGCTAGCTACCACCCTCAAGTTTGAAAAACTGTCACCAAATATACACAGTGTGTTCTGGCAGCAGTCCTTGTGAGCCAAAGTGACAGCAGCTTCAATGACTGTACTCATGCTATAAATATAATTATGTTGAGTTCTTGAGTCGATGTACGTAGGTATTTATATATATATATATACTGCTAACGACGTGCATTTCATAAAGTATTTTTAAATCGTTGACCGACATAAACTCTTTTTTTTTACTTTAGTACAAAACGTTTTTGTTGCGTTCGTACATACGTTCGTACTCCTGGGCTATCTACTAAGTGTTTGAACTTGACATGTAAGGTGTTCATAATGACAAAATCAATAATGTCATGTCAAGTGAATGGTTAGGTATACGGAATACTACTGTTCAGACGTATATTTTAGCAACTTGCCTAAAAATTCGGACGTAAAATGATATTGCGCTTAGTAGGTATCTATTATTTATTTTATTAGTTATTTAGAGGCTATATTCCCTTAGTTTGGCACAAGTACTAAATTTTCCTACTTTCTTACTATCTAAGACTACTATGCGTTTCCAAGTCATACTCCAAAAATCGGGATAATTTCGACGCATACCTAAACTACGACTCATGCCAAACTGCGGTATTCACAGGTGGTGTGACCACTATCTACATGCGAGCTTTGAATAACGTGGAGTCATATTGCTGCGAGCGAGGCGCTTGGATCCGGGGGGTGGCCACGCTTCCTACACCGCTGTCTGGACATGGAGCCGTCACTTTACCCCCAGCATCCCTCATGTAACTTGTAACGTAATATAGAGGAAATAATAAAACCTTGTATGGAATTTAAAATTATAACTAAATAGTCCTTTTTTGCCTATTAACCAAAAATCGCGTAGAAACATTATTGGTGTTCAAACCATGCCACTCCTATAAATTTCACATTGCATTACTGCCCGTTTACAAACAGAGAGCTAACAAAATAGCTGTTATGGAAGCGAGCTGCTACAATACATATCCATATGCAAACATCGACCCTCATAATATATAGCACCCTTATTTATCATTATATTCGATATGCGATATCATCACGACCCGATTACGTGATCAAGCCTTATGATAAAACCAAGCAAGGTTACTAAGTCTACTCTCTGTATACGTTTGTTATATTGATAAATTAGCATAATAATGAAGTTGTATTAATTTAGAAAGTTAGTATAATATCAGTAGATATGTTAGTGGCCCTAAAACTGATTTGATTGCAGACCGTTCACTCAAATGTAGTGTTGGGTTTCGATAATATTTTGTCTTGTGATATTATGTCCATATAGAAAAGTGTATACGTTGAATTATTGTAAAATTTGTTAAAAACGTGTTTATACATAAAACTCATAATTACTGTTTGAAAATAATGTCACACGTCATATTGTTTTCTTATTTAACGTCGGTTTGTATGTTATATATTTGTTATATGTTTTAATAAATGTATGTCGATCAAACTTAGCGAATCTGTTTTTGAGTAAGAATTAATTTGTTCGTTCGTTGAAGTGTCTACTTAATTTTACATAATTGGAATATTAAATGTAAAATGTTAATAATAGAGTTTTAATTGTTTCAAAATGTCAGTAGGTATGAATAATGGTAGGAGTGCTAGATATAAATGTAGATGTAAAGACGAAATTCACAGATGGGACACTCAGTTTTATTATCTAAAATACAGATAAAGGTCTTAAAAGTGATTAAAACATATCAGTTTATTATAACACGATTTATTATATTTATCATTTAGCCAAAGTCTAAAGATTATTTACAAGATGTTTATAATACATGAACGAACAACACTGAAATTATATTTAAATAACTTAATTTTAATATCACATTAATAATAATTGTGCATACTCCGTTCAGATAAGTCTTTATTGTTTGTGTGAAACAATCCATTGGAAACAGATGTTACAAATGTTTAGAGGTTAAATTCTTCTTCTTCTTATTTCACTCTCATTATATTTAGAAAATTCCACAATAATGTAACACAAATTACCCTCACTATACCTCAGAGACATATAATATTTAATCCTAAACAAGCTTGCGTTTCTGCATCGTACCTGATCTGATGTAATTGTGCGTTTTAACTGGTGTTTTAGAAACCAACGCGCTTTTGTTCGCTCACGGAATTCTTTTTTGTCGCGGAATAGGTCTTTTTGTTTTCACCTAGATCTTTTTGTTTTCACCTATATACAAATCTCAAGTTACCTGTCAGGTGCAGCTGCTTTTTTGTTTCTCTTATCAATCCTTCCACTTGGAATCTATGTATGATGATGTTAAGCAACAAAACAAATGCGACTTAAATATATTCCACTTAAACAGAATACGGAGATTACAGTAATCCCATATCTTATCTGATATGATCAATCATAGAGTGACAATTCGTCGAAATTCGAGTTTAATCCCAAACTTCTCTGCAGACTCCGAGCAGATCTCTCTCAAAACCTTCTTGACATGGGGAGTAGGTCTTGAAGAATAAAACATTGTTCATAGGGACAAATCGGTTCGGTATTACGTTACGGATGGCATCCTAGAAAAATAAAATAATAATTTGCATAAACAAAGTTAACCACAATACCAACCGAAAATCTCTTCATTGAAACATTTTGCGTAAGAGTTTTTAACTCAATCCTCTAACTTCAAGATGCAAACCTACTAAAATTAACATGTTTCTTAAACAAATAAATTTCAGTCCACTGCGGGACATACGCCTCAACCCGTTGAATTCCACGAAGACAAGTTGGAAGCGACCTTCATGCAGCCTTCCTTCCTCGTGCAATACAAGGCTCATAGTGAATTTTTTAACATTTTTAAAAAAGTTAGCATGTGAAATGACACTCTTGTTTTGATCAAAAGATATTATTATGTTATCTATGGCTTTACTCACAAGAATAGTTGAATATCTCAACCTAGGTTTCGGGCATGTTCCAGGCCCATGACCAGGTGATTCCACACTGATGAGGGGTCTCCGCAACCTCGGAGCTAGGTCATTTTAATTATATTTTTTTCCTTTTATTATCGTATTATTTCATTATGAGCCTTGTAGGAATCTCAACGTTGTTGCACGAAAATCCGGATATCACAAGATTTTATAAAGTTACCAAACATAACTTACTATTTGCGTTTCATCCACCATGATAATATCGATCATATTTTTGTCCTCTGTCTCGTCTTCCCCCAACCTCACGAGGCTTCTCGGGTGCAAGTGTTTTCCTTGCACCACACTCAACATCAGCACCAGAGCAAACAACACTATTAGTCTCTTCATGATTGATTCGTTTGACTCCTCAACGCAAGATATATGTAACTATCTCGTATAGATATATCGAATTCAAAATTGCGATAGATAATGTTTAGTGTTGTGTGGTGCTATCAATAACTCAGATATGTTTGGTATCGAAGCAATACTTTTGCGGGCTTTTAAACGTTTTATTGTTATCACAAGGCGCGTTGTTCTTACGTCACAGACCACAGAGGGGAAGCCGCCGAAGCCAAGCTGACTGACCAAGTGTTTACTCTACCATAATGACGTATTATTGCTTGTTTGGTGTAAGTACATACATCTTCAGATTATTAAATCAGTTTTTGTATTGCGTAAATAGTTACAATTATTACAATCATTCATTGATAGAGGGTGAGGGGCGTGAATTGCGTAGTATATTGATTTCCGAGTAATGTTGAATAAGCGTGCAAGTGCTATGAGTTACACAGGAAAACAGATTGGGTAACGTATGTCTACATAATATTTTCAGTCTTGTTCCGAAACTGTTAAACATACACAAATTCCTAACTGGTACCAGTTCCATAATGTTACAACCTCAAGAGCTTAGGTATTTTCGTGGAAATGCCTAGCCTAAGTTCGACAATTAAGACGAATGCAATTCGGTGAAGGAAGCAAATGCTACATTTCATTATCCTCCATCATTTCGGCTTGCCATAAAATAGACGTAGACCACATCATCACTCAACATCAGGTGAGTTATTGGTCAAACGCTTGCCCATTCCCAATGCAAATAATTAAAATAAAAGAATACTGTATCTTTTGCTTGTCACTATAGCAATAGTTTACTATGAATAACACCTACCTACTCATATTACCCACTACATTCATAACATGTGACCACAGTACAAAATATCTTCTAACGATACACACGGTTTGTTTTCTAATGAATCGTTGACTAAAGTGTTTGTTCTACTAGTTTGTTCCCAGAATTGCAACCACGCCAATATTTATCACAATCATGTGAAAATGTTTTTTGACGGAAAACACCTGAGTGCTTACCGGTATACATACCTAATATAAAGTATTTCTTCATACTTACATGATACTAAAGTACTTATAGTTTAGAGCCTGATTGGTATTACATAGATTATTTTCCAGCGAGCTTCGTATGATATGGATGGCGTGATCAGTGTGATGCGCGTGCCTATAGAGTATTATGTATATATAATACCTTTTGGCATTTGTTCTCCGTCAGGCACAACTCACACTCTGGACAAGAATGTATCCAGCTCAGGCACAAAAACATATGTCGAAATGTATCATGGATAGCTCGTAACAAAAAACTAATAATGATGACTCAGAACCTCTGAAGGGTCAATTTAATGGTTTCACTTGATCAAGATCGCAAACAATATATATATATATAGTATCAGAAAACATATGTTAATTGCTGGTTTCTCCTTTGTTTACATCAATAAAGAGTTCTCGCGTCAGTTATTATGATAATCCAGACTCTGTTCTCAATTCTGGGCTGGTTCACATAAGTAACAACTAGAACTTATCGAAAGCTGAATCCAGATCATTAAGAAACGGAAACGGCCCAAAAGTAAGACTTAATCATGAATAAGGTATGTTTTATGCTTATGAATGCTACATTTAGACTTTTTTAGACTGATCTCAACAGTAGTCAAGCTTATATTTTATTTTTTATACAGAATAGACCTTTGATCACTATCTCGCTCGATAGTCAGTGACGATGCGTTTGAAGATGTTATGACGCTAGACCGAGAATGCTTACTGGCTCTCAAGGACTGCTGCCCGAACTACATAAACATACTACAACCCTTCTCTCGTTCGTGTTTTCTTATAACATAAATTCTTATAATAATATATTGGTTGGGGATGAAGACCTTGTGTGCATGAAAAAGAAAAAAAAGAAAGAAAATAACAATATAAGTAATTCTAATGAAAATTTTGTTTTTTATAGCCCGGCATGGTCACCACAAGTCACCAGTTTGCTGAAATAGGGGCACCGGGCGCCCTCTTCATACTTACTTCTTACCTACATAAACTGCGTTCGCAAAATCCATATGGGCCACGAAATAATTAGGATTAAAATCTGTACCTACCTATTTTTCTGATCTGTGTTTTGCCGTTGAATTCTAGAAAGGCATACGATCTGAATATTCTTTAGTGCATACCAAAGTCAATGAGCATATAACACAACTAAACTTCGATCAAGAATACAACATTTTATTCTTGATCGAAGCAACCAAAGCTGTAAAGCTGTTAGCATTTACTTTTAAGCACAAGATGTATTTCCCTGCCGTATTTTTGTAATGCAAAGAATGCATAATAATCAAATACCTTTGTAGGTACTTATCTATTACTTATGTATTTTTTTTCTCTTTCCTCGTTTTACTATCATGCTTTCTTGACATTGTGACAGACGATTTTATCATGCCAATGGAGTGTATCTACAGGTGTTTTTAGTTATCATTAAATCCTCCATAAGTTGATATCAATACAATATAATAAACAAACCTAGTGCCTTCTAGTAACTTCATTTAGTGAACACTAGAGCATTTTACTTCTAAAATTTACAATAATTTTACAGGTAAAATACGTTATATTATGCTCTTCTGACTTTTGAGTAGTTTCGATATTCAGGATCTCTAGATCGACGGTTAACCGTTATAATTTCCACATACATTTTCATTACTTCTTCTCCTTTCCTACCATTCCGATGCTGCCGCAAACAGAAGATTTCGTGAGAAAATATTAAACTTGCTCTAACCATGGGTAGATAGCAACTACGGTGAATATGAGTCGAACAAATTTATGTTTTCAATCATTATATTTCTAAATATGTTGTGAAATGCATAAATTGTAATACATAGAAATGCTATAAAACATTTTAGTTATGTTTCATAGTTGTTCCAATTGGATTCATTGGTTTGTGACTTTCTGTCTGTTGATGCATTGAAGGTTTGTGCCCATTGACTCGCCCGGGGGACAAACATCCGACTCTGAAACACAGAAAGATGAAAAAATTACTTCTTACTATACTGTACACTCAAAAAACTTAAACAAAGTATATCGATGGTCGATGAACAGATTTCTTACTGTATAATATCATTTAGGTGTTTGTGTAGAGAGATAGATTTTGTGTCCATCTAGGCGGCTCTCAGGAAGCTTTTGTTTATTAATTTCTAATACTTAAATGCGGCTAGTATAGTATCTAGTACCTACCATTAAATATAGTTTCGCTGTGGCAGTACCTAAAATGTACTGAAGTACATCATTATGGACACCTTTTAAATCCTGATTTTGCCGTGTTATCATAAAGTTACATATAATTATTATGATTACTAGTAATGGTATGTTTTTCCCATTAATATTTTACCTGGGCTATGTACCTAGGACAACTGCGGAATAGATAATTTATGCCTTGACTATTTGCTAAATAGACAATTGTGAATCTATTCAGCTTACTTGCTCGTGTATGGACGAGCTAAACGGCTCATGACCGCCTGCAGCACCAACGTAGGTAAAGTTGCTACTTTATCGGTGTTTTATCAGATATATTTCGGGATGTGCGTTCTGGAGTTACATGATTTGATTCCTCCATCCCTATTCCATCTTAGAACGACCAGACGGACGACAATGCGCCATCCATAATATGATCCCTACATGGTTGACGCTCCAACTTGTCGCATGAAGTGTTTTACTTCCATATTCATAGTGCGTACAGCTAATGAGTGGAATTAATTCCCCAAATCTGTATTTCCGTATAAAAACAATCTGGATGTCTTCAAGTCACGAGTGATTGGGTATCTTCTACGCAGGCGTGCTCCATCGTAGAGCGCATCATCAGGTGATATAGTGGTCCAACGATTCCCTATTTAAATACATAATATATATAATTATGCCTACTATTGTTGAATATCCAAACAGTCTAAATATGTGATTATTGTATTAATTTTTGTTTGAAAAAAATGTACATATTTGTAATATTTTAAATCAACACGCATCAGGATTTGTCCCGTCCTCTCTTCCTGTAAACACCCGCAAGCCTCTGTATTGTCATCAGCCCTTAGATTTGTACGTGGAATACGCAGCTCATTTACTTGTGCACATATAGTATACAAAACTGTGTAAACCACGGGTGTAACCTTTGAGGTGTAAACTATCTTTTTCTTAGGGCGCGTTTCAGGCAAACATCATTTTTGTCGAGAATATTGGAACGCGCGCTTACAATTACTATATAATTTACGTGTAATAATTATGCTGACGCTTGATAAATAGCATATCGCATATCGCCGAGGTACAGCTTGATAAATTAGAATGTATATAGATACAATTTCTGTATTCGAAGCATATTTTGGAATACGCAAATTTGACTATGTGTCCTCATTTCGAAATATGGTAAATTGTATAAAACCTATCCGCTTTCATTGGAATATGCCTCATAGTTTCCGTAAATATAGCATAGTTATATAACACTTACTAAGCTATATTCATAGCTATAGTTTCCCTCAACTATAGAATGTATGCACTAAGTTCGGTTGGTTACGGAAGGTGAGTTGATTTGAGACGTAGGCTAAGAATGAACAATACCTGCAGCATCAAGTAATTGATCAGTACCTATCTATTATGTAATCGTGATTTCATACAAAACATAAATGATAGATTTTTAGGAAAAAGTTACTGAAAATTATAACAGGCTTTTTTAAATAATACCATAAATACTACTAATTATAAAATAAAGCAGTTATTTGTTATGTATGAATAAACGCAAAAGTAAAATAAAATGTTTATCAAATGGAATTTTTAATGAACTGATTTCGACGCAATGTTTTTTATATTTTCCTTACATGAATTACTTTATAATAATGTTGACATCACAGTTTTTTTTAAAAGAATCAAAAGCCATTACTTTTCACTACATCACTTGTTTTATAATGCTCAGGTGAAGCTGTAGGCGATATTACGGGGTGTACACCATCAGCGTCCGATGCAAATCTTTCAAAGACCAACTTCGATGAACAGCTAAATAGGTACGGCAAGGTGCGGTCCGGAGCTGATCCGGGAAAATAATAAAGCGCAGCATTATTAGCTCGAATAGGTCCTTGATATGCCATGGGAGAATCAGCAGCTTTTACGAACGGTACAGGCATTGTCGGAATGATATTGGGTATCATGGCATCATGTTTCAATTGACCCAAAAACTCATCATCTCTTGATCGAACTGCTCTCACATTTGGTATGCCATATACAACATTTTCTAAATCAAAGTCCTCAATGTCGTAGTTGTCTTCAAAGTGCGGGATATATTCATGAATTTGAGTTGACATGACAGGTGGAAGCAGATTTACAGAAGGTACAGGACTCGCTGAGATATATGGCAGCATTTGATTAATTATATCTTCGTTAGTATTAAGATCCGATTTCTTGATGTAGTTCGAGTCATAATGTGGCCAGTCATTCCATAATGAAGGTAGTGCACTTGGAATCATTGGTGGCTTAATATCGATAGGCACAAATAAATCTGGTGCACGTTCTTGAGTATCTTCATCATATGTGAGGCTTTCCACAGTTGACAGCGATAATTTACTAGGTTCTTCGAGGTTTCCGATATCTTGAAGTTTTGAAGGACACTGTTCCGTCACTGATTTCTTAACTATTCTTTGCTTGTCTTGTAAAATCGAACTATCTCCTTGATAAACGTTAGAAAAAACTGAATTCCAACATATTATTGGATTGCTCTGGACTAAGCCAAAAAATACCACAAACGTAACTAGCTTCATCGCAAGGCATAACATGACTAAATTCTTTGATCTACATTGTTACACATTCTTATTGTAAAACAGAAATTCAGCAAAAATGCTTCAGGGACATAATTCACCGATTCACCAACTTTAACTACTTACCTATGTTTACAAGGTAAGACATATGTATAAGTTAAATCTCATATTACAACTTAACAATAATGCAAGGCATGTCATAATGTCACAAGCGTTTACAACTTAAGCGTAGGTATTAATAGCGCGCCCGCAATAGTACCAGGGGTACATTTTCCATAAATGATATACACTGTTTGTTGACAGCAGTGGAAAGGTTAAAAGCATTTATTATTTACTATTTGAACGTGATTTTGCATTACGTAGTTATTCTGCTTGTTATACAATAAGAGACATACCAATAGGGTTTTCCAAAAATGAATAAATAATTTTGACATGGATGATTTCTCCTATTAAGTAAGAAATACCTGTCATACGAGATTTCGCTCTTGGCCAGATCTATTTGTTTATTTTAAGAAAGAGTTATTTATGATATAAATTCAAATAGAAATGAATACGTCGTATTGATGTCATTTTAGGATTTCTTAGCACTAAAATACAGGTTAAAAAGATGATGTCAGTGAGCATGGGCGCTGCCAGGATTACTTTCAGGGAGGTGAATCTGCATCTCCACATTATACATCAAAAAAGTCTGAGCAACGTGCACGGTTTAGAACTTTTAAACGATTTCCCTACACCATTCGTTTCGACGACGACGGGCGGGAGGTTACGGAATTCATTGACAAGTTGATGAACAAAGGACGGCAACCTAGACGCCTTCAGTTTTTAAGTAAACAGGAACTTGATAAAAACATGTTTTCTATGTATTTTCTTTCCTGACAAGAGGGGTGCAAGTGCACCCCCTTGCACCCTGCTGCCGGCGCCCATGTCAGTGAGAGAAAGATAACGAAAACTGTATCAACCACACTGAGGAGCCTGTCTTATAAGGGTGGAGTTTACCAAAATTTAAACGTCCGATTGTCAATTTAACCGTCGTCGGTCAAACAGTTTAACTCTTCGATCGGTATTCCTCATCGAAGGGTTTGATAAATACTGTTTGACCGACGGTTAATCGGACGTTTTAAATTTTGGTGCACTCCACCCTTAGAAAGTAGTCAGAGCCTTTTCTGTCAATCTGGGACGTATTTCATCTGGCGGAAAATCGTAGTAAGGTAACAAAATATCAGTCATAGATAGTGAAAGGACTTTGTCCACTTGTATGAGTCATGCGTTAGCATCATATTAAAGTTTGTGTATGAGTCTTAGGCTCATACACAATGTGTATGAGCAGGTGCACGGCCTACTGTAGACAGACATGCGTACTGCCAAGGAATGGAACTCGTTGCCCGAGTCTGTGTTTCCCGATATGTACAATCCTGGAGTCTTCAAGTCGCGAGTGAATAGGTACCTTCTAGGTTTGCGTGCTAAATCCTAGACAGCGTCATCACTTAACATCAGGTGAGACAGTTGTCAAACGCAAACTTATAATAGTAAAAAAAAAAAAGACACTAATAGTGTAAATATTATACAAGTTTAATAGCTTGTACTAATAGAAAAAATAAATTCATAATTAGTAGTATCCTGAAGCTCAGATGCAGAAAAGTTTTATTCCAACACTAGCTACGCCCCGCGGTTTCACCCGCGTGTTGATTATAAACGGCGCACTGGTGATGATGATTATGACGACACTCACAAATAACTTTCTATTCTCTCTATTCTATAAAGCTGAGAGCTTTAGTGAAATATTTAATCAATAATTTAATTGTTTAAATTGAATATTATATTCTCAAAAATAAAAGTGCGACATTTAAGTAAAGGTGTTATAGAAATATGGGGGAGGCAAATGTCCAGCAGTGGACCTCCTATGGCTGTGATGATGATGATGATGATGATGATGATTATTGAAATCGTTGAACTCGACGATAGTTTTACATCAAAATCTCTTTGAAAACAATTATTATTAGAAGTAGTTATTTGCTAGCAACACCAAATTATGCACATGCGGATGTAAGCAGATTGACTACTAAAATCTATTTTGAATTGATGTACCTTTATTATTATTTATTACCTTTATTTACCTTTTTACCTTCACACATAAAGAATTTGTTGTAAATATATCCAGATTTTTAGTATCGTGTCGTGGCCACGCCTAATTGAAACAAGATACTAGTAGATACTTTTGACTCAATATTCAAAGAGGCTAAATACCATTTATACCGTTATAAACTTAAACCGCTCAAACCTTACCGCTGCGCAAGCGTAAACAAAAGATTTGCAGAAAAATATTATGCATCTAGTAGATCATAATAATCTTCCAATTAATAAATATAACATTAATGTTTGAGCAACGCAAACAAAATTATTCAAGAAAAATGTAAGCTCAATATGTAAATTCCGAAGACACGCTTGCGAATCAGTGATTTTTTTAAAATGATTTGGCTAATCTATTATTCTTTATAAGTAGGAAGCTTATTATAAACAACTTACTGTAGTCTTTATAAAAGATTGATATAACATAATTTTATTCTAGAAACTATAATAAATATGTTTCATGGTTCGTAGGTAGGCAGGAGTAGTCGGTAGTTTACTATAAAAATAGTAATTTCTATTGGCAACACATCTATAGGTTATAATTTATTCGTATTATCAGTTCCCCAAAATTTACAATAAAATATACATTCTTTGAATTAACTTTCTCAACATTTTATAAGGTCAATAAAAGATAATATTTTTGATAAATGCTTTATTCAACTCTGTGATGTTTTCATATGTATTCACGTCATATAAATGAGTGCACAAAAGATAAATACTTATATCTAGAAATAAATTAATCTAAATTAAATCTTACAAATCAGTTCAGTTCGTATTCGTCGTAGTTTCACTGTTTGGCAACTAGAACGGTGCTTGTTTTCAGATTAACATTCGCAGGAGTTCTATGAAGGTGATTGGGCAGGCTATCTTGGGATTTCTTCACGTCTCTTTTTGTGAGAAGATTAAACTCTTCTTCTGCTCTGTAAGCCGGGGTAGAGTACGGCGGAGGAGAAGGGGGAGAGTGACCATTCGATAGCTTTCCGTGCACGATGGAGGGATTGCAGCTAAGCAGAAGTGGAATAGCACAGCTGCTCTTACCACCGGGGAATACACCTACAACGTTGCCCTCATTTGAAGGCATAGGTGCAGGAGCAGGCAGAGGACCATAAGCGGTCCTTGCAGCAGACCCGTGAACCGGCCTCCAGCGGAACCTGTGATTCTCCGGTCTCAAGTGCGAGCCATCTCTCATGCTCATGTAATATGACTGCATGTCCATATCAGCAGATTTTTCTTGCGGCGTGAAGTTATCGGAGAATCTTGAATGTAGTTGTAAGTGATCACTTGGTGTTTCTAAATGATGATGTTTCATTGTTTGAGCCGTGTGTTGCATGTGATGGTGATGGCCAGGATGCTGCCCAGTTTGGTGATGATCTATAGATAGAGAGTGGGTGCTGTCAGCGGATTTCATCAATTCCATATGTGACTGTAAGTTTTTCTCGTCTTCAGCCCAACGTGTTAAAGATGGGGTAGCCAATAAATGTTGGTGCATGTGTTGGTCGCTAGGTTCTCTCATTTCAGATTGTAATAAAGGCTGACTATGTTGCTGAAATTGCATATGTTCAGCAATGTTTTTTGGTCCTTTTTCTGTTTGTTGTTGCAGGTCTTGAAAGGGTGCCTGTTTTGCTTCTGTGAAGTGCTGGTGTTGTTCTAGATGGTTTTTATGTGGTGAATGTTCCTGTTTATGGACCAGAAATTCTTTTTCTGTATTTGTGGTCATTTCATCAGCCGATTTTACTAACATTTTTGTGTCGACTTCTTTTGGTTGTTTTGTTGGTAGGTGCTCTCTATCCATTTTTTCGCCTTTATTTATCGTGTCTTGTTTGTCAACGTTTTCAGCAAACTTCATTTTGAGATGTTTGGTGTCAATAGTCTTCGTTTCCTGCAGCTGCTCGTTTGACTTCAATGACTTATGTTCATGATTATGATTATCGGGTGCCAATCGTTGCATTAACAACATGTCTTCTGAGTCTTTTAATTTCTTTCCAGATGCATTTGATTCGCTGCTACTTGTTTCTGTTAGAGAAAGTTTGTGGTTAGTTTCTTCTTTTGTATTTCTTTCTTTGTTTTCGTTCTTCATCTTCATTGAATCTGACGCTACACTATCTTTCTGTGAAAAATCTCTGCCATGCATAGTATCCATATCGGCATTTTTCTCCTTAAGAGAATTATCCAAAGCTTTTTCTTGGGCTTTATCAATTTGAGCAGCAGTAGTAAGTCCAGATTTATGACTATTACTCTCAGTATCAAAAGAATCTCTTAGTGTTTTCTCAACTATTGTTGAAGCAGCAGATGCCATATCTTCTTCAACTAATTCAGCTTTTGGGTGCTTTTTTTTACAGCTTTTAGAGTTGACTTTGTTTTCATTTTTATTCATCATATCTTCAGATGCCCTCTGCATCTGATTAGTATCATCTGACATTGGATCTTCAGTGAATACAAATCCAGTTATATCCGATGCTGATTTAAAACTGTCTTCTATATTTTTTGCAATTTCTGCATTTTTGTGAATACTGTCGATTGCTTCTTTCCATTGGGCTAATCTCTGTTCTTCTGTTTTAGCAATTTGAAAGTGAGCGTCTTGTATTGTGTCCGGATTTTTTAGGGTTGTTGCATGTAGACTCATTGAATCTAAGTTTCCAAAGTTTTTATGTAGATGTTCTAGGGCTTCTCTTGCGACTTCTATATCTTGGTGTAACTCTGCATCATTTTCTGATTGTCCATGCTTCCGTAGTGTATCTTTCGTACCTGGTTTCTTTTCAGCTATTTTTAAGTTTTGTTGTAAGTTTTCAACTGCTTCCTTTGCAAGTTTAATGCTATTTTTCACTTTTTCGTCTATCAAAGGGCTCTTCTTATCTTCAGTAGTAGAACTCCTCAAAATTTCTCCTGATTTATTATCACAAAGCTTCACTTTAACTTGCTTCCCGCAAGCCTCGTTAGATTCCACTTGTTCCTTATCAGAATCACGGTATACGTGGTGTAAACCTTGCTTTTTCTTTATGATGATCGGCTTCTTCACCACTAAAGTCCTTCCAGAAACACCTTGTTCAGTGGTTTGTGCCGCCTCTGGGTCATTTTCCTGAGTTTCCGAAATTGGTGGCTGGCTTAATTCTTGCGGAGATTTTCTTTCCCGTACGAAGGTTTCAGGAAAACTTGTAATGGTCTGCTTAGAATTTTCAGATCCTTCTCCCAAAAGTGCTGGTGCTGCAAGTGCCACTGCCACTAAGGCAGAGAGCACTACTAATGTCTTCATCGTTTGAACACGATGGTGAGTGTGATGCTGGGATCGGTCTGTATGTGTCGTTTTATACTAATTGGATTCAAAGAGGCTTCCTATCACGTCCCTTCCTATTAAAAGCAGACGTCAGAACGTGTCATTATGAGGCGACGTAATTGCTGAGCCGACACCTTAGTCTCGCGAATATGTAAATGCTTAACCCATTTACGAGTTGATTTCCCAGTACATTTTTTAGGTAATTATATAACTTTAACATACGCCGTTAGGATTATGATAGTTAATATTTACTTATTTATATATTATATTCGAAAAACTAACAGCCTTAAATAATACATATTCTTAAATTAAGATTACAAGAAAGCTAATTACTAAGTTACTAAGTTTTTACTGGTAGAAATGATATATTTAATTCTGAATTAGAAGAGATATAAAAAGAGAAGCTGGGGTCGGCAGTACACAAGATAACGCGAAAATGTTATGTTAAAAGAATTTATGTAGTTATATAATATATGCGAATCCATGTATAACAAGTAAAAATAAGTGTATGTACCTGTAGTTTTTATTTTTTTGTTATTTTTTGGTGTACACTCTTGTCGATAGAAAACAGGCTATTTCTTTGTTATTACTAACAAAGAAAAGAAAAAAAAAACATCATGAGCATAAAATAGTCAAAAATCTTTTTTCCAATAATATTCAACAAATTCACGACCTACATAAAATAAATACTATTACTATCGGTACTACTCATCTTTACAAAATCACAAATCAGACCATAATATACTAATATAATAGGATAATAAACTTTTTTTCTTTTTATAGTTAAACGCTTTACTGAATCCACATTCCACATGCAGGGCGATCCCGAAACACAAAAAAAAATAGGATTATCAGAATAATTTAGTAAAAAATGATAAGTATTTTGTTGTTTGTTAATTGTGAAGACGCTATAAAATCCTATGTTTACTCTAGTTGGGGGTGATGAGCCCCGCACTGACGTCCTGCTTGAGGTGAATTGTGCATTTCCCCATAAAAAAACTAATAATTTTGACCGAATCAGAGAAAAAGCTAGTCCGGCTCGCGCTAGTGTCATTGAGCACATTTCCGTAAGTTGTCAACGATTTTATTTCTGGTAGCGGTTGTAAGGTTAAGCTGGGACCACCATCTCAGGCGTGAACACTTGGGCGACAACCCTTTTGGGGATATAAATCGATTTTTTTATAATCACACTCAGACCTCCTCACTAGGATTCCTTGTGTCATCAACATACAACACCGAAGCCCCGGGACAAACATCTAAACTCATCGCACAAATATTTGCCCCTGCCGGGATTCGAACTCAGGGTCCCGGAGACAGAAGTCATGTCACTCACAGTAACCACTGCACCACGGCGATCGTCTAATTTAGAATTACTTAGACCGATTAATTTAGAAGTTCTTAAGATAGCTTTTCGTTTGAATTTGCAGCTTGCTTGCTATCAAACAGAGAAAGAAAGAAAGAAAATAAAATTATTACCATGAAAGGACAGCATTACATAAATACATTTATCAAGAAACAAGACAAGAAACAAAAATACAATAAGTAATGTTTCCCGATGTCAGGAATGAGTTTCGACTCAGCATACATTAGGGTCACTCACCCCTAGCACCAATGATGTTTTACTAAAGATAACGTATATTCATACTGCGCGGTGCTCAGATTTTGTTCCTTTACGACATAAATATGCTTACTGCAACAGATAATACGGTAAAAATAATATAGAAAAGGATAGCTATGTGTTTAGACTTGCGCTTGAAATACGCGTCGTAATGAAAATTACTACAATTGACTTAATTTTGCCGCCTCAGTTTCCGCGCGCTTGTGCGACATCTACCTCATATAAACATATAATATCATTGCCTAGCACTGATTTTCAGTCGACAGTCATTTCTGACATCACGAGTCTATGTAGATATTCGTCGATTCATAACAACCCGTGATAATCCCATTTAGTACTCGATTGAAAATGATTGAACAAAGTCAGCTGGCCATTCGACTTATCTTCAATCGATTAGATTCAATCGATCGATAGATGTTGTATTCGAGAAGATCTGCGTTATCTCGACGAACTGAGCATGCCACTGGTTAAAGGCCTGTCGATCCAAATGATAACGACTGTTTCGTAGAAATGTTGGAGTCTTAATATTTATACTTTTGAAGCGATGATATCTCAGCGGTGGAAGCATCGGCTGTCAAACTGGCGGACGCAGGTTCGATCCCTACCAACGGCTTGAGTTTCCGGTGATTTAAACACCGTTATCAAATTCCCAGCATGTTGGTAGGGTATTTACGAGTACCCGCCTGGCTAACTACCACCCTCAAGTTTTAAAACTGTCACCAAACACATAGTGTGTTCAAGCAGCAGCCCTTTAAAGTCAGTGATCATTCTAGGTCTAGCTTGATTACATCTTCGACTACATCGTCACTGACCATTATGTGAGATAGTGGTCAAACGTTAGACCAATAAAGTATTTAAAAAATCTGACATGCCCCGCGAGATTGTTTAAATGAGCGTGCGAGTTTCAATTTTTTGCTTTAATCTTTTGCAATACTTATATAAAAAAAACGTTTATTTCACTCGTTCACTAAAATAGTCTTACGTCGACGATGTCAAACAAAGATTCTATCATCATCATCAAATCGGCCGTCGGACGTCCACTACTTGATATGGGCCTCCTCCATGGATTTCCACAAGGACCGCGGATGGAAGCGGCCCGCATCCAGCCCTTACCTGCGATCATAGGTCATCTGTCCACCTATCCCAAAGATTCAATACTTACCTAAAATGTTATGTGTTACTAGCCGTAGATAGATCTGGATGAATTGCAGAATCAAATGTCAAAGTGACGTGACTCTTCCCCACCCACACCCACAAGGACCGGTTGGAAGCGGCACCATCCACCCCTTCCATGCGATCTTAGTCAGGTCGTCTGTCCGTGTACACTCTTATACTTTGAAATTATAGAATGAAAAATGTTAGAATTATAATACATACTTATATATTAATATAAATTAGAAAATTATAACATAGAATATGTGGCAATAATTGAGTGTTATTTGATTGGAAATTCTCGTGAGTTTGACACATTATTATATAGATGTATTATCCGGCTTTACTCAAGTTTATAGCCGAAGTCGAAGAAGAATCTGGTAGCGTAAGGTCACCTGAGAATGGGCATCGGACATGTCCGAAACCTAGGTCTAAACTTCGACTATAAACGTGAGTAAAGCCGGATGATACATCTATATGATAATTCAGTGGTAATTGCTTACATTACATTATTATGAACTACATAAATTCAACCCAAATAATGTACAATAATGCACGTTCCTTATAGCCAGCAGAACGTACATATCAATCACGAAACTTGTTTATTGAATTGTCCAAAGTTACTTCTTTGAGGTACCTAAAATAGATCTGTATTTACGTCATATTAAAATTATTGTTGACCTCTATTGCATCTTTCCCTCTCAAATTATAATGTATTATGGTTATTTTTTATCCTGTGCCTGCCACGAACATAATTCTTCGTGGAGGGAAAGATTAAAAATGCTTGTAATCCTTTCATGTAAAATGTACCAATATTGGCAATATTACATGTCAAAAAACATAATAGAAGAAACCTTTGGTCAATTTTTGTTTGACGTTAATACCTCTGATTGAATCATAGTATGAATTATTGTTAGAACTGAAAAACCGATCGTCCGAATTTGATGAAATTTAAATGGGACCACATCGGAGCTACACGCTATCAAACAAAAAAGAAATTTGAGAATCGGTCTAAAAATAGGGGGAAATCGGTGAACATACATACAAAAAACATGCAGTGAAACGTATTACCTCCTCCTTTTTGAAGTCGGTTAAAAATGGCATCATTACATTACTTAGGAAAATAAAAAGAAGGCTGACCCTTTGAAACTTACGAATACTAAAATAACGTCGTTTATTCTATAAATAATTTACTTAATAATACATAACAATAATACCTATTAACATTTGAGGGAAAAACACCATAACGCATTTCCTTAGTTGTCAACTATGGAAATGCGTTATGGTGCTATTCCTTTTGTTTTTTTACTCCGACACCCTTATCATATTTGGTTGAGGGTAGTCTTTAGAGACCCGGTGTTGGTTACCCTGATGCATCTCTGGATAATCTGCTGACACTCTATAATGTGTTGCACCAGTTTCTATCCAACTACTTCTTTTCTTGCGTTTTCCTTCCGGTGAGAGCAAAGATGAGATGGCATTCACATTTAAAATTCCGCTCAAATCGAAGATCGAAGATGGGCTGCCTGGAGATAAAATCTCTGCTAGCATATCAATATCAGAGGCAGCGTTTCTATATGCAGGTGGATGCGATTCCACTAAGTAGCCCGGCACAACATTTGGCGCACAGCTGAGGAGAACAGGAATTGCGCTCTTAGCGAGAGCGTTGTCGAATGTAGCTGCAACTTCACTTGCTATAGGGTACGATGGTATCACTGGTTTGTAAGCTGGAGTATTTTCGTATGGGTCTCCATATAAACTGTAACGGCCTATAGCGCGGTCTTCGTGAGCAAATATCGGTAGTGAACTCTCTGAAGACGCTTCTACTATTGGGTCATTGTCCTTGCTAAATAAATCTGGCTTTTCGACTGCTACAAGAAACAGCTCTACAGAGCCGATATCTTCTTTAACTGAATATAATTTCTTTATTGTTTCGGGGTTATCCTCTAATGGTGCAGTAAATGCTGAGGTTATTAGAAAAGATAGTACTGTGGCAAGTTTCATTATGGAAATCGTTTAAGAATAAAGATAACGGCCATTTATAGACGATTTAATTAGATACGTGAGGATGAACACGATGTATAGCTACTTCGGAATGCGTGAACCAGATAGCCACGTGCGAATAGTATCTATCAATTGTGATGCAACAATAGGCGACAGATTTCACGCGTACGTGGTTATAGGTATGTCTAGAAGGTGCCAGAAACGTTTTATGCTGATTTAAAACATTTCTACTACACCAAAGGAATGGCTGATTTTTTTGTTTGATAGTGTAGGTATACTTCCGTGGTGGTACATTTGAATTTCAACAAAATCGGACAAACGGTTTTTGAGTTACACTCCATAACTGAAAAGTACTACGCATACCTCGACGATATTATAGTTGCGGGTGAAGACATCAGAGACCATACACAATGACAACTGATCCCGTGAGTATCAAAGGTCCCTGAAAAGGGTACAAAAAAATGTTTACCTAAAAATGGAACCGACTTCAACACTCAAAGGTGTGAAATAACTTGTCGTAGTCACAATATTGTGACGAGAGTTACTTTTGTGAACTATCATGTTATACATGCAATATCATCACTATCATCAATCTTAATAACTTTATCTTTTATTTTTTATATTTTTTTGCTGTGTGTTTATTTTACCCGATACTATATTTAAGATTGCATGTTAAAATTATGTCGACGATTATCCCGTGAATTCACCATTTCTTCGGTTCTGTCTGAAAACCAGCTCTGCTCCTTGTTTAACGATGTGGAGAGGAATTATGCTGAGATAGGACCTCTTTGACATCATGTCATAAAAATGTAAAAGTTTCCTACCATAAATTTAAACCGACGCATATTTTTTTGGAGAACGTAATGTAGGCAGATTTAAGCTCTTTGAAGTCAAATAAATGTATTTCATTTCAATTAAAAACCAACCAAACATATCTCAAAATCCAATATCATTTTGTCGCATACCGTTCAAAGTGTAATTCAAACGTATCTAAGAACATAAAAGTACCGCGCAGACATGTACAATGTTTCACAATGATGGATGATTGGCAAGAAGAGCTTATAAAATCATTTCTATGATACATACAAAAATACTGAGTGCTCTTGTAAGCAAAATTATCAAACTCAACGGCCTATCGGATTGTTATATATAGATTGCTATAGGTAGAGAGATACGGACGATACAAAAAAAATATATCGTATGTTGATTTTTTCCCAACCCTAGTACCTAATATTGGTAATCCAATTCTCAGAGTTATTAACGAACTAGCTGTGCCCCGCGGTTTCACCCGCGTTGATTGCGGTTTTGCCGCTACCTCAATTATCCAACGGTAACCAAACTTTCTTAGGGGAAATCTCAAAATCCTCTAGTAGCTTTATGCATGTAAAGTCTCAGCCCAATCGGCTTAAAATTGATAAAGTTTCATACAAACTTTCATTCCCTATTTTATCCCCTTGGGGGTAGAATTAATCAAAATCAAATCATCCTTAGCGGATGCCTACGTCATAACATCTACCTGCATGCCAAATTTCAGCCCGATCCGTCCAGTGGTTTGGGCTGTGCGTTGATAGATCACTATGTCAGTCAGTCAGTCACCTTTGAGTTATATATATTTAGAGATAAGTCATCTAAGACAATATAAACTAATAGCCAGAAGCTCAGCCACATTTGCTTTAAGATATTTACTGTGGACGCGCAATGGGCCACTATTTGCATACTTTGCATAGGTTAGATACGCGCTTATTGACTGTCTACCAGCTACTAACAACTATTTTTCAAAGCTTACTCATCTCTTTACAGGAACTTAACTCTTTTATTTTCACTATTCCTAACACGATAAGTCCAAAGTATAATTTTTAGTTGACAAGTGACCCAGATTTTAATTTTATTAATTAAAATAAATATGTATATAATTCAATAATAAATACATATATACTTTGTTATTAAAACTGACGTGGTTTTGACACATTATGAATGTAAAATACACGGGAGTTTCTCACGTAATAAGTCAGAGGGTTCCGACTATAGTTTCAAACACATTTGGTAGTCTTTTTCAAGGAGAATATATTCTCCTTGAAATATAATAATATAATAATAAATATACATATTTATTTTAATTAATGAAATTAAAATCTTAATAGAATATATTCTCCTTGAAAAAGACTACCAAATGTGGTTGAAACTACAGTCGGAACCCTTTGACTTATTACGTGAGAAACTCCCGTGTATTTTACATTCATAATGTGTCAAAACCATTCTCCTTGAAAAAGACTACCAAATGTGGTTGAAACTATAGTCGGAACCCTCTGACTTATTACGTGAGTAACTCCCGTGTATTATACATTCACATATATACTTGTTTGTTGTAAATATGTAACTATGGTCTATGTGCTTATAAATGAAGCATAAATCTATGAATGTTATGTGAACTGTATGTTTTTGCCTAAAAGGTTTCAAATAAAATAATATAATTATCAGACAGCCAGGTATACCCCGCGGTTTCACTTTCATTGACTGCGGTTTTCTCTAAAACTTATCGGAAAATTAATTTAAAAGTGGCCTTTGTATTATTTCAGACCGTACTCTATCTCCGTGTTAATTTCATTCGGATCCATTTAGTTAGCCATTAAAGTGTGCTCGAGCTACAAACATTGAAACATACAAACATTTACAAAATAATATTAGATGATTAGGATTGTCTGTACATATACTATTCATATATTATTATTTACATATACCAATTGTCTATATATATATATATATATATTATACAGTGTCTGTATCTATGTAGGTATAGATAATTTGAATCTATTGTTGAAATAAATTAATTATGGTAAACTTCTAAAATAGTACATTTATTTCAATAACGGATCTACCTACCTACCTACTTGAACTTTTTTTTTGCCCTCCTTTACCGTTAAACAATTATTTGAAAACAAAATTAAAAGAAAACTACCAATAAGTCATAATTTATTAACAAAATAAACCTACGCCTTAATTATTAGGCTATATCTATTTAGATATAGCGTAATTATGTAGCCTATGTACAATAAATTAACACAGAAAATTTAAGACCACTATCACTGGTGCATAATCGCATGAGTCTGATCATGCACGGGATTCAAATGGTCGTGCACGGTTTGCACTTCGTGATGGTCCTGGGACTCATGATGGGGAATGGCTTCAACTCCTCGATACGAGTCTCCGTGTGCGTACTGAGCTGGATTGCTTACCAGATCACCAATAGCTACTGATGGCCTACAGCTGAAGAGTACAGGCAAGCCGCATCCTCCCGTATTGGCATTATGAAATACGCTGTAAACGTTGCCCAGCGTTGGCGGCGGCACTAATGAGGCAGAGTAAGTTGGCGGCGCGTGAGAGGGAGTCGGTGCTGTATAGCCATATCTGGCCATAGGCATGTGCTCAGACATCATGTGGTCCATGTCTGAGAAGCTCATAATTTCGTGCTCGGGATCAAACTCTGCTGATCTGTATTGAGGCATCCTGTAGTAACTGTGGGGAGCAGCATAGGCGTTGTAAGGTGACAAGTTGGCGTAAGCTGGCGGGGCTATTGCAGGAATTGGCGATGACGCAGCTGCTGCAGCGGCAGCTGCACATGGTGACACGTACTGGTACTGTGATCGCTTGTCTCTGTAGTTCTTCTCCTGGTCTGCTATTACAGTATTCGCTGGCACCTGACCCTCACTCAAAGTTGGCGCTGAAGCCACTATCAGGGCCGTGACAGCGAAGATTATTGCAGATAATATCACCTGCATTTTTAGATTGCTACTGTGGTGACGATGATTCGCTCGCTACTAATATTTATACACATTTTGCAATGCTTTTCGGTTGATATCTTAGTTGGCAATTTCTTGGGCTGCCTACATACGAGTACATTTGGAAAGATATTCTCGGCGTGACCGACTATTTTATGCTTACTGTCTACTTTTCGCTCTTGCCCTATATTATTAAGTACCTAAGCGTGATCAAGTTGCTGTATTTGTAATAATATTTCTTCAAGGTGTTCTTAGTATACTTATATCGAAGTATTTTTTACTTAGGGACTTAACATATATAATTAATAACTTTTCATCTCTGCTACTTTACACGACTCTTATCAAGGCATGCAAGAGCCTACCGAGTCTAGATTATTATGAATTTCGGTGACTATAATTAGTTACCTACCTACTAAAATGTAGTATTATTAATAAATTAATTATATAATTACTTTATTAACAATTCATTAATTGTTGTAGCTTTCTTAGGTCCGAAAAGACGGAAAGAAAGTCGAAAACTATAGCAATAGTCAAAGCAATTATTTTAGGCGAATGATCCCCTGACCTAGAAATTGACTCCCACAGCTGCCTCTGTGTGCTCTCTAAGTAAACTCGAGGGCTATAACTAGGCGGGCACTGGAAAGTGCTACCATGCTGTGGAATCGACATTTCCTTCACGAGAAGCCGTCAGGTTAACAGTTCACGATAACACAGCGAGGCTTATCATTCGTCGCTCTAAAATTGGTTCAATTTTTTTCTTAATGATATAAGGTTACATTTGACCACTGCCTCACCTGATGTTAAGTGACGACGCGGTTTAAGGTGTAACACGCAAACATAAAAGGAACCTATTCACTCGCGACTTGAAGACTCCGGTGTTGTACCTATCGGGAAACACAGACTCTAGGCAGTGAATTCCACTCCCTGGCAGTACGCATAATAAAAGTGGAAGCAAAATGCTTCGTGCCTAACGGTGGTATATCTACCATGTAGCGGTGGCGCATATTCGTATGTCTGGTTGACCGATGATAGAATAGAGATGGTGAAATTAAATTGTGTAATTCCAGTGCACATTCGCCGAAATGTATTCGATAGAAAACAGATAGGCAAGCAACTCTACATCGTTGTTCAAGACTCTGTAGCGTATGGTCGCTACCGAAGATCTTTTTGGCTTTAAGTTGGTATTTGACTGAACCATCCCAGATATACAAACAGTATTCCATGCACGGTAGCAACAGTCCAACTGAACTGTATAAAATGTTCTCGATAATTCAATTATACTTATACAGTAATAACGTAGTAGTATGTAACCATTCAAACACTCAGAAAACAGGGTGGCCATTTCTCTTATTTTTTAAGACAAGCAATTATTAAACAATGCAATAGTATTTCAAATGTAATCATATTATATAAACTTTGTATTCCGCTAAAATAACAATTGCATCTCAATTTCATTGTAGGTAATAACATTGTGGTAGAAATGAGATTTGTGTAGCCATTACAATTATATTTCAAGTAGAATCGCAAAATTGGAAAAAACGACTATTCATTAACCATTTTTGAGCAACTAGTAGCACCCCGCGATTTCACCCGCGTGGAGTACGGTTTTCCCGCTACCTCAATTATCCCACGGGAACTATATTTTTTCCGGGATAAAAGTAGCCTATGTGTTATTCAGGATTTAAACTAAGTCCATACCAATTTTCATCGAAATCGGTGTAGCCGTTTGAGCGTGAAGGAGTAACAAACATACACACATACAAACTTTCGCCTCTATAGTAGCTCGTGGCTTATTTCTAGCAATAACATAAAGAGAAAAATAAAAGATATCCTACAAATATAAATGCGAAATTTTGTAAATATGGATGTAAGTTTTGTTACTCTTTCACGCCTCAACGGCTGGATGGATTTGGATGTAATTTGGTATGGAGATAGCTTATACCCTGTATTAAAACATACATTTATTTTCATCATCACTATATCACCGTTTTTCATCACCACGTGGGTAAAACCACGGGGCGCAGCTAGTAGTACAATATATAAATGTTCCAAATCGGCCCCAACTCAACAATGCTGGTAATTCAATGGCGATGGTCATCCGTTTACAATGGTTAGTGACTGCACGGAAGTGTATATTAGTTATCAAAAGAATATGTATGATGGATATACTCGTATGATGATTTGTTACTCATAGTACCTACTACTTCGGTGGGTACTTAGCGGAATTGTATTTGTTAGCGGTCTTCATCTAGGTCATGGTAAATGGTCTAGTTTTATCTAATGTTTACATAGGTAGGTAATAAAGCTCTTCTATTCTATATCGTATTGTATTTGCATGATATCAAGATTGTAATAGGATAAGCTTTTTGTGATAGGGTTTTGTATTTTATCACGTCAATTTGCAGCAGTTGATAGTCAAAGTTCGTTAATTATTTTCAAAAGTAAAATTAGTTGGTACTATTAATATGAATAATACGCTACTTGCGTGTTCCAATTGATATTAATAACGAAATAAAATATAATATTAAAACTTTGGGCTACTCAGAAAATTATGCAAGAAAGAGTATATTTATATGAAAAACTGACCGCTTGATCATCCACGAGAAAAATACAAAGTTTCTAAATTCAAATTATCCTCCACATTTTAGTGCCAACTTTTATGTATTGTTAATATCATGTCTTACTAAAATGGAAATGTCTTGTTTTTAGAGTTCCGTACATTTTATGCATTGCCGTTGGCCATTTAATGGGCACAGGAATGCATTATTTCTGCACAGTCGTAAAAATATTTAGTAACGACCATACATACTGTACAACTGCCCGGTCTGGTTGCGAGTGTTGCGACTAAAACAAAGTTAGGTGCATGAACCTAATACATATATGCCGTCCACGCCCGAGGACCGAGTACACCATCTCGATTTTTAAATAATTAACATTACAAATTTACTACTATTATAAATGCGAAAGGTTAGATGGATGATTGTTTGTTACACAATTACGCCGGAACGGCTAAACTGATCTGGATGAAATGTAATACAGAGATAAAGTACTTATACAGAAATAGTCTGTCACAACAGTCAGCTATTTTTTATCCTAGCTAAAGTGTACGGTTCTCGTAAGATAAATTAGGTCTTGTGAGAAACGTATTCCACGCTTATCAAACTCCGGGGTTCTGATAGCATTTTAATATCATTACAAAAATTTTTTAATTAAACCAGCGACCCATCTAATTTTGATTTTATACGAAATATGAATTATAGTGTCACCTATTCATAAATCTTCATAATCCGGAAAAAATATCTACATACACGTTTTGAAGGAGTTAAATACTGACAGACGCAGAGGGCGACTTCCTTTTGTGCCATGTATGCAAACTTTAACAAGTTTCCGGTCGGTAGTGGGACTGAATCCGGATTATCGATGACCACAAACCATGAGTTAGAGAAAATCATCACTTACCTGGACATTCCTGTACTAACATGCAATTTTTCGAGTACTCATCCCTGATGTATCCCGCATCGCAACGGCATCCGACGCGGCAGTCCCACACCGCTGGACACAATGGATCACCTGTAAAAAAGTACCTATCTATTGTATTAAATATTTTCAATGTGAATTGTCAACCGATTTTATATTCCAAACGCGAATATTTGTGAGGGTGGATGTTTGCATGTTCGCAAACATCAATTCATCCACCCTTACTTGATGAATTATCTAATTTGATATGAAAAGCTTCATGTTATATATCTTTACAAAAATTTTAACATTTGAGAATTTGATTAAAACTTTATTAAAATAAAATACTAATAGCGAATTACAATACTGCTTGACGAAGGCTTCCCGAAGAAGCCTAGACATTTGTCGGTCGAGATATCGACCAGCACGCGTAGTCGACCACGCGTAGGTTAGTGTCAAGTTATACCCGTGTAATTTATACTGCTTCCACAGGTATGGTATACCTAAGTTGACGCGTAGTCGATATCTCGACCGACAATTGTTTCGGCTTCTTCGGTATGTGAGTGGTATGTGATAGAATCGGTACCTACACAGCGGGTGTTTACCTTTATCTATTTCCGGCCGGAAAAAGCCCATTAAAAAAATCCGTAATGGTAATTATCACCGCAAGTTCAAACCAGGTTGGTTGTAAATTTTCTACCCGATTAATTTTATAAATTTTGTTGTAATAAAGGCATACCAGCAACAGAATCCGAGATTGAGTCGCCCACAGATATCAACACGAGAGGTCTTGAGGATACGTTGCCCGTTTCAATACCTAACTGCAAAAGTTGAGCAGACTCGACGTAAATTATAACACATATGAGTAGGTACATTTTAATTGAAATGCTTGTAAAGTTACCTGCAGCCAGCAACTTCAAGTTAACGCATGTGGGAGGGCATCTCCATCCGCACAAGGAGAATCGTTCGTGATCTCTCACGCACATAGAGGTCCTGTACACATACACTGGTATAAACAAATACATAAATAGCAACAGTTGGCTTAGCATTTTACGATGGAGAAATAAAGTTTACGATATATCACGCCATGTGGGCATGTGGCCGGCGATAATATAATCTATACAACTATACCTATACTCGAAATTTAATTTTCTGCCGTAACTACTCAAAAACGTTATACCTAGTACTTACAATCGAAGTATGAGTATAAATCCTAATTCCTAATACTGAATACGCGGCTATTCCACAAACTATGAACTCGTGCCAAATAAAAACAATTTTTGTAAAACTCACACAAAATTAGAATAAAATAAAAACAGTTGTGTTAGATACATATTTAATTCTGAGAGATAAATAGCTCAGCGGTGGGAGCGTCGTCGGCTGTCAAACTGACGGACGCTGGTTCGATCTCCACCAACGGCTAGAGCTTCCCGTGAAGGCAATGACTAGGAAAGCAGTATATGATATGTGGGTAGTGAGTAGTGAAGGTAACACCGTTATCAAATTCCCAGCGTGGTGGTAGTTTGATAACGGCGTTACCTTCACATGAGGATGGTAGCTAGCCAGGCGGGTACTTTCAAGTAGGTACCCGCCTGGGTACCAACCTCAAGTTTGAAAAACTGTCACCAAACACATTGTGTTCAGCAGTCCTTGAAAGCCAGTAAGCATTCTAGGTCTAGCGTGATAACATCTTCGACCACATCAACACTGACAATTAAATGAGATAATGGTCAAACGCAAGATTTAAAGTATACATTATGATAAAAATAAAATTTAAAAAATCTCATACTTTAAGAACTTGGTCATTAGCTACCTATGCATTCTTCTGCGTCGCTGTTGTTTGCGTAAGTATGAATCACAAAACGTGATCATTGCAATAATGAGATGTGCAAATCGATGGAATTCATAAATATTAATCATCATCACTTTTCAATCAATAATATTTTGAGTTATTTCTAGACGTATATACCATGTATATTATACATAATATATAACTATGGTAGGTTCTCCTGCCAGACGTTGTGTTGTCCGCACGTTGGGCCCTTCGTTTTTTCTTTCGTTTGAATTTTGTGTTTATTATGTTGTGTGGTCATGCTCTGAAATTGAAAAATAGTATAAAGTCCCCGTCGACTGACTAAGATCGCAGGTACCTAATTGTTGGATGCCGGCCGCTTACATCCGGTCCTTGTGAAAATCAATGGGCGTATCTCCAGCAATAGACGTCCTATGGCTGAGATGATGATGTTGATGATAAAGTCCACATCGAAGTGTCACTAAATAAGTTAAGGACTTACTCAAACGCACGCTGAAACAATCATTCAATTCCGCTGTTTCAGAGGAGTTCAGTGTCATATAAACGCCAAAAGAATTTATGTCATGGATGGGGAAGACGGGTATTTTAAGCTGTATCCTGTAGTTTCACCTCCGTGAACACGGAGCTATAGCTTTCCTGTATCCTAAGTATCATTCGTCCCATGTGCCGTACCTTTTTCCGAGATAAAAAGTAAAATATAACATAAAATGTTCTGTTTATGAGTATAATTCTGGCGTTGAGTAACGAACATCCACATATCCAAACTTTCGAGTAAATGCTAACATATGCTGTAATATTAACTAAATTTCATTATCTATTTTACGAAATTAGATAAAGTTGTGTATGAAACTGCACATAATTTGGTCTCAAAACACGAGTGTAAGTTAAAAAAAACGGACCGTGTGCGAGTTTTTTATAGTATTACACGAGTGTTATGACCAAATTATGTTTTGTTTCATATACTATTATTAGTGTATACCCATTACAATAGATGGCGCTGTCCCCAGCTAAAACGCAAGCGTTTGATTTCAGATACTTAGGAATTCAGTAAGTAGTCATTTCAAATACGTAAATGGGCGAACTGCGACCGCGACCGCGAGCGCCACGTATTCTCCTTGAAAAAGACCACCGAATGTGGTTGTAACTATAGTCGGGACACCCTGACTCATTAAGTGAGAAACCCCCGTGTTTTGTACATAAATAATGTGTCAAAACCACGTCAGTTTTAATAAAAAAATGTGTAAATATTGATCATAGAATTGGATCACATTAAATTGTGTGCCTGGTTTAATTGTAAACATTACTCGAGATTTTTTGGATTTGCACAAACGGTAACAAGAGTAACCAACTACAATATATACACGATTGCAGTCATTTGATTTAGTATGTTCTATCTTATTTCTATCTTAATCAGAACATTAAGCAATATGCAAACCGAATAGATAGCTACTGCACTGCACTTCAAAATTTCACGATAAAAACGTGCCCAAAACTGAGATTCAATCATTATTATCTGATCGAAACATGTTTCTTCATCTTCCGTTATTTCATAATTAGATAGTATAAATATGTAAGATAAAATATTGAAAACATCATTAAAATATATATCCACATTGGAAACAATGAGTTTTACTCAGGCTTTTGTGATTTCAGTGGTGCTCACCTGCGTAAAAAGTCAGGGCTCACAATGGAAAGGCCCCAACCAACTTCATCCAGTTCACGGCCTCTACGTGAAGCCTTCAAGTGATGGAACTACTGGTGATCTATACGTGGCGGCAACTGAAGACAGCGGCACGAAAACGCAATGGCTGACAGATCAGCCAATCAACTTTTTGCCAGTCGGTGCTGCCACCCCACAAAATCCTGCAGTGCATATCCCAACCTTCTCTGCGTCGACTCATGATGAGAGTCAAACCACAAAGAAGCGTGCCGTGGTTACCACCCCACCCGTGCAGTATGCTTATGCTCTAACTATTCCTGGGGTGACAGATGGCACTGCTTTGCCATACCCATATGCCATGCCTGCAGTGACTCCAACGACTCACACTACGGGTTCTTCCGAATCGTCGTCAATTCCTCAGTGTGCTGACGCGACTGCTGCCTCTGTCCCCTACAATCCATTTCAGTTCTTTTATCCCCATTTCATGTCTGCATACGCGAACGCAAAGTCAATTCTAAAGGATTCTGGTATGAGTGACGATACGGCCGGAACTATCGTTTCGCAAGCATCTCCTATGTGGTCCCCGTACGGTGCCTATCCTATGTACGTTATGGTGGATCCCAATGCATGGGCTCAAGCTCAGACAGCCCACACTTCAACAGCTTCAACCACAACAGAAAGCTAACGAAAATTAATATTTTAAGTTAAGGAAGTAAATTATTTATTTATGCTAAAGTAAGTTTCAATAAAAATTAAAACAATTAATTTCTGTTTTAATAAGTAAGTATACCTCATACCCTTCGAACATTATACTCTACTCATACCATAAAACAGATATAAAATTAAGAGTAGTAAGTAGCACTCTATGTGAGAGTTCACCCGGTCAAGTACTGCCCAGCCACCGTATCTATTTCTACCTCCAGGCAGCAGTGTTCATATTAGTTACTGTGTTCCGGTTTGAAGGGTTTCCGGTGAAATTAAAGGCACATGAGACTTACTAACTTTATGTTTCACGGTGACTGGCGCAATCCAGTTCTTTAGGAATAATTGTATGTGTCTATGGGCAGAGGTTACCACTTAACATCCTGTGGGGTGGGCCTTTTGCTTGTTCCGTCAAATCCAGATAATCCAGATGGTCAAACGCCTGTTTTAAGGATCTTCCAAGTTGTGGACAGCATTACAAAATTCTTGATTTAATGTAATCATGCCGTTAGCGTCCGTAGACGACGACCGACGACCGACGGCAGCGGCGGCGATGCAGAGTACCTATTCGTAACCTAAATGACGAACTTCATACAACCTTTCAACCCCTATTTCATCCCCTCACAGGTCGAAATTTCAAAAACGCTAGAACAAATGTTTAATTATTTCTTATCAAGTGCTTAAATATAAAGTTTCATGGTTTTACCTTTTAAAATTAGGAAATCCCATACAAACTTTCAACCTCTATTGCAACCTCTTCATCCTTTTTTTTCGCAATAAAAGGTAGCCTATGTCCTTTCTCAGGGTCTAAAGATTGTCTGTGCCAAAATTCATCATAATCGGTTAAGAGGTTTAAGCGGGAAAGCGTAACAGACAGACAGACAGATTTACTTTCGCATTTATAATATTAGTAGGGATATGATAATATAAAGACCCAAATTTTATTTTACATTCGGATTTGGTATAACCTTTGTAATTAAACGCTGAAGTGTAGACACGTTGAGTCACGCACAGGCTTCCAAACATAATACAACCAGAAAGTTTATAAACAATACATTAAACAATGAGTGGCGCCATTTGAAAATGAATGATAGTCTTTTGGATTTAAATGAAGAGGATCCTGAAGTTTTCACGCAATTTTTTTTGCACAAGACAATGACGGGAATCTTTATCCGACTCTAAAGGAGCTAAGAACCGCTTTTCTTTGTCTCCCCATTGCAGCGCTGCAGTAGAAAGGATATTTTCTTCTCAGACAACAGACGAGCTGCTACTAATGAACAATTAATAGTACTATCAAGGGGTGCCCAAGATACAGGCTTAGCCTAGTTTGAGGCCCTCAGCAAAATTACGTTCCTGGCACTACATATGTAATAAATGTATTTGTAATAATAAACAATTGTATAAATTGCAATTGTATAAATAAATAAAACGACATGATAAAAAAGAACAAAACTACATGATAAAAAATTGCTAAACAATGTATGGACAGGTAAATACAGTGGTAAATACAAATAAATGAGTCAGCGTAGGAGTATATGATTGACATTATATGTTATGACATTTCATCTACGTAAAAAGGTTTCTCTCTCTAAAGTCTACATGTTATTGATATTGTGAAAACGAAACTAACACCTTCTCGTGCCATTGTTGAGGAGAGTAAGAATAACACGCCATATTTAATAAAGGAAAGGAACTAATTAGTAAAATAAATATAAATATGAGTTTTATGGTTTATTGCATTAACAACACGCTAGGCAGAACTTAAGTTCAAATTATTTGAAGGAAAAAAATCGGTTCCCAGTGGGACTTGAACCCACGACTACAGAATACTGCCCTGTTGCTTTCTCCAACTAAGCTCTAGCAGCCACCGCCACTAGCATTCCAATTTCTTCCTTCCTTTTAGTTAGGTCCTTTTAGAGTTTTAAGGTTTATTGCATTAACAACATGTTAGGCGGAACTTACGTTTCATACGGAATGAAGAAATATAAATAAATAATGAAAAATGAATTTCAAGTAGGAGATAATAGCTAATATATATATATTAGCTATTTATATTAGCTATTATTTCCTTTTTCCTTAATAAAAATTGTACTTTAGGTAGGAAGTTATAGCTAATAAATGAATATATATTATATATTCATTTATAAGCTATAACTTCCTACTTATAGGTCATTTTTTATTAAATTACCCTAATAATTATAATAAATGAATATATCAAATAATATATTTTCATATATTTCTCGATATATTCCAAAAGTATGGTTTACAGATTATATACAGGATTTTAGACCTTGAAGACCTTAAAATCCAGGTTTGTTGGTTTGGCAGCTGGCAACACTGTTCACTGAATTTCTCTCTTCCAAAAAGTTCCAAAGTAAAATGTAAAATGCAGAATTGGGATTGAGAAATATACAATCAAAATAATAAGTGCATTATTGAAAAGAATCTTAATCTTTCATCAGACAGTGATTTATAGTTAAACAAGATGGTGTCTAAGAAAAAGAAGAAGGTTTGTGCCTTTTCAATAATTTACTCACACGTGTTTTGATTATTTCTAACCAAAAACTTGTGTTTATAGTATTCTTCCGGAGAAGGAGCACAATTTATGACTCGAAAGGCGGCCCTTAAGAAACTACAGCTATCATTGAAAGATTTCCGTAGGATTTGCATCTTGAAAGGAATATATCCTCGTGAACCAAGAAACCGTAAAAGAGCTCAAAAAGGTGCTGGCGGAATTAAAACCCTATATCATACGAAGGACATAAAATTCTTACTACATGAGCCGATAATATGGAAACTGCGCGAGTTAAAAGTAAGTTTCTTGTTGATTTTCTTTGCAACAGTCTATTTTATGCATTAAATAATATGCAAGCGATCCCTATTGACTATTTTGCTTTCTAGGTGTATCAACAAAAAATCCGGCGCGCAAGAGCTATGAGAGAATACCGACAAATGAGAAAGTTCTTAAGAGATTACCCAGAAATAAATATTGATCATATTGTCAAGGAAAGGTATCCAACATTTGTAGATGCTCTTCGTGATTTAGATGACTGCCTCACACTGTGCTTCTTGTTCAGTACTTTTCCATCTTTGAATAGAGTACCTAGAGATCAATCAATGCTGTGCAGAAGACTTACTGTTGAGTTTATGCATGCTGTGATTGCAGCTAAAGCCCTGCGGAAAGTCTTTGTCTCAGTAAAAGGATATTACTACCAAGTTGAGTTTGAAGGACAAACAATTACATGGATTGTGCCACATCACTTTTCATTCCAGGTAAGAGAAAATAATGATGTTTATACTCAAGTTTTATATCAATTACAGTGACTGATGTTAATTCAGTGATTTAATACCAATACAAAATTGTTTATTGTTTCATAAATATGTAGTTCATAGTGATTGTAGAGGTGTTGTGGTGTATGGAGGCATGATTTGAATTGATTTAAATCTAAATATTTTCAAGGTATTGATGATCAGTCTTATAGCTAAACTATTACTTAAGAATCTTTAATTTTACAGCCGCAAAGCAAAGATGAAGTGGATTTCAAAATCATGTCAACATTTGTAGAATTCTATACTATGATGCTAGGATTTGTAAACTTCAAACTTTACCATTCCCTTAATCTTGTCTACCCGCCAAAACTGACTGCTGCTTTCAACGCTGACACTGACAAGGACCTAATTGATGAGCAGGCTTATGTATCAGAAAGAATAGCTGCCATGAATCTGTCTCTATCAAGAATGGCAGGCACTAATGAAGCAGAGGAACTTCCAGAAATTGATGTCTTCCCTACAGAAGATGAAGACCCTGCAAAACTTGAAGAAGCCAAGATGGAAGTAGAAAAAGTTAAGAAGTTGAAAACCATGTTCAAAGGCCTCAAATTCTTCATCAACAGAGAAGTCCCCAGAGAACCAATGGTTTTCATTATCCGTTGCTTTGGTGGAGACGTGTCCTGGGACAGAGATCACTTTGTAGGTGCTACATTTGATGAAACTGATGAAAGCATTTCATATCAGATTGTAGACAGACCAAGCATGGATAAGCAATATCTGTCTCGGTACTATGTCCAGCCACAGTGGGTATTTGACAGTGTAAATGCCAGAACTCTGCTCCCAATCAATAAGTACCTGATGGGAGCTGTCCTGCCCCCACACTTATCTCCGTTTGTTGACAAGATAAAGGATCAAGTTTACATGCCACCTGAAGAAAGAGAACTGAAAGATCCTAATTTCAAACCACTGAGTAAGTATAACAGTATTACCTTAGTTTGATGAGGCCTATAATGCATGGCAGTCCATAGAACTCAATTGATGAATGTTTCTTAATTTGATCATATTCAAAATTTTGCAGAGTGGCAAAAAAAAAAGTCATAAATGCAGAACTATCAGAACTCAATTTCTTAGGTATGCCTTGTGTACACATGCATGACAGTCACCAAAATAATGGTTGGCCCTGGTCAACAATCTATTTCATAGTCCACACACACATATTAGTAAACAAGCTTACATTTGGCACTCTAATCTGATGTCATGTAATGGTGTGGTCTCCTATTGATCCACACAAGGTTGGTTCTTTTTTAATAGGTATTAATTCAGATCTTACAAACTCCAGTTGTATATATTACAATACTTAGACAACACATACTACTCCTTAGCAGTGCATATAGTAAAAGTGCAGGCAAAAAACAATTTACTTATTTCTTAAATATAATTCATACATAATAATTCATTTTTCAGATGAAGACTCAGGAAGTGACATTGAAGAAGCCAGTGATGAAGACAAAGAGGATGGGGTTGACCCTGACTCTGACAGTGATGTTGAAGGCATAATGACCAAGCAGTACCAGGAAGAAGTCAAAGAGGACTCTCCGTCTGAAGATGAAGACGCTGATGCTGATAAAGTTGACCTAGAGAAAAAGAAGTTGGCTAAAGAAAAGGCAAGTTATTAATTTTATGTAAGCTTTTCTAACCCTAAAGTTGCATCAAGAAACTAGATTTTTATTATTATTAAATACTAGTTGTGCCCTGCAGTTTCACCCAAGAGGATGATGATGATTGAAAGTCTAACCTATGACACTCGTCAGTATTAATGTGGATTTCTATAGAAAAGAAAATCGGTTCAGTTGATCCATAGATTCCCCTAAAACCTTACAAACTTTAATTTACTTCTTACAATATTAGTGTTGTGATGTCAATTAAACAAGAGAGCGGGACAACAACTGGTTTATTTCATTCTGACGTTTGAACTACCTCCCACTTACATATAATAATCACTACATCTTCCCCTCTTGTAATTCACTGATTTAAACGGCGTAATCACTATAAAAACTTGTTCACTACACAACTTGCGACTGTGGTTATATTATTATTATCATTTTACTTCTATTTACGCTATATTTCCGTGATTTTACAATTTTTTCACCGCTGCCACCATGTTGTGACGTCAATGAAACACGAGAGCGGGACAACAACTGGTTTATTTCATTCTGACGTTTGAACTACCTCCCACTTACATATAATAATCACTACAATTAGTATTAATAATAATTTGGAAAATTTCACCAATTTTTTTTTATTTTATTAATATAGGGCTGATTATATTTATATTAACTTATTAGAAATGGTCACAACAAAAGTATAAGACATATTCTTAATTTATTTGGCCACTTTGGCTCCTTACGTTTGAAAATCTCATATAAATTGTTAATAATCCATATAATAATCTTAATAGAAAAAGAGGCTTACTGGCATATTATGAATTTTAAATCTCAATTACTTTTTAAAATTTAATTATCTTTTTACCGTGGTGGTACTGGCCTAGAATAGTACTACCCCCATCTCTTCGCCCTTCGCGTAAGAGTCGGCCAAGGGATCGCGTACCAGAAGGTGGGCAGCAGCTCCTTCTGAGGATCGGAATTCATACTGCGCTCGCCAACCCACCTGCCAAGGGTGGCGAAAATTGGCAAATTCCCAATATATGGGGGAGGCATATGTTCAGCAGTGGATATCCAATTGCTGAGAAGAAGTAGGAGAAAAAAAATCTTTTTAACCGACTTTAAAAAACGGAGGTTACTCAAGTCAACCCTATTTTTTTGTTGTGGATAACTTCGTCATTTATGAAGTTTGATGGAGTACTTCCGTGGTGGTTCCATTTAAATTTCATCAAAATAGATCAAGCAGTTTTTGAGTTACACCCCAATAACTGAAAAGTGCTACGCATACCCTGACGATATTATAGTTGCGGTTAAAAACATCGGAGAATATACACAATGACAATTGATCTCGTGAGTATCAAAGGTCACTGAAAGGGTGAAAAAAAAATGTTTACCAAAAAATGGAACCTTCAACACTCAAAAGTGTAAATAACTTGTCAAAGTTGGTACCAGTTGGTTGAGCACAATATTTTGATAATAGTTACTTTTGGATTATCATGGTACCTTCAACAAGTTATTTCACACTTTTGAGTGTTGAAGTCGGTTCCATTTTTTAGTAAAAAATTTTTACCACAATTATCAAAACTCTATTCCTTCCTATTTCCTTACATACTAATTGTTTTTTGTACAGTTATATACCTCCATATAAATGTTAAATACTAAAAAAAATTCTTGTTCTTTAGAAAAAGGCAATGGCAGTATCTACAGGAGTTCCCCACAAAGAACACCCATATCAGAAAGAAATTGAAGACAAACAGGCTTTCAGACTGAGAGAAAAACTAGTCCGCAAGAAGCATAGAAACCTTTACAAAAGCATGAAGGCAGGGCAGGAGGAACGTAAGAAGGAAATCTGGCTTCTTAGAAAAAAGAGGAGACTTCACGATGAGAAAGTCAAAGAAGAAAAGAAAGCAGAAAAAAAGAAACAAAGAGCTAAAGCTTTAGAAGCCGCTTCTGCATAGTTTTACACAATGTGGACTTTTATGTAAAAATAAAATTATCACAGTAACAAACTGATTGTTTTATTTCAATGTTCTTTATATTTACATTCAGTTAAAATAAATATAAATCTCACAACTAAAACAAATAATAATGATTTCATAGTCATTCACAGAATAGACATCTGTATAAAATGTAACTTCTTATTCACATAATGTTATATATGTAAGTAGTTAGAAGTCTTAAAAAATCAGCACTATTATTAAACAGTGTTGTGGACATCCCGTCATATCTCAGAAATTATATCTAGCTAAGTTCTGATAAATGTCATTATTGTTCTAATATAATCAAATTTTAACAGAATATGTGGTGTTTATCACAGCCCATCCATGTCTTGACGATTACAAATTATAACGTTCTGTGCTATTATGATAAGATTCTTATAAGTAGAAGCATATTGTTGGATATTTCTTAATATCTGGCGAATTTCTTTATCCGTTTTTTTAGGTTTCTGTACTAGCTAATGTAAATAAATATATAATAAAGGCAACAAACATTTCTTGTTAGGTAACACATAAATTAAAAAACCTCATCAACATAATAGCAAAGAACTGTATAAATTTAAACTAGCTAGATATAAACTAATCAGAATCTGAATCAGCTTCGCCGTCACTTTCTTCGAGCTCTGGCATCGGGAATCGTAGAATGGCAGCTATGCCAGTCAGCTGGTCCAATTCTGGAAAAAACATGTTGCATAGGTAGGTACATTAAGCGGATATATAATGGTACAACATTTTATTCCAAAGATGTGTAGGTACTATAAATGTGATAAGTATAAATCGGTCTTTCAATAAGTGTTTTCAAAATACATGGTATCTCTTCAATACTTTCATGACGCCAGTAATCCGATATGAAATCGGAAAATTGATACATATATCTAGTGGTAGAAACAAAAAAATGATAGAAAAAAGTGGCACAATGTCACTAGTCGCAGTACTAATATGGTTCATTTTTAGAGACAGTTTCCTGAAATATGCTCAAAGTATAGGTGTGCAAAATACACAAATTATTACTTATAAAGTATCAGTAAGCTATATAACGTAAAAATCTTCATGCGTTCTGCTCTTTCCCCTTTCGCAATAAAGGCTATGATATGAAGGAGTTGATATGTTCAGAAGAGCATAAACTCACGCAATTGACGGATATATTGTGCCCAGCAGTCAATTCCTATGATTTAGATGATAATGATTTTTCAATTAACATCATTCTGAATACTGGTTTCACCCAAACAGCAATTTCATCTATTTTATCTATATGCTTATTAAAAGCAGCACTGTAGCAAGACCCTGCGCAAGACCATAATATGATCATTCACTGACGAAGACGGAAAATGTAGGTACAGCTTACAGATAATATTTATGATCATTCATTCTTTATATGTTCATGTTGCCGCGTGCAAGGTTTTCTTCGTGAGAAGAAGATTAAACTTACGCTCTCCAGAAACATGCATGCTTGAGAATATCCGCACCTCTCCACCGCTTTCGCGCACAGTGTCAACTATTGCTACATACTCCTTTCTTTGCTGTATGTCTTGACATCTGAAAAGTAATTTTTACCTGCCAGTTATGATTAAGAACGTCACGAAGGGCTGTTAGCTATAAATTAGGTATTCAATCAAATAGTGAAAAAGTGGACTAATACAGAATATTCGCCGGAACTATTACTGTAATCTATCAACGCATGTGGACAAATAACACTATTTTATTAAAACAAAATTGTTGCTCTGTATATCTCTGTGAACATATATGTTATCTAGTACGTCTTCGTCTAGTCCATATTTTCGAATATATTAATAGCAGTGCCAGAATTGACTGATTGTTGACACTAGACATTTTTAGACCCTTTTCAGGCCCTTATGCCTTTATATTCATCACACTCATGCTCAGCACATTGTCATGACCTAATCTTTATCCTATAAAATTTTCATAGTCAGGTTTTTTAAAATAGAGGAACTGAGATACTATGATACTAGATCAGATGAAGCTATTTAAAGCTACCTCTGATCTAAACATTCTTGGTCTATTCATAAATATATTATATATCTTACCATACCACAATTGAACCCGCGCTAAAAGCTTTCAATTGTTTAGGATCAATTATGAGCATAAAGTTACACAACCCCCACGTCACCCTAATAGATTTTCCGAGAATCTGGGAGAATAGGTCCGCATAATGTAAGATGTAGCTGGAAGATCAGAAAAAATCTACCTCGGGATATTTTTAAGAGCTCTTAAAACGCAAATTGCAAATGTTAATCATATTTTCTAAGATTATGGGTATGCTTCATACACAATAATTTCAAAAATGTCCTTATATTTGCACACATATTCCGTTCCAGACGAACTACTGTGAGCGAAACAAACTGTCACACAAAATTGGCGTGCGTCTGGAGTGGACCCTATGTACATTAATTAACAAGTAACAAAAGAATTAGTAATTAAAAACTAAGAAAAATCAATGAATTTATTTGCAAGATAATTATCCTTTTATTTTGTAAAATATGACAATGATTTTAAAAACCAAACCCTATCTTTCAAAATCATCCATCGTTTAATGAATCGTAGCTATAACATGCATTTATCACTCTTACATCCAAGGTAACAAAAGTATTATTGACCAGTGTTATGTATTTACCTGAAAAGTTTATCAGATATCATAAGAGTTTCAATAGCTTGTGCTTCATTTGCACTTTCCACATGCTTTTTCCCGTAGAAAGCCTTAGCTGGTTCTAATTGTAACATTGTGTAAAAGCTCTCTAACAGCTTGACTTCACTTGCTGCCTTTGTGTCTGATATTTTTGCCATCACTGCAGGCTCTTGTAGAACCTCTGGAATATAAATAATGATAGATGAGTGTAGAGTTTAACAGTTCTTTTCCCTTATACAGTGTAAACCTAACAACCCTCTGGAATGTACCATATATTGAGGACTAGCTGACATCCACCTACTTAGCTGTCTCAAACATTATTAATTGTAAAAGATGGATATGTAGTGCAGGGTACTTTTGTATAGAACTACATACCCTATAATGTAATTAAAAAATAAATATCGCTTGTGTTAGGATGAATATATCACCACAAAAGCTACAAATATTGTGATGCAAAGCACTAGGGCAGTATGTAGAGACTGGAGTCTCAAAGCAAAGCTATGCCATTGGATTTACAGAGTCATAGTGCAGCCAGGTCTCACTTATGGATGCGTAAAGTGGTGACTATGAATTAATCTGAGTATTTTTATGGTTCATTCATTCAGAGGTATGTCTGACACAGCTTTGACTTGACCACAACATTCTTGATTTATTTACTATCAACTTGATGATATCAACTTTTATTTACTACCAACCATCATCATCATCATCATCATCTCAGCCATAGGACGTCCACTGCTGGACATAGGCCTCCCCCATTGATTTCCACAAGGACCTGTTGGAAGCGGCCTGCATCCAGCCCTTGCCTGCGATCTTAGTCAGGTCGTCTTTACTACCAACCATGTACATATATAAATAATGTGTCCGTATATGCTAAGTAATATAATATCTTTTGTGCTCTAATATTTTATAATAATCGTAAATAAATGTATTTCTTTCTTTCTTTCTTTATATAAAAGAAAAAAAGTTAAACATCGCTTTGGGCCATTAGTTAAAATGAATGGATTTACATATTCATTAACTTTATAGTCTACACTTGTTCATTCGAAGGTACTATGGTTGTGTTTGTTTACATTTTTTGTCAGGTAAGGATGAATAGACTATACATTAATAGTGTGATATTATAAATACACAGCAATTCCAATGAAATAATATGTCTTACCTTTCAAAGAATGTTTAAAACCTGATGATGCCTTCACTAACAGAAACTTTCCCCGATTATCTAGTAGCAGTTTGTTATCAGTTTTGATGGCCTGCTGGATCATGTACTCAAAAAACTGATCCTTCACAAATCCAGGCGATGCAAGAATCACACATTTGACAATATTGAAATCAACATGCCGAAGGATGCCTTGCATAACTGCATCATAAAATTTATTCAAGCCCTGAAATAACAATACAGAACAGGCAAAATACTTATGAAGAAAGGACACAACAATTTAAACATAACTCTATAACTCCCAATTTCTGTATTTTTATCCTGAAATGTATCTTACGTAAGATATATAATGAAAATAAAAAAATAAGTTTTATAGTACACTTAGGATTTATGAATACATATGACATGAATATAAAACAATGCTAGCTTCTGTTCACAGAAAATGCAACTTTTAGAGAGGAAAATAAATTCCTCGAATAGGATTTGGATTCTACTTCTTTCATGTCACTGGTGGTTACTCAGAGAAAATCAAATGCTTCCATCCGTTAATCAATGGAAGTCTTTTCTATTAATCAATGGAAGAGGTATATGGTTAGCATTGTATGTCTTATCACTGAGATGATGATAATGATGACAGTGATGAGAACCACCCAAGTGTAGTTCTCTGCACAAAGCATTGCCTATCTTCTTATCAAGCTAAGTGAGATGTTAAATTTCCATTCAACGGGAGCGTGGCCCAGTCACCAAGAATCCGGAAGATTATTACAACCCAGGTATTGTAGATTCTTACCAACAGGCAATTGTACAGATTACAATTGATATGTTATTACAACAGATTAATGTAAAATTTACCAAAAAATGGAAGACTTAAAAACTCAAAAGTGTAAAATAACTTGAAGTTCTTTTTGAAGATCTTTTTTTGTTTGATAGAATGTACCTCCGAGGTAGTCCCATTTAAATTTCATCAAAATCGGACAAGCGGTTTTTGAGTTACACATCGATACCTGAAAAGTGTTACGTCTACTTGGACGACTTCCTAATTGCGAGTGAAAAGAGTGAAAATAATATTTTCACATAAAAATGGAATGGACTTTAACACTCAAAAGTGTTACACAACTTGTCAAAATTGGTACCAAATCATAATATGCCCTAGTGACCTCTAGTCACTAGGGCATATTATGATTTGTCTGTCAAGTTACTAGCCTAGTGACACAAATCTTAATATGCTTAATAATATGCTATAATATGATAACATATGCCATGTTTACCCATGCCAGTTGCATATTTACCTTTTCATGTTGTTGGGTAAAACCCTTTCTTTTTCTTGGTATTGTAATATCAATCTTAATACGGACTAGTGTCATTGAGGGGGTAATCAGGCATACATGTGCCAAGCCTTCCTGCATTACCACTGCGGCCACATCTGCATTTGCCACAGGATCACAAGCAGTATCTACTCTTTCTAGTGCTACTGAATCCCAGTACACTTTTTTAAGAACAAACTTTCTATTCAGCTCCAAATCTAACGTGTGATATGCACCCATCTAGAATAAGTAATCTTTACATATAATAAAATAAGAACTACACATCACTTATATTTTTTAGTCTTATGTAGACATGCTGCACACATTTTGATATCAAAATATAATGTTCTTTCATCACCTCAATATTTCAATCAAGTTCCATTGATTGTGGTGTACTTACTAGTACATAATATTAATAGTATATAAAAATGAAACCCGTTTTCCGTTGTCACGACATAACATGAAAACGGCTTGACCGATTTAGATAAAATTTGGTATAAAGATACATGGGACTTTGGAGAAGGACATAGGCTACTTTTTGTCCTGGAAGAAGTATGGTTCCCGTGGGATAACTGAGTCAGCGGGAAAAACGTAGTGCACGCGGGTGAAACCGCGGGGCGCAGCTAGTAGTATATAAATTCTGTCTTGACTACAGGAGAAATGGACAATACATTCCAAGGAGGACATCAGGGCATGATTGATCATCCTTAATCAGAATAATACTATAGTATGCTAAATATCAACCCATCCATTTCATGGTAAAACATGTATCAAATAATTGTTTATTTTTCACCTCACAAAAGGTTTATTGTTTATGTTTATTTTTATGTATATGTTAGTTAAAAGAAAATATGTATATTCCTTCCTCCCATTAAAATTTAATTAATGACACAAATATTCCTAGCTCAAAAATTCAGGTTAAAATAAGTTTTCAAGCTTGCAAGAGCTTGAACTAATAACTTGTGGCAATTCGCATTTAGGGAAAATTCCATACTCACCATCTAAATTAGAATTTTATGTACATATAATAATATGAATTAATTCCACCCAGGCCAATGACAGAATACAGGAGGGAGAGTTAGTAAAACTGTTCTCTTCATAGCAATGGAGTCTTACCTTCACATACTGGTTCTCAACAATATTCCGGCCCTTTAACCTGAGCATACATGCTTGAGTATCAAAGTCTATGTTCTCTACAGTAATTGTAAGGGTAGTTCTCACTCTGTTACTCGTGGAAGATCCTGTAGAAGACTCAGTTTGCACTTTACGAACTGTTGACGACGTAACCGCGTCACCCTCAGATATGAGATTGTACGCATGCCACATATCTTCAGGCTCTTCGGGGATAAGTCCAATGGTCCTAAAAATACAATCACAATTCAGCTTTATCTCGTCATCAATGCAAACTTGACGAAACATAATGATATAAAATATCCTTACCCACAACCATCTTTCTCGATATTTTTGTGTACCAATTTCATCTTGAAAATGATGTGGTATATCTGAAGTTAGGAATTAGAAGTTTTATAAGACATTTTCAATAACATTGCATTTCCTCACATATGTGCATTTTTATTTTCAAAACATAATTTTCTGACATAGTGACGTATTTCGCAGAGAACTAGTGTAGTGTGGCCATCATGATTTATTTTAATCCGTCAAGTTCGTTGTGTATTTGCGTCAAAAATCCGTAAAAGATATATATTTGAAACGACCAAAATAACCTTTAAGTTTTTAAAGTGATATATTTTCACATGTAAACTTCAATTTTTACCTACCGTACTTAAAAGAATACAATTTAGGTCAAGTAATCTGTCTACTCCTTCTTTATTATAATGTTATCCTCGTAAATCAGGACCATTATTAATAATCCCTAATTTAATCGTCCTACTTCGTTTTATCATGCATTGCTCTGTCACAATACCATTGTAAGAAGCTGCAGAAGTCGATGGCTGATGATTATTGCTTTGCAGTGTTCAAATGATGCTAATTATCGCGCCAGATAAAAAAAGTGTTATAGTTTTACATTTAAGCCCTGAGAGCGTTTAAATGTCACTGTGTTAGACATCGTTTATAGTCAGCCGTTAGAATTTTTTTCCCCGTTTTCGACTTATCCAAATTCGCTAGACATGACGGAAAATCCTTTAAGTTGGGAACGCTACACTGAAAGTAAAAGGAATTTCACGAATGCACGATTGCACGCACAATATCAAGGATGCGTTCGCTCACTCTCTAACATTGAGTACCTACCTTGCAATTCTAACCTAGTACCTAGTAACAACTAGGTAGATACTTGACTAATATTATAGTTTGACACTTTTACGTACCCAGCGATTAAGCCTGCGTTCGACTCACAATAATTATCAAATAGTTCGCTATTTTTACTATGTTGCGCAGTCGCAACAACTGTGGGGAAATGAACTGTCACTCTGTTGCTTAATACTTAGGACCGTATGAAAAGTAAGACATGGAATGTCAACATCATAATTCAGAAATACTTACGTATAAATGGAAAACAATTAAAGGAGATGGCCGACTTTCTGCACATTATCGAATTTCTGGAATCCAAAAATAACATTTCACTAAAATAAAAAAAAAGTTGTACTTGTAGGTATATTAATAACTATAAAATATCACAATTACTACTAATTTTGATTACTACTAAACTTTAATATGCTAATGCGAGTTGCGTCTGTCCAGAATGAACATAGACATTTGATTTATATATTAGTAGGGCCCCGCGGTTTCACCCACGTGGATTACAGTTTTCCCGCTACCTTAACTATCCCACGGGAACTATACTTTTTCCAGGATAAAAGTAGCCTACATGTCAATCCAGGGTATAAGCTATCTCCATAGGTACCAAATTACATCGCAATCGGTATAGCTGTTTGAAGAAGTAACAAACATACACACTAACACACATACACACAAACTTTCGGATTTATAATATTAGTAGGACTATACTATAAGTTAAGCTATACTATACTACTACTATATTTATATATAGGTATAGGTTCGTGACATAGACTGATAGAGCTACAGACGTGTGGACAGGGCGTGGAAATCCATAATCCGGATACATCTGCTGACGGCGTCCTCCGACTCGTCTGTTGCCGTACAGTCAGCACATCAGTGTTTTATACAATTCTTCTGTAGAGAATCTAAACGGTAAAAATATCATCATTTTTTAAAATTAAACAATACAGGGTGATTGGGGGATTGCGGCAAAACGGCTAGGCGATGCTAGCACTAAATAGGTTGTGCTGCTTCTAAAGAGGCTGTGCTCGTTTATTGCCTAGCCACTTTGCACAAATCTCCAAATCATCCTGTATATCCGGATATCGCATCGTCATCGCATCATCGTGAAATACAATGATTTGAAAGGAAATCCGAGATTATTTATATGTTGATGATTTCGGTTTAACTGCGTTTAATTTTTAACATCTGCAGAATATTTGTCTAACACTTTTAACTATAACGGATGACCACCATTTGGTTCAACTGTGCCTCGGACTATAGACTAGAAGACAGGTAAAGACCTGTCTTCTATGATCCAAGAGAAAAATATATTTTTTTAGTGAAAACGACATACTTTTGGATCAAATTATGCGATTATCCTTTGGAATATGATTAAAATCGGTAAGGCACTTCTCATTAATTACAAGTCGGTTTTCAATTACTACTTATCTATTATCGACTAAATATTACCGAAAGTAATACTTACCTAAAAATAACTAAGACGAGACGACTAGCAAGTGGCAACATTGGTGTATTTTGTTGTTTCGTGAATCGTGCGTGCGTTGTTGATTTTATTTCGTCGTTTTTTAAATATTTTCTGTTTTAGCGGTCAAAGCAGAATGTTTTCTAGCTTTTTGACGCAGGACTTTGGTTCGGCATATAGCGTGCTTGTTGTCTTACTGTTCCACATCAAGTGAAAACAGATACTGTAAATAAAGTGTGACTGATAGTGATAATAACGTCAACGGTCAAGCTCAGCTGGTTCGAGGAGCGGTAAAATTCTCGCGAGTTTTTCTTTGGTGTACAGGTAGCACTTTTCGTGCTCCATTTATTCAAGGTATGCCGTTAAATATATTTGTTACAAGCTTGCTTTATCCTGCCGGATGTAACTACCTACCTAAATAAAAATACCACATAAATGTGATTTATCATGCGGGCTCTCATTAATTCCAGATACGAAGAGCCAATTTATTAGACTGCAATTTACATTTTGTTTGTCTTTTATTTACTTCCACTATTTACTATCCGAGACACTGGCCGTGATCCAGATTACGTGTTATTGCGCGGGAACTTGAGTTATTTTTAGTATGTCGGTCGCATTTAATGATTTGAGATACGTCGTGCGTATTCTTAAAATTAGATATACATTCGTTTTCAGCGTAATGTGTACCTAAATCATAGAAATTAAAGTGGATGAAGTGAAACAATGAGTGAAATCAAAGAAGCAATGGCGGAGGCTGCACCACCGCCCAAGGCACCATCTTCAACATCATCAGATGCAGCATCAGTCATCAGTACCACATCGTCAATACAGAATCCAGATTCTACCAGACCAACTTCCTTGCCAAAACCTTCAGGATTGAAGCCACCATCCAAAATTGGAAGGCTTTGTTCAAATTCTGCACCAAAACCAGCTGTACCAATCTCCCCACGAACTGGTAAGTCATATTTTATTCTTTGTTAAGATTGTTTCATTTGTTCAGTACTTACAATTGCCAGCATAAAAATAGGTCAGGCATAGACATAGGAATATTATCTTGACAATAGTTTCCAGAAATTGTACAATTATTTAACATTGATGTTAAATAACTTTAATTAACATGAATTTATAAAAGAATTTAATGTATGAAAATAACTAAAAATTCTTTGTTTTTCATATTTTTAAGTATTTTGATCCTGACATGTATAACCCTTTCAGTGAGGCTATTTCAAGTAGCTTAGATAACAATTGTCTTTAAAAGAGTTATAAAAGTATTGTTAAATTAAGACACTGAAAAAAAAAATAGATAATGAGACCTAATGAAATGATCACTGACAAGTACACATAGATGTATTAGTCTAAAATCATATAAAAAATATATACTCAGATGTTGAAAAAAAAAAATGAAACTTGTGTAATCTAAGAAGTATCATGGACCATCTACAAAGTGTTGCAAAATTCAATTAAAAAATTGTTGATTTCAATGACATCTTAACTTTACTTTAGCCCTTTAAAGCAATAGTATCTGAACTTATGAAATAATTATTTAAATTGTTTAAAGGTATATTATCTTATTACCATATTTTTCAAACACTATATACCTACCTATTAGAAGATGAAGAAATGAAATACAAACTGCAATTGACAATTGCTACAATCAAATTTAATTTTAATTTCATTGGCTTGTTGCTGTTGTTGCCTTTGTATTTTTATGTAAAACTGTTTTGTTACATTTGGTCATCATCATTCAATTCCATGGTAGAGTTTGATTGAGAGATAAAGTTACAAATTGCCAATTGAATCAATCAAGCATATAATTGCATTTTCTTGATCAGACCTGACTCACAAGGTCACTGGGGATATAGTAATTTAGTCCTTATGTTGTCACATCCTGTATTGAGTTGGCTCAAAAACATGTATCAAACAACAACCATTTTAACCTTGAACTTATCTAAGAATTAGGGATAAGAAATACTGTGAAAATTAACATTAACTACACAATTTTATTAAAAATACAAACACTCCATGACAACTAAGTGAATGTTGATTAGCTTTGACTGCAGTTTCAACATGAGAGGATTGCATGTGGATAAGTCCCACATTGCCAAAAGAATAATCTATAAATGTTCAGCACACGATAAGTTAATGAAAGTACATTCATGGTTTATTTGAAAGTATGCATGCTTGCCACTCATGTTCGGCAATGTCTGCCCTACTTTCAATAGCAGCATATCATGATAAAAACATTCGCAGCAAGTGGTTAAATCTACTTTTAATGACATTATTAAGGTTAAATGTTACTTTCTATTTAAAGTAAATAAAATCTTTCTCATAAGTCTTGAACATAATAAGAGAACACAATAAACATAATAGTAGAAGAGTAGAATAGAATAGAATAGAATAGAATAGAATAGAATAGAATAGAATAGAATAGAATACTTTATTTGTAAGAACATGGTATGTATACATGTACAAAAAGTATACAATGTGGTATTTATTATTATCCAGTGCGACACATGTCCTTGCCATATTTGGCATACAAATATTTTAGAGATCTTATTTATAACTTAAGCTTTAATACAATAGTACACAAACAAATATTAATCATATATAAAATAATAATGCTAATAATTCAATATGTATTTATAATTTAGTTTAATTAAATTTAATATTACTATAATTTTAATACCTACACTGTCCACTGAAAGTCAGGTTGTTAGTCATTATAATCTTATACCTAGTTTACCGTCGAATTTATCACTTAAATAGTCAGTCAGATCATAATAACATTTATCAGAAGAACATAATAAATCTGAGAATTAAATTATATTAGAAGTAAAAAAGGTACACAATCCTGAGAAAATTATGCTCTCATCTGGGCATTATTAATTGCGTGTAGGGGACAGTTTTCATAGTCTACAAGGAAATAATTGTCTACTAGTGGGGACTTGAAACCATGACTACAGAATACCGTCCTGCCTGAACATAAGTTCCACATAGCATTATGTTAATGCAATAAACCATACAACTTGTAGGTTTCATGGTAGTCTTGCTTAAAACATTCTTTTGGATGTGGGCTTGTGAAGTGAGACTCTATCGTGCTCTTCTTGTCATTGAAAAGCTCACATTCTAGTCCAATTTCATCTTCTAGTGAACCATTCACAGAGGTCCCATTGCGGCAATAATATAATCTTTTTTAAGTATATTCTGCTTTTTGTTGATAATTTGTAGCCCTAAATAAGTATCTGCATGGAATTTATGCCACTGCAAAGAAAATAGACCTAGAAAGATTTATTATTTTAATGTGTGTAAGAGATGAAGAGATGAGAGATGTGTGTGAAATGCCTAATTGATGGAAGTTTTTAATAGTAATAGGTTTAGTACATTTAATATTATATCTCACCATAGGTCATATGTTTTACACGACTTCACAAGCATCAAGTATACTTATGACATTGAGTAAAGTAGTCTGATGGATCGCAAGCACGACCTCTTCAAATAGGTAAATACATGAATTAATAAAATCTAACTTTAGTGGTGGAAGTTTACACTCTATCATATTATATTACCTACTAGATATGTTATGTTGTAAGTGACATTATGAATTTTCGGTCATCGTTTGAGATAAGAAATGTATGACAATTTGCTTTCCATGAATAAGAATATTGCGTTACGTCATCATCGCTTATTATATCGATGAGATGCATAAAGGCGTGACCTCAGCTAAGCGGGTCCTCGAGCCGGCGACCAGTTTTAATGCGAAGATTAATCCCAAAATTATCTATACAGTATACCTAACCTTGGCTGGCTCCAAGCGAAACCAGTTTCCCTGCGGGCGCCAATTAATAATTTAATACTTATCATTCTTAGATCATTATTATTGATGATGTTTACGTTCACATAATTGGATCTCGAAATTCTCGAATCATTCAAACGTAATGAAAGTGTGATCGTTGCCTCGCGCGTATTCTTTTTTTTTTACTTGTGCCACCGCTGCCGCGCCGTGACAGTGGTCGTAGAGTTTCACCAGAAAATGTGTCCGATGGCCGATTTGTATCGCCTCGTAGCCACTATCCATCGGCCGCCTCGTCTACTTGACCGATTCGTGGCGGTAATCGGTGTTTTCACTCCAATTTGCATGATAGAGATATCTTGGACCACCAATGTCGCATGCTCTAATACCAGGGGTCGGTAACCTGTGGATGTTCTTCGGTGTAAAGTTGTGTTCATAGCAAAAACTATTAATTTGAGTCTGAAAACTATCGTGAGTTTCTTTCATAATTGTAATGTAACAGACCGACTAGGACTCACGGAGAGTAATTTTCCAGTGTTTACCACGTGAGTCCTAGTCGGTTTGTTGCATTACAACTATTAATTTAACATCAAACACCTTAAAAATCGTGTCACTTCCACTCAATAATCCCTCTATAATATTATAAATGTTAAAGTTTCGATGGATGGATGGATGTTTGTTACTCAATCACGTCAGAACGGCCGAACGGATCTGGATGAAATTTGGCATAAAGATAGATTATAGTCTGGAACAGCACATAGGCTTTTTATCCCGGTAAAATGTATGATTGTCGTGGAATAATTTATGTAGCGGAAAAACCGTAGAATCATAGGGCTGGCCTTCAAAAATAGAGCACAGAATGTACCTACTCACATCATATATATATATAGGGATAATATATATTAACGTTTAGATAGCAAGCAAAAGATTTACGCAGGAGAAACCACGCTGTATTAAACAGTGTGGCGATCGACACTCCTATGAATCACCGAAGTAATCGTTAGAGTAATAATATAATATAATAAATAAAAACACTAAATAATATAGCTTTATAAGCTATATATATAAATGGTATATTTTTTTTTTCAGATAATGTAAATTTGAATTTCTTTTTTGTTAAATTAAATATGTAGAATGGATGGTTTTATTAGGTACCTTTAATCTGCATTGTTTAACTTAACGATCGCAGTTTGTTATCAACTTTAACTTCAACTCTTCTTTTGTGGCTTCTGTGGAGGAACCAGTTTTTTATCACTAGATAGTATTCAAATCTAACCCTGACACTTTTAATACGATCACTTGTGATGTCAGATCAAACGGAGATTGGTATCGACAGCCAGTTTACCTTTACGCATAAAAAATCCGGCGCTTTGTGATCCAGTTCTGAAATGTACGCTTTGTTTATTGTTTTTATGTTCTGTGCTGGGTAAAGGTAAAAAATATTCCCGTCTTGTTACATTTAACCGGTTGATACGACCTTCGCGTGATTAAAACTGTACTTAATGTCTTAGATCCCGTTACTTGTATGAGTAGTGTTGTTGATCTCTCATCGGTATTGTAAATTGAAGAGTCTCGGTATATTGTTTTTTTTACTATGAAACGCCCCGCTATGGTTTTCCCACTACCTCAAATATCCCACGGGAACTACACTTCCGGAATATAAAGTAGCCTATGTTTTATTCCAAGGTATAAGCTATCCTCGTTCCAAATTTCATGCAAATCGGCTTAGCCGTTTCAGAGTGAAGGAATAACAAGCATACAAACGACAGGCAAACTGTCGCCTTTACAATATTAGCGTGATGATGACTACAGTGCACCAAACACTTCTGCCGCGGTATGGTCATGATCAACAAACAAATTGCCTGTAAAATTGCCAGCTGCAGTAAACAGTTAGCGACGCTGTCCTGTTTTACAAACAACCGATAATAATTGAAGGGCTGTCCTTCAAAAATAGAGCACAGAATGTACTCACATCATAGAGGGATAATATATTTTAACGTTTAGATAGCAAGCAAAAGATTTACGCAGGAGAAGCCACATTGAATTAAACAGTGTGGCGATCGACACTCCTATGGATCACCGAAGTAATCGTTATAATACGAGTATAATAAATAAAATCAGTAAACAATATAGCTATATATAAGCTATGTAATACATAAATGAATACCATTTCATTTTATCAGATAATCTAAATTTGAATCTTGTTACCTTTTTTTTTACAAAATGTTTTTTTTTATATAGTAGCCGTGTATATTTAAACGACCAGCTGATTAAAATATCTGAATCGTCGTTTTATTGGGGTAAACAATGGTCTTCGTACAATAAAAGCGTTTCGCCAGCTCCCGTCGCCGTCGTCATATCCAAGTAAAGTGAATCGTAATTGGCAATAAACGAAAAAAAAATGCCAACTGTACCCAAATTAATATACGAACTCCGTATTTTCTATGTCAAGGATGGAAGTTTCTCCTCATATCGTGGGACATAATGTTGCTTTTTTTGGTACTTCCATTCTATTGTCCGCGCAGCTTACTTTCCCTGTCAATAGTGGTAACGTCGCGTTGGAGCGAAATTATTAGCCCTCAAATACCACTTTTTAATACTTGGTATAAAAATGCGACGTTGTAGAACATAAATACAAAAAAGTGCTGATCATGTTTTTTGAAGAGCGTTTAACTTTTTACAATCGTAATTTTAGCTTTGCTTTCGAAAACACGAAAGAAAAATGACAGACTAGACAAACTGAAATATAACAACAATATGATGTACAATTTAAAGCCCCTTGTCATATCAGACAAACGATGGTTTGTAGTTTTGATTTGTATTATTAGGTATTGAAACGTTTTGGCCCTATTTAATTATACAACTATTATTGACGTTTGTAATGAAATATCGACTAAAACAGCATTTATACTGTTTATACGGGTATAACGTGACACTTACGCGTAGTCGATAACACGATCGACAATAGTTTCGGCTTCTTCCGAAAGCGTTCGTCAGGATCTTGAGTGCGGTGCGTTCGTCGTTAAGTCCCGTTTCGTCTCGCACTCGCGATCGCGATATCGACTACGCGTAAGTGTCACGTTATACCCGTAGAAATAGTATAAAATAATAATTATTATTATAACCCACGTTCATAACAAATAATTATGATGAGTTCTTATATATATATTATGAACGTGAGTCTTCTTAAAACATATTATTTTACCTACTATTTTTAAATTCATTTTTTCTAAATACTGACGTCTCGTAGCTACTGTATACAGTCACAATAATAAACTAATTATGTAATGTACACGTTAGGTCCACATCTAGGACTGTAACCGTGAGATATTTACTTGCTTTAAGTTATGTATGCTATAATATATTTCCGGTTTTGTGGTCTTGAAATAAAATAAAAATAATGAACATCATTCTTCATAGAAAATGTTTATTAAACGCCTGATTACTTGTGTATACAAGTCTTGTAGTACACCAGCTCCTGTTCTTGTATTATATATCATCGCGTGGCACTTACCCTGACATTTTGTAATGAAACGGCGAAACGTAACTGATTCTATCATAAGCAAGATCAGAGACTTCCAGTGATTTATGAAAAGGGATTTCTTTGGAATTTATCTACGAGATTTAATCAGGAATGAGGAGTTACGCACTAGAACGAAAGGTTTATTGTATCGGAATAGCAATTTGTATTTTATGTGGGCAGGGCATCTATTACGAACTTATATAGCGCGGTCTAGAAAACGCAGCGATAGGGCGTGTAGTGTCATTGTGATAATATATATAAAAAATGATGATAATAAAGACTGACCGTTTAAAAAAAACGCGTTAGATGTGTGCGTAATTATAAGTACAAAACTTGCAAAATGTGTAAAATAGGTGGCATGTGCGGCATTTGAACGTCTCTAAAGTTGTAAGCGCGTTGGTAAATCGATACCCGTTACCCCGGTCTAATCGCAGGCGCGTCTAGGCTTACAGCGAGCGGCTTCTCATATAAATACCGAAGACCTACATGTTTCCGACGTAACTATATCGAGCTACCAAATTTTAAGCTGTTTAACTAAATTACATAATTATAATTATTTAATACAGTTTTGGGAATTGGACACGAAACGTATCTGTCTCCCTCCGCCAAGGCCGCATAAGCGAGCTAAGAGACACACAATGTGCTATGGAGAGGGATATGCTAGGCGCTTCATAGATTTAGATACGAAGATTGAGACTAATTGAAAAACAAAAGTGAACTAGTCGAGCGGATTAGCAAGTGGAAGTGGCCTAAAGCAGGACACGTGATCTTGAACAGATATCCCATGGGGCTTCAAAGTTCTCTAATAAAAACCACGAACCGGCAAGCGCAGATTAGGACGTCCACTGATCAGTTGGAGAATAATTGATTGATACACGATATAGTCTTTACCATTTCAAGTCTTTCAACAGTCCCTAGTTCCGTTATCTTTGCGACCTGATTCAGCAACCTTTCCAAGCAAGCGCTTTAGTACTTCATAAATTACGTTCAATGGCGATTTCAGATCGCCTATATAGATAAATTCTATTTTATAACTTCATCGGAAGCACTTTATAAAAGCTTGATAAATTGATATCGTTAGATCATAATAATTTCTCCATTCTTGCTAGATTTAAAAGCAATATTATGTCTAATCTGTATAAGAATCTCTGTTCCTGTACTGTGTTGTAATATTTTATAATGCCACTCAAACGCAGACACGTTAACTGTTTGAAGTGTAGTTTCATGCTTATCGGCGTTATATCTCATTACATCGCATGGCGCTTGTGTAAAAATAAAATCGTTTATTTTCGAAAGGTTCTCTTTGTCTTAACAGAGTGAAGGCACGATTGATTAAAGTGGATTAAGTAATTAGTTGCTCTCCTAAGTAAATATTACCTTGTAATTATGTTCACTCATACTCTATAAAACTGTAGCTCTGTAGTAAAGCTCTCTTTTATTCTGACAGATGCTAAAAACCATTTTTTTATATTTTTTTATTCAAACCATAGTATTTTATTTGAGACTAGTAGCGCCCCGCGGTTTAATACGCGTGGATTCACGGTTTTCCGGGATAAAAGTAACCTATGTGTTCATAGGTTCAGGGTCTAACCTATCTCCATACCAAATTTAATCAAAATCGGTGCAGCCTCAGATGTTTTTGAATTATTTGATAAGCAAATGCATTAGAACCGCAATTATTTTCGAGACCAAAAGTAGCCTATGCGTTAATCTAAGGTCCAAACTACCTCCATATCAAATCTCGTCGAAATCGGTGCAGCCGTTTGAGCTCGAAGGAGTAACAAACATACACTACACACATACACACACACATACACACACACATTCAAACTTTCACCTTTATAATATTAGTGGAAAACAAACTTTTCTTACTTCCTAGTCACCATTGTCCGTCACTACGTACTTGTACCATTATAGGCAACTGCAGTTATGTGCTGTGCATAGATTAAAAAATACTGACTGTGTTCGCTACCGCTTCCTTGGGTTTCATTGACGTTAAAGTGTTAACTTGCACAGTCGCGGCCCAACAAACTAAGCAACGTTTTTGTCCATAGATATGTTCAAATCTAGCACAGAATTTAGGGAACCGTTCGATACTTTCCACATCCCTTTGTCCAAGGTGTCCCATCAATCAGGAAGACTGACAGTTCACGGTCATCCGACTGTCAGCGGCCATTTGCGATATTGTGTCCAGTGGTTACGAGCGTGACCAAAATACTCTTTGTTTTATTCCGGTTGGCAATCAGATTATGTTCCAAAACGGCTAACAATCCTGTTATGGAATAGAAACTCTTTAATCTTCGAGACATCAAGCTTTCGACTGCGATTGCTTACAAAAAACCTATTTATTTACCGATGTACAAAATATAACACATGCTAGAAAGTGTAATGTCACTTTGTTTCGTCCGTTAGGCCTATGTTAATAATATGATTATGTAGCCTCCGTGCCCCCTGATACAGAACGATCGATAACAGGTCAGATTCGATATTGTTCATACATACATTTTGTACCTTGGAACTTTTTAATTCGCTCATATTTTGTAAATGTAATGGAATATTCTAATTTGTACTTCGTTCATTAACGAAATCGTGTAACGAATGTTTAAAGTAGTTTTATAGAAAGTCTGTCATGCGAAATTTATGCATTAACGAATCTATTCGGTTAGTTATCGAAGAGTACTGAATCAGGGGGCAGGAGAAATATGTGTCTGTTACAATCCCTAATCTTTTTTTTGCTTATTTTTTACATTTTAATTTCCACCAGCTGTAATTAAACCTTTTTGGTCTCTACAAAATGAGTTTTTCACATTGATGTTGACGTCTTCTGTCAAGATGACTAGTCTTAGCGGCATGTATTTCTAATCACTAGTCATATTCCACATTTTCGTGTTCAGTCAGCTCATTCTCCATTCATTCTTTACCCTCTGTTCCTAAAATCGATTTTGTGTCAATGTGTCCATGAACAAATTTGTTTACAAGTTTGCTGCTGTCAAGTAAAAGATGCTTCACCCGAGGATCTCATAGATAGAGGTTGTATAAATAGCAGGCTTGTCAGCAATATAACTGTGTTCCTTCTCGTAATAATTTCTATGAAACTTAATTTGCTACAATCCATTGTTTTATTGCCATAATCGCAATAAATACAAAACATGCAATGTGCAAATGAGAACTGCATCCTGTTCAATTACAACTGGTTCGCCTTGACTTGCAAACGTTTGCGTTCTAAATAATGTTTGTTTGATATTTTAGGAAATGTCAAACATAGGTCTATAAGATTATCGTGGTTATAAATATGTTATGGTTTATATATATATTATATATGCTGTTATATACTATATATATATATATATATATATATATAATGGATTTTTCAAAAGGAGAGTTAACAGGGTCTTAAAAAAATTGTCAAAGTATCGTAATGCTCCCAGTGTTAATGATATCCATAGGCGACGGTGATGGCTTACCATCAAGCAGGCCTTCTGCTTGTTTGCCATCTAGTTTGATGACATTTTCACACGGTGATTGGTACGCATGGCTTTTCGTAGGTTTTGATCGAGTATCTGCCGTTCAAAATCGTTAGTTTTCGGTGTTCTGAAGTTAAATAATCCGCATAGCTATATTTTCAAAAACGTTTTGTCGGATATCAAGGCACACGCAATATACGCCACTAATATTTATACAAAACCCAAGTACCAAAGTGAGGCACCCTGAGTGATTGTGTGCGTTTAAGGCAAAGACCATTTCCTGCGTGTACTTTTATACTATTCCAGATTTCTATTTCTTATATATAGTTTGATAAGGAAAAAATACAAAAGCTTTTCTTGAAATATTTGTAATCACAGAAAATAAAAAGGTACTAACGTAACTGATTGTCGGTCGAACACAAAATATTTCAATTATTAGGATTGGATATAATATAAGGGTCGTGCACTCATATTATAGTCTCGCTATACTAGCGCCTCTTTAGAAAAAATAATATTTATATTTTTATGAAATATATACAACAATATATCTATAACACTATTGCTAAAACTGCCATTTTTAGCAAAAAGTAACCTAACACGTAAACAAGTCATAAATCAGTTTATTCGTAACAATTAGTGCTATTACACGTCATATATAATAATAAATGTTTTAATCACTAAAAGTAATGTTTTTTGAATTATTACAACAAATTATAATTAAACAAAAACAAGTAAAGAAATTTAGCTTCCGGTGAAGATAACAGCCTTATCAAATTCCCAGCATGGTGGTAGGGTACTTACGAGTGCCCGCCTGGCTAGGTACCACCCTCAAATTTGAAAAAGCTGTCACTATACACATAGTGTGTTCAGACAGCAGTCCTTGAGGATTCTATAGCAATAAGTATTCTAGGTCTAGCGTGATAACATAGAATAGAATAACAATAACATAGAATAGATACTCAAAACATGGCATTGGAATTAAAGACCTTTTCTGAAGTCGGTTAAAATTTATAAGAATGAAGGTATACCAATCTAGTTTGTATGCTAAATTTCTTTCACACTACCCGAAGACTCCCATAACGAGTTTTACTAAGCGGTTTTATTGTGCAGTAATTAACACTGCCTATTGTTGTTTCATTACAATTAATATCAGATTTCGTTCTTTGAATCACAATGAGTCGTGAATTCGCGACTGTGACATATTTTTTAATTTATTGCTCAATGTTTTGTGAGAATAACACTCTGCCAAATGTAATATGCTGAACAATACGTAATAATTATGAAATCAAGAATCTCAGTAATTAGAATAGTGCAGAAGTTATAGCCGCCTGAACACACTATGTGTTTGGTGACAGTTTTTCGAACTTGGGTAGAGGGTAGCTAGCCAGGCGGGTATTCGAAAGTACCCTACCACCATGCCGGGAATTTGATTACGGTGTTACCTTCATGGGAAGCTCAAGCTGTTGTTGGGGATCGAACCAGTGTCCGTCAGTTTGACAGGCGACGCTCTCCCCGCTCAGTTATCATCGCTTCAAAAAATGAAGAAAAAATGAAGTTTAGCTGGAATAACATTGACTACTTTTTATCCAGAAAATATAGACTGTTCCCGTGGGATGACAGGATGACACAAAAATCGTCAATACCACGTACCATTTCACGGCGGGTAATACAGCGGGGCGCAGCCAGTGGTCGATAAATGCTCTCCGTAAGCAAGTATAGCTTACCGACTCTGGTTGTACCGATGATATTGGAATTTTGAAGAAATGATAGGTTCGGAGTTCTGAGCCTGCCTTTAATCGGCGTTGTTTCAGTCCTCAACACCTGGCTTGAGCTTTTCGTGTAGATAACTTCGTTATAAAATTCATAGTGTTGCAGTAAGATTTTTTCTAGTGCCAGCCCGAATAGAGCTGCCCCCTCATGTTTGTAAAACTGTCCCCAAACCACACAAAGACAAATACCAGTCAACATTTTAGCCTTAGAATTATTTCACTTTTGATCACACCGCGACCATGAAGTGTGATGATACCAGACATATAAATAATAAAAAATCTTTAGCTAATTCCCAAGATAAATACGTACAGGAAATTTGATGTATTTGTTTTGATGTATGGAAATTGTGTTTTGCATTGATATAGATTGTATGTGATTATAGTTTTAGGTAAGTAACACATACATTAATAAAATTGATAAACGAAACAATGTCGAATGCTAACAACCCTTCCAAAAGGTGCTCTTGTAGTGCCACGCTTGCGGTAGGATTGTTTCAATTTTACTAATTCAAAGCTGTTACATTATTAATGTGCAGTGTTATCATTCCTAATTCTCTATGCGCATACACAATGGTCTATAAAATTTTAAATTGCTCCAATGCTTACGTTTTCCTTTCGCAACTCTGTATTTATTTTTAGCTCACTGTCCGCCACCAGAATTGGAATAAATTTTTCAATACTCTTTACATGTATATTCCCTTTTTATTGCCAAGTAATGTTGCTGTCAACTCGGTCCTTATCATGAAAGTGACAAACAGATTTACATAGGTCCGTTGCCTAAGTTGCGTGTGCTCTACTTTTCCTTTACTTCGGCAGTTAACGGCATGTCCACTCCAAGTATGTTATTTGACACTTTCCTTTTTGTCTTTTAACAGTAGTAACCACTCATGTTTAACCCACTCCACTGTCTGCACAGCTGCAGAACAAGCGCATTAACATTCTTTCAACTTTTTAATTACGTATCGGCGACAAATTGCGACAATTTCTACACCTAATACGGGGCAGTCTGCAAGTCTGATGTAACTTGATTCTGCGAAACTGGCATCCTGGTGTTTCGCCGGTGCCGGTGACTGGGCACAGATTAATGAATAGTTGAATATTCCGGATGGGTTGATGTACCCGGTATCGAATGTTCCTGTAACTGGAGAGGAAAGGTTTAGCGAATAATACTCAGATTCCGGTTTGTAGGCATTGGCTATGATGGGATGCCCTATAACTTTACAGCCGAATCGATTTTGCATTGTCAATTAGCATTTTTTGGTGTTAGAACTTTTGAAAATTAATCTGATCAATTTTTGTCAAAGAAAGAATAAAATTTTAGTGAAACATCTAAGCGAAAGTATTTATTCCCCTACATAATATGTAGACATACATAACTACTACATATTATGTATGTATGATTATGAAGTTATTACTTATTTTAGTTTAGTTCTTGTTTTGTTAGTTATTTTTTCATTTTACTATTCTAGATTCTTGAAAATGAAAACACCCTCTCTTTCACGCTATGGAAATGGGTTGTCTGGAAAAGATCGCTCTAAGCGATAAGACCGCTCATTGTTACACCTAAGTATATGGTTTTGTAATATTTTATAAGCTTTCTTTACTCTATGGTGTTTCAATAAAGTGTTAATCAATCATCACCATTTTCATTTGGAAGTATATAGATTTCACATCAAACCTTTATGCATTTACCTCCAAAAAAGGCTTGACAATTTTATCGTCTCGTTTATTTCGACCATTGAAAGGCAAGAAAAGTTTATGGATATATCTAAGAAAGCAACCCTTTTCGATTCAAGTCGAGTATATATATAACCGTCCGTAATCGAAAGTTAATTTCTCGCCAAACCTTAATGCATTCAACTCCAAAAATAGCTCTCACGCTCGCTGATGCATTCATGTAATGATCCTAACGTGGCCGTGCTCAGAATTAAATTGACCGAGAATATGTTGCCAGTGTATAAGATGTACGACAGTTTTCTTATGTTAATAATTCGTCTCTCACTCAGCCACTCCTGCAAGAAGTTTGTGATCCTATCCGGGTTCATTGAACTGCGAAGCAAATTATATTTGCATAACAATTCCCGTGTTCGTTTTTATTTGTAAAATCTTGCTTTTATAATTTCTTTGAACAGGTAATACTGCCTAAACATTTACCTACCTGAAGATCTGTTGTTTTGAAACGTCAATCCTTTCAAGCGTGTTGTAAACTTGGTAAACAGTTTTTTTTTTGTGGGAATCGAACGTGACTTTAAACAGGATATCGGTTGCGGTCATACATCACTGCACGAAATATAAATATCCATTGCAATCTCACGGTAACACTATACTTTTTTTGTTTAGTGATTAGCAAGCTTATTGAGCGACCCACTTAGATTCTGTGATTTTTGTAGCTCAGGGGCCATCTATGGATTACGTCACACCTTACAAAGTTTAAAAAAGGGTTGAGGTGAATCTAAGGCTGTGTGACGTTACGTGTCAAATTCCGTGGCCGTGGTGGTACCGGCCTAGAATAGTACTCCCCCATCTCTTCCCGCGGGTGCCGTAAGAGTCGGCCAAGAGATCACAAGGAGGTGGGCAGCAGCGCCTTGTGAGGATTGGAAATCATACTGCGCTCGCCAACCCGCTTGCCAAGCGTAGCGAGTATTGGCAAGTCCCCCCTTATATGGGGGAGGCATATGTCCAGCAGTGGACGCACATGGCTAAGAGGATAAGAAGAAGAAATTTTTCCATGGTATCATGCACTGTAGGAAGGCACACACCCGTATAAATTGCAGGAAATTTACATTACGATATACACTATATAATTTACCAAAAATGTATTCATCTTCAAAAGTAGATCTTTCTTTAAAAATGTCATAATGTGTCACACCGGGGGGAGGGAGTCTCACCAATGTGACCACCTATGACAAGGAGAAGGGAGGAGTCATAAAATTAGTTTGACGTAATTTATGGATTTCCCCTTATATGTAGCAATGCTCTAACATAGACCGCATCACCTGTGGCTAGACAAGATGCATTGCTTCATAGCGATTCTCTTTCTCTAACCGCTAACGATGAATATTCGTTCTCATTGATCACGTGATATATTGCTTGAAAGTGTCAATCTCATACATTTTTATGACTCTCAACGTTAACGCTTGTAGAATGTTATTTTGTCTAGGTCTACTGCTAATATTAGTCGCAATAGTAAAGAGCAACTACTTAGAAAAATATACAAAAAGAACCTGTTGCGCTTCGATTTCTTTTTAACATTCATCATGAACTATTCTTGACGCAATTATCTGTCTATTCTTTGAGATTACAATCGGACACGCAATCATCATGGTTCTATTTTGATATGGTTATGTGAACTCAAAAGAGTTGCAAGCTAGCTTTCGAACTTTTTACCGACCTTAATTTTGTTTTTATATATGTACATACGTGTATTCTCGTTATTTCTAATATCATACCAAAAAATACTGAACGATAAGGAGTAATGGAAAGATAGTTGACTGGTAAAGACCACAGCCAAAGTATTGTGAACAAACACAACGTTCTAGAAAAAAACAGGTAGAGTATTCTTATTCTCTAGAGTATTACTAATATTTACTTGCATCGTACACAGCCTACAATTTTAATTATTAAACAAAATCCAAAACTCTTAATTTAACATTTGTTGAGTAATTTGTCTATACATATAACCTATAATAGGATTTATATTTTATAATAAACACACATACGGTTTAAATAAACTTTTACTGCGGTTAATTGACTAAGTAAAATACTAGGACTTGGGAATTGGTGCTATGTACCAATATGTCTTTGAACCTCAGACTTCTGCAAACGAGATAATACCAGAAAAGATGTGCTCTACATTTTTTAACACCTTCTCTACCTCTACTTAAGTGTAACTGGAAGTTAAGTATTTTTAGCGTTTCTTGTTTTGTTCTAAACAACATTAAGAAGTTTAGATTGATTATATCTTATAAATACAGTTTGTATTCAATTCTCAGCAAAAGTATATTTTTCCCTTATCCGCCCATCCATGGATATTGTATGTATATAATATATGTATATCTTTACTTTTAAAGATAGTTTTTATAATTAATATTTTCCGGATAAATCATATAAGTAATTTTTGCGAAACCAAAATCCGCATCATCTCTTAACACCAGGTGAGATAGTAGTCTAACGCCTGACTATTGTGAATAATAATAAAAAAAAGAATAGCTCTCAACCACATACAATTTATTATTGTAATTTTTTTTCTCTTTAGGCCACATTAAGTCAAATGTCAACGATCGAGAATGTTCTTTAGACTGGGTATCAATTCTACTAACACATTGCTCATAGATTGTCAATGAATCGCCGTTTTTTCTAGTTTTGCTATTCTACTTGAAGTATAATTGTAATGGCTACACAGATTAAATTTTCACAGCAATTCAATTTGCAATCGAATGCAATTGTTATTTTAGCGGAATATCAAGTTTATTTATAATAACATTTGAACGACTATTGCATTGTTTATGAATGGATTGTCTTATTAAATAAGAGAATTGGCACCCTGTTCAATTTTTCAATGATATAGCATAGTTAGATCACATTTAGGTTTCAATAAAAAAGTGTGGAAGAAGGTAATTTTAATTTGAACCTTTAAATTAAATTATCTAAATAGAAAATTAATTAAATAAATTATATTATTTGAAAAATAAAAATTTTTTGTGTACCACGCAGTGTTTCACACATTTTCGCTCTACATTCTAAGTGGTCAGGTACTTATAATCATAATCTGAGTTTTTAAGACATTGGTCTCATTTCTTCAAACTGTTCTCTTCTGAATGTGGTAAGGTGGGTGATACATTTTAGACGTATTTGTGTAAAGATCACATCCTCGCCTTCTATAATCCAGCAGTCCACTAAAGCAGAGGCGGACCGAGCTAAGGGCACGACCGCGCGTGCCTTCCGGCGTAAACTCGCTCCTTGAGCCGACGACGATTGTTTGGATTCTACTAGGTCAAAGCCCCGTTGTGCAAGAACTTATTTTTATAATAATAAAACTAGCTGGTCGGCTCTTGGATTCACCTGCGTGGTTTACAGTGTATGGAAAATATTTGTAAATTGTATATCGAATTTTATTAGAAGCTAACATTTAGCTAAGAATTAGTGTTCTAAAATCGTTCTTTACTTTACTATTTATCTTCCATAGAATGAATTTCCTTTTACTCAGTTACTAAGACCCGTAACAATTTATTGGATATAATTTTAACTAAAATATCATACAGTTTTCTGAATATAATATTAATAATAAAATTAAATATTAGGTAAGTAATTATCAAAAATAATAAACACCACGATTATTGTTGTTGTAATCAAAAAGTTGTTGTGATATTGTTGAATCAAAAGTACATTTGACACACATTATTGTAAAGTATAATCATTTATTTTTTTTTAAGATTATAAGCCTGCGTTTGACCACTGTCTCACCTGATGGGAATCTCTTTTGTATAAGCTGTGCAAAATTTAAGGTTTCATATTCTGTAGTTTTTTTTTTTTTTTTTTTTTATACATATTATAAGTTTGCGTTTGACAACTGTCTCACCTGATGTTAAGTGATGACGTTGTCTAGGATTTAACACGCAAACTAAATTTAAAAAAATTAAAATAAAAAAAGAAACTAATTAATTTCAAATTTAACACCAATATCAATAGTGATATTCGCTTTCTTGCAATCACTGCGCGTTAATTATATGTATAATTATTAATGCGTCGGTTCAATAAAATTCGTTTTTAGTTCTAAAAATATTTTATTGTCTCCATGAGACAATGCATTGAGTATAGTTCTGAGTTAGAAAGTACTAGTTGGCTCCGTGGCTTTTTCTTGAAGAACCTAAATGATAAATAAAACAACCGAATTCAATTATATCCAGTACTTCACTTATCAGGTATCCCTAAAAAATAGACGGAACAGTTTTTACAATAGAGATTATGACGCAGTTGAAGCAGAGAATGTCCTTTCCGTAACTATAATTAAATGAAAGGGTTACCTAAAATGGTCTTCGGAGTCTGTGTTGATGTTATCAATAGGTGTTAATTATTCAACTTATCATATTTCCTCGACAATAGTTTTTAACAACATAACTGAGATATCCTTTGACTTCTTTGCCATATTCCAAGTAGTCTTACCTTTAGTTATCGCAGAGTTCAATAAAAATCCATACAAGTAACAATACTCCAGTGTTAATTGCTTAACTACGAGAAAAATAGAGTTAAAAGTGTTAAATTCATCGCTGATAAAGTATCGTAACACATTGTTCAAATAGAAACGCTTTCTCCATACTTAATGGTATATCGATCGTTACAATTTACGACTCTTGCGAGAGTGTTATGGTAGACCCAAATTACGAAATAGGAGATAAAAATAACGCGTAATAAATAATACATCTGTGGATTGAGCACGAATCAGTGTCGTAATCATACCATAGTACTATCGCAGCGTAAAACAATTGAAATCAGTACTAACCGCTATGTTGCTAGTACAAGTATATGCCACGGAGAATCGATAGTCTGTACTTGTAATCAACGAACTCAATAGTTTGCTCGTAACTTGCAATAGGTGGCGTTATTCAATTGTTTATTTTATACGCAATTAAAAAAAGGTTCTTGTATACAACAAGCAACGACTCGCGGTATATCCGGGAGTTTTACTGTTGTACGTTACTGCATGGATTACTGTTTTCCCGCTACCTCAATTATCCCACGGTAACAATACTTTTGCCGAGATAAAAGTACCTATGTGTTAATCTAAGGTCTAATCTAAACTATCTCCATACCAATTTCATGGAAATCGTTGCAGCCGTTTGAGCGTGAAGGAGTAACAAACATTCACACATACAAACTTTCGCCTATATAATATTAGTGGGATGATAGTTAATCTGTTGGTTAATCAAACTAACCCAAATCGCTTAAAATATAGTATTAGTCCGTTCAATATGAACTCTACATTTGTACAACACTTAATCAATCTATAAATTAGATCAATCGAGGCTTGATCGCGAGAAAAACATTTAGTAATTTATTTACACGTTTCGACCAAGTTGCATTGGTCATGGTCATTGATTTATTAATAATCTGTTCGAGTCGCGAAAGTCTAAAATATACTATAAATTAGATTTTTCTTTGGAAATGCAATACTTTTCGTAAAACTGTCGCTAAACACATAGGGTGTTCGGGCAGCCCTCCTTGAGACCCAGAAAGCAATATAGGTCTAGCATGTTATGCCTTCGACCACGTGCAAATGTATATATAGTGTACATGGCTTAAGGTTTTTTACATTTTAAACAAATTTACTCCTAGATAGTTCCAGGTAAAAAAGAAAAGCCCCATGTCTGTAATTGCAAAGAAATGTCGTCTTTTGAAACACTTGAATGGTTGCCCCAAGCACTTAAAATACTAAAATTGATAAATCTTTTCCCCTTCGAGAGTCTCGCTTGACTGGAGTTCGTTTACGGTCGATTCAGCGGTCTGGATGTACGCTCCCCGAGTTTATGGAGTTTAGTGACCTATTTTACTAAGGTTCTGGTTGGAATAAGCATTATTTTGTTGATATGTTAAAAACTAACTAATACTCTAAATCATTCCTTCTAAGGCTTACCGTCTCGCAATCCATGGCGTTCTCATCGATTTATTAATTGTTTTCATGCAACAAGTTCGTATTTTTATGTAAATTATAATATTATATAGATCACTTCTTCACACACCGTCAAAGAAAGTTCCATCGCCCCGTCTGTGTGCCTATCTGTAGGTACGCTGAATTACGTACCTACATAACTTAAAAACTATTCTGAACAAAGATATGATTTCACCAATGAAAAACCTTGTAAAATGTGGATTCAGTCTGTATTTTTCTCAAACAATTTGAATCAGTTCAGTAGTAATTTTTTTACAAGTGTTGTAAAACGCTGATAAAACTCGTAGAGCAAGCGAGACCTGTGCGTGTTTAGTTTGTATGTGAAGCCATATCTACTAAGTAACTACTAAAATAACCTAATTTTAAAAATTATTCCCAACACAAAATACTTCAAGTTGTATACTGAATGGACATCAGGGTACATTTAAATCTAACCCACATCCTCTGCGCAACAGGGTATAGCGAAACTGCGCCTAGAAAAAATAATTTGTGCTCGGCTACCGGCCGCAATCCGGGGCATGTTGTATATTATATATAATAATTAATTATACGCCTCTAGTATATTCTAGATAAACCTTGTAGCTATAAATAATCTTCTGGGAGTCCACTTAGAAACTTTTAACGAGACAGGACACGAACGTAACTGTCACAAGTTTTGTGCTCAAAATTTATTACCCCATTAGCTCAGTAGGCAAATAAGCAATGAATACATTTTGTATTTTGCATTTCAAACATTACGAGTACGTTAACAGTTATGAAGTATGATCGCATTAATGTATTTACTTAGAATACCCATCTCTAAGCAGTAATCGCGAATTATATTGAGCCTGAGTGAAAGGTATCTTGAACTTTATTGTTCATTGCATAACATCACTGACCGTTCTAAAAACATAGCAATTTGTTCCTACCGCAATGCCCAACTTTGCTTTCTGATTGTAAATTAATTTGCTGTAACAGTGAAAGGTATTTAAACCTAGTTATGGGAATATCACGAGCCTAAATACGCTAACTACTGCTGCGTTGCTATATGTATTCAACAACAGAATGCAGTGTGAATCACTTGGTCTTTTTACAGGTCCGATCTGACCTCGGCAAATCACTTTCTTTGACCTATTAGAAATCGTGCTCCGTTCAAACGTGACAGTCCGTTTTGTCACGATGGGCTTGTAAGTGACACCTGCTACATTCTTATGTATGTACCCGCATTTCTTACGCTTCGTTACAAATTCTGCGGATATTACTCAAGTTCATACCGAGACTCAGGATCTGAACTGGAGATTTGTGTTTCGTTTATCTGTCGTAATTCTAAACGGAGTTAACAGGTGGTAGAAATCGTCCATTGTGACACACTCCATGTACCTATACTTTGTAAGTACCTGTTTTAATTTCAAAATTTCACCCAACTGAAAGCATTTATTTAATATCTTGTAAAGTATGACTGATATAGCTAGCTAGGTTGTTGCCAAAATTGTTAGCCACAGAATAAATACAACCTCTTTATTCCTGGAATTATTTTGAATTCACGGCTAATTTCAATACAAATCTAATTGGTAAAAATCTTTAGCCACTAATGAAATTTTAAAAATATATATTTAAAGACTCCGATCCTGTCACTCTTCTTTTATTTCCAACAATGGACTCTCGCGGGAAGCGCGCCCGCTCATACTGGTGCGCGGTGCTAGAACCAGACTACCTATTTGACAATTTTGAGGGTAAATAAAACTTATTTCATCCTCCGTACAGCCCATCAAATATAGCTCTAAGCGATTTTTTTTTCCTAGGGTATAAAATAAATGCTTCGTGGGCGAATATTCAAAACTGCCGACGAGTCCGAAGAAGAGTTACGTCTGTTATTCTTCGCTCTCCCGTGAGATATGTTTTTCAAATGTTTTGTATGGCTGGTTCATCCAACTGAATAAGTGCGTAGGGTTCGGCGAGAAAATTTTGAAAAGCTGTAAATAAATACTTTTTATATTCAAACTATTTTACATTTCATAATTTTTTGGAACAGCCCACGCCCATACATATTGTGAGTATATAAATAATAATAAGGTAACTAAGCTAAATATATAGATTAATAATACTTTATTTTTCTAGATTACGAGTATAGTACCTATATAGATTTGGCCACGATTTCACTTCATAGTTTATGAAGATACAGTCGACGGTTGACTCACGAAACACCTAGAACGTGAAAAAGCTCTTAAGGAAGTTTGCCTGAATACAATGAGAATGGTAGCTAGCCACGACCTCAAGTCGGTCACCTATCTGCTTAATTGATGAAAAGCTTTTTATAACAATTTTAGCAGTTTGTAAAAACATAATTATAACGCAAGTTACCTACATCCACACCTACTACCTCTTACATGATCATAAACTTATATCTGTAATCTCTGGATCTACTGATTTCAAAAATATTTTACCAATAGAAAGTCACGCTATTTGTGAGTGTCATAGGCTCACCATCATCACCGCCGTTTTCATCACCACGCGGGTGAAACCGCGAGGCGCAGTTAGTATAAAATATACGTCTGCTATTTTTATGTATATTTTAGGTGCAAGATTTCGCCTTACTCCATTTTACATTTGTACACTGTTACATTTAAGTACCTTTAGAGTTGCTTTAAATTTCGCATAGCCTTCAAGACGTGCCCTTGCTGTTTCTGCTTTCCCCCTGCTCTGCAACTGGATTTCATCTCAGGTTGAATAATTTCCAATGAATACCCTTCAATGATCTGTTCAAGTGGCTGCATAAATCAGTAAACCCATGACTATTCAAAAAAAAAAGAAAGAAATACATTTATTCGACATAGAATACACCACAATTAATTGCAAAAAAGAATAAGTCGAAACAGAAAATAGAAGGCAGGAGAATTGTATGTTGGAATGTGTTAAGAGGATCATGGCTCAGCATTGTGCTTACTAACTCTCAGCAGATAATAAGCGCTGATTTTCAGTGAAAGTAAAATACATTATAGATTTTTGATATCTAAATTGCAGTATTTATAATGTTAAATTTTCTTCATCAACCGTAGTACATTCAAGCAATAAAAACACGCTTGCTTATCGTCATCCTTATAGAGCTTTGCTATCTTATCTGTATAGTAAAGACAAATAGATTTATTGTCAGTTCCATTATGCTGAACCTAGATAATGATAAGGTGAACGCACCGCACTCGAAGGGCTTGTGCGGAATTCCCTTTGATGTTGCAAATTAATGTTAAACGTTTGCTCTATGCGATTGCAAAATAACGGACTATAGCATAACTCTGTAAATTATATATAGATACATTCCAGAGGTATTCTATGACTTGTTTAAATTTAATAGAACCCGAGAGATTTTATTTTATTATATACTTACTGTATAAATGTAACGTTTGATCACTGTCTCACTTGATGGTCAATTCGAAGTTCTCAAGTTAGACCTATAATGCTTACTGGCTCTCAAGGACTGCTGCGTAAACTGCATTTGGCGACAGCTTTTCAAATTTGAGGGTGGTAGCTAGCCAGGCGGGTACTCGAAAGTACCCTATCACCATTCTGGGTATTTGATAACGGTATTACCTTAACTAGCTATCATCGCTACATTTTTTTGGACTATCCTCATATTAACAATATAATAGGAAACATTCACAACATTTCGTCAAAATATTTTATTTAATTCATTGTTCTTAACACCGTTTTTTTTTGTTAAATATAACATTTTAATTCTGAATTAAAATGTAATATTTAACAAAAAAAACGGTGTTAAGAACAATAACTAATATAGTATATATATATATATATATATATATATATATATATATATATATAAACACTATAATAGTGTGTTATTCTCCTGTTTTCTTAAGATGTTAACTTGATTATGAAGGTATGGGTCAGTATACAAAAAAGGAAAATAATCAAAAGTACACATGGGCAAGGCAAGATAACTCCTCTGTTCTCTTTCCAATCTTCACGGATATGGGTTTTATGAGCAGGCACGATGCCCCAGCCAGCCTGACGAGGCTGACAACACAGAAACTTACGAATGAGTTTTGCGATATGAGTCCAGCTTATGCTTCCAGTCCAGCCATACCCCTGCCTGCCTGCCAATTGTTGTTTTAACAATTTATGTGGATCATATATATAGTGATTTTGGGGCCGCAATTCGTTCGGAGTATGATTCTTATAGCTATTAAAAAATGTTTATGAAATACATTAACCAAAATATGGCAATGTCTATGTAATAGGTACCTACTCTTATGTAATTTTAACGACGTGAAAACCAAAACAAGCTCCGTTCCCAGGCGGAGTAACAAAAGTAACATCGTTAATTTGGTATTCAGTACTACCCCGCGGCTGGGTCACAGGGCGGCGGGCGCCGGTAAAACAAAGACAATATAGCCTATCTACAGCGTAGCGTAATCTACGAACCTCGACCAAGGGCGCAGGAGCGGGGGCGAGCGTCGCGTCGGAACGAGAGCCGCCGCGCGCCGGGCGCCAGTGCACGCCCGGCATCCGACACAATCGCGCGCTTCGACACATCCGACCAATCGCGCATCTGCATCACGCAGGATCTTCCACACGAGAATTGAACCCTGACAAGGAAACCCGGCACTTCAACATTATCGCGATTTTAAACCGAGAACGATAATGCCGGTAGAGACCAGAATTAGCTTCTCCGGTAAGTCTTGACTCTACGAAATAGTTCATTACATTTTTGTTGCTATTAAATTATTGTAAAAATTACTAAAATAGTATTCACAATATCTGGCTCTAGATTTAAACGATACAATATGCTCGTTAATAAATGAAATAATTAAATATAACGTGAGACTTTAAAGCAATAATAATAAATGATGTCATAATGACGTTTAGTCTATGTTTATAATGCAATGCAACTTTATGTTATTGTCCTGAAAACACTGAGTGTTGAAGACGTAGTAAATACAAGATTTGTGGTTGAACTGAAAGTTGTTTTCATAATATTGTAATGTGTATATGGGGCTGTTTTGAGATCTCACTTCTACGTCTCGGATGTACATAATATTTGAGTACCTTTTCGAATTAGCGCTCTAATGAGTAGCGCTGAATGGTTGCGAAAATGTTCTACATATATACAAATATGTAATATACAATTCATATATTATTTACGCGCTGTCGAGTCAAATATAAATGTGTTTGTTAATAGAATATTATTCGAATAAAAATAAATAAATAGTATAAAAAGGAGTACCTAAGCCGCTTTACTCGCGTTTAGCTTTTTACGTGCGCTAGTTTAGCAAATTAGTTCGTTGATGCGCATTTAGAGAACGGGTTTACTAGAATTCTTATGTGCACTGTAGTCTGAAGGAAGTAGTATAATAATAATGTAAATAAGTACCCCTGAATTTAAAAGTGGTTCGAGGGTTGTTGCAAGATTAAAATGCAAAAATAATTGAGTGTCTTCAATCGGACAATACAAGATGAATCTCCTGTCGTGTAGTACAAAATGAAACCGCGTTTGCAGAGGTATCGAAGCATGGACATCTCAGCTGTTCGACCTAAATGTGGCCGCCCAATTGCTGTTCAGAAACGCTCATGTACCACTTATGAACAGCATTGCTTGGTGCTAGTGACCAACATCTTACGATTAAATTGGCCTGCCAACTCGCCTGTCCAATCTAGCACGCATGGGGTGTTATGTACATGCTCAATTTAAGTGTGTGCTTTGACACTGGTATCTTCCAACCACCTACTAGACTTGTCAGATATGAAGCATTTAAGAATGGGGCACGTTACGGCAACCTAACTACCCCAAAATGTTCTGGATAACTGATATAATGTTATCCTTAGGAGACAAATTATTTTAGCACCAGTCCGTTTATCTTGGAAAAAGCTTCACCTTAACGTGCCAACAAGCGATTATATGTTTTGCCCGATTTATAACTAGGTCCATTTAATTAATAATAAACCAAATTTGTATGTGTTGACATATTTTCTAGACGTCCTTAGTTAGGGTATCTCTGTTTTTTCTGGGAATCGACTGTCATGATTTGTACATCCAAAAATAATGAAAGGATTTTTATTTCTATGTCTTTTTTCCAAATGGTGTAGTTTTACAGACTTTGTCGTGATGTTTGTTTTGAGACCAAGTGTTTTGCAATAAGTATTTCAACGCACTAGTGATCCTTATTACATTCCTCTTTAGGGCTATAAACCGAGCTACTATAACACACGTGCGTAATAGTATCAATACAAAGTTCAATAATTACCTCACAGCAAGTTTTGTATTGCTTATATCTTTTGATAATTAAACGATATAAGCAATACATTTTTATTTAATCCTAAAAATGTATTGCTTATGTGTTGAAAAATTTCGTACTCTGCTACCACTGCGACAAACAGCCTCGCGTACCAGGAGCAACTTAGCTCACTTATACCATGATATACTATTTTAGTATTTCTAATGAGAACAGAACTTTAAAGGTGTGTGTACGTGTCAAAGACTGGTGCCCATATTTATTTCTAGATCAAGATAATGCATGTAAATGTGTATGTAAATACCGCTATTGAAATGTATAAATTGTATATGTATGTATGCTTGTACTCATAACTACACAGCATCGTCTATGAAAATCAAAAAATATGGTCTATTTTTAACCTTGTACAGATTAGAAAACGTATTTATCTTTTCCTTGTTACGATCCGACCTATTGTCGAAGAATTTAGTGGCATTATATCCGGTACATTATATCAGCTATATGTTGAAAACATGTGGGTGCTTTGTTTTGTATTATACGTATTGTTGTATTAGAAGGATTTGTTAACTTCAGTACACTCTAGATAGCATTGCTCGTACCTATTTATTTTTATCTATTTCGTTATTTATTTCGCGGCGACGATATTTGGATTACATATTTAAATGTTGACAATGACATTGGATACATTATTTTCCTAAAACGCTTGTTTACCATTTTCTCGCTATACATAAACCAAATAAAAAATAAGAGACTATGTTGTTGGTTGACTGACTGACAGACTGATTCATCTATCAATGAAATCCCCAGGTCTAGCATTTTTGTACAATTTTTCCTTATTGAAAACTGATTAATACGAAAGGATTTTTAAACTACACCTCCTATGTCTAAGCGATGCTTGACGATGTATGCTAAAACGTAACAAAAAATAATAGAACTCCAGGTATAAATACAATTTTTCTGGTAGTTCTGAAGCAATGTAAATTATGTATGCCCCCAGTGTTACAGATTGCTTACCATCAGGCGGACCGTCTGCTTGTTTTCTAAATATATCATTTAAAAAAAGGGAATTCGGGCGATTTAAAATCCGCGCCGCGTACAACCGCGTGGCACAGCCATTAATGTATACCTATGTTTAAGGTTTAAGATCCTCGTTTCCCATATATCCTGTTACGTTAACTAGAAATGTTTTCGTGACATTTTAAAGGCTTGAGAATACTTTTTAAATTCTCAAATTATAGTTAAATATTATTTTGGTATGTAATGTGGACGCATCTGTGACCTGCCTATAAACACTATAAGAAGAGTTCGTAACAGATGAACAGTATTAATAATTAATAAATATTTTTTATTAATACCTTATACTTATTATTACAGACATGATAACAAAATAGTTACACATATTAGCACAAAGAAGGGTAAACTAACCCTTTTATTCTAAGTGAGTCATTCAGAGTATTTCTATTCATTAAATAACTTTATTCCTTCATTAATTATTCAGTTTTTTCACTGGTTTGTAAAGTTGCATGATAAAAGATAGGACTTTCTGCCAGTTCATAGACACGATGTTTTCTTTCATTCCGTTTCGGAAAGTAGACGATCTTTTGATACCTAATACAGTTAGCACATGTCAATTTATGCTATTCTCATGCAAATTTAATAGACTTGGTCCGTATTATTAGGCGTATGCGCCCATCCTTAAATTCTACAAAAGGAATTTTGTTGTCTACTGTTTAGTTTCTCTCGTTGTAAGATGTTGAGAAATACAGTTGTTATGCTGGTGTTTGTTACCTATTGAAAGTCTTCTTGGCGCCCGCTGGTGGATTGCAAAATATTCAAAAATTTGAAACGGCGATTTAAACAATACATTTTCGTAAAATATTTTGCAAGCTCCATAGATTTTCGCCTAAGCCTTAACAAGTGTTTTTTTCGTGATATTATTTATCTGAACCCTTTAAAATTATTAAGCAGATATGAAGTCGATTGTTATCGTCAAAGTGTATGTGAATTTTAAATGCGATATGACAGTCAATACTGCTGATATATGATTTTAATCAACTAATGTTTAGAAAACACACAGTAAATATTACCTACACCTTTGACTTATTACATAAAATACTTGTCTCTAGGACGTAATAGCATACCTTCTCAATTATAATTAGTAGCGGATTGTGAATTACCAAACGACTTTAGCAGCATATAGTGGATCTTGTCGAATTTAAATGCAAAAAAAACGCCGTGTTCCATAATAAATATATCTATTACAGAAAAGACGCGGCAAGAAACTGGGCTGCCATTATCGTGTAAACTACCAATCATAATCTACTCTTTCGTATTATATTATATTTTATATATAGGCAGACTGCCCTAATAATTCATTCGCGCTAACTGCTACCTGTGCCATCCTAAACTGAACATATGAGGATACTCTTTTAACCCAAATCATAAGAACATATTCGTAAAGCTGTCCAATGCTTTTATAAAAATAGATGTCACACAATGTCTACTTTATTCATATCGCCTTTTACGAAGCTTGTAAGAGTATGTTCATTAGGTTACTGTGACAGCCTTATTTGCACACTCATAGAATGCTGGTTCTATTCACTGACATATTATTAGTGTGCCGGTGGTCGACATTAGTCTTAAGCCTTCGTTTAACGTAAGATGTTAACCGTGACCGATGCTCTTATCCTTTGCTCGCATTATGCCTCTACAATTGCGGTGTCAAACAATTAACCTTGTTTGGATCAACACCACGACATGCCACATCGCCAACCATAACTGCATCCTGGCCTTGATGAGCCATCAGGAATAACACAGGAATACTATCCCACACAACATTTTCATTTATTTTTAAAAACTTATTCACTCAACCCCGCAATAGGATACCCTGTGTAGCGGGAGGCATAGGCACACGCAATCACAATACACAAACATCCAAGACCCGAGAACAAACATCTATGCTCATCACCAAATGTTTGCCCCAACCGGCATTCAAATTCGGGGTCGCTGTTTCAAAGTCAGTGTCGCTGATCATTGAGCCACGACGACTGTCAGTCAGCGACATTTTCATCAGTCACCTCTTAAAAAACATACAGCAATTTAATTTATCTTGAAACCTTATCAGGATAATTTGAAGCAGACTTTGAAACGTCGCATCGTTAATGTTTTGGAAATAAGTTCCTTTATTCGCTGGAATTCACAACATTTTTTGCTCAAATATTTCGCTGCGTGCGATAAAAACTTATCAGTTGACACGCCAGCCTTTGTTAGGCAAATTTTGTTTTTGTCTTGTAGATGTTACTTCATTACTTCTATACAACGTCTATTTGCGTTGCCGGGTAGTTAACAGTTGTTAGTTGCGCAATAACTGTTTCTTTAATTTCTATTATTTTCTTATAGCGTGACGCACGTCATGTTCCACACATGATAAATATTGATGCCTAACACAACTGACACCTCTATCTATGTTCAACTAGCTAGGTACTAGGCAGGCTATGCACGGGTGCAATTAAGATGTCTCGACGTAAAAAAAAGGGAAAATTATGTACGTGATGGTGAATCACGTCTCAAAAACCGTTGTGTGATTATTGACAGAGTTAGCTGACAAACTGACTAGACAGACGCAAAGGGACCGACTTTCCCTTTTATAGATACATTATGTATCTACTAAGATAAAAGTGATGTTGATCATTGCGACGGTCATTGCGATAATACTGTTTGGCCACCTTGGTTAGTGATAGCGGGCGCCATTAAAATTCAACTTCTATTGGTATATTACCTATCTTTAGTAGGTTGTCTGTCCACCGTGTTGGTGGATGTCTTACTGGCCGCCTGCCAGTCTGTTCTTTCTACTCGAGAACCTTTCGATCTCATCGGCTATTCTACGTGATATATTATGCCCTGCCCGCCGTCATTTCAGCTCCCGAATTCGCTAGCTTTTGTCGGTGACTCGTTCTGCTGCCGGTTCTCATTTCTGATTCGACCCCTTTCCATATGTCACACACACGATATGATTTATACGGTCTCTTGAATTATTGGGAGGTTACTGTCGAGTTGTAGCTAAGTTTAATGTGTGACAATTTCCTGTCTTTCAACCTTATTACAAATGTGCTCTTCGTGTCGGAATTGCTCAATTACTTGTGTTGGCATTGTTGTCGGTCGACCGTAAAGGAACTGTTGAGCAGGTGCGACACGCCGCCCGTGTTTATGTGTCTTCCTTACTACATGTATTGTATACATACATTTTTTAGTGACCTGAACTCGTGATATCAGATTCATTTCTAGTTCTTATAGTCATTCAAATCGCACTCATAAATATAAATGTTTTTGTCACTATAACAAATCAACATGTGACACTTTGAACCACAGTCTTTGATTTCTCGCCGATAGCGAATCTCTTCGAGCGTATCGAACCGAGCTAAACATGTCGCAGTAATCCGTAGTTTTTGCCCGGCTTGTCTTACGTTTTTTTCAAAATGTTATAACAAAATTGAGCTCCAATTTTAAACGCCGCTGCTTGTAAACTGGACCGGATCGGAGGTGCCGTAGCTCCCACGCCAGGGGCCGCTCAATGACAAATTACCGGTGTACTCGTGTTTGATAGTCATCCACTATTCCACCATACCTAAATATTGAAATATGTGCTTCCTCTTCATACTTACGCAACTCCTCTGAGCTATTCAGGACATCCCATTGTTACCATGTCGTTGAACACATTAAATAATATTGTCTAACCGACACCGGTGGATGCATCTTCAATCTTCATCCTCATGCATCTCACGTGGCCATCTATGCCTTGTAGCTTGTAGCGTGCCATACCGCCAACGGATCTTGGTAATTGCATGTTTTTATCATTTTCAATTACGTTGCAGTGAACGTCAATCACCTGACTATATTTTTTGCCATTACCTGGCGCCATTTGATATCTTATACAGAAACTGACTTAGTCATCCATGTTCTAAATAAAATATCCAAGTGAATTGGTTTTATGCATTGAATTGAAACTAGCTTACTTATAAATAAGAGTGTTTAATTTCCTGTTTTTTTTTGTCTGATATTGACAAATGTGTGCGGGGAAAATAAATCGTAAGTCGGCTTACTATTCTACATTCAAGGATATCTGAATAATTTATCGACGTTATCCCTAGCACGTTCCATTCTAGACATAGGTCCATACAAGGTCACATCCTCTTTTAACATTTATCTTTCCTTTTAGCTTGTTCGGGGCTTTACACATTTACCCATTTGTATTTCGCACATCTCACGTAATCTATAGAGTCTCGGAACTTTGAAGTACCTGCTCACTGCATTTTAATTTTTTTTTTATTGGCAGGCGTATGACCACTATCTCACCTGATGTTAAGTGATGATGCGGTCTACGATGTAGCACGCCTGCCTAGAAGATACCCATTCAATCGTGACTTGAAGATACCCAGCTCGTATTTTTGCGGAAATACAGATTCAGGCAATGAGTTCCATTCGTTAGCTGTACGCACTAAGAATGTGAAAGCAAAACGCTTCGTGTGACAAGTTGGAACGTCCACCATGTATGGATGTCACATTGCCGTCCGTCTGGTCGTCCTAAGATGGAATGGGGATGGTGGAATCAAATTACCGGCGATAATTGGTGAATTCGTTTTATTTTATTGTCCAATTATGCCAATACTGACGACACAACTGGTTTATGCGCTGTAAACAATACAGGCTGAGATCACAAATGATTTGTGATGCATGCTCTTTTAGCGATCGCTCCTTTACGAGATGCGACTACGTGCGTTTCCCCGACAATTATGTAATTTATAAGTTATTGTTTATCACTTTATTGTTGCCGACTGTGGGTGTTTATGGAAGTTTTATGCAATGCGTTATGAAATCGGATATCAGCCAAAATTGGTAGAAATAAAGCTTTTTTATTGGAGTGTTTAGTAGGCGGTCGTTAATACAAAGGCGCCGTCTCGTCTAGACCCACCCTGGGTCGTGGTGCCGAGGGATGTCTGAACCGCGTCGTCATCCTCCCCACCCTTTCCAATGCATTTACATTATGCATTAAAGTTTAGTAACCACAAGCTCCTTACGAAATAATAGGAATTGTTTCATTAAATTAGTTAAGTTACATTAACATCCAATCAAATTGTATCACTATTAAAATAAACAACTAATAACCTATTACAATACTGCAGCTACTTTAATAACATTTGACCAATCCATTAGCTGTTATCCGCCTACAGATAACTCAAATGCTCTAACCCGCTACCAGTTGGCGTCGTGCCCAGAATTGCCCCGTTGAATTACAATGCTGATTCGTTGAGCCAAATATGTGCCACGTGTTGCATCATTCAAAGGCTCTGATGAGTTTTGGAAAATCCGATGAGCTCCTAGTCCTCAAGGGCCCAATGTCTCAACAAAAATATGTAACCAAACAAAAATGTATCAGAATTTTATTAATTAGAGCAAACATTTTTTTTTTTTTTTAAATACCGCTTGTGGACGACTTTGGTGTGTTTTTTTATTACGTCCCAAATACATTAAAATATAACAAATAGTCCTTTTTCAATCCAGTGTATAACAAAGTATCACATGTCTACAACATATCTCAATTCTGTGTAGGTTTTTCAACAAAAAGAATGAACAATGTATGTCATTTACATGACAGTGCTAAATTACAAAATAAATACGCCAAGTAAATTACACTCACTCATAAACTTTTGCCTTTATAGTAACAATAAAGTGTTTTAATCACTTAGTTCAACGGCAAACACCAAAAAGGGTTTAAGGCAATGATTGACGTCGGTGTCCACCTGTATTTGTGTATATGGCGTTGCAGCTCCAAAAATACCTAGTTGCGATTATTTTTTATTTGAGATCTGGTTTTAAGTGGTTATATTTGAATCTTTTCTGCGCTCTTAAGATATAATGAACTGCGATTCTATTATTAATGAGCTACATCCGCTGTGTTTATCTGCACCCTAGGTTCGTGTGTTTAGCCATCTAAAGTTTGGTTGGATGACCGTTAGATACTCAATCATGCCAGCGTGGTTCTGGATAGAATTTGCTACAGAGATAGATACCTAATAGTCTGAAATAGCACACAGAGTCGAGACTATTTTCACCCCGGATAAAATATAGTTTCCGTAGTATAACTTAGGTGACGGGAAAACCGTAGTTCACGCGGTTGAAACCGCGGGGCGCAGTGAATTTGCATCCTTTTCAATATATCGGCTTAAGTCTAGCTATATGATATAAATTGCGAAGTAGAGCATCTTATCTTGTAACATTTAACACGCATTACCTATATCACCTCACTAGCCTATTTCTTATCTAGGGATATTGCAGATTAAGGAAAATTACGTGCCATCAGATTTATGCCGAAATTTATTATGCTGTGTTGCAATATGCTCTAGAAACTGAATATGTTATCTTATAATATTCCTGTGGCATGCATCTGAACCTGTTTATAACTTATATGTCGTCTGTGGATTGGCAAAAGGTCCTATCTGTTATCTTATGATGCATCTTTACAGGCAAGTGAAAGAACTGAATAGTTACTGAAAGAACAAAGCTATGTATATGAATAAAATATATTATGTACATATATAATAGTAGAATTTCCTTTATTTACTTGATCTTATAACTAAAAATACTCCAAGTGACTTAATTAAAAACTACCCTCCTTTGGGATTTTCTTTACTTATTAGTTTCGGATCGGATATTGTTGCGGAAGTTACTAATTGCGAATACGAAAGGGCCAAGTCAAGAGCGCTCTAAACCGACGCTCTTGTATGCAAAATCTGATGAGAGTGGATGAAGCGAAAGAAGTGTGTCGGGATTGTAGGATTTGTAAGGGTCTCTGCCTGCCCCTACGGGAAATTCTGCTCTAAGTTTTAGAAAAAAATAGCATTCGCTTTGTTAAGCATACGTGTAGCTTTTACCGGCAATTCTAAGGTCATCTCATCATCTCATTCATAGGAACTCTGGACATACGCCTCCCCCATTGATTTCAACAAGGACCGGTTGGAAGGGGCCCGCACCTAGCCTTTACCAGTGATCTTAGTCAGGTCGTCTGTCAGGCTATGTCAAAGTAATCTATTTTTTTGCGGTATATGTTTAATGCGTGGTGAAATGTAGTCCATAAACCACCTACCACGCATTTTTCCCTTTATAACTTTAGCAGCACTTGTGTGTTAATTAGTTTGCAGAGGCGTGATTTCCTTAAAAATCTTTCGACAGCAGCCTTTTAACATACCTGATCACATTAACATTTATTTACGTTTTAATGGCAAGCTAACTTCGTTAAATCCTCCAAATAAAGTCCAATAATAATATCACAGAGTATGCTATATCGCTGAGTTGTTTTCTACGAAATCACCTTTATGTTTGTTATCGATATCAATCGCGTACAATCTACCAAACAAATATGTGTGTTTCAATTTCATTCACAGACCATTATCTAGGAAACTGTTATCTGTGTTTGCTTCATCTTCCGTATGTCTTTACACAATTGTATCCTGGAAACCTAAGTTTTGCGTAAAAAGGTATAAGTTTTTTTAAAAAAAAATTATATAACTGACTTCTCCTCTGACATGGAGACAGAGTTGTTTTGCAGCGGACACACCTTGAGAGAATCAGTTTACTTTGTAACAGACGATCGATCACAACTTGTACGTTTTTGAAAGAAAACAAAACAGTGGGATGGAAATAAATATACGTCCGACGAAAAGGTTACGTTTTTTTAATATAATATAGCTCTTGCGTTTTACCACTGTCACTTGATTGTCAGTAATGATGTAGTAGAAGTTTATATTACAACGCTAGAACTAGAATGTGTACCGGCTCTCAAGGACTGCTGTCTGAACACACTTTGTGTTTGGTGATAGTTTTTAAACTAGAGGGCTTGTTATAGGCAGGTACTTGAAAGCACCCTACCACCTATGGGAATTTGATATCGATGTTACCTTCGCCGGAAGCTCAAGCTGTTGGTGACTACTGAGCTATCGTCGCTTCGTAAAATTAAATATTTTATCCTTATCTATTAATGCCATATTGTACTTTACTTACAATTTATGTACTTTGAAAATGATTCACAAGCAAGAACTGTATCCTTCAAATAGTTATTGCGTTACAATATGACATTGTATCATTTATAAAGTTGGTGCGTCATATTTTTTTATCATCAAAATCTGTTTCATTAAAGCTATTAAAAGCATATAAGTAAGCATATTTTAATCTGATTCTTGTAATCAAATTCGCATTCGACTTGGAGCTGACAGTATTCATGCAAGACGGTGTGAATTGCTTATTGACAAAACACTTACGTCAGTGTTAGTTTAAGACGCACTCAAGTTCAAGGCTGGCTTCTGAGTTACCAAAACACTCTGCTACTTTGTATTATTTCAAATATTATCGAGAATATGTTTTCTTTTGTTTCGAAACGATTCTTCTCGTTCACAGGAATGTTAACCGGCCAACACATGAATAAACGCCGCGTCATTTCTGTCGGTCTATGTGCACAGTTGGCTTGAGATGCTCACCGTTCCGTGTATCTTATATACAAAGATGTGGCAACATAGCTGACTCATTTCGCTTATGTGCTCAACTATGCCACTGCCTTGCCAAAGGGTTTGCCCTAGAATCGTTTCTTTACTTCAAATACACAAGTTGATGTCATCTTTTCATATAGCTCTTTACACGTGACGGCTTGACTTTTGTTGCCTTAGTTAACAGATCTGTTGATAATCTGATATCGCAGTGTTGAAACTTAAAATTATAGTACGCTATAGTGGATTTATCTCTCGATACCGATCAGTCTATTGATTGTAGCGGTCGTGAGAAACAAGCGGATTTCTGCGTGTGCTGTTCGTGACATGCTCTCAGTACAGCAGCAATATTTCCTGCCATTATCAAACTCAAGTATATTTTATACAACTATTAGAAATATATTTAGGTATAACTGCAATAAATCATTTCCTTTAAATTAATGTTGTACACGATTATAAAGTACCTCCTCACGAAAAAATAACGATGAGCGATATTTTTTTTTTCTCAAACTAGACAGAGCCTGTACTATGGTAACCTTATGACTGATAGATATATATATATATATATATATATATATATATATATATATATATATATATATATATATATGTATATATATATATACTTATACACACCCAGACTCAGGTCAAACAGACATGTTCATACACACAAATGTTTGACCGGTCCGGGAATCGAACCAGGGACCAGCGGCTCAGAAGGCAGAGTGCTACCAAATGTGCCAACCGGCCAGATAATGGAGAGGATGTGTTTGATGTAACGTGTACAGTAGCTAATTCAGCACCTATTATAATTCTAAATATTACAGTTAGTAAAACAATAGCCCAGTACCACAGTACATTAAAGAGGCTTTTAGTTTAGGACGCGACTGTACCGTCCGTGTCCGTGCGCATACACATCCCCTCTACTATCACTTAGCGTACTTTTTACATGATGACAAATATACTGGCGAATTCTTTCACGATCACTATTTGAGTCACGTATGAGCATATTTATCATCAAAGTTTATAGCGCATCAAGTATAGTTAAGTTGAACCATTACCTGTATGTTTTCATTACTACTTACTATCAGATGATTATTAAAGTGAATGCTACGTACGGGTATTTTCCTCGCACATGCCTGTTTTTCTTAGCGTTAAATCTTTCTCGAATAAAGATAGCTGGTTCGGTCCCCACCAGAGCGGTTTGAACTTCCGGTGAAGATACACTATTATCAAATTCCCAGCATTGTGGTAAGGTGTTTTCAAATACCTGCTTGGCTAGCTATTTGAAAAACTGTTACCAAACACAGTGTTTTCAGGCACACTTGAGAGCCAACATTCTAGGCCTATAGTATTTATATCTTCGGCCACACCGTCACCGATCATCAAGTGAGTTAGTGGTCATACTCTAGATCAAAAAATCTATTAAAATTGTATTCTAGCTAGCCTCAATAAGATGCTTGCATATACGTTCGTGAGCAATCTTATTTAGGCTACCTAGATTTATTTAAATTTAATATCTCATACATATCTTTTGCATAAGCCTTGACTACTGAATATATTTTATTAAAAAAACAACATCTTTTCCGGTGATAAAACAAAGACTTGTTTATTTATTCATGCAGTGACCCTCTGTGAAGTAATTCGATCGATCAGCTTGTCAAAAACACTGAATATCTGTTGACTTTTTATTCAACATCCATAAATACATTTGTGTCAAATGAATAACAAGATCGATACATAAACATCAATGTAGAAACGGAGTGGAAAACATTTCGTAATTTTCAATCCCACTGAATAACAATCAAAAGCAGCAATTCGCTCACCCGATTTCTTTTTTTTTGGGGCAATCATCAGTTCGTAGCAGGTTTCCCTCTCTTTGAGAACATTTTTATTTTAGTGCACAGTTAGTTACTTGACATACCAAACTATACCATAGCTAGCGAATTTTGCCGACACAATAGAGCAGGCGGCTCTTGTATATTAGTTTACAGTCAACATAAATATAGACAACTGATGGACATCAACTCATTGAGCGTTACAAATATTTTTGAATGTTGTGCGATAGAGTTGATTGAACATGCACTTATTATAGTGTGTATATATAGATCTCCTAGGAAAAGAGAGTCTGTACGGGAACATTTTTTTAAAAAACTGATAGAGCTGTTAGATATTATCAGTTATCGTAGTAAAAAAATTGTTATCTGTGGTGATTTTAATATTGACTTACTAAAAAAAGAGCCAAGTACACGGCGATTTGAGGAAATAATATCACAGTTTAATCTTAAACCGAGTGTACATCAACCTACTAGACTTTCTAGCAATACATGTCTTGATAACATAATCCATAATGTAAGAGGCGGCAAAACAACAGTTTTGGAATGTGCACTATCAGATCATACTGCTCAAATTTTGAAATGCCCAGTAAAGAAAAGTTACTTCATAACTCACTTTTTCAGATGGAAACGTGTTTTTCAAAATCAAAATATTAATAAATTTCTCGAATGTCTCTGCAATCTAACTTTTAGTAATGTATACAATGCTGGAAACGGGGATGTGGCTTATAGTGAATTCATTGATATTTTTCTGCTATTCTACAATCTATGTTTTCCATTAGTAAAGGTTAAAATTCCTTTGATCAAGCGTCCTAAATGGCTGAGCAAGGGAATAAAGGTATGTTCGAGACGAAAACGTTGCCTTCTTTGGAAATACAGGCACTCTTCAGCCGAAGCTGACAAAACGATATTCAAAGAGTACTCAGCCAGGTTAAAACGCGTCGTAAAGCTAACACAAAAATCTCAAAATAACTACTACATTCAAAAATCATCTAACAAATCTAAAGCTGTATGGGAAATTATAAATAAAAATAAACAGCATAATATTCATGCCGAAATAACGCAAATAAAAGTGAATGGGACAACTATATCAAACCCTGCACAAATAGCTTCTAAATTCAATATTTTTTTCATAGATGAAATAGAAAAATGTTCAATCAAAAGTAATGACGCACTGAAGACATTAAAGCTAGCTAATTTACATTCGTGCTATATGGGGCCTACAACCGAGTATGACATTAAAAATATAATAAAATCCCTCAAAAGCACGAATAGTACAGGTAGTGATGGCATCAGTACAAAAATTGTAAAATTAGCAGCCAACATCATATCACCTGTTCTTAGCCATATTATTAATAACTGCATAGAGGATGGTGTATTTCCCAGTAAACTTAAGATATCGATAGTAAAACCTCTTTTCAAAAAGCAAGATAAGGAGGATATGCACTGTTATAGACCAATAGCTTTAATATCAGTATTTTCTAAAATTTTTGAAAAAGTGATACATAATTGTTTTAACAGTTATTTTGAAAACAATAAACTTTTCGCACCCGAACAGGTTGGTTTTAGAAAAGAAAAATCTACCAACATGGCAGTTCTTAATTATCTTAAAAACGTATATGCTGGTCTTGATAGTAAGAAAAGAGTTACAGCACTCTACATGGATATGACTAAGGCATTTGACCACGTAGACCACAACATTCTTATAAAAAAACTAGAAGCTTATGGCATAAGAGGAAACATACTAAAACTAATAACTTCATATATTACAGATAGAATACAACACACTGAAATCACTAGGTTAAATATGGATACAAAAGTAGAAACGAAATACAGGTCAGAAGGCAAAATTGTAAGATATGGAGTCCCACAGGGAAGCATACTAGGCCCTTTATTATTTTTGATCTATATTAATGATTTTCCTCATGTCATCAACCATCCAACAGTTATGTTTGCCGATGACATCACTGCAATATTTACTGACAACAAAAACGGCGAACATGAAAACGATATTAATAACTCATTAGGGTTAATAATTGATTGGCTAAAAATAAACAATCTTAAAATAAACCTGGAGAAAACACACATAATGACATTTAAAAATATAAACTCTAAATTTGACATTCTAAATATTAATTACAATGGTACACATGTTGACGAGTTACTAAAAACCAAGTTTTTAGGCATTCACATAGATGCGGACTCAACATGGGATTCACATATCCAGTATATATGCAAAAAATTAAACCAATTTTCATATGCTTTGTATATGTTGGGTAGGGTTGCAAATAAGGAAGCTCTTTTAAGTGCCTACCATGCCTACGTAGGCTCCATCCTAAGATATGGAATTCTGATTTGGGGTAATTCTAAAGGGAAAGAAACAGCATTCAGAGCCCAGAAAAAATGTATTCGTTCAATATGCAGATTGAGATCAATAGAGTCATGTAAGCCACATTTTAAAACATTAAAAGTTCTCACCCTTCCATCTATATATATATACGAAGCCGCTTTACTTGTTAGGGATAACTTAAGTGAATTTAAAACTATGACTGGAAAGCGACATCAAAATACATTGTGTGCTCCAAGATGTAATAAGGCTCTTTTAAGTAAAAGTGTATTTATAAAGAGAGTACATATATATAACAAGCTTCCTCTGACTATAAAAGAGTCAGAGACTCGTGAAGTTTTTAAATTCAACTTGAAAAAGTTTTTGCTTGATAGAGCATATTATGGCATTGAGGAGTTCATAAATAATAAAATGTGATGACATATTATGAGGAATAAGTAAAATATCAGTAGTAAGGATATACGGGTTCTGGCTCACTCCTCAGCCTTGAGCCAGAAGCCGGACCGCGGGTGGCTCAAACTAAAAAAAAAAAAAAAAGTAAATCGGGCACGCCGGATCGATCTGTGCTATCCGTTTTTTGATATCTCTTCAGGATTCCGAGATAGTTTTCAGGATTCTGCATCTCCAATACCCCTCATTACCATTAGGCTAATTACGGTCCGCGACGCGCGCTCGCCAGCAACCCTCATTACCATTAGGCTAATTACGGTCCGCGACTCGTGTTCGGTCTCTCTTTGTGTGAATCATCAGCGTCAGCCTTGAGCCATAAGCAAGGTGGCTCAAACTAACTAAAACATGCTACTTTTGCTTATTGTACTTAGGTATTTGTTTCTATGATATCAATAACAACAACCACAAATTCTTATATATTGTATTTCTCTTTATTCATCTATAAAACAGCATTTATACATATTATAAAGTATTACATCATTCACCATTGTTTGTGAACCGAATAATCGAATAAAATCATGCATTCTCTTTCCGACGAATTTGTAGTACAAATACATCAAACAGTACTCGCCACATACTGAAGTATAATCATTTTGCACCCTCTTGCTGTTAAAATCCCACACTCTGCAGGTTCTATTCAGAAAAATTCTATGAGGTCCTGTGGGTGGTCGGCCGAACGAATCAAAATATTGACCTACTTTGTTTTTATCTATGTGTATGGCTACCCAGTGGGAGCCAGGTTGTGTATCTGAATCCAAATTGCTAACTATATACGCTGGCACTTCGATATGGATTGGTAATCTGTTTGCTGCATATACGTTATTTTGTATGGAGGGATTAATTTTTGATAAATGGTCCTTAATCTCTATTGTGTTCATACTGTGTAAACAAAACTACGTCCTGCACTTGTGCTACCTTGTGATCCTAATCGTCGAATGAACACCAGGCCACTACTTACGTTAGTGTTTAAAACATCTAACCTAACCTAACCGACGATTGAGCACCAGGGCACTTCTCACATCGATATTTTAGATACATGATCCTTAATCTCTATGGTGTTCATACTTTGTGAATGTTCAGTATAACAATTTATATAAAGAAAGCTTTAAATAAAACATATGAGCTATGTTGAGTATTTTATTTATTGATATCATCCTTATATCTACAATACAATACAATTTTATCTTAACTACTATAATCTACGATCACGTTACGATTTTTGTCTATTTCAATTACATTATCGAACTCAGCATAAACAATACAGTTGATAGTTTGAGATAGAGACGTATCAAAACGAACTTCTAATCTTACGCTACCATTTCTTATCAGATTCCAATGACTTAATGAGTTAGCTGACAAGTCAGGAGTTAAGTCAAAAGCTAATAGACAAAAACCTTTAGCATATTGCTCTCTAGATATTCCATTGCCTTCGTTAAGAAAATGTATGCCCGTTCCTGAGAATAATGTATGATAGGCGGCAGTGAAAGTATTATTCTCGAAGGATGGTTGTAACGCTTTAGAAGGTATTTGTTGACCATCGATATATAAACAAAATGAACTCATATCGAAATTTTCAAAATTAAAGGGATTTTTAGTAAGGCTACCATTGAACGCCGCGTTATTAACGAACCCGACAATACATCTTTTAGGTATTTGCCCCAAAAATATATTATCAAGTGTTTTTCCCTGAACCCCCGATGGTATTGTTAAAACTTTAACTTCGGCTCGAGTAATAGGATATTTAGCTGTAGTGGAGGCTAAAACTTTTTGATGTGCAAGTAAAACCGTTGGATTTATTCGAGCTCTACGTACAAAGAAAGTTGCATATTTGTCCTATTACTTCACATTTGCATTCTTGTGTAGGTACTTGTGAAACGTTAATCGTTATCATTACAAAATGACCGCTATTAGTAATTGGATTGACATTCTAATGGTTTTGTCATATCACGAAACGTTAATCGTTATCATTACAAAATGACCGCTATTAGTAATTGTATTGACATTCTAATGGTTTTGTCATATCACTAAACGATTTTTAATGATTATTTATTTAGTGTATCATCTTGGTATATATATTCGAAATCGATGTAGCGCTCTCAGAATTATGTGAGCAGTGAAGTCTATTATTTCTGATATTAAAGTGTTGTGAGTTAAAAGTTTTCAAAATCAACAATGGAGGTAAGATTTATACTTTATTTTTATTTATGTATTAGCATTTATAAAAACTGTGCAAAGCAGGTGTTTGTGAAAAGTCAAAGAGAAGTTGCATGTAGGTACGTTTATTTAACGATAACTTGATTTTGAAGCATTGATAGCCCAGTGTTAATATTCATGGACTTAGGGTATATGTTTTGAGTGTTGTGACACATATTTCTATCACATCGTGATACCAATTTTTGTGAGTTCTTGTAAGAATCTATGCATATCATTTAATATTATTGCTATTTCTATTTCAGAACACATTTAACGAAGAGAATACTTTCAAGCAATATTATTATCAACAATTGTCAGACGAAGACAGCAATGATAATATAACCATGAACATAGAATCTTCAAATTTAAAAAGAAAGAGGGAGCAAAAAGAGAGTTTAGATGAATTTTTCGAGTTTCCCAACAGCAAGAAGAAAAAACAGTGTTCATCAGTGTCAAGAGCTCAGCCGGATGGTGGCATTGCTTTTATTTCAACAAACAATGACGATGCATCTAAGTCACAATACATGATTAAGATTGATGTTTACGAATTAAGCAAATTGACAAAAATACCCAACTCGCAACATTGGAAACATGCAAACATACGAATCAAATATTATGCTGACGACAAGAACAAAAATTATGAGAGTATTAAAAATATAGTCTACAACATTACAAAAGAAATATCTAAGCTGGATACATGTAGAAAGTTGTATTTTAACAATAGCTCATGCTAAATAAACTTTAATTCTTATATTACTCATATTACTCAGAGTAGTTAATACTTTGTCCGTTACAATACATATTTAGCTAATTGGATCAACTCATCAGTGTTAATCTCCTTGCATTTAATACCATATTCTAAAATATAAATAGTCAATGTAAATCAAATGTAAGCACCATTCTTATTTTAACCTTGGTATAGTCACCTGCAAGATGGAAAACGATCAAGCTGTTTGGTTAGAAAAATCAGAACTATTTGATTCAACCTATGACAATGAGCTATACCAAATTTGCATAGCAGCGGAAAACGATCAAGCTGTTTGGTTAGAAAAATCAGAACTATTTGATTCAACCTATGACAATGAGCTGTACCAAATTTGCATAGCAGCGGAAAACGATGATAAGTAAGTAAACTCGAGTCATAATCGTGTAAATATATTTCGTATTCAAATGACTTTCTATTAATATTTAATTACTTTTTCAGTCAACCAACATCATCATACACAGTTCAAGTGGGGCGAGGAGGAGCTCTCAAAAGAACTGTTGGCGCTGATACCATGGGTAACGATGCAAAGCGACAGAGGCTTGAAGAACCTACATCTTCAGCTGACTCTAGCCATCAGCATCAGAGGCTTGAAGAATCTACATCTTCAACTGACTCTTCCCATGACTCAGAAAAGGTACACTGCAACTCATGTGATATTCTAGTTACTAGAAGATACTATACGAACCATATTAAGAGCAATATGCACAAAAATAATGTATCAATATTGCATAGTTCTAGAGATAATATATCGATAATAGATTCGGCTTTCAGACAACGCATAATTTCTTACAAAGTTAAAAGTAAAAAACAACCTGATATACTTTTTGAAACACCAGAACTGTTTCTTAATTCAGTTAGAGACGACTTATGTTTTTTAATTAATAAAGCTATAAAACAACATTATAGTTTGAAAATAAACTTTGTATTACATGCGGAATTTGTACAAGAAACAAAACAATTGGCTAATTCTTTTGATTTTCAAACAAGTAATTTCTTAGTTACCCAAGCAGATGACTTAGACATTTTTATGTCAACCTTACGCGACACTTTAGCAAATAAAATATGTACTTTTGAGAAGAAAGATAGTGGTTGGAGTTTGAAAACCATTAATTACATTGAGTTAAATATTAATAAATTTAACCCTCTCCGTGGTACTTCATATATTGATCTACCTAAAGATATTAAGCTTAAAAAAGCAATAATAAATGTCAAAAACTCAGATAATTTATGTTTTAAGTGGTCGCTGCTTTCAGCATTATATCCAGTTAAAAAAAATTCAGAACGGCCATCATCTTACAGCATTCATTCAAATAAGTTAAAATTTAATGGAGTATCATTTCCAGTTAAGTTGACGGATATAGCGAAAATCGAAAAACAAAATGATATAAGTATTAATGTGTTTGGTTTAGAGTTTGATACGAAAACAAAGAAACATTCTATTGTAGGTCCACTTTGTTTCACAAAAAGTCGTAAAAGTACTCATGTCAATTTATTATACATACAAAATGGAACGAATGGCCACTATTGCTATATCAAAAACATGTCGCGATTAGTAAGCAAGCAAACATCTAATTTGAATGTTGCTATTTACATTTGTGATGGATGTTTGATACGATTTCCTACCAGAGACAGGTTAAGTAAACATCAACAAGAAGACTGTTCTCACATTACAACAAAGTTACCAAACAGCGAGAAAACATCAAAAAATTGGTTTGGGGAACCGTCATCAAACGACACATTAAAATTTGATAATTTTGAAAAGAAAATGAAAATTCCTTTTGTAATCTACGCAGACTTTGAGGCATTTTTAAATCCTATACAATCATGTCCCAACGATTCATCTAAATCATACACTAATAACATTCAAAAACATGAGACTTATAGTTTTGGATACTATATAAAATGTTCATACGATGATAGATTATCAAAGTATGAGACATATTGTGGTCCAAACTGTGCACAAGTATTCATGGAACGTTTGTGCAATGATTTGAAAACCATATGTAAAAAAAATTGTTTCCAAAGATCCCCGAAGTCCCCATCAGCTGATCATACCAATAAGATATCTAATTCGAAAACATGTCACATATGTGAAACTAATATTACTACTGAAGAAGTTCTTGATTTTGATTGGCAAACGGGAGAATTGAGAGGAATTGCACATGAAGTATGTAAGAACAAGTTTCGTGCCCCCCGTCACATTCCGGTATTTCTACATAATTTAAGTAATTATGATGCTCATTTCATTGTCCATGCACTTAATTTTGTTGAAGGTGAAATTGATATAATTCCACAAAACAAGGAAAAGTACATCTCGTTTTCAAAACATCTAACAATTAATAACCAAAAAGTTACCTTAAGATTTGTTGATTCCTTCAAATTTTTACCATGTAGTCTTGACCAGTTAGTTAAAAACCTCAAAGATGATGAATTTCACGAACTCAAGAACGCCTATCCAGTTAAAGAAGATTTCAACCGTCTTCGTAAGAAAGGAATTTATCCATATGAGTTCATGACTTCATATGACAGTTTAAATTCAACATCTTTACCGAATCGAGAACAGTTTTATAGTTCACTTACTGATACATGTATCTCAGATGAAGAATACAACCGTGCCCAAGATGTTTGGCAACACTTTGTTTGTCGTAATATGCTAGACTATTCTAATTTATATTTAAAAACTGATGTGTTGCTGCTTACTGACGTGTTTGAAAATTTCAGAGATATTTGTCTTAAAACATATGGCTTAGACCCGAGTCACTATTACACTGCACCTGGGTTAAGTTGGGACGCGATGTTAAAACATACAAAGGTTGAATTAGAGTTGTTAACTGACATTGATATAATTGCATTTATTAAGACTGGTATTAGAGGTGGTGTATCTCAATGTAGTAATCGTCATGCTAAAGCAAATAACGAATTTTTAAATGACTTTGATAAAAATATACCTACTTCATATTTAGCTTATTTTGATGCTAACAACCTTTATGGATGGGCCATGTCTCAATACCTACCTGAAGGTTGTTTCGAGTGGGTGAGTCCAGAAACAAATTTTAAAGTTTCTGATACTTCTGAGTATGGTTTTATTCTTGAAGTTGATCTTGAATATCCTAAGGAGCTTCATGATTTGCATTCTGACTTTCCATTGTGTCCTGAAAATATTTGTGTAGGTGAAACAAAGGAGAAAAAACTAATCCCAAATTTAAATAACAAAATAAAATACAAGATTCATTACAGAAATCTAAAACAATGTCTAGCATTAGGACTAAAATTAACTAAAATTCACAGAATACTAAAATTTAAACAAAGTCCATGGTTAAAAAAATACATTGATCTAAATACTGAACTAAGAACAAAAGCCGTGTCAGATTTCGAAAAAGATTTTTACAAATTAATGAACAATTCGGTATTTGGAAAAACAATGGAAAACATTGAAAAACGAGTAAACGTTAAATTACTTACTCACTGGGAAAATCACGGTAAAAGTTTGGGTGTTCAAGATTTTATTGCAAAACCTGAATTTCATAGCGTATCAATTTTTTCTCAAAACTTGGTGGCTGTACAGTTAAAAAAAACTAAATTGTGTTACGATAAACCAATTTATTTAGGGTTTTCCATTTTGGACATATCAAAAACTCTGATGTATGAGTTTCATTACGACTATATGCTGCATAAGTTCGGTGATAAAACGAAACTATTATACACTGACACCGACAGCTTAATTTACCAAATTTTTACAAATAATTTTTATGAAGACATTAAACCTGATCTCTCTTCACGATTCGATACGTCTGATTATCCTTCAGACAACATGTTTGGTTATCCACAAATCAATAAAAAGAAATTGGGATTTTTTAAAGATGAAAACAATGGAAAAATAGTAAAAGAATTTGTAGGGTTGAGATCAAAGATGTATGCAATCCAATGCGAAAATAAATTAACAACAAAAGCTAAAGGTGTAAATAAAAGTGTCACAAGAAGGATGACAATGCAAATGTATAAGTCCTGCTTGTTGAATAGAAATATTTATCATGATACTATGTATAGATTTCGATCAATTAAGCACACTATATTCACACAGCAAATTAATAAAGTTTGTTTATCATATAATGACACAAAAAGATTTATATTACCTAATAATGTTGATACAATAGCATGGGGTCATCATAAATTAGGGTAAGATGTAAATATAAACATGTAAATAGTTTGTAATTATTTTTGTTCAAGTTGAATAAATAGTGTAAGATATTTGTTTAGATGATTAAGATGATGTATTATATAAACTATTATGTATCTTTAAAACATGATTTGAATTGATAAAATGATATTCAAATAAATAAATCAAGTATGTCAAAGAAATGTCTTTTACTTTATTCCTATACCTAAACCAGTTCACACGTGTGCTAAGATGTTTCATTTTGTTCATCCGTTTACTGCAATAGTAGCCGGACCAAGTGGTTGTGGAAAATCTAATTTTGTTACTAATTTCATAAAATATTCAAAAGATATTTGTAGCACCCCTTTTATGCAAATAACTTGGTGCTTTGACGAAATGCAACCTTTGTACAACCTAAAAAATGTAAATTACCATCAGGGTATTCCAGATCTCAGTATGTTTGATGGTAAAGATGCAAATCTTGTAATTATTGATGATCTGATGAGAGAATCTGATGGGCGAATTGTAGATATTTTCACCAAAGGCAGTCATCATAGAAACTTGAGTGTATTTTACATTACTCAAAACTTATTTCATCAAGGAAGAGGACAAAGAGATATTTCACTAAATTCAAGTTATATCATTTACTTTAAAAATCCACGTGACAAAACACAAATCCGGTATTTGGCACGTCAAGTAGCACCGGAAAATCCAAAGTTCATAGAAGATGCCTACAAGGATGCCACCAAAGAAGCACATGGATATATTATGATTGATTTAAAACAAAATACTAGTGATCTATGTCGTATAAAAACTAGTGTCTTTCCCCCAGATCATTATTGTCATGTATATGTACCAACAAAGGGGTTTAAATATGCCAAGAACCAGCAAATTCCTATCATTTTCAAATAATGTCGCGAAGCCTCAAGACGCACAAAGAATTGTTATCTGCACTGCATAAACTAAAACCAAAATATAGAACAGCTCTTTTAAAGTCATGTGGTGATGGAGAAATAAACTGCATTTGTGAATGCATTCATAACGTCTTGCAAGGTAAGGTGTCGATTGAAGAAAAAAATAAGAAAAAATTAAAAAAACACAAATCTCTTCTTCGCAAGTTAGTACGCAAAAGCACAAATAAAGTAAGAAAAAATATTATCATACAAAAAGGTGGTGCATTTTTACCTATAATATTGGGTTCAATACTAAGTGGATTACTTGGTTCTTTTATTAAGTAAAGAAAAATGGAGCATGCTAAAAAGATGTTACTTATTGAACCTAGCATGATAGAGAAACTAAATCAACACAACAGTGTAGATGATCCAACATCCAGATTAGATATTGAAATGAAAAACATCTTAAATACGAATATGGATGATAGAAAAAAATGTATCTTATACTTACAAATACTGCAGAGATATTTACATTTCAATGAAGAAAATCGACGACCTGTTGAAATACCGATAATCTCTAAGAATGCAGAATTATTAGAATCAAATATAAAAGATGAAACTGTAGCTAAGCATCTAGTCTCTTCTCAGATACAGAACGAAGAAGAAAAACTTCAAGTTAGCACTCAAAACAGGAGTAATATTTATTCGTCAAATCAAATACTCAGTTGTATTCCAAAAACATATGCTAAAAAAGGTGAATCGTTGTTAAATTTGCTTTCATTGAGTAAAAAGAAAATTCGATGGGACGATGATGGTACAGTGCTTATAGACAATGAGAAAATTCCAGGAAGCAATATTGTTGATTTAGTAAATGATATACTTAGGCCACTCAAGAGAAGTGATCCAATAGGTTGGGAAAACTTTGCAAAGACACTGAAAGATATTAAAATACCACTTACTTACTTAGGGAATCCAAAAAGAATCAATTATATTAATAAACTACACAAGAAAGAGCTTGGCGAAACTTCAACAGATGAAGAATTTGGTACTCCCTCGGATAACTCGGATAAATACAGAACAAAAATTCGTAAGAAACTTGACTGGGAGAAATGGACTCCATACTAGAGGATAGTGAATTGGACCCCATACAACTTATAAATCAAATATATTATAACGCTGCACATCCTGCTGGTTACAGTAGCATAGAAAAGTTAACAAAGGCAATGAAAGGTAAAATGAATAAAAGTGAGGTTAAAAAATGGTTGCAGTCTCAAGAAACGTATACGTTGCATAAACCTGTACATAGAAAATTTCCTAGGAATAGATATATATTATCTAATATTAACGAGCTCTGGCAAGCTGATTTAAGCGATATGAGGACTTATTCTAAATATAATGAAGGTTATAACTACATACTTTGTGTGATTGACGTATTTTCTAAATTTGCATATGCTAGAGCCATTCAAAAGAAAAATTCTGTAACTATTAAGCAATGTTTCGTAAGCATATTTAATGAAGCTAATACTACACCTTTTCATATACAATCTGACAAAGGAACTGAATTTGTATCTAAAGATGTGCTGTCATACTTCAAAAGTAAAAAAATTAATTACTATACTACAAATAATCCAGATATTAAAGCAAGCATAGTAGAGCGATTTCAAAGAACACTTAAAATGAAAATGTGGCGGTACTTTACTCATAACAATACTTATAGGTACATAGATATTTTGCAAAATTTAATATATGCTTATAATCATGGTTATCACTCCAGTATAAAAATGAGTCCAGCTGATGTCAACTCAAGTAATATAATAACGGTTTGGAATAACTTATATGATAGAAAAATCAATACAAGGACCTTCACTATCTTAACTCCAAATTTTCATGTAGGTGATTATGTTAGAATTACTAAATATAAGCATGTATTTCAAAAAGGATATGAATCGAATTGGAGCGATGAAGTATTCATTGTCTCTTCAGTAATAGATCGCTCACCATGGGTGGTTTATACATTAAAAGATTTACAAAATGAACCAATTGTAGGAACGTTTTATGAACGTGAGCTCCAAAAAGTTACGTATGACTCTACTTCACACTTCAAAGTAGATAAAATCATTCGTACTCGCTTATCTGGTGACAGAAAAGAAGTGTTAGTCAAGTGGAAAGGTTATCCAGATAAATTTAACAGTTGGATTTTAGCATCTCAATTAAAACAAATATGATAAAAGAAAGTTTTTATTTAACATTGTTAAGCAACAGTTCTACGGAATATTTCCCAGAAAACAAAACCACGCTTTTCTCAACTAAGTTGCCAAAGCCTATAATACTTGAAGGATCATGGTATGTCGGCGTCGTTGAGTTTCAATACCCATGTACGATGTTTACAGTTCAAGATCATGAAAATGTTGTTTACATCACAAAAAAAATGCAAATGCCTCAAGAAATACAACCTTCTCTTGTGTACTACAAAACTCACATTCCAGCTACAAACTATGACAATATTAACCATATTTTAACAGCATTAAACAACATAAAAGAAGACATAAATTTTCGTTATGATGTAATATCAAAATTCGTGAATGTGACAGTGAATGATGAAAACATAAAATCATTAACATTGTCAACTCAACTGTCTCTTCAGCTTGGGTTTGAACCAAATAAAAATCTCGTTGGCAAGGGCTTTGGAAAATGTCCAGCTAACTTACACTTAGGGCTGCCGTCACAATTATTTGTTTATTGTGATATAATCGAACCACAGATTGTTGGAGATGTGATGACTCCATTACTGAGAATAATACCATTAGACCCTTCAAAGTATATTTATGGAGCTAATAAAATGCATGTGTTTTCACCGCCTCACTACTTACCAGTAATGCGGAGAGAGTTTGATACCATTGAAATAGATATAAGATCAAACACTGGTCAAAAAATACCATTCCAGTTCGGAACGGTGTGCATTAAACTACATTTTAGCAAATTATAATGTATTCTCAACACAGCAAAATATCTTGTCCTTATGAACATTATTATTCACGTCAAGCTGGATCCGGTATTGGAGTAATTTACAAAGGAGTCCCATATCAGCGTGGTCATGGAATCGGTAGCTTTTTGGGAGGGTTGTTTAGGTCAGTTTTACCATTGCTTTCTAGTGGGGCTCGAGTGATTGGCAAAGAAGCTTTAAATGCAGGAGTAGGTCTTTTATCTGATATGGTTAGTTCAAGACCTATGGAAGAATCGATCAAATCACGACTTAAGGAGGCAGGCTCTAATTTGAAAAGGAAAGCCGATGCCAAAATTGATCGCATGAACATGACTGGTTCAGGGTATAAAACAAAGAAAAAACATCACTCTTCTCTCATTTCACCATCGACCACTAAAGCGAAAGCTACTAAAAAGAATAAACTAAACAAAAAAATTAGGGACATATTTTCTTAAAATATTTTTATAATGTCTTTTTTACATAGTCATTCCTGCGAGTGCATTAAGTCAGAATTAGATTTATTTGCTTTACCGTCTACACAAACTAGTATAGAAAATGGAATGTGGATACATTATAAACCAATTTCATCTCTTGCTGATGATGGACCCATAGAATTTCAAGTGCCAGGAGCAGGTGATGACTACATAGACTTATCTCATACGTTGTTACATATAAAAGCGAAAATATTAAACCAGGACTCTTCAAAGCTAAATTCATCAGCTGTGGTGGCTCCAGTTAATAACTGGATGCATTCAATCTTTAATCAACTTGATGTTTATTTGAATCAAAAACTCGTTTCTCCACCAAATAACACATATGCGTATCGTGCATACATAGAAACTCTGTTGAATTATACCCCCGCAGCTAAAGACTCACATCTAACCTGTGGTCTTTGGTATGAAGATACATCAGGAAAAATGGATTCAACTGACGAAAGTAATAAAGGATTCACAAAACGTCAAGAATTTGCTGCTGAGAGTAAAGAAATAGAAATGATGGGACATCTGCACGGTGACTTATTCAATCAAGAAAAATTTTTGATCAATGGCGTTGATATGGCTGTTAAATTAGTGCGATCAAGAGAAACTTTTAACTTGATGGCTGCCTCGAATGATTTAAAGTTAAAAGCACGAATTTTGGATGCAACGCTTATTGTACGTAGAGCTCGAATAAATCCAACGGTTTTACTTGCACATCAAAAAGTTTTAGCCTCCACTACAGCTAAATATCCTATTACTCGAGCCGAAGTTAAAGTTTTAACAATACCATCGGGGGTTCAGGGAAAAACACTTGATAATATATTTTTGGGGCAAATACCTAAAAGATGTATTGTCGGGTTCGTTAATAACGCGGCGTTCAATGGTAGCCTTACTAAAAATCCCTTTAATTTTGAAAATTTCGATATGAGTTCATTTTGTTTATATATCGATGGTCAACAAATACCTTCTAAAGCGTTACAACCATCCTTCGAGAATAATACTTTCACTGCCGCCTATCATACATTATTCTCAGGAACGGGCATACATTTTCTTAACGAAGGCAATGGAATATCTAGAGAGCAATATGCTAAAGGTTTTTGTCTATTAGCTTTTGACTTAACTCCTGACTTGTCAGCTAACTCATTAAGTCATTGGAATCTGATAAGAAATGGTAGCGTAAGATTAGAAGTTCGTTTTGATACGTCTCTATCTCAAACTATCAACTGTATTGTTTATGCTGAGTTCGATAATGTAATTGAAATAGACAAAAATCGTAACGTGATCGTAGATTATAGTAGTTAAGATAAAATTGTATTGTATTGTAGATATAAGGATGATATCAATAAATAAAATACTCAACATAGCTCATATGTTTTATTTAAAGCTTTCTTTATATAAATTGTTATACTGAACATTCACAAAGTATGAACACCATAGAGATTAAGGATCATGTATCTAAAATATCGATGTGAGAAGTGCCCTGGTGCTCAATCGTCGGTTAGGTTAGGTTAGATGTTTTAAACACTAACGTAAGTAGTGGCCTGGTGTTCATTCGACGATTAGGATCACAAGGTAGCACAAGTGCAGGACGTAGTTTTGTTTACACAGTATGAACACAATAGAGATTAAGGACCATTTATCAAAAATTAATCCCTCCATACAAAATAACGTATATGCAGCAAACAGATTACCAATCCATATCGAAGTGCCAGCGTATATAGTTAGCAATTTGGATTCAGATACACAACCTGGCTCCCACTGGGTAGCCATACACATAGATAAAAACAAAGTAGGTCAATATTTTGATTCGTTCGGCCGACCACCCACAGGACCTCATAGAATTTTTCTGAATAGAACCTGCAGAGTGTGGGATTTTAACAGCAAGAGGGTGCAAAATGATTATACTTCAGTATGTGGCGAGTACTGTTTGATGTATTTGTACTACAAATTCGTCGGAAAGAGAATGCATGATTTTATTCGATTATTCGGTTCACAAACAATGGTGAATGATGTAATACTTTATAATATGTATAAATGCTGTTTTATAGATGAATAAAGAGAAATACAATATATAAGAATTTGTGGTTGTTGTTATTGATATCATAGAAACAAATACCTAAGTACAATAAGCAAAAGTAGCATGTTTTAGTTAGTTTGAGCCACCTTGCTTATGGCTCAAGGCTGACGCTGATGATTCACACAAAGAGAGACCGAACACGAGTCGCGGACCGTAATTAGCCTAATGGTAATGAGGGTTGCTGGCGAGCGCGCGTCGCGGACCGTAATTAGCCTAATGGTAATGAGGGGTATTGGAGATGCAGAATCCTGAAAACTATCTCGGAATCCTGAAGAGATATCAAAAAACGGATAGCACAGATCGATCCGGCGTGCCCGATTTACTTTTTTTTTTTTTTTTTTTTTTTTTTTTTTTTTTTTTTTTTTTTTTTTTTAGTTTGAGCCACCCGCGGTCCGGCTTCTGGCTCAAGGCTGAGGAGTGAGCCAGAACCCGTATATCCTTACTACTAATATCTTAATAGCTTAATTATATTAGTTTTCATGAATTGACATGTAATTTGCACACCTTCAAAGGTTGGAATATAGAGCAACATAATAAATTTAGCATAAGATCTTTCTTTACTTATATTCAAGCAAATAAATTATTTTGATTTGATTGATTTGATTTGATTTGAGTTATAAGGATTTGTCTCATCTCACTATGGCTTCCGTTGTCATATTATTTGTGCTTTTAAAGCCTATGTTTCTGAAGTCTCCGCACTGTACAAATTTGACAGGCGACATCGATAATAATTGATGAATGAGATTAGTAATTGGTGTCGTCTTATTTCGGATTAATTATCATAATTTACAATGGATGAAGATCTTCAATTCATGCCAGGTGTTGCGGCATGCCTCATTACTGACCATTAGCTGCATTAGCGTAGCCGGAGCGGACGTGTCACGATTACAAAACGAATTTCATTCCATACGCCTTGCCCTACAGGGTTCCGGTGATCGACCATGTTAACTACTCCATTATTCATCAGCACTTATACTAGATATTCGTAATTTGCGTGGCAGGTCAACTTTATCCTTTATCTGTGGTACTATTCTACGATAGCATTGATACAAACGTAAGCGGTGCGATCTTGGAATACAAATGTGTGTAATTAACATTCCTATCAGCGATAAATTCGGTCTCAACTTATATCATTGTATATCCAAGATAAACACTTCTTTCTCATCGTTCCCCTATTTGAGCTTTGAAGTGATGTTTGAGCTTATTAAATAAAACTGCTAAGATACTTACCTATTATGATGTGTTACAGTTTGAACTTTTTAGGATTGGGTATTTCAAAATGAAGAAATAAAACCTTTTTAAGATCAATTTGTTGTCCGTATGTTTATCTATAAGTCAAAAGTTATTTTCCCAGGAACACATAGATACATATGTCAACTCAAAAGTAATATCAAATGCGACTCTGTATTCTTTTGGAAACAATATGAAAGAAAATCATACAGTATGACCTATACCTGACCGTATAACGTAAAATCAAAAGATACGCCTTTGATTTCGTTGGATTTTTACCAACTGCCGTTTGTACCTCATATTTTTCAATGGCAATTTTCGCTAACTTAGATTCATAACATTTTTGCTACAAGCCAATGCCATATGTCACTAGCAAATGTAAATTCCGAAACCGTAGATTAGTAGTTCCATTTTTTGTAAGCTTACAAATTTGTACGAGCCCTCATGGTGCGTGAATATGCACTGCAAGTTAGTTTTTTTGCTTTCATTGCACATGAGTTTAGTTTTCCTCCAAACATATTTTAATATCTGTCTTCATCACAATTATATTCATACCAGTTAATTAATGAAACAATGGTGTATAAAACTTGCATCTTAAAATCGAATGATTCATAAACGATGCTTTATAGCCAATGAATCGGCTTGAGTGACATTAATTTATCAGTTAGTTTCGGCAACACGGCCACTCGAATATTACTTAATAAGTATACGAATTGCCTTATCCGGCTCAAGAAATTCCGTTTATAGCCGTATCGATCTTAATTGTTGTTTACTTTGGAATACAAATTATTCTCTTCTCCTTGTTTCACGTGGTTTATTACACGGTTGGACAACACTGTTGCTTCCAACAACACAACCTGTTTTATGAGTCATGATATTTGATAAAAAATCTCATGTAAAACGATTAATCATAATTTCATTTCATTTATGATAATTTAGAAGAGTAATTGCTTGATTCGGCTACTTGTAACAGTGCCTATTGTACGCGTCTTTCTGAGTGATTTATTATTTCTGGCAGCTGAAGTGTTACAAGAACAGATAGTCCAATATAATTGTCATACGTGTGTGGTAGCATTGCTTATATTGTAGCGGAGATTGAAGAAGTTCTACAAAAGGGCCAGGTTAAGAACACTATAAACCGACGCTCTTGTATGAAAGGCCCGAAGAGCATGGATGAAGCGAAAGAAGTGTGTCAGGATCGTAGCATTTGGAAGGCTGCGTGGTCTCTGCCTACCCCTACGGGAAAGAGGCATCTACATATATATATGTATGTATGTAGTTGTAGTAAGATCGCGGCAGTCTCGGGGCCGCCAACTCGGTCATGCTCGCTATATTCGTGGGTAAGTTTACTGCACTCACCCTAGGTCACTTCCTCGTGACACGATTAACACCAGCTCTTTCATCTAACTAGGCTATGCGCCACATATATTCTGAATGCCAGTCACAATACAAAATATATTTAATTCTTATTTTTAACCACCTTGAATAAAAACAAAATTTAGAAGAGGACGTTCTCAGTTTCGTTCTATTTTTAATGCTTATTCGTTATGTTACCTCTAAACTCATTAAAAATAGATATTTCGCACTGTGGTGAAGTACTTTTGAGCCTGGCGGGCTACCACCCCTCAAGTTTGAAAAACGGTCACCAAACACATAATGTGTTCAATCAGCCGTCCTTGAGAGTCAGTAAACATTCTGATCTAGCGTGATAACATCTTCAACCACATCGTCACTGACCATTAAGTGAGATATTCGTCAAAAAGAAAATCTATTTACCTCTATATATATAAAAAGATCTATATATTATTAAAATAAAATTTCAATTACTTAGTACAATGTTCGTGGTATAACTATAGTTATATCTGTCGTAATGTATGGATCTGAATGTTGGGCAGCCAAAGAGGTGGATGAAAGAAAAGTGCAGAGATGCCAATGTTGAGATAGATGTGTGGTGTGAGTAAAGTAGATAACATAAGGAATGAGTATATCAGAGGAAGCTTGAAAGTAGCACCAGTTAATGATAAGTGATTAGTGATAAGGATTGGGCATGTCATGAGGAAAGATGAAAAGCATATAACAAAAAGAGTACTTAACATGAATGTCGATGGATATAGAGGTAGAGTAAGGACGAAAAAGGCATGGATGGGCTGTGTGAGAAATGATATGTTTATGAAAGGTGTGAGCACTAAGACGACTAAGGATAGAAGAGAATGGAAGAGGAAAACATGTTGTGCCGACTCCAACTAGTGTGGGATAAGGACAAGAAGAAGAAGAAGAATGTTCGTGGTATAACTATACCATGCTACATAGAAACATTTGAACTTTTAAAGAAATTGTATACGCGGGTAGCATGGAACTAACTGAATAATTGCCATTGAGAATTGCATCTACCTTGCAACATGTAATCGTTGCATCAATTGATCAACCGACATGAGAGCCAACCGCGAAATTGTCCTTAATTGAAGAATTAGTGGCTATTGTCTAGTCACTGGGAAAGTGTGATGTATCACTAATTCGCTTAATTGGAGTACCAAATACACATCTAAACTCTATTCAAATTACCTAAAATTGCATGTCATATTACAGGTTCTACCTAGTTTCGGTATCTGTGTGTTCCATCCAGGATTATTAGTTCTCAAATAATTTTATATCGATATTAAATGTTCTCTTAGTTAGTTAAAATTCTTCATAAAGCTATAATTACTTTGTCAATTTTAACAAGAAAATTTGTTACAAATATTCGTTAGACTCTCGAATAAATATATTTTTATAGCAATAACTAAACGGTTCTTCTGGGAAAAAAGCAGTTCCCACTAGCGATAAAATAGTAAATAAAATCTTGAACTTGACCACAAATGTCACAAGACTTTGGTGATCAGTCGGTCACGGTTCGTTGTCAAGTATTTTGCTAACATGATGTGTTAATAAAATAGTTAAATAATACCTGCTTTAGCAATTACATCATATTTGTTGATCAAGCCTATTACGGAGTTACGCGGCGGCGGGCGTAATAAAATATTATTGGTGCTGACATTTAACACAACATTCTATACATACCCGTCGAAGCGCTCGTAGAGGGCTTGCACATGCGATCTTTTATTAGCAGGGTTAACCATTACTCCTCAGCGGACCGATAGCTCAGCGGTCGGGGATCATGTCTAACTAACGGACGCTGGTTCAATCCTCACCAACAACAGTTTGAGCTTCCGGTGAAGGTAACACCGTAATCAAATGTTCAGCATGGTGGCAGGGTACCGTCGAGTAGGTCCGACGCCAGGGTACTGCCTGGCTAGCTACCACCATTAAGTTTGAAAAACTGTCGACTTTATAATATTTTGCCTGCCGTCTGTATGTTTGTTACTCCTTCACGCTGAAACGGCTGAACGGATTCGCATTAAATTTGGATTGAAGCCAGCTTATACCCTGGAATAACACATAGGCTACCTTTTTTCCTGCAAATAAGTATAGTTCCTGTGGGATAATTGAGGTAGCGGGAAAACCGTAGTCCATGCGGATGAAACTGCAAGGCTCAGCTAGTAAATAAATATAATCAATAAAAACTCATCTCGTAGAGGAACGCCCTTGTTCAAAGAGTTGGAATGGAACTAAAGGGCTGATTATAGTATATATTTTAATTTCTTCTAATACATACTTTTCATTATCTGAGTAGACATGTTGTGCAGATACGTAATTACTGCGTTATTCAAAAGGGAGTGTTTGGAACTAGATTCGCCTCCGCATTGTATTATGAGATGTGAACACGAATTAAAAGCGTGGGATCACATTTTATTCCATTGTCTGACACCTGCTGCGCGACAACATTAATGTTTTCGTTTTTAAATGTGCTATCAGAAAGGTTATCTCTTTGTACATTACCAAATATAGCATATTATATATATCGTCTTCCTAACTGTTCATTTGCACGTATTTTGATTTACAGCAGCGTTTTGTATCTGTCACTAAAATCTTGTGATACATTGTTGTCAGCCTTCAGTACGTGTTCAGTTGCTATGATAAATACCTTCTTAACATCACAATAGACGTCCGTCAATTGACCGACAATTGTGGAAATCCCATTGTTATGGTAATGTCGACAAATAAAAAACACCGTGGCTTGCGGGTAGTTAAAAATCGATAGATATAAAATGGACACATATTGATTATTCAGTAACAATAGAATAGTGTCAAAATAGTCATGTTGACTTTTGAAAAATTACTACAAATTTGAATCTAGATTTCTGTAATCTTAATAGTAATGTATATCCAGTCTACAACTATATAAACATTCGCCCTACTTACCGAGATTAACGTGTATTTAAACTTTTAAATAACAAAAAAACTGTAAAACTACCTACTACGTTCTTAATTTTTGTACACCGCCCAAAGGCATGGTAGGACACCAGAAGAATATCGGAACTATCATCAAATCTACCTTGACGTTTTACCGTTAGCCCTTCATCTTATGAGCAACTTTTACAATTTGGTAATAACTGTTATGTCTACGGAAGATTACAATTAATTACGACTTTAGATACTTACCATAAATATACACTCACTTCAATCGTGATTATGGCGTTTGCAACAGTGCCGAAATACCGAGAACTAAAAAAAACATCATCACGGAATATTTCCCGTTTCTAAAGTAATCTCTTAGTGATAGTTAAAAATATATTTCGTAGGCAGCCAATATTTAGAAAAATTTTTTTTTCGTCCCTGCCAGTATTGATGGTTCCCCACACCATGTAATCGTTAGCGACTTCTATATGTTTATAGTTTTATCGCATTAATATCACGGTAGGTGGAACTTACGTTCAAGTTATAGAAGGTAAAATTTAGGCTAGGATAGCACATATAATAGCTAGAATTCAGGACGGTATTCTGTAGTCGTGGGTTTAAATCCTACTAGCGGTTTTTTATTTTCTTCAACAATTAAATGAACGTAAATTCTATTATATTATCGAGGTGCAAGCTCATTATATCTTATTATTTTAATTTAATGCTTATATACTTATCGAAGCAACGGTATTTGAAAAGTTCTATTTAATCGGCTAACAAAGACTTTTAGCAGTGAAAGGACAACTTCAATCAATTTATGGGAAAAGTTGCAACTGGCAAAACAATTAAGCCCTCCCGTACGGTTTTAAGCTTACATAATTTATTAGCAACTGCAGCGCGGACGAGGCGCTCTCTATTCATTTTAATTTGGCTCACGACATTTCCCAATTACCTTTTATTAAAAACACGATATTCGTAAATTAAGAATACCTACGTATTAGGATTTCTCCGCGCTTATTTGATGATGTTATGTTATTGTGTAATGTGTAAGCATTTAATAACAAAGAAGTGTACACCTCGACGAACCTACGCTGAATAGCTGGCTGTTACTCACATGATTGCCCGTTATTATTTTAATTATTATAATTACATTCCTTTACAACATAGCTTGATCGTTAATAGTTTGGTCGTGTCATTACAACGTGATATTTCATTCAATATTATTCGCATTATATGCTCGTCCTTATTAGACTTGTGTCCATTGTTGAGATTTTGTTCAGCATCGTTCAATTGAAAGCTTTTGTGAGCAGAAGAAGATTCTGTTTTCCCGCTGTAGGCGTGAAGAGATGAGACTCTTTTCATAGTTAGCTTTGAGTTATGGATGCGCAAACCCACGCGCGCTGACAAGGCCGGCGACTGCGCAGTTGTCGTATGATTAATCAGTCGAACCAGCGGACGATCAGTGCCGGACACAAGCCTGTTGCTTAATGACGTGTCTTCTGTATACCTGCTGAAAAGTGCCAAAGGTCTTGTGAATACTAAAAATTGATAACTTTGGATTGATGAAATGCCAGGTTTTTCTTTTCAACTTTTTTATTTTATAAATTAGTTATGATCAAATTTTATCTCATCTGTTTTCCTTAAACAAATTAGATCTAATATTCGTAAATAATGTACTGATGTGTGCATAATATTTGCTTTAAAATAATCAAGTCTTCAGACCAAAAGTACAGATTAAAAGTGATTAAAATTATTATTAGAATTTTCACTATCACCCACTGCAGTTTGGGAGCCTACTCATACATGTTGTCGTGCCTAAAGGGCCTTGTGTTTCATTTCCATTAGGTTTCTAGTGGGTGCCTCACACAAATTATATTATTATGGTTTTATCGAACTCTGCCCTAACCGACTGCAAAAAATGTTGTACCTACATCTCGTATGTATCTGTCTATTGCAATGTTTGTATTTATGTAAGTTTTGAATCATTGTGTAACTCTTCGTCATTAATGTTTAATTTTGACGCATGTTTTCTTTTACTTTTTGCTTTACGTGTTATTTGTTTTTTTATTGTCATAGACGGGAGTTCGTCGGAGACTCTCAGAAAACTCAGTGACGATTCGAGAAAACATCTATCAGGTGAGTGCTGTCGTCATTCGAGTACATGTATGTTTAATGTATTATTTGTATACTTTTTTGCATGTAAAACACCTGAGCACGACGTATGCTTTCTGTTTAGTTGCAATGTCGATATCACGCACTGCACGAGCTTCCCTCAAATATTACAATCATATCACAAATCTGTACATACTCTCTTTAAGTTCACTTGTCTTGTTCATAATATCCCACTTGGTCACGGAGCAGACTTGATTGAAGACGAAGAGGACGAGGTGAGCAGCAGTCTGCCGGACAGACCCAGGACTCATCGCAAGGCGTCCAGTAAGTGTGGCTAACTGTACTAAGGTGGAGGTACCAAACTGTTGGTTAATTACATAGCTCACAAGGTGACGGTCCATTATTAGATTAGATTATTATCGTGTAGCCACTGTAGGTAGAAATTACCGACTAGTTAGAACAATCAAACATATAATCAAATGAAATCAGAATGGAAAGTATCTTAGCAGTAATTTAACAACACGAAAACAATAATATAATAAACGGTATGAAATAACTGAGCATGTTGAATAATTCAACAAGTTAATAATAAATATGTAATTTTATTGCTAGTGAGCTAATAATTTAGACACTAATACATATTAAACATGAGTAGAACCCGTTCGCTTAATGAATTGAGATTTTAATAACTTGCACAACAAATTGAACTAAACTAACAGTGATTATAATTACCCAGGGGCGTTTACAAATTCGACGCAGCAAGCTTGTCATCTAAACTTGCTCGCCTACTAGCAATTAGACTCATTGTCTCTATACCCGATCGTAAATCTCTATTATTGTTGTTATTTTTTACGTCCTTGTATGGACGCTGTGACAGAAAACAATGTACGAAAACTTCATTAGTGCGCGAGACGACTTAGCAAAGCAAGCCAATTATTGAGACCCCTCTGGCTTCATCCGAGTCGTGATCATGTTCTGCCAATAAAAAAAACGAATGGGGGAAGTTGGCGTTCATCTTCGGACATCTTATATATTTTTGTTCTCAGTATCCTTAACTATGAGTTATCGGTGATAGTTTGCGTTGAGATCTAAGACTAACCGTCTACTTTTGGCGTCCAATTTAAATAACAACTAAACTTGTAACATAAAACAAGTTATAAAATTAGACGGAATGCCTTACGCATGAAGGAATGAATAATAAAATAACAAATAACAATCCCAAACTATTGTTTTGCACTGATATAAAATGTTTTGAGTAATAGTAGATAGAGTGGCTAATGTTTGTGTGCGTGTCGCTTCCGTGTGGTGCAGCCAGCAGTACCTTCAGTGGGACTTCCATGGACGCGCTTTGGGAGAAGCATCCTCGGCGGCTCAGCGAAGCGGGCCTCAGACGGTCTTCAGGTAACAGCACTATGCACAGACCATGCTTGGAAAGTTGTTTACCAATATCATTATCTGCGGCAGAGATTGTTGCATAGTGAATATTGGTCAACATCTTTGTTACCATCTGAAATTATATTCCACAATATGTGTATCTTCTAATGCATGTGATTTGGGAAGTGAACTATAACGTGAAATTTATGCAGTTTGGGCTTTTCTCTAAGCAAAATCAGGCGTCCATCGTCTATATGGAACTATATACGTCTATATATCCTTATAAACAATAACTTTATATTCTGGAGAAAGAAGGTTCGGCTCTATTGTGGATTATAATATTAGATTCTCATATGTCTATGTTTCACTCAGTACTTTCAAAATACCACGCTCTCTTGAACCATCATAAATATATTATTAGTGTATGCTCTATGAAAATTTGTGCTAAATCCACTGTTTATTTGCTTGGTTTCCGCTATGCACTTAGTTGCAATGCATGAGCTTTGGTGGTAAACTAGATAGGCCAAAGATTATTCTGTTTCTCACATATTTCCCTGTTAACAGAAAAATAGAAGCTAGTAATGTTATAGAAATCACATAACCTTTCTGATGTTTATATCGTGTTTTTGTTCTCATCGAATGTTAATTGTTTCTTCGGAAGCACAGATAGATATGTCTAAAAACCTTGTATTTTAGAATACATGTCAAGTGAATCATTCCGAGTCAAATGCAGTTTGTTCTAGTGAAAGTTCGCAGATCCGATGAAACAGTGAGATATGCAAACCGGCTTGCAAATAGTGCCCTGATGGCCGATGCACTTGCAAGCAACGGTATTCAGCCCGTGTGCGCACATGCATTATAAATGTAAGCACAATAGGAAACGCACCCATGCATATTCAAACGGCGATAAATTTTAGTCCTTGCGAGTCGTAAACACACTTTCTTAAGCGGAATGTGTTGGAATTTTCTTAAAATCTCTAGAGATTCGATTTCACATCACTTATAACTTGTGATCCCTTAGTAATTATGACCTATAACAGTTATTTGTGTACATTTTCAGATCACAGTGTTGTGCTGACAGAGGATACAGATAGCTTCATAATCGGCGAGCGTGTTTGGGTGGGCGGTACAAAGCCCGGACAGATCGCTTATATCGGCGAAACGCAGTTCGCTCCCGGAGAGTGGGCCGGCATAGTGCTCGATGATCCTATAGGTAAGAATCAACACTAACAAGACTGGATTATCTATTTATGTGATATGTATTAAAGAACGACTTGATCAAAATTACACGGAGTTGTTTGACATCGTCTGTATTAGCATCGGATTGTTTCTGTGTCAAGATTAGACTGTAATTACTTATTCTAGAAAGGCTAATAATATTCCATATCTAACGCGTTCTATGCCAATTACGTATAATTTGTCATCAAATTCTGAATACGTGTTTATTTTTGTTTTTTGTTGATCTTAGGCAAAAACGATGGCTCAGTGGCGGGAGTGCGGTACTTTCAATGCCCAGAAAAACGAGGAGTGTTTTCTCGCCTGACCCGTTTGACTCGTTCGCCTCTCATCACTCATACACCACACGATGCATCCCCCGTCTCCGACGCAGGCAGCGTATTCGAAAGACCGCCTTCTGGTATCGGGCGGCAGAGGCGCAACCTTTCGCCCAATGGCAGTGTGCGCAGCATCGTCAGCAGTAAAATGAGTACGTTTCTTCTTCTTACCTTATTATTGACGAACTGTTATGTACCTGCAAAACTTCTTTTTTTGTCTAATTTTCTTCAGATGCTTCGATATCCACCACAACAAATGGCGAAGTTCGCATGGGAGATCGCGTTATCGTCTCGAGCAGTCGCGGCAGTAAAGCCGGCACTTTACGTTTCGTCGGTACTACCGATTTTGCGCCCGGCATCTGGGCCGGAGTCGAACTCGACGACCCGCTCGGAAAGAACGACGGCTCCGTCGACGGCAAGAGGTACCAGCTATTACTCCGAACGAAGAGACTTGTACATTATCATTTATCAAGATATTGATTTGTAATGACATGGTTTCAGATACTTCGAGTGCGCTCCGCGATTCGGTCTGTTCGCGCCAGTTTCTAAAGTGACCCGGTCGCCATCGAATCGCAAGCCGGGCGCGTGCGCTATCCACAGCAACGGGCGCGCAACGCCGCTGCGACGCTCGAACTCTCGCGAGTCTCTGACGTCACTGGGCACGTCGATCGCATCGTCTCGCGTAGGGGTGAGGCTCGGGGTGACGTCGCTGGGCGCTCAGGTAGGCTAGCCCCGCGCGCGTTCGGCCGAGCCCCGTATGCCGCGCCATTCTCCACCGCCCGCGCAAGCTCGCAGCGCGCCCAGCTTACTCGACAAGACGCTTCTCGTGAAGCACGTCGAAGCCGACCGCTGCGCCATAATCGCTCTGCCGAAGCCGCGCGTTTACTATGATATCGTTTTTCGATCGTCCCCAAACTCCAAATCCAAAGAACTGAACCCTCGCCGTTGGGCAAGCGAGACGCTGCCGAAGTCTTGGCGTTGTTCTGAGAGCGTGCTTAGCTTCGAAACGCGTTCGGAGCGATCACGGCGCAGCGTGTCGAGCGGGAGTAGCACGGTATCTGGGACGCCTCGGGGCGCGGGGGGTGAGGTGGTGCGGTGGGCGGGACGGCCGGCCGCCGTGACGAGGGCCAGCCGCGGGGTCGCCGCAGCTACCGACATATTCGTGGAGATGCCGCCGCCGCGCACTCACTTCTCCGGCTTTGGGAAAAGCTACCACTTCTCTTGCGTGTCACCTTTCCAATTCACCTACCCTTACGTCGTGTACATATGAGCTCCGTTTTCATAGAGACGTTGTAGAGCCGTGTTCGCGCCTCGTATAGCCCGAAAGCGATCAATTTGATTAAATTCCATCAAAATACCCTTGCATTTCGTGTTATAAACGGTTTAATCTTGTTATTTACGAGTTCTGGCGCAAAATGTCCATAAAATATTTACATGAACGAGGATATTTCCGTCTGTTAAAAAGTTATACAAAATGAGGGTAGGCGTGACACGCAACAGCTATGGTCTTTATGTAGATATGCTTACACCGTGTGCATGATACTCGGTTTGAGTTTTACTTATATTATTTGTCTGTAGCTCTGGCACTCCTTGGTTTGGCCCTTTTGTTTTTAATTAACTTTTTTAATATTATTTATTTCGATAATGTTTGCGGTGCACTATTTTGTTTATTTAATTTGGAACTATAGTGTATCGTGAACGAACTTGTTGGTATTATTGACTCATCTCATTTATTCAGCTATCGTTCGCTCACACCCATATTTAGTTTTGAATAATGTTTGTTTTCTCTCAAGACTGCAGGGGTCATTCCGTACAACACCTAAAATTTTTCGGCTGTGATATTATTTTTAAGGCAATCTCCTATTAGAACTCATAAATGTAGTGTGATTTATTAATTGTGGTGATTAACATGTTATTTGGTTGCCCTACATAATTTGCTGACTAACACATTTATATTTTGTGTTTTTTTAATTTATATATGTATGTATTTATACACGTATATGAAGTTCCTCAAAAATGCACAGGGTAGAGTTATTACTTGTAGCGATTATTCATTCCATATTTTGAATATCTTATTTTTTTTAAGATCGAAGTAATGTAATGTCTCATTACACAACTATCATATATTAGTCGATTAAGCGATCCATAATTATGGAGTTGTTTATTACTTCTTTGACGGCTAAAAAACATACATACACGCAATATGAGCATTTATTAATTGTTTTATTGTTATGTTTTGATAGTAAATCAAGTACATTTATAATTAATACTCGTATTTAAAAAAATCTCATATACGATCTCATTTCATATTTCACATCATCCATACTATTAGATTTAGTTTTTTTTTTATATTGAGCTTTATTAATTTATTTTGCCATATGGCTGATGGGGTGTTTATCTCGAATGTCGAACAACCTATCTGTCATAAGTACAGTCAGTTACAGATATGTCCTTTTTACTGTAACTGATTTGGCTTTATGTACACAACTTTTGGTGAAAGACATAAAGAGCTGTTTTGGAGATTTCCTTTGTCAAGCAACATTTAAATAACGCTGCTTTGTGACGTATACGACGTATATATATACATAAAGAGACGACAAATTTTATTTACCACTTATTTTTTGGGTTTCTCGACCGCAAGTAAATTTCAAACCAGCTCCTCACCAAAAAGAAGGGTGTACGTTTGCGTTAACGCGTGTTGTTTTCCCCATGTTTGTCGCATTCGCACTGTCACTAACGGCACGGCGGCAGCGTGTTAGCGGTCCTCGCGCCTCATCCACCCCCGTATCGGCGAAGAACGCGCTGCAGGTACGGTACGCCACCATCGCCGCGCGGTAAACTCGCCCAATGGACACGTGGCCATAGCGTCAAAACTGTTACATCCTCAACCACATCAAAAAAGGGACCGTTAACTAGCATTGAAGCTTTTGAAAAGCTTCAATACTAGTTTTTATCCTTAACCGTGTTTCGGAGTATCGCAGCGTTGATTTGCGTGCCATAGGAAATATTTTAATATTATTGATTATATAAAAAATAGAAGTCTTTTTATTAGTTTGAACACTAATTTTGATCCTTGACAGTGTTTCGGAATTTGCGTTGTTTTTCCGGGTCACAATATTTATGGATTTTTTTCCATTTATTCAAAACTTGCTACTGTTTGTCCAGTCTTTGTTTAACTTACGTTTTAATCTCGTTCACTAGTACGATTTTTATGGCAAAAAATCTCAGTCTCTAGAGAACGAAAACTCACATGCGGATGAGGCCGTAACGATCGTTTCAAGTTTTGAAGTTAAGCTCACGTTTCTTTACCGGGCAAAATTACTGAGTCGGTGATGATGGAAATTTCGTTACTTGAATATTTTTGATCTTCTTTATATTGTATCGAACAACGAATATTTTAAAAGTTTTAAACTGACATGTTTGCTTATAACGAATGTTTTTTTGTTTTGTTTTCGATATTGTATGCCTTAACAAACTAAACTTACTTACTGTTGAGTTAGGTGTTCATTTTAGATATGAATCAACGGTTATTTTAAAGGACAATGTTTTGTCAAATATTACGCACTAAATAGTACAAACTACGGTTATTTTTATACTTGAATCATATTCCGATAATACACCAAGAATAAATAGAAGCTTATAGTTTTCATGGAAATCTTGTAACCACAAAAGTGTAGCTTAGCATAGCTTCAGAAGTAAAACTGTGATAATTATATTTGCTTTCAATTCTATATTTATTTTATTTAAATGTATAAATATTGCATTATTATTCGACTTACTTGAAAGAAGGTTATTTCTATCGTTTGATGGAATCAATTATATTTTAAATTACAATCGCGATGTACGAAACATTTCGTAAATTAACCTGCTGTTTTCTGTCTATCTATGTCTTCTGTCTATCGCTCCTGCGTATATACAGGTTGTTTGAGTAAGCGATGATTTGAGTAGAGATGTTTTTAAAAACATCTGAACTCCTCAATTGCTATCAGTTTTTTTAAAAAGATGCGAAGTTAACCTTTATTTTTATTTTCTTAAGTTTCAAATATTAGTTTTAGTTTTTATTTAACCAAAACCTTGGACCAAAACGAAATAAATGCTTCAATTCAAATGTAGCCGAAAATTTTGTTGGGTTAGAGGTAAACTTTACTTAAAACACGACTTCTACACACCCACTAAGTTCGTGTAACGCTACACCAAACACCCTGTATATTGTGTCATGTTCATTGCCCATGTGTTAGTGTGGCGCAATATATTTACGCAGGCGCGACAGATACAGACAATAAAGGGTTACTGCGTGACTGTACTTTAATTTAATTTTAATCTACCAGTGCCTGTAAGATAAATCATGATATTCACTAATTGTAAAGACACGTACATTCCTTCGCTTTAGATAGTTTTTACATAATATTAATATCTTTTATAACTTATCTTTTTTAAAAGTTCATAGGATTTAGATTAGTTGCTAATTATAGGTATACCATAGGTTAAGAAATGAGTGTTTTAATAAATTGTATTAAACCTTTTGTGTATTATTGTCATGACCCTTTTTAATGGTGATAATAAATTGTTAAGATTTATTATATGTGTTGTTTTATTGCACTAATAATGCTATATCTGGCTTGTGGCGCAGATGAGGTAACTTTGACAATTTTATATTGGCCACGCTTTCATTGATGTTATTGTTTCAATAGACAAATACAGGTAAAGATTTATACCTGATGGCTACCTCCATCACATCATGTTTTCATAATTATATAAAATATAATAAGTATCAACTTCGCACGTTTCGATCGTAGATTTAGACAATGGTTTTCATAGAATTGTTATGTTTGCGATGGCGTGAGGTTTAGATAAGGATAAGAAAACTGACCACCTTAATATTGTCACAAAGTTTACCTATTTGCGTAGGCAAAGGCATGCCCTTGACTCGTGATTAATATGAAACCTACGTAACCTAATAGGCCAGTAGGGCCGTTGCTCTGAATAATAAAACACCCGCTAGCCGACCTTGGCTTTATTTCGGGGTCGCCCTTGAAATGCAGCTACTAATTATGTTCAAAGGAAGTTACATGATACCAGCCTTGCTCGCTATTTGAAATTCAGGGTTTAGTTTTCGACTTGATCCATGAAAAGTTAACTTTGATATTTGGAATTAATCTATTCTGTTTAGCATGAAATCGGAATATAAGGCTAAACCCTGTTCTTCGCTTGAAATAATCTCACATAAATAGAAATGAAATTTTATTTACGGGCTATGTGAATTTCTCTAGGTATAAGTGTAACTTAAGTGTGACCTATAATTATACAAACGCTTATTGACTTTTGTATTTTAACAATTATTTTCTATGATAACTTTATATCTAGAAATGTATATAAGAACTTGTATGTCTGTCAGTTGGCCAAAGGTTCACGGGAGTTTCATATTAATCAAGTCGAGTAAGTTCTGTCCGAAGTAGCGCACGGGAGGGAGATGGTTTGGATCTGGTGGGACTTGCATGATGTTATGGTTAAGTATTGTAAATACAAAAATTTAAGGATTTGCACTAAACGTAGGTACGTTTTGCAAGGGAAGAGTTTTATAATACCTTTCATGAAGCAAATTACAATCAGCAAACAAACTGCGGTACTTTTTGATATACAGGTTGGGTCCTGAATTCTGAACTGAGCACATGGTGTTTTTTAAATGTATGAATGCAGTTTCTCGTCAATAAAACCGACGACACCTTTCTAAGAACAGGTGTTTGTTATAGCCTATAATTTTATTCATACCCATCTATGTGTAATGTAATGTAATCCCTTATTTCAAGTGTAACATATTTTTGAATATAAAGTGGATTGAATTATAATTTAAATATTATATTTTAAAATTAAATAATCTGTATCAAGTTTTTGTGATTAATCTTCAAATAATTAGGTTTATACTCAGGTAGGTACCCCAACATAGTCCAGTCCTAATATGTTCAAAAAATATCCAAATATAATACTCCTTAGGAAAAACTAAGTAAAGCGCGAACTGCTACGCCCTGCGTCCAGGACCACGGCAGAACCTTCTTTGTGTATACAAACAATGACTGATTGTCTAATGTCTAATAGTATAAACACATAGCTTATGTCTCTCAATAGATCCGGTTGAAATTAAGCACAGAGATAGCTATTACAAGACGATATAAGTAGGGACGCGAAAGTACTCTCTGAATAGATTCGGCTGAAATTTAGAATTACTTATTACGATATAAGAAGGGACGCGAAAGTAGGTACTCTCTGCATAGATTTGGCTGAAATTCAGCACAGATATAGCTATTATGACAATATAAGTATGGACGCGAATGTACTATAAATACTTTTTGTTCCTAATGAGACAGACTTTATTGATAATGATGAAATACCAATTATCTTTCTCGGTAAACTTCATTTTGATAATGTGATAAAGCATTGATAAAATTGTTTATGTATGTATGTGTCAATACCTATGGAATGACTCAGACGAAGAGTACCAGTAGAATATGTAGCAGTTGTAGATACTTAGGTATTCTGTGTTCTAGATAAAGTTGACGTGCGTTACCTAATTGTTACTAATGTTTATGGATGTCGTCATGTTATGTGGCTAAATTGCGTCAGCTCATGGAAAATAAAATTGTATGTTTTCTATGTAGGTACCTACCGCTAGTTTGATATTTTCATTAGTAATGTAGATATTGTTTGAACTATATATTTAGGCTGCGTTCCAAAACGGGTAATTATCACTCTGCAAAGGGTAATCGTTACTCTGTCTCGTTCCAAAACCCAACGTTGTCAACGTGATGATTGTGACGTTTTGGAACCGGCACAATTTCATGTGACAGTTGAATTCTAATAACCTGGAAAAATCAGGGCCAATTTTTACCCAACGTGCATTCTTTACACAGTCCATCCATAACTTACCTCTACCTGATATAGGAAGGCTGAAAAAGTTATGGATCTTAGAGTCTGCCTCTATATCCATCCACATTTATGATAAATACTCTTTTTGTTATATGTTTTTCATACCTCTCCATGACATGCCCATATCAAAGCAATCTATTCCCTTTCAACTTATTATTCACTGGTACTAGTTTCAAGATTAGATTTCTATATTTGACAAATGGGTAGTCCGTTCTATTACGTAGTAGTAGTAAGTCCATATAATATGACCCATGTCGTTGTAATGACCAAGAAGCTCAGCGGCGGGAGCATCGGCTGTCAAACTGACGGACGCTGGTTCGTCCGTTCGTCTTCCGTTACCTTCACCGTTATCATATCCCCAGCATAATGGTAGGGTACATTTTCGAGTCATCCAGCAGTCCTTGAGAGCTAGTAAACATTCTAGGTCTAGTTGTATTACATCTTTGGCAACGTCGTCAGTGACCACCAAGCGAGGTAGTGGCCAAACGCTAGATATATAAAATGATGCTCGATGAACTTTATGACAATAATAGCTCTACCGGAAAACATTTCGCGCACTCGTTGGGGGAAAATATAGACGAATTTTTTTTCTAAAACTGAGTCCGCAGTCGACCTCTGTTTATCGCTAGAATGTTCTTCGACCGCGTGGATTTCGCTTTATTATTAATCAAAGACTATAAATCAAAAGACAATCATTAATTATCATTAATGATTGTCTACTATATTATGGGAGAGGCTATGTCCAGCGGTGGATGTCCTATGGCTGAGATGATGATGATGATGACCTCAAAAACGCTAAGCGATGATCGTTGGCTCAAATACTGAGTATGATGGTTCTAAAAAAACGCGTAGCTTTAGTCAGAATGGAAAAGATGGTCTCATTCGCGTAGTCGCAAGTAGGTCCTCGATGTAGGCGTCTTCTGAGACAACATGTTAGTGGTAATTGCTATTTTCGCTGCTGACTTCTCTCGTAGCTCGTAGTAGGTGTAAATGAATCTATTAGCAGCGGGATCGCTTAGATAATATATGCTAATTATAAAACTGGTGCGATTATGGTAATAAAGATATCTTGAGATGGCTATTACATTGTTCATTTACATAATTCTACAATTTTATTGGGAATTTCAAATTCTACTAATATTATAAATGCGAAAATTTGTGAGTATGTATGTATGTTTGTTACTCTTTCATGCCTAAACGGCTGGATGGACGAGTATGAAATTTGGTGTGGAGATAGCTCATACCCTGAATTATCACATAGGCTTATTTTCATCATAACCATCATCACCGTGTTTCATCACCACGCGGGTCGAACCGCCGACAGCTATTTAAGTATATTTTTCGTGTTTTACCGTGTTTCCATTAAAAGTATTGATAAAACACTCGTATTTATGAAATTATAAAGCAGTAGATAAGTGATTACGTAAGTCCCTACCCTAAAGAGTTTGTTTTTGAACCATTCGGTGGGTAGATTTTCAAACTTAAGATAGAAAGGAAAGGAAGCTGTATGTAGTAAGGCTAAATTAGAAAATGATACCGTTATTCGTAAGCTTGTCATGTCGAAATTTCAAACTCAGAAAAAGCATTATGAAATGCCGTTTGTCTCCATTGTAAAAGGACTTTTTTATAATTATTTCAGAGAATTAACAGTTCAGTCGATGTTATATTAATGTTTCGTTCACTAGAACTGAGTCAATTACAGGGAAGCGCATTTTGGACAAAAAAATTGTTCAACGCCTATTCATACATTTAAAAAAATAGATAAACTTTTACTATTCTTTCCTTCTTGAATTTTATACCTAATATTTATACTCATGTGTGAATAAAATAGATTTATCCTCTCAGAAAAAGATGAGTAAAACTAGCAATTGACAGCTGATAACATTTGCATACTCACAGCTTTACACACTATGAAGTACATAGGTAGGATCAAAAACCCAATACAAAAATATTTACAGAAGTCAAAAAAGTATATAACAAGGCTCGGAGATTGAGATCATGCATCTCGATCTGCAGCCGTACCGGCTATCTTGACCCATTATGAAATGTCACTTCATGTCAGATCTCAAGGTGGTTTTGACAATGTAGTGTAGAGAGAAGGAACGATAAGAGATTAACTAAACGCATACCTGTATGCGTCGGTGAAATGAATGGTAGTGTTGGAAGAGGAAGGCCTACGAACGTTCCGAAATCAGATTGAGGAAATTCTACGAAAGAGCCAGGTCAAAAGTACTCTAAACCGACGCTCTTGTATGAAAGGTCTGATGAAACTAAAGAATTGTGTCGGGATCGTGGCATTTGGAAGGGTGTGGTTTCTGCCGACCCGTACGGGAAAGTGGCGTAAATATATGTATAATTATGTGATTTTGACGTAAATAAATCATGCAGTCACGTCATTGCACTTTGTATACAAAGCATGCAACCCTCGATTAGATTACACCGCTAATTTTCATGCACATTACCTCCAAATGCATGAGAATTCATAAACGCAACACGGCATTTTACAGCATACATAGTAAGATATAATCATAAGATACATTACAACTCTCATAACCTATTGAACAATTTTCTTCGGGACTTCTTATGTAAGTATAGGTACCTACCACTTCAGCTTCCTCGTTCTAGACTTCGAATATTTTCTGTGTCATTGGGAATGTCAAGGATAAACGAAGACTTAACAACTTACAATTTGAAAACTATACGAGTTATTGGTAGCACGTCAAAAGAGCTGACATTTAAATACCTTGATATTAGATACAGAGTATAATGTACTCGTTAGCTTTTTAGCTTACGTTATAAGTACAATATATTATAGGTACTATATATGGTAAGCTTGCGTGCTAGTTATCTTTACTGTAAACAAAGGAATATAACTTGAAGACCCTGATATAAAATATGTATACATTCTCATTGGTGCTTTAATCCAAAGAACCTCATTGATAGTTGAAACACAAACCATACAGTATTTTTTTCTCAGTGTTTCCAGGCCTTATCGATCTACCCTCCAATTGAAAGAGTTCGATAACGATTCAGTGAGATACTGTCGATATATTTTATTTTGTTAGTAGAATTGAATAGTCATATCAATAATTGTATAGAAATCGAAATAGGATCATTAATAGTTGAGTTATGAGTAAAATGTAAAAATAACTGTACCGTTTATGTAAATTATGAATACATACCTACATAATTATATGTTTAATCTGTTCGTCTTCGATCGTTTTAATTTTAATTTGAATATTTAAAGACGTTGGGTTTTTCGCTCTAACTTTATCATTTATCAAGTTCCTGATTGGGTACGCTGATTACGTTACTTTGGAAGCTTTGGAAAAAATATCTTTGATATCATTTTTTCTTCAATTATGTCTTATTTACATCTTATCTCTGCGTATTGTTTCCGCGACTCATAATGGCGCTGTTTTTTTTTCTATTGTTCAAATATTGTGCCCGCCACTGGAGAGATTATGTTGTATCTACTCACTGTAAGGTCTGTGTCAGTAAGTACTTAACATTTTATGATTAACTTGATAAATGCCTTTCTTGAATTAAAGTGCATACTTAAAAAATAATATAAGATTTTTCAAAAGGTTACTCTGCGCCATCTCGTGAACGCCGAACGAAGAAACGTCGTCGCCTATGAATGAGTATACCTTGAAAATACTTCAGTTGCTGTAAGACCATGGGTGCCGCCAGGATTATGTTAAAGGGGGTGCATCTGCTTCTACACCCTATACTACTAATACAAGATAAATACATAATTATACTTTAGGTACTAGGTACTTATTATAAGAATATATATAAAACCGGCCTAGTGCGGGTCGTAGTCCCGGGAAGTGCCCTGTAGGTTTTGATTCCCCTGCGTGTCGAAAATGTGTAGCATAAACGATTGTATCTTTTGATCGCTTAGTAGAAGTTAGAATTTTTCACAGCTCTAAGGGACAGTATAGACCTGAGTATTCGATATGAATTTCAGCTTGATACCTCCACGCGTTCTTGAGAAAAAGGGTCTTGACAGACAGACGGACAACAAAGTGATCCTATAAGATTATGAATGTATAAAACACGGGAATTACTCACGTAATAAGTCAGAGGGTTTTGACTATAGTTTCAACCACATTCGGTGGTCTTTTTCCCCTTTGACTTATTACGTGAGTAATTCCCGTGTTTTATACATTCATAATGTGTCAAAACACGTCAGTTTTAATAACAAAAAATGGAACGGAACCCTATAAGGGTTCCTTTTGAGGTACGAACCCTAAAAAATACAAAATGTATGTTTATAAAATGTCTCAATTTAAACAAAGGAATGCCAGTGCACTTTCCCGGCGGCGCGGCGCACATAATGTACGGCTGTATTAGTGACACGTATATAGGCACTATTAGTTTATTTTGTAATGTTACATAATATTGTACATTGTAAATAGTATGTAAATGTTTCTATCCTTGACCTAAAACTGTTTTATTAGTTCATGTGATGTTGAAGTAGTATGTTTATGCCTTTAATTATGAAAATATTTATTGCAAATTTAGAATGTTAAAAAAAACATAATTTAAAAACTGTTGCTCTAAATAGGCCGTCAACTATATTACATTATGTATAAAACTGTATTTTAGCAAATGTTATGATGTAGTGTTTGTTTGTGTAGTGTTTATTTAAATAATTATGAAAATAGTGAATGCAAATTTAGAATATTAGATTAATTAAGAACATCTATAAACTGTTTCTCTAAATAGGCCGAAAACGAAATTATGTCAATGTCATGCTTATGACCACAGATAACTTGTACCTGTTTGATCTTGGTGTATTGTCAGATACTAAATAAGACATTGGTATAAACGTATTTAATATATTTGAACCAATTGTATGATAACCAGGAACTGTTAAGAGAAAAGCAGCAACATTTGGAGCGGCTGATGCGAGAGCGGGAACTGGAGAGAGCCGAGGTCGCCAAGATATCCATGCAAGCGGACCGCGCTGAGACAGCTCTGTCGCAGCTCAAAAAGGAATCAGCACAGGTGAAACAAATTTAGACATTAGAACTTCAATTATTTTATCACATTGTAGTAACGCATTATTAACATAATGGTAGTATACAATATGACTGATTGAACACTTTATATACTCAAGGACATGATGATCCATGGTCACATGAAACGTACAAAGAATAGAAATTTAAAAAATACCAATGAGCTACAGAGAAAACTTTCACTAAATGAATGTGCTAAGACACAACAATTGTGGACATCGCAGTGTCTCGCGAAGATTACCTACGTCATCGCTAGTACGCGTGTTCTGCGTGAACGGGGTTAATGACCCTTCAAAGGAAGGTGCGTCAAATCAAGGATCTATTTATTTCTCCTTCATACTTAAACTGGGCAAAAATACCATGGTTCCAAGGTATTAAACGCTGTAATTAAATTGTCATTAGTTTTTAAATTTCGTGGACAGTAAAAACACAAAGATTCGACAATAAGGTACCTACATAATATTGCCGAAGTTGTTGTGTAAATACTCCAAGACTTCTTCTTGTAGAATGTAGCCGGAACGGATATGGATCTGCCCCTCGGCCTTGGTGGCATGGTAAATTGGCCAAAATCCCGCAAACGCATAACGTAATAAGTAGGTACTCGGTGATATGGAAACCATTCGCGACATAAGTTACTTGTAATAGCATGACTTGCGTTAAGACCGGCGCGCGTGCGCTTAGTTTTGACACTGAATGCGTATGTGATGCGATGGCATGGCGGGGGCGCGGGGAAAACGCGCCGGCTGCACGTGGCAGGATTCGGGGTCCAATGAACGCGCCACGTTCAAACGATGCCGCGATCTTAGACACCGGTGTAAAGAAACAAACTGTACGTGGTACCTTGCCATGCGACCGGCAAATTATGTATTGCGCGCGCGACTTGAGTGACCACTCTTGTTGTTTTGAGAAGATAATTAAAGATAAATTAGGGAGATATTTGGCACCTATTTTTATTACTTAATTAAAACGAGACCTACTGAGCGAGTATGAACGAGATTTTTTATGTTGTAACTATGCATGTACAGTGTTCCCTATCAAAATACTGAACGCTGCAAAACAGCATTCTTTTTCTACTGAAATATTATTTTGGTAACGGAGTCTTGTATTATTTTCAGACGAACGACGAGAATGGAAAACTCAAAGCCGAGCTGGACAAGCTCAACAAACTGCTAGAAGACGAGCGGCAGAAGGTCGAAGATCTCATGTTCAGAAACGAAGAAGAGAATATTAATAAGGAAGATTATAATGTAAGCTTAATATATTACCTATATTATACTGCCTCAATACCATTTAATAAACTGCGATGATAAAGTTTTTGAAGAGATGATAGCTCAGCGGGGTGGCAGCGTCGGCTGTACAACTGACGGACGCTAGTTCGTAGATTTTTGATGATGCATATTTCAAATCATTGAATAATTTTGTAGCACTGAATTAAGATTATGCATTTTTATGTAAAATGTTTAAACAAACAGTCTTTTTCATCAACAGTCAATCATAACATTCGTTTTTTTTTTTTCATATATTGTAGTTTTGTTTATGGTTTTAATAAAATTTACTTTTCTGTTTCAGAAATATAAGGAGGCGATGGAGGTAGGTTCACGTGTCTCATTCTCAACTCTCACTATCGTCGGCGGCTGGATGCGGGCCGCTTCCAACTGGTCCTGGGGAATGGGAATCAATGGGGAGGCATATGTCCAGCAGTGGACGTCCTATGGCTGAGATTGATGATAATAATGAATTGATATTATGGAAAAATAAGTTTCGAATACTTGTAGTGTTTTCTTTTTTATACGTGTTTAATATCATGTCAGTGACAACACTTACATCCAAAGCGATGTTACCTATACAAATTACTTATATGAAAAATATTTGGTATATACAACTTACTATTTTCACATATTGTATGTGCCACTTCATCATATATTTTCTAATTCGGGATTCTAACCCAGAGTCGACGGACGACACAAAAGTCACGTCACTGACCACAGCCACGGTGATCGTCGAACTAACCGACTGAGTCGATTCGTCAATGAATAAATTCCGTATTACAACTAAAACTTTTGTTAGACAATTTCGTTCATATATATACCATTTATACAGACTAACTGGTTGAACACTTTACACACTCAAAGACATGATGATTAATGGTCATATGAAACGTTTAAAAAGATAAAATATAAAAATACCAAGGAACTATAGATAAAAACCTTCATTAGATTAATATGCTAAGACACGGAAATTGTGGACACCGCAGTGCCTCCCGTAGATCTACGTCATCGCTAGTACGCGTGTTCTGCGCGAACGGGGTTAATTACCCTTGAAAGGTAGGGACGATCCATTCTTCCTTCATATTTTGACTGGCTTGGGATAGGCAAACATATCATGGTTCCAAGGTATTAAACGATGTAATTACTTGCTGAAGCACTTGATGAATATTACGATGTAATATTCATTACTTTGTAAATTTTGTGGGAAGTAAAAAAAACACAGAGATTAAAAAGGTATCTACATAATGTACCTAACTATTTAACTAGGTACTTACATAATTACCTCGGTACTTTCGACTGCTTGGCTCTGGGTTGTTGTGGAAATACTACAGACCGAATATCGCCTGGGAGTATGGAGCCCCTCAGCCTTGGGTATGCGGTGGCACGGTAAATTGGCCAAAGTCCCGAAACGTTGGTTGACACTCAGCGTAACGTAATGAGCCGAGCGATTTTCCAATGTAAAAGTTTCGCGATACAAGTTGATTGCACCACGCACCCTGTCATTTGCACTAGCTACCTCTCTAATTACTTGCGAAATGACCGACGCGGCGGCGTGAGACTAAGTTTTCAGTAGATAATTAAAGATAAATTCAGCAAATACTAGGCACCTATTTTTTACTTAATTAGAACGAGAATCGTGTACCTACTGAGCGCTCTATATTAATTTGTAAATTGTTTAACCAGTCAGCCTATATATTTATAGTACCTACTTGTTTAATTATGCGACAGTCCCGCCCCAGTCAGTCTCAGTCTAAGTACCTATCATCATCATCTTAGCCATAGTACGCTCACTGGACATAGGCCTCCTCCATGGATTTTCACAAGGACCGGATGGTAACGGCCCACATTCAGCCCTTACCTGCGATCTTTGTAAGATCGTCTGTCCACATGGGATGGACAAGTACATATATACGCATGATTGTTGTGTTTATCAGAAACAGATAGGTGTGTACGAGCAGCGCATCCGAGACCTGGAATCGGACGTGGCGCTGCAGACGGCCCGCGCCGAGGCGACAGCAGCGGCGCTGCGTGTCACGGAGGACCAGCGCACTGTCGACGCTGTCGCCGTCGCCGAACAACATCGGGAGGAGCTCACTGCCGCTCAAAGTAAGGAGACCATCCACCCACACCAGTATTTCTCAAAGTGGGTGATAACGCTCGTTGTGAGCCCAGAGGGTAAGAGAGCGATGATGGCTCAGCGGTGGGAGCATCGGCTGTCAAACTGAGAGACGCTTGTTCAATCTCCACCAACGACTTGAGCTTCCGGTGACGGTTACCAAATTGTCAGCATTGTGGTACTGTCGACTACCCGCCTAGCTAGCGACCACTCTCAATTTTTAAAAACTGTCACCAAACTCGTAGTGTGTTCAGGCAGCAGTCTTCGAGAGCCAGTAAGCATTCTAGGTCTACGATGATGAATATAGCCGCTTCACCATTGCCCTACGTCATTCAGGGCTGACAATCACAATAAACTCACTTATCTTGTAACGAAACCGAACAGATTAGACATAGAACGTAGAATGCGCGGCTTGATCGTCTAGTTACTTGACAGTCTTGCCACTATGATAAAGGTAACAACTTCATCGTTTGAGGTCGCTAAAGTTTTGTTAATTATCCATTTTGGTTATAAGAATTTCAATTGTGAATGATGTTTCTTGATTTAGAAGAACATCATCAGAGCACTTTTATCTCATTATAATTAAACAACATTCATATTTACTGTTTGAACGTTTATTTTTCAGCTCTATCTTCTGAGCTACAAAAGCTGTTGGACGAAGCGTATGCCCTTCTTAAAGAGAAAGAAACTGAAAAAGATTCTATGGGTAAAAGCATGTCCGAAGAAATGGCCAAATTGAGATCAGAATCAGAAAAGGCTCTGAACGAAGCGAGAACGAAGATGGCCATAGCGAAGACAGAGTTCGATACCCAGGTTTCCGTGCTCACGGCGAAATTACAACTAGCAGAATCTAAGTTAGAAACTGAAAAACAGAACCTGGAAAGGCTGAATAAAGAAAATAGCCAAGTTATTATAGATTTAAATACTAAGCTAACGCAATTGCAGGCAGCTGTAGATGATAAAACTCTAGAACTAAATAAAGGTAAAAGTAATCGTTATTTGTTAAGTATTAGTAGCTTTAATATTTGAAGAAGTTGATCATATAATTATATTTATTGTTTCAGTCGTAGGTGTAGGTAAAGAACATGAAGTGAACCTCAACAAAGAAATCACAAAACTGAAAATGGAACTCAGTGCCAAAGTATTAGATCTGGAACAATTAGAAGATTCCAAACGGAAACAGGATACAACGTGTAATAGCTTACAAGAGGAAATTGCACGTGTAAAAGAAGAATATTCGAGCAAAATCAACGAATATGAAAGCTTATTAAATGAAGTGTCCCAAATCAACGAAAAGAGTAAAACAGAAATATTTGAATTGCAACAAACTCTCTCTGCAAAAACTAAGGATTATGAAAAGTTATTGTCCGAATCAAGTACTACCACAGCCTCTACAGAAAAACTCATTAGTGAATACAAGGAAACCATTCATGAAAGAGGCAAAGAAATTATTAAACTAAAAGATGATTTTGAACAGGCAACTGCTAATTTCAATATCAAACATAGTAAAATCGCCGAGGAACATAAGAAAGAGATAGAAGACCGTAACAGTAAGATAGAACAACTGTTGAAGGAAATAGAAAATCACAAGCAATCTCTAGATCAAAGTAAAGTCGAGTTTGATGCACTAAACTCCCAGTATAATCGCAATAACGATGAACTTAAAGCTCTCAAGGAAGAAAATGAAAAACTTAAAATGACGATAAATGAGCTGACACAAAACAATAACGACCTGAAAGCCAAAGTATCAGCTATGGAATTAGAAATCGGAGAAGTGAAACGCCAACTTGAAAGCACCACAGAAAAATGCGATGAGTTACAAAAATCCAAAGAGAAGGTCGAAACAGAATACTTGAATTTAACTGGACAAACGACAGATTCCAATGAACAATTCAACAAACTGTCTCAACATTTGAAAGATACTGAAAAAGAACTTCAAGGGTTAAGAGACAAGCACAGAGACGTAAGTAACACTTATGCTAGAACGGAACAAGAACTAAAACAAAAACTTTTTAAAATTGAAGAAGATTTCACTGCAGAGCGCAGTCAGTTGTTAGAATCGATCAATAAGAACATGGAAAGATTAAAAGAGTTAGATAATAAAGCTAAAGACCTGGAAACACAAAACACTGACCTCCACAACCGCTTCCAAGATTTACAATCTCGTAATGATAATGTTATAGATGAAAATACTATATTAAAAAAAGACATCGAGGCGCTAAAAATAAAAGAACAAGAACAAGTTATTGAAAATGAGACTATGCAGAAAAAGTTAGAAGTGGAAATAGATAAGTACAAAGAGGAAATTTCATTATTGAAAGCAGATGGTGCAACTTCTGAAGTCAAACTTATGGAAAAGGTAGATCAGCTAACAGAGGCGCAAAATGATTTAAATAATAAACTAGAAGAAGCACGAAAGCATGAAGACTCGTTACAAAAAATACTAGACGACATGACTGCCCAAAATAATAGTCAGAAAGCTCAATATGAAAATGAATTATCTCAAGTACAACATCAACTATCCACTGTTAATGAAGAAGTTGCCAAATTTAAAATGGAAAACCAGAGACTAGAACACATTCTTGAAGAAAAACAAAATAATTTAAAAGAATTAAATCTCAAATTAGAAATGCTCGAAATAGACGTAAAATCAAACATCGAAATTGTGACTGAAAAAGATCGGCAAATTGCCCAAGTTAACGATGAGCTAAACAAAGTTGCGGAAAGCAAAAAACAATTAGAAGAGAAAATAAATAGTGCGTCATTAGAAATATCTAACGTTAAACAGAAATATGACAATTTAATAGCAAATTCATCCGCTGAAGAATCTATACTAAGAGAACAACTTGGGCAGGTTGAAAGTTTAAGAAAGGAAATGTCCGTTTTGATTCAAGATAAAACTTCAATAGAAGTTAAATATCAAGAAACTAGTAATGAATTAAGCAAATTACAGGCAGCACATGATGATATTGTTTTTAAGTTTACTGAAAATGTTACTATTAATAATGAGCTCAAAAAATCACTAGAAGAAAAAGATGAGTTACTGAAATCACAAAATGAAAAAAGTGAAACTGAATTAAACAATTTAAAAGTATTAAAACAAGAAATTGACCAATTAAGACAAGATGTTTCAAATAAGGATGCAGCTCTACAGGAAAAAGAAACTCACTTAGTGAAATTGAATGAATCTTTGCAAATGGGGACAAATGAAACTCAAAAAGTCATAGCGCAGTTGCAAAGTGAGAATGCTACTCTGAGTGAGAAATACAAAACAGAAATTGAATCTCTGAACAGTTCAATAAAAAGTTTACAAACGAAAATGGTAGAAAGTGAAAAACTTTGTGAAGAACTCAAACAATCCAAAGATAGAATCAATGAAATGCAGCAGCTTCTAAATAAATCAGATAATGACGTAAAACAGTTGACAAACATTAATGAAGCTCAGAAATTGAACTATGAAGACTTGAACAAGCAATTACAAACACAGTACGACGAATATAAGAAAGAAAGCAAGCGCGCAAAACATGAACTGAGAGCAAAACTAACTGAATACGAAACAGAATTACAAAGTTCCAAAGATACAGTAAAGTCTGAGAAAGAAAAACAAAATGAACTTCAGCAAAAACTATCGGAAGCTGAAAAGAGCGTTTCAGAACTGACACGAAAATTAGAATTAATAACTGTTCAGCAAAGTACTGACGTTGAAAAAGATAATAAACTAGAAAAAATGTCAATGGAATTACAAGCTAATAAGAAAGCTTTAGTGGAATCTTTAGGGAATAGTGAAACTTTAGTTAACAATCTGAGAACTGACATTGATAAGAAAATTGTCGAATTGAAACAGAAAGAAGAAGTAATAGCAAAATTAGAACAAGAAGTTAAGGTACGTCAACTCTAAGGTTTAGAATAGAAGCATTTATCAAAGTAAAATCATACTCATATTTTTTAATTTATTTTTCAGAATCAAAGAGTCAAAGCAGAAGTATCCGAAAGAGAGAGGCAGCTATTGCAGAAAGAAATAACAGCTAATAGCAAAGACAAAAATGACAATAATGAAATTGGTGTGTTAGGTCAAGGGGACAGTACAACGACGCTACAGTGAGTAGATTTATTATACATTAGTGTGAAGTGGGTTTGTTGGGAGTCTATACCATATATTTGAGTTTCGATGGGTCTCATAAGCAAGCTCAAAGTCGCACGAGCTGTGGCGAGGGCTATGCTCTGGGTCAGAAATAACTATAAATGAGTAGAAGAACGAAAGTCACACACATAGCCCAGAGGATTAGTAAGTTGAAATGGCAGTGGGTAGGGCTCATAGCACGGAGAACTGATAGCCGATGGTGTCGGAAGGTTCTCGAGTTTAGATCACGGATGGAAAAGCGCAATGTATGACGTCCAACGACAAGGTAGACATACCACCTGATAAATGCCTTTAGAGGGTGCTTAATGGAGAACAGAGAGACATAAAACCAGCACTGGACATGTGACGGCTGAAGTGACGACTTCTACCAATTATTTCCACTCACTCGATTAGTTAGATTTAGTTTACGTTGAAGCTTTTGGACAATGAAACTGTCATGAGCAGCGTAGTTTTTTATTTTAAATTATTATAAGTTTGCGTTTGACCACTGTCTCACCTGATGTTAAGTGTTGACGCGGTCTAAGATGGGAGTACGCAAGCCTAGAAGGTACCTATTCACTCGTGACTCGAAAGCACCAGTATTGTACGTAAAGTTTACTATCAGGGCCTGTAGTGTAGCATGAATAACTCGCCGAAGTCGATCGTCGTCGCACTCGATGACTCGATGCTCAATTTAACTCAGTACAAACTATCACTTATATAAGGTGACTGTTTGTATTCAACCGCAGTTCGAATGCAGTCTATATCCAAAGTATGTCAAAGAAGGTAGCAGATACTACCTCGCAAGATTATATCTTAGTGTGGGCACTGCAACTCATTTTAATGTAACCAAAAATAACTTGCTACTCAAATTAGCATTGTACCTATTTTATATAACTATGTAAATTATTTTATCATATCTCATGAACTTGGAGTGAGTGAAGAATGTAAGCCGGGCAAATATTAGGCAAAACTTAATCAACTTACGCTTATGATCTGATTCTCACAAGTTTCTAGATTATCATCGTAAAATTGAATTGTAATGTACAAATGTCAGATAAAAAGATATCTCTTGCATGCTGTCAATTGTCATTCTATAGCTACTATCATTTAGTAAAACTATGTGCCTCAGTATCATACTTTATGGATATACTCGTATTTGCCTACTTAGTTTAAAATGTTGTTCCATAAAAAAAAGCAACTTTACTCGCTCTCTATTTTAAGTAATATCCCTTACCCTTCCTTCCAGCGTTAGGTGGTAGGTACCTAGTAATAGATACCTACTCGCAGCATAATGCTGAACTTGCTCCTTTTACGCACGAACATGCGATGCAAATAATCGCAATATGCAATCATGTCTTTTTATATTTGTAATGTGTTATTTTATAGGAGTTTGTGCATAGTAAATATTTTTCTTTCTTTGTCACCTAGTTGTAAGTTTTTCTGTGAAATAAACACTTTTATCCCACTAATATTATAAATGTCAAAGTTTGGATGGATGGATGTTTGTTACTCAATCACGCCAGAACACCTGAATGTATCTGGATTAAATTTGGCACAGAGATATATTATAGTCTGGAATAGCACATAAGCTACTTTTTATCCCGGTAAAATGTATGATTCCCGTGGAATAATTGATGTAGCGGGAATATCGTAATCCACGCGGGTGAAACCGCGGGATGATACTAGTACTTTATAAATATTATATAAACGGGGATGTCATCGCATGGCGACGCTTTACTACAATGGAGAGTAGAAGAACTTCTACTCTCCATATGCGGGATTTATTTATTATATAAATAGGAAAGGTGTTCATATGCACTGGAATTTTCAGAAATACGGAAGACAAAGAAATGTTGGATGGCCAAGTGAGCTTCCTGAACTCTGTGATAGTGGACATGCAGCGGAAGAACGAGCAACTAATGGCGCGGGTGCAAGCTTTGGAGGGCTCTACGGTTCCCGAGCCGAAGTTTTTGTAAGTAACGTTCTCAATACACATATTACGTCGTAACATTGCGTCTTAATTTATACCTACTAATAGGTTGCCATTATTGCAAGCCGGTACTTACAAAAGTTAAACTGAAAGTTAGAGTTAGAACTGGCCACTTGTTTACAATATAATATATATATATATTAAAATCGATCTTTTTGCCCATATTATTGAGTATGTATTTCCATGGGCGTCGGCAGCAGGGTGCAAGAGGTGCACTTGCTCCAAAAATATCTATATATTTTTCCTAGCCAAATATATAGAATTTGTTTGTTTTTAATGTTACTCTTTGAATTAAAACTGAAAGCGTCTAGACTGCTATCCAAATTTGTTCATCACCTTGTCAATAAATTTAGTATCCTCGCGCCCGTCGTCGTCTAAACGAACGACGTAGGCAACACTTAACAAGGACCCAGGAGCCTGGGATTACGATAAAGTTTTATTTAGCGATGAGTCCTGGTTTTGGGCTTAGGACTGATACGAGAAGGGTAATATTGTATCGTCGTCCCGGTAACGCTGAAAGGCTGAGATGTATCCAAGCAGGGAGTGCATCCTTAACGTGGCTTCACAGAGATAGTATGGGCGGGTATTAATAAACGATTTTATTCCTTTAGCCAGTAATATAATATTACAAACATTAAAAACCGGACAAGTGGGAGTCGGACTGGCCCACTGAGGGTTCCGTACAAATTTGTAGATACATAATTATTATGAAACATAGCATTGTATTTACTTAAATAAAATGGTGTTTTTTCATTTTTCATCATACACCGAAAACTATAAGTCATAAAAATAATTTAAAATCTTTATAAGATTTAGCTCGCAAATTATGTTTATTAATTCGCTTCCAATTGTTTTGATGTTTTTGCAAAGAGAATGATGTCATCTGCAAAGCGTAGGTTGCTTATGAACTCTACATCTATTTTTTCTTCCTTTGTTTCTCCAATCTAAGTTTTGCACTATGTCTTGTAGTACGGCTATCAATATTTTCGGTGTTAAAGGATCTCCTTGTTTTACTCCTCGCGTTATATAGATTTGTTGCCCAATTATATTTAACTTTACCCTGCTTGTATATGTTTCTGATGATGTTAATGTCTTTGACATTCAGCCCTTACCTACGACCTTATTCAGGTCGCCTGTCCACCTTGTCGGAGGCTGTCCTATGCTGTGCTCGCCAGTTCGTGTTTTCCATTCGCGAACCTTTCGACCCCAATGGCCTTCAGTTCTTCGAGCTATTTGCACAGCCCCTGCGGGGTCACAATATACGGATATGCGGTCCGACTTGACGGTATATTATGCACCGACTGCATCTCTGTAAAAAGTTAATTATATTTCGACAGCAACGGTCGCAAAGCGCGAGCGGTCGCGCCGCGCCTGTTCTGCGACATCTGCGACGTGTTCGACGCACACGATACGGAGGATTGTCCCAAACAGGAGCCCGACGCCCCTTCGCCCTCCGCTGGCTCCAAGGAGCGCCCGCCTCCGCGGCCCTACTGCGACATTTGTGAAGGTAATAAACCACATTCTGATTGAATTACATAATATCTGTGACTTTAACAATAATAATTGTTCACCCTTCAGTTTTTAATCAAAATTATTTTTTCTCAACAACAACTCAACCTTCCAAGACAAGACAAGAACAAACATCTTGGTTCACCACAGAAATGTATGACCTAGCCGGGATTCGAACCCGGAGTCGCAGTTCTAGTCAGTTTCACTAATCACTTAGCTACGCCGAACGAAAAAATGTATTTTTAACCGACTTCAAAAAAAGGAGGAGTCCTCGATTCGAACCGTAGGTTTTTTTAATTTTTATATATTTGTGTTTGTTACCGCATAACTTCCGACTGGTTGAACTGATTTTGATTGTTCTTTATTTGAAAGCTGGTGATTCCCGTGTAGTCCCATTTAAACTTCATCAAAATCGAACGAGCACTTTTTGAGTTACATGTCAAAAACTGAAAAATGCGTGCTTATACTACACGATATTATAGTAGCGGGTGAAGACATCGGTGAACATACCTACACCACAATAACAATTGATCCCATGAGTAACAAAGGTCACTAAAAAGAGTGGAAAAAAAAATTGCACCACGAAATGGAACCGACTTCAACACTCAAAAGTTTGAAATAACTTGTCGAAGTCGGTACCATGAGCACAATATTTTGATATCAGTTACTTTTGAACTATCATGGTACCGACTTCAACAAGTTATTTCATACCTTTGAGTGTTGAAGTCGGTTCCATTTTTTGGTAAAAATTTTTTTTATTTATTAATTCTCTTAATCAATCTGTTACTAACTAACTAATCTTTTAAACTGAAAAACGCCTTACTAACTTTAAAATAAAACTTAACTTGCGTTCAAGTTTTTGAATGAAAATGTTCGGCAAAAAGGAGGATGGCAGAACCAGCCTTGCTCCCAAAAAACGAAATGACAACCCATTCATGTATCTTTAATATATGAAAATTTAGATTATTTTTTTGTGGATTCCGTGAATAATTTGCATTATTTATAAGGTTGTGAATCAGAAGTACTTTTATTTATGTGGTGTTTGAATTTTTTAACGCACCCTAATAGTTCTCATTATTTTTGTTGCGTTCGGATACTTACGCTCTGAAATTAATTGTTAATGTTACTCAATAATCTGTAGTTAGCTGTTCTGTAGACTCGGACTGCGTTCCTAAACGCAGCCATGGCTAGTTTATTCCAGAATATAATAAGTTTAGTGATCTGTATCGCGATCCATGCTATATTGCTTCCTCTGTCTACGATGCTATACATGGATGGCGATACATTGAATGGTTCGCATATGGACGTGTAGTCAGCATGCTGACACAGATGATTTTCCGTGATAACTTTTACTCCCAACTTCTAGGAAAATGATTGAATATACAATATATTTATTCGTCTATCGATACTTATAAGTTTCATTCATGAACGCGGCTTCTTTCTTCTAGGCTGCACATGTATGGGATTTTGCCATCCTCCTTTGAACGCAAGTTTCACCTAGCATGATTTTAATGCAATAAACCATCAACTATATTAATTAAAATCTGTTTAATGACTGATTTGAAGTTTTTTCGTGTAAGCTGTGTTATGGATTTTGTTTTTCCAATTTAGTCTATAAAAGTTTTTAACTATTCATATTATTTTCAGTGTTCGGGCATACTACAGAAAACTGTGATGAAGAAGAAACATTTTAACAGCTATTTATTATTAACTTAATTTTAATGTTACCGTTCATTGTTGTTATTTAATGTTATTTATTTGATTACCATCTGGTATAATTTCATTACATTTGTTGCATAATTCAGTATTCAGACCAATGTTTGTAAATATCTTTGAACTTCTTATTTTAAGGAAGATATATAATAATAATAATTGCATGTTTTTTTAGCAATCAAATTATATGCGGTGAATGTTATTGTATCTTCTCGTGGGCATTATCTGGTTATAATGCCCATTGAGAAATATGTTTTAATACACAATTCATTGTTACATCACAATTATGGCATCTCTATTGCAATATTATTCTTTAAAATATAGAATGGCAACATTACCAACTGTTTTATATGCAATATAATTGATGATTATTTTAATTTTCGTTTTATTTTTACATACTCCCGGTCCTGCTTCGGAGGACACATTAAACCCAGGTACCATTTGTTATTTCAGAATTACAGTTGGAAGGCCATGTTGAAGGTCTTTGGGCGATATGAACACTCATCATTTTGCATGAGGCAGCCTAAAGGTAAAATGGTATATTTGTTTAGGAGCTACAATGCCACAGACATGTCTAACTTATAACACCCCTTATTGGGTTGTGTGTAACATAGTCTAGTCTAGTAACATTGAACATATTAATTACATCACTGAAAGGCAGAAAAAATTGATATCTGTTTTATTTTTCACTTATATTAATAACAATTATGTTTTATTTGAATTAATCCAACCCATCTTTCTTCTCCTTGATGGCTTCCTGAAACAAATAATATATAAAATTTCAACATTTAAAATATATTTTAGTGCAGTGACTTTCATATAAGTGTATCAGGCTTAAGCTGCTTAGTGTGTCATATGAATAATAAAAATAGATTAGCACATTGCATGACGCATCGGGCTCTAAACTCTTGAGTACCAGTTCAGACTATATAAATTATTGTGATAGCTAGGGTAAATATGAAGTTAGAATATATCGAGATGGCTTAAAAATGGCAGCAGGAACTGGACCAGATGCATTCTCGGAAGAACTGAACATACACAATAGCAACTCATCTGGGTATGTATATCTCCAAATTTCAAGCAAGTGCAGGAATCATAAACACCCTAGCAGCAGTACTCAGTCAGGCACAGGTAGAATATGAACACTCCTCAGCATTAACAATACAGTGCTACAGACTACTGGTAGAAGTGAGAACAAAAAATATTAAGATCACTATTCAACGGATCAAAGGGCACAGTGAGTCCAGAGGTAATGATGCGGCTCACGAACTGGAATAAATGAGGATGATTTTTGTAAATACTCTTTGCTCAAATAACTATTATTTGATATAATATATACATACAATCTGGTATTTTCTAGTCGACACTTACTTTAAATCTCTCTTCAAAGAGTGATAACTCTGAAGTCAAATCTGTGATTGCATTCATGAAAGCTTCTTGTGGGGTATAGTCTGATGTAGTTTGAATTCGAAGTACAAACTTGTGCTCCAAGGGATGAGGCACTTTGTATCCCGCAAATAATACTTTTGGATCTTTTAAGAGTTGACTGAAAACAATGTTAAAAAAATCATTACATATTGAGAAAATATCAAACATTTAATTGAGAGAACTTAGCTTAACTTGTTAGAAACCAAGTAAGCTACTCAATTCTGACATGTTAAAGTGTGAAAACATTTGCAGATAATACACGTTAAAACAAATTTTGAAGACGTAAGCTCTTATGTTCACATAACTAAACAAAAACAAATACAAGCACCTTGCAAAAGTTAACGAGACAAGACCTACATCTCATGATTGGTCTCATTACTGGTCACTGTAATCTTAACTATCATCTGTAGAATACTGTGGCCACATACAGGCCACTGTACAGGGTTGTATGCAGGAGAAGGAAACCTTAGAGTATGTACTTTTTTTATTTTAAATATTCACACAAAATCTTCAGTTCTCAAACTAGGCAGAGCCTGTACTATGGTGACCTGTTCACTGATATATATATTTATATACATTGTAATGCTACAGAAGAAATAAGATGGAAAATCATACCACACAATGATTTAAACTGAACGGATTTCCATAGATTTAATAACATCTAGTTTATTATTACTATTGTCTAAAACTTTAATCAACGTGTGTGCTAATTGCCAAAGTATAGCAATATTAGTATATTAATATTATATAGCAATATTAGTAGTAAACTGTACTAGTTAGTAATTATCTGTTAAAAAATATTCCAATTTATGGAATGACTGCAAATGATTACAGAATATTTATTTAAGTAGAATATTTATCTAACAGCAGTCCTAGCACTTTGAATCGAATCTGCTCATCGTAGACTAGGTAGTTTTTCCGCTCCATGTACATGGATAAATTACTGCAATAAGAGATAGTAGGTATATGTATAAGCATAGCTTACTGCCTGATCATGTTTCCAAGAGTATGGTCTTCTTTATTTACTGTGAATATGGCAGCGTTTGTTACTTTTGTATCTTCTTCTTTCTGTACCCTGAAGACAGTAAGTAAAGACAAAAGAGGCATTTACTACGTGCAAAACTATGTTATAAAGAAGGTTTAGCGAAAAGGTAAGTTATCTTACTTTTTTTCTCCATCATACAGGAGAAATGACTCGAATGTCGGAGGCGCATTCATTATATATAATGTTCTTTTTGTGTTGAGTAAGACACCATACAATAATAAATACAATTACACTTGGGACAAAGTAAACATAAAATGCATTATTCATTTATCGAAATAGAGAATAGTCACACGAAGAGACGAAAAACAAACCGGACCCTATAGAACGAACTAGAGATGTGCACAAACTAGAGATGCTAGTAGAGTTGGTTGTGTAACTCAGCTCTGAGTCGGTTCAAAGATCCGAATCGGATCGAATTAAGCTTGTGATCCGTAACTCAATTGTAAAATGCATGACTCACGGATCAGCAGTGACTCACACGAGCTGTGATGTTCCAGAGCTGTAGTCAGTTGATTTTGAGCTCCTTATCTGTAGATCCGCTAAGTCATATGCGAGCTATGTAAGGCCGTATTTATTTTAGTTCTGGAATTCACCGTCATATTATCTATGGCCAATATGACAATGTATTTCTTAAATTAAATCATTGAATGTGAAGTAAATTAACAAAATGTTAGTGATTATTTCATTGTCCTTTTTATAATAGGTATATTTTTTATTTATTAATATTCCTACGCGTAAAATATATACAACATTTTTAAGGTGTGGACATTTTTCTGACAAATATATTTTCATTTCAGTGAAATATTTAGTCAAATATTATGCGATTCTAGCGAGGGACTCATTTTGTGTCACAATCAATCCGTACAAAAAAATACAAATTGGTTTGATCTGCGAACCGACTCAAAGATCCGTCTCAGACATTTGAACTTTTATCTGAGAAACGGATCGTGAATCTTTAGGGAGTTACCCATGTCTAGATGCTAGCGCATGTGTAACTCAGCTCTGAGTCGGTTCAAAGATCCGAATCAGATAGAATTGAGCTCTTGATCCGTAACTCAATTGTAAAATACATGACTCACGGATCAGTCATGACTCACACGAGCTGTAATGTTCCAGAGCTGTAGTCAGTTAATTTGAACTATTTATCTGTGGATCCGCTAAGTCTGAAGCGAGCTATGTAAATGGTCGTAGTTTAGTTCTGGAATTCGCAGTCATATTATCTATGGCCAATATGACAATGTATTTTTTAATTATATCAATTTTACTTTATTTTTTAATTACAATTTGTGACCAGTTGTATGTAGACCAGCTTTTAGTAACTTACGTGATCTTAGAGTACCCCGACACGTAAAAAGTAAGGGGAACGTTTTACCGTTTATCTTTCTTTTTAATATCATTGATGTATCTACATCAATAGTTTCAAGAATATATTATAAAAATCTAAATATACCTATATAACTCAAAGGCATAGAAATAGTATGTACTACGTACAACTGGAGCGCGCACTGAGCTGAAAAAACGAGCCGATAGAGATAGTTAGCGCGGAGTCAGTTTGTCCCACTCTATTAGATGTTCACAGTATGACCATAATTTGAGCAACTAAGGAGACATCTGTTGAGTCATTAACCATATGACGTACATAATATCATAACCACGTATTATTATTTACTTTTATATAATAAGTTAGGGTTAAAGTAGACGAAACTAAGATTTAAATGTAAATTAAATAAAATAATATATGTAGCGTAATATACTCCAATAACTGAAAAGTGCTACGCGTATTTTGATGATATTATTGTCGCGGTTGAAGACATCGACTTCCCGTGAGTAGCACAGGGGGGCTACCACCAACTCTTATAGCAGTATTATTGTAATCTTACTTTGAATTTTCGTACCACAAGGCCACATAAGCAATGTTACTTTAATGTTGCATAGACTAAGCAGTTTTGTGACGTAAAACTCCATTTCGTTCACTCAAAGCGTACCATGAGCTGACATAACAGCGAGTAATATTGTTTTATTCATGCTCTAATGTCAAATTTAGAAAAGTTGCTCTTTCGCCGCGGAAACAACATTACTTGTGATATTTTATAACAAAACAGCATATTTGAAGTAAAGTGAGTTATTTTTTGTTATTCTGGTGAATGTGGGGTATTTTCATTATTATCCGTATTGAGTTTGAAATAACGTTAATCGATGTATTTTTTTAAATACTGTATAGATCTAGAGTTTGACCACTATCTCACTTGATGTAGTTCTAGGATGGCCAACGAGCTCGAGTTATTAGAGTTCTTGGAAGCAGATAATGCTGAAAGAAACTCAGCAAAGAAGCAACGACGATTGCGTGAGGAATGCGATCTCTTCACCATAGATGAGGTGGAATTCATAGAATGTGGTACAGGCTAGCGAAAGATCTGGTTCATGACCTAAGTGAAGAGCTTGAGCCCATTATTGGACATGCACATAAATCCACAGCTTTATCTGTACAAACAAAGGTACCATAAGACGTTAGATACGTATATTTAATTATATTTTGATTGCCAGTCCGTGGTCTCCATTCGAGTACCTTTCGAACCCAACGGCCATCAGTTCTTAGAGCTACGTGCCCTGCCCACTGCAACTTGCTAATCCGCTGGGCTATATCGGTGGCTTTCGTAATTCTAGGGATCTCATTTCTGATTTGATCGCGTAGAGAAACCCGGAGCAGAGGCTTATCCATAGCTCCTTGTGCGACTCTAAGCCTCTTCAGAAGCCCCATAGTCAGAGATCACGTTTCAATTCCGTAAGTCATCACTGGTAACACGGTGTTCCCCTGTGCCGGTGGTGCAGCTGAACTGGATTCTCTTATCTGTACAAGATTGAGGACCTCAATCTGTACCTGTCGGGAAACAAGGACGCAGGCAACGAGTTACATTACTTGGCAGTACCGACGCACTAGGAAGTTGAAAAAAAACGCTTAGTACCTACGTGTAGGTTGATGCCTACCATATAAGAGGATTAGATACCAATGAAAAAAACAAAATTACAGCAGAAAACACCGTTTATTTTATAATTATGAGAGAACTTCAGATTGATAACCTACGTACAGAATAATATGACTATAAAACCAATCTAACTTGAATCTTACAATGGAATTTCACAGACAATTTTTCAATACAACAGTTGGCTATCGTAACAATGGTGTTAGGTGTATGCAACTGTTTGTTTACAACAAGATTACAGGAAAACGTCATATAGAGCAATACAATTCGAATATAAATTCTGAAATACATAATTATCATACATACAGTAGAACAATTTACTAAACTATTTCAACATTTTTGTCTAAACTAAACATGTACCAGAAAATAATACAGTTCAACATATAAATTACAATATTTAAGTAGGTATAATGTTTCACATTATTTAACGCTAAGCAACATCAGAGTCAAATTGAAAATAGCACACATTGTAATGTTTAAAAACATTTATGTAACTACAATTGCTGTCTAGCGACTTTACTCGTAACCAATACCTATATGCAGTAAGTATGCATTACAATACCTAAAGAAATATGCATATTTTTTTGCCTTTATAGCAAATATCGACTTCATTAGTTAAGTAATTATTTCCTTTGCATTTACACTTCATAAAGACAATTATAGTATATCAAATTACTAACAGAGACTCTGCCGTGAGATTCAAATAAACCCTTTTTTCGCGGTGACTTACTAAGTGTCCACCAATCATTCCGAAGGTAACATATACTATAATATATGTATACTGTGGTATACTATACTGCTTAGCGCTACAAATTAACCTCATTTTCGTACCGAGAAACTGCGCCTAAATTGTGCCTTGATATTTAAATACGCTCTTTGGCGACAAGACTTAGGTGCCTATCGAATCGCGTAGTCTGCTTTGCTATTTAAGTAAGTACGTACTACGTGTACGTAAGTGTCCGTAATGGCTCGCGTAAATTCAGCCTTGCGATTCAAACCTCTTACCGTACCTATTTACGGGTAGTCTAACCTAGCGATTCGCGTATATTCTGCCGTGCGATTCAAATAACCTTTCTTATGCGACGCGGCGTAGACACAGATAGAGAGACCTCAGAAACGTTAGTTGTGGGTTTGGCTTAAGCTTACAATTACCCCGATGCCATTTAGGCCACGACTTGCCCAAAACCGCGCCTATCGATTCGCACATCTGTATAGTAAGAACTCACTTATTTTAAAGATTACTGCTGAGAAATATATACTGTTATGGTTGTATGTATCGGTAATGTAGAACTGCTCAGCAAAAGAACATTAGAAACCGAATCAAGACGATAACATTTACACCACATTATGAATCTTTATTAGCAAGGATAAGATTTAAAAACGTAATAAGGGCATACGTTACAATTTATAATCGAGGAATTATTATTCCGTTATTCAAAACAACAACCTCTAATAAAAAAAAATGCCACGGACAAGGGCGCTAGCGTCGGTTTGCGGCAGCAGGATGCAAGGGGGTGCACTTGCACCCTCTTATCAGGAATAAAATACGTAGAAGTATATAATATTTTTTTATTATACTGTTATTCTCTTCACGCCTGTCGTCGAAACGAATAGAGAAACTTGTAGGGAAGTTGTTCAAAAGTTCAAAACCGTACAATGTGTAGATGCAGATGCACCTCCGTGAAAGAAATCCTGGCGACGACCATGACAACGGAATATATACCCCTCACCAGCAGAATAATTATTATAATCTCTCTACAGTAATAGCCTCATGTAGTAATTCTGTACTTTTACATTTTAGTTTTTCAATTTGCACATATTTCGTAAATTTAATGGAATATATTAATCTATATACAGCTATCATGAACAAAATTGTCTAACAAGTTTTAAATAGTTCTATAGAAAGTCTGTAATACGGAATTTACTCATTGTCGAATCGATTCGGTTAGTTTTCGAAGAGTTCTGAATCGGGAGGCTCGACCCCGTTTTATCCGAGTGAAGGTACGTACTATATTCAACCAAAATAACAAAGACCAAAGGAAAGTATTAGCTTTTCATAAATATGTCATTGAATTGTGAATCTTAAAATTACATTCCGAACGTTCGTTGTTTCTTAAATTTATCGAGCACTACACTCCGACACTTAAGAGAATTGAACAGTTTCAAGGGCTAAAGAGTTTAAGGATTCTTATCCCTTATAATCCATACATAAAAAGTATATAAGCGATTATTTTCACAGATACATTATTTTAAAAGTACGCACTTAACAAATAGGTATGTTAACACAGTAGAATTGCTGGTTACTTTTTACTATTTTCATTTCATTTTAACATAATATAGGTTTTAAGCCTAGTAATACAGCATTGCAAATATTATTGGAATATTTTAACACTTACTAACTATCGTTTGTTTATGTAATAAAATGCTATAAGAATTGACACATAAGTATATAAACTATACTAATTGTGTACTTATATAAAATTAGCAATCCAATCAACAGTATGCATGCTAGTCATTATGAAAATATCTATATATGACGACAATATGATTTGCGATAAAACGTACCGCACGCGGGGCTACGCGCGAGTCCGCACGCAGGCGGTACGCGACAGCATTGAACAACGATAGGTACATACATAATATGTACACTAGTAACAGAAAATACAACTGCAATATTAAGAGATATATAATAAGAATAATAAAGATATAATCAAAAGCTGACTAGACGTTCGGTTATACCTACTCTAACAAATTATTTTACAATAAGGATGTGGCGCGACGGAATCTCCGGTCGGCCACTGCGCGCCTGTCGACGAGCTTCCAGCGGGCGACACGCTCGCACGTGTTTGTGCTGCTGTTCCCATTGAAGGGTAGATTGCTAAAATTATCATTACATTGGTGTCAGGTACGCGGCCTCGCCTCGAGGCCAGTAATTATAATTACACTAGAGATAAGATGAGTAAGATGAATCTAGCTAGTGTCAGCGCGATGTACAACAATGGCAGGACAGTGCTGATGCACGCTCGCGAAAAGGCAAGCATACAATCGACTGGCGAATGGGATAATGCGACTGACCTCCGCGGCACGGTGATGAAGCTAGCAGAGAAAAGGTATCACCTAATTTCTCTACTGTTACGAAGGCGACTAGATGAAATCCTACACTTAAGGATAAAAATCTAATTACGCTACAAATGTTAAAATTAACATTGCTTCATTAAAAAACAGAACTTCATACTACAGGACATGAGCGGTATGTATGAGGCACCGCTTGGAAACAGGGCACTCCTCGAGGGTCACTTAGTACCGTTATCCTATATATTATAGTGTTCATCGCTAGAACCGTCCTTCAACAACGTAACGCTCTTAGTACCGAGTACTTATAGCATTACCCGTGCACATACATTTTGTTCATTATAAAGATTCCAAGTTTCCTATAGGAAATGAATAACTTTGGTGCTTCACTCAATTGACGAGTATATACATCGCCGACACCGTCACATACAGCAAATACTATTCGTCACCTATTCATATTGCTGGAGTGTCGTTAATACGATTTTATTAAAAAGATTATCCTAGCTATAACAGCTACATCATGTTTCACCGTACAAAGAAGAACATCTTAGAGGTGTTTTAAACGAAAATCACTCAAGTATAATAAATATGATCGAAAAGCGCCAAAAGTTTTATTTATAAGTCAATTTTAAAACTATATATTATGATATACGTTGAATTGTTTATTAAAGTACTCTTAGTGTTTATTAAAAGTTACATTCATAATAACAATTTATTATTATTATTTTAAGTTAACTAAACAAGAACTGCATCTACTATCACACATTCGAAAGTTTAAAACAACGTCACGATTGTATTCGAACTTTATTATTGCTGCGGAGCGACGTCAGCGCGATATGCAGTGGGGCGCCGGTGTGGCTTCAGAAACAATGCCTTATCATCTCCTTTCCACTTCTAAACACGACCTCTTTCTTTTTGCGATAAGTACAATGGCCAGTAGTAGTTACTTAAATTCAACCTCATTCAAATGTCGACATTTTACGGACATTTTATGTTAATTGTTAAACCTTGTCAGAAGATTGATTTAGTCAAACAGGAGCCGACGGCTTCTTTTCTTTGATAAGTACTGACAAAATGACATTGAAAGCAGAAGATGGTATGGGTATATTGGCTCAATCTCTTGTCCACACCGTACGCATCGACACCTCTCTACGAACGGTCCTGGACCGCCTACAGACTCACACTTATTATACAAGTACTAGACAAATGCATTTTCAAAAGAATAGTTTCAATCATTGAGGTAAAACCCTAAACGTACCGTACCCTTAGGGTTTTACCTCAATGATTAAAACTGTTCCAAAATACATTCAGCTCACACAGTTTCATTCTATACAGTTTCAATCATTGAGGTAAAACCTAAAGGTACGGTTCGAATACTGATTGCGATAGACTGATACGCTATTTATATTTCACTGAGAGTGGGGTTCAGGCAATTCTCCTTCCTTTAATATTACATTATACCTAATTGTTAATACATACATGTATGCGCGCGGCAGAATAGGCTATATATCGATTAGCTGTAGGTAAGGACTAAAGATGATTCAATAGTCTTTCACATAGATATTTAGAAAGAAGGAATTCACTACATCGTTAACTTGTAAGAATATAATACGGTCTATTATATTAAAAGCTACAATTATTAATCACAAACACTGTAGACATCGTTTTATACCATATCGTGGCATTAAAACAATCAAATTCAAAAATCCATAATAGTAATGACGTCCGATGTTTAGATGATACAATATTCTATTAACTTTTGAAGATATAACGATGACTTTTAATATAATATTTATACTAGATGATATAGTGTAGATATAACTATTTGTTATTGCACGCTAGATCATTATTTTTATAAATAAATAGATCGCCTATGTCGTATGTTCCATTGGCGACAACCATTACTACTTAGTGATCACAATGAGATGGTGATTATTGAAACGGTAGCGCCGTACGATATAAGATAATAATTGATTATAGTTTGAACGTTATAAAGACGTTGAGTGGAATGGTGGTACGCGTATGGATACGATGGTTCGTTCGCTGAGTTACGGGCAAGGGGCCCTTGCCAGGCGGGATGCAAGCACCAACAATGCGTGTCGATTTTTCTTTGCTTGACGGTCCTGCCGGGTGAAACAGGTGTTAGGAGCTTCTTAAAACTAAATGTTACAAGTGCAGCTAGGAAATGAGGAAGTTCACATTCAAAGCATTCACGTATAGTTTTGATTCGTGTCCAGAAACGCAAAAACATATTTCAACAATACGAGTCCAGTTTCTTAATTCAAATAAATGTTACAAAATATTTCCCAACACAAGTACAAAAAAATATTAAACTGCATTTGCTTATTAGACCAAAATAATCCGGACTTAGTATTTGTGAAATATTTTGAGGGCTATGCTGAATTATTTATATTTACAGGTATTCTACTGAACAACCTGTATAATGATGCGTCCAAATTACACTTTAAGTGTGCGTAAAAATTGTATTTACTATATAGTCTAAAATACTGCGATTAGGTTGTATTATACGTTATTAGTGTCTTCCGTTAATTAAATAACTAAATACTATAACTAAATAAAACAATGTTTTGAATCTGAACTAATATAATGCTTATATCCACGAGGCTAGTATTTTATAAAAAGGAAAAAGTGCAATAGTTAAGAAGTGCTTTGATTATAATGTAAAAGTTATTGATTTTATGTATAATGTATGCGTGAAAGCTTTTTCAGGATATAGTGTCTTAAAAGTGACAGGGAAACATGGGCAGGCCATATCAGAATTTAGATCGGTTTTAATTATCAACATTAAACATATCGAATTTGTGTTTTTTATGGATTCAATTTGTATATAGTAAGACTAGTTTATATCCTGAATGTATTACACAGCCATGTCAGCTTTTGAGAGCAATATATAATTAATGACTGTTCTAACTTGGCAAATTCTTACTTTTTTTAATGTTCGGTTATTTGACGCATGCACAAATCCCATTCGAATGATGAACGATAACTTCACTATCGATACATTTATGAGCATGATCGTCAAAATGGCTAACAGTCTAATAAATGCTTTAATACTCAAAATATATTTCTTTCGATACATCATTCAGCAAAAAAATCTACTGTTAACTAGGGATGATATCATTTTGCGCGTCAAACCTGCCCCTTTCACCCGTTTAGAAGAACGTGTTATAGACGTAGCCGGTCGCAATGAGGCCGAGAACGAGGAGGCACAGCATAATCATTATTTTCTTCTGCAGAGTGGACAAATACAACACATATTAGTAACTAGCAACGGTACGGCGAGCGTGCGTGCGTGAACGCGGTTATGTACGGGGGTTTCGGGTCGGTCGCTGCGTGTCCGTACGTTGTGCGGACGCACGCTCGCTCGCATACGAATAAAAAATACCTTTGAGCATTTGGCGGTCGGAGAGCGAGCTCGATCGCTCATTTACGTAAAGTAGCTGCACACGTAGGCGATGATGCACACCGCCAGTATGAGCAGGCACGCTAGGATCATGATCTTCTTCTGTAGCCGGCGAATGGCGAGCATGCAACATACGCTTGTAACGTGGCACGAGACCGAGCGCCGTACTTGGGACGATATCGCTTCAATCTCTCACATTATCAAATGACAGTAACATTTATTAATATAAAAAAATAGGCTTCGATTCTATAGTGAACAGTCATGTGCGTCATTTGCATGTATTTTTGGGCGGTAAAATAAAATAAACAAGACAAAATAAATAAATGTAATTTTTCAAACCATTATAGACATATTTACAACGTGAGTAAAGTTTAGATTTTTTAATAATTTAAAAAAACAACTTTGTAACTCGTAACCTCCAAGGGGGGGTCACTAAACTATGTTTCATACATAACTCAAACATGTGTTCAACGTGTTTTAGCATAATTATAAAAAGTAAATTAATAATTTACAATGGCATTAATTTATGTCTTACAGTCTTTTGATTAAATAATTTAGTGCGAAAGCTTAGAGTACAGGACACTTTTATACTAGTGATTTTTGAGCGTAAACTTTTGCGCAAATAACACCCAATAACATGTATAGCGTTTTATACAGAATAATAGACGCTATCTACAGGTAAGTCGGTTTATATGCAATTCGATTGAAATGCTCTCATTAAATGCAAATTCATTAAACAAGTAATTCTTCATACAATAAGATAAAGATTATAGCCTAGCAAAGGTAACACTGCAAGAGTCTATGTTGGCAGTCTAAACATTTAGACTCCGCTTAGAATTCCAGGAAATGCTTTAAGTTGTAGATGGAAAAGCAGACGAATCGCAAATTTAAGACATTGCCCATAAGGCACATAACGTTAGCACTTGCTAATGTTATTATCTTATGGGCATCTGTATACGTAATAAGTATCTAATATGAATAAGTATTGCCATTTACAAGATAGCTTCAAAATACTGCAGAGTTATCCTTGCAAGATGTGCCTGTGAGCAGTAATAGTGTAATGTGAACATTTAGCGTCTATGTAAGAAGAAATAACGAGAATATTAATTAAAAAAATAACAAAAACAATCAGATGTACATCTAGAGTTGAATTTGAACAATATTGCATAATGTTTTATCAAATAAATCACAAAAGCAACACACAACTATATAAGATAATAAAAACCGGCCAATTGCGAGTCGGACTCGCGCACGAAGGGTTCCGTACCATTATCTACAAAAACTGCAAAAAAAAAAATGTCTGTTGTATGGGGTGGTATGAAGGTGAATATTTTTTATTCTGTTGATATTAAGACTTGAGTCGATCAACACGATGTCCTTGAGTGTCTCGTATTTGCTCGGCTTTTTCAAGTTTCTACCTGTGGTCGTCATTAAAATCGTGACATAAATGGAAAAAAAATCACGTTGTTGTATGGGAGCCCCCCTTAAATATTAATTTTATTTTAACTTAATTATTCATTTTTATGTGAATGTATACTTGTAACTCTTTTGTGAAAATTTCAACTGTCTTACTATTACGGTTCAAGAGATACAGCCCGGTGACGGACGAACAGTGGAGTCTTAGTAATAGGGTCCCGTTTGACCCTTTCGGTCCTCCTCGAGTCGTATTCCTCATGTCTAAGGGTCGTGACCACGCCCAAGCATGAACTTTTCTCTTATGAATATACGCGATCTTCCCCTGTTTTTGGCTACATGGATAGCGTGCTAGAGAGAAGTATCTAACGTGATCCCTGGTCCAACGGTACGGAACCCTAAAAATTAAATATTCTTGAATGGATTCTAGCTACCACAATAAAAAATAAAAAGTATTTAATAAACTCTCCTGAACATTTAACTAAGAAATAACAGCCGTAAACCCTTTTAAATGTTAGCATAGATCTTTGTCTAAGCAGATTGAAAGTCGAAGTTTACTAAAATTGATAATAATATGTTCCCTTCGCACAAGGCTGTTCATCAAATGGGACGGAACCGTTAATAATAAAAAAAACTTGACGAAGTTAGGTCAGTGCAATCATTATTTTGGAAAAAATAATGATTGCTGTTCTTACGCAATATCTATATTTAATTAAATACTGATAAGGTTAAAATCGATACATCATCATAGTTTAACTATTATGTTGTGAAAAAATAGTGCAACGAAAAAATACTAATTTATCGTACGGTAAATTGGTTTTACGAATTTAAAATTTAAATTGGTTTTAACTATGACCACTAAGTGCATAACAACATTCCAAAACACAAGAACTTAACAAAAAATATTTATGTATATATAGGTACAGTCGGCTAATAATATCGTCTTAAATTGACCATTAGACATCATAAAACAAGGTTGATTTTTCGTTGTATCACCTTCACTATTAGATAAGTTCAACCATATCGCTATTGTGACACAGAAACTTATGTCAACTAGTAGACCATATTCTTTGTCGACTGTACACTAATAACTTACATACACAATTAATAACGTAGTACTTTATTCCACATTCACAAGATTCTGTTATCGCGTGATTCATATGGAAACTTGAAGACTTCAATAAAAACAATGATAATCATGTAGCTTTAAACCTAAAAAAGCTACTTTTAGAGCACAATTTAGAGGAACATCGTCTTACTAAACTACTAAATTGATTTTGGATAAATTTACGATGGGAACAATATAAAAGTGCCCTTTTCATATGAATAATGTTAAAAACAACCGAACCGAGAATCTTCTCCTGCCCCAAAACCGTCCAGTAGGTAAGCCGTCTATTATCCTGAGTCTAGAGATTGAGATTCAGATATCCGAAGTGAATATTTTATTTCTTTTTGAATATTAATTTCAAATATAAATTAATATAATTTCGAATAATCATCAAAATTAATTTATTCGCGCAACGAGCTATGGAGCGAGCAATGTTCGGGATTTCTTTACGAAATCTAATCAGAAATGAGAAGACCCGTAGAAGAACTAAAGTCACCGACATAGGCCAGCGGATTATCAAATTGAAGTGGCAGTAAGCAGGGCACATAGCGCGCTGAATTGTTGGGCGATGGGGTCGAAGGGTTCTCGAGTGGAGACCATGGACTGGACGTCTACCGACACTGTGGACAGACGACCTGACAAGATCGCAGGAAGGGGCTGAATGCGGGCCCCTTCTAACCGGTCCTTGTGGAGATCAATGGCTGATATTATAATGATGTAGATGATGATTAAAATCATTAATTAACTTCATTTTGATACAGTGTTTAATCACTTTGATGATAAAGAGGTCATCTGTGAATAAGATGTGTGTCGGATTAGCAACATTTCATCACAAACTTGGGCAATCTGATGAATGTGGAAAACATTTTTTTTTGTTCCAAATAAATAAAAAATTGAATTGAATTGAAATGTCATCTCAATACAGTTCCATACAATGTTTGTTTAATATCTTTACAGCACACAGTAAATAAAACATGCTAAGTTTAGAAGCAAATTTCGTTATTTTGTGATGATTTCATTATTGTAAATATCACAGACAATTTTCAAACGAGACATGATTGTAGCGTACATATTTTATTATGTATTCGTTTCATTCACTCTCCCGTCAGTAAATTGTGTGCATATAAATATCCTAACGTTCATCCTTCATGACATCGCCATAAAAAACTAGTTTCCAAAAAAAAAAAATTATTGTGGAATTATAGTAACAAACTAAACATGACTAAACTGACAGATCAATGAATACGGACTGTGTAAAACATTGCTCATAACCGAATGAATGAGGAAGAATATGATAAATAAATCATTTCAAATACATATAACATAATTTTCAAGGGCCTAATCGACTCAAATTGGATATTATGAGTCATAAAAATTATTTTACAACTGGTTGTAATAGGTACAACTAACATTAGTATTTAATTGTTAAACGATATATCCCGCTAGATCACTAATAGTGGGATGAGACTTTCTCTTGATACACTCCTGGCTGTTTCTTGTTAGCGATGCCAAGGGGAATGAACGCGTCCTAAACTTATAACACTATTATTATATCTAAATAATTTGTGTATATACAGACCATAGATATATTTTTCGTAATATGAATTAAATAGGTCGGTAACACCAACATAGATTTTTTTTATAAATTACTTATTTCTAAAGCACATTTTGTTTATTGCACTTTACACAATATTGTCTTAAATATTTATCGTCTAGGTAAAACATATTAATTAAATGTTTACTAGTAAAATGGCTAATAGTGAAATAAAAAGCTTGTACAAATAATGATTGTGAGTTTGTACAAAATGATTATTTCTCAGAAATCTCAGTGGCTACACCGACATTACAGTGAAAATGTAGTTTGTATAATAGATCAATAACGGCCGTGAGTAAGCAATAATCATATTATTTACAATAACATTTTAAAAACTCGCACCTGTTTAATCATATTTCGTTATTTTACTTAGTATGTGGGCTGTATTACGAACTTTTTCCGTTTGAAAATGTCTTTGAAGTTTTTGTTTTAGATTCCAGATAGCTGATTAGTTTTAAATTTGGTAAACTAAACATTGCTAACGAATATCATTGGAGGTAATGTCGCAGCGGTCATCAACCAATCGACTTTTCACATTTTTCATAGTTGCTCCTTTTGTCCACGAGATGACGTCACTGGCTCCTCGCGTTCGCCTAACTTAACACGGTTGCGAGTATAATTATTAATATAACCGCCGTTACGGACAGGCAAATAATGATGAAGATTTTTTTCTGCAATAACAAAGGAGAAACGGAAATAAATTAAAACTGTGTTGGAATTACAAAAATGATGTACAATTACAAAAATTATGTACACTTCCGAGCGGACGCACAACCGTCATGTTTTAAAACACGAAAATAAATAAAACGTTTATGGATAAGCGCGTCAATCAGTACAGGGAATTGTTTTTTTGTTGTTGCACTTATTGATAGGGCTAGAACAAATATTTAACTTGATGATCAGTCGCGATTAGGTCAACGCTGGAATCACACTAGACCTAGAAATCCTAGAATTTTACCTAGATGTCAAGGACATGCTGCCTAGACACACTGACGGCAGACTTTCAAAACGTCAGGACTATGACTGTACTGTATGACTTCGAAATAATATTGTAATATACTCAAAAGTGCACATACTATTGAAATTACACTATTTCGTACGTTCGTCACCGTATGACAAAAACTTATTATGTGGATACAGAAGGGAAGGTAATTTAACTAAAGTAATTACGTTTCTCATTAAAAAAAAAACCTTTATCCTTAAACTATTTTCGTGGAATTAGATTAATTGAACGTCATATTATTAAAAAAGTAATCATATATACATTTAGTAACTGACGGTTGTGCATTTATACCTCAGGTATGTGAATACAGAATGGCAGAATGTTGTTACATAAACTACATGCATGCATGCAATGCATTACGGTTATTGGTGGTAATTCCGTTGTGCACGCAGATAAACTAAAACTATATAAATGCGATTTTTTTTATTCTGTTGACATTCAAACTCAAATTCGTATATCACTCAACAGTGCTAGACTAAATAATATAACAACCTTATTGACGGTAGTTTTATTCAGCCCCAAATTTAGTTTCAGACTAAAAGTACCGGCAATATAATAATAACACCAATTTTAGGATTGTGATTCATAAGTGTTACACCAATTTGCATTCTATCATTATCTGAATAATTTTTTTTTCACAAAATTAGTGAGTAATAAGTTAGTTTTGATCGTACAACAGAATAATTACAATTGTCAGGTAAAACCCATCACCATGCCAACCCACAAACACCAAACGACACTTAGTACACTGCGTACGATAATGGGGAATATGCATAATTTCTCTCTGTAATATTTAAGAAAAAATTGAATCTTATTATTATTTTTCATACACTATGATGTCATAGCATAATACATAAATTGTGCAATGAAATGCGTGAGACTGAAGGAAAAACAACATTAATCAGTAAAATAAATATTTATCATTTATGGTAAATATTTTACGAGCTATAATAAGTATTATGTTACGATTAAGCGAGAAGTATTAAGATGTCTCATTTTTTAATCCAGAGAAACTAGAATGAAATAATTGCGTATCGTCAGACATTACGTACGCTTTATTTAAAACAATTTATACATTTATCTTTCACATCATGCCACATTACTGGTTACAGAAAGTTATTGCATATTCCCTATTGATAATAATAAGCCTAGGAATCTCATATTGTTTGTAAAAATAACACTTTCAATTAATAGCACAACTATTATTTAAGCTATTGCAAATGCAATAAAAAGTTGTTGCAAATATATGCAATAATAATAAAAACAGGAATGTCATATCTGAAATAGTAGTTCCTATATGAACCACGAAATATAATTTCTTATCTAGCTATCTTATAAAGCGTCAAAAATCTTGTGTTGTTTGTAAACACAATTATTTTTAGTTAGGTAAGTTATTGCAAATGAAAGAAAAAATTGTTTGAAAGATATGCAAGAATAGAAACGAGAATGTGATATCCGAAATGGAAAGTCCTTTATGAACCATAAATAGATTATCTCGTAAATTCATATGAGCCGCCAAAAATTCCGTGATGTTTATAACAATAATTATTTTTTAATAGAACAGCTATTCTTTACTTTAACATATTGTTAACGCAATAAAAACTTGTTTCAAATATATGCAATTAAAAAAAACGAGAATTTGATATTCGAAATGGAAGTCCTCTATGAACAATAAAAACATTATTTTCTAAATTAATGTAAGCCCGCTAAAAAATGCCGTATTGTTAGGAAAAATAATAACTTTTAAATAGCGCAGCTATTCATAAAGCTTATGCAAATGAAAGAAAAAGTTTGAAATATGTGCAATAATAGAAACGGGAACGTGAGATTAGAAATGGAAAGTCCTATATGTACCATGAAAAGATTATTTTCTCGCACTATGTCCATGCGTGACTCGGTATCATATTCTTTGATCATGCAAGCATGCACGTGTAGAGATTTGGAGAACAAACCGAAATGCATGAAAATTTAAGTGAAAGTGTACCAATAGATCGAGTAATTCCGCTCGATTAGAAGTTCTTTTGTTATAAGAGTTGTTGTGAAATAATAGATTCTGCTATAGTCTTTTAGTAACTCCTTGCCCCCGTCGATTTCAATAACAGCCCTGTTTGAGTTAGAGACACATCGGAAAAATAATGTTATCACAGCTTCATAGGTATGTGTGGATACTGTACAAAACTGAATATTTTAGACGAAATCTCAATAATCGTTTTCATTGTAAAAGATACTTATCTTAAAAAAACCGAAGTCTTCATACATGATATTTATAGGGTATGTGAGACTCACAATCCGCTTGTATTTTGTTTATAAGAAAAATATAGAGCAGATACTATTTATTATTTTCTAACTTTAAAAGTTCGCAAGTATGTATATACACTCGGCAGTTCCATATTATGGATATCACAGATTTTGAATATAGTCTATTAGACTTTCACGTGGATGTACTGATTGGTGATAGCAGGCTATAACCTTGATTTGGATATACCGCTGCTCTTGATAGTGATCATTTACCTCTGTATGGACAATTGGACATGGCATTCTAACTTTCACGTTTATAGGGCAGTTTTTGTCATTACACTTCGTACCTCTATATTTTGAGGTTTCTTGTAGATTCGACAATTTACTCATAAAAAATACGAGCCCTTTCAATGATAAGAAAAGGACTGTTAATGTCTTCGCGTACGCCCCCCTTTTGTAAATTGAACCGCGAAAAGTTATAAATACATACTACATCCAGTATTGAGATCGTAACACAGTACAGTATATAGCAGAGTATTGAGATAGGGTCATATATGACAACTAATTGTTTCTCCGACGCGTCGTCATCAGGTGCCGTATGTTAGTTGTGGAGCCACCTCGGCTCTATGAATAGAGATTACCTTCCGTGCTTTGGAGGCGTACACGCCGGCTCTCTCTAAGTCCACTTGACCGGAGTCCACGTAATCCGCACTTTGAGTTACGTGGTGCTCGATGCGATCCACTAGTTCACCCTGCTCTTGCTAAGGTCATGTGCGCAGGGAGGGAGCGGGACGCAAGATTTGCTTACGGCCGATTGGTTCATACAATTTTTATTACACCCATATATTTGTTACAGCCGTCCAACACGGAACTGAAGTAGAATGTAGAGATGGTTAAGACAGGGTAGTAATGAGGAAATGTTGAATTATATAAGAGAAATCCTATAACAAATTAAGAGTTACGTAGTCAGCTCATAATGAACATAAGCATAATTACATGTAGGCTCAGTTAAAATGTTACAGAGTTTGATAAAAGTTAAAATAAGAAAGATTATAGTTAAGTTACACTGAACGCTTGTTACATAATAACGTGTTAAATTATTATAAAAAGTTTAACAGACAAAATAGTACAGTTATTATATAACAATAATCAATATAGTACAAGAGGCAAATGACGCACACACCAATGAAGTAATTCAGTGATTCACAAATACCCAAACACCAGAATTAGAAGCCCATTTCACCATTTCAAGTTCCAGCGGCATAAAGTTAGTATCACAACAGTCAAAGCGAATTCGTGTACACAAACAAATATATATATAAGAAAAATAAAAATAAGTAGGAAAACGAAAAAAAAACAAACTTAACAACAAGACAGTGTGAACCAATCACCGGAATAATCGGCGCAAACAAAATGCACATGTTTTGGACATAACAAAAACAATTCAATAAATGAGGACATTGAATGGAACACGGATTGTGGAGGTTGCGTGGAGCGGACATGGGAACAAAACAAAACAAAATAAAGATTAATAACGAATGAATGGACAGTGGAATGATGACTCACCCGTCGAGCTTTGCTCTGATATTTTAGGGCCTTCTTAGTGTCTTGCGTTGCAGTTTGGACATAGTCCACGGCGTGCTCTACATGGTACTCAATGCGGTCGATCATTTCACCCTGTATTTATAGGAGGTGTGTGTTAACTTTGTAATCTATTCGCGTGCTGCATTACTACTTTTGTTCCATATTGGATTGATCCCTTACCTGATAGGAAATTTCTCTATTCTTTATCGTTGTATCATTTATTATGTTCACCATTTCCATTTAAATTAACGTGATCTTTTATAAATATAAGCAAATAATAGAAGAACACCTCATTTCTATGGGAAAGCCCTATGTCCTGCTATATACTAGGTATTTACTAGTACGGGAGCACCGGAGCAGCTACACCGATTTCGATGAATATTGGTATGGAGATAGTTTAGACCCTGGATTAACACATAGGCTACTTTTCATCCCGAATATAATTGCTGCTCCCGTTGGTAACGCAAGAAATTCAAAACCCACCGTTACTCCGTCACGCTCAAATGTCTTCACCGATTTCGATGAAAATGCAGTAATGAAGTAGCATTTGGATGAATGTTGTTAGATCAAGACATCTCACAAAAACTAACATAAGGTGTGGCGTAGGTTTTTAGGACATTCCACAAACAGATTTACAGCTTTCCACGTACTTAGACTGGCGCATGAACCTGGACTCAAGTCCCGACCTCAAGTAATGTGACATAAATGACAACATTATAGCAACAGGTGTAACAGAGTAACATACTCGTACAGATGTAACAGATTCATTACGCTCAGAAGTCCATCGTCTTTGTCTAACTGTATGCGAGTGAGGAAGAGGGTGATAGTAAGAATAGTATGTGACCTGGCTCTCGACAAGCATCGCCATGTCCATGAACATGTCGTGAAGCTCGCGGATGGAGGTCTCCAGCTTGATGATATCCGCGTGTCTCGCTTCGATGTCGGCGAGAGTTTGTTTCGCCTGTTGAGTCTCCATTATTATCTGGAAGTATTGAAAATGTTGGTACAACTTTTGGAAGCAAAATACAAATACAGCTCATACCACTAAGAGAGGACAAGGCGACTAACTCAAGGGCACCACTGTGGTAAAACCCCGGCTTAAGCTGTCGCCATGTCGTCAGAACAGAGAGAAATTGGATAGAGACAGCGCATACAATATGCCGCCAATATCTTACTGTATAAAATAATACACTTTTTATTTATTTATTTATTCATCTCAACAGACATATTAGACAGAGTGATTATGATGATTACGGAATTGTCTCATACAGGGACATTTTTAATTTAATTTGTGAAAGTCCGGTGGTGGATATACAAGTAGTATATATAATGAACCATTTATTTGTTTAAATCGGCGTAGGGCAAATACTCCTTTTATACATTGTTGTTTGTTTTTAACATATTTAAAAATTAGGTTTTTATATTTTGGTGTTGTAGAGATTAATGATGTATTTAGTCATATCTATTAGCAAAATTCTTCAAAGGTATTATAATGTATTTGGAATTGCGAGTTAAATAACGGTTACGATTCACAACCTAACCGTTAGCTGTTTTCATTCTTCAATATTTGTCCACCACAGTGGCGTAGCCAGTGCTTTTTTATGATGGTTCAACTGTATCAAGTCTCATCTTAAAATACAATAACCTTAATATATGCTACAACTACAATTGTGCCCAACGCACCTATTTTTATTTGGAACTACTTACTACTTTTTGGTCCATTAATTTCTTTTTATTACTTTTTAAATATTGTTTTAAAAGTTATATTGTTTATATATTTGTTGACAATATATTTTCAACCACCAAACAAACCAGAGTATTTTATTTATTCCTTTTATTTATGACCTAAACTCTAGATCAGCTATAACTATATTGTTTCGATTCCTGTCTGAACACTGCAGTGCAATTACTTCAACATCTTCACGGATTTTTAATTGTCGATAGGGGGACATTTGGTCTTCTCTAACCGCGTCTAACCCTATCCGTTATGTACATCTACTAACTAGAGACATGTTCTAAATGCTTGAACGCTGATGATCCTTCCTATCGCCCTTCAGAACTCTTCATCCATAGCGGCTTATGGCCGTATCATGAGTTCGTACTTCCTGTATTTGTTCTAACGCTAACGTAAGATACGATTACTAGTAAGACACGTGTAGTTACTGATCCCCTGGATGAACACCACGGTTTAGTTGCTCCTTGAACTCATCACTTTAAGTAGCGCGACCGGTAATGCTTATACTGGTTTCATTCTTGCATCAATTCCCATCCTACCTGATAGCTATACACCTGCAATTAGAAACTATTCTTACCGGTTCAATGCACAGTAATTTCCTACCTCGACGTCAAACAAACCAGTTTTTTTTTTTCAAACAAACAAACGTCTTCTCAAGCTACTCCCAAGTCGTTCTTCGTACCGCGACCGGTGATATTAGGCTGGTTCTATTTCCTACGTACCTTCTCACCCGAACTTTAAGGTACAAGTTATACACAAGTCAACGACGTGTAGATACTAACCCCCTGAGTGAACACCGCAGAGTTCCCTTGCTCCAACATCTCTTCGAGCTCGTCATCAGTTGTGGCGCGGCCGGTGATCTCCAGCTGCCGTTGTATCCTGCTTTTGCAGCGATCCCTGTAGTCCGTCTGCGTGCGATTGTACTCCGTCATCACCTCCACGAACTTGCGCGACAGCGTCGAGTGCTGTGTCTTTCTTATCCTGAGGTCAGCAGACGATTTGTTCGAGTGCTCCTCTTGTTCGATGTTCTGCTCTATGTCTGTGGATAATTTTAGTTCGCAATCAGTTTTACTAGACGATGGTGAGACAAAAAAAAATCCTTGTGCATATAAAACAAGAATTTTAGCGTCGTCTTATTAAGGCTTGATGAATTATTATAAATGAGATGTCGTTGGATTGTATTTTTCAAGTACTTTAACACAATTAAAAATAGAATGACAGCTACAAGCTGCTACACTCGTTAAACTTCTAATGCAATAAAATAATAAAACTGATTTCATTTTTAGTGTAACATTAAGTTACAAGCTTTTAACAATTATGCTTTATTTAGTTTTACTTAGGCTTAGATCACTGTTGCAGCTGATGTTAATCAATTAAACGGTCAACGATGGACCATCCATAACTAACCAATGCTACAACCTAAATAAAGGTGAAAAATATCTTCACTCCTCAGTGTTTTATTTCATCCGAATAATTGACCACCAACCATTCAAAATTAATAAAAAGATGGTTGTTCACTATTCTCAGTGGTTGCAGTCAAAACATTTATTTGCACTTTGTAAACAAATTTCGAATTTGGATCATTAAACCTATTCATCATGGGATACTTAATTTAGAAAGACAACTTGTGAATAATCCAAGTTAAGTGTGTTACACATCAAATTGCTAGCTGACCTGCGGGCCTATGATGCGACACCCGAGATAATTTATGTCGTGGTTTTTCAAAGGCAAAAACCACGACATAAATTATGGGTGTCGCATCATAACCCGGCTGGCAAACATTGGTCTGCCGTTCTGCCATACGAATTATCGAAATGTCAAACTGACACGATACTTACGTCATTTAAATTACCTACTTCACTTCATCGATCGGTGTGATTAATTATTTGGATATTTGGTCACACATAAATACTAAAATCGCGATAAAAATGGGGTGGGGATAGCAGGGTGAAAAATACTTTACGACCAATTCAAATATATACAAAACTTCTGAAATTCGCTCAAGCCGTTTCGTAGTTCGGCAATTAATATAGGGACACAAGACTTTTATAAAGATAACACTTAGAATAGAAAAGAGAAATAACAGTAAGAACTTACGTTTTAATTTTCCTCTGACTTTGTTGGCAGTTTTCTTAACGTCAGCCATGAGATCTTCCAGCTCGTGCTTTGTTTCTGAAAACGAGATAACATTCCAGTCATGCCTTGATATTAAAGTAGAATATTGAATGATAAGGCTTTCAATAGACTGCTCTTCGCTCTAATTATGGAACAAATTCCTGAATAATGTACGCCCACACAATGAAGACACAAGTGCTATCTCTATCGTGTGGGCCGCTCTAATTGTCTGCCTATTGTAATCCAATTTGGCGTAGCGATAGCTGGGAATTTGCTCTCAATGAGCCGTGTCAATAATGAATATTTTCCTTTGAAATATCACGCCATTTCGAGGGCATGTTTATACTAGGATTCTAAACGTTATGTAGGTTAATCAAGTCTGTTAAAGGTTATGAGAATAGTTTGCTTTTGTATATAATATTATGTGTAACCAATAACAATCTGTTCAGGATTGTAGTTGTGGCGATAACAAAGTTTAGTCATTACGCCGCCCGCCCGATGTCGCTGTGTCGGTAAGGAAGTGTTCAAGCTTGGGATACAAGGAGTAATTGCTTTAGCGACGATTAATCGTTAAAAGGCAATGAAAATAACTTTTACATTGATAGATGAGTTAATACAACGGTCGTGGGACAGTTTATTATTGACCAGCTTTGCAGCTATGAAGCAAATTTAAGTTTCACTTTAGCATCGATCTCGTCTTTTGCACTGAGAACAAAATCAGTGTTGAATGAAGAGTCACATCCGAACCGGCTGCAAAGTGGCGCTCAGCCACTTACGTCAATAGTTTTCAGGTAAAATTTTAAATTACCTTTTGTTATTCTTATAATGGATTGATAAAATAATATGTTTTTTTTGTCACAACATGAATCGTGTGTACTTTCCAGGTCCTGCTACTCTCAAGTTTGATATATTATGACCAAACACACAGCGTGTTCAGGCAGCAGTTCTTGCGATCTAGTAAATATTTTAGGTCTAGCGTTATTACACCTTCCGCCACATCATCACTGACCGTCAGGTGAGACAGTGGGAAATCGCTGGATCTATAAAGTATTAAAAATAGCGACAATGGACTTGGCAACAATTAGTATCAATCTCAGCTTTACAATCAATTATCGCCAATAAAACTAAAATATTAGTAAAATAATCACTTACAATGAACCGTTCCTCTAAGAATAGACATCAGAGCATTACATCAACCTCTATTTCGATTTGTATTAGTCCCCTCGCACAAATTTAGGGTCGAGGAGTGACGTAGAGACGAGCTAGGGCCCCGAGTGTACTTAACGAAGCAATACAATTTACAGATCAATTCAACGTGTCATTTGTAGGCGCGCGTGAGTGGTTAATGTAAAATAGCGTTGTTTCATGATGGAAACACGACTCTGTAATTAGAAGACAAAGAACTTTAACCAAACATACTAATTATAGCAACATATTTCCCACTAAAATGTCTCAATGGCTGAACCATCGGTACTTAGATACATATACACACCCAGACACAGGTCAAACAGATATGTTCATTCTCACAAATGTTTGACCTGTCCGGGAATCGAACCCGGGACCAGCGGCTCAGAAGGCAGAGTGCTACCAACTGCGCCAACCGGCCAGCCGAGAAGAATAAAGATATTAATTTAAAAACTACCAGTGCATAAGCATATGTTGGATGCCTATTGGAACTTCAACGTGCCTCTAACTATGGTTCATATAACCAAGCTCAGAATCGCATAAAAAACTATGGAGAGAGTTATAAGCTCGGAATTTTTCTAAAAAGTCGTATCAGGAATAGTAAATCCGTACAATAGCGAAAGTCACTCATATAGCCTAGTGGATTAGCAACTTGAAATGGCAGTGGATAGGGAGGTCATATATCACGTAGATATAATATCCGATGCACGATAAGACCGCAGACTGGCTGGTGCATCATGATAACGGCGAACTAAACGTCTGATAAAATAATTATGATGCTAAGAATCACTTTACAAATAACGAATACGCACCACTGAAATCTCTTTAGCCAACTTAGAATTTGGATCCTGGCCCCCTGCCAGGAGACAGTCCTAAGACATCTTTACTTGCAGGCCTATTCGTCCTCTTACTGACAGCTTTTAAAAATATTCCACCGATATTAACAAAAAAATTAAGTACCATCAAGTAGCCCTTGGCAAAAAAACGTACCTATGCAATTATTGTCGAGGTATATTATTAAGTTAAAAGTAATCTACATACAAATACGACTAATTCTTGATTCATACGACGTTGGTTATTTCCACAATGCGTAACCGGTATTGTGAATAGTATTTCTACGTGAAAACAGACTACGGACTTTGGCCGTTATTTAGTATCGATGTAAAGGGCGTAATCCCGATTCCAGACACATTCATGGCGAAAACATTTCATCAGGTTTTACTTTCTCCTAAAAAGTAATGGTCAACATCTGGCGCAGGCAACCAGTGCTAGGAAACAAAAGAAAATTGCCTTTCGTTAAAATTCAAAGATAGGGCGATCGCGTGTGCCTCTTTATTCATTTCACGAATAATGCTTCCTCTGAAAAGGTTACTGAATCCGCCCCCTTATAGTTTATATGGCTATTTATATAAAGACTCCTTAGATATTGACTGAGGAGCGGATCGAAGAGTGAGAACCTCTTATGCGGTAAGCGCTTTGCGATAAGCCTTGCGAAAAATGAGAGAGGCTCTCTCTCACTAGAAGGGTAGAAGGAAATAGAAATCTTAGCTACTTAAATGGGTACTTGGCTTTTGCACACATTCCCTATTCACGGAAATTCCTAGTTTATTTATACACAATGTCAGAACTGTAGTATAAAACATGCGCGGTATAATTGAATATCGGACCGAAGAAGTAGAGTTTAACATAAACTGCTCTGTCTCTAGTCTCTAAAAATGCATTACCTATCAAAGGAAAAGGACTTATTTTTTATTTCAATATCATCTGTAAGAAAATGATTAAGCTGTGCCTCGTTTTTGATCGCATTACAATACCTTTTCAACAGAAAACAATATTAAATACATAACTATATAAACCCACCAAAGCTTTGTGAATTGAATATAAATAAAATATATTCCCGAAGCGGTAAACTTACTCCCAAACCTTTTGCAGCTTTTTCCAAATTGCAAATCCATAGTTCAACTCAATAAGTAAAAGCTTAGCCTTAAGCCTTATTCACGGTTACTTTGTTCGCGTTTCCACTATTCGCGAATTAAACAATTGTGACCCCATTCATGTATTCACGATTTCTTTACTCGCGGATCTAATCGGTACATATATTAAAAGGAATTGGCGTCGCCAAATGGATTAATATGTATAAAATTAAATTAAATATAAAATCGATCAATCTATGCGATCTCTTATTTTTTGAGCGACTTTTATGCCACTACTGAATCAAATTGAAATAGCTTTTAATAACTGCAAAACAAGAAAACATACTAATTTCTTTAAAACTATGAGATGTAAGACACCAGATAAACCAAAGATTTGAAACACTTTTATTCGAGATCGTGTGTAATATCACCTACAATCCCATATTGTACCATTCCTTATTCGCGGCATATTTAGGGAAGCTCTATCCCGCGAAAATAGAGCTTTTACCGTAAGTCGATAACGTCATGATTGCACTTCGATTACCTAGTTGCCAGGGAGTGAAACTCAATGCCTGAGTCTGTGTTTCCCGATAGGTACAACCCCGGAGTCTTCAAGTCGCGAGTGAATAGGTTACTTCTAAGTTGGCGTGCTCCACCTTAGACCGCGTCGTCGCTTATCATCAGGTGAGACAGTGGTAAAACGTAAGTTTAAAAAAAACTGTATTTAGCAATAAAGGAATCAGTATGTAGTTCATAACAAATGTGCGTAGCTACAATTAATGCACTATTTTCTATGCATGGATTATTCAGCACGCATGAGCCAAATTTAAATCCAATCGGAATTCGCAGCTCTTCCGCACCTCCGATTTGGTTGGACCAACTAGCCGGGAACAATTTCCATAAACTATTTAGTGTGTGCATGCAAACGTGCGAATAGATTGTCCACGTATGCGGCCTACGTTTGCCTATATATGAACTTGTTGAGTTTGTGTTTCCGCTCAGCAAATAGAACACATGGGTAACAATCCTCGCGTGCATGGAACCGCCTGCGAACATTATTGTTTCAGGCATATTCCCCTGCGGGGTATTATCGTGGAATAGTTGTGTGTTTCTGAAAGTTAACACGCTCTCGGTTGTCTCCATTTATGCGAATTTCGATCCGTTGGCAACACTGAAAGGATTTTACTGCCTTACCCTGAACATGAAAGCTTGCGTCGATCGAGCTACTTTAATATTAACTTAAGTAAACAATGTTAGTGATTCCGTTGTTAGACCAACAAACTAATATTGTTGAAAATAAACTGATTCTTATACGATTATGAAACATACTGAAATATAAAGATTGAAAAAAACAAAAACTTAACTTGAATGACAGTCTTTATAGACTGTCTTTACATCGAAATAAATTTAATAAGTTACATGATGATAACTCTATGGAAAAAAAGTTTTACCGTCCTCTTTTTTAAAGTTAAGATATAACTTCAGCTGGGCCAAAGAGGTTGTAATGTAGTTTTTCTCCCAATAAAATATTGTACAATATTGACTTCTTCTCCCACTTATAACGCGAGGAAGTTTATCATGTTTAATCACTAACCATTCATCATCAACCACTATGTTACTCAGGGTCGAATGTAGCTTTCCAATGGTGAAAGAATTTTAGAAATCGGCACAGTAGTTTTTGTGTTTATTCATTACAAACATACACACACACACAAAATTACAAATTTTTCGTCTTTATAATAGTAGTGTCGATAACATTATATTTTCCGTAAAATTATATATAATACATGGAAAATATTGCTAATTTGACTTATTTACCTATTCACTAATTATCATATACATTTTCAGAAGACATAAATCACCGGAAAGGTATGATAACTAATCTCAAAACGCTTGATGACAGCTACAGTGCCATCAAATGAGTTTAATTTAAATTACTGCGTGTTACTGAACTGCCAATCTGGCATAGTAGCCCGATAGTCCTGAAGTGTTGTCAATCACGAACTATTCGGTCATTTGACCCGTTTCAATCAAGTAGATATGTTGATAATTGCATTTATTCATTTCCAATCAACCGGTTTAATTATGTTGTCAGGTCGACGAGATCAATCAAGCACTCACAAGATTTTAAAAGCTATGATCTCAAACAAAATTGGCTGAATTTACCGAACCCAGAACCCCTAATATTTTGAATGCCTTTTAATACATATGTGAACGGAGCGTGTTGGGTATTCAAACAACTCGATTTGTTAACCAAGTGGAGGTAGGGAACACGTGGTATTTGAATTGGGCCAATAAGCGAGGTAAACTTATAAATATAGTGAGTGGATGAAAGCCTGGTCAAACGCGAAGTGCTACTATCCGACAGGAATCCCTACTCGTCCAGAGGCGAGGGTTGGGCACGCAGCGTAATATTTATGAGTAATGTATTGTGATGCTGTTAGATAACCTATAATATTGTGTAGTCTTTTTGTTCTGTAACTAGGAGCAAGGAAGTGAGAAGAATGTTGTCGCAATGTAAAAGGTACCTTTAATCCTGCACGCTGGGTCAAGAGCTTTAGAGCTTCCGGGGGACTCCATTGCTGGTATTAGGCCGTCCCTACCTACCGTTATTAGACTAGAAAATGTTACCCCTACTGTTAGGTCATATCTGTAACAATGGTATTACCAAACCATCCTGACCGTGACAGCCGTGGCGCCGCCTCGGCGTTAACGCGGTCCTACACATATATTCATCTCCAAATAATATTGAAGATTGCGCGAATATGTATTAGTTACATAATCGTCGCACGACATCAATTAGACGGCTGGCAAGGGTGCCGGGCTACTTAACTGGCTCAATTCTTAAACGTCTAATGTTTGGGGTGAGCGATGCGTAAAGAACGGTCGAACCAAATGATTTGACAACTTGAATGACCCGGATCGTATCACGTACCAAATAGTACCAATACTTAAGGAGCCAAATCACTGACCATCACGCGACAATACACTATAAAAAAAAACAGAATGAGCCTGAGTTTTAAGCAGGTCATTAAAAAAATAAGACCTTCACAGAAGACAACTTCATAGAATTTAAAAAAGAGAGAGTCATTTTTTGCATCTACTAGAGATACAAAATGTTTTCGACGAAATATTTAACCGTCAGTCTCGCGCAGACCACGTAAAGATCTTTTAAAAAGAAAATCCAATTTCTCGATTCCTCGATTCATGTTAAAGAAGTTGATCCCTCCCTTTCAATTGCTTCAAAGAAATTTTAATGGGTTTCATTGATTTTCGCTATCACAGCAAATAATCGCGCTCGAAATAGATGTATATAATTATATATATTATTATATTATATATCAGGGTTGTAGAAGACGGTTACATGGTTTCGAGCTGTTGCCGATTCAGCATCTGAATAAGTAACTCGGTTTGATATAATATATTCAAAAAGGACAACGCTTTTCATTCATCACACGCAAATCGATTCCTTTGATTCTCGTGACGAACGGTTCGTTGAATAGATTTAGCATGAATACGCATTTCATCGCTTACTTTGTGCCGTGTGTGCGATGTTTTCAAGTATATTAAGACCATGCGAGCGAGATGTTGTATTATATTATTCAATAAAATATCACAAACGGTTCATTTTGAGCGGGAATATTTTCGGCAAATTGAACAACTTCGAGTCTCGCGGGGAATTGACGCCAACAAATCTTGTTACATTGATGACATCTTCATGAGCCAATTTCAGATTTATCGCGATACAGAGGCATAAATATTAAATAGATATATAGATTTTATCATTTTTTGATACTTCACGTTTACCAATCCTTTGTTCACAGTACTTACTACAACACTATGCGACTCGTAGAGTCATTATCTAATTAAAGGTCACTTGTATAGATTATTTATCAATATCTACAGAAAACGTTAAGGCTTCATAGCTTATTCTAACGAATGTCCTAGATACCTAATAAACTTTAAAAGATCACCACTTATGAGTACAGTTCATACAGGTCAATGCTGATGAACAAAATTTGATTACATTTGCTATATTAAAAATAAAAATAAAAATCGAATGACCATGATTTCCTTTATCTAAAATTCTCGCATTAACGACAAATGCGCTTGAACTGTGTACTTACACCACAAGTAAGGCATATAAAAAGTCTAAAAATGTGTTCAGTATTGTTTTTATGAGCCTGTAGATCATCTGTAAGGTACATTAATTTAATATTTTAAATGAACACGCATCAGGATATGTCCCGCCCTCTCTGCCTGTAAACACCCGCGAACCGCTGTAATCTCATCGGCACCTACATAAAGTGAGTTTTTCGATAATATAGCATCAGCAACGATGGCTTACTCGAGTAGAAGCTATTTAGGTCGGGTCAACGGCTAATCGTGAGTATTTGTGAGCGTGACGGTCCCGCTAAGGGCTTAATGTTGTGAAATGTACCTATAAAGCATAATAAAGGCGAGACTACGGACAACATATAGTCATATAATATACCAAACTAACGCTTCAATCATTACATCTTCTCAGCAATTGGACATCCACAGCTGGACATATGCCTCCCCCATATAGGGGGGATTCCGCAGTATGATTCCCGGTCCTCAGAAGGCGCTGCTGCCCACCTTCTGGTACGTGATCCCTTAGCCGACTCATACGGCACCCACGGGAAGAGAAGGGGGAATACTATTCTGCCGGTACCACCACGGCACAATCATTACATATTTCGATACTATTCACAAGCTAGTGATTGAGAGATTTCTCCTTCCCTAAAAACTAACCTACTATTCCTCATCATTATCATCTCAGCCTTAAGGCGTCCACGGCTGTACATACGCTTCCCCCATGGATTTCTATAAGGACCGGATGGAAATAGCCTGCATCCAGCCCTTACCTGCGATCGTACCTTACCATCGTCTGCCAGGCTATCTCCGACTTCTCCGAGTCATCTTACTTTTTTTGCAGTATATTTTTTATGTGTGCTGAAATGTTGTCCATAAACCACTTATCACGCATTTTCCGCATGTCGTCGGTGGTCGTCCTATGTTAGTATTGCCAGTCAGTGTTCGAGAACGTTCGAGAATCTTTCGACCCCAACGGCCATCAGTTATTAGAGCTATGTGCCCTTCCCACTATTTTTTACTATTATAACCTTTAATAGGATATATATATATATATATATATATATATATATATATATATATATATATATATATATTATTATGATACATCAACCCTCTTCAGTCTGCTCATTTAGTCGAGTGATACGCCATCAAGGAGGATACAACGAGCAATATTAAAACCTTTTGGCTTACAAAAGTTTCGGGGAATAAGTAAGAAAATTGTGTACCTATATTTCTCTCGGAAATAATAAACATTGAGTACTTCAGCAAATTGAGTTTTGTAATAAAGTTTAGTGAACGAATTCTTTATTAAAACAAAAGCGATGAATATTTCATCAGACAATACAGCTAAATATATTAAAATATATTACGACGCGCTGTAATCTATTATTTAGGTCCTTGCGACACATTATACCATCCAGAATATCAATAAAATATAAAAGCATGTAAACTAGCTGAACCCCAAAAACCGGTTGGAAACGGCCCGCATCCAGCCTTTTCCCGAGATCTTAGGTCTATCCACCTGGTCGGTGGCCATCCTATGCTGCGCTTGCCACTCCGTGGTCTCCATTCGATAACCTTTCATTATGTGCCCTGTCCACTGCCACTTCAACTTAGTATTAATTAATATAACTGTGGTTGTAACGTGCTTTTGACCCCCTTTTTCACTTTATGATCATTGACAACGAAACTGATGGCAAACTAGAACCACATTGGAGACGGTCCTTCTATTAAAGCTACCGGATGGAATCCACTAGTGATAATAAGTGTTCAATCTTGACTGGATACTCGTAGTTTAGCCAGCACTAAAAGGTTTACACACCATACACCACAGAAAAGCTATAATAACTTGCACTGTAGTCTTCAATATATGACTACGGATTCATGTTTTTTAAAATATTATAAGCGTCCGTTTGACCATTATTTAATCTGATGTTAAGAGGTAAGTTTACCCTGAACAAAGCAGATTATGGAAGGATGAATGCCAACCTGCAGTTATGGAGAAGCAGTGGGAGAAAAATGATGCATAACGAGCAAAGTTCTCAACCACACGCATCAAGTTAGGAAGTCTTCGTAGCCCCGTACGTAGGTCATGACATGCGTGAATTTAGCACGTTTTAAAAAGAAATTGGCAGCCTACAAGTCACTAGTTATTTTTAAACATTTGGTCCCCTAAAATGCCAATTAGTTTCTTGAAAGGCATACAGATTACCGCCCCCATGTTTACGTAAATGCTATCAGTTCGCCCTTTAATAAAGTGTGGGGGTATATACCAATAATAAAGTTAGGGCCGACCCACGCGGTTCCAATAGCGATTTTCCATGAAATATATTTTTAGATATAACAATCGTCTTCGCAAAATGTCTTATGAGAAAAACAACATTAACGTTATGTATAGTGTAATTATATTATTTTATTCATTAACAATGGAAATTATTTATGGAGACGATAGACGAGAATATGGGGAAAACATAATATAACACATACATGAACATAATGAGAAAGAAACAGTCGTTTAACTGCTGGTACAATGAATTCTCAAAAAATAATTTATTACTCCTCCCATAGGATGTAAAAGTGTGGATTGGGAGTACCGCATTGATTTGAGATTGATTTTGTAGAAAAAGTTTCCACATGAGTTAAGCGTTGCCACATCGCTGGCCTGAGGATATTTTAGCTGTCACAATCCAACGTAGCCCGTATGTTTTACTAAGATAGAAAATACCGAAGTGCACGTGACACATAGGAAACACGAAGCTCTTTTTGAAAAATGCTACTAGCTGTCACCCTTCTAACTACTGTCAATTGCAAGTAAAGTAGCACTAGCAAAAAGGGCCTGAGTGTGATATTAAAAAAAAACTCGCTTTCTCTCTATTATCGCCCGCCTATTGTATTGTTAAAACTGCTTTTGTTAATTTAATCTGTCCATTAAATAAAAAGAATTTATTAACCTTGTTAATTGTTCAGGATCACACACACGGTTACGATGAAAAGGATTTATGCCAATATAATATACAGAATAGCTAAGGAATCGATACCAAACTACATCGTTAAATTATTCATTCGTTTCTTGAACAGCAGTAGTATTTCGAGTGAAATTGTATTAGATCTTATCATGATATCCATGATATTTAAATTGAAATTCCGAGTACATTATTTTATGTACTTAACAGTAATAGCATTTGCTCTGTGACTTTAAATTGAACTGTGCTGAACTAGGTAGACGCCGTGGTTTCGCCAGAAAGGACAATATTTGTACGGACGTTTGTATGTCAAAAATATAAAATCACTTTGGAATTTAGAAAAATCTTTTTGAAGAGCCCTCAGAAAACAGAATATTTTCTCTAAACTACACATTTCTAAGCCCACTGTATAAGGCCGCGAAGTCTTTCAAGTGGGTTAGTTATGTCGCACTGTCACCTCTTTCCCGTAGGAGTAATAAGTAGCGACCACAGCCTTCGAATTACTACGGTCCCAATACAATTTCTTCGTTTCATACCTTCAGACCTACCTACCTTCCTACCTCAGTCAGACCTTTCATACCATCAGAGCGTCGGTTTAGATTACGGTTGATCTGGCTCTTTCTCACAACTCCCTCAATCTGATTTCGGCATTTCCGCCTAGGCCTTCCTCTTCCAACACTAACATTCACATCATGTATACCTACTTAGTCAATCTCCTTTCGTTCATTCTCTCTACATGACCAAACCATCTTAATACACTTTTCTTTGAATTTCTTATTCTTTTACTTGTGGTATCAATGTCACGTATTAGTCATTATTATGTGTACAGTTTTTAATAAAGTAGTGACACTTATCAACTTGATCGTACCGATACTCACTTTCATCTGATTGCGGCGCTGATAGGATGGCACTGTGCTTCTTCTTTACTTCTTCGACGTTAGCCTGGATCTTGTCTATCATCTCTCTTATCTCTTCCACCTGCAAAGATAAAACTCATTAGTACAAAGGCAAAGCAAATAAGTTTTTCAGTACCTCGGAGATGGTTAAATAGTTAATCAGTATGAGAGCCGACGGTCTATATTAAGGCTCTCGCGTTGGTTAGTTAGTTTGTGGGAAGTGTTTTTACGATGCAGCGCGTTTCGCCGTTTATCTCTACATCAGGCTTACGACCCTGAGTCTAGCCGAGGGGGCGCTAGGCGGCACAGGCCGCTGGCAAGCCGCCAGACCCCCTGAATGGCTGTAGACCACGACCTACTCTCGGCCCACTGACACAGAATAATTACAGTACGAAGCCTTGGAAAGTTTTTAGGAGATCGCCATAAGTTCTACTTTACTCGCATGACACATGACGAGGGCTGCGTCTACCTACTTGTTTCACACCTAGACATTGGGTGGCTCCAATTGCTCAAGGAAAAGCGATATAATTTTGCAGCGATTATAGCTCTATATTGATAGCTCAGTGGTGGGAGCGTCGGCTGTCGAACTCACGGACGCTGGTTCGATCCCCACCAACGAAAAAATATTAAATTCCCAGCATGGTGGTAGGGTACTTTCGAGAAACCCGCCTGGCTCTTACCACCCTTAAGTTTGAAAAGCTGTCACCAAACACATAGTGTGTTGCAAGCAGCTGTCCTTGAGAGCCAGTAAGCATTCCAGGTCTAGCGTGCTCTATACAGTATAAAAATTAGATATATACAATCTCTAAGTATGGTACTACAGATATTTTCTTTCTTTTCTAAATTCTTAAGTAAGCTCTATTAATCGGATAAAACACGTAAAAATATTTAAAGTCGTACAATTCCATTAATATTATAAACACGAAAGTGTACTTGTTTAGGTGTATGGATGTTGAACGGCTAAACGGATCCGAATGAAATTTAACATGAATGTTTTTTTTTAACAGGTGGATAATAAAAAATAAAATAAAAAAGAGCTCTTTAGATACTGAAAATTTATGGTCCGAGCGCCACCAAACTAATCGAGCTATTGAAGTCTTGATTATAATTAATTTTCAATAAGAAAGCAATGGCTCTAAATATTTCTGAGTAGGTACCTACCTAACGTATTAGTATAATACTGAATTAGAAACACAACATACACTCTTACGTACAGATCACATACATATTTCTTAGACCCACACAAAATTGCGCAATTCTTATAACTTGTACAAAAATAAATCGTCGCAAATTCCTCGAATATATTTTCTACGTCACAATAACGGGAAGGAAGTACGATAGAGATCCCAGTACGGTGTATTAGGATCTCTATCTATACATATATAATTACACACTTCATATAAAGTTTATATTATAAACTATCCTGTAATCTTGTTGTCAATAGACATAAAATTTTGTCTCTTGAAGATTTAAATAATTTATTTTATAGTCTGAACTATCTATATGATACTTTTAATCTTGGAAATAATAACGGTTATGTGGGATAATTGAGCTAGCGGTAAACCCCTAGTTCAAGCGGGTGAAACCGCAGGGCGCAAATATTTAGAAATACAGAGTTACGAAGAATTATCTACATTGCGCATAGGACATATTTTAGTATTTTCGCTTCCGTTTTATTTTTCCGCTCGCTTGCTCTGCGTGAAATGCGAAGGATAAAAAATATTAAAAGATTTATGGATTTCTTTACAAAGATGGTAGGCGTTTGTTTGAAATTACAAAGTTTCGCCGTCAGTGTCGCCCAAATGGTGTTATTTTTCTTTCGAAAGGAATACTTTCAAACTTTTGGATCGATATCTGAGCCCGTCGGAACTTCAAAACCACATTTTGATTTGACGAAATAAATTAGATAGTTTAAAAAAATATACAATCCCTTTTTCCGATTGTTGAATCACCACATCGAGACGTGGCTGGGCTATTCCAAAAAGTGACAACATTAATGATAAAATGTGAATCACTCTTAATGACTATCTACAGTCCATAGCACGTGGCCCGATCAAAGAATAGACACGGTAGGTTGATATGGCCAACTACCCCGATACAACAAAAATATGGGAAAACAGGTCAAAGAATAAAGTCAAACGCTGAAAATATTTTCAACACACATGCTCGGAAAGTGAGTATTATTACATCGATTTTAAGGCCATTAACCGCAGTTATAACACACGTTTGGAATAACATTACACACTAGTGTGTAATATAATTTTCCCTACAAAGTGAAATTAATACCTTACTGTAAGTTATATGCGAGTAAACCGAGCATTCTCAATTTTATAATTATATCTATTTTATTATTAAACTATGGATCAATTGGCACGCGTGTGAGTCACCAAACTAATCGAAATATTTAATTCTTTATTCAAGGAAATATACTAACACTGTCTTATGATTTAAACACAACTGAAATTAACGACGACTTAACTAATGTTAAACTAGATAAATTTGAATGTAAACTTTAAGGCTTTCACGGCCGGCGTTGCATGTTGTATGTATTGCTTTCGGGCTGTTTGGCCGTGGTCTATGTGAAACTTGTGTTCCAGACGTTTCGTCGATCACTGCGGTCGACATCTTCAGTGGTTCAGTCTGATACTGACTCAGTCAGTATCAGAAAAGACGTCGCGAAGGAGAGTTCAAGTCAGTCAGTATCAGAGAAGACGCCGCGAAGGAGAGTTCTACGCTCTTGTCGCCGCTCGGACCTGAACCACTGAAGATGTCGACCGCAGTGATCGACGAAACGTCTGGAACACAAGTTTCACATAGACCACGGCCAAACAGCCCGAAAGCAATACATAGATAAATTTGGTTAGTTTTGTGAATGTTTGATTTGGGCAGTAGGTTCCAAACTAGGCCCAGCCTATATCTTGGTAACTTTTGAATGTCTGGTAAGAGTTACACAATGATTTTGTTTGACCCATTTAAACCCATGAGCTTAACTCACTTGTATATCATATCATAATATAGGTACTATTACAACTTTACAGAGAGTAGGTACTGTCAATAAAGGCCGTGTGGTAGGATAATACGAAATTTTTGAAAAAAAAAACGATAACATGTTCGTGTGTAAAAAATAGAGAGAATTTTTATACTTTTAGTAACTTTAGTTTAGTATAAAGGAAGGTTTAGAATTCAAAACAAGATAAGGTCTATTGATAGGTTTTACAAAAATTTTGCTTAAAAAAGTATGTCTTCCAAAATAATAAGAATATACATACAAAACCTAGATTGATGGGTAGGTAATGGCATAGTCTAGAAACCTTTACGACTTTTATTGCTATATCCATGGTTTTAAATTACATACGAATTAATTCCGTGAACACCTAGTGCCGAACAGTGTCACGTGACCTCACCCGGCTAGTCCGCGCCGCTCTCCATTCGCTCATTCTGACCGTGACCACCGTTAACGTCGGACCTATGCTTGATCTCTCTGTTCTCCACCATACATTCTCAGTTTACTTTAAACCGATCTGTTAACCTAAACTGTCGGAAAAATATCTCCCTAAGTTAAGACGGACGGATGGACTGTGTGAAAAATGATATGCTTGTGCACTGCACTGAAATGAGTAATGATAGAAGAAAATGGAAGAGAAAAACATTTTGTGCCAACCCCACCTAGTGTGGGATAAGTACAAGAAGAAGATAGCATAATGAATAAAAGATTAGGATAGGATTGCATAAAGTTTAGATATCACAAGTCGATCGTAATACAACATCAACAGGCTCTTTGAATAGACTGGAGTCCCTTTTACTTAACCCCCATGATCATTCGACATTACTTCTTAACAAAAAACGTATAAGGGCTACAATTGACTTCCAGTTAGTGTAGCAGCAAATGAAACAACTGAATAAAATCCCGCAATGTTGAATACTAGTTGCTTCTAACAAGTGTTAAATTTTTGATATGATATAAATTCTATAATGGAGTTGCAAAAGGCGGGAAGCGACCGCAGCACCAGGCACTACTTGACGTTAAATTTGGTTTAAAGGGATCACTGGCAGAATTCCAACCGCAAAACAAACGCTTATTGAGCTAACTGCTTTTAGTATAATATGCGAAATAATGTATTATAGTAGTATTGGATTTCTCCTGAAAGAGTAACCAACATCCATATAAGTATATATATCAGTCATCAGGTTACCATAGTACAGGCAGTGCCTAGTTTGGGACCTGAAGACCTTGTGTGAATGTTAAAAATAAAATAATATATATCGATACAAACTCTCACGTTTATAATATTAGTAAAATAACTCGAAAGCTACTTGTTAGACCTTGATCAAATTTAAATAGTACCACATGATAAGCACCAGCTTTTTAATAAGAAAAAAAAATATTATCTATATTGGTTCGAGTCTGAAAACTATCGCGAGTTCCATCCATAATTGTAATATAAGAATCGACTAGGACTCACACGTAGTATATACTGAAAAGTTGAAAGAAAATTGGTTCACCAAAGAAAAAAGTTCGGAAGTAATACACACATAAAAAATAATCGAACTGAGAACCCCTTGTTTTTTCAATTAATAAGATTTTTGAGTGGAAACCACGGACTGGCACACACATCGTACTCGTAAGGCGTTTACCGAATCGTAAATAGATGACCTAGTCAGGATTGCAGGAATGTAACTGAAGTCAGACCGGTGCAACCGGGCTATGTGGAGGCACATATCCATAACCACCGAAACGATGATGATAGGTTTACTTGATGATGGTGATAATAATAACAGGTACCTTTAATAATATGATAATAGGTACCTTCTAAGTTTGCGTGCTACACCCGCGTCGACACTTAACATCAGGTGACAAAGCGGTCAAACGTAAGCTTACAATATTTACAAAAAAAATATTAACAAAAAATGGAACCGACTTCTACACTCAAAAGTGTGAAATAACTTGTTGAAGTTGATACCATGATAGTTCACAAAAGTGGCTATTACCAAAACATTGTGAGCATGGTACCGACTTCGACACGAAGACTTCGGAACTATACTCTATTAAACATATAAAAAAATATATATATACGGTCGAATTGAGTAACTTCCCTTTTTGAGGTCGGTTAGAAAAAGATAAGCGGCTATAGGATTGTAGGCTACTAATGCGTATATTATGTGTTCTGAATACTACAATGGGTAATTTAAGAAATTTGCCAGTCAATTAACAAGAGGTTAGAAATGGCTGAGCAAACATTCTGAATTATTCACCTTTAAACAAAATTAATTAATATTAATCCATCTATATAAGGGTCAGATGTACAAAGTGACCTGTAAAATAGGTATAATCTATATTTATCAATGTTTATCCCAATAGATTTTATTTGACCATAAATTATAGATAACATTCCATGCATCCTCTTAGCACTGATTAAGAACGTGATATTTATAACGAGAAGTAGGAGAAAAAACTAAACGAAAATGTCAAAACCTTGGTATATATACAATTTGGTATCAACAAACAAAAACATTCTTTATTAACTTCAAAAATACAGTTTATGAACTTAGAAATAAATTACCCAATAAAATGCAACGTTTCTAAAGCATGAGCCCTGACTAGGTTACCCTGTGTTTAGGATATCAATTCTCCCCGGTCTTCATAAAATCAATTATTCCAGGTAAGCACATACTCGTAAGTATATCAACATAATCGGTAGGATGACAAGGGTATAGGCGGCGCGAACAGAAGCGGGATACGGTGAGCTTCAGTCAAGTAAGCAACTTTATATTGTAGACTCAGCGGTACATATAAGAATAGAGACGAAGGATATGAGGAAAGTTAGTAACATGAGGATAATATCAACGAAGAATAGGAAAACACCTTTGAGTCATCACTTTAATGTGCCGTCATAACAAGCCAATATATATAGTTGACTAACAAGCGAATTGTATAAATCAAAGGAGGATGGCAGAACCAGCCTTGCTCCTGAAAAACGAAATGAAAACCCGTTCATGTATTCTTTATATATGAAAATTCACATTATATTTTTGTGGATTCCGTGAATAATTTGCATTATTTATAAAGTTGGGAATCAGAAGTACTTTTATTTTATTTATTTATGTGTTGTTTGTAGTTTTCGAACGCACCCTATACTTCTCATTATATTTGTTGCCTTCGAATACTTACGCTCTGAAATTAATTGTTATTGTTACTCTATAATCTGTAGTCAGCTGCTCTGTAGACCCGGACTGCGTTCATAAACACACCCATGCCTAGTTTATTCCAGAATTTAATAAGTAATCTGTATCTGTAGCGCGATCCATGCATTATTGCTTTCTCTGTCTACGATGCTATAGATGGATAGCGATCTATTGAATGGTTCGCATATGGAGGTGTAGTTAGCATACTGATACAGATGTTTTTCCATGATAACTTGTTACTCCCAACTTCTAGGAAAATTATTAAATATACAACATACAATGTATTTATTGTTCTATCGATACGTATAAGTTTAATTCATGAACGCGGTTTTTTTCTTCTAGGCTGCGAATGTATGGGAGTCTGCCATCCCCCTTTACGGTACGGTTACGGATTTATCATATCTGGTCAAACTAAAAGGAACTAAATACCCTTTCATGATAATAAAATGTTTGTGACGTGTTTACGCCATGTAAGTAAACATACGTCACAAACCTGTTATATCTTACTGGAGATTCAGTGTACAATATATATTAATACGCACGCGTGTCAACTCTTGAACAGGTGTTTGTGGACATCGGTCTGCTCTGGATGCATACGCAAATAAAACTTGTATGTAAAATTGTCTTCTGTGTCATATAAATATTGTAAAAGTTAAAAAAATAAGTTTCATAAAAAAATGGCATGGACCCTGAAGTCTGTGGAGTCAGGAGTGTAATGTATTTAAACAATAAAAAATAAAACCCATAGTCACATAAACTTTGCCCTTAGACCTCGCTCAGCATAACGGCGCCCCGGCGTGGCGCGGCCTTATACCCTTGCGATATTAACAGATCAACAGTAAAACGATAGTTTTCTTGCAAATGTAAACACGGCCTTAGATCGTCAAACAGTTCGTTTTTACGGTCTTCGTGGCTCGGTTAACAATGACACTGACTTTAGAAACGTGACCCCGGGTTCGAAGCCCGGCTGGGGCAAACATTTCCGTGAAGAACATAGATGTTTGTTCTCGGGTCTTGAATGTTGGTGTATTGTGATTGTGTGTGCCTCCTGCGACACAGGGTATCCTAGTGCGGGGGTATGACTGTGAATGCTGTTTTTGCTTTGGCACTATGACGGCACAAGAGTCGTGCACGAAATGTCAATCTTATTCTCTGCTTTCGTCGGAATCAAGAATCAATGCAATTCACATTTCACATTAGGTACTTTAATTAAATTGGATTGAATATAGTAACTGATAACACTGAGACATCGTTGATCAATACAATGGACAGTGGGATTGATATAAAAGTCGCATTGGAGTAAGCTGTAACAATGACGACGTATTGAGCCCAGATATCCCCTTGGGAAATCTTGTTCAATTTAGCTGCGGGTGGCTGTCGTTTCTTGTGATCGACGGGAGACGCCGCCGTTAAAACGAATCTACCCTCACCTAATCGAAACTACTCCAATTTATTCGATCAGCTTTTGGAACGACATTCAGCGAATCGGTCATAGTTGCATGATTCTGGTCAATATACCATAGAAAATAAAATGTGGAGCAATAATGTGGAGGATGCAAAATATGATTTTTATTTATTTCGAGTATTTTATATCCCACAATATGCGAGATTTTCAGGAAATCGACACGTCAAAATTAAATAAATACATTAGAAATTAGAATTAATTAATTTAGTGTGATAAAAACGTTCAATATAGACAGTTACATGGAATCACACAGTAAAGTTGTATATATTTTTTACCAACTAATTAAGTATAATTATAATAAGGTCGAAATAATCAAATGTCCAGCAAAATTGAACTCACAAATTTAATCAAGTCAATACTAGGGTATCCCACTGGTCTTTAAGCCTCCTACAATATTTTAACGAGACAAAAAGAATGTGTTCCAAATGTGACGTACCAATGTACATTGTCCGCTTACTATTTAAAGCGATGATAGCTCAGCGGTGGGAGCGTCGGCAGTCAAACTGAGGGAGGCTAGATCGACCACTTAATCTACACCAACGGCTTTAACTTCCGGTGAAGTTAATACCGTTATGAAATTCCTAGTGTAGTAGTAAGGTACTTACGGGTATCTGCCTGGATAGCTATCACCCTCAAGTTTGAAAAGCTGTCACCTAGCACACAGTGTGTTCAGGCAGCAGTCTTTGGAAGTCAGTTGGCATTCTAGGTCTGGTCATAACATCTTCGACCACATCGTCACTGATCACCAAGTGAGATAGTGGTTAGACATCAAACTAGACTTATAAAATATATTTGTTTTAAATGCCACAACAATAGGTAATATTCTGTTCAGCTAGCTGTACTGTATCGAACTGTTTCCCATATGCTGTTCGTGCCCCAATATGAGATTTAATTTAATTTATTTGCAACTGAATGACAGCCATTACGTTACAGATCGATAGCTGACGCGATCAGAGCGCGTCAGTCGCATCGCAACGCTTCGCGGACGGCTCGTCGATTAATCGGATTACCGCGATAACCGATACGGGCCGATGTCGGTCGATAGACTCCCGATTGGTTTATTGTCTCGTTGTTTAGAGTACTTCAAAGAACTTTAGATATAGCTCGATGCGCAATTATTCGTAGGAGACGAGGAGTCGCACTTGATATGGCCGTTACTTAATATATAAGAGCAGAGAACGCAGTCGCGCGTAGCGTAGAACGAAGAGCGGGTCGCGCTCGCCAAGCCGCCTGACAAGCGTGGCTAGTATTGGCAAATTCCCCCTTGGGGAGGCATATGTCCAGCAGTGGACGTCCTATGGCTGCGATGATGATAAAGTGAACCGTATAGAGGGTCACCTCAAACCATTCAGAAAAATCCGATAAGTGTCATTTTGGATCCCTGGAACTGGTGTAGGGATCAGCATTTGTAATTTTTTTACTGGATACGGATTTTGTGCTGCTGGTACCAAACCACCTTTGCGAGACCGTAAGTCGAGCTTTAAACGTGCGAGGCCAAAGGTAGAGCTGTAGGCCTGGGAGGCCGTAGGCCGTCATTAGGAATAGATTTAAAATGTTAGTATTATAACTTGCCAGGCTGCAGGTCGAGCAAAGGTAAGTCACCAACGAGGCCGTAGGCTGAGTTTGAATGGGCTGTAACGCTTAGTGCTTAGTTCCTTAGAGTAGTCGCTAATGAGTTCTGAATAAGAAGTATTTTCCATATCTCCAGCTGATCTCCAAGGCAACAGCCAACGTTAACCACTACACTTAGAGGTGTGGTCTTTTAACTAAGTTCGTATACAATCTTAATCGGATTATACAGCGATCAAAATTTTTCAAAAAGGCAACTTGTATATGGTAGCCCTGCTTTGCCTTTCTTTTTAACTTTAAGTTACTGTAAGTTTAGTTGACTTGTATAAAAATGTTGCTCCTAATTTCATTAAACTGCATACGAGTGTTGCTAAAAAGTAAAACTTTTATATATCGATTACGCGGGTCGCTCGCGGCTCGCGCTCCACTCGAATTATTAATACATTTTTGGAAATGATTTACAAGAAATCAGATTGAATTCCTATTGTTGATAAATGTTCAATACATTTGTGTGGGCAGTGGTGGGCTACAAAAGGTTGTTTTTATCAATTTTCCAAATACGTGTTAATATTATATTTTTGGATACGATTTACAAGAAATCAGATTGCATCCTAGTGTTGATAAACGTTCAATAGATATGTGTGGGCAGTGGTGGGCAACAAAAGGTTGTTTTTATCCCATTCCCAAATACCTACGTATTAACAATATATATATAATTTGAAAATAATTTACAAGAAACCAGATTGAATTGCTGTTGCTGATAAATGTTCAATAGATTTTTATGGGCAGTGGTGGGCAACAAAAAGTTGTTTTTATCGGATTTTCAAATATGTATTAATAATATATATTTGGAAATTATTTACAAGAAATCAGATTGAACTCTTGTTGCTGATAAACGTTCAATAGATTTGTGTGGGTAGTGGTGGGCAACAAAAGGTTGTATTTATCGGATTTCCAAATACGTATTAATAATATATTTTTGGAAATGATTTACAAGAAATCAGATTGAATTCCTGTTATTGATAAACGTTCAATAGATCTGTGCGGGCAGTGAGGCACAAATGTAGGTGTATAGTTACATTTTCGTCCCACACAAGAGTTTGTTTTCATCGTTGTTATAGGTACTTTAATATCAAGAGCCCGGATCGGATTCATGTTGTCGATAAATAGATTTGTGTAGGACAAATTTAGGCATAGGTAAAAAAAGGTTCGTCAGCATGAACGCAAGCCAGTGGAAGTGGAGGTTGTCGGAAAACACTTATTCTTTCGGTACATCGGTATCTACATAGACAGGTACTATTTACTGTATCTATAAGTATCGCGGTCTAAGTGTGAAACAGTCAAGAAAATGAAACTATACACTGTAAACGAGGGGGATCATAATAATTTTATAATTAGAAAGACACTTTTGAAAAATAATACCTTTGTATTATAATATTTAAATACTAAATTCATTTAAAAAGTGATGATATTCCCAAGTATTTACATTCAATGTGAAAATGGGAGTTAAGTTCAATAATATGATAATTATGTTGTGTTTGTTGAGTTCACCGTGCAGATAACACAGAAATTGTATTTATAAGAACGTACATAAACAAAACTGTTAAGTGTATTTAAAATTCCATTTCTTTTCTGCTACAACAATATTTTCTATTCGAAATATGACTTTAGGAAATAGAAGGAAATATGACTTAACTGTTTCCTTTAAAAAATTAAACAATATTATCATTTAGTTTTTAATTCGGCGACTTGTGATAGTACCTACTAATGTCTGCATTAGGTTTTGTTCTATAGTTAGGGAAATTTCAGAATCTATGTAAAGATGTTGCCCAATAAAGGAATTAAAAATAACCAACCCGGCCTTAATAAACCTTTTGAGTCACACCGCGACATTCGGAGAGGGCTTGCTAAACGTTTCTAAAAGTATAAAACGAACAAGGGCAGTGGCGAGTCAGCCAATTTTTCACTTGGCTTAACTTAACTGAGGGGCGATGGGGACTTACAGTGCTTGAGTCACGAGTAGGGACCAGCCATAGGCAAGCTACTGTAGGACTTCCATACCAACGAGGCGGGCAGATTGGTTAAGATTGCAGGAGGAGTCTGTACGTAGACAACGTTCATTTGGTCTTTAGAGAGACATAATTATGTGCACAATCAAACCTCTTACAGCTGAAATAATGATCAGATAACGATTATGATAATAATTCATATCCATCAAACTGTGGATATACATACACGAGTTTAGCTCGATATTAGAATATATCTTAGAGAATTTAGAGTTTAATTAGAATTACTTCTAATGCTTGCGTCAACACTGATTTTTTTCAAGTATGATTATCTGTACAGCTCCCTGATTCAGAACTATCGACAACTAACCGAATTGATTCGATTCTATATTGTTCATAATCGAATCGATTCGATATCCCACTAATAATATAAAGGCGAATAAGTTTGTATCTGTAAGTGTGTATGTTTGTTACTCTTTCACGTTTAAACAGCTGCACCGATTTCGATTAAATTTGGTATGGAGATAGATTACACCCTAGATAAACACGTAGCTCACTATACTTTTCATCCCGAACATAATTGCTGTGTGATAAGATAAAGAATTCAAAAACCTCTGTTACTCCTTCACGCTAAAACGCCTGTTTCGATTTCGACGAAAATTGGTATAGAGACAGGTTAGGCCCTTGAAAAACAAACAGGCTACTTTTATCCCGGAAAAAGTTTCATATCTACACTTCATTTTCACTTTCGGGGGCATCATTGAGGTAGCGGGTAAACCGTTATCCACCGGGTGAAACAGTGTGGCGCTACTAGTGGTTCATACATTTCATAATTTGAAATTTTAATTTTGCACAAAATTACGTAAGTGCAATGAAATATTCTTATCTATATTTAAAGCTATAATTGACAATATTGACCCTAACTCTGCTACACTCAAACTAGCTAAAATTTACTAAAATTATTCAAAATGAAATAGATCGTATTCTATTTTCACTGAAATTCAAATTAGTATAACCTCATACAACACTATCTTTAATTGTTAATAAATCAATCGGGGCTTGATCGCGAGAAAAACATTTAGTAAATTTATTTACCTCGACGACGTTTCGACCAGGTTTCATTGGTCGTGGTCACGAGGAGACTGGAGAAATGCGGGTGGCAATAATGGTGTGAGCACGTAGTTTCCGAACTACCCACTCTGGATCTTGTTATACCAGAGGGCTGTCACAGCCCTGCAAACGCACAGGGTTCTCACGACACACAACACTGATAGTATCTTCAGTTTTTTTCAGTGTGAAAACCGCCGCGTCGCGTACATTTATAAATCACTCAAATCAAAGATGTAGAAAACCTAAAACCATCCTATCGATTTAAATTTTTATGTTTTCTTATTTAAATCGCTTCACGCACGATTCTAGAGAAATAATGGCGGTCCGTGGAGAGGACCTTAGGGATTTTTAGATTTTTCTCGCGATCAAGCCCCGATTGATTTATTAACAATGTGTTCGAATCGCGAAAGTGTAAAAATTACAACTATCTTTAATATTAGATGAGTTTTATTCAGTTGCTGGACAATTGTGGGTAGTTTTACTCAGCACCAAATAAGTGGCGACTTATTTTACCCGTAAACTATCCGGAATTTTAATAAAACGATCCAATATTATTGTTATTATTGATAAGTGTCATACTAATTTGGGCTTCATCGTAACTATTTAACTTATCTTATTTTCCAGAATGTTAGTTTAGTTGGACAAGAGAATCACTACCATTGTGTAACAAATGTTGGATATAATTTTATAAAAAGTCTGTAATACGGCATTTATTCGTTACCGGATCGATTCAGTTAGCTATCCTAGAGTTCTGAAACTGTGGGGCAGGATAAATTGAATCACTAAAATTATAAATATACATAATTCCATCGTACTGCACATATATTATACATACTAATAATAGCAATAACAATTGGTGAGGGCCTTACAGTGCGCCTTTATCTTCGTACAAATTATCCTGTTATTGAAATAAAATTAACGTAAATACACAATTAAGTCATGGTTTCGGAATGTAGATACAGTTCAAGCGCTAGAGAAACACACTAAGATCATTAACCCTAAGCTTTCTCAAGTACCTACTTGACTAGAAACTATTAATAAAGCGAAAAGCACCGCCTACACAATACAAGTCAGTTAATATTGCGAACTTGTACAGGCAACGTGATAAGTTTCCAAAAATGAATAGGATAGAATGAAAATAGAACGGCGGAGCTAAAATTATCCTTTTCATAAGACAGGAAGTTATTAAGCTGGCGCATGAAAGAACAAGCTGCGCAGGGTAAAAAAGTATACAGTCGTGAAAAGACGTAGGGATACGAGTGAGAAGATAAGATCGTTTTTTGCTAAAAATACAGAGGAGTACCTACATTCACAAATTGTATTACTCTAATTGTAATAAAACCTAATAAACTCACGGGTAACTCAATGAAGTGCCTCAATGTTCACGCACTTGATTCAATTAAATAGCCGAGCAATTAAGTTCAATGGAGTGAAATAATGTATGCTGCATAATGGGATGCAGTGACAAAGGTTCTAGAACTTTTAATTCTGTCAACTCCTGAACAATGTTTGATAACCTAAACTCACAGACTACGGACAGTCCAATTCGGTGGATCGGAAACAATACATTGAGACAGAAGTTTGCTTATACAAGTAACGCAGGATATTAACATATCCTTCGCAACTTCGGAGAGAACTGGGATTATTTTAAGTTTCTCTTATAAATGTATCTCATAAGTTTGTGACAGAAATTAAATAGTGCGTGTACGGTTTCTAACTATGAGCCTTGTAAGCCAGCTCAAGATAGCACACCGAGCTAGAAGAGAGCCACATATGCTCGGGGTTTCTTTACGAAATGGAATCAGAAACAAGAACCACTGCCAATATATATTCTACTTTTTGATCCAGCCAAATCTTGGTCAGCTGTCGAAAGAGTTTATCAGTTGTCATTATTACGTTTCAGCGTTATGTTCAGAAGATGTTGCAGACCTGATCGAAGCTTGAATTACGTTAAAGGTAGGATGTTCACAGGCTCTCAAGCACAGCTGTCTATGATACACAATATGTATATTATCGATATCGAAATATATTATCGAAAAGCTATCACTTACGCACACGTAATAGAAAATACCCTACACACTACTATTTGATAACGTTTTGCAATTCTTTGAAACCTTAAACCTTCAGCGATCTTCTAGAGATATAAGTACAAAATACAAAGTCATTAAGAGATTTTATTAAAAAAAAAAAACCCACAACACACTATGGCCTACATACTGGTAATACCTAAGCTAACGTCATATGCCATTACCGATAGTAGTCCATGGAGCACGTTAGCACATCAGACGCACACATAATAACATGTAAATGAATTGCACGATGTAATGAATACCAGCCACTGCCTGAATATTTATGACGGCCTTGAGCGCTCTTCAGGATTTAATGAAAACGCATGAGGGATTCCCGGCACTAATGGAGACATGAGATATGTTTTTCGATTTGACTCCAGATTTCTACTTACTTTACATTTAGGAGAAAAATCACGTTTTTGTTTGACTTCCAGGTAAGGGTTGGAAGGGTAAGACAAGTGATGTCTGTTTATGGAAATAATGTCACGGCTTTGGGTAGTGTGATTTATTGAAACGCACGAGAACGGCACGTATTACGGGTTGGGAAGGATAGAAAGTTAGGAAGCTGCCATATTGAGTATGAAGGGAATGTTGAAATTAAATAAATTACTTTAATTACGAAATATTTTTCACGATTTGAGTTTAAACGTAAAGAGCATTTACATACGGATAAAAAGTTTAAAATATCTTGTTTCCATAAGATATTTTAAGATAAGAACAGTTCTCATTCGCGCATTTTTGTTTGTTTATATTTTCGCGCCACCTTTATAACTGTTCAATACAATACTTTTTCTAGATTATATTTTCAAGATAGACCTATTTGGTTACAGCCCTTGACCATAGAGTAGGATAGAGTGATACTACTCTATGGTGTACTGTTGTAGTCTATACATAACGTAACATGTGGAGCGGGCATAAAAACACTTTTACCTGCCTTTAAAATTCTCTAAAATAAAATACCTACTTTGCTCGCACTTATACACGAACCAATCATTGTTTTTGGAATAGAAAGGATGAAATATATTTTTTACTTAGTTTTGCTGGTTCGTTGTTGTTGTTTAAATTCAATGTAAGTTAAGTAATCGCGATCGAATATACAATTATTTTGAGCCTATAGGTCATCTGTAAAGACATCTCAAAAAAACTAACTAACTAATATAGTAGTTTATGCAACAGTATCATAAAAAGCCCCAATTATGTGTAGTTTCACGCAATACTTTATCTAATCTCAATAAATAGATAAATAAACTTACGTAAAATTATAGCATTTATTTATAAGCGTTTAGCGCCAAAATCCATTTGCTGGTCGCGCATGCGTTATGTCTAAACACAAATCATTAGTCGTCGAATATTATTTTTATTATTTGCACGGACATGTGGGTATAGACAGAAATACATAATATGTAAATGACAAAATTAATTGCAAGAAAAGGAGGTAGAACTAGTTACAAAAGTTTATCTTTTTCTGAAGTTTGAATTTTAATATATGGTATAATTATGAGATCATAGTTAGATATAAGAGGTTACTGTGAGTTTTGAAGAGATAAATGGAAAAAGTATTCACGGCGGGCGAAACCGCGGGGCGCAGCTATATTATAGATACGTACCTATTGCAGAGACACACACAGTATTTGTGTATACTGTTCATACATCCATTCCCACGATAAAGAACTTATTGTGTTATGCAAGTGAGAGAGCCTTCATGTTGTATAATGTGGGAGTTTAGAACGTTATCCACCTGGCGCTAGTGCAATCTTGACCCACTAAACCTTTATGCACCTACGTTGAACAGCACAACGTAATCCTTAATAAATCTTCATAATCATTACCTTAATACCTTAATCATTCTTTATAAACGCTCATCGTCAGAGACTTGTTGAGACAAGACTTCGAAACCTAAAAGTAAAATCGCCAGATTATCGCTTTCTTCTAAGGTGTACAATGTGTACATATTTGTACACATAATTTATTTCTTTTGTACTTATTCCATCTACGAACTACAGGGCTGACAGCTTCATCCATACTTAGCGGAGATTCCACCTTGTCGCACGAAGTACTTTCACTTCCACATTCATCATGCGTTCAGCTAGGTATATAGAGTAGAATTCATTGCGTGTGAGTTTATTTCTGCATAAATATAAACCGGGTTTCTTCAAGTCACGCGTGAAAAGATAAATATTATATTTTATAGGCGTGATGCATCGTAGACCGCTTTGTAGACTTAACATCAGATGAAAAAGCGGTCATTAGTCTTCCTAACTAGGTACTACAAAAGTATATGGACCTAGATACTTCCCGTGCACATCATAAAATACCGCAGTGTTCTGTTTACAAATCATGTTGTGGCGCGTTCATAATTTAACATAGATGTAGGTTTTGTTGGCTTTTATTTCTTTCTTGTGTTAAGTTTTGTTGTAAAATCTTAGTAATATTCAGAATTGCTAATAATAAATATTTTTATTGATACCATTCCTGATTAATTAGATATATTGCTATATTTGTTGTGAGAAGCGTAAACAACTGTATTATATGTATAAAAGTTTTAAAGTAATCTAGGGTCTAATCCATATCGTCAAACGATTCTGGGCACATAAAGTACAGGCATAGCTTAGTTTTGGCGTCGTTAGGTATCTTACTTTCCATCAGGTTTAGATATATTTACCTATGTTAATTAAGTCAATTTAAAAATGTATGTCATGGCTACAAATAAAAATAAAATATTGAACATTTCGATTATATGCTTCTCCGGGAGCATTCAGTCAGTTGACCAATCGTTATAAATCCTACGCTGCATTTTCTATACTTATTTTACAATGATACGTAAACTTTGACACAAGCCATTTATGCTACATGCACTGAAAATTAATACTTTGTTTAAAAGTGTTAAATGTTTATACAATGCGACACATAGTACAAGTGTAAGTACTCAAGATTTGGAGATAATTCCATGCTACAGCTTCTAGTCGTTTCGAAATATAACGTTATTGTAGTTTAGAATGTCAGGGAACTGAGTTTTGTGGTGTAAAAATATGTGAACTTTAATTTTGCCTTTGGCATTAGGCTATACTTTTCATAAATATCCGTACACAAAAACTTTTCAAAATACCGCCCAACATCCGAATAAATGTATTTAATGTCCAAGTTTGAGCATTAAAGTTTTTCATAAAGCAAAACTTTAGTCGTTTCTGCTACGCCATCTTCATAAAATTTTATACAAGTTTCGCGAGGTTTAAAGCGACGGCGAAAAATCACGCTGCGGATGCAGTTTCGTTCACGAAATGACCGGACATTATATACATTATACGTACTTATACCTACTTAAAGCGTTTTTTATAATATTCATATTTCATTAAATTTACGAGATACATTTAATTAAATACATATAGATAATATCTATATTTCAATAAATTTACAAGAAATTACAAAAAAAATTACAAGTGTTCAATTCATTTAGGTTGTACGCCACAACCTAAATGAATTGAACACTTTTGTAAAATAAACATTAAAAATAAATAAACGCTATAAGTGGGCAATGTTCCTTTTCACGCAAAACAAGGTGTTGTCGTCAACCAAAGTAACGTGTGTCGTAGTTTTTCAACCATAGCTCAATCATGGATATGTCATTAAAAAAACAGATCTATTCACTTCTGCTCCTGATCCCCACGGCCCACGCTAATTGAGCCTCAAAAAGCTTGTAGATGTTCACATACGAGTACATAAAATGCATAATGTAAAATGCAAATAATGCATAATGTAAATATTATTTAAATTAATTTTGAGTAACCCCTGACACAGAAAAGAACTCTAAAAAGTAAAAATATGGAAAATTAAGTAAATACCCATTATGCGTCTAAAATCCTTAAGGCAGCTAAGACACAAAGATCGGATGACCTTGAAACTCCTGAACAGATTTTCATAAATGGTAGATAATAACAATCTCGTCACGCAAGCTTTTATATTAAAGTTACCGCATCAAAGTCGGTCCATTCGTTTAGACGACAGACAGACATACAGACGCGTCAAACGTTTACCACTAAACTCCACTTTTTGCTTCGGTAGTTAAAATTAAATTTAAATTAACATTACATTACAATACTATACAACAAATACATTACAATACAACAAAGTACTAACGAATTATCTATTAATGGTAATGTGAAAAAGACACGATCCTTTATCTAGCTTCCTTTGACTGTATAAAAACCCTCTATAACCAACTGCTTTTCTAGTTCAGTGTAAAATTTATAATCACAACACAATATACAAAGGGAAGCCATGTAAGCGCAGTTTCTAAACTAAGTTTCTACTGAAGTTTCTAAACACCTCACGTGTCACCTCTGGCATTCTACCTGTGTTACCATTCGTTTGCTAAGATTTTGGTAAGGTAAAAACAAAATGTATATTATAGGGCTTTCATATACTTCTTTGTTCTATTAGCCTGCAATATGTTGTGACGGTCGCCGTGGCGCAGTGGTCAGTGTCAGTGACATGACTTCTGTGTCTCCGGGACCCTGGGTTCGAATCCCGGCGGGGGCTAACATTTGTGCGATGAGTATAGGTGTTTGTCCCGGGTCTTGGTTGTTTGTGTTGTGATTGTGTGTGTCCATGCCTCCCGCGACACAGGGAATCCTAGTGCGGGGGTCTGAGTGCGATAAAAAAAAAAAAAAATTATGTAGCTTGAACATTGTTAATAAATGATACGCATGTACGATAAAGTGCAAGCGCCTCAAGAAACGATTTGCATTAACCGTAATTAAAAACATTATGAATATACAAAACGCTGGAATTATTCACGTAGTAAGTCAGAGGATTCCGACTATAGTTTTGACCACGTTCGGTGGTCCTTTTCAAGAAGAGTACGGAACGCTCGCGGTCGCGGTTCGTCTTATACCGAGTCTGTAATAGTGTGCGAAGCGTCTATAGTCGGACCCTATGACTTACTACGCGAGTAATTTCCTTTTTGTATACATATAATGTATCAAAAATACGTGTGACTTTTTGGTACCGGAGCACCTTGTGTATATATTTGATTATACGAGCACGTGCAAAACGTGCTCTCTTACTAGAAATGAATCTAGAAACTCCATGATTGGGGGATTTGTACCGTCTGATGTCACAAAACACGCTAGCTTCAGAGCTTACGTCTCACCTATACGTCCAATTAGGAGATCCTATAACTTTGTGTCTTGTGTCTACTTTGGGACAAGCCTATTTGACTCTTTTTCTTTTCTTTTATGGAACACATAGTATTTGAGACCTTATTTTAAGCTCCAAAAAACGAGGTTATTAATTCGGTTGTTTGTTTTCAGAATTTCGTGCTTTGTGGATAAACGTTTTTTTAGCTGGGTATAATGCTTCAGATTGGTTGAGAAATCGGTTGAGAGTAGATATCTATATCTACTCTCAACCGATTTCTCAACCAATCTGAAGCATTATACCCAGCTAAAAAACTGAACTTCTGAACTTTCTGAACTTTCTACATTTTAAAAGAAACGATCACATTTCCCACATCTGAGTAAACGAATACATTTTCCATATTTTGAAGTGATAATAGCTCAGCGATGGGCATGTCGCCTGTCGCCAAACTGACGGACGAACTTCCGTGATTTTCCGTACTAACAGGACTATGGTTTGTCCAATATCTTACTTTACATTCTGTAATAATATGGTCTAATGTCACAACAATTAAATAATGAAAATCGCAATAAATAATCTTTTAATGTAGACTGACAGCTGCTTATACAACTGGGAGTTTAGCGACAATATTAACTGTCACTTTGACAGCTTGCACGTCTGATTCTTGTCATAAAAGGATCGCGGGTTCTCAGTGGAATATGAATTTGATTGAACTCCTCAGATGTTGCACAGAGGGCATTAAAGGTTACATGTTACTATTTTTCTATTTAAAATTTAATTGTTTCAAGAAAGAAAATGTACAATCCACTTACCAACTAATATAACATGCTCAATTAGTTGACTATGTACTACTCGATTTTAGCTTCACAGAACCTACTCGAAAAAATAAGTTTCTTGGGTTGCAGTTTCTGGATAAACTTGCAGTGTACAATAAATATGTAAGGATATTACACTGTGTGATACATGATTGCATGCGGAATTTTGTTATCAAATTTAATAAATAATGTGCATAAAATGCAGTTTTCATGTGATCTGTGAACATACTCGTACGTATTTATAGTTCAGTTTGCAAGTATACACATACGTGGAAACTGAATTATAAATACGAAGACATATTTATTTATCAATACAGTACGTAATTAGTACTGTCTTATTCGGCAGAGAATAATCCACTAACGGTTCTGCTCACGGAAGGATCTGTAGTGTAGCCTTATATGTGATGTAACCGGGTATAATCTAAAGCTTTAGAGCTTTCATCTCGCATCCAATTAGTCTGCGTACTCATTGCACAGTGTACCTAAAGTTTGTATCATAGTTAGAGACTTTATGAAATTTCCATTCTTAATATCTTCGTTACTATGAATTTTTAAGAACGCTATCATTAACAATACATCCCAGGATAAATTGCGTATAAATCGGCACCAGGCGTAGGCAAGGTAAAAATCTGTCTTACCTTCCTCCTACGTCCCAATTTATCACTTGAATGAGCATTGATCACCCGTAAACGGACACCGAACCTGTCGAGGCTCTTATTCACAGCTACACCGCGCTGCCGGTCACGGGCGTGAACACTGGCCGGTAATTGACAAAGGCGTGGTAATCCTCCTAGTGGGGCTTTTGAGAATTAGAGCTGAAACTCTAGGAATGTCGGTTAATGATAAAAAGTGACAAGCCGTTCGCGTTGTTTAGATTTGATATTAATTGTAAATCTTTCGTCACTTTAGGATGGCCTTGATCTGGTTACCGTGACATTTCTAGATAGACTTGAAAGCCGCCGACACTGCAACAGAATTAATTATACTACACAGTGACTCGGTTCAACCCTGGTAGCGCAAAAACTTACTACTACCTATTTTTTACTTACTTTATTTACGTACCTATCTGTAACTAAATACATACATAGCGTGATAACGAACTGTAAATTAATTGCGAATACTATAAGGACTCAATGAAATGAGTTTTATATCAGCATATTGACTCGAAAATATGTAAATATTGATGGCGATACCAGGAACGAAATATACACTGGATATAAGCAAAACTGTATTTTTCATTATAAATTAATAAAGAAATTTTAAAATTGAACTGACTCAGCATGGTTTGTAAAATGATTTATGTCGTCGTCGGTGGCAATCTAGCATAACACAAATAAAAGTTTTATAATTAACATAGATAGCTTGAAATATGAAGACGATTACTTCGGAGGATATGCACGCAAGTTCTTCGACATATTTACAGTATAGTTTTCCAAGAGTTATTCCTGCTGTGCAAACGGAAATCTAGCAGAAATCAACAGAGTAGCCGTTTTTAATTAAAATATCTCATTTATGCAAACGCAAGATACAACGTTCCTTTCATTACACTATTAGAAGTTAATTAAACTACGTAACATGCTGTCGCTGTACACAAGTGGTGCAGTGAGCCCAGCGTCCGGCACTTCCGTCCCCCCACCGCTTCACAGTTCCGCCTATCTCACAATATCCGGCTTTGCGTTCGAGAGGATCTCGAGAATGCTAGAGCGGAGTTTTCCTAGATTAATTCTGCTCGCACGGTCACGATGTCTAAGTTCTCCTTATAGAAACTTTGCTCGCTCACTACCAAATATAGCACTTTGAGGGTTGTCGAGAATAAACTTGGAGATAAAAAGTTGGAAACAAAAACTTTCGGTGAGATCTAAGGTAAGCAATTCTTCCGGTATATGAATATTTATTATTATAATATGCTGTAGATTTCGACTTCATTTAAAAATAAACTATGTCCTCACTGAACCTCCGTCAACAATATCTACAATTCCAAGAAACGCATCATCTAAATATGTCAATAAACACGCGTTCGAATTGTCACATTGTCATTCAATTATCATTAAATATATTGAAATATTTCAATTAGGCTAGGCACATAGCTCAGAGAACTGATGGCCGCTGGGGTCAAAAAATTCTTGAGTGGATACCACGGACTGGCACGCGCAGCGTAGGACGTCCACCGACAAGGTGGTCAGATGACCTGACTAAGACCGCAGGAAACGGCTGGATGCGGGCCGGGTCCAGCCGGTTCTTGGGGATGTCAATGGATGATGCATAATTGCATATGTCCAGCTATGGACATCCTATGGCTGAGATGATGACGATGATGATGAATATTACAATTTGGAGATCTTCTTATATAGAAATGGTATATGTAGGTACTCATTTTTAACCAGACACAAAATAACTTTAAGGACGATAAAACATCTTCACAACTTTCTCAAAAACATGTGAACTAGGAGTTAACGTTAAAACAATTAAATAGTCCGCCGCTTATCTGATGTATCTGTTTGTCTGTCTGTACCTCCGTCCGACTCTTGGATTGTTACATTTGTTATTTGATAACTACTGAATACAACTCGATATCTACATTGATATGATTGAAAATAGATATGACGTCAGTGAGCTGAGGACGCGGTTTTTACGTGCATAAAATCTTATCGTTCGTTAATGTTCACTAATAACATTTTTCCATGGACATCAATAATGTTACTCAATTTTAGTTATTGCTGGAATCTATTGAGTTTAATGTCTAGGATAACTAATACTCGCTGCACCCCGCGGTTTTATCCGCGTGGACTACGGCTTTCCCGCAACTTCAATTATCACACGGGAACTATACTTATTCCGGGATTAAAAGGAGCCTATGTGTTATTCCAGGATATAAGTGATCGTAATTTTCATGCCAATAATCCGTTTACCCGTTTCAGCGTATATATAGGAGTAACAGACATAAAAACGACAGACAAACTTTCGCCTTTTAATATTAGTGTGAGTGAATCATCTTAGCCATAGGACCTCCACTGCTGGACATATGCCTCCCCTATATAGAAGAGATTTGCCTATACTCGCCACGCTTGGCAGGCGGGTTGGCAGCGCAGTATAATTTCTGATCCTTAGAAGGCACCAGGGTATTTTTTTAGTACAGATCTAGCGTTTGACCACTCTCTCACTTGATGGTCAGTGACGATGTGGTCGAAGATGTCATCACGCTAGACCTAGAATACTCCCTGGCTCCCTGGACTGCTGCCTGAACATACTATGTCTTTGGTGACAGCTTTTCAAACTTGAGGGTGGTAGCTAGCCAGACGGGTACTCGAAAGTACCCTACCACCATGCTGAGGATATGGTAACGGTGTTACCTTCACCGGAAGGTCAAGCTGTTGTTGGGGATCGAACCAGTGTCCGTCAGTTTGACAGCCGACGCTTCTCTCGCTGAGCTATCATCGCTTCAAGTTGCGCTGCCCACTTACTGCTACGTGGTCCCTTAGCCGACTCTTACGGCACCCGTGGGAAGAGATGGGGGAGTACTATTCTAGGCCGGCACCACCACGGCCACCACGGCGGCATTAGTGTGAATATCACACTTTAAGGCCGTAAATGTATATCCTAAAGGTTTGCTTTCCCTCGCCAATATCTTCTTTTTTCCTTGTATGAAATACGTGTACCATGCTTTAATTAAGTAACGAGCTAGCCTAGACTAAGTAAAAATTAAAAATGTAGGTTAGTAGTACAAGTAAAATGATTATACTAGTAGGGTATGTCGGTAGTTGGTGTACTACTACGACATGCAATATTGACGTCACGGATTGACGCATCAGTGAGTCATACTCATATTATGTGACGCCTCGTATTTCCGATTTAAAATTGTACAGGGTTATATAGATACATATCTACTCTACCCTACATTCTCGCCTTATATTCAACTTTTGATATGATCTTGGTGTCTTCAAGGCAAGACCGGGGCGTGATAATAATTGTCTTAGACAGCATCGTCACTTTACATTAGGCGGTCAAATGTCTAATTAATAAAAAGCATTGGATCCAATCAACGTTCAATAGCGAACGATTGTCAGGTACATACGATTTTAAAATTGAAGCGAATTTCCACTCGGACAATGCATGAACAAAAGTATAGTTCCGCTGAGTGTCTTCTAATTGGAAAGAGTTCAATTAAATGCGTTCCCGAACTTTTTCATCGCAATTAAACTTTATGTTATATCACGTTACTAACTTAGTTAAATATAGTTTCACTATGTTTAATTTAGTCCAAATTAGCATAATCCCATAAAGCACTTCCCCTAAAAGGAATATGAGGGTGAACACAAAGAACTTATTAAGCAAGTTACTTTTTAAATGTAGGCCAATCGTTTTTACGGTACAGTGAAAACTAAAACTGACAGCAACTGCAAACGAAGTTCTTGTCTAACATTGAACTAAAAAATATTAGGCTTTGTGTCGAGAAATTGGGCTCGTGGAGACCGGGACATCATCGAACTTTCCTAAAGCCAATCGTAACGGCAATAATAGCGCATTTTGGCTAAAAGAATTAGCATTGCAATTCACATAGGCTAAGAAATAGTGGGTCGCTCCTAATGTTATTATAGTAATTTCATTACTTTGTAATTTAACCAGAATCGCTACTCGAATAATGTACGTAAGTTAAATTCAAATCGTACTATTTTGTTTTAAAGAAGTAAAAATCATTGGTACATGTGCTCTACCTATATATCTAGACACAAAATGGAAAGAGACGAAGATTCTTAATAGTGGTAGAAATCTTTTGTTTACGACAATAAAAACGATACATCGTCAGATAAGACGAGAGGAAAACGTCGATAATATTATATACCTACAATGTTTACTAAGAATCGTTCTTACTTAATCATACCTAGGTAGATACACACTTCTTTCAAAATTACTACTCCTATTTCAAATCAAATAATTTACTTTTATTTGCCTGTCGTAACCACGAGGTTATTATCTTTTTTTAAAAGACACTCATAGGCTTGGGCAAATACATAAACATGTCTCATGCATGTACCATGACCGCAACTACGAAGTGGGTGAGGTACTCCGGAAGCGATGACGGTGAGGCGGCGCGACGATTTCAAATTTCGATCACTTTTGTGGGAAACGGTTGAGATTGCAAAGGCGATTGAAGGTGGTTGAATTTCCTTAGAACAAGGACGGTCCACAAAAAAGCTGTTACTGTAAATAAAACTAAACCTTACCTCACTGAAGAACTCGTCCATGAAGCCACCTTCGACGGCGACGTTGACATCGTCGGGTCCGACATCGTCGTCGTCGCTTTGCGCCTGTAGAGAAGGAAAACAATGCATAATTAAATTGCCAAAAATTGTTGAATTAACAGAATTACGGAAGGTTCGAACAGAATTATCACGTATATATTTTTTAATCTCAATATTCGATACAGTAATGATGGAAATTATACCTTGTCCACATTGACCAAGTGACAACCAAGTGTTTGTAACGTCGGAATCAAAATAATTAAAATATACGCGTGAAATGTATTCATGTGTATTTATTATGCGTTTTAAGTACTAATATTAATACACAGTAATCGAAAGTAAGAGAGAAACTCAAATGTTTTATCAACACTTTTCAAAAGTAACGAGATTTTTAGTTAGAGCGGATAGAAATTCATGCACGTAGCTTTAATGTACGACGATAGCTCTCGAACTGTTGATCAGATCAAAGAAAATATGGAAATCAATTCAAATATGATCATTCTGAAATTCTTTGGTAGTGTAAATCGTACTAATGGAAAGGTATCTGTATGTTAAGTCATGTTAATTGCCGGATTATCATGATGTAGGTAGGTATTATATTTTTTTATAGTATATACTTTATTATATATTATTTTTTATAAACGTATATATATATATATATATATATATATATATATATATATATATTTATATCAATCCGTCAATTGTTGATGCCTGCTATATCGCGAGCACTTTGTTGATCCGAAAACCTATGCTGCTCCGGGTGGTTTTTGTTGATCCAATGTAATATTTTGTGTGTATATATATATATATATATCGAAAAACTCCATAGTGATAGATTAGATCAAGTACCTACTACATATAATATCAATCAATTGCAACTACGAAGTGGGAATCAAATAATTGTTTATTTTCTCTTTTTAAATCATTCTACCATTATAACCACGGACAAAATTTTACATTTATTCATTAATATTTAATTAATTAATAATCAACAGTATTAAAGTGTTATACATATATGCCTACATTGGCGGTTATGAATTTACATCGTCATATGTGTTGAGAATAAAGTAAAATTTAAAGGTATATTCTTTTAGGTTGACGTTAATTGTGTGAATAAATGTAAATTTACGTGTGTGTTAGTTGAACGGTGAGTGGTGAATATACTTACGCATAATTTGCACACACGCCATTTGCATGCCAGAAGGCATGCAAATTATGCGGGAGAGAGGACGTTGCACACAGCATCTAATACTCGTATAACCAGAAAGATTTTTTTTCACGCGGAATTAACACTAAATGTAGTGGAACTAATATCATTTTAATATGGATTACTTTACAAAGAAACGCCTAATCTATACATTTACATATACTATCAAGCCGGTTGTAGAATATATGGTTTGTATGTACGATATCAATTACATAAGTACATAGTGTATGTGAATAGCCAAACCTGGTCTTCAATGGTCTATTTTTACTTAAAATATGTACGAGATGACGCTATGAAAGCACGCACTGAAAAAAAAAGTGATTGATACAATCAAGTTTTTGGTTACCGTAACAATGTAACCTAATGAAATACGAGCCTACCGGGTACATTGGTTGCAGCAACTACTTTTATTTGATTACGGTATCTTTATGGATACTATCACAAAACTTAGTTGTGGTAACCAAGTAGAAAAGTGGTCGTTGTAAACAAGTGCATTATGTTTATCACGGCATAACAAACTTGTTTGGATTGAACAATGTTAAATTGATAATTAAACAATGTTAATACTTTTCTTTTAAGATGTGACATTGTTTAAAAAATGCAACCGACTTCAACACTCAAAAATGTAAAATAACTTGTTGAAGTCGGTACTATGATAGTTCACACAAAAGTAACTATCATCACAATATTGTGCTCATGGTACCGACTTCGACAAGTTATTTCACACTTTTGAGTGTTAAAGTCGGTTGCATTTTTTGTTAAAAAAAAAAATTTTCACCCTTTTCAGTGACCTTTGCTACTCACGGGATCAATTATTAATTGTCATTGTGTGTTCCGCGATGTCTTCAACCGCGACATTAATATCATCAAGATACGCGTAGCACTTTTCAGTTATTGGAGTATAACTCAAAAACCGGTTGTCCGATTTTGAATGGGACCACCACGGAAGTATACTCTATCTAACAAAATCATCAAAATCGGTTCACAAACGACGAAGTTATGTGCGAACACACATACATTTAAAAAAAAAAAACATATATACGGTCGACATGAGTAACCTCCTTTTTTTGAAGTCGGTTAAAAAATGATCATGAAACATATTTGAGCGTTTTTGTTATTAAAACTGACGTGGTTTTGACACATTATGAATGTATAAAACACGGGAATTACTCACGTAAGTCAGAGGAGTCAGTACTAGGCGAACCGCACCGCGTCCGCGAGCGGCCCGTATTCTCCTTGAAAAAGACCATCGAATGTGGTGGAAACTATAGTCGGAACCCTCTGACTTATTACGTGAGTAATTATCGTGTTTTATACATTAATAATGTTTGAGCGTTTAATGAAATGTACTAGTATTTTTGTAACCATATTGTACTTGGTAAATTTGATCAAGTTATGATTAATATCATAATTTAATCAAAAAAACTTGATTTATAAAAAAATAATCAAACAAAAAAATGAATAATATAATCAAGAAATCGCCAACCAAGTAAAAAATGCCACTTGGTTGGCGGCCTATTTTTTTGCGTGCGTGTATTGTTTATTTTCAAACTCGTTAGCTCTAGCGATATATGATAAGATAGAAAACTGAGCACAAGTTGGTAATAAAAATATTTTCCCATAAAGCTTAAGAACAAATAATATTCTGAGTAATGCTTTTTTGTCCAGATTAAAAGTTCTAGAATGCTGTAAATAAAGAATATATCAAAAAATAAACTTTCAGGTAAGGATCTAGATCTGATCTAGAATTCCTTGTCCCGCGGGAAGCATGGACACACACAATGACATCACAACAAACATCCAAGACCGTGCCGGTTCAAGACCATAATGACAGCAGCAAAATTAATGAGTTGATGTCGATGAAAGCAACCAATCGAATAATTGGTAGAGTAAGCGCGGCCCGACATCGTATGGCGTTCACGTAAAGGAAAATAGAATCCACTTAGTCGAGGCGAGCTGGCCATTATTCAATTTATACAGCCGCGCCACTGAGTGTACCCCTAAAAAGCCTGCCGCATGGCGGATGTACTACCCGCCTACGAGAATAATTCATTTACTTTATGAGAAACAACAACATTAAATTACAGTCATCTCCGATTTCCTCTATCACAGCCGGCGAAGCGGAAGGTATTACGTGTATTCATTAATAGAATAAAACATTTTGTACAAAAGCAATTCTTGCGTCGATGAAATAATGATGCTAAGAAATGACTAGAACGATTTGCATAAAAGTTAGAACCTACATGGATAATCACTTCGTTAAAAGTTTCTAAGTATTCGATATCATTTAGTCGAGTAGGTATCCCGGCCGGTTTCGTGACCTTTGGAGTCACTTTTTCATAGAGCACGCTAGCGCGGCCGATAGCTCGTGCTCTCTATGAAAAAGTGACTGTGACTAATATACGTAAGTTGGACCGTAGTTTAAGCTAAATACATGCATAATGTTATACTTACAAGTTTGTGTACGTTATCTACAAGTATAATAATGTGTCTTGCATGGGAATAGAACGAATGCAGCTCGGTTAAATAGGTACTAAGACCCTATAAGCTCAAGGATATAGAATAAATTTTACACTCGATATGTCATAACAACATCGACAAACTTGACAGGATCAATTGAGAACTTTGAATTTTCATATCCACATTTTAAGAGCTTAACCGAAGCCGATGACATTACAGTGGCTCGATGGTGTTTACAAGCAGAAGGGGGAAACAAATTCTAAAGCTAAAATTTAAAATATCACAAAAAATATTTTCCAGCTGACCTACGGGCTTAAAAAAAATACGTGTCACATTTTAAGACTATTTAATTTTCTTTCTTCTTGTCTAAGACACAGTTCCAGCGCATTTGCCGTTACCGCGAGAATTTTGAATAACGGTAAAATTATTTTCATTCATATAGCTATTATCAATAGAAGTGATTTTTTTCCTCAATCAAAATTAAACTTCAGTAACTGTTTTTATAATGGATGGATGTAGTGGTATTTTTTAAAAGTGTATTAGACATGTAGGACTTTCATCAGAATAAGCATGAAAAGACTCGAAATTGTCTATTTAACAAATAAATGGTCACGCCGTAAATACTCGATATGTCAAAACAACCACTATAAACTTTGCAGGATCAGTAAAGAACATAGTATTCAAGATCCATATTTTAACCAACATAATGTTAAAATTATTACCCAATCCCTATAGAGAACCAACCCTTACGCTATGTTGTTTGATTTATTTTTCAATTTGTATTTATTAGAAATCATCATCAGAACCTCAAGCTATAAATGTTTACTTCTTGATCGCCTCTTAGGTACCTAAAAGATGTCACAATTATTACTTTATTTATGATTACCTATATACAATTCTAAGTATTAATTCGATATAATATTATTTATGTACAATTTTTGGTGTATTATTTTTATTATTGTGCTTGACTGTGTTGTGTGCGTCACTTCAAGGCCTGCGCTAAAAATTCGCACTATAGATTCGTCTGCACTTGCAGCATGACATGCACTATTAATGTCAGCTAGGTACATAATATAGCATGCTTAATAGCTACCTGAGACGATTTATATATATTTATATATTATTGCTGTGAATAGTGGTAGCAGAAAAATGATTTCATTATAACTGATGTAATGTTAATGCTATTAACTTTACCTATACATAGCGACAAGCCAGTTGGTGATTACAATACACTCAGTATGGCTTTCCTTATCAAGATTCCGATAGCATTTGCAAGGTATGAGTAATGAATGTATTCAACAACATCATCATTAAAAATTAACCGTGAATGATGTAATCGCTTTATCGGTCGGGGTTGCGAACTGCATACGTTTTTTTTTACTTTATGCATCTAGTGTTTAACCACTATCTCAGTTGATTATCAGTGACCATGTGATCGAAGGTGTGATTACGCTAAACCTAAAGTGTTTACTGGAGCTCAAGGCCTGCTGACTGAACACACTATGTGTTTTGTGATCGTTTTTTCAAATTTGAGGATGTTAGCTAGCAAGGCAGGTTCTCGAAAGTACCCTACTACCATGTTGGGAATTTCATAACGATGTTGCCTTCACCAGAAGCTCAAAACGTTGGTGGGGGGGTTTCGGAATAATCGAGTGCATCGAGGACAGAATTTGGCACCCCTGTCGGAAAATTAGGGTGGCGGAATCAGGTCACGGGGTCTGTGATAGATACAGTTAATTTCACGGGGGAATTGTGACAATGGCTTCCATTAGCTGACCCATTTATGACTTTTAGCACTTAGTAAGCGGAAGCGTACTGCCGTGTGCTCGCTGAGTACATGATGCGTCCGCAATCCGGTGACTGGTCAAAATATGTGATTTAGTAGTTTTATCTGTCTGATTAGTCAACAGGAAACAATCTAACGAAACTAGTTACGATATGAGCGCTGTTGGTTCTGATTCATACCATAAAATGTTTGCTTGCAAATACAAACCAATAAGTCATCGCGTCGAACTGCTGAGAGGCAAACATCGTTATCGGAATAAGATAGAATTTAACAGAAGGGAAATAATTTTAATAGGTATACGATAGTTTCACTTTTTCTTAAAATCTTTTAAACTTAGTAAATTATATTATAGTATTTAGTACGATGTACCTACTTACTATAGAGACATAATATATGACATATTTGAAGGTGCATTATATTTTATGTTTTTAAATATGTATAATAGATAGAAATATTAGCCGTATTCGTTTACTTGCCTGGAGCCATTTTTTAGCACTTTTAACTTTTGTTTCATTTACACTTTTTCTCCAAAAAAGCGTGCCAAATTGTCTATCCATCCACATCTTCAAACGAAAATAAAACCAGCAATTATGATGTCGGCTGTTTAAATAATTTTAGATATATTTGTAAATAGACGACTCATTTATCTTCCAGTAAAATAAACAAAACTATCATGCAGTTTACAACAGTGTCAATGATAACACACTGGTATACTGCACACACATTAATATAAAAACAAATGAAGATAGATAATGTGTAATATCAGCATCCAACCGCACACAATTTTATCTTCATCAACCCAAACCAAACGCTGTCATAGCGCGTGGATTAGCCAATCTAAGCCTGAGGTAAATTTACGACTCGCTCCAACATCCTATCTTCACAATAGTCCTGATTTAACTTAATCGCGTCGAAACGTAAAGGCCAATTGTTTTTATGATTCTTTGGGTAGAATCGAAGCGACGCGGGGTCTCATTGTAAATTGTAATACTTTCATCATTTCCATTCTTTTTATTAAATGGCTCTTACCTCGTTAGAACGGCCGTTTAATTTCAATAAATTAATTTAAAAACGTGCTAAGGAGTTTTACTACAAAGAAAAATATATTACGTGATCATAAATATGGCTGGCACGTTAATTTGATTACCTTACCCTTTTTTTGCAAGGTAGGAAACTGTTTGCCTCTTATTTCTTCTAGTATTATCTAAGTGACGATGCAGACTGCGGTGGACTATGCCTGTATATAGAGTTTCTATTGCACTCGTGACTCGCTCGAAACTACATCTATGGTGAATCACAAACTTGTACCATCAATCTCACTTTCTTAGATGAACGAGATATATAAACGTTAGACAAAAATCTTTGTGAGCAAGTTAAAAACCCAAGAATATCAAATTTATCGCGTCCTTATTGTTTAAGGATGACTTCGCAAATGCAAAAATAACATCGGCTGACGATACACTTCTCGGCAGCCAAAATGGATCTACTTAGAAAGATCATTTCGTTTGAAGCATTCTTAGTCGTTTTGACACTTGTAACTACATTTTCGGCAAAGTCAAGCTTTCATATCGTATCACATTCAGACCCCTGCACTAGGATTCCCTGTGTCGCGAGAAAAGCTTTGGTGGAAAAATAACAAAGACAATGATAAGATTATCTTAAAGAAGAAACTAGTATACGTAATGAAAAAGATGTCTGTTGATATATATAGTACATACCTTTCCATTATTTAGATAGTACATATTATTATATGTAGTGCGTTGCGTTAAAAACGCCCAAAATGCTTTGGCACAGGTGGCGTTGTGAACTATTTTTGTTCACAGTTCGAGATGCATGAAAAGTGTTAAAAACGCCATCGTGATCTGCCACTTTTGACCCACCTCCGAGGCTGGGTCTTTTGTGAGCGTTTTATGACAGCTCAGAGATTGACAGCTACAGCTGATGTGAGTAGATAAACAAACTTGAAAAATACGCCAGTGTAATGTTTTCTTTCTATTTCCATTACGAAAACGTATTTCTCGTTATGATCAAGCTAATATTATAGGTATTGAAATATTTTTAAGTTATGAATATTCAAATGAATCATCGTACTTGACAGCTTTCCTTACTTATCCGAGTGTGTTAAACAAATTCGTTAATATGGCAACTTACCCCAGAGTTTTATCAAGTTGCGAGACAATTGCCTGTACCCAGGCTCCTTGTTAATTTATTAGCAGACTCGGTCACGGCCGTCGACGCCCCCCAGACACAGGCCTTCGGATTACAACCAGTCAAGTTTATTGCCTGCCTTTGAATAGCTTTCGGCCCTGCGGTTATGCCCTCGGCTCTTAGATAACTCGTACATTGTTGGCGCCACATCACCCAGAGTAAAAACTACAGTACATTTTTTTATTGTCCTCTTTCACTAAGGATTGTATTATTATAAAAACGAAAAGCCGTCATGAAGCTAAGCCTATCTGCCTTCTGAAGATAATTTCAAGTGTTTTGTACCGACCGCTCCATTTGAGTTCCACGCGCTATCCGTGTGTCAATTTCATATAATAACTTGTTGAAGTCTGTACCATGATAGTTCACAAAAGTAACTATCATCACAATATTGTGCTCATGGTACCGATTTCGACAAATCATTTCACACTTTTGAGTGATGAAGTCAGTACCAAGTTTTTTACCCTTTTCAGTGACCTTTGCGAGTAGCAAAGGTCACTCTGAAAGGGTAAAAAACAATCAATCAAAAAGGGATCAATTGTCATTGTGTATGTTCTCTGACGTCTTCAACCACAACTATAATATCGTCGAGGTATGTGAAGCACTTTTCAGTTATTGGACTATAACTCAAAAACATCTTATCCGATTTTGATGAAATTTAAATAGGACCACCACGGAAGTATACAATATCAAACAGGAAAGAATCATCAAACTCGATTCATAAACGATGACGTTATCCGCGAACATACATTAAAAAAGTAACATATATACGGTCGAATTGAGTAACCTCCTTTTTTGAAGCCGGTTCAAAATATGGTAGAGATCGGAAACATAATAATGGCGGGTTAAAACAATGCATTACTTTGTTACTAGGCAGGATATTGTATCTACTCATGTTGACTCTTTGAATACCATAGATTTGTTTTTTGCATGTATAGCCACGTGATTGAAGAAAGGTCAACTTGTTCTCCCAGGCTTCTACTGAACAGGGGTTGCTTATACATCAAACGAAGCAAGGCTTGGATGACACAAAAAGTTAGTTAATTATTCTCAATTTTACAACCAATGGGAAGGTTAACTTTCACAAACTGAATCCTTGCAGCTGTACGGATTGGCGACAGAATATTCCATAATTTACAACATTACCCGGATGATCATTTGGCTAATGATCAATACTAACCCAAGGGCTCTATGAATCAACTATGAACCATAAAATTACGTTCAGTATTTTCTACAGTGAAACCTTCGTTCATGCTATCTTAATAAGTCGCAATGAAAAAGGGGCAAGAGTTATTTATTAGCTGTTCATTTCAAATTCCATTTATGTAATCCTTGTTGCTAGGTCAGATATTTCAACCAAGCTGAATAAACCTGCGCAAGGTCGGTCGGGGTCTCCTCTACCCGTCCGGACAGCAGGGCCACGCAGATTATCATACGTCACATTGCGAACGATTTAATTCTTGGCGGTGGTGGACAGGTTTATCATCAATTCCTAAATCAGTTACTACCTTCTTCGACTTGCTTTTGTAATCAGAACTCTTCGATAGCTACCCGAATCGATTGCGTTATGGAAAAATGACATATTACAGTTTTTCTGTAGACTCATTTGTAATATTCCGTTAAGAAAATTCATTACATTTACAAAATACGTGCGATTTAAAATGTTCGAATTATAAAATATATTATAAACTATATCGAATCGAACCGATTTGAGCATTTACGGCTTTGAATCAGGGGTCAGATTTAGTTGTTAGCAAGAAATGTATTTATTCGTTTCTTGATGAGAAATTGCAAAACATAGCTCAGTGGTTATTATGAAACTCATACCTATGCCAACGTTGTAGATGTAGGTATAATAAAAACAGAAGCTGTTTTATTAAACTAATAAAATCCGAATCACGGGTCAAGGCTCTCAGGACTGCATATAAAACGGGCGCGGTATTTCGTTCGAGCGTAAAGTATACGTTGCTAATTGGAACCAGAATTCCCGTGAAAACGTTGAAAACTCGGAGTAAACTCAGTGAATGAAAATAAATTTCGAGAGCCGCGGACTAAGCCCCGTAAATCAAATGTACGCAGAATAGGTAGGTGGTTAATTAACCCCGCACACGTAATACTAGGGACGTACATATGTTAGTAGCTAGTTATTTACGTGTCGTACATAGCTAGGCAGCAAATTGAGAGTCACGGCACGTATTTCAATCGAACCAATTCTGATAACGTCAGAAGTTTTAACCCCAACAGTCAACACGGTGAGGTGATTCGATGATAAATTCCTATTTTTTCCTTTTACTATGCTTTCATAAATATATCATAATAGACAATGTTATAGTTCTTCTGTTCTAACAATCTTGTTCCGATTAAAACTGCACTGCAGACGAAACGAAACATGAATGAAAGTTGGAAGCGACCGTTCTATTGTGTTGGAGCAATCGATACCAGTATTTCCGAGTTGTTCCGTTCCCAACTCCGTCGCAACAGTTGGATAAGATTTATAAAAGTTTAACGAGTTGATTGTATTTGCTGAATGATAATAATTTAACCTTATATAATTAGGCGATTTTCAAGCGTGCTGACAGATACGATTTTTACTTAAAACGATTTGATTTGAATAAAACATTTCTTGAAACTACGTTTTCGGTAGTGGTTTGAGGGCTAATTGTAACATGGCAATGCATGCTGGATTACAAAGTGAAATGGACATTTATCTCTTAAGAGTATTTTATCAGCGCAATGAAATCGATTCACTCAGTCCCAGAGATTTCTGTGCAAAAATCCAAGGTGAGAGTATTCAAATTACTATTTGTTAGTTTATTACAAATCGGCAGACTGGTTTATTTTCGGCGACCTTTATTCGGGCGGATACCCGCTACACGATAATGAAATTTGAAGTAGAGGATTCATTGGCAGTTACGCAACGAACAATGCGGCGGCCTTCACCTTCTCGCAAATCCTTTCTTTCCTCTTACCCCAGGGTGCCAGGGAGAAACATATAACCGTAAATATATTCAACAACGGTACAGAATACCCGATACTGGCAACATCTAAATTCAGCTCAGGTGAGTTTTTATAAGTTAGCCACGAGTATTGACTAATGCCGTTATCGGCTGAAATGGAAATGAGATTGTTTATTTGGAAGGATATATTCGCCAGTATAAAATAAAAACCGAGTGTGTGTCCGAGTTTAAGAAAGTAATACTCGACTACAACAAATTGGGCAAAGCAAATCAGCAAACAATGAGCGCAAGGTAATTTTACTGTTTGTTGCACGGAAAAGCGGAACCGCTTCTCACATTACGAAAACTCGGCCTTCACGCAATTGCAACAAAACGAGTCTACGAACCTCGCAGAATTATTGCCATCGATAAGTTTTTACAGCATTGGTTAGCGAATTTAAGGGCGACATGATAAGGAAGAGATTACGAAATGTTTTCCCCTCGAAAACGAATCCCAAGTCGGAGATACAGACAATTATAGCTGACGGCCGTAGTAATGATCGCAACAAAGAAACTAGCAAAACAAAACTGAACAATCGTCGATAGTGGTTTTGATTGTGACTCGTAGCAGCTACACAGAATCTAAGCTTTATGTAATAGGTACCTACATCAAAATTGCATTGAAAAGATTATTTCTATATTGTCAGTTATGTAATGAACTGTCATGACAATGGCATACAAGAGTTTTTTAAAAAAGGGCCTTACCCAAACAAGATTAATTTATTATAGCTCTTTTTGGTTTTAAAGACCCATCTCCGAGCACTGAGAAAGTAACGGACTGATGATTACGCTAATTCAAGCAGAACATACTGGATCCAAAACTAAAAAAAACTTATTAGTCTTTTCACTCATACATTTTATGAGTGAAGAGACTAAACTGTTTTTTCAGTCCGCGAGCTACTGATTATTATGAGTCATAATTATCAGTAGCTGGCGGACTAGCTAAATCGCTCGGTTTTTTCTGAAACAAGACACTAATAGATACAGGTAGATAAACGCGTAAAGCATTACGTCATCTCTGTACAAAATATTATTGAAATTATAAGAACGGCTCTTCCGAAATAGCTTGACTATACTTTCACAGTACCTATAAAAATTTGCAATATTTTCCAATCCCAAGACATTAGTAATTTACTAACAGTTCTACTTCGAGGCAGCATATCTGGCGCAGCGGGCGTGGTGTTACTCCGGCGGCTACATGGCAGAATATTGGTTAAAATAAATTTTCCCAATTAATAGTCTCTTATGCACATATAATCAGATAAGCTTTCTTTGGATAGAGCGAGTACATCATAATCAGAGAAACATCATCACCTCAAGCCATTGCAACCTAAAAATTCTCCTTGCCAACTGCTGCAATAGACAAAGACTCATACACGTTTAGAGATAAAGCAACAAGTTACAAAATGAACATTTTCTCTCAGAAATGCGCAGACTTGGGTACTGTCTTCATGTAACGTAAAACAGTGAAAGAGATTACACAAACATCTGGGTCAATTCTGAGCCGGCATCCATCCCTAAATCTCAGCACATAATTACGGGACCGGAGAAGTGTGGCGAACGGAAAACTGGCCGGCGCGGGCGCGGCGAACCGCCTCACCCTCAGCTTCGCCCTATTTGTAGCCTCCTTGAAACCTTCTGATACGTGTGTATCTGCAGCTTTGAGAGGCGTTCGATAACACTGAGATATAACGATGCTTTGGTGTTTCTGGTACTAATGATGACCTCATTTTATTTTATCTTCGCAATAAAATTTTCAGGGTGTTCCTAATTAAGCAACTAAATCGAAACCGTAACGCCGATTTCCAACACAAATAGTTTATATTTATACATAATGTATATATAATAATAGACGTATATATGTTTATGTAATGTAATGTATATGTGTTAATGGGTATATCTATAATCGTTTTATTTTAACTAAGGAGTATATTATATATCCTGACTCACTTATTTTACGCTTAGTTTTGTTACATTCTCTCTTGTCTCTTTAGGTTGCTAATAATATTATCCTCCCTCAGCGTAGAGGTAATAACTTATCACGCTTCTAGTTTAGGGATGTTCCGTTTATGTCTCATTAAGACATTTTAATTTGGGGAAAATATGCAAATGATATATAAATTTTCTGGGACACTTGTTCACTGCTCTCCGTCCAAACGTTTGGCCTCGCTGGATGTAAATTTAATTAAGGTAGACGCGATGAGGCAGGTTCTATCTGCTGTACTTTAGAGAGTTTTATAGTCATTTTTATCACATAATGGTAACAAAAATAACTTGAATTCAGGACTACGCTCGATAAACAGACAACGCAAACTTGATGTTTGGTGCGTGATAGCGGGGATTTATGTCATTTAGATATCTGACCTTCTAAACTAGAAATCACGAGATATTGAATTGATGATGTGATGTTTAGCAAAACGCGATATGGTCGACTCGCAGGAAACATTGGTAGTCAACCAGTCTACACTATTAAATAATCAATGCTTTATATTATTATTTGCAAGTGTATCGGTGACGTTGTGATCGTGGGATAGTGTAATACAAATGATTGATAGAAGTCGTTCTTAGAATTTTAATCCCACTAATATTATAAATGCCTAAGTTTGGATGGATGGATGGATTGACGGCTAAACGGATCTGGGTGACATTTGGCACAGAGATAGATTATAGTCTGGAATAGCACATAGGCTACTTACTGTTATCCCGGTAAAATGTATGATTCCCGTGGAATAATTGATGCAGCGGGAAAACCGTAATCCACGCGGGTGAAACCGCGGGGCGCTACTAGTAATACAATATATGTAATGTCACATATACAACTTACACAAACTCAAGACCCTCAAGATTGAAAATCTGTTTCCCACGCCTATTTTATTCAGGCAAATCTCCGTGATCTGCACTCAAATCGACAATACGTAATCGAATCTTAATCGCGTGAAAAAGATTTAATAATGTATTTAGTTCGAAGTTTCGACCAAGTTGCATTTGTCGTGGTCACGAGAAGACTCTTCTTGTGACCTACTGTAGCTACCACCCTTCCAGGCGGGTACTCGAAAGTGCCCTACCACCATGCTGAAAATTTTGATAACGCAAGCTTAACCTTAACCGGAAGCTCTAGCAGTTAGTGGGCTGGGAACGAACCAGCCTCCGTTTGACAGCCGAAGCTCACACCGCTGAGCTGTCATCGCTTAATTTATTTCATTTCCCTCATTATGGGTTTTACAAGTATAAGACATATAATATAATTCATATTTTAACAGGTTCCGTTATATTCTACTAATTTGGTTTGCAGGTCCTGCACATTGTGTCATTATAAAATGAGTATCAGAATTATATAAATTTAGGAAAACAGAATATGTAGTTAGTAGTAGTAGTAGTGTTATACGACGCAACAAAAAAGTAAAAAATAGCAACTTAGAAAATGGCTTTACTTAAATGTCTACTGCAATACAATATACAACTGTAATTTATCAATTTACTGAAGTCCACAACATAATTGTATGTAATATAAAGTTGTCACGTGAAAAAGCTAGATTTCTTCAATATCCGCTTTCTTCGGTTGTTGTAACGTTGCAACAACAAGTATTTTCTTGTAATCCACGAATATACATCGTCCTATGCATAATACAAGATAGTTTACAGGTTATTATAATGTAGGTATATGTATAGTTTGTTTGTACGGGCATGTGACTTCAGGAACCTCTGAAAATGTCCAATATCTGTTAAACGCGACAAAGCGTTTTTACGTGACACAAAGGCAGTTCCATAAAATAAATGCTCACATCTTGCCATGACGTATAGCCCAGCCCGGCCGCCCAAGGGCCACCAACATATAAGGTAACAAATGTTATAGTAAAATAACAACCGGGACCGATGGTTTAACGTGCCATACGAAGCAAGGAAGTGCTCTGTTAAAAATGGTACTAGCGGTCACCCATCGAAGGATTTTTATACTCTTTTAGATCTAGCGTGTGACCATTATCTCACTTCATGGTCAGTGACGGCGTGGTCGAAGATGTAATCACACTGGAACTAGAATGTTTACTGGCACTTAAAAACTGACAGTGGCAGTTTTTCAAACCTGAGGGTGGTAGCTAGCCAGGCAGATACTCGAAAGTACCCTACCACCATGCTGGAAACTTGATAATGTTGTTACCTTTACCTTAAGCTCAAGCGGTTGGTGGGCTAGGGATCGACCCAGCGTCCGTTTGACAACCGAAGCTCTCACTGCTGAGCTATATCGCTTCAAAGGTATACGCGGTGATCATTTAAGATAGCATGCAATTTTTAAAAAAAGTTTTAAATAAGGGAATAGCGCCCTTACACCTAGCTGGTATTTGATTGAATAGAAAACTTGTCCCATTATCAATTCCATTATTTCCTGAGTGATCAGCGCCTAATGACTGAGCTTTTGTCAAACCAATAACCAAACCCGACCGGTGTGGCGTTTATAATAACGAAAATAAAGTCTCCAATTACTTTTATATCTACCCTCTGTATAAGTGGGTTATTATGTTATCAAAAAGGAAGTCTAATGATTTCCTTTATATATGACATTTTGTGGTCGAATATTAATTTAACAAACGAGGTATCAATTAAAAGGTACTTTTTCAGACCTTGTGAATATTAAACGTGTGTGAATCTTCATTGAAGATTCAACAATAGATGGTATTATTAATGAGAATACTAAATTTAGATCGATGTATTTTGAAGCGATGCTCAGCGGTGGTCAAACTTGTCTGGATCTACCTTTAAATATTTATTAATAGATAGTATTAATTAATGCCAATACTAAATTTATATGGATGAATTTTGAAGCGAAGATAGCGCAGCGGTGGAAGCGTCGGCTGTTAAACTGACGGACGCTGGTTCTATCCCCACTAACGGCTTGAACTTGCGGTGAAGATAGCACCGTTATCAAATTCATAGCACGGTAGTAAGGTATTGTTGAGTAACCTGCCTGGCTAGCTACCACCCTCAAGCTTGAAAAACTGTCACCAAACACATAGTGTGTTCAGACAGCAGTCCTTGAGAGCCAGTAAGCATTCTAGGTCTAGCGTGATAACATCTTCGACATCATCGTCACAAAATATATCTTTTAATTTACATACCTAAAAGTATTCGTAACTCTTACAGATACTTTTAGGTATGTCAAGTTATTTTGGTGTCGATTGTCGACTAAAACTACCCACAGTTAAATAAGACTCTTCTTGTTAGATATAGCGTTGTAAAAAGTTATACGAATTTAAATTTCAGTGTAAATCTAATAAAAGCGTATTGGTTTTAAAGAATTTTAACTAATCTGAGTGATTAACATAATCACGATATAGTTATTTAACAGGGACCGTAGGTACTAACGAACCAAAAAGGCTTTTTCTTACAAAAGCAAAAAATGCGTACCAACTACAAACAGTCATTTATTTAAAATATATATATATCGTAAATACATGCATATCCATTGGAAAGCGTTTCTGGGGAAATCAACGTAAAATTTAAAAATGGTGGTTCAGCGTTCGGTAGCGACATAAACGATACGACGTTGAGTTGTGACCTATTTATTGGAATGCTGCAATTCGAGAGCTCGCCGTTTACACGTTCTTAGCTAGTTAATAGACCAGTCGTAAACCATCACGAGAACTTAGTGAGCCTAGACCAACCCACCCCGTACACAACACTTTTATTTACGACCCTGAACCAACTAAACCCTATTCCGCAAAGATTAGTCCCGACACCTGCCTCGTACGACTTAAGTACGTACTTACAGACAATGATTCACGTAACGTCGCACGCAACACAACGTGGAGCATGAATGTTTTTACAGAGTTTTTTTCCCTGAATTTTGATATAAAGGTATTCATTATTTTAATCGCAGCCGAGCGCCCGCACCGTACTACGGCCCTTTGAATATTTCATAAGCACACACACGGGATGGGAGTCGGTCGATGACAAAACTATTCCAGGCTAATGGTACGAGCTGCGCTTCGAAAATGGTGCATAATGTGAGGCATTGTTATTCCGCCGTAATAGAAACTTCATCTGTATGATGAATAGTGAGATGTCCAATACAAGCGTTGTGCTTAAATACAGGCTTACGCGGAAGTAGCTCAGATTACACCTTTTGCATTACTTTTGCTTTGGACCGCAAGCAGTAGCTGGACTTGATGAACGTTGCTAATTGTAGGCACATTCGGATGTTACATAACGACCCCGCTGCTGCTAGCCCATCTCTAAGTCCCACCCTGCTTTGGCATTTCCAGACCAACCGTTGCCCAGCGGGCTCAGCCGATTGCGGCGCCACAGTCTTGCGTGTATTATTCCAAGTTACGAGTCATTCCGCAATATTATAACTTTGCTCTAATTACAAGCAAATACAACACGTGCGTTAACAACACTAAGCTTGCACGATTAGGCACATAATATACAAACGTTTAGTATGTATAACACATGTTGTTTAAATGAAATGTCTCACAATATAGAAAATAATGAAAAGACCTATCACAAGGACCCATCTTAAAGGGTAGGGGATGAGCATCAATATCTTGATACTCTTTGCTCAAAAGTATCTAAACCCTACAGTTTCGCCAGCATGGCAACAAAAAATTCCATCCACAAACCCACAAGCATAATAAAGCTTAAGTTTCCGTGACTTGAATAAATAACGAGACTTCAGGATATTTTGTATTCCTATTCGGATTCGCAGCAGTATATCTATAGTATAAGTAGTTGCGCAAATGAGTCAGAAAAGGCCCTGTAGTGGGCTCACCTACACACCCTCTAAATCTTCCACTGGACCCCAACAGTAGTACCCCAACGGTTGTTTTTACGATAGCAGGGCAGGATCACTAGCAATAATCCTATCTTTACAATCACTAATCAAATGATATTACTGTCCGACAATTAAAAAACCGAGACGGAAAGGTTTTATATCAACAGATATATCCTCAACGAAGAAACCAATAAACCACTTAGCAAAACAGCAGATTTTTTTTTCGTCACTAAAGCGGTTAATCTGTTTCTGTTGAGTGTAATGAAACCGGTATGCCCATTCTGATCCTGCAGATAAACTTATGTAATACGGAGAGTGTACGCGCAACGGTCGCGCTGAGTAATTCCGTTCGCACTTGGGTATCGTTTAACAAATTCGTGTCTAACCGTAGGATATTACTTACAATGCTACAGAGCGCAGAGATAATTTGAACGATAACAATGTAGCGGGCGTGCCTCGTTTTCGCATTCGACCCGTGTTACGACAAATCTGCGTGCCTCCTGCCTCCTAGAATCCCAAGGCGAGGGAGGAACGCTGTTTACACTAAATTACACAGAGGCGAGGTGACGGTCATGAAGTTTATCAGGATACGGCGAACTATAACTATAATATCGAATTTCGGGTGCGACAAATAAATCCCATCCGGAAACAGCGAAGTTTAGATTTGTTTTACAATTTGAACTTAAACAACAATAGAATCGGAAGTTTCAATAAAAGAGACGATATTGATTTTACGAGTAACACTTTCAGTAAGTATTAATTATATGTATTTACTTACTTTAAATCCATTCCTATACAATACATAAATAAAAGATCGTGTTGAAATGCACACCATGTACAATTTGACCAAGTACATTAAAGTAATTAAAAAACAGTTGCTCAACCTTACCCATCCAAAGCCCATTTCATATCTCTATTTATCGCTGAATACTCAATTCGGTATCAACTAGTAGCTCTGGAGTAAATCGAAAAGCAGACCAAAAAGAATCAATCAAGCTATAACTCACAAGTTCAATTTCTGTTTCAAAGCCTGAATTATCGTTTAACTATGAAATATCAGTCAACCGCACTCTTAAATATTCCAATGCCGCGAACAAAAGATTTTGTGTAAACCTCTTATTCAGAACACATAATATGAACATGGCCCTTATTGTGAATCAGCGTATTAATTTGAATGTGAAGCCACCCAAGACAATCTTGTTTCAGGATTTGTGCAATAACATTCTGACATTGTGGTTCGCTTTCAACATAAAAAGGGCGAACTTTCAAATAGAGCAGTTCTCCACGAACATACAGTTTACAAGAAAAGAACTAACACATATTAGCTTTGTATTAAAGCAAGACGTTGCAAACCGGCTGCAACAATGGATAGACAAAGTTGCACCACAGTTTCTCTGGAAACTACTTTAGTGTAAGTTACTAGTTTGATTCGATTCGTTTTCAAGGAAGCTGTTTGTACATACGCACATGACAATATATATATAGCATACCAATTACATGAATTTACTACATTACAAATTCCAGAATCCTTACAAAATGTAATCCAGTCCTTCAAGTGCACCTATATTATTTTCTTTTATTTAGATTTTGACATCAAGTCTGTGAAAGTGAACTATACTGTTGAGTTAACGTTACATGTTACCATAGTAGTATTATAACTACTATGGTATGTGGTATGTTATCTTATATAATTTGTAGTGGTGTATGAGCTATCATCGCTTCAAATAGGATTTTGTATATTGGGTAGGTCTGAGATGGTCGTGAAGTATTTTTCACCCTCCTCCCCCCATTTTAAATCGCAATTTTAGTATTTTTGTATGAAAAATATCCAAATAATTTAGCCGTGTAAATGTCTTCACTATGACATTTCGATAAATAATACAGCAGAAATAAACGTTTCCCAGGTCAGCTAGTCATTATTATATTTTCATTTGAGTCCTATAACATCTACGACAAGCTAAGAAGCTCTGGTGTCACAGACAAACACAGAGACATGTAAAGCTTATAACACCGTTCCTTTGCGTCGGGGGTTCAAAATAGACACAGTTGACAGCAAAGGACTTTTAACTGACATAAGACGAATTATGTCATAACGCCATATCGTTCTGTATAGGTACAACACTACGGTTGCCGATAAGTTTTTCACTTTTAAGCAATAGGTATGTATGATAATCCATAAACATAATACGTCCTCGAATGAGTTTGCTTATCTAGAATTCAATTGAATATATTCACGGATGTATAAGTACTTAGTAGGCAAGTACATATAGAGGTAGGTATGTACTTATCTAGTTAAACTTTATCTTATCGTTTGGTAACGTTGAACGACCTGGCAATATTCAGGGAAAATATTTTTTCTTTTACATTTTATAAGTATGCGTTTGACAACTGTCTCACCTGATGTTAAGTGATGACGTTGTCTAGGATTTAGCACGCAAACCTAGAAGGTACCTATTCACTCGCGACTTGAAGACTCCAGGATTGTACATATCGGGAAACACAGATAATAAATTAAACAAAGTATTATGCAACTTAGTCTAAACTGTTACTCAATCAAATTATGAAAACTGTTGTGTTAAATCTTGACAAGATAGTCATAATAATCATTTAAAGGACGTAACACATGGCAATATTGACCCACAATAGTAATAATACGACAATATAATTGCTGTGAGCGTCGGAACTCGGAAATAACGATCAAATAAAAACAATTTAATGTCAGGGCATAACAATAAACGGCAGAATGCGCAATATTCGTTTTACATGACAAATATACCAGACATTAGTAATATTAGTATTTATCTAGATTATATCCTATTAATATTTCATTACAGCAGTGGAGCAGGTTCGTTACAAAACCTACGCCCTTACCGGGGAATATTACCATTATGAAATTTCACTTCGTCTCAGTTCTCATTGGTGCTACCAGCCATCGAATCTTATTGAATGAAGTTCATCTCTATTCTCATTGGTGGTTCGTGTTTGAACCACTAATAGCAACGAACATGAAGTGACATTTCATAACGGGTATAAATAGCCTGTAAAGCTGACTGAACCGTACCTGAATCGCGTCACTAAGGGTACTTATGTTCTGGCTGCAATGTTAAGCTTAAGCTTTTCAGAAGCACCATATATCGATAGCGATTTCACTAAATTGCAATGCCGACTGTTCATATATTTAGTTCAGTAAAATTATTAAGGTTTGATAACGACCACTGTCGACAGTTTGTATGTGTTGTTGTAAACGAGCATACATCCCGCCTGATAGTACTCATGGTTACCGTCGCCTCTCACCACTTGCAATACAATTGGTACTTACAAAGTGCAGCCTATGGGACTCTTTTCACCCCATTTAAAGGATCTCAAATTGTGACTTTAAATGAAAGGTCTTGTACACGTTTTAACTGTATACGTGGAAAAAAAAACCCAGTTGAAACGGAAAGTGCAGGACATCTAAGCATGGATAGAGTGAGGGTGAACTTTAGGACGTTAACGTGCGATTGCTAAGCCTGCGAAACGGAATAAGGTCAGTCAATGAGTTAAGTTCATCTAAGCTTTTCGCTTTGGTTTTCTTTCGTTTTAAATTAATTTAAAGATATTATTGTCTTGTGTATAGAGAGTAGTTGCATAAACTGCACATTTTCTGTGAAGTACAAGTGAAGTCACTTCTGAACGAAATTCAATATGACTACGTTTTAATGAAAGCTTCAACTATGTTATTGAGTTAAGAGCATTCATTTGAGCACGCAGTGTGATTTATGTAAAGCTACGTCGACGCGTGCTGTATTTGCTAACAGTATAGGTATATAGGTAATAGTTGCGACTGAAAATCTCGCTGTATGCTGTAATGTAATCCACGCACAAATACACCATAGTACACGGACGTAATAGAGACCCAGCCTAAAGATATACTTGCAGTAACATAAATTAAAACTTATTTACAACTAGTAACGCCTCGCGGTTTCACCCGCGTGGATTACGGTTTTCCCGCTACCTCAATTATTATACAATAATGAGTCATCATCAATTTCTTACCATTTTAGGTCGACACTCATATGATTGCGTTTAATACTCACACCGTAGTTTAAGTATAGAAATAATCAGAAACGGTCAGTGACATGACTGCTGGGTCTCCGGAGCCCTGGGTTCGAATCCCGACAGGGGCAAATATTTGTGCGATCAGTGTTTGTTCCGGGACTTCAATGTTTGTGTACTGTGATTGTGTGTTTTCTTGCCTCCCGCAACACAAGGAATCCTATTGGGGGGGGCGAGTGTGTAAAATAAAAAATATATAAAAAAAACAGAGTCAGTATAACAAGCAGGATTATGTTATGTTATGATTGGCCGAGAAGTGTCTCGATATGCTAAAATAGTATACCTTGCGACATTTAACAAATTCTTAGAACTCATTTAATAACCTGAATATTTAACTTTAATAACTTTGGAATAAATCAGCTTACCGCAGACGTAGATCGGCTAATCGAACAGTCAACATGAAATCAAATGTCTGCTACAATTACGCAGAAGAACTCGAAACAAAATTTCACTTTAATGCCAACTATAATGAAATTCAATCTGTTCAATGACAACTATGTGTATTTGCTGTATAAAGTATATATATGTATTTGCATGGCAGAATTGATTTTGCATCTGAGGGACATTTCCAGCACCGACGCCTGCGGGAAATGCAACTGTAACATATTGGCAAACATGCCAGTGGAAACTTGACTTGAATCAGTGTTATATACTTACCTAATATGAGTTGAATAGTGCTCCAGCCATGTATCATTATTCAATATATGTCCAGGTTTCATAGGGAACACATGAACATAGTGCCTCCCCTTACTTAAAGACAATCAGAAAGGTGTTCATGGACACATTTTTACAGGCCGACCAAGTCACTCAATGCTAGAAGAGAGATTCAGAGGATGGTCGAATCGCTGCTGTAAGTTTTAAATGATAGACAAAGCATGGACTTTTAGCTATGTAAAAGTCAAAGGTAAAAAGAAGGATCATATATATAAACTAGTATTTCGGGTGGTGCGCGGGCTGCGAGCAGCCCGCGTTATCGATGTGCATTAGTATTATTAACAAAAATGTCATTGCAGTTAAAAAAATTATATAAAATTCTCATACAAGTCGAGTAAGTGACAGTTTCTTCTAGTTCAGTAGAAAGTGTGAGCAGGGTTACCATGTGAAAGTTGATTTTTTCGATAAAATTTTAGTCGATGTAAAATCGCCCCAAGATTGTAATCGAGTTTTGTTAAGGGACCATACCTCTTAGTGCAGTGGTTAACGTGGGCCGTTGCCTCGGAGACCAGCTCGAGATGTGGAAAAAGCTTCGCATTCGGGACTCGGCCTTCGGCCTCGTTAGTGACTCTCCTAAGGAATGTAAACGCGTAACACCCCATTCGTAAGTGACTAACACGGCTCGGCCTACGGCCTCGCGGAGGCCACGCTCGGCCTTCGGCCTCGCGGGCCGAAAGCTCGGCCTTCGGCCTCGCAGGTTTGAAGCTCGGCCTGCAGCCTCGCAACCGTGGAGTTGTATCGTCAGCGAAAATCCCCATCCAGTAAATAAAAAGATTTAAAAATTCTCATGCAAGTCGAACAACTGACAGATACTTTTAGTTCCCGTGAGCGGTTTCATCAAAGACCAGCTCGAGATGTGGAAAAAAAACTCCCCATTCGGGACTCGGCCTTCGGCCTCGTTAGTGACTCTCCTAAGGAATGTAAATGCGTAACACCCCATTCGGAACTCGGCCTTCGGCCTCGTAAGTGACTAACACGGCTCGGCCTGCGGCCTCGCGGAGGCCGCGCTCGGCCTTCGGCCTCGCGGGCCGAAAGCTCGGCCTTCGGCCTCGCCCTGGAAGCTCGGCCTTCGGCCTCGCAGGTTTGAAGCTCGGCCTGCGGCCTCGCAAATAGGAAGTGGTTTCGCCTTCAAAAATCCCCATCCAGTAAAAAAAAAACAAATGAAGTCATCCAAAAAATTTTTTTTATATTTGGAATCAGGGACCCCCAATCTCCCTAAATACCAAATTTCAGCCAGATCGGACCAACTTGAATTTTGGTATCCGGGTCGAAGGACCAATTTTAAATTTTTGACAGAAAACTCAAATTCCCCTACAAACTCTCTATAATATTTGTTAGAACCCCCCATACCCACCTACAACGGTTCCGGAGTTGCGGTCGTTTTAAATTTGTATGGGAGAACCTCTTTTTTGTTAGGGAGGGTAATTTTTTTTCATCTTTCCAAAAAGGTCCCAAGGTTTTAGTCATTTTTAGTTTTGGCACCTACCCCCCATCGATTATGGTTTCTGAGATCCGTACACCAGTTCCATCAAGGAAACCAAAAATGACACTTTTCGGATTTTTCTGGTGGTCACGGGAACCTCCTCTACACTTTTCTCCTACATCACAAACACCCCCCATCGCTCCTTCTAGGAGAACAATGATGTCAATGAGTCAGTGAGTCAGTGAGTCAGTGGTAATCGAACTTTATATAATATAACTAGGTGTTGGGTGGTGCGCGGGCTGCGAGCAGCCCGCGTTATCGATGTGCATTTGTATATTTTTTAAAATTTTAGTTGCAGTTGAAAAAAATATTTAAAAATTCTCATACAAGTCGAGAAAGAGACAGTTTCTTCTAGTTCAGTAAAAAGTGTGAGCAAGGTTACCATGTGCAAGTTGATTTTTTCGATAAAATTTTAGTCGATGTAAAATCGCCCCAAGATTGTAATCGAGTTTTGTTGAGGGACCATACCTCTAAGTGCAGTGGTTAACGTGGGCCGTTGCCTCGGAGACCAGCTCGATATGTGGAAAAAACTCCCCATTCCGGACTCGGCCTTCGGCCTCGTTAGTGACTCTCCTAAGGAATGTAAACGCGTAACACCCCATTCGTAAGTGACTAACACGGCTCGGCCTACGGCCTCGCGGAGGCCACGCTCGGCCTTCGGCCTCGCGGGCCGAATGCTCGGCCTTCGGCCTCGCAGGTTTGAAGCTCGGCCTGCGGCCTCGCAACCGTGGCGTTGTATCGCCAGCGAAAATCCCCATCCAGTAAATAAAAAGATTTAAAAATTTCCATGCAAGTCGAACAACTGACAGATACTTTTAGTTCCCGTGACCGGTTGCATCAAAGACCAGCTCGAGAAGTAAAAAAAAACTCCCCATTCGGGACTCGGCCTTCGGCCTCGTTAGTGACTCTCCTAAGGAATGTAAATGCGTAACACCCCATTCGGAACTCGGCCTTCGGCCTCGTAAGTGACTAACATGGCTCGGCCTACGGCCTCGTGGAGGCCACGCTCGGCCTTCGGCCTCGCGGGCCGAAAGCTCGGCCTTCGGCCTCGCCCTGGAAGCTCGGCCTTCGGCCTCGCAGGTTTGAAGCTCGGCCTGCGGCCTCGCAGCCGTGGCGTTGTATCGCCAGCGAAAATCCCCATCCAGTAAAAAAAAAAAAAATGACGTCATCCAAAAAATTTTTTTATATTTAAAATCAGGGACCCCCAATCTCCCTAAATACCAAATTTCAGCCAGATCGGAGCAACTTGGATTTTGGTATCCGGGTCGAAGGACCAATTTTTAATTTTTGACTAAAACCCCAAATTCTCCTACAAACCCTCTATAACATTTGTTCAAACCCCCCATTGCCACCTATAACGGTTCCGGAGTTGCGGTCGTTTTAATTTTGTATGGGAGAACCTCTTTTTTGTTCGGGAGGGTAATTTTTTTTCAACTTTCCAAAAAAGTCCCAGGGTTTTAGTCATTTTTAGTTTTGACATCTACCCCCCATCGATAATGGTTTCCGAGATCCGTACACCAGTTCCATCAAGGAAACCAAAAATGACACTTTTCGGATTTTTCTGGTGGTCACAAGAACATCCTCTACACTTTTCCCCTACATCACAAACACCTCCCATCGCTCCTTCTAGGAGAACAATGATGTCAATGAGTCAGTGAGTCAGTCAGTCAGTCAGTGAGTGGTAATCGAACTTTATATATTATAACTAGGTGTTGGGTGGTGCGCGGGCTGCGAGCAGCCCGCGTTATCGATGTGCATTTGTATTTTTATTTAAGGTTTTAGTTGCAGTTTATAAAAATATATAAAATTCTCATACATGTCGAGTAAGTGACAGTTTCTTCTAGTTCAGTACAAAGTGTGAGCAGGGTTACCATGTGCAAGTTGATTTTTTTGATAAAATTTTAGTCGCTGTAAAATCGCACCAAGATTGTAAACGACTTTTGTTAAGGGACCATACCTCTAAGTGCAGTGGTTAACGTGGGCAGTTGCCTCGGAGACCAGCTCGAGATGTGGAAAGAAAACTCCCCATTCGGGACTCGGCCTTCGGCCTCGTTAGTGACTCTCCTAAGGAATGTAAACGCGTAACACCCCATTCGTAAGTGACTAACACGGCTCGGCCTACGGCCTCGCGGAGGCCACGCTCGGCCTTCGGCCTCGCGGGCCGAAAGCTCGGCCTTCGGCCTCGCAGGTTTGAAGCTCGGCCTGCGGCCTCGCAACTGTGGCGTTATATCGCCAGTGAAAATCCCCATCCAGAAAATAAAAAGATTTAAAAATTTTCATGCAAGTCGAACAACTGACAGATACTTTTAGTTCCCGTGAGCGGTTGCATCAAAGACCAGCTCGAGATGTAGAAAAAAACTCCCCATTCGGGACTCGGCCTTCGGCCTCGTTAGTGACTCTCCTAAGGAATGTAAATGCGTAACACCCCATTCGGAACTCGGCCTTCGGCCTCGTAAGTGACTAACACGGCTCGGCCTGCGGCCTCGCGGAGGCCACGCTCGGCCTTCGGCCTCGCGGGCCGAAAGCTCGGCCTTCGGCCTCGCCCTGGAAGCTCGGCCTTCGGCCTCGCAGGTTTGAAGCTCGGCCTGCGGCCTCGCAAATAAGAAGTGGTTTCGCCAGCGAAAATCCCCATCCAGTAAATAAAAAGATTTAAAAATTTCCATGCAAGTCGAACAACTGACAGATACTTTTAGTTCCCGTGAGCGGTTGCATCAAAGACCAGCTCGAGATGTGGTAAAAACTCCCCATGCTGAACTCGGCCTTCGGCCTCGTTAGTGACTCTCCTAAGGAATGTAAATGCGTAACACCCCATTCGGAACTCGGCCTTCGGCCTCGTAAGTGACTAACACGGCTCGGCCTACGGCCTCGCGGAGGCCACGCTCGGCCTTCGGCCTCGCGGGCCGAAAGCTCGGCCTTCGGCCTCGCCCTCGAAGCTCGGCCTTCGGCCTCGCAGGTTTGAAGCTCGGCCTGCGGCCTCGCAAATAAAAAGTGGTTTCGCCATCAAAAATCCCCATCCAGTAAAAAAAAAACAAATGACGTCATCCAAAAAATTTTTTCATATTTGGAATCAGGGACCCCCAATCTCTCTAAATACTAAATTTCAGCCAGATCAGAGCAACTTGGATTTTGGTATCCGGGTCGAAGGACCAATTTTCAATTTTCGAATAAAACCCCAAATTCTCCTACAAACCCTCTATAACATTTGTTTAAACCCCCCATACCCACCTATAACGGTTCGGGAGCTGCGGTCGTTTTAAATTTGTATGGGAGAACCTCTTTTTTGTTCGGGAGGGTAATTTTTTTTCAACTTTCCAAAAAGGTCCCAGGGTTTTAGTCATTTTTAGTTTTGACACCTACCCCCCATCGATTATGGTTTCCGAGATCCGTACACCAGTTCCATCAAGGAAACCAAAAATAACACTTTTCGGATTTTTCTGGTGGTCACGGGAACCTCCTCTACACTTTTCTCCTACATCACAAACACCCCCCATCGCTCCTTCTAGGAGAACAATGATGTCAATGAGTCAGTGAGTCAGTGAGTCAGTGAATCAGTGGTAATCGAACTTTATATAATATAACTAGGTGTTGGGTGGTGCGCGGGCTGCGAGCAGCCCGCGTTATCGATGTGCATTAGTAATATTTATCAAGATTCTTAGTTGCAGTTTATAAAAATATATAAAATTCTCATACAAGTCGAGTAAGTGACAGTTTCTTCTAGTTCAGTACAAAGTGTCGGCAGGGTTACCATGTGCAAGTTGATTTTTTTGATAAAATTTTAGTCGCTGTAAGATCGCACCAAGATTGTAAACGACTTTTGTTAAGGAACCATACCTCTAAGTGCAGTGGTTGACGTGGGCCGTTGCCTCGGAGACCAGCTCGAGATGTGGAAAAACCCCCCCATTCGGGACTCGGCCTTCGGCCTCGTTAGCGACTCACCTGAGGGACGTTAATTCGTTACACCCCATTCGGAACTCGGCCTTCGGCCTCGTAAGTGACTAACACGGCTCGGCCTACGGCCTCGCAGGTTTGAAGCTCGGCCTGCGGCCTCGCAACCGTGGCGTTGTATCGCCAGCAAAAATCCCCATCCAGTAAATAAAAATATTTAAAAATTCTCATGCAAGTCGAACAACTGACAGATACTTTTAGTTCCCATGAGCGGTTGCATCAAAGACCAGCTCGAGATGTGGAAAAAAAACTCCCCATCCGGGACTCGGCCTTCGGCCTCGTTAGCGACTCACCTGAGGGTCGTTAATTCGTTACACCCCATTCGGAACTCGGCCTTCGGCCTCGTAAGTGACTAACACGGCTCGGCCTGCGGCCTCGCGGAGGCCACGCTCGGCCTTCGGCCTCGCGGGCCGAAAGCTCGGCCTTCGGCCTCGCCCTGGAAGCTCGGCCTTCGGCCTCGCAGGTTTGTAGCTCGGCCTGCGGCCTCGCAAATAAGAAGTGGTTTCGCCAATAAAATCCCCATCCAGTAAAAAAAAAACAAATGACGTCATCCAAAAATTTTTTTTTTATTTGGAATCAGGGACCCCCAATCTCCCTAAATACCAAATTTCAGCCAGATCGGAGCAACTTGGATTTTGGTATCCGGGTCGAAGGACCAATTTTCAATTTTCGACTAAAACCCCAAATTCTCCTACAAACCCTCTATAACATTTGTTCAAACCCCCCATACCCACCTATAACGGTTCGGGAGCTGCGGTCGTTTTAAATTTGTATGGGAGAACCTCTTTTTTGTTCGGGAGGGTAATTTTTTTTCAACTCTCCAAAAAGGTCCCAGGGTTTTAGTCATTTTTAGTTTTGACACCTACCCCCCATCGATTATGGTTTCCGAGATCCGTACACCAGTTCCATCAAGGAAACCAAAAATGACACTTTTTGGATTTTTCTGGTGGTCATAGGAACATTTTCTACACTTTTCCCCTACATCACAAACACCTCTCATCGCTCCTTCTAGGAGAACAATGATGTCAATCAGTCAGTCAGTCAGTCAGTCAGTCAGTGAGTGGTAATCGAACTTTATATATTATAACTAGGTGTTGGGTGGTGCGCGGGCTGCGAGCAGCCCGCGTTATCGATGTGCATTTGTATTTATTTCAAGATTGTAATTGCAGTTTATAAAAATATATAAATTCTCATACAAGTCGAGTAGGTGACAGTTTCTTCTAGTTCAGTACAAAGTGTGAGCAGGGTTACCATGTGCAAGTTGATTTTTTTGATAAAATTTTAGTCGCTTCAAAATCGCACCAAGATTGTAAACGAGTTTTGTTAAGGGACCATACCTCTAAGTGCAGTGGTTAACGTGGGCAGTTGCCTCGGAGACCAGCGAGATGTGGAATAAACTCATCATTCGGGACTCGGCCTTCGGCCTCGTTAGTGACTCTCCTAAGGAATGTAAACGCGTAACACCCCATTCGTAAGTGACTAACATGGCTCGGCCTACGGCCTCGCGGAGGCCACGCTCGGCCTTCGGCCTCGCGGGCCGAAAGCTCGGCCTTCGGCCTCGCAGGTTTGAAGCTCGGCCTGCGGCCTCGCAACCGTGGCGTTGTATCGCCAGCGAAAATCCCCATCCAGTAAATAAAAAAATTTAAAAATTCTCATGCAAGTCGAACAACTGACAGATACTTTTAGTTCCCGTGAGCGGTTGCATCAAAGACCAGCTCGAGATGTGGAAAAAAAACTCCCCATTCGGGACTCGGCCTTCGGCCTCGTTAGTGACTCTCCTAAGGCATGTAAATGCGTAACACCCCATTCGGAACTCGGCCTTCGGCCTCGTAAGTGACTAACACGGCTCGGCCTGCGGCCTCGCGGAGGCCACGCTCGGCCTTCGGCCTCGCGGGCCGAAAGCTCGGCCTTCGGCCTCGCCCTGGAAGCTCGGCCTTCGGCCTCGCAGGTTTGAAGCTCGGCCTGCGGCCTCGCAAATAAGAAGTGGTTTCGCCATCAAAAATCCCCATCCAGTAAAAAAAAAACAAATGACGTCATCCAAAAATTTTTTTCATATTTGGAATCAGGGACACCCAATCTCCCTAAATACCAAATTTCAGCCAGATCGGAGCAACTTGGATTTTGGTATCCGGGTCGAAGGACCAATTTTCAATTTTCGACTAAAACCCCAAATTTTCCTACAAACCCTCTATAACATTTGTTCAAACCCCCCATACCCACCTATAACGGTTCGGGAGCTGCGGTCGTTTTAAATTTGTATGGGAGAACCTCTTTTTTGTTCGGGAGGGTAATTTTTTTTCAATTTTCCAAAAGGGTCCCAGGGTTTTAGTCATTTTTCGTTTTGACACCTACCCCCCATCGCTTATGGTTTCCGAGATCCCTACACCAGTTCCATGATGGAAACCAAAAATGTCACTTTTCGGATTTTTCTGGAGGTCACGGGAACTTCCTCTACACTTTTCCCCTACACCATAAACACCCCCCATTGCTCCTTCTAGGAGAACAATTATGTCAATCAGTCAGTGAGTGAGTGAGTCAGTCAGTGGTAATCGAGGTTTATATATATATAACTAGTATTTGGGTGGTGCGCGGGCTGCGAGCAGCCCGCGTTATCGATGTGCATTTGTATATTTTTAAAACTTTTAGTTGTAGTTGAAAAAAATATATAAAAATTCTCATACAAGTCGATAATGGGACAGTTTCTTCTAGTTCACTACAAAGTGTGAGCAGGGTTACCATGTGCAAGTTGATTTTTTTTTTGATAAAATTTTAGTCGATGTAAAATTGCCCCAAGATTGTAATCGAGTTTTGTTAAGGGACCATACCTCTAAGTGCAGTGGTTAACGTGGGCCGTTGCCTCGGAGACCAGAGATGTCGTGTGTGACCTCGAGATGTGGAAAAAGCTCCCCATTCGGGACTCGGCCTTCGGCCTCGTTAGTGACTCTCCTAAGGAATGTAAACGCGTAACACCCCATTCGTAAGTGACTAACACGGCTCGGCCTACGGCCTCGCGGAGGCCACGCTCGGCCTTCGGCCTCGCGGGCCGAAAGCTCGGCCTTCGGCCTCGCAGGTTTGAAGCTCGGCCTGCGGCCTCGCAACCGTGACGTTGTATCATCAGCGAAAATCCCCATCCAGTAAATAAAAAGATTTAAAAATTCTCATGCAAGTCGAACAACTGACAGATACTTTTAGTTCCCGTGAGCGGTTGCATCAAAGACCAGCTCGAGATGTGGTAAAAACTCCCCATTCTGAACTCGGCCTTCGGCCTCGTTAGTGACTCTCCTAAGGAATGTAAATGCGTAACACCCCATTCGGAACTCGGCCTTCGGCCTCGTAAGTGACTAACACGGCTCGGCCTACGGCCTCGCGGAGGCCACGCTCGGCCTTCGGCCTCGCGGGCCGAAAGCTCGGCCTTCGGCCTCGCCCTCGAAGCTCGGCCTTCGGCCTCGCAGGTTTGAAGCTCGGCCTGCGGCCTCGCAAATAAGAAGTGGTTTCGCCATCAAAAATCCCCATCCAGTAAAAAAAAAACAAATGACGTCATCCAAAAAATTTTTTCATATTTGGAATCAGGGACCCCCAATCTCCCTAAATACCAAATTTCAGCCAGATCGGAGCAACTTGGATTTTGGTATCCGGGTCGAAGGACCAATTTTCAATTTTCGACTAAAACCCCAAATTCTCCTACAAACCCTCTATAACATTTGTTCAAACCCCCCATACCCACCTATAACGGTTTCGGAGTTGCGGTCGTTTTAAATTTGTATGGGAGAACCTCTTTTTTGTTCGGGAGGGTAATTTTTTTTCTACTCTCCAAAAAGTTCCCAGGGTTTTAGTCATTTTTAGTTTTGACACCTACCCCCCATCGATTATGGTTTTCGAGATCCGTACACCAGTTCCATCAAGGAAACCAAAAATGACACTTTTCGGATTTTTCTGGTGGTCATGGGAACCTCCTCTACACTTTTTCCCTACATCACAAACACCCCCCATCGCTCCTTCTAGGAGAACAATGATGTCAATGAGTGAGTCAGTGAGTCAGTGAGTGGTAATCGAACTTTATATAATATAACTAGTATTTGGGTGGCGCGCGGGCTGCGAGCAGCCCGCGTTATCGATGTGCATTAGTATTATTAACAAAAATGTCGTTGCAGTTGCTAAAAAGATATAAAATTCTCATGCGAATCGAATAACTCACAGTTACATCTATTTCAGTAGAAAGTGTGAGCAGGGTTACCATGTGCAAGTTGATTTTTTTAATTAAATTTTAGTCGCGGTAAAACCGGACCAAGATTCTAAACGACTTTTGTTAAAGGACCCCACCTCTAAGTGCAGTGGTTAACGTGGGCAGTTGCCTCGGAGACCAGCTCGATATGTGAAAATACTCGTTATGAGGAACTCGGCCTTCGGCCTCGTTAGAGACTCCCATATGGTACGTTGAAGCGTTACACCTCATTCGAGCTCGGCCTTCGGCCTCGCAGATTTGAAGCTCGGCCTTCGGCCTCGCAGGTTTGAAGCTCGGCCTTCGGCCTCGCGGTGGTAAAGACAGCTTCTTCAAGTTCAGTACAAAGTGAGAACAGAGTTACCATATGCAAGTTTTATTTTTTTCATTAAAATTGTAATCGTGGTAAAATCGCACAAAGAATTTAAACGACTTTTGTTAAGGGACCCTACCTCTAATTGTAGTAAATAACGTGGGCAGTTACATTGGAGACCAGCTCGAGATGTGAAAAAAACTCCCCATCCGGGACTCGGCCTTCGGCCTCGTTAGCGACTTCCATAGCATGCGTTAATGAGGTACACCCCATTCGGAACTCGGCCTTCGGCCTCGTAAGTTACTAACACGGCTCGGTCTGCGGCCTCGCGGAGACCACGCTCGGCCTTCGGCCTCGCGAGCCGAAAGCTCGGCCTCCGGCCTCGCAGGTTTGAAGCTAGGCCTTCGGCCTCGCGGTGTTTAAGGCTCGGCCTGCGGCCTCGCAAGTTACAAAGGGAATGTTTATAAGCTGTTCTCAATGACGGCCAGCTCGGCCTGCGGCCTCGCAGGCCTACAGCTCGGCCTCCGGCCTCGCTAGGGTGGAGCTCGGCCTTCGGCCTCGCTTTCACAGCTCGGCCTGCGGCCTCGCTCGATTGCAGCTCGGCCTACGGCCTCGCAAAGGGAATGTGGTTTCGCCACCAAAATTCCGCAGCCCGTAAAAAAAAAAAACAAATGACGTCATCAAAAAACTTTTTTCATATTTCGAATCAGGGACCCCAAATCTCCTTAAATACCTAATTTCAGCCAGATCGGAGCAACTTGGATTTTGGTATTGTATGGGAGAACCTCTTTTTTGTTCGGGAGGGTAATTTTTTTTTAATTTTCTATAAGGTTCCCAGGGTTTTAGTCATTTTTAGTTTTGACACCTACCTCTCATCGATTATAGTTTCCGAGATCCCTACACCTGTTCCATGAAGGAAACCAAAAATGCCACTTTTCGGATTTTTCTGGGGGTCACGTGAGCACTCTCTATACAGTCCACACCATAATTTCAACCCAAAAATACTCCTTCTGGGAGAACAATGATGTCAGTGAGTGAATCAATCAGTGGGTCTTCAGCTTTATATAATATGAAAATATGAATGAATAATATGAATAATATGAATATATATATATATATATATATATATATATATATATATATATATATATACATGTATGTATATGCAGATATAGGCATGACACGGTGCCAGTTTGCCACAATCATAGGCAGAAGACGTACGTGTACTACATTTGCCGGTTGCGTTTCCGCCTTTCCGGCACCACGGCAGCAGCGGGTATATAGGCGCGGAGCACCGTACTAGATATTTCTCTAAATTTATTAAAATTCACACTGCACCGGTTTAAACTGGTGCAGTTGAAACTGCTGCATTGTGAATTGGGACAAGTGTGATCTATATTTTCATGATAGCAGATTTAATCATTCAATAAAGTTAAAGGCGTAGGTATGTCTACATTAAAATAATTTATATCATTTTTAAATAAGTAATACCGTATGTTTGTAAACTTGATTTGCAATAAAGTATTTATTTAGTTTTATTTACAAATGTGTCAAATACATACACTCCCATGTGTATGTATGGGGGGGACAGTGGTAAAACCTCCAGTTTCCTGAAAAAAAAAATGATGTCTGATTGTTGATCGAAAAGCATGTGAGTCTCTAAGTGAAGAAATTAAATTTATCGGAGCTAGGCTGGTACAAAAGAAAAAAAACATTGGCACCTCTAACGAGTTTCGGCATATAGATCTTTTGCCCTCGACAGAGAAGGGTGGCATAAGTTTGACTGTGGCCTCTGCCTGTCTGTATGTCTGTCGCGGACAAATTATTTTTCATGGACTTCGATTATAAATATATACAATAATAACTATGGTTAATTTAAGATGACGGATTTTGATTTGTTTCCATCACCTGAGAGAGAAAATGTATATAGTGTTTTAAAATAATCATCATCATCATCATCATCATCATCTTCTCAGCAATTGGTCATCTACAGCTGGACATATGCCTCCCCATCTAGGGGGAATTTGCCAATAATCACCACGCTTGGCAGGCGTGTTGGCGAGCGCAGTATAATTTCCTATCCTCAGAAGGCACTGCTGCCCACCTTCTGTTACGTGATTCCTTAGCCGACTCTTACGCCACCCGAGGGAAGAGATGGGGAGTACTATTGTAAGCCGGTACCACGGCACTAAAATAATACAAAATAATTACTTTACATTTTGATTTATTGTAAAGATGTATCCTACATACATGTGAAATAAAAGTGTAACATTTCTGTGTTGTTTACTTACATGATAACTGATAAGTCTCAAATTGGTCGATTTCTGAATTTCTATCATCCACGTTCGGTCGTTCGGTCGCTAAACCTGTTGAGAAATTGGTCAAAAACCAAGAAACAAGCTAACACGACAGTATAGCGAAGACATCCCGGACATTAGCCTGTATGAAAATTATGTCAAATGCCCATGCGCCCGCCGAAATATCAATTATTGGGAACTCCATTCTCAAAGTTGTTGATCATTACATCTACATATGTACCTAGGACAATCAGTCCAATTAGGTAAGTCCAACTTTGAGAAAGAGGCCAATAGGAAACTCCGCGACGTCTTCTTTTCCAAAATACCCCAATGCCCTCGGTTACATCAGAAAAGAACGACGACGCACGACATTCTATCTATCAATAAATTAAGAACAGTATAATTTGGCATACAGTCACCAGTCGCTGCGACCTCAAAGACCCGACGGGAGCCTCCACTTGGAACAGAGCCAGTAACATTACCACAAATATAGAAGCGGATGCGAACACTACACGAAGCCTTAAACTAGTCGAGCCCCCAGATATTTGTAGCTGTGGTTGATAGCATAGCTCATGTGAAAACTTTTCTATGTGACGGTCCAAGTAAGATCCTCAAGGGCACAATTTTGGGAAACAGAAATCCGAGTCGTAGCAGCAAATAGTTCGAAGGACAGCGGCGCTAAGGCGAGCCTGGGTAAAGATATAAAGCTAACTAAAATAGGACTGCGAGATGGCAACCCGAAACGAAGATTGTACCCATAAACATTTTATCTCAGTGATTGCACCCGACTTAGGTATGCGAATTTGGCACAACGAAAAGCTGAAAAGAATATATATCTTTATTCATATTTTAAAAAATTAGAAATCATGTGTCATTAGAATGAATACTATAAAAAGTGGAGGTTAGAAAAAATGTTAACATTTTTAACAGTATTCAAAAAAGTTATCCATTCAGTGATATTTTTTCAAAGAGCCGATTTGCATTTACTAAAAAAGTCAGTTATTTAGTTATTAAAAGATGTCTGTCTGTATCATCTGATTTTTATACGTTTATTATTATCGGAATGTAATAAACTGATTTTTGACGGTTTCTAGAAAGAGAAGGGCTCAGTTTTTTTAACTTCTACCGTTTGATCACTGACTTGATAGTAACGATGTAGTACATGGTAGAATTACGCTCAGCTTAATATGTTTCTGGCTCTCAAGAAATGCTGCTCCAACATGTTTTCGGTGAGGGTGGCAGCTATCTAGGCGGGCACTGGAAAATACCTTACCACTATGCTGTGGACTTGGCAAAGGCGATAGCTACACTGTAAGATTAAGACGGGATTGGTAACGCTTGAAACTCACAACCCAGAAGCAATCTTGACTTCGTTGGTCATAGAAACATAAGACAAACATTACTCAAAACTCAAAATGTTAATGTCTCAGACTTGGCTGTTTTTTTTTTTAAAGAAATAGACGCTATTCATGTAAACCTCCATTTATCAGACATCACGTGAGATAACTTTCGACCCCTAAAGCCATCGGTTCATCGAGCGATGTCTGCCACTGCAACTTGCTAATCCGCTGGGCTATGTCGGTGTTTTTCGTTCTTGTACTGATCTCCTCATTTCTGATACGATCGCGTAGAGAAATCTCGAGCGTAGCCCTCTCGGTAGCTCATTGTGCGACCGTGAGCCTGCTCACAAGGCCCATTAATACTATAATTTTATAATATGTATAAGCCATCACAGAAATGCACAGTCAATCTATTGTTTCTAGAAGCAAGACAAACATTTTTGATAGTTTTACTTAATAATGCCCTATAGGCAGTTTAATAGGGGATAAAAGTTTGATATACGGATTACGAATCACGCGAGCGGAACCGCGGTCTCGTCAACTAGATACAGCTCCCAGATCATACCTGTGATAAAATAAACAATACACCAGATTTGGCCTACAGGTTAGCTACAACACCCAATTTGCAGCACGGTATATTATAAGAAAAGTCGTATGAGAAAAAATGACTTGTTTTTTTATCGTTTCCTTTTCATTGTGACAAAATCTCCATATAATATGTGAACAGGGGTATGACTCATCTGACAAGAGTAAGGCTACTCTGAAGGAGACAACGCTTACGTAACCATTATTATCACTCACGTTTCGGGCCAATATACTCGTCATTCGCAAATACTTTACGTTCGTAGCGCAAAATTTCGTGACAATCAAACAATTCGCAAAGTCTTCTTAAATAAATTAAGGAACTTTGGTTGAAGATACAACTTAAAATGTAAACGGTTTTGGAGCCGTGGAAGTAGAAAGCAATTTACTTTATATCGCGTTTTATCTAACAAGTTTAATACACTTGCATAAGGGTGTAACGAGCAGTAGAACCACGTCAGCGGACCGACCGACGTGAAACATTCGAGTGGGTGTTTCGTGCCGATAAGGGAAAAACCCAACTTTACTAAAACAATGGAGAAATCACTAAAGTAGGTATCCGAATATAAAAATCACGAGGGCGATTGTAGCTTTGTTTCAAAGCAGCAAAGTATATACTTATAAATAGAGTAGTCAGTGTGAAATGCTTTAGACGTACTTTTTCATTTGACTTTTTTGTGTCGTAGAAAGTTCTTCATTCGATATTTGCCTGTTACGATATTCCTACTTCCTAATATGTCTACCATCAATCGTCAAATAGCTACCCTACATTGTTTCCGTCAACGCGCATTGTTTATCGACAATGAAATTGAACACCAGTGATTGATGATGCAAATCTGACATCGTGTGTGAGTCAAGTTATTTGAAGGCCGTGCGGTGGATGTCGACTACACTGATAACGGCAACAGACGTTCAAATTAAACCACAAATAATATATATACGTTTTATATTAAACGAGTCGAATGCGACTCGATTTGAATGAAATAATCTAATCGCTCGCACTTGTGTAGGCGGTGATGGCAACGCCACAAAATGAACGATCCATCTCGTATGTCTAGTTTTTGTGAAGTGACCTTGTACAGTTACGTCTGAGACGGTCTGAATTTTTAAAGACTGATTGAATAGCTCCTTCCACCTGTATTTAGCCGAAAAATTTAGAATTGTACTCACAACTCTAACCCCTTGCGGCACTACCGAATTGGATAACCGATAGCCTTCGTCGAGCCGGATGACAGAACACAAGGTCATGTCACCAGCTCACAGAGAAGACTAATCAGTTGTTGTCTTATTTGTTTCTGTGTGGTTTCGGGACCTTTAATATGATAACAAAAAATATACATAATGACAAATTATAATTACGTGCATTCTAGGATCGTACTACTATCAAAGGTTTTAATTTGATCGCGTGTATGAAGAGGGTGAAAATTCTACCGTAGTTTGACGCGGCACCCCAGATTAATTAATAGTTACTTATATTGTAAATGTAAGCGAAACCACGCGATACTTTAATCAACGTTATATTACGAGAGCTGCTGAACAATTTCGGGTAGGTTCTTGAGGCACTATGAAAAATTTTATAATTATCCTTGAAGGAACCCTAAATAAGATAGTCGAGATCGGGCTGAAGGGTATCCGGCTTAATAATAAAGGTTTCTGTAGCATTTTGAAAATTTGATATCCTTAAGTTGGATATGATAAGAAATTCAAAAATATAATAGCCAGACCGATTAGTCACACTCAAAAGTGTGAAATGTTGAAGTAGGTAGCAGAATAGTTTAGAAAAAAAAAAATTACCAAAAAATGGAACCGACTTCAAATCTCAAAAGTATGAAATAACTTGTTAAAGTCGGTACCATGATAGTTCAAAAGTAACTGATATCAAAATATTGTGCTCATGGTACCGACTTCGACAAGTTATTTCATACTTGTGAGTGTTGAAGTCGGTTCCATTATTTGGTAAAAATTTTTGTTTTCACGCTTCTTAGTGGCCTTTGACACTCATGGGATCAATTGTAATTGTGGTTTAGGTTTGTTCACCGAAGTTTTCGCCCGCTATTATAATATCGTGTACCTGTAAGTTTCATATAAGTGTGGGTGAACAGCACTACATGCATAGCTTGAAGTGCGAGAAAGAGATATATCGACTGTTACACGTTACTAAAAGCGTTACACAAATAAATATACACGAAAATAAATACCATATAGGTATGTTATGGTGTATAATGTGTACAGTGACTGGAAGACCACACGAGTGGAACCGCGGGGCGCAGCTATTATATTAAAAGCAATATCATGTTTATTTTAAGCAAAAAAATCTGTAATCACATACGTAAACTAGTGATACTAGCACCGATTATTATAAAATGAGACGCGCCCGCATACAATGTAAACTTCTTGAAAAAGGCACTTGATGGAGTTGAAACTATAGTTGTAACCTCTATGTTTTTAACCGACTTCAAAAAAAGGAGAAGGTTCACAATTCGACCCGTATGATTTTTTTTTGTTTGTTACCGCATAACTTCCGACTGGGTGAACCGATTTTGATCGTTCTTTTTTATTTGAAAGCTGGTGCTTCCCGTGTGGTCCCATTTAAATTTTATCAAAATCGGACGAGCACTTTTTGAGTTACAAGTCAAAAACTGAAAAATGCGTGCCTTTACTACACGATATTATAGTAGCGGGTGAAGACATCGGTGAACATACCTACACCACAGTGACAATTGATCCCATGAGTAACAAAGGTCACTAAAAGGAGTGAAAAAACATTTTTTTACCAAAAAATGGAACCGACTTCAACACTCAAAAGTATCAAATAACTTGTCGAAGTCGGTACCATGAGCACAATATTTTGATATCAGTTACTTTTGCTCTATCATGGTACCTACCGACTTTTGGATACATTTTTTTTTCATATAGGTAAGATAATGCCTGCAAAACATGTCAATTTTGATTGAAATGATAATTTTACATAGATATAAAACGGAACGTATGTATATTATACTCATTTCAACAGCCGTTGTCGCACGTAATGTGATGGTGAAAATATCAATAAAATTACCTTGAATAAAGAAAGCCGAGAGTACTATGTACAATCCATGGATGATTTTACTTACAAAATAACAGAGTTTACTTTATAATAGTCACATATTTACGAGAATTAATTATTAATGAATTCTTCACACAAACGTTACGAAATTATGAAACAAAAGACGACGTGAAACACAATAACGTGGGATTACTTACATCGATCGTACTAACAAAGCTGGCTTCGCAAATTAAACGAGATAAACGTGAACCGTGTTTTGTTTTTACTTTTATTATAAAATGAGAGAACAAACACGTAACTTTTACTTTTTATTTTTTCAAAAGCAGTCAACTGAAAGGGAAATAATCATTTAATTTAATGGTCGTTAAATTGTATTTATTTAAAACATACAAAACAAAACTTCGCTATAACAACCACTTGGTGACAATTTGGTTAATAGATGTGTTAGTGTAAGCTGAGAGTTAAATAGAACTCGAATTAATATTAAAAGCAAGGCGATATTTCTAGGGATGCGTTCGCCAACTCCATCGGCCGAGCCATATTTTGTTTTGACAGCGCAGCGGATATAGGATGATTCCGCACTACAATAGAGCATTGGTGCTCCATTTGGCACTCCTCATATTTGATCATAACCATTTACGCCAAACCTGAATTACGCTTGATGCGGCCCTCTTTCTACCTCTTTGATACACCCAGATCTTGGTCATCTGTAAAATTTGACTAGGCAATTGGGATTTTTTATTTGTAACTACTTATTTTTTGTAAAACTCAAATATTACAATCGTAGCCGTTCGAGACACATCAATCAAATACGGATCGGTCTTTCTACCTTTAAATTCAACCAGATCTTGATAGGTTGCCATGTGCCATATGCAGGAGTAATTATTACTTAATATAATATAAAAACTTAAATTACCAATGATTAGCTGACTAACTGACTCATTGACACGTTTGTTCTCCCTGAAGGAGTTTTGCGAGGTACGGATAATTCAGTGGACTGCATAAGGGGTCTATGTGACTTGGGAGAAAATCGGAAAAATGAAATTTATACATCCCTCGATGCAACTGGTGTAAGGATCTCGGAAACTATCCAGTGGATTTCCAACTTCCTTTGGATTTGGCGACGTCAAACGTGGAATTACTGAGTCACCCGCCGTATAACCCCGACGTAGCACCTAGGCATTTTTATTTATTCCCAAAAATAAAAGAAAAACTTCTCAGAAAAAAACTTATGGACGCCGAGGAAGCTGTGGCTGCGTTTCAAAAGGCCGTCAAAGAACCCCTGAGTTGTGTGGGAAAAGTGCTTTTCTCAATGGTTCCATCGAATGCAGCGAGGTATTGACGTGAATGGGCACTATTTTGAAAAGATATAATTAAACTAATCGCTTGCTATTTTAATCAGTTTTTTATTTTCTAAGAACTTTCAGATTTACCCTCTTATAAATACATATAATCTTAATTTTTTTTTACATTTTTTTAATTAATTTTATAACATTAATTTGTTTATCAAACTCAAATGTTGATGTCGGGCAAACATTGGTCGACCAATATTTAGTCGATGGTGTCGGCGTATGCCGCCCTGGATTGCTACTGTGGCCACTCTACTCTACTTCTCTACTATCTACTTATATATAATAAATGCGAAAGTTTGTGAGTATGGATGTATTGTATGTTTGTTATTCTTTCACCCCTAAACGACTGGATTTGGATGAAATTTGGTATGGAGATAGCTTATACCCTGCACATAGGCTTATGTTTTTATCACTGTCAACACCGTTTTTCATCACCATGCGGGTAACACCACGGGGCGCAGCTAGTCTTAAATATAGTCATTAGTATAATCTATTCTCCTAGTTATGTCACAGGCAATTTAACTTATGGCTTGCTCACACGTTATGACAATTAATTTTAAACTTTATGCCAATTATCTTATGGTTTGCGGTGTGACTGGAAGCAGCGGAGCGCTCATTAGAGAAAAAATAATGGGCTACTGAATGAGAGTTATGTAAATATGGTTGGCATATAATAAAAAGTTACATCGAATACTTATATTCTCTTTCTATAACCCCTGTAAATCTGCAGGTATACTATAATTACTACAAGCATAAAATCAACTCTTGTAGCATTGCCACAAATACTTAAAAGGATTATAGGGAAAATATTGAAACATGTTGATGGAGCCACATACAAATTGCTGAAATGATGAATTTGGCTGTGATTCGTACAATTGCTAATTAAACATTTAAAATAATAGTTTTCAGTAGCCTATGGATTAATGACTTCATAGATAAACTTTTTATTTTTGTAAAGAAATAATATTTTATCGTACTACCTCATTTCCCTAATGTTAATTAATTATTTATTTATTTAGCCTATTAAACTGGGTGATTACTGATTAATCATTATGAGTGTATTGTTTGGTTCGTTTGCCTATAGGATGTCTCTCAACTCAGTTTGCCTTTTGGCAAAGGCCTCCTCTAGTAGTTTCCATTGCTTCCTGTCTCGGGCAACTCTCCTCCATTTGGGGCCCGCAGTAAGTTTCAGCTAGAAGGCCTAGATGTTCCCAATCAAGGTTGCGAAAGACGTTCTCCAAAACTGCTGAAAACAACCTAGGGGACATTGGGTCTCCCTGTCTAACTCCTCGCTTGATCCGGAATTCTTTGCCCAAAGCTTCCAATTGAATTTTTGCTTTACTGTTTGTATATATGTTTTTGATAATGTTGATATATGTTGTAGGTATACCTTGCCTTCCTAAGATCTCCCATATTGCCTTATGACTAATGCAATCGAATGCCTTTGCATAATCAATTAAAGCTACACACAGTGGTTTGTTGAATTCATTATACTTCTCAATTATCTGTTAAGTGTGTGGATGTGGTCTATCGTTGAAAAGTTCCGTCTGAAACCAGCTTGTTCTATTGGTTGGTTTTCGTCTAATTTGCCGCTTATCCTGCCCAGTATGATCTTTGCGAATATTTTGTACATATTCGACATTAGGCTTATTGGTCGGTAATTCCCAATGTCGTCCTTTGCTCCTTTTTTGTGTAATGTTAATTAATATATTACAGTAAAAAGTATTATTCCAAAGTAATGTCAGTTATCAAAATCGATAATGCTATATTACTGTATGTCATACCCACTTCGTAGTTGGTGTAACACTTTTTCACCTAATTTTTTTTATTCATTAACACTCACACAGGGTCTTTAGGTCCCAAACTAGGTAGAGCCTGTACTATGGCAACCTGATGACTGATATATATATATATATATATATATATATATATATACTTATATACACACCCAGACACAGGTCAAGCAGACATGTTCATACACACAAATGTTTGACCTGTCCGGGAATCGAACCCGGGACCAGGGGCTCAGAAGGCAGAGAGCTACCAACTGCGCCAACCGGCCAGTCACGCCGGGTTAAGCACAATACAAGGTAAACTCAGCTAACAGCACCCAATTTACTTTTACTAGGCACTTTATTAGTTAAAAAGGCTGCATGGAACAACAACTGGCATTACAACATTTCACTTATTTTATTCACTCTGTTAACTCTCCTTTTGAGGAATTCCATGTTGTAGCTGCTTGGGAAAGCTGGGAGAGTACCCTCGATAAAGAATAGTCTCTGGTAAACTATGGGACTGACAGATCGAAACAGTCATTCCAAGCCTCGAAGCCTCTACATTATAGTAGAATAGATGCGCCCCGCGGTTTTACCCACGTGTTAATGATTGATGATGATGAAAAGTAGCCTATGTGTTAATCCAGGGTCTAAACTATCTTCATACCAGATTTCACCGAAATTGCTGTAGCCATTTGAGAGTCAAGAGGTAACAAACATACACACAAACTTTCCCATTTATAATGTTAGTAGGAATAAAAAAACTTAAGGTCATCTCACTCTCTCTAATTCAATCTTGTATATTTAATAAATTGCATGTATAAGTTCTTGCAAAATGAAAGTTTCTAAATTAAAATATTTATATAACCATTACTCACTTTTGTTTTAAATCTTAATTGCTAATTTGACAAATGTACTGATACAACTTTTTTAAATTATAACAAACCACTTTGAAAACTGTTATTGTTAATAGGAACATACAATATTTGAAAACTTTTGTATTACACTTTAAATAATAAGTCAGTACAGTGATTATCTATATCTGTTGCAATCGAAACGCTTGTCAGCAACAAGATTTTGCTCTTATCAATGATGGACACATAATCAAACAATTGTCATTATATGACAGAGCAATTGACATTGTCCTTTTCAGAAATTACGTAAACCGCTTTTGTTAATGGAGTTAGGATGGTGAGAGGACTACACAAAACATACCAACCGAGATGTCAGTGTAGGACTCAGCACTCCCAATTCAACTAAGAATAAACCAGTTTCACTCATGTTTGTATCAGCTTAAGAGTCTGTTAAGACCAATGACATTTGAGATGTGGAAAATGCCTAATAATTTTAAAAAATATACTTGGTAACTTGTAGCAAATTCCTTGTTACAATTTAGATATTTCCACAGCATCAATGGTTTGTGGCTGTAGAAAGATATTACTCAATAACTAGTTAAAAAGAATACTTTTAAAGTTTTATGTCCACAATTTTTATTTTATGGATATAAAAGCTGAGCATGTCAGCAGTGAGTGAGAGTAGGTGATAAATCAGTAGAACTTAGGTGAAAACTCTGGTAGATGTCAATAAATCAAACTTCTGAAAGAGTCATTCCTTATGTTCTTTATATTACTGGAATGAATGTAGGGCTTTTTAGTGCAGCTTACAAAATTACAACTAAAACCTATAATATATTTATATTATAGGTATTATATTATTAATATATTTTGATGTTGTAATTTTTAAATAAATATATACATAGTATAATCTCTATATGTACTAAAACCTTTTCCACTTAATAGTATATGTATTAAAAATATACATTTTATAGGGTCTATTTTATAAATATGGGAATTATTTAACCCTAAGAAAACATTATAAGATGTTTATTAGGAAAACAAGCGTGCAGATATCTAATTAAAGTTTGTTTTGAGTCAGATGGGACAACATTGAGCCAACTGCATAACACATATCACAAGAAGTATAAGGCACTGGTATTGCTGCAAAACGCAACAAATTGTTTTGCTTCATTGGCAGCTACTACCCACAGTGGTAGGCTGTCCGGGGTGGGGCGCCCTGAACCTTTGAAGGTACTAAATTGCATCATAAAGGCTTAAATTATTTCCTCAAAATCGACCCCTATCATGGCATTCAATGCCTTCAAGCGAAACGATTCAATCTTTCAATGCTATATCATTACGAATTCGAGGTCATCAATGAGACCTTTGGTTATGACAATGACTACAAACTAAGGAAATCCGACTTACCGCTTGGAGCGCCGCTAGCCTGTCCTTCGTCATCCTTTACAGAAAAGCACACACCGAGTAACGTTTTATATAGTTACACAATCCCATTCACGGATATTTTTCTAACAAACGTCACTATACTAGGGACACGACCACTACGTTCACTTCACTCAAAAAATCGATACATACGAAACGAAATGAGACAATCTAAACTTCCTTCAGCCCGTTCCGTTCTGGAGAAATTTTTAATACTGATGATCACTGAAAGTTGTAGAGGGCGCGACCGTTCACGTCATTCTTGACGTCATAGGTTGTGTCGGTAAGTTAGCACGGAACTGTGACAGTAGTTGGAGAACTTATAAAATCTACACATTTTCTGTGTAAGTTCTACTAAATAATAAGGCCAAAATAACACAAAATATATAATTTACAACATTTTAAATAGAAAAAACTAACAAATCAGTGACATTTGTACATGTGTAAATTATTAATAAATATTTTGACCATTGTAGTAACTGTAGCTGTCACTGTCATCTAGTACTGTCACCTATTTCGGCAATATTCTTCCGTATGTCTTCCGTTTACTCAGCGTTGCCAGATCATTCCTTTTGGAACATTTTGCGTTCTACTTTACGTTCATGCGTTCCCTTTTCGTTCTCATCTTGCGTGCGTTCATTTCATTCCTCTTTTTATATTTGGTAATATTTCGCCTTAGCGATACCACCACCGGCTGGCAGTGCTAATATCTTTGAAAATATGCAATAAAGTAAACTGATGTACTATTATCATGATGTACTATCATCAGGTAGTGCTGTAATTAAATATTTGAGGCGGGCATCAAGTGTTCCAATTTTTAAAACCAAAGTGCGCTCTTCATGTTATTACTAATTCTGTACTTACTTTTTGGGTAAGTAAGTAGCATCTTTAATATTATTTCTGTTGTTTTGTTTATATCAATAAACAAAACAACAGAAATAATATTAAAGATGTTTCGTCTGCAAAGTGCTGTCTAACTAACATAATAATATCTTACTGCAAACATACATCAATTTATAATATATAAACTATATTAGTTAACATTTGCGTTCCTTTACAGCTAATTTCGTTCCTTTTTAGACAACCCCCCCGTTCTAAATCTCCAATCACTACTGGCAACAATGTCGTTTAGTCAAGTGACGCCATTGTGAGCCGTAACGACTTCTGGCCGCAACGAGTTAAATCTTGAATTACTTAGACGATCTTGGTAATAAGTGCATATATTTTGTGTCAAAATGTTAAATAAGTGCTGATCTTGAATTCTTAATGTATATTTTGTATCTTTCTTACGTAATTATACTACTATAACTGTTATTGTTCGGTGCGATCGAGCTAAATTCCTGTGAGGCTGATTGAGCGCCATTCGGTGAAAAGCTAGATCAGGATTTGACTTGTCAGTTTTGTAAAAGATCGTGTGTTTGTTACTTTTCGCGCTCAATTCATTATAATATAAATTATCTTATCACATTATTTACGAGGTACATAAATAATAACCAAATAAACGATTGTGCTATTACGTTTATGCGTCACTGATTCAAATATATTTTCATTTGTATCATTTTTATATTCTTGGTTGTTTCAGATTATCAAATTAACTAAAAATGGCAGATGACATGCCCACATTCAAATGCGTGCTGGTAGGTGACGGAGGTACTGGCAAAACAACCTTTGTTAAACGACATCTGACTGGAGAGTTCGAAAAAAAGTATGTCGCTACTCTTGGTGTAGAAGTGCACCCCTTGGTCTTTCACACGAACCGTGGACCCATTAGATTTAATGTATGGGATACTGCGGGCCAAGAAAAGTTTGGAGGTCTTCGAGATGGCTACTACATACAAGGTCAATGCGCTATAATCATGTTTGATGTCACCTCCCGCGTCACGTATAAAAATGTTCCTAACTGGCATAGAGATTTGGTCAGAGTTTGTGAAAACATTCCCATAGTGTTGTGTGGCAACAAAGTAGACATCAAAGACAGAAAAGTCAAGGCAAAAACCATTGTGTTCCATAGGAAAAAGAATCTTCAGGTGAGTAACTCCTATATACCTACTTACTAACCAACATTATGATATAATGAAACAAATTTCCTTGTATGTTTGTAAAAAGTCAGCTGTATAGTTACCTAGCAGTTATCTACAGAGATGGGATATTTCATGTGCTTAAACATTGTTAATAGTGTTCTTAATTAGATCTATTGTGTAAATGAGTTCCTAAAAACTGTCTGTGAAGTACCGTAATGTAAGTTTGCATGTAACATGCAAGAATGCGTTATTTTAATTTTAGTTAATAGACTAAGTGCATGTTAATATTATTTTTAATTATTTATTTATATAATTTTTGGAACAAGACTGTTGTTTGGTTCCTTCTGTGCAGTGTCAAATAGTTTAACGGAAGACCAGCACAATGAACGCTCTAAAAATAAATGTTCCAAATGTTTAATTTTTGTTAAAATGTAAGTGTTTTTGTTCCTGTCTCAAATAAATCTATTTTCTTACTTTCTTAAAATGTGTATGTATTTCTTTACATACAACTATGGATACACATTCATGACATCATGCTCACTTTTAATTGTTGATAGCCTAGCAGTGTAAGCTTTGTCTGCTACAACATCAATTCCACAGTATGGTGGTAGGGTACTTTGCAGTACCTGGTAGTTAGGCCGGCTGCCACCCTCAGGTTTTAAAAACATAACAAACGGATTTTTTGGTTCAACGTTAGTTAACATCAATTTTAAGGGGGGCAGGGGGTAGACCTCCCTCTGTGAAGGAAAAGTTGTGGGAATAGAGTACTGGATATCACATTTACCTGGATTGATATACATTATTCTGTGCTTTGTAAACAATCATAGACAAAAGTCAGCAGTTGTGTTATGAAATTGACGTATTTTAAACAGACTAAAAACTATACTAATTGTACAGGTTTTCAACAGTTTTAATGTAAAAAATGTATGTATAGTATTGGCAGTGTCTAAATACATTGAGGTGAGAAGCCAAAAAAAGTGAGCGCTAGGGTGATACTTAGTGAAACGGAACGTTCCATGACAGAATTTGGTAAACAGTTCTAAATTAATTACGAATTTCAATTAACTATTTCTAAAAAAGTATTTGTTTCCACAAGTTAATATTTTGATGTGGAGGTTACATTATTATGACATACTCATAAACAAATAATGGCCTGCCAACTCGATGTTTTATATCTATAAGTTGAACCAAATTTTTTTACAATAGGCAGAAGTTTGATCACAATATCACCTAACATTAAGTGATCCAGTCTATGATGAATCATGCCTACCTGGAAGGTACCAGTTCACTGGTGACTTTTGAAGATGCCCACATTATGTCCATGTAGAAAGACTTAGGTAATGAATTCCACTTGTTTGCTGTACACCATGAATGTGGAAGCAAAACGCATTAAATTACAAACAAAATGTTCTAGAGGACTGCCAGAGCCAGAGACGACTAATTTCTACTTGTAAACTTGGTATTATATCTCTTGCGCTTATCAGTTTTATCATAAATGCCTTTCTGGGCAGAGTATGTGTATATCCCAACAGTTTTTAAACATCTATTAATAATGCATTCTTCCGTTTCGACCCATTCCATAATTTAACTTTTATTTTGTTCTAGTACTATGATATCTCTGCCAAGTCCAACTACAACTTTGAAAAGCCCTTCCTATGGCTAGCAAGGAAATTGATTGGTGATGGAAACCTCGAGTTTGTTGCCATGCCTGCATTGGTACCTCCAGAAGTTACAATGGATCCCCAATGGCAGAACCAGATTGAAAAGGATCTCAAGGAAGCACAAGACACTGCCTTGCCCGAAGAAGATGAAGACTTGTAAATTATATGTAAAACCTAAATTCCCAGTGCCCTGATTGGGGGAGAATATTTTTCCCCTCTATGTACACTAATTGTAATTCATTCCACTAAACAATCAAGTACATGTCAATGCCCTGTGAATTTAACTTATTTAACCCGCCTGCTGCTAGTTCTTGGAATTTCATGTAGCAGTGCCAACTGTCAAAGTATGACAATTAACATCTTTATCTGTAATTGCTAAAATAAGATTAGTTATTTCATTAGTTTCATTGAATTAAACCACCCAAAATTATTCTATGACATGCAATTAATTTTTCTATATTTGTAATATACCACATAATATGACTTATTACTGTATTAGTGGAACTTATTTGCTAAAGTATTATGTACACAGCTATTCTCAGATAAGAACTGTTACTTGTTTTCTTTGAGTATATTTTTGAAATAAATGTTACCAAAATATCAACTATGGTAGCCTACACAAGGTTTTTACCTGTTTCTGTTGATCAAATTCTCTAATACTAATTTACTATTTATCTGAAGCCTGGAAGGACTGACAATATCTTTCACTGAAAAATTGTGGTGATACTTTCTAAATAATAAAGTTGTAATACCAAAAGACTATGTTTATTATTGAATGTGTTGATAATTAGCAGTATTTTGAATATGTAGTTATGCCAATTTGCACAACACAAAATATTATTGACGTTTGATTTCGCAAGTCTGTATGTATGTAAAATAATACATACAGTCTATTCATCCATATCTGACAAAATAAACAAAACCATAGACAAGATTTAGTGATGAGGGTACCTTCGAATGAACTACAAGTGTAGATAAATCAAATGAACGTATAAATCCATTCATTTTAACCAATGGCCCAAAGCGATGGTTAACTTTTTTATTTTGTATAAAGTGGAGTCATATTATGTACATGACTCCACACATCTGTGTATTTAGCCAGTTTCAAGTTGATAGTAAATAAATCAAGAATGTCGTGCTCAAGTCAAAGCTGTCTCAGACATACCTCTTAAACTAACAATCTCAGAATCGGCTGAAACGATTTTGATGAATTTTTTATGTAGATAGAGTTGGGTTTTCCAAACTTTTTTTGTTTGTAAAAACGCGACTACACAATATTTTTTTTATAAAACTTAGATTTTTGCTACAGCACCATCTATGAAACAGCAAGCGATGCTCGGGCCGCTAGCGACTAGTTAATTATCCACCATAATTACATATCGAAAGCTCAAAGGAACATTAGTGTTGAATACAAAATAAGCTTTTCACTTTGCCGCCTAAAACTCGAAGGCCAGAGCTGCGTTCAGGTGCTTCGTTTGCCAAATATTGATGGACCAATATTTGATTGATGTCTCACGAACGGCTATTTCATTGCATGTTACAGAAGAAGAAGTCACTTACATTGTTCATGGATCAGATGCGAGTTACTACTGCATGTGTCACTTGACAGTCGACCAAGATTTGATCGATTCTAGTGTTAGAAAGATTATGGTCTCGTCGAGCATAATTTGCGCTGACAGATTGACGTGAACGGTCATGATCAATTAATGGGTGGAGCAAATAATGCTCTAATTCGTGAACGGCGCCCATCCGCTTTCAGAGCAAGATATGGCTTGGCCGAAGCCGCTCCCGAACGCAGTGCCGTATTCCAAAACTAGGAGTAGATTTAGGCAAAGATTTCATAGTCATCTTTGCTTAAATCTCTTAAATAGGGCTTAATACTTGTTCGTAATGTTATTTTGTTCCTATAAATATATATTTCGATTTTGCATAGAACTTTGCTCTCATTTAGATCTTTTTTACATTTATGTTTTTGTTGGGATACAATACTAGCGGACCCGACAGACGTCCTGCATGCGCGCACAAACTAAATAGAGTACTGCGCGCCAGGTGGTTTTTTTTTTTGTGAATCTAACTAAACCATCCAGTGCGCCACTTAAATGCATACAAAATTAATTCAAATCGTTACAGCCGTTCAGTTTGCCGAGGAGTTCAGCGACATACACACGTACAGTAGAATTATATATATATAGAAGGTAGGGGGTAATTTCTGGATCAACTGAACCGATTTTCAAAAATATTTTACCAATAGATAGCAACATTGCAAGTGTCATAGGCTCATCGTCACAACGCGGCTGAAACCGCGGGGCGCAGCTAATACAACATACAGCTAGTATAATAAAACTACGAAGACCAAAAGGACGGATGGACACAATGGTAGCATAGGTACATAGATTTTTTTTACATAAACCTATTAGGGGTTATACAGAATGATCAACGGAACGACAATCAAACGTTGATGGTTTAATTTATGTGTGACGGCACACCTTTTATAACAAAGAACGACTGTCATTGAATTTAGTTATTTTCCCTTATCAACAGTGTCATTTATTAAATACATATGCCCCTACCTTAGTTGGTGTTCCGTCCTTCAAGCGGGCGCCTATATGAAACGGTACTTTACAGATGTATACGGATTAGCAAGTTGAAGTGGCAGTGGGCAGGGCACATATCTCGAAGAACTGATGCTGCTGAGGTCGAACGGAGCCCACGAACTGGCAAACACAACATAGGACGGCCACCGACCAGGTGGACAGATGACCACGATGATGTTTTAAATTGAGTACCTATCTTTGCCAGCGATAATTTTTAGCTAAGTAAGTGACGTTGGTTTGTAGAATTGTTTGTCATAATTTTGACCGTCCTAAGCCGGTAACAAGTAAGAAGGAACGGTTTGTCGTAGTGCGCCGCGCGGCTGGGTTTCGGAGTAGAGTGGAAATGAGATGGATGGCATTCCTTCTCGGGCGGCTTGTCAGATGTTGCGTAGGAATAAAACGCTGTATTGGTGTGTGTAGCGTGTGAGAATCGAGGGACTTTGATACTTTCATGAGTTTATATTATATTTTTAAGTTATTTAAATACTGACTTTTTATGTATGTTATGTCAGAAACCAATGAAAAATTAAGTGCAATATGACACCAAATTTATGCAAATGAACTCAATTTCACCCTGTATAGTGCAAGCATAGTTTAAGCGGTAGAGGGGTTTCAGTGGGCCCGCTAGGAAGATTACCCTGGAAGGTCGGAGCTGTCGCACAAAAACTGGTAACTACGGATCATTGAAAGGTAAGTAGACTTGCAATAGGTAGTAGTGATGTTCCGGATATCCTTGGGAGAAGGATCCGTATCCGTAACTTAACTCGCGGATGATTTTCCTTATTAATTTTCTATTGTTAAGATGAAATGCTATAATAATTATATACTCATATGTCAGAGCGTGTGTGACACTCAAACAAAATAGAAGGCTTAAATGTAATAGATTTGACTGTAGGTTTTGCTAGTACTCGATTTGTTGACTTAGTGAAGGTAGGTATATAGCACGTGGTATTCTATTTGTATAGAATATATACCTCACATATTATATTCCATATGTGAGGGTAGTATGAAATATAAGGTAGTGGCGACTTGGTATTCCGCTAAAATAACAATTATATATATATATCGTGGAGTACCGGCTTAGAATAGTATATTCCCATCACTTCCCATGGGTGCCGTAAGAATCGGCTAAGGGATCAGGTACCAGAAAGAGGACAGCAGCGCCTTCCGAGGATTGGAAATCATACTGCGCTCGCCAACCCGCGTGAAGAGCGTGGCGAGTATTGGCGAACCCCCCAATAGGGGAGGCATATGTCCATCAGTGGACGTCCTATTGCTGGGGTGATGAACGATTGCACTGTACGTAATCTGAGGTAGAAATTATTTTCCAAGTAGGTAGTGCATTTCATCTTATAGTTCCTACGCCGTCATGTTGGCTCCCCCTGTCTGTCAACATCGACACGCGAACTCTACCTCCTGGTTGGCTAATAAGACGTATTTTACATAGCGGCAGAGGGACTATTAAATGAAACGCACTCAACTCTAATCAAACTGATGCGTCGGGAGACGTGTGGACAGGACGCCGGACGTTAGCGACGAAATCCTTTGATGCTTGACACAAAAACCGACAACAATCGGATTCGAGGCGGACGCATCTGCCGACGTTAAATACCTACCATAGATGCGCAAATCACGCCCTCTATATTTCGGCGGACGCATCTGCAGACGTCATCTGCGGATGCGCCCACCGACCTGTAGAGGGGGCTTTATTCTACGCTTATCGTGCCGCATCAGATAATAATTAAAAAAATAAAAATACTTTTACAATTTATTTTCCATGAACATGTTTAAATGCATACAACTCGATCTACTAAATAATTAAAATATAATCCTAATGCTATTATACACGTAATTTACTTCTTAGCAGCCGCCTTTTCTCTGGCCTTCTTTCCTTCTGTGAGTTTAATTCTGTCTTGCTCTGATAGATTGTTGTTGATTTTAGTGATAACTCCAGTGCCGAGTGTCAAGTCTGCAAGACGAAGGGTGAATCTCTGCCCGGGCTCGCAAACCATAGGCTTCATCAGTTTCAGTTGTAATCTAGAACAAAATAGGAGCATATAATATGTACATAAGATGAAATCAGTACTTTTACGCGTAACACAAATGACCAATCCCCAAACCGATTTAATAATAATGGTAGTGATTCCCTTGTTCAACTAGACTAAACTCAAACGACTATTTACGATAAAGTCCAAATCATTATAACACGGTCAATAACTACATTGCAATTAGATGTTTTCATTAAAATTTCGAGTAGTTTTAAACAAAATAAGTCACCACTTGTTTGGTACCGACCAAAACTACCCGCGATTGGCCAGCAATTGAATCAAACTCGTCTAATATTAGAAATAGCGTTGTTTGGATTTATACGAATTTGAATTTTAGTAATAGAATATGAGCCATTTCATTTTGAAGAATTTTAGAATTTTAGAATTTACATGAGAATCGTCAATTATAGCGTTGTTCTTATAACTCGCGCCCCGCGGTGTTTCCCGTCATCCCACGGATGCAATAGTAGCCTACGTGTTATTCCAGGGTATCTTCCAAGATATCTTCATTCCCAGTTTCATGCAAATCATTTTAGTTCAGCCGTTTCAACATGAAAGAAACGACGAATAGTAAACGACAAACAAACTTTCGCTTTTATAGTACAAGTGTGATGTAACAAGTAGTACAAAGGAACCAATAGTGAATTTTCAAATAGGAATTCAGAGGTTTAGTGTCGAAACGGACAAGTTGTGCAACTGATGATAAGCGTCACGCTGGTCTTAATGTCATTCTTACAGCTTCGTGTCGCACACACTGGCGATGCACAATATACGGATGCAAATATCCCTCGGGCCGTTGTGATAGAAAAAAATTTGTGTCTGAAATCGAGACTTCCTTCGAATAGGTTTCAGATTGGAGGAAACTGAACTCGGGCCAGTTTAACTCGAAATACATCATCCATAAAGAATCAGTCGATCTAACATCAGTACAGAAATACGAAACTTGCTAGTAACGAAATGCATTCGTAAGTAACGTTTTGGTACTCGGTACTAAATAGCGTACCTACCCGTTGCTCTTTATAATCTGCTCTAATACAGAATACTCTCGGTTTGTTACAGATGTAGTACTTAGCTGTAACAAAAACGTATCAGCGACACATACTTTGCATCTTCACCGGGCATGACCATCTCCTTCTCCGGGATGGTGACTTGCGTGGCGCAGTCCCAGGTCATAGAGAACATCTGTAGTTGGATGAATGACGTGAACGGCTTGGAACGACCACCTTCTTCTTTGCTGAGGATGTACACAGCCGCTTCTATGTTGTCGTAAGCCTGCGGTGACAAAACTGCATGTAAAATATACTATCTCTTGTGAAATGTGTAAAAATAAAAAATATCTTGCATCCTTATCTATCCATAGCAAGTACACATGGAAGTGGATGGTATGGTAAAGTTTATTGTATACGAAACTATAATAGTAATATAATTGTGTTTATCAACTATAGTCGATTACATAGTTACGAAGTAATGAAGTACTGTGAAAGTAATTAATGGCTAATGTGTATGGTGATAAGAGTAATATAAAGTGCTTCACTTTTGGTTCGGGTGTAATATACATAAAAATTGGCAGTACTTCTAAAGCTAAGGTTTGAGCAATAAACTATTAAATTTAATGATGTCTGTTTATTGAGATAAAAACAAATTGTTGCTACAATCTTATATTTCACATGCTTATAAAACTTATGGTACGTCTAATAATCCGGCACCCTCCACTGAGGATGGTGCCTCCCCACTCTCCTTCCGCCGCGCCGGTATCAGTATAACCTTATTCATCAAAATTATCACAACTGTACATACACATTTACCTGTTGTTTTAATGTGGAAAATAATGTAATTTAAAATGCCGTTGCCGTTTTTTCAATTACTATCCAATAATCCAGCGCCTCCTAGCTTATGTTGGTGCAGAGACTATACTGTAATGTCAAAATGTTTAAAATTCCAATAAAAAATATTGTGAAAATTTTAGACACGACATTCTCACGAGAAAATAGTATCTTTAATACACAAGTGATTAAGGCATCTTCTCAGCTCAGCCCAGACAGTCACAACACTCGTCTATCTAGGTTAAGGCCGTATTTTAGATGGAGTAAATACTCAATTTAAAATAGTTTTTTTTTTTAATTTATATATTTTTATATATATTTAATATTCCCTACGGGCCCAAACTAGGCATAGCCTGTATCTTGGTGACCCAAGTAAGAACTAACGGTACAAGATTAAGTCGCGCGTCGTCGCGCAGGTACTTAACATAAAATTGAAGAATCAATTCAAAAACAAAACCTATCATTAAATATATTCCTAGACTGAAATTGGGAGTCCATGAGATTAAGATAACATTACTATTAATGATAAAACAGTGCGAGAGACAATGGAACATAAGAGGAAAGGAACGATGAGGAGGGAAGAATATTGAGTTGGTCTATATAGGAAATCTAGTTGAACGCGTGTGTATGTGTTGGTGTGAGTATGTGTGTCGATGTTTGTAATGTGTGTGTGAGTGATGATGTACGTGCATAATGCAGGAGTTGCAAGATGTTCGCTTTGTCAAGCTAGGCATCATACACATTGACCAGGGCTTCGGTTTCCTCATATGGTAAAGTAAGCAGCCACGTTTTCACTTTACCTCTTGCTTTCCTGTGGCAACATTGTTTTAAGTCGCAGATTTTGGATACCGTATTGTAGGTAAATGCGTGCAAATACCTAGACTGCCGACGGGCAAACACTGTTATGACGTAGGGGAGAGATACTATTCTAGGTCGTGGTCTCATTTGTCGTAGCTCCGGTACCGGTAGATTGGTATGGGATTTTGTGACAGCTCGCATGATGAAAAGTTGTCTTACAGTCAGCACGCCTACATCTTTATAGAGCTCGACTGTTGAGAATCGTCGTGGCCTGCCTAGCATCACTTTTAAAATCGCTATCAAATTAAAAATCGTTATCATACTGGTTTTGGCCGCTCCACCCCAGACTCCAATACAGTATTGAATCAGGGACTGACATAAAGCTTCATATACTAATTTTCTAACTTCGACATTAGCACATGATCGCAAGAGCTTCATAATATAAATAAGCTTGCGTATTCTTTTTGCGAGTAATGTTATATGAGGATTGAATGAGAGCTTCTGGTCAATTATTATACCAAGATATGTAGTGTAGTCTACTCTGCATATCGAGTTACACACACAATGATTTCCACTACTAATATTTCCTGCTGCAAAGGAGCAAGTAGTAGAGTGAATCTTGATGTTGTTTATGTTAGGCTCTGTAGCTCAATTTAAGCTAGATTCAATACTCAAATACACAAGAATTGCATTGAGTGTTTCAATCTAGTAAATTATTGTTTTCGAAAGAAGAAGACGTACTGCGCCGACCCCAAATAAACCGGTACCGGGGCAGGAAGAAGAAGATGCCTGGACTACCCATTTTCACAAATTAGTATGAAAACAGAATGTGTCTTATTAATAATATTGATTTGAAGATACATATACAGATACATGATCGGCAGAGTTAATCAAAAACTATACGCGCGGGGCACAGATAGTTCCCCCGCGGATTTACCCGTGTGGAGAACAGTTATTCCGGTACATCGGCTATCCCACGGGAACCATACCTTTGCCAGGATACATCTCTTATCCTTCTCCACTGTCCCATCTATCTATATACCGCAATTCATCAATGCGGTTTAGGAGTGAAAACGTAACAGAGTTTATTATTATTAGGTTTAATTTTTATCTGTTGTATTCGCCAGCAAAAAAATTTTTTCGGAATAAAAATAGGCCTTATTTTTCCAATCCAGGTAATAATGTATCTAAATCCCGTATCTCTTTCTATCTTCTTATTCAAATCTATCAAGCCGTTAAGGCGTGACGAGGTAACAAAAATACATTCACACAAACTTTCCCATTTATAATATTAGTGTGATTCATACCTTGACAGTGCCAGGTTTAGCCATAACCATGCCTCGCCGAATCTGCTCACGTTTCACGGACCGGACTAGGGCTCCGAGCTGATCTCCGGCTTGTGCTTCCTCTAGCGTCTTGTGGAACATCTCTACTCCGGTGATGGTGGTCTTCATTATCTTCCCGTGACCGACGATTTCGCAATCTGTACCCTTCTTTAAAATCCCTTAAATTGAGAAATATCATTTAGTGCGACATTCGTATATAATATGTATATATGTATATGTCAAAGCTACTCAGAAGATTGCCTAGCACTTTCTTTTTATGCTGTATTGATCTAGCATTTGACCACTATCTCACTTGATGGTCAGTGACGATGTGATCGAAGATGTTATCACGCTAGACCTAGTGCTCACTGTCTCTCAAGGACTGCTGTCTGAACACACTATGTGTTTGGTGACAGTTTTTCTTGAGGGTGGTAGCTAGCCAGGCGGGTATTCGAAAGTACCCTACCACCATGCTGGAAATTTGATAACGATGTTACCTTCACCGAAAGCTCGAGCTATTGTTGGGGATCGAACCAGTGTCCGTAGCCTGTTAAACTAGGCGACGCTCCCCAAGCTGAGCTACCATCGCTTCAAGCCTAGCACTTATTCTAGTACACAACATACAAGTATAAGTGTTTACGACTGAATACTGATATGATCTTATAAGTCGTTAGTGGACCACACCATTTTTCATTAGCGAAAGAAAGCGGAGAAAATTTTGGTCATATCCAAATTACTTTTGATTTTGGGGTGCATTTCGTAATAAAACTCTGTGATTCCCGATACGTATAAACTTGGAGTCTCAAGTCACGAGTGAATAGGTACCTTCTAGGCTTCGTGCTACATCTTAGACCGCATCTTCACTTAACATCAGGTGAAACAGTGGACAAACGCACGCAAGCTCATATTGTAAGCAAAATTTAAAAATCGTTTAGTTCTCGTACTCTGCACATTGTTATACTCGCGTAAAATACTCACATAGACGCAGAGTTCGTAACTTGTAACGAAACTGACTAACTATCGCGACTTTTGTTGGAACATCATACTAATATTGTATTATAAACGAGAAAGTTTGTATGGATGTATGTGGTTTTGTTATTCTTTCAAGCCTAAACGGCTGGACGGATTTGAATGAAATTTGGTATGGAGATAGCTTATACCCTGGATGAGCACATGGGCTTATTTTCAACACCAAGCGGGTAAAACCGCGGGGCGCAGCTAGTTTATTCATATAATAACTATACTCTATTTAACGTAGCTTATTGTTTCATCAGATATATACCTACTAAGATCTTGCGTTTGACAACTACCTCACTCTCACGCGACACACCGTCACATCATTGCAAGTGTTATGACGCAAGGACTAGAATGCTTACTGGATCTCAAGGACTGCTGCCTGAATACACTATATGTTTAGTGACAGTTTTTCAAACTTGAGGGTGCTAGCTACCCAGGCGGGTACTTGAATGCACCCTACCACTATGCTGGGAATTCCATAACGGTGTTACCATAACCGGAAGCTCAAGTCGTAGGTGGGTATCGAACCAGCGTCCGTCAGCGTGACGGCCTACGCTTCCACCGTTGAGCTATCATCACTTATAAAAACGCTTATGGTATTTAACATTTTTTAAGTTATTGAATATGCTGTACTTTCAAGATACGAAAGTTACAGCATTAAATTAAACCCTGAAAATTTCAAATATGCAACCATTAAACCAAAAATCGACCCTGTCCAGGTGAATGCTTTGTTTTATAGTATCTGTTACTAATTTCCTCACAGGATGTTCAACCCCTCAATGGCCAGGGACAACAAGTTTCCAGCTATTGTATAAGATTAACTGTAGGTGCAATTATGAATTGAATTAACAAGTGCTTCAACTGAATGAAGAACTTCACATTATCTTGCGATATACTCTTACCTCTATGCAAACGGCCAGTGATGACAGTGCCGCGTCCAGGGATGGAGTGAACTGATTCAACAGGCAAGAGGAATGGCTTGTCCAGCTCACGTACTGGGGTAGGGATGAATGCATCAACTTCCTTCAACAGCTCAGTGATGGCTGTAGATCCGATCTCCGGGCTTTTACCTTCAAGTGCACAAAGTGCTGATCCTGTAAATCCATACAAATACATAAAATTATTTTTTATACAATATGTAATATTAATATATAATGTATTACGTACATCACCAGTAATAGTAAGATAAAATTGTTTCAACGAGTCTGTTTGTATCTCGTTAACATTGGTTAATGTTATACTCACATATATTACGTATAAAGAGCACTCGCTCTCTAAGGTTTAAGCATTGTGTAATTCTGTACCCATTGACACACATACATCTCCTACAATGATCATATGAACGATTGCTAGAACTTGTTGCTAGGAACCTCATATCCAGGCACATCCACTAGCCCCTATTATAAATTGTTATCATAGAGTAAGTTATTGTTCATAAGCTCTGTACTGGATTAGAGCAGGCCTTCCCTGTGCGCTGAATGCAAGCAAAACCACAGTAATTGATCAATTGAGCACCTTACTTGGAAGCGACTATGACTGGGAGATGAGCAACACCACAAATACAGCTGGACAAATGCTAGCATCTCATCTAGATTCTATAGTGACCTTAAACTGTTAGCATACAGTCTGCACGCCAATGAAACCTGTGAGATGAGGAGACATCAAATGAGAAAGGATTGTTATAAAACACACTAATCTTTACCCAGTCACTCAGTTATACTCCAATGATACTTGAAATGAATGCTTTTCATTTGTACTGCATTTATTCTGCTTTCATGTTTTTTCTTGTACTATCTTGGCTTGTACAATTCTCTGAAGAATTTTATTTTTAGATGTTTTACTACCAATCAGTAACAAAAACAGTGTCACAACAGTTATCCTTGCCATATTACTTACTTAATTATACCTATGTTTACAATATACACCTTAATCTAAGAGCTTATATAGGTACAATGTGGTGGACATATTTAAAAATTCCAAACAATAAGCATGCTGTCTGTTTAATGGGATATGGAGTGATATGCGCTCTTGGTGGAATATTAAATCAGACGCAGCTACACTCTTTATGACTCTGCACAAGTTTTTGAGTTCGTACAAAGTCTTTATGTTATCATCCATTATATCACCAGCTTTATATTGTCACTTTTTATGACAAACATGTGTAACCTACACAACATTTGAAAAAGTTTTAAGTAGTAATTTACCTTTAATTACAGGAGCCTTATCACCATCATATCCCATTTCAGTCATCAGCTCTCTGATTTCCATCTCAACAAGCTCCACCATCTCCTGATCAGCTGCATCCACCTTGTTGATGAACACAACAACATGCTGGATTCCAATCTGTTTGGCTAATAGTAAATGCTCCCGGGTCTGAGGCATGACTCCATCTGTTGCTGCTACTACTAATATGGCACCATCCATCTGTGCTGTTCCTGTGATCATGTTCTAGAAAACAGATATACGGTGTGTAATTAATAATTTGTCTTAACCTTAGTTTATAGAATAAGTATATATTGTGAAATAGTCTATTTATTAATATGGATTCGCAGGGAGTGGGCAGCCAGAAAGAAACAAATTGCTCAGTATTCCGTACTTCTTTAGAAGATGAGATCTAGTTGACTAGATTGTGGTGGAAAATATGGAAAATCTACATTAAATAGGTAAGAATTTGTGCTTAGTTTTGGTAATTGATTACAAAACTAACCACAAATCTTACTTTACATATACAAATTTTACGAGGATAAATTTTTCTTTTTTTTTGTAATTTTTTTGAATGTTTTTAATTTTCTTAGACACACTGTATTTTAGTGACCTAAGTAACAACGGATTTTTCGAATATTTTGTACAGTTCAGTATATATACATCTTAACAGTTTATAAAAGCTAATAAATAACAGTCTGATCAACATGTTTGCTTAAAGACCACCACTAGATATTAGCAGATAGAATGGGGAAGTAGGAATTAAATTAAGCATCAGGAATACTTCTCCAAATATATCTGATACGAGCTTCCAGCATTAAGGTGTGCCATCTCAAAATTAGAACAGTGCTCCATACTTGTACAAACAGCAGCCATACCATCTATCTTTAGCTGTAATGAAATGTCACTTCATGTCAGTTCTCATAGGTGGTTTAACAACTAACCACCAATGAGGACCAAAAACCAAGACAGAATAGAAATAAACTTCATTCAATGAGATTTATTAAATGAAAGAACCTCATTGGTTTTTTCATCTAATAAATCTCGAATGGAGTCGAAATTACCTTTCACAATGAGTTTAACTCCTTGGTAAAGCTGCTGATTGTGATAAAGGGTAATTAGTTTTATTATGGAATTTGCAGGCCTTACTTAGGACCACTATTTCATTGAAGGTGAGCAACTGTGTGGTCAAAGCTTGAGAACAGAACCACATTAGACCTAGAATGTTGACTGGCACTCCTGAACACACTATGTGTTTGATGACAATTCTTCAAACTTAAGGATGGAAGCTAACCAAGTTGCTCCTTGAGAGTATTATACCACCATGACATGGGTTTGGTGACTGTTACCAACATGGAAAGCCAAAGCTTAGGGGTGAGATCAATACTATCCCAGATTGACAGCTGACACTCATGATAGTCATGAGGCCACACAAGCTATCAGCTTTATAGTTAATCCAATGTACTACAACTATTACTTTGCTTTCGCAAGGTAAATTGCATCATTGGCATCATTCTAGTCAAATAAGGCCTCAAGGGGCAAAACAGCTTCAATTGAGCCAAGGCCTCTTTAAGCAGGTGATTTTGGTTTCCACTTTTATGCACTCTTCAAAGATAGCTAACCTTGATATAATCAGCATGTCCAGGGCAGTCTGTGTGGCCATAATGTCTAGTTTCTGTCTGGTATTCAACATGGGCAACATTTATAGTAATACCACGAGCCTTCTCTTCAGGAGCATTGTCAATATCAGCATAGCCTTTTGATTGTGCTAAGTTTTGGTCTGATAGTACTGTAAATAGAGGAATCATAAATATTAGCATTATGAAGGTAGGCTAGAGACCTTACTAGATACTTTTTTTTTAACCATATGTTCATTAGTAGTAAATTAGTACAAGTTCTATCAACTTATATAACAATAGCAATATACTGAAACCTTTAGTAATGGCCGCTGTAAGTGTAGTCTTTCCATGATCAACATGTCCAATTGTGCCAACATTGCAGTGGGGCTTGGTTCTTTCAAAGACTTGTTTCTCTGCATAATTTCTTCGCAGCACAAAGCTTAAGGGCGTCAGACTTGGTCTTGCAAGAGTATTTCTTAATTGAGAGCATTGTCCAGGATTCAGCACCAATTTAAGAGCTAAAAATATACTTTCTTACTTATAGAGAAATATAAAGCTAAATTATGTATGACTGATAAGTTCTACATGAAATAACCTCGAAAAATTGTATTTTAGTGATAGTAAAAATATAAACTAGAGCAGAGACTGTAAGCAGGATAAATAAAAGATTGGGACTTTAATGATATATATTGTTAACCTCAAACTAGGTCTTCAACTTTTACATAATCCGCTGATATTCATTATTCCAACGAATTGCATGCTAGTAATAACAAACAAATGCAAGATTCATTATAATAAGATGGCATGAACAGTTATTTTTTTTGTGTAAATACAATTATCAACATTTAACAAAAGAAGCAATAAACATTCACTTACCTGGGCTAACCAAGTTTTTGGCTAGCGATATGGTTGCCATTTTAAATTGTAACAAATAAATCACCCTTGAAGAACTATTTAGCAATTAATAAATTAACTTTACTCCTATTCCTAAATTGACTTCCTAAATATCAGATTTACGAAGAAAATTCAGCACGCCGATTTCCATAAATCTTTTCTTCATAAACCACAGATAACCTTATCATAGATCAGATAGAATTCGAACCATACGTAGCTAGCTCCGAAACTGAAAGTGAAAAGGCTAGAGTTGGACTCAGGTACAGTGAAAACGATAGTACAAAAATAGGAGAAGATCGTACCTATAAAAAACTTATACATATCCTATTATATTTAATAATTATATTGTCATTTATAGTGAAAAGTAAACAAGTGGAGGAAAAATTACTCTTCTAAGTTTATCAGTCCTTAAATATGAATATCTTGAATTAAAAAAATCCTTCATCGGTTTATCGTGATTACACCTTCAACCACATCGTCACTGTATCATCACTGGCTGAGAATGTGATTAAATGCTACATATTTATAGTAATAAGTATTTTGAGCATTTTTTTTTTTTTTTTAAAGATTATAAGCTTGCGTTTGACCACTGTCTCACCTGATGTTAAGCGACGACGCGGTCTAAGGTGGAGCACGCAAACTTAGAAGAAACCTATTCACTCGCGACTTGAAGACTCCGGGGTTGTACATATCGGGAAACACAGACTCAGGCAGTGAGTTCCACTCTCTGGCAGTACGCATTATAAAACTGGAAGCAAAACGCTTCTATGTATGTATACATGTGGTGTATGCACATCAATCGTCACCTTGTCAAAATCTTTCGTACAGCCGCGAATTTTCAAACCGCAATAACTTTTGAGTGGATGAACCAATTTTCACGCGGTTGGCGGCATTCGACGCAGTTTTATCATCCTCATAAGTTATTTTCAAGTCATTTTTTAATTGATCAAACCAAAAATTTCGGAGTAATCTCGAAAAAACACTTTTTCGGGTTTTTTTCGTTCGTTCAATCTTATTTTTTTTGAGATTTTTCAAAATTTCCCAAAATCTATCGGTCCGAATCGGTTCAAATTAACAGGAAATCTAAGTTTGAGGGAACTATTTAGAACGCCGTTTAGTAGATTCCGATCGGCTTAGTCATAGAGGCATCACACAGCTGCACGCATTTAACTTTATCGACGAATTTTTGTTATTTCGGCTTGCGGGAATCGTCAGATTATATATTTTTCGTTATTCTTGAATTATTTCCTTTATAATAAAAAAAAAATTTGCTACGCTCGAGAATGTCGAGATGACGTTTTTTTTTTTACAACTTTGCTGCCCTCCCCTTTCTTTACGTCACTCTCAAATTGTCAGATTATTGGAATATACACTTTTTAGGATGTAATTAACTCACCCTACCTTAATCTGACGAGCTCAAGAATTTCTGATGGTCAATTTTTTTTACTAATCTGATCCTGTATCCTTCACGAGCGGCCTTATATATGGGGCTCATGTTTGGTGGAGGTACTTAACCGGGTACAAGCTATCCCCCTGTATAACAATCTGCCGCGCTTTAGTAAATCCCGAAATCCCCGCTTGGGTTCCCCTACTAATAGGGGACTATCTGTAGGTCCCGTCTTGTGTTGAATGTAGATGATAGTTAAGATCGCTCAGTAGACGAAGATCTTTTGCTGTCGTACTTTTAGTAAGTTATTCGTGACATTTTTTATTCAAAATTGAAAACATTGCTTTTGCTTGTTTGTAATTGGTTTTCATTCCTGCAGGTGTTGCTGTTCATTCTCAACATAGCGAAGTAGCTAGACCCACACCTGCGTCGCTGATGTTTTCAGTCTTGTTGTCTTGGCTTACTTGTTTCTTAGTTCCTTCTTTGGTTTGCCCATGGTATTTTCAAAGCATTAACTATGTCCTTTAGGTCACCTTATTATTAATTCGCATTTGGTTGACAAGTCTTGTAAAGCTGCATGACATATGGGCCTTGTGAGCAGGCTGTCTCATAACGAGCTAAGGGCTATGCTCGGAGTTTCTCTACGCGATTGAATCAGAAATGAGGAGACCCGTAGAAGAACGAATGTCACCGACATAGTCCAGCGGATTAGCAAGTTGAAGTGGCAGTGGGCAGGGCACATAGTTCGAAGAACTGATTGTAGTTGGCGTCAGGTTAAGTCCAGCAGTGGACGTTCTATGAATGAGATAATAAGTGTTGCATTGAAAAACGCCGAGAAGCTAGGTCGTCATGTATTTAGCTTTCTAAATACATTACATAAAATTGGTCCTGTAAGTCAGTGATATCTATTAAGATATCACTGACTTACAGGACCAATTTTTGCAGGTATGTTCGTTGCTTAAGTAGGTAATATATAAAAATAAATTTTAATCTCCGCAGTTTATTCTTTATTATAGTAACAAGTATAGTAAGTGTAAACACATGCTGAAATGCTTATAAACTTAGATTAAAAACCTAACAATTTAGATAAGTAGGCTTGCTTGCCAGTAGGTTTTGCTTAATTCCGCTAAATGTATCTATATCTACTAACCAAATACTTTACTAAATTTACGTTAGCATTGTTGTCGCTTAACTTAAACATTATAATATAAATGAACTATATTGAAGAAAACAACATAACTTAATCTATGAATGAAAACGGTATGTCCGAGAGACTGCCCCGTATTGGAAAGAAAATTTAGAAATCGAAATCATCACTGCTTGGGGATTCAATGGTCACTTGAAAGTGAGTGATGTCTGAGGTCTCAGAGTTGATCTGACTCATTTCTGTCGATTCTTGCGTATCCTTGTCTGGCACATAAGTTTTGGATGTATCTAAAACAAACAAGAACACACGTTCGAATGAGTTTATATGTTGTATTGCATTAACAACATGCTAGGCGGAACTTACGTTCAAATATTTGAGGGGAAAAAGGGTATTTGATGGTATTCTGTAGTCGTGGGTTCAAATCCCAGCCGAATTTTTTCCTTCAAATATTTGAACACGTTCGAATATTATATAATCCATAAAATCCCTTGCTAATGATGCAAGCGCAGAAAAGAACTTCCAACAAGACGGTCACATGACCTGACCAAGATAGCAGAAAAGCGCTGGATGCAGGTCGCTTCCCACTGGGCCTGGTGGAGATCAGTGGAAGACGCCAACTGTGGACATTCAATGGCTGAGATGATGACAATGATTAATGTAAATCAAAAATATATAATATAATACAACTGATGAAACACAAGTTAGAGGTTGATTTGTATACGGGCTATTAAATCCTCAAATATTATACACTGCAATTTTTCATCCTGTTTAACTATTGGTTTACGGTTCACGGGCTTCATTCCGAACAAGGTTGACTAGCTATAGAGTCTGACGTTATACACCATCCTGATATCAATTATTGTTTAAAGAAAACAAACTTGCACAGACAAAGTGCCCGCCGAAGCAGTTAAATAAAGCTACAACGAAGAGTTTACCGAGTCAAGCGTAAAGATAGCAACTGATTTAAATGGTAGGTAAGTCGTGGAATAAATCAATAGTCATAATAATCTTTTCAAATTCTTCAACAAGCTTCTAGAAGAGTTTCTTCAAAAAAAACCAAAAATATTATCAGCAGTCGAAAAACTATACATATACAGCCATAAAGCCCGCTACCGCTGAGCAGGTGGCCGGTACATTGTATCAGGGGCTAGGTGAATTTTCGGTCAATATAAATGATAAAATCCACAAAATATAGGGAATTGTTAGTTCTCAGCTGGAAAAATACCAAGCTCAACTTTGTTGCAGCTGTGCTCAAGTGACAGTTGACTGTCGGCTTGACAGTTGTATGCTAGGCCTAAGAGTAGGGCTTGCATTTCGGATAACCGGATATCCGCCAATTTTTAAATCCGGGTAGTGACGTCCTCTTTATCCGGATAATTCAAATAATAGGAATAGTTACATACATAGACAACGTCATCACTTAACATCAGGTGAGACAGTTGTCAAACGCAAACTTATAATATGTAAAAAAAAAAAAAAAAACATAAATTTGACGTGTTATTTTTTATGTGTCACGTTACATAAATCAAAAAAATACTTGTAAAAATGGAATTAACCCATCAAAACGACAATTTATTTGTACTTCGTAGACGTATTTTATACGGGAACACAATAATGTAAAAATTAGTTCATTGCCTAAGTACGTAAACTTCGATATTAAACTACTGCTATATTTTTTTTTTGATAATTTGGTTAATTTTGTGTAAATACTCAATATTTCCGCTTAGTTATTTTGAGTACGCATCTGAAATCAGAGCTCACAATGCTTTTTGAGATCATACTGTCAGGGTAAACGAAAATCTAAATAACCCGTCCCTGTGGGCTTATTTGATTTGAGAAGAAAAGAGTTAATTTTATTTTAATACAGAAAAGTTTCTTATTTTTATTCATCGGTACACAATTCTCCAAAAATATTGCTCAAATAGTTATAATTTTTTTACTGTCTTATATTCACTTCAACTTAGGGTACAGTGTCAGTTTCATCAAAATCTATGCAGAAGGTTTCAAGATATAGATTAATACGTGTAAGTATGACAATATCCCGAACACAACATAAACATCATACTTTTGAACCGAGGTGCTACAGACTTCAAGAAGTTATTCCACACCTTTCAATAGTCATTAATGGATATATGTACTACCATTTATTATTCATAATTTTTTTCAATAATTATCTGAAAAATTCGGATATCCGGATAGTAAAGTAGACTACTACCCTTATTGTCCGGATACCAAAATATGACGGATAATGCAAGCCCTACCTAGGAGATATGAGGTATATTGTTGAATTCATTATCAATTACGATCGAGAAAAGATTAGTCAAACTAGGCCAATCAATAATAAAAAGTAGAAACAAAGCTACGATTAGGCAGCCCTAATCTTAGAATGCTTTTATATATACAATATTTACCATCGTCAAAAGGTTCCTCGACCATGGAATCAGTGTTACTTCCTACTTGAACAGCCAAAGAGTTAGGTCGCTTAAAAACTTCATTATTTGACGATTCTGCATTAGTCTCCAACACTCCATTTAACTGCATACCATTCTCATTTGCCAATTCTGACTCAGCTGATTCAAATACTGATTTCTCTGCAGATTTCTCTTGAGGGGGTTTTTCTATTGGTATGTTTTCTACTTTCTCTTCTATAATCGGTACTGAGTCAGTAACATCTCTTGCTTTGGTAGTGCGTCTTGCTCTTGTTTTGGCTCTTTTAGGCTTGCCCAATACATTTACATTATTTTTTTTAACTTGGGATCGCCGTTCTGTAACAGAATTATCTTCAGCTTCGAAGTGTTCGAATTCAATATTAAATTTTCTTTTAATGGCTTTTAAATGTTTTTCAACGTCTTTCTTATTCACTTTCTTAGGTGAGTTCAAGGCGCCCTTATATCTCGCTATGAAGCTGTATTTCTCCAATCTCTCAGAAAAAGGTATATTTACAGCATCATCGGCTTGGGCCATGGCCGCTTTGAGCCTGCTGCCGTATTTCTTGTCTTTTAAGAACGCCTTGAGTGAGTTTTTATTCGTGGTGTATGGCTTCAAGTTTTCTGGGGAAATCCAAGCTCGAGTGACGTCCGCAGAGTCAAAAAATACCACGTTGTAGTGTGTCTAAAACGATAACAAAAATGCAAGTTTCATCCAAGTTACCTACATTATTATTATGATCTACTTATAAAGCAGTGGGTAGGTTAGGAAATAAAATCTCAGTACAATAGAATACGGATTCTTCAAAAGAAGAGTTAGCAGTCGTTAATAGGATTGCCAACGTATCATAATCCCCCAGTATTACCTACATAATTTTTGTAAGCCGATATCGAAGCACGAGCATCTGTAAAACTGGGGATATGTTCCAGTAAGAGACATTCCAGATGCATCTATTGTAGATATTCTTACCTGTACAGCTCTAACGCTAAGAGAAGACACAAAAAATGTATGAGATTCACGTGATATATCGCTTTGATGTCTCAAAGCGATATATCACGTGATCAACAAAAACGAATAGAAAATTGGCAGACATTATGTACAGTTCCTAGGCAAAATGAAATGCTATTGTTTAAGTTTTATCACCAACGTGATGACTTGTCATGGAATATTAACAATAGAAATATGACTATGAAAATTCCCTGTATGAAATGACGATGAACTATCAATTAAAGATAACTTTGAAGCCTCGTCATATGTACCGAATATTTATTACCTAAGTATGAGTATACATATATAACGAAGTATGTATTTACCGGTATATCCGAAAAACCATCAAGCCAGTAGAATTGTTCTGTGTCCGGACAGTCATCTACCATAGCGGGCCACCAGGGCCAGCCTTGCATGCGAGCCCAAACTATAGAGCTTGCTGAATATTCACTATATATCAAGTCTTCTTCATCACGAACGGGTATCTGGATTTCGTGGACGGAACAGTCAGCGTACGCAGTATCTAAAATAAAATATCGCCATTGTTTTATTTTATATAAGTATTACATGGACAAGTAATATAACATTGTGAGATATATTTTTCAAATTTATTGGAAGAAATTAGTCTCGGAAAGGCGTGAAACATCGGACAGAACTGTACTGATGATTGGACAAGCAGACGGGGGAAAGCACCCGTCTACATTACATCAGCGACAGCTCTACACGTGCTGCACGAAGATAATATGCAGTCTCAAGCAGGCGCAGGCTTTCAGCAGTGTTGTACAATTCGTGCTGTCTCTCGCATTGTACATTATAAAGTACATTGACGTATTCATCGGTGTTTTTATAGTACTTTAAAATTACATAGGTATAAGGGGAATAACAAGCTAGCCAATAAAACATAACACAGTCAAACCTGAGTGAGAATTGGGTAAGCGAGAAAACTCTAGTCCCGTCATTTTGCCAATCTAAAGCCTTTATAAGTGAGAAACACAAAACATTGTGACACAAGTGACAGCGATTTTTCATGCGTGAACCTCTTTGTGAGATTGCTACTAATACTTGCCTATAGGCAAGTAACAATCTCACATAAAAGAGGTAAAATAGCAAAAGTTAACTGTCGCTTATAGAGGTATCCTACTAATATAATATTTGCATAATAAAACAAAGAAGTAAATACGTATAGCGCCATCTAGTGGTGCAGTTTTGTAACTAATACGATATCGGTTAACTGCTTCTTCACAAGGCAAATAGTCATGACTAAGTGCAATATATGCGGAAAGTTTATATCGTCGTCAGGTGGTGTCGCTTGTCTTGGCTGTAAAAACGTTTACCATAACCGTTGTGTATCAAAAGGAGTATCTTCTCTTCCAAAAAAATGATTATGTATGTCATGTGCTCCAGAGAAAGAGGAATATGTTAACCCAGCTACATCTCAATACTGTAGAGGTTCAGAATCCTATGATCAGAAAGGTACTAGTAATAAATTAGCTGAATATACATTATGTGATCTTATCAATGAAATGAAGAATTTTGGTAGCATCGTTCAGAATTTGAAAGCAGAGCTGAGTTTGTTTCGTGAAGAGTTCAAGGATATGAGAACTGACCTAAATAATGACTGTATTCAGAATTTCTCACATGTAAAGATGACGTTACTAAATTATCTCACCGAACAGCAGAAGTGGAACGACGTTTAGATTTACTTGAGACCACTGTAAGTAATGAAGGAATCAGGAGCCTGCAGGAGTCAATTGAAGAGCTCAAGCATGAATCCAATGAAAGCGAGCAACATAACTTGCTTACAGATATTGAGCTGGTGGGTATCCCGGAAGCTAGTAGTGAGGACCTTCGCAGTCTGGTAAAGGTAGTCGCGACTAAGTTGGAAATACCATTACACAACGCGGATATCGTTAGCATTCATAGAATAGGCCCTACTCAGGCAACAAGCGGTGCTGCAGCCAGTGAGTGCACTGAGACGAGCGCACCGCGCCCTCGTCACGTAGTGATGCGCTGCGCCCAGCGTGCGCTCCGTGATCAAATATTAACAGCCGCACGAGTGCACTCTGTCACCACTGCCGACTTTGGAATGTGTGACACGAAACCAAAGCGAATATATTTCAATGAACGTTTAACTAGAAGAAATAAAAAACTCTTACAGAAGGTTAAGGAAGAAAAGAAGAGGCGTAATTGGAAATTTTATGGGTCAAGGATGGGAATATATTGGTCAAACGAGGCCCAGGAGAAAAAGTATTTCGCATTTCTCGTGAGCGAGATATAACTAACGTACTCATTTAGAATTAACCCACTTATTAGAATTTTGCGTCACCTTCGAAATTGTAAATTACTTATCACTCTCTAATGTGTGTTAAAGTTTTGTAGTTTTGATTTTTTTGACCAGTATGATTTTTTATATAGATAAATTCTTCATTAAGTACCAAACACCATTCCATTCCACTGTTTAGAATCTTCATTCATAATGCAAACTATCACGAACAAGATTGATATCGTAAGCAACCTATTATTCATTGTAACTCTTTAATAATAAAAAAATAAATTTGTTTTATACTAAAGTTAACGTAGGATATTTATATGTTTTGTGTGGCATCTATTGATGATCAGTTTGAGACCATTAAGTCGGCGATAGCGGAAAAAAATAGCACAATAGACGGGAAAAAGGAAAATGAGCATCTCCGGGGGCGTGTGGGACACCTGGAGGAACATATTCGTCAATCGGAACAGCAGTCCTTGGCAAACGACGTGGATATCGTGGGTGTTCCCGAGTCCAAAGGAGAAGGTGTCGTTCATGTTGTGTTGACCCTCGCCCATAAACTGGGAGTGCCGCTGACTGAGAATGATGTCGTCAGTGCTGATCGGGTCGGAGGAGCGCGGGACGAGGCAACGGGACGTACGCGTGCGCGGCCGATCGCCGTGCGACTGGTCCGCCGGGCGCTACGTGATGACCTGCTGCGGGCGGCGCGTGTACGCCGCGGCGTTACCACTGCAGATGCGGGCTTGGCTGGTGATTCCCGCCGTTTCTATATAAATGAACGCCTCACGAAGGATAATAGGCAACTTTTTCTGAAGGCGCGGGAGATCGGAGCGCGCCTAAAATGGAGATTTGTCTGGTCGAAGGAGGGAAGGGTGTACGCCAGACAACACCAGAATGAAGGTTCGCCTCGTCACCGTATACGCTCAGAAGCTGATCTAACAAGGGTTTTTGGGCCCGAAGCGGTTGGATCCATCGATAAGAGTTCTGCGTTTTAGTTTTCATCAATGTTTCTTATATGTCCTATTTTGCAAATATTTTACTGTGTTTACTCTTTGCCGTGTACACTCGTATTATATCGAGAAATTATGGTCGATATTATTTTTTGCACAGCGCTTCGCACTTGTATTATTGTTATTTTTTTGTGTCGCCATGTATATTTTTGTGCTGCCACAGCTTCAAAAATGCTCTTTTAATGAAGTATTATGGCAACAAGTGTGTAATGTACACAAATTTATATCATATGTTTGTATATCTATGACATACCTTATTGTATATTTAGTGTATCAGTGTATTTCACTTCTTTTACAATTTATACTATTTATTTACGTAAAAAGCCAATATTATAAGGTTTTATCAGTTTATAGTATGTTACATATGTGTTACTGCTGTCGTTTTTTTAAGTGTACGGTTTTTATCTCTGTAGCTCCCCGTTACTCACATATATTACGCACGCGGGTTACCTCGGCGTCTTGGTTTTTGTATCACCCATGTATAACTTCCCTAAATGGTTTTAAAAACTAAATTCTGTTCGTTAGCTCTTTATAATCCCGGTTCTCTAACCACGGGTCATAATGATTTTCTTATGGCAATGGATTGTTTCAAAAGCGACTTCGTCGCGATTAATGAAACTTGGATTAAAACTGGGGAACAGCAGCTGGCACCTAAGGTTCCAGGCTACAGTTTTCGCTATGCTGCACGGCCGCTGCACATGCGTGGTGGAAGGGGAGGAGGTGTAGGTTTTTATGTTAAGCGCGGTATTAACGCCCGAGCAATAAATATATCTGATACTCGGATCGAACAAATGTGGTTGTCGGTAACAATAAATAAGTTACGTATAGCAATAGGTACTGCGTATCGTCCACAGTGGGTTAACGTTGATATGTTCCTTGATGCTCTGACTGATTCGGTTGCCCAATTATATGGATGTGATGGCATTGTTCTATTAGGTGACCTAAATGTAAATTTACTTGATCAACACAGTAGTGCCTCCATAAAATTGCATCAGTTTTTGAATTGCACAGGCTTGTCCCAAGCTGTAACGTCACCAACGCATTTTACCGACCATAGTGCAACTCTAATTGATTTAATTTGCACCGATTGTCGAGTTCGTAATGTTTGCGTTACCAATATCACCGGTAGCCACGGGCATTCTTTCGTCTCGGCGACTTTAAATATAAAAAGGGATAATATACCCCCCAGAACCATAGTGTGTCGGTCGCTCAAGAACATCAATCGTAAGCAGTTAGATGATGACCTTTTGGCTCTAAGCAGTTTTTTTTTATTGATTCAGCGTCGGTGGATGTAATGGTTGATGCGTTCACATACTCTGTGACGGCTTTATTTGACTGTCATGCTCCGCTGAAAAGAATGAAACTAAAAGACAAACCGCTTCCTTGGATTACTGATACCATAAAGATCATGATGAAATGTCGCAATGAAGCTCATGAAAAATACCATAAAACTAAGTTAGATAGTCATCGAAAACTATACAAAGATTTAAAATCATTTGTCTCTCAAAATGTTTATAATGAAACTCGAGCTTATTATGACTTTCGCATTAACTCAGAATTTCGAAATGAAAAAAAACTATGGAAAAATCTAAAGGAAGACGTTTTACCCCCTAAAAATGATCACTGCTTACCAGACCATTTTGACCAACCTGACATTATAAATGACTTCTTTTTAAATATCCCTGGAACTGATACAGTTCCTATATCTACCATGACCTATTTTGAGTTTCACAGACATAATGACGATACGTTTTCTCTACTAACCGTAAATGATCATGATATTGCCAAGATTCTTATGTCAATTAAAACTAATGCACGAGGCGTAGATGGATTGTCCATGGATATGATTTTGTTAACTTTGCCACACACCTTATCATTAATAACTAGCATAGTGAATAAGTCTATCTCAACGTCCACCTTCCCTAGCCAATGGAAAATTGCTTCAGTAAATCCTATACCTAAAATTTCAAACCCAACTGACATCAAAGACTTAAGACCTATTAGCATCCTTCCTGTTCTATCAAAGGTACTGGAAAGGGTAGTATATGATCAGCTTGTTCGGTTTATTGAACGCAATAATATCTTACCAGATGTTCAGTCAGGCTTTAGGAAGGGCAGAAGTACAGCAACTGCTTTGCTAGATGTTACCGACAACATACTTGTTGAACAGGATCAGGGGCTGGGAACAATCTTGGTACTCCTGGACTTCTCTCGCGCGTTTGATTCGATTAATGTTCCGTTGCTTCTTTCAAAACTAGCATATTATGGCATTGATGCCTCGTCAATAAAGTGGTTTGACAGTTATTTACGTAACCGATCTCAGTTTGTGAAAATTACTCGAGAAGATGGAAATCACCTAACATCGTCATTAAAGACTTTTGATCGTGGCGTACCACAGGGATCAATTCTGGGACCATTGCTCTATATAATTTACAGTGCTGACATCTGTTGGCACATAGAGAACTGTAAATTTCATATTTATGCCGACGATCTTCAACTGTATTTACCGATGCGTCCCAAGGATGTTCCTTACGAAGTTGAAAAGATTAATAATGATGAGACGAATAGCTACTTGGTCCCAAAATAATTCTCTTGTTTTGAATCCGTCCAAATCCAAATACATGGTGATCGGCTCAAAACGACTGATAAATGACATTAAAAGGCAAACTTTTAGTATAAATATACATGGACAATGTATAGAGCAGGTTAACGAAGCAAAAAACTTAGGTGTTTTATTTGATAGTTCTCTTCGCTTCGAAAACCATATTCTTAATGTAGTTAAAAATAGTTTTTTCAGATTGAAACTGTTGTACAAAATCCGTAATTTCCTCACGGAGTCTATTCGAATTAAAGTTTGTGAATCAATTATTTTGTCAAAGCTGAATTATGGGGATTTAGTATATGGGCCACGTCTTTTAGCGAAAACGACTCGCCTCGTCCAAAGGATACAAAATGCATGCTGTCGTTTCTGCTATGACATTCCTCCGCGAACACATATTACCCCATATCTAAATAACTCGTCAACTTTAAATATGACTTCTCGGAAGTCTTTGCATTTAGCCATACTAGTACACTGCCTGTTGGCTTCTGGATCGCCAAAATATCTCTACTCTAAATTGAACAATTCCCAAAGTAAGTACAGTATGAGACCAACGAGAAACTTGCTGCATTATAGTCAACATAAAACCGTCGCTTTCAGGGGAAGCTTTCGATACCAGGCAACCAAGTGCTGGAATAACATTCCTCCACCGCTTCGATTATTGAAATCTAAAACCACGTTTAAAATTCGATACAAATCGTTTTTAATGGAAAACCAAAAGACTGGGCTGTCTGGTTCGAACAGGTTTAGCGCACCCTTCGTGTGCTAGATATTATTAACGGCATTTCTCTATTCCACACTCAAATAAAGATAAGCCTATTCATATATTATTAACTATTTACTTATGTATTATATTATACCTACACTAAAAATAAATATAAAAGTACACTAAACTCAAAACCATAATTATGTTTTCACAGGGTCTATTGGCTGTAGGTCTCGGCAGAATACCAGCGCTTAGCTACATTATTTTGATGTGGTTGGGCAATATGCTGAGCCGAGATCCTTTTTGTTGCTGTGGCATACAAATATATACATACCATTTTTCATTCATATTATGTATATGTATACTTCACATCTTAGACTCTTCACATGATGAACTATATTATTTTAATTTTTTATTTCCCTTGTATGTTTTTCTTATTGTTAGTGTATTGTAATTGTATGTGTGCCAATGCAACAAATAAATGTGTGTCTATGTCTATGTCTATATTTATTATTATTTCTTTGAATATTAAGTAATTAAAACTTACTTAGATGAACTTACTTAGATGAACTTACTTAGAAGTTAAAATGAAAGTCACTAGATGGCTTAAAACTCTGTCATATAAAGATACTGAAGACCTACTTACAGTCATTAGTTAGTCGGAGAAGTAAATTGTAATATTTATATATATTATAATTGATATAGATTTTGTTCTTTTAGTGTATATTAGGCCATCATGTAGATAGGCAAATACTCACACACACACACACACACACACACACACACCACACATACTCTCAAACACACCAATGGGAAGAGTATGCTCATGCATGCAAACTAGTATTCTTCTAGTGATTATGAGTTTATTATTAAATGGATACAAACGGCTATCAATGCCTCAACGCTCAGGGAAGAGCGCTGTATGCTGAAGCACGGGTGTTAAGCCTAGTTCAGCAGCAGATACTCTTGAATAAATTTGTGCATCTAAAATAGCCTAATATGTTGTAAATATTGTAAACCTTTTTGTTGAATAAAGATATTATTATTATTATTATTATTACTTATTGTTTAAAATACCCACACCTATAATGTGACTAATTGTAACGTGAGTATCGGAGCAAGTTGAAAATCAGCGCTGCAACACTTCAATGTGATTGTAGCATAATGCTGAACGAGCTCCTTTTGTGCACTAGAACATATTTTCTTAGATACTTATCTAACGTGATGTATGTATGTATGTAGTTATTAGTGTACAATAAACGTTTTTCTATTCTATTCTATAATATTATAAATGCGAAAGTTTGTGTGTATGTTTGTTACTTCTTCACGCTCAAACAGCTACACCGATTTCGATGAAATTTGGCATGGAGATAGGTTAGACCCTGGAATAACACATAGGCTACTTGTATCCCGGAAAAAGTATGGTTCCCTTGGGATGATTAAGGTAGCGGGAAAACCGGAATCCACGCGGGTGAAACCGCGGGGCACAGCTAGTACCTCTATAAGCGACAGTTTACTTTTGCTATTTTATGACTCATTCTTAAATTTCAAGGAACTCAAATTTTATTTGATTGACCAAATGTGCGCCTGTTGTTTTCTATAGTTCTAGGAACTTACGTTGTCGGTTGTATTAGAATGACCGAGTAAGTCATTATTTTATTATTGTTGGTATGGAAATCATATTCTATTCAGAAAGCCAAATGTGCGTATCGACTTGTTCGTCAAGCTTATTACAGTCAGTTCAGGAAAGGTTTAAAGGCATTGGAGATGCTTCACAAGTTTTATGAATATGCGGCGGTATATCAAACCATATTTGATAAAATTTACGTACTAGATAAATATATACAAACAATACAAAATATACAAACAGAATAGCAAAAGAAATAACAGGTTTTTTTAATATAAATGTTGAAAGATTATGTAGATTACACATTTATTTTCAGCTATTGTTTCAATAAATACTTACATATTTTTTTTATTTTTTTTACTATTATAAGTTTGCGTTTGACAACTGTACAATATCCATACATACATGTATTTTGTTTCTGATTTCGTAGGTATTCGTATATTATATTCGTTAGGTAGGTATATAATATCTATTATATATATACACCGTAATTTTTATCGACCTCTATAAGTGAGACAGATTCCTCCTGTAGCTCTGTAAGCTAGAAACTCGGATTAGGGAGAAACCTTTCGAAGAGAAAAACAGATCGCGGGCCCTTGAGCTCTCACTTATCCAGATTTGACTGTAATTAAAGATGAACGGAGGCTCAATTATAAATTTCCACAAGTGCCACCTTAGTTCACAAAAACAAAACGACAACATCTAGAATGTTTGTAATTTAATACTAGTTTTTCGAAACAACCTCGAATTTAATTACACATTTACAAGCAAAAATTGTAATTGGATCCGAGAATTTCGGATAATTTGGTTGGTGTAAGTGGGCCTTAGTGAGTAAACTGTTGATTTTACCTGGATTCATCCGACAATACCACTGTTTGGGTAAATCGTAGCTATCCAGCACGTCTGACCGGAATCTCCATTTGTTGCAGTCATCACATTGCACCCACAGGCCCGCAGCACGACGCTTTTGTAACCAAAGCATCCTTTGGCGATGCGTGAGCCCTGGGGCCGGCTGACTTAGCAAGTCTCTGTTGTTACTGCTGGAGATTGTGATATGTTTCGATTTATAATGGAACCCTTTGACTACTAATAAACTAAGACCACAGCAGATCTCTTGTATACTATGAAATCTATACCCATCTTTTTTTTTTTTTTATTACACTTAGACCCCCTAGGATTCCCTGTGTCGCGGGAGGCATGGACACACACAATCACACCACAAAAACACCCAAGACCAGGGACAAAGACCTACACTCATCGCACAAATGTTTGCCCCTGCCGGGAATCGAACCCAGGGTCCCGGAGACACAGAAGTCATGTCACTGACACTGACCACTGCGCAACGGCGATCAGCGTAGCGTCAGTCTATTCCTATCTATTAGAAGAATCATTAGAATAAGTTATGGAAAAGAAACCCTCAATGTGGTGTAGCGGGAAATTCATAATACGCGCTAGTGAAACCGCAGAGTGTAGCTAGAACATCATGATTGTGTAAATAGATATGCGGGCAAAGCGGACATTTCAATGCAGAAAATGATATATTCCAAACATACACCCGCTGGTAAACGCCGTTCCTCGGCGGCCACACTTTAAATTAACTGGTGTTGATAAAAATAAATATGTGATTGCTAGGGATCCAAATAATATTATAAATGTGAATGTTTGTGTGTATGCACGTAAGTATTTGTCTCCACTCGCAGCGCTAGTCACTGAACGGATTTGTATGAAATTTTATTTCAGTAGAACTAGTTCAGTAAAACTGAAAAATCGTTAATACTATATCTCGTATACCTAATGGTCTGAAGTAATACAGTATCAGTTCAGTTCGAACTGCCGAGAGCTTTCCGATTCGACTTCCCAGGGAACTAGATCCAGTCAGGCGTTACTACACGTACTATACTACCATTGACGCCGTTTTAGAGCTTAAGATAAGTCTGTATACGCTTATATAAGAACGTTATATGTATACGCTTATATACAGATATATATTTTTTCGATATGTTCCGTGCTTTTATCTAGTTAGTACATAAGCCAAGGAGAGTGAATCAGAATCGCAATTTCTAGATGATGGAAGATCAGCGCGACGGTTATCCATATCCAACCTTAGTGGTGAGTCTTAGGCTAAATGGTGAGTAGGGAGAGGGATTCCTGGCATTGCGCAACACTACAGTAAGTTATATACTTCAGTCAAATAGTTACATATACATTTGTTATTATTTGTTTAAATTTTGACCGGTTGGATGCGGGCCGCTTCCAACTGGTCCTCGTGGAAATCAATGGGAGGAGGCATATGTCCAGCAGTGGACTTCCTATAACTGAGATGATGATGACGATGTTTGAATTGTTCTGTTTTTTGTGTGTGGATAGTTCTTTATTGTAGTGTTGCTTATGCCATGAATAAACGTGTTTCTTAAACGTAACTTTATAAGTTTGCGTTTGGCCACAACTGGTGTAAATAAAGTACCTATGCAATTTGTGTATACAATGCCGATGCCCACATGCCGAAATGCATCGTTGTAATTTACGGACATTGCTGATTGCTGGTTTAGATATTACAACTCAAAACCTTACCGGTATAATGTCTTTTAAGTATTTCCTTACAAAGGCTAACACTAGACTGCTAATTCCTTTATTATTACTTGCCTGCTTATCTGTGAACATGTTTTTTCAGTGTCGGTGTCCTCAGCAAAAGTTACTGTCTTACTTGAAGGTTCATCCACGGACTTAGGTGACATCTTTTCATCCTGTATATGATGCGTAAGAAATAAGAACAGAGGATTTAATATTACAATACTATTATGTTGATTGCGATATATAATTTGGAAATTGCGTTGGAATTTTTTTCCCCCGTGAGTTCATATAAAGTTGAGTATTTTGAAAAATTAACAATATTTATACAAAATAACGTTTTACCAGTGGTTGACGAGCTTCTTCATCAGGTTCATGAGCTTTTTCAATTGGTAGTTTAGCTTTTTCCATCATTGATCCTGTCAAAATAGACATAAATTTGAAGTAGGTACATAAATCGCGCGTGAAGAATTAGCGGCAAATTCCCGCCAACGCCAAATGACAGTATTATCTATGCAACTCGTGCTACCGGAAACAATGCATAGTACAAAAATATTATTATTTGTCTATGATCATAATTTCATTTTCCTTTATTTTGGACTCTTATGATCGAGATATTCACAATTTAAGAATGACATAACATTGCAGTTATTACTATGTTAATAGGTGGCAAACAAGCAGACCGGCCGCCTGATGGTAAGCGATCACCATCACCTAAGGACAAACACTCGGGGCATTACGATACGTTGCCAATCCTATTTAGGACTCTCTGATATCTCCCCTTTTAAGTATTCCCATATTGTAGCAAAATGAGAAATCCGAGGGAAGTAGCTCTTTCCATATTTTGCAGGTATCTATACTATATAGCAAAAACGGTAGGTATAATTGCACTTCCATGAGTCAATTATGTCTGGATTAGCTTTCAAGCCTCGTTGTACCTATATAGGTACAACGAGGCTTGAAAGCTAATCCATATTTATCCATATTAATATTTTTCACCGTATATGTACATATGTACATATACGGTGAAAAATACACAGCGTTTTTTTTTCATAAATAACTTACCATACTAAGTATCATAATCATGTTCAAATATCTCATATCGCATTAAGACACCACTGCGTGCTGACAAGGCCTGCTGCGTTACCTAACACCATCTAAGCATGACGTGCTGCGCCCCGCTGCCACCAAATAGAAGCACACACACATATATACATATAAGTATTTATTTATGTACTAATTTTCATCCAAATTTTATTTAGCTCTTACCGAGATTTAATCAGTAGATATTTTTAAGAATTTCTCGATTAATAATTTATGATAAGAGTAATATACAACTGCATCAAGAGAAGTTTAACGTGTTATTTTGGCAGACTCTGTACCTATACTTTAGCTCTATACTCTATACTATACTAGGTATATACTTTTATCAGCACGACGACATACTGAATCATTACAGTCCTTATTTATAAAATACTAACTGCACCCCGCGGTTTTACCCGCGTAGTGATGATTGACGATGATGATAATGATGATGAAATGTAGCCTATGTGTTATTCCGGGACCTGAAGTATCTACATACCAAATTGCATCCAAATCCGTCCAGCCGTTCTGACGTGATTGAGTAACAAACATCCATCCATCCATGCATCCAAACTTTCACATGTATATTATTAGTGGGATGACTAGTAGGTCGAAGAGACCTTCGCAAGAACATGAAGTTTCATAAAAAAGATGGAAGTGGAACAAAATGACTGTAGGCCATTTTTTCTGACTCATTTCTTTTTTTATTTTTATAAGTGTTTGACCATAACGCCACATTATTTTAAGTGGTAAAGTGATCTAAGACGTAACCCGTAAACTGAGATGGTACCCATTCACTCGTGGCTAGACATAAGACATTAGGACTGCACCAGTGAGGAAATGACTGACTCGGCCAACAAGTGCAACTCACTGGCAGTATGCATTATGAAGGTGGACGCAATCACTTCGTACGCAAAAGGTCTTAGGTTATATGGTAAAGCTACTAAGAAGCTAGAAGTACGAAGCGATTACATGAATATAGTATTGATGGTGCATTTCTGTACGTTAGGTGGAACAATGATAAAATGGGAATGTTGGAATATAGCCAGGCAGCCGGAAAATGGTGTCAGGCTTTAACCATGTCTCAGCGATAGCCGCAGCGACGAGTTTATATTTATTAAACGAACAAAATAGTTCAAGCTTTCTGCGTCGGACACTGCTGACATTCCATTGAAGAAACCAATCTATTTTGTTTGTTTGTACTAATCGAAATTTTTTGCAGCATTTGCGAGATATTGTTTGGTAGGGCATCATCGAATTTCGAGATCATGTTCAGCAGAGTAAATGATAACAAATCAAGAAGGTTATCTGATTGGGAAGGATGACAATGATCTGAATTGAGACAGCAACCATTAGCCATTGATGAAGAGGGAGATGGAAGCATAAGTAGAGTTATAATACGATTTGCCTATGGAGGGGACCGACGAGAAAAAACTAGAGTTTTTTGTATGTTGATGGCATGATTAGAAATTTTTCAGAAGATGGAGCTGGATTAGTGCTAGCAATTTCTGCATATAAGCGGCAGTTCACATTGGGAACTCGTGCAGCTGCCTCAGCGAATGAAATATTTTCTTCTGGAACTAGCGCTTTAATTATTTTTAGCTGACCATGTTCTGGACATTTTTTGTTTATAGCAAAATGCCTGCCTGAACAAAACACACAAGTAGCTTCTCTCATCTTCAATGATTAAACATGACGAGCCTGAGTGAGGTTGAGCACATTTAAAAGAACGTAATTTTGATCAGTAAGTAGCTTGGATTTGATAAAATCTAGAGCGAGCTAAACATTGAATAGGGGGAAGTTGATATGACTCCACAGTCAATGCGGCATCGAAGCAGTATATTTTTTTGGGCAGAACTTTACCTTTTACTGTTGCAGAGATTGTTTCAGTATGTACCTATACCGGTTTGTTGTTAATGAAGGTTTTTCGATTAAGCCGTCTAGCTTTGATGGCCGGGCCGCATCCAGGAGGGTAATCTAATGACTCTATGAGTTCTTCCATAGACCATTCAACGGGAATACTTTTGATTATGCGAGTTATTGGGAATGTTGCTATTTTTGCTCCAAAATTGTTATCTTGTAAAAATGAACCATCTAAAAAGTTATTGGAGTCTTTTGCTGATTTAAATTCAATCGAAGCTTTATTATGACCAATAGATTTTACACCGTCATTAGAAACGATGTCACAAACCTTCTTCTTAAATAGCATTTGGGCTAGTTTTAATAATCTCATTGACGAGCCACAGTCAGGGTCAGAGAGCATCTTAGTAACATGAACAGTAAACGGACCTAAGTCCGTCTCGTCAAATCGTAAATCTTTACTTTGTAGAAACTGAGGAATTCTTAAAACATGTTGAGATGACAAAGCAGGGTATATATTCGATTTTTTGGGAATAGCAATTCCCTCTAAACTGGGGTCACGAGATCGTTTTCTAGGTTCTGAGGAAGAAAACATCAAATGATACGGAGGTTCATTTGGAGGGTCACTCCATGAAAAAAAGTGAGTATTTTCATTCGCATAATAAAAAAGGATATCTATCTATAGAAATCAACTTATAATAATTATAATATAAAGTACAAGTACGTTTTATTTTTGACGAACGCACATTAACCACCTTTTCCCGACACTCTTCAAGGCAGACACGTTAAAATCTTGATAAAATTTGAAGACATCAGTATCGGAAAAATAAAAATACAATTATTTTTTACATTCAGAAAATTAAAAATCTGCCTTTTTCCCCAATCTCGAACAATCCTTCTACTCGTAGGAATTGTCATATGCATAGAAGTTGTTGAAAATAGGTGTCTCCATATAATTGAAAGAGCAGGTAGCTTTCATAGTATATTAAAATAGTGAAGTAATAAACTTAATTAACAAACATAAAAGTTAGTTTTTCTTTTCATGACAAAACATTGAAGACATCATGTTATAACAAAACTGTTGCTAGGGAACAATAAATTGTCGATGATACAGTAAATAGGTCCAGCCCCATTCACCACGGAGATCCTATATCTGAACAGAAGTAATATGTACTATGTACATAATACATATTACTTCTATGTATCATTATTATGTACATAGTACATATTACTTCTATGGTCACATGCCACAGAAGCCAAGAAGAAGATTTTTTCCACAGACTACTGGTACGGTCATACCATAAGTCATGATAAGAACTTTTTATATGAAAATATTATAAATATTGCTTATAACTTTTTATACAAAATGTCATTATCTGGCCAAAATATTCTTTTAATACATTTCATTTAAATTAACGCACTTGCATTATTCTGTTCCTTTTTAATAACTTTGTTCTCTTACTATAAAGAAATGGTACAATTGTAAGGCGGAAGTGCGCATTATTGTTTTCGGCTGGCTGCCGGCTGGTCGCCATATTTTCTAGCTAGCTAGAAAATATTATCGTGTTTCGACGTTTTCGTCGTTATCGGCGAAAGGGAGTACTTTACTCCCTTTTTTTGTGTTGAAATATCTGTCTTCATCTATTTACCGCTTGGTAAAGTCATTATTTAATTAACAAATATTTTCTTTGTTGTGTATCAATAAACATGGCTTTCTAAAATGTCTGCCTCGTACGTAATCTCGTTATCTCCTTGCGGAGTTTCCCGCTCAGCTGGTTTTGTGGATGTTGGAAGAATCCAGAATGGACAAGAAATCTGCGAATTGGTCTATACAAACACAGTCGAGGGCATCTGCCATCGACTGTAAAAAAAGTTCTGGTAAGACGTACTTATATTTTCAAGGTCGAAATGTTCTAGTCATCATCATAAAGATTCCCTAGAACATGGTAATACCTTTGCGACAAAATACTATTTCCATGTACAGACCTATAGTGTCTGTATAAACAATTCTGTAAGAGTTATTTTGTGAAATGTACAAAGAATGTCTAGATTCTGCCTGAATAAAAGTAATTTTCAAAGATATCTTTATTTCAGAGTTGACGCATAAACCTAGACCACGTAACAACACGAAACGCGAAGGTGCTGCCTGCAGTGCACCCAAGAATGAGGCATATCGTAAGAATGTGCCGTCACAGCGCGGAAGGGGCCCCATTGACAGAAAACCACGACAGCGCGGCTCTTCTGGTTTTGCTGTGGGTGGAGCGCAGAACCCCGGGTAAGGTCGTAGTTTGGATTCAGTCTTCATTATGCATGATTGAAGTGATGATTGCCATATGAAATCACATTGGCTTTTGGTCGAGATGTTAGAGAGGAACTATGAAGTTTGAGATCTTGTCCTTCTAGGGTCTGTAGTCTTAAAAGCCTTTTCTTTAAAGGTGCTAACTTAAAAGCTCAGATTTAGTTTAGTAGCAGGCCAAGTAGATGATAACAATACAACATCAATATTTGCTTGTCTGTAAAACTTATGTTTAGTTTATTCTTAGACTATGCAGGTTTAGTAGAGCATTTGATATGTATTAAAATGGTGTGCTGTTTTGTTAAATTGGGATTGAATAAGAATTTTAGTCATGGATAAACAAAAAAAGAAACTACCAAATTGGCCAAAATAAGCCTTTGTGGCAATGAAGTTTTGTGTGGTATTATGGTAATGGCCTTAAGGCTTACTGCAACAGTCATATTTACAGTAAAATAAAACCAAATATGAGCCAAATGAAAAATTTTAACTTTTTTGCAAAAAAAAATTTCAAACATACTTGAATACTATGTTAAAATTAAATAATGAATATATTATTAATTAAATTAATATACAGCTACTCTTTTAAAACTAGGGGGAGAGGATTCCTGGCATATATGCGTTGTCACCAATCGTTTTCGCAGAGCATGTGCTGAAAGACATTTTGTGACAATATTTTAAACATTTTGGGCTATATTATTGAAGTTTTAGTAGCGATCTCCCATAATTTCTGGAAATAAATACTAAGCCTATGTTACTCGGTGAAGATTTAGCTTTCTAACAGTAAAATATTTTTTTTAATCAGTTGAGTATTTTTTGCATAAAACCATAACAAACAAACTTACTACACCTCTATATTAAAGAAAACTTTATATATATATATACTAAGAGTTTTATGGTTCATTGCATTAACAACATGCTAGGCGGAACTTATGCTTAAATTATTTGAAGGGAAAAATTCAATTACAGACGCTTATATATAATAACTACTACTAGCTGCGCTCCGCACATTTCCCGCGTGGTGTAATTGATGATGATGATGAAAAGTAGCCCATGTGTTATTTCGGGACCTGAAGTATCTACATACCAAATTTCATCCAAATCCATCCAGCCGTTTGAGCGTGATTGAGTAACAAACATCCATCCATCCAAACTTTCACATTTATAATATTAGTGGGATTAAAGAAAATTATTCTGAATCAGTAATGATGTGGAATTTATTTAATTTAGGCGACAAAACTTTTGTTATCTTTGCTCAATTAAATTATTATTTTCAAGGCTGAATAAATATATATAAAGAAATAATTATAGAGCAACTACTAAGAAGTAGCAAAAAAACTTGCCCTAGTGTTCTTACAGTTTATATGTATATAAAATATATTTTGAAGAGATATTTTAAACAGAATAATGTGGCTAGTAAAAGAGCATTCTACAGATGTTTGTATTCCAAATAGTTACAGTATCTTTGTTATTTTATGCTTACAGGTTAGAAGATGATGATGAACCAGAAATTGGTTCTGTATTTGTGCCCGGAAGCAAAAAGCAGAATTTGAATCATCTGCTGAACTTCATGTACCCCTCCCGAGGTCCGCCGGAGCGCAGGGGATTGCAGCCCCGTCGACAGGCCCAGCACCATCGCGTCTCGTTCAGACATGAGCATGACCTCTATCTTCGTGCATAGTAAGTTCAATATTGATTATCTGAATATTTCTTTTACTAAGGTTGCTACAAGCATTTGTTGCTTTATACTTCACTTTATATTTTGTCACTTTATACTATTTCGCCGATACAATAATAAAGTTTGAATCCAGCGCCCCCAGGCCATCAACCACAATAGAGATATTTGGTCATCTTTAAATAATAAGTAAGACAAGACTGACATTATGCATTGTCAGGTATGTGTTTGGCGGCCCCATCGGCTTAGCCATGTCTTGATCTGACAGCGGATGTGCAGATTTTATGAACTCTATTCATTGCACCGCACAATATTTGATCATGCTAGTTCACTTCAACCAGTCAGACCAAATTATGCTTGAAGAGGCCATAATCTTCCATATACATCCTATAACATAATCGTATCAATGTAAGAGACTTCTTCTGTAATACTTAATGAAGTGGCTGTTCATGATACATCTATCTAATATTGGTCGACCAATATGATGCCCATGATGAACGCTGGCATGCAGCTGGTGTGACCCATTTGACTCATATTGGCAACTTTATCAGTCCAACTGAATTAATGGTCACATTTGAGGTTCAATTTTGGATTCTTATAGAGTACCAGTATGACGCAAATATAGTACTTTAGCTTTGACTATATTGAATAATGCTAAAATATGGAGTTAAAAAGAATTATCCTTTTCATATATTATTGATGTATTGGAACACACATTTTGTTGTAAAGAGGAAATATGTCAGACAGCATGCCAGGGTTTTTGTTAGTAGGTTGGGCTAAGCCATTGTCAAATCACATCAAAATCAACATTGCTCACAAATCTTGGTAAAACTCTTCTTTAATGCCTAATGACTATAATTATGTACATAATCTAAGTAAATGTATCAGGCTGTATCTTGGCTGACAAACTTTTTATTACACAGGACTGGCTCCTGGTTAAGTCTGAAAAGTAGTGAGATAATTAGTTATTTGTTTTAAATTTGGGTAGAGTTAATTTTCGGCGTGAGTGCCTTGGCTGCAACCTGAGCAAGCGAATAGTTCTAGGATTAGCGACAGGTACAGGTTTTTTACCAACTTTGCTTGTGGTTCAAAAAAGGACCCTGAGCGTAGCGAAAATTTCAAAACACGAAACGCCATAAAAGAGAATTCGAGAATGCTCCTGAAAAAGCTGTCAGGGGCATTATCGAGTTATAATATCTTTTTACTCACTTGTGCCTCACCGAAATCGACGTGTAAAAACTAGCGATTGATAGCTGGTGTGGTGAAAAATATATTTTCTGTAGGTCAGGTATGAATTCAGGTTCATCATAACTTCAATAAGTAAAGGCAGCAGCAAAGGTTTAGATATCATGTTCATTCATTCAGATAAAAGTGAAATAGAAGCCACACACATTTCACAAACTTTTATATTTATCTACTAGTGGCCCGTCCCGACAGTTACATTATTGAAGTTTTAGTAAGGATCCCTATTTTCTCTGGTAATAAATATAGCCAATGTTACTCAGGTATAATGATGTAGAACTCTAATGGTGAAAGAATTATTGAAATTAGAATTAGAGTTTATTCCTTACAAACATACAAAAATACAAATCTTTCCTCTTTATAATATTAGTACAGATTGGAATACTAGCAGATTTTTTAAATTTAATTATATAATAAGTAGCAGAAAAAATTTCTTTGCATTTTTTAAGAAAATTCAAAACATTTTTTAATATAGTGTATTTACATTTAACTAAAGTATGTAGGTACCATTTTGTTCAATAACTTTTTGCCATCTTGTAGGTAGGGACATGATCCTATTGCTATAGCAGAAGTGTACAGTAAAGTGTTTTGTATTATTTTGTCTCGTATTGTGTTATTGATAATATGTCGATGATTCAAATAAGAATGTAATTTGTCATAAAGTAGGGCACAAACTACTATTTTATATTAAATAAATAAATTGAAGCAACAGCAATCTTTTTAGTTCATTCTTCATTAGTTTTAGAATTCCACAGTTACTAATGCAACTACCAACTGTGTCAATACGTGTTCAGTATCTAATTAAACAAGTTTTTAAACATTTTATTTCAGCTGTCAATTTGTGGTGAAGGAGAATGGTGATTACAAAGCAAATTTGTTGGATCCTGATATGCCGGTTAAGTGGGAGCAAATTGAGGAAGTTGTAAGTATCAACTACTTGTCGCAACATATACACTCTGTTTCACAAAAATAGCACCTCAGATAAAATCTACTCCAACTATGTTGAACCTTATTAGTAAAGTTGGAACGGTATGACTGTGGGGTGTTCAAAAGGAAATCCTTTCTGCTTTCAAAAAAATAAATGAATCCTAACCTTTATTAACGGGATCTTCAGGGTAATGGCAGGGCACTAAGGGAGCGCAATCTTGCAGTGAAATCCTCAATCTCGGTATTAGCAAGATTTATGAGGTCTAGGCAAGATTTCGGTATTATGCGAGATCTCGCAAATCTATTAATATTTAAAATTATAATTGTTCTATTGAAAGTTGGCCTTAAATATTGTGCTAGGGGCGAAAAGAATAAAAAATACATATACTGAGTCGTTCATTTATGAAAGCTACTTAGAGAACATCGGGTCATTATGAAAGAAAAACTGCTGAGAAGGCACAATGTATCTACGAAACTAACTAGCATTGGATGTTTCGTGCTATATATCCAGCAGCAGAAAAGGCCTGTTCTGCCTTTACACTCGTTGGCACCACTGATGACAAACTTTGACACTCTGCTCTGAAATCTTTCGACATACAAATGTCTGACCATTCTTGAAACCATACTTGCAATTTCTTTTTCTGGAGACTAGAAATAAAAATGATCAGAGATGTTGTATTTTTGTCTATAAAATACAACAACATTTTGGACTATAAAACTCTTTATACTTTAGATGACGTACCAGCCAGTACTATTTCACTAAAGGCTGCAAATGGGACAGGACGGGAATTTTTTAAAATATCGCTTCATACAAAATGTGTATGAAAGAGCATGTCACAGAGACAAGGACGGGACGGGAAAGTGGCACTCACGGGGCGGGAAAAATATCGTCACCGACGATTTTTAGCACGACCCGCTTCGCGCGTGCCCGTCCCGTCCGTATTTCCGCTACATATGCACAGTTACTCCGTTCGTTTCATAGAGAGAAGTGATGCTATTTTCTTGTTCACAAGCCTAGCACGTCAGAATTCCTGTCACTGTCATGGTTCATAATATGCATTCACACCACATTCCCATTTTCAACGAGGCAGTCACGTCTCCGTCCCATTTACGTCCTGTCCGAACTATAATCTTGTTACGTATGCAGCGGCCTCATTCTTCTGTCTTCCTCTTTTTGCCCAAGGACAAGGAAGAGGTAACGTGGGAACCGTAGTTCATGGGGTTGAAACTGTGGCGCAGCTAGTATTACAAATAATTCTGTTATAGTACCACAATATTTCTTCAACAATGTCGAGCAATCAGTAGGAAAATAGTAATTATACATTCCAGGTGGTCCGCAGTACCGGTCGCTCCGAATGCCCCATCTGCCTCGGCGCGCCTGTGGCGGGGCGCGTAGGGCTCTGCGGTCACGTCTACTGCTGGCCTTGCGTACTGCACTATGCAGCCGCTCATGATAAGCAGCCACCTCCTTGTCCAGTGTGCACTACCCCTATGACAGTGAATGATATGAAACCCACCAGGATGGTACAATGGGATTCCCCAGCTGAAGAGGTACATTTTTTAAATTTAAATTCATATTTCAAGAAAATTTATGAGGGATTGCAAACATTGAAATGCCTTAAGTAATATAGTTGCATAAATAAGAATGCTTAAAATATAAGTTTGTGAAGGCCTAAAACAATGAAACAAACATCATCAGGATATTTTATTTGTTGTCTATTTCTTTACACTGTTTCTATTTATTTGATCGTGATATCGACTACGCGTAAGTGCCACGTTATACCCATAGAAACAGTGTAAAGTAATTATGAACGTGAGTTTTAATAATATTGTCTATTACTGCTATAAATCTAGATATTTTGATTTGGTTTTAAAAATAATTTTCGAAAATTTCGATGTTTATTTTTATGTTTGCAATTTATTAATTTAATCACTTTAATAGTTTGTTTTTGAAATAACGATATTTCAAATCATATTCCATATAATCTACAATATTTTAAGCCCATTATCACTCAAACCTCTGTGGTTACAAGCCACACAAAACTTACAGCCACCATGGCTCTCCTCGTACGTTAGCATTTCTTACTGTAAAATATATTGCACCTGACTCAATAATAGGCCAAAACCAAGTCTATGAACGTAGTAGTAATTGGAGAACAAATTGTTTTCCTAATATAAAAAAGTAGTACTATACTACTATAAAAAATCGACAAAAAACGCGCGAGAAAGGATCGGTTTAATCAGCCAGTCATTATGCGGTCAAAAAAGATAACAATATCTAAATTTAGTTCATTTAAAAAAAGAAAATATTTGGACTGGATTTTAACCTGCATTGTTTGGGTTCCTGATTGCTGAATAAAACACAATTTCAATATGAAAGTTTTGAAGTTATCTGTTATCCCTTTTATCTGGACATTTACTTACTCTATGTCTGATCAGTCTCTATTAGTTATAGAAACTGTTTCATCAGATACAGATCAGAGATCAGATAGCATATACATAATATAAAAGCAAAAATATTTTTTGAAGTCAGGCGTCGACAACCTTTCTAAAACTAAACGCGTCGTTATGAAGTGAATTGAGTCACTTCATTCCTTGTGCGTTATTAGCAGTTATATGTGCGTGATGCACATTTCGAATAAAGAAAATAAAGCGGTTGTTTCGCTATTTTTTTTTAATAACACATGTCCCTGTCACATCTTACATTTTATGACATCTAGTGTGAGATAGACTACGCATTTTCAACGACATAAAGAAGTGAGTAGCTTAGCTATTGACCGGTAGACGGAAAATAAAGAAGTGGGTGGGATTAAACACCTCACCACGCAAATTGTCACGCATTGTTTCTTAAGGAAATCTGATAACAGCATTTCCTTGTACTCAGCTCCGTGGTACGCTGATTCGATTCGCACGGGCCCTTTGTATTTACATTGAACTATTCGCGCACGCTATGGCTTTTCGCTAATGGACGCAGTTGCATAAATAATAGGTGAATTTCTTCGATTCAATTTGCCTTTACTTAGCAAGCCTAGGTGTCGCGAGCTCGTGAACTAAACGTCAAAATATTCTCCAATAATGTTCCAGGTAACAATGCGTCTGGTACGCCGGCTGCGAGGCTCCACTACAGTTGAGGTGGCACCAGCTCGTGGAGACATACTCGATGCTGCTCCAAATCATATCTTGACTCTGCATAATATCAATGATGCACCCTTTTGCAAGCTCTTCTCTGCTAACAAGCGACAGGTAGGCTGAAGACACCAATATGCTGTTTTTATATTTATAAGTATGAATGTGGTAAGAAAATAAATTAATAGTAAAACAATATTTTTAATAACAACCTTGTTTTGAAATGCTCTACACCAAATAACTTTTGAGTTGAATCAAGTCCATTAATGTATTGCATTCCACATTTTATGATACTAGCAACCCCGCCTCGATTCTATTATAAGCATGACCTTTTGTGGATTGTCCTAATTGTGAAATGGCATCAAAATCCGTTGTGTGCATTAGAAGAAATTAGGAAAATACAGATGGGATATTATATATGTAGAAGACATAAAAGCTAACCACAAGATTGCTTGAATCAATTGTTATGGGACAAACATTGCATCATCACATATCATACTTTCCGCAATCGTTTTAACAATGTTTTTGTTTCTTTAGTCCCTTGACATTTGTTTTGTGAAGTATCCAACATTTTGTAGGCTTGACCATTTGCTAAAAAAACAATTTTGAGTCTTAGCTATATTGCCTTTTTTAATAATAAAGCATTGCCGTCAAGTACAAGTGGAAGTATATCTACTATCGTTTTATTATTTTAAATACTAGACCAGTTTACTAACAAAATAATTCATCTTTTAGGTACAAGATATATTGGAGCGGGAGAAGAAAGAAATTGAAGCTCAGATATTGGCTGAGATTGATACAACTGAGATTGTATTCATGGAGCAAGCTTTAGAAATGATAAAAGTGAAGAAAGAAAAAGAAAACAGCATTATTGAAGAACCTGTGATGGTATTGCCCAAAGAGGAAGTGCCAATCACTTACGAAAAACAGGAAATCAATGGCAACAAAATGGACTGGTTTGATGTTGATGGAGAAGGTGCTGCAGCAATTGAAATAGTTCAGCAACAGCTTGAAGACTTGACCATTGAATCAAACTTGAATCCTGATGCACCTGAGTTCAACCAAAATGTCAATCAATTAGATGACATTCAAGCTGAAGAGTTTCCTTTAGTAGAGAATAAGCCCTTTGACACTGATAAAATTTTGGACAATAACCTGGCTGACATTGATAAACAGAATCAGGCGAAATACTTTTACTTCTATCAAGGTATGTAATGATAAAATTAAATGTGTTTCGAAAATACATATTTTTGCACATACCTACTTGGTGAATTTGGTTCTGCAAGTTTAATCTACACAGCTCAGGGTCTACCAGGATGGCTGTAAAAATGTATAACAAAATTCCAGGCAGCTTGAAGGCAGCAGAGAATGACCGCGACTTGAGCGTTCTTAACTTAATACAAATAGTTATGTATAAGTTCGAGTGAGTAATGTAACTTTAGTAACTTTTAGATCATCTGGCAGGTAGGAAGCCCCACCATAATGACCTGTCCTTTTAGGAATATTATTTTTTTGTCATAAATGTTCTATAAAAATTTCAAGTTGCCTCAAATACATATTTTACATATTTTTGCACGTGCTTGGCAATATTAAAACCCCAACTAAATGGTCTAGCTTAATTTGTTTTTTATTTTATAAATATAAAACTACTATAAATATAAATTGCATGTTCAAATTTTTTTACAAAAAAGATATTTTAAAAAAATTAGGGGTTTATTTAGTCTCGCTACTCATCAGCCAGGTCTGTAGTTCCGAGTCAGGAGAGGTATGGAACGAGTTTTCAGCTTGCCTCAAATACCTACCCAAAAATTGGTGCCTAGTATACCAAAAAGACTGAAAATTGTATCTTTATTGTACTGATGTCTTGCCATTTTTGCCAGGTTTTTATTATCGAATTTTATATAGGTTTTTAAAGCACTGCTCTTGTTTTTCAGCTGATGATGGGCAGCAAGTGTTCCTAAATAGTCTGAATGTGCGTGTTTTAAATGCGTCATGGGGTTCGCTAGCGGCCGCGCCTTCTGTTATTTGTGGTCGGGTCTTGCATCGTGAGACATTACCTCTTAGTGAACAAGTAAGTCATACTCTAGTTATAATAGCTATAAAAGATTTTTTGGTGCAATGAATTGACGTCATGCTAGGCGCCTTTGGTCGAATTTTTCTAAGAAACATTTTCAAATAGCTTTGTCATATCAATATCTATACTTTGTCCATTTTATTGATGGTTTTTTGACAGCTCACGGCCATTTCGTATTGTTTATGTTAAAATTTCATATAAATAATATTGTACTTCATGGACGTGTACCACTCCCTTAGATGTGCCACACATATCAAATACTATGATTGTACCACAGATAACAAATAATCGATAGAAATAAATGCTTATCAGTAAATAAGGTGTAATATGTTATTGAAACAAAAAGACAACAACATTTTAGGGTTGCTTTTTTATATTAATTATTATTTTATTTAATTTATTGCCGTGGTAGTACCGGCCTAGAATAGTACTCCCCCATCTCTTCCCGCGGGTGCCGTAAGAGTCGGCTAAGGGACCACGTACCAGAAGGTGGGCAGCAGCGCCTTCTGAGGATTGGAAATCATCCTGCGCTCGCCAACCCGCCTGCCAAGCGTGATGCGAGAGAACTCTCAGCGAACGTAAATGCATATGACTAGCACGGGCGTTTCGTTGCGAGTGGCCGACCACGGCAAAATGGCGGTCGTACGGACGGTCAGTTAATGTTGCCAGTTGACCTATATATAATTTTTACGATTATAATATTTATTTACATATTGATAAATAGAGACGCAAACACACGGTTCCATATCTATCTATTCACAAATAAGTCAATATTAAATCAAAATGTATGTTTAAATATTGATTATTACGTTCTTTAGGACATCACTGACTTATCAGTCGTCATGCTGTCAAAAAACCACTAATAAAATGGACAAATTATAAGTTAACTAAATTAAATTAGGTTCAAATACAAATCGTCAATTCTAGGCTATGTTTACGTTTTGTTCTCACTCGATTGATGAAACAAGCCCTTCAATGTCGTAGCTTTACTGCCATCAAACTAAATTATAAATTTACTACACATGCAAAGTAGTATGTCTAATTTATTGTCAGTTAACTTTTAGAGACAACAATCAGTGCAATTAATGGACGAACAAGTAATAAGTCGGGATCTACTCAGAACAAAATCCACAGGAAAAGTGGTATTCCTTGAATCCGACAGAACATAATTATGATAAAAGATATGAATGAATTCCAACATTACAAATAGAAATGCTTGGTGATATGGTTTATATTCAGAACGAAGCAGGGATTGGTTCATGGAATGAGTCATAGCGGCGTAGGTGATATGCAATAAATGGAGCACTATGTGAATAATAATACAATAATATTTTACTATTTATTATATTTATTTTGGGCTTTAATTTATAATTCAAAATACTATATTTCACACGAAATATGATAGGTTTATTAAGTTTTTGTCCAAAAGACACCATGACATTCTCCTCTTCTGATTGTTAAAATGTTACCTTACACCACAAGTTGAAAAGCCCTAACATACAATACATACCAGCTGTAATCGTTCATTATTTTTTAATCTTTCCTTTTTTGTATTATACATATCTTAAAAGATGTTGACGTTTAATCAGGACCAATCATCTGCATAAAAAACAACTTAATTTCAGATTTGATAAAAACAATTATTTTAATCATAAAACAGTAGTTATACAAATTGGGTACTGCAGTTTTGTGTAACATATCTAAATTTTATTGATCGCCTTTTAAATATTTCATCATGAAGAAAATAATACTTTTTAAATCATATCAAAACCTTACTAACTTTATTTTGCATAGTATTGATCATCTCAATTTGGAAACCTATTTGAACATCTTTGAATAAATTATGATTTTGCTACTACTTACTAGTAAAAAGTGATCCCTGGACATTTTAAAATTGTATGGCGCCTTCACCACTTAACAATACATGGTGGCATGGTGATTCACAGCTGTAGTTCACAATAATAAATACGAAAACGTACACATGACGTAAGACATGACGTGTTGTGGCTTGCAAGAAAAATGTCCGACAGATGACGTGCTAGACAAGACTTTTGAGCCTTGCCTACTTGGACACGATTTTAAATGAGTCGAATTAAATACTGTGGATTATAAACAAGCAATTTATCAAATTATTGTAAGAATCAAATTCAGCAATCATTTGTTTCATTTGTGGTGTACTTCATGTTCACATTGTATTTGTGACATTAGCACAACTTTCTGGACAATCGTTTTGTAACTTAACTGTTGCAATAAATTCATTCTCTTAGAGATAGTAATACTACATATAATATATGATTGCGTACAACAAATATTTTTTATTCACAGACAAGAAAACATATGCCATGCACAGCTCATCTACCCCTCCACTGCTCGTTTGATATAGTGGAAATGAATCTGCAGGCACCTTACGTCACTATGGAAGCTTTACAGAGTTTTGCAGGTATAAGCATTAAAATATGCTTCTCCATGAGGTTTACACTCAAATGCTGTCCATAATATATCTTTTTGCAAGAAATATCAAAACGAGCTATGGCAAGGACTATATGCTCGGGGATTGTCTACTCAGCTCGACAATCAAATCAGAAATGAGAAGATACATAGAAGAACGAAAGTCACCGACATAGCTCAGCGACATAGTTTTCAGACTCAAATAGCTCAGCGGATTAGCAAGTTGAAGTGGCAGTGGGTAGGGTACATAGCTAGAAGAACTGATGGCTGTTGGGTTGAAACAATTGGATAAAATTTGGTATGCAGATAGCATACCAAGGTTTATCCAAATCAGTTTTACCCGCCTGGTGATGAAAATAAACCTTTGTGTTAATGCCAGGGTATAATCTAAGCTATCTGTGTTCCATATTTGGTCTAAATCCGTTCAGTAGTTTTTACGTGAAAGAGTACCAAACACATCCATACTCACAAACTTTCGCCTTTAAAATCAACATACACAAACATAATCATAATACAAAATAATAAGACACATCAATGTCATAATAAAAAATAACAACAGATGTTAAACCTCTTCCAGAGGTGCTTGACCGTCGCGCTCGGAACCGTGTGCGTCTAGAACGTGACGAACGGCGCCGCGAGCGTGCTTACCGACGCGCTATAGAAGGCCCTCCCAAACCAGACTTCACTTCAGACTTGGTGTTCCCGCCTGCGACTGTGCACTCCTACACCAGCGTCTCCAGCCCACCGCTGGATCCTTCGCCTCTCTCCACGTTTGAAGCTAGCCCATCATCAACAAATGTTGGGTCGCCACCCTCTGGTCTTTCTTTTGCTAAGGTAAAAGTTCAATTAAATTACTTCTATATAAATTGTCTGTCGACCCTCTGGCATATGTTCTTTGTGTCTGTTTGAAAGTGGCGCTCTGCCAAAGCTTTTATTATACTTTCCAACTGCATGTATAATAACCCCAGGTGAAGTGCTTCTTAGTTTCCATTTATATGAAGGAAGAGAAGATTGCAATATCATAGAATTCATGGTATTTATTGCTTGGAGCCTACACATAACAGATAATGTTGTGGTGAGTGATACCTAAGCAGTAGGTAGGAGTAAACATTTAGAAGCCAATAAGCTCAATGTGCATCCAAGAATTTTTTGAACTTATCATAAGTTTGCGTTTGACAACTGTCTCACCTGATGTTAAGTGATGACGTTGTCTAGGATTTAGGATGCAAACCTAGAAGTGTCTGAGTCCTGTCTCTGAACACTCACAGTGCAGCAATCTTTGAGTGCCAGTTGTCTGGTTGCCAACTATTGTTGGTTTGTAGTGGGTTTAACCACATTGTCATCTAACATGTTCTTTTAAATAAAATCTTACATAAAGGTACCATGTGATGATTTATTAAGTGAACCTTTGCAACTTTAAATAATAAATATAAAGAAATGTATCGATTTTTTATTGTTCATGGATAAATATAGGGTTACAGCAATTGTTACGTCTAAGTTCAAAGCTGTTGACAAATTTGAAAAGACTATTTCATACAGACAGACTTTTCTATTCATTCTATAAACGTGACTGAAATTTTAATTAAATTATTTCATTTTGTGTACTTAACAAATCTTATCATTTCAACACTCAAATATTGACACAGATGGCGAGCACCAGTGGCACCTGGCGGGTCCGTAAGACCGTCCCGCCGCTGCCGTCGCCCCCAGAAGACGAAGAGGCAGCCTCTCCTCGCAATCTTGTCCTGAGTGATGCAATTGAAGCAGCATTACAAGCCGCCCCATCACCGTCCGCCAAAAAGAATAAAAAGAAACAAAAACTACTTTTCGCGACCGGTATGCAGCGCGCCGCTTAGTTCTCTCTACTCAAGCTTAATGTGGCATTTAAGTGCGTTTAACGACATTAGAAAATGTTCAGTAGGTAACATAGGTCTAGTTCATATTGGTACACTATTTATGGAAAACAGGTGTATGAAAATATGTATTATTATACATTTATCACCAGTACATATACATACAGTTGTAGAGTCAGAAAGAGTTGTGAAAAAAATTTATTATGTTATTCAGTTTACAAATTAGCTGTAATGTTATGGTTAAACGCACTGTCGCCTAACAGATCTCATATCACGTTAAAATGAGATGGAAACTGAAATTTATATTTTATTACATTAAATATGTCCTTGGTATGAGATCTGGCATTGCCCTTCTAAAAAAAAACTTAGGTCTATAGTATTGATGGTATGCAAAAGCCCACAGTATATAGTGGCACATACATTTGATTTTCAGTTGTATTTGAGGACATGGAACTTTATATAAATAACATTGAAGCTAGGTTATATTTATAACTGTTGTTCTGGTACCACACATAGGTTATACGCTAGGTTCTTTAGGGAGCCTAGCAATTTAAAATAATTTAAATAGCGCGTAGCTTTGAATGTATTAGACAATTGTTACAGTGTTCTTACGAAATGTAGTCAGTTTTTTATAATGAGTGTTAAGGCGGTTGCATAATCGAAGATTGAGAGGGTCACTTTGGCATCTCGTAAGTCTATCGGCGACTCCACATTTGCAATGTCGGTAGTTCTGAAAGTAAATTTTAAAAAGTAAATTGCCTCGTGTTTCAAAAGAACATATAGATTTTGGTAAGTTCCATGTGCCCATACAAGCATTTGTTGATTTGTTTATATTTTATTAGGTATTGGAAACGTTACTATATTGATTGACAAAGAATTGTTATTGATTAGCGAGATAATTATATCAAGATCTTCTATATTATCATGTGCAGTAATGCCCGGTGTCCTAGGTTTATTTATTTCTAGTTACCCTATGCTGCTATTTTGGGAAGTAATATTGAAGTTATGAGATGTGTTACAAAACTTAAAACAATGCCCGTGTCACAATGCGGTGAAATAAATTGATATGAATGTATAAATATGTAGTTATTTCTAATTATTTTAATAATTGGCATTTAATTTTAATACGACAGATTGATATTCATACCTTTGTGAGGTGATTGAGACCCAGGGTTGAGTCTGTAATAGGTAGACTCGGGTTGACTCAGCCATGCAAGGACATAGAGCGGTAGTATGCGAATGTGACTTGAAACAGGTGGCCCTGTTGTGCCATTGCAACAAGTGGTCACTGAGAAGGTAGGTACAAAAGGAATAAAATTATTATATACATACATAAATATGACCGCAGGGATGTAAACAAAAACATACTCTGTGTCTTCTAAGGATGACAAGAATGACATTTTTTCTACTTTATAGTAATACTGTGGCACTATTACACTTGATGGTCAGTGACGATGTGGTCGAAGTATAGATGTAAGGCCGGTTTAAAAACAATAAAACCAATCTGTTTAAGACGTAAGAAACCATATTTTTATTTTAAACTGTTGGTGTTGATGACTAATAACTACATTTTCTTGAATTTACCGATGTAGAGTATATAGTTTAAAAGTTATTTTATGTCATTCACTCATTGTACTTATTAATAGCCCGGTACATAAACATTTGACTAATACCAAGCGTATGGAGTTTTAAAAATTGCATTTGGCTCCATACCTACTTTTTATAATGCAATCACAGCGATTCTTCTTTAGCACCCCACTCCATTAGAATATCGCAAAATATCACTGTTGCACAATTCTGTTAATCCCACGAACTAGCTAAAACTCACTAAAATTCTAACTAAAGTTCAAATAGTTCGTATTCTATTTACCCTAAAATTCAAGTTCGTATAACTCCATACAACGCTCTCACTAATATTAGATGAGTTTTATTCCATTGCTGGCCAATTCTAGCTAGTTTTAGTAGGCACCAAATAAGTGGCGACTTAATTTCGCTAAAACTACCCGCAAATTTAATAAATACATTAAATTTGAGTGATGTTATTGATAAGCCTCATACCAATTTAGACTTTATAGTAACCGTATAAGAACTGATTTAGTTTTCCAAAATTTTAGTTTAGTTCAGTTGAATAAGCGAATCACTACCAGTGCGTAACTATCTCTATCCCTGAACAATAAAAGTTTGTTTTGATACACCATCATCAAATGGCGAATGTCAATTGGTCAACGTAGAGAATGGAATACAACCGTGATTGGTCAATTGAATTTGACGTTAGCACACACGCTGCACTACCTCGTTTTCTTGAACACCGTAATTCACGCTATAAGAATGCTACAAATGACGTCACAACACAAAGATGTACGGACATTGTCACATTTTAAAAGACTTGTAGCGTGAATAATTTAAATATAGTGAATAATCTGAATTTGAAACCACAGCATAGGTCGATGTACCGGAGTCCCTTTAATCATAATGTACCGCCATTAATCCGTGTATACCCATAGACAAAGCCTCGTTTGCACGATCCAGTGCAATCAACTAATCGTAGGACACAGACTAAGACATGGTCTTCCAGAGGATTATGACATGTTCCCAAATCACAATAACCTCAATTTAGAAAAAGGTTTTGAGATATGCATTTAGTTTATATTTTATGACTGCTCCGGCGCTGCGGGAAGTGCAGCCCCTCCGCCCTTGCGTAACAAAGCACAGACATCAATGTTCGCCTCCGCAGCATCGGCTTTTTGGTCGCCTCTGGCGACCTGCCTCAGCCGCTATGGCTCACTTGATGTCTGCGCAGTGTTACGGCGGGCGGGGGCTGCTCTCCCTCCGCGCCTCCGGTTTTTTATATACACTCTAGGGTAAGGCAGACAAGTACCAGGTAGAATCGGTTGGCAGATTTAGTTTTCATATCATCACAAACGCGAACTGATTATCTTATTTATTTGGAAGTCTGTGGCTACTGGCACAAGGCAAAGGAAGCATCGTTTTGCAAGCTGGGAATTCTATCTCTATGGGTGTACACGAAATATTGTGCCGAAATATTTCCCGACGACCAACGGTACACCGTTGCTAGTTTAAAAACAGACAGCGAGGTTTTTTTCCTCATTGTGGCTTCTCACATTTTGTGCATTATTAAATACTGTTTATAAAAATAAAAGCATAGGTATTGCGTGGTTATCTATAGATATTGTTATACATGCATTGGTATGAATCTAGTATTGCCTACCTACTGGCAGACGGGTTGGCGAGCGCAGTATGATTCTCCATCGTCAGACAGCGCAGGTTGGCCTTACTTTCTGAAATGTGTAGACCATGAGGAGCCAAACTAAAAAGAAGAAAAATACTCTCAATGTTTGCTTTCTCTGTCTAGGCTCAATGTGCTCAATGGTTCGAGAACTCTTCCCCGATTTCTGGTAATTTAAAACCTTTAGAGATAATGATCCTTATGCCCCTAAGTTATAAGCAGGTAAGTGTAAATATGGTTAAATCTTTCGCTTGCTTTGTACACGTTGAGAAACCTTTCGATTAAAGTATAATACTACTATATAGTATTGTAATAATGGGTAGTGATATTATTTTTGGTAAATTAAATAGTTATATTAGTTGCAGGTAGTACTGAGATACGTAACTCATGTCGTATGACGTGTTTATATCAATATATAACCTCACTTTGCTGCTATTTTTATATGTTATCCTACTTCCTATCGTACTATTCTAAAGGCCAAAGTTTTTGTGCATGTGTGTATGTTTGTTACTTCGTTACGTTACGTTATTAAGCTATTGTATAGCTTCTATCGCGGGCCTTGAGCGTGGAGACTGAATCCAGAAATTCCGTAACGAGAATAACCTAACACCCCCCACTCCGACCAGCACAGCGGTGATACTTTTTAGTTTTGCCATCTATCGATGAATAGCAGAACTTTTAGTGACTTTTTTGAAATATTACGCTTGTCTGCTTAGTTCAGCAACTTGCATCTAGGTAGCATTGGTTGTATCGGCGTTACTGCATAAGTTATTAATATATTAATTGCATAAGTTGATAAAAACGCTATGCAATAGCTTTACCGCGGCAGTCCCCGAGTGCCACACGTCTTTTTTTTAAGCTATTATTTTCGACATATTTACTCTAAGACGCGATTCATCGATATCATCATAGCTTATTTGAACAAAGCCAAGAATGCTTGGGAAATGGCTTGCCTAAACACTGAGATTTCCTAAAGCTTTGGCATCTCAGAGACAGTGTAATCGGCTGCATTGCGATCTAGCACGGAATAATCTTTTAAATACGTGTTCTAGCATCGCAGATCATGCTCGTATTCTTGCTTTTTCTGTGTGGGAGTCTGTTAAAAAAAAAGAAGAAAAAAATACCGTTATTGAAAAAGAAAATGTTCATTTCATGTGGATAACCGTCACTGTTAAGTTATATGGCAATAATAATAGTACAACTATACCATCCTGACCCTGACCACCACCGCCTTGGCGTTTTTATCCTCCGAAATACTCGTAGCTGTTAGAGTATAATATTCTATCCTACTAATATTATAAATGCGAAAGTTTGTTTGTATACAATGTGAGTACGTTTGTTACTTCTTCACGCTCAAACGGCTATACTGATTTTGATGAAATTTGGTATGGAGATAGATTAAACCCTGGATTAACACATAGGCTACTTTATCTCTGAAAAAAATATAGTTCCGTGGGTTTCACCCGCGTGAATTACGGTTTTCCCGCTACCTCAATTATCCTTATATATTATTATCCCACGGGAACTATACATTTCCCGGGATAAAAGTAGCCTATGTGTTAATCCACGGTTTAAACTATCTCCATACCAAATTTCATCAAAATTGGGTTAGTCGTTTAAGCGTGAAGAAGTAACAGACATACACACAAACTTTCGCCTTTATAATATTAGTAGGATATATTTAATATAACAACTAGTATGATGTCTACCAACACACTTTGATCAGAGTTTTCTACAAAACTGAACAATCTTATAAACGAACTTTTTATTCTAAATAGTCTGTGTTTTTATTGAATGACTGCTGACAACACATTGTATTGTTTTATTTTGGATATTAACTGATATTTACCCAGAAATTAGTGAAATATAAGAAGAAAGCTGTAATTGTAACGAAGTTGATGTGGTGACTGAAGTATTGCGTACTAAGATAAGTCCTGTAGGTACCTACTTACAAGAAAAAATGAATCGTGGAAAAGATTTCGTTTTCGAACCATTTAAGGTTAAAGAAGTTAAATACCGAACATCTGATCGTCCTAGGCCACGGAGCGGACACAGAATTGTTTGTGACGAGAGTTATTTGTATTGCTTCGGAGGTTATAACCCTTCTCTACCTCTAAATAGCGTCGAAAGAGGTAACCCAACCTGGAGTCCTACACGTCCACTTTTCAAAGAACTGTGGAGTTTTTGTTTAGCAAGTCGGAAATGGAAATTACACGATATTGTTGACAACATGCCTGAAGAGCTGGCTTCGAACGCAATGTGCGTGTTTGGGAAACATTTATTGGTTTGTACCTATAACTATTAATCTTATATGCTAAATTTTTAATAAATGAAGCATATTGTAATGTATAAATAATCCTTCTTTTACTGTTGCTCACGCAAAATATGGCATACCGTGAACTCTAACTTATCAATACTTCCCTAGATGCCAGCCCTGTGTGTGATGAGTTCATGGTTGATTTGAAGTTAATGTCTGAATATATCCTTTAGAGTGAAATGAATGTATGATAGCTGTGCTAAAAATTATGGGTGTGAATTGCAAACAGTATGTTTTCATTAATTATATTGCAACAGTGGAACAAGAGTATTGAACATTAATGATTTTATACTCTTCTTCTTCATCTTGCATTGTTCTGTTCCATCCATCAGTCTTCATAAAAAATGCCCCTCTTGCCATGCCCATATGAACCCAATTTTCTCACATTTTTACACCTCTGCTATTTATTAGTTGAATGAAAGTGGAGACCATGAGCAATAAATAAGAATGCACATTGTAATGGCTAGCTCAACATTTTAAATTCAGAGCAGTCATGTGTGATGGAGATTTTAGCTTTGATATAAGACTATATATAGTGGGCTATTACATCTCTATACTTCTATATAGAGTAGAAACATGGAACCTCACACAAAACATAAGAAAGATGTGGATTTATAAAAATCACTAATGTAGTAGTCTAACTAATGTACACTTTGTTCACATCATGAGAAATGACAAATACAAGTTACTCTGCCTCCAGGGTCATCTAAGGAAAAATCGTAGGGAAAAGAAATGATTGCAGGTGGCAGCATTCTTGGATAATAAACCTACTTGACAAAGTGGTTTGGCTGCAGCACCTATTCACTTTTTAAAGCTCAAAAGTTAGAATTGCCGGGTTGTCCAAGCTCTAATATCAGTGGAAATTTCAGAAGAAGAAACTATTTCAAGCTTGTTCTATTAATTTCATATTAATAGAACAAGACAACAACTATTCATCATCATCATCATCTCAGCCACTGGGTGTCCACTGCTGGACAATTGCCTCCCCAATTTGGGGGATTTGCCAATACTCACCACGCTTGGCAGGCGGGTTGGCGAGCGCAGTATGATTTCCGATACTCAGAAGGCGCTGCTGCTCACCTTCTGGTACGTGATCCCTTAGCCGACTCTTACGGCACCCACGGGAAGAGATGGGGGAGTACTATTCTAGGCCGGTACCACCACGGCAACAACAACTATTAATTGAAATTAAATATTAATTTCTTGTCTTAGCTATTGTTGCCAACCCACACCTTCACTTCCAATTTCTATTTCTGCTGCTACAATTGTCTTTCATCCATCTTGTTAACTATTTGTCTATTCCAAATCAAGCATTATAATAAAATATATCTTAAAGTTTCATAATGTTTTTTCTCTAAGTGGTCCCAGTCTAGCTGCCTAACGATGTGCTCGAGTACGGCGTTAAGTAACGTAGGGGAGAGAGGATCGCCTTGGCGTACTCCCTTTTTGATTGGAAATGATTCTCCTGTTGATTCTAGTTTAATTTTGGCCTTGCTAGATTTGTATATACTCTTAAGTGTTTCTATATACTTGCTCTGATCCAGAGCTAATATATAGAAACACACCTTGTTGTTTTAGGCTCCACCACATGTATTGGTGCCTGAGGTTGTCGAATTCCTTTGAGTAATCTATAAACGCTAAGTACATTTAGATATAGTTGTTAGGCTGGTGCTCTTAATGCTTTTCCCCGCCTCTGTCATTATAAAAGGGTTAACTGATTATGTTATAAAATTGTTTATTTTATTTTTCAGATATATGGGGGTACTGGTGAACCATTTGGTAATAAATGCAGTAATGATGTAATTGCCTGGGATACAGTTAAAAATGATCGCTCACTGCAAATCTTAAGTGTTAATGGAACCAAACCTCCTGGTCTATATGGACAGTCCATTCTATGCCATAATGGTTATTTTTACACTGTTGGTGGAACCAATGGATATGCATATAATTGTGATATATACAGGTGGGTACACATGTCATAAATTGTATTATTTCAGGATTCTATACCTCAAAAAGAATAAAAGGGAGCATTCCAGGAGCACTTATATACACTCTTTTGCATACAAAAACGAGCAGTAAGCAAAGGACTAATTTTATTGTTACCTACTCTTAGTTTATTTTATAATTGTTGGTAGCCACATCCTCAGAATTTTGTAAATTAATAAAAAATAACCATCATCATCATTTCAGCCATAGGACGTCCACTGCTGGACATAGGCCTCCCCCATAGATTTCCACAAGGACCGGTTGGAAGCAGCTCTCATCGTTCTAAGCTGCGCTTGTCAGTCCTTGGTCTACATTTGAATACCTTTCGACCCAACTGCCATTGTTTCTTTGAGCTATGTATGTATAGAATCACTTTCTGTCGGGCTGCTTGTCTGTATGTTAACTCTTTTTCTTAAAGAATCTCTCAGACCACATTTCCTTCAGGGGTTTAATATTAATATTCTAAATCAATGTAAAGATACAGCCACATGTGTCACAAAGTTAATCCTCGCAACGGAATCTTGTCCACCTAGAATGATGGCATTAGTAAAAGAACAATATATTAGCTGTATATATAAAATAGCACATTAATACAAATAAAAAAAATATGTTGTACAATTGAGGATCCTCTCTCAATCCTCTTTTATGGGAGAGATACCTTTATAAAAAATGTAGTACTTGTCAAATCAGATGGTCTTCTTCTTGTTTAGGTCAGATCAGACATTTGTTCTCCTTATAAAAATTTGTCTACTTATTCTAATAAAACAAGTACTATATTGAAAATATTGTTTACAGGCTAGATTTACGAACAATGCAATGGGAATCACTGTTTATTGGCACTGGACAGGAAGATGAACCAATAGGCAGGTACAGACATGAATTAGTAAGAGATGGCAATAAACTATACATCATTGGAGGTGGAACTGGAGAATGGGCCTTCGAGCTCATGGAAATACCAATGTTTGACATAGAAACTAAAAAGTGGGAGATAATAGTAGCTAAACCGGATGAAACAGGACAAGAGCCTTTAACACCCTTTGGTAGGAAGTGTCACAGTGCAGTTCAGATTGATACTCCGGATGGTGTACAGGTATTTGTGGTTGGTGGATCTGATGGACATTCAGTGTATGATGATGTATGGCGGCTCAATATAGCAGATATGAGATGGACACTTATGAGAAACACGAAGATACCCCACCCTTTATACTTTCATTCATCATCAATAACACCTTCAGGATGTATGTACATATTCGGTGGTATAGAACCAAAGAATGAAATGACACGTAGAAATAACACCTTGTTTAAGATTTGGGTTTGTATACCTAAATTAAGTGAAATTTGTTTTGAAGCTATATTGGACTCTATTCCATATTTAGACCAACTAGATGATTCAAAGCTTATACACATGGGTATTCCATGTCATTTTATAAAAAGGTTACGCTCAATAGAGTAACTATTCTCAATAGATTATTATTCTCTTTGTGTGTATATTGTTTTGTATCTATATCTTTAATTTATTAATCATGTCATGTATGTATATAGTGCTAAATATAGAAAGCTAGTCTATTATATACTCTACCTGTTATCACATACTGACATTGCATGTAATGCAGTATCGCTGAACAGCTGCGTAAGAGAAGTAAGGGGAAGTGAAGCATATTTATTAATCATTACATTTTGAACCTTTCCAGTAAGTACTACATTACCTATATGTACATATAAGTCATTTTAAATTACCAACACAATCCAGACTAGGCTTCAATATGAAGTCAAGTAAAAAAAATAAAGTGAATGCAGTGTATGAAGTGAGAAATATAGATAAATAGATAGATGAACACTTTATTGTAACACCAGAATACAAAAAAAACAGTACCTACTTCATCAGTAGCAATATAAGCACCTTATAATGTAACAATGGACTATCGCTCATAGCGAACTCTTCCAGATAACCTTCAAAAGTGAGGAAAAACTATTTACGATGTTGTGAGGACAGTGGCGTGTCAATCTATATCCCATGAAATTCAGTACATTATTAAATAAAACCTGTATATATAATAAAACCTCGCTTTTATTTAATAATGTAGTGAATTTCATGGGATATATTCAGTACATTATTAAATAAAACCTGTATATATAATAAAACCTCGCTTTTATTTAATAATGTAGTGAATTTCATGGGATATAGATTGACACGCCACTGTCCTCACAACATCGTAAATAGTTTTTCCTCACTTTTGAAGGTTATCTGGAAGAGTTCGCTATGAGCGATAGTCCATTGTTACATTATAAGGTGCTTATATTGCTACTGATGAAGTAGGTACTGTTTTTTGTATTATGGTGTTACAATAAAGTGTTCATCGATCTATTTATCTCTATCGTTTTGGTATGTCACTTTGGGAAAAGTGTTCCTGGTTGGAAATAGAGTCGTAGATTAAGACCAACTGGTTTTTTTTTGGACAAATGTCATTTTTTGGGCGATCCTTACTTATTTTCAAAAAACAAAAAATGGCAATATATTTTTCTTCAAAATAAAATAGAAAGTTCCTAAGAACAAAACCTAACTACAAAAGAAAAGGTAGCTACGCTGAAGGGGCCAAAAATTTGCCCCACCCTGTATATTGTACTCGTATATACAATCTTTCAATTGTTTTGTTAAAAGTCTTATCACATTATAATAACGCGATATGTATTGAATACATTTTTAATTAATATAATATTATATATATATATATATATAATATATTTTATTAATTTACACACAAGTTATGCATTTGTGAATTATGTATTTTCAATAGACATATTTTTTTTGACGTAAATTTATTATTTTATTTATCGATATGTCTACTAATAGATCAATTTTTTTAGGAATGGTATCGGGATATTTTTATATCCTATTGCTTTTTTCGTATGAATTAGGTTTTTTTTATGGATGTTACTCGTCAGGAAAAACAGAGTGCTTACTGTCACACTTTAACTCCGTCCGCAGAAGTGAATTGTAATTTATAACATGTAACTAGGATTTTTTTACGTTGATTGACCTTGTTGTTTCAATGGCCGCCGTCACGAGCACAGATTAACCATATGTAGCTAGGTCATGAGAATACTGGACAATATCGGCGAAACGCGTAGCTTCCGCAACTTTAATATCGGAAATATATAGCATCTCACAGCCTTGTATAACACAGGGTTGTCAAGAAACACAACACTGACAGTGCGAATTTCTAAAGATATAAAGCGATACGCGTAATGTCGCGTTAAAATAATATTATGAATTAAATTTTTTCTCAAGGGATTAAACATCCGTTTCAGAAATTATGTCTTAGAGTGGAGACATTGTACATGATTTTGACATGTAAGTAATTGTAGTTTACAACTGTGTTACAATGAATTGTAAATAAGACTCGCATCCTTTATGTCCACGGATCTCTTCCGGCTATGTTACGCTGTCACTTAATGTTACTTTCATTCTGTGTTACACTGTGATTTAATTCGGTGTTATTTGACCAAAGTATATTGACCGAAACGTAAAGGTTTCCAAGCCTGAAAAGAAAGGAATTGTAGGTAGAAATGACTTATAGGTAGAAATAACTAGGAGTGACACTACCCGGTTCGATGTCATATTTATTTTATACGCCAGTCCTGTACGGCTTAAGAAATATATACCCTCATCCGTTAATTAATTATGAGAAGGATTTAATGTTAGAGAAAATATAGATGGATAAATTGCACATGGGTTGCCGAGCTAAGCTCCGTACACAAAACCGTACCTGCACATACTGCTAAATATCCTAATAATTATAAAATCCCTCTGCGTCCTAGTCTCTCCCATGGAGTATCGCGCGCAGCAAGTAAACATTAATTTAAAATAAAATCCAGTCAAACAACACTGATCAATATTAAAGTTAATAAATATTAATGAACGGTATAGTTGCGGGATTTTGCCAGGCAATACGTGTTCAATGTATCGATCTGCATATGAATTAACATATAATTGGTATCTTAAGTAAAAAACAGATGAGGGTAGATATTTCTTAAGCGTATCTCGTACTACAATAAAGTACAATTTTTAATGTACAATGCTGTTTAAAAATATCTTCCTGTTCTCTTACGCGGTAACCTGTGTCCATAGATATACTATGACGCTAACATTATACCTACCTATGAGTATACTTTGTTCCAAAACGAGAACAGATATTACGTTAATATAAATAGTACACAACGATTTTTATTTTATAATTGAGCATATTCATTTATTTATGTAAATAAATGAATATGCTCCATAGCATGAATATGTGCTATGGAGAGGGCTATGCTCGGAGTTTCTCTACGCGATCGAATCAGAAATGAGGAGATCCGTAGAAGAACAAAGGTCACCGACATAGCCCAGCGGATTAGCAAGTTGAAGTGGCAGTGGGCAGGTCACATAGCTCGAAGAACCGATGGCCGTTGGGGTCGAAAGGTTCTCGAGTGGAGACCACGGACTGGCAAGCGCAGCATAGGACGGCCACCAACCAGGTGGACAGACGACCTGACTAAGATCGCAGGCAAGGGCTGGATGCGGGCCGCTTCCAACCGGTCCTTGTGGAAATCAATGGGGGAGGCCTTTGTCCAGCAGTGGACGTCCTATGGCTGAGATGATGATGATGATTTATTTATGTATATAGATTATTAAGACTAGAAAAAAAAAATGTGAATGTTCTTTTGATGAAATATTGTAAAGTACCACAATAAAAGCTATTTTTTGCACTGTTGTTTACATAAAATATCTAAGATTTTGGAACAGAGCATAAATGAATTATTGTAAAAATAACGTAATGTCACGGGTTTAACGTATTGGTTAAAACTGATGTAATGCTATATTCTTGCATACTTTATATAATTGATTTGTATACATCTATAACAAACACCTTTTAAGAATCATGGTTGTCTTTGAATCATGTTTGAAGCATCTTGATTGATTACGCACTTGAACAATTGTGCCATCCGTCTTCTACTACCGTCAAATAATTTAACAAAACATTTTGCTGATTATATTATTACACATTATCATCTGCGTATATATTTTAAACGACTTCAAAAAAAGGAGAAGGTTTTCAATTCGAGTGTATATTTTTTTATGTTTGTTACCTAAGAACTTTCGACTGGGTGAACCGATTTCGATGATTCTTGTTTTAAAGTTGGTACTTCTCGTGTGGTCCCATTTAAATTTCATTAAAATTGGTCAGGCGGTTTTTGAGGTACACTCCAATAACTGATAAGTGTTACGTCTATCTGGACTTCCTTATTGAGGGTGAAGAAATCGGTGCACTTGTATAATGACAATAGATCCCGTCAGTAGAAAAAGGTGAAAAAAAATGTTTACCAAAAAATAGAACTGACTAACTCACAAAAGTGTGAAATAACTTGTTAAAGTGGGTACCATGCGCACAATAATTTGATAATTAGTTACTTTTGAACTATTATGGTACCGACTTCAACAAGTTATTTCACACTCTTAATCGTTGAAATTGGTTCTAGGGTTTTTGGAGTTATTGGTTCTGGTTTTAGTATTTTTTGCCTTTTGTTAATTCTCTTAAGAAGCGCTAAATTAATTTCGATAAAATTTATACGGGACCACCTATGAAGTATTCGAAATTGTTAGTCAAATTGAGAACTTCCTACTTATTTGAAGTCGGTTAAAAATCCCCTAACTTAATATTATACAATTTATTGAGATAATTGGACAATCCTATCGTCCTTTTTAATATGCAATAAATTATATTCTATTCTAAGATCACGATCAACTTAATCTGGTCTAGATACAAATACAGGTAAACGCGCTTCCGTTGTTTATTTTCACAATCTATTTGGGCATTTTATGAAAGGACAGGAAGGCATTATAATTATATTTATAATTAATGATAAAAATATTTAGTGAGAACCATAACCGCACAGCTGCACCAGTTGCCCAAAAAAGGGGCATGAATTTAAACGCCACGCCTGGGGAGCCAGTGCTTCATCTCACTTTTTTAATAATATTGCCCAAACTATAAATCTTTGCACTCATAAAATGTCCACTGTATACCTAGACCATTTTGCTAACTTTTATTTATTCACGTGTTACATTTTGTTTAATTATAATAAATATAACAACGTATTTATAAAGTATATATAATTAAATATTTATATAATTTTCTTTATCGGGCCAAGAGAACTGGTTGTATTCCCACGTTGAATTGCCCAACCAATTATTTGTGCAAGAAAAAGCCAACCCTCTTGTTTCACCAATGAAGTAATAAGAACGGGTGTTATTTTGTTTAAAACAAAAAGATTTTGTATTTGGAACCCATGATCTGAAGTTTTATTTTAAAGTTTTCGGACCACGGAGGACCATTACATAGGTAGATATAGATGTCAGTATGTGATGTTTTTAAAAAAATATATTTTATAATTGGAAATTCTCCTGACTTTGAAACATTATTATATATATGTGTATTATATATTTTCCTTCATCTAAGCCACAACGACACTACGAAGACGAACTGAATTCCACAGATCACAACAACTAAAGATAGATAGATAGATGGTGAATTCTTTTGGCGACCCCGGCTATTGCTGTTATTTTTAACGGCGTGGTCATGATGTCGGGTGAGTTCGTGACCATTTGCAGGAGACGTTACTTCTCTCGATATAATCACAATGTTTGATATTCGGTTGGCAGATGGAGTTTATATTTCTACTTTAATGTAATAAAAACGTGTCCGTAGACACTGATGAAATCAATGAGTCAAACGGAAAGCTTTTCAACAAAAACGGTTCACATGAATCGCGTTGTTCAAGTAAAATAATAAATAATACTGGCCGCTTCTAACTGGTCCTTGTGGAAAACAATGTGGGAGACACATGACCAGCTCAGCAATAGACGTCGTATGGCTGAGATGATGATGATGATGAACATCACAATTACTAGTCGGTAATCATGGCACACAAAGCACATTTATTATACTTACCCTCAATACAAATATTTGAAGGAAAAAATTCGGCTGCTAGTGGGACTTGAACCCACGACTACAGAATACCGTCCTGTACTGACGTCCTGAAGTTCTGCCTAGCATAGCGTTAATGCGATACACAATAAAAATCTCTTACCCTCCATAACCTCAAAAACCCCCATAAAATACCGAAATAGAAATATTTTTATTAAATCTAATTAACATTTCGTATATGCTATCTGCCGAATTTTGCACGCTACTAGGCGCTACGTGCTGTAAAGCGACGTTTATATATAGGTATAGAAAAACATATTTATTTTGTACTTTTTAAATTTTCATTGGTAAGTAAATAAAATTGAAAGAAGAATTTCACTGATTTTTTTATTTTAACCATTTTTGTTTTAGGGATAATCTCGAAATAAAAACGTGATTTACGGTAATTAAATATATTTATGATCTGACCGTTCCGGAGGCTGTATACTCAAAGTTCGCTTATAGCGCCATCTCACACGCCGGAGATATCTGGTGACCTATGTAGAGTTTAGATGGTCGACGTTTGGCTTAAAGCAATTCAACATACAAGACAATGCAGCTGGCTATTAACATTTGAACTAGCTGATCTGGCAAACGTTCTGCCATAAAACTATCCAAATGTCAAAGTGACACGACACTTCATTTTTTTAATACGCTTTGATCAAGCCTTTGACCACTATCTCACTACATGGTAATGACTATGTGGTGTTGTTTACTTTCAATTTAAATTACTTCACGTCAATGATCGACATTTAAATTTGAGGATGCTGAAAAATACTTCACGACCTTTTCACCTACCTACCAAATATACACAAAAATAAACATGTTTAAAATGTCACCTGTTTTTATATATGATTTGTTTTTAGTCGTACTGTCATTTTTATCTAGTACCTACAGTCCTACAACTGATATAGACAACCGATAGTTTGTGGGTGACCTATACGGTGACAATACTATGACGGAATTTATTTGTATTATCACAATAGACCTAGATAATATATACCTACTTCTATACTGATAAAAAAAATACCACAAAATGGAACACTCAAAAGTGTGAAATAACTTGTTGAAGTCGGTATCATGGTAGTTCAAAAGAAACTACTTATTATCAAAATATCGTGAGCATGGTACCGACTTTGACAAGTTATTTCACACTTATGAGAGTGGAAGTCGGATCCATGTTTTGGTTAAAAAAAAATGTTTACCCTTTTTAGTGACCTTTGCTACTCACTGCATCAATTTGTCATTGTGTATGTTCACTGATTTCTTCAGCCGCAACTATAATGTCATCGAGGTATGCGTAGCACTTTTCAGTTATTGGAGTGTAACTCAAAACCCGCTTGACCGATTTTGATGAAATTTAAATGGGCCCACACGGAAAGCACTAGCTTTCAAATAAAAAAATAAACGATTAAAATCGGTTTACCCAGTCGAAAGTTCTGAGGTAAATTAAATTTAAAATACATACGGTGGATATTGAGAACCTCCTTTTTTGAAGTCGGTTAAAAGTCATACTGAGTTTTTATCCTGGCTAGTTTTGTTGCCCGACATAACTGGTCTAAAACATGGCTTATAAAACTGACTTATTAGTTTTTGTAAGTATGTATAGGTAGTAATTTATTTATTTATTAACATTAATACAAAGTCTTCAGGTCCCAAACTAGGCAGAGCCTGTACTATGGTAACCTGATGACTGATAAATATACTTATATACAATACTTATATAAAATATGTATTCTGAACAATTTGTATACATATGTACTTACCTACCCTTAAATTTCCATTTGACTAAATTTGTGAATGTTCAGCTCATTAGGATCTTTATGCCGAAACAAGGGCCTGCCTCAGAAATCTGCCAAGCCCAAACGAATTCTTAGTCACAACAGAAGAACCTAAATAGAGAATAGGAAGTGAAAGAAAATTAATTGGAATTGGTCACAGGGAAGCGTATCTATTAGTCATTCACATTGTGAATAATGTTCCTAATCTCACCTTTCTTTTATCGTATCACTATTATTTATATGAACAACGAGAACGAACTTTCAACCGTTAGAGAAAGGGAATGCGCTATGGTGCGATGCATCTTGTGTAGAACCGAGGTCTATTGGTCACAATCTACCGAGGCTAGGGTGGTATGGTCAGTCAAACAACATAGATAAATCTTATCGCTGATCTAAGACCTCCGAGTTGACATGACGGCTGCATGTAAGACCACAACCGAGACGGACACGAAGAATCCAAAGCAGGTACGCTTCTTTGAAAAAGGAACTTGACCGCATAGAACACCCATTACCCAATAGAACCTTGGCATCCCACGGAAAAAAGACCTGCCAAAACATTCAAGTTGTGGCCATAGAGAACTTTTTTAACTTTTGACGGATACAATTGCATAGACCAGCCTTCCAAGCTCTATATAATTCCCACTCTATTTTTAACCGACTTAAAAAAGGGGGAGCTTCTCAATTCGACCCGTATGTTTTTTTATGTTTATTACCTCAGAAATTTCGACTAGGTGAACCGATTTTGGTGCTGGTGCTTCCCGTGTAGTCCCATTTAACATAAATGAAAAGTGCTACGCATACGTCGATGATATTATAAAAACGGGTGAAGAAACTGGTGAACATACACAATGACAATTGATCACATGAGTAGCAAAGGTCACTGAAAAGGGTGAAAAAAAATTTTACAAAAAAATGGATCCGACTTCAACACTCAAAAGTGTGAAATAACTTATGGAAGTCGGTACCATGCTCACAACATTTTGATAATAGTTACTTTGGTGAGCTATCATGGTACCGACTGCAACAAGCTATTTCACACTTTTGGAGTGTTGAAGTCGGTTCCATTTTTTTTGGGTATTTTTTTTTCACGTTTATCACACATGTTTATAAACTGGCACCAAACATAGTGGAGTACCTAGTGGAAATATTTAAGAGCTTAAAGCGAAGTTTGTCATGGATAATCAACGTTCTCATTGAAGTAAATCTTTTCGAACGCTACGTTTGTTGGCTCGCATGTATCTACCTGTCACTCCGATTCTAATATTCGATAATCCTTGAACTACTAAGTACTTGTATAAAATAAAATCTATTGTCCTTTACTCATTCATCTTAACTGTCATTGCTTACGCCCAAAAAAGTCTAATGTGCCTATACCTACAAAACGACAAAAATCGTACCTACCTATAATGATCTCTATTCGTTTATTGGTCGTGTAGCCTGATGATTGATGTAGCAAGTGTTGAAACAGTGAAAGTGTATATCCATATTTATGCTTTATTTTATCATAGGTGGCTTATTCGGTGAAGGGGTACCTAGGTACATGAAAAACCTCTTACCACGAGTTGTTACGAATTCAGAAAACCGTCAAAGTTTATAGCTCCGTTGTAACCACATGAAAGGTCATAACGCGTACTTGATTCCCTTGTCAAGGGCAAACGTAGCGGTCGGCAGTCGCAACAAGTGGTAAGCGCGTCGGCGTGTAGGGCGTCAGGACGCTAGGTGGCGATTTCGCGCCAATTCGCGTCCTCAGTGATGGGACGCGACTCGCGGGCGGGACACGCTCGCGCCTTCCGCCGCCGCTCGTGATCCGAATGCGGATAACCGCTAATACGAAGTTTCTTCAACACTTGTCCGAATTTCTACACAACTTTCATTGTTAAAAAATGACAGCTAAACATTCCATTAACCAAAAATGAAAGAATAGTTTTTTGGGTTATGTCATGGAGCGTGAGTGGTAGTCCTTTCGACCAGTTTTTTGGTCTGGAGAGATGGTCGAAGAGATTGTGTCGTCGACACCAGCGTCGGCCCCTCACCGGACGCCGACGCCAGAGCTTCACGCAGTGTACACTACTCTGGAAATCCTTGTGGCAGTGGTGGCAGTGGTTGGAAACTCTATGGTGATTTATGTGTTCCACCGGGACAGGAGGTTGAGACGGCGAACGAACTATTACATCGTGTCGTTGGCTATCGCAGACTTTCTTGTAGGCTTGCTGGGTATTCCCTTCGCGATCCTGGCTTCAGTGGGACTGCCGAGGAACCTTCACGCGTGCTTGTTCACAACTTCGTTGCTGGTGATGCTGTGTACTATAAGCATATTTTGCCTAGTGGCCGTTTCCGTGGATCGCTACTGGGCTATTCTTCACCCGATGTGCTATTCGAGGAATGTCCGCACCAGAACAGCAATATGTAAGTAACACACTTTCAATTTATTATTAAACCGATATATGGTAAATTTATAATATCAAAAAAGATACTTCGGGATGGTAACTTTTATTGATGTTTTTTTATAGACTGGCCGTGGGTGATCTTTATTTGAATACAATAGCTATCAATGCCTTACATGAGGCGAGTGCGCAACGCCATGTGATAGAGCAATTATTTTTACTATTAGTTTATCGATAACATCACGTTACTATATCCGAGCTTATTCATCTAATGCATGCAACATTGTTTGGTGAACACCAAATCCGTATAAAGCTGTAATATATTTAGATTGATTACACTATGATTGCACTAACTGTGAGCCTTAACATTTATGATTGAACTAATGGTGTGTTACTGTACCACATATGCAAGAAGCTTATGCGAGGTGTGGGCCTGCTGTAAGGACAGACACATTACTAATGTGCATTAGGTGCATGAACCTAATGTGACATTAGGTTCATGCACCTGATTTGCTATAGTCGCAATCGGTCCGGGCGGCACGTGTATGGTTCTCACTAAATATTTTTATGATTAATTAGAAATAATGCCTCCTTGTGCTTTCACAAATAGCTCATGCAAAATAAACAACGTTGCGTGCGTGTGCCTGTAGTTGTATCTAGTCCAATTTACGTCATCTTCGAGCGTAACCTGTTTTTGGAAAGATTCGATTAAGAAAAAGAAAGTAAAATAGATATTGCTAGCTGCGTCCCGTGGTGTTACCTGCGGTATAACGGTACGTGGCATTGGCAATTTTTGTGTCTTTCCGTCATCCCACAGGAACAGTCGATATATTCGGGATAAAAAGCAGCCGATGTGCTATTCCAGGGTATAAACTGTCTTCACTCCTATGCAAATCTGCCGTGGCGCAGTGGTCAGTGTCAGTGACATGACTTCTGTGTCTCCGGGACCCTGGATTCGATAATTCCCGGCAGGGGCAAACATTTGTGCGATGAGTGTAAATGTTTGTCCCGGGTCTTGGGTGTTTGTGTGGTGTGATTGTGTGTGTCCATGCCTCCCGCGACACAGGGAATCCTAGTGCGGGGGTATAAGTGTGATAAATAAATAAAAATATACAATCTACCCCAAAAAACGATTAAGCCATTTAACATTCACAAGCGTACAAAATGACCCAGAAGATAGAAATTCACACCAACTTAGTAGTACTTACCAGGATATAACAACGACTAAAGCAAGCCTCAATTTTTTTTATGCTAATGTACGCAGTACACGTAAATCTGGAAAATTCGATGAACTAAAATACATATTGCAATCTTATAATAAATAGTACAGTTCATGTGATTGTACTAACTGAAACATGGCTGAAATCGAATGAAGAAGCCCTGAGATATCAACTTCCTAACTATACCCACTACTACACGTAACGACTCTACAGGTGGTGGCGTATCTACTTACATACACGATGATCTTAATCACACACTGAAAGAAGAAATCTACACAAAAGGCAATCATTACTTGTGGGTCTATATTGAGAAATACGCACTTGACATAGGTGCAATATATTATCCCGGAAAGACAAACTCCAAAGAATTCCTTGAATCGTATTCAAGTCAACTACTCGGGAAGAAACGTGCTATAACATTTGGTGATTTTAATACTGACATTTTGTCTAATGAAAGACAAAAGAAATAAATTATACCGACAAATGTTACATGCAAGTGGCTTTAAAATTCTTAATAAGATTGACAAAGACTTTTGTACCCGAAAAACGGCTGAGACTCAAACACTTATTGACCATGTCTGCTCAAACCTTAAAGACAAGAGTTTTCATATGGCTCTTGTAGATTCACCAATGTCCAACCATAGGCAAATATTCCTATCAGTTAAAAAGTATAAGCCTCCTCAAAAAAATCTATTAACTACGAAGCTGTAGACTACAAAAAGCTACGCGATTCTATGATATGTATTACTCAAAATGACAATAGCTACGAAAACATAAAGAACTTTATCAAAGATAGGATAGATGAATGCGGAATCATAAAAATTAAAATACTAAACCCACCCTAAAAAGATTGCATATGTAAAGAAGTCACTAGTCAAATAAAAAAGCGATACGAAATATGGCATAGACTGAAAGAAAACCCGGAAGATGAAGAAACAAAAAACAGGTTTTCATTGAAATAAATGTAGCTACCAGCAGAATAAAAGACTATAAAAAGAAGTAATTCCATAAGGAATTCTCCAAGTGCACTGGAGACCCAAAAAAGATGTAGAAATTAATAAACAGCTTGTCTTTGAACAAAATTGCAACACAAAGCACTCTTCCAAAACTTGAAACGAAATCCGGGACGAAAACCAAAGGAACAGACGTATGTGAGACATTTAATAATTTTTTTTCTACAATTGGTGCTACTCTTGCCAACTCAATTATCACACAGCACCAACAGCCGCGCACGTTGTACAACGATGACCAACAATCCAATCGACTATCTGTACTTAAGCGATGTCGTAAAAGTGAAATAATATAAAATTATACAAAATCTTGATCCAAACTGTAGTGTAGGAATAGATGGTATCTCTACTAAAGTTGTAAAATGCCTATATAATTATATGCGGCATATCATATATAATTCCCTCATAAAGCCCCATCTTTTAAATTTAATTGAAATATGGGGTTCTGCCCCAAAAACTAGACTCAAAGACTTCCACATTGCTCAAAATAAATTAATAAAAATGCTATTTTACTACGACTACTTAACATCAACGGTGAAAATATACAAGGAAACAAAATATATGAATATTAAGCAATTATACCACTACTGTACATACATATTTATTCGAAAAGTACTTAATAAAGCAATACACATAAAAATATTACATTTAAAAAAAACACCAAATTAATACCCGGTCTAGTCGAAGAAAAGACCACATAGTACTTCCACTAGTCAGAACCGTCCATGTTCAACGATCGATTACTTTTATGGGAGTATAAATTTATAATAAACTTCCAAAAGAGGTAAAAAATGCAGATACTTTCAATATCTTTAAAAATAAATTGAAAGTGCACAAACTAAATGATATAGCACTACTAAAAGAACACTAGACCAACTGTCAACGATTGCACTGTGGCGCGCTGCGGCATACTCTGCCAACCGTTTATATTGTCTTCCTAGCTACCACTGACAGATGGTCGCCCGCACTTTTTTAAATACAAAATCGACGTAATAGATTACTATATACGAACGTATTATGTTACATATAACTTTAACACATTTTAAAATACCCTATAGGTTTAATTTTTATTGTTATTTTCCTTATATGATAATATACATATCAATAACACATTTTAAAATACCTACCCTAGGTTTAATTTTAATTGTTATTTTCCTTATATGATATTATACATACCGAAATTTTAAAGGTACTTAATACTATAAGTATGTAATGTACTATGTCGAAGCATAAATACCTACTTAGCATAAGTTTCTCACATAAGTGAAATGTAAATTTCTTGTTGAGAAATAAATATCTTTAAACCGAAACCGTAATAAAAAATCTGTTCAGCCTATTCAGCGTGAAGGAGATACAAAAGACAAACTTTAAACGGCAGACAAACTTACGCCTTGAAAATATTAGTGTGACTCTGTAAGAATTTAGTGTGGTAGAAGATTTTTTTTTGAAACTCCATCAAATACATAATTGGAAATATGGGTTCTACAATGAGCGGTTTAACACTGGTACAACCCTCTATGGTCGCAGTCTTTATTCCGTAACTCCTGGTATTATATTGATGTAACGCCCAAAGAACGTCGTCTAAAATGGGGTTCAAATGTTTTTTTATTTATTATTAATATTAATGATTAATAAAGAAGGTTACCATTATTTAACAGCATGGCTGGGATTTAACTAGGCAGTGCAATTGGTGTACATAAGTAGGTAACTATTTGAGGTCATTATAATCATCGGCTAACAAATGAAAGAAAACATAATATCATATGCATATACAGTAGAGTCTCACTAAGCCGGCACTTCAGTATTTCGGTACTGCCAATAATCCGGCACCTTCCGCTTCTTACTCTCGTTCTACGGTCGCACGCCGGGGACAGTAGGTATAACCTCAAAAATTGGCACAATATCACGTACATATTTCTATTATCTGTTGTTTTCAAGTGAAAAAAAGTAAGCTGAAAGTGTTAGGTAAACCGGCAACATGGGACTCTATCTTCTTAAAATATATACCTATGATTTTTTATCTATAGATACAATTCAAAGTTCAGTATATTCCAATTATCCTCTTTTAAATAGTGCCGGATTAGTTAGACGCTACTGTATTACCGTATGTTATTTGAGAGATGATATAAATTGTTAATCGAATTTCGATGAATTCTGGTGTAGAGATAAAATATTTGAGAAAAGACAGATGCTACTTTTTATCGCGGAAACAGTATAGGTCTAGTGGGATAGCTGCAGTCGCGGGAAACCGTAGCCCAAGGAGGGTAAAAACCGCGCGTGGCAACAGTAAATCATAGAATTAATTCTACGGTTCACAGGCGTGTCTACCATAGTATAGCATAGTGTACCACGCACAGTAAGAGTTGCGGAATTATAAATAAAACTTACGTTTTATACTAAAATAAATAATATAACTTATACTAATAGTATACGGCCTCTATAAAAATCATACTGAATAATTATCTATATAATAAAGTAATATATTATAGGTAATATATATATATTATATATATATATTATATAATATATATATATTATATTATAGTAAATAGGCACTTCAATATTTGTTATGATGTAAAATTTTGCAGGTACGAATAATACGTTCTAATTTGCTATGTCATCATTATGTTAAAATATCACATGGCTCTAGGACGCAAATAAAAAAACGGTATCCGTAAATGTCTACAAAATAGAAACACAGAGTAAACGTTGATGAAAACTCTCAACAGACGTAGACTAGTATCGGAATTCTAAAAGAGTAGGCGTATGTAACAATGAAATGGTTTCTACATTCGACTCTTTTATTAAAAGAAGCCTTCCTTATGCATGCTTGCTATTGGTTCAATTCGATGTCTGTTCACAGTTCGGTGACAGACGCGGGTCTTCTTGAGACTTGGCAGTCATTCGTACACAATAAAAAACTTTGCAAAGAAATACAGTAGGTCAATGACATCATATGTTTATATCGCACAAGCGCGCGGAAACTGAGGCGGCAAAATTAAGTCAATTGTAGTAATTTTCATTGCGACGCGTATTTCAAGCGCAAGTCTAAACATATAGCTATCCTGTTCTGTATTATTTGTACCGTATTATCTGTCGCAATAAGCATGTTTATGTCGTAAAGGAACAAAATCTGAGCACTGCGCCGTATGAATATACGTCATCTTTAGGAAAACATCATTGCAGTAGGTACATATATTATGTTACAGCTAATTTGCTTAATCGGGCATCTGGATATGTCCAGTGTCCAGCTTTATATCTTCTCATCTCGCTCAGAGCGATCTTTTAGTTATATTAGAATAAAGTTCCTTTTTTGCGTACCTATTTACAGGCAGAAGGGATATGACAAGTGATACGTGTTGACTTCAAATACTACAAAATTTACTGTAAAAATGGCTCATGGACTCAATATACATATATATATATATATAGATTATATATATATATATATATAAATTATATATATATATATATACATATATTAACGAATCACATTTTTAGACTTTTACTTTCTTCTAGTGTAAGAAACAGTTTAAACGCATATGTCGTTACCGCGAGCATTTAAAACAAAGAAAGTTATGGACGATCGAAAATATTTTTGCACTAATAAATTTAGGAAATGAAATCAAATTTTGTTAAAATAGAATTGACGGGCAGGAACTTTTTTCATAAGTCGTATATTTTCAAGATGTGTGTGTAGAAGGTTCTACATCACGTAGAACCTTCTACAAATAATAAAATAATACACAATAAGCTGACAAAACTCAAAATTGTATATATCTATTAATAGTATCGCCCGGCGGTTTCACCCGCATGGATTATGGTTTTCCCGTTACCTCAATTATCCCACGGGAACTATACTTTTTCGTGGATCAAAGTAGCCTATGTGTTAATCCAGGGTTTAAACTATCTCCATACCGAATTTTATCGGAATCGGTGTAGCCGTTTGAGCGTGAAGATGTAACAAACATACACAAATACACATAAAGTTTCGCATTTATAATATTAGTAGGATATGGTTAATGCGCCTATAGATAGAAGATATACATACTTTAGGATTATGACAGGATATAATTAGCATCCCTAGAGATCGCTAGACGTAAATCCTTAAAATCCGTTATTATAAACCAATATGAAAATATAAATTTGAAAAGACTTTCAACAGCTCTTGCTCGTCATTCATCTTTCAATGAATTTTTCAGGACTCAGGGACCAGTCTGGTCTCAAACAAAATTCATTGAGATTGCTTTAGCACTTCCCTTAATTATTTACGGAAATGTTGAAAGTTTTCCATTCTTAAGTGGAAGTCGGCTTAAATATAGAAGTCGGTTGAAATAAATTTTGTAACATATACCTTTAACATATTTCTACCCATCTTTTTCAAGGCCCACAGGATGTTAAGTGGTTACCTCTGCCTATAGACAGACAATTCGTAAAGAACTGCACTGCGCCCGTCACCCTGAGACATAAAGTATCACATGTACCTGTAATATCACCGTGAACCTTTACCTTTTTAACCAGAACATATGTAATGCGAACACTACTGCCCGGGAGGAGAAATAGATGTGGTTATAATGATGTTTTGCAAAATAAATAATTTGAGCTTGTGTTTTAACTGTGTTAATTATAGTTATATTTATATTTTTATATTACCTACATATAAATATAGATTATTCTGCTTTACCGGCTTCCGAGATCAGGCAGCTTGACTTGATTGCTGGCCATAGGACATGCCTGAAACCTAGGTCTAAATAGTTGACTATAAACGTGAGTAAAGCCGGGGAATTTATATAAATAAAAGTGTAAAAATCACGAGAATTTTCAATGAAAAATTATTTGTACACAAATACATATAATTTTTCATTGAAAATTCTCGTTCTCGCTTTTCAAACTTTAGGGTCACCGGTGGGGAGTGCAAAGTAGCTTTACTACAATTCTGTGGATTTAGTAACAATGTAAAGTCGAACCGTGGGTTGGGAATCGAGCTAGCGTCCGTCGGGCTGACAGCCGACGCCTACACCGCGCATCACTTTAAAAAAATTAGGTAACATTATGACATGGAGTGCACAAAATCTTTTTTTATATATATTTATATATATATTTATTTATATTTATATATATATATATACATATTTATTAACATTCACACAAGGTCTTCAGGTCCCAAACTAGGCAGAGCCTGTGCTATGGTAACCTGATGACTGATATATATACTTATATACATACACACACCCAGACACAGGTCAAACAGACATGTTCATGCACACAAATGTTTGATGTTGACATGCTGTCCGGGAATCGAACCCGGGACAGCGGCTCAGAAGGGAGAGTGCTACCAACTGCGCCAACTGGCCAGTATTTTTACTTTAGTATATTGTATGGTGATATAATTATTACTGTACTATACGTGATAATAGCTTTATTCTGTATTTCACGCAAATTAATTACTGCCTGAGCCTAATGTCCACAGTCGGCGGCAATAAATATGAAGCGAGGGTGTGTGCATCTGACAAATTAATTTGGAAAATCCTTTGGAAAACAGTGTGTCTCGCGATTCGTCAGGACTCAGGATTATGGCGCCAATATGAATTCCCTTTAATTCAGCGATACGCGTGTGTGTCGAACTGTCGAAATACAATATTACACGTTTTGATAATTGATTTCTAAGAAGCCTTCATTATTTAGATTTAACTGCACGAACTCTCTATGAAAAAATGACTCAGAAGGTCCAAACCGGTCGGGATATCCACTTGACTAATATACGTAAGTTAAGCCGTAGTTAAGTCTAAATACTGTCGAATACTTACAAGACTTTTAACCAAGTCTTTTCATTGCAGTAAAATAAATTCGCCATATTTCACAAGTCACATAGGTAATATTGGTACATTGCTAGTTCATGGATATAGGCAAGAGGTTCCGGCATCCACCTGCATATCTTTACAAAATAAAAATACTGTAAAAGCGACTTACGGATCGACGTGCATTACATACTTATATTACAAATGTTTTTGTAATACTTTGAATTTATAAAAACAAATTTTAGCAAAAAATGGAACCAACTTCAACACTCAAAAGTGTGAAATAACTTGTTGAAGTCGGTACCATGATAGTTCACAAAAGTAACTATCATCACAATCTTGTACTCATGGATGGTACCGATAACGACAAGTTATTTCACACTTTTGAGTGTTGAAGTCGGTTCCATTTTTTGCTAAAATTTGTTTTTATAAATTCAAAGTATTACAAAAACATTTGTAATATAAGTATGTAATGCACGTCGATCCGTAAGTCGCTTTCACAGTATTTTCATTTATACCAATGGTAGTAACGAATCCCCAAATCCTTTCAGCCAAGCAGTTACTACAGTTGCAGCATGTTACTTTAAAACCACAACCAGGACCGAGGATGACCTCTAACGTGCCCTCTGCCAATACAGACACGCTCTATTGAAAATGTCACTTGTGGCCATCCTTCAAGGTATCACTGAGTAGGGCATTGCTGATCAGTTCAGATCACATAGGTAGACTCCACATACGACCGTTTCACGCCGAACTTACTACGCAGCTATACACTTAGGGGTAGCATATTCTGCGGGTGGTTTCATATAACCCATGAAAGCCAATTTTCAAGAAATATGATAACGAAACCCGCGCCTCGACGCGCTAACGGGCGATTATTAAGTCTTCGTATTTATTTGGCCTTGCACTACGCTCTGATTTTTGAGCCTACAAACCGTTGCTTTCTTATAACGCTCACCCTTGCCAAATCTCGGAAGAGGTTGGGCTATTAAATGGTCAAAAAACAAATACATATACATGAAGTGTGCTTAGGTGCCTGTACATAGACAAATCGCAACTATTGAAACAAAATCGTATGCAAAAGACGTTTTCATTTTATTCAGTTTTAGTATCTTTGTTTCAGTATAAATAAAGAGTCAGAAGTCAACATTTTGATCAAGTATAATTTATTCGATATATATATTTTTTTAAAACATCCTTTAGAAAAGTTACAATTTGTATATCTTCCAAAATAAGAAGCATATCCATATAAAACATGAGGTTTTGGGTAGATAATTGCATAGTCAAGAAACGGCCAGGATTTGATTGCAATATCCATAATTGTTCATCTTATTCGAATATATTATGTATTTTGTAAAGTTCCTGCTACCGTCAAGTATCACGAGACCTCAGCTGCCTGGTCCGCAGCCGCCCTTCATTCGCTCATTCTGACCGTGACCACTGTCAACGTCAGACCTATGCTTGATCGCTCAGCACTATGCCATAAATATATTCCTAGCTTATTTTATACAGATAAGTTCGAGCGCTATCTACTGCTAGAACACGTTCGTTGCGATACGATTATAAGCCATAATCCAACATGCTATTCTGCTATTCTACTTGGAATCTAAATGTAATGGCCAGACAGACCTAATTTCTACCGCAAAGCACACCTACAATGCTATGGGGATGCAGTTGTTATTTTAGCGGATTACAAAGTTTATTTTTAACTAAATTTGAATTACTATTGCATTGCTTATGAATTGCTTCTCTTAAAAAATAAGAGAATTGGTCCATGCGGGTGGGCGGCATGTACTGCCGCCTAAACACACTGTGTGTTTGATGACCGTTACTGGACCTTAATGCTTATATATATTCAACATTTAGACATAGACATATATATATAACTATTTTCCAGGTAACCGTTAATATATATCTATTGCTCCTTATACTAAATACAATTGAAAAAAGTATATTTAAAACAAGCTTTTATGTGTATAAAGAAATATAACCACCATCATCGTTTCAGCAAACCCTTTGAGATGAGCACAAACTCGATGGGTTTATTTGTTTTACTTTAGAAGTTTCTATGGCCACCTTCCAGCCCATCATCAGACTCTGGTTACCATTGAAATACAAATTACTCGTCAAGACGATTCAAATGAGTCCAAACTCGATGAGGTACAAACATCGAGACAGTTGAAACTAAATAAAAGCTTGTACTCGTAATTAGAGAGCCCGTGCGCGGTTTTGCTCTTCTAAGATTATTGGATCTTATAAGCACCTTAATGCCACAGAATAAATACGATAATGGTTGGAGCCTCAGAATCCTACATTTAATAAAAAGATATACTGTCTAGTTTTTCACATAATAAAATTCAGTTTTTCCCCCTGTGAAGGCTCCCCATGTGATAGTGTGCCTGCCTCATTAGAGACAAGAAAAGCTTGTTTGTGGAGATCGTTGAACTTCATCCAATACATAAATCGAGATTGCCTTGATGTCCAATTGTTGACCCTCATCCCTTTTGACGTAAAACCAACTTTATTGATGTCTGTATGAATGAAGTAAATGACCAAGATCATGTCAAACTTAATTAATAAATAAATAAATTAATTGTCTATTGGAACTTCAATAAAGGAAGAAATAGATAGATAACACTTTATTGTAGTACATTTAAACATAAAATAATGTAAAAAATAGCACATTAACAAACGTAAAACATCTTGCACAATTAGTGGCCTTATCGCTGAGAAGCGTTCTCTCCCAGACAACCTTGTAGGCAACAAATGGTGTACGTGAAAGTTTTATGAAAACCTATCTAAAAGACTAGATACTATCCAATACGACCATTACGTGAAAGTGACTTTAATATATATATTACTAGCTGCGCCCCTCGGGTTTACCCGGTGTTATGATCATTGATGATGATGATGATGATGATGATAATGACAAAAAGTAGCCTATGTGTTATTCCAGGACCTAATGTCCTACCTAACATACATACCAAATTTCATCCAAATCCGTCTAGCCGTTTGAGCGTGATTGAGTGACAGACATCCATCCATCCAAACTTTCACATTTATAATATTAGTAGGATTACTCATTGTTAGTTCTTGAGGATTGAAAAGTGATCAACTTTGCTAATTAAAACAAATTTGTGGAGGATTAAACTAAATTAAGTTGGGTGACTACACTGGGCGCATAAGTTTGAGACTGATGTGAAATGAAATTTAATTTAATGAGGTATATCGTAAGTTTGCACAGCTGACAAGAATAATATAAGATGGGCATTCAAAAGATCTTAGAGATAATCTGTCATATTTAGAACCGCACTAAAATATTTTTGGGTGTTTATAGGACACTGTTATAAAAATAGCTCCGGAGAAACGAATGTAAATGTGTTAGCCGAAACGCGCGAGATCCACCGAATGAAGCAGCTACGATAGGAAATAGTTATTTGTTTTACATGTGGGTAAAGTTCATTTTAACTAAAAAAAACTTTACCCATGAGTAAAACCACAATTTTCACCACACTAGCCGCCACTTGTAAAGCAAGCGCGTATTTCTTAGTTTACAATGTAGGCGTATACAGTATTAAATATTCCTGCAGAAATTTGGCGATGGTAATTATACACAAATAATAAATCTATCACAGTAACACATTCAGAGCCATTCATACTGTTGCGGGAATAAAGAGATGGGAAACGATGCGATTCTATCGAGCATACTGAATTTTCAACTCTTGGGTGGGACTACACATATTTAATAGTTGTACCAGAAGTGATCAAACATCCTATGCCAATAGAACCTAGAAATAAATTATTAAAAACTTGGCTTCAAAATTTAGAATCATCTAATCTAGAGGACTTTTTATATATCTTAAAAGAACTACATTTAGCTCCTCAAACATGTTTCTAGTACGCATTACGTCATCTTTGATTTATAACGTTAAACATTTTTTATTATTGTCTTTTAATTTACATCTTAAACATTCCAATTTATCTCGCAATCGATAGACTTAATGATCGCATGGCTAGGGCGTTGGTTGGACTGAAGAAGTTCTCGACACGGGATATCCTAGTGAGAATTGATATCGGCGCGGCGAGAGTGCGTAATTTCTCCAAATATCTAACATGTTGGGTTGTCACAGCGCCGCATAAGCACAGGGTTGCCACGACACACAATACTAACATCTTCGTTTTTCTTAAGTTATAAACCGCTGCGACCCGAACATTTACCAAACACTAGTTTCCAGCATGTATCCAGCTTAAATCCATCCTCTGGATTGAAATTTTAGTATTTCCTGATTCCAACCGCTTCACGTACGATCCCAGAGAAATAATGGCAAGCCGTGGAGAGGATTATTTTAGAGTCATGTAAAAGAGTCGAGAAAGAGAGAAATAAATTATTAAATGTTTTTGCCCCGTTTGATTAATATTAATAATTATATATATAATAAGTGTGTACTAGCTAAAAATGTTATTATAACTGACGTGGTTTTGACACATTATGAATGTATAACACACGGGAATTACTCACGTAATAAGTCAGAGGGCCGCCTAGTACTAGGTACGCTAGTACGGCTAGTACGGCTACGGTTACCATTGAGCATAAATACGATCATTTTGTTTGTGAAAATGCTGCTAAATTTAAAAAAAAATCTCATCCATAAACAAAATTTTTCTGTGACCTACCTTTGCGTACAGCTTCAGTAGTTGTTTCGATTTTACCACCCTAGCCTTTTTAAATTATTCGTTAAGAAAGGACCAGTACGTCTCTTATAGGCTGCAAGTTCTAAGTCATATTTTAAAATACGCAACATTGTCCTCGGTGCTATCTTCATCTCTCGAGATAAAATCTTTTGCTTTCGGACAGGATTTCTTCGAATTCTTTCCCTTGCTGCTTTGACCACCTTTTTCGTACGAACACTACGAGGACGGCCAGATCTTTTTCTGTCACAAACAGAGGAGGTCTCATTGTACATATATTGATAGCCCGGTACACAATAATTTTTCTAAAACCAAGCGTATGGAGAGTTTTAAAAATTGCATTTGGTTCCATACCTACTTTACAATCATATAAAAAGGACAGATTCCAAATTCAAATGTAATATTTTTTATATTTTTAATTGTAACAGTATTTATGGCCAGACTAAGTATATTATTATCTTATAAATATTTTTTTAAAAAATCAGTCATTTGTAACAACATTACAATTCCACTAAACTACCTTAGAAATATTATTACAATTATTGTAACACGCTAGATCAAACCACACCTCACAACAATCGAAATAGCTCACAGAGTAATTGGAACGAACTGAAATTTATAAAATAGCAACTGAGACGTTGTCGGTCAAAAGCAATTTCATAAATTAAATTAACATTCGCTTCCTTGAGATTTCATAAAAATGGTACTAAGAGGTAACTTACTTATATTTCGGGTAAATATGTACGTGCAATAAATATTAAATAAATTTGTATACTGTTGTATTGTATCTCAGCCATAGGACGTCCACTGCTGGACATAGGCCTCCCCCATTGATTTCCACAAGGACCTGTTGGAAGCGGCCCGCATCCAGCCCTTGCCTGCGATCTTAGTCAGGTCGTCTGTCCACCTGGTCGGTGGCCGTCCTATGCTGCGCTTGCCAGTCCGTGGTCTCTATTCTAGGACTTTTCGGCCCCAACGGCCATCAGTTCTTCGAGCTATGTGCCCTGCCCACTGCCACTTCAACTTGCTAATCCACTGGGCTATATCGGTGACTTGCGTTCTTCTACGGATCTCCTCATTTCTGATTCGATCACGTAGAGAAACCCCGAGCATAGCCCTCTCCATAGCTCGTTGTGCGACTCTGAGCCTGCTCAGAAGGCCCATAGTCAGAGACCACGTTTCGGTTCCGTAATTCATCACTGGTAACACACACTGTTCGAAGACCTTCGTTCAGGCATTGCGGTATTTTGTATTCTATAATCATAAAAAAAATAAAAAAAAAAAAAAAAAAATTGTTCTATTGTATAATCTTAACTAAATAGGTACATATGTATATATATTAGTTTCGGTAAGCACCTATTTCAAAGCACTCTCGAATACTGTTCATATTTCGGGAAAGGCAAGATTTTGAGACTCCCCACTCATTAAGCCTGCATACGCTCACGTTAAATATAATTTTACACCTGCTTTGTTTATTTCCGTTTCATGGAAACACATCAGTCGTCTTTTGAAATAATTGCGTTATATTCAGGGTTCCAGCCAGTCTGTTCTAGGTCTAGTATTGTTATTGAACTAAAAACTTGAGTAGATATCTTTATTTGGGATCGTTCCGAGATTAAGCTAGTCACGTTAAGTACTATACGCTGAAATTTTGCACCTGATTGTTATCTAAAGTACGCTCCTGTAGGATAACTATGTAGCTGAAAGTAGGACACTTTCTTAAGGAACAGCCCACACACCACATTAGCACCAGCGCGCCACCCTCGTTGGTGACCATCCATGACAATTGTTTTGACAGCAGAGGTGGGATGATCCCAATTAGCCCACCTGTGGGATCACCTTGATCGTAACTAAGTTACAATGAACGCGTGAGGAAGTTTGTGTCGTGACCACCGATAGTTTTAGAGCAAAACTGTGATCTGTATTGTTGTTTTTTTAATCCGGTGATGTATAACTACCGTTGATTAGAAAAATTAAACCAAGTATAATTTGGACGAGTTGACAAGTGTATTTACCTGACAGTAATTTGAAAGTAAGGTCATGGTAGGTTGCTATGTTATGCCTTTAAAGAACAATTCAACGGCCTTAGATAAAAAAATGTACATTGATACAAAATTGATTACTCGATGAAAACAGAATTAATAATCGAACATACCTTTTTTACAGGAGTGTGTCTACAATAAAAGCGCAAAATCACGATGATATGTAATTTATTTGTTAATGTATGATCAATTGGTTGCGTACATTATCAGGAAATTACGATACAATATGTAGATATGCTTTGCTGATAAGATAAAAGTTCTTTAGTTTCTATTTCAGTATGCTTTATGGCGAAACTCGGGGAAAACCAGCTTAGCGCAAATAAGCTGTCTGTTTACCGCATAGTATAATAGTAAAGTATTTGTTTGCAATATAGTACATAAGGACTTTTGTCACTTTAACATAAGATACTTCCGGTATTAGGGAAAAATACAAGGTCTTAACCCTTTTCTCTGTCAGACAGATATTGTGTTAGAATATAGCTTGTATTTTCCTATTTACATTTTCATTTCTGATATTCAATAGTAATGTTAACCCTTAAGTTGACGTTGCTGTATAATCGTAATATTATGAATGAATGATATCAATGGTGATCCTGTGATTCGGCTCTCAAGGATTGACTGCACTTGTATGTTTGGTGACAGTTTTTCAAACTGGAGGGTGGTACCTAGCCGGGTTTTTAAAAAAAAATGTATATTTACATATGATAACAGAACAGAAGTTTGCGTTTGACAACTGTCTCACCTGATGTTAATTGATGACGTTGTCTAGGATTTAGCACGGGTATTTGAAGGTACCTACGGCATCATCATGTTGGAGATTTGAAAACGATCTTTCTAACTACACAGAAAGTCCAAGCCGGGGGTGGGGATCGAACCATCGACGGTCAGCTTGACGGCCGACGCTGACAACCTGTAGACTATTATTGATTCTTATATCATTTGAAATAAAACCTTGTTGAAGATTATTATGAATGATTTACATAAGCTAATTCGGCGGCGGATGAGATTACAGTCACAAAAGGTAAATATATAGCTACAGTGACTATGATGGACATTTTTACTGAATATTTATTACGATTCCGAAAAGTACTTATAGTTGATTAATATCAAGATCATAATGTATGCTTTTATATATTATGTAATGCCCGGAAACATGCTTATGAAATTGTCTAACCAAGCCAATTAAGTCTAGTTGAAACAGAAATTGGCTTAGGCCAAACTATTTAATTTAAGACCTTATAGAATTAAGCGGTACCAATTAATATATTATGACTCTTCAATTTTGACAGAAAAAATATAGATTTAAACAGGACTCGAATTGGTGTCGACTAGTTTCACGAGATCTATTAGAAAACTACTCGTACCAAGACTAATCCAATCGCGGAATGTATCCGTCTTATTGCTTATCTTATTGTCTTTATTCAAATATTACTAGTACTTACGTGACGTAACTTACGTGCTGAGGCTCGCGCCCGCCGCCTGGCACGATCATATAACTCACAGATGAAGAACTGCAAATAAGATCGACACTGGTCGGGTGAGTCTTAGTTCGTAGATTACAGTTGTGGAAGAAACTAGCGAGTTTTTAGACTCAAATTTCTAGTAGCGCCCCGCAGTTTACCCGCGTAGATTACGGTTTTCCCGCTACCTCAATCATCCCACGGAAATTCAACTTTTTCCGAGATAAAAGTAGCGTATGTGTTATTCCAGGGTCTAAACTATCTCTATACCAAATTTCATCAAAATCAGTTCAGCCGTTTGAGCGTGAAGGAGTAAGAGAGGTTTTTGAATTATTTGCTTATCCCACGGGAACAGCAGAAAAGTTGCCTATGTGTTAATCTAGGGTATGAACTATTTCCATTTCATCGAAATCGGTGCAGCCGTTTGAACGTGAAGGAGTAACAAACAAACACACTTACACACATACAAACTTTCGCCGTTATAATATTAGTAGGATAGAATTTTGAAAATGAAGAAATTGTTTCAAAACTTTTCAATAAAAGTGCGAAACGACATGTATGAATCGAATTAACAAGAACGAAACGTTACCCATCGATAGACTCCAGAAGTGACAATCATACTGAGGTCACGTGTATTGTGTGATGTGTCAAACGTATTTATTTGAAAAAGGAAAATGATAAAATTGGTCCGAACATATGCGGCGGAAGTTCGTTTTAACATACAAAAGAAATACTTGTTTATAGTTTCCGTTCTATATGACAAATTGTGGTATTTGTATTCTTCACTTTGACCTTAACACTTGCGTGTCAACTATAACACCTTCACGAAACTTACTACAGCAATATTGTGTCGTATTGGATTGTGTTAATGCTATAGCTTGTGTTGACACTGACAGCCCGCTAATTGCCAACACTAGGACAGAATTAGCTTGTAGAAGATTAATGGCACTGCAGAGAATACGGATAAATAATTTACAGTTATTTATTTTGTATATTTTACAGTTTGGTAATGATAAATATTTTTTTTTCATGTTTGTAATTTAGAACGTGCTGCGACTACAATCGAACATGAGAGTTTCATTCTAGGCGATAACATCTTCGACCACATAGTCACTGACCATCACGCTTGACCTAGAATGCTCACTGGTTCTCAAGACTGCTGATGTGAAAATGTAAAAAAAAACGAAATCGGACAACATTCAAAGGTAGAAAAAAGGTTTTTCTTTTTGTATGGATGGACAAGTACGCGGTATACATATAATCCTCTTAACAGAATTAGGGCCATTATGTCCTCAACATTGTATGAGCTGTCGGAAAGCGATTAGGATGTTTATTCCAGTACGATTAGGGTGTTTATTCCAGTACACTGAATATTGTGGTATATTCGAATACAAGGAACGGAATACCTCATGAAGCAATCACGTTTCAATCTCGCCAACGATCTCGGTGCGGCGTCGAGACGGCTCTGCTCAGGAAGTGGCCCATTTCTAGGTATTACCTAGCAGGAAGTGCACGGTTTATTGGTGGAGGCGAGCATTATCCGAGCGATCTGACACTTGTGTATCGACATCACTCGAATTTGGCTTCCTTGTGTTAGACATTTGAACTAAATCGGTGCGTTTTTTACATATCAACATTTTAAGGGAACTCATGGGAAGACTATGCCAAGTTGAGCCCAGTTGACCAGCTACAGTGATCTGTTTCTTAAAACATTTTTTTTTTAATATCTCATGCTCTATTAGACTGCGATAAATAGGTGGTGTAGCGACACTGACTTTGGAACTGCGACCCCGGGTTCGAATCCCGGCCGGGGCAAACATATCTATGATGAGCAAAGATGTTTTTTCTCGGGTCTTGGATGTTTGTGTATTGTGATTGTGTGTGTGAAAAAAAAAAAAAAAATGGATGGATGGATGTATGTTTGTTACTCATATTGTTACTCATACACTCATCTAAATTGTTGCAGTAGTTTGAATATACCAGTGCACAGAATGAAACTAGCTATTAGCTGTGCCCTCTGCGGCTTCACCAACGTGGCCTACGAATTGCCCTTTACATCAGTTAAAGGACTCGTATTAAAAAAAAGTCTTTATATGACCAGAGTTTAAGGAATTTTAATACCAAATTTTATTCCAATCCGTATTATTAGTAGTAAACATTCTAACGCACACACACTTTAAAGTATTACTAGTAGCGCCCCACGATTTCACCCCCGTGGATTAAGATTTTCCCGCTACCTCAGTTATTCCTCGGGAACTATACTTTTCCGAGAGAAAGTAGCCTATGTGTTATAATAGGGTTTGACTAATCATCAAAATCGGTACAGCCGTTTAGCGTGAAGGAGTAACAGAGGTTTTTGAATTATTTGCTTATCCCACGACATAGCAATTATTTTCGGGATGAATATATATGTTGCCTATGTGTTAGTCTAGGGTCTAAACTATCTCCATACCAAATTTTATCGAAATCGGTGCAGCCGTTGGAACGTGAAGGAGTAACAAACATACACACTTACAAACTTTCATCTTTATAATGTAATCTAATATACTATAGTCTAATAACGGTGATGATAGTAATCATTTATATAAGCCCATGTGTTAATTAAGTGTATAAGCTGTCTCCATACCAAATTTCATCGAAATCGGTGAAGCCGTTTGAGTGTGAAGAGGTAACAAACATACACACTTACACAAAAACTTTCGAATTTATATTTGTAGGATATTAGTGCGATGTTCTTCGTATTCGCTGTACATAAAAATAAACTTTCAGGCATAAATATAGACTAGTGTGTTAATACTACCATACACTTATTTCGTGTGATTTCCCATATTTGACGGTCGCCGTAGCTGAGTGGTTGGTGACATGACTTCTGTGTCTCCGGGGCCCTGGGTTCGAATCCGGGCAGGGGCAAACATTTGTGCGATGAGTATAGATGTTTGTCCCGGGTCTTGGTTATTTGTGTGTTGTGATTGTGTTTGTCCATGCCTCCCGCTACACAGGGAATCCTAGTGCAGGGGAGTGAGTGTGATAAAAAAAAATCAAATCAGTGCAATTATATATATGATAATACATACGAATAATTGAATCTATAAAATTCTGGAATATGAGTTCTGAATTTTTAGATTATTAATCTTTTATCTAAAATGTACCAAAGGTACATTTTAGATAAAAGTAGTACATTTTAGTTAATTTCGCCGTAACTTTACGGCGAAATTAACCTTCTATTCAATGTCAGTCGATGAAATCAAATATTAAACCAATGCGTGTAAAAATCAATAAAGCTCTACCAACTGCAATTTTTTTTATTAATTAGGGGATTCGCATCAGTAAGTGCCAAAAGGTACAAGTAAGATAATGGTTTCACAAGAAACTTTTTTGTTAATGGCGGCGGCATGTCAAAATATTTTTATTTGCAATGGGCTACTACATCGTTGGTTCATTGATCCTTTCCCGGCACAGCTCCCCTTGGATAGGGGCGACAGTGTGGCGCCTGCAAGTCTGCGTCCCGCCATCCATTCCTTAATAAAACGCCAGTCGCTTCTCTGGAACCATCGCGTTGTGCCATGAATTTGAGGTGCATTAACGTATTTTTAATAAACCTAGTGTGTGTTACTGCAAGAGGGCATGGTGGACACGGTGGACATGGTGGACATGGTGGACACGGTGGACATGGAGGGCACGGGGGCTACCGTGGAGGGGGTACGCACAGCGGATACCACAGCACACATATAGGATACCACCACACCTACTCCTACCACCCGCCTAGCCATATGTCATTCACCTGCCAATACTGCTCACACCCCACAACTTATCCCGTATTCCACGGAAAGCCGCCAGCATACGTTTACATGTACAGAGATTCTCCAGGAAGATATGGTGACCTCCTCACCGGCCTCGCCCTTTACAACCTCGGCAGATCTTCAGCACATCACGACTCTTACGGTCATTACTACACTAAGGTTCCGGATGAAAAGTGCTGCCTCCAAGTGATTGACAAAACGCACTTCGAAGAAACACGAATTGATTGCATGATAATGTCTTCATTTCTGAATCAGGCTCAAGATATGAAAGCCTTCAGTAACTCAAGCTCTAATAAAGTGGATATTACGTCATCGGGAACTCCTGTCCGCCCTCCGAACGACAACGGATACAAATTACTTATTACCAATGAGCAAGTTTGCATGCTGTGGCATAATAGGACTATGGTTAAAGAAAGGAAAGATGTCCCTTGCTCATTATTGAAACAATATGCAGATACGATGAGGCCTTCAGGAGTGCCTGTCTACATTTGGTTTCCAACTCTAATCGGGATAGTAATTACTATTGCACTCTGTTGTCAATGTTATCAGAAAAATAAGGATTATAAAGAAGAAGCGCCCTTGAATCAAGATCATGTAATTGGGTATCACTCTAATGTGCCTATTCATTAGGTCAACTGTTTGTAAAACGTGTGTTTATATAGATTGAGTGATTGTGTATTTATTGGTTAATTGTATTATTATTTATGTAGTAATAACAATTTACTCAATGCGAATAAATTATTTGTAGAATGTATCTATCATCTAATGTATATTTGTTTAGTTTCAATGCTTGGCTCCATCAAAGGTTTGGAAAAAATAATAATATTTTATTGAATATAATGAAGAATGAACAAACTTAATTACAATAAACTAAATGAAACTACAAACTAAATTACTGACTAAAAAATATTTATTTACTAGATTGGATCCTTAAATTATCTTAGGTGTAATATTCAAAACTATACCTTTTCGGGCCTTTGAGAGAAAACAGATAGAAAATGTAGATGATACGCAAATATTTTTACATATAAATATTACCATAACCATAACCCATTTGTTATCGATCCATCAAGCCATAATTATTGTCATGCAACTAAAGTTACGCAGCAATAAGTAGACAAACACATAGTCACACACTTACCTACATACATTCATTTGTACCGCATACTTTTCCATACAAAATGAAAAAAGAAAATGTCTACCTTTGTATATTGTCAGATTGCGGTTATTTTTTTTCATATAATCTACACATCATTTACTTATACGTCTGGCTTTTTCCAGTTTTTAAGCTATTGCATAGCTTCTATCACGGGCCTTGAGCGTGGAGATCGAATCCAGAAATTCCGTAACGAAAATAACCTAACACCCTCCACTCCGACCGGCACAGCGGTGATACTTTTTAGTTTTGCCATCTATCGATGAATAGCGAAACTTTTAATGACTTTTTTGAAATATCACGCTTGTCTGTTTAGTTCAGCAAGTCGCCTCTAGGTGGCATTGGTTGTATCGGCGTTACTGCATAAGTTATTAATATATTAATTGCATGAGTTGATAAAAAATGCTATGCAATAGCTTTACCGCGGTAGTCCCTGAGTGCCACACTTCTTTTTTACATCACTTTAAAGTTTCAACAATCACAACCAGTCAAGTTGTGCGCTGATACTGTGGTCATTTAAAGTGAACATTTTTCATAAACCATAATATTTTTGAAAAAGATAAAATGCCTAATATACATCATAGTCAAGCGATTGACATCAATAACAATTTGTTTGTTCCAATTTAGAGAGGGAAAAGTAGTTAGCCCCTAAACGTAAGTTCTATCAAAAAACTTACCTATAAATCTCACGAGCAGCAACACTCTCTATCGTTATCGGTTGCATAGGACGTTGCATAAAATACGCTTTGGTATAAAATTCTCGCTGTACATCTCTTAGTCAAGTCAAGACTGGGTGCCAATTACTATCCTTCATAAACAATGCAATAGTCGTTCAAATGTTATCATAAATAAACTTGATATTCCGCTAAAAGAACAATTGCATTCGGTTGCATTGTAGACAATTGAATTGCGGTAGAAATTACATCTGTGTAGCCATTACAATTATACTCCACGTAGAATAGCAAAACTAGAAAAAAACGACGATTCATTGACAATCTATTAGCAATGTGTTAGTAGAATTGATACCCTGGACTGGTTGTTTTGTGCTGTGGTCAAGAATAGCTATGCAAACTGATTCACGTATACCTATCGACAACTTTGATTATTTATTGTACATGCGTTATGTTTATTATGTTCAATGGAACATGATATTTACGAGCTGTTCTTATGAAAGAAAATTTAACATTGCCTGTTGTGCTTATTATCTAGGCGTAAGTTTGTGTACGAATTTTCATAACAGTAGTAATTTTTTGCTTCATAAATCTGTAAAATCGTAAGTAATTTTAAAAACACAGCAAATTAAACTACGAGTTATTTGTTTGATGAAATAATAACACTTATTAATAATATTAAAACTTATCTTCGAAAAATGGTTTTAATAACGGATTTTCTGCTACTTTAGTTAAAGACTTGTTTCAATTCAACCACGATTTTTCTGATGTCATTCTTTTACACGGGTTTGCAATGAACAATGCAATGCCACATTTCTAAGATGACAAAAACAAATAAAGGAACCGATTGAGAACCTGCTCATTTTTGTGAGTCGTTTGTAAAACGAATGCATAAACTTGTCTTGAGATATTTTAATTAATAAATACAATTACCCGGGGTTTTAGTGGGTATTCCGCCCCTCTGGCGGAGACTCCCACATAACCACCGTGCCTCCCCCGGCCGGTGGTATCCATAAAGGATTTCCCCGTGTCAAAAAAAAATAGGTACAGGGACTATAAGACATTTTTTATACTTAGGGACTATAAGACATTTTTTTTAACGTGGAGGAAATACTAGTACGCATGCCCGTCTATCTGGGGAGGCAGGCGGGGATGGCGGGCTCGTCCGAGCATCGTGACGATCAGGCTCTGGGGCGGGCTAAGGAAGGCTTCAACCTCAACTGCACGTACAGCAGCAAGGGTCCACTGGCGACTAAAACTTACCACGGTGGTTCTACAGGGCCGGGCGCTTAAATCGCTAGGACAACGATCACGCTTACGCATTCTTCCACGGCCCCTTGCAGTGCTTAGGGGTGTGACAAGGTCCCACTCTCATTGTTGTCTTCATCTTTGCTTCGAGGTCAATGTATAAGACTACACACATTGAACAACTCAATAAGACATATAATATGTACTATAATATATTATCTTAACCAAAATTAGTTGTTTTTGAAAGAATAAATCATTTTTAAACTCTCCGTAGCTTATAAATTTTTCACCTACTTTCCAAAAAGGAGCTTTTGAATTAGACTGTATACTGATTTTTTTATGTTTGTTACCTCAGGACTCCGTAGTTTGTGAATAGTTGTGATATAGAAAAAAAGTGGAATACAAAATGGTACAGTACTTATCTCTTTCATTTAAATACAAGTATGAGTATGTTGTTACCTTAGAATTACGTCACTTATGTGCCAAATCGGAAAGTTCCTACTTCGCTCCCCTTGCTCAAAAAGTCAGTCATTGTAGTGTATCAGAGAGAAAACAACATATTTAGCTTAGAAAGAGAAGGGACATATTTAGCTATAGGGGCTAAGTTTCCCGAGTTCAAATCCCGGCTGGGGCAAACATTTCTGTGATGAGCAAGAAATATTTGTTCTCGGGTCTTGGATGTTTGTGAATTGTGATTGTGTGTGTCTATACCTCCCGCGACACAGGGTATCCTAGTGTAGGGGTGTGAGTGTGTGGAAAAAAAAAGTATTTTATGCATTTTTTGTGTGATACCAAGGAGCGTACAAAAACGAAAAAGTCTTTCCTAGGTTTAAAGCTCCGCCATCTTGCATCACCATAGACAACCTGATTTTCACTTGCAGCGTTTCTGAAAATGGAACTAAAACGCCGATCTTTTGGGTAGAATGCGTGCATTGCGTTGCAGCTACAGAGAATAACAGTAAATTTCTATTTACTCCCTAGCTAAACTTTGGGAGTAAAACTTCCTCGTGTATGTAATACCAGTAATGGGTCATTTTAGCCACTTATATAACAATCTAGTATTTCCCTCGAAAGTATTAGTTCCAAAGAAATTTAATGGAAATCAGGTAAGTAGGTATTTAATTTATTACGTCTTGTTGAAAATGTTTCACAGTTGAAGTCGGTTTGTGTCGTTTTTTAATATTTTCTATTAAATAGAGTTGATTTTGAGTTTTGCCGTTATTATTTTGTAGCGTCTATGAGTCTGGGCGAGCGACCGCAATATTCCAGCTACCAACTCCAGCGTCTCAATTACACCGCAGATCTCTTTTACAGACCAATCTTTGTTTATCTTGTAGCTAATAATATCATTTTACCTTGCATGCCAATGCTGTCATAAATATAAATACCCACAAATTTCTTGATTTTAGTGCAATATCCGTTATATGTACGTAATCTATCGAATCTATGTCTTAATTGACAACTGATTGAAACTGATTAAATCAATAAATTTTTACATGTCAAAATTTATTTATTTAATCAGTTTCAATATCTTATATAAATCACGTGTCACAGCAGTTTTTCGTCAGCTTGTTATTGAACTCCTCGTACGGTATATATTATATATGGGTATATTCGAAGTATGTATGTATATGTATTATCAATCCTCTCATCGTCAAATTGCTTGAAACTAGACCTAGAATGTTGAATGGCTATTAAGGACAGCTGTCTGAACTCACTAAGTGTGTTTGGTTACAAATGTTCTCTCTCTCTTTTTCTCAACTCGAAGGTGGTAGTTAGTACGGCAGGTTCTGGTAAGTACCCCATGCTGTGGATTTGTTAACGATGTTACTTACACGGAAAACTCAAGTCAGGAGTGGTTGTCAAACCAGCGAGCGTCAGAACCTTCACCCAAATCAGAAGCCCGAGACACCAAAATTTTGATTGACAGACGACAATCACAAGTCACAACCGCAAACCTATCATCGCTTCAAATAATGTAATATACATAGATATATTAACATTTTCGCAAATCTAGTGGAAGACAGCTTTTAGTACATTATGCACAAATATAAATATAAACACTTAGTAAAGTACTGCGAGGAGCAAATAGATCTATCTTTAGAGAAGTATTCTTTTAAAAATCGGTTGTTTGTTTACAGAGAAATATATCCTCTTTTGTCCCCCTTCCACAGATAAGTCTACTAGTAACTTAGGCAGATTGAGTGGGTTTTAAAGTATCTGTTGATCGCATTTGAGGTGTTTGATTGCATTTCCTAAGGTTTGGAGCGTATTTTACATGTACATATATATATATATATTTCATATATCTACGCGCGGTTTCATATTTTGATCAATCTATGCCGCACTCGCTTGCGCTATCAGTCAACGATCGAGTTTATGCATGGATAAAGTAGGCAGCGCCATGAAATACTACACAGTCCCTATGGTTTTACGTGTCTTCCTTTTGTCTATTTAACGCGTATTTTTATTTATGTTATTTTTTTTATTTAGCGCATTTTCCCATAATTTAAAATAAAATATTGAGAACCTGTCTATCCGCCTGCTCGACAGGGCTCACTCCAGAATAGATAATAATTACCCACATTTCTCTTCAAGAGGATGGCACAGTGAGCAGTCCAAGTTTCATGAACCGATAAGCATTTATTAATCGTGTAAAAAAGCTTGCCGATTATTAACAAAGACAGACATTAACTTACATAATATAATCTGACAAATTATTATGTAAGTAACAGCGTGGTAACTCGGTACATCAGGCACTGAAAGTTCTGGTCAACAGATGAAGCCCAGCTGAGGTGTGAAATACGTGAAGGTTAGGTTCTTTTTATGAGTGTATTTGTGAACAATGTGTGTGAGTAGTGTGTGAGCGTCGGTATTTCACTGTGTTTGTATGCTATTATTTTAGTGGTTGGTGTATGTTTGAACCGAATTTTGATACCTATGGGTGTATATTGAATAGTTTACATAGCATTTGTGTAAGTATTGCTGGCAGGTAAAATATTATAGAGAACTAATTTGAATGAAATGAACTAAAGATTCATATTTATGAAATAATGAAAGAAAAAGCTCTATTTTGATTGTATTATTTTGTAAGTTATAATAAAAAAAAATTAGAAAACCTGTATTTCGTGCAGAATTTAGCATTAAAACTATTTTTTAGTAATGAAACATATATTTGTTTATTATTCTGCACGAACCCTTCTGCAGATACATGTTGTAAATACCTATATTTAATCGAACTCATCCCAGTGTAATATGAACTTGTTTTTTAAACTAGAACAAACAGACTATCATATCTCTATTTTAACAGCGTCATGAAGGTGCTTTATCATTATTATTCAGAGCACGTGTCATGTGGCCATTATCTTCGTAATATACTCATTGAAGGCCTGTTTTGATAGACAAGTGCCAATTATCTTACACTTTGTTCATCTAACGGCAGATAAGGCTTTGATTTCACTGTTTTATAGTTGTTAAGATACTATGGAACGACATAGAGTAGAGTGCGGAGTAGTCAGGCCAGTGGTGATTGCAGGGTGCAGCTGAACTATTGACTGAATTCAGGGACGACAGGGAATGACAGGGACTGGCATGTATGCGTACATAATCAGCCCGTTCCCTTTCCATTAAGTTCTCACACCTGGGACAATGGCTTTCGTTTTAGAAAAAAATGGTGGGTGCCGTAAGAGTCGGCTAAGGGATCACATACCAGAAGGTGGGCAGCAGCGCCTTCTGAGGATAGGAAATGATACTGCGCTCGCCAACCCGCCTGCCGAGCGTGGCGAGTATTGGCAAATCCCCCTTATATGTGGGAGGCAAATGTCCAGCAGTGGATGACCAATTTCTGAGAAGAAGAAGAAGATACTCAGAAGCACTGAAGCGCTTTATCGGTCATGGTGGCATGGTAGTACGATAACGCTTTTCAGGTTTCGAAAATTGTACTTTTTAATTTTGCGTATAGTTTCAGGACTGTTTTTTTTTTATTTTTACATATTATATGTTTGCGTTTGACAACTGTCTAACCTGATGTTAAGTGATGACGTTGTCTAGGATTTAGCACGCAAACCTAGAAGGTACCTATTCACTCGCGACTTGAAGACTCCAGGATTGTACATATCGGGAAACACAGACTCGGGCAACGAGTTCCATTCCTTCCATCCTGATGTTTACAAAATTATGAATTATACATTCATAATTTTGTGTCATCCTAGGGAACGTACCCATACTACGTGACATGAGAATTACGTCACACGAGGATACGTGACATGAGATTCCCCCGTTCAGAGGGAAGGGGGGTCTTCAAAATACCACGTTTGGTCATAAGGGCGGGGGGCGGGTTTACGTTTTTGGGCATAAACATTGTAAAAAATGCGGCACGTAGCATGGGTAAGTTCCCCTAGTTAGATGCTTGGTTTTGTATTTGGCCAGAGGTAATAATTAATAATTAAGGTCTTCTACTCTGGCGATGCCTGATGCCTGCCTGATACTCTTGGACGTGTGTAAGCCACTAGTTTCTTCTGCGTCCAAAGAGTTATTTCCCTTATTATTCAAAATCGTCTCGTTATACAAAACTATAAAATAAGGTAAGGATTGTATCGACATCCTCAAAACCACAACTAACTAAATTTTAACCCCAAAATGGTCTAACGCTACCGAGCTATGGATAAAATTCGTCACAGGCGCTCGATATTCTGTTACTGTATTATTCCAAATACTAGTATTTGATTACTTCCAATTTTTGCAATGCATTGCAATGCAACTTTTGTCATACTTGTACAGCATCATAATCTTCATACCCTGATCCCTTATACGTGGGGTTCATACGAATAGTTTCATACAACAAGCTTTCGCAATCAACACAAAGACAACAAAATGTCCTTAGTTAATATAAACATAATTATTTCACCACCTGTCAATCGCTAGTTTTATTCGTCGATTTCGATGAGGAAAATTCTATTTTATTCACAAGTGAGTAAAAAGTCAAATTCGAGCGGTTCCAATAAGAAAATATCACGTTCTGAAACGTGAAATGACGTTAGAATATTCGTTTGGTTATTTTATTGTTATCTTTCATACTTTTAAATAAATGATATAACTGTATTCTCAGTTAAATCTCAGTATCAATGAAAATATTCATGAATAAATTCATGAATACTTTAATTGATCAAATCTTATACATACAGCAATATAATGAAAATGATTTTTTGAAAATATAATAATTATAAATATGCGTAGTATAACAGTTCAAAATACGGAACGCCAAAAAACTTGACCTATGACTGAAACACAACAATTTTCACCACACTTACACAAGTCGCGCGGCGGAAAGGATTCTTTCACAGCCTTCTTTCAAACACTCTTTTCTGGTTGGTCGGCGATTTGACATTATTTTTGTCATGTGCGATCTCAAATTTTAAAATCTTTTTACTCACTTGTGAATAAAATAGAAATTTCTTGTCAAAAATCGATGAGTAAAAGGTACACGGCTAGTGTGGTGAAAACTAAATTGTTAGCCAACAAAGAAACTCTAAATAAATATACTTGTAACAAGACCTCAGTTACGTTTTAATTTAAGCGTCCTTATTTCTTCATTAGCCGGCTTTAATTAGCATAAATATACCACAAAATGACGACTTTGTCTTAGTAAGGTGAAGTCTAGACTTAACTAGATAAAAGTACAGAAGAAACGATGCACGCTCTCTCGTTTGTTTTCATTTAATCATACTAGTTGTTTATAATACTTTTTAAAAGTAAGTACGTATTTTAGCTCCTTTTATATAGTTTTTTTTGTATATGTTTAGAATAGAAAAAGATTATGCTTACTATATATTTGATTTTAGTATTATGTGAATAAAAATTGTCGAGAGGGTAGGCGTAGTTTCCCACGCCAACATTCTGAAGTTCTAAAAAGGGCGCTATATATTCCAAACCTACGCTTTTGTATGAAAGCTTTGATGAGCTTGGATAATGGGAAAGCAATGTGTCAGGGCCGTGACAAGTGAGAAGTTGTGTGGTTGCTGCTGATTTAAAGTGGAAAATAGCGTAACTATGTCTATTTGTATCAAACTAGTTGCGCCCCGAGGTTCACCCCCGTCGACTATGGTTTTTTCGTTACCTCAACTATTCCTTAAAGCTGTTCAGTTTTATTATATAAAAAGTAACCTATCCTGTGCTATGTGCTCATTTACATTATAAACAATCTCTGTGCCATGTTAATAAGTCGTTTGGCGGAAGTGAGTAACAAACATCTATCCATCCATACTTTTGCATTTATAATAGTAGTAAAACAAAAAACCGCGTCACCTTATTTTTAAAATTGGAGTATGAGAATTATTGCAAAAATAAAGTACATATTGTAGTCATTCGGTCTGCTTAATAATTCACTCTGTATATATATATATAGGTATAGGTAAATTACGGTAATAAATAGATGCTATTTTATTCATTATATTCATAAATAGATTGACAGGCAGGTTCAAATTCAAACAGCTTTTCGAGTGCTGCTATTATGCAGGTCAGTACCTAAGCAACGGCACTGTGGGCCTAGAAAAGATGCATCGCTTCATAGCGATTCTCTTTCTCCAACCGCTTCCGATTCATCGTAGCGTTGTCGTCAATTTGTAGCGCTGCCTACGGGGTCGTCTATATACAGCTAAGCATACAAACGATTCGACAAGCAGTCGTTATCGTTTTTCAAAATAATATCTTGTCTACGAAAGATATCATTGATTGATCTATGATCATGTAGTAATTTGAAGATTCCGGGATTGTACTTATCAGGAAATACGGACTCGATCGGGCAAGGAGTTCCACTCCCTGTCGGTAGATAATAGAAAAACGATAGGCAAGCTACTCTCCCTCGGTACATATACAATATAGGTTGGCGACTACTCCGGCCCATCTGATGTGTACCCATCTTATTGGCAGTCAATGAGCTTTTGACTCAATAAAGCTTTCAAAGGTCAGCATGCACGCCAATGTAACACCAAGGACCTCCAGCTGGTCGGTTAATGGTTGAATTTCACTCCGGTTTGTTGTGAAAAGACGCCTTAGTGGTGTTAAACTTGACCAAATTGGCATCGCCCCAGTCGGAGACTGGCGTCAGAGCCAAGTTCAAACGTTCCATCGTCTGAGTGACTGGATTATTTTATACTGCATTTATGGCCTGATTTTTTTAAAGTACTACGCTGTATATAATCTGTGGAAATGTGGACCCCATATATTATTGGTCATTGGTTCTGAACGATAATATTCGTGTTGCCTACTGTGTGATAAAAGGAAAAATAAACATTCAATGGCTGGTCTGATAACTACTTGTAATAAAAATGATAAAATTATTACATAGTAATGATTAAATTAGTACAGTACGCGGACAGATACTTAGTTTACTTATATATTATAGTTACTTATATTATAGTTACTTATATTATAGTTGCATTGTTATAATGAAAAACAAGTGCGCAGACTCCTTTTAAATCTTTTTTGTATATCTAATGCCGTCTTATAAACATTGGAATTAGAATGATGCTTAGAAAATATTATACTTAGATTTACATCATACATATATTTTAAATTTAGGAGAATATTCTTATTTTACCGTTTGTGTCAGAGCTCGCGCCACTGTCATCGATATGTGGCCAAGCCTTCATACAGGAAATTAAAGCTATATCACAACTAATTTCCAACTGGCAACTGTCCAAAAACGAAATTGGTGTTCAACGTAAAAAATATCACAATAAAAGATCCAAAATAAATTCAGCCCAGATACAACACCAGCTGATAACTTTTGATCACAAACGAGATGGATAATTTTCGCTTGGTACATACGGGCAGAGCACCCATCTCGGAGAACTGATGGGCGTTTGGGTCGAAAGAATCTCGAGTGAAGACCACGGACAGGCTAGCGGAGCATTGGACGTTCATTGACAAGGTGAAAAGACAACCAGACTAAGATCGCAGGAAGGGGCTGGATGCGTGCCTCTTCCAACTGGTCCTTGTGGCGATCAATGGGGGAGGCGTATGTCCAGCTGTGGACATCTTATGACTAGTATGATGATGATGATTAAATTAAAGGGCGCTGCGCGCTAAAGCTTGCACACAAAATCTAAATTTAAAAAATGCTTTTACTTTTGTTATATTATGATGGCGGTGGTTAGATTAATCAACGATTTAGAATATATTATATTTTATCTACTAAAACTTCAGTATGAGGAAACGGTAAGACAAAGTGACATAGCTGGATCTGTATTATTTCCTAGTCTAATGTAATTATTGCACTTCTACATTGAATAACGATACCAGTTTTCAAAATAATGTTTCATTAAGGCACTGTATTATTTATCGGGTAATTGTGAAACAGAGTACACGTTCTATTGAGGTCATTGCTTTTCGTCAATTTTGATGTCTAAACGACCTTCATATCGACTCTGTCAATTTTATTTTTTTATTTCGCAATAATATCCTGAGTCATACATAAACTAAAGCAAAGGTTGAAATATTCACGTTTTCACCCATCGATGAACGGTAGGTATGGTCTTTTCAATGACTAACTGCTCCTCCATTGATATGCACAAGGACCTAGAAGGTTAGAGATTAAAGATTACTATTCATTGGATAAAACGACCAATCAGAACAGGTGACTTTTATTATAATAAAGATAGACGGTATTCGAAACAATGATGGCTCAGCGGTGGGAGCATTTGCTGTCCAACTGAAGGATGATTCGATCCTCCCCAACAGCTTGAGCTTTCGGTGAAGGTAATACCGTTACCAAATTTCCAGCATCGTGGTAGGGTAACAACCACAAAGTCTTGTCATTAAACACATGGTGTGTTCAGGCACAGTCTTTCACAGCCTGTAAACATTTCAGGTGGTTAGATCTTCGACGACATTATCTTTGACCATCGAGTCGAAGATATAGTTCACATTGTGATGATTCATGTGATGTAGATCGGTGTCGTTTATTTTAGCAAGTTGTTTATAATTTATATTTGAGCATTCTAGGTCTAGCGTGATAACATCTTCGACCACATCGTCACTGACCATCAAGTGGTCAAACGCTAGATCTATACAGTATATATATATATGGTCAGTACTGTAAATAATCAAAGCAATCCGTAGGCGACTGTGAATGTGAAGTATATTTCCGAGAGAGGGATCATAAAACTAAAAAGTTAGTACGATATTATTTTATAACACAGACTCGGCGCCGACAGTATAGTCCAGTCAAATAAACTTAGTACTTGCGGTAAAAGCATAAATGTTTGCATTAATGTAACGGCTTCTTCGAAGTCAATAGGTCGACATTAAGCTCATATACTATGCTATGTTATTATTGGTCCGTGTATTTAAATTTCCATGTCAGTATTATTTCTTATACGTACGTCTTTCTCACCATCTATATCAGCATTGTCCCGTCGTCGCGTCGGATAGTATTTAAGTGTAATTTTATTCTCAACTTCATAATACTATTTAATATTATAAAGTCGGAAGTTTGTGTGTATGGATGTATATATGTTTGTTACTCTTTCACGCCTAAACGCCTGCATGAATTTGGATGGTATTTGGTATGGGGATAGCATATACCCTGGATTAACACATCTTATTTTCATCATCAATGATGCCGTGGTGGTACCGGCCTAGAATAGTACTCCCCCATCTCTTCCCGCGGGTGCCGTAAGAGTCGGCTAAGGGATCGCGTACCGGAAGGTGGGCAGCAGCGCCTTCTGAGGATGAGAAACCATACTGCGCTCGCCAACCCGCCTGCCAAGCGTGGCGAGTATTGGCAAATCCCCCCTATATGGGGGAGGCATATGTCCAGCAGTGGACTTCCTATGGCTGAGAAGAAGAAGAAGATTTTCATCATCACCATCATCACTCTTTTTCTTCACCATGCGAGTAAAATGGATTTGGATGAAATTTGGTATATAGATACTGATTCAGGTCCCGGAATATCACATAGGCTACTTTTCGTCATCATCATCATCAATCACCGCCACGCGGGTTAAACCGCAGGGCACAGTTTAATTATAGTAAGCTTATATTATAAACTTAATTTACTTGTATTGCACTGTTTACCTATTATATACAGTTCAATAACATAACCTTCAGGCAGGAGTAAAAATTATTATTAAATATCAAGAGAAACAAACCAAAACTGTAGCAATAATTCTGAGGTGACGTAGAGCAATTAAGATAATTAAGATAATTTATTTATTTCAATAATAGCATTACATTACAATTTAAATAACGTTACAGTAATTCCAGATAGTAATACATGATAAAATTCCCTACGGGCCCAAACTAGGCATAGCCTGTATCTTGGTGACCCAAGTAAGAATTAACGGTACAAGATTAAGTCGCGCGCAGGTACTTAACATAAAATTGAAGAATCAATTAAAAAACAAAACCTATCATTAAATATATTCCTAGACTGAAATTGGGAGTCCATGAGATTAAGATAACATTACTATTAATGATAAAACAGTGCGAGAGACAATGGAACATAAGAGGAAAGGAACGATGAGGAGGGAAGAATATTGAGTTGGTCTATATAGGAAATCTAGTTGAACGCGTGTGTATGTGTTGGTGTGAGTATGTGTGTCGATGTTTGTAATGTGTGTGTGAGTGATGATGTACGTGTATAATGCAGGAGTTGCAAGATGTTCGCTTTGTCAAGCTAGGCATCATACACATTGACCAGGGCTTCGGTTTCCTCATATGGTAAAGTAAGCAGCCACGTTTTCACTTTACCTCTTGCTTTCCTGTGGCAACATTGTTTTAAGTCGCAGATTTTGGATACCGTATTGTAGGTAAATGCGTGCAAATACCTAGACTGCCGACGGGCAAACACTGTTTTGACGTAGGGGAGAGATACTCTTCTAGGTCGTGGTCTCATTTGTCGTAGCTCCGGTACCGGTAGATTGGTATGGGATTTTGTGACAGCTCGCATGATGAAAAGTTGTCTTACAGTCAGCACGCCTACATCTTTATAGAGCTCGACTGTTGAGAATCGTCGTGGCCTGCCTAGCATCACTTTTAAAATCGCTCGCTGTGCACGCTCAAGTGTTATCATACTGGTTTTGGCCGCTCCACCCCAGACTCCAATACAGTATTGAATCAGGGACTGACATAAAGCTTCATATACTAATTTTCTAACTTCGACATTAGCACATGATCGCAAGAGCTTCATAATATAAATAAGCTTGCGTATTCTTTTTGCGAGTAATGTTATATGAGGATTGAATGAGAGCTTCTGGTCAATTATTATACCAAGATATTTAGTGTAGTCTACTCTGCATATCGAGTTACACACACAATGATTTCCACTACTAATATTTCCTGCTGCAAAGGAGCAAGTAGTAGAGTGAATCTTGATGTTGTTTATGTTAGGCTCTGTAGCTCGCGTTACATGGAAGCCAATGAAGTTGGTCTTGTTTATGTTTAAAGTAAGTAGATTTTGATCAAGCCAATGTGATATTAGCGACATTCCCTGTTCCGCTGCAGAAGTTGCATCTTCCCAGCTTGCACCATGGCACATCATTACTGTATCATCAGCGTAGCATATCAAATCAGCGTTTGGTATGTTCAATCTAAGAATGTCATCCATGTAGACTGTAAACAAGGTTGGCGAGAGAGATCCCCCTTGAGGAACGCCGCATGATATTGTGCATTCGTCACTCAGAAGGTCTCATATCTTAAGCCTCTGGCGTCTATTGCTAAGATAACTAGCAAACCAAGAGTGAGCAATTCCTCTAATGCCAAAGCGTTCCAGTTTTTTGAGCAAAATTGAAGTTGATACTGTATGGAACGCTTTGGCAAGATCTAGGAAAATACCCACACAGCGGCTACCTCTGTCCATATGCGTTGTAAGAGAATCTGTCAGCAGTTGTACTGCATCTTCTGTGGACTTTCCTCTTCTAAAACCAAACTGATGGTCAGAGAGCATCTTGTATTTTTCGAGAAAATCCACAAGTCGCTTATTGACAACTTTCTCCAATATCCTTGACAAAATGCTAAGCAAAGAAGCAAAGAAGCATTGTTTGTATTAACTTATTTTCGTACAGTACTACCAGATATCATTTTTTTTTTCTTAAAACCGGTTTAAATATCACCATTGTTTTCCAAACGATGAGTCATAAATAAAAAAAAAATAGCAATCCAAAAAATCCCCAAATAAAACCAAATCTAATCCAATGTGAGCCATTGATAAGAATATCGATTACAGAGAATCATATTAGATAGAATGTGGAAACCTTACATCTATTCACATACAGTCATATTATGGAACAAAACCTCGTCAAGAGGATGTCGAACCATTAATAGGATCATTAGGATCGTATAGTTATTATTACATTAGGTAAACCACAGTGTGATTTTTTATAAAACGTTGATTATTACTAGATTTTTAATTAAGTAGGTATCCTGTTTGCAGTGTGGGGAGCATCGTTTTTTATATATTAGGAATATGTAAGCGTTTGACCACTATCTCACCTGATGTGAAATGATAATGCGATCTACGATAGAGCAGACCTGCTTAGAAAATACCTAATCACTCGTGACTTGAAGATACCTAGATTGTATTTATGCGGAAACACAGATTTAGGCAATGAATTCCACTCACTAGCAGTACGCACTATGAGTGTGGAAGCAAAACTCTTTATGTGACAAGTTGGAACATCTACCATGTACCTATGGATGTCGCTTTGACGTCCGTATGGTCGTTCTCAGATGGAATGGGGATCGTTATCTCCTATACTAATAGGAGATAACGATCCCCTTCAATTTCGAAACCTGTCAACAAGCACATGGTATGTTAAGCTGCTATTGAAAGACACCCACTTTCTAAGGTGCGACACCTTCGGTCATATCATCTGAGCTAAATAAAAAAGGTATCTTTTTCTAACTACCTACTTAAAACGAATTCACAGTTCGTTTTTCCATTTATTATTCGAAAAGATATAACCACTTGTTAATATTTCTGGAATCAATCTCTGCCAAAGTGGCGAGTTTAAGTTCCAAGGGATTATCCTGAATAAATGCCGGGAGATGAAGAGCACACATTAGACGACGCAATGGCGGGCCATGTTTTTTGCAAATAGTATAACTTGTTAGTAACTCATGAAACATTTTCCTTTTATTAAAGGTTCACAAAACGGGATCTTACACTAATATACAATAATAACATACAAAATAATAAGGTTTTATGCAGAACCTGCTTGGCGTGAACACAACATATAAAAAAAAACACGAAGAACATGATGACGTTAATTTATTTTTTATCTACTTACGATATATGATTGAAGTCTTCTTTAAAACATAATGATTTAACATATAGTTGTGAAGGTTATCCTGGTATAATATAACTTTTTCTCGCATAAAATAGAGTTCATACTACATAGTATATATGTAAATAAAAGAAAAAAGATTGTCAATGAATACCAAATTAGTATGGAACTTATTTTTACAATACTAATACAATGCGTATGATGTATGATGGATGACCAAACCTACTTTGACTTTCTAACGAGGCTCATAGTTAGAGACCCCTTTCAGTTCCGTAAGTCTTCACTGTTCGAAGTCCTTCGTCTCGCATTGTGGAATTTTAGACGAGAAGACGCCGCGGATTTTCCCGAATGCAGCCCAACTGAGCTGGATTCGACGATTGACCTCTTTCTATAAAGAATATAAAACAAGAATTTATAAAAAGAAGAAAATATAACATATATAAAACAAATAACAACTTTCCCGCCCTTCACATTATTTTACTTATGTAGATTGTTATACTCTCTGGGAGCATCCCAATTTCATTTTTTTTCTTTACGTACTTATTAAAAAGGAAAGTCGCCACTCACCTAACTGCTGAGTAGTCGCCAAAGTTCGTGGTGGATAGTTTTATGGTGCAATAAAGGTTTCATTGGTTTCCGTGACGTAGTTATGGAGTTTGTTGTGCGATCGGCGATGTGACAAATAGCTTTCCTCTCTGTTACGTCAAAACGTGGGTGGTTAACAGGAAACTCATTAACTGAACTTGTCGAATGAAATATTGCACAAATTTCATATGGATGCTAGCTGCGCTCTGCGGTTTCATCCGCGTGGGATACGTATTTCCTGCTACCTCAGATATCCCATGGGATTGGGTTTCGGGCGATGCTCCGAAAGCTCAAACAATTACGAGTCAAAACTAACCCCAAATGTAACTTTTCAATTAACTAATTTATTGAAAAGTTATATTTGGGGTTGCGATTTTTAAAGGACACAATTTTATTTTTAAAATCTGTAGGGTCAATGTATGGGTAAAACCAAGTTTGTGGGATCGCCACCCTTGTCCCACGGCCGCCATCTTGGAAAAAGGTGTTGAAATGGTTTTTACGGCTTATCTCGTATCATAAAAAAAATTGTTAACATTTTTTGTTGCAAATTAAATTATCTGCAACTTTATTTGCAACATTTTTTAATTTAGTCAACAGTTAAGGTTTTATAGCGCTCCGAAGCGAGTACTATTTTTCTGTACTGATAACCTGAAACCTGAACCTGAAAAATTCGGCTGCTAGTGGGACTTGAACTCACGACTACAGAATACCGTCCTGTTGTTATGTCCAACTAAGCTATGCAGCCCATGCCATTAGGGCCGTGTGTTTCAGGCCTTGAGAGCCAGTAAACATCTAGGTTTTGCGTGATTACATTTTCGACCACATCGTCACTGACCATCAAGTGTATGTTTATTTCTCTATATATTTCTATCTGTAAAAAAATATGTTTATTTTTTTCCATAATAAGTTACCTCGTTACCTCATTACCTTATTAACTCATTACACTCATCTTCCTTGCGTTTTTGGTATATTAACTGCTTTGCTGTAGCTTAGTTGTCAGAGTGATAGAACTATGTTCTGGTGCCGGGTATTGAAAATTCTCCAAATTTGAAATGAAACTCTCCAAATTTTACTTCAAAAATTTGGTTTCAAGTCTTTACTTTATAATATGCAATAGTCTTATTTAGGAATATTATCGTGTAGCAAACAATTTAAGTGATAAATGACATTGGGCTCAGTCGGACGCTAGGTAATTTATTTTCGAAACAAAATAGAAGACGTGACTTGAAAGCTACACATTTTGAGCCGTGGAATAATTATTATTTTTGTTTGTAAACAACTTTTAATGGACATCACAGTGCACTAACCTAATATGTAATTTACTATTATTAAACATGTATCTATAATTCTCCTCATCCTTATCAAAAACTTTAATTTAAATCTATAGTTATTTTATCTTTTTTTATTTTTATATAATCTCATACTGAAATATAAAGATTAAAAAATCAAAAACAGAACTTGAATGACAGTCTTTACAGACAATATATCCAAATAAATTAATAAAATTACATTATGGTACAGCTCTTCTATGGACAATGCATCATAATGTTATTTTTAACACAACAAAAAAACTGTATGAAAGTCACTCACTTTTGTACATGTGCCCCGATTTATCCCATATATTATGTATTTTGAAATCGCTAAAAGGGAAAGAAGAACCCTGAGCGTATAGCGAAGGTTTCAAAATACGTAATGCTAAAAAACCTTACCCATGAGTGAAACACAAATTTGCAAGGCGTGGGAAGGAATCTTTCACATTTCACAGGCTTCTTTGGAGTGTACTCTTCCCTGATTGGTCGGCGAGTTGACATTTTTTAACATTTGCGTACTACACCTTAGACCGCGTCGTTACTTAACATCAGGTCAGGGAGACAGTGGACAAACGTAAGCTTATATTACTTTAAACAAATATCGTTCTCGTTTTTAAAAATGACTTTACTCACTTGTCAATAAAATAGAATTTTCCTGTCAAAAATCGATGAGTAAAACTCGCGATTGGCAGCTAGTATGGTGAATTTTTTTTTACTTTGCTAAGATATAATAAATATCATACTAAGCTGATTTGATGATATTTGCAAAGACTGAGCTGAGTCTACGTAGCTACAAATTTATGCCAAAATATTTTATTACTATTGTGAATAGGCAAAGAGGTATGGTATGGCAAATAATAATATACTCGTATGTATTATGAAGAACTGATCCATCAATCGGTGGAATCGAAACGGTTTAAAGCGAATCACTGGAGGACTGGCAAGCGCAATTTATGGGACCTACCCACAAAATGGATAGGCGAACTGATGAGGACCATGAGAGGCCGATGGGTAAGGCCTGTTTCCCACCGGTCTTTGTGGAGATCGATGGGAGCATATTTCCAGCTAGCTATGGGCGCTCAACGGTTGCAGTGATAATGGTAAACATTTTCTTGAGTTGGTCAAACAAAAATTACAGAATTCAAATCCGTGTGTGCGCACATAACCTGTAGGCCTAGACAAGTTCCTATTCCATTCCTTCATAGCAATTCCTTTTCGATAACGGTGAATATTTGTTCTCGTTGATCACGTGACATAAATAACTATCGCTTTGGATAGTTATTTCTGTCATGTCTACATGCATTAATGCTCTCTCAGCGTTAATGCATGTAGAATGTTACTTTGTGCAGGGTGTGCAGGGCTACTGTTAGATACGTTAAGTGACATATTACAACCATATAATAAACTTTAAATTGAGATTTATTCTATAATTAAAACGAACGTTCCATTTAGCGAACAGTGAACATTCTCAGCTGTTAGTAAATAAACGAAAATAACTTAATTATATTTGACATTTTACAAGGTTTGATGTGGAAGTTTTCACGAGAGGTGAAGCAACTGACAGATGAAAAACAAAACTCATAATAACATTTTCAAACTTGACCGAATGTTAGTTTTAGCGTTAAAAGTACTTCGTTTGGCATATATTTTGTACATTTAGTTTATTTGTATTTATGCAGTTGCTGCCAATTTATGTTATGAAATTATTTATTTAAATCACAATAAACAAACATCTTTTAAATACAATTTTACATGTTATTTTGTGTTTGTTCTTTGGTAAGTAAGGTAATCTATCTATCTATCTATCTATCTATGTACTCATATAAACCATAACCATAGAGTTTGCTCCTGCTATACAGTTATAATTTATTAATGATATTTTAGGCTCCGAAAATCACTTCAATTATGTATTTAGTTAATATCAAGTGTTTTAATCTAGAAGGATTGTTGCTTGCAATGTTGGCATAGATTTAGCTCAGTATTCCTCGCCGTTTAATACTATTTGCCTGACCATGAGTTAGCATGTGGTCGAAGATGTAATCACGCTAGACCTAGAATGTTTAATGTCACTGAAGGTTTCCTGCCTGAACACATTACGTGTTTGGGTGTTTGGTTACAGTGTTTCTAATTTGAAAGTGGTAGCTAGCCAGGCAGGTGCAAGTCGTTGGTGGGGATCGAACTAGGATCGTCGTCGCTAATCCATCATCGCTTTAATATGTTTGAGATTAACTATTTTCTCCTATTATTTAGTAAAGTAGTTGGCATACTGAAACTTTTCTTGGAGATTGCGGAGAAAAGATAATATAGTGGGAGAAATATAAAGTTAGGTTTGCATTATATAAAATGTGGAATTGTTGAGCAGGTAAATAAAAAGGAATGAGCAAGCGATGCAAAAAAGTCGTATGAACTTGTGAAAAACAAAAAAGATCGTAATTAAATGAACCCTAAAAACCAAACAAAGCCAACATACTGGAAATAAATAAGTAAAAATCATAAATGCGAGTGGAGTCGCGTGGCACAGCTCGGTTTCCAATAAAATGCAGTAAAATACATATCGGATAGCCTTGGGAAAACCTCGCCTTAAGTTAATATATGAAGTGGGCTTGTATATTACCTACGGACTAAAACCTTTCGAATGGGAACGAAAAGAGTCCTACCAACAAAACTCTCTTATAAGTTTCCATGAAAAAAGCAAATGTGCTAGTAATGTTCGCCACGAGGTTTTCCAAGTACTTGCGACAACATGGCGCATTTTATTACTTGGCCGGTTCACAGACTACATAATTGTTACTACGCATGCCATGTAAGTCTAGGCTGCGTTCGGCAGCTCCACAGGCCAAATATTGGTTAACCAATATTTGATCGTTGTCTCACGAACGGCTACTCAATCAATATTTAAGTATGATATAGAAGAAACCGAAGAAGTCACCTATATTGATCACGTTCTAGTATTGTATTGCAACATTAACTTGAATCTAGTGTTATAAACATGGGCGGAGCAAATAATGCTAGAATGGAGTTCGTAAACGCCGCATATCCAATGTCAGAGCAATCTATGGCACGGCCGATGGAGCTGACGAACGCAGGTATCGTTTCCTTCTTCCAACTATCATTCTATTCTGTGGTATTGTCAGTAAAGTTGCCATTAGTTCTTCAATATCGGATTACAGCTGATATTGCTAGGCTATATCTATGTGATATAATCTAAAGTCAGAGTGATAAAACGATATTGGTTTCTTCAGTCATCGGCAAAATGTAATTTAGGTTTGCATAGAAAATAACATAGCATTTCGACGACTTTTGTCGCCAATGGGCAATAGTTGTTAAGGCTTATCAGAGGCCCTGAAAACTCTGGGAATGGGCTGGCCACTATTCTATCCGCCACCTGCATTGGCCATCGTGTTGAATTATAGCCAACACTCTTCTCTAGGAAAAAACGCTCGCTTTGAACGACAGTGGGAAACAGTGGGAACTTCTTGGACTGATTATATTATGCTATGAAGACCACTGTATGCTATGCTTTATTTAAAAGTAGATAATAGTTTTGAGTACTTACCTGGCTAGCTACCACTCTCAAGTTTAAAAAACTTGTCACCAAACATATAGTGTGTTCAGGCAGCCGTTCTTGAGAGCCAGTAAGCATTCTAGGTCTATATATATATATATCATATCAAGACGAACAGTTAACACACAACTCAAACAATATGAAATAGTAGCAAAAATAAAAGAAATAATTACATGTCCAAATTAAATAAATGTACATCGTTTTATATCAATACACGAATCAACAACAGTTACTATAGTTGAATTTTTATGCTGCTCAAGAAATTGTATCATATTTAAATGTCACAGAGATCACTGTATCCTTTGAATAAGTCGTAATACTCTAAACACTGATATTTACCCTTAATGTGGGTGTAATCGAGACCTTGCCCAAATATTTACTCAATAATGGAATTGTTCGCGCAATAATCACGAGGTTTAACCGTACTTAACTTAATGGCAACAAAACCTACTCTGCCTAAACTGTCGCAAAAGATTAATGTTCCATAACGCTTTTTCAATTTGGAACTTCTGTACAAATATTGCCTTAACTTATAACCTTAAAATATTACCTTATTGAGCACGAAAAAATAGAGATTTTGATACCTTTATATGTACTTTATTTGTACATTTTTTTCATTTAAACTTGGGTTCCCGTGAATTAATAATTTTGTTATAGCCTTTTCTTTCACCCTAGCTTTTGCCAGATGCGTTACTCGCGTCAGTACGGATATTTATGTACACTTAAATAATATCGATTTTTCTTCTCGCCATTTTGAGGCTTTACCATTTGCTAAATAAACAATTTTGACTCTTTTCAGATTATTTTGTTGAAAATCCAACATGTCTGATAAACTTTTCAAAAGTACCACTTATTAGAACGGTCCATGAGGGTCAGTAATTCTGAGTTAAAAAAAAATGATTAATTTGATAATTTATTTGTAATAAAATATTACGATCAACCCTATTTCCTAATTCTCGCGGTAGCAACAAATGCACTTGAAAAAAAGAATTTTAAGTCTAAAAATGCATTGTAATTTTTTTATAATTCCGTATAGGATTCCGTAGGAAACCTTTAGAGTAGATTTTTGTATTATTTTAGACTAGCTGTATTCCGCGGTTTTACCCGCGTCGTGATGATTGATGATGATGATGATGATGGTGGTGATGATGATGAAAAGTAGCTTATATGTTATTCCGGGGATAGACACGCATCAGGATTTGTCCCGGCCTCTTTGTCTGTCAAAACCCGCGGGCTTCGATCAAGAATACAGATCGAAGCCCGCGAGCCTCTGTAACGTCAACAGCATCTGTTAAGCCTTTAAGGAGTAATTTTGATAACCACACAAATACGTAGTCGCTATTATATAGGTCAGATACACCCCTTCATACCAATCAAATACAGGTTTGCATCTAGACGAACATTATCCCTAATTACCATTTGTAGCAAAGGTTGGACAGTCTTATCGCTTTGAACTTTATCATTAGTTCACCATCGCGGCTCGACAAATTTAGCCGTGGTAGTGCCAGTTAGTACGGATATACATAATGAAATTCCGAGAATTCACAGCGAATAGGTTAATCGCCTGTTGGCTTGTTTTGTTCGCGATTTAAAATATTACGTCCCTTGACCTCAGTATCCTTAGGAGCTTTGAGAAGCCTATAAAACCAAATACATTTAAGCCTTTGTTCTTTACCTGTTTGTTGAAAAAGCTTTGTTCTCACGTTTACCTGAAATTTTTAATCAGTCATTTTTTCCTGTTATTAATCGCTGATAAGATGCTAATCACGCCTATTTACATTATTTTTTGAAATATTAATGCGTAAATATGAAAATGAAGCAAATTCACCGTTTACCCAAAACGACGGCAATATTGACCGAGACGTAAGAAACAGGATAAATGCAGGTTGGCTGAAATGGAGACAGGTCACAGGGACCATAAAAGCGACCCGCGAATGCTCTTGAAACTCAAAGGCAAAATTTATAAGACCATAGTGTTATAATTATCTAAATTATATCTTAGTTATTTATATATTTTTCGACTAACTACGTTCATTTTTATAAAGTTGTAAGATTTAAAGTAGATTGTATTGATTTCGTGTCATCGGTCGAGACTTTGACGGCTTGCTTGTGATTTGTTCAAGAGGACTTGACCAATCACAAGCAAGAGTATAACAGTGGGGGGTAAGCGAACAGGCAACGCATTTTGGAAGTATGCCGCCATTCGTTTTCCGACTTTTGTCTGAGTAACTTGTATCGTGCCGCTGTAGGCTTTGTTAAGTAAGATTGTACCTCTAAATATATATAGCAATAGCAACTAAAGCAATAAAGCTGATTTTCAAAGTTCACAAAGAGTGTTTTTGATTCAAAGTCCTTGCTTCTGAGTGTTAAACCAGAACGGTTAATATCTCAGAAGTGGGATAGCAACTTAGTGCCCACACAAGGATCGAAAAAGAAACGTAAGTGTTCTTTGCTCAATTAATTGAATTTTTCTTTTCGATGTGCATTCTATACGTTTACCCTCTTTAAATGATTCGATTGTCCTATTTGAAAAAGTTCACGACCGAACTATATTTAACGTTACGGAGACAGTCCGGAGGTTTATATGGTTAGTCAGGCATGTTAATCTTGCCAGGGTACCCCCTGGAGATTGACATGTTTGATGGTCTATAACAAAGTATGTGCAGGTCAATAAAAATCTTGTAAAGTCTTGTCTAATATAGCGCGGTTTATTAACTCGGGTGTTTCTTTTTGTTTTCACATGTTGAAATCGCGAGGCATGGATGAGCAAAGGTTTAGTTCTTTATAAGGACGTGACGAACCAAGGCGAACCTCTCGCGTGACGCTGACTCCGCCGCTAAAATGTCATGACGCAACTCATGAGGCCGACGCAGTGGTGGAAGGCGTACGCGGTCACGGCAGCCGTGGCAGCCGTCATCATCGGTCGCGGTCCAGGCGTTCGAGAGGAAGACAATCGCGACTGACGATTAGTCGGTCTCGTCTCCGGTCACGCTTTTCAAGAAGGACAAGTTCCCGGCGAATGGGTGCCGGGTGCCCGCTTCTCATCGGCACGTGTTGAAGCTGAAGGCGGGTTCATCTGGTACACGAGCAGCCGGCCGCTGAACGCATGCTGTTTTGGCGCGGTGAATTAGCGCCGGGTGCCTGCTCATCATAGGCACGCGTTGGAGCTGACGGCGCAGCGGGCGCCTTGGGGGCCGGACTGTCGGCTACACAAACTGTGCAGCTTCAACACCCATGTGGCTAAGCGGCTTGCTAACCAAGTGAGATTAATCCAATGTACTAAGTCTAATGTCCTTGGCTGGACCATAGGTATTAAGAAGGCGCATGATTTCGCAAACCATTTATTAACTATTTAAACTAAGTGTGTATAAGTCGATGACACTGTATTCTTCTTGAAATGATGTGAGCTGATCGCATGAAGATTTATTTACTTACGATTGAAGGTAATTGCTTAGAAACAAATAAAGAAACAGATATTTATTGGTAAAAATAATAATTTTCAAGTCGCTTATTCCAGGTAAATGTAACATTTCATAGGTATAATAATAATAATGTTATCATCTTCAACCAAATGGACTGCCATAAGATATCAAAGAGACTAGTTCGCTGAATACTTTCAAAAAGTTATCAAAAAACCCATGTTTTAAAAGATTTTCCCCTCATTCAACTTAAGTGTTGATCTTCTTTATGTGCACCAAAAACCCTCATTAATCAAACACTTACCTATGTAACGAAATACATCTTATTCTTATGATCAAGGACTAATTGGCCTTAATGAATAACTTATAGAGTAACTGCTTACAATTAGTCGTGTATGTGTCAACCACGAACCTAGAAAAGGTTCATGGTGTCAACTCATTTTGTTTTTGTAGTCGCATTGTCAGAATATCCTCATGTCGGTATTTTGTTTTAAATATTTATATGTAGGTGTAATTCATGTAGATATTGCAATGAACTCGGGTAGTTATATATTTTTATTTGTATAAATATGCATTTAGCATACATATTAAAGTACTCAGCTACGCTTGACGGCGAATAAGCCATTTAAAATAATGCATTTCTCTGTAAGTGAACTTTCTTGTGTATCCTTATGAGAAATAAATGAATAGAACCGTAAAGATGAGACCAATGGGTTTTTTTTTAACTCTGAGTTTGCGTAGGCTTCGCTGTTTCTGTTGAAGTAATTGAACGATTGCCGAAATTAGAAAACTATTAACAGTTCATTTTGGGTAAATTGTTTTCCGAGAAACCTTTAACGTGTACAAGTGTGTGTGTGTTTCTTTCGAATAGCACGTAAGAGTCGCGACTATACAAGATATATTAAACAAATGTCAAAATTTGTACAATGTAGGTGTTGGTTGTAATCGACGCATTCATGAGTTACATAGACTGTAAAAATAATATTCGGACACTTTTATTATTGCCTACCAAGGGATAGGTTCTTCTAGTAAAGAAATGAAGAAGCGTCGTGACAGTTGGTTAACGACCATTGTCTTATGAGTGTGCTTTAGTCAATGCGTATGAACTACTGTAAAGCAGATATGTAATGAATAGCATGGTGGGGCGCAATAGGCGAGGTCAAGCCAGCGATAAGTCGTATCTATACAAAATCTATTCATCAGTAATGTTTTTTTAATTGATTCAGTCGCTAAACGTTTTTCTCTAATGAATAGTGTAACTATGTGTTGTGCTTACTATAAGCCGACTTAAAATATTGCGATTTGGTATGAAGGAAAAGATTGTAACGTTTGAGTTCGGTGATTATACTGTACAGATAAAGAGCCGTGATTAGTTTACGTTGTGTTAACGTCAAGGGTAGAGGTACCGTTGAAATTTTTATTAGTGAAGGGTACTTATTCTTGGGTCTTACAAGTCGTTACACGTTGGTATACTTTAGGTAGCTATAGTGATTAGCGAGTTCTGATAATACATGAAATGCCATACATAAAATGCCTACATGAAATTAAATAATAAGAAGGAATCTAATATGAGTTATCAAGTATTTCGTATTTGGAACCATTGCTTCCCGTGGCTCATGCAAAGGCTGCGGGCGCGATGTGTCCATTAAGATTAATCGGGATTTACCTTAAATGTCAAATAGAGATAATTAATGGGATTTTCCTGTTTGTTAAAAACTGTGGCTGTAGAGGATCAAATCAAATGTTTATTTGCGAGAATACATTATTTCATATAAAGGTCTTAAAAGTATATATATTAGATCTATGTATTCAGCCTGCAAGCAGGCGAGCAAATAGTATAAAATGTTACAAGAATTTCAGTTATTTACAATGTCTAATTAATGTAGGATTTAAAATTATTTCTTATTATTATTAAACGTAGAAATACATTTACATAAAACTCTCATAAGTGGACCAAATATTCCTCCACATTATAAAAACATTTTCCGCCAGCCATCTGTTTAATTTAGACCTAAAAAGATTACCGTTCAAGTATTTTAGGTCGTTCGGTAATTTGTTAAATGTCGCAATGCGTATGCATAGTAATGTAAATACTTTTATGACAAGGAGATTGGTATAACATAGGCTTGTAAACTTGATGTTCGTCTCTGTCTTGGAATAATTTCATTTCGTTCTTGAAAGAACTTAGGATGAGTTTTTACAAATATGCATAAATCCCTAATGTACATACATGGAAGTGAGAGACTATTACATTGACCAAATAACTGCTCGCAACCGCCCAGATACCATGCCTTGCTTATGGCTCTTACACACCGTTTTGGTATTTTGAAATCCCTCTTCGAAGCATTCAATGTGTTATCATAATTAAATAAAAGGACAGGGTTATATCGTCTCAGTATTATTTAAAGTAGATATTATTAGTGTCGTGTCATTTTAAAAAAAAAGATAATGTCACAATGACAGAAAGTTACGAACTAATGAACCGGTGGATCATGGATAAATCATCTATCTACGCGGTAGATGAATATCAACTTCAAAATGTCAAAACTTATTCAACTTTGTAACGTCTTAACTGAAAAATTCTATACATATTGTGTAATGTATAATGGAGAATACGAAGACAGGGAATAAAGACTACTCACTTATGTTGTTAGAACTATTGCGTTGGACATAAATATGCGCGAGTGTATTTATTAGATATGCATTCTTAAATTGAAAGGGCACTTGTGCGATAAGGTCGGACGCGCTATAAACAGAAAAGGGGTAGCTTTACTTGTATCAAATCGGATGAAGCGTGAACTAAATAGTTTCTTATACTTAATCTCATTGTTCTTACTACGAAACATTACTTCATCATGTTCATATTACTTCCGGCTGAAGTAGCTTAATCGGGAGATTTAAAGTTCAGGGTCAGGTGCAGCCATGTCCTAGAAAGACAGTTGTTGTGGTTTAATGTTCAAAACATGGTTTCAACCGATGTGAATACTAATTTATGGCGCGTGGCGGGTTCCGCCCCATGAACTGTCGTTGTCAAACGAGCGGGAAGTATCGTTATTAGATCGAGCATGAAGTCTAGTTCTTAGAACGTACGGATTACTTGAACTATTTACTCGTGTAGGGCTTGACTACATTTAGCAATAATTTTGAATTGGTCTGAAAAGTGTCTGATGCAGTCGCAAGTTGTGTTTGAATGGTCGTCACGGGTTTAGAATAGGTATACTAAGCTTGGAGTGAATTTCTGGTAGAGGGCCTTGAATGTGTAATGAATAAAGAGCAGGCAACAGGACAAGGATAAGCAACGGTATAATAGATATAGACGAAAAAGAAAGTAGAACTTGCTTTAAAGAAGGTGACGTGGTAGTAGACCCGAGAATAATGATTGCGGATCTGAATATGAGAGTTGAAAAGAGATGTATGGATAGTGAAGATAATTTTACTATTAATAAAGTTATGAATATAAATATTGTACACAGAGTTAAACAAGCAGGTAGGTAATGAATTTACAAGGTCCACTTTAAGTAATATTAGTATATAAATGTGCATAGTAAATGCAAAGGTTATGTGGTTTTAAGTTTGGATGATTAATGTCATGTATCATCTAAATTATCCCGTGTACTACTTGCTGGAATATTTGCTGGTCAACGTCATGGACCTATAAATACTGATCCATCGGTTAGAGTAAAGTATCGATGGGTCAGTGTGGGGTATCAGGTAACGGGTGCCTCTCATGTTAACAATTTGTACATCGGTATAGGTGTGCTGGTGAAGGTTTTTGACCGACACATTATGAGGTTAAGTTATAAGCAGTTTTTGTTAACTAAGGTTATGGTATAATAAGTAGGTACATTGACGAGTTCTATCTATTGTAAAGTTACTATTGTTAGCGTTGTTTAGATAATAATGCAATGCACCATGACTGTAATGTTAATTAATTTATTTTGTAAATAAATAAATGTCTTACTGTTAATCTGATAACAAAGTACTTTAAGTTGGGGATATCAGGCAACCGATATCTCCTCAAAGATAATACATATTTATATGGTCATTTAAATTCATATAACTATAAATTTAAAAAGTAGGTAGTAGCAGTACTTCTGTTTTGTTAAAACATACAGTTTCAATCATAGGTCATGTAAATATATTATTAATACAATTGCATTCGAGACTTAAATACTGAAATGTGCCACTTTGATGACTTATTTAAACAAATGCATTATTAAAACTAAGATTGAAGCATTGGCTTATTAACCAAAGGTTTTATAGTTACGAGGAATTTAAAAGATTGAATGAACGAATATGTGACATATTGAAATTTGATAAAATATTATTTTATATTATTTGTAATTTTATTGTACGTTGTTATTCTTATTTTGTGACATAATATGACTGAAATTTATTGTATAACTAATTGTAACTAGTACTACGTACTGATGTCTATATGTAATATTGTTAATTTTCAAATGTTATTTCTTATTATTATTTATTTCAATGCTAATTTGACCTGTATACCTATACCAATAAATAACTTTGAACTATGAACTTAAGTTTGTATAGTCAAGATGAGTAATTAAGTACTAATGTGGTAAAATATAATTATGTTCAATATACGATACATTTATAGTTTATGTGGTGAAAAAGAGTAATGTAATATTTTTGTAATTATACTTAACAACGAGGGACTCGTTGAAAATCGGATGGCCGAGCTGTTATAATTATCTAAATTATATCTTAGTTATTTATATATTTTTCGACTAACTACGTTCATTTTTATAAAGTTGTAAGATTTAAAGTAGATTGTATTGATTTCGTGTCATCGGTCGAGACTTTGACGGCTTGCTTGTGATTTGTTCAAGAGGACTTGACCAATCACAAGCAAGAGTATAACAGTGGGGGGTAAGCGAACAGGCAACGCATTTTGGAAGTATGCCGCCATTCGTTTTCCGACTTTTGTCTGAGTAACTTGTATCGTGCCGCTGTAGGCTTTGTTAAGTAAGATTGTACCTCTAAATATATATAGCAATAGCAACTAAAGCAATAAAGCTGATTTTCAAAGTTCACAAAGAGTGTTTTTGATTCAAAGTCCTTGCTTCTGAGTGTTAAACCAGAACGGTTAATAATAGTGAGACCTGTCGTAATGTATGGATCTGAATGTTGCGCAGAAAAAGAAGTAGATGATAGTAAAGTGCAAGTGGCAGAGATGCGAATGTTGAGTTGGATGTGTGGTGCGACTAGAATGGACAATATAAGAAATGAGTATCAGCGAGGTAGCTTGAAAGTAGCAAGTTAATGAGTTGAAAGGGAATAGATTGGCTTGGTCTAAGCATGTCATGAAGAGGGATGAAAAATAAATACCTAAAAGAGTACTGAACATGAATGTCGGTGGAAGTAGAGATAGAGGAAGGCCGAAGAAGGCATGGATGGACTGTGTGAAGAATGATATGTTTATGGAAAGTGTGAAATGACTGAAGAAAGAACAGAGTACGGCAGAGAAAAACATGCTGTGTAGTCTTGTTTTTATTTTACTTTATTTCTAAATAATATGTGTTAGTTATACCTTCGGGTTCACTCACTTCACTTGACAACACACTTTAAATAATATAAACTAAATCAACATCAACATACCAGAAGGCATAGCTGTTCGTATGAGTATTCTCTGAAACCCCACTCTAGGTTACCCTGTAACGTGTTGTGGGATTTAGTGAATTGTGTAAATGAATATCACTAATGTTGGTAATAATTATACAATTTGCAATGTAAGTATTTATATTATTTATCAGACTATTATTGAATGCTCAAACTGGGCAGGCTGTTGAAACCATTTTAAATAATAACATCAACACAGTTGTTGTATAATAGATATTTCTGATTCATATTCTGACATAAATAAATACTAAACAACTTAGCGTGGGATAAATACTAGAAGAAGAACAAGAAGATATATAAGTAACAAGAAATAATTTTATACCGAGAGCTGCCCTTTTTCCACACAAATGGAAAAAAACAAATATAATAAAACTCTGTCTTAGTTCGTGCAGTAGGTATGTGATATGTTTGGAGACGGTTCATATCTCCTTGAGTCGGACATAAAATGTAGTCTGCAACTACTATTGCTGCTCACTACGAGGCGCTTATATTAGTAAGCAAGCATTAGATAAGGTAATATATTATGCAAAAGATGTGTAATATCATCACAGAGATATTATAATATACCATTATGATATTTCTTTGGATATTATATTGTAAATCACCCAATATCCTGATAACGCACTAGATATCTCGGTTTTTTATTGTGATGTTTTGACCCCCCCCTTATGTAACCATTGTCACCTTGTCAAGGTCACCGAGGCTGGGGGCAAACAACCGGGATAATGCTAAGCGTGACAAATAAAACAGTAACTTAACTTGCCAATATTGATTTAATATCGCATAAGTTGTATAGGTATAGCTTAGCGTTAAATAACATGTATGAAAACGACACGTCAGGATCTTTGTCAACGTTTTTAAAGGACAAGTAACGGGTGTTATGAAGCCTTCACTGTATCTGTCTAAATTGTAGTGGAAACAGAAGCCAACAGATTTATTTATTGTTCTTCCAACCACCCTCATGTCTGAAAAGATGTCACCATACACCAAGTGTGTTCAGGCAGGTGCCTTTCGGACAGTTGTCAGACAAAAGACCTGCAGATTATAAAAGAAAGGTCATTCATAATTTCAACACTGAGACATCGGTACGTTATCATCAGGTGTATGTTATCATCATCATCTCAGCCATATGACGTCCACTGCTGGACATAAGCCTCCTATTGATTTCCACAAGGACCGGATAGAAGCGGCCTGCATCCAGCCCTTACTCGCGATCTTAGTCAGGTCGTTTGTCCACGTGTGTGTTATATAATATCTTAAATTGGATAGTCGTTAATATCGTGATCGATTATTACCAACTTTAGAAGAAAAATCTCCAATATAGATGTAATTATAAATATCACTTTAATATACTTATGGTATAAGTATAATCAATAGAATGTGTATACTTTGTATCTATTTTGTTGATTTTAGGGACCCTTAAATTGGGTGCTTTTTAAAGAAGATTTTTTGAGTATGTTCGCATGCTAATTAATGAATGGCGTACCTAGTCTAACTGAAGGATTAATTCTGCTGGTATACTGTGGGACATCGTGCCTAGTATGTCACCCGTATTGAGTTACTGGGCAGTTTACGTAGATAATAGTAAAGTTTGATATTAGTTTCGCTTTGCCTCCTAGAGGGCATATGTGGCCACAGTTTCAAGGGTTTCATTTAATGAGCACCGGCATTCGTAAACTTTTTAGTGATGAGATGACCTCTATAGATATAGTCTATAGATAGAGTATGTTATAGTTTTATGAAGCTGTGTTATTGTAGTAATTTTGGGTTTTCTCATTACTGGAATCTATCGTTTCGTTGTGACCTTTTGAGAAAATTCAAACGGGTAGAAAAAAAGAGGTCTTTGATAACTGGAACCTTAATAAATATCTTTTTGTCTGTTAAGGCTCGAATGTCAAAATGAAAACAAAAGATCATAATTATTTGGTAAGCCTATATATTATACAAAATATAACAAAACCAGGATGATAAACCAGAAGCAATATGTACATTTAATTGAAAATTATGGAATTAACTACAAATTAGTGGAGTAAATTACAAAATAGCGGAATAACAGTATACACTTTGCCAATATCTAATGCTATCACAGCAACCACGAGCTATCCAAATTTGATGATCCAGGGTATGTTAATATATTTTATGTAGATGTTCATGATACAAAAACAAGCTTACTGCTAAAGTTCCAAACCATATTTGATTATAAATTTATTTATTTGTCAATTTTCCCAAGAATTAAAGTTACATTACATTATCTTATAGTATCTTATGTCAATCTAGGAAACTTAAGTTTGCTTATTGCACTATCTATTAAAGCGAAATACCACTTACAATAACAGAATATGTTAAGCAATGTGTGCTATTGCTTAACAATAGTATATTTTTTTCAATAAAATGCATTTATCAAATATTTAACATATTTCATCGCTTCTTATTATGTAAGTAATTGTTCAAATTTGAACACTAGTTAATAATACAAAATAATACGTATCAGCAAAGCTGTAGAAGTTATATTAATAAAAGTTAAATAAACGTACATGCTAAATAAACATCTTCAGTAGTAAAGGTAATTTTTATAGGTTATAAAAAAATGTCATTTCCATATTCAATTACCTTTAAATATTTCAATAGTTTTCCTAGTTAATTAATTTATTAAAAGAGATTAAATACATAACAAAAACACATTATATTTTGTCATAAAATCAAACCAGTAAACAGGTACCTACACTTATTACACTTTGTAAGTGTAGGTATATACATGTACACATAGTTAAATTATTTCACACATTTTAGAAACTGCTTTGGCATTGAATCCATTTTCTGGAGTCGCATAGAACTCCTCGGTCTCATACATAATTATTGAGTGATAATTATGTATGAGCAAGAATATAAGTGTATGTCTGGTTTGATTTATAAAAATGTATTACATTCATAAATCATACCAGTACATACGAACAACACATTAATGTGTTTTTGTAATGTATTTAATCTCTATTATAAATAATTTCATTTATTAGATATATATCTCGCAATCATATGCAATTTCTAAATTGTAATGTACTGGGATTCCCTAGTATCATTTAGAAATTTAAGGTATAAAATTAACACTATTTACGAACGCAAAGGATCGCTTTCGGCGGTATGGATACATACAAGGTATATTATCTGTGGAGTGTGGACACACACAATCACGTTACACACCCATCCAAGACTCGAGAACAGACGTCATCTTTGGTTATCACAGGCGGGATTGGAACCTGGAGTCGCCTTCCTAAAGTCAGTGTCACTGATCACTCTGCCACGACGACCGTTATTCCATAGAGTAGGTAAGTTAATCAATGAAAGATGAAACAATATAGAATTAAAACATCAACATTCAGGCATTATATCTATATATTAAATTCAATTCATTCACATTCACACGTGTGAAATGTCTGATATCATTCCTACCTAAATTTCCGATATACATATATGTATAGGTAGGTACTTATTTAATCTATCTTTTGTATCTGAAGACTGAAAATTAATTACAATGCCCATGACAGGTGATTAATATAAGTGTATTGTTTACAGTGACTGTGGCGTTCCCAGAAAAATATGTAGACCATTACTCAATTTTGTACACGTGCTGTTTCATATATACCTACCTATATAAGACAGTATATTAATTTATTAGGCAAAGTATATATAAAACATTCCGTGGGTTGATAGATTCTAGATATATAATTTCTCACGCATATAACTTATGATGATAATATATAGTACCTAATGACCTATGATGGTTTTTCAATAATATAAGGTAAACAATTGATTTTCTTGGCAAGCTAGAACAATTTATCGCCCCCTGAAACCCCCTTCATCCTAAATTTTATGCAAATCGTTGGAGCGGTTTCCGAGATTCAGATTATATAACTGCTTGTTCAAAGTTAGATATATCCTGGAATTGTGAAGACACTTGAACCACAAACCATATAAATAATCTCCCTCTGGATAGAGGGACTACCCTCAAGTTTTAGAGTAATATCTATAACTAGTAGCGGCCCGCGGTTTCACCCGCGTGGGTTATAGTTTTCCCGATACCTCAACTATCCCACGGGAACTATACTTTTCTGGGATATAAGTAGCCTATGTGTTAATCCAAGGCTTAAACTATCTCCATACAAAATTTCGTTGAAATCGGTGTAGCCGTTTGACCGTGAAGAAGTAACAAACATACACACATACCTACTCACAAACTTTCGCATTTATAATATTAGTAGGATGGTAGGATTGCTGGTAGTTTTAGTCAGCTCCAAATAACTACCTAATTCACCTAAAACTCTCCACAATTTGATAAAAAATCTAATTTTAGTATTAGCATTCAAAATTTCATACTAAAAAGGACTTTTTTTAATGGGCTGATGGCCTTTATTTAAATAAAATACTAATAACTAATTACAATACTAGAGCTACTGCAAAAAACATTTGAGCACTAGCCGTTGTCAACCTATAATAACTCACTCTGCTCTACCTGCTACTGGTTGGCAGCGTGCCCAGAAAGCTAGCAGCATTGCCACGTTGAATTGAAATGCTGATCCGTTGAGCCAAATATGTGTCAGCATTTTGGTCACACGTCGCATCGATCAAACGCTCTGATACGTTTTGGAAAATCCGATAAGCAAGGTCCCCACGGGCCCAATGTCTCGTGTAAAGTGGACTTGATCGTATCATAATAAAACTACAGTATGTTTGATTGAACAAGAGAATCGAATCTGCTCGACTCGAATCATTGCGCTGCGCGGTTCATTCACTGCAGATTTCATCCCGTTAATGCTCTCGAATTCGATCCAATATTTTCTTTTACCATTTGTGGTATCTGTTCGAACCATGATTTACCTACAGCAGTACTAGAGTAGGATATAACTGCTATAGGAATAAGAGTATAATATAATACGAAAGATCGTTTTTACTATATACCTGCAAAATGTGAAACGAGCTTCCTCCCCCGGTGTTCCCGAGTAGCTACAAGGGATTCTTCAAAAGAAGAGTTAACTGTGCCTTAAGCCCCCAGGATACCATGTGTCGCGGGAAGTATGTACTGGACACACAATCACATTACACAAACATGACCCGAGAACAAACATCTATGCTCATCACAGAAATGTTTGCCCAATCCGGGATTCGAACCCGGGGTCGCGGTTCTAAAGTCAGCTTCACTATTTACTGAGCCACAACCTTCGATAAAAAATACTGTATGTATATATTCTTGATTGAAGGCCACGAAGATCTTCAACAGCTAAAAAACATACATACACATATACACACATTTTCGCATTCATGTGTGATTCTCTGGTATTAGGGGGCGTGTTTGGGGGGAGCGGGTCATAATGAAACTCACCCAATCTCACGTGGGGGATCGGGTGGTCTAGACAAATATGTCGTACTTTTTTCCGCAAGGAACATTGTAAAGTTTTGAGAAAACTGTAGGAAGTAAGAAGGAAGAAACCTTCTAATGTTAAATAATATACTAGTCTTAATTATTCTTATAATAACGCAAATTTAGGCAAATTATCTTTTAAAATAAACCCCACATAATAAAGCACATATTAATTTATTTACATAAAAAAAATGTATGCATTTTTAAAAATATCCCGTATAAGGGTGGGGGAGGAGGTCCAGAAAAATATTAACGCATCAACCATGAGAAGAAAGAGGGTCGAAAAATTGCCACAAATACCTACCTCACGTAATTTTTGTACGCCCCCTTACTCTATTAGTCAGATGCTTGCCTACCTATAGACTGATAGATTTACCGCATCACACAAGGGAATTGAATTGTAATTATCGGAATTGTAATCCAATTGAATTTATTATTTTATACTCGTTAAGCTGTGACGAAGTGCTATTAAAGTTATACTAGCTGCTCTCTGCGGTTATGGTCGCGCGGGCAATTTTTATCCGTTACTACTTCAGAACTCAAATAAAATGTTTACCTAATTCACTTATTATTGCAGCTTCGTAGATAGGTACTTGCTTGCTGTATATAATATATATCTCCTGGATTTAATTAAGATATTCGTAGTTATTGTTGTGCTGACTCAATTTAATTAAAACTATGATTTTTAATGTTATGCTTGGCTATCAGCCTTTCTGGATAATAAAACTGGTAGGTACATATAGAGGCTTTTTATTCCTCAATGCATAAGAATATTTAAGTTTTGATGATCATGTAAAGTAAACAAATCCGATGTTAGGTAAGTTGTGTTGTGGAGAACTGTTACAGCTAGTTTTTGTCAAAAGTATTTTTCTTCTACGAGTATAAATAATGTCACCAGCAGACTACAGAAACTTACACGAAACGTTAAGAAAGCTAACGCCTGTTCTATATTCTGTACTTCAGTATGACAGCTTGTTGCCTTAAAATAATACGCAGGCGTTTGGGTTCTTGTCGTTAACGTTGCAATCTCAGACCAAGAAAAACAAAAAGACTGTCTACTACTGCCAGTTAAAGATCGAAACCACTTTTAAATGTATGTGTGTGAAAATGTTTCCATAAAAAAGAAAAATCCATATACCTACTATGGGTAATTTGATCACTCGGAGTTTTGTGTAGTATATCTGAGAAGTAAAATCTTTCGGAGAATTTTTATTGTTCCCCACTTCCCAATGAGAATCATATTCCATATCATCAACTATTACTCCATAGATAATCTATTTATGACTGGATCAATAATTGTGATTAAGTATACACCTATTTATGTACATTTCTAATATAGACCTGACGATGCATTTTCAATTAATGTTAGCTGGAAATAAAAAACTTTAAAAGAAAATAACTATAACGAAGACCTAGAGAGGATCGTACTCGTACATAAATTTGCGAAGCCGACCACGTCTCTATATAATTATATAGTAGGTACGTCAGTTATCTTTGTGTCATATGGGCCAATTTGAAATCAAGCTCCGGTAGTTCTCGTACTTTGTTGTCAACTAACCGAGCCCGGTTTGGTTTGGTTTTTTATTTGTGAGGGTGTAAATTAATAGTTGGGCATGGTTTTTGGCTTCACTAGATGGTTCGCAATGATCCGTCTTTCCTTTTTGTCTTTGGCGGATCGTTACAGATGCCTGTCATTTACAGCTTATGATCAGCGGTCGTAAATCACTTTGGAGAGTGAAAGAACAATAGCAAGGGTATCATTTAGAATTAAGATGATAGATGCTAGTGTCTGTGATGGTATTAATTCTTCTTTAGGATTTTATATGGTCTTTCACTAAATTATGACCAGAATTTACTAATTTTTATATAATAATGTTAAGGTATTTCTGGTGTGGAGATCGCTATAAGCGAGACCGCCCATTAAAGCACCATAATGATAAGTTATAGGTATGCATGTAATGCGTTTTTTCACACTAATATAAAATAAAGTGTTATTGTATTGTAAAATTTACATTAATGTTTTTATTCCATTCTACCGCACTATTTAGTCCTTGGTATTTTTTTTAAATCCCTGCCTTAATCCGTCCTAGTACTACATCTTATATATAAAAATCTCGTGTCACGGTGTTTGTAGAATTTGTATAATTGGTAATTATGAGTCATAAAATATTTTGAATCACCTACCCCCACCGCCAACGTTTTATTCGTGGTTCATCATCATCGTCATCATCATGTCAGCCATAAGACGTCCACAGATGGATATAGACCTCCCCCATTGATCTCCACAAGTTGCATTGGTTGTGGTCACGAGAAGACTGTCAGTCTGAAGAGGCAGTCTTCTCGTGACCACGACCAATGCAACTTGGTCGAAACGTCGAGGTAAATGAATTACTAAATGTTTTTCTCGCGATTAAGCCTTTTATTGATTTAATAATAATTTAGACCTATTCACTCGCGACTTGACGACTCCGGGGTTGTACCTATCGGTAAACACAGAGTTCCTCCCTGGCTGTATGCATTATAAAAAGAGAAATACAAAACGCTTCGACATTATTTTATACGTCAATGCATGCGCGGACGCAGCCGAGAGCGCGTGCTCTCTAAGAAATAGTGACGCATGAGGTGACGAATCCAGTCGGGATACCTACTTGACACGTAAGATAAACCATGGTACCTATATAAGCGCTGCTTGAAAAAAACCTAGGTCGCTATGAAGATAAATACTACGCTATTCGATTTGTGCAGCTTATAAAAAAGCCCCTACTGAAAATAGTCCCCTATCTTTGATCAGCCAAATGGAATTCTCTTTATCTTCATTTATTATGGTTATGTGTAGCCAAGGGTCACGAAACGCGTTACGTGACCATTGGTGTTTCAGCAGGATTATATTCGTAGACATTCATAGTACAATGTAAATATATAATATGAATCGTTATTATTGCCGAATGCTTCGTTAACGTTGACTCATTGACTATAAAGTACGCTGGTTCAGTGTAAAAAAATCATGAAGTAACCACAGACAACCAGGGTTAGTTGTTGTTATTACTTGTTTCATATTGAATTATAATATAACTGAGGACGAGAAGAAGAAGAAGGTTAAGATCCACTTTGGGGTAACCGCACCATCTTAGTAAGTAAGTGTTTTTAACCGACTTCAAAAAATGAGAAGGTTATAATTATGTATTTTTAACGTATGTTTACCGATTTCTTGCCCATTTTTAAACCGATTCTCAAATTTTCTTTTGTTTGATCGAGTGCAACTACCTCCGAGGTAGTCCTTTAAATTTTATTTATACATATATTATATCCTGTACATATACCCATTTAAATATCATCAAAATTGGACAAGCGGTTTTTGAGTTACACTCCAATAACTGAAAAGTGTTACGTCTACTTGTACGACTTCCTAAGCGCGGGTACAGAAATCGGTGAACATACACAATGACAATTGATCGCGTAGGAAGCAAAGGCACACAATTTAAAAAAAAAAAATGGAATCGCCCATGTTGAACACTCAAAAGTGTGAAATAACTTGTCGAAGTCGGTACCATGAGTAAACATATATATATGTATATATTTTGATAATATTATTATCATAATATATAATAATGTAATAAATTGTGCTCATGGATTATTAAAAGGGGGGGCAAATGCGTTTATTAAAATAAAACATTAATAACTAATTACAATACTGCAGCTACTATAATAACATTTGAGCAATCCACTAGCTATTGGTAGCCTATAGATAACTCAAATGTTCTAACCCGCTACCGTTTGGCAGCGTGCCCAGAATGCTAGCATCATTGCCACGTTGAATTGCAATGCTGATTCGTTGAGCCAAATATGTGCCAGCATTTTGGTCACGCGTCGCTATTTTCAAAATATATACTAATATAATAAAAGATACAAATGCTGACACCAGTTGTCAAAAAAATATACGACATATATATATACACTTTTAAATAGATTGTCGTATGAATTATACCACCTTTTGTTTTAAACTAAGAAAACAATGGACATTATAAGCTAGATTTGACATCTAAAGAGTGCGAGGTTTTACCATTGTAATGTTTTCACAATGCTATTATTATTACAAATAAATAATCAATTGTTTGCTAAATCGATCACATGAAACAACGATTCACAGTGGCGCCGTTTGCATGTTCGATGATAACTACGAAGCGGTTCATCAATTTACGAAAAGGTCGGAGCACACACACAATCGCATCTCTATTTAACTCAGTACAAGCTGTAGTACCTATATCTTGTACAATTGTGACACAGAGAATTGATAGTACGTGCGTGCAATAGGTACGTTATTCTATTTAATTATACAAAGGCGATACGTTACATTTGAAGAAATTTCGTGCAATCTTGCCACGCTTGAGGCACTGGGTATCATTATTGGCTAATTTAATGTTCAGATTCAGTCGAAGGAAGATCTTTAATCTGGGGCGCAGATAGTAATTATATAGGACGAGTACATTATATATGATATACGAGTACATTGTATACTATAAGCACCTACATTCAAATTCCTCTGTGGTATTGCGTTGTTCTCACTTATGTTGTGACAAGTGAAAATCGTTCTCAATGACACTTGTATAACAAATGGATGTAATTGTATTGTAAGTGAACAGATGTAACTAATTACTTTGTACGGCAACCTTCAAGGCAGACACATCTTCGTCTCGGTTCGTTATCGTGAATTCCAATTCTGTAATCATTTTGTACTTTGAATAATAATATAAGGAATTTTAAATATAAGTATATTCTGAGTTTGACAACAGTTACGTAAGTGTACAGTCGACGAAGAAAATTATTTAGCATAGGTTTATGTGTAAGCAGAACAGCGCTATGGTCGAAAGCTGAACTGTCAGAATATTATTGCACGGGAAAATCAACCTTGTTTTATGATGTCAAATGATTTCCAATCGTAGGGTATGCGATAAAAGTATGACGATATATTTGGCCGCCTTTGCATGGCAAGTTTGTTTTTTAAGTAGAGATAGTCAAGCGGAGACCACAGACTGCAGGAAGATCACAGGTCGCTGGATAAGTTCTGTTTCCAACAGGGAAGGATCAATGGGGCAGGCATATATTCAACAGCAGTTGTCCAGCGCCTGAAGCGACGGTGACGGCGATACTTATCAAAGTAATTCAAATTAGAAAAATTGTTACCAAATTCACATAATGTTCAGTAGCTATGCTTGAGAGCCAGTTAATTTTAAGTCAAGCGTTTTTTTACCCCTAATCACCAATCAGGCGATAATAAGAGCATAACGATAGACTTTACCTTCAATTCACAGTCACTGTGGCTCAGTGGTCAGTGACGTGACTTCTTTTCTCTGTGGCTCTGCGTTCGAATCCCGGCAAGGACATTTATGTGATGAAGATGGATGTTTGTCCCGAGTGTCATGTTTGTTTTCATGTTATTATGAGTCTATGCCTCCCCCAAATAGGGAATAATAGTGCGGGGGTTTATTTAAAAAAATGCAGTGTTATCCCGGAGTGCAGAAGTGAAAATTTGAACAATTTTATATATACTAGTTAACGATGTGCCAGTTGTTTTGTAGCCAAAGTCGTATGCACTTGAATAAAATAGGAAAAACATTCTTATACGAGTCAACTAAACTTACAGTTACTTGAAGTCAGAAAGACAGGCGAAGCAGGGTTACCAAAGGCAAGTTGCTCTTATTTATTAAAAATTACAAAACAATTGTTATGCCATCTTAGCATAACATGGCTCTCATATAAAAAAATCGTATGCCATCTTGGTCTGATTAAAATCGGACCAAGATGGCATACGATTTTTGTTACTGATCCCACCTTTATAATTGCAGTGGGCAGTGGCAGCTTTGGAGACCACGAGATGTGGAAAATACTCCCAATTCGGGCTTGGCTTCCGCCTCGTTCGCGAATCCCCTTTGCTCGGCCTCGGCCTCGCAATATATACACTTATATACAAACACGCGTGTATATACTGTATATATTGCGTCGCGGTGTCGGTAACGGCAACAGTGTCACTAGAACTAAGGTTGTTTCCCATCTCAAAAACGCCCGAAGTGCCTACGGAAGTTTTCACTTCAAAAGTACCGATATTTTTAAAAAAGCCGCTATCATTTTATTTAATTATGATATATTGAATTGTTCCCCGCAACATTATATTCATAGTAGGTGTACTTGCCTACCTCTTACTTATACGTATATTATATACTTTCTCCTCTGCTATAATATATAATATATAGAATATTTATTAATATATCAGTGAAAAAAACTGCGATTTTAAAATTTTTTAAAATTTCAATACTGGTTATTTTGTTAACCTATCGTACTAGCTAAAATTCTTCAAAATGAAATAGCTCGTATTTTATTTTACTAAAATTCAAATTAGTATAACTCCACACAACGATATCTCTAATATTACACGAGTTGTATTCAATTGTTGGCGATTTGCGGGTAGTTTTATTCAACACCAAATAAGTGGCGACTTATTTTACACAAAACTACCCGCAATATTAATAAAAAGATCGAATTTTAGTACAGTTATGATACGTGCAATACAAATTTGGACTTTATCATAACCAAATAAAAACTTATCTTCCTTATCTTATTGCCCAGAAATTTAGTATAGTTTAGTTGAACAAGAGAATCACAACCACTGATTGTACCTGACATGGTGTCAAGTAGATAGTAACAAATACTAAAGCAATAGCATTTCATCAATTAATTACCCGTAAATTGGAGATCAGCAGTCGACAAAAAATGGTCTACCAGTTTACACAAGTTTCTGTGTAATCACCACAGCGAGTACCTAGAAAACCAAACTCTGAATATTATTTTACGGGAAATTTAACCTTGTTGTTCTGTCATTTCAATTAATCTTCAAGGGTGTGGTAAGCAATATATTTGGCCGACTGTACGTACCTAACAAGTTAGCGATAAGTGAAAAACAGGTTACATGAAAAACTATCTAGGAACTTTATTTAAATAAAACAGCTTAAATTAACACAATTTTACATTACGTTTCAAGTAACAACATATCTAATGAATTTATGTATATATATTCTTAAAAGCTGAAATAACAAACAACATATTATGATATTAGTTTATTACTAGCTGACCTGGCAAACGTTCCGCCAAATAATTTATATTCAATAATCGACGATTAAACTTGGAAAATGTGGGGTGGGGTAGGGGGTGAAAAAGACAAAAATACTTAACGACCTATTCTGAGACAAAATAATCATAAAAAATTGTCTAGCCGTAACTGAGGAGTTACTAACACTGTGACATGAGAATTTAATACCTTTATTAGATTACTCATTATGGTCTAAGTAATTAGGATCGGTGGAATTAGTGACGCACGACAAATATAGTATTCTAAGTACATACTTATTCAGAAAAACCTTCCTACTAATATTATAAATGCGAAAGTTTGTGTGTATATGTGTATGTTCTTACTTCTTCACACTCAAACGGCTATACAGATTTCGATGAAATTTGGTATGGAGATAGTTTAAACCCTGGATTAACACATAGGCTGCTTTTATCCCGGAAAAAGTATAGCTTCCGTGGCGGTTAATGAGGTAATTGAGGCAGCGGGAAATCCGTAATCCACGCATGTGAAACCGCGGGTCGCTACTAGTTATAAATAAACATATGCGACGCGGGCAGGAAGCCACTGTTTTATTCCCACTTTTTTATTGCATTTTTGCGAGTAACAGGCTGTTGGGGCAATGAGGCTATTGGCTTTTTTGGAAATTTTTGATCGCCGATTACGGTCCAGAGGTTTTAAACGCTCCGCTCTGGGAGTCAAACCGTGCTAACTGGCCATAGCAGTTTAGATTGTTTTGAAATGTTTTGAATGTCGTAAGTTTGACTATTTTCAATAAGTAGATTTTAAGAACAGTCTATGGAACGATTTAATTCAAAAGTCATTACTAGTCATAACTAGAACTTTTATTTCATAGGATACACGAGTCGATATTAGATTGTCCCACATAACTTCACCACCATTATTAAAAAATATTTCTTTTTCACTAACACAGTAGTACTTACCACATTCGTTCCATAGATTTTATGATTATCGGATCGATTTTTTAAAAATAACCTTTTATTTTAAAAAAAATGAATAAAATTGCCCCACTCATAGAAGAGGGAGTGAATAGATTTAAAATTAAGTACGTAATTATTTTATGAACGTTTTTATTACAACACGTTCATAATAAAAGTAGGACTTCGTCCTACGTCCGGCCCTACTTTGTTAATGAGTCAGAATCGTCTGACAATGACATGTAACCTTAATATCACAAAAAAACGTGACAATAAACAATGTCTAGTAATAAAGTCACGTACATGAAAAGTACTTCGTAAACATATCAGAAATAACTCAAATAACAATAAATACTAGGAATCCAAATGCGATTAAAATCCAACTGCACGCTCGTGATAATACAGCCTTGTTATGTTCATTAACAAAGTACAGGATAGTTTCACAGTCCACTATGTAGTTTGTCATTGCTTCCCTGCTGTACATAATGATCCGGCAAACTGCATTTTTGGAAACGTAAATCCTCCTTTTGGTTGTCGGATCGAGCACGGTCGTCACTCTCCAATTTTTGATGCCGTTCACGACGTCCGGAGGTCCATAGGCGGCATCCTTTTTACCTCTAGGTTTCTCTATCCAGAGACTAACGTCCGCACCGTCATCAGCCATTTTCCTCGTATTGTAATCGTAAATGTAGTAGCTTAAGAAAGCTTGAGCAACATGACAGTAAACAGTGAGAGTTTCAGTCAATTCAACATCTTCAATCCGCAACCAGCACTGATCCGCGCGGTCATTCCTATTGGGAAATTCAAAAGGCAAAGCCAATGTCACTTGTGCAAATTTGCTGTCACTACCCTGATCACAGATCACTTTATACAGCAACGTACTCGCGAATATCACTTTGAGTAACATTTTAAATGTGGTGCTGTGCCGATGTCATGATTGTAACTAACCAATTGTCGTGGCTTTGTGTCGCCGCCACAAAAAGCGTTGCAGAATGGCCGTTGCCTTCACGAGCAGTGATTACAGGTAGAAGATTATTAGATTGCAAATAACTGCTCATTGTTATTGGTACTCAAGTTGTAGGTATATCTATGTAGCACGTGATCGGACAGTTGCCTTAAACGATTCTTATTTATCTATTTATTTATTCTGTGATATTGCCTTGAACAACGTAGCAGAGTTCTTTGCACATCTCGGTCCAGTTTCAAGGAGTGTGTATTGGAATTATATAGCACGAATCTACCGTATCATGTTTTCAATACTCCAACATCGGTTCACAAAACGCAATTGGTATCTCCTAGCTGTACCACTTGCGATCGTATTAGATCTGCTGTAGGGTAGATGCCGTGAAGGTGTTATCACCATTACGCACGAAGCGTCCCCCACCTTCAAAATACGTACTACCAAGGAGTTGGACTCATATTGCCCGCTTCTGTGTTTCCAGATAAGGTCACTCCTGGTATTTCCAAGTCACGAGATAACAAGTCTGACAAGCATGCGTGTTAGATTTTAGAACACGTCACAGATTACAATTAAGTTCCGTAATATATGAACTGTAGTTTAATCTATTAAATTAAATTATTAGGCTTAATTTTTTTTAAAATACTAAAGAACGAAAGTTTAAATTAAGTGTGATGGATAACAGTTTTGTCGTCAATGCTTTTTAAGCAAGCTATGGGTTAAAGTATATATACTATAATATACCAATACTGCAGTTTATACCATGAAGGTTTTTAAGCCTAGAAAAAAATGGTTCAAATTGGATATCACCCCTTCATTCCTCACTTCTTTTGTGGTAAAGGTTACACAGAATAAAAGCGTATAACAAAAATGAGCACGCATACATATTGATACGGGACATTTTTTTATATTTGATACCTTATTTGATTGATGAAGGTAAAGACTCCTAAATAAAAGCGCTAAGAGTTTAATATAAATCCATCGAACTAAAAGTTTAGTTCCATATTTTATATCTTAGTTATTGGAATGCTTAATAAATGTGTAAATATGTTTCCTGAGTTATTGATTGATAGAATGTTCGTGTTTGAGCGCTGGTTCCGGTGCTTATAAGGCATGACACTACCGGATTTATACAACTGATAAGATTAGGATATTATAGATTATTATTGAAGGATATCCAGTGGGATATCCTTCAATTATGATGACAAAAATGTGTACGTCTGCATATATTATCCTACTCCTACTAATATTATAAAGGCGAAAGTTTGTGTGTATGTTTGTTAGGTACTTCTTCACGCTCAAACGGCTGGACAAGATTTGGATGAAATTTGGTTTGTAGATACTTCGAGTCCCGGAATAACACATAGGCTTCTGTTAATCATCATCATCAATCATCACCATGCGGGTAAAAGCGCGGGTGCAGCTAGTAATATTATAAATGTGAAATTTTGGATGGATGGATGGATAATTGGATGTTTGGATGTTTGTTACTCACTATATATATATCATTATATAATGGATAATCAATCCATTCAAAAACCTCCGTACTCCTTCATGCTATAACGACTACACCAATTACGATGAAATTTGGTATAGTTGCGGCTTTAGAGTTACACTCCAATAACTGAAAAGTGTTTCGTCTACTGGATGACTTCTTTCTTGTGGGTGAAGAAATCGGTGAACATATACCTAGACAATTGAAGTGAACATATACACAATGACAATTGATCCCGTGAATAGCAAAAGTCACTGAAAAGCGTGATAGAAAAAACTACTAAAAATGGAACCGATTTCAACAGTCAAAAGTGTGAAAACTTCGGTACCATGTGCGCAATAATAAGATTTGTGAACTTATTATAGTACCGACTTCAACAAGTTACATAACTCTTTTGTTTTGAGTGTTGAAGTCAGCCATTTATCGGTATTAAAAAAATAATTGTATTATTGTTTAAAATAAGGGAGTGTATAAGAATTAAATCAGGTATCACGGGGGCTTATCCTCGTAATTATGTGAAATCAGAACAAAGATTCGGTGCCAACTATTTTTTATTTATCTTGACATAGCTACCTCCACTATGTTGCTAGTCAAGTTTTGTAGGCGTCTCACAGTAAACAGAGAGAATCCAGATGTAACCTTCAAAGATGGTTGAACTCAACCAAACAATAAATCGAGGACGATTGTTATGTTCCGAACCTAAATTAAAGGAAAATTAAACGCAGGCAGTGCTAAACCAAACCCGTAAGACGTAATTCTCTAATTAATATCTCGGTAGTTCATTTTAATTATAGATAAAAATCCTAATTAAGAGCGAACAATAATAACATTTCTACTTAGTACTTAGGAAACATGATATTTTCAACCGACTTAAAAAAGGAGGAGGTTTTCAATTCGACATGTATGGTATTTTTTATATGTTTGTTACTTCATATCTTTCAACTGGGTGAACCGATTTTGATCGTTCTTTTTTTATTTGAGAGCTGGTGCTTCCCGTGTGGTCACATTTTCATCAAAATCAGACAAGCGGTTCTTGAGTTACACTCCAATAACTGAAATGTGCTACTCATACCTCAACGATTATATCTTCTTCTTCTTCTCTAAGCTATGTGCGTCCACTGCGGGACATACGCCTCCCCATATAGGGGGAATTTGCCAATACTCTTGGCAGGCGGGTTGCCGAGCGCAGTATGATTTCCAATCCTCAGAAAGCGCTGCTGCCTTCTGGTAAGTGGCCCTTAGCCGACTCTTACGGCACCCGCGGGAAGAGACGGGGAGTACTATTCTAGGCCCGTACCACCAGGCCCACGGCCACGACAATAATATAGTTGCCGGTGAAGACATGAAACATAATGACAATTGATACCGTGAGTAGCAAAAGTCACTAAAACGAGTGAAAAAAAAAATATCAACAAAAGGTAGGTAGGTACCTACCGACTTATACACTCAAAAGTGTGAAATAACTTGTCGAAGTCGTTACTATAAGCACAATATTTTTATAATAGTTGCTTTTGAACTATTATGGTACCGACTTCAACAAGTTATTTCACACTTTTGAGTGCTGAAATCGGTTCTATTTTTTCTTTGGTAAATCTTTTTTTTTTATAATTTACATATACAATATATTATTATATAGTTTATTGTTACTCAACTGTCTATTTTAATATCATTATACCTTACCATCCAAATATATTTGATGGAAGAGATCGCTTCTTAGCGATTAGCCTTCCTACAAAAAACTTGGTGCTATTCTATGAAATTTGGTGTGGAGATCGTTTAAACCCTGGATTAACACATAGGCTACTTTTATCCCGGAAAAATATAGTTCCCGTGGGATAATTGAGGTAGCCGGGAAAACGTAATCCACGCGGGCGAAACCGCGAGGCGCTACTAGTTATCAATATGTTTGCCATTTATTTTACGTAGATCATAGTACATACTTAATTTAGTGTTGGAACTTAATAAAATAAATATAAAGAATATAACCATTTAAATACCACGACTGACACCAAGTATGACTTTGAATCCTGCTCCTACTATATATAATATTATAAATGTGGAAGTTAGGATGGATGGATGGATGGATGGATGTTTGTTACTCCATCACGCCAGAACGGCTGAACGGATTTGGATGAAATTTGGTATGTAGATATATGTAGGTCCCGGAATACCTAACACATAGGCTACTTTTCATCATCGTCATCAATCATCACCACGCAGCTAAAACCGCGGGGCGCAGCTAGTTATTAAATATATTGACAAAATGAGTTGAACTGTATATTAGTAGTATATGATAGCTGTACGGTCGAAACTGAGCACAATTATCTTTAATTGGGCTGTCAATTAAAGCCACATTTTTTTTGTATAGACGGCATGAGTTAACCGTTTTGTTTACATCATCCTCATCCATTTATCCCACACTTATCACTTGACTGGGATGAAAGAGCAAGATGGGTATATTATTATCGTGGATTTCCCAGAATAGGATTCTGACGCCACACGCGCATATCGTAAATTATTAAACAGAACATTCGCGCGGGGAGGCTCCAAACCAGTTTGCGCGCTCGAGGCGACTTGACGTAATCCGCGATGGCCAACAGATCGGTTCTGTTGTGTCTCTTAATTTTAAGTACATCGTTATATGTGACCGAATGTGGAAGGTTCGGAGGTAGAAGCAGCGGTCGTTCAAGTTCATCTTGGGGGAAAAGCTGGGGAGGTGGCGGTAGCTCCAAACCATCTTCAAGCTGGTCGTCTAGTGGTAGCAGTTACAAGCCATCTTCGTCATGGAGCACTGGTTCTAGTGGAAGCGGCTACAAGCCATCTTCAGGATCATCGTGGTCAAGTGGATCGAGTGGACACAGTTATCCTAGTTCAAGTTCAGGATTATCTGGTTCAGGATCAGGATCACATAGTTATCCATCATCATCATCTGGATTATCTGGATTTGGATCTAGTGGGAACAGTTACAAGCCGTCTTCAGGATCATCAGGGTCAAACTGGTGGTCTGGCGGATCAAGTGGGAGCAGCTACCCTAGTTCAATATCAGGCCTGTCTGGGTCAGGATCAGGATCACGCTACCCTTCATCGTCATCAGGCTTGTCTGGCTCCGGATCTAGCAACAAATACCCTACATCAGGGTCAGGAACAGGATCACGCTACCCTTCATCGTCATCAGGCTTGTCTGGCTCCGGATCTAGCAACAAATACCCTACATCAGGGTCAGGAACAGGTTCACATAGTTACCCTTCTGGAACAGGTTTATCTGGCTCTGGATCTGGAAGTCAAAAGTATCCATCGGGATCAGGATCAGGGACACACACCTACCCAACAGGCACTGGATTATCAGGATCCGGAGGAAATACATGGTCTAATAATAACCACGGATCAAACTCATACAAGCCTTCACACACATACAACACCAATGCCGGCTATGGAACAGGCTATCATGCTGGATCTTACGTCCCTACGTACTATCACTATCCTCAGCACGTATACGTTACCCAATACAGGGACTCTGGAAGCCGTTATAGTGATCTTTTGACCGGCTTGACTCTATATAACTTAGGTCGCTCTCACAGTCACTACCATGACCACTATTATTATGATGACTATTACAGACACAGATATAGCTCATCGTCTGGCAGCACAAACGAATACAATACCCAACCTAGAGACGAAGCTACTTGCACGTTGAGAATTAAAGAAAATGGAAGGGTCGAACGTCTCAAAATACCTTGCGAAATAGTATCAACATTTACAGAAGGCAGTCAAAAAGTTAACAATCCTAATGAGACACGCATAAACACAACTGTGTGCACTATCAATTCTACCATCGTTACAAGGACGAGACCAGAAGATGTGGCGGTCAATGTAACTAAATCAGTAAATGTGACAGATGCGAATGCAATAACAATTGCACCAGTTAATGCAACAGCAATTGCACAAGTCAATGCAACAACAATTGCACCAATTAATGCAACAACAAGTGTAACAGCGTCAAACATCACGTCAGAGGTACTTGTTCCAAATAAAGTGAATACAAGTGAAGTGAACTCCACAACAACAGCTCCTACTGTGATCCCTGGACAAAATATTACTGTCAATGGGACAAATCCAGTAAGTGTACTAATAGACAATTCAACCTTACCACAATATATAAACGCTAAAAACACAACTGAGAAGCCCACAACTATAGTCAATAACTCAACTGATGGTAACTCAAATAAAACAACTATAAGAGGCATTACTTCAACAGAAGAAATTGTTAATGTAACAATCTGCAAAACCGTTACATCAATAACGGATCCTCTTGCAGTGAAAGGCGGAAGCATTAATCCTACTGCTATGGAATGCTCTGTGGATATAAAAACTAAAGACGCGTACTTTAGAAATAATGTGGATTGTCAAATTCTTATGAAGTACTCGAAGACTCCGCCACCGCCGGTGAAACCAAACCCTATATTACCAGAAAAAGCAAAACTGAAGTCATGGCTAGATAAACCACCATGGTGGATGTCTATGTTCATTGCTGTATAAAATATGTGTTTCTGTTGTTCAGTAAGTAATTAACGATATTATTAAATAAAAGGAGATGGGGCACTGACTCCTCGGGTGTGAAACGCATACATTTGGTGCATGCACTTTCGCAGTACCTTCGGTACTCGATTCTAGGTAGAACAGAATTAAGGCGTTCGTGTACTATGTTTGTTAATTCGGCAATAACTAGCAAATAGTCTATTTCATCTCTATCGAATATGAATATAAGTTGTTTTTAGGAAAGTTATGATGTTTGCTTGGGGAAACTAAAACTTGTGAAATTAGTTACAAATATAGTGTTCGAAGTTGTAATAATTATATTAGTAGCCCAAGCATTTTGTCCTGTATAACTAATGTATCTACCTATAATAACAGGATAAGGAAGTCCATACGACGAAAATTTCGAGATTAATTTTAGCATAAATGTAATAAAATAATTGAAACAATTGTTTATGCGGTTTGTTACTTTTCCTGTTGTTCAGTTACAGCAAAGCGTAACTCGCTGAATCACCTTATTGTTATGAATTTAACATCTTTAAACATATAATTTTGTCCGGACTTAATATACCGGCATAATATACTGTAACGAAATGAAATAACTTTATTCATAGTTTCAGGGTAGTAGGTACATGGTGTTCTAAATGAGTTATTTCCTGCCATAATCTGTCTTTACGGACGTATGAAAAAAAAAATCATTATATTATGTCCTTAAAAAATAAATAGTTTATAAGTATTAGATACTATTATTACAAGTGACAGTCAAACTTATTGTAGGTGTTTATAAAGCTACATTAATATTATCAAGAGGTAAATATAATAATAATATCCGGAACTACTGAACCGACGCACCTAGTTATACATAAATTAATATCATATGCTATCAACGAACTAGGTAGTTGAAACCGTCTTTTTTGTTTAATACAAATACGCACACATCCAGAACATAAGGCCAAGGTCAATATGTATATAGTAATTTCTAAACTAAGGTCTACAGGGTACTATTTGCAGTAAGCCGAAAAATAGCTTTCTTTTGGGTGACGAAACATCGTTCAATGTTGTATATCTACCCCAAATTACGATGCCTTATCTTATAACGGAATTGACGTACCCGTGTGTAATAAAGCCGTGTTGGCTGCTTCTTATCTGTGCGTCTCATCCGAAAGATGGAAAAAACTATTTAAATGCGATCAGACTTGAGCAACGTGTGGTTTCCACGAACATTTATTATTTAGGTTCAGACCAAAGAAATAAAATCGAATCAACTTCTGCCATGGTATTTCCGTTATATTCAATTTTACGAGCCATATTTTAATAGACCTCAATATAAGGAGGAGGTTATCAATTTGACTCGTATGTTTTTTTAATGTTTGTTACCTCAGAACTTTCGAATGGGTGAATCGACTTTGATGGTTCTCTTTTTTATTTGAATGCTGGTGCTTGACGTGTGTGCTCATTTAAATTTCATCAAAATCGGATAAGCGGTTTTTGAGTTACTCTCTAATAACTGAAAAGTGCTACTCATACCTCGACATTATAGCAGCGGGTAGAGAAATAGGTGAACATTCATAATAACAATTGATTCCGAGAGTTGCAAAGGGCACTGAAAAGGGTGAAAAAAAATTTACCAACAAAAGGAACCGACTTCAACACTCAAAAGTGTAAAATAGCTTGTACCAGGCTCACAATATTTGAATTATAGTTACTTTTGAACTATCATGGTACCGACCACACTTTTGAGTGTTGAAGTGGGTTCCTTTCGTTGGTAATTTTTTTGTTAGATACAAACTCCAACACAAACACAATTATTTCATATATACTCAAAACATTCGTATATCATCATACAACGTCGACTGCTGCACATAGCCCCCCTTCCCGCCCACCTGATCTCCACAATGACCGATGTGGTCATTGCAAGCGGCATACGTAGTGCGCATAAGCATATTATTATTGCTTAAATTTACAATTTTATTGATCGTGATGACCCATGGTGCTTTAGATAAAGCAGTTTCGCCCAATCTTTTATTTCCGGCAACGAGCGAGTTAAATTGTGTCACCGTTGCCGAGAATATCATGCCGCCATATTATTTATATAGGTGTAGAATGAAAACGGGTTAGAATCCCGGCAGGTTTGCCTTTCCAATGTTTGCCACATTTGAAAGGCCTACGTCTTATGACGAATTTGTAAGATTTACAAATTTGTCGTAAGACGTAGTATCTAATGCATTGATCGGAATGCTGGGCCGTGAAATAAAGAATGAAAGAAAATTGAATGCATCATAAATTAGAGTATTTAAGTGGAATATGTGTGGAATGACGAAACCGGATAAGAGAAGAAGAAAAGAAATGATTACGTAAGAGGATGATTGAAGAGGGCAAGGGTGAAAAAGAAATTACCAAAAAAAAATGAACCGACTTCAACACTCAAAAGTGTGAAATAACTTGTCGAAGACGGTACCATGATAGTTCGAAAGTAACTATTACCAATTTATTGTGAGCATGGTTCATTTTTTGGTATATTTTTATAACAAAACATGTTATAATGTAAAATAAACCATTTGGCTTTTCAGGTGGCGATTCCTTTATTAAAATAAAATACTAATTACAGTACTACAACTACTACAAAAACATTTGAGCAAAAAAATAAAATTAACAAAAAATGGAACCGACTTCAACACTCAAAAGTATGAAATAACTTGTTGAAGTCGAATCAAAATGTTGTGCTCATGGTACCGACTTCGACAAGCTATTTCATACTTTTGAGTGTTGAAGTCGGTTCCATTTTTTGGTAAAAAATTTTTTTTCACTCTTTTTAGTGACCTTTGTTACTCATGGGATCAATTGTTATTGTGGTGTAGGTATGTTCACCGATGTCTTCACCCGCTACTATAATATCGTGTAGTATAAGCACGCATTTTTCAGTTTTTGACTTGTAACTCAAAAAGTGCTCGTCCGATTTTAATGAAATTTAAATGGGACCACACGGAAAGCACCAGCTTTTAAATAAAAAAAGAACGATCAAAATCGGTTAACCCAGTCGGAAGTAATGCGGTAACAAACACAAATAAAAAAAAACAAAAAAAAAACATACGGGTCGGATTTAGAACCTCCTCCTTTTTTTAAGTCGGTTAAGAAACCCACCCGTACCGAGCAACATTCGCACGCGACACCGTTCTTTATTATTCGATAACACGAACCTTAATAAAGTAAAAACCTCTGTAATTTCAAAAAATCTCTATCATCATCATCATCTCAGCCACAGGACGTCCACAGCTGGATATATGCCTCCCCCATTGATTTCCACAAGGACCGGTTGGAAGCGGCCCTCATCCAGCCCTTGCCTGCGATCTTAGTCAGGTTGTCTGTCCTCCTGGTCGGTGGCCGTCCTATGCTGCGCTTGCCAGTCCGTGGTCTCCATTCGAGAACCTTTCGACCCCAACGGCCATCGGTTCTTCGAGCTATGCGCCCTTTCCCACTGCCACTTCAAGTTGCTAATCCGCTGGGCTATGTCGGTGACTTTCGTTCTTCTACGGATCTCCTCATTTCTGATGTAGAGATACTCCGAGCATAGCCCTCTCCATAGCTCGTTGTGAGACTCAGAGCCTGCTCAGAAGGCCCATAGTGAGGCACCCTCTATATCTTAAACTAATAATTTCAGGATTAGCCCTCAGTTAAAGAAATGTTTTGACGACCTCAATATAAACTGTCTGCCAATGAGTCATTTCGAATGAATATACAAAACAAAAAGTTTCTCTAAATTTATTTCTTCCCCGTGTTTACAAGTGAACTTGTAAAAAAATAAGAAACGAATCAGCATTCTATTCAACGTGGCAATGCTGCTAGCATTCAGGGCACGCTGCCAGACGGTAGCGGGCTAGAACATTTTAGTTATCTATAGACTACCAATAGCTAGTAGATTGCTCAAATGTTATTGTAGTAGCTGCAGTATTGTAATTAGTTATTAGTGTTTTATTATTCATATGTCCCATATAATAAAAGTGAAATTGTTAACACAAACAATTTTCAAGTTTTGCAAGAAACAAGAAGAAGAGAACAGAAACGAGAAGAATTCTTTAGAACAGAAACAAGACAATAGCCCTTCTGTTCATCCGGCCGTCCCGTAGGTAATGGGTCACAGAAGTGATGAAAGCATAGTCTCTCTATCGGGAGAAGGTCGGTGTCTCTGTCAGTACATGTGAGTGAATAATAAAAAAGTGCTCAGTCTCAAACTGGAATTCCGTGAAGATAAAAGCGCGAGCGAGGTAAGGCACTATGGGATTTCGCATCCAAACCTTGCGCAGCCCGACTGGGAACAGTACCTCCTCCATCTTACAGTAGCTTGCAGCCGAATAGTACAGTCTCGAATAAACCAGTAAATAACCTGACTCCCCCTCTGCCCCCAAGGCTACTCTAAGCTTCCGGCCCTGCTCAACACAGAATTCTGGATCCACCACTGCGCACAATCTTATATGTATTCCGGTTATCAGCGTTCTCAGAAAACCTGTTGTATGAATTGGTTGTTTACTTATCCACTGGTACGAGTGAACCATATCACTTATTATTCATTTATATAACTGGTTGAGTTGGGTTGAGGTCAGTAGATAACGAAATAGATAGTGAAATGGTTGCAAAGAACTTCTTAAAAACAGAGTGATTGACGCGACTAAATAAACATTGAAACTATACTTAATTATAATAAACTAGCGGTCCGCCCCGGCTTCAAACGAGTAAAAAAATCTAAATTATATATTTAAAGGTTTCCTCATTGTTTGGAAAATATAATATAGCCTATGCCACCCGGGCTATCCCCGGTTGTAGCTTCCCAACAGTAAAATAATTTTTCAAATCTATTTAGTAGTTTCGGAGCATATTCAATGCAAGCAAACAAATAAACAAATCTTTCCTTTTTATAATATTATACGTAAGTATAGATTAGTATAGATAATCATCAGGTGAGATAGTGGTCAAACGCCGGTGTATTGTCAATAAAAAAAAAAATCATCCTCATTTCGGACGGTTACTAGACGTATGGCTCTCCTGCCCCATCATGACTTTCCTCTAGGACAAATTAGAAGCAGCTACATCGAACTGCTTTCCGTGAATCTTACAAGATCCACTCTATTACGTTCAAATTTTAAAATAATAAATAAGTAAACACTTAATTATACTTCGTGCTTCGTCCTCGAGATTAGTAACCTGAAATAGAATATCTTTATACATTGTAGTAACGCCTACGTGACACCACTCTTTGCACTAAGTTGAGAGTTTTTTTTTTTTTTTTTTTTTTTGGTTTTGGAGGGTACTTTCTACTCCTTGCTCTTTCCCGTCGCTCATAGCGTCATTCGCTTTTTAGTGCTCCACCACTCAACACTATATTTTACACTCAGTGCCGGTTTGATTTTTTCGAAGTGTTAACCGCCCCTAGTTAAAAATTACGACAAGGAAACGCGAAATAGAATATGAAATCGCAATCGGTTGTCGATCACATCCGGATGACATGATGACATGTCACCTGGACCTCTTCACGTCTCTTTCGATAGTGATATACAAGAGCTATTCCTTTAGAAATTCGGTATACAATCGTAAAACAATTCCGAAAGTCTTAACCGGTTAATTGCGTACCGTAAACGGTGCCTTTTATCATCAGCGACTGCTGGCTCTCAGTTAGTCTTCCAGGAATAACATGACTAATACCCATTATTTATATCAAGTAGTTTGTTGCTTAAATTTATCGACATTGTGTTTGAAGTAGTGATATCGCAGATCCCAAACACAGCCGGCCGGAGCCCAAGCTCCAGCACGTTTTCCCAGTTTCTTAATAGAACTATTCTCAGCTTTGTCGAAGCAGAGTTAGCAAAAGCGATTATCAATCCAGATTGAATAGAATAATTGTCTATTAGGAAATTATTTAAGTCTATAACAATATCACTATGAAATTTAAACAACATTGTATTTGTAACAAATTGTATACACATCAATTGTGATTTATAAATTTGTAAGTCGGAAAACAAAACTTGTGTTTTTTCACATGTTTTGTTACATAACAGGCAGCGTTAACGATTTTCTAAACACGCTATCTCTCAAAGTCTACAATGTATAAAGATATTCTATTTCAGGTTACTAATCTCGAGGACGAAGCACGAAGTATAATTAGTGATTAAACGAACTTACCTGTAAGTGAAGTTCTATCATAATTATACGAGTGCTTCGTCCGAAGAGATTAGTACCTAACACCCGCCCGCCCTATGTAACTATCCATCCCTAAAATGGTTTAGGAAATTATTAACACTGTACCTAATAACATAGTGCAGACTCTAAATTAATGACGCTATGAGCGACGGGAAAGAGCAAGGAGTAGAAAGTACCCTCCAAAACCAAAAAAAAAAAAAAAAAACTCTCAACTTAGTGCAAAGAGTGGTGTCACGTAGGCGTTACTACAATGTATAAAGATATTCTATTTCAGGTTACTAATCTCTTCGGACGAAGCACTCGTATAATTATGATAGAACTTCACTTACAGGTAAGTTCGTTTAATCACTAATTATCTTTTAATAAGTTTTAAGATCCGTCTAGCTGTATGTTATACAACAAATCATGAATTCTCCTATGCGCATTGCTCATAGATTGTTAGTTCTCGTTTTTCATAGTTCTACTTGAGTATAATTGTAGTGTGTGTAACACCTACAATGAAATAGAGATGCAATTGTTATTTTATCAGAATACCAAGTTTATTTATGATTACATTTAAATCACTATTTGTGTATGAATTGCTTACTTTAGTATATGAGAGAATTGGCACTTATGTAGGTTATAAATAATACTTTAGGTCCAGTTATGGAAGGAAAAGTCTCCAGTGAGGTTTCGGAATATACGAGGCTATTATACGTAATGTATCTGTCGATGTATCTCTTAAGTATTTAATCATTATTTAGCATACTAAAAACAAGGTTCTAATTCACACACACTCAGAAATGTGAAATAACTTGTTTAAGTCGGTACCATTATAGTTCAACAGTAACTACATATTATCAAAATATTGTGCGCAATACAGTGACCTTTGCTACTCTCGGGATCAATTGTCAATGTGTATGTTCACCGATTTCTTCACCCTCAATAAGGAAGTCATCCAGATAGACGTAGCACTTTTCAGTTATTGGAGTGTAACTCAAAAACCGCCTCACCTATTTTGATGAAACTTAAATTCCAACCAACTTGGAAGTATATACTGTATCAAACAAAAATAATCATCAACATCGGTTCATAAAATACTAAGTTATCTGCGAACACACATAAAAAACTACGGTGAAATTGAATAACCTCCATTTTTGAACCAGGTTAAAAACCTGTTATTTCTTACTAAAAATTATTTGCAACATGTTTCTGTATATAAATTTACAGTGTAAGAGTATTATTTACATTCTTATTGATACATAATATTAGGTAGCCAGAACCCCATTGATCGAAGGTGAAGGCCTCTTCTAGAAATTTCCAACTCTGTCTATTTTTTGCAATATTTATCCATTGTTCGCCATCCACTTATGCTATACCATCTGCCCAGCGGACAGTTGGTCTGCCTCTCTTTCTAGTACCTGATGGGCTGGTCCAAGAGGTCAGTATTTGTGTCCAATGATTGTCCGTCATCCGCGCTATATGGCCTGCCCAACGCCACTTTAATATCTTACAGTGACGTAAAGCATCGGTAGCATTTGTCGTTTTAGGGTTCCGAACGCAAAGGGTAAAACGGGACACTATTACTATGACTCCGCTGTCCGTCCGCCTGTCACCAGGCTGTATGAAAGGCTCATGAACCATGATAGTTAGACAGTTGAAATTTTCAGAGTTGATGAATGTTTGTTGCCGATTAACAATTATTAAAAAACAGAATAAAATAAATATTTAAGAGGGCTACCATCCAACAAACGGGATTTTTTGTTTTTGCTCGATATTGATAACGGCTAAATATTCACAGAATGTTAAGTTATATATTCACTTTAAAAATAAATAATTAAATTAAAATAAAACATTTTTGTTAGGGTGGCTAGCTGCCATACAACACAGATGATTTTTGCCGTTTTTATAGATTATGGTACGGAACTCTACGTATGCGAGTCCGACTCGCACTTGGCCGGTTTTTTCTTATAATTTTGTGAGGTATTTTTTGAATCTTTTTAATGTTTAATATACTTCTCTCCATACTTCCTTGACAAGGTTAAATTTTATTTTTTATTCGATATGCGAATTTCCACGTTTGGCTAGCGTAGGTAAGTCAATGATGGTCGAATACAGTTATCCATCAACTTTTGGATAATTTTATTCGGCATATTACTTTTCATAATTATCTTCAGACTTCAGCACTTTTTCCTTTTATTTGTGATTCTTCTTTCTGTTTCGTGTTCGTTTCACTGCTTGTTAAACGAAATCTTCTGTCATTAATAGATATAAAAGTCAACGTACTCAAGCACTTCATTTGTGTTAAAATCGTTTAGCACTATTGTATTTTCCGATGATAAAACAATATCGTAAAATAAACTTAAGCGGTCTATATACTAATTTATCATTTATCTTTAGGTTTCAATTTAATATACTATTTTATATACACATTATTTTATATACACTGTCTTTAAGCCTACTTTTTCCCAGTAAGCTTCCCCATGCCCATGATCCACCGTAACTCAGCAATGTAAATTGTTGGAGAGATAAGATCCCCTTGTCTAACGCCTCTTCAGATAGGTTTTGAAGGTCCAGTTGTCTCCAATCTTATTCTGCTTTTACTATTTTTGTACAGTTGTTGTAACACTTTAATAAGTATCCATTTTCGATATTATGGGAATATCTTTAGCCATCACGCTACCCAAAATAGAACATTTTGCTGAAAACTACTATGTCAATGTACCTATATTTCACGTGAATTGCTGAATTAAGTTTACACAGTTAATGTCCACCGACAATGTTAATGTCAAGGAACTGGATGGAAATCGTCCCATCATACCTTTCCGAAATCAATGGATTACATTTTTGTCCAGCAGTGGAAAGCCGTAGAATGTCCACTTCTTAGACAGTAATGAGGATGGTGGATGACGCTATATGCCTACCTTAAAACCCATAGCAATACGCCGGAAGTAAAAATAGCCATGTGTAAATATTATTGAATATTTTATAATATGTGTAATATTATAAAATATTCAATATATACATAGTGTATAACTATGTGTAATATAGTTTCCCCCAAAATCTAAATTGATCTACAATGTCTAGCTAGAGCACAAAATAATATTACAAATAACTAATATAACTTTATGACCTTAGTATGTATTGATGATTGATTAATTAGCTCTTAGATTATTATATTATATACCTACCCAGGTATATAATATAATAATCTAAGAGCTAATTAATTGCAATTTACTTGTAATTTTTAATTAAACATAATTTATTTCTAATTGGTACAAACATAATATAAAAATAATTTAGAATAACAATAAAATAATCTAACTTAAAATAAAAACCTTAAACATTTAATAAAAACTAAATTAAATCTAAAACGGGCCCCTGCGGCATTGTACCCAAGATGCTGGCAGCGTTTCCTCTTTGTATTGCTAGGCTAATACGTTGAGCGAGGAAGCTGCCAGCTCTTCGGTCTCCTGAGACGTCAACCAGTCTCTTGGAGATTTCCTTGTAGAAGTTGAGCGCGCTAGGACCCCACGGGCCAAGGGTCTCGACACCGAAAGGAACAAAATTGTATTCCGCGCCGAGACCGCTGTATTTAACTACTTTTGCTAATTAATTCAATTAAAATAAGTATATAATAAAAAACACAAATAACTAATGCAATACCACGTGAAAATGCTGCAAGCATTCTGGGCACGCTGTCAACTGGTAGCGGGAAAGAGCATTTGAGTTATCTATAGGCTGACAGTAGTTAGTAGATTGCTTAGATTTATGAGCTAAGGAAAAAACAATAATAAGGACTACCAATAGTCAGACACCCGTGTGGTCAATATAAATATGTGAAACCATTGATAATATCTTTAACCACAACGAAGAAATTTATTTAACATACATCGGTCATAAACTTAAAATAATAATTGTTGGCATTAGCTAAAGTGCAAAAAACAACATCCTAAAATGCATCGTGGCAGACAAGACTATTTAATTGTATCTCGGGAAGGGAACTCCAAAAAGAATGACTACCCTTGTACCTGGATGTATCATTGAAATTTACGTCAGCCTATGAGTAATGCGTTTGGTTCAACAATATTGTAATGGCTGCGTCACTAGCTAGTCCTTCCCCTGACTACAAATGGTACTAACTAGCGACTAATCTTGGTAACGTTACTAGTTAGATAGCAGACTGAAACGGCAAGACCTTTCTATCTCTTTCATTTCTATAAAATGTGTTGCCAATGTGTAAGATATTTTAGGTTTTTGGGGCAATTTCGATCATTATATACTATAGTGTATACATGTCTAGCAACATCTATGTGACAAGGCTTCACACGAATTTTATAGTATTCCTTATCATACTGATCCATATTATACATTTTGAAGTAAGTACCTAAAATATGTAAATGCTACAAACAAGACACACCACACCACCACTTGCACATATTACACCAACGACAGTTCCGACGCCATTGGACACTTCTTCCGGCGAATAACCCAGACCACCGGGAATCAATGGAACCACAATCTGAAAATGGCCATCAAAAATAGAGACAGCCGAGTGTTCGGGGAGCTGTTAAACATCTGTCAAAATAATGACGATAGGTAATACGAATACAAATATGTTTATTTCAACAGTAAATACAGGATAGAAAAGCAACTTAAATATAATGTGGTAACGAAAACAATTACAAGACTATGGCGACTAATGTTGCTATCTATTGTGTCGTGCAAAACCTACACTAAAAAAATATATTTCTTGTGTCGTAGATTCTGCGTTTCCTTCAATTATATCACATTATGTAGTAGCCTAAACTGGATAAGGGAGATCTGACTAAAGGTGAGCTTATATAATTGTATTATGTACAAGTTATTATTGTGAGATTTTTTTTTATTTAAAACCATTATTTGTGATGTACCCTATGTATGCGTAGTGTATTGCGGGGGTGTGCGAATGGGTGTGGTGGGGGTGTAAATTTGTATTGGGTGGGGGCTGTATGTTTGTGTGTATAGTATATTATAAGGTAATAATAATAGTAAGATAAAGAAAAGATTAAGACTTAAAAGATTAAACTTAGCATTAAAACATAAAAATAAAATGAAAATAATTTAAAAATAGAGGACTGACTTTGTTTGTAGATTATTTAGTGTTGTAGAGTGTAATCTCAACATTTTCCTGTAACATCTTTTAAACTGTTGCCATGTTGTTAAGTACGTTTGTCTTGATGTTTAATTAATATTGTAGACCTTGTTTGAATGTTGTCCCCATATTATTATTATTGTAAGATACTATTCAATTGATTTTAATCAAATAAAGGTACGGACCACTGAGTCTGTAGTGTGTAGATTAGCCAATAAAATTTTTTTACAAACAATACTGTTACATTAAGTATTGAATAATTATGTCTACTGTTCACCCCTTCTCCACCCGCAAAAAAAGTTTCTTGGAAAACTATTACCTATCTCAGTTGTACTATGATCACTAATACGAATCATGGAATAAGCATACATATTAACTTCCATCTCATCATAAGTAAGTAAACAATATATATATTATAGTATTTTTGACCTAATATTCGAAAACTTAAACAAATGGCACTGATACAAGTCACCATAATATTTATATTTTAGCAAAAAACTACTACTATTACTCTATTCAATAGGCGTACAATATTGCTTTATGTGATTCTCAAAAGAGACAGAGCCTGGTTTTTTTTTGGCTTTGGTTATTTTGATCGCAAGTGCTCGTGAGTTACGAAGATACGTTATTTACAAATTTGTTAACGTGATTTACTCACGTCGAGTAAAGTGTTTAATCTAGCATTCTGAAGGTACCTGATAATAGCTATCTGACATGCCTAAAAACTAGGTTATCCTACAATATGTAAGTAATTACTAACCCATCTAGTTATAATTCGAATATATTTTTTTACACCTAAAACATTACATATTAAATATTTCTTTCTTCTATTAAACCACGAAATACTTTGTATAAAAAACAAATTCAGACACTGGCATCCCAAAAGGACAGCTGTTACGATGACGACACATAAAAAGCGCGTTTAACTAGAATGGAATGAACAACGTTGAATGAGGCAGTTGTAACTTGAACATTTCGTTCGTGTTTGCACTTAACTTCGGTCCAGTCACCAGTGCGATGCGCAAGAGTGTTCGTGACGGTTGTGTTTCATGTTTGTTTTGATTACGTCACAATGACTTTCCCTCGGTGTGTGCTACTTGGAACTTTACTTTTACTAGTTGCCTTATTGCCACTGGAACATGTGAGTGCAGCTCGGGGCAGAGGAGGACACGGATATCCTTCATCTGGAGGTTTATCGGGACACGGCTCTTCTGGCAGCCATTCATATCCCTCAAGTAATCACGGATACCCTTCGTCGTCGGGTGGACTCTCGGGTAATAACAGAGGCAGTCATACGTATCCGTCTTCTGGCGGCAGTCATGGTTATCCATCGTCAGGCAGTCACGGCTATCCAGCTTCACCTGGTCTGTCTGGCAACAGTCACGGATACTCCGGAAGCAAAGCACCTTCAGGCAATACGCATACGTCACATACTACAAATGTGTACAACAACTATCATTACAGCCCTCCTCAACAGATCAGGTATACACCCGCTCATGGCCCTCCCATGAACTATCCCGTATACCACGGTACACCACCGACCTACGTTTACAAATACCAGGACTCTGGCAGTAAATACGGTACACTGCTCGCTGGTTTGGCCCTACTCAATCTTGGCACCCTCGCTGGTACAGCTTATGCCATCAGCCACTCCGGATCTGGCTCTGGATCTAGCTCCGGCTACAAAACTCAACCAGGAGAAATCTGCAAATTTGGAATAAAGAAAGATAATGGCGATTACGAAGAGACTAGAATCGATTGCCAGTTAATAACTAGTTTTATTTTCCAAGCCGAACAAGAGAAATCGCAAAATGGCGGCACCAATACAAGCGTGGTGATGACGACCGTGACGAACGTAACAATGGTAAATAACACTAATGGTGGGGTCGAGCCGGCTCCGGTGACGCCTGCATTGGGAAATGTCATTTACTCAATGCTGCCTAACGGGACTTTGATTCCGCTAAACGGTACTTCTATCAATGAGACTACGACAGTAAGTCCGGAAGCGGCCGCTGCAGCTGCTGCAAATGCAGTATCGTCATCCGTCTCCGTGACGACAACGACCACCAACACCACGGTGACGAACGCTTTGGACGTGAAAGGAAAGCCTATAGACGTAACACCGGGCATGCAGTGCTATGTCATTAGACACACCTCATCCTCCAATATGAAGAAGACTGTCCCCTGTGGCCTTTTGCAAACATACGCCGAGAAGTCATTGAAGAAGAATTCCGCTTCCAGAAATCTGCCTGTGTTCACGGTATTAGCGGTTGTATCTGCAGTATTGTTAGCGTATTAAATATAATAGTTTGATTTGTTAAATTGTTAGGTATTAAGTATAATTTAGTAATTATGACTTCACCTCAGGAAGAAAAAGGACCATTTAAAATGATGGTCACTATTTGAACCAGATAACGAAAATTGAGAATATAGACTTATAAAGGTTTCTCATTAAGCTATTTAATCAATTACCTATATCACAAGCAGCTAATTATTAAATGTTCCGTGTGCCTACCTATTTGTGAAAATTTAATTAAGCCTGTGATAATTAAATGTTTGAGTATTTTGTTACAGATGAGCGTTTTTTTTAAACTATACCGTGTTAAATTAGTTTACGTTTTATTTTAAAACTAGTTCATTTAAATTTAGTTTCCTTTCTAATGGCTGCAACCGAAAGAGTTCTAAGAACAACATTATCTAAACTTGTCGATCGGTGTCTGCAGAGTTAAATTTTAACGAATATGTATACTTGTTAGCAATAATAGTGACTAAGTATGTACCTAGTTAAATTGATACAACGTAAAAACCCTTGTTGAGTCATACGAATATGCAGTTGATGATTTTCTGCATTTACTTACTATCTAATGCACAAGGAAATATCTTAAAGAGGAAACTCAAATACATCGAGACGTAGTCGTATTGTGTGTGATCCAACCCCTCTACAAACATCAAACTTATTTACAATAAGTGAATTCATTGAACAGGAATTTTCATGCTAACAGACGAGAAAAACGTAAGTTTTCAAAATTACCTAATAAATGAACTGAAAAGATAGAAACAACATAAGAGATTCAACCTTATTTTACTCCGTTGAATTCGATAAACAGAATTATTCATTACTTATTAATACAACCTCGGTATGTTGTTCTTTAAGCATGTCACATTCTACATTACATTTCAACATATATATGTTGTATATACATATTTTTAATCACATTTAAAGTCCCTTGTTTTGTTACCCCACTCAGTTTTGAACCCTTAACATTTGGCGCCTTCAGTCTGCCATTTCATTTAAATATAGGTTTTTTATTTGGTGGTATTAAACGAGTTTTATTTAATTGCTGGCAAATCGTGGGTAGTTGTACTCAGCACCAAATAAGTGGCAGCTTATTTCACTTAGAACTACTCCCAATTGTAATAAATAGGTACATCAAATTTTAGTATCGTTATTGGAAAGTGTCATACTGATTTGAACTTTATCGTAACCATAATATAAGAACTTATCTTAGGTACTTGCCTTATTTTCCTCTTTAGTTTAGTTAAACAAGAGAATGACTATCAATATCTATTTCATAGTTTCAATACGACGACTCAAGCGTAAATATAATCTACATATTCATAAGCAAGGTTTTCTAGAACACTTGTTGGCGATGGTCTAATAGTTGAACGTAATTCGATATAGTGAGAGGAACGAAGCGAGTGGTATTGTTTGCACAGACATATCGTGTCAAAACAGCAAACATACGACCGTATAGGAAGTTGTTAATTTTCAATATCATTCGACGCGCCGCGGTTACGAGCGGAGGTGAAGTATAACATTAACATCACCATTCTTGTAATATGAGTGTGTATTTGAAACAGTATACAGTACATAGTACACAATATATGACAAAAATTACGTTAAAATTATTCTTAGCTTCATGAACACACAGTGGGAAGTTTCTAATATTATTATCTTAATTATTTGACTCGAACTTACTTTATGTAATACTACCTGCCCCCGCGTGGACTACTGTTTTTTTGTAATGTGTAGATCGTTTGACCACTATCACCACTTGATGGTCAGTGACGATGAAAGATGTTATCACGCAAGACCTAGAATGCTAACTAGCTCTCAAGGGCTGACTCTCTTCCCGCTACCTCAGTTATCCCACGGCCCACGCGTAACATATTTTTCTCGAACAAAAGGTAGCATATGTCCTTCTCCAAAGTACAATCTATCTCTACACTAAAGTTCATTATAACTGGTTCAGTGGTTTAGTCGTGAAAACGTAACAGCAACACAGTTTAGTTCACATTTATAACATTAGGTTTTCGTTGTATACAAGAGGAACCATCGATATTTTCGGGATTAAAAGTACGTTATTATGTACCTTATTATAGATTAACACACAGCCTAGGTGTTAATCCAGATTATATGGTACCTACATCCTGAATTCCAATCAAATATCACACACAAACTTTCGTATTTAATATGTATACTAGATGCTTCCCGCGGTTGTACACTCGTGGTGATGAAAAACGGTGATGACGGTGATAATGAAAATAAGCCTTTGTGTTAATCCAGGGTATAAGTTATTTCCATACGAAATTTCATCCAAATCGGTGTCGCCGTTTGAGCGTGATGAGGTAATAAACATACATACATACATACACACAAACTTTCGCACTTATAATATTAGTTAAGTGTGATGGCAGAAAGGAATCTGTGTACGAGAAAGTTGTTCGTTGCACTTAAATTAACAAATCTAATGAATATTCAATATTCAGGAATATTCAGGAATATTCAGGACAATTCAGGAATATTGCAGAATTCTATCGTGGTTGGTTTGTCCCCCAGTAGATTAAATCTTATACTCTCGCAAAGAGAATTTATGGGATCAGAAATCAGACTTTATTTACCTTATAACAGTGACTAGACCAGGCATGTCAAAATAGAATTCAAATTAATAGCTTAATAATGAATGTCGTATACTATATAAATATTTAAAGAAATTCAATTAATATAAAATGTTACAATGTGAAATCCTAAACCGTTTATTTTAGGGTGTAAAAGGGGTGATTTCAAAAATGATATCTCTAGTGTGCTGACTCTGTGCTCATTGAAATCAAAAAATTTACAGGTGCACCGATAACCAAGGCGACAGTCTTTTTTGTAAATAATACAATAAGTAAATCGTTCTCACCATGATTCGACGATTCGTATCGCTGTTTACGGAACATTTTAGATAATGGATCTATATGAAACAGACAGCGGAAGGGTTAAGACGTTCATTAATTCTTAAGCTTGAGCCGTGGGCGCATGTTGAGTGATAAAGGAAAGGTTAAAGAGGACGTGGCCTGCATTCTGATAACCGGTCGGCCGGCAGTCTGAGCAGCACATGTAGCTTCCGGGCACGTAAACCAGTTACAGTGATTCCGCTTTTCTCCTTCGCGCGTTTTCCTCATACGCGTGCAGTCTATCCGCTATATATGGGTGCGAGACGCGTCTAACCGGTCCTTTTGAAAATTAACGGGGCAGGTATATGTCCAGCAGTTGACGTCCTATAGCTGAGATGATGATGATTATTGCCTTAGTTCCGATCGCATTATTTGAGATCTCTAGGCACATTTAGAAATACAATTAATAATATTCGCGAAAGGACCGTTATGCAATAATTTAGCAGTACGTACATGTGGCATGAATAACTTACCGCAATTTGTTTCTATCATTGGCGTACAAACAATTATTGATCACGGACCATTACGCGTACAAACTATCAATTCTCTGTGTCACAGCACAGTTGTACTAATTAAATGACAGTCGATTACGATAGTGCCTAATTGTTATTCATCAGGAACGCTAACTATCACGAACTATGTATAGTATATAATATATATGTATAGCTGTCAAAGTGATACAAATATTTTATGATTCTCTTTGAGGCAAGCCTCCACCACTTACATGTTGTAGATCTATATGTTGTACACAGATATGTTGTGTGGGTCGTATTACAATATATTGTATGTATCATACTGGATAAAAGAATTTATACATTGCCAATAAATGTTGCATAAGGTAAAATTAGTTTATTTCTTCAAGAGCAAACAATATCCTAAAATATATAGAATACGTAAACTACTTAGGTATATGTGTATATGAAAAAGATACAAATTCAAGGAATTATATTTTTATTATATATATATATATATATATATATATATATATAGTACTGGCATGCAACAACAATCACGAAACAATAACAAACCGTTGTATGTATTGCTTCCGGGCTGTTTGGCCGTGGTTTAAGTGAAACTTGTGTTCCAGACGTTTCGTCGATCACTGCGGTCGACATCTTCAGTGGTTCAGGTCCGGGCTGCGACAAGAGCGTAGAACTCTCCTTCGCGGCCTTCCTTCCGGCCAAACAGCCCGGAAGCAATACATACAACGCAACGCCGGCCGTGAAAGCCTTAGAGTTTACAATAACAAACCGGTCCGTTTTTTAATATCGTACTATGAGCGATTTTATCGTGATTTCTCTCAGAGTATATTTTCTTACCTATGATTTCTAGTTTAGATTTAGGTCATTGCTGTCAGTACTGACAGCAACGAATTTCAAAAGGGGACTACATTTGAAGATAATTCGTAGTAGCCATGACAATGCTCTGTGGCATAGACATGGCGTAGGTAGCTAATTGAGTTGGTGTGAAGTCTTGGACTATAAATTTTCATCATAATTAGCCTCACTGGTGGCTGTGATAAGCCAATCCGTCATAATAATATAGTACCGAGTTTTAGGGCTTAACAGGTGCCGATGTCATTACAGAGGCTCGCGGGTGTTCACATGCAGAGGGTAGGAAAATACCTGATGCATATTGATTTAAAATATTACAAACTAATAACTATGTACTTTACAGACTATGGACTGAATAAGAAAACGATTACTACTAAAAAGATACTAATCATGTTTTTACACTTGTCAACTTTCTTTCTTCTGATAATAAAGTAAAATTTAAGCACATTTGACGTTACCGCGAGAACTTTTGATAAAGGAAAAATATAGTTAATGAGAACTAACATTCATGAATTGTTCTCATGAATGTTATTTTTAACTTTTATGAGATAATATGTAGGATTATCATCCAAAACAAGCTGAAAAGTCTTAAAATTGACTAGCAAATGGTACAGCCATAAGTGTCTCGTAGGATGTTTAATTGAATGAGGAAAACGGCCAACAGTCTCAAACAGTCACACAGACAACAGACATACATACAGTCGCTGGTATTGCTGGACCTCAAAAAACGAACAACATACTGAATTTTTATATTTTGTCAGGACTTTTGATAAAATTCGTTATTGAGTTTTATAATTTAGGCTTACACAAAGCCTAATTTTTTAAATATTTGTATGATTTTTTTATATGATATTTTTTTAATCAAATTCACGACGTATAGTAAAGAATAGAATGTCAAAAAAAAGGTGTACAACAGGTATCAGATGTTAAAGTTTTTGTATTATTTCTTATACAGCGATATCAACGTGGGAACGTTATGGGTTTTGGGTCAGGCGAACATATCACCTGCACGTGAAGATAAGGCTGAAATGGTTTACATTTTTGTCAGGTCATTGATCCAATCACACTATCGTTTATATGTTTGATAAACTTTCACGCTGAAATCGCTGAACGGATTTGCATGAAATTTGAAATGAGATAGCTTATACCCTGGAATAAAACATAGGCTAATTTTTATCTCGGAAAAAGTATAGTTCCCATAATTGAGGTAGTAGGAAAACCGTACTCCACACGGGCAAAACCGCGGGGCGAAGGTAGTAGGAAATAAATTTAAAAATGTGCTATTTGGTTCTTGATCGCCCAAAATACAACATCTTTTATTCAAATTAGGAATATATATTAGTGTTATGTAATTATGAACGTCTATTTATTTATTGATATAATTAATAAATGTTTAAGTTTCTATCACTAGAAACAATAACGCTTGAAGTACAAGTACCCTGTACCTGTAGACTGGCGGCAGCTTGTCAATATTACTAGAAAAATATAAAGTATCAGAAACACTGGAACTGGTCATTAAACCATTGTAATCGTGGATTAAAATAGAATTGCGTGTCGGCAATATTCGACTAGCTAAGCCAAGCGAGGACAAATCCATTTTGGGCTTACGGCCAGTGCGACCACAAACACTCCACGGGTTCTGATTAACTAGGTGATACAACCATTGTATTGCGACACAATGGTTGTATCACGACAATTACCAGTGGTCCGGCGAAAGTGACGTCGCTAGCGTAGTAATATTGGCGATGAAACAATTGAACTCGGTAATAATTGTTTTTTTGTTATTCTTATTGGCACTACATTTCATCAGGATTGTGCACTTAGCCAGTTTTAAGTAGATATACCTACTAATGAAAACCGAAGTAAATAGAATTCACCATAAAAAGACACATTCTTGGACTGCTTTCGCATAAATTTAACTTTTAAACTGCTAAAACAAAATTTAAATAAGACAAATTTTAGCAAAAAATGGAACCGACATCAACACTCATAATTGTGAAATAACTTGTTGAATTCGGTACCATGATAGTTCACAAAAGTAACTATCATCACAATATTGCGCTCATGGTACCGACTTCGACAAGTTTTTTCACACTTTTGGGTGTTGAAGTCGGATCCATTTTTACGTACATATATACACAACCTTATTTTGGTACAAAATAACAAAATGCTGATTTTATTTTATCAAAATTTCCCGCCACCATATCAGATACTATCTACTTTAATACAGAATATTTATAATATGTGCGTGTCGTTAATCAATTGATTTTTCAAAAAAGATCATTATGACCAAAATTCACATTTTACTGTTATAAGTCATATAAGTTTTCACATTTGGCACAGTGAGACGTGGGTCATCGTGTAAGACTATAATGAGTACTTTTACATCCTCCTCCGTCATCTTTTCTGGCTATGTGACCAAAGTACGCGAGAATTATCTTTAGGCATGTCGATAAGAGTCTGACTTTGACCTGCACTTGCTGAAGGATGGATGCGTTGGTCCGACGCGCTGTCTATGGTATGCGCAGCATCCTTCTCCAGCACCATCTCCAGCATCTCTAATAGCTCAATGCGTTTACGGTCTGATGGTTTTAGGGTTCATGTCTCAGCGCCGTAAAGAAAAATGGAAAAAATAAGTCTACTAGCTTCTTTTTAGTGTTTAATAAGATGTTACGGGCTTTCGAAGTATTATGGAGCTGAGATATTATGTTCTTTGCCGTCCCTATGTGCCTGCGCACGTCAGGTTGTCACGAGCCATCATTGCTGGTGGTGGAGCATAAGTATGTGAAGCTATTTACTATTTCTAGGTTGCTCAACCTAGAAGTAGCCTAGAAGCCCTAGTAAGCTCCAATTTGCACTTTCCATGTGCACGGTCTACTACCATGACCTTAGTCTTAGACCTATATATGATTAAATCATTGCTGACTTCAAATCAAAATTCAAAATTATTATGACGGCGAGTAGCGCGAGAGCGCCGAGACTCCAAAAACGCGGAGTCATCAGGATGGTAAAACGGTAATATTATCATAGCTATAGCCTTAGCCTAGCATTAACATTTCCTATTCCTAAGTTTTCATTTCTAATATATATCCGACATTTAAAACATATGAAAATGGTCGTTTATTTGTTTTACAAACTAAGACATTGTTTCTTTGCAATCTGAACGAGCTGATGATGATGATGGTGAATTGGAATAAGCGAAATGTAAATGGCTACACATACGCATTAGATATAGAGTTTTCTAGGTTGGTGTTGTCATCCAAAGAATATATTTTTTTAAATGCTAAATTAGGATATTATCAGTGATATAAAATAGGGTAGTGATAGAATGATATTATTCTAAATATTTACATTGGAACCGAAGGGTCGGGATGTTAAAATTTAGTTGTATTAAGATACTGCAATTCAGAATATTGTTTTAAAAGTAGAAATTGGCATACTTTGAAAGTTTGATCCATTTTATGGGCCCTTCTAAGCCCACAACCACACTACCACAATACTCTCCAAAACTCATAAATCTAAAAGCACGATCTACCCTTCCCGGAATGACATAAAGATCCTATCAACCGGTCTGTTGTGAGACCCTATGAAGTTGTCTAAATAAAGTCAACTAGTCACACACACAAACATTTATATTATTTTATATGTATAGATAGATTTTACACGAAACGCAACACCACGGAAACAATTTTTTGGACTTCACGATAAGTTATTATTTGAAGTTGGCAACAAAACGGCTAAAAGATCAATTTAGAATGCACTGAAGATCTGAGAAGAGAGAAGATTTCGAAACAGCTGTGTTCATAAAAAATATGCTGATAATGATTTTATAGGTGAGTTTTGGGTTTGCTCTTAGCTGATGTGTGACAGTGCGCAAGTTATCGCACAAATATAGTAGACACTAACAAACGTATTTACTATATAATACATGCCACTGAACGTTCGATTTGTTCCCAATTTATTTTATTGGGCATTAGTACTCCAGTTTTGTATCGAACATTATACATTCAATGAGAACACGTCTCGACCGACGCGTTTAGCTAATTTTTTCTGACAATTCTTTTAATTACGTTATCAAAAGCTGAAGCATTTATGAAATTATAACCCGAATAATAGTGTTGCTTGATTATGACATAAATGTGATATGAGTAACTCAATCGCTCTGGGCGATTTATTTTCATAGTTTCGTTTAATCGCACACACACAATGATATTTTAAATAAAATACCTACATAATGTAAATAATATTGCGTAGTGTGCGGGACCGTATATTGATGAAGATTTTTGACAATAATCCGTGGGCCCGCTCCAAAATTGCATACGTCATAATGGCATCACGAGAAAATGCATGTCACGCGGTCGGAAAAGTTGTGGTGAGCCAATTTTAGGTTTTAGGTGCTGTAATTTTCTGATCCTCGCTCAGCGCTACTTTCCCGACCGTGAGGTATGCTTATAATGCTTATATTTGATCATAATGTCATATGACGTAGGCAGTTTTGGAGCGGGCACAATCTTGTATTGATATTATTATTGTGTATGTGCGATTACTATGGGTAGAAATGTTAATGTCCAATCCTGCTAACTAAAGTAAATACTACAAAAATACAATTATAAAATTTAGGACGTTTTTATACAGTAACAATAAAGCATAAATTGGTATACCACTTGTGCATCATCATCATTATAAGCTATAGGACGTCCACAGCTGGACATAAGCCTCCCCCATTGATTCCCACAAGGACCGGTTGGAAGCGGCCCGCATCCAGCCCTTGCCTACGATCTTAGTCAGGTCGTCTGTCCACCATGTTGGTGGCCGTCTTATGCTGCACTTCCAGTCCCTTGTCTCAATTCGAGAACATTTTGACCCCAATGGCCATCAGATCTTCGAGGCACGTGCCTGCCCACTGCTACTTCAACTCGCTGAACCGCTGGGCTATGTTGGTGACTTTATTTTTTTCTCTTCCTCACACTATGAATGACAATCTAAAATTAGTTCTTTTTATTAAATTACGAGTAAAATATTAGGTAAGTATATATCTCTTTCGTAAAAGAGTTACCCCCTTACTTATAAACGTTGAATAACCTCTGAATAGTTATTCAGTGTTTTGTTTTTGTCGCTTATATGACAGTTTGACGTTGAAAGAACGGAACAAAACACTGAATTACTATTCGCAGCTTATTCAACGTTTATAAGTAAGGGGGTTAGTCGTTTGATTTGAAGCTGACTCTGATTACATACGAATTTGAGTTTTATAATCTTGTTTATAAAAATAAATATTTAGAGAATTTAAGTTAGTTTTTGTGATATAGCGGTAGTGCAACTAAACTAAAATTCTGAAACAATCTTAGAGAATTTATAGTTATAAATTACCGTTCGAGATGCATGAAAAACGCCACCGTGAACACTTTTGTGATTTGTCCACTTGCGGGGCAGAGTCTATTGTAATCGTTTTTTGACAACTCAGGGTTAAACAGCTATTGCCAATGTTAAAAAAAGAAAAAAAGAAAGCTGAAGAATACTACTATAAACGCCAATTGTCCAATAAGAACACATCTCTTGTGCCGGCTAAAACTACCCGCGATTGGTCAGCAATAGCGTTTTAAGGAGTTATACGAATTTGAATTTTAACATAATCAGTATACACGCTATTTCATTTTGAAGATTTAGCTACTTCGAATAATTCAGAGAATTAGGGCCGGTACCATTGTGGATCTGAGCAATGTGTTTTTTATAAACAAAGGTCTTTCTCGTTGTATTTTGTTATTAAAACTTGTATACAGTCGTTGAACTTATAAAGAATAATATTTTAAAAGAATGCACATGACTCAACGTGACGTGAAGAAAATGGCGTGAATGAATGGTGGACGACTGCGCTGAGTATATTGTTTGAAGATTTCGAGTAAACATAGTGATATCATAAGCTATGTAATGGAACAATAGGTAATGAATTTTTGCACAAGTGTGCTTATTATTGAATTGGCGTAGCGTAACACATAAGTGAGTTTAATAATGTTTTTTAAGGAGTTAGTGACGTATGTATATATATTTACTGTTTTATATATTTTTATATGGATTACATCTACATGAAGTTTATATGTAACATTGAAGATGACATACATATATAAAATTTTAATATTTTTTTCATGATAATGATCTCATCATGATGAGGACTGGCATGAGAAGTAGTAATTGCGCTTACCCTTCTACGCTTCTCTTAGTTAAGAAGAAGGTACCTAACACTATATAGAAAAATATGCAAAACCAACTGACCACTTACGGTAAAGCTTATAGATCCAGATGTTACTTTGCGGAAATCGAAATGAAAATGATATTAAATACACAATATTTACTGTTAATTCAGCGAGATAAACTGTTCCAGGCATGGACATTGCTCACGTGCTCGAAGAGGTTCCGGTTTCGTGAGACTGTGTATAATTACCGTGATGTATACTTCCTGCATGCAATTTATGCAGGAGGAGGGGTGGTGTACACTGCATCCATATGCCTGGAACAATTAATCTCGCGGAATTATAATTAAATATTGTGTATTTGATATCACCAATTACGATAATTAAATATACGATTAATACTCTCAGGCTAGAATTGTGACGAAATAATCCGTAATTTTACTTCGAGCGTCACCAGCATCATCATCTAAGTCCATAGAACGTCCACAGCCAGCTGTGGACAGCCATAGGCAACCTTTTTTTCATTCAATTGATTTCAACAAGAATCTGATGGAAGCGGCCTGCATGCGTCCCTTACCTGCAATCTTAGTCACGTCGTCTGACTACGAGTGTAACTTAATTGATATAAAAATTAAGATCTTACTGTACTCACCTATCGGCTGCATATATTTTCTAGCGCTCTATATAACATTTCTAAACTTTATAAGTAGGTAGGAATATAAGGTTTATCTCGACGTTGTGTGGGATCAGATCACATTTATTTAATTACGGGCGAATCGTCGTAAATTGAAAAATTAGCTCGATGTACAACACAAGCCAGAGAGTTCCCCGAATCGGCCGACTATCGAATGAGTCATGGATGGGGAATATGGGCGGATGAAGTGCAGAATTCTGTACGCAACTATAGGCAGTGAGATACAGTTCAATTGAACCCAATGACTCAGTGCTATATCGTTTTAATTGTTATTCAGTACTTACAGTATGTATTTGTGATAAACTAAAATCTAAATACATTCTCAAAAACTTTAACGTCTAAAATATATTTGGGATGCGATAGGCCTAAAGCTAATTAGACGACATTGCTGATTTACCTGCATGCTCAGATAAATAAGTACAACTTGATGACTACCATAAGTAGTCACTAGCGCATTCCTCAGAGCTGCACTCAGATCGCGCGCGTACTGGTACCTATACACAACGGCTGCACGCGAATATACCCACGTAGGTAGGTACCTAGACGATGCAAACTTTATCTCTGGTAGATCTGTGAGCGGTTAGTAAAGATATATTAAAGACATAATTTATATGTATCATCATCATCATCATCATCTCAGCCACAGGACGTCAACTGCAGGACATATGCCTCCCCCATTTAGGGGGGATTTGCCAATACTCGCCAAGCTTGGCAGGCAGGTTGGCGAGCGCAGTATGATTTTCGATCATCAGAAGGCGCTGCTGCCCACCTTCTGGTACGTGATCCCTTAGCCGACTCTTACGGCATCCGCAGGAAGAGATTATTTTAGGCCTTGAAAAGCCAATTAATACCTTAAGAAGCATTGGAATCACCTTCAGTTCACCTTGATTGTTCAAGAATGTACGAACATTCTTTATATCTTACCAAAAATAAACATATTTTTTGTTTATATTCCTTACCTTCGACTAAAGGAAAACTTTTACATTAATCTCGAAGTTCCCAACATAAAAGAGGATTAGTTCCCAATACAAAGTTTCATACCCATTTCTTTGATATAAATCCCTTTTTAATTTTAAGAGGACAAGACGGAGTCCGAGTTACGAGGTTTATGTTTAGGTAGGTAATGGTACAGGCAACTCGTGGGCGTAACATTCTTATCACCCTTTTACATGATTGAATTCCTTTGCCGTTTATTTTCTGTATATAGAGAATTAAATTCGTTTTGCCCAGCCACACAAAAACAAGACGTGTGGCATGACCTTTGTAGTGATTCTCTTGTTCAACTAAACTAAACTAATATTCCTCTTATTCCATTTCTATTCTATTTGCTAAAATTCAAATTCGTGTCACTCCTTACAACGCTACCTATTATATAGGACGAGTTTCTTTCAATTACTGGCTAATTGCGCGTAGTTTTATTCACACCAAATAAGTGACGACTTATTTAACCAAAAACTACGCGCAATTTTAATGAAAAGATCTAATTCTAGTGTTGTAATTGATTGTGTCACACTAATTTTGACTTTATCGTTACCATAAAAGAACTATATGTTATTTTCCACAATTTTAGTTTAGTTTGATTGATTAAGAGAATCACTACCATTATATGGCTAAACCGTTTGAATAAATACGTCATAATTAAAATTCGGACAGAGGAACAAGATCGCAGGAAACGGCTGCTTGCGGTCCGCTTCCATCCGTTTCTTGTGGAAATCAATGGTGGAGAGAGGCATAAGTTCAGGAGTGGACGTCCTATGGCTGAGATGACGATGATGATATATATTATGTACGAAGTACTAGCATGAATATTACTATATTATCATCATATAAATAGGATTGTGTTAGGAGTACCTACATCTCAAACAAGAGTAAATCAGATTTTTAATTTTTTTAATTTATTTATTTATTTATCAACATTCACAAGGTCACAAGGTCTTCAGGTCCCAAACTAGGCAGAGCCTGTACCATGGTAACCTGATGACTGATATACATATACACACCCAGACACAGGTCAAACAGACATGTTCATACACACAAATGTTTGACCTGTCCGGGAATCGAACCCGGGACCAGCGGCTCAGATGGCAGAGTGCTACCAACTGCGTCAACCGGCCAGTAAGACCGGCCAGATGGTAGACAAACGCAAGCTTACAAAGTTTTATGAGAGGATATGAAGTGGACCTAAACACATTCAGTTCCAGGACTAATTATATGTAGACAGGCGATGAGAATGACCTCCACTTAATATTGTTATCGGAACGGTCTTCGCCCACTTCCTATGACTTCCGATACGATGCGTCAACCAATTGACGTTAATAATTGTAAAAGCACGTACATATTAAGGTGTTTCCTACCTGACAGTACCTACACCTGCCTAAATGGTTCAAGGCTCAAAGGTTGCTGACCGACTATCAACAATTCACTTAAACGCTCTTTTATTATTTACTAGCTGCGGCCCACGGTTTCTCACGCGTGGACTACGGGTTTCCCGCTGCCTCAGTTATTCCAGGCAAATATACTTTTTATTATACGGCTAGAGAAAGAGAATCGCTATGAAGCGATGCATTTTGTCTAGGTCCATCTTTGTATCTCGTTCTATAATTGTGTGTTCATGCCTATAATGTCTCTTTCCAGGGATAATCTCAGCTTGCTGGGTGTCTGGCACTGGCGTGGGTCTTCTCCCGCTCTTCGGGTGGCACACAAGCGATGCTGATCGGTTTCCGGGTTGCTATTTTGTGGACATCATGCACTACGACTACCTACTCTTTCTCTATTTCGCTACCATCGTGACTCCAAGCGTGCTGCTGGCAGCATTTTACGCGCATATTTATCGGGTGGTTATTAAACAGGTTTGTATGTAAATGATTAATAATTGATGTTGATAATTAAAATAACTTGCCTTATGAAAGTCTCCTTTTTTCTACTCGTTAGCTGTACGTAATGTAAATGTGGATGCAAAACGCATCGCGACAGGTTCGGACCTCAACACGCATTGCTGTCTGTCATTTTTGTTTTTTTTATAATTTATTTCAATAGAACTTATTCCACATAATCAGGAAATGCAATTGGATGACATATAACTAAAGATAAACTTATACAAAAGCTATCTGTAGGAAACTTAACTAACAAAAGCCTTAAATATAAAATGCGATCTAACCAAAAATGAAAACAAAAAGACGACGTGAAAAAAGGATCTGTCTTTTGAATACCGGAATATGACCGTTCCTATGGACTTACAGTTAAACGAGATAAAATATTATTTTATTCTTTATTGTTACATTATATAATATTAATATTCTATATTACACGATTATATATATACATATATACACGATTATAAATAGTAAATGGACATTTTATTTTTGATTCCATGTGTCCTGTGTTTCTGTATTTAAAATGTATAAATTTCCTGAGACAAGCACCGTCCAGCCAAAGCATATCATCAAGAAACAGTGATAGCTATTACTTGTATACAAAGCTTTATAGCATTGCGCCCTTTTACGTTTTGTCGTTCGCAAGTGATGCGCTTACTAGCACTACTAACTAGTAGCATTTTGTTATCATGATGCGTTTAATGATGAATCACGCCAACCAAGAATAATGAGACAGACAGACATGAGAGAAACACAAACGTAGGTAATGTATATACATAGATATTATGGATGAAATATATGTAAATGAGGGATGAAATAAATGCAAATGGTAAATATAAGATAATTAAAAGTGTTTTGAAATAGATTATTTCTAGGGTCTACAGATTTATAGGCAGTTTAGTTATGACCCGCGGTTTCACTCGCGTGGACTACGCTTTTCCGCTACTAGTTTTTCGAGATAAAAAGTAGCCTATGTGTTCCAGGGTATAAGCTCTATTTCAAATTTCATGGAAATTCATTGAGCCGTTTCAGCGTGAAGGAGTTACAAAAATATAAAAGACAAACAGACAGACCAGCTTTCGTCTTTATAATATTAGAGTGACACGATCTATCCAGATATTTTATTTCAGGTTGTCACTCCATATATAATTTATTACAGAAATACATTACTGACACAAAAAATAACTATGAAATATATTAAAATAAGTAGTGCTCTCTTCCAGACCACCTTTTGGGAGAAGAACAAAGTATAGGTTTACAAAACATCTAGCTCAACAGTAATCAATATTATGATACACCAATGGCTGTTCTACTTTTGAGTCAGCATACAAAAAATATTTACATTTTATCAACAAGTGGTCAGAATTGTATGTTATTTTCTTTAACGTTGTTATAAGATTCGACTCTGTATAATGTGGCCGACTCTCTTGAATTTTTTTGGGAATATGGGCGTAAGGCTTTTTATAACCCTTTGGTCGTCTTCTAGGAATCGCCCCAGTACCTCTATTGACGTACATACTTTCGACACAAAGAAAACGGCATTATAAACAATTTGATCATTATTTTTACCGCACGCGACATTGCTGTTTCAATGAAATATCCGTAATTACACTTAGGTACCAATGCTTAATTACTTGATGTCGTGTTGTTCCAATATCATATTCCTCCAAAACCTATTCATAGATAGGGCAGTATAGTATAAACCTTAGGCCTCCGTTTACTGTATATCATTACTCTGTGCATCGATCACACCGAGCCACCTATTCATTGAAGTTAATCTCTTCTTTCAGATGAGCGCTGTCATGACAGTCGAAGGAGGTCGTCGCGCCCCAGGTGGTGGAACCATGTTAAGGGTTCTTGGAGCCGCCCAAAAACGCGAAGTTAAAGCTACGCAGAACCTCGCCATCATAGTATTCTTCTTCATTATTTGCTGGATCCCTCTATACACAATCAACGCTATCAAAGCCTTCATGCCTCTCCTTGATATTCCAAATCTTCTAACGTATGTGTGCATCATTGTCTCGCATCTTAATTCGGCAATCAACCCGTTACTGTACGCTTACCATTTGAAAGATTTCCGCGCTGCGCTCAAAGGACTCCTCTGTTCAACCATAGCTGGAGGAGTACCAATGCCGGCAGCGTACAGACCTCCAGCCCCAGTGAGAAGGCCAGCACTGGAACGATCTAATGCATTAAGGGAAAGACCAAGAGTGTACGTGGACTCGCCAATATGGCTAAGGCAAAAAGAAACAGTCAATAACAGCATAGCAGAAGAGAGCAGAGCTGTAGCTAATGTGCTGGCTGTAGTTCCAGATATGGAGCCATTTTTGAACAAATGTGCTACAGATGGCTCGAGTGAATGCAACACTCCAGAGAATAGAGATAGTGAAGCTGGTCCTTATTTAATAGAAGCTAATAGTGAAAGATGTCAAAGTCCTTACAAACGAGTTGAGGAGTTGATAAGAAGAGTCAGAAGTGTCAGTGGAGAACACAGCTGACATGAGCCTTGCCGGGAATTTCCGGCGTACAGCGTCCCATGATCAAAAGCTTTAATAATACCAAATCAAAGACATTCCTTGTAAGGAGAAAGACGATTGAGCTGCTATGTTGAAAACGTTTATCTGTTTTCATCTCTGAAACCTTAGGCATGCGATAAAGGTTATTTAAAATTACTTAGTACCTATTAAATTATATTTTTAGATGATAATAATAGTTTTAAATGGAAGAGCCATATTTTGTGCTGAATGTTAAATGTTGCTTGTATGATAAGTTCGTCAATTGTTGCTTTTAAAATATACGAGTACGAGTACGGTAGCATTTTTTATTTATTTCTTTATCTTTATTCAAAGAAGGTTGTGATAAGGAGGAAGAGCAGTTTGATTGTGAATCAACCGTGCTGCATACTACACAATCAACATAAGACTAGACCTCATATTGCACTGAGCGATAGCGTTAAATAAAATAGTTATACTACTACCTACAATATAATTTAAATACAATATGTAGCTATAAACTTCAACCGAGACACATACGCGAAAAAAAAAATCATCATAAATCTATTTAAATCGCGTACACGCTTGAGTTTCCCCGAACTAAAAATGAAACTAATATGTAAGATGTAAGTATCTATAAATTAAAATTATTATAACTACTGACCATGCTTCCAACCTACTTATATAAATATGCATAAGTACCTATGCATCACTGTGATAAGGAAAAACCAGGTGCAGGTATTTAAACATTTTCTAGAACATACTATCACAATGAACAGATAAAAATGTCGTTAAACTAGCATCATTAGCGCCAGAGATGGATTTCTCTGTTACATTATGTTAATGATGACGTTCACACAAGAATGTAAACAGACACAGCAGCGTTTCTGGTTAAAATATTCTACGAAACTGCTATGTAAAGAGAAAGAAACATTAGAATAAATAAAAAAAGTCAGTACCTAGTTATTTTCAGACAAGCTTATGTTTGACTTTGATAACTAAATTAAATTATAAACTACGACAATTTGCTGTAAACACTTTGTAAAATTTACATACATAGGTAATTGTTCTAAGAACATTATTTTAACTTTCGACATCTGCCAACGTCGGTAGTTTTGATGTAAAAATGTAAAGAACCTTCCGAAATGAATGAGTTTTCAAACATTATAATATTCGAAACCCGTTTTGTTATTAGCTGTTGACCTTCGCTTATGCCTTGCCTTCACCGCTTCACGTCATATGACTGCTAATTTAAACCAAATCTTGGTTTTGGACGCTTTAAATCTCTATCTGTAGGATTGTTTTGGAACCAAGTCATTTGTTGCATTCATTCGCATCTTGACAAGAGTTAACATATTTTTGATTTACGATCGAGGTGGTAGATGTCGCTATAATTTTTTTTGTTGGAGTACTATTACAGAACTAAGAACACCAGTAGAATACTTACACTTAATACATACACCTACTATGTGTTTTCTTAAAATTGGAAGATATATTAAAAAAACATTATACCATATCTAATAACATTTTAATAATAGGGGTCTGCATGGAGAAAATAAAATCAACATGTCATATTTATACCAGGTAAGTTCTTGGTATTGATTTAGATAATTGTTATAATTTTTAACTGGCAGATGCCTTTATTGAAATAAAACACTGATATGTAACTAATTACAATACTGCAGATACTACAATTACATTTGAGGAATCCACTAGCTATTGGTAGACTGTTATAATTACATATATATTATATAATAATATTAACATTTATAAATTGCAATACCTAATAAACTAAATAATAAATCGACACTATTGATCAATTTTGAGGTATATTTTGATGTGACTACGAATGTTCCTCCATTATTGCACCACATCGCAAAACACTGCCATCTGCTGGGTTTTTTTGGAATGAAATCAGTATATTTTGTATTCTGTAGTCACGAACGTATAGGTACCTACCTACCTTATGTAGTAGCCTGACAAGTAGTGATAATGTTGTGCTGACCTGGTAGATGTCGCTTATTATAAACATTGTATCCGAACATTAGAAATTAGTAATATTCGGCACATTAATCTTCTAATTTATAAAATTCTCATGTCACAGTGTTTGTAACCAAACTCCTCCGTAACGGCATGACAGATTTTTATGATTTTTTTTGGGTTTATGTGGTAGGTCAGAGAATTTAAAGATCATAAGTATTTTTCGACCTTCCATTTTTATTGCAATTTTAGTATTTTGTATGAATCCTTTTCATTGACGTGAAGTAGGTAACTTAAATTAATTGCCGTGTCTTTTTACATTCGGTCATTAGATAATTTATATGGCAGAACAACGTTTGCTGGGACAGCTCGTTAACAATAATACTTACTTAAGTAGGTAAGTATTTACTTTCCAAAATAGCTTCAGAAAATATTAATTATTAGTTATTTGTGGTCATATAATTATAGGTACCTATGTACTTACTATATCTCTATACATCTTTTATAATATCACTACCCGATACCGATATTTTGTACTAACATAGGTACAAAATATCGGTATTATATATTACTTCTAGTGAGTTGATCATGTTCAATATCATAATTTTTGCATTATGTTTATACTACTATAATATTTATACCTACTATTTATTATATATATTGAAAATATTACATCAGTAAGTATAAAAATATACAGGTTTTGGGCTTCAACACTACTTTGTATTTTTGTAATTCATTCACACGTATATATGAGCTACATTAAATATCGATGAAAATAATATAAACCTATACCTACCTACTTTGTGCCAGAACCGTGCCCGCAATTATAGCCGCCTCGCTAGCTAAGTAATTAACACCGCGATAAGAATATTATTAATGCAAGCGGATTATTTATTATGCAAATTGTACTTTGAAGTATAAATCGAATATCTATTGTAAGTACTATACATTTTTTTAATTGAGAATAGGCTAGGGGTTCACCACCATCTCATGATGCGGTCTAGGATCGATCCCGTCTGCCTAGAAGATACCTATTCACCGGTGACTTAAAGACACACTATAATATGCCTATAGAGAAAGAAGAGGACATTGAAATTGTCGGGGGAATGAGTTTAAAGTACGTTTAAGATCCCATTGTGTGGATCATTTAATTATAAAAAATCATTGATGAAATTACGGTTCCTTTCACGTGAAACATTGTTTTTGGCAACTTAAAAAAGCAGCAGTGTCCCTATAGACCACTCAAAGTTTTAATACAAATTTACGGCGCTCTCAACTTAGAATTTTTGATATAATGAAGTTTTAATGATACGTAAAAACAGTGTGTAAAGATTTTTGGTTCGACCAGTAGTTTAAATTCGACCATGTTTCATTCAACTATGAACTACCTATATGTAATTAATTGTAGGGTACCTCGGAAAAAATGTTGACAACCTGAAGAGATCACTGGCAATTTAGAAAGAAACATAGATATCTAGGGGTCGCAGTCCGATGTGTAGGTCCGACCAGATACGCTCAACATTTGAAATTCCAGTACATGAGGCCCAGCAAACTACCGGCAACAAATCCAGATGGCGCTCGATTATCCAGGTAAATAGATTTGGTGGAGGTGGTCACCACCCTCAGTCACGAGGATGATGTCACGAGTAACGGAGGACGAAACAGCACTGAGAATAAAAAAATTGATGAACACAGCTATGGCTCGACAGTTTTCGATAACTACGCAATATAGCCATCGCCAATTTTATTAGATTCAGTCTTTCTAAAAGTGCTCTAGAGCCTCGTTGTGATCGCTGGAGGCCTAGAGGGGACCAGAAAATATAGCACACATTAATTAAATCAATGAAAGTAATTCATATCATTTTGGTTTATAACATTTACCACATCTTAAAAACCACTATGACATTAATTACTTTAAAGTAAAAGTAGTAAAAACCAAAAAAACATGACATGAACCACAGTTCTAAATTAGTCATCATAGTTAGCCTGTCATTAGTCTTGTCATATAGTTGCTTAATTACCTCACACCTAACGAGAAATGCACGTTCATTTTACAATAAATAATTGGACGGATCAATTTCAATTTATGACGACCCAATTACTTGCAAGCTATATTTTGAATTTATGGATAAAAATAAACTCATGTAAGCTAGTTCGACTACGCGCAAGTGCCACGTTATACCCATAGAAACAGTGTAAAGTAATTATGAACGTGAGTTTTAATAATACAGATCACTTCTTCTTCTTCTTCTCAGCAATTAGACATCCACTGCTGGACATACGCCTCCCCCATATAGGGGGATTTGCCAATTCTCGCCACGCTTGGCAAGCGGGTTGGATATAATTACATTATTAAATATATATATATATATTTAATAATGTAAATATATATATATATATATATTTAATAATGTAATTATATCCAACCCGCTTGCCAAGCGTGGCGAGCATTGACTTTGGAATATCAAATATATATATATATATATATATATATATATATATATATATATATATATATATATATATATATATATATATATATATATTCTTAGCTATTAGCCAAGCATTGTCAGTGGCAACATTGTCACAGGCAACATTAATGTCCTACTGTCACTTATAAAAGCAAGCGCCCAGTCGATTACCGCCACATTTTGTTCAGTCGTCGGTCGGTAAGGTGCTTGGGCTCGACGCTGCATACCGTAAGATCGTTCCATTCTAATTTATGCTGTCATTTTGTGTCTTTGTATAAATGTTTCATTTTAACATGTACTTGGTTAAACCTTTTTGTATAAGAATATCATTGTAATAAAATTTGACATCATGTTCTTTCTTATTTTTAATTTATACCACTTCTGATTTACAAGATCAGAAGTGGGATTCGCTTAAAAACACGCGACCTTGATCGTTCGCCATCTCTCTAGCTGCGAATAACGTTTGTTCGCATGACAAACCATCACGTGTTAATAACTTTCTTTGTGCTTACTCATACGCGTACATTTAGTCTGTGGGTTTGGTCTCACTTGCCCACCTATCTTACTTGTCTACCAGTAAAATGAAGACCTAGTAAAATCACAATTAAAAGTAAAATTTTAAAGACACAAATCTACCCGCTTTTATTTCACATTTGTTTAATTTTCGTTTTATTTTCACGTAAGTAAATTTCTTGTGATGTTTATATGCCAAAGAGTAGATCGCGTTGTCGGTGACCCACGTCACGTGTGCGGGCATGGCCGCGCTCGCGTAGCCCGTCGCGTAGATGTTCGCGGTGAATTGGTGCCGGGTGCCTGCTCATCATCGACACGTCCTGAAGCTGAAGAAAGGTTCTCGCAGTACGCGAGCTCTGCTGTTGCTGCTGCGGCGAATGGACGCCGCAGGCTAGCTAGCCTACCGGGTGCTGGTGTACGGGCGCCTCGGGGTCGCTCGGTGGACCATGCGGCGTGCAGGAGCCGTCGCGTCGGGAAGGTGGCACCGGAACGAGTCGGCTGCTCCCACTACTCCGAGCACATGACCAATCCTGGTTTCACCATCCATTTGGCTAAGTGACTTGCTAACCCGGTGAGAATGACCTTATTTATCGGTAGAACGTGTCGTTGACTGGGCTATAGGTATTAACCAAGTGCAAAAGTTCGCTGGACGCCGGAGAGATGGTCGCCGGGCGCAGTGGTCAGTGACTTGACTTCTGTGTCTCCGGGACCCTGGGTTCGAATCCCGGCAGGGGCAAACATTTGTGCGTTGAGTATAGGTGTTTGTGTGTTGTGATTGTGTGTGTGATGCACCATGTGACCATGCTTCCCGCGACACAGGGAATCCTAGTGCGGGGGTCTAAGTGTGATTTAAAAAAAAAAATGTTGAGTGAACGAGTGAAAATGTATCAACGTTACGTAAACTATGTGTTAGATAACGTTAACACTGCACATATTCTTTATGAAATGACATGACAACTTATATACTAGCAGTTCAAAGTGACCAATATGTGTTGGCTATCGTAACCCACAAAATAATCGATACCCATAAAAGTTAAAAAATAACGAATGTGTTTAAGCGTAGTGAAACTTTTATTCATTTAGGTACTACAAACTAGAAACGGCACATAACTCAAATTAAGATCATTAGGAGAAATAATTTCATCCTATCGTACCCTCATCTAATTGTAGGTTGATATAGAAAATATACCGCGCACCAACCGTGCAATATTAAGATTTGTGTGAAATTTTTGTGTTCTGAGTAATTTATGTTTCATACACCTTGTACCGATGTCACGGTATAACCAATACGTGCCAGAAATTACTATTAGAATTGAATTCTAAGCCTACTTGAGAAAATCGCAGGTTTTATGAATTTTTTAACAAAAAGTTTTAAAAAAAGAAGTTGTAGGTAGGCAGGTGTGTCTTTCAATTATACCTACCTACGTGTACCAAAGATATACATTTTTGGTAACCGAGCCAAGGTCACAGCCGATACGCTTCTGCTAGGTCATGTTTAATATCAAATCTACTTGAACCGGTCACTATGTACGTACCAGACGGTTATTTTATTGTTAGCTAGTAGTAAATTCTTATAAGACGATACGATTATCACGTGATACGTGATCACTTTTTGAGAGCTTTCTGAAAGTAATAGAACTTGAACGACTGTGGCTCTAGTGAATTGTTGAAATTAGAAAACTATCAAGAGAATTTGTTTTGATGAGCCATTTTATCATAATTAAAATAGCCGAACGGAATCTAGGCAAAAGTGTGACAGTTTGTTATGAGATGTATCATTTATGTGCACCTTCAGATTTGTGTAAAATGTGTTCCTAACTAAACTTGTTGACAGATCAAGAAATAAGCTGTGAGGCATAAGCGCGACAGTAGGTATAGACTTCTAATTCCTCTGTTGTGTTTAAGTGGTTTGGTGTTCGCATTGTGTGAGCTTATTGGCGAACTATAAGTAGGTACAGTTTTATTTGATAATATCTGAACATGCCACTAGATATTTGGATGACGATAAAGTTTTTATTTTTTTGATAAATTATTTTCCGAGAAACCTTTTGTATACAGAATCTGCGGGGTCATGATTTAGTTGTTTGTTTCGTACGTTATAGCGGTGACCATACAGGATGTCTATAGACAATCGTTATGCTCTTCGGTATACTGTAAGATTTTTTTTAAAAATAACTTAAGCCCATAGTAGGTCTTCGCTGTAATCGACGCGTTTACGAGTAATATAGACTGTAGAAATAGTACTCGGACAGTAGCTCAAAGTTCATCACTTTGTCAGGTTTGCACTCTTATTATTTGGTGATCAAGGTAGATGTTTTTCTAGTAAAAAAATAAATCTTATGAGTATCTTTTGGTCATAGTGTGTGTATTACTGTAAAACAGATACCTATGTAATGATAAGTTATGGCAGAACGCGATATGAAGTAATGAAGTTCTGGCAATGACAAGTTATATCCGTGTGACAAAGTACCTACTACATTTTAATCGGTAAAGATACCGACGTGTTGTTATTTAGAGTGTGTTTATGGTGGAAATGTCAGTTTTGTATGTATGTATTTGGTCTGACTAGTTTGGACAGTACGTTTTTGTAAATAAAATTACTACGAGTCGATTATTCATTTTTGTTTGCTCACTTAACTATCACGTCATGTACGATATTGTCGCACTCCAATGCTTCCTATGATTACAGGTGAAGCCAGTGCGTAGTCTGTCTAAATGCGATTTTAATGTGAAATAACAGCGTAATTAATTTGGGGTATTTCTGACCGTTTATAGATTCTCAACGTACCCACAGTTTTATACCGCCGTTAAATGAAGTTGGTTTAAATTCCTGTAAGCTACTAGAATCAAATTTACACATAGCGCCTAGTGTGAGGGACTGATACCCAGAAAGTAGAACGCTCTTGTAGTGTTACAACTGTGATTATGTTTTTCAAAATTTTAGTAGGTGTATATGTTTGTGCCCTTTTTGATAATAAGTGCGTGTGTTCTGTTGGCTACTGACGATTGAAGCTGGAAAGCATAGGTCTACAGTGCAAGATGTTGTCATAAGCACCGACAGTTGTATGAAATTCGATTGAGCGAGGACTATTATTTACTGTCATGTTCTAATGTTTTTTTTTGTGTTTTCCCACAAATCTAAAGAAATTAATTCCGAGAGAAGTAGATAATTCAGAAGGTTTAAAAGTCAAGGTCAGGTAGGCCGAGGCCTAGGAAGATAGACGTTTTGGTTAAATGTTCAAAACCAATGCCAATACCAATGTTGCAGCCATTCTTGAACCGAATGGTCTCATGCGTGACGATGGTAAAGGACCTGACGGCATGACACTGATTCCCTGGAAGTTAGGGCGGCCTTTAGTGTGGGACGCTACATGCGTTGACACTTTGGCACCGTCACATCTTCCTGAGACACATGTTAGGGCTGGCGCCGCGGCTTATACGGCGGAGCAATTGAAACAGCGAAAATATGCTAACCTAGGTAGTGGTTACATATTTGAGCCGTTTGGGGTCGAGACATTGGGCCCGTGGGGACCTGGACTCATCGGATTTTCTAAAATTTATCTGAGCGTTTGATCGATGCGACGCGTGACCAAAATGCTGGCACATATTTGGCTCAACGAATCAGCATTGCAACTCAGCTTGGCAATGCTGGTAGCATTCTGGGCATGCTGCCGGCCGGTAGCGGGTTAGAACATTTGAGTTATCTTTAGGCTACCAATAGCTAGTGGATTGCTCAAATGTTATTGTAGTAGCTGCAGTATTGTAATTAAAAGACCAATTAATTGTAAAGACCAATTTATTTATGGAATTTTGTATGTGGTTATTTGAAATTATTCGCAGAATTCTCGATGCGGGTGGGCCCTGGCTTGGCTGCGCAACCCCGATGCGTGTGGGTTCCAGCCTGGCACACGAACGCCTGTTGCGTGTGAACTCCGGCCTGGTAGACGCATACCCGATACATGCGAGCTCCAGCCTGGGAGATGCATTCCTGTTGCGTGTGGGCCCCGACATTGTGGTACTCGCAGCCCCGACATTGTGGCTATCTCGTGCCCCGACATTGTGGTACTCGCAGCCCCGACATTGTGGCTATCTCGTGCCCCGACATTGTGGTACTCGCAGCCCCGACATTGTGGCTATTTCGTGCCCCGACATTGTGGCTATCTCGCAGCTCCGACAATGTGGCTATGTAGAGTTTGACGGCATTTCGTAATGCATATTAGAATCGGTATGAAAAGTGTCTGATGCAGTAAGATGTGTGTGATGAATGTATTGAAGAGATTTAGCTCACATAGGTATAGCTCGGAGTGTATTGCTGATAGAGGGCCTTGGTTGTGTGATGAATGAAAAAATAGGCAACTACACATGCTGTTTTGGCGCGGCAAATGTGCGCTGTGTGTTTACTCTTTGCTTGTTTGTTGAAGGTGGGGTCTCGTAGCACACGAGTTCGGGTGGCAGCAGCTGCTGCTGCCGCCACTGCTGCTGTTACTGCTACTGTAACGAGTGGACGCTGTCGAGTGCTTCGATCCGCCTTTTTGCGAGTTGTGAGCCACGCCACATGAACATTTCTCAGCACAACAAAGCCTGAAGAACCTGCCGAGGACGTCAGGATATCAGGAGAGGCCGTCTTAGCTATTAGCCAAGCATTGTCAGTGGCAACATTGTCACAGGCAACATTAATGTCCTACTGTCACTTATAAAAGCAAGCGCCCAGTCGATTACCGCCACATTTTGTTCAGTCGTCGGTCGGTAAGGTGCTTGGGCTCGACGCTGCATACCGTAAGATCGTTCCATTCTAATTTATGCTGTCATTTTGTGTCTTTGTATAAATGTTTCATTTTAACATGTACTTGGTTAAACCTTTTTGTATAAGAATATCATTGTAATAAAATTTGACATCATGTTCTTTCTTATTTTTAATTTATACCACTTCTGATTTACAAGAATATATATATATTTGATATAGATCACTAAATATTATGATTTATGGAACCGTCTTAACGACAACTCCTCTTCAAAGTTGATTTGGTTTCTTGATATACTCCCTAAAATGTTAGGGTTCGGTTTGCAAATTAATGAAATAGCAGGTATACCTATTGTTTTCGCCGTATATACAACGGGGAGTGTTCTGATGAACTCTTCTTCAACCTTATTTCGGCATCACGGTTTTTCCACTGCAGCACTAGCCGGCACCGCTTGAAAGCTTGAATGACTCATGGGAGTGACATACTGTGCTATAAATCGTTTTTGCTATAAGCGTGCAAAATGTGGAAACTGCTTTCTCCCTCGGTGTTCCCGAGTCTTCAAAAGGAGATTTAACAGAGCGACGTATCGTAATGCCCTTAGTATTACAGGTATCCAGAGGTGATGATGATCGCTTACCATGATTATATATTACTGGTCACGGTTAACCGTGTTACAGGTGCTGATGACATTATAGAGGCTTGTGGGTTAACAGGCAGAGAGGGCAGGACAAATATTGATGCGTGTTGATTTAAAATATTACATATTACTTTTAAGATGACCTACGGCCTCAAAAAAATCACATCAAATCAGATTTTTAGACTTTGGAATTTCCTTTTTTCTGGTGTAAGACACAGTTCAAGCGCATTTGTCGAAATCGCGACAATTTTTCATAAACGAAAAATGTGGTCGCTTGAAAATATTTGTTCAGTAATTATATTGGCAAATTCTAAAATAAACAGAACAAAATTAAATTTTGTTCAGTCAGAATTAACTTTTATGAACTGATCTAATAAGTGGTATTTTTAAAGTTTATCAGACATTAATTTAAAATAAGCGGAAGAGACTCGAAATTGTCTGTTTTGCTAATACCGTAAATTTATAATCAATTTCTTGCAAGTCTTTGTTTGCGGCGGTCAGCACTTTTAAACCACCTACAACCTACAGTGTGGTTAATAACATATAATTTTTAATATAGGACTACTAATTAAAGGTGATTTGTGAATAATGAGGTACGTCAAAGCTACAATTAGCTAAACTACTAACTCCAGGAGTAAGGAATAAGCATACAATTACAAGGTGTTTTTTTTTCTATCAAAGATAATTATTTGCGGGGCTTCCACCTGACCCTACTATTACGGGTTCAATACATAAATGTTTCTTGAGTTCATATTCATAAAGCTTTTGTATTTTGAAAGAAAGAGTTCAAAATGCATTTGTTAAGTAATATAAAGTTAAATTACCGAAATCTTAAAATTTACCTCCGTGATAATACTTTAGATAGTATTATATGGACTCTAGATGTCTTTCCTAAAATTTCAGGTTTCTCTATCCGTCAAAATAAATTGTCAGGTTTGTTTAAAACGTTATAATGTATTTCACTTTACATTACATTTTTTTCCTTGGTAGTGATTATTTTGTTACACTAAATTAAATTAAAATTCTGGAATTATAACTTTTTATTTGGTAAAGATAAAATCCAAAATAGCATGAATGAATATATATATGTAAATAAAGTAATAATATATGTTTCCAACATGACCGATTGCAGTACCATTCTGGATTTTGCATCTTTCTCTTTTATTCTACGTGTACGGCATGGGCAGTGTCATGTATCAGATCAAAGTCGCTGATGGAGTCGAGGAATTAATCAAGAGTTATGTAAACGATTCTCTTCTCATTCTTTTACTGAACATGAGCTGGTGGTGGCTGAGTAAGCGGTAAAGACTGTTTTTAATTGATTATGCTCCTTCCTTCTGCCCTAGTCTCATTTTATTTGGTCTTGGCAGTTTATCTATTTTTGCCTGCTTTTTTACCTGTCTGTTGTCAAGACGTCCACAGCTGGCCCCCATTAATCTCCACAAGGACTGGTTGGAAGCGTGAAAGCGGCACGAATTCAGCCCATTTCTGCGACCTTGGTCAGGCCGTCTATCCAACTTATTGGTGGACATCCAATGCTGCACTTGCTTGTCCGTGGTCTCCACTCAACAACCTTTGGAGCCCAACGGTCATCGGTTCTCCAAGATATGTATCATGCCCACGGCCACTTCAATTTGCTAATCCGCTGGGCTTTGTCAGTGACTTTAGTTCTTCTACAGATCACCTCATTTCTGATTTGATCTCGTAACAAGACCCCAAGCATAGCCCTCTCCGTAGCTCCACGTCTCACATTTGCAACATAAATCGTCTTTTGTAACCTTTATTCCTTTTATTCCATTGTCATACTTCATGTTCGTCACTCTCTTAGTAACATGCGTTTTATCCCAATCTACTAACATCATGCTGATCTACTTTGTTAATAAATAAATAAAACTTGGATGCTAAAATATTAGAAGTGAACATAATTTAAAAACTGTACACGTACAGACAAATCATCTGCTCAAAACACTCTCTATATTAGTAAACATTCATGCATACACATATATTCGCGCCTATTTCCCGTCGAGGTAGGCAGAGCCCACAGCCTTCCATATGCTACGATCCTGGTACACTTCTTTCGCTTCATCCACGCTCATCCGAACCCTTCATACAAGAGCGTCGGTTTAGAGTGCTCTTGATCTGACCCTTTTTAGACGTAGAACTTCTTCAGTCTGATTTCGAAACGTTCCAATGGCGGTGCCCGCAACCTAAGTCCAAATACTTCGTCCATAAACGTGAGTAAAGACGGATAATATTTTTAAGCTATTGCATAGCTTCTATCGCGGGCCTTGAGCGTGGAGACCGAATTCAGAAATTCCGTAATGAAAATAACCTAACACCCCCATTCCGACCGGCACAGCGGTGATACTTTTTAGTTTTGCCATCTATCGTCGAATAGCAGAACTTTTAATGACTTTTTTGAAATATCACGCTAGTCTGTTTAGTTCAGCAAGTCGCCTCTAGGTGGCATTGGTTGTGTCGGCGTTACTGCGTAAGTTATTAATATATTAATTGCATAAGTTGATAAAAAATGCTATGCAATAGCTATACCGCGGCAGTCCCCGAGTGCCACACGTCTAATAAAATAATTATATATTTTTTTATAACATGTATTACCTATATTATGTGTACTATCCTACTAATATTATTAATGCGTAAGTTTGTATGTATGTGTGTATGTTTCTTACTTCTTCAAGCTCAAACGGGTACACTGATTCCGATGAAATTTGGTATGGAGATAGCTTATACCCTGAATTAACACAGGCTTATGTTAATCATCACCATGATCATCGTTTTTCATCACCTCGGGGTAAAATCGCGAGGCGCAGCTAGTAAATAATGTGTGTCAAACTTACAAACATCTTTTATTTTATCGACACAGAACATTGCTTCTCGAGACGCTAGCGTTAGTGGAAGTGAGTGATAAAGAAGCTCGCAATTCGGATACTGTAAAAGAAAAACATACAAGGCACCTCACGATAATTAAACAAATCGTCGTGATTTTCTACATCTTTAACTTCTTGGACGCTGCATTTATATATTTGCCTCATCGTGTGGATGTACAAAACCAATACTATATGACTTCGTGTGTTGGTGAGAGTTTTAGTAGTTTGAGTAGTTATCGTCACGTAAAAATAACGCTGAGCAATAGGGTCCTAAACTATTAGCTAGTCTCTTAAATATCATCATCATATCAGCCATAGGACGTCCATTTAAAAAAATATATATTTGTGTTTGATACCGCATAACTTCCGACTGGATGAACCGATTTTGATCGTTCTTTTTTTATTTAAAAGCTGGTGCTTTCCGTGTGGTCATTTAAATTTCATCAAAATCGGACGAGCACTTTTTGAGTTACAAGTCAAAAACTGAAATATGCGTGCTTATACCTAGACGATATTATAGAAGCGGGTAAAGATACCGGTGAACATACCTACACCACAATGACAATTGATCCCATGTGTAACAAAGGTCACTAAAAAGAGTGAAAAAAAAATGTTTACCAAAAAATGGAACCGACTTCAACACTCAAAAGTATGAAATAACTTGTCGAAGTTGGTACCATGAACACAATTTTGATATCAGTTACTTTTGCACTATCATGGTACCGAGTTCAACAAGTTATTTCATACTTTTGAGTGTTGAAGTCGGTTACATTTTTTGGTAAAAAATTTTTTTCGAGACTACAACTGTTGATGCTGTCCACTCAATGGTAGAATAGAGAAAAATCCTACATTTAGGCGAAGACGGTCGTGGCTATTATGATGTAAGTTTTGATTCATCGGTATTAGTGATATGAAAAAAAAACTAACACACGCTGTGCAAGTTTTTTTTTATAGTGTCATCATGGTAGCTTTTAGTACCCGCTCGGCTATCTACCACCCTGAAATCCGAAAATATGTCACCAAATACACAGTGCATTAAGGCTGCCTTCGTTCAGCTGTCTTTGAGAGTTAGTATAGTTGTCTACAGTGATTCCTATCTCCATACTACCACGGACAATCAAGTGAGATGTTATGGTCAAATATAATAGGTCTTTAGACCTATTAATTATATAAAATATGGTAGATACAACTGTTGATAGTAGTAGTAGTATTTGTAGCATATACCATCATTTTCCGTGGGGTATCGGTCTAGAATTGTACCCACCCATCTCTACCCGTAGGTACCGTAAGAGTCAGCTAAGGAATCACGTACCGGAAGGTGGGCAGCAGCGCCTTCTGCGGATAAAATCAAAATACTGCGCCCGCATTTCAAGCGTGGAGTGTATAGGTAGAAACCCCTAAAAAAGACATGGGAAAGCTTATATCCAGCTGCGGATGTTCTACGGCTTAGATGATGATGAAGCCATAATTTATGTTGTCGTAGAAATAAATTACGATTTTAGAACTAGGTTCAATTCATACTGCCTAGTGGTGAGGTGGGGCAAATTGTGGGCCCGGTGCTAAATACCACATGTCTGTTGCTGTTCTATCCCTGAGGATTTAATCTATGGCTTGGCATCTCGTGGTGGTAAACCGTCTTGATTTGCCCATTGAAATGATACCAACCACAAACATTCAGAATCACCAAATATCACATTTAGTAAAAACATATGATAATATTTCCATTATACCGTAGACTAGCTAGCATTATGATGATTGAAAAACTATCCTCTACTAGACATACAAATTGTTTTAGGTACCAATTCTTGAGCATGATAACACCTATAAAAACAATGAGGCATGCGTGCTGAAATTTTATTTCTGTTACAGGTATTGTGCCAGTTACTACATCTCCTAATCGGGAGATCTGCCTCACTATCCTCCTCTCGCAAGAGTTCACCATCATGATCGTCTCTTTAAACTATCAAACACTGCTACTGTTCCTTATAGCTCATACTTCTGCTATGTATCAGATGCTTTCTGAAGAGCTGATGTATCTCAACGTGCTCTGTGATTCACAAGAGAACAAACCAATGATTAAACAAAGATTACCGTCTCTTGTCCGTCGTCATATCACTATTCTATCCACATTTGAAAATCTGAAAGCTCTTTACAGCATTGCTATAGGAGTTGACTTTGGTTCAAATGCTGTTTGCATCGCTTTGTTCTTCACTTTGCCTCTTGTTGATTGTTTGAGCTATCTTCCCATTGTAACCTACTGCTTTCTTTCATTCTTTCTGTACTGTTTCCTTTGTCAAAAATTGACGAATGCTTCGGAGATGTACGAAAGAGCCGTGTATAGCTGTGGTTGGGAGAAATTTGACATGAAGGAAAAGAGGGTCATTTATATGATGCTGACGCAAGCTCAGAAGCCGGTGGTGATGCTCGCTGCAGATATTATTCCAGTTAATATGTACACTTTCGCTAATACACTGCAGGCTTTATACAAATTTGTAACAGTGCTTAAATTCTAGCTATGTTCAATTTTATTTACATATTTTTATATGCACTCAAATGCTCTAGAATGGCACCTTTACAGCATTATTGTGTATGTAATTAGCATATAAAATCAGATTGAGAAATGATTTCTTAAATCGTTATTATTTATATAATATTAAACTTCATTTGTGTTATATATGGGTTCTATTATTTATCCATTCGCTTTACCACTACGAGAAATGTTTTCACACATGTTAAGTGAAAACATTTGTGTTTCTATCGGTAAGATAATTTTAAGGTAACGTTTCAGTAGATCCAGAGATTGACCTCTACAACCTCACTAACTCACAAACTTTACCTCTTTATAATAATAGTATAGATGATCAGAGATTGAATCCTTCCATAGGTAAAATTACCTATCCAACACGTTCCCACTGCGGGATTCATTTCTTCCTCGCAAACGACTAATAGCCAAATCCACTAAGCTGATCAACGACTGTTTTACTAGGACGACAAGCGAGGTCATCAGCTAAAAGCAAAAAAAAAAAGTGTCCGAAGCACGACAGAGCTCAAATGAAAATGTAACCGATACAAGCTCATCTGTTCGGTCCAGCCTAGATGAATCTGCTATAAACGCTCCAGTCATAGCGTGTAAGTTCATAAAGAGGTCAATCGAAGGTGGACGAACTGTTCAGAAGACATGGTTGCTGCCACGTGATTTAGCGTTATTGGGTAAATTGATCCGGACTTCAGATTTACTGGAGTATCAGCGGTGGATACTAGCATGGGTATTCTTCGAGGTTGGATCTATACCAAAATGTGACAAAATTACAGACCGACAGAGTTGCTTTCACATTTATAATATTATTAAGTTTTTGTTGTATCCCGGAGAAACCATCAACTATGAAGGTATATAAAGTAACCTATATGTTAATTCAGATTATACCTACATTCCAAATTTCATTCAAATCTATTTTTTTTTTTTTTCATATTATAAGTTTGCGTTTGACAACTGTCTCACCTGATGTTAAGTGATGACGTTGTCTAGGATTTAGATCTATCAAGCCGTTAAGACATTTAGAAGTAACAAACACACAAACTTGCGTATATAATATTAGCTTCATGAAATTCTGCATTTATCCCTGGCATGTGACACATCAGAGAGGTTCTTTATCGCATAATGGCACAACATGAAATGAGTCCGTTTGGAAGAAACCTAAATGAAGGCGTGTCTCTACGTGCCTACATGCTTTAATTTAATTGATATTAAAAGATGAAAACAGGAAGATCGACGGAGGCCACTTCTGGCCCGTCCTTGTGAACATTAACGTGGAACGTCTATAAGTCAACGTCTTACTTCTGAAATGATGATAATGATGATGATGAGGTCTCCTAGTTTGGGTATCAATGTTTTTCCAATGTAAAATGTTTTTCTGATAAGTGCAACGAAAATGTTTACTCGATGTAATATGTGGATGGTGAATAATAATAAATAAATATATAGATGATTAACCGATCGGACTATTTTAATTGATTATTAGTGAAACTATAATATACATAATGGATGTATAATGGCCACCGACAAAGTGGACAGACGACCTTACTAAGATCGCAGGAAATGGCTGGATGAAAGTCGCTTCCAACCGGTCCTTGTGGAAATCAATAGGGGAGACATATGTTCAGCAGTGGACGTTCTATGGCTATGATGATAATGATGATTTCGTAAGGTAAACTAGCTAAAATTATCTGTACTGAAACAGCGCTTATTGTATTTAAGGCAAAATTCATATTCCTATAACTCCTTAGAAATCTCTGATATAAGATAAAATTTTATTCATATAAAAATAATTAATGCGATATTGTGCATAAGCTTCATATTAATTTCATCTTTATTGTAACCGTATTAAAACTATCTCGTTTTATACCATTATAGTAATATACTCTTGATTACTGATTACGGTTCAATGATAGAATCACTGTAAATATTGACCGTTACTTACTTAAAGGACCGCTGTTAGGGAGTGCGTGCAATCTCGGTATTCCAAGATCTTGAAATATTGAGGTCTCCAAATACTGAGGTTTCACATCACTTTTGCAAGATTGATCTTGCACCCAAAATCATGCGCGATCCTGCAAATTGGCAAGGTTGTTTATGCCCCATTAATTTTTATTTTTATGGGAACAAGCAAAATGTATATATGTAGCAGAACGAGCGAAAAGCCCACTGGACGTTAAGTGGTAACCTCTACCTAGACAGATACAATTCGTCAAGAAGTTGGTAAGTCTCATGTGCCTTGATTTTTACTGAACTAGCGATTTAAAACATCCCCGTCCTTCTCGTTCGTTTAACTCAAAACCTAATTGTAATAACATTTAATTATTTGTTTTATTTTAAACATGTACAACCGGCCAGTATTTCATGTGTAATATCTAATAACTCTTTTACGCATTTTTTTCTTAGTGGCCTAAGTAAATTAGCGTTAGCATTTAAAATTTTTGATTGTGATATGTGTGGTATAACTAAGTACGATTCTAAGTACGTATAATATGTCTATAGAATAAAATAAATTTCAATTTGATAACGAGTCTGAATTAGTCTCAATTACTATAAGTAATAGTTTCCTCTTCAATAGCTTTGTCACATGATTGTTTAATTACCGCCCAGCAAACGGGAAATGCGCGAAATTCAATATGATTTGACGACTCAATTTGAATTTATAATGAACAATTACTTATGATATGTATTTGGATTTTAGGTAGAAAGACATTGTGACATGTCGTGCCATTGGAAATAGTTGTTTTTTATACTTTTTGATGCTCAAACTGAATATGTATAGAAAACATAGATAGATCATGTCGGGTCATGTTTAGTGTAAGGTTTTTGTGGTTAAATCCTAGGGCCCTTTGCTTGCTCAGCTCTCATCAAAGCACTCACTCTAAAAATCAACTTTACACATGTAAAACAAGAACTTATGTAATGTTTCATATTACAGTATAGTTAAACATTTATTTTCTTGATTTTTTCTTTTTCCCCAATCAGCAACTTTATGAGCTGGCTCTTTTAATGAGTAATTATTGCACCTGGATGTAAAACTATATTGTTTTGAAAGGGTTAACGAACATATACAGAGCGTCAAGCATTTGGATACCGTGAGGTCGGCGGTGGCAGAACCCGCCCAAATCCCAGGTGCGAGACATTGTACCTACGCTTCGATATATTGTTTTGAAACGGGCGTGCGTGTGGATTGAAAAATCTCGATACTCAATCATTTTTTAGGAATCATTATTAATCGCGATAGCTAAAGTGTTAGTTTTAGTTTTACATGATCACTAAATGCATTAAACACAACTAATTAGAAACTCAAAATAAAACTTTTGGTATTTTTGTGTCAGGCTTATACTTCTCCACTCTTATTAAAACACTAATTTAAGATTATTTAGTAATTACATAGTGTTATAAATATATATGCCTTTTAATTAACGGTGATAAAAAATAATTAAGGAGGTAAAATTTACAGTTACCTGGAACTATAATTATTCTTCTGTCCAGTGGCGTGTAGTTTTTCAGCGTTTTTTCTAAGACCATCCTTGAGTTTGTATTCATAAGACATTCGTATTTTGAAAGAAAAAGATCAAAATGTTCTTTTTTAATTTTATTCAAATCAAATACCGAAAAATTAAAAATCGAATCCAGCAGAGTACGTTGGATAATATAATATGGATTGTGAATGTTGTACCCAATTTGGCTGGGTTTTCTATTCGTCATAAGAACATAGCAGGTTTGTGGAAAACATATTTGACATTACAACAAAATTTACAGTTTAAACTTATCACAAGTAAAATAATAATTAGCTTAGAATATACCTAGTCATACTTGTCGCACGAAGCGATTTGCTTCAACCTGATTAGATTATCTCCAAATAGTTAAAGAGCAAACATCCTTAAGGCCCACTTACGGACTTTGGTACCGGACGAGTTCGTTCCGATTTCCCCCTTTCCTGGCTACAGCTGAGGTTCATGCCACACTATAGTGCCCTTGAGCTAGTCCCCTCTTCCTCTCCTAGCGGCACAGCGTCTATTCTATTTTTCTATTCTATTCTTTAGTACTCCTCCCCGTTCGGTGAGGACTAGTGTCGGTAGAGGCAAACAACATTAGTCCGATAAATTTGGCTTACAAATGTGTTTGGCATAGGTTCAATCTGGATGCCTTCAAATTACGAGATCCTACCGCATCATACCTTTACATTAAGCGAGATAGTAGTCAAACATACTTCCTATTCCCAATAATTAAAAAGTAAGTGATGTTCTAACGTGATCCACCTTGGACCACTCAGTGACCATCGAGCTTAGACCAAGTCACTCTTCACAGCTCATTGTCGGATGTTGAGTACTTTTAAGTATTTTATTTCAATTATGTTACATTTTTTTAAACGCATTCACACTCACCTCCGGCTCTAGGGTACACTGTGCCGCGGGTTTGAACACAGATTCAAGACCCGAGATCTATGCTCTTCAAATAAATGTTTGCCCTAGCCGGGATTCGATCCCGGATTCGCGGTTCCTGATCCATGACGACCGGTTAATAATATTTTTGTAATGTATGATGAGTATGTAATATGAATAATAATTGCAGCACCATTCTGGATCGTGCATCTTTCCCTTTTGTTCTACGTGTACGGCATGGGCAGTCTGATGTACCAGTTGAAAGTGGCTAACGGGGTCGAGGACTTTATCAAGAGTTACGTTAACGTTTCTCTACTCATCTTATTATGTAACATGAGCTGGTGGTGGTTGAAAAAAAGGTAAACATTTTTATGTTGTCAATTAATTGTGGTTATTTTTCTTCGTGGTTTTTGATTACACGCTTGTTTGTTCATGAATACTAAGATGTGAGCCTAAAATTTGCTCCTTTTTGTTATTTATCTTTTGGCCTGCGATTATGTTAAAAGCAAACAATCCTTCAAACAACACAAACTATTAGAAGTGTTTTGAACTGCAAAGAAACACCGAAACATCGTATAATAATAATAAAAGGTGCTTGATAACGAACTCCCGCGAAACGGCATGCCTGATTTTTAATTATTTCTGTATGAACAAATATTCCACTAATTTAAACGTTGATTATTGATGTGAAGTAATTAAAATTAAGTGTCGTGTCAGCAAGTAGCTGCAGAGGCCATAATTTAAGAAAAGAAGAAGAAGAAGTTTCGTGTCATTTTGATATTTAGATAATTTATATGGCAGAACATCGTTTGGCCAGGACAGCTTGTAATAATAAAATAATAGTGTTAAATTATATAAATATAAGATATATAATAATAATAATAAAATATACAATAATTACGCCCTAGTTATTTAGCCCATTATATACCTACAATGTGCTATAACTTCTTAGAACGGATTGAAAATTCCCAAGTAGAAAATATTTTTCTTTTAAATTACGCTTTCGGGCGTAACTGACATTGTCGTATTTTTTTTTAAATTACACGATCGGGCGTCATTGACATGTTCGTATCTAAGTAATCATCATCATCATCTCTCAGCCATAAAACATCCACTGCTGGACATAATATGCCTCCCCATGCCTTTTTTAGCGGGAAATTTTCCAGTACTCGCAAAGCTTGCAAGATTCAACTCATTAAAACATGAAAGCAAAAAACTGTTAGTGAACCAAACATACATTTACAAAATGAAATAAAAATGCAAATGGTTCGTTACACCAGAACATTAAATTGTGCAATTTTGGGTAAACCAAAATAGCAACAGGGCTTAAGCTATCATCTTACATTGCACAAAAACGTCCAAAAGAACATTAGGTCGGTTATAATAACCCAACTATGGCAATGGTCCTTTTTAAATTGTTTACCGGGTGTAACTGTCGTTATGCGCTATGTAATAATAAATGGGTTAGTGAAACAATTGAAGTGGGTTTTCTTTAATGTAATTGTAATATATTTAGAGAGAGAGAGATTAGGAATACTTTAGCTACTGTATGAAAGTTTTGTATAAACTATATTATTTTTCGTACCATTTTTATAAGTCCCCCAGCACGAGTAACGATTTGAAAAAACGTAAAATAATCGTATGCCAACGTACAACGCTTGGGTATTTTAATGTTTTATTAATATGCACCCTTAACATCAAACGACACGGTGGTCAAACGTAAGCTTATAATAATTTTAAAAAAATATTAAAAAATGCGCGCTTGATATTTTAAAAGTGCATGTTTAATTATCTCTTAATTATCATATTTAAATTATCCAAATTTACTACAGATAAGCGATGACCTAAGGCTTTTGTAATTTTTGGTCTTCATATAATAACGTACATGTTTAGTGTGCATTTGTTTTTTCATTAGAAATTTGCTGCTAGAAACGCTAGCGTTAGTGGAGGAAAGTGACAGAGAAGCTCGCAATTCGGGAACTCACCAAGAAAGACACACAAAACTGCTCAAGAGAATTAAACAAATAATCTTCATCTTCTATATCTGTAACTGGTTGGACGCCACCCTTATCTATTTGCCTCATCGGGTGGATGTACAAAATGAATACTCCATGACTCCATGTGTTGGTAAGAGTTTACTTATTTCAACCACCAAATCGCGTAGACAATGATGGTTACATGAATATATATATATATATATTGATGACCCACGTTCTTTTTTGGTTTCCTCCTCAGCGGATAGTTTTGCTGCAAGCATTGAGAGAAATGTCTTATGTGGAGTAGGTAATATGTAAGAGAATATATAAGAAGTGGCAGTGGGCAGAGCACAAAGCTCGAAGAACTGATAGCTGTTGGGCTCGAAAGGTTTTGAAACAGAGCCACAGACTGGCAAGCGCACCATGGGATAGCCACCGACAAAGTGGAAAGACGACCTGACTAAAGATCGCTGGTAAGGGCTGGATGCGGGCCGCTTCTATCCGGTCATTGTGGAAATGTATGGGGAAGGCCTATGCCCAGCAGTGGACGTCCTATGACTGAGATGATGATGATGATGGTGATGATGAATATGACATCCGATAAACACGAATCAGCCCAATACGTTCTCACTTCTGGGGCACGAGCCTTCCTCTCTTAGAGGAATATTTATCATAATTCATAATCCAATATGGTTCGGCGGATAGGCTAGTGGCTAGTCTGATGACTGGCTGTGTGGCTGCCGTTAGTGAGGATCGTACCAGTGTGCGTCAGTTTGACAGCCGACGCTCTACTTCTAAGCTGTCATTACTTCAATGGTTGATCGCTTTAGATAGCATACGTAAACTCCGCTACGTACGCTTCACCTTCAAGCTATCATTTTATGGCACCGTGTGACCGACTATATTTTTTATTTGTTTTTCCTTACAGGAATAGTACCGGTAACTTCGTCTCCTAATCGAGAGATTTGTCTCACCATCCTCTGCGTGCAGGAGTTAACCATCTCGACCGTCGCTTTGAACTACCAAGCTCTGCTTCTCTTCCTCATAGCTCATACATCTGCTATGTATCGGATGCTTTCTCAAGAAATGATGTATCTCAACGTGCTATGTGTTGATGATAGAACATCAGTTAAAGAAAGATTGCCGTCTCTTGTTCGTCGCCACGTCACCATTCTGTCCACAGTTGACAAGTTGAAGTCTCTTTACAGCATTGCTATAGGAGTTGACTTCGGATCAAACGCAGTCTGTATCGCTCTGTTCTTTTATCTACCTCTTCTAGAGTGGTTGAAGTATAGCCCTATTGTGATCTATTGCTTTCTTTCATTCTTTCTGTACTGTTTTCTTTGCCAAAAATTGACGGATGCTTCAGAAGTGTACGAAAGAGCCGTGTATAGCTGTGGTTGGGAGAACTTTAACGTGAAGGAGATGAAGATTATCTATGTCATGCTGAGACAAGCGCAGAAGCCGGTGATATTGTTGGCGGCAGATATTATTCCGGTGAATATGTATACTTTCGCTAGTACATTGCAGGCTTTATTTAAATTTGTAACTGTTGTGAAGGTATAAGGCATTTCGGTTTTTACTGAAGCAGAACAAATTATATGCAGCATTTTATTTTTGTTGTATTTGTAGGAATAACTAATATATTATAAAAATAAATTAGTGAGAATTAGGTAAATATTCTTTTTTTTACCATCCCCCTATAGAAAAATACCAATTCCAAAGATTTGGTATTTACCTACAACAACCCGCAATTTTAATAAAAAGGATCAAATTTTAGTGTTGATATTGATAACGGTAAAACTGATTTGAACTTCATCGTAATCATATATGAATATGGTAATATTCAGAATTTCAGTTTAGTTTAGTTGAATAAGAGAATCACTATCACTGTAATGCACATTCTTTCCTACTTAAATGAAAACTCGCGCATAGGACTTCATGCATTGGCCGTATGGTAGCACGATTATTTACTAATACGTAAGCTCAGCTAAGCAGTAAAGTGGACATTTCGAAATGGCTTCACCCGAGACAGCAAGCGGAACGAGAATGTTGCTAAGCTAGATATTATTAGTTAACTTTATATACAGGTGCATATAAATTAAATAAACAAATTATATATAATATTATAAATAAATAAATAATATTCTCTAGGCTGACAGTTAGCTAGTAGATTGCTCAAATGTTATTGTAGTAGCTGCAGTATTGTAATTAGTTGAGTATTAGAATTATATTTTAATTAAGGTGCATAGTCATCAACAGATACGGTTTCAACAGCAAAAGCAAAGCAAAGCAAGAAAAAGTTCAGTGTCAGTGAACAGTTTATTTACAATAGTTTACGTCGCCGCGTTGTGATCATAGAAAAACTGTGCCTCATCTAGTAAATATTTACATACAAAAATTTTTTGTAAGTAAATATGAATGAAATATGAAATAATGGAACCGACTTCAACACTCAAAAGTGTGAAATAACATGTTGAAGTCGGTACTAACTGGCAAATGCCTTTATTAAAATAAAACACTAATAACTAATAACAATACTGCAGCTATTACAATAACATTTGAGAAATCCACTAGCTATTGGGAGCCTATAGATAACTCAAATGTTCTAACCCGCTACCGGCCGGCAGCGTGCCCTTCTGGGCAGCTGCCAAATGCACTGCTCAATGCTAGCAGCATTGAGCAGTGCCAAACCATGATAGTGCCAAAGAAACTATTATAAAAATCATGGTACCGACTTCGACAAGTTATTTCACACTTTTGAGTGTTGAATTCGGTTCCATTTTTTGTTATTTTTTTTTACCATTTTCAGTTACCTTCGCTACTCACGGGATCAATTATCATTATGTATGTTCACCGATTTCTCCACCCGCAACTATAATATCATCGACGTATGCGTAGCACTTTTCAGTTATTGGAGTGTAACTCAATAACCGCTTGACCGATTTAAATGAAATTTAAATGGGTTCACATGAAAAGCACCAGCATTCAAATAAAAAAAGAACGATCAAAATTCGTTTACCCAGTCGGAAGTTATGCGGTATAATATCGTGTAGGTATAAGCACGCATTTTTCAGTTTTTGACTTGTAACTCAAAAAGTACTCATCCGATTTTGATGAAATTTAAATGAGACCACACGGGAAACACCAGATTTTAAATAAAAATCGATCAAAATCGGTTCACCCAGTCGGAAGTTATGCGGTAACAAACACAAATAAACGAAAAAAAAAGAATATAAAAAAAAAATTTAAATTAAATATTGATATTAAATACTCACTTATGTGTTACGCTACGCCAATTCAATAATAAGCACACTTGTGCAAAATTCATGACCTATTGTTCCATTACATAGCTTATGATATCACGATTTTTACTCGTGTACTACGTTTACCCTTTAAAAGACCAAAATCGGATCACCCAGTCGAAAATTATGCGGTAAGAAACTTATAATACTTTCATGGATAAAAAAGTTGATTACGATGGTGTCGAGAAAATTATTAGATAGTATTTTATATTTTGTAGCTGTAGTATTGTAATTAGTTATGGGTATTTTATTTTATTAGAAACATCGGTCCATAAAACAAAAAAAAGCTGAAAGAAAACGAAAGTGTATCTACCGACACACGATAAGTTCCTTCAAATCCAACAAGAACGCACACGCATGCATTTACACATACACCCATTCAACCTATAATTCCACACCAACGATTTATAATATATATAAATTGCATATAGAATAATATATTTATTACGAAATATACATGTTAGATGTATACTTAGATCTAAGAGCTGTGGATTTTGTTAAATAAATAAATAAATGCGTCATGCAATGTTCATCAATCTTACAAAAGGAACAAATAGTTTCGTTCAGTTCATTCAAAGATTGTATAATGTTTTAATGTTGAATGCGTTAAGGACTATGCAAATGCCTGCAGCATCCACAAATTGTAACTTAGCGCTATCTCTTTCATACGAAGGTTGTTAGTGAGAGATAAAAGGTTTCCAATGTTCAGAAAGGCACGATGCTGATACGTTCACTTCACTCACAGGCGAGGCACCAGTTTCCGACGAAGCGTTTTCGTCAGTGGTCACTTTACTTGTGTTAATATTTACGAAATTAAATCAAGTTTTGTTTTCTTTTGAATGGGGTTATAGAAAACTCGGCAATAATATAATAATGAAAGTCTTAGTGTGTTGTTTATTTGTAATAGCAAATATAAGCGATAATGGAAAAGCTTCACTTGAGAGTTTTGCGCCGGCAAGTTCTAATATTTTGCTGGAGGATACAACAAAAAACTCGGGTAAGATTGTAATTTTTATTTGTCACATACGATCATTTAAAATATAACAAGCTGCATCCAGCGGTTTCCCCCGGGTAGTGATGATTAATAATGATGATGAAAGGTAGTCTATTTGTTATTCCGGGACCTGAAGTATCTGCATACCAAATTTCATCGAAATCAGCCCTGATTTTTGAGCGTGAAACTGTAACAAACATCTATACATCTATACAAATTTTCGCGTTTATAATATTAAGTAGGATTTTCATACGTCTGCGCCCGCTAGAAAAAAACTAATAAACAAACATATTTATTTCCACATCTAAATAATTATGATTACAGCGTTAAAGTATTGAAGTAGTGAAGTCATTTGAAGACAACTAAAAATATATATTGTTTTTATGCATGATTACTAATCTGACCCAAACTAGGCACGGGGCTTGTATTGAAGCGATGGTAGCTCAGCGGGGGGAGCGTCGCCTTTTTCAAACTGACGGACACTGGTGCGATCCCCAACAACAGCTTGAGCTTCCGGTGAAAGTAACACCGTTATTAAATTCCCAGTATGGTAGTAGGGTAGGTAGGGTACTTCCGAGCCTACTTTCTACCTACTTTTCGAGTACCTGCCTGGCTAGCTACCACCCTCAACTTTAAAAAACTGTCAACAAACACATAGTGAGTTGAGGCAGCAGTCCTTGAGAGCCAGTGAGCATTCTAGGTCTAGCATGATAACATCTTCAACCACATCGTCACTGACCAGCAAGTGAGATAGTGGTCAAACGCTAGATCTATACAGGATAAGAAAAAAAAATTGGGCAACTGGAATGATTTGTTATAGAGAAGAAGAAGTAGGGTTACAGTGTATATATTTTTTTAATAAATGCGCTAATATATGCGAGTGTTACTCTTAGAAGTATTAAAACACTATATATATAATTAGAAATCTAAATTACAAACTAAAATAAGAGCCTGTGGAGTAGAGATTTGATCGAAGGAGTAGAGTATCAATGTGATGGATTATTAAAGTTGATCAAATTTTTATTGGACTGGATACTTACAGGAAGACATCGCTTTCAGTAATAAGTCCGACATTTGTGCAGTATTTATTTACTTATTATATTGACATTCCTTTGGATGAGCATTACAGCTACCCAATGCGCAACATCCAAGGGTAAAAAAACTATAAAGTACAATATAATTATATACATATATATATATTGGTATAAATTGGCATAAATGGTACTGCCGTACCTACCATTTATAGCTTTACTAGGTCATCATCATCATCATCATCTCAGCCATAGGACGTCCACTGCTGGACATAAGCCTCCCCCATTGATTTCCACAAGGACCGGTTGGAAGCGGCCCGCATCCAGCCCTTGCCTGCGATCTTAGTCAGGTCGTCTGTCCACCTGGTTGGTGGCCGTCCTATGCTGCGCTTGCCAGTCCGTGGTCTCCACTTGAGAACCTTTCGACCCCAACGGCCATACTTTATATATTTACTAGGTAAAAAGATAAATTTTATTTCCATACATTTATGCACGCATGACTAGTGATAATATAGTACTTTAGTGACAGACACAAGCCCAACGTTTTTAGAGTCACCAATATCCGGTTATCCGTATCCTTACGTTGCTATAAATGGTACTTAATGCCTGTACCTACAATTTATAGACCTTAGGACAGGGATATGAAATGTTTAGAGATATGCATACACAAGATATGCGAGAATTTTTATTTTAATATTAGGTATACAACAATAGGTAGCCAACTGACCGACAGAACCTTCTTGGTATTGTCCTAGATAAGACATACATATACCCATAAACTTTAAGAATAGCACTGCATGTGAGAGTTCGCCCTGGGAAGTACTGCCACCATATCTATTTCTACCGACAGGCAGCATTGTTCGCATTACTGAGTTTCGGTTTGAAGGATATGGTTCCCGGCAAAATTACAAGCACATGAGACTTACCAACTTTATGTCTCAGGGTGACGGGCGCAGTACCGTTCTTAACGATTTGTGTCTGTCTATAGGCAGGGTGCAAGGGAGTTCACTCGCACCCCCCTATCAGGAAAGAACGAAGTTTTAAGGTTGCATAAATACTGATATTTTTCAACGAATGGTGAAGAGAAATTGTATTGTTCATAACAGTATTTGTTGCTTAGACTTTTTTGACTTGTGTACTCATAGTATAATGAGTAGATGCAGATGCACCTCCCTGAAAGTAATCCTGGCGGCGTCCAAGGCAGAGGTTGCCACTGTGGGCCTTTTGCTTGTTCTTCTTGATTCATTCTCAAACAGCTCCACCGATTTCGATGAAATTTGGTATGGAGATAGGTTAGACCTTGAATTAACATATAGGCTACTTTTTATCCCGAACATATTGACTGTTCCCGTGAGATGACAGGAAGACCAACAAATCTTCAACAGCATGTACCATTTCACCACGGCTAACACCGCGGGGCGCAATTAGTTGAGGTAATAAGGTGATCTATACACAGCATGTTGAAAATGGAATCCATTCAGTAGTAAATAGATCCGCAGAAGTTCAACAGTCACTGATTTGAGATCAGTGGATTGTAAAGTTAAAATAGTAGTTGGTAGAGCCCATATTAAGCAGAGCTTATGATCGATGGGCTCTAAGGTTCTCGAGAGCCGAATACGGACTGACTGGCACCGCGTCGGATGTCCATCGACTAGGTGGACAGACGACTTGACAAATATAGGCGGAAGACGATGGATGTAGGCCGCTTCAATGAGGAACGCATATGTCCAGCCGTGGCAGCCATCATCAACATCATCTCGCTAAAACGTTGATGATGATTATAGATGCTCTTTTTTTCAAATACACTGCGTTAAGACTAACCATTTACGTAAATATAGCATAAGAACGTAAAACAGGACACAATTCATTAAACTGCCCTCATTTGTACACTTATTAGAAAAAGAACCCGCCATCAATTTTAAGAGTTCTTTTGACATATTGTAAAAATGTAATAGATCAATGGAATTTGTCACAAAAAGTTAACTCATTTAGAATTATGTAAAAATGTTGAATATTTATGAAGTAGGTATCTGACTAGTATGCAGTTATTCAGACATTGGCCCTAATTCTGTTAATCACACGAACTAGCTAAAATTCACTAAAATTCTTCAAATTGAAATAGCTCGTAGTCTATTTACGCTAAAATTCAAATTAGCATAACTCCATACTACGCTCTCACTAATATTAGACGAGTTTTATTCCTTTGCTGGTCAATTGCGGGTAGTTTTAGTAGGCACCAAATAAGTGGCGACTTAATTTCGCTAAAACTACCTACAAATTCAATAAATACATTTCATTTTAGTGATGTTATTGATAAGTCTCATACTAATTTAGACTTTATCGTAACCGTATAAGAACTGATTTCGTTGTACAAAATTTTAGTTAAGTTCAGTTGAATAAGCGAGTCACTACCATTGACCTATTTTTCTTGAAATTTTAAAATAATTTCAGTGTTAATTTTATCAGTATGTGAGATAGATGTAAGTAGAGCAATTCGTTATTATCTCAATAAACAAATTTCAATTTTAATCAAAATTACATTAAAAATAAAACACCTTGAAATAATATTACCTTATCTAAATAATATATCTGAATATGCATCTTGTGTAACACCGGCCTTCTTTATTAAGTACATTCGTCCATCCGCAGGCACCTCGTGCTACCGACCTTGCAAACTCAACGTGAAACCGAAACGATGCTATTACAAGTTTAAAATCGAGCCCAGTTTCACTAAAGGGATCGCTTCTCTCACAATCAATGGCATAACCCCCGGCCCACCGATACAGGCCTGTATCAATGACGTCATAATAGTAGAAGTACAAAACAAAATTACCAATCAAGATGTAACCGTACATTGGCATGGATTGGAACAGAGAGCGACGCCGTATATGGATGGGACGCCAATGGTCACGCAGTGCCCGATAAGTTATGGATCGAAGTACAAATACGCGTTTATTGCATCAACTCCTGGGACTTTCTTCTATCACGCTGACTCAGGTAAGAAATTTCCGTTACTAATGAACAATATGCATGTAAAAACAGAATAAAAATAATTGACATATCTTCACACTTTATCTTTGTAATAGGATCATGGTCATATAAAATGGTCAATTAACTTCTATCTCATTAGTGCACATGAGGGTAGATGACCAAAAAGCTAATTGTTACATTTGTATCGATTCAAACGCGCTCACAAAGCAGTTAATCTTCTCTCGCTTAAATTGTAAATGGGCCTATCCAAAAGAGCAGTTTTTAACAGACTTCAAAAAAAATATTTATATTTGAAAGCTGGTGCTTCCCTTGTGATTCCATTTAAATTTTATCAAAATCAGTCAAGCTGTTTTTAAGTTACACTCCAGTAACTGAAAAGTACTAAGCATACGTCAATGACATTATAGTTGCGGGTAGAGAAATCGGTGAACATACACAATAATAATTTTATCGATACCGTGAGTAGCAAAAGTCGCTGAAAAAGGTGAAAAAATGTAACCGACTTCAACATTATTAAGTGTGAAATAACACAATTGCATTTTTTTTTCTTTTTCATAGGGCAAATGCCTTTATTAAAATAAAACACTCATAACTAATTACAATACTGCAGCTACTACAATAACATTTGAGCAATCCACTAGCTATTGGTAGCCTATAGATAACTCAAATGTTCTAACCCGCTACCGGCCGGCAGCGTGCCCAGAATGCTAGCAGCATTGCCACGCTGAATTGCAATGCTGATTCGTTGAGCCAAATATGTAATAACACAATATTTTGATAATAGTTACTTTTGAACTATCACGGTACCGACTATTTCACACTTTTAAGTGTTGAAGTCGGTTTCATTTTTGGTATTTAAAAAAAAATTAGTATTAAAGCTAACGTAAGCAGTGTTGTCACTTAGCATTGTGATCAAAACTCAATTTTTGTCCACAATAATTGTATGTGTTATAATTATTGTATTCTAAGAATAAATTACAAAATTAATTACAATATATTTTATTAAGTACACTGTTTATTTTTACAATAAAAAACATAGATGAATACTTTTGATATTGATAAGAATGCCTCCAAAAAGGCACCATACAAAATGAATCTTACAAAAAAGTGTAGATAACAATTTAAAAAAAAATATAATCTAATCATTATATATTATTATAAAGCATTTATCACATTACACTGTTATATTTATTAATTTAAGGCTAAATTTAAAAAAGTTACTAGTTAAACTAGCGTAAGGTTGACTTTAATCTGTGTAGTGTTTTTAACCGACTTCAAAAAAAGGAGGTTACTCAATTCGACCGTATATATGTTTTTTTTATATATGTGTTCGCGGATAACTTCGTCGTTTATGAACCGATTTTGATGATTCTTTTTTTGTTAGATAGAATATACTCCGTGGTAGTCCCATTCAAATTTAATTAAAATCGGACAAGCGGTTTTTGAGTTATACTCCAATAACTGAAAGGTTCTACGCGTATCTTGATGATATTATTGTCGCGGTTGAAGACATCGCAGAACACACAATGACAATTAATTGATCCCGTGAGTAGCAAAGGTCACTGAAAAGGGTGAAAAAAAATTTTTCAACAAAAAATGCATCCGACTTCAACACTCAAAAGTGTGAAATAACTTGTCGAAGTCGGTACCATGAGCACAATATTGTGATGATAGTTACTTTTGTGTGAACTATCATGGTACCAACTTCGACAAGTTATTTCACACATTTGAGTGTTGAAGTCGGTTGCATTTTTCATTAAAAAATGTTTTTTGTAAGAATCATATCGTTGCGAAATGTTGATAGACATTAATTGAAACAGCGGAGATACCTTGAAACCAAGAACAAAGCATTGGTTGCATTTCTGTAGTTGCTGCCTTAAGTTGTAACGCATCGCAAATGAAAAAAACAATAGGGAAACTTGTCGTTCACATCACATTTAATAAAATTAACTCACAGATATAAAATACAACAAGTACAATAAGTATTTTGACATAAGGTAATCATATTGGCAGTGATTCGCTTATTTCTTCTCCTTCTTCTCAGCAATTGGTTATCCACGGCTGGACATATGCCTCCCCCATATAGGGGGATTTGCCAATACTCGCCACTCTTGGCAGGCGGGTTGGCGAGCGCAGTTTTCGCAACATTTCCTATCCTCTGAAGGCGCTGCTGCTCATTCGCTTATTTAACTAAACTGAACTAAAATTGTGGAAAATAAGGTTCTTGTATGGTTACGATAAAGTCTAAATTTGTATGAAACTTATAAATATCAATACTAAAATTAGAAGGTTTTATTAAATTTGTGGATAGTTTTAGGTAAATTAAGTCGCAACTTATTAGTTGGTGTCTACTAAAACTACTTGCCCAGCAATTTAATAAAACTTGTCTAAATTAGTTGACAGCGTTGTATAGAGATATACGAATTTGAGTTCTAGCGAATTTAAAATACGGGCTATTTCATTTTGAAGAATTTTAGTGAATCTTAGTTTATATGAGTGTTAATAGAATTAGGGCGTCTAAATTTAAATAAATGTAAGTTTAAATATAATGAAAGGACTTCGAGCTGTGAAAAAGAAATTGTGCATATGCATTGCAATTTCATTGCACTAACAATAGAAACCTTGGAACTGTACAGCTGGGTGCTTCTAGTGAGTCAAAGTAACGTGTCTTGAGCAATACCCTTTCAGAACCTTCAAGAAATATCTAATGAATTTTGCCTTGTGACGTCATAGCTCACAAAACGTTTCTTTTTTCATTTATAATACCTGGCATTCGCGACTCAGCAGAAACGAGGCGATGATAGTCTCAGGGCAGCAAGTGTCGGTCGTCAATCAGACGGTCGAGGGTTCGATACTCACCATTGGGGGGGGGGGGGTCTCAATTTTTGGGAAATCTTACATAGATCTGTGAAGGTTGCAGTCTTATAAAATTTACATGGTCGCTGGTTGAGTAATAATTCCAATTCCCGCCAAGCTACTTTAACTTTAAAATTGCCTCACCAAGCAAATAGTATGTTAATATTGCTTTCTTTAAGAATTTAATTCTAGCTGTAGCGTGATTTCACCTTTGATCACATCGTCCCTGATCATTATTGAGACAGTTGTAATAATAAAATGTTAAATCACGTGCAAGGAAACTGTTAAAGTAGATGTAAATCACGTATAATTTTTGTTAGAGTCAATTTTAGATGGATGTGCTTTTAAGCAATTTTGGCTAGCACTTAATTATTAGGGTTCAGATATTAAGGGGTGATGAACAATGATAAATTCCCTAATACTTTTCCAGTTGCGCACCAAAGCGATGGAGTATACGGGTCCCTCATAATAAACCAACCACAACCGCTAGAGCCGCATGTAGCCCTCTACGACTACGATCGAAGCGATGAGAACACTTTGCTCATCGCTGCTAAATTTCCTGTGCTGATGACGGGAAACCTCGAGGATATGAGCCATGTTGCGCCAGAAGCGTTGTTGATAAATGGCGATAAATTGAATACAAAGTAAGTAATAAAACACAACCGCTTTTTCCATTCCTAGAGAAAGGACGGGTTCTTTCTCCAGGTGATGGGGAAATATGAATATATTCTTAACAAACGTGTAGAATATTCTATAGTAGTCTATAATATTTAATTAGTCCAGTCAATCTCGATTTTTTTTAAATATCGGTGAAAAATAATTGTTCATTTTGTTGCATGCATTTCGAACTCATTTTTGAAGTGAATTCTGGAATCTTCAGGCTGATATTTTTATATCCACAACAATTGCGGAAATTTACGGTAATTAATAATTCAAGTGGATTTTCATTTTTTCTCATTAGATATTAACTAGAATATTACTGAACCACGTGCAGCTTAATCATTTTGATAATGATGATCACTGGATTTTTCGGAACACATTGGAATATTTTTCATCCCATGCGGTCCATAGGTATAACATATCTAAATGATATTAGATACACAATATTCAGCGTTAATACCACGAGCTTAATTATTCCAAGCTGCCATGTAGTGTCCACCCGCCCTCCCCACAGCGAAACTATGATCCCTCCCTCAGGGATCATAGGGATCATATTGCATACATATGCAATCTTACGGAGGAGGGATCATATTGCAAAGATATGCAATCTTACGTAACTGGAACCATTTCGACGTCTTGTCTCGCCCATGCATGGGCGTCCTCTGGAGATGTTGGCTCGGTGAACGTCATAATGTCAAGTGACTAAGTCTTCCTTCCGTATTTTCGTAAATTATATTAACTGCTTAATTATATCCACCAAATAAACGTGCAAAAGCTTTTACACGATTTTTTAAACATTTTGAGTTCCCTACGCCTCTAACGCACCCCCCCTATTTTTATTCAGGGAGATATTTAATTTTATTTCAAATTTATCCAAAATTCTCTAAATGTACTTCACGTAATTCATGGACGCCCCCTATCAATTTAGATTGTCACGAAATCGATGTTATGAATATACAAAATTCTAATTCCATTTCATGATAATTATAATGTGGTGGTCGACAACCACTAGCCACATAATTATCATAATATTGAACTTGGCTCCCATTTTCACACTGTGCTGGAATTATTAATACGACAAAATGTTATCATTCACAGATTATTCGTTATGCAAAACTTCGCATACAGACTCCGATTGATAAACGCGATAGGTGCAGAGTGTCCGGTGTTTGTGCGCATTGACCGACATGATATGGTTGCTATAGCAACAGATGGGAGACCAGTGAAAGCTGTACAGGCGAGGAGCGTGCAACTTTATCCAGGTAATGACGAATGAAATTTCATGAGAAATGTTTCTAGAAAGGTAAAATAATTAACTCGGTGCCTGCATTCTAATTCAATGAAGTTATTCAATCACACTTCACATTATAATATCCTACTAATATTATAAAAGCGAAAATTTGTATGTGTAAGAGTGTATATTTGTTACTCTATCACGCTGAAACAGAAGAACGGATTTTCATGAAATTTTGTATGAATACAATTGTCATGTTTATAAAGGTTTTAAAGAATACATTTTGTTTTTATCCTGTACTGATATAATTACTTCAATTATAATAGACGTATATAAACCAAGTAAAGATGGTTGAACTCTTAAAATTAATATGTATTTATAATTTTTTCATGGTGTAAATTGGACACATAAATGGAATACTTTTTAAAGCACCAATTAGTTCAAAAAACAGTAACTTTTAACCAACTTTCAAGAAGTAGGACATTTTAAATTCGATATATCATAATATTCGCTAGTCTATAATAACCTTAGACCTTACTAGTTAGATTATAAAGTAATAGCTGCGCTTTCCCCCGAGTCGACTCTAAGCTTTCCAGAACTCACAGTTAATTTAGTTAAATTTATTTCTAAATGGGGGAATGGGGATCCGAAATGTCGCACCATTACATCCCTTTAGGGGTCTGAATTTTCAAGAACCCGTTCTAAGCGTATATCCAGGTTATATGAATAGCAAACATAAATACTATATATACTCATATATGAATGGACTTCGTTTATTTGTTAATAAATCTTATTCTCTATCTGAATTGAACTAGAATAAATCTATCTTAATTGAATATATTTATAGTCGTTTTATATGATTTTTGCATCGTAGCCGCACGCCGTAGTCTAACAGAAAATATTTATTACTTAAATTTGGTAACTTTTGGGATTCGAATCTACGACTACAGAATACCGTTTCGTCGTTTTTCTATCTAAGCTATAGTAGCGCTCCACTAGCCGTCCGAATTTATTCCTTCATTACAATATCTGTTTTTCTTCTATTGAACGTAAGTTCCGCCTAGCATGATGCTAATGCATTAAACCAGAAAACTCTATATTACGTAATCAATCAAATTATCTTATCGCGACAACATGGAGGAACTCATCAAAAAGTCGGAACTTGCGCATTAAGCTCCAGATGTATGACGTAACGAGTAGTGCAACAAACACACTTCTGAAAGCCGTACTTTCTCCCACATTTATCTATAATTGAAGGTGAAACCGTAGCACGCCATTCACTCTCACTTGGCTTGGCTAGCTGTTTTATTGCGGTGATGCCGTTGAACTTTTATTGCAACGCTAAGTGACAGTTATAGTACTCATTTTATTTCCGTGTGATGACGTGGTGGAAAAGATCCGTAACAGAACAATAGGGGGAACTATATACGATTATACTGTATCTCAGCGAGAGGAGCGTCGCCTGTCAAACTGGCGGACACTGGTTCGATCCTCAACAACAGCTTGAGCTTCCGGTGAAGGTAACACCGTTATCAAATCCCCAGCATGGTGGTAAGGTACTTTCGATTATCCGCCTGGCTAGCTAGCACCCTCAAGTTTGAAAAACTGTCACCAAAGACATCGTGTGTTCAGGCAGCAGTCCTTGACAGCCAGTGAGTATTCTAGGTCTAGCGTGATAACATCTTTAACTACATCGTCACTGACCATTAAGTGAGATAGTGATCAAACGCGAGATCTATACAGTATAAAAAAAAGCCTAGCTGTAGGAAGATTGGCTGTAGTCAACCTGACGGACGCTGGTTCGATACTCTGCAGCGGATTGAGCTTAAAGGCAAAACCATCTGGTTAGCTACCACCCTTAAGTCTGCGAAACAATTTCCAAACACCCAGTGTATTCAGGCAGCATTCCTCAAGAGGCTGTAAATATTCTAGGTAATGACACCTTCGAACACATTGTCATTGACTATCAATCATTGATATAGTAGCTAGTAAATCTGTAAAGTATAAGAAAGAAAACATTAATGAATGGCCGATGGGAATGAAAGCTTTTTAAATGTAGACCACGGTCTGGCAAGCACACCGTAGGACCTCCATCACCAATTTAGACAGACAATGTAATAAAAATCGCAGGAGGAAGCTGGATGCACACCAATTGCAATTGGTATTTATGGAGATCAACAGAGAGGTCTAGGCCCATATCAAGCAATGGGCATTTTATTATGGCTAAATTGATTCTAATGGATTTTTTTCAAAAATATAAAATTTGTGCTCTATTTGTTTTGTGCACAATTTACTGTAAATATTGTGTTGGAAACTAACGGAAATCCGACATTAACTTATCCCTCACATCTTTTAAAACAATTTTCTATAAAATAGGAAAGTTTAGGCTGGTATACGACTACTTTGTTTGCTTTCTTGTCGCCTTCTTTGCTTTCCTTCTTTGTCTTATATGTATACTTACTACACAGAATATACTTTCTTTTAAACTTACTTATTAAAATATAATTTCCTGACGGGCGGCACCAGTGCAGCTTCAAGGAACATTAAAAAAACAATAGAAAACGTATACCATTTCTTCATTCACGGGTTGTTGAACTATGTTAAGTTATGTTGACCTAGAAAGCATTGGCAATTTCATTGTCGAGTCTTCTAAATCCAAATACCTACGTCGTCTGAACTCTAAAATATACGTTTTTTGTATTCTATTGTACGAGAGAGAAAGGTGTGCAAGCTAGTCAATCTATGCAAGCTACTTTCAAGGTCAAGCGCACAGCCCGTTCTTTTAATTTCTTTTCTCTTAACATATTCGTAGTTATTTGCATTGTCCTCATTAAATACGTAAAAGAACATTTTAATTACAATAACCAACAAAAAATGTCTTTTTTTGTTGGAAAATCTCAAAACAAGAGAATGAATGATACAAATATTGGATCATTTTTTGGTAGAATATTTTACAGATTTTTTTAGCCGCTAATATATGGGTATGTGGGCAACGAGAACTGCATTTATAAACTCTTTAAAGCTTTAATTAAGTTGACTGCACTATTGTATTGGGATCTGCCGGTAATAATAGTTGTAATGTGAATAAATGAAAAAGTAAAAAAATGCGAAATAAGTTACGCACACTTTACATTTGATATTTATTTCATTTATGATGAATGTATTCATTAAAAAATATAAAAAATCAAATAAACGTTAACCTCGATAAAGGTGAAGAGAAATTCAGTCCGCCGATATTATATAAGAATAAAATAAAAACTTTCCACACATCTTAAACATCTTAAATTCTGAATGATATAAAGAAAGGGCCAGGTCAAGAGTACTCGACGCTCTTGTGTGAAGGGTTTGATGAGCGTTTAGAAATAACACTTAGCGACTGCTGTAACTTTTATTTCTTCAATAGCTGCACCCCGCGGTTTTACCCGCTCGGTGATGATTGATGATAATGAAAAGTAGCCTTAGATATGTTATTCCGGGACCTGAAGTATCTACACATCATATATAAAAAAACACTCAACGACCTATTTTCAGAGCTACTGGCTCTGAAAATAGGTCGTTAAGTGTTTTTCTTTCATAATATACAAAAAAAATTCATAAACATCGTTCAAGCCATTTCGGAGGAGTTTGATTACAAACACTGTGACACTAGAATTTCATATATCAGATCGATATTCAGTCTTACGTTGCGTTCACAAATACATAGATCAAAATTATGAAAACATTCATTTTCTCACTAACTGGTGGCGTACAAGTGCACGGGCCACCTGATGGTAAGCGATCAAAGTCGCCTATGAATTGTCTGTATTGCTCGGGGCATTTACGATACATTGCCATTTCTTTTTAAAGCTGTTAACTCTAAACTTATCTGAAATTAATTAGTTAACTTTTAAATGTAGGTACTCATAATTCGTGAAATAATAAACGGTAAACGCCATAGATTGCATTAAACACAGACTCAATAAGAAAGTGCGCGGGCTTTCACTATTACTACCTCCTTTCACTGGCCGACACATGTTGAAGATATAAAACAATTTATCATACAAAATTGTACCATGTTTTGTACAATGTAGCAGCATAATTTTGGAAAGCAAAGTTTGGCATATTTTTTTGTAAAACATTAAATAAAATGTTTGAAAGAAAAAAATAATAAAAAGGAAAGTCACCAGTTCATGTAAAGTTTCATTCTAAATATAAATGTATAACTTTCTTTTTCAAAGCTTAACTTTCTGAGTAGGTAAAGGGTAGGTGAGGAAAGAATATATTCGTTTTTATTTTATTTTGCATTTATATACTTTATACTTCATCGTCCATTTCGTCACTAACCGGTAGGTAGAGCTGAAAATCAGCGCTGTGGAATTAGTCTGCAGCATAATGTTGAGCCCATACCTTTTCTGACGCATACAGTATTACATGGCAGCGATCCCAGTCAATTACATATAATTATATTACTGATAGTTTATTTTTTTGTTGTTAATTAAGTCGTTGTGTACAGTGAAAAGAATAAACGACTTTCATTTCATTATGCATGTGAATAAAACCAAGTGGCTGGCAAGCGCCTAGAGCGTCACAAATAGAAAAAAAATTAGTGATATACATTCGTATACAGTTAGTTAAGGTTCGAGGTTCGCTCGCTCGAGGTTTTATTTGGAACAACTTGTGGTGACCAGAATATCATAGCCTACATGGGTGAAAGAAACCGCGGGGTGAAGCTATCATTCTATATATATATATATTTTCTGCACACCGACTGAAATAGGTTTGTTTGGTTTAATATTTGGATATGGGTGTGTTTCAGGCGAGCGTATGGATGTGGTGGTGAGAACGGTTCAAGAAAGCGGCGGGTATTGGATCAGAGTGCAAGGGAGCGGCGCCTGCGCAAATGTGTCTGCGAAAGCTATGCTGCTCTACTCTGGCTTCAATTACACGTCTATGCTGCATGAAAACCAGGTAGATATTATTATGTACGTCTAAGCAAAAAGTAAGGATATTAATAAAAAATATTGAAAGCAAGGGATGATCTACATTAATGAGGAAAACGGAACTGTTCTGATTTTTTATTTCCTGACTGGACTAATACGTATAATTTCCGGTGAAATTACAGGCACCTGAGATTTAGCAACTTTATGTCTCAGGGTGACGGGCACAGTGCAGTTCTTTACAAATTGTATCTGTCTTTATGCAGAGGTTACCATTGGTCTATAAAGTTTTTTACATTATGTATCATTTTACTTTATATAGTTTTTTATGTATTTCTTTAAGTGGTAATGTGTAGATGTAAGTGTGTTTGTGAATCAATGAAATATATTTTCCTGGGCTAATGGGGCTTAACGAGGCTGTCAGTTCTACGCAGAATTTTACCTAATGCGCCGAAATGCGCCGAACGTCCTTGTAGTTATCATGAGCAGGCAAAAATAAAAAGTAGTTTTTAATATAATATGAACACAATCACATTATTTTTTCAGAATGAAGTTCACGGTGATACAAGCTTGGACTCAATCGGTCTAAACGGGCAAATGATGGAATCTCTTCAAGACGTGTCATTCGGTTCCGAGCCTAAATCAGTATATCTAGGAATAGATCGCAAAATAGTCAAACACAAAGACAGTGACCTAGATTATAGGTATATTAGTGATGCCATACCGAAGAAACCTCACTTTCCCGCAGCTTTGGGTAAATATCATATCTACATACTTAAATTCACGCCTTTTTCCCGTAGGGAAGCTCCTAACCCCTAGGTAGAGCCCACCGCCTTCCAAATGCTACGATTCCGACACACGTCTTACGCTTCATCCACACTTATCAGACCTTTGAAACAAGAGCGTTGGTTTAGCTCTTGACTTTCAACCCTTTTAACTCAATCTGATTTCAGAACTTTCGCCTTGGCCTTCATTTTCCAACACTATCAATCGTTTCACCCATGTATACCACCTTAGTCAATTTCCCTACATGACCAAACCATCTTTACATACTCTTCTCTTAGTCACTACATCATGTAAATATCATTAATTCATATTTTAATTATACACATAACATAACAATAGCTGGGAAGGCAGTAATTTCAACTTCCTGGTGAATTTTTATTGTTTGCTTTATAAATTTATAATAGTACAAATCAGTTTCTTATTTATCAGACTTTTATTTTTTCTGATATGTGTATAGACTTTTTTGATAATTTAATCTATATATTATATAGATAATTGGTGAGGCTTATATCCAGCAATGGACGTCCTATGGCTGAGATAACGATGATAATGTATATAAAATTGAATCCGTAATTCCCTTCCTAGTGATGCAATAACTTGAGAACGTTTTAACCGATTTCATTATTTTCATGCCAAAATATTTGCAAAAAAAGGTAAAATCGAATAAAAATACGGTAACAGAAAATTCGTAGCCCGAGCGGGTGAAACCGCGGAGCGAATTCTTGGTGGTACCGGCCTAGAATTGTACCCGTGGGTGCCGTAAGACGGGGTAGTCACGTACCAGCAGCGTCTTCTGCGAATATAATCAGCGGCAAATATATGCTAGCCTAGGTAGTGGTTACATATTTGAACCGTTTGGGGTCGAGACATTGGGTCCGTGGGGACCGTGAGCTCATTGATTTTCCAAAGCTTATCAGAGCGTTTGATCAAAGGGATGCGTGACCAAAATGCTGGCACATATTTGGCTCAACGGATCAGCTTTGCAATTCAAAGTGTCAATGCTGGGCACGCTGCCAACTATTAGCGGGTTAGAGCATTTGAGTTATCTATAGGCTGACAATATAACCAGTGTGTTGTTATAGTATTGTAATAAGTTATTAGTATTTTATAAAAGCATCGGCCTCTTAAAAAAATAAACAACGTTGTTACTCCTTCACGCACAAATGGCTGTGCCGACTTCGATGAAATTTTGTATGGAGATAGGCTGGACCCTGGATTATCACATAGACTAATTTTATCCCGGAAAAGTATAGTTTACGTGGGATAATTGAGGTAGCGGGAAAACCGTCCACATGGGTGAAACCGCAGGGTGTTACTAGTATCCAACAAAACTCGTAATAATTATAGCCTTGCTTGAGAAAAATTTGCTTACTATATATATTTTTTTTGGAATTTTAGCTCTCCAAGAGAAAGGGGTGGTACAGATTAACGGCAAAAGTTTCCTGTACCCCAATACTCCAATACTGCTACAACCCAGTGACGTTGTCGCCAACAAGATATGCCACGTTGGTGCTGAATATAAGCAACCAGATCCTCAATGTGTGCAAATATTGGACGCCGGCGAACAGGACACTTTGGAGATCGCTTTGGTTAACGAAGGTGAGAACAGAACTTTGTGACTAAGGGTGAAATCAAAGTACGGACTTTGATCACACAAAATCTTTTTTTCCCTCACATTCAAAGGCAAGGTAGGGGCACACATTTATGCAATAAGTCTTAGATGTCTGTGTGCTGTATCGTGCGTGTGGCCATGCCTTCCGCGACCTCATACGATATACTGTTGAAACTTACATTGTAACCTTAACCATCTTATGTACACAGTTATATGCAATAAATATATTCTGTATTATGTATACGATGTATAGCAATTTATATTGACGTCATATGCATTCCTCCCACCAGCCACTATCCGAGTCATCCTAATACCTTTATTTATCTGAGCATGGCCGTGAGACGCTGGCTTGGTAATTATGTAAATTCGACCATCATTATCATCATCACCAAAAACATAAAGCCGCATTAAGGATCGAACCAGCGACCGCCATGTTCACTATCATTGGCCATCAAGTTGCTGCAAAATCTATAATCTACATGGTATAAAATCTCATGGACATCATTTTAAAATATATTATGTAGGTACACAAAAGTTTTCTTGATTATTTATCAATTGCCAAAGACAAATTTAATATTTTTATTAAAGAATATGTAATAATAATTATTGTATCGTCGATTGACGAATCATACAGAAAATAAAAGAAAACAAATCGATTTATTAAGAAATATTTGTTATTCTACAGTTGGGAGTGTTAGTAGTCTTATTATTTATGTATATTATCCGGCTTTCCTCATGAGTTCATTGGAGTATTTCGACCTTATTAGTCGAGATTACTTGGTCGAAATATTCCCACCCGCAGTGGTCACCGCGATCTGGCAGCGTAAACTCACCTGATGAAGAACAGTGGAAATGTCCGAAACCTAGGTCGAAATATTCGACTGTAAACGGGAGTGATACCGAATAATATAATAAAAACAATAATATATCAAACTCTCGAGAATTTACAATCAAAAAAGGTTAGATATCTTTCATATTTTATTAATAATATGTCTATTTTGATATTTAATAAATAGTTTACACTTCAACTGGCACAAATGTATTGCAACACTATTGAAATCACAAATAAAAACTATATAATAAAGTAATTATTTGATGTCTTTGCATATATATAAAGAATTCTATACCATTTTTCGATGCGATGGAAGCATCAGTCAAAATGACGGACGCTGGTTCGATCTCCGGGAACGGCTTGAGCTTCCCAGGAAGGTAACAACGTTAATTCAAATTCCCAGCATGGGGCTTCGGGTACCAACTACTGCCCCGAAGTTTGGAATACTGTCACTAAACACTTAGTATGTATAGGCAGCAGCCCTTGAAAAGTCTCAGTACGCATTCTAGGTCTAGCCTGATGACATTTTAGACCACATCGTCACTGAACATGTGCTAGATTATACAGAATAAAAATTACTTTATATAGATTTTATATATTTAAAAGTTTTCTCGGAGATTGGTTTTAATCAAAGACAAATTATTATCCTGATAGATTATTTAATTAGTACTCTCTCTTTCCAGGTGTCAACAGTAACGAGTCTTATACATTTCATCTGCACGGTACTGGCATGCACGTTGTTGCAACAGGACAGAACTTCGACGGGACTCCACTTTCGAAGGACCAGTTCTTCAAGATGGACCGGAGAAAGAAAATATTCAGGTAAAAGTAATGATGTTATTAAGAAGGGAGATACGCTAACCTCTAAGATCAAATAACTAAAATCTGGACTAGATACAACTAAAGCCAAACGTACACCTGCTTGCTAGTTTTACATAAGCTATTTGTGCATTTTGTTAAAGAATAGAAAGTAGTTATATCTGCCTAATTTTAGTCTTTTCCGCTTATTTTGTGAAAGTCCTACATCTCTAAAAAATTTTTAAAATGCTTTTTATAAGAAAGTGCATGAAGGTTAATGCTGATTGAACAACATTTGATTTTATTTGCTCATGTATTAGTGAAAATATATTTTCGAGCGACTCTATTTTTCCTCTATCAAAAATTCTCATGGTAACGACAAATGCACTTGCACTGTGTTTTACTCCAAAAGAAAGGAAATTAAAAGTGTAAAAAGTAGATATTACATTTTTTTAAAAGTTTAATTAAACCTAATACTAAAGTGAATTTATGTTAAAACAAAAATCAGTACACTAGGTACAATGCTATTGGTGAAAAGTTTGTCAGGAATACATATAGAGGGTTCGTTACTGAAAATTTTACGAACATCAAGTTCCTCTAATCATTTAAATCGTTGCACGCACAAAAACAATCAATGTCCCCGGCAGATATAGGATGGCAACACCACAGTGTCACAGCTAAGTTCTGCCGCACCTTCAGGTTAAGATGGCATATACGAGCTTACCCCTTTGCGAACGCTCCCGTTAAGCATATTAGTAATATGTTTTACAATCAATATAATTTATAATTATTATAAAATATTTATTTAATATTTTCCAGAAATCTTCAAAATCCTCCAATGAAAGACACCGTAACGGTTCCGAACAAGGGGTACGTCATTATTAGAACTCGGCCAGAGAAAGGCAGCTGGCTTCTGGAATGCAGATCCTGTGCTCTGTCATCGTTGCCAGCAGCTGTCGTCATCCAAACATCTCACACATTGCCCAAAGAAGTTCTGGATGTACTTCCTAAATGTGGAAATTACAGACCACCAGATGTTCTTTTGAACTGAAGATTAAGACTGATGACTAACTCTCTTTGAAAGTGATATTAAATAAGTTTAATGTGTGCTTTATTTTTGTGTATATGTGACGTGTGACTGTAATTTAGATAGTTAGCACGCGTTTATTTATTGTTAAATAAAACTACTAATAAGGACTAAAAATTTATAAGACTTTGTTTACTTTTTGGAGATTTCTTAGTGTTTACGTGTAAGTGGTTAAAATGAGTAGGAGCTACATATACTCATCAGTATTTTGACGGATTTGGGCGCATGCAGATATATATGTGCTTATTTATGATACAGATGTCACATTAACATAAGGTCGACAATCTTTTTTGTGAATAAATGCTATTTAGTTTCAAGAGAGTAAAAATTTAACTATTCTGTAAATTGTAATGATGATAAATAAATTTGCAAAAAAAGTATTGTTCCCTTAACAATGTTGGGGATTTCAATTTATTTCTATTAGGTACCTATGGTAGTGGTGCTAATTTACTTTTAGTAATAAATTAGTCTGGAGTGTTGAGGCAGCATTACACTCTGTGTACTGTGTTACCGCACTGTGACTTGAAAGCATCTAGACTGATTTAGAAACAAATGCTTGGGAAATATGATTTAAATAGTGAATTTCGAACCTAAATGTTTAAGGAGTATACCTCCGTGTGGTTCGAGATGTGTACCTTAGTTTTTGCAAAATAAATGTACCATATTGCAACTTTAGGTTCATAGTAAAACAAATACTTAAGAACTGTTAAGATATTTATTAATAAAATCCATATAGTTACTTACGTTACTATAAACTGTGGGCGCTCCTTTTTCTCCACATGGAACTATACCCCAAGACATAACCCCAATAACAGTTGGAATCATGTCTGTTTTCAAATACTTAATCGAATATGGTTTCGATGTACTATTTGTTGTCGAAGACATTACACCAGTACTAGAGGTTGACGGATTATACATTGAATTTCTCATAGTGGTTGCTAGCGAATTCATATCAGGAATGTCAATATTAATATCAGTTGATATCATTGAGCTAGATGAAGACGTTACTTCACTAGTAGTTGAGGATCTATCAGTACTAATCGGGATAGGTGATGAGGTACTTCCAGTAGTAGTTGAAAATGGCCTATCGGTAGGCATCGGGATAGGTGAAGAAGTGCTTCCTGTAGTAGATGTAGATGGCCTATCGGTAGGCATCGGGATAGGTGAAGAAGTGCTTCCTGTAGTAGATGAGAATGGCCTATCGGTAGGCATCGGGATAGGTGAAGAAGTGCTTCCTGTGGTAGTTGAAGATGGCCGATCGGTAGGCATCGGGATCGGTGAAGACGTACTTCCGGCAGTAGTCGAAGATGGCCTATTGGTCGGCATTGGTATTGGTGAAGACGTACTTCCTCTAGTCGTCCTGTCAGTTGTCATCGGAATCGGACTACTAGAGAGCGCTACAGAGGTCATTGTGTCTTCTCTCTTAATGTATTGCACCAGAGGACCACCTGAGTCTCCTGAACATCCTGCTATCCCTCCAGATATGGGGCCAGTGCAAATATTAGCTTTTCTTTTTAAAGGGTTTGGTTCATATTTGTCTAAAATCATATCCACAGCTCTAGAACAATCTGAAATTAATTAGTTATTTTATTTTAATACTTAAAAATAATTATGACGTAAGTTTATTAATGATACTGGTACAAATCAGTAAAGATACTTGGGTTAATATTGCGATTTCTTTGCTATATTCTAACAGCTAGAATAAGTTAATTACCTACACACTCAAATTCTGCACTGCGAGGGTAAGTAATAATTAGTTAGTAAGAATTTACCCGGCCAACTCAGATAAGGCTGGTTGATAAATAAACTTACAGTGGCCCCATAAGATTATCTGTATGCGGGCCGCTTCGAAACGACTCTAATGGAGATCAATAGGGGAAGCAAATGTCTAGCAGTGGAAGTCCTATGGCTGAGATGATGATGAATACGATTCTGAACGTCATAAATTTGAAGAATAAAATTGGAGAATAGGGTGGACTCCACAACCGATAGGGAAGTTTTTACTATTAGGGACTTGCACATTCTATAATCGAGTTTGCAGACTATGTAGGTCTGTTATGTCTCACTTTTTGCTATTACATCCCTAGTCAAACCTGTGGAAATCTCAGCTAGAAAACCGCTGATGGTTCGATTGTAAATTTGCCACATCATTTTCACATAGTATATTATCAATCATATAATTCCTTCTACCTTCTATACCACTCAGACTCTATGGCAAAATGTAATATAAATATAATATAATTTAATACTTTGCTTGATCAAGTACAGTCAAGAGCAATAACCGATATTAAAATGAAAATGAAGGATTATTTGCAATAACTCACCATAATATGGTAGGTAGGTAACTTCAACTTCCTGAAGCTTATTTGGTATGACTATCAAGAAGGCGTTTGATGATAAGGCACCCCAACCCGTCATTAGCAGTTTTTCGTTTCCCTTCGGTTCTGCATTATCTGTTGGCAATCTGATGGGCTGCACTTTCGATGAATATTTGATATTCCGATAAGTTTTAGTCATCCCTATATCATAGGGTCCAACATCTCTGAAATTATTTAAAATGACTTTAGCATCAATTTTACGTGACAACAAAAAGTAAATTAAAGTATACCGTGCTGAAGCTACTGACGTTAGATAAAATATAAGATTAATCTATTTTCGGCACTAAGATGGATACTCTAACATAATTAATAATATTCCAAGAAAAGGCAAAATTGGCGAGTAATTTTTATTTCATATTCACACAATTAGCTACAAAACTGGTAAACTCTAAAAATGAAAAAGCCTAAAACCGAAACGGAACCGAAGGACCGAATTGGGAAGACAGAAATTAGCTTCTTTCTTACAAAAAATGTTTGTTATCCATCTATATGGAGTACTATATTAGGTGAAAGACATATTGACACAAATGATAAAGTCATTTGCTAGTATGAAAATACAATAATTATTATATATGTATTTATCGTAGTTTATATTTGAATGGTATCTTAAATCGTAGTTACATGTACCGGCATGTTGAAAATAATAATATCATTAATTATGCATTCTTATGATTTATCAATCTTACCCCCTATACAACGGGTGTGCTATGCGGTGCGAAATTTGATATATCTGCGACTGTGAGACCTCTTCTAGACTGTGAGCTCCAACAATGGCATCCATAGAAAACCAGCGTGCCCAGGAATCCGTGATACAGTGTCCAGCTGTAAGGATCTGATTCATAAAACGTGTATTAACAAGAGTCACCTTTTGTACGTAGTTTTACTGCTCTCACATTCGTAACGCGTACAATTTAGGAGCCGAATCTGAGTCTGTGCTTGCTAATAGATTTTAACTGTATCCAAATCACCAGTGAATAGATATTCTAGTTCAGTAGCTTATCGCATTATAGGTACATTAGTTAACCTTTAAATTCTGGAGCCGGAGACGTAGCGGAGTTTATCGTACGCAGCCCAGCAAAGAAGAATTTCCTTCACCTTACTGTCATTGTTATATGTTCTGCTCTGGTTCCGCCCTTGGTATAGGTTTAGTGAAGAACTAATAAATTGATTACTCAACAACGAACAAAATGTATATCTATCCCACGTATTCTGTTGGTGGAACGATTAGGAGTTTGTGTGTGGCGGGAATCTCCCTGTAGAAGCGATAAGTGTAGGCATTGCAAATATAAAAGGTAGGCGTGACAACATAAGATCAACTTGTAAGTAACGTCGACTGTCAAAAAAAATCTCGAGAAAACTCTAGAAACATGTTTCTATCGGCAAATACAGACTCAGGAAATGGCATGTGCTCTTGGCAGGGCATAGAAAAATGTAGGCAAATGACAACAGTTGATGTTCTAGCTTGCGCATTGCCGTATCACCTCGTCGAAACAAATTATTTACTGTATAATTAATTTGGTGGGACACATATTCAAGTAGGGTATTAGGGTTAACTATCATACTTACCCATCTTTGACTGAGGATTGATCCGGTGCATAAACGAGTTCTCCACCATAGAAATCTGGTCTGCAGTGATACTACATAAGGATTGCTGTGCGCTCGAGCTTCATAACCTCCCGCAATTTTACCTCTTCTTGAATTCACTATTGTCCAAATTAAAAAGATAAATAATAGAAAGTAGAAAGTTAAAATTAATATAAAAAACATTTAATATTAACAAATTATTACAATATATAATATTTATAATATATATTGAAATGTTATGATACTATAAATATACAATTAATATTATTATATGTATTTATTTTTCTCCCCTCAATTATCGTGAACTCGGGTAGACCTGCGGAACAATATAAAAAAGTTATACTTGTTTAAATCCATTTATACTTGGTTGTTTAATTTTAATGAGCAGCAATCGCAACTGTCTTAGAAATAATTTAGAGGAGAAGGTTATTAATCGACATACATAAGGTGTCATACCTATGAAATAAGATGGTTGCTTCCAGTAAAAAATGACATACATAATTATATTCAGGCCTCTTTCTCGTAGGCAGAGTCCACAGCCTTCCAATTGCTACGATCCCGAAACACTTCTTTCACTTCATCCACGCTGACCAGACCTTAGATACAAGAGCGTCAGTTTAGAGTACTCTTGAACTGGCACCTTTTTAGAACTTCCTCAATTTGATTTCGGAAAATTTGCTTTCCTCTTCCAATACTACCATTAACTTCACCCATGTACAGTCAATCTATATTCGTTCATTCTCTCTACTTGACCAAACCATCTTAATATTTACACATAGGTACATCTCTCAATTTTAATCACTACATCTTCGTTTACACCACAACATTCCCTTAATATTTACACATAGGTACATCTCTCAATCTTAATCACTACATCTTCGTTTACACCACAACATTCCCTTAATATTTACACATAGGTACATCTCTCAATCTTAATCACTACATCTTCGTTTACACCACAACATTCCCTTAATATTTACACATAGGTACATCTCTCAATCTTAATCACTACATCTTCGTTTACACCACAACATTCCCTTAATATTTACACATAGGTACATCTCTCAATCTTAATCACTACATCTTCGTTTACACCACAACATTCCCTTAATATTTACACATAGGTACATCTCTCAATCTTAATCACTACATCTTCGTTTACACCACAACATTCCCTTAATATTTATACATAGGTACATCTCTCAATCTTAATCACTACATCTTCGTTTACACCACAACATTCCCTTAATATTTACGCATAGGTACATCTCTCAATCTTAATCACTACATCTTCGTTTACACCACAACATTCCCTTAATATTTACACATAGGCACATCTCTCAATCTTAATCACTACATCTTCGTTTACACCACAACATTCCCTTATCTTATCACATTTTTCTTTACCATTTCACTCAGTTTCACTCCAATCATACTTCTCAGAGCTCTCATTTCAACTGCATTTATTCTGCTTTCATGCTGTTTCTGCCACACCCAACTTTAATTATAATTTTTATGTCAATTAAAACTGTCTTAACCATTGATGTACAATAAATTTTTTTTTACCTTCACGAGATGTTCCATAATTTAAAAATAAAAAAAACAAACATAAATTAAGTAAATTCATCACACGGTTGTAAAAGAACTAAACTGTAATGATTATGCGCGTACAATCTGTTATGACTATGATATCATACCTTTTATCAAAGGAATTATTTCAGAGGTTTTAAACATTTTGTAATGTACAGCCAATATCGGCACAAAATCCAGGTAGGTATATTATATTCCGGGTATGTGTTAAGGGACGAATTTTGTTATTAAAACTGACGTGGTTTTGACACATTATGAATGTATAAAACACGGGAATTACTCACGTAATAAGTCAGAGAGTTCCAACTATAGTTTCAACCATGGTAAATATCGCGACAATAACGTTAATTTTTGTATAGTAATAATAGGTGATATTTACTGTGGGCTCCAAATACCAGCTCCAAAAGCTCCAAATTAGGTATCTTGGAGCCCAAGAAAGTGAGCGAAACGTGCAACTCACTTCTAGTTTACATTCTGATTAATACATTAGAATAGACGCAAGAAAATTCGAAGTGAACTTACACGCCATCAGTTCTTCGAGTTTTGTGCCCTATCCACTGCCACCTCAACTTGTTAATCCTCTTATACATCTGTAAAGTATTTAATGGTAGGTAATATTTTAAATCGGCACGCATCAGGTATTGTCCCGCCCTCTCTACCTGTAAACACCCGCGAGGCTCTGTAAGCTTAACGACACCCGGCTAGACCTTAATATAATATTATGTTTATGTAGTGTTATTAACTGGCACAAACGGTATGCTAATTTGATGTAAAAGTGCGCTCGTCGTTGATTACGAAAACTAATCACAGAATTGTAAGTGTATTTTTTTATTTTAAAAATCGTTCAACGTTAGTATTTTGTGCAGAACAGTATATTAATATATATTTATTTATTTACCTAATCCGACAACGTCACGTTAAGAATGTATGTAGTAAATAAAAAAATAGTATGGCTAAAAAAGTTAAGCTATTAAAAATATAAATCTAAATATGTATACTATTAATGAAGTATTAGCCTAACTACCTGATGTGTATGACATTTTTTACCATTTTATCATTGTGTCACGTGAAATGAAAGACGACATAGTACTAGTACTTACTCTTAAATTAAGAATTACCTTTGGTACATATCATATAATTTGATAAAAAGTAAATAGGATTATCGTAATTACCTACATATACACATACCACATAACTCAGATGATAAAACTTAACATACACAGTGATGTGATGAACCATACAATACGGGTGTTTAAAATATTAGAACAGGGTCAGAATTGATTGTTTACTAGTATCTTAAGTGCATAGAAATGGAAATGTTATGCTATTTACTGTATGCCACCAAACTTTAGGACATTGCCTTATAAAAAAACCGGTCAAGTGCGAGTCAGACTCACCCACCGAGGGTTCCGTACAAATGTGTAGGTACATACTATTATAAGAAAAGTATGTAGATATTACCAAAAATAGTTCTGTATTTATTTAAATATAAATATATATAAATCGGAAACTAACATCATAAAAATAATTAACAATCTGTTTAAGCTTGTGCCAATGAAGCCCTTTCATACAATACCCTACATGACACGGTTAACTCAATTCACAATTTGAACCGCCGTTCCTTGCATAAAGACCCTATGTTTTCGTGATTTAATTACAAACGTACAGTTTTCAGACTTTTGCCTATATTTGTAGTATAAGACGGCATCACTTACCAAAATTCATAGTTCTAGGTCAGCGGGAGATATCCTATAAATTTAAATTCACTTGAGAGATAAGCGACCGTATCTTTTTTTACGCTGACATAAAAGTTTGATTTTTTCACAGCTGCAAGAGACTGTAGACTTCAGTATGTGTATCTTTTTAATTTCAAATCGATACCTCCACGCGTTCCCGAGATAAAAGGTCTTGACCGACGGACGGACGGACAACAGAGTTATTCTATAAGGGTTCCTTTTGAAGTACGGAACCCGAAAATCTTCAAAATACTTTTTTTTTAAAAAGAGTTAACAAAAGTATAATCCAAAAATCTTAGGTACAATGCCGCAGGGGCCCGTTTTAGATTTAATTTAGTTTTTATTAAATGTTTAAGGTTTTTATTTTAAGTTAGATTATTTTATTGCTATCCAAAAAACAAAGTACATAATTTGTATCGTTATTTTTATATACTTTAGAGATATACTAATTTCTGTCGCCCTACTCTGTCCCATCATGAAAACAAAACAGTTAAAGAAGTTAAATTTGACAAACTGACGACCCGCTGCAGGAGATAGGGGAACTGGTTTTAAAGTTGCATGTTATTGTACTTACGCAGACACAAAAACATAATACGTTTTAGAGTTAGTTATGCCTTGAATAGTGTATAAATGCGCTTCATCCGATTTGTGATCAACACATTTGTCGAACCACTTGCTAATCTGCGAATAATGAAAAGATTTCACGTTACAACTTCAGTGAAAATCTAAAAATGCTTCAAACATAAACAATAAGGAGTTCTATGGTTCATTGCATTAACATCAAGCTATCAAATTTTTAAAGGAAACAGATCGATTAATATTGCGATTTGAAACCCGAATACAAATATATAATAATAAAAATACTGCAGAATACCGTCCTGTCGCTTTGCTGTCTGAGCTATATCAGCATTCCATTTTCCGAATTTATTCCTCCTTATGTACATCTGAGGGGATGTTTTTCTTAGAGCCCTCTTTAGAACCTTTAATTGTATGTACTATTAATATGACTATACATAAGCAACAAGTTCTTTACGATTACTTTGGCATAACTATACCGATAAACAAGGTAATGAAAAAACAGATTTATATAAAAATAACTATTTAATCATTTTATTTCATAATGACTAATCTCTTACATAGATGCTGACATTTTGGAAGCATGAAATACAATTTTATAAATTATACGACTTAGCCGATGAGTAGAAGACGAATAAGAGCATCATTCCACGTAGCTTATCAAACCACAGGTGTATATTTTAAACAAAATAATTACCCTGTGTCTAAATATTATTTGCTATGAAGGTGAATTTCATACGAGACAAATTAAAACAAGGAACTGCAGATCAACAAGAGACACTAAGGGCCGGTTAAATAGTAATAAATTAAAAGTAAAAAAAAACAAATAAAATAAGAATTAATTAATTATTATTTTAAAATTAATTAATTCTAAAATAAACATTTTTGATTCATAGTCAGGCAATAATCACTATTTCGACCAATCAAGTTTTTAATAAAACATTTTTTACCACGTCTTACAGAAAATAAGTTAATGCTCTTAATTCTGTTAATCACACCAACTAACTAAAACTCTATTGGGTCTATAATGTTTGTATAATTTGATTGGGTGTGTCCATACCTCCCGCGACACAGGTTATCTAAGTGCGGGGGTGTGAGTGTGAATACCTTTGTAAATACCTATACTCGTGTTTTAAGTTTTATATAAGTTTCATAAAAATCCTTCTCATATTTTATCTCGTATGAAGCGTCACCGCCAAAAGCCAGATCCACCGTCATATACAGTGTGTTTAAAGAAAGAAATATAATACACATTATAAGTATGATTTAACAAACGTTACCCAATATTTTTCAGTGATTGAAATGATCCAAGCCCCGTAACTAAAAGTTACGGTCTCAAGTCCCGCGTATACCTATACTATAGGTACAACTTGAGTTCTTGATATATAAATGCTCAACAAAAAACATATGAAAGCATTCAAGTTAGTAAAAATATTATGACAAAATTGGAATACAATATTTTAATAATATCTTAGTATCACCTCACCATTATAAATATAAATGTGACTAATATTTAGTTTAAAAATCAAGCTGTATACGCGCATTACTTTAAATAAACCTTAAAATAATATATAATCTTTTTTTATTTTATCTGTTACACCCAATGATATTATTAAAAATGGATATGAGGCACTGGCTCCACGGAGGTGGACCGCATACATTAGGTGCATGCCCCTAATTAGCCTTAGCAACAATCGGGCCGGCATTTGTGCAACACGTATTGTTCTCACTAAATATTTTTATAATTAGGCAGAAATAATGCCTTCCTTTGCTTTCACAAAATGCACAAATAGCTTGCGTAAAACTAACAACTGGGTGTGCTAGCCTGTAGTTGTGACTTGTCCGCATTTTAGTTACGAAAATATTAGAGCGTAGGTACCCTATCTTCTATTTTTAATAATATCATTCTTTACACCTAACATGTTTGAGTTACTATGAATGTATCAAACACGGGAATTACTCACGTAATAAGTCAGGGTTCCTATAGTTTCAACCACATTCGGTGGTCTTTATCAGGGAGAATGTGAGACGCTCGCGGACTGCGGTCGCGTGTCGCCTAATACTTTCGGACTTATTACGTGAGTAATTTTTGTATTTTATACATTAATGTGTCAAAACCACGTCAGTTTTAATAACACAAATGCTTAAGTTATGTTACATTTATATACATGCTTTGTTATATTTTATCTATGGTATAGAAGTAAAAGCGCTAATTGCCGAATTTGTCTATGTGATCGCAACTAATTAACTGAATTAATCAATGTACTGCTCGCTCATACTTTGGATAGGTTAATGAAATTTTTATCTGAGCGATTTCTCTCTTCGGAAAGTGCCATAAACCGTCGCCGCGTCGGTAACATTTGTAGTTCTATAGGCGTTCTAAATACTCTGACATTTAATTAATTTATGAATGCTGAGTTACCCTCTAACAAAGGTCAAAGTTGTTAGGCACGGACACACCTTGAAGAACTCAATGACTACAGACTGAACGAAAAACTACTCTCGTAATGCAACTTCCCGCTAAGAAGATTGCGTTGTGCTTTGTGTGTTTTCATTTGTTTCTCATTTTAATTTTCATATTTCAAAAAAAGAATATGCAATTTATCTGTATACAACCTTATAAGGCAATTAAACAGGTTTTAATCAAATGTTTTCGAAAGGTTTGTATACTCTGACATTGGGCTGGTATACTTCCATATTATCTGCTAAAAAAAAACTATTGCGATCAAACGGCCAACGCTTTTCTCCCTGAGAGGAAGGTCTATGTCCCCGTAGTGGGAACATAATTGTTTTTTTTTTTTTATGAGAGCATAATTACACACTCGACAGGTATACTTTTTTGGATATACTTAATTATAATTCTAATTTACATATTTGCACTAAGCCCCTAATCCTTATCTGTAAAAATAAGCTATCAGTGAAGCCTTAAAAGTTGTAAGTCAAATTAACAAATTGCAATTGTTTATTTACACTATAAAAGCAAGTAAGTATATTATTTTATCTTATTTTATTTTATCCTAATTTAAGTATTATATCTATAATGGCATCAATCATAGCCAAAATCATTTAAGTCTTGATGCCGCATTGAGTATTGCCAAGGCAATAATAGGTAACTTGCTGTGCCCCGCGGTGTTGCTCCCGGTGAAATGGTACGTGATAGAAGCCATTTGTGACTTCCCGTCATCCCACGGGAACAGTCAATATATTTGGGATAAAAAGTAGCCTATGATTCCAGGGTATAAGCTGTCTTCTTTGCAAATGGCAAATCCGTTCAGCCGTCTTATCGTGAAGCATACATATATACAAGCGATATATGAAACATACAAACGACAAACAAACTTTCGCCTTTAAAACATTAGTGTGATTAGTTATCAAAGAGCAAATTGAATTAAAATACAAATATTAGTTGTAGAGAAAAATAATGAGGTAAATAAACAAACATGTCTATTTTTCTACGCAAATTCATTGAGTGTAGTTTTGGTATATGTAAGTCTACCATAAGTTTATAGTTAAACTATAATATTTTTTTTATTATAAATATTTTAATTTGAAAAAGAAATTATAATATAATAATTTACAGACAGAACTTAACCATTACTCTTACATCTTATATTATGCGTAAAAAATATGCTTCCAAAAGATTAACTACGGTTGTTTTGCTCGATATTGAAATACTTTGGTTAAACAAGTTGGTAGATCTAATTCAGCACCTCAACATTATGTACACGAAACCACAACAATGTCCGTACGTTGTTCATATTTCAACAACAGAATAAAATATGGCAGTACGCTTTACTTCTTCGAATCGATTCCAATCGATCTTTATTCGATCTCATAATAATCACATTGAAACAGTACATAAATCTGTAAAATTACTTCGTCAGCAAAAAACGCGACCCTCTTGCTGGTAGGTAAGTAGATTTAAGTAAATGTAAAATATCGAGTTTTCATAATCACATGAATTCATTCAAGTGATTATGAAATTCACGTCATTCATTCTCGAGAGCTAGACTTAAAATTAGAGAATCTCATTTTCTCTGAACTCGAGAAGATATTTTTTTATCATTAAGACAGTCTTTTTTTTCGCTGCCAGTTAGTATCTAAATTACACCCTTTTCGTTTTGAGAAAGCGTACGGTTGTCAAATAACTGGAACCATGGCAGGCTACCAAATATTTAAGACCGCGTCATCATTCTAGCCGGCTTTGTTAAAGTTTATCTTTAGCGAAAAACAGACCTTAGAAATCTCATCTGTAATCAACATCTAGGCATTCTTATATCGGTTCGAAGTACTGTTATCAACATGAATTATAATGATAGGTTCGAAGCCGTCAGTGTATCGGGAAGTATGACGGCGTGATGGCGGGCAGGTGATGTCCGCATCGAGGGAAGTTCGGCGGCACGGGCGGCAGGTCGTGTTGCGTGCCTATGTGCAGAATCAGGTTCATTCCGATCACTATGTGGTAGATGAAGTGGCAGTGGAATAGCCAGTATCCTGGAAAGATTACGTTACAGGAATTAAATGTTGTAATAATAGACTGCGATTTGTGTGTAAGGCTAAAGATACCAAGGCCGAAGCTTCTAAAATTATTTTAAGAGTTAACGTAGAGAGTATTTTTCAAGAAATTGTATTTAAAAAATATGTATTTCTAAATGTAATAGGTAAAATTGTATCGTACAAAATCATTACAGGTAAAAAAATCCTTCGAGCTCTTACATGGCTGTTTTGTGCTTTTCCAACCTACATGGCTTCGTACACGCGCTATGCGTGACTAAGCTTACTTAGACTTGACTAAATTTTTCTTAGACAATAAAATTATCAACTACGATGCAATAATAATTTTAAAATGCATGTTCAGAATTATAAGCAAATATTCAAGCTTCAGTTAAGTCTGGCCTATATGTTTCAATTCTGATGATTTAGTTTTTTAATGAGATTTTAGTTAAATGCTTGTTGGGAAAAGTCTAAGCAGTTTCCACTTCGAAGACCAGTCTCTCCTTTGCATTATTTGGAAACGAAGCGCTTAATTTTACGAGAAGGTGGAATTCTCGTTTCGATAGCGCACTGCTGCTTGGTTATTTGTTGATGGAATGGGGAAGGGGAAATCAAATTGAGTAGCTCAAGGGCATAACTTCCTGAAATGTACGAGGTAGAAAATGTCGTATTTGTAGTGACCGAAAGTCTTGCAGTACTTTCAATCACATTGCCTCAATCATCGCCTTGCAAAAGTTGGTAGCAATGAAACTATCAAGGATTACCGTATTAGCCCATCAGGTGCATGTCTTGCCCATCTCATGACTTAATCATACTTATAAAAATATATTACGCAATTAAAAATTAATAATAATAGGTACTTACTAGATGGCGTAATAGTAGGTAATAGAAATTGTTCTGTCATTATCATTTTTGTTTAATAGGGCTGATGCTCTTTATAAAATGAAATATTAATAACGAATACTACAGTTACTACAACACATTTGAGAAATCCACTAGCTATTGTCAACCTATCAACTCAAACGCTCTAACCCGCTAACAGTTGGCAGCGTACCCAGATTGCCAGCAGCATTGCCACGTTGAATTGTCAATTGAACGAAGCAGGATCTGTCATCTGTCTAAATTGTATTATTTCTTGTGAACAAGGTTTGATTAGAAATGTTTATGACGTAGTCGTGAGCGTTCTAAAACAAAAACAGAATGAAATATAAGCACTTTGGTCACAGTCCGATAACAGGATACATTTCTCATTGATATTTTGACAGTAACAGAACAATTTCAAACTACATACCACCATCTATTGGGTATTTTCATTACTACGGGTACTAAGAAAACGATTTTGAAATGTGCAATTTTTACCTGGATTATCTGCCTTCAGTCTTAATACCACATATCCATTATTGGGAACTGCGAGCGTGTCCTTGAATGGCGGCAGGTTGTATTGACGATGCAGCAACCCTTGTCTGTCCAGGTCTAGAGCATGCTTGAGGTTTATCTTCTTGATGTTCTTATCGGGAGACCGGCCCATGCCAATCACGTTGTACGGAGTGCCGTGCAAGTGGAACGGATGCGACAGATTTGGAGATTGAACTGTAAACATACATACAAGCATTATTTTAACACAGTAACATTAATTGTTTTTGTCGTAAACCTTTCGAGTGACAACAAAGATGGCAGGATAGGAAACATTTATAAGGTAGAATCAACTTAGCAGTTTTGCTAACCCCACCTCGAGTCGGATAAGGACAAGAATAAGAATGAGGACTTTTTTTAAAGCTCACAATAACTATAGTTCAAAAACAGAATGACTCTTCACGTCATGCCTTTCGAAAAACATAAAAGATGCTATATCATTTAGTCATTGTATACGGTATTACAGTAGGTGGACAGACGACCTGACTAAGATCGCAGGCAAGAGCCGGATGCGGGCCGCTTCCAACCGGTCCATGTGGAAATCAATGGGGGAGGCGTATATCCAGCAGTGGATGTCCTATGGCTAAGATGATGAACGAACATACCTTCATCAACGAGCACGATCTCGACGATAGAGTTGAGTGGTACATCTATCATGTGGGTGCAGCGGCAGTCGACTGGACAGTTCGCGGGGCGATTGTCTCCGTTGCAGAACAGGTCCGGATTCAGCTCGTGAACTTGAGACAGTAGCGGGGACGGAGGAGCTCTGTATGATATCTCATCAACTAAGCTGAGCACATGATCACCTCCGGGAGCCACTGCAAAGTATAATGAAAAACAGCTTTTTTAAAATGAAATAGATGGCAAACAAGCAGACGGGCCGCCTGATGGTAAGCGATTACCGCCGCCTATGGATATCTGTAACACTGGGGCCAATCCTTTTAAGACTCTGTTTGCTCTCCCTTTAAATAATTCCATACTGTAGCTACTTGGGAACACCGAGGCAGGAAGCTCGTTCCACATTTTGCAGGTGTATGGCAAAAACGAGCGGTTGAATCACATAATGTGTGAATCCCATGTGTGAATTAAATGTGGATGAGCTTTTAAGCAATTTTGGCTAGTACGGTGGTAATAACTTGATGCTAGAATAGATAACAGAAGAGTTCTTTAGAACACTCCGCAACCAGTACTAAAAAGAGAAATACATATCCAGAATAAAACACAAAACATGATATCAAATTCGTTCAATCTGTACATTATCATTTTTACGCACCTAAGAAATTCCTGTATGTGTTCTCCGTAAAAAGATCCTTTGGCTTGTAGAAGTGGAATCTGAATGGTAAGAATATCTTAACATCTGGTCTTTCTTGTAATATGGCTTTGTCGACAGGCTTGGCTGACTTCATGTTGCTCACGCAGACGGCGTCATTTCTTTTCACGTTGCATATAGCATCCAGAGGGTTCAGTACCTATAAATGTTTGATGTTAAAGCATTTCTTAAATAACCGTATCTAAAGTAAAGCGAAATAACATGAGTCTTAAGCTGCATATATGAAGTTAATTTCGATATAAAGTGGCTTTCTTAGTTAGGCAAAAGTTGAAAAATGTAAAAATAAAGTATTTTTTAAATCAAACTTGAGGGTATTGTGCTGATAGTGCTTAAAACTTTAAAATGTGAATGTGACTATTTTTATATCTTCAAATAAAAACAAAGCAATTAAAAAACATTAAAGTTATAAATTAAAGTAATAGCATAGTTATAAAACTCAACAGTATAAACGTATTAATTTAAATATCAAGAACTTTTTGTTTCATAATTTGAGGCTAAAAAAATGTTAATTAAACAATTAATCTACAAATTATGTTTCTGTTTCATATAAATATATCCAAAGTATTTTTTAATAATCATGAAACAAAGAGAGTTAATAATTAATAAGAAAGAAGAAAACTACAACCTTGGTTCCTTGTGCGGTGAGGGGGATCCATCATTCTCTAAACCCAATACTGCTACAAAATGATCATCTAATGAACTAAAAATCAACCAAAAAGTTTAGGGATATTACCAGGTATTAGGATATTTGGGATTACCATTTACAAATCTACTATTTATGTATAATATATACAAATTTTCGTGCAAAAAAATCAGTAGGTGCTAATGTAAAAAAACAAACGATCAATATATTTTTAAAAATATTTTATTAAATGGTATAAAAATGTACATTTTCTTACTACAAAATTACAAAATTATTAATTTTGCCTTATTTTTGGCAAGATGCATTTTTATAAAACTGCCGGGTTTTTCTTTGTTATGATTACTCGTATTTAAGTAAATTATGAATGAATATATAAAACTGTTTTGTATGTAAAGACTAGTTTTTATCAATGTAATTCGTTGTGTATGAGATGAAACAGTTTGCAGTTTGTTGGCACAATCACTTTAGTAAGTAATTAAAACTACATTTAATGTTACATTATTAGACATGTAACTGGTAACATTTCACGTACTGTACTTAAGTATTCTAAGATCAATGTTTGCGTAACTTCTACATATTATATAGATAGTTATCTATATACAGTCTTGGTCTATTTAAGTACGTAGCGTGTGAGGAAGGTATCAAACTACAAGTAAATGAATTGCTATTTACACATTAGGTTATAAGTACATTTTTACATACTATTTGATTGTGGTAGATACTGGCAATACTAGCGAAAACTGGTCCAATTTATCTTAAACTTCTAAATAGAAGATTTTGCCCTTAAAAGTATTTTTTTAAATATATACAAGTAATAAATATCCTTGGTGAAAAATATAATGGCAAGTTGTTAGTTTCAGGACATAGTTAAGTCAAATTCACGTTTCAAGAAAATTAATCCTATATGCGAAGTAAATATATTCGAAAAGCCTCGAAAACATACAAAGGCGACATAATTATTAATTTAATAATTAAGAAATATATCACCGTATATGGCATTAAAACAAAAAAAAAAACAATGTTAACTCATGAAACGGTTAGTCATATAACGCCGTCAAAATAAAAATCATATACAAACTATCATAAACTTTCGTTGATACATTCTTTACAAATTAAACACAGTGGCGGAATCGAGCACTTCGAATCCGCCGGACACACCACACAAAACAAACACAAATGTACACTCTATTAACATTAACTTCGCCTTATAGTTTTGCACAAGAGAAGGTATTCTAGGAACAGGATTAGTGAAGAGGAATAGGCGGCAAGTGGTCACCGCATGTCGGGAAATTGGGCGGGACCGGTGGAAGGTCAGCCTGAGTACCAACTTGAAGCACGAGACTCATACCGATCACTATGTGGAATAGGAAGTGGCAATGGAGCAACCAAAAGCCGGGATTGGTGGCTCTGAAACGGAGAATGACGTAACCATTGTTGGGCACAGCAATAGTATCCTTCGCTGGCGGGAGATCTCCTTGCTTCAGATGACGCTCGAGCAGACCTCTTCTGTCCAGATCCAGGGCGTGCTTCAAGTTGATTTTCTTCACGTTCTGGTCGGGGGACCGCCCGATACCGATTACATTGTACGAGTAACCGTGCAGATGGAACGGGTGAGATAAATTCGCGATTTGAACTGAAAATGAAATTACCATATTAATACGAATAACGAGAACGAAGCAGATGATATCAAGACGATTATCTGTAGCAAATAAAACGCTTGTCAGCAACAAAGTTTTGCGCCTATCACTGATAAATACGTAACAAAAACCGTCAATTTATGACATTATAATTGAAATGTTCAGTTTCTAAAATTACATATACATAATAGGTACCGCCTCTGATTTGTCAGATTTGTAGTAATAATAACAATTGCAACACGCATTTAAGTTTTATGATTCACAATATGAAATTCATATTGAATGGAAAACAGTAAGTAGTAATAATGAATTGTATGCTTTTGAAATGTTTTCTTGAATAATTATGTCAATTGTCATACCTTCGTCTACAAGTACGATTTCTACAACAGCATTGAGGGGAATATCAACTTTGTGTGTACACATGCAGTTTTGTCCACAGTTGGCTGGTCTGTTGTCTCCATTACAGAACTGTTCAGGGTTGATGTCATCGTACTGACTAAGCAGAGGTGCAGGCGGAGCCATGTATGATATTTCATCAATTAAACTTATCACGTGATCACCTCCGGGAGCAACTGTGGATAAAAAATGGTTGTAGTATCTATGCTGACAGAAAGTTAAATATAGTATAATTCAATAACATTTTAAAACATACACCACATACGTTCAATATAGTCCTACTCTATTCTATTTTCAAATGATGCTGAACATATTATAACGATAATAGTATGAGATAAAAATGTGTTTTAAAAAGGTCTGACGATACTGAATCGTATACCTATATGATATGTGTTTCCAAACATAAATCAAAATATTGTTTTCAAAATTTTTCTGCTCACAAATATATTTTTTTTAATTTCATTCACAACATTATTTATGTGAGGGCACGAATCTCATATAATTATTCAATATGTAATTACACGTTACCACGTCACAACGTGACAAAAAAAATCTTGTTTAAAATTGTTTGAAGCAATGATAGCTCAGTGGTGGGAAACTGATGGACGCTGGTTCGATACCCATAAATGGCTTTGGCCAGCATAGTGGTAGTGTACTTTCGAGTACCCGCCTGGCTATCCACCACCCTCAGGTTGTCACCAAACACACAGTGTGTTCAGGCAACAGTCCTTGAGAGCCTTTAAGCTTTCTAGATCTATGAATATATATTTTTGAAAATATATTCATAATCATAATCTGAATATATATATTTCAATATCTCATACTCGTAGAGGCATCAACCGGTATTTTAAAGAGGAGGGATGAAACTGAGATTATTATTGATAAACTTGTCTTATTGTAATTTATATGTTTACAGTACATCAGTACCTATATTTGTATCATATGTTTTGTGGTTTCAATATTATCACACCCATATTACACGTTGTATACAACATAGCTTCCTATGCGTTTATTTTCACTCGTCGTCAAAAAATGAGTTAAAAGCACTTCACAGAAGCATGAATCAAAATCTTACCTAAATATCTATTGTAAGTGTTAGGCTGGAACAACATCTCTGGTCTATATACGAAGAATCTAAATGGCAAGAAGATCTTAACATCGGGTCTCTCTTGAAGAATTGCTGGGTCGATATGTTGAGCGTTCTTGAGCTGGCTTACACAAATCGCATCGTTCCTTGAAATGTTACACCTTGCGTCCAGTGGGTTCATGACCTGGATAGTTAGTGGGAGAAAGGTACGTGCAATTACTAAAATACGTGCTTTACATTATCTTGCATAATCAAAACTACTCCACATTCCGTGCCAGAAAACTTGAATCTAAAACTACTTGGATAAGAAAATAAGGAGGAAAATAAATCCATCACAAAGTACATTACTGGTTTGCAAGACAAGGTATATTTACAAACTGGCCAATGCACCGGTACTCAAGGTAGGTGACTAATAGGTACATGATATAATTCTTCAACACCTATAATTTATTATTTTTCAGCATAATTTATTCGAGAACGAGACATACATTTCATATCAATATTCGAGCCTGGTATTAAAGTTTGAGCAACGTGTAGTAAGTTGACAGTTGAGTCGAGATTAATCGACGCTGTCTGTATAATTCTACTTTGCAATTTCCGCCACATAATAACAGCAGGTACTCTTAGGGCACGAGCATTGCTTGCTACTGGATATTCGTAATATATATTAAAGTTTATGTACACAACTTTTCATTAAATCTACGCTACGTGTAATATCATACAGGTTTGGGACTCTAGTGAATACTCACGACTCCTTGTGGGATTCCGACGTCGTATGTGGGAGGGGGAGAGGACGGTTGGTAAGGCCCTCTTGCGTATCTAAGGATAGCCAACTGTTGCGCACGCTTGATTCCACACTCGCCCAGACCTCTTATTTGGATCCAATATGCTCCAGGAATGTTATTGGCTTCAATTACAAAGTCGTATCGCTCGCCTGAAATACATCGATCAAATCATCATTATCAAATCCGACATTTTTCTTTCCGCTAAGCCTTAATTAGCTTTAGAAAATCAGTAATCAGCGAGGAAGCTCAGACATTATACAATCGTGTACGCTTCACTGGATGCACTATTTCGCTGGATGCATGGTTACAACATAATAAGGCGTGTCTTTTATAAGACTCACGCCCAATTATACCGATTACAAAGTTAAATAATACCAATTTTTTGCACGAATCATTCCAAATAAAAAAACACTTGTAACCATTGCCTATTCTAATGCGAAGACAAAGAAATTGCGGATTCAATTACGTAGCGGTGTTACTACGTAAGGTGATCGTTACGGGAAAGTTAAGTATTAGATTGTGAAACGGGTGATTTTATCGTTTCCTAGTGTTTTCCGTACCTGAGAATGAGATGATGGTGTTCACTTGGACAGGTTGCACTGGCTCTCCGTCAGTGGCGATTACTGTCAGATTGTGGCCTTCAAAAGTGACTTGCGCGGGACACACAGACGCAAAAGCATTAATCATTCTAAACCTATATCTTCTGCCGGGCGTGATCGTGAAAACTTCTAATGGCGTGTTGGTCATGAAACCTGTGTTGGGGTCTCTGAACTGTCCTTTTCCATTCACAAGCACCGATTCAGGGTCTTGGCCGGTATTGACGGCTAATCTTCCTGGGTATCTCTCCGCAGCGTCTTCGTGCAGCCAGTCGCTGATAAGCATCACGTGGGTCGTTAAGTCGTAATCGTACAAGTGACTGTTGGGATCCTTTGAAGGAGGCTGTCTGACCACGATACTGCCATAGAGACCGTCCAGTTTCTGCAGACCAGTGTGAGCGTGCCAAAAGTGTGTTCCTGCGTTTCCTTGCCATTGATACCTGGAAAATAGAAACCAGAGTAATGATATTGTGATAAAATAACATTGTAAGTCATAATATTGTACTTAATTCGAAGGATTCATAACATATAGTGAAACTGATTTTTAAAATAATTTATCATTCTGTTCGTTGTTCATGAAAGAAAATGAAAAAACGTATAAATAAATATGTATTATGTCTATTTCTAACAAGTTATTTTTTGACAACCAGCTTCATACTTCTGTCTTTAATTTTAAAATTTTCTTTGATATCATAAAAGACACAAAACGAATTTTGATAAAATTTAAATTGGTCCACTGACCACTCTTTAAAACAAAAAAAAGAGTTTTCAAAGTAAGTCAACAGTTGGCGGAGAAATCGGTGAATGTACGTAAAAAAATATACATTGAACGACGGTCTCCGTGGCTCAGTTGGCAGTGAACTTCTGGGTCTCTGGGATCTTGGGTTCGAATCCCGGCAGGGAGAAAACATTTATGCAAAGAGTGTTGGTGTTTTTGCCCCCGTTCTTGGTTATTTGTGAGCGTCCGTCGTTTGGGTTTGAGTGCGAGGAAATAAAAAGAACCTTCTCTTTTTTGGAGTTGGTTAAAAACGAACATACCTGAACGTGTTTCCTTGCTGGATAGGGCACTGAGTCACAAATGGTACGCCATCGTAATACTGCGATCCTCGCTGCCAGATTCCGTGCCAATGAAGGGTTACCTCCATTCCCTCCATGTGGTTCTCAACATCAATGACGACTTTGTCATTCTCACAGACTTGAATGGAAGGTCCAGGCAACATTCGGTTGGCGGTGAGGATACCTCGCTCGACACCATCGGCCAATACGCACTGACAGTGGGACCAGACAACGTTAGTTGCGTTCGGGGTGCACACTTGACAGGCCCTGAAAATTAACAGTTTTTGTGTCATTGCTTGTTCACAATTATGTATCACCGTGTAAGTGGTGCGTTAGAGAAAATTAAATTTCAGTGTTTCTGATGTCGTGTTATATGTCCTTTCTTTGTGATTATAAAATGAAGCGTCTTTAGTATATTGTATTAAAAAATCTATACTAAAGAAACTTATTGTGGTCAAAGATCACAGGGCCGACTGCACGAGCTAGTGATATTTATCCAACAGAAAATTAGTACGAGCATGATTATATAGATACACGAATGTAGATATGACGTATGTATATCGGTCCCCGTGGCTCAGTAGTCACTCGCATGACTTCTAGTCCCGAGGACCCTGGGTTCGAATCTCGTAAGGGCAGAACATTTAAGTGATCATTATGGATGTTCGTTCCGGTCTTGGATGTTTGTTGTGATGTCATTGTGTATGTTCATGCCTCCCGCGGTACAGGGATCGTAGTGCGGGAATATATAGTAAATAATGACCATCACACTAATTTTATAGTAGCGAGAGTTTACCAGTCGTTTGTTGTTGCTATGTTTGTTACTCCTTCATGCTGAAATGGCTAAGCGGATTCGCATGAAATTTAGAAGATAGTTTATACCTTGGAATAACACAGGCTATTTTTATCCCGGAAAAAGTATAGTTCCCATGGATAATTAAGGTAGCAAGAAAACCGTGGAGCGCTGCTTCATATGTCACATATTGATTATAGTAAGCATATTTGAATTTTAGTTCACCGAATATGTTACCATTGTTCGTTTATAAGTATGTTCTAGAAATAGAGTTCGCTGAATAAACTTTCAAGAAAATGAAAGTAATAAAATGGGAATTAGTTACTAAACAGTGACATAAGATGGAAACTATACTTTTATTTCCTTATCATGTCGCTCGGTTACACCAGTTTCCTCAGGCAATGCGTTTGAAATAGCGTTTGTTTGCATAATCTCTGTCGTCACCTATCAATTACGTGCCTGGCGGTATTTGGATCACTTGCTGTGTACCTGAGTGCGGCATTGAAACCGATGCAGTCGGAATTTTGTGTTAAACAAAGCGTTAAATGCGCGAAATAAAAAGTCGGTCGGTAGGTCGCTTCTAGCCACGTTTTTCCGTGAGCGAACAGTTTTTTTTCGGATACTATCAGCTCTAAGCTGTTGTGTAGATGGCGTGGTGATTACACAAAACCACAGGTAAGAAATTTCACAATTCGAACAAATCTTTTCTATTATTAATTCGCCAATTTTAAGATTTTGAACGTTTAGTGTGCTAGCATTATCGTGGTTAGATTAAACACTTCCGGACGCAGAATGAAACGGTTATTTATTTCTTGCTTATTGTTTGCGTTGTGAAAGACAATTAGGCCACCTTGTGTACAATGTCATTTGCTGAATGGTAATTAGTGCGTAATTAGCAGTAGGTGTAGGTTTTATTGCCATGAATGAAAATAATAAAACAATGCCAGCGCCTACATTGTTCAACCGCTATAAACTCATATACCATTTTTAGTATCCATGGTTAATTTTAGATAATGTATTTTTAAGTAATTAATGTTTTGTTATTAAATCAAACGGGGCTTAATCGCGAGAAAAACATTAAGTAATTTATTTTATTATTATTGCCACCCGCATTTCTCCAGTCTTCTCGTGACCACGACCAATGCAACTTGGTCGAAACGTCGAGGTAAATAAATTACTAAATGTTTTTCTCGCGATTAAGCCCCGTTTGATTTAATAACAATGTGTTCGAATTGCGAAAGTCTAATAATTATAATTAATGTTTGTCAACTGCGGACAGGTTAAACAAATTTAAAGGTACTTACGCTCCTAACACAGTGTACAGCTCAAGAGTGAAGTGGTAGTAGCATATTCTGGGCGGTTCGTTTTCTCGGCAGGCTCTCGCGCACTCATCAGGGGCAGATAAAGCCGGGTTTCTTCTAAGTTCAGCAGTTGCGCTACTCGTGAAGTCCAAGTGTTTCAAAGTGGTCCTTCCATTAGCATTTCTGGGCAAAACTGGGAGAGGGTTCTTCCTGATACCTCCGCTCAACGGACCGCTGCCGCTTGATACAAAGGGGTTGGATGAAGGTCCGCTTGTACTTCCAATTCCACCAAAAGATCCAAATGGATCACTATCGCTTGGGTGGGTCTGAACTAGTCCATGTGTGGATGAAAACACGCTACTGCTTCCAGTGTCTCTGAACGGTGTTGATGTGCCCGCTTGCCACCATGACGCTGACGTTGATTGGTCATCTGCTGCATTAATGGCTTCTGTGAACAAAACGAGAAAAAAACAATCAGTTTACGAGCACAGGGCTACTTAAATTACGAAAAGGTTGTGTCGGAGGTCGTCCCGCTCTACAAATATTTGGAACTGCATAAAAAGGCCCGCATTTTTTGCGACCCAATTATCATAATTGTACTATAGCTAAAATCCATAAAGCGTTATAGGCTGCCGATTGGTTCTCAAGGATACCTTGAAATGTTCAATAATAGGCATTTCTCACGTTCCACATTTGTACGAGACCATGAGATTTAATTCACCATTGACTGTAAGAACAGTAGGAGAGCAATACATGAACTCAAAGTTAATCATGATACATACATTACAGTTACAATGTTGCGACGAAGTGAACATTATGGAATTAATGACAATCGAAATTAAACTTAACTGTAAATGGCTCAGAGTCCAAATTCTACAGGTTATGTAAAATTAATCACGATTATTGATAAATCGATCGGTCGGATCACGGCAACAGGTGTTTTAATGCAAATAAGCTCTTTAGCGTGGGCCTATCTGTTAGATACTAAATTTTCTGTCACGATGCTTTCGTAACTTGCAAGGGACTCTGGTATTACGTCCTTAAATTATAGGACTTTTACTTCCGTGTTCTAGTTTTCTAAGATTAATTAAACATAAAGCAATCAGATACTATCGTTGGGTAACAACACTATATTAGTGTATTTTTTATTTGTTCAATGCTGTTATTTTATGTGTATAACATTTTTTTTGTTGCGTTTTAATTCCATTCGGTACAGAGAACCTTGAACTGGCGTATCTTTCATTTCCTTATTGGTAAACATTTGGCGAACGTGAATTCGTTATGCTACTTTACGATTTTGATATAGTTAACAAAAGAATAGATATTTCGTAAGATTACGACGTGATTTTCCCTTTTCTCAAGTATTTGAGACTTTGTGTAGATCTTGCCAATAAATGTTATGGTTTAGCTAACCGCTCATTTTGACGTGAAAACGATAAAACTTAAATAATTTTATAACACTTTGAGTTAGTTGGTATGTGTCAAACAGCTTAAGGCCTTGATAGGTGCCGATGACATAGAGACTCGCGGGTATTTACAGAGAGGGCGGAACAAATCCTGATGCGTGTTGAAAAATATAATTTTTACAGATGAACTACGGGCTCAAAAATAATTATATTTTTAGACTTAGCGCATTTGTCGTTGCTGCGAGAATTTTGGATAAAGGTGAAATAAGAACGTTTGTTTTTGTTCAATCAGAATTAAGCTTCGTGAACTACTAGTAGCGCCTCCCGGTTTCACCCGCGTGGATTACAGTTTTCCTGGTACCTCAATTATTCCACGGGAACTATGTTTTTTCCGGGATAAAAGTAGCCTATGTGTTAATCCAGGGCTTAAACTATCTCCATACTAAAATTCATCAAAATCGATGTAGCCGTTTGAGCGTAAAGAAGTAACAAACATACACAGAAACATGCATACACACATACACGCAAACATTGGCATTTATAATATTAGTAGGATAGGATTCTCATAACTAGATTTTTTAAATTTACCGGACAAGTAGAACTTTCAACAAACAAAGCTGAAAATACTCCAATTGTCTATGTAGCGAATGTTCAAGTTATAATTATGTCAAAGTCTAGTCATTACCCGCATAAACTAGTCAGGAAATCGAATTTGCGAGCGCCTTATCTCTCTAAGGCTTGTTTATTACCTATGTATATTTACATAAGACATTGGTTTTAATGTAGCGTGTAATTTAATGTAAATCATGAATACGTATTCGGTGTTAAAATGGGTAGTTTAGTATTCCAGAAAGAACATACCGAAACTTTTGTATTGTATGAATGTAGCCGAGGTTTTTATATACCTACTGTTTGACCACTATCTCACTTGATGGTCAGTGATGATGTGGTCGAAAATTTTATCACACTAGACTTAGAACGCGGAATGAATTGAGAGCCAGTAATGCTCTATCAAGCTCTATCTATCAAGGACTACTGCCTGAACACACTATGTGTTTGGTGACAGCTTTTTTAACGTGAGGGTTACCATCACCCTCAAATTAAGTTAAGCAATAGCTTACTAGCTACGATTGATACCGCTTCCTCGATTATCTATTATTTAGCTGCTACCTTTATATCCATTATAAACATAGAGTTACTTTGAACAACCTCTGTTTAAATCAACTTAACACCTACTAATAGCACCAAGTAATGAGCAAATGCTTTAGGAAATCATAATTAGCTATACATTCGTTTCCACATAATTCACAAGACAACCTGTTGGCGGTGATTGATTATAGTTTACTTAGTGCATTGCCTTTACAATATTGCACCTACTTGACGAGAATGCAGCTTAATTATAAGCGCGCTTGTTCATATATGCGATAAAGTTATTAAGATAATCAGATACATTATCTGTATTATTAGAAAAAAAAAATGAAAACAGCTCACGATTTTTGGTGTTGCAAGACTGATACCAGTTGCCAATGATTGGTTCAGTTTAGTTAGGACTTAACGCAACATTGCCTTTACAAAGTTGCACTTGAATGCTGGAAATGGTACTTAATCAAACGCGCATTCATTAATATTTCCGATCAAATTTAATAACCGATACAGAGGTAAACTGGACGCAGAGCGTATTTATCACAAACAACAACTATGCCTGGCCAGTCTTAGAACCTTCATACATTTTATAAAGTACCTTGTAATGAAAAGTTTATGAAAATACGTCTCCGAGTGGACATGTAGCATAACAGGCTATGTGACAATGATGGTTCTTTACACATATTCATTTAACATATTTCTTTTGACTTCCGAGCAGCCCAGTAGCTTAAGTTTTAGTGCCAAAAGTTCCAGTGAAAAAATTGATTACAATCGTAATACACATCGGAAAATCGGCAGTAACCTCTCAGGCTACGGCCAATTTTTCTGACAATTCCAGGAGGTGTTTTTTTTACTGGCTGTGGGTTTGCACGTAGGTATTGCATAAAAAAATACGTATCTTAATATTAAAGAAGATATTATTTTTAATCAGTAAGCGAAGTCTCTAGAAATAGTGAAATGTTTGGAAACAAAGATTTTTAAACATCATTAGCGATGAGAAAGTTTTTTATAAGTCTAGCGCCTGATCACTATATCATTAGATGATCACCGATGATGTGGTTGAAGGTGGAAAAGTTAAATCTTGTCCAGCGGTGGATGAAATGAGGAAAATACCATACTTTTACTGAAAGCTGACGCTCAATGGGAATCGATCCTGCCGCCGTCTGACAACTGACATTTACCGCTCCCAAATAGCTATCCTTGGTACAAAATCTGTGATTGCCACAATATACTTATCTAAGTACGCGAAACATATTTCACGTGGGATGAACAATAGTCTTAAGAACAATGATGTTCCTAACGATCATCAATAATAGTTTCCATGGTAACCTTATCGTAATTATATGTAACATGAGGATGAAGCGTGTAGGTCATAACATTATGAGAAAAGCTTTGTGTTAAACACGATATGAATTAAATTATTATTATTAATTGTTCTCGTGATTCTCTTTGTTACACAGCTTATTTTGGCGATACAAACGCGTGCTGCTCGCTAATTTAGATAATAGTATACTTACTCATATAATTTTTCTGTGCTCTCAGGAAACCTGGTCTTATAAGACAAAGTAAAGACGATAGAAGTGAATATAAGTAGTAATAATCTTTAAGACAGTCAAGTGCCAGTCTTCAAAAATAACGATAAATGTTTTCGCTAATAACGGTTTTAAATTATAAATAACACAGGAACAATGCAAAAATAGACACGTTTTTTCCTATTTTTAATGGGCAGATGATAAAATACTACATAAACTTATTACAGCACTAATGCTGTAGGTGGGTAATTTACAATTTGAGCAACCTGTTACCAGATATTGCCATGGCTAAATTTTCCAAAACTCTATCCAGAATATTAGCAATTGAATTTCAATGCTTACATGAAGATACCATTTTATATATGTACACACACATATATATAGTCGGAGCGTGTTAAATTTTGGAGTGGGATAGATGGCGTTGACTATAATGTAAAGGTGTTGTCGGAAAAGTATAAGGACTGTACATACTAGTAATACATTCAGATCTTGTAACAGTTACATCTTACTCTCTCGCTCTGTGCGTTAACTGGAGGAATCTAAGAACCGGAAGCGAGAGAGAATGTCTTCATGATGTAAAAGGGCCCTTTAATCCATTACCGTGGCTCACAAGTCCCAGGGCGTCCGAGATCGCTCCTTTATGATAAGGACGTTATTAGAATAGGAAATGTTCATGTGTGCTACTGTTACTGCTATGCTATGATAATGCTACCGTTATACCATCTTGACATAATACCGGGATGCCTTCCTGACCGCGCTTTGGCTTCTAGCCCTGAATACCGAATGATTAAGCATTTACCTTCATTAAATCACAACATTATGTTAACGGCGGGTGAGTGGTGACTAGTCATAAACATAAAGAGATAAAAATATGCCTCGATACAATTCAGTTTACGCTTTCCGGCTAATTAGAATCGAGCAATTAAAACGAATGTGGCGTAACACATTACGTTATGCTTAGTCTAGACAGAGCAATGGCAAAGATTTTTCTTTTACTGCCTGAGTGTAATAATTAGAGATGCCGCGTATATTCGGCTACTATTTGGTATTCAGCCTATTCGGTTGCCATTTTTACTATTCGGTATTCGGCCGAATTTCACAAAGATTTAACACTGTGTGTTACCTATATAATATATTATTGACATATTTCGTTTCTTTATGGATTCCCTGTATTATGTAGTACAAATAATTTTATATATTTATAAAAAAAATTTGCAAGTGTAAAGCGCATACTAAATCATGAAAATAAAACGGGATTACCAGTTTTATTATCATGATTTGGAATAAGGCTATTCGCAGTCTACTATTATAGACGATTAAGAGGTTTACAATATTGAATGAAATCAATATTTAGAACATTTGAGTTATCTATAGGCTACCAATAGCTAGTGGATTGCTCAAATGATATTGTAGTAGCTGCAGTATTGTAATTAGTTATTAGTGTTTTAGTTCAATATTGTTAATATCATACATACATCATACATATTGGATATATAAAGTGCTATATATAGTATAAAATATAAAGTGTCATACTAGTAACAAAATTTGTTGTAAAATAATGTAAATATTATTAGTGTTGTGACACGACCCAATGCCAAATGAAACAAATACCTCCAAGTTGTAATTACGCACGCACTTGAATTATTCAGATCGGGATCAGTCTCGCCTGTATTGCTAGATATTCAGCGCTTCGGTCGTAACTAGCCGAATATTCGGCATTTAGTATTCAGCAAAATCACTATTCAAGGTAACAATCGTGCGCGTCCAAGCAGAAAACGGTGAAAGTTAAGTTAAATTGATGCATAATAGGGAAGTCAAGTTCGCTTTAAGTGTAGTGACATGTTCGTTTAAGTGAAACATATTTGTTAGGAACGCCCCTAGCACAGAGTTCACTCATGCAGAATTAGCCGATAAAATGGACGAGTATTTTTCATGCTTTGGAGAGCTTAGTCATCGGCCTCGGTTGTTATCTTAATATACCAATAGTTCAGGAATGCCAGATTCTCGCGAACCACCCGGGTGAGCATCAGTGATCCGTAAAGGCATTCCCACACGTACATAAAAAAATCTGTTAATGATCCCGTTTGTAAGTAACTTATACAATAGTGATAATGGCGATGGAAATTTCATCATTACAATGTGATACGATAACATTTAATTTTATTGTATAACTTGTTCATGTGGATTTACATAATGAATAATAAAATGAAGACATTTTAAGAGTTACTTCGTGCGCCGTGTCAGATTAATGACATTCATCACTAGTGCTGTTGTAGATTTCACATCAATACTCGTATTATGATAATACGGCTACTCAATATGGCTTATTGGCTGTTTATTGAATTCGTATCGATTTCAATCATCGGTACTTGATTGCTAAAAGGCATTTCAGCTTACGTAACGTTCACTTGTTTGTTTAATACTCTGCCGGCGTCATAACGTCTGAATCTTGATAGTTGCAAAGATAATTTATGTTATTTAGAAATTACAGGGCTTACGCATTTAGATCATGTAACTTTGATTTAAAATGTTGACTAGACCGAGAAGGTATTTATTCAGTTTTATAACAAATGAAAAGCCTATGCCACATGCAAGTAATTTTAACGCCGGGATAACGTTCTACCGTGTGTTAAGGCAGTGGGGTTTCCTGTGTTTAAGGGAGAGTACACACTTTCACCTCAAGTATGTAGCTTAAACTACAGGATTACAATCTAGTCTTGCCTTTTGTTTTAAAGGTTGTTTCAAATTGCTTTTCATATTGTTTTAATAGTATTCGAGTGTCAAGAGTAACCCTGCAGGACGGCGAAGCATCCTCTGTAGGAAACTGATCGATGGGGTGAGGGATCACGACCCTCAGCATCGAGGAAAACAACGCGAAGAGGAGTATAGTAATATAACAAATTGACTAATATTTACAAAATTCTTTACTCGTGTCATCACTTTACTCATAAACAAACACGTTAATTAGGCATTTGAAAATGTTTCATATTTTATTAATTGGTCCTCAAATTAACTCCGTTTCATTAATACGCGAATGTCACATGTTTGTCAAAGAACTACAAGGTGAAATTTAGAAGCCATGATAGCTTAGCGGTGGGAGCCTCGGCTGTCACGATGTGAGCGATGAAATTATCACGCTAGACCAAGAATACTTACGCAAAGTCTCTAGGACTGCTGGCTGAACACACTATGTGTTTACAGGTTTTCACTCTTGAGGGTGGTAGCTTGCCAGGCGAGTACTCGAAAGTACCCTACCACTATGCTCGAAATTTGACAACAGTGTTACCTTCACAGGAAGCTCAAGCCATTAGTGGGGATCGCACCAGCGTCCGTCAGTTTGACAGCCGACACTCCCATCACTGAGCTATCCTCGCTTCCAAATTTTCTGTGTTATTCAGGTATAATCAGACATTGTGGCCTTTACAGTGTTATTAAAATAAACATGGCATTCATATTTCAAAGTGGCATCATAAAACATCTGTTTGATTACAAACATTTTGGCCTCACAGTATAATTCCAATCACACTAATATTATAAAGCAGAAAGTTTGTCTGTCGCTTGTTTTTTTTTGTTACTCATTCACGCTGAAAAGGCTTAATACATTTTCATGAAATTTGGAATAGCTAATACTCTGGAATAACCTATTGACTACTTTTTATCCCCAAAATATTGACTGTTCCTGTGGAATATTGGGAAGACACAAAAATCGTCAATACCACCTCAGTTTAAAACCGCAGGGCGCAGCTATTATACATATACAGCCAATATTAGGTCATATTAGAAAGTAGAATCATAAACCAAACTATTGGCTTACATAATTATCAATTCATTTAGAACGGAATACAAATAAAAAGACTCAAACAATACAGCAGTGAGATAGGCGAAAGTTTTTAATAAAGATATGAAATTGACTACCGCTTTCAATTGTGCAGTAAAATATTATAATTAGATTCTTATAGATACTTGGAGTTTCATTACGTACTATTTATAATAATGAAAGCGAGTGTTATAAATAGAATTCACGATGGAGGTAAGAGATAGGATATATTTCATGGAAGGCTCTTTTATGAACCGACAACCTTGGAAGGGCAAAACCGCGCACGCTATTATACGAAGCAGTATAAATATATTATTAACAGTTGTCTGGAAATTAGTTGCATTTAAAAAAATCATGTACTGTTTGTGAGTTACTACTCGCACTTTTTGTTTTAAGTTTTAAGAGTAGAATCAAAATTATTTGTCGTAAAATCACTTTATTAATTTATATTCACTTTATTTAATACTCGATTATATTTTTACATTGTTTTTAAGACCTATATTTTAAATTTGGAATAATATAAAAGATTAGTAAATAACATCTTTTTTGATTGTTTCTGACTATTTTTGTTAATTATTAGAATCTTTTTAAAGATGTTCGGTTGGCTCTATTTACTCACCTTTAGGAAATTATTTTTTATGCTATCACTAACGACGCCGTGATACGATAGAAAATGTTGTTATCTGTTACTTTTAATTATTGTATAAAATCTCGCTCTTAACTAACTTTAACAAATGGCATAGTAACATGCCCACTGATTTAGTCCACTTTAAAAAAAGAAATTGATGGAGATTCACTACTGATTTCCATATTATTCTAATACTTCACTGCTTCTTGTTAGCGGGTTGCTTCGAATTGCGTAAGTCATTTATGCAAGTATGCTTATATGCATATGCTTTTTATGCGTAAGCGGATGTGAAAAGTACCGGAAGTTCTGTTAATCTGCGGCACGCTAAGGTATTAATATTTATTTAGATAATATAAATAGTAAGGAGATATTTGACTTAAAATAGGAATTTATGCTGCGTAATACTTTACGTAACAATTGAATAATCATGTGCATAAAATTTCTCACAAATGTCTTGCCCATAAAATCCTATTTTGGGTACCGTTGATATCTTTTCTTTGAATGCAAAAGGTGTTAAAGAAGCATACGGGCCGTTTGAAGGTAAGTACCAATGGGCATGTGTAGCACACGGGGACATAGCGATATGCTGCCAATCCTTATAAGACTCAGTTCTGACTCACTATTGAAGAATTCTACAAGGTAAGTCGCTTGTTCATGCTATTACTTTTTTTTTTACTGATGTATGCCTATCAACGCAACAATTTTTTTACTTCTTTTGTTTCCGTGACGAGTAAACCTAAACAACACGGCGATTTTATATACTATATTGAACTAGAGTTAATACTACTTAGAAGTTTGTTTTTGTTTTAAGTAAAAGATGACAACGTACTCAGTATTAATTATGTTTTATACAGTAATGCGTTCACGAATTTGTGGAGTTATTAAATTAGAAAAAAACGAGCACAGAAGAAACTGTTTTGTGAGGTCATAATGGAAGCAGAGTAATTAAGCTAGAGCATTCCTTTCTACAAATAAACTTAATTTAAATACTCATTATGACCAACAATTTAATGTTGTTTGCAACTATTGTAACTTATTTCTTAACTACATAAAATTTTAATTCTTATTGCACATGAGTCTATTTCAAAACAATAATATGGCAACAAAAGCGTACCGATAGATATGGATAATGTCTTCATGAGAATATATAGATTGTGGCGATCTAAAGTTTTAAAAAGAAACTAGTGAAATATATTTATTATCATTCTTAGTATTTACACAGTATGTACACGGCGAAATAATTATAGTATAGAATAGCATTAAGTCGTTATACGTTTTATTACTTCTATAGCCGGCCTGTCATCAGTCAGAGGTTTACTTAATTTATAATAAAATAAGAGCTATAAAAAGATATTTAACTATTCTTATTTGAGTTGATGTTGCTTTACACGGTATTCATAATTAATTCAGCGAAGGTCAGAGTTCCTGTAATTTTTTTTCTATGTATGAAAATATGCGCAACTATAAGTAGTAACAGTAAATAGTAATAATCTAGCAAATTCAAAAATATTGAAAATAAACTCAGTTTTTGTATTCGGTCAAAAACGACTTCTGTGTTTTGAGCACGAAACCATTGAACCAGTACAGTCGTATTGTAACATAAATTAATTAAACTCGGTACAAACTACTATAACTATGTTATTCTGTAGTACCACTTAACTGTGGTAGAGGGAATGGGATAGTGAGTGCGTGTAATGGATGTCTTGTTCAATTATTTATACGATGATGATACGAATACTTTTATTTATTGCTATTCGTGCTGTAGGCATGAAACTCGCTTGAACTCATAGTTTCGTATGGCCGTTTTTTGCTTGGAATTTAGTTGTATGCTATGTCCGTCAAAGTGCACAATTGTAGCATAAACAAACTAAATAAAAAATACTTGAAATAGTCTTAAAATGAAATTTGAAAATCTTACAATTTAAAACAATCTACCTTATTAATCTTTGAGAAACTACAGTTACATTTTTTACCGGTATAACGGTTTCAAAATCTAATAATAACTAGTTTATTTTTTTAACATAGACAACACATACACAGACCATGGTGTGATCAAAAAAATTAAACTACTGTTAGTGGATAATCACATACCTAATAGGTACTACTATAAATTATGAGGTGATACTACTAGGTCAATGCGTAAATATGAGCACATAAGTAATTTTAATAAAGAAATCATAAAGTAGACAAAGCAATGTCAAAACCATTCCACGGTTCTTGGCCATGTAGTTATTACTAGACCAAAACGCGTGAAAATACTTGAAGGTGAATGATATAATACTTAAGTATGTAACTATTATTTTAATAGTCATATTTCGAAGATAATTTAAGATGCTAAGAGATGTGTTAGGTTGCAATGGCATAGATTATGATGGGAGAATTGTCTACAGCAGATAAAAAAAAGATTCCCACAGAATGCTATAAAAACGTTTTTTAATACTGTTAATGATCATTTGTTTTTGAGCACTGATATTAGATCAAAACATACGAGCGAGACATTCAAATGTGTAGGTCTCGTATGTATTCTATCTGATCTATGGTACAGGTTATAAATTAAGAGGTTCATGGTTCATTCCATTACTCGTTCTGTTTTATTCGCGAACATTGTTATCAATGTTTTTATGTCGGGAATATGACACGTAATTATTTTTATGTTACATTAATAAGAATAAGTGGTTATGTTCGCTAACGGGAAATACTAACAGAAAGATAGTAATGCTTACGTTAGAATTTTTTATTCATTTATTTCAGATAAAACTCGTGTAAAATTTCCATAATCCCTTAACAATTTTCTAAATTTTCAATTTTAAAATTCATATTACAAAATAATTATCAAATTTGAAACGAATAAAATTGAGTTAAATCATAACATAGAAATGTCAATAAAATTAAAACGTCAAATCATAAAAATATTATTAGGTAATTTATGTATTTCCATAGCACAGTTAATATTGTACAAATGTGCCGAAATTTCGAGCAATAAAACAGATAAAATGCATGGTAAATTATCATAATAATGTTATTTTTTCCATAAGTGACAATGGTAGTGATTCTCTCGTTTAACTACACTAAACTAAATGTAAACTCTAAATGACGACAATGTAACTGCAATTTTGCGTACAGCATTTATCTCTACTTCTTTGCACTTTATCATGATCGTTTCAGCCGTAGGAGTAGGCCACCCTCACCATTTATTCCCTATTTAAAAAAAAAAACTATTAGTAAAATGTCAAGTACCATCCGTCTACCTTCTACTGAGGATATTGCGACTGCTCAGCTGTTAGTACAATTTCAGCAATTTGCATAATTAGTTGTTTAATACAGCTCCTTGTTTGGAAGTTTCTCACGAACCTGCGTAATTAACCGTGATGCAAGGATAACTTGAGCTAGATTCTGCGATTTTGACCATTGTAACTTTTAAAGTTACAATGCTCAACATGTTTTAGCTCAACTTACAAAAACAGCAACTGGCACACAATAAAAACGGCACGTGGAATTTTAATGTTTCTTTGAAACCTTACGTCTAACGTAGCAATATTATCAATTAATAACTGTGAAGCACTGGGAATCTCTGATTGACGCTTTCGCTGTTCAATGTCACAGAAAGAAACTCTGTGTGAATCTGTCAAATCTGTTTTTACTAATATGAGCAAATTGTCAGATAAAAAATTTAATAAACTTATGTATGAGATAATTCACCTTCAAACTGTATTGTGGCAATGCTAGAACAGTACAGTGTTTGAATGTTATTTATGGTTATTACGTGAAATTGCACCATATAATATTGATATTCCAAATAACGTAAATATTCCGAACGCAATTTTCATGTATCACTTGGCCACAGTAATTAAATCATCATAATAATTGAAGCCATGTTATAAACACAGCATTGGATGGTAATTATTATTGACCTGTTATCATACTTTGAATCCAAATATTTCATAAGGTATTGGTTAAGACACAATAATTAGTTATATTTCACTCGTTAGTGTCATAAATATAATAATTTAAAATGATATATATCTATTTATTTCTCTTTAGTAAATTTATTGTTTTATTTATGGATGCCGAGTTATATGTTATAAAAATAATAACACAATTAAAATCGTATTGAATTCTTAGAATTGCGCCCCTAAATTCATTAAGGAACTCAGGCAGTTATTCGTCGCGTTTTCAAGGTACGGAGTAAGATAATCATATTATTATCTTACTCCTGTAAAGCTATTGCAGTGATGATTAATTTACAGAGATCTGAGAGAAGCTATGATACCTCAGCGGTTGGAGTGTCGGCTGTTAAGCAGACGGCTCTGGTTAGATCCCTAACAACGTCTAGAGCTTCCGGTGATGGATACACCGTTATCAAATTTCCAACAGGGGTAAGGTATCTCGGTACATGCCTGGCTTTCTCAAGTTTGAACAACTGTCACCAAACACATAGTGTGTTTTGGCAGCAGTCCTTGAGGGCCAGTAAATATTTTAGGTCTAGCGTGATTGCGTCTTCGACCATATTGTCACTGACAATCAAGTGATATTGTGGTGACATGGCTGGAGTGGATAAAGTATAAAAAAGGCGAATGAAATACATGGTACAAGATTAGCCAAGTGCCAGTTTTAGGATGCAGGTATTTAAATTAAAAATGTTTTAATGTTAATAAAAGTTTTACACACTCTTTTAAAATTAAGGCTGTGTGCTAATTTAGTCGGCTTAATTAAGAAATCAGACTGTTGCCGATGCAATGGATTCTATGTTAATATAAGCTTTGGCAAACAAAGTGAGGTTTCATGGTATTGATTCAGCCCGTTCTTTTGACATAATATATTTAAGTCAAGCGAAAGACACATTTTTGTAATGCAAAATGTGTCCTTTACGCCTTGAATCACTTACCAATACGATGTAATGGTTTTCTTTCAATAACAATCCAATATTTTTCTTAAGCTTACCTGTAACGAATAATAAAATCTATTAGTTATACAGTTTTTTTAAATACAAGTTAAGTTAAAGTCAAGTAAAGCTAAATAAAAGAAATATAAATATAGCTACAAATGGCCCATTATGCTCCCACTGTCTATTGACCACCGCGATGGTCAATGCCACTTATTGAAAATCTTTGGTGCAATTACGTAAATTTACACTCGTAAAAATTTTCCTGATTAAGCTCTTGGATCGAGTCCGACCCAGAGCTTTATTTGGGCTATAACTTGCGGAGGCAAGAATGGCGTTCAGCAGCATAACGTATTTAGGATTTCAAGTGTACACAGATACAAGATCCACAGGTTGTTAAATTATTTAATGGTATAATTTTGAACAATCATTATAGTCTTCAGTCAATTAGCTCATGCGTGATAAAGGTTTTTTTAGCCTTTAGAGCCCTCCGCCAAGAAAACCGATCTCTGAAAATATTAATTTAATTATGTTTATTGTAACCGTTGCGAGTTTATTAATAAGTCAATCCATGCCAATTTAAGCGTTATTCACCCAACAGAAAAATCAATTACAGTCTTAAATAATAAACAAAGAAATTTCAGTAAGGCATGAATGATGATAATTAATCAAATACTTACGCAGTATATATCATCACCAGTCAAAAGAATACAAAGTAACGAGTCGCCGACAGCCTTATAAGCTATTAACTTGGCACAAAAAGATAAAACATGGCAACATACGTGTGTAATACATGTTTAATTTACCGTACAATGTGTAACGCCCGTGTAAGTGGGGTCGCGAGCAATGCTCCCCCACTGCCGTCCATAGTCATCGCCACAGTCCGAAAGCATTCACCAAATCGAACCAAAATGTATACTTTGGTCGAAGTCCTCCATCTGTATTTATAGATGGCGATTTTCTTAAGGGTATAAAATATACAGGGTACTATTATTAATAATATTATTAATATTATAACTATAGGGTAAATAAAATCACTACTGACTTTTCAATGTGATCTCAGAGCTCTAATATATATATATATATATATATATATCATTCCTTCGGACAGTTGCAGAAATTATTACATTTTTTTGATACATTTTTATAACTTGAATTCCTGACCTAAAAATGTGTACTATACATGCGGGAAAGGCGCCGAAAGTATTAAGCTGAGGTGGGAAAATTTTATAATTAAATTTCAAATAACGCGATTTACAATAAGCAAATGCTGTGTTACGTATATGATGTATATTCTTGAAATAATTGCAGATAGATTAGGTAGGTTATAGGTTAGGTAGAAATAGGTATGAATTTAAAAAAAAAGGATTTGCTATAATTTTGTTTTAGCCTGATGCTAATTTGGCCAAAGCTGGCCGGAAACCAACATTAGAATTGTATAATTACTGTGTGTATGCATATGTCAAGGTTTACAAACTGGCTACCGCTGCGTAGATTAGAATTGTGCACTACTAGCTGCGCCCCGCGTTTTTACCCGAGTGGTAATGCAAAACTGATAATGGTAATGATGATGAAAAGTAACCTATGTATTATTGCAAGGCTTAAGTTATTGTCACTCTAAATTTTATGGAAATCCATTCTGTCGATTCTGCGTGAAAACGTAACAAATATACAAATATACAAACGACAGACAATTTTCGCATTTTTATTAATAGCATGATTCTTATAATTATGGAACGAGTGAACTAACGCAATGTTTACATTACGATTGGCAATTATTTTTGGATAATTCGTTCAGTGATATATCGTCATACCCCAGTGAGTAAGCTGCCGTCAATTTCAAACATATTAAACCAAATTTAATTTTAGTAAAAAAACAGGATCTAAATCTGCGAACAATATAGGGAAGATCACATATCCCGTAAACCCATCTCTGAATTAAATTGCAATCAGTTTGTTCAAAGATATTTATAAGATATTTTGTATCAATATGGAATGTAAACAACAGTCAATAAAATTAAAATAAAAGGTTTTTTTAAAAACAAAAATACTCTTATTTATGTTTTTTCATAAAAAATCTTTTTAAACGGCTGCTAACTATAAAGTTACTTGTGCTTAAATTTCCCAAGGTGTACAAAAATACAACGTGAAATTATAATCATTATATTTTTAGCAACTTTTATGTACACAAGGTTAACCAGTGTTGGCGGCAAAAATTGTAGCTATTTCGAAACTCGATCGTCACCTCCACCTTAATTTGACTTGCATGCATTATTTTCACTGTAAATTATTCAGATCAAAAATAAATTGTTGAATTTGAATTTAAATTTAACTGCATAAAACTAGATCTAAAATATAATTAACCTATCAATTATCTACAAATGTAAGATTACGTTTCATTATCCTCCATTATTGAATTTATTTGGTTAAAATGTAGACTGAACATTGTTCCGGGATTATTAAAAGGAGCACCTCCCGTAAGTACTTATTGTCTTTAGTATTATAAACTATTTAAGGCTGCATAAAAGGAGCAGCAAGTAACTGAAAGGGGTTCATCATTAATTATTTACTTGATGTCAAGTAGAATAAGTTTCACAATTTAACACGAGAAACAAGGATTTTTTTAATGAAGCGAAGATAGTGTATTTGTGTCGTATCAATTAAAAGTCTGTGGTCTCTGCCTAACCCTACGGGAAAGAGGCGTAAATATATGCATGCATATAAAACGTAGCTGGACAATATTATAGTGCCTTTGAATATACCTATGTACTTTAATGTCCATTCGTCGACTGGCAGAGGAGACAAGATTATCATAGTAAATTATAGGTAAATTGGTATATCGTTATGTCAATTTACATTGCGCTATATAGCGACGATATGAATTTTACGTTGCACATTGTAAGAACATAATTTATTTTGCACGAGAAACTATGGTAACACCCGATTTAAGGCCCGGTTTAATACAATTGAAATAACTTTCCTTAATTGGGTTTCATTCTAGTTCGGAATTATCCTAGTCAAGACCAGTTTGAGGGCTTGTTGATTGGTCAATAGGCTTGTTGTCGATATGATCCGTTAGGCGCTATTGTGCATATTTGTATCGATTATCTGGGTATTACACAATAGTGACAGCTAAATTGACATGTAATATTAGATAGTCATCTTATCAGTATCTGTAAGCTATTTGTCATGTCTGCAGTATCGATTGGAACCTTGACATCGCATTGTTACGCTTTCATAACTCATGGTCACCATCTCCTTGTCTACATAAAAACCTTTGACGGTTTATTAATTATTGAAATAAATTACCGTTACCCAGAACATATCACACATTTTGAGCATCTATTTTGAACAAAACAAATTTGGTTACCGGAGACGGCATCCACGACTCGACTATATAATACCGTTCTGTCGCTTAGTCTATCAAACCGATTATTTTTCGTTCAAATAATTTGAACGTAAGTTCCGCCTAGCATGTTGCAAATGCAATTAAACTCACGAGACTTTTTAATCACAATACCTAAATTCATAACTAGATTACATACTGAATAAGATTAATAAATTTTATTCACGCAAATTATACATTTACCAATCTGTTTAATTGCAAGACGGATATGCAACGAACCTTAGTTGTTATCATTATCGACATCAGTTTCGCCTTTTAATTCAAAATGTATTTTAAACACGCCCTTAAATATTTAATGCAGTCGTGATCAGTCGATATCAAATTAATGTCAAAGCGTTGCTCTGATCGAACATCGATAAATATCGATAATATTATAATAATCGGTTTTGTGTTTCGTATAACAACGTCATAAGTATCTGAACACAGCACTCGTCATACATGATTACGTCTTGAGGCGTTCAAGCAGTTAGTTGAAGATTTGCGATTGATATAAGCCAAATTTTCAAAACAGATTTCGACAGCTTCGAAACAAGATTTCGACAGTTTCGAAACAAGTGGTCTGGTACTCTAACACGTGGTCTGGTACTATAACAAGTGGTCTGGTACCTTTTCATGTTTTTATTGATCTGGCCAAAGTTTATTGATTCTTCCCGCGGTCATAGTTTCACACAATTCAATATAGTCAGTGAATTCTTGTCACGTTTTTTAATTTACGATTAATACCTAGCAATTGAACTAAAATAAGTTTTTCCGAGTATATGAATTTTATAAAGTAAATAATAATCGCTCTTCATGGAACATATATCTCACCTACATACATCATACATACCTATATATCGTTAAAAAACAATCCATTCATGAATCTTCCGGCTGTTGAAATGAATGCATCAGAATCATTAAATTTAATTTAATACAATAGTTTTATCTGTGGATAATTACATTTTTGGCGTGAGTTTTTGGATTGAAACCTGGGCAAGCGAAGGGTTCTAGGATTCAAAAGAAGCGAAGAAAGTTTCACAGCCCGAAACGCTGAAAAACTTGACTCATGTATAGTACTCACTGCAATCTTCCCCACTCTTACTAGCACTAACGAGGAACTTGCAAGGCGAGCGGCGCGGGAAGGATTCTTTCACATGCTTCTTTCCAGTGCACTTGATCTTGCATTGGTCGGAGAGTTTGGTTGGTATTGTTGTTGGTTATTATATTATTGGTAGCAAAGTCGGGTATGATATCGAATCATAGAAATACACATATTATTTCTATGTATCGAATTTTAAAATTTTTTACTCATTTGTGAATAAAATAGAATTTTTCTGTCAAAAATTGATAATTCAAACTAGCGATTGACAGGTAGTGTGGCGAAAACATTGTTTTTACTTCCATACTTGATTTGGCATTACGTTGTATTGTAATCTCTAGATCTGGCCATCGAAGTGGTTAAAGACTGTTCTTTAACCAAAAAATTGTAAACAGATATTAGTATATTTTTTTGCAATAAGTGGCAAACGAACAGACGACCCGTGTAATGGTAAGCAATCACAGTCGATTAAGGATATGTGGATACTGGGGGCCTTAAGATACAATACCAATCTCTTTAAGACTCTGTTAACTCTCCTTTTGCAGAATCCCATATTGCAGCCATTCGGGATTACCGAGCGACGAAGCTCATACAACATTTTGTAGGTAGGTAAATGGCATAAACGATTGGTTGAAAAGCACAGTGTGTGAATCCCATGAGTTATTTATACATGTGGACGAGCTTTCAAGCGATGTCAGTTAGTATGGTGGTAAAACCTTGATGATGGAATAAGGTTTTTTTGAACGTAAGTTCCGCCTAGCATGTTGTTAATGCAATAAACAATAAAACTCTTAAGGTTTTTTTACTAAATAGATCACTTTGACCACTACTTCACTGGATAGTCAGCGACGACGTAGTCGAAGATGTATTCACGCTAGACCTAGAATATTTACTGGCTCATATATAAGGACTGCTGCCTAAACACACTCTGTGTTTGGTGACAGTTTTCAAACTTGAGGGTGAAAGGCGGTTTTTGAAAATACCCTACCACCATGCTGGGAATATGATAATGGTGTTACCTTCACCGGAAGCTCAAGCCATCGGTGGGGATCGAACCAGAGACCGTCAGTTTCACAGCCGACGCTCCTTTCGCTGAGCTATCATCGCTTCAAACATTGTAAATAAATAAATAACTTTTGTTGTAAGTACATTGTTACAAGCTTGTAACAAAAAATATTTATTTATTTACGCTTACCAGTTGAAGAGGTCTTTATAACACTCCTCGTTGTATATACGGTAGAAAATACACAGAGACAAGAGATTAAAATAGTTTTAAAAGTTTAGATAACATCACGAAAATACGCACTTCAAAAGTATGTCAACAACTTTCAATGTCAAAAAATATTAAAAGGTCATATTCATCATCACATACTTAAAAAGTTTTATTAGGATAATACTCCTTCATTGTGGTTTTACGGTTGCTGATTCACAAATTATACCTTTTTTAACGAGAAGGTACAATTTGGCACCAATCACGGATGTTTTCGCATAATAATACTTTTTTGAAAATATTCCATCATCATTTCAGTTGTTTGACGTACACAGTTGGATAGCACTCTTACCCCTTTAATGACTACTGCAATAATTGTGAATTATTTATTACTTACTTACTTTAGCTGACCCGGCAGACGTTGTCCTGTCGTAACCAACTGTCAAACACTATAACGTTTAATTAGAAAAGTTTGTATTGTCATAACATAAGATAGATAAGTAATATGAACTTTGAGTGTTTTTAAATTTTTAAATTTCCGCGCCTGTTTCTAATTCTTGTTTATAAGATCCTTTTCTTGACAATAACAGAAACAACAAAAAAAGAATTATAGAAATTGGCACAGCCGTTCACGCGTGATGTCGTGACCAAGGAAATTAGGGATTCATTTTTATATATACAGACTAGCTGCGCTTTTTTACCCGCGTGGAATACGGTTTTCTCGCAACCTCAATTATTCCACGGGAACTCTACTTTTTCCGGGATAAAAGTAACCTATGTGTTAATCCAGGGCTTAAACTATCTCAATACCAAATTTCATCGAAATCGGTGTAGCCATTTGAGCGTGAAGAAGTAACAAACATACACACATACAGACAAACTTTCGCATTTATAATATTAGTAGGATAAAGACTGTCATTCAAGTTCTCTTTTTGTTTTTTTATTCTTTTTATTTCTGTATGAGATTAGATATAAATACGTGTTCAATATTATACATTATTTCTCTTGTACAGGAAAAGAGTACTAAAATGTGCCTCTCACAATTATTCTGTGACTTACATCGCGATTTCACCTTCACCGAATGACCAAGCAAATGTCTTACAGCCGTTATTAATTGGCAGCTGACCCTGACTGGCCATGAGCCACTAATAAATAATATACAATATGAGCTGTCATCGCCTCCTAGTTATCTATATCATGAAATATAAACGTTTCCACGCCTATATAGAAACGCTCTATATATATATAGAAACACTCTTCAGAAGATTCATAAGCAGAAATCATGTCTACGCCGAAGAGGAATTTCGGGATAGTAAATGGAGATTTTAATTTGCTTCCGCAAACGTAGTACCTATGTACGTATTTCCTGCTTTGTTAGATTTAACCATTGGAACTACATTTGGTTACCTTGACGCCTTTCTGTACCTGTCAGATTGACATGATTAAGGAACTTTTAATCTAACGTGGTAAGAGTTAGTTATTATTTGAGTTCAATTATCAACGACTTGAAAACGTGTTGATTTAAAATGAACAAGAGCACGCACACACTCATCATCATCACATCACACCATCTCAATGAGCGTGTGGAACACAAAGATAAATAGACTAATAGCTAGTGGATTGCTCAAATGTTATTGTGGTAGCTGCAGTATTGTAATTAGTTATTAGTGTTTTATTTTAATAAAGGCATTTGGAAATAAAATATAGTTATGTATTATTATTGTTCATATTTTTTTAGGATAAGTATATAGATAGATAGATTTTCTCTTTATCAAAAATCATAAAATGTACATAAAAAGTATCGTAATAATTGTAACTTATAGTTAAACAATTGTCGAACTTATCGCTAGTGCAATATCTTACAGACAACCTTTGCATGGACAGGATACATAAAAATTGTTTTATATATGTATATTGCTATTTTTTACCTATACCTTTATTAGGATAAGACATGGCTGCAACACAGCTAGCGCTAAAGCAGCAGGTAGGGCCACTTAAGTTTAATGTATCTATACCTACTATTTATCTATATTAATATTATAAAGAAGAAAGATTTGATTGATTATTTGTTTGTCTGTATTGAATAGGCTACGAAACAACTAAACTATTTGAAAAGATATTTCGCTGTTAGTAAGCTTCACTATCCTCAGATGACATAGGATGAAATGGAATGGAAAAAAAAAGCAATTCAAATGAGCAAAAGCAAATTGTGAGACACTATATGTGTTCCAAATGTACAAATATCAATAAATATTATCCATAGGACATATTATCATAGGAAGGTAAGTCAATAGTATAGGTACAGGCATCCAGACACCACAGATCAAGGCAGATCTGTGCCACACACCATTCAAAGGTAAGATAAACAGGCACACATAATCCGTCAAAGCTATAAAAATCTATATGTACTAATGTTGTAAAGCTGAAGACTTTTTGTTTGTTTGCTTGATTGAACGCGCTAATCTCCAGAATTACTGCTTGGAATTAAAAAATCTTTTTGTGTTACTTTATCAAGGAAGGCTACATGACATCACACTACGACATATAACTGAGGCAAGGGGGAAACCATCCACGCGGGTGATACCGCGGGGCGCAACTGGTATTACAGAATGGTACACAGTTCTATTATGGTTGAGTAGGTAATGACAATTAATCAACATCCTGTAAGCGTTAAGTGCAGATTTAAATCAATTTATTTTTGTAATCTTATTATTATACAGCGACGCAAATTACAGTTTCCGCAAATTGGACAAATAGAGGAAATCGCAACTCGGACTGAGAATTGATTGGTTTATTTTGTATAAACACTTTATTTAAATCACTCAATTTTTAACAAATTATGACGATTTGCGGTAGTATCTCGACCACCTAACTTTTTTTTATTACTTATTATAAGCTTGCGTTTGACAAATGTCTCATCTGATGTTAAGTAATGACAGTGTCTAGGATGTAGCACGCAAGCTTCTATCTGTGTTTATTGTAAATTCTTTAAGATGGTAAAAAGTCACCATTTTTTGTGTGTTAATTTTAGTGTTGTGCACTATTTTCACTTCTACATTAGAAATTATTATAACAAGAAAAAGATTTGTACTTTTGTATGTTTGTAACGAATAAACTCAAAAACAACTGGACCGATCGTTTAAAAGTACTTCTAAAGACTCCTTTATATAATAAAAACGTATTCTAATTTATTGACAGCGCAGCATAGGACGGCCACCGACCAGGTGGACAGACGACCTGACTAAGTTCGCAGGCAAGCGCTGGTTGCGGGCCGTTTCCAACAGGTCCTTGAGGAAATCCAGGTGTATGTCCAGGAGATTATGATGATGATGATGATTTTAAGCAAATTTTATTACCATAAAATGAAACCGACTTCAACATTTAAAAGTGTGAAATAACTTGTTGAAGTCGGTACCATGATAGTTCAAAAGTAACTATTATCAAAATACTGTGCGCATGGTACCGACTTCGACTAGTTATTTCACACCTTTGAGTGTTGAATTCCGTTCAAGGTTTTGGTAAAACTTTTTTTGAAGTCGGTTAAAAATGATAACTGTATACTGGCGTCTTAGTTACATATACATACTTGATGTTCTTGCACGCATTAGTTTTTTACTCGTTAAAAATTAGTATTTTCCTTGTTAAAAATCAGTCCTTTTTACAATAAAAACGAATGCAAAATTTATGACACTATTTGAAAATAATACTAATATTATACCGACAGTGACATCATGCATTACACGTTTTGGTTAATTTTTATATGCATTTTTTTCTAGTTGAAAATTAGTTTTTTCTGGTTGAATAGTTCTTTAGAAAAACTCCTGAACTTCCTGTAAAAAAAAAAAATGAAAAAGTATGCTAAAATTAATGACACTATTTGAAAATAATGCTAAGTTATTCAATCAAGAACCAGTACCAGTTACATATTCCATGCAAGGTATTCCAAATGTTTCGAAAACTATCGAAAGCAGGATTGTATTGCATTATAGTGCGTATGACTAACGTCCAAACCTGGTATTAAGCAATCATGTATCTTGTTTGGACTAAAGTGCTATACTTGTCTGCTTGTTCAGGTAACCCTCAATTTGCGTTAGTACTTAGTTCTTGCATGGCTTCTTTAAGTTGGTATAATGATTAATGAAATATTTGAATTATCTATAATGTAAGCTGCCACGGACCTATAATTTGCGGTACTGGTATTGACGGTGTTATTTATAATAATAATAATATGAGACAACATTCACACACGGTCTTCAGGTCCCAAACTAGGCAGAGCCTGTACTATGGTAACCTGATGACTGATATACATACTTATTTATATACTTATATACATATACACACCCAGACACAGCTCAAACAGACATGTCTATTATTTATGTGTGACAATCATACACACAAATGTTTGACCTGTCCGGGAATCGAACCCGGGACCAGCGGCTCAGAAGGCAGAGTGCTACCAACTGCACCAACCGACCAGTCAACTGGTCGGTTAACACTATTTTAACTGGTTTGTAGTAAATTTTCGTAGGACAAGCTTTTAATTTGTTATATTAAAAAATGCTGAAAAAACTACAAGTAATTTTATGATTTATTGCGTTAAAATCATGCTGCGCGGAACTTACGTTCAAATTTTAGAGAGAAAAATATATATCCTATCCTACTAATATTATAAATGCGAAAGTTTGTGTGTATGTGTGCAAGTGTTTGTTACCTTTCACGCTCAAACGGCTACACCGATTTCAATGAAATTTGGTATACATATAGCTTATACCCTGTATTAACACATAGACTTATTTTCATCATCACCATCATCACCGTTTTTCATCACCACGTGTGTACAACCGCGGGGCGCAGCTAGTGTTAAATATATCTTATTAGAGCCAAGATCCCAAAGCGGCAGGATGACATTTGTAATTGTGGGTTCCAATGAAATGAGTAGACGATTTTTTTCCTTCAAAAATTTGAACGTAGAACATAGGTACTTTGTTGAGTATTTTGTAAAGCAACTTTAGTTGGTATGATTGAACAAGAAATTGCCACCAATTACTCCATGGACAAAATGGTGCAAGCAGTTCGTACCTACTCCACTCATCATAATCGGTTCTGTCATGTCTTCATTTTTTAACACTTATCTGTAAGTAGTAGTTTCCAAATTTATAAATTTGAAACAACAAAAAAATAATGGGGGGTGGGGGGGATTAAACAAAATTGAAACGTCCGATTACCAATTAACGTCGGTTAACTGTATGGTCAAAACTTTTAATCTATTGTTAGTTAAGAAATCCCATTAAAAATGGATCAGGTTTAGGTATCACGCGTGGCTGGCTGAACTGGCGACATCGGAAGTTGTGACAGCTAGACAACTGTGAGTTACAACGGCCCTGGACTCTTTACTCCGAGGAAGTAAGGCGTTACACCGATGGAGGCGATTAAACAACAATGGCAAAGTAGTTAGCCGGTAGAAAGCTGCAGTTTGCTTGTTTTGTATAATGATATGTGTGTAGGAGTTTTGATAATGGACAATTATAATAAATTAAAATATATTTGAACTAGGAACTTCAGAGAAACCTCATAGAATAAAATAGGCAAGATGGCGTTATGCCATCGAATAATAAAACTGAAATTAAATTAAATATTTGTTGTAAGATTATTTTTTTCACTGGTAATTTCATGAAACTGATCTTAGACTTTGGAATTTTTTATCGCCCCGTAATAATAATTATTTTTTATTAATATTACAAAACGCCATCTTGGGGATGTAATATATTTTTTTATTATATTGTCCTACAACGCCATCTTGCCGGCCAAATATCAAATCCTTGAACATAAAGATATATTTTCCATTATTACTCTTTTATTGAATAACACACCTTTCTTATGTTTTTCTGCTGTATTGTATCAAAAATATATGTAGTCTAGTTCACATATTTTGAAGACAATGTAGCTACATTGGTACTTACAATAACAATAGAAGCTACATTTCGCTCGCGCCGGATGTCATGCCAATTCTACATTATTGTTTCGTCGTTCCACGGGAAAACTTAACATAATGGAAGTACCTGTCATAATAAATATCTTTTTGTCTTCATACAAAAAAAAAAAACGCTGAATTGACACTGTTTAGGCAGGAAAGGATCTCAATCAAACAATTATAAAGTTATTAGATGTTTTACAAGTATATTAGGTGTGTCCTTGGTCAGTGTCCTTGGAATCAGCCTGATAAAAACGACCTGGAGTCAGTAAGGATATTATGTAGTAAGAGTAGTCAAAATGAAAAGAGGGAGATTACATGCGTGCAAGGCGGAGATCGTGAACGGACGAAGTGCACTGAAAACCCTTTTTTTTTTTTTTTTTTCGTGGAGGAAATGCTTTTACGCACTTTCGCCAACCCAGGGGGGAGGGTTGGCGGGGTGTGTCGGACTCTCGAGCATCGCGACCATGGCGATGCTCGAGGGCGGCTTCAGAAGCCCCCAACCCTGACTACACCCACAGCAGCCAGGGTCCCCTACCGACTAAAACCTACCACGGTGTTCTTCCAGGCGCTTTAGTACCAGGACTGCGGGCACACTTTCGCACTCTACCGCGGTGCACTGAAAACCCTGAGCGAACATAATTATGTATGACTAGTATTGAGTGTGTAAGAGATAAAGTATAAGTAAGAGATGTAATAGAAGTACTTACTCTTAACTTTCAACTTAATATAATAGTTGTGTAATATATTAACAGTTGTCAATAGCTTAAGGCTAGATTTTTTTTTATTAATCTAGGGAAGGGCGCTGTAAGCAGAAACACAGGCGATGAGCCTATTTCAGCGACAGATAACCCAAAATTTTTTTTTGTGTAAAGCCACATAACAAAAAATGTATGAATGTGCACTTATCTGAATAAACTGAATTTGAATTTGAACTAACCCAGTCATAGTAAAATTATAATTTAATAAAACAGGCGCGTATTAGAAATCTGACGAGATTGAAAGATTGAAGATACAGAGATATGCTATCAATTTTCAAATTTCTTGCCTACGCCTACGAAACAAGGGTGACTTTGTGTACGTATGTGCGCACAATTTAAAAACCCCGTTCGTTAACTTATAATATAAACTAAATTAATTAATCAACAAGGCCATGGGCTGAGGTCGACGAATACGACATTTTTGTCAAGGAACACAGCTATGAGAGTAATTGTTCGGTTCTGTATTGTTGTTTATAGCATTTCCGCTGTCTAGTTTACGCTAGAAGCCGTAATCGCGCTAATTTGTTTTAACAATACTTATTTTGGATTATGGCAATGTTTAGAGGATGATTATCTACATAATCAGCCTACTACGTTCCCACAGCTGGGACACAGAGTGAGAAAATTACAAACCCTTAATTATGATAATATTTCACTGTATTTAATTCTACACCAATAAATTTAGTCTTGCATCTTTCGGTTACATTAAATGGTTTTAGATGCAGTGCCATCTAAAGATATACAGTAAACTCTCACAAACTTTACACGCACAACTAATACTTTAAGGTCGAAAAAAAAGTAAGAAGGAATCTCAATAATTTGAGTCTGAAAACTATCGCGAGTTTCTTCCATAATTGTAATTTAACAAACTGACTAGGACTCACGTGGTAAACGTGAGTTCTAGTCGGTTTGTTACATTACAATCTCAATAATGTAGTAACTTTTCAAATGAGAGGGCCGCTGTATTCAGCAATTTGTCCCGTTCGTCCTTTATTGCTCAATGTCGTAAAATTTAAATGAAAGCACATTATATATTATGCTCTCTCACTTTTTAACGACAACAGATGTATTGCTTGTTAAAAATGCTATAAATTTGTTTCGTTACGATCTTAGTTACGATTACATTTATTCAGCGCAAAACTTTCAGATTACGAGACGTGTCGAATTCGACTCGTTACACTTGTCTTGTCACTAAATTGTAAAACCTTTAACCTGTTCCTAGACTTGAGCATAATTTTAAATCCAGAGATGAGATTTAACTCGATGTGTTTTTAGAAAGCAGCGAAACATATGATTATATTGTGTTTTTAACTTTTAGCATGTGACATCCTCCGTGTCAGTCTTATGAACAGATGTGCGTTAATTTGTTAATTGCGCAAATAAACACCGCTCTTAATTATAATACTAATAGGTGACGTGAAGCCGTTCGTGATTATTTCTAATATTCTCGAGGGGAGTTCTCTTTTATGGTTTTTTACCATGTTGCAATCAAAATTGGAGTTAAGTAGTAGTAAATAGGAAAGAATGTAAATCTATATATATAAAAATGAAACCCGTTTTCCGTTGTCACGACATAACATGAAAACGGCTTGACCGATTTAGATAAAATTTGGTATAAAGATACATGGGACTTTGGAGAAGGACATAGGCTACTTTTTGTCCTGGAAGAAGTATGGTTCCCGTGGGATAACTGAGTCAGCGGGAAAAACGTAGTGCACGCGGGTGAAACCGCGGGGCGCAGCTAGTATATACATAAATAAGTAAATTATTGGAACTTGAACAATGGAACAAATAATAAAGAAAGCATGATGGTGTCTGCGAAAGTTTTCTTAGAGAAACTGTGTGGCAAACACCAAAACGTAACGTAGAAGATTTACGCCTTCCAAAACGCGTAGAGCTATTGCATATAACTACTTGGCTGTTGGAGCTTTGCAAACAAAGCAATTACAGAAATGTATATCTACAGGTCCATACACAATATCTACAAAGTTTGTAAAAGTCTATTAAAATTAATAACAAATTACACCACTACAGCTACTAAAATAATAACGTAATAACCTACATTACAATATCAAATTTGAGCAATCCACTAGCTGTTGTCAGCCTATAGATAACTCAAATGCTCTAGCTAGCAGTATTGCCACGTTGAAAGCAATATTTTTTGTAATTGAAAGAGACGAAATCTGAAAAACAATATAACCGCACTTAATCAAAGTTAAATTATTTCCACATATCATAAACGTTATTATGTTGCAGAGGAAAACACACTGCATGACTTCATAGTGGCAAAATGTTTTTAATTAAGCTCATAATTCAACGCTATTAAAAATGAATCATGCATAAAGTTTGGTAATAAAAACAAATACGGGTTGTTGTAGTTTTGTAACAATTATTGCTAAAGCACATGACATAAAAGAAAACTATCTATTTTTTTCTTAAGATTAGCAGTTTTCAGCTATTCTGTGAAACCCTGGGCACTGTAACGTATCTCTGGAACCCCATAAAAGGTCACAGGGGTTCCAAAACTCTACGAATTGGTGAGCATTATTTGTGTCATGGTCATGAGTGATATTGTAGACATGACAGGTGTGAAGTGAGCTATTTATCTCACGCCTACACTAAAATTAATAACAAATAATTCATATAAATAACTAATAAAAATAAGATACAATACACATGAATGAAATTAAAAATAAAGTTATCCAAAAATTTTAACCAATTTAACATTCAAAAGTGTGAAATAATTTGTCAAAAAAAATATAATTTTTAACTTTTTTCGGTGACGTTTTCCACTGACGGTATCAATTATCATTGTGTATGTTCACCGATTTCTTCACCACCAAATTGGGAAGTCGTCCAAGTAGACGTAATACTTTTCAGTTATTGGAGTGTAACTCAAAAACCAAACAAAAAAAGAATTTAGAGAATCGGTTTCAAAATGGGGAAGAAATCGGTGAATGTAAAAAATACATACAGTCAAAGATATGTACTTCCTCCTTTTTTGAAGTCAGTTTAAAATAATTGAAAACTGCGGCATCGGGGGATTCCTAGTAGAAGCCCTAAATGTAACTGATGCATCAGTGAGACCATCATATAATCGCCCCAATTCAAACCAAACAATTTTCGATGTTGCCAATTAAAATTTTCGCAATTGTAGCATTACCAACGTTGCCACACTAACGAGCGTCAGACTAATCGGTTGCAACTGAAATCTTTTATTTTTAAAGTCGGATAGCAATTAATATTACTTAAGTTGGTTTAATGAACGTTTCACGCCCGAGTTGCCACACTAAGCTCCATCTAAACTGAACCTTTTTATCCTATCGCATTACAAAGTATCGTTTTCATTAGAATTATACTCGAATGACGGGAATTAATAGTTGCTTGTTTCTTGCGTGATCACGTAGGTGGTTTATGTGATTAAGGTTTTATAAAATATGAAGAAAGTAAAAGATGTGTTCTAGAAAAATGTGGTTGTCACGATGTCCTTTCTATTATTTAGTTGGAATATTTCATAAGAGATAACTTTCAATTTATACTCATTGTTTCAATGTACGATTAAGGTGTTTATACAAATCTTTGTCGGTCGAGAGCATAATGAGCCATGAGCGTGCACGTTTGATCTTTTCTGAGATTAACAAGCTGAAGGTCGCGCAACAAGCTATGGGAAGAGCTATGCTCGGGGAGTCTCTATACAATCAGAAATGAGGACATCCGTAGAAGAACTAAAGTTACCGACATAGCTAAGCGCATCAGCAAGTTGAAATGGCAGTGGGCAGGGCACATAGCGTACAGAACTAGTAGCCGATGGGGTCGAAGGGTTCTCAAGTTGACACCACGGACAGGCAAGAACAGCATAGAACGTCCAACTACAAGACGGACAGACGACCTGAGTAAAATCGCAGGTAAAGGCTGAATGCGGGCCGCTTTCATTCGGTCCATATGGAAATCAATGGGGGAGGCATAACTCCAGCAGTGGACGTCCTATGGCTGAGGTGATGATGATGATGATGATGATCAATATTTTTTTGTAGACAAATTATAAATAACATGGTAATATAAACTTCTACTATAGGTAGAAGAGCCGTACAATATTTCTTTAAGTCCATAATGCCGCGCCCTTTTTTCTCGCCCAAGTCCCACTTCATTTGGGGTCAGCGCAGTACGTTATCTTTTTTCGCCCCCCTCTCGGAGCCGTCAACAAATCAGACACATTCTTCTCTCTCATGTCATCTTTAATCCATCCATAGATTCTTTACTCAGCAGATGCAGGCATCTGTCGATCGCATATGGTTGCTATGACCTGTCGCCATTTCAGTTGCCGAGTTGATCCGATGATTTAGAATTTTAGACGATCGAATTAAATTTGTTCAAATTGATTTAACAAAACACTTTTTTTCATTACCCAAACTCGAGAAAACATAAGGAAAACGGAAGTAAATTGGACAGTTATAGCAGATCTAGCTAGATAACTCCGATTATAACAGTGTTTGTTTCATAGTTCTAGGCCTTCTGAAACTGTGATATTGATAATGAGATATGGATATATTTGATTTAACTAAATATGGATTTTTGAGTGCTCAATGACGTTATTCAACGTTTGCTTGATAAGGGATATGTATAGAGTGAAAATTTAATAAACGCTACACAACTTTGATTGGGTAATTCGAAAGCATTTCGACCGATAAACTTAGACTAAACACTTCCTGGAAATATATATTATGCGAAGACCTGTGAGATAAATGGTCAATAGCTTTATACGCTACATTAGATAACAAGGCACGTACACCTCACACATTCAAGAGCATTATGAGCCTACGTGTTTCGCACGAAGCTCGTTTGTTTGCAGAACGCGTTCTGGGTTTTAGTTTTCACTGCTCTATAAATATATTTTCTATAAAACACTTTCGCTGATAGCGGCTTTGTTAGATCTGCTTCACGTATGTCATTGGTGCATGGCAAGTGCTTTCTTGTAGGTAGGTCTGGCTAGCTTATAAGTACCTACATCTGTCTGGAAACACATAGGAATGCGATGATACCTCAGCGGTGGGAGCTTCGGCTGTCAAACTGACAGAGGCTGACTCGATCCCTACCAACGGCTTGAGCTTCCAGTGTACGTAACACCGTTGTAACTCGTAACTCGCCTGGCTAGCTAACACCTTCAAGTTTGACAAACTGTCTGTCACATAGAGTGTGTAGGCAGCAGTCCTTGAGAGCCAGTAAGGATTCTAGGTCTAGCGTGATAACATTTTCGACCACATCATCACTGACCACCAAGTGATATAGTAGCAAACGCTAGACCTATACAGAATAAAAAATAAATAAGGTATAAGTGTTAAGTAAAAGTTGTTAAGTGATAGTACTATCAAATGTTGTTTAAACCCCTCGTAATTTTTAGTCCAGCGCGCTACCTTCGTCCTGACCTTTATATGATGTTCAAATGCATGCTAATGAATTTAAAAAATGCGCAATAGAGGATATATATATGTAAGTATTTGATGTAATAAAGTTTCAATATGTAAACGAGCCGCTTAGTAATTTATTTAATTTCTTACTATTTTATGTACAAATGTGCAAAGTTGCCATGATAAAATTCACTTAAGCTTGAAGGATGATATTATTTATATAAATGATTACTAGCCGATTTATATTGTGGCATACATACACAATTGAAATAATTTAGGGCTCCTTGATACTAGTGACGACATTTGGAACTGAAAGGTGGTCTGTGACTCTGGGCTTCATATAGATGTTAGTTTAAATTCGCACAGTCGCCCGGAGCTTTGGTAAGTGCTGCTCAGGGTTTCTCGGAGGGGTTTTACAATGGATACCAAAAACTGGCAAGCGCAGGGGCTAACGTTCAGTGGCAAGGTGGAGGGAAATTTCATAAAGATTGAAAGAAAGAAAGAAAGAGAGAAAAACCATGTATTTGTTTATAGAGGATCATGCAGGCCGCTTATGATATTCTTTGTAGAGTGAAAGTTCCGCATTTAACTGGTCTATTAAATCTCATTTTTGCTAGCAATGTCCACGTCCACGTATCAGATGCAAACTTGTTTATAAAATATGTTATAATAGGTAAACTAAATTTTCGCTTGAATCATTATTTAATTTATTGGCCATGAACAAAACATTGCGAAATGTTTTGGTTCATTGGCTTTGAAAGTTAAAAGGTATAAAAATTATGTATGAGTCAGACACCGGTCTCAACCTTTCCGCTACCGCTGACATAAAATGTAGTTGGAAAAAGGAAACTATTACGAGCCTGTGGGCATTCATACATATTGCTGAATTTAATCCGGATTTATTTGGCGATTTCATCTTATTATACCATCTCCACTTTGACGACTTTAACTTTACCATAATATAGAACACAAACTAGATTTAGCGTTTAGAAATTTCTAGACTTATGAACTACTACGGAGAAACCAACATTAACCTATCACAACGTAAATCAAACTTTAATAATAATAATAATAAACTCAGCAAGTACCTTGACTTAGCACGAGGTAACCGCCATGTGGGATGTTGACTCGACGATCATTGTCCCGATAGTCGTCTCGACGAACGGCTTAATAGCGAAGAGCCTCGATCAACATCTTAAGAGGCTCTCACTAGACGGTTGGATCAAGGGTCAGATGCAGAAGGCGGTACTCCTTGAAACGGCGAGTATTGCCCGGAGGTTCCTCACTCTGCGCCCTGCCCCGCTGCTGGCGGAACTCTAGGTTTAAGTTTTTTATAATACCTTTATTAATTTTTGTTTTTGATATTTATACTGTAAAAAAACTAAACCTAAGAAAAAAAGAAAATAAAGAGATAATAATAAAATTGTTTTATAGGTGATCATGATTACAACTCTGATAAACAGAAAAACCATAGTTTAAACGAACAATAATCAATAAATAGTTCGATTTTCAAATCTTTAATTGGGTCGGCCTTGTTTCATTGCCCGCGTCTATGAGTGGTTAACGTATCGCAGCGGAAAACAAATTGAATTTGTATAAAACAATTGAATTCAGTACTAAATATCACTATAGTAACTGATACAGAGAAACAATAGTATGTACGTGCAAATCGGTTTTCAATGATTTATACAAAATTTGTTTAAAGCAAGGGTCGGCCTTGGTTTTGTTGAACGCATCCATTAGAGATCACGATTGGTTGTCATATTTTTGTTTTATTTGTAATACTTTTTTATATCATCTGAGATTTAGTTGTTATTTCCTATCAGTATCTCGTCTTTTTAAGCTATTTCCACTCTTAATTAACCCAGTTTAGAAATTTTTATAGTAGTTTTTTTTCGAAAGTGCGGGTGATTTTTTTACGAGACTAGAAAACTTCGTGTTGAATATACATTATACAAAGCGGAATAAATTAGACAATCGAAATTGTACGCAAAATAATATGAACGGAACACGAACTTCCGCGATGTATATGATATGGAACTAAATTTAACCTCTCCGCTTATTACAAAAGATTTCGTGAATAACATTTTTCTATAATGTATAACGGCTATACTAGAGATAGTGTGACGTTGAACAAATGTAAATTAACTGGGAAACCAAGCTAAAACATGGTGTATTTTGAGCCACGTTATCAAACCCAAAAACTTGAAGGCTTCAAAACGGACCTCTTGAACCGAACTGAGTCCCACATAAGGCATACATATAACTGTTTCCTATTGATTTCCGAGGGATGATGTCACACGCGCGATTTGGTCATTTGGAGAACGGTGATCATGTCCGAAAACCGCAAGCTAGCCATTTAGAACGCTGTCGACCCCCGCCGTAAATCATAAAACTTTTTCATGTTCCATCTTGGGTTACACGATAATCTTGTTCGTTTTGGGTCAAACGATTAAAACCGTATAAAATACCTGCCGGTTTTATTCAAACTACATTTCGTTGATCGTTATAGACAATTAAGCAACTAGTGTAAACCAGTATTTACAAGCGTGTTTAAACAGAGTGACTATAAATTATACAGTGATCTTAATTTACAATTACATAATAGGCAGATGCGTAAATGAATCTTTCGTATTTATTTATTGAGCGATCATAAACAGCTTTTATAAGTGGTTTAAAAGAGTATGTAGGTTAGAAAATTTTTACAACTTCATTTAATAATAAATTATTAATATTTTGATAAATAAATGCATTCATTACGTTTTGTGGCAGAAATCTTACACTTATACGACCCGTTGCTTTTTAGTTTATTGCTTGGAGATTTTAGGTTAATTGCATTAACACCGTGTTAGTCGGAACTTACGTTCAAATTTTTGAAGGGACATTATTCTTGAGGGCAAATTGAACCCACAATTACAGAATACCGTCCTGTCGCTTTGCCATCTAAGCTATAGAAGTACTCCGCTAGCTGTCCGAATTTATTCCTTCTTTTAATCTACGGGATTATCTTAGCGCCATGTACCTTTAATTGTATGAACTATTAATAGGGCTGATAGACCAACATAACCATACTCTTTATCAAACTTTGAACTTTGAACTAAATCATTTATAAAATGTTTGTCTAAAATTTAAATGATAACCGTTTAGCTTGCTGCTTTGTCGTTACAGAGAACGATAGCATAACGTAAACAGTTACGAGTAACGTGAAAAAAGCACGCTCTTTTCACACATTCTGTCATAGAGGTTATTGTGTCATAACGACTTTAATAAACACTTGGATGGTACGTTTTCACGTAATAGGCGCGGTCGGTTGTCGGATATAACGAAGGTTTTTCACACTTGCAACATTTGCTAATAATACAGGTGTAAAATTATCTATATTTACATAACTTACCGCTTCCGTCCGGTCCTTGCAGAAATCAATGGGAGAGGCTATGTCCTATGGCTGAGATGATGATGATGACATAACCTATCATATCAAATATGTTTTTAGAAACCGTTCCTATTGTTATTTATTCACTCAAAAAAGGCATCGAACGAGTGCACTTCAAAAAAAACCTTTTCCTAATTTTCTTACGACTTGTCAAATTGAGTGAATTATTACTTGATTGGTACATAAGGCTGCCTGCCGTTTTGAAATTGAAAAAAAATAATGAACTGCCATGCTTGGTAACCAAACTTAAGAGCAACACAGCTACATTATATGTAAAATTAGTTACTAGCTTCTGGCCGCGGCTTTACTTGCATTAATCAGGATTTTTAAGAAGTTTAATATGAAATTCGTAGAGTAGAGACATGTATTTGTATTCAAAGACATACATCTTTTTTGACATTTTAATGACTATTAGTAATTTTTGCTTATTAATTTATTATTATTGTGATTTTACATTGTCATGAAAATGTGATTAAAGTATACCGTATTAAAAATAATGGATAATGTGAACTTTATCTAATAACTTTTCTGCAGACTCTTATCTAATATCTATCTGGGTATCAAAATTGTTTCAGCGATTTATTTGTGAAGTCATAATAAACATATTATTTTACTTATAATTAAAATTTTGTAAAATTAAAATTGCATTAAAATTATTAGGATAACGAGTTTGGAAATAGCAATATCGCGTTTTATTTATAAAGCCGTTATTGGAGCCGTTGGTTCGCATCGATATCATTTTAGTAAGCTTTCTTGAAGTTCCGGTTTTTTGAAATTATATAATTGGTTATTTTAGTTTTGTTAATATGTACATTTATAAATATGTAGACACAATTCAAGCCAAATTTAGAAAAATCAAATTGGTTAAGTTTATTTTTAAAGATGTTATGGGTGTGTGGTAAAAGTTGTTTGTAAAACGTGGTGACGATAAAACAGTCTATGCATAATATATATGATCAGCGAAAGACCACTGACTATTCACAAAATCTCAGAATTATTGAAATCTAACACCGTTATTATTTACCAGCTATATTTCTTGTTGTCATGGCTAACGCTGTTTCCGCGGTTTGTAAAAAAAATATAAGGTGAAAAACACAAAACGCATGGGAATGGTGTCGTCAAATTTGGGAAGACCTAGAAACCCATTCTGCTATCTTATCACTTTTTTCTGCTATATAGCTATATTCTATTTAAAATTATGGTGCCAAAAATTCATGAAATTTGTTTCAGTTGCTATGACAACCGTTGTTATCGTTTAACAAATTATATGTGTTAAAAGATAAAGCCACAGAGAAGTGTGGCCGGTGTTGGCTAGTATATTAAAGTAACGGTTCATTGTGTAGACTTTGTAGTCGGATGTTGACGAGAAAAGTAATAAAAAAAATTACGTCGTGGTTGCTTCTGATTTCACCGGTTATGTATTGCGCCGTGATACAAAGTGTGGTCCTTTTTTAAAAAAAATATTGGTGGAATGTCAATTACCAACTAAAGCATTGGATAACAGCTGCCATCACAAGGTACATGGGAATCTCACATTTTTTATTAGTTGACAAGTTCACATTCACTTCATAACCGCATTTCATAGTAACTATTATTAAATCTATGTTTAAGCCGCGGTTCACATGTGCGTTAATACGTAAGTAGCTAAGAAGAATGTAAGTTACGTAATAATACCTTAATAATAGTGGCATTAGCATTGGACCACAATAGAACGGCCGTACAATGTTAGCAGGTGAATTGCATTGTTTCGGAATATTTAGACGCAATGTCAGAGATACCATTATTATTGAGGCCCTACTGTGTCACGCAAAAAAGTGATTATACTTTGAAATTAAAAATAATCGCCAACCTAGCCAGGTGGTTTTCTTTCACGAGCTAGTATTGTAGAATAATAATAATAATAATTTAACATAGACTGGTGGTCAGACAAAAACAGACCCCAATATCGTCGGTTATAGAACGTCATAGTTATACGTATACCTAAAATAAAACTAACCAAGCAAAAATCTTTTCTTTCTTTCCTAGATCCACAAAAATTATCTACGCTCATCCCATCAATATTTGACCCTGCTGGGATTCAAATGCAGGGTCCCGGGACCAGAACTCATGTCACTGACCTCTGCGCCACGGCAACCGTCATATAAATAAAATAAAAATTGTACTTATTTAATCTTATTATTATTAATTTATTTTTATTAATATCAGTTATTTCATACACTGGTTTTGTCACAACGTAAGAGCATCCCATAATACTCACTTCTCACATACGCGCATAAACGATACATACATTTATATATTATATTTGTGCAATTGAGTTAAAGGGTATACCTGTATTATTACTGCTAGGTGAATATATATTCTTTATGAAAAATAAACATCTTATAATTTTTTTATGTTACATACTATAATTGTCATGTCAATAACAGCAAGTCCATTATTATATAATAGTCGAGTGTACAATAGAACTTGTTAGGTGCTTTCCAATATCAATTTAAAATCAATTCAATCAAAATAGACTTCGGTAGCTTACAGAATATTCAGTGTCCCCTTTTGCTAAAACCAAGACAGATGGTCGTGATCACCAATAGATAAGAACGATTCATGTAAATCAATTGTAATGAACACAAAAACGTTATATCGCGGACTACATAGGCCATATTCAACTGATTTAATACTAAACAATAGCCTACATTTAAATCAGTTGTCTTATTTGTATTGATTTATCCTAGCTTGATCAGTGGGCAGTATCACGCTCGAAGGGTTCCGTTTGTGTAATTAATCACTACAAGCTACCAATGGTATCTCCGGTTTTTCCGGAGATACGTTGCGGTGATTTTAACCAGTTTATCCTCGTTTGTCGAACTTCAGTTTCTGTATATTATATTTCGTTAAAATCTTAGTGTAAACAATTGAATAACGCATTTTCTGATGTACAAATGTATGAATGGTCTGTTTCTCTTCTGATGTGTAAAGGCAAAAGGCCGCAATTAAAATTACGGCCTTTTGCTTTTATAACCAACTTCAAAATAAGGAGGATGTTCTCAAACCAACCCGTATGTTTTTTTTATGTTTGTTACCTCAGAACTTTCGATTGGGTGAACCGATTTTGATCGTTTTTTTATTTGAAAGATGGTACTTCCCGTGTGCTCCCATTTAAATTTCATTAAAATTGGTCAAACATTTTTGGTGATACACTACAATAACTGAAAAGTTCTACGCATTTATGTCGATGATATTATAGTTGCGGGTGAAGGAAGCGGTGAACATATACAATGACAATTGATCCCGTGAGTAGGAAAGGTCACTAAAAAGGGTAAAAAAATGTTTTTCGAATAAATGGAACTGACTTCAACATTCAAAAGTGTGAAATAACTTGTCGAAGACGGTACCATGCTTACAATATTTTCATAATAGTTACTTTTGAACTATCACGGACTTCAACAAGTTATTTCACACTTTTGAGTGTTGAAGTCGGTTCCAATTTTTGGTAATTTTTTTTGCTTAAATATATCTATATTCTATGATCTATTAGGTTTGTGGTATCATATATATCTCTCATCTATCATCTATATCATTTATATCTCTTTTCATTGCCGAGATATTACTACAGCAAATAACCGCAAGTAAAAAACAATTGAAGCTTATCAAACCAAATGAACGCAACTTGATGTTTTGCCGTGACAGAAACACACTTACGTCTGTGTTGATCACTGAAGTGCTATTACTAGTATTCCAGTGGTGTTGATAGCGGAACGCAGCGAGCTGCGGGGGCGGAGAGTGGGCGGGTGATAGACGACGGACACTGGAACTGTCCGCAACTCATTTTAAACTTTGATCTCGCGAGCACACGAAACTTAGCGTTTCAATCCACTTAATATGTCGATATATAATTCTATAATATGATATTGAATGAATAATAAAATCAACCTTTTCCAATAATGGTAAAATTATTGAAATATATTAAATGTATGTATATATCAAATGTATGTTCAAATCAAATTTGTGTTCAGAAAAAATTACGCGCTGTTTACCAAGAAATAAGTTCGCGACTTAGCTGGTATCAAAGCAAATACCCACAGCGCTCTTATACCCTCAGAAACAGTGCTTATAACTATGCGAGTAAATTAAAAGCGACTGGAAGTTACAAAAATTTACTTTTAAGTTACTCGCCATAGCTCGGGAACCATCCTGTATGTCGAAAAATTTACATTCCTAGGAAAAATTGATACAAAATAAATTTGTAAGAAGTTTAATTTCAAACAACTTTGGTTTATACTATTTTTCGTGTAAAATCGAAAATAAACTAGTTACTTAATAAACAACAATTGATCCTTAAATTTAAGATGGCGGATTATGCAGTGGGTCTGTACCCCGGGAACATAAAATTTAGAATGCCAATGACACTCCTCAAATAATTCCGTAAGAGAATTGCTGTTAAAAATTTTTGCAATGTCAAATTGTAATTCGATTGGACTAATGTACTCGACGGCATTTCGGTGTTTCTTGGTTATACTCTTATTTAGAATAAGAGGTCAAGTTTCTTTCAAAACCAATTGAATAAACCGTCTATCGACACTATTCGTGACAATTCGCACAAAGTTCATCTAATGAATAGGCTATATAAAGATCAAGTCACTGATCAACATTTCTATGACAAGGGCGTTGCCGACATCCGTCTACTACGTTTGTTTGCGATTTGAAATCGATTAGATCCGCTTTTAAAATTGTCATACAATCAAAGGTTTCAATAGCCCGACGTGTCGCAACGATTTGAGCTTTAACACCCGCGACAGAGTTGCTAAATTTCCTCGAACAAAATAATGTGGAATGCAATTGTCGTGAACTAAGTCGGTGGTACGTTCACGCGACATGGCCTTGTCTGAATAAGGTGCACATTTAATGGTCCGGAAATTATAATATACAGCTTTTGTTGTATTCAGTTGATTCAGTGTAATTTAATTTGAGTTTTTGCGGTTATCTACGTTCCTTGCGCACACCGGAATTGGATCGTTAGTTTCGTAACATGCAAAGTATATCTATGCGGTCTATAGGTAAGTGCGTTTACGATATCATACTTATGATGTTTTTTTTTATCCTGTGTACATGTATGTCAGTCTCTCCGTGATCATGGTGCGTGGAACCGCGCCGAAATATCGGGAACTCAATCAAAATCTAAATCATGGCGCGTATTCCGTGGTATCCAATATTTTTATTGTAATTATAAACAATTTGTTCATAGAGGACTGTGGATTTTATTAATAAATAAAGTTAAAAAAAATGTTCCAAACTATAGCTATAACTTATATATATATATAATATCAAAATATTTGTAGGTTATTAATCATGCAACTATTTTTGCATGGTCGTTTCAAACATGTGCGTAATACCAGTTGTGTGTTATTGCTCAACCTTGCCACCGGTGCTCCAATGCAGTCACTGGAAACCCGTTGCACTACTACTCATTGCACTTCATTGCACCAATTTGGCGAAAGTAAAAGTCACCAAGAACACACTCGTTCTTGAACTGGCAACACTTTTATAGAGATCGCGACAGGAAGAGTGTCGAATTCGATGTATGAAAGCTGGCTGATTGATTTACAACGACACAAGCAACATGAAATGTGACGATGGCTTTCGTGATACAACGCAAGTACCGGTCTTTTCCTTTGATGGAAAATAAAAAGCGACATGACTGGTGAATTAGACACTTTCGTCCTCTAGTCATCGTGGGGAGGGGCGATTCAATGACATGGACAAGTTAATTAGTGGGGCTAGCCACGTGATTGGCTGGTGGTCTTAGATAGCTTTAAATATGCAGCGCTCGCGGCGTAATGTACTTATCGAATCTGTTAAGCAGCACACTCCTTGTTCATAACCTTTGGAAGCGATGATAGCTTAGCGGTGGCAGCGTCCACTGTCAAACTGACGGATACTAGTTCGATCCCCACCAACGGCTTAAGTTTCCGGCGAAGATAACACCGATATCAAATTCCAAGCATGGTGGTAGGGTGTACTTACCTTCCTAGCTTAATAATCGTTCTGAATCAGGGGGCTGACCTTCTACCTTCTCAGTAGGTACTCTGACTGTCTTTCTTAGAAAGAGGATAATGACCCTTAACGACATAAACCAATCCTGTCCAATGCAAAACCATTGTAGAATATGGTATCGTGAAGAGTCAGAGTTTTCATAACGTATGAAAAGGAGATGTACCGTGGGGTACCGGCTTAGAATAGTACTTCCCCATCTTTACCCGTGGGTGCCGCACCTTCTGAGGGTCGGGAATCGCACTGCGCTCGCCAACCCGCCTGCTAAGCGTGGCGAGTATTGGCAATCCCTCCGCTTGGGGGAGACATATGTCCAGCAATGGACGTCCTATGGCTGAGATGATGATAAAGTAAACAAATGCTAATGTCGTTTTTTTTAAAGTATTTCTCACTTTGTCAGCACCTATTATAGCTAGAACTAGCGGTAAGTTAACACATTCAATCATAAACCTTTTATCGTTACCTAACTAAATTTCTTCGGTTCAATCACATTCTGCATCCAAGATCAATGTTACATTATATATTAACTGGTTTTAAAAAATTCAGATGTTGGGTAAGGTTGCCCATTACGAAACTTAAAAAATTGGGAATAACGTAAAAACTTTCACAAAATGTACACTCACGCCGCCACCTAATTGGATCAAGTTCAAGACTCGTTTTTGGTTTCAACATAATTAATACACACCTAGATGTAAAATGTCACAAAATAACATATATCACACATTAAACCAAACCAATTTAATTAGTTATTAGTGTTTTATTTTAATAAAGGCATTTGCCCCATGAAAAAAGAAACATATTATGTGTAAAAGGTAACAATTTATATAAACTGCAAGAGAGCAGTTTTATTTTTATTATGGTGTAATGTACATAATATATAAAATTCTTGTGTAATTGTGTTTCTTACCGAACTCCTCCAAAACTGATAGACCGATTTTTATGTTTTTTTTTGTGTATATTCGGTAGGTCTGAGAATAGGTCGTTAAGTATTTTACCCCCCAACCCCCCATTTTTTTAAAAATCTCGATTTTAGTATTTTAAATCCGACGGTTGCCGTGGCGCAGTGGTCAGTGTCAGTGACATGACTTCTGTGTCTCCGGGACCCTGGGTTCGAATCCCGGCAGGGGCAAACATTTGTGCGATGAGTGTAGATGTTTGTCCCGGGTCTTGGTTGTTTGTGTGTGTCCATGCCTTCCGCGACACACATCCTAACGCGGGGGTATGAGTGTGATAAAAATAAATAAAAAATGTTAAACGAACAGTGTGTTCAGACAGAGGTCCTTGAGAATCAGTGAACATTTTAGGTCTATCGTGACTACACCTTCGACCACATCATCACTGACCATCAACCGAGATAGTAGTCAAACGATACATCTAGAAGAATATAATAAATAAAACTCTGTCTGGACCCTCGATTGGTTTAAGGTTAAGGGATACAAGTTAGCGAGGCTACACTATACAGGTACTGGTATTATAATGAACAAATTAACATTGCAAGCGAAGTTCAATTGTTTAATATTGATTATCTTCGAGCGAAAATATTTTATACATTTTAGGTAATTGTTTTAAAAAAAGAAAGGTAAACGTAGAAATCTTCTAAGTGTTAAATTGCGTGAGACCCAAGGTCGATTCTTAAAAGCATTTCGATTGTGAGATAATTGAAAATAACTACTATAAGTGCTGACGCTTTTAACAAGTTAGAATTAATTTAAACCTTTTTTACTCGAAACAAATAAAAGAAAATAATTAATATTTACAGCATCCAACATAATTATAGGCGTAACAGTTTATGCTTCATAACTTTTTATTAATTCTTAATAGCCACGTCGAGTTATTCAGCATGCAATCACATCTATGACGAAATTTTTGTTCCTCAATCCCGTTTTTAAGTAATTCATTACATACAAATGTGAAGATCGACACGCTTGCAATTTGGCGGATCAACATTTTATTCAGCTTAGCCGTGTTTATAAACGCCTACATTGTCTGAATGCCAACTGACGAGTTGGAATTCGAAGCACAAATTTCTTCTTTTCAACATCAAACATTCCTTGAAGAGGTTTGATGTTGATGTTGTCCAGATATGTAGCATTGTTTTTGTTATTAAACTTTATATGGCACGCCTTATTCTATATAAAATGTTAATAATGACGAGTGTGTTTCTCATATCACTATAATACCATTTTAAATGAATTCAAATACCACATTACACACTTCATCTATTTAAACTATACCTAGAACTCTGGTAAAGTCATGAGAACGCTCTATTCTTGGACAGCTGGTCTAGATATTGTAAAACAACTAGATCGGGACCAATAAATTCCAAATCACATTTCTGATTACAATTTATTGCCTTTTCTGTATATATACTCGGCTTGTTACGAAACTGTCTCAAGTATTTACTTACTAGTTTTTTATCATGAGTTGTTTGCAATTTTAAATCCTAATTAGGAGTTAGTTGATTTGGAAAGCAATTAATGTTTTAGTTAATGAAAAACCTGTAATAAAGTGGTCGTACGAGTAACGTGGCTTGGAGGGTATTTATTGAAGATGTTGTTCTACCAAACATGTATGTTGATATAATATACAGTGGTAGAGATTCTGTTGTTCACTTATTCAGTAAAGCTAAATAAAACAGTGTAAAATATGATAGGTTTTAAAATAGATATTTTTATTAAAATGCAAGTAGTTTGAGGTAATATTTTACCTAAAACTAAGTCAGCGTCTTATTTGGTGTTGACTAAAAGTACCCGTATTTGATTTAAGCTCTAGTCTAGTATAGAGATGGCGCTGCATGGAGTTATACGAGTTTGAAATTTAGCACGTACTTAAATTTTTAGTTTTAAGGATTTTATGAGAATTTTATGAAGTGTTCTTTTCTTACCCTCCTATATTTTTTAAGTATTCTTAATATATTATACTTTTTACTTACTTCCTTCCTTTATTATAACTTTTTAGTGATTGAAAGTTACAATGTTTAAAGAACTCATGGAATTCTGGAATTGCTTACCTGAAAACAAAGAAAGAATGGTTAACAATGCACCAAATTGGTTCATTTTAAATTTGTAAGCGTACAAACTCGATTAAAGTAATTAAACTGAAAGGCTTTTCACATGTTATCGTATTTTCAAGCCATTCTATGTCAGTGCGATGACAGCAAACACTAATTGAGGCTTAACTGCGAGCGTTGATGATTAATGTGTTTTGAAATTAAGGTTTTACCATTTGTTAAAAAGACAATTTTCAGTATTTACAGCTTATTTGTTGGAATATCATGCACGTCTAATAAACTTAAAAAATACTACATATGAGCATAGGTTATAAACGTTAATTCTAATTGAAAAAAAAATGATTTCATTAGGTAATTTATTAATGAAAAAATGTTTTAATGTATCCATTATTTTCCTATATCAAAAATTCTGGCGGTAACGACAAATGCACTTGATGTAAGACACAAGGCACCTTATAAAAGGAAACAAATTAAAATGTTCAAAAATATAATGAGTTCAGTTTAGTAATATATGGTCAGTGTATAAGTCATTTGTAAAGTACATATTTGTAATTTTTAAAATCAAGCCGCATGAGGATTTGTCCCGCCCTCTCTGCCTGTAAACCCCCGCGAGCCTCTGTAATGTCATCGGCAAGTATTAAGCCCAGCTTCAAGACAGAGCTCCTAGCTGGTTGTCATAACAGTATTTGGAAAAAAAAACCCGGCTAAATGCGAGTCGGACTCGCGTACCGTGGGTTTCGTACAAAAGAAAGGTGTAGTAAGTTTCAAATTATTAAAAATATCTTTATTATATGATGTAACTACAAATTATGCTTTTCGAAATTTTTCCTTTACATAAGACGTTGCTTCGTAGCAAATTTCAAGATTCTTAGTTCATGGAAAGTATCCTGTAGGTTTTGATTCCCTTGCGAATGTCAAAATTGTTCAGCATAAACGGCTGTGTCTTTTGATTGCGTTGGCTTAGAAGTTTTAAATTAAGATTTTTTACAGCTCCAAGAGACAGTAGACTTGAGTATTTGATATGAATTTCAGCTTGATACCTCCACGCGTTCTGAGAGAAAGGGTCTTGACAAACAGGCAGACAGACGGATCACAAAGTGATTCTATAAGGGTTCTGTTTTTTCCTTTTGAAGTACGGAGCTCTAAAAAAGTGATAAGGCAATGTACAACTGCTTGAAATAAACGAAGCAAGGGAGAGGAAGTGGTAAAAAATTATTATTTAAAATCGATTTCATATTTGATGTGTTATTATTTCGTTTTATAATTTCCATGAATCTAACTTTCTAGAAAATTAATTTTTGAAAGCAATAACAATACCATTTATATGATATAGCAATCTTATGGATACAAAATAAAGTCTTATAAAACAGACAATACGTAACATTTGGCATTTCAGAGTTGTCTGAGTTCGTTGCCATGGCTCATGGCCATCAAACCGCACTTGACCTAGCGGTGAACCGATGCGTTGTAATCGAAAAGATGCACCATCGATCGTAAGCAATCGATTATCGACTCAATAGCGAATCAGTGCGCAACGCAGCTGTCACTTTACTTTCTATACCCGCTTTTAATGTTGGCTCTTATTTGATTGGAGGCATAATAATTAATCTGTCATTATTTTCAGACGATTATTTAAAACTGGGACTTTATGCCGGTAAATTAATAAGTCAAGATTGCAATATCGAAATAGGAATTTCTTCGTACTTCTATGTCGTATCTTATGTGTGATAATGGCAGGTCAGAAAATTGTTTTGGAAAACGGACCAAATAAGTCCGTTAGTAGGAGGCTAGTTATTAAATTAATCTTGAAGGAAAGCACAAAAAATAACATATTCTTCCTAACAGTTTTAAAGTAGTATAAAGTATATAAATTGTACAGCTTCTTATAGACTAACTATAAAACAATTAGAGCGAATTATGCCGGAAAAGAAATCCACACAGTGTAAACCTTGTTGAGGATACGAGCTGTGAATTAGGTAATAAACATGCTTACATAATGACTAAATTAATGTGGAAATATAATATATCCATGCAAAAATGTGTATGAGGTCAAAATACGGAGACCTTGTGTTTTCGCTTGCCCGACATATTTCCTCCTTTCTCTAACGAATTCGTTTACAGTCGGCATGAAGAAAATGACCTACATAAGTCTTTTAGAATAGCATTCTCAGCTTCAATTTTGTTGCCAAAACTGAGTCACGATTGTGTTTATTTTTTATCTGACAGCGCAGTCAATAATCAAAAGACTTGTCAAGAGAACGTTGGGCCATGGTTTGCTCCAATTTGGCACTCTAAAGCATTTCATTTTAGAGGTAAACAGCCGTCGAGTGCCGCCGTTCGTTTGAATATTTTTCAATTTATTTTAGAGTCCGTAGTCAATGCCCATTTCGTTTAGCTCTGCCCGAATTCGAAATTATTTTGCCTACAGTCTTGTCCTTACAAGCAATTCACAAGCAACAATCTCCAAAAGAATATATATGTTGTAACAACTTACAAAGTTCATTGTTTGGAATTTTCTTATATTCCTATGAACAAGGTATACATTATAAAGTAGGTAGATTATTTATAAAATTTCATTATATAATAAAGTTTATTTCTGAAGATTACTGAGTTCGTTGTTAAGAGTACACAAAAGTTTTTTAAATGTATATTAGGTATAGTTGAAGAAAAAGAACTATATTTTGTATACAATTTTCAACATTAAAAAAATCCACTTTTGTCAAACTGCCAACTATTGCCGTTTGCTATCGTTACATCAAGAATATACCAATTGTATCTCTAAATTAATGACCGCTTTATATCACTAGGGTCTATTGTTTAATTATTTTAAAATAGATACCATTACGCATGAATAACTGACGCCTAAATTATAGAGTTAAACGAATTTTAAAAGCAGCTATGTCACTTTACATAAGGCGCAATTTACGTCGCTCACCTCATGTACACCTTTATACTCCATAATAAATATGCACTTTCTTTTGTCTTTTATTAGTGAAATTCACTTGTATTTTTGAAGAGATGAAACTAAACGCAGTTAATCCATATACATTTGACATTCCTAAGTATGAATTTATTTAGCAATCAAATGTCAGATTTTGTGATCCAGATCTTGAGCAAGGATCTCAGTACCGGTCCGTTAATTAGCGTGTAACATACTAAAATAATATGACAATTACATATTCAACGCGTACAGTTGATTGCGCAGTTGAGACATACAATCATTGCAACTCATAAGCTAGGCAGACCATGTAAACAGCCACTTAACAGGTGTAGTTTCCAGTTAATATAAAATGATAAGTTCAATGAAGCGTCAACGTTAGGAAAGCGAAATCTGACCGTAGCTCGACCAGTCTTAGCCTTCAGAGAAAGTTTAAAATTATACATCGCAAACTGGTAACAGTGACGCGACAACTGATGACCAGACCTCCTGTTCTATAGCTTAGATATATGTATAGATTATGAAAACACTGTTTACATAATCGGCATTTTAGGCAATAAATGCCTTGTATTCTTCATTATGAATGTATAAAACTCGGGAATTACTCACGTAGTAAGTCAGAAAGTTCCGACTGTAACAGGCGAACCGCGACCCCGTCCACGAGCACCCCGTATTCTCCTTCAAAAAGACCACCGAATGCGGTCGAAACTATAGTCGGAACCCTCTGACTTACTACGTGAGTAATTCCCGTGTTTTATACATTCATAATGGGTCAAAACCACGTCAGCTTAAACGTCTTTTATTCTTCTTCATATTCGTATTCTCAGCATAATCCAGCAGACTGATCCACAACGTTGATTTTCAACCCAGACCCAAGATGCAAGAAAATTATAAGTTTTAAAGTTGTACAATTAAATATAAAATAGAATTATGTGTAAGGAAATGAATACTAAATAGACAGTAGGCATCTATGTCGTAGTTTTATATTTTAACATGAACATTTATTATATGTATATGTTTGTAGATAAAACATATACATGTAATAAATGTATATGTTTGGCTCAGTTTTTAACTAATAAATAGCTTATTCACTGTCACTCATTGAATTTGCGTGTAATCGTGCTTTTATCACCTTGATATTGAATCTCAAACGAGAATTGCGAGAAAGTGACGTTACGTAATTGGGCACGCTTAGGTCCGGCGGCGGCCTGCTCCCACGCATTATGTCATTCAGAACTCGGTTAATTAGATGACCTCATATGATTTTGCTTTTATTGTGTAATGTTATACCTATATTTGATCATGTATGGTGGTCACTTAGTTATTCATATAGATATTATGGTCGAATGTGAAATATATTTTTTTTGACGTATATTTGAATTATTTTAGGAAGACATTGCCTTTTGTAACACAATTATTTTTAATTAAAAAAAACATTTTTTGTATCCTTTGTATACTTTTCTATATTACAAATAAGTGCTAGATTCTTGATCAATAGACAACAACTGACTAAAAGGGCAAGTAATTGTAGAATTTCTGACAAATAGCTTTTTTAATCAGAAGTGGTTACAAATTTTGTCCAATAGTTGCATATATCGAGTATTCGTTGTCTGCCTACGAATAAAAATCAGTATTTTATCAGAATCTCAACCAGTTTTTTTGCTTCAACTATGAACCAATAAACCACCCGAAAGTGATTGATGTAATGTTCCAGTTGAACCGAGTCAAGTTTGGTCAAAAAATAATAAGAAACTCGATATTTAAAAAAATTTGCAAATTCAACGCGGACGAAGTCCCGGTCAATGGTTAGTACCTACTCTATACAAATTATCTATCAATCATATGCACTGATCTTTAAGACTGATATTGTTTGGCAATGATGTAATTATAACCTAACCACATTCCAGTGCTCAATCATAAACTTATGTAATATATGTGAGAGCGATTTCTCTGATTCGACTCGATGTATATTAGCCATTCTGTAGATTCTTGTACAAATAAATAAAATTGAAATGTCTGTTTCCAAACCAAGTAACAGTTTTTTTAAGTTTTATTTTCATTGGGAATGGGCAAGTGTTTGACCACTATCTCACCTGATGTTGAGTGTCGATGCGGTCTACGATGGAGTGCCCAGAAGATACCTATTCACTCGTGACTTGTAAATACCTAGACTGTACTTATGTGGACAGACATATATATGTTACATACGATACATAATGTTTCTTGCTGTTCTGGCTAATTCCTAAAAGAGTAGGACAGATTTTACTGAGAATTTAACTGCCAGATGGCTAACTTTATAAGAGGCATCACATAGTCTATGATGCGTCTTATAGAGTTATTAATAAAATGCACTATTATACTATGAATCAGAGTATAATAGTGCATAAAAATAATTGTATTATTATCATTTAAGGGCTTAACAGGCGCCGATGACATTACAGTGGTTCGCGGGTGTTTACAGGCAGTGAGGGCGGAACAAATCCTGATGCGTGTTCATTTAAAATATTGCAAATAAGTGTATTTTACAGGTGACCTACCTATTGTAATAAATATATATTCTAATAATAATATTATATTCTGATAAGTCAGCAAATGAAATCAAATTGTGTTCAATCAGAAAAAACCTTCATGAACTGTTCTCATATGTGGTATTTCAATAAAACAAACTAAAAATACTTTAAATTGTCTATTTAGCAAATGGTAAGTCCTCAATTATTCCTAAAAACCTTAATTAAATATTTTATCAATATTACCTCAGAACATCGTTTATGTTTATTTTTAAGTGTGTCGATGGACATGCGCGCGAGTCTCTATTATTTTTCATTTTTATTACATGACTAGCTGCGCTCCGCAGTTTCACTAGCGTTTCACCGTTATTCTTCAGAATAACGGTGGTGATGAGGATGATGATGATCCTTAAGACATAAATAACGTGACTTTCTATTGGTAAAATAATTTTATAAATTGGTACCATAGATCCAGAGATTATCCCTTACAACTTCACAATCTCACAAACTTTACCTCTTTATGCATAATATTAATAGACTCTTACACAACATTTATGTTTTAATAATTAATAAATACTTTGGAAAGCGATGAATAATATGTTAGAGCCCCAAACCTTGTTACAAAAGCCTGCCTTCTGATTCATCACGGCAAAATGGTAGCCCAGTTTCGGCCCATTGTCCGTTCATTCAGAAGCCGTGAATACACGGTGATAATTAACGTTCACTTACGTTACACATGTTGCCCACATTGTTTGCTTTAGAAGATTAATGGAGTATTTAGAAAGTGCAATTTTGGATTTTAAAAACCATCAATATTAGAATCATTATGTTTCATACGCAAGACTTGCTCATTGAACGCGGTACCACAGATTATTAATTTCTTAGAATCTTTTTAAAAAAAACTGGCTGCACCCCGCGGTTTCACTCGATCATAAGCTAATTATACTTAATAAGTAACTGTCAGCTATCCGAACATGCTTGATAAAGATGATCTATATAGAGCACTTACTATGTGCGTCCGTTGCACTTTTTTACATTTCGATGAAATATACGTACACGGTCGATTAGACGCAGGAATTCGAACAAGCTAGTCGAGTTGCAGACCCAGTTTTGGTACTATTACTAATGTAATTACATACTATGCGGTACACAGACCGGCATTTCAACCCAAATGGCAAGTGTCAAATTTAAAATTTAAGAAGAATATTAATATTAATAAAAAAGTTAAATTAGTTCAGTGCCTTGTTACCGCATCATGCTAAATCTTAATCGTACTATGAATGCCAAAAATTTTAGATTCAAGATGTATGTGTATGTTTATGTTAATATATTTGTCACTACTTAGCGCTAAAACGCAAAAAAAAACGCTACTTGGTTTTTGAGGTTAATTACCCGAACTTTTAGACTGTATGTTGACAAAACGTTATTAATTAATAGTTAAATATTAATTCACTTTGATTTTAGACTATACGATTTCTCACTACGCAAGCGCAATTCTAAATGCATTATTTTACTATTCACAAAACTCAAATAAAACTGTTTTGCCTATTTCAAAACATATCAGGAATACAAAACCACGCAGCAAAGAGTCTACTGGTTTTCAAAAAAAGAAACATACGTATGTTTAGAATTACAATGAACGGAAAGTAAAAGTTTAAATTTATCGACTAAGTAACGGTGAAAGAATCACAAGCGTTTTTATACAAATCTAATTTTGTCTAAAGACCAAAAGCTACAAAAAAGAATAAGTCGCTGTGGGCAGCTGTCGATTTTTCTGAGCTGTCGAAAGACATCAACAATTGGTCGAGCACGGCCCACTTATCAGCGTTGGAGCGTAATCGTAGGGCATCGTAAATAATTGGGTTTTACACAAACTTTCCTGTTATCTAGTACAGATCGGACTAAAAGACTTGTTAAGTGCCGTAAATGCGTTACTCAATTGTTTATACGATTTCGACGATATATCACAAATGACTGTCGAAAAACCCTCGTTAAATTATTTGAATCGTCGTCACGGTAATATAATCGTCGTCGTGGTAAAAATAACTTATAATAAGTAACCTTTTACAACGGCACTGGCATTTGTTTTTGGCACACAATAACGACTCTCTGTGTCAGATTTGTACTAGATACGTGTCAGTTAGTAGTACTGAATTAATTTTTTACACTGCGATATGACTGCATTTTTGCACATAGCAGTTATACCACCGTTACGCACGAAGCGTTTTGCATCCACTTTCATAATGCGTACTGCTAGGGAGAAGAACTTACAGCCCGAGTCTGTTTCCCGATAGGTACAACCCTGGAGTCTTCCAGTCGCGAGTGCATAAATACCTCCTTGTAGTTTGCCAGGTGAGACAACGATGAAACGTAAGCTTATAAACTTTAAAAGATAAAAAATAAACTTAAGATAGCGATAGTAATTTTGCCATCACAGGCATTGTATTCGATTGTTTCAGTACCTACATCGAAAAACTATTACACATTAGTGGATTGAGGTATTCTTCAGTTGAGATGATTACTACAGTTTCGAACCGGAAATTTTCTAAACAAATCGGACATAGTTAATTCCCTGTTTACATTAGATAAAAGAGTGGTAAGTGTGTACTTTACAGGACACTAAGGAAAAAGACTTGGTGAAGTGGTTGTAAAATATAACGCTAAATCATACATTCGGGATCCGAGAGCTGTTTGATCAATTTGTAGGGCAGAGGTTGGTAAACCTAGTGAACTGCACTACATAACTATTACCGCTTCACCGGCCGCTGCCGCGGCACGCTCACTTCGCTCGCTCGACTCACGCGTTGTGTTGTCAAGTGGTTGTCACAGTTTCAACCTAACCTAGTGATCTGCGTTATGACCTATATCAATGAAACTTAAATAAAATATTGTTTGCTTAGTGTCAAGTACCGTACACCTTACCCGAATAATCTATTAATGGACCTGACCAAGATTGCAGGAAAAGGCAAGATGCAGGCCGCTTCCAATCAGATCAATAGGAAATAAATGAGGGAGGTGTATGTCCATCATTTATGGTCTTATAACTGAGATGATGATGATGATGATAGTGATGTATTATCAAGTTGAGCCTTCAGACCATCACGAGCAAAAAGTAAAATATTAATTTAGTTCTCGTCCGTATCTCCGAATTGAATTAGTGTAACAAATTATTTAAATATGTAAATTATCAAACGGCAGATCATCAACGAAATGGGTAGATCATATGGCAAGTCGTCATTTGCAAATGAGGCCTATTTATATTAAGAAAATAACCATATTACCTACAACTGAATGCCGTTTAAATATTATTGTTTACTAACTTCCAATTATCATTCTGATTGTCATTTCTGATTATCAACGCTATTTGTGGCAAGTAAAAACTGATAAGATAAAGTAAATACGGAAGGTAAACATATAAATGCCTCTTTACACTTGTACTAGTTTACTGGCATAGTAAAGATAAAGGTAATAATAAACCTCATTGTGTAAAAGGAAAATTTTAAGGAAATTGTTTTGATGTCGATAGTAAGTGTTTGATTAGGTTATTGTACCTATTCTATTAACTGGTTACAAATAATTTCTTCTACCACTTAAAGATAAGCAGTTGGACTGGTCCTCTTTTAGTTTCACTATCAGCTTGTAATTGGGTGAATGATGCTTAAATCCTATTGCTACCTTTATCTCTACCGGCAAACGAATGTTAGGATTTTGATCACCTTCCTATTGATATTTTAATCAAAATTGTAGGTTTTTTACATTATAAATCTTCATGAGTTTTTGAACCTGCATCAAATTGCTAGATGGGAAGCGACCGAAGTCAAATAAGGGTGCTTCGAAGAGGACTCTGGTGGATGTAAACCAAGCTTACCCTATCTGACAAAGGTAGCCGAGGAGGAGGAGGAGATTTACCGCTCTCCTCCCGCCTCCCATGTAGTGACACCGTCGAGTCGGGAGACTCCCGCTGACTTCTCTTGACTACATATTGTGTCTGAAGGTGCTTGCTCTTGGTGAGCAAGGTCACCCTTGGCCATAGGCCATATCCCTACGTGATTAGATCAGGCTAGCTGCCAACAGATCGGTTTAAGTGCGTCACATCGTATCGGCTTGATAAATAAACGTAGCTCGCTGACGAATCACACTACACACGGGATGGCAGGACTTATGACCTCACCCTAAATTAGGATAGGATAGGATGTGAGTTCTGTAACATTTTCGACAGCATTGTCGTCTATTTTATCAGCTGCGCCATTGGCTAGTTAGTCAATAAAACACTCGATTAAAACGTCCGAAACGGGGTCAGAATGATGACCTGCGAGCTACAGGTTAAAACAAACCACACTGTTGTTTAGCAACAATACAAATGGAAAACGAGAAACGAATTGTTATATTTCATAACGTGTGTGCAACTATGTATAATGACGGACGGGGGCAATCTCGCAAAAAGTTAATATGCACGAACGTTAATGACCTATTGGCCATCTGTGTGTAGCCTAATGATAATAATATTCGCCTGGCATATGCTGAATTTGGTACGTGTTTGTACAATTTTGGATCATTATTTTTAATAAAAAACTATGTAACGAGACTGTAATTTTAACTTAGAAGGCATAAACGATTACTGCAATATATTTGATTTAATATTGTAAACTAACTGTGATATTATGTACGAGTATGGTCACTGGCAAGGGTTTTTATGTATGTTCATCAAGGACATTATAATCTACAATGATTAAGATGTCTTTGAATAACAAATATTGTATGGAAACGTAACATTTACTTTACAATAGAGCAAAAATTGTAATTCTTAAACTGTTGAAATTAACACGCAATTTTGAAATAAATAATATATTTAAGGATAATAAAAATATATATTATGCATTTATTTTCATCTAATTTATAGTTACTAAAGCTGTCGTGTTCAAAGGGCATAACATATAACAACAATTACTTTATTTAGTCATCCATACATATTTCTAATTGTGTTTTATGTAATAGATGACAAACAAAAAAGAAGCAGATGTTTTGATTTTATGGGATAAGGTGGCTGAAAAAAGCAAAAGACCTTCAGGATGTTAAGTGGTACCCTCTGCCCACAGACAGATACAATAAAGGTAAAGAAAATATAAAAACCGGAACACAGTAATGCGAACACTACTGCCTGGCGGTAGAAATAGATATGGCGACAAGTAATTCCCTACGTGAACTCTCACATACAGTGTTACTACTCTTGCATGTAAGCGAATACTGACGCCTATGGATATTTGTAATTAAATCTATCAAATTTAATACAATATATGAAACAACTGCAATCGTTGTTTTTTAATTAGCTCTTAACAAATAAATTTTAGTTCTAATCGTATTCGCGTCACGCAAGCGCCTAAAACACAAAAATAATGTCAAAAATAATTTCAAAATAAAATCACGTATGCGTAATTATGTAACTCATTAATAATGAAATCTCATACATATGTTAGCAGTATTTCTACAGGCCTATTGACCTACTAGATACAATCTTTTGACATCATCAAAGTGTAATAAAATCGGAAACCGAAGATGGAATGTTCTCATAGATTGCCAGTGAACAAATAGCTTGAAACTATTCAAATATGTTGAGTCAAGTGCACGCGATGAATTATTCAGAGAGTATCTAAAAGATGCTATTCTGTGAAGGGAATTTTAATGAAATTATCGTATATATTCTCTACATAAGTACGTGTATAATAAGGCTGAGGGAATGTGAGTGAGGCTGTTTTTTTACAAATATTTGCTTGACTTACTTGGCACATACACGGATAATAATGGTGGCGATCGTATTTAATAAACTTTAAAAAATACTACTTATGAATCCCGTTCATGACGGTCAGTTCTGATCTTTAAAATGAATTACATTTCTAATCTTATTTTAATAATTTTAATATTTTTGTCTAATCAGCAAATGGTAAAACCTTAACTTATTAATTATCTGTGGCCGCACTTTCGCAGTCGCATCGCAGTGTAAACAATTGAATTCAGTAGTAACTGTCATTTATATTATACGACTGTGACACAGAGAAATGATAGTTTGTAGGAACGATATGTGCGTTATTCAATTGTTTATAAGACCGATTATTTATAATTCTTTAACGCAAGTTATTCCTGCCTTAGTTACTGATAATTAGTTTTTCACCTGACCTTTTACGATGATTCAATAGCATCTGAATAAATATTCCACTGCTGTTTCAAAAAATTAATGTCAATCTTGTGTAATATAAAAAACATTGTAAGTTTATTTCTTAGGTGCTTGTACGTATAAAATAAAATTAAAAATACTAATAGTAGAAGACACATTTTAAATATGGTCAAATTATATATAATGTATTATTTTGTCGTAATTATGAACTTTTTTAGAATGTTTTCTGCTACTAACGCCGACGGCAACTTTTTGTAGCAATGCTGATGTGCATTTCATAAACGCGCTTCTGCATCCCTACTATCGCGCGTTAGCCGCGTTTGCAACGTGCGACAGAAGCGATGCAAACGCGCGAACATTTCTGACGACATTGGGGGAACGAAGGGTGAAGAATGGAAGGAGGGGTGGTGGGGAATGTGCCGTGCGCGTTTGCATCGACACTGACGCGCGACTGAAGCGCGACAGCATCGCGTTAGTAGCGATACAGAATCTAGGCAAAGATATAGTAGCCAGCGACAGTAGCGCGGCGGTATCGATACACACGCGCGACAGCATCGCTACAAAAAGTCGCCGTGGGCGAGGGGCCTAAACCTTAACATAATTATGTTTATTATACATTAGCTGCGCCCCGCGGTCTCACCCGCGTCAACTTCGGTTTTCCCGCTTCCTCAAAGTAACCCACGGGAACTCGTTTTTCCTTGATTTTTCTTAACCTGGATATAGATGTACCTTTTAATCACTATCTCACTTAATGGTCAGTAGCAATGTGGTCGATAAAAAGTAGTCTTTATGTTATCCCAGGGTATAGCATAAATATTATAATTGTGTCAGCTATCTTCATTCAAATTTCATGCATTCAGTCGTTTGAGCGTGAAGGAGTAGCAAACATACATACGACAAATGGACAAACAAACATTTGTTATATATGATTTGACATTTTACAACTAATGTATTGACATTTCTCATTTTTTATTTTGGTAAATTTATTTTTAATATTGTGTAAAATTATATCTGATTTTTATTTGAAATAAATGATGTTACGGTATCGTCCTCTGTTTTTGTCTACATTAATGGCATGATAGATGGAACTGTCTAACGTGGTTAAGACTTGACCAGACCAACGCATCGGGTTCCGTTCACGCCATCGCTGCATCGCTTGCTTTCCGCTTTGCCAGTGACTACTAGCTTTTCAAGAGAGAGAGAATGGACTGGCAAACATATTATCGCGTAGGTAGCCACTGTCACGCTGGATAGACGAATTGATCAATACCACAGACAGATTATACGCATAGATGCAAATCTATCAAATCCCAAACTACCAAAACCCAATCAATCATAACTTTTATCTCGTACAAAAAACAACGTGTTTAAAAACCCACTTTAATTTATAATACATAATTATAATAATAAATAAAAAATGGTATTTCTATATAAAAAAGTAACTTTGTCTATCTGCTTGTTACATTTCACGTTTATCATTATTTTCGATGATAAATATCCTCGAGTATCTTTAAAATGTGGAATACGGACAGAGTTACGGAAATTACCTAGTATGTAACATTTGCAGTGTACATTTCTATTGTCACATATTACTTCTGCGTAAATACATTAACAAATTTATGGCCGTCTCTGAGTTAGTAAAACCATAGATTGGTTGATAGTTACTGGGTAAAATGTATATGGATTATATACGTGTCGATTTCCTAGAATAATTTCACTTTTGTTACGTTACACAACAGTGGTTTGATTTAAATGTTTGCTAAGCAGTTGTGTAACTTTGAAAAGCGTTGTTTTAGAATATATATTTGTATTGCTTAACGTTCATTACCGAGTAGTTATTAAACAGGGTATCAAATTATTCTCCAAAACATATTGCTCATAGATTGCTAACGAATTTTCGTTTTTGCTAATTTTGCTATAATACTTGGAGTATGATGGTAATGGCTACACAGTTCTGATTTCTACCACAATGAATAATACCTACAATTCAATCGAGATGCAATTGTTATTTTATCGGAACACCAAGATTATTTATAATTGCATTTGCATTGTTTATGAGTTGCTTGTACCCAGAAATCGTGAAAATAACTGCAGCGCGTGACCAAGATATCTTTATGTTGCAAAAAGAATAAGCATTGCGATTCAACGTTCAATGCCAAAACCAGCATTTAGGGGACTTTGCCTACAGGTTTGTTATATTGAAATGGAGTACAGTATGTAAATATGTATAGTATATAGTAATTCAAATGTAATTATACTGCTTCAAATTAAATACGTTTTTTTACTGTTTACGTATTATTCTAAAAAATATTATTGTATTACTAATAGCATACCATATTATGCTTAATATAAAGTTCCGTAGGAGGGTAAACTCTTGCTGGGTTTAGCCATTTGGCCCACTTGCGCCAACTTATCGAGATTTTCGGTGAAATCTAGGATCTAAATACAGATTTTCAGGCAAAAATTGTGATTCGATCCGAGGTTCTCGGATATTTTGGTTGTGCAAGACGGCCTTAAACGACTTCTGGAAATATCACTTCTGTAGTTCAGTAAGAATTCTTAAGTGTTTAATTTTCATTATCCTCACATAATGATATACCTACTTATCATAAAAAATATAACGAGGGCAGTCTGGTACAACAGCCGTCAGAATCTTTTTTGTTCAAATATCTTTTAGGTGCTGGTAAATCCACACGATTGTTTTGTTAATATTTCTTATCTTTATTTGATTTGTTTTAAGTACCGAAGAGGAGTGCGAAATGCAAAATCATGGTGTTCACACGAAAAACAAGGATCCAGTTATTCCTCAATAATTGTATAAATGTGGATGTGATTTTTTTATGCTTTTGCATCTTAACTATTCAACTAATTAACATTAAATTCTGTATGCACCATCAGGGCTATAGAGGTGGATATAGAATACTGTCATCTAAATAGAATTGGTCTATCAATGGCCCCTAATCACTCGGACTAACTAAAATTCATGAAAATTCTTCAAAATGAAATAGCTCGTATTATACTTAAGCCCAAATTCAAATTCATATTATTCCATTCATCTCTATCTCTAATTGATAATACGAGTTTTCTTCAGTTGCTAGCCTAAGCTAGCAAAAGGGTAGTTTTAGTGAGCACCAAATAGGTGGCGACTTATTCTACCTAAAACTACCCGCAATTTCTAAATTTAAACGATCTAAATTTAATGTTGTTATTGATAAATACCATACTAATTTGGACTTTACCGTAACCTTATAAGAACATGTCTTACTTATCTTATTTTCCAGAATGTTTGTTAAGTGTAGTCGAACAAGCGAATCGCGTCAAATATCTAATGATCGATTGTCTCTCGAAAGCCCACTCAATCAATACATCAGACCTACAATGATGATGTATTACGTTATAGTTACATATGCCACTTTTGATAGCCGCTCAAGAATTGGTTGAATTTAGTGTTAGAAAGATTATTATTGTCCCTTCCAGCATAATTTGATCAGATAGATTGACTTTAACGAGCATGATCAGATTAGGCGGAGCTAATAATAACAATAATGTTGACTCGATCGTTATCCCGATAGTGGTCTCGACGAACAGCTTAACAGCGAAGAGCCTCGATCAACATCTCACTAGACGGTTGGATCAAGAGTCAGAGGCAGAAACAGGAAGTCCTTGTAACCGCGCGTATTGTCCAGGGGTTCATCACTCTGCAGCCCTAACCACCGGTAGCTTGGTCCGGTAATCTAGGTTTAGACTTTGTATAATATATTTATTAATTATTGTTTTTGATATGAAACTGGACCTAAGGCGTGTGTTCTTATTATTAAGGCGAAATAGTTTCTTCTTTCTTTAGAGAAATGAATATGGGTGTGTATATGTATATAAGTATATATAAGTATGTATATCGGTATATATCAGTCATCAGGTTACCATAGTACAGGTTCTGCCTAGTTTGGGACCTGAAGACCTAGTGTGAATGTTGTCCCATATTATATTTAAAAAAAAATCTTGAACCCATATCAACCGTTAGAGCAATATATGGCTCGGCCAATGAAGCTTCCGAACGCAGCCCTGTACTTGAGAAACAGAAACAACTACTAAAGACTTCTGAAGATATAACACGAGATCATAGAATCGCCGCGATTGAAACCGCAGGCAACTAGCTCAATGTTAATGGGTAACTATGTAATTAGTTATTAGTTAATGAAAAAAATGTACACCGGTTTAAACTAGAGCTGCCATCAAACGAAACCGGATTATATTTATTGGTTGTAAATCAAATATTTACTGTTAGTAATGAATATGAAGATACCGTTTAAAAGAGGCGGTTAAGTAGTGTCACATTTGTTGATGATGGTTTTTAAATTTTGTGATTATGCAATAACCACGTAAACGTTATAAACAAGTAAGATAAGGAAATCGTATCAAAGTTTGAATAACTTTAATTAGTCATCTCAGTGCTCACAATTTTCAAACACATAATTATTATTCTTCAAAGAGCACATCTATAACTTCTTCGGCTTTCCCCTACCTCTATAACTCCACGTTCATGTTAATTAGGTACTCTTTTCGTTTTCTGTTTTTCATCCCTCTTCATGACGTCAAGCCCATACTAAGGCAACTACTCACTTTCTACTTATCATTCACTTGTGCTACTTTCAAGCTTCCTCTAATATACTCATTCCAATTAACTATCCATTCTAGCCTTCACACCACACATCCATCTCAATATTTGCAAGTCTGTTACATGCACTTTTTATCATTTACCTCTTTTGCTACCCAAAATTCATTACGAAAGGTCCTCACTATTGTCTTATAAATTTCGCCCTTGAGTTTCAATTCTGAATATATCTGCTAATTTACCAAGCTTGTAATATAAGATTGCAATTCTCCAATTTAAACAAATGTCGTAATTTAAAATGTTTTGTAATACGTATTTGTTAACGTCTTTGGTAGAAATTTTAACACATCTACCTTCGGTCGTGACTATGGATTCACAAACGTACCGAATTTTACACCGCGTTCGGTGTAATCGATACATCGACATCGGTACGTCTACGTCGACATAAACGATCGTTTATGTCAGCTAACCGGTATTTGCAACGAAGATGCAATTGAGACTAATTATTTGGAAAACGTAGAAAATCGGACATGACACGCGAACCATAACCAGCTCTCGCTAGCTAATCTCACTTTTTAATACATTTCAATGATTAAAATATCGGATGATGACTTGCATATTCTGGGCGTAATCGATTTATTTGTGAATGTACGAAAAGTATGTAAAGTGTAAATATTTATGATAAAAGAGCGAATCAAGCTAAAATAAAAATCTCTATCAGTACACATCGATGATAGTGATTCTTTTGTTCAATAAAATGGTGATAAACAACGATAGAGTCCAAAATCGATACTTATGATTGACAATAGTAAAATTAGATCGTTTAAGATATATGGGTTGGTCAATCAAGTCATCACGTTTTCGTGCCGATAAAAATATCAACTACCCGAAATTGAAGAGGACTCGTCTAATGAAAGACAGCAGTCTGGTAAATATGATTCAAATTTATGGTGGTATCTACCTACATCCCACAATGTATATTGTGTGTTGATAAGAAGTGGCGATGTGGACGAAGATGTAATCACGCTAGACCTAGAATATTTACTGGCTCTCAAGGACTGTTACCTGAACACACAGTGCTTGGTGAAAGTTTTTCAAACTTGAGGGTGGTAGCTAGCCAGGCAGGTGCTCAAAAATACCTTACGGAAGACGGAAGAAGAACGGATCTCCGCCGGAAGCTCAAGCCATTGGTGGTGATCGAACCAGCGTCCGTCTGTTTAACAGTCGACGCTCCCACCGCTGAGCTATATCATCGCTTCACAACTAGCTATAATTCTAAGATCTTCATCTGTTAATAAACCTTATTCGGATAAATTCAAAAGATAATTATTAGTTCTGTATGAATGGAAGGAAGTTGCGAGAGAGATCATGTCGGTCTGAAGACATGCTTATTTAGTACCGGACGCTGACCGCGTGCTTGTGACTGATCCTATTCTAGAAACCAGTCGAAATAAAAAGGCTAGAGACTACGTTTTCTAACGTACAATGTACTACGCTAGAAAGCGAACGCATAGTAACGATGTGGTCAAGGAATATTACGGTTTATAGAATCAAATGTTGGACACTTGCGTTTTTTGCTCGATTGTGGTTTGGTTGAACGTGTTTTTGTTACTGATTTGTCAATTTAAACATTAATTTAAGTGATGTTGTTTTGTAAGCGGCCATTTCAATCCTTAACATGATCGGTTCACTTTATTGTACCTGCGTGCACGAAGTTTCCAGAAAATGTATATTCCACATATGCACCAGACTGTGTTACAGAGACAGAGGCCGTACAGGAATTTTGAAATGATACTGTGTTTGATTTACCATTATGAAATGTCACTTCACCGCCGTTCTCTTTGGTGCTTTCTCCACCGATTCTCATCAGATGAAGTTCATCTCTATTCCAATTGGTGGTTCGTGTATGAACCACCAATGAAAACCGACATGAAGTAACATTTCACAATGGACAAAAATAGCCGATAAGGATGTTTTTATCAGCCCCCGAAGCAGGAATTACTATCGGAATCGTAGCGTAGCCGTATCGCAGCGAGAAACAATTGAACTCAACACCTGACCTTTATCTAGTAAAATTGTGATATAATAAAAATATAGTTTGTATGGACGGTACGTGCGTCATTCAATTTTTTTTTAAATTATTTATTTTTATTTTTATTACGATACTGTGACGCAAGTTATTCCTGCTGCGGAAACGCTGTCAAACTTGTCAATTCCTATTTTTTTAACGTCAGGGTTAGGACTTTGACCCTAATACATCAACAAGACTGACAGCTGTGCTAAATAGCAGTAACACCCAAATAATAGGTAAAAACTGTGATGATTTTTACTTGCATTGATATATAGAAAACTAAAAATTTTTTTTTGAAAACCACCTTTATATTCATTAAATGAATTTGCTGAAATGCGTCTCAAAGATTATTCATTCATCTCGTAGAACTATTTAATATGTTTTTCATTTTATTTTATTATTAATCCGTTTGTTCTTATGTATTATATGCTTATTATTGTAATTTTGACTTGCCCAGTGTAACGACCATTGTTATAAGGCCAATAAAGTTTATTATTTTTATTCTTTACCTACTGGGCGAAACTTACATACGTTCTAATTTCAGTGAATTCTGGTGTGGATACCAGTAAACCGTGAACAAGCTATATATATTATGTACTAGCTGCCTTGGCAAACGTTGTTCAGCCACATCAATTATATAAATATCCAAGTGATATCAACGGTTAAGCTATTCAGATATTTCATACAAAAATCACGATAAAAAGATGAGGGGTGGGGAAGGAGATAAATACTTTACGACTTAATCTCAGCCCTACTAATTATACACAAATAAATTCCATGAAAATCGGTCAATCCGTTTCGGAGAAGTTCGCTAACAAACACTGTGACACGAGAATTGTATATAGATTATAATTTTTTATAAAGGACTTACCTATACGTTTCAGGATTCATATTCTCTAGTCTTAAAAAAATCATTTCAATAATCCAAATAAAAAAAAAAAAACACAAGTAAAACTTTGTGCTATAACTTAGTTGGACAAGCTACAGTGCGGTATTTCATAGTTGCCTTCAATTCGTAGTAGTCAATGGATTTTGTTCAAAACTACAGTGATTTGTGTTTTTAACCTGGTTGATTATTTTAGTTCAAGCCTCAAGGGCTACATGCACCACAATATTGATTTAATTAATTCTTCTTCTTCTTGGGGTACCATCTTCTAACGAAGGTCGGCGATCCTGAAAGCGATTTGTACACTTGACACAGCAACTCTGAACAAAGAACGGGTGCTTTCGTTGAATAACTGGCGTAAGTTCTTTAATTCATTGAATTAATTTAATATATATAAATTGATTAACATTTTATTGGGATTAATAATGTATAATACGCTAAATCATCTAAACCATCGGATGTCATTAATGTTGATAATTATCGTTGATCTATCTCCTTATCCTGTATTACAAAACACGTTTTATATTAATTTGTAATGTCGAATAAGTTTGGCAATAAACTCTTAATCGATACAGGATGTCTAAGTGTCGTGGAAATTGAGAAACAGCTAGTATGTCGACATGTGTAGTGTAACCTTGTTACCCACGCACTAATAAATGAGGTGATGAAAATTGGAACAACTCAAAAAATGCACTTTAGAGGGAATCTAAGTGGAGAGCTATTTGCTGCTATTTGCATTTCATCATACTGCGACCGTTTCCGTTATCCGAGCTATTTTTTAAGTACCTTTTTTATTCGTGATCAACATTTCAGTATATTAAATCAGTTTGGATGGCATTTTTATATAGTTGAAATACATTTTATGGGAGTTATATGCATTTTGTAGTGAATTCGTAACCGTGAAGCTATTCCATATTGCTTTTTTACTGATCGAGCGAGGAGAGGGGTTTCTCAGTGGGAAATTAAGTAAATTGTCTGTGTGCATGTTTATGTAATGTTAATTGCGGTTGATCGGATCTTTTTGATATCTAGAAGTACATTTGAACATAACATTTATAATATGAGCTGGGTGTGAGGGTAGTGGATTTAGGCGCTTCATGTCAATCAACTTTTGAACAATAGAGGTGCCGTTTCTTTAAAGCTGTTTAAGTTTATTGTACAAATCTAGAAAATAATGCAATTGGAGGAGTGTTTTAATGTCCCCACCGATGCAGATGCGTTTCAATAAATTATTTGGAATATATAAATAATTAAATCTGTACATACTGCGTACATAATTATACCGTTTGAATTTTGTGACAGGGACAGAACATGTTGTCAACGTGACTAAACAAAACGCAAATTAAATAATTGAAATTTGGCCATGTAACGGGATTCTCCAGTACAGTCTTGTTAGTCATTTATTTAATTTATCAGCGGTATTTAGAGTATGCTTATAAAAAAATAACGAGGTAATATGTCAAGATAAGTTAAGTGATATGAGTCAGGTTTTGTTGGTACGGTATTTGGAATTCAATTTTATGACATTTATTTCTTATAAAGATATCTAATTTAAATTTAATAAAACTGCTAGCATTCTGGGCACGCTGCCAAATTGGTAGCGGGTTAGAGAATTTGAGTTATCTATGGGCTGACAATAGCTAGTGGATCGCTCAAATGTTTTTGTAGTATTGTAATTAGTTATTAGCGTTTTATTTTAACACAGACATCGGCTCTTTAAAAAAAATTAATATAAATGTACGTGGCCGCTTTAATACCTAGATATTCAAGCTTGCACGTATAGCTCCATATAGGTTGGTCGTTATTTGTGCAATATATTTACACTTGTCAGAACTTGTCTCTTGCAAAATATTCGTTTTAAATTTGGACACGTTTTATACGTATCTAAATTTACAACAAAATATATTTTGCACAAGAAACTTCATTACAACGCGATACAACGCAGTTCTAATTTTGTTCTCTTTTTTAACCGACTTCAAAAACGGAGGAGGTTTCGCAAATCGAACGCATATTTTTTTGTTTTATTAATATGTGTTCGCGGATGACTTCGTCGTTGATGAACCGATTTTGTTTATTCTTTTTACGTACATATGTTTGTTACTCCTTCACGCTCAAACGTCAACACCAATTTTGATGAAATTTGGTATATTGATAGTTAGACCTTACATTAACACAGACTACTTTTCATCTCGAAATTAATTGTTGTTCACAATTCAAAAACTTCCGGCTGTACCGATTCGATGAAATTTGGTATGGAGATAGATTTCACCTTGTAAAAACACATAGGCTAATCTTACCCCGGACAGTATAGTTCCAGCGGGATAGTTAAGGTAGTGGAAAAACCGTAACCCACGCTGGTGAAACCGCTGGGCGCTAGTAGTAAATAATATATTCGCCGGTACTAGTAAGGTATCGGGTTGAAAAGACGAAACTTTTCAACCCGCTGCTAGTATACTTAGAATACTAGCAGCACTGTTTGATACATTTGCAAATGCTGGTTTGTAGAATACCTTTGGTAGGTATTCTTTTGTTATTCTCAGCTGTATCAAGTTATCATTTTAAATATCTTGAAAATTACTATTTACATACTTATTTATATTTACATATTAAAAAATGGAACAGTCAGTTTAGCCATACATTAATAAAAATATATCATATGATAGTGATGTGACAAGATGTGTAATTTAACGTAGTTTTTGGGTTCCTTTTGATGTACGGAACCCTAAAAAATACGTTAAATTGCATATCTTATAAGATCACATTCTTGTCCGTCCGTCTGTCTGTCAAGATCCTTTATCTAGGGAACACGTAAAGGTACCGAGTTGAATTTGTACGGAACCCTCGGTGAGCGAGTCCGACTCGCACATTTTCCTCCTTATTTTTTTATACGTTTATAATATATAAATTACCATACGCTTAATATGTTAATTTAGAAATATTTTTTTAGTTGATCAATGTTTCATTCTTGAACGAAGTTGTTTTTAGTCAACATATATTATGTAAACAGAAAATACCACCGAATTGAATACTTTTTTTTTGTGTTTCTGATTCTGATTCTTGAAGTCAGTTATATTTCTGGGTTTCTAGCTTGCATTGTTATTCCACGTGGCAACGCTGCCAGCATTTTGGGAACTTTGGTCATTTGTAGCGGTAGGTGTTTATTAGTCATTTTTAAATCACTTGCGTTTTGCTTAAGTGCGCCCATTTAAACATATTTTTTAGTATATAAATTAATTATGTTAATTATTTCTTTTTTTATTTAATAGTGAATAAAATTGTTGTATTCCTAGATTATTTTAAATTACTTAGTGACTATGGTACATTTAAGATCATATCTTTCCGAAATCAATTGTTCCCGGCAGCCAAGAGGTAGATATTGTATTTTTCTAAACAATCACCTTGTTCATAATATCTTATTTGTTTTCCTCGTTCCATATTAAATACTTTGTAATAATCACTATAACCCTGAAGCTAAATATACGGAATTTTAAAACTTTAATATTCGGATGTGTATAATCAACAAATTAACTTTGGTAGCTGTACGTTAATCCACACAAGCACGCTAAGTAACTTGGATTAACTTAACCGCCAGGTCACTTACTTCAGCACTTTTCACCACTTAAAGTATTAAATAAAACATTATACAAAACAATTCTCAATAAACTATCAACTAAACATGAACATCAGAAATCGTTATCGCAAAATTAGATTACTCAATTTCATTCGATTGCTTTGAATATATACTCTTTTTTGAAAATCTGCAAACACTAATTCCTTCTCCGAATGTGTGTTTACCGATACGTGCAATCCTGGCGTCTTCAAGTCACAAGACTTCAACAAGATATTGCAACTCAAAAACCACTTAATCGATTTTAAAAAAAATTTAAATGTCAATATTTCGAAAGTATACTCTATCAAATACAAAAAAATCATCATAATTTATTTATTTATATATTTTAGGAAAACTTACAGCTAATAACATTAAAAGGATTGCAGAATATGTACAGAAGGCCAATTAAATGGACGAAGTTGTCCGCAAACACACAAAAAAACTATACGTATAAACGTCGAATTCAGAAATCTCCTCCTTTTTTGAAGTCGGTTAGAAAACTAACGTATTTTATAAGTATAAAATATGACTCTTAATTTAAATGGTAATATTAAAAAAAATGATAAATGGACACACATTTAAAAAAGATCTAAAGGAAAGACCTCAACCGTGAAAAATATCTCATTTTCTTAATTACTTCATTATGACTATTAATCATAATAATTATGATGATTATTTTAATTAAATATTACTTACTTACTTTACATACATTAAGAAACAAAAATGTGTCATCAAATTAACTAAAAACTTACTTACTAATATTTTTTTTTTTTTTTTTTTACATAATATAAGCTTGCGTTGACTTAATTAAATTAATAATCACATATAATTATTATTACATATATCGGTAAAAGGTTTATTCGATTATATGTACAAATCGTATAAGAGCATTGGAATTTAAATTCATGTGAACTTTTCTTATGAATGAACCAAAACATTGCGACATCGCGTCCAACGTCTTGGACGAAACACGTCCAAGACGTCATACTTGATCTCAGCATTTATATACACAAACAAAATTAGTTTATCAAAATAACTAAAATTGAAAAATTGATCGCGACTTGCAGTAATACACCACCGTTTTTCCACTTAACTCTGAAAACACCACCAACAGAACATTTTGTTTCATCTGAGTCGATTGACACAAATAGAATCGCCAATTGAACAACTTTAATTAATAACACTTAAAATTAAAATTATCAGCAAATTTTAAATTACCTTTCTTCCTTTTAGGCACGATTCTCACACCTACAGCAAGTTCAGACACAAGGCACAAGAACAGAGTCAATAAACAGTATCTTCCACCGCACCCCATTGTAACACTCAAGTCCTGCCTCTTAGAAAAAAAATCTACAAAGGCCTCCTATGACTTCGCATTTGCCGTAGAGCACTATTTTTTTATTGCATAGAACACGCGTACGTTTCACTGTCAGAGCCGCGTCTTTGGGCGAGCGAGGGAACCGCTCGACTACCCTATATTTTAAGTTATACCAATTTGGCAGTGCGAATTCCACTTGTATATAAAACCTTTCGCCGGTCTGAGGCAGGCGGTCATTGGTCGTAATGGTGCAGCGTGTGGCGCGAAGGTGAAGGGAGCTGGAAGTGGTAACCCCCCTCTAGTAAAGGGGGGCGAGCCAGGGTCGTCCGACACTTTTGCTATCGTCGGCGTGCGATAACTATCGTGCTATGTAAGCGGTGCCGTTGCTGTACGATTGTTACGTCAGCCATTTCGTAGCGCGACACGTAGCCCTCAAAAATTGGACACAGCATTTTTAGTTTAAATTTCTTCTAGCACAATTTTGTAGCTTAATAACGCCGGAAATATGGTATCACTATATGCGTCCCTTAATACTGTATCAGAGATTTTATTTTAAGAGAGTAAGTTTATAGATGTAATTTCCAAGCAACCTTTTTAGTGATGTTAGAGTACTTATAGAATATTCAACGTGTACGTAGGCTCCTCCTAGCATGTTGTTAATGCAATAAACCATAAAACTCTAACAGAATATTGTAACACAGATACCGAAAAAAAATTCCTTTTCAAGTCACTTCATGTTAAGTGTTACTTTTTAACTAACTTCAATATGATGAGATGGAAAATCCAGATATATTTTAATGATTTACATTATATGTTTTATATACTTGCATATAAAGAGTTAAAAATCGTAATAAAATTTAAACTAAATTTGTTTTTTTTTTTTTTCAACATTCCCACAAGGTCTTCAGGTCCCAAACTAGGCAGAGCCTGTACTATGGTGACCTGATGACTGATATATATACTTATATACATATACACACCCAGACACAGGTCAAACAGACATGTTCATACACACAAATGTTTGACCTGTCCGGGAATCGAACCCGGGACCAGCGGCTCAGGAGGCAGAGTGCTACCAACTGCGCCAACCGGCCAGTCAAATGCCAAACACTGACCTAGAAATTTTTACATGTTCTTTGGTGAAATTCACAGATGCAGCGTTTCAGTGTGTTAGTTCTTAAGTTTACTTACATTGTCTAATTGGTAAACAACTGCAATGACTCAGTCAATTTAATATAAGTAAATAAATATGTAAATTTAACAAAAATGAGATGTATATGGGCCTATTTGCATGGGGCCGTTAGTATAACTAACGAATGCTAGAAAAAACCAATCAGAAGATGACACAAAGAACACACAAAGCAGTACTGATATGACTGATGACTCGTGCCACCTCGTGCCGTGGTGGTACTGGCCTAGAATATGAGGATCGGAAATCATACTGCGCTCGCCAACCCGTCTGCCAAGCTTGGTAAGTATTGACAAATCCACCCTATATGGGGGAGTGTCCAATGTCCAGCATTGGACGTCCTATGGCTGAAATGATGATGATGATGATGATGATGATGAGTCAAGAAAATACCACAAGTATAATAAGTTTAGTAAAATAACATTATTATTACGATATTTACCTTGTAATTTTTTTAGTAGTTTCCATAGACCGACATTTCAGCATAGTTCCGCCAACCGTACTAAAAACTGCAATTGTTTTTAAGTCGAATGCCTAATATAAATATGAACTAATTCTAATGCTACATTTATTACAATAGCATTTAAGCAACTTACTAGCTGTTGCAAGCCATAATTCAAATATATAATAATTAAATTAAAATAATTAAATAATTAAAATTCCATAATTCAAATTCTCTAACTAGCAACCAGTTGGCAGCGTACCCCGAATTCTAGCAGTTGCCTTGTTGAATCGGAATGGTATAGCCCCAGACAAAGTAACATTCTACAAGCGTTAACGCTGAAAGAAAACATAAAACATGTATGAAATTGACAAGCGATATATCACGCGATCAACAAGAACGAATATTCATCGTTAGAGGTTAGGTATCGCTATGAGCGTTTCTCTTTCGATAGCGTCTTGTCTAGGCCCACTGATCCTTTCAGACAAACATGTGCCACCATTTTGATCACGCTGCGCATAGCTGAATCGCTCAGTAGGACTACACAAAGTTCGCTATGAAGCGATTCTCTTTCGAACGCGTCTTGTCTAGTCCCACTGATCCTTTGAGACTAACATGTGCCACCATTTTGATCACACATTGCATCGCTGAATCGCTCAGTAGGCCTACACAAAGTATGAGATTGACACTTCTATGCGATACATCACGTGATCAACAAGAACAAATATTCATCGTTAGCGGCTAGAGAAAGAAGCGATTCATCTTGTCTAGGCCCGCTGATATCATTTGCAGATCCCGATTAGCTCCCGGTTCCCACTATGTCACTACCTAGGTTAGCATATTAAACTGCAAATATATGATAAATATCCCGGTAATATCCTACTACGCTAATTTTTGTACAACCTTAGCTTGAAAAAAACTTGCGAGGTATTTAGTTAGATTAAATATTTAAACTGAATTATGTAAAATATCTATGTAATTTTGTTACAGTCTAATAAGTTCAGTAGTGTGCATGTCATTTTATTTTATGCAAATATATAATGTGGCAGGCAAAAATAATACAACTTTAATTTATTTTATATCAGCGTGCATAAGTCTGTACATAAAAGATAAATGAAAAAGTTATCTTTTTTTAATAGGTAATTAACAGATTTTTTTGTGTAAAAATATAAAACTATGCCATTTTTTTTCTGGTCTGTTCTAAGTTTATGGTTCTCTGGCGATTTTTTTTTTGTTTCAATATTTTTATTGGTAGTTTAACTGATATGATTAGGATGCACTCCTGAGCTAGTCTTATTTTTCAGTTCATGTCAGAGGAATTAATTGAAACTCAATAATACGAATGTTTCATTATATGGAAACTTTATTATATTGTGGTATTTTTGGAATATTGCACTTATTGCGTACATGCACTTAAAAATTGAAGAATTAAATTAAACTCAAATATATAAGCATTTTTAGCAAAAATCAATTATATAGGCCAAATACTTGGGCTGTTACTAAAATAGTTACGAAGAAAAAAAAATAAGAGAAAACGAGCAATGAGTTTATATTCAGCTTTCGAAATGCTCCCTGCGGACCCCTATGCTCTTATGCGTTCCGGTGAACCAGCTTTCAACCACCAAGTCTATGTGTTAAGGCGCTGTGGATAGACAAACTGCTATTTTTAAAAATGTATTTTAAGCCATGTGTAGAAGACAGAGCTTTGGTTTTTTCAGTTTTAGTATCTTTGGTTCAGCATAAAGGAACAGTCAGGATTCAAAATCCGGTTAAGTAAAGTTTTCTCGATAGTTTTAATTTTTGAAACATATGCTTTTCAAAAATTAAAACACGTATATCTTACAAAATAATAACAACATTCATATGAAGCTTACAGCTCCACAGTATAAGCTATTTCCATTCCAAATTTCATTCAAATCTAACCAGCTGTTTAGGCTTGAAAGAGTAACAATTATACATCCAAACTCACAAACTTGCGCATTTATAAAATTAGTGGGATTCAAAAAGAGAAGAATTCGTAAGTGGTTCCCATTTAAAAAATGTTACAAAAAAGTTTTACTCTGACATTTTACATGAACCCAAACTCACACAGCTCACGCTTTTTCTGTACCTACAATTACGAATAGTTAATGGGGAAGCCCTTATATGTATAATTGAAGGTCACAGAAAGACCAGCGGTGGAGAAAACGGGCTAGATATTGAATGTTAATCCTGTCAAGAACTCTCACACTGCGTTTTTGGTGATAGTTTTTCCAAACTTCATGGTATACAGGCTAGACAGGCGGGTACTGGTAACCGGACCACGAAGGATTTGATACGAAGTCCTCTATTTACCTCATTACGATTCAGTGAGACAGAGATCCAACGTTTTTGAAAATAGAATATAGTTTACTAAGCTCTTTGTTTTGCAAATGCACCCAAGTTAAATAGAGGCTATCAATACGAGCATGGTGAAAACATATTACATTTCTTTGTTACATTACATTTCAGCAAACTACGCCCCGAATCTAGTGCTTATTAAAAAATTAATTATTACATACGCAGAACAATTATTACGGTTAGTTTATGATCACTTACGTTACTTCATAATGTTACGGATAGGCAGCGAAGTAGTTGAGTAACATACAAGTAATGCTTAATACAATATAATTGTGAACAATACAATTTTACATTGGCTACGTATTTTTAATCTGTGTGGAAACGGCGTTATCTTTTGCTAAATAAACAATTTTGAGTCTTTTCAGCTTATTTTGTTAAAAGTCTTACACGTGTAATAAGTTTCCGAAAATGGCACCAAAAATAAGCTGGATGCGGGCCGCCTCGGAGGAAATCCCTGCCGCTTGTGGAAATTGCTGAGGGAGGTATACGTCCAGCTGTGGACGTCCTGTGGCTGAGATGAAGCTTCTTATATTTTCCTCTACATTATTAAAATCAGACTTTTCGTTTCGAAGTCACAAGAGGTTTATATTATAAAAATCCGTGGTGTAATACATACCACGGATTTTTCTCAGTCTTACAAAAATGCAACTCGAGGGAACACTGAGAAACAGGTTATTTCATTTTAAGCTTTATTTAATGTAATCAAATCACAAATTAATACGATCATTGTACTGACCGGTTGGAAGCAGCCCGCATCCAGCTCTGCTTGCGAAAATGAAGTGTAATTTTAGTAGCAGTATCTAGTAACACTATGCAAATAGAAAATATATGTTTTTTTTTAATATTTAAAATTTACTTTTTATTATTTTAGTTTAACATTTAAAGGTATTAAAAATATTTAGAGGGAAATAAAATAAGCAGTGATAAATTAAGCAAATAGAAAATATTTGATGTTTTTAATATTTGAATTTTACTTTTTTGTATTATTATTTTAACATTTAAAATAATTATAAATATTTAGAAGGAAATAAATTAAGCAGTGATCAACGTGAAGAAAGAGTAAGAAGTCTGCATAATGGATTTGAACAGCTCCATGTTGAAGACAACCACCCCATTGGCGGTGAGAATAAGATCTTTCTGTGCCCTCGCCATCATGACCATTAGCATCTTGGTGACGGCCGTATCACCAACGTTTTCCCATGGCACGTCGTAGATTTCTGGACCAATAGCATCACCCACCTAAAACGAAAGTAATTTTTTTATTATTATTAACTAGTTGTGCACCAGGGTTTCCTCGTGAACTACGTTTTTTTATTTCCTCGGCTATTATATATAATATAATATAATATGGTACAACATTCACACAAGGTCTTCAGGTCCCAAACTAGGCAGAGCCTGTACTATGGTAACCTGATGACTGATATATACTTAAATACATACTTATATATATATACTTTTTTTTTTTTATACATATACACTCTCAGACACAGGTCAAACAGACATGTTCATACACACAAATGTTTGACTTGTCCGGGAATCGAACCCGGGACCAACGGCTCAGAAGGCAGAGTGCTACCAACTGCACCAACCGGCCAGTCGATTATACGGGAACTGCTGACTACACATTTTGCAGAGATAAAAAGTGACCTATGTGCTTTTCCAGTCCGACATCCCTGTCCGAAACATCTATCTTCGCATTTATAACAGTACTAGCGGTCCGTCTCGGCTTCGCACGGTTACATGATTAAAGTTTTAGGTAAAGAGCCCTATTTTCCTGCTGCCTATATATAATATATACATATATTTATATATATTGAAGATATGAATATTCATAACTTCAATTTATTCATTCGTCGATATATCGTCGATGGGTAACATCACTAACGCGCTCCAACAAGTAACCAGCAATAGACGCGTGTATGTACCTCACAATTGGCGGTTTATTTCCCGTCAACATTTTTATTTTCTGTCTACTTCCAAAGCACTATTTAAATAACTATTTACATATTTTGTTGATTCTATCTATATTTAGATACAATATGTTAACGTAAATGATAGTTTCGAAGAGCCAACTATGACCCCCCTTGACCAAGCATTGAATGTTTCATTACATAATAGATTCATCTACGAAGTGACCTAGCAGTGTAACACAGGACTATCCTAGCCCGCTGCTAAGTACTAATACATTGTTCGATAATGTGATAAAGGTAATAATTGTATTCTTATGTATATTGTTATCTTTTACCATTTTTTCCCTCTGTACTGTTTTAAAATGTGGTTTTAATAACATTGTTTGCCTTATGAAATAAATAAAAAAGATCTAGCGTTTCACCACTACTTGATGGTCAGTGACGAAGTGGTCGAAGATGTTATCACGCTAGACCTAGAATGCTTACTGGCTCTCAAGGAATGCGGCTTGAACAGACAATTTATTTGGTGACAGTTTCTCAAAATTGAGGGTGGTAGCTATCCAGGCGGGTACTCCTCGACCATGATGGGAATTTGATAACGGTGTTACCTTCACCGGAAGATCAAGCCGTTGTTGGGGATCGAACCAGTGTCCATCATTTTGACAGTCGACGCTCCCTGCGCTGAGCTATCATCGCTTTAGCCTTTTTTTGTTAACCTTCGGTTAACTCGCCACTACAACCCCTTTTTGACATAGTCGGATTTACATTTGAGTATGATTTGTGTATTGATTTATCGATCAATTTATAAAAACTTCAGGATACACATGTCCGATCAATTAAATTCAGAACAATTTCATAAAGCTATTGTTAAAATGCCTTAGTCATTTCATTACATTGTCGGCCTTGCTCTTATGATGTCGATTTTTAACCGGCAATCAATAACTTTTATTAATTATTGTTTTGATTATATTGTAGTAGGTGCTCATATTATTTATTGAAAATTGAGAATTATGATTGCGCTCGCGTTGTTTCCTTGCCTAAATTAGAAAGGTGAACCTTATTAAACGCATTTCACGTGTTGAAGTGAATTTACAGTTTAATGTTTATATGCTACGGTGTATTATTAAAGTTGTTTACACGTCAAGTTATGAGCCTTATAAGAAAGCTCAAAGTCACACAATACAGAAGAGGGTTGTCGCAGGTAAGGGATGGATGTGGGCCACTTCCATCCGGTCCTTATGGAAATCAATGGGAGGCATACGTCCAGCAGTAAACGTCTTATGGCTGATATGATGATGATAATTATGGGATAGATATAGATTACTCGTAGTCTGGATAGTGATTTATTTAGATAAAGAGCTGATCCTTTTACTGCAATGATGTACTACAAACTAATTACAATGTGACAGAGCTAATTACATTCACTATAAAAAAACTGCTAGCTTTAACCTTAAATGTTATAACCCTCAGCTAGTTAACAGCGTACCCAGAAATAAGGCTAGAATGCCAGCAAAATTGTCTCCTTAGCATTAGCTGAATATAATCCCTCGCCTAACATAGAGGTGTGTAAATACCTCCAATGATTTAACCAGCTACTAGTTCGCACCCAGAGTACTTATATAGCTGTAAACATGCTTATAGAGTACAAGTAAAGTCCTAATAAATTGTATCGGCACTGGCATCCTTGTCTAATTAAACATGAAGTTGAAAAGAAAGCAAGCATTCATGTTTTCATTACGACGAAGGAAAAATAAAGCAATGAATGATTTTCTTGATCTTCTTTTTTTCTTTCTCGTTTTTACAAACTTAACCTATGTAAATTGTCATTACAAATTGACAATTAGAATGAGAGTGTTTGTACGCGTGTACAAAGCGTGTACAATTTAAATTAAATTCTATTGCATTACCTTAGTTAAGACGCTGGCATAATGACAGGGCAAATAGATATGTAAAACTCCAACGATCATAAACATTGTGTACTTTATGTCAATGCGCCCCAAAAGGTAGATCTGATACAAGTTGAACGATATCATGAAGGATGTCAATAAGAAAATCGTGAACAACCACGGCCCATAAACATCTTGCAACCGCGCGTGAAACTTTAATGCATCTTGGTGATCCTTTATAGCCTCGATGAGTAGACTCCGAAGCCGTGAAGCATTTCTCGCATTTTTGAACGCAATTCGAATCTTGTGCGTCATCAATTTTAATTTCAAACATAAATGCGTGGTCGCTATACAAAACGAACCGTCGAAACCGCAGTAATTGGGCACGAGAACAACGCATTGTATACAGTTGTACGCGAACATGCATTGGAAAAATGGTGTCTCACTTTGTATGTCCTCCGCATAAAGCAGCTCCATGTCATGTACCATGCGTTTCTGAAAGTCATCCGTCCGAATACTTTCTATAGCCATACAAATACCGGCGTAGATAGGAAACTGGGCACTGAGAACAGTCGGTATAAGCAACCACAACTTTTCACTTATCTTACCCATTCGAATATGCTCTTCATAAATCTTCTGATAACCTCCATCCAAATCGTTTGCTTTTAAAAAATCCTGTGTCATTATATGCAGTACAGGAGCAAATTTGTGAGTTGCAAATATGATGACGTAATAGGTTTTGATTAAGAATATCAACACGACTACAGCTAGAGTCATGTTTCTAGACAGATTGTAAATATCTAGTGTGACTAGGCATTTGTATGTGTACAATATGAACCATATCAATTGACCACCATTGATAAACAGAATTATAGTAAAAAGAATAGCTCTTTTTAAAACATTGGTTCTGTTTGGGTAGAGGCACGCAACTGCAAGCGCAAACGAGCACAGCGGATATGTTTCATCGAAACTGCTGAATTTTTTCTTTGGTTGTCTATCCGTCTTTAGCTCCATATCGAGACGTAGTAACGCTTCACAAGCTTATTGAAATGTGAAGTTCTGTGATTGATGAATGCATTTGTATCATAGTCAATCAGGCATTAAATTACTGAGCAATTTTACATGTACTAAGTTATGTTTTTTACGTCTTCTTCAACATTATTGTTAACAGGCGATATTATTTCATTTTCTATGAATCATCATTTCTTTATTACTAATAATTTTGTTGCTATAATCAAGGACATATAGACTTGCAATGAAAGTAGTTAGGAGTAAATTGCTTACTGATTGGTGTTGTTAAGCCTATCTAATAGCGTGGTATCGCGGAATGTTATGAACAGTATTATGAAACTTAGGTGTTGGGTTTCAACCACAATGTGCCAATGATTGTCAGAAGGAATTAACCCCATCCGGATCTATAATATAATATAAAGTTATTTTTATTTTCTCAGATTACATCCTCGTTCATTTAAAATTTGTAACTGTAAATGGGCTTTTTTAATTGGTGTCATTACGTTTGCAATTTCATAAGTGAATGTTGTTAAGTCTCGTTTTTGAGTAACAAAACTCAGACTTTCAATGAGAGTGCTTGACTTAACAAAACTGGAGCAGTTGTAAAAACAGGAATTCGATTACGAAATATGCTGTAGACACGAGATAACTAGGTGACGTCGAGTCTTGGCTAACTGTGACTAAGGGCTTTTGAATGGTCGTTTTCATTTACCTTTTATCGACATACTTGATCATAGATTTATGTTACTAAGAGTATTTTACACCCCTTTACAGTTTTAAACCGACTTCAAAAAATGAGGTGTATCAATTCGACCGAATATATGTTTTTTTTTTTATGTGTGTTCGCGGATAACTTCGTCGTTTATGGACCGATTTTGATGACTTTTTTTTGTTTGATAGTGTAAATTTTCGTGGTAGTCCAATTTAATTTTCATCAAAATCGGACATGCTGTTTTTGAGTTACACTCCAATAACTGAAACGTGCTTCCCATAACTCGAAGATATTATATAGTTGCGGTTGAAGATATCGATGCACATACACAATAACAATTGATCCCGTGAGTAGGAAAAAAGGTACTTTTTAGTACTTTTGTGACACAGAAGTACTTATTAGTACTCTTGTGAACTATCATGGTACCGACTTCAACAGGCTATTTCACACTTTTGAGTGTTGAAGTCGGTTCAATTTTGAGGTTAAAAATTTTTTCTAGGCTAAATTTCTAATATACTCTGGGTCTAATAGACTGTGGTGCCTGAAATAGATTACTTATTTTATTAATGATATTTTTTATTTATTTAATTTGCCGAATTAAAGTGGCAGTGGGTAGGGCACATAGCTCGAAGAACTGATGGCGGTTGGGGTTAAAACGCTTTCTAATGGAGGCCACGGACTGGCAAGCGCAGCATGGGAAGGCCGCCGACCGGATGGACAGACGACCTGACTAAGATCGCAGGCAAGGGTTGGATGTGGACCGCTTCCAACCGGCCCTTGTGGAAATCAATGGTGGGGCGTATGTCCAGCTGTGGACATTCTATGGCTGAGATGATGATGATGATTTCATTTATATATTATTTTTTCGTTATGTATTTAACAGCCTGTGGGCCTCTTGTTTGATTCGTCATCTTATCCCATAAAAATATATTATGTTTTTGTGATAAAACCTACGATTGGTTTAGAGAGATAACGCTTTCATTTAAAGAAAATATACAGGGCATTACATACGAAAATCGGCTGTTAGAAAGTTAAAACTTGATTCTGGTTTGACTGTCGTGAAAAATACTGCATGATGAAATCGCATTTAAAATTTTGTTCAGTTCTCAATACTGTCACGCATTGCAGAGTATTGAGAAAAAAATGTACAATAAAATGGAACCGTCTTCAATACTCAAAAGTGTGGATTAACAAGTTATTTCAGAGACGTAACACTTTTCAGTTACTGGGGTGTAACTCAAAAACAGCTTGAAAGATTTGAATGAAATTTTAATGGGACCACACGGAAAGCACTAGCTTGAAATCGGTTTACCCAGTCGAAAGTTGTGAGGTAGGTAGGTAATAAACTTTTAAAAAAATGTTTTTTTGAAGTTAAAAATGGTCAATAAGGTTCATTGAGACAGGATGGTTGAATAGTATTTCGGTACAAATGAACAACCAAAATCATTATGTATTTACATTGTATGGTCGTTACTATGTAGTAACATTTTTAATAAATAATTCAACAATCAATAGACCGGAACACATTATCATACAAAATATAATAAATAAGTTTTTAAAAATATACTTCTACAAGTTATCTGTAGGACACTTATAACATTGGAAGCGGTGATAGCTCAGCGGTGGAAGCGTCGGCGTGCGTCGGTTGCCAAACTGACGAGCGCTGGTTGAATCCCCACTAATGCCTGAGCTTCCGGTGAAGGTGACATCGTTATCGAATTACCAGCAAGGTAGAGTACTTTCGAGTACCCGCCTGGCTTAAAACTGTCACCAAACACATAGTGTGTTCAGGCAGCAGTCCTTGAGAGCCAGTACTCTACGCTAAGCAGCTAAGCATTTTAGGTCTAGCGTGATAACATCTTCGACCACATCGTCACTGATCATCAAGTGAGTCAAAAACGATCAATATCTACAATATACTTATATAAAAAAAACATACTAAAGATAAATATTTACTGATTTATATGAAAGGTTTATGAAACCAATCTGGAAGTGTGTTATCACAAATGAAGAAGTATTCTCTTGTTTAACTAAACTAAAATTCTGTAAAATCAGCAAACTAAGATAAACTCTTATTTCAATAAAGTCCAAATTAGTACGGCACTTATCAATAACACAACTAAAATTAGATCTTTTAATTAAAACTAGCGGTCCGCCCCGGCTTCACACTGGTAAAGTATTTCAAAATTGAAAATTATAAGAATCCTCAGTTTTTTGAAAATATAATATATCCTATGTCACAGTAAAATATTTTTTGTAATCGGTTCAGTTTCCGAGCCAAACCAAATTTCAATGCTAACAAACAAACAAAAAATCAATCAAATTTTCCTCGTTATAATATATATTTACAGTATAGATTGAGGGTAGTCTTGGGTACAACAAGTCGCCAATTATTAGATCCCAAATACTACCCACAACTGGCCAGCAATTGAATAACTGTTCTCGTCTAATATTAGAGATAGCCTTGTACGGAGTTATATGAAAATGAATTTTATTCTAAATAGAATACGAGCTATTTAATTTGTTAAATATTTTGTGAATTTTAGCTAGTTCGAGTGATTAGCTGAATGTATACTTTTTAAATTGGATAACAAATAACGGATTTCGGAGGTATCGAACATTTAATATTTAATAAATAGCACAATCGAACTTAGAGCCTCTTTGAGATAGTCTGTGTCAATTCGGCTAATATTACGAAATTTGTTTTCTACATGGCATCCCCAAAAAACAAAAATTGCCAAAATTCGCCTCTCGCTTTTTGTTGTTGTTGAAGGAAAATTTTGATACATAACCATTTGAATATCGTGGGGGGGGGGGGGGGGGGGGGGGGGGCTTGGGATTCGTGTTGTGCAATTTTGGAATCGCTGTGAACACAACAGTTTAACCGCCCTGAGGAGATCCAGAGGAAAAAAATTGGCAAGTGAAACTCACATAATTTCCCGAATGCATTCAATTAGGTCTTTCCCAGATCGTTCCCACCTTGCAGGACAACGTATTAGTAGGATAACTAGTTGCACCCCGCGGTTTCACCCACATGGACCAAGGTTTTCCCTTTACCTCAGTTATACGTCGTTACGTGACGTTATACAGCCCAAAGCTTTCCTCACTAAATGAATTATCCAACACAAAAATAAGTTTTCTAATTCCATTCAGTATTTACTTCCTGAAATTCGAGCGTTTAACCAAACAATCAAACTTTTTAGCTATATAATACTAGTTTAGATCAACAGGGAAAACTTTGATAAACGCTAAAAGTGCAGGTGGTGGTGGTTTACGAGACATTTGTGACTGGTAACACCTTTAAATGCTATCGATTGCTATCGCCACTATCTTTCATCGAAAGTATGCAATATCGAGTTATCTCCAATCTAAACATCACCATAGACAAACTGCATTAATATCGATGGTCGCACGCGATCGCGTGCCGCGCGTTCCGGCGCGCTGCAACGATTAGGCAATTTCGAGGAAGCACACTGCTAAAACTGTGCTGTACGGTAACAAGAAAAGTGAACAATCCTTTGAATATTACGTCTTATACACATCGAGATATTTTCTGTGCGTGTTTGTAACATACTAGCTGTGCCCCGCGGTTTTACCCGCGTGGTGATGAAAAACGGTGATGATGAAAATAAGCCTATGTGTTAATCGAGGGTATAAGCTATCTCCATACTGAATTTCATCTAAATCCAACCAGCCATTTAGGCGGGAAAGAGTAACAAACATACATCCGTACATCCATACTCACAAACTTTCGCATTTATAATATTAGTAGGATACAGGCCTTTGGCGGCTATATCCGCTGATGTTAGGTGAAGGTACAATCAATGATGGATCACGCGTAAATGTAAAAAGACACTCTGATTGTGTCAAAGGGGGATCATAGACTTAGGCAAGGATTTAAAATGAGAAGGCAATCGCCACTAACTGGCGGCTTAAATGTTTGTAAATGATTGGGAGGGGCGAATCAGGGGAAAAAGGACGTTGTCGTACGAACATTTGCTTCCACATTTATAGTTTGTACAAGTAATATATAAATCTGTGTTTCGGCATGAATACTGGGTATCTTCAAGTTAGGAGTGAACAGTTATCTTCTAGACAGGCGAGCTCTATCGCAGATCGCGTGATCACTTAATCTAACATCATTATGTACCATTTTGTGCATTTACTAGGCTTTGAAATTGACTTATATTAAAAAAAAAGAGAGTCGTTGTTGACTGACGAGAATGAAATAAAAAGGTACGCTTAGAATCTAAAAGTTATCATTTATTGGCACAGAAATATCTCATAAAGAGTGATCATAGATTTAAGTGAATTCGATACAGCTGAATTTAATTGGCTCGATCAGTTTGGCATCACTCGAGACTATTACCATCACCCTGAAGGGTGAGGTTTCACATGTTACTTCCATGAAGATTCTTTATGTACATAATACTCCTTTTTTCTCTATTTTTTTTCGTGAATGGGATCGTATTAAGAATAGCTCAATCCGTAGACGAACCAAAGTCTCTTCCTCCACCACGACGTTGCTCAATGGTTTTATGAGTTGAAATGTTTGTTTATGGGTCACATGATACGTAAAAATCAATGACAAGCTTAGTTTCTAGATTGAAGCCCGTATATCAAACTGTGCAGCATACTTTTAAAGTACTGCCAAATTTGTCTGTCGCAAGACTCAGTTACTTGAAGAGTGGATAAGTTTCACTCTTCCTTGTTGAGCGAGAGTTCACAATTACATTTTCGTAACTGTAGACTTAATAACCTCCAGCTACCATGTTAGGTTATGTTCTACTTATTGGTATGCATGTCCTGACAACGAACAAATTGTCACTTACCATGTCTATTGTCATGTTGGAGACGTTATATACCATAATAGTCATTTGTTTTACATGTGGGTAAAAATGATTATAGGCCTGAGTGCTTGGAATGGAATAATGAAACCTGAACAAGTAAAGTTTTCAAAACATGAAATGCTATAAAAGTTTATCCATGAGCAAAACACAATGTTTACCAAAAAATCTAGCGAGGAACTTGCGATGCGCACGGCGTAAGGTTTCAGTCACAGGCTTCAAGTGCACTCCCCTTCTGATTGGTCGGCGAGTTGAGATTCGTTTTTTCAGGGGCGTTCTCGAGTTTTAAAAACTGTTAACGGTCTATTTTATTCACAAGTGTTAGCGATTGACACCTAGTGAGGTATAAAAAATCTGATATACGATTAAAAAGTGGACGTTAGAACAAATGGTGTCAAAAATTTCGATTAGTAATCCAGTTTCTTTTATCATCATCTCAACTAAAGGACGCCCATTGCTGGACATAGGGCTCTCCCATTGATTTCTATAATGACCGATTGGAAGCGGCCCGCATCCAGCCCTTACTTGGGATCTTTGTCAGATCGTCTGTACATCTGGTTTCTTTTATCTGTGTAGGTAAATACATAAATATGTATGAAATGTATAGAGTACTTATATAAAATAAAACCAGTTTTAACTTGTTGGTCAAAACGATACATTTTAAGTTAAAAATATACTGAAGTTAGAAATTAAACATAACTATTTATTATCTACATAATTAGGTGATGAATAATTCCGAAACTGCTGAAGTCGGCACATAAATGACGGTTTCTGATGTAACGAGCAAAAAAGTTCACCCGAGTTTAAAACCTCTCCCTTTTTAGGAGTCATTTAAAAAGTACCCCTGTAACTTTTCAAGTAACACGACCATAGCTTATGTAAGCAACAATTACTTAACAGCCATTGCCACCAAAAGTGAAGTTAGCGTGTGAAAGGTAGATATTTTTTAAGAATTTTTATAATAACTTATTTTATAAGCGACGCACCCTCTTAGGTAAAGTCAGACCACTTTGATTTGACGACGTCATATCGTACATTTTACTGCTGTTTTTATTTTAAAATAGGAAGACTTGTATTATGAAAGTGGAAGCAGGTTAATGCGTCCTGCCTAGAAATTGAACTCATTGCCCGAGTCTGTGTTTCCTGAAACGTACAATTTGGAGTCTTCAAGTTACGAGTGAATAGGCATCTTCTAGACTTGCGTGCTACATCCTAGACTACGTCATCACTTAACTTCAGGTGAGATAGTTGTCAAACGCAAGCATATAATATTTTATAAAAAAAACTTGCCTGATGTTAAGTGATTTGCGGTCAAAGATGCATAACGTGTAACGTGACTTTAAGATTCTAAGATTGTGCGACAAGGTGGAACCTCAACTGAGTATGGGCCGCATACAGAGCATCGCCATCTGTCTCTGCCCGTCTGGCTCTTCATAGATGGAACTAGAAAGGAGTAATGCAGATTATGTAGCTGCTGCAACAGTACTCCAGGGTTAGTTGCTTGAACTGCAAGACAGTTTTGCAATATTACCTTGCAGTTCAATTCAATATTCCTAATAAAACTAATATATTACTAATAAAACTTGACGTCTCGACGCTTGTTTCATGGAAGGTGTTACGGCCACTGATGTGGGATGCCACTTGCGTAGATACATTAGCTCCGTCTCACCTTTCAGTAACTTCAGCCAAAGCTGGCGCTGCCGCTGCTAAAACTGAAAACCTCAAGCGGTAAAAACATGTAAATCTTGACCGAGTGTACGTGTTGCCTTTTGGAGTAGAGACTTTGGGTCCGTGGGGGTCGGCCGCTCTCACTTTATATAAAGACTTGGCCATGCGTTTGGTGGAGGCGTCTGGTTTCCAGAGTGCTGGCATATATTTCCACAGAAGTTTAGTGTAGCAATTGAACGTGGCAGTGCTGCCAGCATTCTGGTACTTACCCTTCCACGGTTGGTGTTCTAGATTTTTTTTATAGGGTTTAGTTTTAATTTACTTATACGGAACGTGTGTTGGAATAGACCTGTGCAGTTTTTTGGACCTGCGCAGGCGACCGACGCGCGGCGCAAGATTGAAAATCAATCCTTTCGAGTGACACCGTTGCGGTGTACCTCTGCGTGTGTGCGTGTACTCCGGTCACCTGCGCAGTTTATGTCATTTATTGTCTTGTATCTCTCTCAGACGTTTGTCTCATCGTAAGCATTGTATTGCCACGAAAGCATCGTATTTGCTTGCAAATGGCGCCGTCAGATTTTATTAAAAAATACTTAAAGATTTTATCAAAATTTATAGAAGTCTTCGATGTTTATGGTAAATCAAAAACAAAGGGTACCATGATCGAAACCAAAATCGTCCATTCGGACATAGTTTTTCAAATGTTCTTCTCGAAATTTAAATTCATTCCATAAATTAGCATAGCTATAGGTTTTCCGTTTTCATCCTAACACCAGATTTTTCGCTTCCTTTACACATTAACAGTTTTTATACCTTTTAACCTCAAAATTAAAGCAAGTCCTAAAAATGCGACTGTGTCATCGTTTTCAATCAATGCCATCGCAAAAAGAACTGAAGACCGCACCGGTACACCGGAACGTCCCCTCACACGCAGCTGACATGCACAGGCAAACTTGTACAGGTATCCTTTCCGGTATACCGCAGCATCTATGGCTTACTTTACGCTTCTCTTTGTAGTATTAAAGATTTTGGCGCCGCAGTTTTGAACAGATCACCACAAGTCTCATGAGGTGCGCACTTGCCACGCTTACAATGCACCGACAGCGAAGGCTATCGCACTCATTAACTGTTACTTATACGAGAGGTCCGAAAAAGGCCGACATGGATACTGATCCCATTTATAGTTTATATAAGCCTGTATTGTGTTATATAATAATATGAGCGTTTTGGCGATGTGGCTGTAAGTTCATGATTTTAAGCACCCTATTATTATATCTAAATGTTTGTGTATGGGTGTATGTGTGTCACGTCTTCACGTTTCTTCTCGTCTCAATGGCTTGATAGATTTGGATGAATTTCGGAATGTGTATCTTATAATCTGGATTAACACTTAGGCTACTTTTCCCGATAAAATTTTTGGTTCCTCTGGGATATAACTAAAACCGTTTAATATTATAAATGTCAAAGTAACTTTGTATGCCTTTTAAGTTATCACGACCAAGGCGCTTGATCAATTTTTATGTATACCAACTTTTGTTATGTATATCGACTTTGAAGAAGGACTACTTTTTTGTCCTGAAAGAAGTATGATTTCCGTGGGATAACTCAGGGAGCAAGAAAACCGTCCACGGGGGACAACTAGTGAATGAATAAATGAATAACATCCTGCATCACTTATGTATTAAGCATAAGTATAACTTATGTCCAATTCTCATTCATCATATTCCTTTATTCATATGGCATGATATGGCGGATATACATACATTACGTAGGTATTACATTTACAGCTTCGAGGAAAACCGTATCAGTCAACGCGGATTTCATACGTCCAAACTAATTAGGTATACGCATTGGAGTCGGATGTGGGTGTTCATAGCTCAAGGTTAATTGAATATTAAACACTAAAAAATTTACATTTTGAAATAGTATCAGCTAGGGATAGATGTCTACATCAAAGAGTTAGTTATGGATTTTACTATCTTTGTCACTGAAAAATAAAAACGTAAGTACAGAGAAAATATTCTCTCAGACCTCCTTTTTTTGGACAAGCCTTGATAAATGCCACTTTTAACTGAACGTTGTCTACACAGGACGCTGACCTCTGTTATTGCAATATAGGTCAGTGACATTGGAAAAATATTATAGATAGGTCGATATAAAACGAAAATCATGGTTAAATGAGAACGAGAGCGTTAGCTGGAATAAGACTACATTCATTAGTCAGTATAATATAACATATTTTATTGTCCCGTGACCGTCCCGTCAAATGATTGCTTCAATAGCACTGCAGTCTTTTTTTATTACTGCTGACAAAATAAATATTCAGAAAAAAATATGAACGGGAGCTCATCGGGTTTTCCAAAACTTATCAGAGAGTTTGATCGATTCTTTCTTTTCTTCTTTTACAGCATTCACACAAGGTCTTCAGGTCCCAAACTAGGCAGAGCCTGTACTATGGTAATCTGATGACTGATATATATACTTAAATACATACTTATATATATATACTTATATACATATACACACCCAGACACAGGTCAAACAGACATGTTCACACACACAAATGTTTGACCTGTCCGGGAATCGAACCCGGGACCAGCGGCTCAGAAGGCAGAGTGCTACCAACTGCGCCAACCGGCCAGTCATTTTGTCATTCGACGCGTGACCTTAAAATCTGGCACATTATTTGGCTCAACGCTCAAGCAACTGCAAGCTGATTAGCATTGCAATTCAACGTGGCAGTGCTGCTAGCATTCTAGATACGCTGCCAACTGATAGCGGGCTTGAGTGTTTGAGCTATCTATAGACCGACAATAGCTAGTGGATTGCTAAAATATTACTTTAGTAGCTGCAGTATTGTAATTAGTTATTAGTACTTATTAGAATGTTATTTTAAGAAAAAATATGCTTTTCAAATCACGTTGTATAACGATTGTTCGTAATACAAAAATATGATGCTATTAGTCCTCTTTCTCTGCTCAGTGTTCAAAACACTCATTTATTTAAAACTTCGTTCTCTTCTAAGAAAGTACTGACGAGTTCACACAAAAACATAGACCTACGCTTTTCCGTTGACAATAAATCTTGATTTAGTGTGTATGACCTTATGTACACCACAGGGTTATTAATTACAAATTCGTTCATTGAAGGCTGCACACAAAATATAGTTATTTATATTTATTGTTTTTCCAAGGCTATGAGTAATGTACAATTCATTTATAACAAGTGTACGGGTGGATATGGGTTTGAAATAGATAAAAACTGTAATTACTGTCGTGGCTTTGATACTATCACGGAAGGTTCACAAGTAAAATATTCTCGTTCGATATTAGATAATGGCAATGTGATTTGGAATGGCTGTCCATATTACTTATAAAAAGCTTTGGAGTAGACCTACATTATATTCCCGCCTTTTTCACGTAGGGGTAGACAGGGGCCACAGCCTTCCAAATGCCACGATCCCCTATTCCTTTATAAGATATTTTTAATATTCCAATTCAAATTCACCAGTTTTCAAAACCAGAAGCTAGTTACTAATATTCAAGCCTTATAAGTCAATATGGCCTCATAATGACATACTGCGCACGAACAAACCTACTTTTCAAATGAGGTCCTATTATCATATCCCTGCCCCCAGCAGTGTCAGACTGTATAATCTCATTTTAAGGGTCAAATTTAGGGTCAAGAATTGACATTTGTAAATGTCATGCACTTGTTGCCTATCGAGAAATTGAACTGCCATTGTTATGGCGAAGTAAACTGGCAACACTCTTCAAGTGGAATTGTGGTAATCAACTTATTAATATAGTTATATAAAGTTTTTATTTTTATTTTATTTATTTACATTCACACAAGGTCTTCAGGTCCCAAACTAGGCAGAGCCTGTACTATGGTAACCTGATGACTGATATATATACTTAAATACATATGCACACCCAGACACAGGTCAAACAGACATGTTCATGCACACAAATGTTTGACCTGTCCGGGAATCGAACCCGGGAACAGTGGCTCAGAAGGCAGAGTGCTACCAACTGCGCCAACCGGCCAGCAAAGTAAAAAAGTAAAAAAAAAAGTAAAAAGTACAAAGTAAAAAAAGCGAAAGTAAAGCTAATGGAACCACATAACGCTGACTAATCAGTTTACAATCTGAAGGTACAATATAAACGATTGAATACACGAAGTAAATTGAAAATATAGAAACAATCGCATATACTTACACCCTCGCAATAATCTTATTGCGTCCTGCGACGCAGCGTATATCCACACTACGTCACGCGGTTTTGACATTGACGTGACACACCACGCAACGCGGACCTATTTGTGCCTAAGCCACGCGCGGTGGTAGTATGCTGCGTTGCTCTGTGGGATACATACAATCACAATACACAATCATCCAAGACCCGTGAACAAACATCTAAGCTCGTCACAGAAATATTTGCCCTAGCCGGGGTCAGCCGGGGTCACGGTTCTAGTCAGTGTCACTGATCACTGCGCCACGGTGACGGACATAAGTAAGACAAAAACGTCTTCGTAAAATATACAACAGTTTATCAAGTCTAAATGCCAAATATATCCTTAATTGTAATAAATCAATTATGTAAGAAATATTTTTAGCTCATTCCTCCAAATTTATGTTACGGTCGTCTATGTTATTGTAAGAACTAAAAACAACTTTGTCACTTGACTGCATCGACGCTTTTGAAATCTGGTGTTGGCGAAAAATGCTACTGATCCTTTGGACTGCCTTCCACACTAATGCGTCTATTCTGCGGGAACTAAACATAAAACTAGACTGTCCACCATCTGTCAGCAGCACCTAGCACATAACATTATGTGCGCCATTTGCTTGTTCCGTCTCCTTATCCCATAAAATAGTGTGCGCATTAAAAATTATCATTTCATATGTAAGAAGGATATTAATTCGGTTATCGAACGTTCTAAATCAGAGGGCATAATTCTTTACCAACAACTTCCGTTTGAAATCGTGACGGATTATGTAGTTACTTAATTTATATTTCAAGGGTTATTGATAATGGCGGATATACGTCAACTATAAGAAAAAGGTGGGCGTTATCATAAAGAATTCGGTTATTGGTTCATTAATCAATTTTAGGCTAAACATGGAATTTATTGATTTCATGGTCAATGTTCAGTTTGTCATGGCAAGTGATATTTATATCTTTATTGTATAAGTATATGAGTTGTGAAGTGGTTTCTCAGAGATAAGGCGTATAAATATAGGTAGGTAATCCATTATAGTGTATATATAGAATGTACTCTAACAGATTAAGCCTTGATCTTATGCTAAATAGACATTTTTCAGACTTTTAGACAGATTACTTGAAGATCCTACATGTTTAATATACTTAAAAAATCTACATATGAGAACGATGCATAAGGGTAGATTCTGATTTAACAAACTTTGATATAATTTGCTAATTCATCTTGTGGATTCCGAGCGTAGGTTCGTCGCCCGCACTCATTACTCTTTTTTTATTTCAGACTATGTGAGTCACATTTCTGGATCTAGGTTTTTGACATATCCGATCCGTCCGCATCACCAGGGACCTAAGACTACTATTTAATATGACAATATGCGCCGCTCACAAAGGCCGATGCTGACAGATTTGGGAATCTTCAATCAATCTTGACTCTCTCAGTATATAGTGTCTTATCTATGCCTGATTCAATGACACAACGTCACTTTCCATAATCGGCATATGCCGAGCGTAGATTCAACATAGATTCAGACCGCTATGAACTTAGCAGACTACGATTTATTTGTCGTGGTCTAATTGGCATCGGCTTTGCACGGACCTGAATCTTAACTTGAAATTAGTAGAATTAGTAGTTTTGACACCCAGGAAGTTCATGCTGACAGATCGATGCGTAATTAGCTCAGGGTGTAAGTAGATACATCGTTCAGATTTAATTTAGTCTTAATTATTCAATTTTGTTAAATTGAAATACGTTACAATTTAAAACGCAATAATGTATCTAATACACCGATATCATTAATATATATATTTGATTTACTGTAGTAGAAAGTTCGGACAAATAAATTACTTAGCAGCGTATCATCACTATTTAGTATGAACAGGTTATTTTTACTTTCTAAATATAGTTGTGAACCAAATTAAGAATCGTCTGCAATCAACATAATAAAAGTACCTTGTTATCTCTTTTAAATTTATTACATACTTATAAAAATATATAATAAATAATCTAGTAATCAACATGGCACCCTCTCCGAAATTTTTTCCATTAAAAACCTATAATCTACGGACTGTAGGTCGGTATGCTTTTAGGTCTTGGCTTTATTAAATTTTCATTGTTGATGAGATTTTGAGTGTTTAAAAATAAATCTTATAGCAACGTTCAAATTATTAGCAGTCGTGATGATAATGAAATGCATGTAATAAAGAGGTGCAACGATCCGCACCAGCCAAAAATCTCACCGTCTTGCCACCTGAAAATATATAATAGAACCTGTAGTCGTTACATTATTATTATTTATAGATTGAAGCTCATTTTAAAATCAAGCAACCTTCAGGGACTCTGACATCTCCGTTTTTCAAATACTTTTGCACACATAGATTTATACAACAATAAACCACTGTGACGTTTTTGATCTCAAATCATTTCATTGTTTTTATATATTATATACATTTACTATTGCTATTTCGCTTCTAGCAATGAATCCAACATAAAAATCATTAAAGACATTGCATATAAAGTTCTTGTCAAAATCAAGTTCAAGTCTAACATTCGGTAGTTATGACGTATCCACTCATGTAACATTATTTATCTGTAGCATTCATCAAATGTAGATAACTACAACGCTGACGCCATGACCTGCTGTGCCAATGGAGGACGCATAAACATAGAAATAAATGTTTAAAAGTACCTACATTCTGCAAGTGTTCAAGCAGATTTCTAAGATTGCTAATTAGTTTATCTGCAAACGTTAAGTTTGTTAACATAATAAAACATTGATTTATTTAATACTAGCTGCGCCCTGCGCCCTGTTGTGATGAAACACGGTGATGATGGTAATGATGAAAATTAACCTATGTGTTAATCGAGGGTATAAGTTTTCTCCATACCAAATTTCATCGAAATCGGTTTAGCCGTTTGAGCGTTAAGAGGTAACAAAAACACACACACTTACACACAAGCACACAAACTTTTGCATTTATAATATTAGTAGGAAGTAGGATTAAAATATGTTGAATGGTAAGAGATTTCATACGTATGACACATTTTTATTTAAACAACGGTTTTATTTACGTATTTCAGTCGAGCAGGTTGAGTAATCTAGACTAGTTTCATGAGTCGCTTTTTATAGAGGATTGTCACAAAACCAGTTGAGGTACCTCAACTAATAAACGTAAGTCCAACCGTAATACAAATAAAAAAAATGGCAGGCAAGTACAATTTCAATAACATTAGTAATATACGTCATATGTTAACGAAATGATTGCTTGCTATTTATGTAACGTAGGGCTTCAGAGTTTAGGCCCTCAATTACTTTTTTACATATCGGAGGTAGAAATAAGTCCTACCTAATATCGGAAGTAAGAAAGTAGGTATTCAACTGATTTTAAACCTCCAACAGTAGAGTAAATCCATCATGTAATCTACATATCTCGTGATGCTTAGTGCCAATACAGTGCTACATTTTCTACTGCTAAATTTAGGAATGTTATGCGCAAACTATCTTCAGGGATCGGCAACCCTTTCGGACAGAAGAGCCAAAGTTTAAAATTCACCAAATTTTCGAGTGGTCAAATAGCCACCGAAACTTTTTGTAAAGTCAACTCAAATATTTTGTACTTATTTATTTGCTTCAGTTGCACTACACGTCAAGACGGAAATAGTTTAAGGCTCGAGTGAAAGGAGCTTAGAGATAAAATATTAGTGAATAAATAGATTGAAATTTTTTTATGGGTGTTGGGTCCAAAATCTTTAATCATTGTCTATGGAACTGGAAGTCGCAACTTTATATCAATGAGCCAAATTAAGCTCGCGAACCGCAGATTACCGACCCCTGAATCGAAACTGTTTGAGTGTGAAAAAGAAAAACAAAAACTAACGAAATATTATTTAAAAAAAAATTTGAAGCATAATATGGCAAAGGTTTTTTTAATGTGTACATCTCGTAATTATTCAATACAATTCTGCCATAACACAACCAATTAAATCCCAAGCGACAATACGCTACGGTACGGCCCAAAAACGCACATGAGGTGTCCACAACCTAAGTAGTCAATGACACTAAGATCTATTTGGTTCGTGCAATTTAGATAACAAGATGTTGAGATTATAACATTCTGAAAATGATTCATTGGGTTACCGGATCTGATATATAAGTACGTGTATTTTTATTGAAGGTTGTAAGGTTAGCCTATGATTCTATTGTGTCTGTTATAAAGGTTTTTTATAAAATAAGCAAGCTATCTTGACTACAATTTGAAGTTTTGTTGACCTTCTTATAATAACTGGCTGATATAATGCCTTCCTGTGTAGACATTATAGGCTCTGGCTCTATTTAGTTATACAGTATGAGGCGTGATCTAAATAAAAAACTAGTTCGAAAAACCATACAAAATATTTATTAGATGGCTAAAGAGTCAAAGAAATTTACCTGCCATTGGTCCTAATTGTGATCATCACTCAAACGGGCTAAAATTCACTAAAATTCTTCAAATTTGAATAACTCATAATTATATTTAGTCTAAAATTCAAATTCGTATAACTTCATTCTAAGCTCTCTCTATAATTAGACTTGTTTTATTCAATTTCTCGCCTATTTCGGGCAGTTTTAGCGGACACCAAATATGTGGCGTCTTATTTTATCTAAAAGAACTACTAGCAATTTTGATAAAAAATTCCTAGACAAATCTGAATTAGGTTTAAGGTCGCTATATTACTAGAATTAATGTACTTAGTAAAATGTAATGTATTTATAAATAATTAAATGCAATAGAGTGAAATATACATTTATTCAACACACACATAAAAAGGAAAGGGCACGAGTGATATCACTATTGTATAAAATATAAGTAAATATAGAACAATTACAAAAGTTCTTAAATATTGTAAAAAAAGTATTTTTTTACCTTTTAAAACGATATTAAAAAAATATCTCATTAAAAATATGCAAACGATAGGTAGGTATATTGTAAATGTAAAAGATTCTGCTGCGGCCGCTCATTTTATATTCCACTTGAATTCTTGTGTTAAAAATTTTCATCAAGACTCCATAATTATATATACTTGTTATAACTAGTTCTTGATACATCTCTCTCGAAACAAATGATATGTTATACGACCACTTTCTAGATCCGATACTCTTTAATTTAGGTGTCTAGATCAGCGTTTCGTGTTCAAACTTAGACATAATTACAGTGTAGTGCAAAGATCTTGACAGATTAGTGTCTTATATTTTTATGTATATATTTAAGTACGTAACGGCTATTACCGACAACGATAAGAATCTGTATCATGTCGCACGTATGATAACGTACGACATGAACTGATTGGTGTAGTACAGAAGGAAGAGTTTTTTATTGTATGTTATGAAATAACTTTATTATTTGTTATTTGATTTGAAAAAATATTTTATATTCGATAGGATAAGCTTTCAGATTCGTCCAATAAAATATTTCTATATTATTCCAACAAAATTGCTTCAGTATTTCTCTTTAACATTATTCAAATAGCATTTTTCAAGATCAAATGTAGAAAATATCCCGGAATCCTTGTCGGATTATTATAAGAGAAAATAATTTCTCTGTAGCATATTGACTAAGTGATTTTGTGCTTCGAAGGGAGGGCGTACTGTTATTCTCGGTTTTTACTTAGGATAAATTTTTAATTATGGCGTAGTTTAGGGTTCAAGAGAAGAGAAACAAATCAACGGGTTTGTTGAGCTTTTAAGGAAACCATGTCAAATCAAAAAGTGGTGCTTCACTAAACGGTAAGATGCTTGATATTCTTACGTCAAACGTTCATTAAGTTCAATTAACAAAAAATGTCAGAGACAATTGGCGTGAATTTAAAAGCACCTCACTCGAAAATAATTCATTTAGAAAATCTAAGCGTGCTTGGGACAATTCTGTTACGTGGATAGAATCGTAATAGCATGCGATTTTATAAAATATAATAAGCTTGCGATTGACCACTGTCTCAGCTGATGTTAAGTGTCGATGCGGTCTAAGATGGACCACGCAAGCCTAGAAGGTACCAATTCACTCGTGACTTAAAGATTCCAGGAGTAAGCAAGGCAAGGAGTTAGTTAAGGCATGAAATCATGAGCCTGTGTCCACGTTTCCCAAAATACACAATCATCATCATCATCATCATCATCATTTCAGCCATAGAACTTCAACTGCTGCACATAGGCCTTCCCCATGTCTTTTTAGGGAGGGTTTGCCAGTAACTACTTGCCACGCTTAGGGCGACTCCTGAGCTTGTTTACAATACCCATATAGAAATTAAATAATGAGCGGTAAGTCAAAATCATGACTTGTCCTGAAACCATTTTACAATATACAGGAATTCTGTGAATTGTGCAATTTTCAATAATCATGAATATTATGTACTAATGTATAAACCATTTAAAACATTATGTACCTGTTCAATAAATATTTCTAATTTGTGATAGCTCCCATAATCCAAAAACTTGGTCCTGGGCTGGTCATGAACTCTAGATTAGGTATTTGAGTTGGTATGAAAATAACACATAACAAAACATACACTAATTTAATATTATAACAGTTTGTATGTATGAAAGCTTGTATGAAAGTATCTTCAATGAAAGTAGCAGAATGTACGTCACTTTTGAATCCAAGTAACAGAAACCAAAACAAAGGTACATTCTTCTTTGTGAGAGTACTCTCACAAAGTCACTATATTGTATATTCAAATTAAGGTAATCATGGAACAATATGTTGTGTTGATGAAAGATTGCAGATATGTCGTAATTTTGTTAATTTAATTCAAAGAGAAAAGAGAAATGCGTTTATGATGTAGGTTTTGGAACAATACATTGTTTGATGTACTTTGATTAGCACTCACACAGTTTTCTTAAAGTATAAACTTGATAATAACGTTTAAAGTCAAATTTCCGTAGTCCATGCGGGTGAAACCGCGGTGCAAATTATGTTGATTGCATGCTTTTTAAAACACATATTATATACATTATTATATATAAACATACAGGCTTGTTTTATAATAGGCACATTATACGATTGTATTTGACCATTGTCTCGTGGAATGCTAGCATAGAAGGTAAATTATTCGCTCGTGTTTCGGGACTACATAATTGTTCTGGAAAACACTGACTCAAGCATCGAGTTCCATTCCTTGGCTGTCTGCTTGGCTTACTCGAAATACGTCAAAATTGCGATTTATATGAATCGCTAAATGTTCGAAATATCCAAATAAAAATCATCTTACATGTTAGCACGCAATCAATGAATGACATTGGCAAGGCTGTCGGAATAATACTGACCTCAAATGCAAAGATTACTGAAAGTCTCAATAGCGACAATTCATTAATTGAACTGTGTGTGCGTACGGACATTCATGAATATTCATGTTAATGTTGCAAGTTGTCGAACTGATGTCAATTAATATTTCACGGTGAATTACTTTTATATTCTCGTAACTTCACTTGCTATTTCCTGTAAGGTGGAATGGTTCATGGTATCATTTCTAAATAAAGCAGTGAAGGCCCTATCGCGACATTAAAATGTATAAATCGTCGTTGTAATTCCAGCTGAAGAAACTCATAGCCATCGAACTTATCCTCTGTAGAAAGGGTTGGTAAAACCCTGTACGGCGCTGTAGGTAATACAGCGCCATCTTACAGACGCAACGTAAGCTACAAATTGGCTATGTGTGACAGTTTACTTGACTCACAATGCAATCCGTTATCCATATCCATTATCGGTCGTTGATTTGCAAGGTCATATTTTTTGTAGATAGTACTTTATCAATATAAAGCTTTTTATAAATTTTGAAGATGCTGAAATTCACAATTTACGAGATATAGTTATTAAAGTTTCCATACCAATTGGAAAATACCACACCACTTGCAAATATTTTTTAGGTTGGATAAATTGTTATAGTAAACGTCAAAGTTGACATTAATTCACGTTCCGCTGACGGTAGAAATGTATTCTATTCAATTTGATGTCATATTGTTTACTACAATATAATTTTACTTGCATATTCATGTATGCAATTTGGTGTGTAATAATCACTGTATGAATATCCGAACAATACCCAGAACCGAATCAGAGCACCCCACGTTACCCCACGTGGTCTTCTCTGCCTTACCTCTAGAGCGTGTGTATATATAAAAAAACCAGAGGCGCGGAGGGAGAGAAGCCCTCGGCCGCTGTGCCGCTGTGCTTCCCTCTCCCCCCCCCCCCCCCCCCCCCCCCCCCCCCTCCCCCGTGTTTAACTCCGCCTTATCTCCGGCGCTGCGGGAAAAACAGCCCTCCGCCTTTGAGTGCAGAAGCGCGGGAGCCGTGCTCCCGCAGCGCCGGAGATAAGGCGGAGTCAATTTGGGGGGAGAGAGGGAAGCTCTCCATAAATTGATGGACATTCATGGAAATGTTTATTCTTACGCTAAAAGTTTTTAGAACTGTATGGAAACTTTAAAAAAATATATCTCTCAAACCGTGAATTCCCGCCACTTGATTTTTTTTAAAAGCTCCCTGTTTATGAGTACTATCTCCTAAAAAAAATATGAACTTCCAAATCCAAATTTTTACTTCCTTAAGTATCGGTTAGGAAGCGGTCGACCTGTATCAGGTCGTCTGTCCACCTTCTCAGTACACAACCTACACTGCGTTCACCAATCCGTCATCGACGAATCTTTCGACTCCACCGAGATTCCTGCCCACTCCCATCACCAATATGCTGGACTACGTTGGTGACTCTTGCTTTTCTACGAATCTCTACATTTCTGATTAAAAGTAGAGATTATTGATTCATTTCTTCTTCACATAGAAAAATCTTAAGAATAGCGCTTTCTCCAATATATTTTCTTTACACTAAATATTTCATATTTATTTAATACATTAAGTAAAATCTCAATTTAAATTCTCTAAAATCAAAAGCTCTTATTCTGTTTGTTGATACAACTGAAATTTGTATTACTCCTTATAATGCTATTCCTACCATAAGACCAGTTTTATTATTTGTGGGTAGTTTTAGGAATACCAAACTACATAAAACTACCCGCAATATCATAAGATATTTAATTGTGTGTTTGCCATTCAGAAGTGTTAAACCAAATCAGACTTTATCATGATGTAGAAAAACTTTCTTATTTTACACCATTTTAAGGTTGAACAACAAAATAAATTAATCTTTGGTTTAATTATAGTTGTTTTTATAATGCATACATTGTGCAGATAAAATTTTATTGAAACTGCTAAGACTAAGCACAGAATTCTAATATAAATGCAATCAGTATATCAGTAAGGTCATTCCATAACATTATGCTAATAAAGGTGCCTGTTACAATCGCCACAGATAAATCTCTGGTCTCACGAAACCGACTGATTTAATTACAATACATATTTGCGTGATAATATAAATTAACCTAACTATATCCGGCTACAGTTGATTGCATGGATTAAATATAATTGTATTATTAATTTTAATATTCTAGCAGTGGGAGCATCAGCTGTGCAAACTGACGAGTGCTGGTTCAATCCCTACCAACAGCTTGGGTTTGAGCTGCAGTTAGATAAATTGTTTCCATAATGTTTCGTACTTTGGACCTTATTCTAAACGGATTCTACTTTTTGCGATTTGGTCAACTTTTTACATATTTCAAAAACATTCCTTCTCAGGATGCAGAACAAAATACTTTCACACAGTTTTCCGTCTATAATTAACCAGAGTTTAAACTAGTGGGGATTGAACCAGCATCCGTCACTTTGCATAGCTAACGCTCTTGTCGCTAGGTTATCATCGTTTCAACATTATTATCTTTTTGATGTCTACCTCAAAAAATATTATTAAAATAATCTTTTATCTAGATGACAGAAATCAATTATTTTACAATCACAATAATATTATAAATGCGATAATTTGTGTGTATGTTACCTCCTCGCGCTTTTGGCTTAATAGATTTGAATTAAATTCGGAATGCTACTTTTAAATATATTTGGAACTTTATTAACTGGATTTACACGTAGGCCACATTTATACCCAAAAAATATTACTCTGGGATACACCAACAGCCTATTTAATATGATAAATATGAGTTTTTACACCTAAATCGCCGAACCAATTATAATTAATGCTAATGAAATTTATACTAGTACAATGTAACCGTGGAGAATGACATAAGCTAACTTGTATCCTGTAAAAATAATGGTTCTCGTGGGCTAAATGACGTAGCTGAAAAACTGTAGCCAACGCAGGTGCAAAGACGTTGCGCAGCTAGTGACTAAATAAATGTATTACAAATTGTAAAAAAACATGTTTTAGTCTTTAGTGCACATCGTCCATTTCATAATTAAACCACTTCTACATGCAATATAATCTGGTTCTTTACTAAACCTGTCCTTAAGAAAGAAAAAGCAGATGTTCAAATATTTCATAGCCGATTTATATTCAATGCATAAATAATCGTGAACATCGAATGTAATCCCACTAATATTATAAAAGCGATAGGTTGTATGTGTGTATGTTTTTTACTCCTTCCCGCTCAGACTGCACCGGTTTCGATGTAATTTGGTATGGGGATAGTTTAGACCCTGGATTAACACATAGGCGCACGACACACTTTTCATTCTGAAAATAATTGCTATTCTCGTGGGATAAGTAAATTATTCAAGAACCTCTGTTACGACTTCACGCTGAAATAGAGATAGGGTAGATCCTGGAATAACACATGGGCTACTTTTATCTCTGAAAAATTATAGTTCCCGTGAGATAATTAAGGTAGCGGGAAAACCGTGATCGACGCGGGTGAAATAGTGGGGCGCTACTAGACATTTATATTTTACAAAATCAAAAGCTGTCATAATACACAATCATTACCTAACGACTACTTCATTCAAAATGCAGAACCACATTGTGAAACGCATTATGACATTTTTTATAAATGAAAACACCTCGTTCGATTGCGCGAAATTGAATAAATTTTTAAACTGCATTATGTATTTGGCCACTGAGACGACGTTAAGCAATGAATAAATATATAATTACAGAAACTAGGTGGAACGTGCTGCAGTTATAGGGAAATGAGAGTTATTGGTACTGTTATTAAAGCTGTAGCAAACCGTATGTATTCGTTACCGGGTACCCTATTTAGTTTCTTTTATATATACTTTACAGATCTAGCGTTTAACCACTATCTCACTTGATGGTCAATGACGATGTGGTCGAAGATGTTATCGAGCTAGACCTAGAATGCTCACCGGACTGCTCTCAAGGACTGCTCTGTCTGAACACACTATGTGTTTGGTAACAGTTTTTCACGCTTGAGGTTAGGTAGCTAGCCAGGCGGGTATTCGAAAGTACCCTACCACCCTGCTGGGAATTTAACGGTGTTACCTTCACCAGAAGCTCGAGCTGTTGTTGGGGATCAAACCAGTTTCCATCAGTTTGACATGCGACGCTCCTCCGGTTAGTTGTCATCGCTTCCTATTTTGTATAAGAAGCTTCTTCACGTCTTTACTTCTCATTTGTAATGAAGATATAAGACAGCTTAAATGCCGTTGTAACACACGCTTTCGTGGCACTTTTCATAGTCACTGGTTTTATATTACAGCATGATAATAATAATGTAATCTACATATATATAACTATAACAGAAAAACATAAATAGCTAAACAATCATCTCATCATACAGCGTTTGTCATTAAGAAATTGGTATGAGTTTTGCCATACAGATATTATTACGCCGTGAACATCCGTAATGCACACTTCACAGATTTTTTGTAAATGACCCCCAAGTGTTCGCAGGTAAATGTGCGGGGTGCAGATGAAACAAAAATGTATTATGTACTGATCTAATAATCATATAATTACTTACTATTACTGATCTAATATCATACTAATCATCTGTCCGAGAGCCATCTTATACCTTTTTTCCCTCATGCTCAGACCCCCGCACTAGGATTCCCTGTGTCGCGGTAGGCATGGGGCATACACAACAACAGCACACAAACATCCGAAACCCGGGACGAACACCTACACTCATCGCATATATGTTTGCCCCTGCGACGATTCAAACCCGGAGCCTCAGAGACCCAGAAGTCATGTCAATGACCATTGAGCCACGGCGACCTTCCAAACGTACGTTTTATATCATCAGACATTGTGACTCATATGTCAAGTCGATCGGTTTTTAACAAGAGTCATTTAGGATAGTCTGCTATAATATATCAGAACTACACTACTTCATTTTGCCATTATTCAATGATCGTATTTCGACACCCTTGGTTGGCTTAAGAGTTGATCCTCATAAGAATTTTAATTCCGATTTTGTATTGTTATATATTATGTGGAAAGCTAAAAATTAGTATTCTTATCCAGCGTTTTATCTTTCGTATAATTAGTTAGGTGAGGCTAGGCACAAGCATGTCAAATGGCCGGCAGAATTATTACGAGATAGCGGACAACGTAGCCTCGTATTAATATAAACAAACAAATTACAAATACCAGTTGACGTAGTGTGTTAGTAGTTAGCGTAAAACTGTTATATAGATAAGACAAGCAGACGTTCCATCATGTACATTCGATTCATTTCAATGCAGATTGGATTACGAGCAAAATGACATTTATAGTTGCGTAATAAAGAGCAAACTTGCAAACTACTCCATTTTAACAGTGTATTAATCTGGAATCGTTAGAAGTGATACTTCGAGTATGTTAAAAAAGGTCTGCTGCTGCCTAGTACTTGCAGATAAGTAAAATAGTAGACAGAATGTCTACTGATTGCTTCCGTGCTTCGGACAAATTAAGGTGTCTAATGTCAACGGTCTGGCTGCTGTGAGAAGACAATGTCATGAAGGCAATCTTAGAAGAACTACGATGAATTGTGGAAGCTGAATAGGGCTGGTTGCCTGAATATCCGCCATCCCACACTAAGCCGTTTTTATCTATTGTGACCCCTGGATTAAGCCTCTGAGTCCAAAAATGCTCTTAGAGTGCAAGCGCATTTAAGTAGGTTTATCCGACACGCTTGATAGACATTTATTTTCTGTTTGTGTCATTTGCTATGTTTTCTTATACATGTTCTCAAGAGTAATAATAATACAACAAAGTTTCATAGCTAAAGGTAAAGTTTATTTAAAAAAAATATACTTGACTCAAAGGTTTTTGACCCCTAACAAAAAGTAGACGTCTTCATACGCACATAAAATCAGGCTCAAAATCTTCCTATCTAGTTCGTTGTTTCGACTAGTTCTTGCAATATCGTGAAACATTTTCATTACACATATTATTATAATTACAACTATAAATGTGATCCAATTTTAAAAATTAAAATCCCTTGCCTTAAACAATACGATTTGTAAAAGTAGTGTCAAAAATTGCTAACATTATAATATCTGTGAATAATGGCTCGTGAATCGGTCTTGGTTCACGATTGTTATCTCTTCATATTGCGTAAGAAAAGAAAAGTCATTCAAAAGTTCTGATTTCAATTGTACATTATGTTTTTAAGAGCAGGTAGAATTGTTTAACCGTTGTCAGCTATACGCCATCAGAACTCACACGCAACTTTCTCGCCACCTTTTACGTAACTGTTGCTACATTTTTTTTTAGTTGATTCCGCTTTTAATACTGGCCTTGGTATGATTCGAGCGGCGACACGAAAGTCGAGAAATCATATTTGACGAAACACAAAGGTATATTAACATTATCTCCTGTTTAGTTACGGTTTATGAAACTTATTTCTAGATTTACGGATTGTTTCGGTTCGATGGAACACTTTGGTGCATCTACGCAATCCGTCCTCGGTCACGGTGACAGCTGATTCAGAGTCAGTTTTTATATACTGTTGAGTGCAGACATCAGAAAAGGGATCAAAATCTTTTGTAAATTAGATTGTATCATTAATTGCTTTATGCAAACAAACAAACAGTCAAATCATTTATAACATTAGTATAGATTAGGAAGTATAGTATTAGGAAGCAGTTGATTTTGCAAAAGCTTACAGCATAATAAAGAAAAACTGTGTCTCGGTTAATTATAAACTGTGATCATAATGCCTTGTACATAATCAAAGGTAAGTTATACTTTTTATTTACATATTATATTTATATATCAATAACTGATAACCATATTAGAGTATTGAATGTAAAATCCATTGACTAATATAGGCAACTTAATTAAATAAAAACTAAAATACTAATAACAATATACTACAGCTGCAACTTCAATAACATTTGAACAATTCTCTATTCGTTGCCAACCTATAGATAGCTTAAATACTCTAACCCGGTACCATTGGCATAGTGTGTCCAGAAGGGCACTATGTATGACTGCTAGTAGCATTACCCCATTCAAAATACTTGAATACTTATCTTCTATAACCAACCACAAAGTTTTCTTTGGGTTTTTTAATATGACAAATAGCAATCGTGTCTATATAAAATTTTGCATTAAAAAGCCACAAAAGTCGTTCGCGGCACAAAAGCTGACATAGTACTTACGCGTTGTCGATATAATGACCGGCAATTGTTTTATCGTCAAGCTTCGTATATGTACGTGTACATATCTTGTTACGTTCCGTATTACACAGACAAAAATGACACTATGATTTGCACCGTAACACTCAAAGAGTGTTAAGAAAGAAGAAAGAAAGTCAAAGAAACTGTAAATTCAAGTTAAGACTTTATTTACCATTTGCTAAATGGTAGCCTTAATATACAGGCATGCGCAGTGTAGGACGTCCACCAATAATGTGGACAGACGACCTGACCAAGATCGCAGGAAGAGACAGGATGTGGGCCGCTTCCAACAAATCTCTGTGGAGATCGATGGGGAGGGATATGTCCAGCTGTGGATGTCATATGGCTGAGAGAATGATGATGATTTTCTAAATGAATAATTTTGAGTCTTTCATCTTATTTTTTTAAAAGAAACCTTCACCACAAGCTCAAGCTGTTGGTGGGGATTGAACCAGCATCCGTCAGTTTGACAGCTGACGGTCCCACCGCTGAGCTATCATCACTTGAAAGTTATTTTAATAATTTAGTAATAAAACATACTGACGAGACGGTCGACTTCTACCAGATACATATTGCGTATATGCGACATTTACGTTCCATAACTAACGTGGCCAATTCGAAAGAAAATCGCCATTCAACACTTATTCCGAGCTATTTCACAACAAAATGGATGATGCTGGCGAGCGAGGTAATTGTGTGCGATTTAACTAACTATGGCGGTAGTAATAAATTTCTTCTCGGCCGTAATGGTGACTGAATTCGCCAAATTGCTCGCTCGCTTGCACCTACTAAAACAAGGTGAGAAGGCAGTTTGCAGTAAATTTATCTCAATACTATGCAAATTTGAAATACATTATTTTGCAGATGAGGAATGCTCAAATTATCTGGAGCATTCTTCATCATAATGAGTATATGCCGTATGAGTGTACGTAATGAGTTTTTTAACGTATAATTTAATTACCATAGGTATTGTTGGTTTTAATTAGATTAAATATTTAAAATATATTAAAGGATAATTATCTCTCCCAAATGGGTAAGCTGATGAGTAAGAATTCCTACGTTTATTTGCCGTCAAACGTGCGAAATAAGTGTCGAAGTCGGGCCATGAGCACAATATTTTGATAATAGTTACTTTTGAACTATCATGGTATCGACGTCGACAAGCTATTTCACACTTTTGCGTGTCGAAGTCGGTTCCTTTTTTTGGTAAAATTTTGTTTTTGTGCTAGTTGTACTTAAAGCGTAACAAGGGAATCCTTATCGTATAATCTTGCGAACGCGCGGACACCATAGACATAAGGTTTCCGTAGGATGATGGCTGATACTATGTTCTGAACTTATCAGCTGACTAATTCAGCAGCAATTATCTGCAGGTTACTTAACTATCAACAAATATATTTTAAACTGTCGTGGTGACTAATTTATGATTTAAGATTTTCATCGAAATCTTTACCATGTATTGTATTTTTATTGGTTTATAATACAATAAAAATCATTTTATCTGTACCAAAACTAGAAATAAAATTGTAGGAAACATATATATAAAAAGAAAAATATATAAATAGAAAAAATAATGTGTACAATATGATAATCTTAATATTAAATAATGCTGAACCGAATTTTATAAAACTACTACATGGTTTTAAGGCTGTGTTGACAGACTGGCTGTTGAGCAATTGTTTTTATGACGTAAAAAATATTTTTATTTTAATGGATGTTTGTATAAATAATAAATATTTGCACGTCTGCATGGATGCAAATATAAATGTATTCTTCAAATGAAACATTGATTTGATATCATAAAATATAATACTTAAAAATAAACTCGAATATTAGTACATGGTACGACAATGGGCGGCCTTATCGCTTGATACGATTTCGGCCAGAATTTTTTTAACATAAATTTTAATACATAAATATTTCAATGACCATACTATCTAATATTATAAAGAGGAAAGGTTTAATTGTTTGTTTGTTTGCATTGTGAAAAATTAGTGATGCTTACAATTTTTATTTTTTAAATATTTTTCTCGTGCGTAACCGGGGCGGACCACTAGTGTATAATAAACCAATAAATACTTTGTAATGCAAGTTGAAACAATTACCGAAAAACTAAAATAATTTAAAAAATATAACATTTCAATGTAACTACATTGAAATCATTTGGGCACAGTTACATACGCCGGTGGCAAATGCATGATAAATATTCCGATAATAACGCTAATCTTGGTATCAACGATGGTAAATATAAGCGAAGGCAAACGGTTATAATATAGTCTATCAACAATCCGTGAAAGATTATCACTATATTATCGGCTTTATTTTAAGGTATATCGATGACTATACTGAAAAAACGTTATTTGTCAATCCTCTAATTCTAAAAGACGTGAAATGTTTATAAAGTAAAAAAAAATATTTTTATTTATTTTATTTTATTTATCAACATTCACACAAGGTCTTCAGGTCCCAAACTAGGCAGAGCCTGTACTATGGTAACCTGATGACTGATATATATACATTATATAAATATACACACCCAGACACTTTAAAAAGATTTAGTAGCTTCACGGCGCTTTACAAAGCGTATCTAAATCAGCCATGGCTTGGGGTATAACTCTGCGAGCTGGACACTTTGCTGGACTATAATACAGAGCCGGGGCATTAATTTTCTTTAGTTCCCTATAGAAATCAGATATTATTTATACAAATATTAGATTGTGTTGACTATATCTGAAGCCACGTGACCACGACCAATGCAACTTGGTCGAAACGTCGAGGTAAATAAATTACTAAATGTTTTTCTCGCGATTAAGCCCCGTTTGATTTAATAACAATATATCTGAAGCGTTACGCTTAAATATTTATCGAATTCGAGTAGATTCTTCTTTTTCAAGTTTGAGTTTAAGTATATTAGTAGTATATATTAATTACTAGCTGCGCCCCGCGGTAGTACCCGCGTGGTGATGAAAAAACGGTGATAATGGTGATGATAAAAATAAACCTATGTGTTAGGGTATTAGCTATCTCCGTACCAAATTTCATCGGAATCAGTGTAGCCGTTTCAGCGTGAAGAGGTAACAAGCATAGACAAGTGTCTATGCTTGTGTGTGTCTATGTGTGCACACATACACACAAATTTTCGTATTTATATTATCAGTTTATAGGATAGGATTCTGTGGCTTTATTTCTGCTTGAGTATGTGTGAATGCTTTGTTGATTTTTTTAAATCTAGCGTTTGACCACTAATTCTCTTGATGGTCAGTGACGATGTGGTCGAAGTTAAGATCACGCTACAACTAAAATGCTTGCTGGCTCTCAAGGCCTGCTGCCTGAACACACTATGTATTTGGTGGCAATTTTTCAAATTTGAGGGTGGTAACTAGCCAGTTGGGTATTCGAAAGTACCCTACCACCAAGTTGGGAATTCGATAACAGTGTTACCTTCACCGGAATGTCGAACCGTTGGAAGGATCAAACCAGCGTCCGTCAGTTTGACAGCCGAGGGTCCCACCGCCTGCTATCACCACATTCTACATTATTATTCTTTTTTTGTATCATACCAATTAACCATTGCATGATGCAATTTATATAATCTTTTAGCACTATTGCGTATTTTAATGTCGATCAATCGATTGATTGTTAAGTTCAACCATTCGTGGGAACTACGAGAACGTCTTCTTTTGCTTTTCCTTGCTCCACGCTAGGGGGGTCATCTTAGTTAATTATCTCTCGCGTTCTGTGTCATTATTAATTATGCAGAAACTCACCAACATAGACTTCATTATCACATTAATGTTGAGGCAGTTATGCACCGTGACCAGACTGATCTAGTGAAAAACTCAAAAGAAAAAAAAACACCGTTCGAATTAACGTAGTGTTCAGTAATAGTGTGTTAGAATACTGCTCATCGAGAACACATGAATAAAGTGTATCCGCCTTAATTAGAGACAATCCACTGCTGGACATACGCCTCCCCCATATAGCATGATTTGTCAATTCTCGCCACGCTTGGCAGATGGGTTGGCGAGTGCAGTATGATTTCCACTCCTCAGAAGGCGCTGCTGCCTACCTTCCGATAAGTGACCCCTTAGCCGTCTCTTACGGCACCCATGGGAAGAGATGGGGGAATACTATTCTAGGCCGGTACCGCCACGGCTATGCAAAATGTTTGAAAGTATGTAAATACCTACTGTGAAATTCATAACTAAAGTAATGTAGTACCAAAACATACAACAATTACTTAACAAATCAGACCTCACTATAGCTTTTTTCCAGCGGACATTGTACTGCTAGAAAGTAACTGTTGCAAGGCCAATTGGAGGTCAACCGGATGTTTAAAAAAAAATAATGGGCATATATTATATTAAAACCGGGCAGCCTGTTTGCGACAGCAGTGGAAAATACTTTTGGAAGGAAATCACATTCTCGGTAATAATTCATTTTAAAAAAACGTACATTACTTAATTCTTCTTCATTATTATTTTGTAACATTTTTTATGTGGTTCACTCAGGCGGTTCACTTATATATTATATTATTATCATTTTGTAAAATCATTTTATGATCTGTTTCATTAAATAAAACAGTAACCGCTCCGTTGCCGCAATAAAAAGATCTTGTAAAATATTGAATAGAAAGATTACTTTCAGCATCGCTGGTCACCAAACAGGCAAAGTTCGTATACGTATGAACAAACTAAAATGAAATATAATTAATTCTTACTATTAAATCGGATTTTCCAAAATTTATCTGAGCGTTTGATCGATGCGACGCGTGACCAATATGCTGGCACATATTTGGCTCAACGAATCAGCATTGCAATTCAGCGTGGCAATGCTGCTAGCATTCTGGGCACGCTGCCGGCCGGTAGCGGGTTAGAACATTTGAGTTATCTATAGGCTACCAATAGCTAGTAGATTGCTCAAATGTTATTGTAGTAGCTGCAGTATTGTAATTAGTTATTAGTGTTTTATTTTATTAAAAGCATTTGCCCTATAAAAAAAAACTATCAAATTATGTAACAAATGCAAAAAGATTGCTTTTATTTTCTGCCTCAAAGAATGTTGTCTGTGGTTCGGTGCATTTGGTGCAGCCATACATCCTCAATTGACTTCAACGATTATATTATGTAATAACTCGTTTTGCGTATTAATGATTTATGTTAAAATGCGGGATAGTTGTTAAGGCTTGACCATTTGCTAATTAGACAATTTTGAGAGTCTTTTCAGCTTATTCTGTTGAAAGTTCTACACATGTATAATAAGCGTAATAAACACTACTTATGAGAATAGTTCATGAAAATTAATTCTAATTGAACAATATTTTATTTCTTTAGGTAATTCGTTTGTGTAAAAATATTTTCGTGCAACCATAAATATTGACGTAGTAGCGTACAAATGCGCTTGAACAACTCTTACAACTGAAGAAAGGAAATTAAAAAGTTAAAACCTTATTAGGTAGATATTACGAGTAGTAGTAGTGAATTGATTTCTATACATATGTGTGCAAATGTAAATTTGACTGGCCAAAGTACGGTTTAATATTATGAGGTTTAATCAATATTTCCGGATAATACATGTATATAATAATGTGTCAAACTCACGAGAAATTCCAATCTAAAATAAATATTTGTATTCTACTCTAGATTTATATCATAAACAAATATATACAATTTGTCTATGATTAATATCAAGGTTTCGTAGATATTTATTCCGAACTTTTTTGATTACTATGGCACGGATGGATGTTTTCTTTTTGAAAGTTTTTTCAGGGACAGTGTCTTGACACTGTCATAAATTAACTATCTGAGAGTTCAGAAAACATAGTCCGTATTTAACTAAAATTTCGTATAAATACAGACATCTTTAGTGGATTTTGACTATTTATAATTTTTGAAAACATCAAAAATTCTGTTTTCTTTACAATTTTGGGCCTGTTTAATTAGTTTCCATCATAACCATTACAATATACCTAAAGATGTCCATATTAATTAACGACCGTCAAACTTATCCATCAACAAGTTGTGAAATTTCCGGCTTAAAACAAATTGATACCATGTAGCATTTTAATTACGGTATCGGACCTGCATAAGGACAAAACTAAATTCCGAACGAGCAACTCTTTAACCCCTTGTCCAACTAAATAATTATCTTGATTTTGTATCCAGCATCAGCCTAATTAGAAACAGTTATTGATTGTGTTTAGGTTCTACGACGTTTGTTTTTTAATGTCACCATCACACATATGATCGATTACAAGGCGTGACGTACGTATTTCTTTGGAAGGGTGTGATTAGGCCTGATATAAAATCGTTTAGTAACAGATATGTTAGGGTTATGATCGCTAGTAATTATCCTAGTGATAATCGTGATTGCAAATTGTAACAAAGATAATAACGAGAGTAGTTCAATGTAAACGTGCCGTTGTTACCATCAGGGGAGAGAGGGGAATGTTGTCAGTACTCGCCACGATTGGCAGGCGGGTTGGCGAGTGTGGAATGTTTTTTTATCCGCAGAAGGTGCTACTGCCAACCGTCTGCTACGTGATCTCTTAGCCGACACACACGGCTAGAGATGGAGGGGTACAATTCTAGACCTGTACCCCACGGAACAGAAGTCGTGGTGCTGTAGTTTTAAATTAAAATTTCATTATATTTAAAAAAAGATAATAAATAAATAAAATAACCGTTTGGTATATGTCAGGTTCCTAACCAAAACAGATCCCTATTTATACTGCAGCTGTATCTGTCAGGCAAATAATCAACGTCAGATGTATAACTAAAATGTCTAAATTCTAAACCGATGAAGAGCTCTTTTAACTTGAAAAAACAGGTAAAAGTAGTTTCTACTGCACAGGTTAGTTAAAATAGTGCAATTGACTGTTGCGTTGAGAGTGATTTTATCTGATGCCCCTGGCCAAAACTACTTTTAACCGCCACAGAGTCAGTCAAATTGACTTTAAATGATTGGTTGGTTAGGTTACGTTAGAGTTTTGGCCAATATGAGCAGTCAAACTACTTTTAACCAGCTTCATTTGGCAATGGTACATTTGACTGTTATTTCATTCAATATTGTTGTCAAAAATATGCGGTTTAAAATATTTTTGACCGATTTGACCTGTTAAATATACTTTGATTTTTGAAAGTAACAAGCATTTGACTAAGACTGGCCGGCGCAGTTGGTAGCACTCTGCCTTCTGAGCCGCTGGTCCCGGGTTCGATTCCCGGACAGGTCAAACGTTTGTGTGTATGAACATGTCTGTTTGACCTGTGTTTGGGTGTGTATATGTATATAAGTATATATCAGTCATCAGGTTACCATAGTACAGGCACTGCCTAGTTTGGGACCCGAAGACCTTATGTGAATGTTGTCCCATATATTATATTATATTGTTATTATTTCGAATTACATAAGATGGAGAAAGATGTAAAAAAATGAAACATCCACAATTATGTTTCAAATTAAAACTCTATATAAAGAAAGAAAATAAATTATTTTCAAGGTTGTCTTCTAACAAGACATACGGAAATACTTTCCTTCGTCATTCTTTAACTAAACTTAATGTACCAACCCATGTTACGAAAAATCGTTTTAAGTTATGCATCGCAAGTAAAATTTGTTTATGTATAAATTTGCTAATGTTTTTCTTTGACTAAAACATCATCATTATCAGCCCTCAGCCATAGGACATCCACTGCTGGACATATTGTCTCATCCATTGATTTTCACACCGGATGGACGCGGCCTTTACCTGACTAAAGCATAATAACATTGAAATTAAGTTATTAAGAAACTATTGTGAGTCAACAGTCGTCCTGTGAATATAAATTAATTATTCATATGTAGTATTTTACTTTAGTATGTTCCAGTTCTATGTATCACAATGGCGCCAATGATAATAATCGTAGTTTCTTCGTCGGGTAATGGAAAGTTAAAGTCATCCTATTAATATTATAAATGCGAAAGTTTGTATGTATGTATATTAATTCTACACACTCAAACGGCTACACCGATTTCGATAAAATTTGGTATGGGGATAGCTTATACCCTGGACACATGGGCCTATTTTCATCATAACCATCATCACCGTTTTTTATTCACCATGCGGGTAAAACCGCGGGGTGCTCTAGTATTTATATAAACCATAACTCTTTGAAAATGGATATAATTTATTACAATTTAAGTCATAAATTGTAACAAAATTATAAAAATAGCCTCGATACAATTAAAAAGGTATAACGTTGTGTCGTAATATTTTTTTTAATTACATACCTATTTGTTGATAAATCATTTCACAAATTATTGTTTAATTCATTAAAAAACATTTATTGTAATAGTACATGATTATTAATTAGTATTTTATGCTAAATATACATAAAATAGGAATACGAATATTGTGAGTATTAGTAATATTTGTTATTAGTACAGAACCCTTTTCTTATATACAGATATTGCTTGGTTATTTTTTTATTTGTCTGCATTTGGTCGCAGAGCCACTGTCGAGGTGCAGGTTTGGTCAGGCCTTGACTTGTCACAGATTAGAATATTAAGTATTTAAGTTGTACATTCCAATATGCATTGGTCACATTCAGTCAGGTTCTTATTTTAAATGATCAGACTTAACTGAACTGTATTATTGATCGTGGCATTTTTAAGCCTAGTAAATTTTTTAGGTGTTATAAAAACAATATCCCATACAAAAGTTAAAAAAAGATAACTTACTAAGGTTGAGTCTATAGTAAGTTATCTTTTTTCAACCGACTTCAAAAAAAAGAGGAGGTTCTCAATTCGACCCGTATGTTTTTTTTTTATTATATCAATAGCTAGCAGACGAGTTATCCAGACGAATACTTGGTAATGAAAATGAAGAATGTTTTTTTATGGGATAATGTGACGGAACAAGCAATATACCCACTGGATGTTAAGTGGTAACCTCTGCCTATGCAGTTCTTTACGAAGTTTATCTGTATAATTCGTAAATAACTGCACAGCTCTCGTCCTCTGAGACATGAAGTTGTTAAGGATTGGTTGCCTGTAATTTAACCGGAAAATATAACTCTTCAAACCGAAACACAGTTGTAGTCATAGTCACTTTATTAATAACATTTCATATGTTACAGGTCCCATTAAAATACAATATCCATCAAGGAAAAATACAATAAACAATTATTCCTAATTAAATAGCCATTCTTAAAATTCAAAATAAATTAAAAACAATTCAATTCAATAAGTCAATTAATTATTTGTATAAGAATCATAGCATATGTAACTACTTATTTAAGTGACAGCACGTTTTATCTTAAATAGGTCATTACATTTATATAATGTTTGGTCTATAAGCCATTTTTAAAATTTGCTTTTGAAGGAGTTTCTTGAGGGTGAGTTGAAACACTATTGTCGCCTATCAGTGGAAATAGATTTTAATATGGTGGCAGTACTTCTCCAGGCAAACACATAGACTATAGATATTCTTACACAGTGCTAAAACTCTAAAAGCAGTAATGAGAGTTGCAGCGATATCAAACAATATTGACACTTCTTGAAATGGTTATTTTTTATTTACTTTATGGGCAGTTGTCTAATTGAAAACAAAATACTTATTACTAATTTAATAATACAGCTAACAAGTACAATAACATGTGGGCAAATCACTATCTTCAGTTCAAATATTTGAAGGAAAAAATTCGGCTGCTAGTGGGACTTGAACCCACGACTACAGAATACCGTCCTGTCGCTTTGTCCAACTAAGCTATAGCAGCCCGTACCACTAGGGCCGAATTACTTCCTTCCTTTATTAACATCTTGCGGGGATGTTTAGTCGTGGGTTCAAGTCCCACTAGCAGCCGAATTTTTTCCTTCAAATATTTGAACTGAAGTTCTGCCTAGCATAGCGTTAATGCGATAAACAATAAAAATCTCTTAAAATCACTATCTGTTGTCAACCTATAAATAGCTAACTCAAATGCTCTAAACTGATACCAGTTGGCAGCGGGCGTGAATGCTAGCAGCATTGCCGCGTTGAATTGCAATACCGATTTGTTCAGCCAAATTGGGAATCAGAAGAAGAAATTGTGATCTTCACACTAAGCAACGCTATCTATCCATCCTACACGTTTCGTTCTACGATCCTACAAGTATGTTTTCTTAGATTATCTATGATTCCCTCATAGACAAGATTTATGTATCTTTAATCACGAGTGATATTAGGTATCGTTTGAGCAGGCGTGTTAGGTCTTTGATCGCATAGTCATTCAAAATCAAGCGAAATAGCAGTCAAATATCTGCATGCGTACGTTAAAGAACAATTGTTTAGTAGTAGTCAGATCTATCAATATTCTGTCTTTACACATACTGAAATTTCAATATTCTTGAAGAAAAATTCCAATTGACTTATAAGATTATTTATAACATTAGATATATTCAAATTAACATAAAACATAATTAACTTGTGACAGCGTGTAAACCAACCTTATAATGACCTACAACATGTCAACGCAATGTCCTGTTCCGTTCAAAAAACTAATGCCCGTCACTTTTTTTGAGTAGAACTAAACGTTGCTTAACTTCATGGGGAAAATGTACGTAATTTGTAATCTACTAATTTATTAATGTTTTGTGGATATGTTGTAATAAATATTTATTGTTACAATTTTTTTACATGTGAACTGACTGAAGCTCTTGCATACATAATTATCATACTTATTGATTATGATGACATCAAAACCGAATTTATGCAATCAGCAGCGGTTCTAGACAAGATTCATCGCTTCACAGCGAATCTCTATCTCTAACCGTTGAATGTTCGTTCTCGTTGTTTATGTGATATAACTATATCACTATATCGCTTTGAAGTGTCATTGACATTTTTTATATTTTCTCATAACGTTGTCGCTTGTTGAATGTTACTTTGTCTAGGGCTACTGGTATATTCAGGAAATATATAGAATTTTGATGTTACTCCAAAAACCGAAGCAATGATCCCATGATGAATGAATGACCCATGTACTTGTACTTTTGTACCAAACGGCATAGTGTAGATTAGGTACGATTAGAGTACGGTGTAGATTAGGCACTACAAATACAACACTAACAGAAGAACCTAAATAGAAAATAGAAAGTGACAGAAAAACAAACTATGGTTTAGGACATCCTCTTAAATTTAGCGGCACATTCAATATATTTTCAATCAGCTCAAAACTGACGTAGGTATATGAAACCTTAAAAAATTTGAAAAATAATTGTAAAACGGTTTGTTGCATTTAATTTGCGTTAGTCACAGGGAAGCGTTTCTATTTGTCATTCATATTATGAATAATGTTTCTAATCACACCTTACATTGATCGTATTACTAATTGATATGAACAACGAAAACAAACATTCAACGGTTAGAGATAGAGAATCGCTATGAAGCGATGCATCTTGTTTAGAACCGCAGAACTAACAAGAAATGTTTTTTTAGCGATTTCCTACCCAATCCTGCGTGGCCGTCAAAACGACGGACGCTGATTCGATCCCACCAACAGATTGAGCATATAGAATAACATACTAACAAATACTCACGCATATATTTTAGACTAGCCTTGCCCGCGATTCCTTGTGCAATCTTTGATAACGTTAAAATAGAATTGTGTGGAAATATCTGAAGTATTATGTTATTTGTGTCATTCTAAGATTCTCTATTTATCTCCTACGTACATTATTTTGTTCTTTTCGCTTAAGTAAAAAGAAGTAAAAATAAGAAGAAAGAAGTAAGTAAAGAGTTTTATCGTTCATAGCATTAAGGTTATGCTAGACGAAACTTCCATTCAAATTTTAGAAGAAAAAAATCTTGCTACTATTGTGACTTGAAGCCACGGCTAGTGGAGTGCTAGATAGCGGAGAGCTTAGTCGGCAATGCGGCAGGACGGTGTTCTATAGTGGTGGGTTCAAGTCCTGCTAGTAGCCAAATCCTTCCTCCAAAAATTTGAAGGTAAGAAAGAAATATATGATATTACGCAAATTTTATGCAAAACATTCAGTTCTGTTAACAAACTGTCGCATTAAAAATATCATCAATTTAGACGGATTCCAAACGATATAATTAGCTATTACATCGCATTACATCTTACGAATAAGATGTATCAGTTTTGGCTCATTTTTTTTATTATGTAGTCGATTGCATAAATAAGTGAATTGGGGTAAATTATTGTGAATAATAGAGGTGACGTTTACTCGATCTTAAATAAAATTGTCAAGTTTACGAAACCAGGGAATGTCGCATAAATTCGTGCGCGTGACATTAAACTACGTTTCTGCGATACCGGCCGTCGTCAGGGTTCCCACACAATATTTTATTGTTTATTAGTAATGCAGAAAATAAAAATGTTTTTACCTACGACTTTGTTTTACTTTCTAGGTAGGTTTTTGTAAAAATATTTTAATCTTGCTTTTGACCACTTTCTAAAGGTAAACCTCGCGTAAAGTATTCACAAGTATTTAAATAGTAATTAGATAAATAGACAATAATACTTTATTGCACAGAAATTTCACAAATATAAACTACAATATCTTAAGATGAAAACAAGTATACAATCGGTGGCCTTATTGCTTAGCAGCGGTTTCTTCCAGACAGGATAGATACGCTAATAGAAAACTGAGGTTGTGTTTGAAGTGTTTAAGTTGAACTTAGCGAAAGATCATGATTAGACTATTAATGGAGAATTTAATTATTTATTAATTAAGCAAATTCTCTTATTATAACATTTGCCAATCATCTTATCTATTCCTACTAATAGCCAATAATTATATTTATATTTTAAAGTTATTACCTATTGCTATTATATTGCTAGAAAAAACAAATAAACAATTATTGTGTCCTAGAAAGTTGCTTTTGCATACTTTTCTCTCTTTTCTTTATGAACATGTGTTCGTGTGTGTGTGTGTGTGTATTTGTTATTTAGGGGGTTATACAGAACTTTCCGCAATATAGGGCATATGGTTCCAAGAAATAGTTTGCGAATATCGCATGAGGGACAAGCCACGTCACGTGTATTGTTATCGAACCATTTATCAGGTCAGTAGAAAAACTACGCACAGAAAAAAACTGTATATATAGCCTGTAGCCTAGCTGGCTACAGCCAGAGAATTCAAATGGTGTTGTAGTAGCTGCATTATTGTAATTTGTTATAAGTATTCTATTTAAATAAAGTCATCTGCCTGTTTAATTAAAAGTACTATATAATATATTATTTGATATATCGGCTAACGGTTATGTGATGCAAATAAATTCAATTATCCAAAAAAACTGCCAATATAGCAAGTAAAAAGTACCAAAGTAGTTAAAGTAGTATCAATCCAGAGACGTAAAAAACATATTCATGGTCATTGAACATGATTGAACCCTTCGCCCACTGCAAACTTCACTTCCTTTGGAGATATGCGAATTAAACAATGGTGCCAACCCTACGCTCAATTGCCGGACTGTTGCTCATAATTTTCCCACGGTATGACAAAACACATTATACTCTCTTTGCACACTATCCCGTGGTATTGTTTGTTATAGAAATGCGATGTTATCAATTGAAACAAGCCGGGTCGGTGCCGCGTACGTCATTGTATTCAAATATGGATGTATCTATATTTCGTCATGTTGTGATGTGTGCTAGTCGAATTTCAGACCTTTTTTAGGGTTCCGTACCCAAAGGGTAAAATGGGACTCTATCACTAAGACTCCGCCGTCTGCCCGTCTGTCTGTACGTCCGTCTATCACCAGAATGTATCTCATGAACCGTGATAGACAGTTGAAGTTTTTAGAGATGATGTATTTCTATTGCCTAGCAACGAATACCTACTAAAAAGCATGATCAAATAAATATTAAGGGGCTCCCATACAACAAACGTGATTTGTTTACTCGGTTTTGCTCGATATTGATAACAGCAACAGGTAGACGCTTGAAATATTCACAGAATATTTAGTTATATATTCACTTTAAAAACAAATAAATTAAATCTAATAAAATAAATATTTATTTGGGGCTCCCATACAACAGACACAACTTTTTTTTGTTTGTATAGATAATGGAACGGAACCCTTCGTGTGCGAGTCCGACTCGCACTTAGCCAGTTTTTTAATGAATAAAGACAGTAGAACTCTATACAAACTAAAAATTGAATCTAAACATTAGTTCTAAGTTGAACAAACTGCTAAGTGTTGTCTGCTTATCGATAGTTTACATCTTAGCGCGACATCTGGGGCCTAAGTGTATACTATTCAATATGGCAACATTTTGACAACTTTGATAGCCCGCTATTTAAAAAATATTTCTGTATTACCAGTGTATTTGTGACCTCGACATCTTGTGACTCGCCCTTTCTAACTACCTTTAAAATTATTTATAAAAAAATAACATCCACACTTACTTAATTACTACGATGATGGCGTAGTGACCCCAAAGTGTATCTTGGCCTCCGACAGCAAAGTACGCTCTACGCTGTACTGATCAGCAGTAGCTGTGATCAGAAGACACCAGCAGGCAAGATATTAAATATGCAAAACTTATTATGACTTGTATTATGTAACTATTACAGTGCATTGTGCAGGCATTGCAAAGGTAAAATATAATCATTCCGTAAGCGTTAATTTGATTTTTTTTATCAGAAAATTAATATCTGTATATAATAACAGTCCAAATACCTTTCAAATCTTTTGCAATAGGCAAGCAGCTTATGTAGTGAATTTATCTCGCGAACTAAAATATAAAGTGATTTGAAAACAATAATATACATTCATAAATTTATTTTCTATCTCTTTTACACGGCTTTGTTCGCATAGATTTGTGACGTGAAGATTTATCCTACATTCACGCGCCCATCTTGTTTCTCTTTTCTCTCCCATAAAGATATTTGGCCTGAAATGCCGGCCAGATAAATTTGATACAGAGTACCTACCTACCTACCAAATTTTACCAAAATCAGGTCAACGATCTAGGTGTAAGTGTAAAGAAAAAAAACACTTTTCAATTTATAATATACCTACTAGTAGCGCTCCGCGGTTTCACCCGCGTGGATTACGGTTTTTCCGGTACGTCAATGATCCCACGGAAACCATAATTTTTCCGGGATAAAAGTAGCCTATGTGTTAATCCTGGATTTAAACTATCTCCATACTAAATTTCATCGAAATTAAAGTAGCCGTCTGAGCGTGAAGAAGTAACAAACATACACAGATACACACAAACTTTCGCATTTATAATATTAGTAGGACTAGCGGTGCGTCTCTGCTTCGCGCGGTTACATGACTAAAGTTTTAGTAAGGATCCCTATCTATTTCTTATAATAAATATAGCCTCTATTACCCAGGGACAATGTATATTTCTAATGGTGAAAAAATTTTTGACATCAGTTCAGGAGTTTTTGAGTTTATCCGTTACAAACATACAAATCTTTCCTCTTTATCATATTATAGCGTAGAAAAGGATTAAAAACTTACAACGTTCATAACTATTGACCTTGTAAGAAAGTTCTACGTTGCAAAACAAGCTATGGTAAGCTTTGTCTACATACGAGATCAAATCAGAAATAGGGATATCCCAGAGCCTTGAATACTGGCGTACAGTTGCTTGTCTGTTGGTTTTCTATCGGTTACATTTCGGCGAATGTGCACTGGAGATACACAATTTAATTCCATCATCTCCATTCTATCATCGGTCAACCAAACGTACGGCTATACACTACCGCTACATGGTAGGTGTATCATCTTCACGCACTAAACGTTTTGATTCCATTTTTATATTGCTAAGTGCCAGTGAGTGGAACTCACTGCCCTAGTCTGTGTTTCCCGATAGGCACAACCTCGGAGTCTTCAAGTCGCGAGTGAATTTTGTGAGTGAACCTTCCATGTTTGCGTGCTACACCGTGACTTAACATCAGGTGAGACAGCGGTCAAACGCAATATTATAATGTATAAAAAAACCGTAGATAAATGTAATGTAAAAATAGCCCAACAGATTGGTACGTTAAAGTTGCAGTGGGCAGGCTACTCATGCAGAACTGATGGCCGATGAGTCTGCCGTGGTCTTCTTTAATGAAGATCACGAACAACCAAGAGCAAAGTAAGACGTCGAAAGATAAACGACCTAATTAGTCTCGCAGAAAGAGACTGGAAGGGCATATGCCTGTAACCGGTCCTTATTAATCAGAGGCATATATCCATCAGCGGACATCCTACGTCTGAATTAAACGACCAATCGTTCTTTGACTTTACCATAATATAGTTGAAGGGATGATGGACTTGTTTAACTTTGCTAAAAATGATTTACGATTAGTAGTAGATATTATATTGTGTATTGTATATTGACTTGCCTAATATAACGGTCATAGTTATAAGGCTAAATAAAGAACCTGCAACCTGAACCTGGACTTCGCGTTGCGAGTATCGGCTGTCAATCCAAGTTTATATTGCAGACAATCTTCGAAGATTGTTTTTTTTTAAAACTAAGAGAAAGGAGAATACGAAAGAATAAACTGCGAAAGGGAGTATGTCACTACTCATTAACTGTACATGCCCGTGTAAAACCACTTACGTCACATTTGGACAATGTTTTTGAGTGATTGGTGCAATTATATAAGACACAAGGTGAAGTTGATTGTAAAAAATGTATCGGGCCATTCGATTTTGGTTAAGTACGAAGGCCTTTGTTATAGTCGCCGTCTCGTTTGAACCAGTTTTTCGGAGAATAGAGGTGTGGCATTTAAAAAGTTGACTTTTAAACGCAGTGCCCGTGCTAACCTGTCAAGGGTTACCTTGTGAATAGTATATTACTTTTATGCCCGCCTGGTCAGCGGTCTTTTATAATTAACATTTTATTGCTGAATTTTCAATTTCGTTACTATAATTACATTTGGTATTTAACTTAAATATGTACATAATCTGTGCGTGTGCACAGAATATACACAATTACTAATTATATTATGCGCAGTAAAATTACGCAATGAAATATGTGATTATCCTTACCGATGCCGCAAACGAAAAATTTAACTAAATCATTAAATAAAATGTGTCCATGGATAAGTTTGCATTATATTATCTATTGTGGAAGAAAGTGAAACTTAAAAATAAAAGAAACTAAACGAATGGATACAAGTTAGAACTGTTTTGTACGTGTAAGTTTTTAAGTAAATTTGGCGAATCATAGTTGTGTCCATAGTGCATAAGATCACGATTCTTGTGAAATACTTAAATTGCAAAGCGAGGTCAATTTCTATAAGCTGAAATATTGAAATTAACACGGATTATTTAAAAAAACATTACTACTGTTAGTTCAGTTACCAATCACGCTAGACAGACTAATCGCGGATCTGTATGAAATTTCGCATAACTATAGATTATAGTCTGAACATAAGGGCTACTTCTTTGTAAAAAATATAGTTTTCGTAGGACTCTCAGATATTACGGGCAACTGTAGTGTACGCGGATGAAGTCTTAGGGCACAAAGTTCCGATACATTCATACAGGAAACAAAATTACTACTATTATCAGAAATATAAAAAGTAAGTAGCATCATTTATATTTGTTATTTTGAGACTATGATTTATGATTTATGACATACTCCTACGTGTTTAGGTAAATACAACATAATATATCATATTTATGTAAATTATGTATAACGGTGTCAAATAAAGTTATGAATGCGGATAGTTGTAGCCTTGTAACATTTTTTTTAGTAACCATATTGATCTTATCACTGTAAGCGGAAGTAAATGTAGTAGGCGAGTTGAGTTAATATTTTCTAGCTATTTTGATCATGAAAATATAAGGTAGTACTTATTGTTCCATTTATATTCCTTTAATGTGGTAAGGTTCTGCGCGGATTACGGTTTTCCTGCTACTTCTATTATCAAATCAAAATATTATTTGAAAACATTTTTTCTACTTCTTCTTTTTCTTTATACTCTTATTTAGACAATATGTAAAGAGCAATACCTATATTGTATTTAGAATACATATCATGTAAACACATTTCATATGCACCAAATCTCACAACTACACAAATATACAATAATTTATTATCATTAATTTTATTGTTTAGCACAAACTAGGCAATACCATGTACTACAAATCGGAAGAGAAAATAGTCATACCGAGACAGGGAATCTTAGGGGTGTGGCTATTTGCACTTGTAAACAATTCCATTATTGTAAATAATTTAGCACCAATAAATTTATTCTTATTATCCCACGGAAACTATACCTTTCCGGAATAAAAGTAGCCTATGAATTATTTCAGGGTCTAACTTATCTCTATACCAAATTTTATCGAAATTGGTACAGCCGTTTGAGCGTGAAGGAGTAACAAACATACACACACATACGCACTTTTGCCTTCATAACATTAGTGGGATAATATTTAATATTATAACATATGTGTAAGTTATGAGAATCTGAAAACTATTGGGAGCTAGTTTCGTCCATCATTGTAATGTAAGAACCGGCCAGGAATCATGTGACTTGTCATGAGTTGATTAGCATCAAAGTCGGAAATCTACAGATTTCTGACTGAATTTTTTTCAAAAATTAGTTATCGATATGGCCACACAGATAAATTAAAATGAAAAACTCAGATTTTATCTGAGTTGTGAAAGTCCTTCTATACCTTCATATTACCTCCAAAGTGTCATTTAAATTTCATCATAATCGGGCAAGCAGTTTTTGAGTTACACTCCAATTACTGAAAAGTGTTACGTCTACTTGGACGCCTTTCTAATTGCGGGTGAAGAAATCGGTGAACATACTTGTTGACAATTGATCCCGTGAGTAGCGAAGGTCACTGAAACGGGTAATTTTTTTTAAATGAACCAACTTCTACATTAAAAGTGTAAAATAACTTGTTGAAGTCGGTTCCATGAGCACAATATTTTAATAATAGTTATTTTTGAACTGTCATGCTACCGACTTCAACAAGTTATTTCACACTTTTGAGTGTTAAAGTCGGTTCATTTTTAGGTATTTTTATGATGCCCTGTACGATGAAGGCCATATAGAATAAGATAGTTATTTAAATATATCGACATATATTTATACACATATAATTACACATATATTTGTATTTAAAATGAACCGCCAAATTTGTTGCTAAGCTCAAAACTTCAGAACGACTCGACCACTGCGTTTTTTTTTTCATATATTCGATAGGGCACAATGAAGGTTCTTATGGAGAGAAATGTAAATATTTTGTCAAAAATAGGTAAAATCTACAACTTTCTTTTCCCATAAAAACTATGGCACGGGTGAAACTGCTGGGCGTAACTAGCTTATGATAGAATAATTTGCATTTTGGTATTAACTGTGAGCATGCCATGGTTGGTATAAAAAAATGAAATCCTTTGCCTAGTTTCCCCCCTGCATACGGCAATAGGGAATAACTTCCCGTATTGTCCAGGCATTTAGATTAAGGAGGTTGCTGAGGGCAAGATTGTATTACTGAATAATTAATAGTACCTACAATTGTAAAACGGAATTGTCTCTTGCTAGAGGTTTTTGAGGAAACTGACTTTTCCATGAAATCTATTATGTGAGCATCTACTTTGTACCTAAACTGAATTTATTCCCATACGTCAGTTTGCAGAATAGGTTTTTAGTTCATTTATTTTATTTAAGCTTTAGTTTTTGTACATCATTATTCCTGATTTAATTTGTTTAGAAAGTAATTTAAAATAAAACAGAAACGCCTGTTGTCACTGAAGAGTGTAAAAAATCTAAACATACGTAGCTTGGTATATTAGGATTATTGAATACTCCAGCGATTAAGGTCTGACGTCACCCAGTAAACTTATCTGCTGCCATTTATTAGAATTCATTATTTAACCATGCTTATTGGCACTAACGGGTCTCTAATAGTAACCCCATATAAGATAAAACGTAATTGCAATTCATTGAACTAGTGCCATAAATTCTTTCCAATTTTCAATTCATCGTGACATCATACCTTATTAAATCAATAGCTATAATTTCATAAGTGTACAAAAGTTATATCAACGTCAAAATTAGCCAATTAATTACGAAATAAACCATTCTTAATAGCCTTTAACTAAATTATGAGTGGCTAATTATATGTGTTAAAATATACAAACTTAATGTTTTTCCGTTATACAAGTTATACAAACTTACGCGATAATATAAACTTAAAGTAGGCCTACATTTTGGAGTCGCTGTATAAATACATGTTGCAGTAAGGGCTACATCGGAAATTACATGCCCACCCCCGCTCTTTAAGATTTACTCATATAAATATACTTTCACTGGTAGAAATCCAACAAACGATAATGGAAATCGCTTTCAGCATTATTGCTGGTACTTTTAACTGTGTAGTTAATGTTTAAGTGATTAATTTTTTTATATTATTTCGTCTTATGTACATACAATAAAGAATTATTCTTCAATTAGGTCATTTTGTACCACTTTCCTACACTCTTGCATTTAAACGAACACGGAACGGACGGTAATGTAATATAATTTACTTCCCTTTTATATCAGAACGTGAAGCGACGTAAATATTGAAATATAAAACAGTAGATCTTCTTTGTCAATATAACCTGCCTCTTTTACGTACCAATACTTTACATTAGAGCTATATTAGAAATGAGTCTCGTTAATGCTAAAAATTTGTATCTTAAGGAGTTAATATATCTACTTTGCCTACGTCTATCAAAATATAATGTATTGCGTGAAATCCGGAAGAACTTCAAGTTGGTACATGGTTAACACTAGAAATAAGGATTTAAAAAATGTACCGGTGTACATAACTCGGTTAACTTTGACCGGAGGAAGAAAAGTCATAGAAGCTTTTTAATGTAAAATTTTACGCTTTATAAATCTTCTTTTGAACTTTTTCTCTAACTCTTACTATTTTCCTGTAATTGCGAAGAGAAATATTCCAAAAATTTTTTTCAACCCTTGCCGGTGGTTGCGCTCCCAATGTTTTACACATTTTTTTTGTACGATTAAAACAACATAATATCAAAAATGCAGCCTTAAGACTAAAATTTTGATTTAAGTTTATTTGACTGGACTACTAGTTCTTTTTTAACACTCAGAACCCTCATTAGGATTTCCTGTGCCGCGGGAGGCATTGACTCACACAATCACAACACACAAACACCCAAGACCCGGGACAAACATCTACACTCATCACAGAAATGTTTGCCCCTGCCGGGAATCGTACCACGGCGACCTAGTTGTAGTTGATAAAAGATTAATAAATAATTCCTAGGAAACTGCATTCAATTTAACAATAAAATAAAAAAAACATGACATAGTCTACTAAAAGAATAGGGGTTTTATATAAAAGTATAAGGAGAAGTATACACATAATAACTATTTACGATTTCATGTAACTGAACAGAACAGAGTACTAAATATTATTTTATTATTGATTCAAATGAGTTGCGTGTGTACAAAAATTCTGATTACAAAATACTTAAGATAACATTATGATCCTGGTATGATGTAGAAACAAAGGTAAACTGAAGAGAATCATGCATTGGTCGGCTACTAAGAATTATACTCAAAGACTCAAACAAATTGTGATAAATCTTAGAATCGTATACGATGCTTACGTCATTGTCGGATTAAAGAGGTGAGGCTTGTATAACGCTTCTATAACGCTTGCCCTTGATAATCAATGTATTGGAAAATATTAATTTAAATGTCATAAATATATAAAACTAAATAGTTCATTAAGTAAACTAAAAACTTTAACTAATAATAGAACTAAATTTACAAACAAGTATAATTATTAAATGATCACATGCTAAAAACGCCAAAATAGGCGCTCTTGTAATGTACTCTGGCAATCTATTATATACAAGAGGTCCTAACACATAAATCCCCTTACTGACATTACATTCTCCTTTTTGCTTTTATCACGTATCTAGGTAATTTTATTAAGTAACTTGCCAGACTTCATCTCCAAGTCTATTATGTATTTCACCTTATTAACCGATTTTTCTAAAATAATAATATGAAAGGTTTTCGTTTAATTACTGTCTCACCTGATCTTAAGGGACGACGCGGTATAATTTGGAGTACGCAACCCTAAAAGGCTTCAATCCAATCAAAATTACACCCATTTACTAGAGACATATAGACTCCAGGTTTGTACTTATCACGAAATACTCAGGCAATGAGTTCCATTGGCAGTACGAACCAAGAAATTTGAACAAAAAGAAGGTAAGCCTGCCATATAGCGAAAGCGCGTTGCCGTACTTATTGTTGACCGATAATACAATGAGAAAGTGGAATTATAATAAATTATGTAATTCCGAAGGAAATTCGATGACATATATCTGGTACACCGATATGATAAGCAACTCTACGCCAGTGTGCAAGGCTCCGAAGCTTATGTTCTACCAGATGCTTGTCTTGGACTTCTTTTTTTTTTTTTTTTTTTGGTCTCCTACAGCAACTATATTTAAGATCCGAAGTGTTACAAGACAGGACATATCGGCCTATACTCAGTATAAACTTCAATTAGTTCGTTAGTTCATAGGCTGACAGCTCATTTTTTTACAACTGCGTCACGCGCAATATTGTCAGTTATGCAACCGTTCGATATCACTGTTGAAATGAATATTTGCTTAAGGAGTGATTAAATTGAATGGCAGTGTTGATATAATGTATTAAATGACTGAATGAATGGTATGAATGAAACGGTAATATTTCTGTTATTCAGTCAAATTAACCTAAAATTTGTAACATAATACAGTCCGAATTGGCGTAACACTTTTGAATGACAATACCAAATCAAGTTCTTTTTTTTCATTGCCGGTATGTTTACGTAAATTAATTGATTCATGGGAGTAACATACTGCGGGATTCAACCGTTTTTTTTATATACACTGGCCTGCAAAATTAAGTTATACACTTTTTTAATTCAATTTGTTTTCTCAACTATTGAAGTTAGAGATTTAAGTAGGTTCCATTTTTTGGTAAAAAATTTTTTTTTACCCTCTTTAGTGCTACTCACGGGGTCAATTGGAGATCCGTAAAAGAACGACAGTTACCGACGTAGCCCAGCGGATTGGCAAGTGGAAGTAGCAGTGGGTGGGTGATTTTCGTTCTTCTATGGATCTCAAGATGTCCGACAAGGTGAACAGACGAACTAACTAAGATCGCAGATATCGTCGTTGGGACATAAGGCTCTCGAATGGAGACCACAGACAGGCAAGCGCAGGATTGAACGTCCACCGACAAGGTGGACAGACAAGTTGGAAGATCGCAGGTATGGGGCTGGATGAGGGCCGCTTCCATCCAGTCATTGTGGAAATCAATGGGCGAGGCTAATGTCCAGCAGTGGATGTCAATCAATATCAATATATTTGTTATTTATATATGCAAGAATTTCATCAAAATCGGTCAAGTCTTTTTTGAGTTACACTCCAAGAACTGAAAAGTGTTACGTCTAGTTCTTTTTTTTATTTTATTAAAGATCTTCAAACAGTACATAACAAAAAATTACAATTGAATGCGAAAAATATAAGTATAGGTAGTTGATGTACCAACAGCGTAGACCACAGATTAATAACATAAATAATTACATAAAGTCTAACAGAACAAACCAGAATTTGTTGGACGACATTATAACTGCAGGGGAAGAAATCGGTGACCTACACAATGACAATTAATCCCGTGAATAGCCACAGTCAGAAGGTCACAGAAAAGGGTAAAAAAAAATGGAATCGACTTCAACAATCAATAGTGTAAAATAACTTGTCGAAGTTGGTACCATGAGCACAATATTTTCATAATGGTTACTTTTGAACTATCATGGTACCGATTGAGATCCAGTACCTACTTGGGTGATTGAATCACGCACAAGTGACATCAGTAGCGGACTATGCGATAGATTACTTATCAGTTACTATGGATACGCAACAATTTCTAATCATCGACTCCGTGCTCGAAATTCAGATACCAATCGAAAGTTCTAACGGATCTAGATATCATGAGTTTTATACCAATGGTATGCAAAGTGGGCGAAACTGAGATTAGCGTGGGAGCGATAAAGTGTTTTACTTTTACGTAATCTCGTAATTGATTATTATTAAGTGGCTTTGACAAAACTCGATTACGTGTCTGACTCAAAATTGTGTCTATCGTATATTTTAAGAAAATATTTCCACTACAATTTTGCCAGTGAAAAATGAGAAATTAAGTAAGTTTATCGTTCGCACCTTATCGAGTGGAAACCACGGACAGGCAAGCGCAGCATTGAACATCTAACGACAAGGTGGAAGATCGCAGGAAGGGGCTGGATGAGCGCCATCCAGGTCTTTGTGGAAATCAATGGGGGAGGCATATGTCCAGCCGTGGACGTTCTATGGCTGAGATGATGATGACATGATAATAATAATTATTTGGCAATTCGTTTGTTTATATCATAATTTTGCCGATAGAGTTATGTTAGACTTTTATTCCCATCCAACAAAGCCTAGACGTTTTTCTATACATATAATTTGTGCATACCTATGTATATCATATCTTCTTATTATATTGAAATAGGTTTATTATTCTCAATTATTCTTATGCAAGAATATGCTGTGCACGCCAGTCCGTGGTGGAGGAGTCATTCTCTCTGCATGACCATATCATCATACATACTTTTCTTAAACTCAGTCACTACATCTTCGTTTAAACCATAAACCGCTTAGCAAACTATTCTAAAAAAAGCTACCATCAAATACATTACTTAGAGTAACAGATACAAGGATTACTTTTCTTCTAAGCCACCAAAGCATTACCTTCGATCAGGAATCCTGATCGAAGCCTATTACATTAATTAATTACTGTGATGAACACATTGACAAACCTATTTGGACATAATGTCCCATGAGGTTGCTGTCTTTTTTGAAAAAAAAAAATTTTATGTCTTGCGTATGACCACTATCTCAACTGATGGTCAGTGGCGATGTGGTCGAAGATGTAATCACGTTAAACCTAGATGTTTACTGGATTTCTAGCACTGCTGCCAGAACACACTTCGTGTTTGGTGATAGTTTTTCAACCATGAGGGGGTAGCTAGCCAGGCAGATACTCGAAAGTACTCTACCACCACGCTGAGAATTTTGATAACGGTGTTACTTTCACCGGACCCTGAAGCCGTTGATGGATATCGAACCAGCGTCCGCCAGTTTGACAGCCGACGCTCCCACTGCTCACCTGTCATCGCTAATACTAGGGTAGTGTATTCAGTTCGGAACCAGACGTGCCTTTTAAATATTAGATACTAAAATAGTTGAAGCTTTAACTGCGGACTTGATACAAGATTGAATAAATGATTTTACTTTGACATTGAACCATGTGTTTTGTGCCTTTAACCTATTATGACTCCAGTGCATGCATTGTTTACACAACTGGTAGAAAAAAAATGCATTCCAAGAAGGTATATTATTATTACAATACCATAGTATTTATTTATGCAAATGTTTACAGAACTAGAATACAATAAAACTCATCTAATGTATTCTTAAATACATGTCATATATTGTTATTTATGCATGTTAATTGCATGCAAATGTTAATTTATGCATGTTATTTTATAAGCACAGCTGTAGCAGCATTGCGTTTGTTTGATAAACATATGTTAGCTTAAGAAATGCATTAAATATACATATACTGTATGGTGTGCATTCATAAATATTAATTTATTATGATTAATAAATGCACACCATGCTCGATAAATATTTTGAATTAGCAGCCCACCCCGGCCTCGTACGGATAGTTATAAGTAGGTATTTAGTTAATATTTAGAAATTTGTGATCTTACACACTTAGCAGACTTTCTATGCAGACAATCGGAAAAGACGGCTTTTAAACAAAACAATCTAAATTTAACGTGTGAAGCGGACAGCGCGAGTTTAACTTACAAAGCATCGCGCACCACGGCGGCGTTTAATTTGCCATATAATATAATTTTTACATTGATGATATCTATTGAATTAAATCTTCGATTTGTATAAATTATAAAACAAGTCTACTGCTACAGAACCTGTCCTGATTATCTGTATACTTATTCCGATAAGGGTTAATATTAAGGCACGAGTAACGTCCTCTGATTTCGATCGGAATTCCTATCAAGTGTTTTTATATAAAAAAGGTTTAAAGTAACCTGGCTACAAATAGTTGGACGCATGGTGTTGCATAGTTTCTTTTTAGATGTTGACACAATCTTGAATATTTTAGGTTTTTTTTTTTTCTATGATCGATAGCTTTCGCAGCGTTTACGATGCAAGGAAATCTGTAGCCTTTTTTCCCCGTGATTTAATAGATTTCTTGGTAGAGAGAACGCCAAGCAAAGCGCGGGCGGTCTTATGTAGTTGCTATTTGAATAAGTTTAAAGTAGGTATATGCCATTCCTGTTTTCATTTCTTTAGGTTTTTTGCATGATATGTGGCATACAAGCAGACAGGCCGCCTGATTGTAAGCGATCACCGTCGCCTATGTAAATCTATAATATATATTAAAAGGATACGTTGCCAGTGCGTTTTATTTACGGATTTTTTTTTTTTAAATGTTTATAAATAAATAACATTTTTTTATTTACATCTTCAGGAAACACAATGTTAGATCTATAAAATTGACAATAAGATTACAGGATGAAGTTTAAATTAAGTAAGTGTTTAATTATGCATAGGAGATCCCTGTACCCTGTACTACTTATCTATATAGTATGTACTTTTTACAGTTCCTTCCCGTTACTATGACGTAGAAAATAGTTATATTCGACGAATTTGCGACGATTTGTTATTACTAAGCGGGCTATTATCTGATCAATCCAGTCCTATTGCTTTACGACTTTAAATCAAACAATTATTGCTTCAAGTTGAACTTACAGTCTGTAATAAAGTCAATGTTGACTATATTTATATGTCAGTTATTACAAGTCTTGTCCTTGAACTAATTGTTAGAAATCGAAAGCTTAGTCTTGTTATCGATCGGCTATTATCAATACAAAGATAATAAATTATTGCAAAATTGTTTTATTACTTTTGTTTCCGCTTAGGCTGCGTATTTTCAAAGTGTGCCAACACTGAGCATTGATTTGTAAATAATTTTATAAACTGAATATTTTCAATTTACCTCGCTAAGTTACAGCCTACTTTCTGAGGATTTGCTTGAAAGAAAAGTAGTGTGCAAACAGGTGGTACTGCATTAAATAACTATGGTATTCATAAAAAATACACCTCCTTTTTAGACGGTTTCTTACACTAGAATTGCTTGTATCACCGGCGGCACTACACACAAAATCACCATCCACAAATACCCATTACCCAAAATGTTCATCATACGAACTAGTCCTAGCCGGATAAACCCAGGGCTTTGGAGTCAGAAGCCATGCCGCTGAGCCTCAATTGCCATCAGAAAAACCATACATGAAGACTTAGCTACTGGTTCTAGATAAGTCCTAACTATTCTATTCTGGTTTTTATCTTTAGAACTTGTTCTTTAAGTATTCTTCTTTCATTCCTAATAAGAAAAAGTATTCATGTAAAGTTATAGTGATCTTAATATTATGCATTATATTTTCTATTCATCAATTAATATTTATTATATTTGGGAGATTGTAGCATAATTTTTCGTTTATTATAATTTATTTCCTATCGCTTTCTACAATTCGGATTTACAGATTACTTACATAATGCATTTTGCAAATATTCAGAGGAGTACCGTTTATATAATCTTAGTGTGTAATTAACTAATTACCTACACTATTGCAATAATTTTATCATTTCTTTGCCTTGTTGAAATGATAAAATTATAATTTCCTACAATAGTGTAGGAAATTAGCAGTAGTGCCGTGGTGGTACCGGCTTAGAATTGTACCCCCCCATTTCTTCTCGTGGGTGCCGTAAGAGTCGGCTAAGAGATCACATACCGAAAAGATGGTCAGGAGCACCTTCTCAGGGTCACAAAATATACTGCGCTCGCCAAACCGCTTGCGTGGCGCAAAGCGTGGCGAGTATTGGCAAAACCTCCCCATGGGGGAGCCATAATATGTTCAGCAGTAGATTATGGCTGACATGATTACCTTGTTTTTTAAACCATAATAGCGCCGATGGGATATTTTTGATAAAACTATATGCACGTAAGAATATTTTTATGGTAGGGGAGAGGTGACTCTCCCAAAGTACCTATACATTTATTTATATACTTCTACATATATTTTATTACATAATAAGTGTTCTATGAGAGTTCTTCGTCGTTGTTTTACCTGCCTGATGTCTGACGACTGCCATTGTGTTTTTCATTCTGGGTAGATTTGACCTTTATCCCAATTGGTGGCCAGTGTCGGCGCGGTCGAAGATGTTATCACGCTAGACCTAGAATGCTTACCTACTGGCTCTCAAGAACTGCTGCCTGAATACAAGATGTGGTTAGTAACTTTTTGCATACTTGAGGGTGGTAGCTAGCCAGGCGGGTATTCGAAAGTGCCCTACCACCAAGGACCGTTGATAGGGATTGAATCAGCGTCCGTCAGTTTGACAGCCGACGCTCCCGCCGCTATCATCGCTTCAATAGACGGTCGCCGTGGCGCAGTGGTAAGTGTCATTGACATGACTACTGTGTTTCCGGGACCCCGGGTTCGAATCCCGGCAGGGGCAAATATGTGTGCGATGAGTGTAGGTGTTTGTCCCGGGTCTTGGATGTTTGTGTGCTGTGAATGTGTGTGTCACAGATACAGGAAACCTTAGTGCGAGGGTTTAAGTGTGATTAAAAAAAAAAAATTTCAGTGATAAATGATGGTGAAGCCGCGGTGAAGCAAGTATAATATAAATTTGCAATCATATAAAAAATAACATAAGCTGTCTTTTACAGCTTTTATCCCGTTTGGTTAATTGCCATGTCCGTTAAAACGGTTAGTCATAATTAGTCAAGAAATATTTTACTTCGTTATTTCGCGAATTCGTCATTATGCGCCACAGACTTATAAATCGTAAGTAGATATATTCAACATTGGAACATTGTTACATAGAACATTGGCATTTGTTCCAGGCCCTTTCGAAATTGGTTGACATATTGCACTGCAGTCATTTGTTTTACACTATTGAACCTAGTCAAACTTCCCTTTCGGGTTAAAGGCTTTTTAAAAACTAAATTAATTAATTAAAACGACAATTACGTCCAGCCGATTTGGAGGCTCGATTTAATGTGCTCATAATATAAAACTTAACCTACAGGAAGGCACACCATCGCGTGTGGCCGTTCCGAGAAAGCTTTTACATAAACCGCTGACGATGTGAAGTCAGCGGAAGAATACCGAGAACAATGCTTATTAATCTAAAATGGAAGGTTCGGGCGGATGTATAACTCCTCCCTCCCCAAGAGGGAAATTATCGGTGCGTTCGTTTTTAATAACGTGCCGATAATTTCGTGAACAAATTAAAATTATCTTATTTCGAAACACATATGACATAATTACAAAGAAACATATAATAACTAAAACTAAAGAAGAGTATACAACTACACTGAAGTTAGAGTCCGATTCTCCAAAAACACTGTTCACCATTTCACTGTGCTTTAGCGCATAAGACATATATTTCACTTCATCTAAACTGATTCTTTGCATGTTTAGTGCACTTGTACTGGATAGCGATGTGCCAATACTCGCACTGTTGTGGAGGCGAGGCAGATCGATGACAGGAATCTGGTCATCAAATATGCTCTCGGTGTAGGCACGATGATGTCGGATCTGAATGCCGTGGATTTCAAAATCACAGGGCTTGTCCAGAGTTGCAATATATGTTCCGAAGACTGGATGCTTAGTAACCTCGGCATCGCAATATGTTGTTACTACAGTTTTAAGTCGTGAATATAAAATCCAACTAGTAGCAGCAATTTGTTGAACACGTACGTCTTCAAGTTGGATTTGTCGTTGCACGCAGCGAGTGAGGTTAGTATCAAACCTCATGAGTTGTTCGATGCAGGTAGGCTCTGGGTAAGGAGCCTTGTTGTTATCAGCACACAGGTAGTGGTCTCCAGCGGCAAGAGGTCGGCATGGATTCTCAATCGGAAGGTATTTCATTCCCTTTGCCAAAAGGTAAGGATATTGGGGAAAAATGGATAAGGTTTTATTTTCAAACTCATGGAACATTGGTAACGAATATAGTTTAAAATAATTGTAAGTAGTATTGTCGGTAAGGGGCACCTCTATTATAAACGTAATCTGGTTATGTTTGATATAAGACTTAATGCTAAATGTTTCTTCGAGCTTTACCAAATTTCTTTCAGTTACAGGATATACCAAGTTTTCGGTGTTACTTATAAGCATTAAATGATGTAACAGTTCAGTGGAGTTCACTATAGACTGGTGCAATACTGATAATTTGCTGAAGGCCAGGGCAGTTTCAATTTCACCTAATTTTACAAATATTGTCCTAAAGTTACTTATGAATAGATTATAGAAGCTAACAATATACGTGGAATAGTCCCAGCGTTTCTTTTGAGACGCCAGTTCTTTTAACATTGATTCTAAAATTTTCATGCGTGCCTCTAATAAAACTGAGTTCTTATACATGGTATCTGTTGTGTTAATAAAGCTATCAATTACTTGTGAAACTAAAGTTAATTTCTTTGAAATAATAATTTGGTTCTTTGCAAGTTTAGACGTAAGTTGATCATACTTTGTTGCATCATCGTGGTCGAGATTACCTGTTATGATTTTAATGAGTGAACCCAAAGGGTTAAGTAAACCTCGCTTAAATCGTTGTTGCGGAACAAGTTGTCTGTATTTCTGAGTAGTTATATCACGTAAGTAATCCAAATGCATATTCATGGTCACAAAATCACGAGGATATGATTCGTTTTGTTTTATTAAAATATTAAATTCGTTATAATTATGTATTACAAAGCATAAATCATCGTAGATTCTTTCCAAGTCCAAAGTTTTAATAATAGTCCAATGATCAGTTTGCATATGAGCTTGACCTTCTTTTACTGGTAGTATGCCTGGGTTTCCCTCAAGTGATCGCAGATGAAGGCCCAGCACCGGCATCGCTACGATCAGAACGCTCCACCTGCGGAGGGCGTTTTATGTTTTTAATAGGTACCTTCGTAACTCGTTCGCCTATTTGTATGGGTACTACATTCCTATCTGTCCTGCCTACAACTTTTGCTTTAGTATATCTGGGTTTGTCTTTACTTTTCCTTTTATTCACGTCTTTGGCGAAAATAGTTTTTCCGTCTTGAAAATCTATTCTCTCCTCCCCACCTTTCTTTTCCCTGATCTTTTCCTTACACTCTGTCATTTTCTCTGCTAATTGTTTGTATAAAAATTTCGTTCGCTTAGCGTGGTCTTTCACTAATTGTTGTATATACTGTCTTTCCGATTCTATACCGAAAGGACTACCTGAGTCGGTGTGTCCGAAAGCTACTTCGAGTGGGGTTAGGCCCGTGACTGAATGGATGGAATTGTTATATGCGATTATAGAGTACATCATGACTGATGCTACATCTGTACACTTTTGTTCATACTTAGCGCATCTATAGATTTCGCAGATAGTAGAATGTAAACGTTCTATCAGACCCATCGAGTTAGGGTTATTGGGTGTGCCAATATGAAGTTCAATTTTATGTAGAGATAAAAATTCTTTAATTAGCTCATTGTTGAACTCTGTGCCTGGATCTGAACTAATTCTTTTTGGAATACCATAGAATGAGAAATATTTCATAAGCGCGCGAACTACTTCGGGCGTTGATCTGTTGGTAATTGGTATAGCTTGGCCTAACTTACTAAAAGCGTCTACAAGTGTTAAAAAGTATTGACCTTCAATTTGGAATAGATCTATAAATAGCTCTTGGAACGGAGCGTCTTGCGTTTGAGTTAGCTGTAAGAAGGGTTTGAGGGGCTTACGATCATATTTCATTTTACGGCATATTTCACAAGCGTTAATTATTGCTGCAATTGTTTCGTGCATGTTGACCCAATAATAAGTTCTACGTATGTTAGCTAAAGTCTCTTTAGTGCCACGATGGCACGTTTTTCCTTCATGGTACTTTAACACTATAGCTCTCTGTTCTCCTTCATCCTCTACATATACTACGCGTTCTGTACATTCAATTAACTGTACGGTACCTTTCCTAAACAACTCTACCACTATACGACTGAACTGACGGCGATGTTCTTCATGTTCGAAATATATAAAGTATTTTATCTTTGGCCTGATATATTCTTTGAGAAACTTCTTTACTAACTCTGAATTATCTATGGGTAAAAACACTTCTAGCACCTTTTGTTTAAGGCGAGATATGTCTTTAACCTGTATGTCATTATTGAACCATGTAAAGACAAGAATTTGGTTTGGTTTTGTGTCAATAGCCTCTTTTAATATCGGTATATCTGTTACGTCTACATCCATAGCAGAATGCACTGTGTTAGAAAGAGATGGTTCTCTAATAGGGTATCTGATTTCGCTATCTGCGCTTGCAATAGACAGCGTATCAGAGCCTGAAATGGACATAGGACTTGCTGAAACTGTGGCGCTAGCGTCAGATATTGTAATGGTTGAGGAGTCATTTCGTTCATTTTTCCTTTTAGCTGTCAGTCGTACAATGTCGTTTACTAAATTATCTACATGTTCCCTAAGTTGTTGTTCTTTGCTGTCAACATTAACCTTCATGGACTGACCTCCGTCGTCAGTGTCAGAGAGAGCATTTACCTTTATTCTCGATAGAGCATCAGCATTCGTGTTCTGCTTACCTTTCTTGTATACAATGTCATAGTCATAGTCGAGTAGTCTCAGTCTCCAACGGGTAAGTTTGCTACTGGAATCTTGTTGGGCTTCAAGCCACGATAAAGGCATGTGGTCAGTATAGATGGTGAATTTACGACCGTAAAGATACGGACGAAAATGTTTAACGGCCCAAATAATAGCTAAGCATTCTCGTTCAATCGTGCTATAGCGTGATTCGGTATCGCTGAGGGTCCTACTCGCGTATGCAATTGGTTTGTCACTGCCTATTTGGCCTTGTGATAAAACAGCGCCAAGTGCAACATTCGATGCGTCAGTCGTGAGTATAAATGTCTTATCAAAGTCAGGGTATTGAAGCAATGGGGCATTTGTCAAAAGTTCCTTACATTTGTTGAATGCATCAATGTAATTTTGGTCAGTTACTATTTTGTTACGTTTCTTTAGGCATGATGTTAGAGGCTTAGTCACTTGTGCAAAGTCTTTGATGAAGCGTCGGTAATAACCAATAAGTCCGAGGAAACTTTTTATTTCGGTAGTCGTCGTGGGTAAAGGGTAGTTCAATACTGCAGTAACCTTATCGTCGTTGGGCTTAAGCCCGTCTTTTGTAATAGTATGACCTAAGTAAAGGACTTCCTTTCTCAAGAATTCAGACTTGTCTAACTGAACTTTAAGATTGGTTGCCCTGAGTCTGTCAAATATAGTCCGTAGCTTTTGGATATGGTCGTCTAAGCTCGCTGAAAACACTATGACGTCATCAAGATATACCATACAGTGTATTCCCTGCAATCCTCTTAACACATTATCCATGGCTCGCTGAAAGGTAGCCGGGGCTGTCTTCAAGCCAAAGGGCATACGCAAAAAGTGATAATGGCCGTTCTGCGTGCTGAATGCTGTCTTCTCTTTATCCTGTTCCTCGACCTCAATCTGATGGTATCCACTAGCTAAATCAAGCGTGCTGAAGTATGAGCTTTTCCCTAATTTGTCAAATAAGTCGTTTATGTTAGGTAAAGGGTAACGGTCATCAATAGTGATGTCATTTAGTCGTCTAAAATCAACTACCATACGCCATTTTAGTTCTCCGGATGCATCCATCTTCTTTGGAACGAGATGGACGGGGGCATTCCAGGGAGAATGAGATTCCTGAATTACGTTATCTTTCAAAAGCTTTTCAACTTGTTGGTTTATTTCATTTACTTGAGCAGGCGATTGTCTAAAAGGTCTGACAAAAATTGGGTCTTCGTTCTTTGTACGTATTCTATGTTTAACCTGATTTGTGAAACTCAAAGGAATTTGGTCACAATAAAATATGTCTTTATAATCTTCACAAAGTCGCAATATTTTTTCATGTTCTTCACTATTAGTGTGGTCAAGCCTTAATTTTTGTAGGTTTTGTTCCAGTAGTAGGTCTGTCTGTATGTCTGTACTATGTCCAGTAAAATTAATGCTACAGTCAGTCGCGTCAAACTGTGTTACTGTGAAAGGCCGGAATACAGTCAGAGTTAAGGGCTGGTCAGTGATGTTCTGTATGACAGTCGATGCGTACCCATTTGTGCAGTTGACCAGGGCACTGGGCATACGTATACCAGAGGTGAATTCTTTGAATTCAACTATAGCTTCGCCTGAGTGCTGGTCTATCGGGATTTTAACGCGTTGTTCACATCGTGGTTTCAATTCAATGACGTAATTTAAATTATTTACAATTGGAATACAAGTTGTATTAGTACGTAATACCAGGTGTTTTAAGTCGATAATTGCATCTAACTGTTTCAGTAAGTCATTACCAATAAGTCCATCATACCGTCCGTCTACGTCGTACAAATAAAACTTATGGTAGTCGTTACTGTTAAATGTCGGTAGCAGTGGTATTTCTATGACCTCGTTATGTCGACTAGTTGCATGCGTGCTGACTACTTGGAATGGTTCATGTTTAATATAAGCTGAGAAATAATAATAGGCCATGCGAGGGCTTATGAAAGAACGAGTACTTCCCGTGTCTATCATAAACTTGGCATTGATTTCCGGTATATAGATGTAAGGTAGTTTTAAGTTAGAGTCACAGTTAAGTTCTATAACTTCTGGGCTATGTGTGAGGCTGCTATGTGAAAATTTTCAGCTTCAGTGTTAGGGGCATCTTGTCTTTCTGTCAGTGTCGTTTCATCTACACAGTCCTGCGTTGGAGTCCATTCTACGTCTTCACTAGGGTAATAGTCGCTATAGTCATAGTAATAGTCATTGTCATAGTAACCGTCATAAAATACCGTCTCATTACTATCCGAGGTAAGCTCGTTTAGCCTAAAGCCTTGATTTTGTACTTGGGGCTGAGGCTTAGAAGGAATTGTCCTCATGGACACGTCAGTCGTTTGATGTTGAGGGCTTTGTACCTGTGGGGGTTTGTACCCAAACTGTTGAGGGGTCATGCCAAAGTTAGGCGGAGGCCTATTGCCAAACTGTGGCCTATAACCAAATTGTAGCGGCTTGTAACCGAATTGTTGTGGTTTGTAACCGAATTGTTGAGGTTTATAACCTAATTGTTGCTGTCCAAATTGTGGTCTCAAAGTATTTGAATTTTGTGGAATACCAAAATTAAATTTTTGTGGAATACCAAAATTAAATTTTTGTGGAATACCAAAATTAAATTTTTGTGGTGTTGTGAAATTATTTTGGGGCTTAAAGCCGAATTGAAGTTGTGACGTCATTGCTGGCTTTTGCACTGGGTTATTATTATTGATACGATTTCGCATAGAATACTGTTCATGGAAGTTGACTTCCTCTAGTACTACGCCTAGAGCGTCTTCTAAAGTGGCTGGTGACTTAAGCCTAACTATACGAACCATATTCTCGGGTAAATTATATAGGAATACATTCAGAGCCGTGTTGTTGTAGATAGCTATTTTTGCGCGTTTAAGTTCGGTATCACCCAATAAATTGACCTTCGAAATAAGCAGAGACCGAATATTTTGAACTCTACAACAGAAATCCAGATATGATTCACCTGATTTAATTTTACATGATTCCAACTCAATGCTTATGCACTCCTCACTTCGCGGATCACCGAAATGTTGTAATAATAATTCTTTTAAAGAAGACCAGTTTGTAACGTCTTCTCTCTCAGATAATAACGCGGCTGCATTGTCAATTAACCGGCTCGTGATCGCGTGCAGTACATAAACATTTTGTTCTTCATGACCTCTATATCGGCTTATAACATATTCACACTTTCTTATAAATAAACTAAGTTGTCGCTTATCGCCTCCAAATAATGGGATAAGCCGTAAAATTTCATTAGGGATAACTATAATTTGAATTGTTGTAGCTGCTTCAGCTGGTTGTGGAACTTGACGTGATTCCATTGTAATTACGTAAAAATTTAATCACCGAAATTAAACTCAAAAATCAATTACACAAATGCACAAGTTACAACAAAAAACACGGTTATAAAATCAATATAAAAGTATAAAAGTAAAATCCTAAATCATATATAAAATTGTATAAAATGTATATATATTAAAATAAAACTGTATAATATCCTTAAAACAAATTAATAATCTAATCTCACAATTTTCTCAATTATTAAAATTCAATTTAATGCCACATCTATTTTTCTTTAATCTTTGTTCATACGCTTATCAGTATGGTTCAGACTTTCTTAGAATTAGATAGCTGCTCGACAGAGTTTTATATCAAACAACCAGATACGTTATAATGAGAGAGTTTTGATCTCGATTATAACAATAAAAATACTAATAACTAAAACCTTTCAATGAAAAATATGGGACAGGTAATGGCAAGGAAGGCAAAGAGTTTTACTCACCAACCGACCGCTGCTCCCATACTCGGCACCATCAGGAGTATGACGAATTTGTTTGGTTCGTGGATCGTTCCACAGCTATTCGCGCCGCACTCGCGTTATTTCCAGGTGGATTTGGACACCCGAACTTCACCGAAAGCGACACAGCCTTATCGAAACGATCCTACCGGCTGCGCCAGTCAAACTTCCCTTTCGGGTTAAAGGCTTTTTAAAAACTAAATTAACTAATTAAAACGACAATTACGTCCAGCCGATTTGGAGGCTCGATTTAATGTGCTCATAATATAAAACTTAACCTACAGGAAGGCACACCATCGCGTGTGGCCGTTCCGAGAAAGCTTTTACATAAACCGCTGACGATGTGAAGTCAGCGGAAGAATACCGAGAACAATGCTTATTAATCTAAAATGGAAGGTTCGGGCGGATGTATAACTACCTTGTCCGTCGTGTAGTTTGTTGTCAAAGTAGATCAAACATGTTGCCCTAAATTCTCACTAATGGGAGAGTTACACGCAATGTCAATTGTTGAGAAATAAACTTTAGAATTCTATCTAGCAATTATCTTACAATTATAAAGCTACTCGGACGGATAAAAAAATAAGGACGCCTCAACGCCAAGTACCATAGTGATAGTGTGCGTTTAATTAATATCAGGGTTGCCTTATAGGGAAAAATCTCTTCTAAAATTTTCAGACAAAAACCACTACACGTTCGTACTTTTACACTATTCTACATTTCTATTTCTCTTATCCTATTAATATTATAAAGGCGAAAGTTAAGTGTGTAAGTGTGTATGTTTGTTAGTCCTTCATGATCAAACGGCTACACTAATTTCGATGAAATTTGGTAAGTAAATACATTACACCCTGGAATAACACATAGGTTATTTTTATCTCGGAGAAAATATAGTTACGTTAGTGGGATACTTGTGGTAGCGGGAAAACCTTAATCCACGCGGGTGAAACCGCGGGGCGCTACTAGTAAGTTTATAATAATACGAATAATAAAAACATACAAACAACCTCTTGAAATATTTGTGATTACAGAAATTAAAGAAGGACTAATTAGTAGCTGGTTGTCACATGAACAGATATTTTATTCCGAGTATGTACAATTTGGAAATACACTTTGTCCATCAAATAAATAATTAAGTGTTTCTCACTCATACAGTCTTAATTATTATGTTATCTGAGACATATTATTATTAAACTCCATAGGTCATATCTAGACAACGGACGAACTGCAGGACATCGCTGTCTAGCGATTAAGTCTCTGATTGTAAATTATAAAATGTCAAAATGTGTTGCTATGCTTTCACAATATATCCATCAATTCATACATCACATGCCATTTTTTCAACATATACTATCCATAGAAATATTTCTAGTTTTCGGGGGGGGGTTGAAAACTTCAGGCCATAATAATTAGGATATAGGCAAATAAATGACTGATTATCGATAGAGCGACCATCTCGGTAATTTTAGTAATATATGTATTTATATATTACTAAAAATATATTATTATGTAATATTTTATTTTTTTATATTTGAAGTAACTTTGGGACTGTGAAAGCTATCATACGACAATACCCCTTATTAACGGTATAAAAATAATTTTCTTCAAAAGATCATGATCATCATCATCATCAGCCTGTATCCGTCCAATGCTGGACATAATATGCCTCTCCCAGTACGCGCTACTAAGCTCGATTTTCAGCTCTCTATGTTTCTCTAATAATATGATGTATACGTACTCGTGTAACGCCTCATCTAAAATTAATTAATTTATGTTATTGATTAAGTAGCGTTATAGCACCTACCTGATAACCAGGTGATTTTTTAACAAATATTATTGATTTTCTTGAAATTTTCTATCTTTGTAACAGATTTTATATATAGTGATACAATTACTTATATAATTAAATTAAAATAATGATAACATGTGCAGAATTCAACTACATTAAGTTAAATAATTATATATTGAATGCCTGCTTTAGCGCCCAAATCCATATGCCAGTCGCGCATGCGTGTTGCGCCGCGTCCACAGACTATAAGTAGGAAAACTGCATTGCAATCACCTTAGTCCAGCTGAAGTTGTATCTGGTAAAAATTATCATTTCGATATAGTTGTCATAGAAGAGCTTTATGATGAACTTTTAAATTTATTTCGAAATATTGTCTATAAAAACTGTCATTCAAATTCTGTATTTGATTTTTTAATCTCTATATTTCAGTATGAGATTAGATAAGGTAACATTTTGATAAAGTCGTCATAGAAGAGCTGTATCATGATGAAACTTTTAAAATTTATTTCCTTATATTGTCTAAAAGACTGTTACTCAAGTTCTGTTTTTGATTTTTGAATATTTATATTTTAGTATGAGATAAAAAATATTATTGTAGGTATTAAGCAATTGTATTGCTTTAAGCCTAAAATATGTAGGTATCATTATGATGATGATACCTCATCAATTTTTGCGCTGACGCTGTGGTTATTTACTGTGAAAATATTTCAAAAAACATAAACTATATTGAAAAAAATAAATGTAAATGCCTAATATACATCATATATACAACATACTACATACATATGTAGGTATCATCATCATAATTGATTGTTTGTGATGCTTGTAACCTTACAGTGATATTAAAATCTGAAAAAAATAAGACGTAAAATCCTAGTAAATGGTGTGTAAGTAGATTTTATTATGAAAAAACACATACCGCAATCGGGCAATAATCAAAGGTAGACAACGGTTTTTCTATATGTTTGGACAAGTATGCGGTAAAGAAGCTCTGATAGTTTGTCTAAAGAAAAGCAATACTTTTCTTTAGTCAAGTATTCAAGTGTTCACACTATGAACACTTGTCTCTTGTACTATTAGCAGCTTGTAATCTGTTCTGTCTGATAGCCTAAGAGTTGCATATGCCTGAGCAAATAACAATACGAGCATTTAAAAACTTTCGCTTTTCATTACTATTCTAAACAAATAAAGGTAATAAGTCCATTGAATGACCTTACCTAATAATGGCCATTAAAATCTATTAAACCACTTCCCATGTTACTGGCTTTGAATGTAAATATATTTATTTTGAAAACCATTTGCATACTACCCGTTAGAATTCTTGTTTAGTAACAATAAACTGATGTTTATGGCAACATATTTACCGGGCACGTCACGACCTCTTTATGATCTATGATTATAATAACAAGCATAGCATCAAAGGTCCGTTTTTGATGGTGATGCTACCGAATATAAATAGTGGAACTGTCTGAATTTTGTACACGTCTCTGAGAGAGAACATTTTAAGCATTACAATATCTGTATTTGAAAGTTAGTGAATGTATCTCTTTTAATTTGTGATAAAATATGTGTCTCGACACGTTTGCCATGCCAATTATAAATGTAATATTTAATTAATTAGATTGCATTAATAATTTTAATATATTTAATTATAAGTAAAGGTTCCACTTCGTCTGTATTATCTTTTATACATTTTTTTTCACATTATACATTCATATTTCACGCCTCTTTCCCGTAGAGGTAGGCAGAAACAACAGCAATGCTACGATCCCGACACACTTTCGCTTCATCATCGCTTATCAGATCTTTCATACAAGAGCGTCGGCTTAGAGGACTCTTGACCTGGCCTTCTCTAAGAACTTCCTCAATATAATTTTGGGACGTTCGCCTAGATCTTCCTCTTCCAACACTACCATTCACTTTACCCATTTATACCTACTAAGTCAATCTCCTTACGTTTTTTTTTCATTCTCTCTACATTATATATTTTAAAACATGACAAGCAAAACAACCACAGGAAACAACCTTTTTTCTCTGAGCTTATTTCATTTGTGATAAGTTCTAGAGATTTCATCATTCTTAAAGTTTGGTAAGCGTAATATTAATATATTTATAAACTAAGAAGGTCATTATTTAGGGGCATAAGTGGTTTAGATAAATTGTATAAGGAGATCGGTCACCACATTGGGTAATATAAACTTTTGCAAACTTTGTTTGCTAACTTTACTTGTTACCTGCTGTTCTCGACACGCGTAATAATGTACTACGGTTAGATTTATATTTAATTAATTACTACGATGCAGCGATGGCGCGTAACCCCACTGAGTATTTGCTGCCGGAGGCTAAAACGGTGGGTCTTGGCGTCCGACGGCAAATACGTCTCACTAGTCCATCTTTAGCGCAGTTGCCAATCAGATAGGTGCATTTCATGTTGATTCTTGTCGGACCAGCAATGGCTGAGGCCTCGAACTCTGGCGTCCACCAGATGGCAAGGCTAGGTAGGCACGCTTCACAGCTCGATCTTCTCGTCCATCTAATCCATCCAAATAGTATGGCACATCCACCGCGTCTTTGCGTCCTAGACTCTCTTTGTTTTCTTTGCTATTGTGAAATAGAGTCCTAATGACTCAAATTAAAATTTCTCTTTGATTATCTCCGCTTATATATTTAGGCAAGCGATTGGTAGAGGCATCTGGTGTCCATAGAGTGGATATTGATTTTACATAGAAATTAAACAATTTCATTAAATGTCGCAAGGACGCTAGAATTTTGAGGACATTTTCCTCCACGTTAGATTATAAAATTAAATGCAAAAGTGACTTTGTTTTTGTGACACATACACACCGAAACTGTTGCTTGGATTAAAAAACTGTCAGTTTAAAATGACATAAATATATTTGTTCAATTTTTAAACGATAATAATTGTGGAAACCATTGTGAGTTTGTGTTGGTAAGCTTGTTATCAGGAAGCGCTAAAACGGCTGAATTGATTTGCATGAAATTAGGTACTCAACGAAGACTTGTCAGACCCTGAAATAATACATAGGAATACATTATTACAAAAAACTGAACTGTGGGGTAGGCGTTTAAGACAGATACAATTGTGGTCCACGCGAGGGAAACCGCTGGCGTAGCTAGAAATTACACTCAAACATCAAATAAACTCAAACTGTGTCTTAAGCAGTACCTTAGTACAAAATGTCGTAATAAGAAATGCATGCTCTTGAAACCCTATTTTACAATTATAATTGTTATAAGTAAAGGCTTTACAAGATTGTTGAACTAAGATTACGGCTAGACTACTGTTTCATAATGATTTAGGTATTTAGTCACGTAGCAAGCGTTCAGCGTCTCGATATCTAGTGTCCGAGCACGTTTTATCAACGATTGTGAAACTATTGCCGGTGGCCATTCGAAAAATCGTTTAAGGGCACGATTGGTATCGATTAATTGTATTGTTTTAACGAATCGAGTAACAATCGCATCGAGACCAGAGTATACCCCCAACAGGTACAACTCGTGACGAATGATTATTGAAATCGTATTTCAAGGATAATCGAAATGTTTTGTTCGAATTAGATTCGTCATTTCGATAATGGTCATGAAACGTTTGAAGTTTTAACCCGTTTGCCACTCAAAATTCAATTCGACTGGTTGGTGAATAACGAAAACTATTGTACCTATTTCAAAATTAGAACTCACGAAGCTTTTAGAAAGACATAACTTAAGTAATAAAATATGGTTGTGTAGAGGCCACAGTTTCGGCAATAAATATAAACTTTTACGCAAAAAGATCATAAAAAATATAAAGATTATCTTTTTTTGCTAAATTTATGTTAGTCTATGTATTCATTTCTTGTATCTACTATTTTAATTCATAATTGAATTTCACATTTCGTTTTTGATGTATCTGTAGTAGAAGCTTGGCCCATGGTTACAATGAATTCAATTTAATTGAATCAAATTTCATGATATTCATTTCGTAAATTGCATTAAATGTAACTCTAATCTAACTAAATAAAATGAAAATGGGGGATCTGTAAAGGTTACAGTTACAGTACAGTAGTTACAGTATAAAATTACAGGTTACAGTACTAACAAAATCATTCTTCTTTCTTTTATTAAAACCAATACTTGTATTAATATTTACTCACATGACAGATCTCATTCACGTGTCACGTAAGCCACGCATACCAGTGACTTGCTTACACAAGAGCAAGCAGAATCAAGGTCTAATTAACCAGTATTTTAATCTACTTATGCTGGTGTAATAACGATGAAGAAAGGCCGTACGTAAACAAGATCCGGCTTTGTTGTGGAAGTCCGCGAGAAATTCCTACTTGCAGTTCAAATAAGGGAATTCCAAATGTCCTGGTGTTCGCACTAAAAAAATAATGACGTAGTTTAAAGACTATAAAAAAAAACTATTTCTAGGTATCGGTATCGAGAAACATTTTTGAAATTATGGATCGTAAGTCACAATAAACATTATAAACCTGCTCATTCCTTAATTAAGTATCCTAAGTAGTATATTTTTTATAGTTTACTAGCTGCGCCCCGTGGTTTTGCCCTCGTGGTGATGATTAATGATGATGATGAAAAGTAGCCTATGTATTAATCCAGGGTCTAAACTATCTGCATACGAAATTTCATTGCAATCAGTGTAGCCGTTTGAGCGTGAAGAAGTAACAAACGTATACACATGCACACAAACTTTTGCCTTTATAATATTAGTGTGATAGGTCTAGCGTTTGACCACTATCTCATATGATGGTCAGTGACGTTAGGTCAAAATGTAATCACGCCACTCAAGGACTTCTGCCTGATCACACTATGTGTTTGGTGACAGGTTTTTAAACTTGATGGTGGAAGCTAGCCAGGCGAGTACTCGAAAGTACTCTACCACGATGCTGGGAATTTGTTATTCAGCCCAATACAATTCTGACAGCTGGGACACGAGCGTACAATAATAGTGCATACAGTCAACGAGTAGAATTCATTGCAATTTTAAGTTTGTGACTCCACTTATATACAAGATCAGATTCAATGGCAAGACGGCATGTACGACGGGTCGTAGTATAGGTATCTTCTAGGCCAGCGTGATCTGTCGTCCACTGCATCATTACTTAACAAAAGGTGATAGCGGTCCAACGCCTGCCTATCTGAAAAAAAGCCATGCTCATTAGTAAAAGTTTCAGCCATAATCCAATACAATTACAATAAAGTAACGCTGCAGGTATGTTGCTGAGTAGGCAGTAGGCAGAAAACTTCGCTCGAAGAACTGATGGTTGTTGGGTTCGATCGTTTCTCGGATGGAGACCACGGACTGGCAATCGCGGGTCGCTTCCAACCAGTCCTTGTGGAAATCAATGCGGAGGCATATATTATCCAGCTGTGGACGTCCTATGGCTGTGATGAACCCTGATGGTTGGCTACGCTTGCATATGTAACGCGCTACAAGCGCTTTAATAGTAAGCGGAATAGGAATAAAAAAAAACGTGTATTTACGCCTTAAAAAACTGTAGACAAAGGACTAACAAAAGTCTATCTTTAAACAATGGTATAGTGTTCCAATATCCGGCTCAATTTAATAAAGCAATCGGACAAGCGCAGGCTGCAGAACTAGTGGTTTTGGCGGGCGTTGAGTGTCCGCCCACACACATGCAAGGGGCAAAGGCGTGCTTGCACGGACATTTACAGCAATACTGGACTTATGTTTAATTGATCTTACACAATATGAATTAACCTATACAGTCTACAGTACTGTCAAAATTAATGTGAACTTACCGTAGTTCGTCAATTTTAAAGCTTTCGCGGTAATGTTGCATATAGATAGATAGATAATTCTTTATTGTAACACAAAAAAAAACAAATTACATATTATAGGTATTCGCAAGAAAATAGTGCAACAATGGGCAGCCTTATCGCTAAAAACGATTTCTGCAAGGCAACCTTATACGGATTGGATTGTAGATCCTATAAGCACGGGATGTTATATATATATATATATATACATAATAAATAAGTACACGGTATAAAACTCGTAAAGGAAAAAAAATTATGCAGTGTAGTTCTATTGGGATAGATATAACAGTTTTACTTGATTTATAAATACTGATAAAGATGCATATACATGTTTATTTCGAAAGTAGCGACCATTTTTTTTACTATTTTGACAATCAGCGTATAAATGAGACATGACAAGATACATTTTGGCATTTGGCATTTTTACAGCAATTGCTTTTTGTCAAAGTAAGCTGTTTTCAGGATACATTTTTCTTTGCTTCTAATTTTATATGAATGAACTCCGAAAAAACAAATAAATTTTTACATTGAGTAAACACACATGACTTAAAGAGATGTTGCCAAAGATTGTGGTGTAAGTTTAGGTTAGCACATAAAGCGACACGGGGTCAATTGAGGTCATGCCATTTCCCGTTTCTAAGTAAAACATTTTTTTTAGCCGAATGAAGGCGGCATTTAATGATATTAAAGCCAAGGAAGAACATAATTATTTCCTTCTAAAACAGTTTAATTTGTATTCCGTTCTCCTTTTTCCTTTGCATGTAACGAATTAATATTGCTTTATAAAAAATATCATTTTGTGTTCTTAATTTGCACAATACTTTATTTGAACAGGCATCTGTTGAAGATGAAGTAATTATACTTAAGGTGTGTTTAAAATTACACACCGGTGTGCGCACACTTTCTTTTTGAACGTAGGCACCTAATTATCATTTAGTTTTTTTCTCATTTTATCTTATATTATTACAATGCTAGTCAATAAATAAAGTAACTTTTATTATATCTTAAACCCGTATATTCCATAATTTGAAATGAAGGTAGCGTAGCGTGTACCCTGGAAGAAAACATAGGCTACTTTTTATCCCGAGAATATTGACTGTTCCCGTGGGATAGGTGCGATTTCACGGCGGGGCGTAGCTTGTTAAGTATATCGAAACGGGTCTACAATCCTACTAATACTATACATGCGAACGTTTGTGTTTATGTGTGCATGTGTGTGTGTTTGTCACCACTTCACGCTTAAACGGCTACACTGATTTCGATGAAATTTGGTATGGATATAGCTTATACCCTTTTTTATTGTTTTTTTTTTTGCGGGGGAAATCCCTGGATACTCACCCCTTCCCGGGAGGGACAGAGGTGGTTATGTCGGAGTTGCACCAACTAAAACCCCCGGTGTTCTGTCCCAACGGCTAAAACCGGGGCCACGCTTGCGCATTCATCCGCGGCCGCGGCGGCGGTGGTCCGTTTTCCGGACCTCTCATCGGTAGCCGGGGCGACCGCCAACCCCGTCTCCTACTGAGAATGGCACGCGGAACACCGCGCGCGCCATACTCCAGGCCCCGACGGAATATCTCCCGCTTCCGCCTCTAGGCCCCCAGCGACTGGGCTAAATGGGATGCGCCATAACACCCCATAAACTCCCCTCGCCGCGTCCAGCTCCGCTGCCTCTCCGCAGCTAGATGTCATGGTCAGCCTCTTCCGCCTCCGCCCAATCGAGAAAGTAGAGAGTGGCCATGACATCCCACCCCCCCCTGGGGCCCGAGCAGTGCACCCGGACCCACCCTGGCAATGGCTCCGCTCATCCAGCCACCGCCTGTCCCCTCCGCATCACCTCTGCTGATCAGAGGCGTATGCGGAGAAAGACCCACCTCGCTAGGGCAAAAATAATAAAATATAAAATAAACATACATACAAATATACATAAATATAATATAAATAAACATACATAAATTGTACACGCGAGGCGCCGGGCTATGTCTAGTTACGTCTATTTCAGAGGGAATTAGACCAAGAACAGGCAGCACCGCGAGAAGGTAATCGCCAGACTTGCCTTGAGGATCATCACGACCTGCGCTTCCCCCAAGACCGTAACCTCTCTAACCATCACGGGATGAGTAAAGAAGGCCTGGGCTTAACCAAAACAAGCAGCGCGACCGCCGCAAGCATAGGCATAGCAACTATTTAATGGATAAACCCAGACCCGCCCATAGCTTATACCCTTTTTTTTTTTTTTTTTTTTTTTTTTACGTGGGGAAAATGCATTTACGCACTTCCGCCTACCGGGAAAGTAGGCGGGGTGTGTCGGGCTCGCTCGAGCATCACCGCTCCCTGGGGGGCCTCATGGCCCCCAACCCTAACTGCACCCACAGCAGCCAGGGTCCACTACCGACTAAAACCCACGGTGTCCATCCTGCCGCTAGAACGGAGGGAGCGCGGGGTACATTTGCATACCGCGCCCCCACCACGGCCGTCCGTTTCCGGACCCCTCCAGGGGGGGAGGATGACCCTCCCCCTCGCGACCGTGCCGGGACCAAGAGCACGGCCGCACCACCCCGGGGACCACACAGTGCAAGGAACGCCAGACTTCCCACATCCGACGCTCGTGGTCCCCTGCGATGGGCCAGATGGAGCAGCCCCATCGCCAGCCGCTTCGACCGCCACCCTCCGACGGCGGCCATATCGGCGCCACAGCAGGAGACGAACTGAATCACTCCCGCCGCAGCGCCTCCTCAGCTGCAGCACCGTCCAACACGGCGCCGCTGCCCCCCTCAGTTGCAGTGCCTTGCAGCAGCACCGCAACCTACCGTCAAGTGGACCGCTCCTCGTCGGCTTGGCGAGCAAAGCCTATCGGGAGCAGTCCCCGCCTGAATATAATAAACATACATAAATAAATGGATATAAATAAACTTACATAGATATGAGACACGCGAGGCGCCGGACGATGTCTAGTTACGTCTAATTCAGAGGAATTAGACCAAGAACAGGCAGCACCGCGAGAAGGTAATCGCCAGACTTGCCTTGAGGATCATCACGACCTGCGCTTCCCCCAAGACCGTAACCTCCCTACCCATCACGGGATGAGTAAAGAAGGCCTGGACTTAACCAAAACAAGCAGCGTGAACGCCGCAAGCATAGGCATAGCAACTATTTAATGGATAAACCCAGACCCGCCCATAGCTTATACCCTAGATTAACCCATAGGCTTATTTTTTTCATCATCACCATTATCACTCTTTTTAATCACCACGAGGGTACATCCGCAGGCCACTCATTCTACAAAATAAATATTTACTATAACTTACAATACAGAACTACTTTACAATAACATTACTCACAGCTGTTTTTATAATAAACATGCGTTAATATGACACAGAGAATTATCGTCGTTTAAGACACACAGAAGCCCAATCAATTAGAATATTAAAACAAATTATAAAAATTTCAACGCACTAAAATCTCCATAATAATGAAAACCACTTCTCTAATGATCTCTCAAGTTCATTCAATGCTTCATAAACTAATAAATTTTGTCACGTATATCTTGTTTATTATCTACAGCTGATTGATGAATGTATTATAGATAATTGACCGCAAGAGTAAATATAATTGGTTCAATGATAGCATAGTTATTATTAATTTCGTTATAAACCGAAATTTCGAAAGACTTAATGTTCGGAATGCGCCCACCTTAAAAATAAGCATTCTTTGGCCTTCGAGTCATTGGCATCATAATAATCTTGTACAAACATAGCAATCACACCAATATTATCAAGGTGAAAGTTTGTTTGTATGTTTATCGTTAATATGTTTGTTATTCCTTCACGCTGAAATGGCTGAACGGATTTGCTTGAAATTTGGACTCCACACACATAAGAGATCCACAGGTGGACATGTCTGCCCTATTGATTTCCACAAGTACCGGTTGGAAGGGGCCCGCATCCAGCCCTTGCCTGCGATCTTAGTCAGGTCTTTTGTCCACCTGGTCGGTAGGAGTCCTATGCTGCGTTTGCCAGTCCGTGGTCTCCATTCAAGAACCTTTCGATCCCTACGGCAATCTGTTTTTCGAGTTATGTGCCCTGCCCACTGCCACTTCAACTTGCTAATCTGCTGGGCTATATAGGTGACTTTCAGTCTTCTACGGATCTCCCCATTCCTGATTCTGATTCGATCGCGGATAGAAACCCCGAGCATAGCCCTCTCCATAGATGCTTCATTTGGAATAAAGATAGCTTATACCTGGTATAGCACATAGACAACTTTTTATCCCGAAATTATTGACTGATCCCTTGGGATATGGGGAAGAGACAAAAATCAGTCTATACTACGAACCATTTCACCGCAGGTAACACCGCGGTGCGCAGAAGCTATCATCATAATTATAATATTAAGAATGTCAAGTGATTTTGTATGTTTCATTACGCTTTCAAGCCTGATTTCTATTTATATCTCGTGTTTAATTTTAAAATACTTGTTTTAAAATGATATTAAATACAAATTTATAGTGAATTTCGAGAGTTTAATTATTCCAGGTTCGCTTATATAATGGCTTATTATTATACGGTTTTATTATTTTATGTGTGTACCGCCCTCCTTCTGGCTACAATGTTTTGTAATTTCTGTAATTTTACGTAAATTTGATTATCTATTTTATGCGATTAGATAAAATAGTTTATGAAACTGCATTTCATTTGGTCTTATTATGAAACAGTTTCATAAACTGCTAGTTATAGTTCTATCTAGTTCTAAGTCTAGAATGTTAGTGTTTTCTTGTGTGTAATTTTCATTTTTGTTTTTTATTTTAGTTTAATAAAGTCTATATTCGGATTACATAATATCGTAATATCTGATAGAAGTCAAGGCTCTGACCATTGAGTTAGAGCCCAGTCTTCTGATCCCGGGGTTCGGGGTTCGAATCCCGGCAGGGGCAAACATTTGTGTGATGATCATGTATGTTTGTCCCGGGCCTTATTGGATGTTTGCTGTGGTGTCATTGTGTGTGTCATAGCTTCCACGGTATAGGGAATCCTTACGAGACGATATGGATCTGATAAATAAAATCTGGGCCCCACCAGAAGTCATGCGACTGACGACTAAAGCACGGCGACCGTATTTTATTGTCATTTTGTTTCGTTTATTTAGTATTGTCTCAATAAATAATACAATAAAAAATTTAATCTGAGAAATAAAATATAGTACTTAAAACTAAACTTAAATCATTACTAAAACTATTATATGGACACTATTATGTGGTTTATACCGATGTACCTACGTCTGTATATACAGATTTTGGCAGGACATAACTACTTTATAACACACTATATTACATGAAATCTATGAGTAACGTTATTTCATTTAAATATTAATACTTGGTACGATAATGGGCGGCCTTATCGCTTGTAGTGATTTTTTCGAATAATGTAAGACCTATTCGGAATTGAACACAATGGCTGTAAGCAAAGCAACTCGGGCAAAGCAGCCTCCAAACTTTTTGTTCTATAAAACGTACATATTGCTAAGCCGGGTGTCAAGTCTACTAATTCAAAGTTCATATTCAGTCTGCTGCGAGGCCGAGCCGATGCCAATAAGACAACGTCAAAAATCCGTAGTCTTCTAATCCATAGCAACCTGAGTCTATGTTGAATCTATGCTCGGCCTATGTCGATTTAGTAGGGCATTTGACATTTAATGTGGTAACAGACTACGGAAATAACGCGCTGTCTCATTGAATCTAGAATTGAATCAAGATTGATTCAATATGGACGAATTAAAACTAGCGGACTACCAAAGCTGTCAATTTCACCAATTGTGAGCCGATCATATTGCCATATTGAATAGTAGACTTAGGCCCCTGTTTGTTTATATGGTCAACAACTTAAACAGAAAGGTTAGTAGGACATGCCGACCAAAATACGTTGGCCTTAATTAAATTAAAATAAAATAGCTCTCTGTTGTTTCTCTCAACTTTGTATCCTAAAATGTTTTTTTCTAAGTGTTAGCGTCGATCGCCACGCGTGCTACTTGTAAAAATGACAAAGGCTGAAGTTTGTTGGTCTGTCGTTTGTATCTTTGTTACACCTCCACGCTCAAGCCGATGATCAGATTTGAATGAAATTCTGAATGAATACAGCTTATACCCTTGAATAAAAGATATTAAGATACTACTTATTATCACGGAAAACTTATATTATAAATATATCCAATGGTAGTAAATCTGTAGTTCAATCCGACTAACTAAAATGATGTCATAGCTTGTCATAGCATCGGGACATGCAGAGGGGGAGAATCAAACCAAGGCCAGAAGATACTTAGGGAGGTCTTGCAATGGGTGGAGCGGAGCGAAATGCAAATTGCCCGGGTTGCCAAACGTGTTTACGCAGCAAACAACTCGACCGCATAACTAGACGGCTTGCCATCCAAATACCCAAGGCCTACCGGACTGTCTCCTTACTCTGCGGTCACCTTGGCTCGTATCCTGCCACTCGATCTCAGAGCCCGGGAATAGATGCGTCTACACATAGTCAAGAAGTCTGAAGGATCATTACGTGAACTACCTGGGTGATGATGGAGAAACGGATCAGGCCGTCCGAACTCTAGCACGAGTCAGAAAACGCATAATCTATAATATTATTGAAACTGAAGATGACTCCATGCAATAGGCAACCCATTTTCACGAATGGAAGTAAATTAGAGGTCAGAGTAGGTGAATGGTTCACCTTTTAGATAGGGGACACTAAGCGCGACAAAATCCCTCTGTACACTTGAAAACTACGGTGGCGTATTCCAGGCTGAGATATACACCAGTCTTCTCGTGATCATGACCAATGCAACTTGGTCAAAACGTCGAGGTAAATAAATTACTAAATGTTTTTCTCGCGATCAAGCCCCGTTTGATTTAATAACAATGATATACACAATAGTGAGAACGCTGGAGATGACTACCCGATCACTTAATTATAAAAATGCTAACATACTTCGTTCAGCGTTCAGCTCCAAACATCGTGCATCCGCTCGCCGTGTGATAGCCCTTGCGGATGCCAAAAGAGGTAATCCAAAAACGATCTTGGTTTGGGTTCCAGCATATACAGAAATTCACGGCAAGGAGTCAAGTGAGCTTTTTTTTTTTTTTTTAAAAGATTATACGCTTGCGTTTGACCACTGTCTCACCTGATGTTAAGCCACGACGCGGTCCAAGGTGGAGCACGCAAACTTAGAAGGAACCTATTCACTCGCGACTTGAAGACTCCGGGGTTGTACATATCGGGAAACACAGACTCAGGCAGTGAGTTCCACTCTCTGGCAGTACGCATTATAAAAGTGGAAAGTTAGTGGTCAAGCGCTACAAAGAATAAAAAAAATATGAAAGTTTATGGCTGAGCCAACATCGCTTCATAGCGACTTTGATGGTCAGTGATGATATGGTCGAATATTTTATTTTTATTTATTTACATTCACACAAGGTCTTCAGGTCCCAAACTAGGCAGAGCCTGTACTATGGTAACCTGATGACTGATATATATATATATATATACTTAAATACATATACACACCCAGACACAGGTCAAACAGACATGTTCATGCACACAAATGTTTGACCTGTCCGGGAATCGAACCCGGGACCAGCGGCTATGATGTTATGATGCTAGACCTAGAATGCTTACTGGCTCTCAAGTACTCTCGCAGGCAGCACCTGAACCACACTAATTGTGTTAGGTGACAGTTTTTCAAATTGGGGGTGGCAGCAACACAGACGGGTACTCGAAAGTACCCTACAACCATGCTGGGAATTCGATGACTGTGCTACCTTCACCGGAAGCTCAAGCCATTTGTGGAAGTCGAACCAGTACCATCAGTTTGACAGTCGACCACCCGCACCCACCGCTGAGCTATCATCGGTTCTACTTAAAATAATAGTGATATTACTGCAAGTCCTTCAAATAACAAGGGAAATCTAATGACAACGTCATAAAAATGAGGTAGTGAGTGCCCATACGGAAACAGCAGCTGTACACGTTAAATGAAGAAATAAATACCAAAGAACCATACTTCATTTCTAAAATACCTCATTATTATAACTGCTTATGGTATGTTAACTTAATAACCCAGCTATTTTAAGGCCACGTGATAGGAAAAAAAATAGCGACAATGACTCAAATTGTTAATAGGTCATGGTGCAAGCAAATCAAGTCTCATAAAAACCCACAAGATAAGATTTGTAAACACTTTAATCTATTTGAGTATTTTAATGAAATACCTACTAAAAAAATTGGGAAGCCCCAACACATTACTTTATTCACTTGACTCACTGTTTATATCTTCTCTTGAGTTAATTAGTTACAAACAAAGTGTGAATTTATACAATTTTTATATTTTACACGTCTAGCGTGTGACAACTAACTTACTTGATGGTCAGTGACGATGTGGTCGAAGATGTAATCACGCTACACCTAGAATGGTCACTGGCTCTCAAGACTATTGCCTGAACACACTATATTGTGTTTGGTGACAGTTTTTCAAACTTGAGTGTGGCAGCTAGGCGGGTACTCGAAAGTACCCTACCACCATGCTGAGAATTTTTGATAACGGTGTTACCTTCACAATAAGCTCAAGCCTTTGGTGGGGATTGAATCAGCCTCCGTCAGTTTGACAGCCGACGCTCCCACTGCTGTCCTATCAGTTATGTAGAAATATTTATATATTTTTTGTATAGAAATCTTATTAATAATAACAATATGTCAAAGGCGTACGTAAGGCTAGTAGACTTTCATGTTCATAATAGAAGCGTAAACTGATTCCCACTTGTAATGGTATTGAATATTGAAAAATATCCGTATTATTAATAAGTAAAACTTACATTTGCAACTGATTTCAGTTTTGATAATGCTATTAGAAATGTATTTGAGATGTGGTTCCCAGAAATAACTTATTTATACACAGACGAAAAGTAATTTAAAAAAAATAATTCGAAAATTCTTTGGCAATTTTTAAATAAAACCATTCATTGTCATTAGCTAGAGATCGGACGGAACGAACGGACACTACGTGCTGTTAAGCGCAGATAGGACATCCACCGACAAGGTGGAAAGGAGAACATCGCAGGAAAAGATAGCATGCGGGCTACATACAAACGGTTAATCAATGATACACTTCATAAAATTGTATATTCCTATTGAAATTTGGCCGGCCGTGGTGGTACCGGCCTAGAATAGTACTCCCCGATCTCTTCCCGTGGGTGCTGTAAGAGTCGGCTAAGGGATAACGTACCAGGAGGTGGGCAGCAGCGCCTTCTGAGGATCGGAAATCATACTGCGCTCGCCAACCCGCCTGCCAAGCGTGGCGAGTATTGGCAAATCCCCCCTATATGGGGGAGGCAAACGTCCAGCAGTGGACGCACATGGCTGAGAAAAAAAAGAAAAAGAAAAAAGAATTGAAATTTTTATTTCATTTTATTCAGTAACGAAGTTGACAGTCTTTAATAAACAAATTATAATATATGTAGTATAATACATAGGTACCTAATGATGGACGTTTTTTAACCGACTTCAAAAAAAGAAGGAGATTTTCAATTCGACCCGTATGTTTATTTTTTTAAAGTTTCTTACCTCAGAACTTTCGACTAGGTGAACCGATTTTAATTTTTTTATTTGTAAGTTGTTGCTTCCCTCGTGGTTACTAGCTGTTTTTGAGTTACACTTCAATAACTGAAAATTGCGTATACGTATATGTGGCCGACATTATAATTGTGGTTGAAGAGATCGGTGAATATACAAAATGACAATTGATCTCGTGAGTAGCAAAGTTCACTGAAATGGGTGAAAAAAAATGTTTCCCAAAAAAAGAAACCGACTTTAACATTCAAAAGTGTGAAATAACTTGTTGAAGTCGGTACCATGAGCACAATATTTAAATAATACTTACTTTTGAACTATCATGGTACCGACTTCGACAAGTATAGTTTTTCAGTATATTATACAGATATTAGCGTCCACTGATGAACAGAGAGAAAAAACAATGTAACCTCGTATAATGTAATGCATTTCAATTTTTTGAAGGGCATCTAATATTTTGATTAATTTATAACCTACACAAACACGTTTAGAAAATGTTCTAACCGTATCATACGTAATAACGGTGCCTGCGTCGAGCTTTGGCGGCCCATTGACTGTCACACCTAATACAACCAAGGCCTACGACAACGCCCTGCCTTGCCCCCGTATAGAGAAGCAATAAAATGTACATTTAAATAAAGAATTTATGATTTAAAATCTGTCTGTATTTATTGCTTGAAAACTATTTATAATGTATTATTTACCTTGGAGCTAAGTCCGTTCAGCTAGTAGCTAACACACACGCTTTTGTATTTAGAATACATTTAAGACTGCAGTTAAAAAAATCTAATGACCGGGTGAAAAAAGGTTTTACTTCAAGAGTCAAGACAAAAACGCATAAATGTAAACGTTAGTAAACAGTTTTTCGTGGGCTGTTTCAAAATTAGTCAGCGAAATAAAAAATAACGACCAAGAAGTGGCCAATAATTTTCACCATAGTGATTTGTATTACAATAATGAGGATGTATTTATTCTGTGGCTACCAATTTTCGGAGCAACCTAGTGAAGTAGCTCGAATGTACAATAGACCTCCTGACACCGCCTTAATTTGACACCGGCGGCGGTGCCGTATTGTCGAAGCGTCCAAGTGTTTGTAGGTACAATAACGTCACTATGTCGGTTCGAGTACAAAAGATAATTTCGAAGATAATTTCATTGCAACTATTGTGCACTTTTTTGAATTTAGAATGGAATTGCAATGTTTATTTTCTGTAAAAAAAGATTCTATCTACAATAAGTATCATATAATTATGGTGTTTGCGGTGTGTGATATTATATTGAATAAAAGAAAGTTTATATAGAAAAACTATTTTATTTAAATAACGGCTTTTATAAAATATTGAATGACTAGAATTTTTTTTTTTTTATTAACATTCACACAAGGTTTTTAGATCCCAAACTAGGCAGAGCCTGTACTATGGTAACCTGATGACTGATATATACTTATATACATATACACACCCAAACACAGGTCAAACAGACATGTTCATACACACAAACGTTTGAGCTGTCCGGGAATCGAACCCGGGACCAGCTGCTCAGAAGGCAGAGTGCTACCAACTGCGCCAACCGGCCAGAATTGTATTTATAGTGTTGGTAAGGTGGCTAACCTAAATCCGTCGCTCACTAACACTGGAGGTTCCAAGGTTGCATCACCGGCCGAAAATATTTCAAATTCTTGAAGTTGACAATCAGCCCAATACTTTTGCTGCTGAGATATATAACTTTCTCGAAGAAAGAAGAGGTTCTAAACGTCATCTACTACACTGGCCAAAAGGGGTTGCGGCATCTAAGCTTTCCTCGGACAAAAAACGAGGAGTGGTAGTATGAGGCAGGCAATGCTATACGAATTCCACGCCTGTGGACTTTTAGCTGTTATGAAATTGGCTAAACGTGGCATAAACAGATTACATATTTATGTAGATATTAAAGCAAATTATCATTATTAGTGATATAGCATTATTAATTACTAGTTATTAATTATATGTAGTGAAGTGATGTGGGATCGTCGCCGTCGACGTTAAACTGACGGACACTGGTTCGGGTCCCATCAACGACTTCAGCTTCCGGTGAAGGCAACACTTTTATAAAATTTATAACATGGTGGTACTTCTATTACCCGTCTGGCTAGCTACCACTGTCAAGTTTGAAAAACTGTCACCAAACACACGGAGTGTTACGGCAGCATTCCTTGAGAGCCCGTAAACATTCTAGGTCTAGCGTGATTACACCTTCGACCACACGGTCACTGACCATCAAATGAGGTAGTGGTCAAACGTTAGATCCACAAAGTGTTTAAGTATGTGTTCTTATGAAGACGCGCGTCGTGGATCAGTGGAAACTGAGTTTAGAACCGCGACTCCGTGTTTGAATCAAGGCTGGGGCAAACATGTGATGAACAGAGAAATTTACTCTCGAGCTTGGATGTTTGTGTAATATGAGGAGGTATGAGTTTGAATGCGTTTGTTTATTTCTTATCACTGCTGTAATCCGTAACATGGCTTAGATAAGCCATCCTAAAAATATATCCTAAATAGTCGAAAATCTAAAAGGTCAAGCTCACACAAACCAACTAAATTTGTGTAGTATACGGACGTACATTTATGATTGTGATGAAAACAGAAAATATGGAAAAATAAACAATCTTAATTTAAAAAAATAAAAGAACAGCGATCGGACTGTATTAGCATAAAAGAAAATATCAGCGGTTATGATCATAACAGCTTTCTGATAATCGTAACAAGAGCCCTACTGAGTAATCATAAAAATATGTTTTATCTAAATGCCTACATCTACAAAGACATTGGTTGTAAGAATGCCAAAACATATATAATGCATAAATAATTATAATATAAATGTATCAGATTATTTAATATAACTAAGGTCACGAAGAGAAGTTGTCTGATTAATATTTCGAAACTAAACGGACACATCCGCTGCAAAAGTACGCTCTAACTTGCATATACATGTAATAAGAATACTTGCATTAGGTGATTTAGATTTGACTTTCGTAATAAAAAAGTTTAAGGAACAGTTCCAAATTCTTTTTTTTATTTTTTATTTCTCATACTCTGACCACCGCTCTAAGATTCCCTGTGTCCCGGGAGGCATACATCTAAACTCATCGCATAAATGTTTGCCCTTGCCGAGATTTAAACCCAGGGTCCCCGGGAATGGAAGTCACGTCACTGACCACTGAACCACGGCGACCGGCGACAATCGAATGAACTTGTGAAATGTTCATTTGACTTTAAAATGAAGTATACTATAATATCTTAACTGTAATATCCCTCTAGTTAACTTTATCTTAGACATAAATCATACACTAACACTGTTTGGATTGTAGCCCTATCGAAAGCTGTTAACCTCGTAAGTCTTTTGTTCAGAAACATGCAAGCTGGACTCTTAGTGAGTCCCGCTAGCAAGTTTCCGAAGGTTTATCTTCGAAGGAAATGAAGGTCTAAGAGAAAATAAAAAAAACTATACTAGTAAATGAAAATGAAATGAAATGGAAATGAAATTAAAATCATATACCTAGACAGAACGTAAAGTAGTAAAGTGTCAAGTGGCTGAAGTCACAAGGTAATTTAAAAAATGCCAATAACAAATAGACAATATTATAACAAAAATGTTCATCACATTTCTTGATAACATTATTTGTGTGCGAATTCTGTAAGCTATGAATCACTGAACTTCTCAAAAACAATAAGTAGGAAAGTTTGACGTAATAGAATTGAGATTCTTCACAAATGATTATTTTCAAAACCCAATGAAATGTTTATGGTAATTAAAGGATTCATTGATACGCAAACGACTGAACAAATAACCATCGACTACATCGTCACTAACTATCAAGTGAAATAGTGGTTAAACGCTAGATCTATACAGTATAAAAAAAATATTATACATACATAAAACCAAACGCACCGCGATTATCATTTCATTAACGACTTGCTAAACGTTTGTTCGCTTTTATGAAACGCACCTTAAGTTAACAATGTTATCGGTAAATTATTATCAGATCAAATCGATCATAATCGTAATGAATTTTTATTCTCTTTATTAATGGTTTTCAAACCCATTATGGTCTAATATGAGCCATTATCATAATAACTGGTACATACCACAATGTCTATTGCTGCCAGTATTGTGGGCAATTATATCCAATATGGTTGGTGGTGGCAGATATTTAACAAAATAAACATTTCTGCGCTAATTTGTAGCGGCATATTTTGACAGAATAACTATGTAAGTAGGTACAGTTGTTTGAAATATGTCAAGAAGTTGGGGTTTAGCACAAAATTAAATGAATCATCGGTAATTTTGCCTTTAGTAAATTTTAGTCATTATCGTAAGTGAAGTTTTTTTTAAAATATTGCATAGATCTAGCGTTTTACCACTATCTTAATTGATTGTCTTTAACGATGTGGTCAAAGATGTTATCACGCTAGATCTAGAATGATTACAGGCTGTCAAGGACTGCAGCTTGAACGCACTATGCGTATTGTGACAGTTTTTCAAACTTGAAGGTGGTAGCTAGCTTGGCGGGTACTCGAAAGTACCTTGCCTTCATGCTGGGAATTTGATGACAGTAATACTTTTTCGTCATCATCATACCGTGGTAGTACCGGCCTAGAATAGTACTTACTCCCCGATCTCTTCCCGCGGTTGCCGTAAGAGTCGGCTAAGGCTCACTCGCTCTCATAAATAATGGCCTGATACTGCGGCTTTATTCTTATGACATCGTCATTACATCAGCTATAGAACATCCACTGCTAGACCAACGCTTCCCCCATAGATTTCCACAAGGACCGGTTGGCGGCCTGCATCTAGCTCATATCTGCTATCTTAGTCAGGTTGTCTGTTCACCTTCTCGGTGACCGTCTTATGCTGCGCTTGCCAGTCCGTGGTCTCCATTCTAGAACCTTTCGACCCCAACGGCCATCAATTCCTCGAGCTTCTTTAATTCTTATAACAATGCTACACTGAACTCGAACCCGATTAAACATTCTTTTTTCGTTCGTTTATTTTCAAACAGTACCTACGGTGATTATGATAAGCGCTATAAGGTATGATGAAAAGTTTTTTAGGCTAAAATACGGGAATCACATACGTTAGAAAAACGGAATTAAAATAATCATAGGTAAAATAATGGCTCGTTTCGCAAAAATAACAGTAAGTTTGATAATTTAAACGCTCGCTTAGATTTTATCAGATCACTATCAGTGTTTACTATTAAGTTGCAGAGTTGCCAACTTTTCGTTACTTAATTGCATTAACTTAACAAGCGAATATGGCTACTTATATGTACCCAATGATGTAAAGATGTTATCTGGCTAGGTTTTAACCACTAAACACTTCAAAGCTGACGTGTATACTGGGTACTAAAAATATGATTGATGATCAACCTAGTTTGCAATCTAGCTGCCCTAAGATAAGGTAAATGTATTAAATCGGTTTTGCTTGGACAAATTTATAGGTAATGAGTCAGGTCTCGAGATAAGTTATCAGTACCTTATATGGATATGATTTAATTATTTGACTGAGAATTAGACGTTTGAAAAATATAAACTTACAATATAAGGTCACTGAGTAGAGTAGAAGTCGTGCGCTGTGATTTTCCACCATGCTCATTAATGGACTCCAAAATTAACTCCAGAACAATTCTCACATACATTTTTAGAGTACTTCATTTGTTTTAACTTGAAAAGGAAGCCAAAGTCAATGTTTTCATTCCAATAGTCACGTTAATGGCTTCGTTAATGTTTTTATGAAATAAAATAACGGTGGTTGGGCTATAAATAACGAAAAAGAAGTAAAAAGCTTCGCAAAATATCTGGATGCTATACCTTTCAACCTAATGAAGGAAATGACGATATCATAAGTGAAACAACAAATGACGACTGCGAAATAAAAGACGTTACACCAAAAGAAGTATACAATGAAATCAAGAGTCTGCTTAGAAAGTAAGGGCCTGGTTACGATTTAATCACAGGAGAAGATTTCAAAATTTACCACTTAAAGCTTTTGTGAAACTGACAACACTTATTAATGCTGCATTCAGATTAAAACATTTATCTTATGTGTGGAAGCTTCCGAAGTAATCATGGTTCCAAAGCCTGGCAAACCACCTCATGACATAACAACATCATACATAAAGGGAAATCTCTGTGAAAGCTGGATTTTAATTTTAATATAAAAGTCCAAAGAGGAATTATATGAAATATAATAAAAAGTAAAACAAATAGTTACGCTTTCTTATTTGTTGATGGGTAATAACCCCGGCGTCTTCAAATCGCGAATGAAGGTACCTTCTTAGTTTGTGTGCTACACCTTAGACCGCGTTGTCACTTTACATTAGGTGGATTAGTGGTCAAACGTAAGCTTAGTACTTTTGAAGAAAAAGAAACTTCCATGTAGATACCGGATGCATAATTCGTCCCTTTTTATCGCATATTTACAGGCATGATTTGGCATTCTGACAGTGGACATAATCCGATGTCTACTTATGAGGAATAATAACAAAATCAGCCCCAAATGAAAAAAGTACAAAATAAGAAACAATGGGCAATATTTTTTTGGAAATACGTTCTTTAGTTTTAAAATTGTCTAATAGTTATTTCCGTATATCCCTTCGATAGCTTTTGGTACTGCTCTAAATTAAAATTGAGTTTTCTTCAATTATATGCCTAAAGTTCAGAAATTTTACCCAATATCACTTGTACTACATATTAAAACATTCTTATATAGTCAAAATAGTTTTGTTTAAATACCCGCAATAGTAAAAACAATTTAGGTAAAATATACATTGAGATTTAGACATTTAGTCTAATAGACTTGCACCAACTAGAGTTTAGCAAGATCACTAAACCCTGGTTTTAACTATCCGGTGTTAAGGGTTATCTTGTCGTACGTATTTCAAACCTAATGATAATAATGATACATATTAATGAAATAACTTAAATTGACACTAATAATACTTTTAAATACCATAATTTACTATAGCATAATGTTTGTCGCTACTTAGTATTACATTTTTATGTTTAAAGAAGTTTAAAGAAATAAAAATTGTGTTTTTAAGACATAGCTTACATTTATGTTACACAAGCTTGATAAAGAAACGGCAGTACTTGACTGTAGTGTTACAGTTTACTTTTGAATATTAATTTTGCCTTACATATACTCACAACAGCATAACATAGCTTAGGGATTTCAAGTATTCTTTATGATCTTTTAGACTATTGTTACATTATAGGTATTAAATTTTTTTTTAGGAAGTATAGACTAATTAATGTGTCAAAAAGTTGAGTGGTTGTTTTGACTTTAAATAAATCCAGTAAGTAAGTGTACAGTACAGTAATTGTGAAAACATTGTCATTATGATTTATCCGCTGTCAGTTCTTGGCATTAAATTATGTGGTAGTTCCAACAGGCACTGTCTCGGCAAGACGAATAAAAACGAAACTTATAAACTTTTTTGGTTGCCTGGAAGAAATCGCTTTAAGCTATAAGGCCGCCCTTTGTATCACTGTATTTATATCTGTTTGTTTGTTTTCTTTATGTGTGTATTTTAGAAAAAGTGTGCAAATAAAGAGTTTTCTATCTATCTAACTGTTTTCCCGAAGAACGCCCTCAAGTCGCGCTTTTTCCACCATCTAATTCCTCTGCGAAAATGAATATGCATGTCATTGTTGTAGAAATGTAACATTAAACTTACTTATGATATAATAAATATTTTGAAATAAAGTTTCGAACACAAATTAAGATTGTATATATTTTTTCTCGAGTAACTATATTATAATGCAAGCAGTTATGATGAAAGCGTATCCTAGTTTAACAACGCAGCGTAAAATACCGTTCATAATTTCAAACAATTTAGCGCGGTTGTGTAAGAAAGTCTTAATTATACATACTAAAATTTGCATTAAAAACGGCTCCAATTACGGCTGCGTACAAGTAGTAATCTAAATAATTGGTCGCAAAGTGATACTGTCTCGAAGCGAGTACGTATCGCTACCTACGGTGTTAGCGACCTCGAGCTGGGTTATCGCCTGTGCACACGGCTTACGAACGCACGCTCATGGCGAGTGCTGCGCAGTTGACCAAAATGCAGATTGTTCTATCAAACGCGCGTACAAAACACGCGAATTTTTTTAAGCTATTGCATAGCTTCTATCGCGGGCCTTGAGCGTGGAGACAGAATCCAGAAATTCCGTAACGAAAATAACCTAACACCCCCCACTCCGACCGGCACAGCGGTGATACTTTTTAGTTTTGCCATTTATCGATGAATAGTAGACCTTTTAATGACTTTTTTGAAATATCACGCTTGTCTGTTTAGTTCAGCAATTCGCCTCTAGGTGGCATTGGTTGTATCGGCGTTACTGCATAAGTTATTAATGTATTAATTGCATAAGTTGATAAAAAATGCTATGCTATAGCTTTACCGCGGCAGTCCCCGAGTGCCACACGTCTTTTTTTTTAATTAGACTAATTTGGCGAAAGTCTGTTTATCGTTTGTCTTTGTATGTTTACTCCTTCACGCTGAAATGGAAAGGATTCATATGTAAATCGAATAAGAAGAAGAATAAAGAATATAGCCTATACTTTTAAATAACACCCAAGGCTTCTTTTTATCCCGGAAAAGTATAGTTCCCGTGGGATAACTGAGGTAGCGCGAAAACCGTAGTCTATGCAGATGTAGCCGCGGGACACAGGTAGTCAGTAATAAACCCATCGTAAGCAGCGTTGTCTCGACCGACTTCAATTTACTACTGATGATAAGTTTTGCGATAGATCAAAATATTTATCTATACAAATGAGTGTTTACGGCGCGGCGCTACACAATTTTTGAACCTGTGCAAAGGTATCTACGTCTGAATTGTACGGGCATCAACTGCACGTGCCGTCAGCGCGATAAAAAGAAACGTCGTGTGAATATGCCTTAACCTTTCAACCCCGAGTCGCTAATAGCATCGTGCAGGAGCGTAAAATATGACTTATAGTAATTCTGTGGTTCAATTAAACCAACTAAAACTACGATAAGAAAGTTTTTATTTAGCTGAAGATAAATTTAAAATTAGTCTCCTATGAATTGATTCCTTCCTCCCTTAAGTAAATAAGGAAGGAATTAATTCGGGCGGCTAGTGGAGTGCTACAGACTATAGCCACAGTATAATTATTGTCTATTACAATATTTATACTGTGCTATAGCTTAGATGGCAAAACGACAGGACGATATTTTGTAGCCGTGGGTTCAAATGCGATAAGTAGCCTTATTTTTTCCTTCAAAAATTTGAGCATAAGCTCCGCTTAGCATGATGTTAAAACAATAAAACCATTAAACTCTTTCCGACGTGGTGAAAACTAGCGGCTTACAGTTAGTGACGTAAAATAGTAAATTGTACCAGAAGGAAGCATAATAATATTTTTGCGGCGAGGGTGCTATTTTGAACTTAACCTTTTCCACAGCGGAGTGAAGGATTCTATGCTAAAATCCTAAGCGCAGCGAGGGATTAAATATACTTCGCCAGAGGAAAAAATAATATTGCGACCGTGTGATACACTCTGCTTTTCATCCCCCTCTATGAGAATAAACAAATGCTTTTAGCTATGAGTCACGATGGTCCAAATTAAAGTCGTCATAAAAAAATTTCGTCACACATATCAAATACACCGAAATGCCCCTTTTTGCTCGCAATTATCGGGCGAACCCTTCGCATATTTGTGAATAGATGAGATGAAAACTATCTGTTTACCTGTCTAACATTTATTTGTATAGTTGCAGCTGATTTAATCAATGCAACATTTAAATTGCTCACATCGGCTTGCTCGAATCTTAGCAATTTTTTCCTTCAAATTCTTCAAAAAACTTTCGATATGCACAACGGAAATATTAAGATCATTGCTTAATACTAAGCTTTATCGGCTCATCCATTATTACTGCCATATTGACACTAATTGGATAAAAATCCTTATAAACGTTGAAACAGCAAATTATTTGATGTAGACTGCAATCAATATGCAGGATTGAGTAACTAATCAGACGTGTATATTTATAAGCTAAGCCACACCTGGTAGCCTGTCCTCATTACCTTCATATTAATTTAAATTCAATTTGGACAATTTGTCCAAAAAATATGAGCCACGAAAACGAAAAAGGTTTTGGTGAATCCCCTGCTGCTGCATTTCTATAATACTCCCCAAATCCAGGAGAAGATTAAATCTTCATGTATTTTCTGTCTCAATCTAATGATAAAAATTTCCGTTGCAGCTAATTTAAAGCTAAATTCAAAGTAGTATAAACAAAATGGTATATTTTGGGTAATAGTATAATGGAAGTGATGTACTTGATGGATTGACAGCAAATTATCAATATTTGGCCAGTCCATTATGATGTACAATTTGCTCTTTATAAAATAAGATTTTCGTGGACCTGTGGAAAAGTGATTTTTGGACCGCAGCAACTACTCAATTTAAAAATAGTGCAAGTTTAGTCGGTAGGTATTATACAGCACGTCATAAAAATATTTCCTTAAAGGGCTTATAAGACCCAAACATACCCATACATAACAAAACCGCGAATGGATCCGCTAATTTTTAGTATGAGGAGTGATATAAATATATTGACTGTCGCCTGGAATATAGTTGCTATGAAAATAAAATGAACAGTTTGTGAGTTAAATCTTTACGAATTTTTCCTTTTAAGTTTCAAATATCAATATAGCTTAGGAATCATAGTTGAATCATATTTCATGTCTTAAAACGACATAAGTTTAATTTTTTTACATTGTTTTTGGATACATAGATTTGTTTTAAATGTTGAATGTATAGATAGCAGATGAATAAATAACATATAATTTTTTTGATAGTATATTATGTTTAGTTGTTAATGAGTAGAATCATTTTAAAGATGCTCGATTGAGTCTATTCTTCACCTTTACGTAAAAACACACTACAGATAATGTGATGAGTGTTTTTATAGTTTTCCAAATGGCTGTGCAAAAAAAGTGAGTTAGGAGGGGACGACGAGCGGGGCGCAGTAGATGATGAAGGGGTGCACCCGGGACTGGTAGCGAGCCGCGTTATCGGCTGAGATGACGGAGATGAGGAGATTATGTCTTCTCACATATTGTGTTCGAACGATTTGCAATAAGTTTGTCAATTTTATTTTCTCAAATGTCCACAATTTGATACATTTAAATTTTAATATTCAATCGATAAATGGTAGGTTTTTATGTATTCAAATTTCATTCGTTTATGTAACAAGTTGATGACTAAATAAAGGGGGTCACCTGCTTGTTTCACCTTACTTGCCTAAGTTGCATATTTTTACGTAAAAAGTAATATTGTTTTTGTACGGACCAATGCTGACCTTATGAAAAAAATTGCTGGCTTTTGTTGAGCTTGAGTATACAATTCTTCTCGTTTCTGTTTCGAGTTCGTAGAGAAACCCCGAGCATAGCTATTTCCGTGTGTGTGACTCATCGAGTGATTTGAGGGGTTGCTTACAAGGGCCATAATAATTGTCAAGAACTTGCATTTGATAGTTTGAGTTTTTTATGTAATCTCAGTTGTTGCTTTTGAGATTACACCATGTAAAAAGAATTTCGTAGTATCTGACTATGGGCCTTGTGAGCAGGCTCAAGGTCGCAGAACGAGCTATGGCGAGGGCTATACTTGGGGTTTCACTACGCGATCGAATCAGAAATAAGGAGATCCGTAGAAGAACGAACGTCACCGACATAACCTAGCGGATTAGCGAGTAGAAGTAGTAGCACATAGCTCGCAGAACTGACAGACGTTAGGGTTGAAAAGTTCTTGAATGGAGACCACGGATTGACAACCGCCGCATAGGACGGCCACAGACAAGGTGGACAGCCGAGCTGACTTAGATCCCAGGTAAGCGTGCCGCATCCAACCCGTCTTTTTGGAAATCAATGGGATGGGGGAGGCACATGTCCAGCAGTAGACATCCTATGGTTGAGATGATTATGATGATGATGAAAAATAAATATCCTTGACATACCCTACTAACACTACGAGTATGTATCTAGACCAATGATATTATATGTTTATATGAGGTAGATGTGGCACAAGCGCGCGAAAACTGAGGCGGCAAAATTAAGTCAATTGTAGTCATTTTCATTGTGACGCGTATTTCAAGCGCAAGTCTAAACATATAGCTATCCTTTTCTATATTATTTGTACCGTATTATCTGTCGCAGTAAGCATGTTTATGTCGCAAAGAAACAAAATCTGAGCACCGCGCAGTATGAATATACATCATCTTCAGTAAAACATCATTGATCTAGACTGTATTTATTATGTTGTGAAATTTGGATAAAATAACTAATATTTGGTCAAACGCATTCTCAGCGGCTGAGCTATATATTTGTGTATGTGTAGGTACGAGTATTATTATATATTATCATATATTCATATACCACGGACCATATATCAGATTTCGTAGACAATGATACATGGTTTTAATATATTTATTGGCCTTAGAATAAGGAACAAACTTATTCTAAGATATTGGCATTGTGTTTAACAATGTAACTATTTCACTTTGTGACGTATGACTTATATGTTTGCTCAATAATAATTATGGATAAAGATGATTTTCTGTTTGTCATATTTTTCATTTGACTAGCAAGTTTACAGGGAGGCTATGTGTGATCAAGTTCTAGCAGTCTCTCAGCAAATCTACGTTGTGTGTGTCTATCGCTGTGTATCGTGGTAGAGTGTGTTATACATAATAGCACTTTCCGTAATGCACACTGCACTTATTATAAAAGAAGTTTCGGATTGCAATATCATATTTTCGAACCCCGATTCAGAAGATACAATATAACTCTAATAATAATAATAAACTGATAAAATTATACAATGTTATCTTCTCTGATCAATCAAATTAATCACCTGTTACTTTGATTCAAAATGTTTATGTTATATATTAAGTTTCGTGTACCTAATTAGAGCGACATAATCGTGTTTAGTGATTAAGCTCTTTAATAAAATAAAATAAAAATTGATGATATTGCTGGCAATACCATTACGGGATTGATTCTCAACAACGGATATAATGGGGACTGTTCTGAGGAGCTCTTCAACCTTATTCCGGCATCACGGTTTTACCACCGCACTAGCCGGCACCGCTTGAAAGCTCATCCACATTTATTATTGAGGCATGGGACATACTGTGCGATTATACCGATCGTTTTTGCCACACACCTGCAAAATGTAGAACAAGCAACCTCCCCCGGTGGAATAGAATAATCCGAGTAGAATAGGGTATTCTTCAAAAGGAGAGATAACAGAGCCAAAGGGATTGGCAACGTATTGTAATGCCCTCAGTATTACAGATATCCATAGGCGACAGTGAAAGCTTACCATTAGGTGGCTCGTCTGCTTCTTTGCCACATACTACATTTAAAAAATCCCTCCTTGGCAGTACGTTATAGTAACAAAAGTTCATATTTAAAGTGGAGATAAAACGCTTCAAATGTGAATGTCAATTGTACATGTACAGCACTAGCGCCATTATTCGACTCATATCGTGTACCTCGCTAGTTCAGGGGTCAGCAACCATTTCAGACGGAAGAGCTAAAATTAAAAATTTAGCCTACTTTCTATAGTGTTCAAAGAGCCACTGATACTTTTCGTAAAATTAAATCAAGTATTACCTACCTTATGATATTTCTTTGCTTCTGTCTGACATCCACGGGGTGTTGTGTAAGGCCCGAACGGAAAGGGCTGAGAGACATGCTATCCGCTTATAAATCAATTACACGAATGTTATGGATTTCGAGAATATTTTAAGATTCCACTATGGAACTGGGAGCTGCAACCTTATATCAAAAGAGCCACATGAGGATCGCGACCCGCAGATTGCCGACCCCTGACCTAGACATTTCAAGGAATAACGTATAACGATTTCCACAGTACATAACCCAACAAATGATAGTAGAACTAACAAAACTTCCGTAACATAGCAACCAAAGCATGCCAACCTTCTCTATTTTGAGTTATGAAACATTTTCGATACTATAAATGCCCCGTGGCAAGTGCATGTGAGTTCCAGTTACAGTTTGGCAACTTTAATTTTTATTGGTGTGTACTTATGATACATAAATCACGTCGTTTCATGTGTCGTTTAGAATTAGTTTGCTCTGCGACCACTAAGACCCACTTAGGACAAATTAGTAGATACAGTTTATAGTTTATTGCATTAACATTATGCTCGGCGAAATCACGATCAAATTTTGGGGGAAAAAGTTCGGCTACTTGTGGGATTTAAACCCACGATACAAACGATTTCCAAACAACTTCAAAAAAATCTTAATTCGACTGTATTTGTTTAGTTTTTATTTCTTCTAGAGAACCGATTGAGCTTATTCTTTGTGTTATTAAAAAAGTGGTGCTTCTCGTGTGGTCTGTTTCAAATTTGATTACGATCTGACGGGTACATTTTAAGTCTTCTTCAGTAAATAGTGCTTATTTGATTTCGGCAACATTGATGTTCTCATCTTTTCAAGATAAACGTTGAGAATGTTTGACTTATAACACCGTCTTGCACCAACCAAATCGTCGGAAATTTCCGCCTAAATCTCGAACGTAATAACAAATTATCGATTATCTCGAATAACTTGGTTGGTGTAAAACGGTCCAAGTAGTTTAATTCCATCTGTATACGATTACGACAATAGTTTCAACCACATTCGGTGGTCTTTTTCAAGGAGCTAGCTATTATTAGCTACCTACTTTGCTTTAGTTTGGAGAACTCAAGACGAAGAATTGAATGGGCCGATACAATCTAACTTCAATACCAATCAATCCCTATAAAAGCGACCCATAAGGATAGCTCATCTCACAATAAAACTGATTACACAACACTATACTATATATATATATATGTTTTTTAAAAATAAGATTTTTACGTCAGCTAGTCACGAGACGTGCAATGTTACTCGTGGCGTGTCAAAAATTAAATATAATAAAATCTAGGCGAAATCTGGTAACGACTTCAAAACCAGTTACACCCGGATTAATGCAGTAAGCCCGTGGTAAGACCATTAGATAATAAATAACTGCATGCATTTATCACCAAACTGTTTATATTCAATAACTTGTTGATCATTGTTTAACGTGATGAATGGGCTTCTGGTCCGGCGGGCACTAGAAGTACCCCATTTAGGGGTACTTCTAGTCCCCGCCGAACTAGCTGCTGTGTATCCGATGTAATCATTATACCGAAAGCTAGGTTAGAGGTAAAGTTAGGCTGAGGATCGATCCAACGACACGTTTGAGTGACGTTCTACATATGCTATCCGGAGCTACTATCATTGTTTCAAAGGATCTCGTCATCATTATAAACATCATCCTAGCCATAGAACTATAGTTCACTGCTGAAAATATGACTCCCACATTGATTTGCACAAATACCGGATGGAAGTGGCCTACATCCAGCCCTTAACTGCGATCAGTTTTTCGAGCTATGTGCCCTGCCCATAGCCACTTCAAATGTAAGAAATATTACAATTTTATTTTGCAATATACTAGACAAAAATACTAACAAATACAGTAAAAAATACAGTAAACAAATGAACTATGTATCTCCTCAATCATATTAATTAAAGTAGAAAATTCATAGTTTATTTTTCATTGCATATTATGCGACTTTGAGTTTATGTATGAGTCCTTAACTAGATGACAACGATAACACTCAATTATTCCGAAATAATTAGCTGAAGCCTGCTCTGTCGAGGCGCCAGGCCACTTTAGTTATAAATTAGACCACTTGTTTACTCGGCCATGGTTAATCGCCGAAGAAATTAGGTAATGCGAGACTAGTTAGGTTCAATTAGTTTGAATAAGTGCCCATATAAAAGCGAAATCATTTAATTTTAGAAGTCGACTAAAATTAAAGCACCCGTGAAACGAGATTGGTACTTAACTGATAATTGGGTACTGAGTTTTTAATCTCCATTTTAAACATTTTGTGATTTTTGAACATCCTCTCTTCTTGCATTAATCGTTACTCGAAATTGTTAATAAAGGACAAATATGGCCACTCAAAAATATTCTTTCATAAGATAACCAATTATTAAAATTATAACCTTCATGAAATGTTCTCATATCTGATATTATTAATGTTTATAAGGAACTGGCCATGCCAATTCAATCAATGATAACAATTGGGACATTATTTTATGAACAATCAATTTGTTCTCTAATTTAGGGCAAGGTGGACCTCCGCAGGAACATAATATTACCAAAAAAATTCCCAAAAATGAATGATCACAGATGATCTAGAAAGATCTGTTAACAAATAAATGGAAATATCCGAAAAAATATGCGTGCACTTCCACCAAGAACTAGTCGCGTACTGAGGATAGCGCCCCCGAGCGCGGAGTAACTGAACTATAGAATATGTGACCTCAGGACAACGTTGATAGAGCTAGACTACATTACTTAGGACATCTCTACTTGTGGTTTATCTTTGGATCTTATTATTATACAAAAAAAGCAGTTTGTTGACCCTCAATCTTATTCATAAACTTAATAATAACAAAAACTTAATACCTATCATTTCTACGTCAACTTTGTGGAAACATGTTTAGGACTACGTCGCAATATCTTCTAGAAATGATGCCTCAATTGTAACGTGGCTATATCTAGTAGTATTACTGTGACAAAGTGATTTCCTGTCATATAATGTAGAATTGATTGTGCATTATGATATCTTCAATCAGTCTGCAAGTGTACCGGAAACACTATTGTATTGTTAGACATAAAAAGTCATTAGTGTGGCCTTCGCCTTCAAGTGGTCAATTTAAGTTATTTCTATTTAGACCTTTTTATACTGCTTATATCTAGCGTTTGACCATATTGTGAGATTAATAGGTATCACCTTAAACATGGCTTAAGGTTGGCCAGAAATTGGTGTGTTTACATTGATAGCAGCTCCAAAAATATATATCCCAGGTGATTTTGATGCCTACGCGTTACTCGTCGTATGTGCTGATGGCAAGTAGAGGACGCCGACGAATCTTTCGATATATGTGATAATGCGAAGGAGTTTGCGGCGCTATACAGACGTAAACAAACGCGACGTGGCTGTGTAGATCAGCCTGCTTTGTGTGTCCAATGGCGATGATTGCTCTTGCGAAATTCCACTTGATACCTCAAGCATTCGAAGGGTTCTCAGTCGCATGACGTTTTTTTAGAAAGGAATTTTCTATTCAACTGAACAGCATTAATTAAAAAAAAAGAAATTTAAAGGTAGACCCATCACCTTTAAGTTATATTTTTCAAAGTTATTAATGTGTTGATCGTTGAATAATTGCGTATTTAAATTATCCTATATAATTAAATAATTATTTAAATATAGAAAGCATCCATTCGATAATTACTATATGTTTTTGTGCGCCTACATTGCAAACGCTGGATAAACGTTACAAGTTAGAAAAAGTAACATACCACGGAATTGTTTATATTAAAGAAGTGTACAAATAAGTCGTAACAGTACTTATATTACATACCTATATGTCTATCTTCTGAGCAGGTCAGTGATCTTTTTTTAATTGACATACTACAATGTAATAATGGGTTAATTACGAAACTATATAAAAAAAATATGCAAGCGAACATATAACTTCCTCCTTTTTGGAAGTCGGTTATCAATACCTTATTGTTTCTGACAGGATCAAATACATTAGGTACGTTGTGCATTCAATTTAGACCAAAAATATTCTTTACAGCATATCATTAAAATGAATATCTTAGAAGATATCAGATTTAAAAGGCGGGGGTAGAGCGTCTGTCTCGGGCGACCGCCGTCCCGGGTGGCAGCGGCCGGGGGTCTACATTGCATCCGTGCAAAGCCGGGTGGGAAGCTAGTGTGTTTGTAACTTATTAATTATTCTTATTACACAAGCTGCTCATTAAATACTTAGTAATAACGGGTTTTACTCTCAGAGAGGGAAGCAACGTCCCACTACGTTGCCAATAGCGGTTTGGCTTATACACTGAAATAAAAGGTCATGGATCAAGGTCTTTACGTAACGCATGTGCAGTTTTATCTAAAATACTACGCATACTGCTACTGTAAGGATGTGGGGTAATCTATAATCTTATTCTACTAATATTATAAATTTATGCGAAAGTTTGTGTGTATATGTGTGTGTGGGTATGTTTGTTACCTCTTCACGCCCAAACGGCTACACAGATTTCGATGAAATTTGGTATGGAGATAGCTATACCCTGGATTATCACATAGGCTTATTTTAATCATCATCATCATCACCGTTTTCTATCACCACGCGAGTACAACCGCGGAGTGCAACTAGTATTATTAAAAAGAGGTAAAGTTTGTGAGATTGTAGGAGGTAGATAATCTCTAGATCCGCTGAACCGATTTAGAAAATTCTTTTACCACTAGAAAGTCACTTTGTTTGTAAGTGGTGAGTGTTATTTTATCACCATTATCATCATCACCACGCTAGTTAAACGGCGGGGTTCAGCTAGTCCAAAATAATCAAAGATCTTATGTATGTAGGCTGCAACAAACCTCATAATTATCTTTCCGATAAGCACTCTTTTAAATATATACTGTATGGATTAAGCGTTTGACCACTATCTCACTTTGATAGTCAGTGACGAAGTCGTCGCAGATGTTATCACGCTAGACCTAGAATGCTCACTGGCTCTCAAGGACTGCTGCCTGAACACACTAGGTATGTTTTTGGAGATAGTTTTTCAAACTTGACGGTGGTAGCTAGCCAGGAGGGTACTCGACAGTACCCTACCACCATGCTGGGAATTCGTTAACGGTGTTATCTTCACCGGAAGCTCAACCTGTGGGGATCGAACCAGCGTCCATCAGTTTGACAGCCGCCACGTCCACCGCTGAGCTATCATGCGGATCCTCTAATCAAAACACCACATTCGTAAAGTCGTACCTACTCATTCGAATAATAAGCGAGTAGCAGTCTAAGCTCATTACTATATAGTAGGGTGTGTGTCATCTTTTTTAACCGACCCCCCGATAAAAAAGGAGGTTACTCAATTCGACCGTATATACGTTGTTTTTTTTTATGTGTGTTCGCGGATATCTTCGTTATTTATGAACCGATTTTGATGATTCTTTTTTTGTTAGATAGAGTATACTTCCGTGGTGGACTTATACAAGTTATTTCACACTTTTGAGTGTTGAAGTCAGTTGCATATTTTGTTAAAAAAAAAAATTTTTAAATCTTTAAGTCCGCCACATTATTACGTAAGGAGTCGCAATTTAATTTGTCAATTTTTTAAAATATTATAATGTAGATCAAAGTGTCGGTAGGTGTACTTAATTGTACATTGTTCAAAAATCTACCGCTGAAAATAATTTTCCGCTGATATAATCCGAATTGTTACCATTAACACATGCTTACTATTTATTGTCATGGTCAACTAGCCACTCATTACTAAATTAAAGATATCATTAAACGCGCTTGCCTCATAATGATTCTGAAATGGATCACTTTTTATTTCAACCTTGTTTTATGTTTCAACATATTTTGGACATAGTTTTGTGGAGGTTAAGAAAGTATGTATATTTTTATACTGTATACATCTAGTGTTTGACCATTATCTCACTTGACAGTCAGTGACGATGTGGTTGAGATATAATCACACTAGACCTAGAATGTTTACCAGCTCTCATACTGCTGCCTGAACACACTATGTGTTTGGTGACAGTTTTTCAAACTTGAGAGGGTAGCTAATCAGGCGGGTTACTCGAAAGTACACCGCGAGCTTAAGACGTTGGTGGGTATCGAACCAGTATCGGTCAGTATGACAGCCAACGCTCCCAGCGCTGAGCTATAATCGCTTCAAGTAATAGTCTACAGTTCGTAGGTAAGATAAAGTATATGTATACTATGTCATTCAAATATAGGTAGATACATTATAAGGTATCTGTATTATCCTACGTAATATATATCTATACTGAAATTGGGAGACCAATAATAATTAATACAACATTCGATAACTATTAAACCAAAGGAGCGAAGGGGAGGATATGATTTTGAGTGGCTCTATGCAGAAAATCGTGTTTGTGTGTGTCGGTGTATGGATGTACATATGTCAGGTGTCGGCGGCGATTCTCGGTTTGTCAAGGTAGGTATGATAACAGATTGAGCAGAGCTTCGGTTTCCTCGTATGTTAAAGTAAGAACTAGCAATGATTGCACGCATGTAAGTTGATGATGCAATATTCGACTTGCGGAAATCACTGAGCAGAATGCCATGCACAAGGTGCACTTAATCTAGATTTGCCAGTGCCAAACAATTCGGTGATACTTATCAGTGCCCAATGTACATTTTAGATGATTGTATTTTGAGAAACCTTCTGTTTATTGTACGGCAAGGTCTGCGATATAAATAGCAGAACAAAAATCGTGTATATTATTCCTCGAAAATCCCTTAACTGATTTGACTATTTTATGCTGTGATTTTACGAGTGGTTACCGGCTGTCCGGCACCTATGGATATCTGCAATAGTAAATAGGTACCTTCTAGGATTGTGGACTCCATCTTAAAACGCGTCAACACTTAACATCCGGTGAGACAGTGGTAAATGCAAGCTTATATAATTGAAAAAACTAAAAAAATCTTAACTAAAACTACTAAAAAACTAAAACTTATGGGCATTGTGTATGTTGTGATGTGTTTCCGTTATGTTGATTCCCTTTTTAAATAATAACAATACTAATAAACTCGCGTCCGTGAACTGGGTACGTTTCGCTGACCTTTTTGGGGAAACCGAGGGTTTTGCCTGTGCAATTGGAGACGAAGACAACATAACTACCGAAAATATATTCTGAAGGACGGTACGGTCGACGTTTGCCGTCATGCCACCGTCCGGGAGAATCACTCAGATATATTATTCCTGGTTGTTCTCATCTTGCTAACGGAGAGTATTTACGCAGGCAAAACCTACTAGCCAGAATCATCCACCAACAGCTTGCAAATCGATACGTTCATAAGTTTTTGAGGTATCGAACGTTATAAAAAATACAAATGAATTGAAAATCTTCTCTTTTTTTAGAAGTCAAGTGAAAAAAGAGAGATCCATCAAATATCACTCCGAAAACAAAAGAGTCAAGACTAAATGTTAACAATAATCCTCGTAACAAACGATAACGTTACTACTATAAGTACAGAGTAGGCCAAGGTGTTCAAATCAATTCTGATTTCAAGTGCGCACCTTAAACCTACACCTATTTTGTAACAGATCTGTATCCATCCGGCTAATCGCAGTAATTAATCTTAAATGTTTGACGAAAAATCAATAAATAATCAATGGAATAACGAGTTCAAGGTTGCGAAGGCGCGTGCGCACGCCCGTTTTATGTTATGTCGAACGCTGTTCATTGCTAATGAATGACTTGGAAGTACATTAAAAACAGTTGCAATTTTAATCAGCTTCCAATTAGGCGGCAAGCCGAATCGTATTATAAGTACGCGTGTTACTTTTAATGGATCATGATACTAGTTATTTTGGTTTGGATGGATTAAAATTAATTCAATTAATGCGGTAATGAGCAATTTTGGCAAGATAAAAAATTGCCAAGAGCTTGTTCGATATAGGTTTTAAGTACGTCTGTGGCATTAGCATTTAAAATATAACATAATAATAAAATATAATATATTATTAACGAATCTATCATCGCTTCGAAAACATACACACATATTATATACGTGTGATTAGATTCGCGGTCTGGTTTTTGACTGTCAACCTGATGGGTTCAGTCAATTGGGTCGAGGTATGCAATTAAAAAATTAAAAAATATTTAATTCAGCTCTTAGACTATACAGTGTAAAAGTATATTATAATTGAATTTGTAGATATGTTACTCTGAAAGATTAAACCTCTGGTTCAATCTTTCCCTAGTTTCACTTTTAGTGATAATCTCCACGATCACCTTCACCTTCATCGCTATCCAGAGCATGTTGGTAGGGTAAATTTACTCGCCTTACTTAAGAATATTTACGGAATCCAACGCATATTATTCCTGGTTCAGGCATTGATTGAAGATAGCAGCTGTCCCGGCAGATGATATGTACCGCGTTGAATCATCATCAAAACTATTTAAATCACAGATCGGACTAGGACAGCTGTCTGGGGCATATTTTATAAAGCGACAAAATTCCAGCCATACCCAGTGGAATTTACGTATATTACATACAATACGTTTTAATACTGCCTAGGTAAAGTGAGTTCTCAATATAAATACTGTAACAATTTAATATCAATTTATTTGGTTCTTCTGAATAAAATTAATCATTTACATTCTAGTTTTTCTTCTCATGCTGTCAAGATAAAAAGGTTCACACAGGGGGTCTTTATCATACATAATTTAATTAAATTAAATTAGCCGGCATATCTCACTGAAAAGCTATTGTGTTATAATTATAATAGTTTATTATTCTATAGAAATGTAGCCGTGCTCAAGGGCGTTTTTCTCCCATAAATCCATGGGTGATTATTCCAAATACCCTAATTAGTGACAATTCATTAATCTTTCACACGCACGAATTATGCAATTCGATACAGGGGTTATTGTTCACCTATTTGGACCAATACTAAAGCTACTATCAGAATTTCAACTCAAAGAGAGAATGTTGCCAGGTCACTGGCAAAGCTGTCAAAAAGTAGCGTGTTGGAAAGTCTAAAACATATTTATAGTAGTAGCAGTTAGTAGATTACCAAACAGTTGTAGAAGATGCATTATTGTATGTAACTTGTGGCATTTCGACCATAATGTGAAAAAAAAATATGAACATTTATGAGTTCTTTTTATGAGTATGTCTAGGTTCGAATTTGTATTAAAAAAAGCTGCCAATAAATAGAAATCCCATACCAATACCAATACCCCGCATCGCCGCGATGCTCACTTGGGGACCTCTTGGCCCCCAACCCTGACTGCGCCCACAGTAGCCATGATCCACTACGGACTTAAAAATCCACGGTGTACGTCCTGCGGCTGTAATGGAGGAAGCGCAAGGTCACGTTTACATTCACTGTGCTCCCAGGGGCAGGAACACCTTCCCGTTGCGACCGCGCCTGACACAAGGGCACGGCCGCACCACCCCGGAAACCACACAGTGCAATGAACGCCAGACTATCCGGATCTGACGCTCGTGGTCCCCTGCGATGGGCCAGATGTAGCAGTCCCATCGCCAGCTGCCATCCTCCGTCGGTGGTCCCATCGGCAACACAGCAAGTGGCAAACCAAATCGCTCCCGCCGCAGCGCCTCCCCAGCTACGGCGCCGTCCAACAAGGCACCGCTGCCCGCCTCAGTTGCAGTGCCTCACAGGACCGCAACCTACCGTTAAGTAGACCGCTCCTCGTTTGCTTAGCAAACTAAGCCTGTTAGGAACAGTCTCGGCCTTAATATAATAAACTTACATAAATAAACGGATATAAATGAACTTACATAGATATGAGACATGCGACGCCTGACGATGTCTAGTTCAAGAATAATTAGACCAATAACAGGCAGCACCACAAGAAGGTAACCGCCAGACTGGCCTTGGGATCATCACGACCTGCGCTTCCCCCAAGACTGTAGCCTCCCTACCCATCATGGGATGAGTAAGGAAGGCCTGGTCTTAACCAAAACAAGCAGCTGATCGAGAAAGAAAAGAAGGGCCATGGCATCCCACCTCGGGCAGTGCACCCGGAACCATCCTGACAATGGCTCTCATCCAGCCACCGCCCGTCTTCTCCACGTCACCTCTGCTGATCAGAGGCGTACGCGGAGAGAGACCCACCTCGCCAGGTCACTAGCTATCGGCCAACAAGATCTCACAAGATAAGTTGTAAGCTGATACCCAGCTTACGTTTGACCAAGCTTAACCGTGAAATTTCATAGATAAACGTAGTCAAAGTAAGCAGCAACCAATTCTAATAAAACATAAGGCAAATACATAGTATTAAATTAATAAATAATATATCCTATCCATATTAGATGATTACATTTCAATATATAAGAATATTTTATGTTCCATATGGACAAAACTGTTAGGTACCTTGAGTACCTAACCATATTTTAAAAAACTTAAATTAACATACAGTCATACACAGATCAACAATACAGTGATTTATATTGATATATCTGGTCTTCTAGGTGCACAATCACCCTAGCATTGCTAACAGTGTCAATGTCACTGACCCGCCGGTGATCTGGATCACCAAGTTAAGTATTATACAAGAACGAGTACATATCTTGAACTAAAAGCCTTAAACATTATGTTTCCCATACAAACTTATAAATCAGATTACTGGGTTTCTTTTTTATGTTAAATATTAATGTAATAAGCGGAGTTTACTGTGGAACAGTAAACCTAGCACCTTTATATCTCTCTTGGGATTATTTTGCTTCTAAAAAATGTAATACGAATGTTGTGTGTATAATTGTTTGCGAATAAGAGTTTTGAGTTTAAAGAATTTTAGTGAGATTGTGGTATTGTGAGATAATTTCATTTAGGTACACCTGCAATTGAAGCCGAAACCACTGGTAGGTAGGTATTCATGATCAGCTACTCATAAACATTTAAGATTCTGAATTATAAATTACTAACCAATCCAACTATTGAAATTTAACAACGCTTTAATTATTTCGAAAATTACCTATAATCTATATTAGCATATTTACTTTAGCTAAAGTGACAGTCACACTGTTATTAGTCATGCTGATAAAGGGGTCAAAAAAGTATGTAGCCAGTTGGCAATGTAGCAAGTCTTAAGCCATGTGTATACTTAGCCTAAATTGTTGGTCCTTACCGTATAATTGTTAGAGGGAGCTGGTTACTATAATTATTGGGGATAATAATATTGATGTTATAGTTTGCTGCCTGTTTGTCTGTTTATCAGTTACTCTGTGTTCTCTCTTCTTATAGGATCTGTGGTAGTTTTCCTATTAAAATCACCAAATTTAACAGAGGTCACAGAAACAGCATAGATTCTCACCTAAGTATAATACAATTTTAAAAATATTTATTATTCAAATCGAAATTGCAGCACCTTGTGGCGGGTACGTATTGTATGCACGCATTACAAGTAGGCTCTAAAAAACGTTATAAGGCTTTCAGGCGTATCTTTTTATAAATCTTGTCTCATAAACCTGAAAATAATACCACATCTGAGAGCAGTTAATACGGGTCAATTCTATATGACAGGCACGGGAGTTGACGTCTTAAAATGTTAATAACCTTGCCAGTGGGAGGAATATGAAAATGGAGAAGAAGTCAATAGACATATCAGGTAGCGCATATAATTAATTTTAAAATAAATTAATTTTGTAACGAAAATTTTTTACTAGCAGTTATTTGTCTTTTTCTGAGTTAGTGAGTAATTGTAATATGTAATTGGTAACGTGTGGAAATGCATCGTGGGTATGACAATTACATATATACAATTGTTAATGTAAGTTCTCATCATTATGGTTTATTCTGTTTGTAGACCCTTAAAAATAAATAAATATGGGGATATTATAACTGTAACGAGACGCCACGTTAACTCAAAGTAGAATAGGTAGGTAATAAAAAAAAAATACCAATAATGGATCCAACTTCAATAAGAAAATGAGTGAAATTCGGTAAAAAAAAAAATGTCACCCTATTCACTGACTTTTGCTACTCACGGGATCAATTATCATTCATCCTCAATAAGTAAGTCATCCAGATAGAGGTAGACGGCAACACTTTTCAGATATGATGATGAAATTTAAATGGGACTACCTCGGAAGTATACTCTAAATAATCATCAAAATCGGTTCATAAACGACTGAGTTATCCACGAGCACACACATACACACATATATGTACGGTGGAATTGAGTAACCTCCTTTTTTGAAATCGGTTAAAAAAGGGTATAAAGTATTTAGTCCACTGCATTCATATTTAAATCTGCAAATATTGATTGAATTATTTTAATTACCATCTTTGCTAATAGAAATAGTTTACGGTTGGTCTAAAAGTGATATTAATATATCGTTACTTGCTTTAAACAGAACGCTAAACGACTTATTTGTACATACATTTTACTGAAATTAATTAACATTTACTCCCGATGTTGACAGGAGATATATGTGACTGCCATTTACTGAGATAAAATACAACCTTCTCTGGTCTTCACATAAGTAATATTAACATAAATACGGAATTTGATTTGTCACGTTGCCATAATATACATTTATTACATTTTAGGCAATTTAGTATTTCAGCGGCCATGTATATTATAAGGAATAGTTTGCGGAAAAAAAAACTCAGGGTCAATTTATCGAAAAAGGTAATTTAACAGATTAAAAATAACTAAAATAAATTGGAACTATTTTTGAACCATGACATATTTTAACTACGCCTAATTTCATTCCTGTCGAAGCCTTCTTACATTTAATAAACTTTACTTAAACTTTTTATTCAAGTGAGTGATAAAGAAACGAAGGATTACTACGACTAATTATTATTTATTTAATTTTTCAACACTTATTAACATTAATAGACACTCAACATCTTAAACTCCTGGCATAAAGTCTTAAAAATAGGCGGAAGCTTGAGATTTAAAGTCTCCATAAATGTGCATCCTCCTTGAATCGTTCCCCAATGCTGGGGGTCGTAAGCAGTTCATGTTTTCAGCCTGTCCCTTATGATGATATGCTACCGACTTTTCGCGACGTGGAGAGCTTCTGAGAGTTTGATCTCGAGTGTGGTGCGGACTTGATATAACCAGCGCATCAGCTGTAGCTTGTAACTAAGAAAACATTTTCATTTTAATTTATAGTTCTTCTTCTTCTCGGCCAGCTTTCAACCCTGGAAAGGTGGAAAGATGGCCGAGAGAGCCGACAATAAGTTTTTAAAGGTCTATACCTACTAGTTTACTTAAATTATGTATTAAACTTTAAAATTCCATTATAGAACTACAACATTATGATTAGAATTCCAATAAAACGTAAACTGATAATTAAGAGGTTGGGTAATAAAGTACCTACTAAAATTAATTGCTCCAAGGCTGAGTGACATAGATTTGGAACATTGGTACGCTTATTTTAAATAAAAATATCGGAGCATTCAGAGAAGTATGACAAGTATAAGTATAAGTAAAAAACCGGCCAAGTGCGAGTCCGACTCGCGCACCGTGGGTTCCGTACAAACCTGTAGGCATATAAAAAGTGTAACAAAAATGTATGCTCATCGCCATTTTGCAATTTTTCCTTTATCTGCGCTATAAGACGTGGCTCCGTGCAAAATTTCAAGATTCTAAGTTCACGGGAAGTACCCTGTAGGTTATGATTCCCTTGCGAGTGTCGAAAATTTACTTTTTCGAAAGTTTGAATTTTTCACACCTCCAAGGGACAGTAGACCTGAGTATTTGATATGAATTTCAGCTTGATACCTCCACGCGTTACTAAGAAAAAGGGTCGAGACAGACGGACAACAAAGTGATCCCATAAGGGTTCCGTTTTTTCCTTTTGAGGTACGAAACGCTAAAAATAATACTAAAAAAAGAGCAAGAAATTAAATTTGGAGCACGGGCATATACCGTCACTTGGCGTTCTCAAAAGAAGACCAGATTTGGTTGCAAAGATGCCTTCCTATGTTAAAATATGTTTCAGTATCTGTTTTATTTTACTCTGGGGCCGAGTTTGTCATTGAGAGTAAAATGAATGTACTAATTCCAGAAAATACAATAGTAGATTAATATTCTAAAATCGAATATGAACAAGATATGTAAATATGTTTTCTATACAGGTGAACCGAGTTCAGTACTCGCACTGCACACCGAGCGCGGCGTGCAGTGCGAGTATGAACTTGTATAGGCGTATTTAATCGTATTTGCCAAATGCTTTTTTTCACATTCAAACCCCGCACTAGGATTCACGACTTTCAGGCGACGATTCAGGACACACGAAATCACAGCACACAAACACCCAAGACCCGGGACAAACACCTACACTCATCGCGTAAATGTTAGCCCCTGCCGGGATTCGAACTCATGGCAGAAGTTATGTCACTGAGCCACGGCAACCGCCAGGTCACCGTAAATTTATCAGAAATATTGTGCATTAAATAATCCCAGCAATATTATAACGGCGAAAGTTTGTATGTGTGTAAGTGTGCATGTTTGTTACTCTTTCACGCACAAACGGCTGCACCGATTTCGTAATTGAAGTAGCGGGAAAACCGTAATCCACGCGAGTGAAACCGCAGGGCGCTTATAGTATATAGTAAAACCTTTACAACCAAACTGTCTTTATACGCTCATGTTACCAATTATCTATACAAGCTTCTGGGTAAAGCTTTGTTCTGTATCAAGGAAATAGAAAGTTATTGGTGCAATGGTATCGCAATTGTGTACTAATGAAGGGCCAACCGAGTGAGTAATGTTGGCGTTTAGTTTAATGACGTGTTGGACACGTGTACTTTGTTCCTTATTATATGCTACATTGTAATTGGATTATGGAATAAATGTTTGTTGCCGCAGTGAAGCTTTCTGTTGCAAATTGAAAAGCATACGTTACTGATAGATATTCTAATTATCTAAGCACATAAAGTGTGATTAAGTATTATTATATATCCCACTTATATTGTAAATGCGAAAGTTTGTGTATATGTGTGTATGTTTGTTACTTCTTCACGCCCAAACGGCTACACCGATTTCGATAAAATTGGTATGGAGATAGTTTAAACCATGGATTAACACATAGGCTACTTTTATCCCAGAAAAAGTATAGTTCCCGTGAGATAATTGAGTGGCGGGAAAACCGTAATCCATGCGGGTAAAACCGTGGGAGTTACTTGTGATATATATGCATTAGCTAATAATAAATAACTTACGTCGATCGTCAAATCTTGATGTATGTACTGGGTATGCCTGATGATTGTCGTCAAGAGACTATTCTATATTCGGTCTCTGTGCGATCTGGAAAAAAATAATAGATGGCAAAACGAAAGCACGATTTTTTTATTGGGTATGGGCAAGCGTTTGACCGCTATCTCACCTGATTTTAAGTGATGATGCGGTCTACGATTTGGGTTTCAGTAAGAAAAATAACAATTAAGCGACTTGGTGCAAAAAAGAGAGGAAATAGAAAGTTCTGGAAAACCAACTGAGATTATGTCAAACGGAAATTACTTTTGATTTATACTACTCAGAGGTTAAGTGATTATCTTCTAAAAAAAGACGTGATTTCCACGGCCATGGCTAAAGAATCCGTAGTACGCACTATAGGAGTAGCAGTAAATATTTAACTATTTCGAGAGACAAGGCATAATCTTGGCGAGAATTGAAGTCATTGCAAAGTGCATGTAAAGCTAAATTTGATACTACGGTCGCCGTGGCGCAGTGGTCAGTGTCAGTGACATGACTTCTGTGTTTCCGGGACCGGAAAATAAACCCGCCCCCAAAGTACGTAAGAGTCCAGTTGTAATGTCCCCCATACAAGTAGTGAAACCAAATACCCACTTGATTGGTTGCAAACTCCACTATAAGTTATCAGCTACGCTATTATATTCTTGCACCACTATTTTCCTATTCTTTCGATAACTTTTCCGAGTTTTGATCGGTCCTCTTTATCAGAGTAATTTGAGTCTTTCAAGGTGTGCCCGCTGCAAACCAACTCTGCCCCCATGTCAGCGGAGAAGACCTACACAAACAACTTAGTTAATTGCACTTACAAACTGTTAAGGATGACACGTAAAGTGAAGAGAATGTGATAAAACAGACAAATAAACTCCGCTAAGAAAGGTTTTGTCACGCGTCGTACCAATTCGAGCAAACAAATCAATGCTACCGTCAATTACGTTATAGGTACTTTAGCTGGAATGAGTTTGAAATTCGAATATAAAATATACCCTTGACAACATACAATGTTAGCTTCTTAATAAATAACATTAAAACAAATGACGCGAGCTGGTTCGTCATTATTTCGTTGTATTAGTTCAAATTGCAGCCATAATTTTGCCTCTGACAGTGTAAATAGACTAGTTTCGCAGTCAATATGAAATGTGATTGGAATTTAAATATAAACTATATAAAGTGGTTTGATTAACATTGAAAATGACATAAAACTGAAGTTGGGACAATTCTGCAACGGTGATTGAATTTTTATGGTGCTAATTAAGTGTCCACTCTATAGGCAGATCTCTCCAAAATACTGATATAATTTCTAAGTCTTTTTCTTCTTCTTGTCCTTATCCCGTACTAGGTGGGGTCGATACAACATATTTTCCACTTCCATTGTTTCTTTCATTGGTCTTCATTGCTCACACTTTTCACCAAACGTATCATTCTTCACACAGTCCATCCATACCTTCCTCTATCTCTATATCCATCCACTTTCAATATAATTTCCATCCCTCCTCATAACATACCAAGCCAATCAATTATCTTTCAACTTATCAGTCACTGAGGCTACTTTCAAGTTTCCTCCGATGAACCTACTCATTCCTTAAATTAATTAAACATTCTAGTCTTTCCACCACACATCCATCTCAACATTCGCATCTCTGCCACATGCACTTTTCTTTCATCATATATTTCTTTTATCGATATAATTTCCAAGTATTATTATACTAAATTAGGTATGTAAAAAAACAAAATATTGAGACATTAATTCTGAATAATTTCTAATTTATTTTTTCTATGGTTTGATTTAGTAGACGCCTTACGGCTGAGATTGTGTTAAAATGTATTCTAACATTTGCGTTTGTTTTAGCAGTATCTCACTTGATCGTCAGTGACGATGCGATCGAAGGTAAAATCACGCTAAACCTCGAATGTTATCACATTGTAGGTATGGTTGGTGGCCGTTATTAAAATGTGAGGGTGGTAGCTAACCAGGTGGCTACAAGAAAGTATCCTACATGGATTTAATGATGATGTTGTCTTCACCGGTAGCTTAAGCCAGTAGGGATCGATCCACCGTCCGCAGGTTGACTGCCGATGCTAGCGCCGCTATGCTATCACCATTCCAAAAAATGTTCTTAGAAAAATGTCTCACGAGTGAGAAATAATTTTATTTTTTTATGAAATAGATGGCAAACAAACAGACGGGCCACCTGATGGTAAGTAATCACCGTCGCCTATGGATATTTGTAACATTGAGGGCATTACGAAACGTTGCCAATCCTTTTCAGACTCTGTTGACTCTCCTTTTGAAGAATACTATATTGTAGGTAATCGGGAATACTGAGGGAGGCAGCTCGATCCACATTTTGCAGATGTATGGCAAAATCGATTGCTTGATTCGCAGTGTATGTGAACCCCATGTGTCGATTACATGTAGATGAGCTTTCAAGCGATTTTGGCTAGTACGGTGGTAAAAACTTGATGCTGGAATAAGGTTGAAGAGTTCCTCGGAACACTTGACGTTGTACATACGATAGAAAATACACAGAGAGCCAATGTCTCTGCGGATACTGAGTGGCTAAGGTCTTCGGTGAGTTTATGAACAATCCAAATTGTAAAATAGTCTTCATTGTCTCCCTATTCAGGTAAACAAAAAGCGGTAGAAACCTAACTTTGCCTCTAACATTCCAAACAGAAGGAGTGTCAGATGTCAGGTGTCAGGGTAATAGCTGAACTGATTATCTGGTCGATAACTCACGATCTACTTGTGGACCAATCGATACTAATTAGGCCGTGCTATTTATATATAGTACATATACCTATTGTAAAGTTCAAAACATTAATTCGATGAATTGTACGAATGTTAATCGATACAATTAGAAATTACATACTATTATCATATGTAACAAATCTTGTGGTTGAAGTGGAATGAAGGTTCAAGGAGTTACACTGGGATAGCCTTTTATTAAATAAAAATTGCTTTCTAGGACCAACCCTTGAACTGCATTTGTATTTAGTAACGATTTTTATGTGTCGGAACGGAACTCATTTTAAAATAAGATCCCATTAAGTAGGATTCGTAAAACTATGATTTGATCACATGATAGAGTGCGTTTCATTTCATAGTTTCTATGCCGCTATGTTGGCAGGCTATGTACAATTATGTCTTATCAGCCAACCAGCAGATAGAATTCGCGTTATTTGAAATGCACTCTAGGAACCGACAATAATCGCCCAGTTTATCGCTTAAAAATATTTCTATTATACCAAAGAGGACGAAGTGCGATACAAAGAAGTCTCATTACTCGTATGTTTAAACCTGCATGATATTGTAAATTTAAAAATAAATTTAATCTGCAACCAGTAATACTTATGTACAACAGTGGCAGCGGCAGCACAATTCGCATTGTGTCGAGACAAGTCTTAATTGACAGTGATTGAACTCCACATGATCGCCACTTTCACGTAGGTACTTACTCGTTGAGAAATTCAAATAAAATAAATGACAGTCATTACACAACCCACTGTCTGATTTCCTATTTAAATATTGCCTGTGCTGTGATACACAGATTATATTATGTTCGCCGTGGCTCAGTGGTCAATGACATGGCTTATGAGACTCCGGGACACTGGGTTCGAATCCCGGCAGAGGCAAACGTTTATGCGATGAATGTAGGTGTTTGTGCCGGGTATTGGCTGTTTGTGTGCTGTAATTGTGTATTTCCACGCCTCGCGAGTAACAGGAAATGACTGTGTGTGTATGTGTGAGTGTGAGGTAAAAAAAACTCTACTGTAATGCAAGGAGGTGGAGATTATAAATTATACTTTACTATGTTAAACAGACGATCGATCAAACCTTGTAAGAGTTTTGAAAGATACAGAAAACACTTTGGCACTTCTTTTTTCCACCTTCCTCTTCCTAATTACCTTTATTACCACACTTTGATACACTCGTCACAAGGAAGTAATATTTTGAGACAAAACGTGCTTTTCTTCTGTATAATCATAAGGATTATACATTCCAAAGAACACAGAAACAGGACACTCTAGAAGAATATTAATTTATTTCCAAAACGTGCAAATAACTGCAACACGAACATCTCCCGGTTCCACTTTTCAACATTTACGAAATGAAATAAATAAATGAAACTTCATTCTTATTTAATAATATACCGCGTGAAACCTTCTTGAGAAGAATGGGCATGATTTTCTTACCGCTTCTTCTCTTTAGTGGTTACTAATTTATAAATTACTAGTTGCGCCCGGCGGTGATACCCGCGTGGTGACGATTGATGATGATAATGATGAAAAGTAGCCTATGTGTTCTTCCGGGACCTGAAGTCCCTATCTACATACCAAATTTCATCTAAATCCGTTTTACCCACGTGGTGATGAAAAACGGTGATGATGGTGATAATTAAAATAAACCTTTGTGTTAATCCAGGGTATACGCTATCTGTGTTCCAAAATTCATCTAAGTCCGTTCTGTAGTTTTTGCGTAAAAGAGTAACAAACATACCTCCATCGAGTGACATCCATACAACACAACAACCTGTCTTTATGAAAAAGCACTGCGTAAAATCTGTTTACACAATTACGCGACAGCGTTTACTCTTGTTGAATCGCAATTCGAATACAAATCGGAACAAGCATTCTAGTCAAAATACCATTGAGTAGCTTGCACGCGACGGTGATAGCATCTCGAAACACGTTTCTAAACGCTCTAATGGACATATTAAGTTCACCAAATAGGTATATTTTCTTGGGATAATTAAACTTTCATTCATTCTTGCTATCATTCAATGATTGTAGCGCGATCTCACGAATTATCATTAGTGTACTTTAAATTGTAGTATATTAACTGCGCCCCGCAGTATCACCCGCATGGATTACGTATTTATTAAATCAATTATAAAAAGTAGTAATGATTTGATTCTTGGATAAGTTCTCATCTACCTCAATAACGAATATCATCAAAATTTGTTTTACTTTTGTTCCCGTTTTGTTATTCCACACTTTTTTCAAATATGACGGTCGTCGTGGCTCGGTCATACTTTAGAACAGCGGCCTCAGGTTCGAATCACGGCTAGGGAAAACATTTCGGGGCTAATCATACCTAGATGTTTGTTCTCGAGTCTTCGATGTTTGTGTATTATGATTGTGTGTTTCCTCCGACGACAAAGGGTATCCTAGTGCAAGGGTAACGTCTGAATGTGTTTGTTTTTTTATTTATCACCTCTAATAAAATGGCTAAACTTTTCAATATGGCTACCCCAGTCCTAGATTCTCCAATTAGGAGCTAGTAGTGGATCAGATTATAAAGTCAAGATTGTTAAGAAATCATACTTTGGAATTTATTGATTGGCGAAACTATCTGTATGTGTTAAAACGGAATAAGTACTTACGTTCAAATATTTGAAGAAAAAAGTTCAGCTGCTAGTGGGACTTGAACCCACGCCTACAGAATACCGTCGTGAACGAAGTTTCGCCTAGCATGTTTTTAATGCAATAAACCATAAATCGCTTAGGAATAAGTACTGTTTCTAATATTCGCATTATGATCGAGATTTGGGTTTAGACTATTTATAATTGAAAGAGTCATTTCTTTGTATGGGGGGCAGCCATACAAATTAAGGTGTTTAGTATTGAAATGCATGTCTATTTGTTCCTTAGCATCTCTGGACTACGATAGTCATACTAGGTATACATAATGCAACGAGAATAATATAAATTGAAAGTTAAAATACGAAGTAGTAGTAAGGTAAAGTGGAATCACTCCATACTTCATTTTCTTGTATGTTTAATCAGTAGTCTATGTTAAAATGACCACTGTTCAGTATAATTACTATATTCAGTATAAAACAAAATGGCTCATCAGCGCTTGTTATACAAGAACAAGCGCTGATGATTTTATAATGGCTATCTAGTATATAGTTATAGTTCCGGAGAAAATGTGCACAGACAGACACGGTATATTTTCATGCAATGTATTGAATATGAAATAAACCATAAGTTATTCACAGGCTCGTGACGTTAATAATAAATATAATTATTTTTAACCGACTTCAAAAAAGAAGGAGGTTACTCAATTCGAGCGTATAATATGATATGCTTTTATGTGTGATCGCGAATAACTTCGTCGTTTATGAACGGATTTTGATGTTTGGGTGAAGACATCGGAGAACATACGGCATACATATGACAATAATTGATCCCGTGAGTAGCATTGGAAAGGGTGAAAAAATTTTTTTTCCCACCAAATGGAACTGACTTCACCACTCTAAAGTGTGAAATAACTTGTCGAAGTCGGTAGTACCATGAGCACAATATTGTGATGATAGTTACTTTTGTGAACTATTATGGTACGGACTTCAACAAGTTCTTTCACACTTTTGAGTGTTGAAGTCGGTTCCATTACTTGGTACATTTTTTTTAAAAGATTATACTCACCTCAAGAGAAACCCATACACATGCGCAAGCTATTGCAAAGCGAGAATCGTTGCGGACAGCAATTGCCTAAGCACATTTTGTTCAAATCTCATACAACGGCTCTGTGTGGTGGTAGACGACATTTTCAAATACACACACAAAAGACAAAAGGAGACAAAATCTCAAATATGATATGGGAAAGAAACACAAAAATGGAAATAGCAATTTTGATGTTCCTATGTCCACCTTCCCACTCTATCATCAGACCCTGGATAGCATTATTTTATGTATAATATCATTAATGAATACAACCATTTGCGTGGCCCAAAAAATAATAATATTGGGCTTATTTCATCGCTTCAAAATAACGCGGAAAAAGAAAACCGAACTCAACATTTAAATTTTTGGGAAGTCGGCTAAATAAACAAAGAAACTCATTTGGCAACGCGTAATAGTGGTCATGAATCATTTAATTATATATTTTTTTATTATTTTGACCACTATCTCATTTGATGGTCAGTGACGATATGGTCGAACGTTATTACACTAGACCTAGTATGCTTACTGGCTCTCAAGCACGGCTGCCTGAACACACCACTGCATGTTTTTGGTGACAGTCTTTCTAGCTTGACAGTAGTAACTCGGCAGATGAAATACCAAAACTATCATGCTGGGAATTTGAAGATGGTGTTACCTTCCCCGGAAGCTCAAGCCGTTGGTGGGGATCGAACCAGCGTCCGTCAGTTTGATAGCCGGCGACGGTCCCACCGCTGAGCTATCGTCGTTTTATATAGGTAAGTCATTTCCGAGAAATCTATTCATTTCAGTGGCTGAAGGGTCACAATTAAAATGTCGTGTCGTAATACTGCACTACTGCTTACTGACCTAATTTTCTTTATAATGAAAAAGAATCCAAGAAATCGCGAAGCATTTACTAACTTAAAAGTAAGATCGGTTTCGTATAAAATTTGGTTCCGTACGAGTATTTATATACATACTTACTGTATTTATTTAGCATACTTGCTGGAGTTATCCAGTCGAAGTGTTTCAACAGAAAATTAAAAAAAAGACTCCAATGCCCACTTGCGACAACCACTTTACCTGAGATTTCAGCTGAAATCTCGGATTAATTCACAAACTTGCAGGAAAAGATTGTGATTTGATCCGAGACTCTCGAATAATTTGATCGGTGCAAGTAGGCCTTAGTTTAGTTTTTGTTTGATGACTCGTAATCCAAATCCGTAAGTAAACATTTGAATTATATGAAGAACGAGTAGTATGAGTCCAACAATTTTTCAATTCTTTTATTTTTATTTTGGCGGCCGTTTTAGAGATTACCCTGTTTTTCTATTGCTTTATCTTTTGACAAATTTTACTTTATCACGTCTGGAATAGTAAGTAACTATGTTTAATATACTTACTATGGCTTGTCTGAGCATTGATAATCTGTTAAATAATGTGTGTAGGTATTTATCTATATCTCTAAAAACTTTACAATAGTTCCAGTAGATGTTTTTTTTTCAGTATAATCAGGAACATCTTTAATCTATTAGAGGTCCATGTCTCATTAGTATAATGGGGCCCCTATAACCTTGAAAGAACAGAAAGACGATGAAAATAGTATTTACATATATTTAGAACTAATATGTTATATAATTTATTAAACAAAAGTATCTCTTCCGCGCATTCAGTAGCTAATAAAGAAGTATTGAACTTGAACATATTGAAATGAGTCATTTTACTTTTGATATTTCAAAATAGCCTGATGCTCAGAGTCCCCAGTGAGAAGGAAGTTCCTGGATCCAAGGATGGAACTGAAACATTTAAGACTAACTGAGAGACACAAACATTTCTTCAACGACGTTGATCATTTTTTTGTGACGACGTGAAACGATTTCATATGACATACAAAAACAGAAGCAATATAAAACCATTTTGTAACTCTAAAATTAAGTCGTCTCTTGTCCCCAATCTCAGCCTTGACAAAAGAACATTTCTTTCATCAAATCCATTCAAGTGTGAAATATTACATCTTATTGGATGAGATTGGTAAAATGGTATCTAGCACAAAATATCAACAGTAGGGTAGATTGGGTACTATTGTAACAGTCTTTATGTTAGTGAAACTATAAAGAACACCGGTAAGAGGCCAAGGGAAGATAAGGAATCATCATACATACTTGTCTTAACGCATTTCACAGTATTGCGGTTCAGGACACTTCAGTTAAAGTTGCACCATTTTTTTTGCGCCGAAAATGCCCGATCTTTTTCGGCTCGAACGTCGTATTTTGTTACATGGGAAATTGTGGAATACCGCCCCTTACCCCAGAAGACAGAGGTGGCTATGTTAGAGTGGCACCAACTACAACCATGGGTGTTCCGTCTCGGATCCTTTCTCTATACATAGAATAACCGGCAACCCCATCGCACGAATGGCGTACGAAAAACCGCACGCACCACGCACTAGGCCTCTACGGAACCTCCCGCTTCTGCGTCTAGAACCCCAGTGACTAGGCTAGGTGGGATGTGCCAATAAACACCCCCATCATCGCCCCTCTCCACGTCCGACTTCGCTGCCTCTCCCCCAGACGCAACTTGGCGATAGCTCTCCATCCAGAACGCGTGGTTAAACCGCCTGTCCGATTCTCCTGCCCCACTATTTAAACAAAGCACACGTGACGGGACCCACCTCACCAGATCATCAGCTATCAGCTCACAACTCACAACTCCCAAGAGAGGTTGTTAACACGGAGTGCACCGGCTCACAACACTACCGTTCTCCTCATTACTTCCGGATTCGAAAGAACGGCAGTATTGATTTATAAGGGGCATAAAGTTGGTAGTGGGCACACTTGGAGATTCCCTGGCATGGCACCCCATGTATAGTCTCTACAAGGTCTCTACCTATCCCAACAGGACAGAAGTAGTTTCAATTTAATGTATTATTAGATATTTTGGAGTAACCTTGTTCCATTCACTTTGATTTATAACCAGTTGAATATAGTAATCTTATTAAAATTCGAAATACCCTATAATTATCAAATCATTGTCTATTTTAAAATGTAATCATACAGCTAGATCGGACGAAAATTCCCAAAATTAAGTCATCAGACACTATTGTTAAGCCTCAGCGTAAATCTACCATGCAATTAGCCATATCAAATATAGTATTGAGCTAATCTGTCTGACCATGTACGAGACAATGGTGTAATAGCATTCTTACAAGAACAAACCTAATCATAATAATTATTTTGATAGAGCTTTCAAAACTACGTAATTTTTCACATATAACATGGAAATACAGAAAAATTATATTTGATGTATTTTAATGTTGAATTTTCATAAATGTTTTTATTTGGACATCTCAAAAGTCATCAATTATTAGTCCTGAAATATAAATACAAATCGTTTATTTGTAAGTAGGTATAGGTAGCACAAAAAGTTGTAAATTAAACAGTCAGTTCATTTATATTCAACTATTTGGGGTGCAAACATCTATAAAATTTTACCTTAAGCCAAAGTATACATATCTGTATACACAATTAAATTACAATCTCATTATAATTATTTCATATAATTATAATGAGAGAGGATGAGAATTACTACAATCAATTATAATTTGTGGCAAATTATGAAATTTTCGAGGAGCCACACAAATTATGCTAGTAGTAAATTGTTTTGTGTTAAATCACCGAAAGACATTAAGACCGCATGTACATACGCATTGTAATAATATTTAATACTAGGTGCACCCCACAGGTGTTATCCGCGGTGAAATTAAGTTTGGACGATATCTGAGTCTTCCCGTCATCCTACGGTCTCAGTCAATTATATCGGTGGAAAAAAGTAGCATAATATGTTGTTATTCCAGGATATAAACTATCTTCTTCTCAAATTTCATGCAAATCCGTTTTGCCGTTTCAGCGTAAAGGACTTACAACATTTGCAGGAGTTACAAGGTGTGTTTGTTTTGTATAATATGGACCATTGAACGATACACAATTCAAACACAAATTCACGAATGCAACTCTTCCATATCCAAATTTCCCCGATAATGGCAACACAACCTTACAGAATCATGCTCTTGTATAGATATAAATTTTGTTTATAAACGTAATAGCGACCACGAAAAATGATTTGTAAGTAGGGCTCGCTTCCGGGCATTCGTGTTCGGTCACGATTTGGGGCGATATTGCAACATGCCAGTAAGTCCTGGGCCTTATGCCTTATGTCATCACTTTCAAACTGGAGCAGATTAAACTTTCAATGTGTATCGAGGGCCTTAAGGAATGCGGACGTCCAAGCGTGTGAATAATCTGAGCAATAAACTGAATAGCGAGTAATAAATCTTCGCTTGTTTATGTACCTACCATTATTTGTCTACCTTGGTTTATTACTATACATTCTTGTATAGAAAATATCTACCGTAAAATATAGGAAAGTTATGCAATAATGTAAACCAATCAACAGAATTATGACAACGATAACAATCAATCAAAACACCTTATTGAACACCACAAAAATACAAAATAAAATATAAATATAAAAATACTGATAAGACAATTAGCTGCTTTATCGTTTAGCGCAATTTCTTACAGGCAACCTTTGTAATATATTAATATAACACATAAATATCAACTTTGAATGATAGATACTTGTTTAGTATTTTTAATGGCCGTCGTGCTATAAAATGGCATTGTATTACGTATTTACATTATTTCGGGACACCTATTGTTCAAACTGAGGAATTTTATTATACCTGGTCTTGGTCCAAAAAAAAACAGGACAAGTGCTGGACGGACTTTCCCACCGAGGGTATATTTATTATACATAGATACAACAAAATTTAGGTAAATATTATCAATAATAGCTTAATATTCACTTTAAGAAAATGGGTCTTTTTGTCTTTCTCCTTCATAAATCGGAAACTATACATCATAAAAATAATTAAAAATCTGCTTATGCTTGTGATATGACGCCCTTTCGTACGACACTCCACAAGACATGGTTAACTAAATTCAAAATTTGGACCGCCGGGCTGTGCCTTACATAAAGACCGTGTTTTTTATTATTTAATTACAAATGTATACTTTTAGGTCATAGTTCAATCAACGGAAAATACCCTAAAATATTGATTCCCTTTAGGGTGTCGATGTATACGGTTTTTGCGGCATAAGCAGTCGTATTTTTTAATTTTACGTTAACTTACAAGTTTGATTTTAATCACAACTTTAGACACTGTAGACATAAGCTGTGTTGTTATATACACATAGTTTTAATTTCAACTCGATACCTCCACGCGTTCCCAAGATTTTAGTAAATAAAAAACTACGTTCATAGTGTCTTATGGTTTATTGCATCCCCTAGCAACAACGTGCTAGGGGAACATACGTTCAAATATTTGAAGAAAAAATACGGCTACTCGTAGTACTTGCACCCACGACGACAGAATACCGTCCTGTCGTTTTGTCCATCTAAGCTACAGTAGTACTACTTCACTAGGCTTAGATGGACAAAGCTACAGGAAGATATTCTGTAGTCGTGGGTTCAAGTCCCACTAGTGGCCGAATTTTTTCCACAGAATAATTCAATTATTTATTATTTAATTACTTATTAATTAAATACAAACTCATATTTTAAAAATATCCAAATATGTAATCAACAATTCAGCCGTGTTTTTCGTATAAGTCATACCGTGGACGAATTGGGTCTATGATCATACAAATATTATAAACGTGTAAGTTTGTATGTAAGGATGTATAGACGTTTGTTACTCATTCACGCCAAACGGGTGAATGAATTTGGATGAAATTTGTTTTAGAGATAGCTTATATCCTGGATAAACACACAGGCTTATTTTTATCATTACCGTCACCACCGTTTCTCATTGCCATGCGGGTAAATCCATGGAGCGCAGCTTGTCTCAATACAAAGTTTGTCAAATCAATAATACATGTATGACAGCTGTCTTGTCTACGAGATCCGATAAGATCGGTCGTATATATAACCTAAGTAAGTATCTACTAATCAAGTAGTGCGTATGATACCTAGTGTTTATCGCTCACATACTAAATGCTCAAACACACTGTCGCGATATTTTTCAATACAGCTGCAATATATTGTTAGATAAAGTAACATGCATCTGAATAAAAAAACTTGCGAGACATAGAATTTTTTTTATAATTTATAGACCACTATCTCGCTAGATTGTCAGTAATGATGTGGTCGAAGATGTTATCACGCTAGACCTAGAATGCTTACTTGCTCTCAAGGACTGCTGCCTGAACGGACTGTGTTTGGTGACAGCTATTCAAACTTGAGGATGGTAACTAGCCAGGCAGGTAGGTACTCAAAAGTATGCTACCACCATATTCCCGCCAAGGAGGAAATTTGATAACGGTTTTACATGCTACGGAAGCTCAAGCCGTTGCCGCGTTGGTGGGAATCGCACCAGCGTCCGTCAATTTGACACCCGACGCTCCCACCGCTGAGCTTTCATCGCTTCAATGCATAAAATGTACTGGAATTATCTGGTTTGTATGATAGGGACTTTATTCTAAACTAGTTGTTCTCACGACTAAGCATGTGTTTTTGCAATATACCGTGTCAATGTGCAAGGACTTTGACGGCTCGATAGACATCTAGATTCGAATTCACGATACTGCTGTACCTATGAGAACACCTAAAACACATGACGAGAGTAGTAAAGATTTTTTTCGCTGTAATCACTATCACTTCACTACATAGTATAAAACAAAGTCGCTTTCTCTGTCCCTATATCCCTATGTATGCTTAAATCTTTAAAACTACGCAACGGATTTTGATGCGGTTTTTTTAATAGATAGAGTGATAGAAGAGGAAGGTTTATATGTATAATAACATCCATTAATAACATAGGTTATATATTTTATACCCGTGCAAAGCCGGAGCGGCCCGCTAGTATTTAAATAAAATCTTAATTAAATTGTCTTCACATACAGTATGTTGATATAAAATTTAATTTTTACAAATTATATTATAAAACATGTTCGTACTTGCTTAATAATTATAAACATTTACATAAAACTTGCATTAAATTTAACCGATTGTAACCGTAACATCTGATAACGGATCTATTTAGCCTTTTTTATTGCGGATAAATTGTTGGTTATATTTGGATAGCCCCACGGTATTCCGATTTAGTGCCTGACCTCGGGACCACGTGTACGCTTTTGCATCCATCCGAGGTCCCAGTGGCGTTAATGCTACGTTTTCCGTACCGATCCCGTTAGCAAGCACCCGGAGTGCATTAGCTCTACTCTATTCTGTTCTCCGGGTATTGCTGTGCGAAAGGATCGGTGAGTAACACTTTGAGGACACCACACGGAAAGCACCCTGGGGCGCTGTATTTTGCCGCGGGGTATTCAGTCTGCCTTGTTAGTCTTTTGAAGTTCTCTCGTCTCTTGATAGCTCAGCAGTTGGAGAGTCGGCTGTCAAATTGACGGACGCTTTTTCGATATCCACCAAATTCCCAGCATGGCAGTACACCTACTGTAGGGAGCTTGTTTATATGCAAAAGTATTTTCAAAATTCGTATAAGCTGTAACTGGCTTAAAGTGGTCTGTTGCGGCACCGCATTATTAATTGCCTTAAGAAATAAATGAACAAATATTAAATATTCTAATCAAGGAAGCGTGCAATATTTGTTAGTTATTTCCATGTATTTATTACTAGCATAATAACGTTTTTATAACATTATAGAGAATATATTTATATACATTTAGCTTACAATTCATTGAGGACATACTATTACCGTTTTAAATGACTGCAATAAATTGCAAACGCGTATGCATCAGAGAATCTGCAACAGAGAGACTTACAATAACAATTGTTTATATGCGAGCAACATAGAAATAAAATAGCATAAGGTGAAGAATAGAGACAATTGGGCATCTTTAAATATACTCTACTCCTAAATAAACAAAAATACAAAAAAAATATGTTATTTATTATAGGTTATATTATTATATTATATATTATAATATAATATTATATATATATATATATATATAAAAATACATAGATAAACTAGAAACTAAAATTAATATCAGCGTCCTTCAGAAACAAGCCGCAATACACACATCAACGATACTCAGCAAAGTCCTAGGAGACACAGTTTTTGTTAACACCACACAAAACTCAGTCGCTCAGAACACACAACAAATAGCAGACACACAACACACAAATATACAGCAGCACATACAACATTTACCAAGCACACAACAGTCATCAAACACACCGGATATATCGAACACAAATACAACGCCGAACACACAACGCTCAACTCGTTCAAGTACTGAGTCAAGACGTACACGAGGGCGACCTAGGATATCCACAACTCTCATACAATAACCGGGGAAATAAATACCTTTTTTCCTGTGGGTTACAGGACGAGGTATTTATTCAAACCGACGTAAGTCGAGAAAGTCTAAACAACTAACAATTTATATATATATATATAATACTATTATCTGTATATTAAATACTTTAAAATAATGTGAATGAGCTTATTAAAATAATGTCGTTTTGTGACATAAACTATGATTCCACTCTTAGTCTATATTGATTTTAAACTTTAAATAAAATAATCGTAAAATGTAGTTCACAAACTACATGTTATTTACGTGCAAATTATTTAAAGGAAAAAATTAAACCCACGACTTCAGAATATCGTCCTTTCCTTCAAATAATTTGAATGTAAGTTCCACCTAGGAAGTTGTGCAATAAACCATAAAACTCTTACTGTTATTTATTAAAGTAGGTAACTATTTTTCAGGTGACAGTCACTGAGTTTACTGTAGTAATAATAACTCAGTGGTGACAGTTAATATATTTCTATTGCTCCCAATACTAATAATTATTAGCGGGTCCGTGGGTAGTTTTGCTCTTCCAAGGTCATCGGGTCTTATAAGCGCCGAGATTAAATTAATGACCGAAAAAATCAACATGATGTATAAGACTAAAATTGGGGTCAAAAAACTGAAACTGAAAAATAGTAGTAAATCTGTTTACCATCTACTACTATGATTAAATTTGATTTAGTGTTGGTACACTGCCGGAATACTAAAATTGGTATTCTGGCAGAAGAATATGAACAAGAAAAAAAATTACCAAAAGTGGAACCGACTTCAACACTCAAAAGTCTCATATAACTTGTCTAAGTCGGTACCAGGAGCACAATATTTTATTTACATTATATAACAGTTACTTTTTGAACTATCATGGTACCGACTTCGACTAGTTATTATCCGATATGGCTGTCCATCATTAAACATAAGCCTCTATTGACACTTCAATATATTGACTTCTCGTCTAACAGGTCTAAATCTCGTAATAACGCCCATGTTCAATGGAAAAAAGGCCTACATTCTACTGTTCATTGCATAAACCACTGTGACTTACATGTGAGTATTGTGAGTAGTGTAACCATTAGTTATTACAATATAAATTGTAAGAACTATTGTTTGTTTTTTTATACTGCATAGATCTAGCGTTTGACTACTATTTCGCTTGATGGTAAGTGACGATGTGGGCGAAGAAGTTATCACGCTCGACCTAGAATGCTTACTGGTTCTCAAGAACTGCTGCCTGAACACAAAACGTGTTTGGTGGCAGTTTCTCAAACTTGGTAGCTAGCCAAACAGGAATTTGATAAATTCTAAAAGAGTTTTAATTTCATTAGATTCAATATATTTTTCTTTAGTAAACTGGTAAACCTGGTAACCCTACCTAAGCCTTGTCATAGAGTGCTCGTGTCATGCCGATGGCTTATCTTCTGACCTCATGAATGTGCCCTTGGATCTGACATGCTTTTGATTATGACCTGAGGTACAGATTATTAAAGAGTTAATATTACGTAAAGTAGTCACCTTTGTTATGTGAAGTGACTCTAATAACGTTTTAAAGGAGTTTAGCCACTATCAGGAACAAGTCGATAGGTAAGGAAGGAGGTTAATAAGCAGCGTAAGAAGTGTAAAATCTAGACACATAAATAACACAACACTCCGACATTAAAATGTTACGCTAAAAATCTTAGAACTAGAGCCAACCGAGATTAGGCGCTAATCTCGGACTAAATCACAATTATAGCCGTAAAATCATTATATTAATGATAATTGGGTTAGTCCATAAATATATTATTTGTAATAGACCGAAAGCACATGAAATGTAGATCGATTGTTTCCCTATAAACAAGCATAATAGGTACAACAATTTGTATTTGACGTACGTTCCTTAACAGATGTATAAAATAATTATTTGTGTCCCTATTCATATTGGTGATGAACGATAAATTCTAAAAAAAAAACTGTTTTTGAAATAATCTGAAGCATTCATTATATTTATAATCAGTATAATAACTGAAAAGAAAAAATTCATATATTTTATTTTAATAAAAAAATATTTTTTTTTTAAAATCCTTTTTATTTATAAAGTTTGCCCATCCCCCATCTTGGGGATGGGGTGCTAAATAAATTACAGTTTGAGAATTAACATTATTATCGGCATGTTTACCATGTAACTTATGTGCTCGATATTTCGGCACAGTTTCATGGGCCATGTTCACGAGTAAACTAAGGTTTCTGCGGGTAGGTGTTCTTTAAGAGCAGACAAATCTGTCTACCCTCTTCTACTTCGATACGTACAAGATCGATTATCATTTGTGTCCTGGCCACACCTTAAAACTAACAAAGTAACTAAAAATTATTTTAAGCCACTGCATCATTAAAATACATTTTCCGATCCGGTAGCGCCCACTAATTAAACCGTAACTGAGCGATGACAAGGCGTGCGTGGTCCGGTCACGAAGACACGACCGCCTGCTAAATACTTCGCATACCTTTACTTTTGACTCTGTGACCTCTTAAATTAATTTGTTAAGTTAGGTGTATAGCACAAGCTAACATAAATTTGTCGCGTTATTTGAGAATAGGTAATGCAACTGCCTAGGATTTGGTTCGATTGCGCGCGTGGTAATCGACACTATTGAAAAATATTTCAGAGATTCTTCATTTCTGCTGAGCTGAACTGTCAGGAGCTTCTGCTTCTTTCCAGAAATATATTACTATTTACCAATATTCCAAATGTACCATGTAAAATACGAGTCCAGTTCCTCGTTGCTTAATGATTTTATCGGTTAGGTTGAGTTTGTTAGCTCCGAACTCAAATATTATTGGCGATAAAACGATAGGTGGCGTTTATGTGTTCTTAAATTTGACGTTCCGATGCTAATTTGCTTTCTTCACTTGCGCTAAACACAACAATAAATTATTATGATAGGTTAGGTCATTTCATTTTTAAAATGAACGTTGTTTACCTAGCTCTAAAATGATATGGTGCTTATGTGGGTACTTGTCCGTTTCTGATGCTTAAGCTCTCGCTTTGTACACGTGCCTATAATAAAAAAATGTAATCTAACTTATCCTGTAAGTTTTATCGCTACCAAACATTAAAAAAAAAGGCGCTTCAATGAAAAGTGGCGTTTATGTGTGCAGAGATTTAACATTTCCGACGCTAAATCGCGTTTTAAGATTTGTCGCTCCAAACATAAACTTTTGGCGCTTAAACGATAGGTGATGTCACCTACCGTGCCTATATTATTATATTATATGCTATTCAAGCGCTATTGTACATAAGCACCAGCAATCGTATTAGCGACAAATAAAAAAGTATTATGTTAAGAGAAAAATTTGATAACCTAACCCCACCAATTAGTTGTCAATTGGTAACTCATCAACGTCACCTGAAGTTTTATCCTAAAATTGTTTTTCTGTCTACTGAACGCAATATTACATAAAGTTCTTCTTTGAAATAGCTTACCCCCACACATTTCTGCTATGATTATGTGGGTATTTATTTATAATTATTGTAGGTACTCGCGTATAAGTACAAGTTAATTTTTAATTATGTAACCTTCCACCATTACCTAGTTTTTATTTAGGAAACGGTGTGTGATTTTAATTGCCTTATATTTTTTTAATTGTTTGCAGTTCATAAAATATTTAAGCGTTATAAAACACTTTCTAGTTTTTTTTTACCTACCCGTTTGTTACCTAATTTGCATAAGAATTAATTAAAGAAAGATATATAAAATTATTTAAAAATTTCATTTCGGTTACGTATTCAGACTAGAATAGAATATAATATATTGCAAATGCTGTAAGAAAATTAGCACTTAAATTAATAATAAAATTAGAATTAATTTATAATACGATATTCTATGACGTATTGATGATGTATATAATAAAATTCTATGCAAAACTAAGTAATGACAACTTAGTTGAAATAAATTATATTTAGGTCATGTTATCTATCTCGTTCCCAAACCTCACGTTGAAAATTCATTTTGACAGTTGGAGGGATTTGGAACCGGCAAAATTTTTTTGACAGTCGAATTCTTCGAATTCTCGGAGAGGTGAATTCTGCCACCCTGGAAAATCAGCGTTCATTATTATTCTACTTGAAATTGACAAGTTGTATTTCTAAAACACACCTGTTCTGAACACAACGTAAATATTATGTAAATTACTTTAATTTTAAATTGTAAGCTCAAGCCGTCAGTAGGGATCGAACGAGCCCCCCCCCCCCCCCTGCGAAGCTGTCATCGCTTCGAATCTTACCATTAGTAAATCGATGTCCACCCGGTTTCATTCATTCTTTGTTTACGGTGGTGATGAAAAAGTTAAGGTAACGTCAGCTCAATAATATAAAAATACATGAAATCTTATCATCACTTGAAGGCGTTTAATTTATGTCAAAGATTTGAACTATTATCTCGTTCAAAGCCAATTAACATGCAGGTATAATCTACTTAGAATTCGATCTGCACATACTTTTGATTAGCAAACCTTCCATGTATGCGATTCTATAACCTCAAGGCATGCTGTAATCATCTAGAAGGGAGCAAATCAGCGCAATTTCCTTCTAGTTTCAATCTCATTGCCTCCGGTGTATACGCAGGAAGGCATCTCGGTTGAACTAAATATCTGACCACAGAATCGGTCCTCCTAATCTTGTTTAAATTACCTCTCTAAGGAATACAATCTCCTTTCCTCCACTAGGTACAAGTACACACGCAGCTTATCATTGTGGTGATGACGTTAGGCTGAGTGAACATTCGCGCATGTACTGGTAAAACAGTTTGTCAACGAATGAAAGAGGAAGATTTGAAAAAAGTACGCTAATGAACGAGTTATAATATACAATAACTAAGCTCGGAAGTTAGGGCGGCCTTTAGTGTGGGACGCTACATGCGTCGACACGTTGGCGCCGTTACATCTTCCTGAGACACATGTTAGGGCTGGCGCTGCAGCTTTTTCGGCTGAGCAATTGAAAAGGTGAAAATATGCTAACCTAGGTAGTGGTTACATATTTTAACCGTTTGGGGTCGAAACATTGGGCCCGTGGGGACCGGGAGCTCATCGGATTTTCCGAAAGGTATCAGAGCGTTTTATCCATGCGACGCATGATCAAAATGCTGGCACATATTTGGCTCAACGAATCAGCAATTGCAATTCAACGTGGCAATGCTGCTAGCATTCTGGGCACGCTGCCGGCCGGTAGTGGGTTAGAGCATTTGGGTGATCTATATAGTTACCAATAGCTAATGAATTGCTCAAATGTTATTGTAGTAGCTGCAGTATTGTAATTAGTTATGAGTGTTTTATCTTAATAAAGGCATCTGCCAGTTAATAATTAACCCAGTCTTTGGTGACTCAAAAAAGTACTGCGCAGATACCAGCAGACAATTTCAGAAACAGGAGTGAACAGGTGACGATGACATTACAGAGGCTCGCGGGTGCTTACAGGCAGAAACTTGAGATAAATTCTGATACGTCTTGATATAAAATATTACAAAAAAATTACTTTACAAAGAATTTTTTAGCCAGAAAGCTAAAAAAAATACTTATCTATTATATTTTGTACTTTTTCATTTACAGACAAGCATTTGTCGTTACAAAAAGTTACCGACGAAACTTTTAATGAAGAAAAAATATGGTCGCTCGACAATATTTTGCACCTATATGTGAGGAACTAAAACGAAATTTTGATCAATCAGACCCCGTCATGAACCACCACATAAGAGAATAAAGTGGTATTTTTTAAAATTATTAGACATAATTATATGACTTTCAAGAAAATAAGCTGAATGGACAAAAATTAGTCCATTTACCAAATAGTAAAGCCTACTGTTTTCACGTGATATGTATCTTCTATCTGACTCGTAGTACTCAGTCTGATAACTCTGCTTCACCTATTATCCAACTAATAAGGCCAGCTTATCCAATTTGCATGGATAAGCAATCAAGTTCCGATAATGACAGCTAGTTCATTAGAAGATGTGAAATTACTTCGCTCTGGATTTCAGCCTTCAGTGACCGAGTGAAGTTCAATCTCCAATGAATAATAAACTCTTTAGCTATTATTATTATTTAAGAACCGGCTAAGACACAAGATACGGTGTATATTATATCATCACTTTTCAAAATATCGCACGAAGGGGGATCGTCTTTTCATCCTTAAAAGAGGGTCACAAAGCAAATGAATGTAAATTAGATTATGTTGATTAAATAAAGATTCGTACTTGTATTATTATATTTATTATTTGGTTCACTTCTACATTTATTCCAATCGATAAATCACTTCAACTTCAAGTTCCTATAGATACTCTTTAAATTTCCACGTTAACGAATTATTACACATTAATCTCGAAAGAAACACTCATTTGGAAAATAAAAATCATCTGTGTCAAAATTTTCCGCCACAATCTCGTGCAGATTTTCAACCTAGTCAATATAAATAAGGAAAGTGGAAACTACCGATGGTCATTTGACAAGAGAATAAAGTTGGGACCAAAGAGTTTTTATAACAGAAAATAAACAATATTTTTACCATGAGTAAAAATTTTAAATCGTGAGTAATCCGCACAAAACATTTAAATTTTGTTTTTTCACAACATTTCTATAATTTATGAAGCTATTGGTTAATAAGACTAAATTATGTGCAGTTTCATACACTACTTTATCTAATTTCATAAAATAGATAATTAAATTTAGGTGAAGTTACAGCATAGGTATGATTGAATATCTGAATAAATTTACGTCGTCTGTTAAAATGTAAATAGGAAATAATAGACTTTAATAATATGTACTTGAACGCTAGTAATTTGCTATCAAGAACTCGTTTCATAATATTGCTTAAAAAATAACCAACAAAATAGTAATGTCATAGAATTAGCCAGTGCAATAACAATCTAATTTGCGCAGATTGCAGTTAACTATTGATAGGTATTATTGCATCTAACTAAAATGTCGTAAAGTCGAACAATAAAGTAAAAGCATTGGAGCAACGCGGTGTTATACAATTTGTTAAGAAATTCTATGTAATGTTACGTATAAATTAGAACAATCTGCGACTGAAAACTTAGAGCACAGTCTAACTCAGCGCTTTTCTAGGTGAGAAGATTTCTAAAGTGACCTCATATTCCACTGACGCAGAGATGGGGGCAGTATTGGCAAGCAAGGTACCCTGAAAAAAGAACCTGACATGGAACATTGACGGTCGCCCGGCTCAGTAGTCAGTGACATGATTTTCTAGTCCCCTGGGGCCCTAGGTTCGAATCCCCGCAAGGGCAAATTTGTTTTGGGAAGACCCAGGACAAACACGCCACAAAAGTAATTCGTATATACAAGCAAGATATTGTATGTAAATGGAATATGTGTATAAGTGTGATCGGGAAAAAAAGTTTAAAAAAAAAACACATTATTTATTAACGATTACTTTGAATTAAATTTTTTTACATAAAATATATGCACACCTACATAAACGAAAAGTAAGTATGTAAATTGATAAATATTACAATGATATATATTTTAATTTATAGTACCTACCTAGTAATAAAATTAGTAGATAGTAATAATCAAATAATAATTACTATTTACCAATTTTATTTCTGGTTTTCAAAGTCAGTGTTGCTGCTGTTTTGCCAGTTTCATATTGATGCTTGACATTCCATCAGATGGCACGGCCAAGGTCAGCCTAATTTTAATTGCCAAATAAATTTACTGCCAGAATTCACGTGCCAAGTATGTCGCAGGAATCTTATTTACCTATATTATTTATTTGAAACTATAATGACATTCAGTCGGCAGGTACCTAGGTATAAAACACATAAACATATTTTAACTACTTTTTAATTTATCGAGAACACAGATCTTAAATTATTTATTAAGTAGGTACTTACTTACATGCCTCTATTTCTATTCATTTGAAATTAAGTCTTCTTACATAGTTTACCGTACATTACGTTATGTTGTGTTTCCTTACCTTACTTTAATGAACCAATCGAAGGTAATGCAGAACCTACGACACAAGAATCACTTCTTAGTGTAGATTCTGCACGTCAATATTTAAGTGGAATTTGTATACTTTTTACGATAATAAATTGAAAATTGAAATTGAAATTGAAAATTTCTGAACGGTAGGTAATTAAATAATATTAAAATAGTTAGTTCAGCAAAACTATATTAAAGACCATAAAAAAGTATTAATTATCGTTGTCACTGAAACGACCTAGTTGTTGTCGCATAGTTTTTGGTCACATGAAATAAACTATAATGATTGTTAAAAACGCCACCTAGCGACATAATATAGAAGTTTTTGCAGAATTTGTGCGCTTACTAAATAGAACTGAGCTCTTCTTCTGTACCTCAAACTGAATTGAGTAGGAGAGCCCCTTTCTTGGGTTCGTATTTGAAAAGGCTGTTAAGAGATGGCAGTAATCTAAAAATATAAAGCCGATTGAGTTTTCTACAGCAATTATTGTTCCCAAACAGTGCGCTAAAATATAAATAGAACTCAATTCAAATTAACATAGAAAATTTAATGTTGAAGAGTTTTGAATGTTAAGTGATCATGTGACTAAACTACCCTCAACGTTCGTAAATGTTTATGTGTATGTAGGAGATATGGAGAAATAAAAGTAAACATGTATTTTATTTTATATTGAAAATACTGCGCGCGGTATTTACATTATTCTCGACCTTACATAGAAAAGTTACAATTTGTGTACTTATCTTAAAGTAATTTAAAGTAGTAATCATCAAAATACATTTATCAAACATCTTGGAAAATGAATTTTGGTCGACGCTTATTTGATTAAAATTATTAATTACACGCTATGTTCATAAATTAAGCTTCCACTATTCTCCCGTCATCACCTCCATGAACTCTGAAAACAATAAATATCAAATTATAGCATTACCTTTTTGTGTCACAAATAAAAGATTTTCATACATCCTTAACAAAAGATTTTTTGGTGACTACATAAGACAATAGCTACCTATTGAAGGACATACTAAAAGCCTTTGTATTGGTTTTAGACTAAGTATTTATAAAAATAGGTAATAATATAGAAATATTTATATTGTAAACGACTGAACTTTTTAATTCACAGTTGGTTGTAGTCATCGACTAAATAGCTAGGTTGGAGGTGATGCTATTATTGTTCTTTCGGGCCAATTAAAAAGGTTTTACCTTTGAACTTTCATATACTTTGTTATAAAGATTTATGTACGAAAGTTCATAACAACAATTAAATATCATCAACAGAACAAATTCATATGTAAGTATTATTATTTATTATTTATATTATTCGCGCCTCTTTCCCGTTGAGGTAAGCAGAGACCACTGCCTTCCAAATGCTACGATCCCGACACAATTCTTTAGCTTATCAGACCTTTCATACAAGAGCGTCGTTCAGAGTATTCTTGACCTAGCCCTTTCGTAGAACTTCCTCAATCTGATTTCGGAACGTTCGCCTAGGTTAAACCTTCTCTTCCAACACTACCATTCACTTCAACCATGTATACCTCCTTAGTCAATCTCCTTTCGTTCATTCTCTCTACATGACTACACCATCTTAACATAACTTTTTAAACTTAGCCACTACATCTTCGTTTACACCACAACATTCTCTTATTACAATATTATTTACCTGTCACTCAGTTTCACTTGTAAAATACTTCTTAGATCTCTAATTTTAACTGAATTTATTCTGTTTTCTTGCTTTTTGTGCCACAAACTAACGTTAAATTTAAAATTGTTGAAAATTTGTCAGTGTAATCTACTTATATGTGTACAATACTTTATCCCACTGCTAAGTTTCAACAGAGCGACAGAGACATGACAGTCAGCGTAACCTTACAAAAAAAAAGTACCTACTCGTTGATTAAATAATTTTTTACACCATTACCATACAATTTTCAAAGAAACCTCGATCCAAGCTTCATAGTCGGGGATCGTTTTTTAAGTCTATTAGGGGCAAACACAGATGAACTGTCTGTCAGGGGGACCATTACCTATTATACTATCCTAGTAGGATAGGTAGGATCTGAAGGAAATTCGGTACAGAGAAAATCTTTAGCAAAACAAAAATCCTTTTTATCCGAAAAAAATGTTAAACTTACCGTCGAAATCAACTGTGCCTGAGCCGTCAGTGTCAATTTCTTGGATCATGTTGTCTAAGTCTTCTCCATTAATTGTGTTGTCTAATTCTATGAAAATTTCCTTTAAAACGTCTGTTGTTATGTACCCGTTGCCTGAGGAAAAAACAATGCCAAATAAATAATTTGTATAAAAATAATCATGCGTGCTTAATTAGCCGTTTAAGAAATATAAGGTTGCCAAGCTTGGTATTGGGTTACATTTTATTGCCCCGCTATAAAACTCCTAAGCTATATAAATCTATTACCAAACTCAAAATATAATTAATGTACCATTCTATAACCGACCTATTTAAAAATGCATTAGAGTTTTCGTCCGTAAAAAATAAATCCCACAGATTTTCGCGCTCAGAAGGCGCAGAAGAAATTCTAGCTCAGTCGGAGCTCAGTCGTACCGCACCGTGAAACAATTGAACTCAGTACTGTCATTTATCTACAATAGTACAACTGTGAGTGACTGTGACACAACAACATTATAGTTTGTGCTGACGATACGTGCGTTATTCAATTGCTTATATTTTTGGAGTATACAGCCTATTATAATATTTATCTGAGTGTTTATTACGACTGTCACGCATGTTATATCCTGCTTGGCCCTCTGATAATCGGTACTAAACATATCATGCTCTCATTGGTCAGTACTTTGAATGTTCCTTATTTGGTCAGATCCATTCACAGATCATTCCACAGATTATATTTTTATGGTACCTATATTTTATAATTAAAATATATATAGTATTATTTTTATAATGAGAAATTAGTAATTTTAATTGAATTCAGTTAGCGGTTTAATGACTGTCTATTTTGAATTAATAATAAATCTGTATTTGTTAGTGCTAAATGACAATATGATACGGAATATGGCTCCTGGCAGACTAGAAGCTTTATGCCTTAGTTTCTCGAAGGTTTATGCAAAATGGTTCCTTCAGAGCGTGTCAAAATACTAGGTCCAGCGTGATACCTTCGACCATATCATCATTGTCTATCAAGTGACATAGAGGTTAAACGACGTTATACATACAAAAAAAGGGCCAATTTTAATTACCTACGTTTAAGTTGTATGATAGAGAGGCTAGTCCAGAAAAAGAGCTGTATTTTTCATGTTTAGCAATCTATGTACAATTAATTAGGTAAGTAATCTTTAGGAGAAGCCAATAAAATATCTAACCTTCTCTGTCGTATAACCGAAAGGCTTCTTTCAATTCTTTCATCATAGCTTCGTCGTCTTCTTCCTCAACTAGAAACCTGCCAGCCAAAGTGCAAAAGGCATTGAAGTCTAGCGTTCCAGAACCTGTAAAAAGCATAATGAATATAGGTACATGTGCTAATTAAAAATTATGTACTAATTTAAAACGATATTCCTAAATATTTAATAACGTCATAAGAAATTATCAAATACGTAAGAAACTTTCGTGACAATCCCGATCAGAATATTTTTGGCGCTTGTCTTGTCTTATTAAATATTTTATTTAAACGAAATTATTGAAATGATCACTAAATTTGAACAATTTACACAAGCCTCAATAGCCGTGATCGTCTAGTGGTTAGGACCCTACGTTGTGGCCGTAGTAACCCAGGTTCGAATCCTGGTCACGGCAATGTGCAAACATTGTCACGGTGAGGTGCTATTTTGTTTAATTGTAATGTAACTTTTTCATTTTCATGTTTTGGTAAACAAAACATTAGGCCGTATTTTGTTTTTGTTACTATTTTGGCGTACATTTAATGTGGAAATATTATTTTGATTATTTTTTACAGCGCCATCTAGCGAAACACACCAATACTAAGTGATGCTCTATCTACGGTGTCCTTTGCAGCTTGCTGAAAGTGTACACTTCTGTGTACATAACATAGTTATATATTCTAAATAAATTACATTAAATAAACCACATCATTTTATTTTTGTGAACTTAGTTCGCAAAATTATGAAAATAGAATCCAGGAAAAAAAGCGATTCATAGTTGACTTGAATTTATTTCTTGCTGTATGGTTGTGGTTTGTGAAAATTCTGATAAATAACAATAGAGTTATCGCAAAATACAGAATTTACACGATCATAAAAGTAAATACGTACCTGCATATCGATACTATTTAATTAGGCTTACATATTTTATTCTATCGTAGATAATATCAACAAAATATAATTATCTTTTCTATAAAAATCTCGTGTAACAGTGTTTGTTATTGAACTCCTCCGAAACAGCTTTTGTGTAGGTATATTAGATAATTCTGAGAATAGGATATATTTTAATGAAAAAATTGTGGGTGCGGGTAGAGGTACCGTCCTTCTATCCGCACCTACAATTTTTTTGTCATTTTAGTATTGTAGTATGAACAAATATCCAAATAATTTTACCATCTCTCGATCATTAACGTGTAGTGCGTAGATAATTTGAATAAAGTGTCGTGTCACTTTGCCATTTCGATAATTTATACGGCAGAACAACGTGTCACCTAGTATAATATATTATGTACTTGTGTTGAAATATATATGATAGAATACGATGATAATACCTGTCTCATCAACTTCAGCGATGATGTTTTTAAGTTCATCTTCATCTACTTCAGCGTTGAGCATTTCTAAGATTGTGCTAATCATATCCACTCCAATGACGCCCTTTTTGTCGTGGTCAAACGCGTCAAATGCATTTTTGAGAACTGCAACAAAAAATAAAATAATATTTGATCCTTAAATATTATTTGGACCTTAGCGATAGAAAAAGATGAAGGGCATAGGAAGAAGAGGAATGAAGAAAGAAATATTTTTTATATGTAATTATTTTAATATAATGCGAAAATCTAATTAAGATTTTTTTTTATCATATCATTTTATTCGGAAATTCCAATAAAATTACTATGACTATTATTGAAAAATAATAAAAGTTTATGTTGTTATAACATTAGCTAGGTAGGTATCTAGCAGTTAAAGTCCTGGCGGTGGATCACCCGTTTCGTAGATAAGCGGGAACAAACAGGGTCTACAAAAGTCTACTAATTCAAAGTTCATATTCAGTCTGCTGCGAGGCTGAGCCGATGCCAATAGGACAACGTTAAAAATTCGTAGTCTGCTAAGTCATATCAGCCTGAATCTATGCTCAGCCTATGTCGATCTAGTAGGGCATTCGACATTTTAACAGATTATGGAAATAGCGCGCTGTGTCACTGAATCTAGAATTCAATCATGATTGATTCAATATGGACGAATTAAAAATAGCAGACTACCAAAGCTGTCGAATTCACCAATTGTGAGGCAATCATATTGCCATATTGAATAGAAGACTTAGCTTGGCTCCACAATAAGTTAGAAGCCAATTTCCTTAATGCCATGTCTGTAGTATATTATATAAAAAAATTAACATAATTATATTCAAAATCAGAATTATGTACTTCGTTGCATATTGTTTTGATGTTCCTCTCAACCTGGGTATTATGACAAGATTACGGACTTAAAATAGATGTCACTTCTCGGGTATTTTCCAGTAAAACACAAAAGAAAACTTCTTAAAATGTATGCGCGATGTTTTCGAGAATCGTCTACATTCTTTATTTTTATTTATTAAAATGTCACCTTTTGTTCCTTTTCAAATTAGACTGGCTTTGTTTTTGACACTAATCCCAAGTGTTGAAGGCCTTAATTCTCATATTATGTAAGTAATAAAACATAAAATTTCACACTTAAAAAAATTAAAATATCAGTTGCAAATTATGTACACATAATTGGCAACCGTGATCCTAATAATACAGCAATCAAACCATTAAATAGATATCTTTTTAATAGGAATAGGCAATCGTTTGACCATAGTCTCACCTGATGTTAAGCGATAATGCGGTCTACGATGGAGCACGCCTGCCCAGAAGATACCTATTCACTCGTGACTTGATGACACCCAGACTGTATTTATGTGGAAATATAGATTTAGGCGATGAATTCCACTCATTAGCAGTACGCATTGTGAAAACACTTCGTGCGACAAGTTAGAACATCACCATGTATGGATGTCGCAACGCCGTCCGTGTTGCCGATTGGGCTAAATATATTATATTATTTGTACCGTATTATCTGTCGCAGTAAGCATGTTTATGTCGTAAAGGAACAAAATCTAAGCACCGCGCAGTACGAATATACGTCGTCTTTGCAGTACTCACGTACAAAAGCAGAAGGAATACTTGCAAGGTAAGTAACTTACTAATAAAATAACAAATATAAAAAGCCTGCCGAGTATAATAATTTATTGAACCGAACTAGGTATATGAAAACTAAAGTTGCGCAGAGGCCAACACTCAACGAGTTAATACCTACGGAACCATTTTTTTAAAATTCTACGGTTGCCGTGGCGCAGTGGTCCGAGTCAGTGACATGACTTCTGTGTCTCCGTGACCCTGGGTTCGAATCCCGGCAGGAGCAAATATTTGTGCGATGAGTGGAGATGTTTGTCCTGGGTCTTGGGTGTTTGTGTGCTTTGATTGCGTGTGTCCATGCCTCCCGCGACACAGGGAAACACCCTAGTGCGGGCGGCTAAGTGTTATTAATAAAAAAAAACTACTTCTAGAGACGGTAATTATGATTTGTTAAAGATTAGAATTAACTGTGAAGTCAGCAGGGAAAACTGCGACATGAACAGAATATTTGTATCAATAGGCACATCTCCTCATATCGCCATAATTTCAAATGATTTTTAAGGAGTTGTATGAAACCTTTTTCTAAGTAAAATGTGATAAAAAATCTGAACTGAAATGAGTACCTGCATTCAAAAAGATTGATTAAGTGTGATGCAAATTGTAAAGAAAGCGTACACAAAAATACTTACGAGTAAGGTGTTCTTTGTCAAGTTCTTCCTGTATTCGCCACATGGAAAAAAACAAGAGAATAGTTGGAAGTGTTAAAAACATAATTATATAGACTTTTTATTAGTAAATGTAGATAATTATGTCACCGATCACTTTTAGTTTCTTTTACGAAATAAACGATGTTTAGTTTTCTAAAATTAGTTCTCAAATAAATTATTTCAACGAAATTAACACACGAAAGTACACATATTCATCAAAAGTATTTTTATTTTTATTTGCGTTTCGTCTAAGTATAGAAAATAATTTCAAGACTACGCTTTTTTCTAATTGTTAACAAAAACAAACCGAAGAACAGGACATTACGTAATAGATTGTAATTAATTGTCTCAGGCTATGTTCAAACTATTAACTACTATATAAAACTAAAATTATTATAACGCACCATTTTATCGTGCCTACGTGAACAGCACTAATAGCACTTAAATGAAATCCGTCAAATATTGTATTAGATTTGATTCGTATTTTCTGGACGTGAAGCGTTATATATCTGGGATTTGCATTTGGTTCCGCCTAGATAAAATGCTGCAGGGGTTATCAACAGTTTAGTTCTTGTTAAATCAATATTGATAGTCAATAAAAATGTGTTGTATTTGTATTTATTATTTGTAAGATTTTGACCGCAATGTAGTTTCTTAAAAATTGTTCATGAATTAAAAAAACGCATCATAGGATGTATGATTCCAAATAAGATTTTGACCGCAATGTAGTTTCTTAAAAATTGTTCATGAATTAAAAAAACGCATCATAGGATGTATGATTCCAAAACTTCAATCTCATAGCTCCGGGTCCGTTAATCAGATGGTCCAGCCTTCTAGTCCAACTAAGACTTGATCTTTTGGTGTCACACAATTCTTCATAAAGGTGGATTTGGTTTTTTTTATACCTGGCGGTTCTGGATGGTCATGGCGGGTTCACTGACTCACGCGTTCAGACTCAGCCGCGCAAAAATTTTACATAAATTAATCTAAGCAGATTATACCCATAATAAAGTAATTTGATTTTAAATCGTTGGAAAAAAAAACAGTGCATATATCTTTAAATAGTTGTTTTAGGTTACTATCCAAAACGTATGACATCAATTTAATAGTGGCAAAATCTTTCTCACATTCGCGTCTTTGTCATAGAAAGAGTTTTCACAAAATATATATTCACGAAAACCAATTGACGTCATGACGGACAAAATTTCTCTTAGAACCTGTAATTAGTAATTTTCTAAAATTAATCCAACTGTTTATTTTACCAAAGATTTTATTGCAATACATCTGTCACTAGATCACTAAATTTAGAAGAAATGTAATTAGCGTAAAGGTTGGCAACATCTGTCCATCAGTGCAATATGGAATCCCAGGACCGTGATGTCCAATGCTATTGACACGGCCGTATTTACTGCTTGCCATCTATTAATAAATCATATAAACATAGTATTAAAGCTACGTACTTCTATGGCGTACAAAATTTTGCACCAACATGTGTTGAGCAAATGAGCAATGAGCTGAGTTTACACTATTATATCAATGTCATCCCTTGAGTATTTATCTCGCTTTCTAGCTTATTAGGAAATTTATAAGTTATTATCAGTGGTAAGCTGCTAACATAGCCTGTTTTTAAGTTAGTGATTATGTAGTGTCTTCTTAAGTTTGAAACTGTTTGTTCCATAACTATAAATGATACCGATATTAGGTAGGGTCAAAATAGCGTCGACCTTCCTGGATATACCCAGATCCAGTCACGTTGTGAAGATAATGAAGTTATGTCTACTCTTTATTTATTTTAATACATGACGGCATATATATACATTGTAAAACACTGCTAAAATCTAAAAGCGTCTGCTTGATACTATAGCATAACTTCGTGCAGCACGTGTGGGCATAGCAATAGCCACAGCTCCATCCGCCGGTGGTTAATCATTATTAGAACTTGACTTATTCCTAATATTATGTAATATGTTATGTATTTGGGTTGACTTTGATTCGATACTTCCGGATAATTTTTTTCACACACAAAAACCCCCACACTAGGATTCCCTGTATCGCGGGAGGCATGAACACACACACAATCACAGCACTAAAACCTCCAAGTTTTAATAAACACCTATACTCATCGCTTGAATGTTTACCCGTGCCGGGATTCGAACCCAAGGCTCTGGAGACCCAGAAGTCATGCCACTGACCACTGAACCACGGCGACCGCCATAAGTTGTTCCTTCAAAGTGACCAAAATTCTTTTTATTTTCTTAACGCTAAAATACAATTTCGTTTAGCTTAATAAGAAACTCGTAAGTAAACTAACAAAGCGACTGCCGGTACATTATTAATAAAGTAAGATAGAAATTAACTGATTACAGTGGGTACAATTTTAACCACATGTTTGTCATTGTGATCTAATCCTATCATTACTTTTAAGCCTTATTGTTTTACGCTTGAGGGTAGTTTTAATCAGCACTTAATTACAAGACTAAATGTTAGTAAAAGTACCCACTAGCAATACCAACTTGCTTGTCACTCTTTGTTGTTTTCTCTGATTTATGTATGTTTCATGTATAGCAATGCTATTATGTATTTATATAAACAAAAAATCTACTTATCGACATTATCTTTACATTGCTGCCATCTAATCAGAAGTTCATTTATTCCCTTTCGATAGAACTTTAGGGATCTAGATTCGACAAACTATGTGAAAGCATTTTGTACTGCTCCTGGGAAGAAACTATTTATCCGTCGAAAATTGTGCAAATCATGAAAAGTTCGGAGGATGACGTATTGTTTATAACCGCAGCTCCTGTAGAGTTACAACGGTTTCTTGGGCAGTGTGAGGTCTCGCGTTCATGGAGCAATAATGGTGAAGATCGATTCACGAGTCTGGGCTGTTTCACTGCCAGTTTCACCATCATTCTTCGAATTTCGGTACAGTAAACATCAGGTGTTATTGCTTGATCAGATCTGGGAAAGTAAATAACGCCATTAATAGACCACCAAACAGTTACGTTTTATTGGTAGGCTGTGCTTTAGGGCACTATGCTTTTTGTATGTATTTATTGCCCGCGGAGCTAGTGCCTCATACCCGTTTTATAAAAAATCTTTATGGTGTATAATGTTTTTATTAGAGTAGGTACATTATATTACAGAATCCAGGGATCGTGCCATTAATTCATTTTTATTAAATAAAAGTGTAAAAGTGAATGACTAGTTTTGTATTGTCATTTTGTTATCCAATTTAGGCTTTATCGTATATCAAATAGAGTTTTTAATAAATTTAATTGAAATAAGAGTGATATAATTATTGCCACTAACGAAAATACCGAAAACCCTTACATGTGGACTTGGCTTAATTTTTCCAAGTATTGGAATACTACAACTAGCTACACGCATTGTTGTTTCCGCTCATTCATGTCATTGGTCAAACTGTTGAAGAATCGAGAGTGTTGTCTTTACGCCAGAAAATATAGTAGAAACATGATATAGCTAAATCAGCACACCAATGACTTTTATATAATATATTATAGCACGGTTTTTGTTTTATTATGTACATATCAAATGTATACAGATCTCTATGCACTTTATGTGCATAATAACTCTATAGCATAAAAATCCATGCACATGTTATTAATTGCGCTTTTGAGTTAACTAAGTAAATATGGTAGTTAATGTTAAAGTGATCATATTTACTAATATAAACATAAGTTTTGATAAATTTATTTTCTCACATTCTGCCCCCCGCACGTAGGATTTCCTGTTTTGCGGGATGCACGGACACACAATCAGAGTACACAAACATCCAAGACCCGGGACAAACACCTACATTCATCGCATAAATATTTGCCCCTGCCGGGATTTGAACCCAGGATCCCGGAGACCTGGAATTCATGTCACTGATGACTGAGCCACAGCAATCGTCAAATATACAAATACCTAATGATTTTCTTCCAAAAATAATTATTCAATCTGTATATATCAGCTAATTATGGTGGGGTTGTTTTAAGAAGAATTTAAGATATAAGGTTGCGACCGATGTTTTGGACTGCTGATGGAGAAGAGTGGAAGAAAAAGACGTAATGCGGCGACCCACAATTAATTGAGACCGGGGCAAGACCAGTCAAACAGCTGAGAAATGACATTTCAGACATTGATATAATATGCAGAAAATTTTTGAGCCTTTTTGCAAATTTTGTTGAAAGTCCTACATGTAAAATATACCTTTTTAAAGTACTACTTATGGAGGGAGGAGTTCAATTTACAGTATATTCTTAACAATAAGTGACGCCGATACAACATTCTAGCCCGCTTATCTACTTACCAATTAGTTTCCATTACAAATTCATGTGTCTCGTCTCACTAAGGCTTCCTACACATGATGGGGAAACAATCAGCGGAGGCGGTCTGGCGGAAACTACTTGTTCCGACGCTCTGACGTCATTTCCGCTCTCTGTGACTGGGTGGAGACGTGGGAACAAAACCAATAGGTACTGCCCATAAATTATTTCATGTGTAGTGTCTAAAGATTGGTAGTTAGTACAGAACATACGAAAAAAATAAAACATAATATATACTTATGTTTGTTAATCATTGTACCGAATTAATTGCTAATTACTTATAGTACGATCTTTTGAGGGTTAAGTAACCCACTTCTTCGCGTTGTTTACGAATTTCATGAGTTCTGGCAGCTATGTACTACTTGTGTAACAGTCCTAACAGTCCTCATTCTAGGTGCAGCGTATGACCATCTTAACCACATCATTACTGACCATCAAACGCAAGACTTTTTAAATACTGGCTGCCCACCGCGGTTTTACCTGCGGATTACGGATTGGATTACGATTTTCGTTATAATTAAAAGTTGGTTTTTCCACAGAAACTATTTATTTTTTAGGTGTAACAAGTGTCAGTCAGAAGAAGGTTTTGTCTTAATGAAAGACTGTGGAGTCAAGGAAGGCAGTGTTTTAGTTAAAATTTGGACAATATAGCTGAACTTAAACCCATGATACAGAAGAAAAATTCTCCAATTAATAATGATAGTAAAATCAATTTTTAAACACAACATCTTTCATATTCTTCTGAAAACTAATTTTAGTCCTTAAAAGCTTTCAAATGATAAAAGTGGAAATGAAGAACGATAACGCTTGGTATATTTTACTGCCTATACTCAGCTAGAGATAAACGTCTGGGCTGAGCACCATCCCGGGCTGAGCACCATCTGTGCTCGCCCCCCCTCCGGTGAAGCTGTAAATTCCGGTAGAGTCAAACAGCATTAGTTCGTTTAAAAAAAAGGCTAGAGAGAAAAGGTTAGGTAGGTCTTAATGCAGTGCACGCCATGCGAGCCAAGCTAAGCTAATTGTGTAATAAAATTTGTAATGCTTAGATTATAATCTAGTCATCTTCAAGACACGAGTCTTTAAGACCTTATAAGCAAGCGTTTACCACCGTATAAGCCGCATCATGGTATGAATCGAAACCATTTAATTCACTTTGACTACCATAATGAAATATAGCTGGCACCGTCTTCTCGGATCGGGGTAAGAAACGTGGCATGTGCGCTAAGCATATAAAATTTAATAATCCTAAACAAGACGAAAAGTAATTTCGCTTCAAAAGATTTCATTACAAAACTTTTAATGAAAGTAATAAAATGTTAGTAACTTACTTCGTTCCCGTTACCCTCGGAAACTGGCTAACTAAAATCAGTAGCATCTTAACGCCATTTCAACAACTTTTGGAGGTATTTTTACGTGAAGTTACACCTTATTTCCATGGTTACGTTTCGTTTTGCGCTTTAAGCGCTTTGAGCACAGATAGCGTGCTTAAAATCATTCCGAAATGCACTGACAACTGAACACAATTTTTTTAAGACGTCATCCATGACGTCATCGTCCTGTGATTAGAACGCTCACGATCATGACGTAGGCAGTGTGAGCGCTGTCAAACACATACCTAGATATGTAACTATATACGGAGAGTCAAGCAACTGACTCATTTAGAGAATCTGTCGAAAAATTGGTAATCCGTCTACAAAAAATTAAAATGCAACTTTAACTATCACAAAAAATACCAATGTAGTGCCCGTGCAGTAAGGAAGTTAATTATTTCATATGAATATAATAAGAACTGACATTTAAAGAATTCGCATCCTTCACACACACAATCCGTTCCGATTCCCTTACGAGCGTCAGGACTGTCAGTACTAAATTCATCTCGGAACAGCTAAATTCTTACGTACGAACGTATGCACTGTGAGCCCAAAATGAAACGCACCCCATAAGGAAATGATTATGCTCAGGTAGTAAAAAGTTAACGTCGATTGGATAAAAAAAACAATGTTAAGTGTCTACTATTATTAGTTTTAAATCTGCTTGAGCTATCATTTGTATTCAGTGTGTATTAGCGCCTTACAAAATTGAAAGCCAACAAATAGTTCTCTCCACTTCAATACGATTTTATGTAGGAGGCAATATGAGCTTCATTAATTTATAAGATGGATTAGATTTTGAAAGCCCTCCAATAAACTTATTTATGAAACTGTTCTACTGCTTGGAATAATATATTGCATTTTGCATGCATTCCTTTATTTACTTTATGGTTATTTACACTTTTTGAAGACTAGTGTTGTGTTCAAGAAGAACACCTATTTCGCCGAGAACGTTCAGAACTATTAATTACTTAAATAATTGTTGTTCTATTCGAAAAAGAAACCAAATATCGTTTGGATTTTCGTGTGTCGCTCGTGTGTATGCCAGAATGTTGGGATGGTGACATTCGATGTTCAACTTTAAATTCTCTTGACAGTTAATTTCGAGCACAGTTATGCTACTTAAATTTATAAACACAATATTACTTAAAACCTAAACTAAAACTTATTATTTCGAGAGAGACCAGTATCAAAAACGGCTCTAATCTTCTCAAATTAAAATTTGCAGTTTAATTTGTTCTTTTAAAAGTACTTCTCTCTAAGCGTTACTTTGTAGTGCTACCTCAAAGAGCTTTGAGGTGATTTTAAGTTATAGGTGGCAATCAAGCAGATGGGGCGCCTGAATTTGAAGGGTATTCATTGTCTTTTCTATGTTTTGTATCACCCGCTGTCAGCAATTTCAGGGGCACATATAGCTGCGTTTATTGTCTAAGGTTAAAGATATATTTGTACAATATTTGCGTTTCATTTAAATGTACATTTATAAAACAATGTCATAAATCTTGTAAGCGGCTACTCTCCACCTTGTTTATAGAATCTACAGTTCATTAAGCGGCTGTCATTCCACTGTCTCAGCATCCATAAATAACGTACAGTGCAGTGACATCACGTCCGCAATATTTATAGTCCATTTGCAACATGTTATAATTGCTTTTAGTCTGTGGAATACTGACAGTTGAGACGGAACATTATATACTTGAAAGTACAGTAGCTTTCTTTGTCTACGTGGAAATCGTTGGCTGGGCTAATTTGTATCGCTTGTTACATTACGCTAGTCTGGTCAAGAGTGCCTTTTAGAGCAAATTTTTTTCTTCGCCTCAGGAAAATATGATTGAGGTGTCATTCAATTTTAGAATAGCGAGTGGATGTTTTTTGAAAAAAATCAAGTGCCGCTTACAAAAGTTACAAAATGATTTCGCTGAGCAACCCATGTGGAATGTATCACTCTACATATTATTTAACGTAATAATCAGTGTCATAAGTAAATAAGAGATGAGAGTATATATATATTTAAGCCGTATCTCGTACTAATAGCACTCCACTAGCTATTTGAGCTAGGCGCCTACAGGAGTAGGCGACTGTTTTATCGTACGTACCTTCGAACTATAACTTTAAATTTTAGAATAAATCGTTTTCGCAATTATTTTTTCAAAAACCTATTAATAATAATTATTATGTAATCATGAAATATGGTTATACGTATATATTTGAAGTAAGATAATTATACAATATGCATCCTTGTACATATATACCGACGTCTGTAGTTACCATAGCAAAGCTGCGCGTACCGCAGCACTTGTGAGCACTTGAGTAGACGTCTCCGGTTGTTGACAGGTGTAGTGCAGACGGACGTTTATAATTCTGAAATATACAGTATTGAGTCCTTTCAGCTCATACTCTGTTACTGTTAATGTTTACTGTTAATAAAAAAATATCTCTTTTAACAGCTCAAGAAGGTTGATTCTTATTGAATAATATCCATAGAGAGACCATAGACATTTTTCCTTATCGAAATTATCTTGGTTACGACAAACTCGCCTGCACTGTGTCTTACTGCATTACAGTATTACTCTTAGAATAATTAGACTACATAATATAATAAAATAAAGTACTCATATTTTTCTAGGAATTGTGGTTCTGAGACTAAATGATTACTTACTCACACTAGAAGAAAGGAAATTAAAAAGTCCAAAAATGTGATGAGCAATTTTTTGGGACCGTAGGGCTTCTGAATCATTTTCGAAATATTTTACATACACACACTTCAGGTTTTGTGACGTCCTTTCTGCCTGTGAATACCCGCGAGCCTCCTTAATAATATCAGTACCTCTTAAGGCTCTCTTATAGCAAATGTTTAGGTATTTTACGCGCGTTAGAGCAGGACAGTAGCGAAAGCGGCGCACCGAAGCACCCGCGCCGCCGGCCTCGCGCCGTACGCATGCACGGCTCCAAGAGAGAGTAATATGTATAGTATATGTATAAGTATACGTGTTTTAATTTTTGAAAAGCATATTTTTCAAAAATTAAAACCATCGAGAAAACTTTACTTAACCGGATTTTGAATCCTGACTGTTCCTTTATGCTGAACCAAAGATACTAAAACTGAAAAAACCAAAGCTCTGTCTTCTACACATGGTTTAAAATACATTTTTAAAAATAGCGGTTTGTCTACTCACAGCGCCTTAAACCCTTAAGTTAGAGCTATAAAAAAATATTTTTAGCTCCACTCCGCTGCTTACCACGCGTGGATTACTTATACCTATCCAATTATCCTTTCTAAACTTACTTTACTCTCTATAATAATGAATTTAATAGTTCATATATAATGTGCAATTTTTATTTTTACTATGAAAAATAGCGAACATTTAAAGAAATATGCGTCCACTATCTTATCCTTTGAGGACTTACAATTTCAAATATATCTTCATCTATTGCTCACATTCAACGTTTGAGGAAACTTTGTGCAACATTTGATGCTTCTGGACCCATTGGCTCTTAGATCTATGAATTGTATTATACAAGCTCCGCCACGTGGTTTCACCCGCGTGGTGATGATGATGATGAAAAGTAGTTTAGGTGTTATTAAAGGGTGTCAGCTACTTCCATACCAAATTTCATTAATTTGTCTCGCAGTTTGAGCGTGAAAGTGTTACAAACAAACAAACTTACATTCACATTTATGATAGAGCAGCTCTGATACTTACCACCTTCCACCTGGTCGATCTGATAGAGTGCTTTTAAACCATTAAGTGTTTGTAGCGGAGATTGATTGGCTGACCTCATTCACCATAATTAATTCTTTGAATATTTACTGCTAGTGACATTTTCAAACGCTTGCTTTGATGCTTCATATATAAGGGTTATATATTAATCTGTTTTTCCAGGTCAACAGCCGTTAGTCATTCTGAAAGGCTTTTGAAAGGGTTGAAAATGCTCTTAGGCTAGCCACTACACTATCTGCCAACCCTCATCGCCTGATGCGGTGGATTATGGTAACTATTTTAAACCAAAAACTGTTCCAGGAATCGAAACGTAATGTGCTGAGGTATAATATATATAATCAGCACATTATCTTTTTATACTTCAAAGAGCCCAATAATATGCACACTCCATTCATAGGGCAATAGAGGCAATATTTCATCAAATATTTTATATTTCATCACAGGCCTAGGCATCAATGTCACAGTCGTGTCATTTCGTTTTGAGATTTACAAGTTGTTTATCACCTTGTAAATCTCACAACGAAATGACTGGTATCCTGGCTGAAATCGCTGAAGATGTGTGCTTCATGAGACACTGGTTGACGAGGCTCCAGCCAGTGGCTCGACTAGTGTCTCAGTGACGACTGGACACACATCCACTTAATTTTGAATACTTACTAACATAATTTTAAGTTACGTATTTGCTACTAACACATTATGGATCACTGGTCTGAAATAAAAGATTTTATTATTATTATTATATCAAATTTGGACGTCGAATAAATACGTTTCTTGTTTGAAAAGCATGTGAACCGCAGAATTAAAACTCTCGTGTGTGCATTTTCTAAGAACGTTAATACATAAACATATTAAGCATGTGGTAGGTATGTTTCTCCTGCTCTCAACACTAATTTGATGTTACGTTTTAAGTAGTGTTCGTTTGTTTTATTAGAGTTGTCATAAAGCAAATTAGTAAAGCACCTTTAGAATAGAGCGGATAAAAATTTGATTAGACAGCATAATAATAGTGTGACTAGAACTAAAAATTTTTGAACCTAATTATGTAGATACATCGTTTAATGTATCTACATAATTAGTTTCAAATGGTGGACAGACGATCTGACTAAGATCGCAGGTAAGTAAGTACCTAAGGGCTGGATGCGGGCCGCTTCCATCCGTCCTAGAGAAAAATCAATAGGGGAGGCATATGTCCAGCAATGGACGTCTGTCGGCTTCCTACGTTAAAATTTGATTGTTTTAATTAAAAGCTGATTTGATCGAGTGTTCTAAGCATAGTCTGCTAAGTGTGTAAGTTCATAATTTTCTGAATATATTTATCCGTACGAGGCCAGGACGGGTTGCTAGTGTATTAGGTATATGCTGAAGTTCCCGGCAAAACGGGAAATATTGTTTCTGTTTATTGATTAATTAATTGTAATATTTAGGTTGCGATTGTAGCCGCCGCTATTGATTTTCAAAACTCCACGGAGTGGAGCTTGATCGCCCAAATACTAATTAAAGCAATAATAGCCTAGCGGTGATAGCGTCGGCTGTCAACTTGATGGCCACTGGTTCGGTCTCCCTCGAGCTTTCAGTGAAGGTAACATGGCCATCAAATACACAGTATAGTGGTAGGTACTTTCCACCCGCATGGCTAACCACTATCGTTTGGCACTAAAACACAGTGGTTCAGGCAGCTGTACTTGCGTGTCATAGTTATCATACTGGGTTCACCTTCAATGAAATCTTCACTGATCATAAAGTGAGATAACGGTCAAATTCAAAATCTATACAGTATGTAAAAAATCCACACCATTTATTTTGAAAAACGCTGCGGCATGAGCAGTTTTGCAGACATTTCATTTTTTTTATTTCTTTTCATATAATTCCACACTTTCCTTTCCACTTCCTCCACACTTAGTACTCCACTTTCTCAGTACAGTATTTTTGTGTTGGTATATATACGAGTACAATCGAATTTAACAATATTAGGTATCTGTTGAATGTGAAACAAAATTACATAAAACAATTTTAGCTTAAAATATCTTTATTTATTATAACTTAACAATATAAAGGTACTTATGTATAAGTAAAGTAGATTATTACATATTATATTCTTGAATGTTTCTGCTGACGAAGCGCCTTTTGTTTTACCAGTTCTATTAAAATGATATTATGTTTATGTAAAATAGAGTAATACAATTATTCTTGAATAATTCTGCTGACGAGGCAGAGGCAGCAGCGCCTTTTGTGTTACCAATTCTATTAAAATGATATTAAAGTGTTGTTTCATATCTTATTAATAGTTTGGAATTTTCGCTTGCAATCGTTCAATTAGCTTCTTAATATCTTTGGTTGGATTTTTATAACGATTTAATCTTGAGGCTTAATCGTCTCCACCGGTCATCACCTCCATAAATTCTGTAATCAGCAAATAAACATATAATTATAATTATCTATAAATCACAGAATTACTGAATGACTTCCCTCTTTGTTAGCTGGAAACATAAGTTTTAGAGATTGGCGGGTCCATTCATATAGACAAGACCGGGATGTCGCTGTTTGCTTTTGCCGGTATTTGCAGCGTCACCATGCCGGATGTGCTGCGGGCGTTGAAGGCGCCTCGCCACAAGGAGAGGGCGTTTGCGACTCAATAGCAATAGAAGGAAACGAGACTAGACGGGGGGAAATCCAAACGAGTGAGGCAGGTAAAACCCATAACACATAATATATACCTACTTAGCTGTATGCATGAGTGATTTCAGCTTTCCAAAAAGAAAACGATAAATAAGAAGATGTATGTATGTAAGATATATGATCAATCATTGTAATTCTATTCTATTAATAAGAAAAAGGAGAAGAGAATTATATGATCAACCATATATTATCTTCTCCTTTTTCTTTTTAATTAACTTATATTATATGTACCTATTGTAGATAAACACTTCAACTAAAGAAGTTTTTTTATCTACAACCAATGTTGATGTCGACATTTTTCAAACAAGTTGGTAGAACCTTATGTATTGTTTGAACTTTACTAAGAACTATTATTATGATTTACACTGTATACACAAGTACAGAATATATATATTTATTATAATAACATTAATAAAGTCAATCCATAAAATAACTTACTACATATCTCTCACAATTTCAAAGAGTAACTTTTAAGGTAAAAAGTTTCTTTTCAGATGCTCTAAAAAATTAGATTGATTGAACGAGTTTGGAAAGTTTCTCACTGCTAAAGTTTTCATGAATAAAATAAGTGATGAGAAAACATTTCGTCATTTTCGATCCTCTTTTGTTTATCTATATCGATTGTTTATTTTTTCATTATCTTGCACAAATTTAATTAGTAAGTACGCATTTTTTTATACAATGAAAGCTTCAGGTTAGACCGTTGGTGTCGATATGTCGAAATGAAGACCCCGGCAAGCGCAGTATAGGTCGGCCACCTATAAGGTGGACAGACGAACTGACTAAGATCGCAGGTAAGGGCTGGATGCGGGTCGCTTCCATCCGGTCCTTGTGGAAATCAATGGGGAAGGACTTCGTCCAGTAGTTGACATCTTATGGCTTAGATGATGATGATGAAGCTTCACGAAATTAAAAAAATCTTATTAGTACATGTAAATGTTATAATATATGTGTTACCTTGACTTTGTTGTTCTCTTATAGTTAAGTATATCTTGTTGAGTCGATGTTTTCAGCTTAATATTATTAGCATTTTCCCTAGACACTCAATGTAGGCTATTACTGAAGTTATCACTTTTTTGACGTGTACTCTAATATGAACTCAAATTGCCAGAAATAGTAAAATATGGAGAACATAAGTGGAATTTACACTACCAACTAAAAATTACCCATATTTGTAAATATGTTTTCACAACATATACATTCCTCATAACCTACTAAAAACAAAAGCCCAAATAGCACTGAAAAAGGCTGTTTACTGAACTTAACTAACCATCAAAGTCAACGGTCCCGGAGCCGTCAGAGTCAATTTCCTCAATCATCATGTCCAACTCTTCGGCGCTAATCTTATCGTCCAATTCTCTGAGGATTTCGCGAAGAACATTGGTCGTGATGTAGCCGTTACCTGTAATAATAGAAAGCATGTTTTTAATATAAAAGCTGATGTCGATTTTACAACAAATGAGAAATAACATTAACTGATTCGGACTCTCGGCCGCCGTTGGTGCCGCAAAAATATGCTAGTATGTGTTTGGTTATATGTGTGCTCCGTTTGGTGTCGAATATATTGGAAATCATAAGAATTTTTAACCGACTTCAAAAAAGGAGGTTACTCAATTCGACCGTATATATGTTTTTTTTATGTGTGTTCGCGGACAACTTCGCCGTTTATGAACCGATTTTGATGATTCTTTTTTTGTTAAGAGTATACTTCCGTGGTGGTCCCATTCAAATTGCATCAAAATCGGCAATCAAATGCATTTTTGTTAAAATTTTTTTTAATGATTCCTTATTGTTTTTACTAAGGATTTTATTTCATTGTTAACTTGAGTCCAAGTTTTCTCGATAGCTTATCTATAGTGCGAAAACTAAAGAATATTCACGTAGGAAATAAAAAATATTCACTGTACATCATTATGTTTTAGTACTTCTATAAAAGTTGTATACGTCTTTCATTTAATCATATATATCGAGTGTATGTATATAATTTAAATTCTATTTATATAATAGCTCTAAGTCATTTTCGGTATTAAATATATATATATTGTATAATATTTCATTTCTTTTTTCATTTTAATTTATATTTTTTTGTCATTTTGAATCAAAGAATGATCTTTATCTCCACAATTAGAATTGTTGCAGGCAATATGTCACTGTGAGTTTAGTTAATGTGGTCATAAATGTATTTTAGGTCCGCGCTTTTTTGAATACGCATCTAGTCATAAAATTTGACGAAAACAATTTATCTTATGTAATAATATTCAATAGGTGTACCAATATACTTTTTCCCAACGGATTTGAAAGGGTCTGGAAAGGTGAAGAAAGATGTTACGTCATTGTGACTATGAAAAGGATATCCCTCTTAATACACAAATGTGGAAATGGGAGGCAAATTAAACATTATGATAATTATGTAGTGGTTGTTGGTTTCACCGACAAAAGACATGGGTGCCAAGTTCTGTGGAAAATCCTGAAATGTATTTACAAGAAGGTAGAACATTCTTTAGTAAATTTAAAGTACAATAGTCCATATAGTTATTAAATCAAACGGGGCTAAATCGCGAGAAAAACATTCAGTAATTTATTTACCTCAACGTTTCGACCAAGTTGCATTGGTCGTGGTCACGAGAAGACTCGCTTAAGCCCCGTTTGATTAAATAACATTGTGTTCGAATCGCGAAAGTCTAAAAATTACAATAGTCTATGATATAGTTTTTGAGCCTAGTTTTGGGACTAGGAGCTTTTTTACCTGTTTCTTAAATTGTCTTTTACGATACAAATACAATCAACTTTATTTCACATACATTTGTGGTTCATAATACACAATAAATGATAGGATTTTTTTAAATGATTCGAGCTTACATTCACCATGCACTGATTTATTCACGAGAGGGTTATTTCTCAGCGGCAATAGTTCAGGGCTGTCAAATATTGAGTTGAAAATTTTGTGTACATAAATGATATCTGCTATTTCTCTTTTATATAGAGACAAATAAGTGGTTTTATCTACGTAAGGTTAGGTAGTTTTTAGAATCATATTGTGGAATTTTGAGTCGATAACATAACATTTATTTTGAATTTTCTCATTTCGTCTGAGTTAACATTCGTACCAATTTGACTATATAATCTCGTTAATTTTTGTTTAATTCCTAGCTTTAAGTTCTAGCGCTTGAACAGTATCTCACTTGATGGTCGATGACGGTGCGGTCGAAGATTTTATGTTAGACCTATAGAGTGCTTACAAAATTTATTGTTTAAAAAATGGGATGCTGCAGGATATAGAGTAAAAATTGATAACATTATATCCAGTGCTACATACAGCAAGCAATAAGCGAGGCAGCCATCACAATTTTATAAACAATTGAATAAATCACGTACCTGGGTAGGATAGCAGGTAGGTAGGTACCACAGGGAAATTAGAGTTTGTTGACGGTTGGTATCTACCAATCGTCTAAAACTATAATTTCCCTGTGTCATAGTTAGACATATGACAGTGCTGAGTTCAATTGTTTTACGCTGCGTATCGACTGCGCTACGATGACATATTTTGCAAACGTTTTCATACTTCGATTGAAAACAAAATCTTTTCAGACAGACAGAAACACCTGCAACCTTTCTCAATCACATTTGTACCAAGAGCTAAGCTTACCAATCTATTCCCGATGACGGCTTGTTTAGTACTTTCAGGAAGTACTCTGAGTCTGATGTATGTAATAAAGGAAATATTATTACTCAAGGTGAGAAAATTACGCAAGGTATTAACCATGGCACAACATCACACTGGAGAGTCGCCAATATATCTCCCAGTAGCACAAAAAGATTATAGTGTCCGCGTTCTCTTCCCAGTATAAACTGTCGATTTGTTAATTAAAATACAATCAAATCTAGAACACAAGCGGCGAACTCAGCCTAGTTGATGATTTGATTCTGATTGGCGATATCAGTTTTGGTTCTGTAAAACTAACAAGTTCATTAGTTTATGTGTATACTACTATTTGTGCTACGTGTATTAGTCTAAATTTGAACCTAATAAGCATTGTCCATGCCATAGATGAAACGAGAACGAGTTGTAAAATAAATGTTTACCGAAAAATGGAACCGACTTCAACACTCAAAAGTATGAAATAACTTGTTGAAGTCGGTACCATGATAGTTCAAAAGTAACTGATATCAAAATATTGTGCTCATGGTACCGACTTCGACGAGTTATTTCATACTTTTGAGTGTTGAAGTCGGCCATTTATTGGTAAAAATTTTTTTTTTTCACCGTTTTTAGTGACCTGAGATTAATCCCATGAGTGTTACTCATGGGATTAATTGTCATTGTGGTGTAGGTATGTTCAGCGATCTCTTCACCCGCTACTTTAATATCGTGTAGGTATAAGCACGTATTTTTCAGTTTTTGACTTGTAACTCAAAAGTGCTCTTCCGATTTTGATGAAATTTAAATGGGACCACACGGGAAGCACCAGCTTTCAAATAAAAAATGATCAAAATCGGTTCACCCAGTCGGAAGTTATGCCATAAGTTAAGATATATTGACCTATGGATTAGAAGCTCTCAAATACGAAACGGACGGATGGCAAGTCCAAAGTAGACCACCCTGATAGAGATCAGGCGACATCAATAACAGAGGGATATTGCATATTGCAAGTCTTCCTAGAGATTCGGCTATATCAATAGAAGAATGTTAGATTCGGCAAGTGTCCCAAATCCGCAAACATTTTGGTGACACGGATACGAAATATGAGATTTAGAAGATTAAGAATGGGTGAATGAATGAGTTGAAGAAACTCTTCACCCATTATTTACAGTGACGAGCATTGGTAATTGTACAGTATTTTTTAAGTTTTAGTAATAAACATTATTTTTAACTCCCCGATCGTTACTTTATTGAAATGTTTTTTTTTAATGGATAAGAATGCGAATAGCAGTAATAAATGAAAATATATTTCTTTTATTTTTGTTTAAAAATACAACCGATAACTGTTTATGAATTGCGTCGTAAAGGAAACTAATCTAATTTCGTCTAATATACCAAGATGCCCCTTGTCAACTGGACTGAGCACACAGCTTGTTTTATTTTTATGATAGTGGACAGATCCACTAAAAATAGCTCAATCACGGTTAGTAGAAGTAGTCAGTAGATTATGAGCCCTAGTCGATCGCCCCAGATACACCTGTCAAATAAATTAGAAACGTTTAAATACTATTCGCTCCGTCTATCGTAACGAAAGCATACCTACTCCTTCCATCAAACAGCTGGCCACTTGCCATCTTGCAAGAAAAAGCTTTTGTGGGCGTTAAATATTTATAGTGGAAATTTCCGATAAATCTCTACCCATTTCACCGTTATTTATTATTGACATTATGTGCAAACAATGTACGTGGCAACAAAACGTGTTTAAATTAAAGTGAAACAATTTGGTAATGGCAGTTACTGATTTATCCTGAAAAACAAACCCGAATTTTAAAAGTAAAAAAAATACATAACGATGTGGCGATAGTGAAAAATCTTTCAAGTCTTGGACAAGTTTAAAGCCTTATTATCTTGGATTTTCTTTATTTGAGTTCGATGCATATACCGTGCGAGGCAAACAAAAAAATACGTCATACAGTCTTTGTTGGAAATTTAAAACATTTTATTAATTAACTAATGCGCTTTCCTTTTTTTAAAATTTTGCATGTCATAATCCCTTATTCTATTAATCACTCGAACTAGCTAAAGTTAACTATAATCTTCAAAATAAAATAGCTTATATTATATTAATAATTATAAATTCAAAATTATATTCAGTCCACATAACGGTATCTCTAATATTAAACGATGTGTTTTATTTATTGAGTTTAATTGCTAGCCAATCGCAAGTAGTTTTAGTGGGCACCAAACTAAGTAGTAACTTATTTTACCTAAAAGTACCCCCAAATGTAATAAAAAGATCCAATTTTAGTGTTATTATTGATAAGTGTCATACTAATTTGGACTTTAAAGATAATTTTCGTAAAGATATAAGAACCCATCTTTGTTAGCTTATTTTCCAAAATTTTAGTTTATTTTAGTTAAACAAGATAATCACTTGATAATGATATAACTCGTTTGATAAGGAGGTAAAATTTTACTTCGGAATATTTAAAGGAGTAAAAAATTTAGGAAGACAATTTTAACAATTTCTCACTGACTGTCGATCAATCGATCAAATTGAGGTCAAATATTCCCTGATCCCTTTTTCATTTCTTTCATGATAATTATGATCCGTTTGTTACTGCTTTTTAGGGTTCTGTACTATTTATAGACTCCTACAATTTTGTCTACGTCACAGCTATTTTTTAGACACATGCTTATTCAGATTTTAGACATGATGCGTGCTTCTATATTCGTCAAATTTACCAATTGACGAATATAGAAGTACGCATCATTACCGAGATATTATATACCATGAAGAAAGAGGCGATTTATTTTTTAGAAATATCCGTGTTTTGAAATGTCGTACAAGTTCTTACATGGTCTATCGTGTTCTTTGTGTAATTTCTTATTATTTCATTCAAGTATCATTACATAAATAATTATTGCCAGTAATAAAGTCTTAAGCTCAAGAGTTTACGACCCCACAGGTTTACAGCAAAATTATACTCTCATTGCTAGCAAGTAAACTAAAAAATACATTGTCGTCCGTATAAATTAAGGAATTTACAAAAGGTATTCTTTGACAACATAGTAATGGGAAACGATCTATTACATGACGAGACATTTGACCGGTTTTACAACTGACTAGCTTAGGGATAATGTAATAGCGCAGGACAAGTCTGAAACCCAACAAGAATTATTCCGACCTGGCGTATGCTTCAACAAATTTGGATCTAGATTTATGTCGCACCAACGACAACGACGCTCTTCAAACCAACAACTTGTTATAATTATAAGAGACGATAACCTCGCACCTTACTATGTTGTAAACATTGAAATTACTTACTCATTCTATTTTTACCGTGAAATAGGAAGAGTGGTCAAATTTAATTTTTGTTTTGCTGATATTGATGTGTGAGTAAGGTGAGTGACGGCGTTGTCATATTGCCATTTGTCAAATAACTGTTACATTGTCATTTTAATTATAATACATGATTAAATAAATATGTAGTTTAATCACTATTTATAGCTAAGGTTATGTGACGGCGTTGGTCATAACTTGTGGTCATAACACTCATAACGCAATCTACATATTAAAAGCACATATTAAAATATTACAAGTGCTGTCAAAATAAAACTGCAATTAAAATATTTTAACAAGATTGTTTTGTTTTTATATTGATAAAATGAGTGTCTTATTTACCGACAAAGTGATATATGTATGAGAAATATTATCACTTTCTGTGCTGAAGAAAAACACACCCCACGAAACGTGCCTAGCCAAAATAATTCATAACAAATTCAGAGGTGTACAAATTAAAACAGTACACTTCGTTTCACTTGGGTCCATGGGGATTGTAAAATGTAATTAGATTTCTGGTTCCTCTACCTTAGATTCGGATTGGCAAAATAAACCATCTTTTATTTACTTATCAAATGAAGTTACACACCGCAGTAACAACTTAGGAAGCACGGTCTGGTAAAACGTTATTTATTTACTTTAAAAAATGAGAAGGATATCAAGTTGATCCAAAGCACTCAAGTAAAAAATGAACTTTACCCATATAAAACAAATTAGACGAGTGATATTTTGAGTGAATTTGTATTTTTTTTAGTAAAATATATTATTCTTCTGTATATGCGTGAAATTGAACTGATTATTGGACTGATTATTACAATTTTTTGGATTAGTTTAAGTAGATCTTAGCATGATGATTGGAATTAGACCTGAATTTATTTGCATTTCCAATGACCTTTCAAGATTCGTTAACCAATGGCCCTAATTCTATTAATCACTCGAACTAGCTAAAATTTACAAAAAAACTTTAAATTAAAATATCTGATTGTTTTTATGCTAAATTCTTGTAACGCTAAAATTCTAATTCGTATAACTCCATAAAACGCTAGCCCTAATATAAAACGAGTTTTATTCAATTTCTGGCCTATCGCGGGAAGTGTCAGTTGGCACCAGTTAAGTTACGACTTATTTTACTTAAAACTACCCGCAAGTTTGATTAAACGATATAATTTTAATTTTGTCATTAATAAGTGTCATACTAGTCTGGACTTTATCATAACCGTATAAGAATTTATCTTGTTTAATATATTTTTTAAGATTTTAAGTTTAGTTTGTTTGAACAGAAGCATCATGACCAATATATGGAATATGCCATTGAATTTAAAAAATACGAGCAATTTAAAAAGTTCTAAATATCAATTGTATGAGCGATATCGTATCGAATCGATTCGTATAGTTATCGATCGTACTGAATTGGATTTAATTCAAAACGACTATATCGTTGTTTACAGGTACGATGCAAGTGCGTTTTTCCCGAAACTAGTCCAAGGTAAATAAAACATCCTCTATTATAAGACGTGAGTAACAAATAATAACTCATAATGAATGATTAACAGCTGCCTGGCACAATTATACTGTCACTTAGATTAATTTGCTCGAAGAATGAAAAGTATTGTTGCCTTGCCAAAAAAAGCGCGTAATGTTGCATTAATATGAGGACACTAGAAAGAGCAATTTGATTTGCGGTTAGTTTTCCATTTTAGTCATAGAAATAAAATTAAAATAAACATGATTTAAATATAAGTCTTATTTTACTTAAGGACAAATCGTAATTTACGAAAAAAAAAAATATTTCTGCGTAAAAGGTAGAGGTTTCATTTTTTCACATAAAGTAACTTTAATTTAGAATAGCGGTAGCTAGTCAGGCGGGTATTAAAAGGTACCCTAACACTATGCTGTGGATTTGATAAATTGATACATATTTCTCTGTAAACTCAATCCATTGATGGGGACTGAACCAGCCTCCATCAAGTTGATACCCGCTCCCATCGCTACGCTGTCATCGCTCCTAACTTCGAAGGTTTATGCTCGTACGTTGTAGAAAATCTAATTTTATTTTATTTCAGATGTTATTTTCATTTATAACTAATTAAACATCCATAATATATAGCATATCAATGGGTGCATATAAGAAAATATTAACGCCGAGTTAGAATGCAACTACACTAAAACTAGCAACACAGTTTGCCAGTCTTAAAACCTCTCATTTGTGAGTAAAGGAATAAATAAAAAAGTTGTTCTATATTACCTTCTTTGTCGTATAACCGGAATGCTTCTTTCAGTTCTTGTTGCATCGCCTCCGCATCTTCTTCAACCATGAATCTTGATGCTAATGTGACGAACTCTTCGAACTCTAACTCACCCGACCCTAAAAATTAAAATAATTGATTGAAAATATATATTGATTGAATCGCTAGGTATTAATATCGGTTTGGGGTCGAATACGGAGTGAGTACCGACAGACCGACCGCCTGCCACCGGTCAGCCCACGAACTCGAGTTCGTGTGGTTTGACTCGGGTTAGTTCGAGTTGAGCGAATTAACTCGAATGGCGAACTCGAGTTGACCCATCTCTTATAATAGCGTAGTTTCATAGAATACCTTTGCGACATTGGTAGCTACAATATCTTAATACTTGTACTTAGTTGAGAGCCTCAATTGATTGTTGAATATTATATTATACATGTCATAAATATTTTGTTAATTCTAAAACCAACATGATTAAACATTTAGTAATTTTCTACTTTCAACATTTCTGAACATATAAATTAATACATAAACATAGTCATAAGTTTAATATAGGTAGACATTTTTCCTTGCTAACTATTCTATAGTAACATGTATTGTATTCTAGGGTAAATTGACGCTTGTTTTTATTGTAGATTGATTAACAAAGAACTTTGTATATTGTTAAAATTGATTTAAAATTAAATAATTAAGATCATCTTTTTACGTATTAGTTGATAAAATACAATGATTTCTAACGCTGTGTCGAAGTAATGATTTGATAACAGACACTAACGTTAATAAGAGCGAGTAGTGGCTTTCTAATTAACTGATTTATTTACATATTAAATTCAATTTACCGCAGCTACAAATTGTTATTTTCTTCACGTCGCCGGCACCTTCCAGGGTTGTACTCAAAACTGAGGTTCATCCCAGATTACATCTTTATACGTAGTCAAAAGAACTTTAATACTTATGTATTACAGTGGTGTTTTCGAGATATTTTTATAGAACTGAATTTATAGAAATAAGGGTAGTAATTTTAGAAGCGCACTATTAACATCACTAGTCTTATTAGACCAGGGCTAAGTAACTATGTCTCTAGAGGCAATCGTATTTCTGAAACAAACTTAACCAATTTGTTTCGGTAAGGACAAACTTTGCCCATTTAATAGTTGTTTAACATAAATGAGTAACGTTAATTACGACGCCGTCAATTCTCAGGTTTATATAATTTATTCATCAGAAAGTTTCTACTGATAAGTTTTGGTCTACGAAAATGGTATAGAAATGGTTTAATGTCTATGTCCTTTACTTGGCGTTGAGTTTATGTTATTATAATTTGTATATCTATTATGTCCATGTCTATTATGTTATCACGACGGTCGCCGTGGCGCAGTGGTTAGTGTCAATGACATGACTTATTTTGCCTCCGACACCCTGGGTTCGTATCCCGAAGGGGCAAACATTGACTGACATATTTGACTATTCGCGGTTATTTGCCAAAATAAGGAATGGCCATTAATCGGTATTTGCTATAACAAGTATTCACGGCATCTCTAATATATGTAAGTGTAGCCGTTTGTTTTTCTTATAATGAGTAATACAAATATAATAATTTCATTATTTATCCGTTTCAAACTCTACTTTGCTACCATTTTCGACCACATGATCATAACAAGACGCACCCCCTGAGTGTCCATTCTCTTGTATATTGAGAAAAGCGATTCATAAACAATGCAATAGTAATTCAAATATAAAAGTCCAAGTATATGTAATCATACATATACTTGGTATTCCGCTATAATAACAATTGCATCTCGATTGCATTGCGGTAGAAATTAGATCTGTGTACTACTATTATGTATTTCACGCTAATTTGATGTATTTGCACCGATAGAACAAACCGAGGTGGAGTTGATACGGCGACCATTTTAAGTGCGGCCAGCACTCAATATAACAAGATTCAAAGAAACAATGCTTGGTTTAAATTAAGAATTCAGAATTCTAAATTTAAACCAAGTACAGACCTATTGATTCTGTAAACTGGCAGAAACACTCCTTTTAATATAAGTAAGTTTCGCCTAAACTCAATGTACCCTAGACTTTCTTTGCTCAAATAATTCATTTATTTATTAATATATACCCCTAGCCTAGAAGGGATGGCAGTCAAAGGCCAAACTAAATCAATCCTCTTTACCCTACATGGATATAATAATAATAATTCCTGTAAATATATTTTTCAATGGTAATAATATCTCGAATTTATATGTAAGTTATCGTAATGTTACCAGCCAATCTAATTAAAAAAATTTAATAACAATAAACAGAGAAAAACAGTAATAATAAATACAAAAAAATTTAATAACAATAAACAGAGAAAAACAGTAATAATAAATACAATTGTATTTATTATTACTGTTTTTCTCTGTTTATTGTTATTAAATTTTTTTAATTAGATTGGCTGGCAATCAATTGACTTGAATTGAATCAGACTGGCTGGCTGTCGCAGTTGGTAGCACTCTGCCTTCTGAGCCGCTGGTCCCGGGTTCGATTCCCGGACAGGTCAAACATTTGTGTGTATGAACATGTCTGTTTGACCCGTGTCTGGGTGTGTATATGTATATAAGTATATATCAGTCATCAGTTAACCATAGTACAGGCTCTGCCTAGTTTGGGACCTGAAGACCTTGTGTGAATGTTGTCCCATATTATTATTATATTATTATTATTATTTCAAAATTTTAAACTTACCGTCTACATCAACCTCGTCAATGATTTCTTTGAGTGCTTCATCTGATACCTGATGTCCCAGCATGCCGAGGATGGTTCCAACCATCACTGTGCCAATGCATCCTTTCTTTTCCTGGTCGAAGGCTTCGAATGCCTTTTTCAGGACTGCAAACAAACAAACACTCCGAATTTGACTGGCTGGCTGGCGCAGTTGGTAGCACTCTGCCTTCTGAGCCGCTGGTCCCGGGTTCGATTCCCGGACAGGTCAAACATTTGTGTGTATGAACATGTCTGTTTGACCTGTGTCTGGGTGTGTATATGTATATACATATGTATATATATCAGTCAACAGGTTACCATAGTACAGGCTCTGCCTAGTTTGGGACCTGAAAACCTTGTGTGAATGTTATTTAAAAAAATAATTTAAAAAAAATTACATTACACTGTGTATATGACTTACTTAAAGTAAGGTGCAAAATGCAAAACATGCGGATTTATATACACTTATCAAATTTAATATTAATAGAAATAGTTGGCTACTTTAGTATTTAAAAAAAATAAATCATTGAACGAGTCGAATTGAATGAATTGAACCGATTCAGTTCAATATTGTTCATATTATTATACATTTGATATATTGAAGTATTTTTAATTTACTCATATTTCGTTAATGTAATGGAATATTGTAATCTATACAGCTATCATTAACAAAATTGTCTCAGAAAAGTTTAGAAGGGTTCTATAGAAAGTTTACGAGATTTACTCGTATTCATTACCGAATTAATTCGGTTAGTTATCGAACAGTTCTGAATCGGGGGTCTGTAATACCGATCTATCGCGTTCGAGTGATTAGAATATTAATAAGTATTTATTTTCATTAGTATCATCATCATCTCAGCTATACGACGTCCATTGCTGGACATAGGCCTCCCCATTGATGTTCACAAGGATCTGATAGAAGCGCAGAAAAACACAATAAACGCACATCGATTCATATCATTCATATCGATTTCATAATATGAAAAGTGTGCTTGTTGTGTTTTTCAAACAATTTTCACATTGGCCCAGCGCGTGATAAAAGGGTTAATAAAAAAAACTGAAAATCAACTTCAGCGTTACCAACGCAATCAGTTACTTACGCTTCATACAATATGCGTTTACGTAAACTCTGCAGTGCTAGCGAAATACTTTACCTTATATTACTGATAGATGATTCGTCTTATTGCACAATTTGGAAAAATAATTACAGATTACTAAAATATACTTAATAACGGTAGCGCAGCACAATGGGCGGTCTTATCGCATTTAGCGATTTCTTCCAGACATTTTTTTTTTTCAATTTGTCTTGTCTTGTCGACTTACTTCGAAATTTAATTTAAAATCTTATTTGGCATACACCTGCGTGGTGTACACATAATAAATAATGACATGCAAAATCAGTAGGTATAGTCACTATGGGATGTAATTGTAATATGCATGCACGATGCATTACTATTACCTAATTTAAATATTAGCTTACTTTTATGGTTGTTGAACGAAATAAGCCGTACCAAAAGTGAAAAGGGAGACAGTACAACTGATTATCAGAGTGTGTTTATTAAAAAATACAATTCATTACATTTATACTAGGAATTCTCTTAGTTACCTCGAAATCTTTAAAATGTTATATGTTTGATACTTATACTACATGGTAAAAAAATATTGCCTTAGTCATTGCTTAAGCAATCTTTTCATAATAATGTTAGAACCTCAAATATAAAAAAATACTCACTATCAATTTGTTCCTTTCCAAGTTCTTCCTGAAAGTGTCACAAAACGAATTTAGAAAAGCTTCCACAAAGTACAAAACAATTTGTAAAAAAGAACCATCACCTCACCATTGTTCCTTAACACAAAGACTACGGCTCGAGGAATTGTATAAATAAGTACGCTATAGTGAACCAGAGCAGTAGGAACACAAGTCCTTTGAGCTGAATGGAACGAGCGACTGAAGATAGACGACCGGTAAGTTCACCCAGGTTGGCAGCGGTCGGAGCAGCTCAGGTTTATCACAACCACGCGTCTCCGCAAAGCAGTTTTAACTATACTCTTAAAGGCTAGTAGACATTATGCAGGAAATACTCTCAACACACTGGCAACACCAACCCCGCAACAATAATTAATTAAACCCACAGGTTTGAATTGTCTGGATAGTTGCCATTTAAACAATAACTTTTGAAGTATGTAGGTAGTGTAAGTGATATAAATTATGTAGTAATTTCTAATAATCTTACGATATTTGGCAAACGTTTTATAAAATGATTAGAACAATGTCTAGGAATCGCCAATTTTATTGCAACAATGATTTCCTTATTCGGTTTACGCCAATATTAAAATTTGTATAACTCTCAATAATGCTATTCCTAGTATTAGAACAGTTTTATTCGTTTGAGGGTAGTGGAACACCAAAATACATGTAGACTTATTTTGAGTAAAAGTACCCGCAATTTCTCAAAATATAAAATAAAATCATTCTTGCGAATTGTTCCAGCTGCTCTGAGAAGAGAATTCATTTTATACTTTAAGATACATTCATATTCCCTGTCAAAACCCGACGACCTCAGTAAATAAGCAAAACCCTATAGGGTAATCAATTCTAACAATTGTGTACACTACTTTATTTTATCCACTACCGTAAACAAAGGTTTCATAGAATTATTCATCTAAAATGTACCATTGGAACTATTACGAGCCGCCTCATTGCAAAAAAATAGCCGAACAACCATTATATGCATAGATTTAAAATTCATTATTTTCCTGAAACGTTCTTGGGTATTATCTATTCCATGCATTTTATTTTCATAATTAAAAAAACAAACCTATTTTTCGCAGTCTAGCTCTTGAAAATAAAAACAAACGAATATCGTTGTAAACGCGGCTTTTTGTTTGTCTCTAAGCGTCAAACAATTGAGCTCGAGATTAACTGTAATTTACATAGTGCAACTATGACACAGATAAATTATAGTTTTTACGGACGGTACGGGCGTTAAACCATTACATGAATCCTTCCTACCGAATCAAAGTTTACGTAAGACGAAAACAGTTCAACGGCAAAAGTTCTTATACACAAAATAAAAATGTACGAACACAAAAAGTGTATATCATTTGACATTCTGAGAACAAAACAAATAGCAAAGAATAAAAAAAATCGCGCACTTCTCTGATTGGTCAGCGAGTTTACATTGTCTTTGTCAGGTGCGATCTTCACAAACTCTACACCGTAGTAAGGGTATCTAAGCTCTACTCATACTTATTTATGATATTTTCATTAAAAAAGCATATTGCCTCCTATCAATTGATCAAATCTTACACATACATGTATTTGATCAATTAAAATATTCATTAGAAAGCTAAGAATATAGTAATATTATTTATTTAATACTATTAAAGATAACAATAAAATAAACAAACGGATATCATAACATCAAATCAGGTTTGAGAACGTGATTTTTTTAAACTATCGACTCGCTTCTCTCGTGGTTCAATCTTAGGACCCTTCGCTTGCTCAGGTTTCAATCTAAGCACTCACGCAAAAAATCAACTTTCCCGACATGTTAAACAAATAACTATTCACACTTCTAACTAAATAACTATTCGCAAAATATAACAATTTGCCAGTAAGATATCGTTGAGTAAAACTAGCAATTGACAACTAGTATGGTGAACATTGTACTTTAAATATTTTTCTTTAGTCTGCTTTATATGAGTAATATAGAACTTTTGACCTATCATGGTACCAACTTCAACAAATTATTTCACACTTTTGAGTGTTGAAGTCGGTTCCGTTTTTTTGTAATTTTTTTTTTTATTAAATATTATAAGCTTGTGTTTGACCACTGTCTCACGTGATGTTAAGTTTCAATGCGGTCTAAGATTTAGCACACAAGTTCAGAAGGTTCACTAAAACCTTTTATTACAAAATCTGAACCCAAACCCATAAAGTGTGTTGAAGACTCACAACATCTAACATGAAAACATCAAATCAAATATCGGTTAAATACTTAAATTATTACTAATATTATTACAATTGCTAATTTTTTTTATATAGAAACATCGTTTTTGTTACTTGAATTTAGGTAAAAGAAACAAATATTTTTTTTTATGCGCAATAAATGGATTTCTCGAACCCGGGACCAGCGGCTCAGAAGGCAGAGTGCTACCAACTGCGGCAACCGACCAGTCAAAATATAAATGTTACATATTGTGAACTTTTGGAAGTCAGCGTATTAATATTTTACGTTAATTATGCGTATGTTGAGATGGATGTGTGGTGTTACTAGAATGGATAAGATAAGGAATGAGTATATCAGAGGAAGCTTGAAAGTAGCAGCAGTGAAATATAACTTGAAAGGGAATAGATTGGCTCGGTATGAGCATGTCATAAGGAGGGATGAAAACCATATAACAAAAAGAGTACTTATTATGAATGTGGATGGATATAGAGGTAGAGGTATGGCTGTAGAAGATATGGATGTACTGTGTGAAGAATTATGAAATTCTTTTTTTTTGTTTATAAAAAGTGTGAGCACTGAGATGACTAATGATAAAATAGAATGGAAGGGAAAAGCTTGTTGTGCCGCCCCCATGGAGGGGGTAGTATCGCCATTATCGTTTCGTACTAGGTGGGGGTCCCACCTAGTGTGGGATAAAGACAACAAGAAGAAGAGATATCATATCACTCGAAGGTAACCCAGGCGAAGCCACGCGTGAGTCATTAACGCGATAGTTATTAATAGAGATAAGAACTGAAAACGCGACAGGTGCACTCATAGGCAGTGACATATTATTCTATAGATCTGCCACCTCTCATGCCAACTGCGGGCAAAACCGTTTAAGAGAGAACGTGAGGCGGAGTAACGGACTTGTTTTACGTATTTAGCAAACAAATGTAACAATATATATTATTCTATTATAGTAAGGCTTGACCGTTTACTTAATAGACAATGTTGATTGTTTCCAGCATATTTTGTTCAAAGCCACACAGTATTCATCTAATAAACTTTAAAAAATACCTTAACTTGCTAAATTTACTGTACTAAGAATGTGTCCATTAACACTAACAGCTATTAAAGGTTATATCTGAAAGAACAAAAATGATTTCATTTGCGAAATTTGTAGATAAAAACATTTTTCGAACGTCCATGTTTTTCCTTTATCAAAAGTCTTGCGCTCGATCTGTGTGTTAGAAGAAAGGAAATTAAAATGTCTAAAAATATGATTAGTAATTTTTTAATAGAGCCCGTAAGTCATCTGTAAAGTACATAATATTTGTAATTTGAAATCAACACGGTTAAGGATTTGTAGCTCTGCCTGTAAACACCCGCGAACTTCTGGGACTTCCTCTGGGAGGAGGAGATAGGAGCGTTTGTCATAATCTGCTATACAAGTAAAAGCGAGTAGGCAGACAGGCTAATGTCAAAATTCGACTATAGTCCTAAGACAACAACATAGACCACTTTTAAGCACTGAAGACGACAAAGTAAAAACTCCGATGACCACAGCTTTTTTAAGGGTTATCCCATCAAAGCTTTCACTCTTCACTACAAACGCTATTTATTTCAAAATCTTTTGTTTACTTTGTAGTAGATTTTCTACCATGAAGCTCCTAGCACTACTTTTACTAAATATCCTAGCACTACTTGTAACAATAAATAAGAATCGAATTCGCCATACTAAGTCACGTGGTACGCGCCACAGACTGAGTTCTAGTTTCAATCTCTCAAGCCACATCTAATTTAATGTCCCGTCTAGTCCCAGCATTATAGAGTACAGGTGTATTACAATTTACAATTAATGATATGGATCATAATGATGCTCTTTATAGCTCGGCTTAATCTAGAAATACATCATGGAATATTCAAAGGAGGTGATGGTGCAACATTTTCTTTGCAATATTCTGTCGCCAAGTCTATTTTAGCAATTTTGTTTTTAGCTAAAATCGGTTTCAGTATTTTAGAGTGAGCGCCGATGCTGTTTTGTTATATGACAAGAATAACCACACATTGTAAATATAACATGAAACACATTTTTAACCGACTTCAAAAAATGGAGGAGGTTTCTCAACTATAACATAATTATAATCTTTTCCTTAATAATTCTGTGTCCTGTATGCTTAGCCTAAGTCTTTTGTTATCAAATAAAAAATTTTTGAACCGTATATATTCTTTACATGTGTGTTCGTGGATAACTTCGTCGTTTATGTGCCGATTTTGAATATTCTTTTTTATTTGAAAGTATACTTCTTAGGTGGTTCCATTTAAATTTCATCAAATTCCCCAAGCTATTTTTGAGTTACACTCCAAAAACTAAAAAGCGTTACGTGTATCTGAGTGACTTCCTTATTGAGGGTGAATGACAATTGATCCCGTGAGTAGCAATGGTCACTGAAAAGGTAAAAATATTTTTTTTTGCAAAAAATGGAACCGATTTCAACACTCAGCGTGAAATAACTTGCCGTACCATGCGCACAATATTTTGATAATAGTTACTTTTGAACTATCATGGTACCGACATCAACAAGTTATTTCGCACTGAGTCAGTTTCATTATTGGTAAAATATTTTTTATCGTTTAAATTCAGCTACAACAGCTGCTTTAATGAAATATTCGCTGTTCGTTTCGCTAGTTACTGTCGCAGCTATAAAGCTGACTCAAGGTTTAATTATTAATTTATTTTCCAACAAAAACACATTATTGTATGAAACATTATAATAACAGCCGTAAACTTTCAATTGAAGAGTACGACAGTAATAAATAAATGATATTAATTAATCATTCTATCATTTAGGTACCTGTTACCTTTACCTATATGTACCTAAAGTACATGATAATTCTGCAAATTAAATAAAACAACATAATCGTACAAAAAGTACAATGAAAGAGGAAATCAAAGTACGATCACGAAGTAGGTGACCATCGTGGTCGCCGCGATGATGAGCATCGGACATGTCCGACATATAGGTCGAAATACTTCGACTATAAACGTGAGTCAAGCCTTAACTATAAAAACGAGTATATAATACTAGCTGCGCCCCGCTGTTTCACCGCGGTGATGATGACGATGATGAGCCTATGACACTCAGTAATAACTTGGCTTTCTATTGGTAAAAGAATTTTCAGAATCATTTCAGTAAATCTTGAGATTACCCCTTACAACCTCAAAAACTTTACCTCTTTATATATTATTATTATTGTATTTTAATATTATTATTACATTACATGTTGTGTGTCAAACTCACGAGAGTTCAAATAGTGTGTATAACCGTAATTTGAAACTAAATAATAACATATCATTTGAACGAACTGAATTCGTCAAACTAAGTAACTTGTTTGAATTAGACCAATTGGTCGAATAAGTTCATTCGGTAGATCTAGACAATCTAGTCTAACTATACCATTTGGTCGAACTGGAACTTTGAATGAAGCTAGGTCATTTCGTCTAACTAGACCATTTGATCAAGCTAGGTCATAAGGCTTTGCAGATAAATTGCAAATCCTAGAAAACTAAGAAAACAACTATTTTAATTACGAATATGATTTTTTCATAACAAGAATTTTCGTTACATTTATATTTCTGTTTTGTTATTAAATAAACTATCCTCCATTAATCAAGCTTCTAACTACAATGGCAGTGACCCATAACGAGCATTGGCTTCCGATAAAGAGATAAGAAAGATAAGAGGCGATATTTAGGTCTGTCCAGGACCAACTCTTGCCACTGCTTGACCTGCAACTCGTACAATACTTTTTTTACTTTATACTTCTTGTGCGGTATCTGGGACGGCCGACGCGACGGGACGTCTTGGCCGACCGGCCGCCCGGCCGTCCCAAATGCACTCGCTTCACTGCGCGATCATCTTTCTTTCTCTCTTGGTGGCATTTTTTTTTTTTTTTTTTTTTTTTACGTGGGGAAAATGCATTTATGCACTTCCGCCTACCGGGAAAGTAGGCGGGGTGTGTCGGGCTCGCTCGAGCATCACCGCTCCCTGGGGGGCCTCATGGCCCCCAACCCTAACTGCACCCACAGCAGCCAGGGTCCACTACCGACTAAAACCCACGGTGTCCATCCTGCCGCTTGAACGGAGGGAGCGCGGGGTACATTTGCATACCGCGCCCCCACCACGGCCGTCCGTTTCCGGACCCCTCCAGGGGGGAGGATGACCCTCCCCCTCGCGACCGTGCCGGGACCAAGAGCACGGCCGCACCACCCCGGGGACCACACAGTGCAAGGAACGCCAGACTTCCCACATCCGACGCTCGTGGTCCCCTGCGATGGGCCAGATGGAGCAGCCCCAACGCCAGCCGCTTCGGCCGCCACCCTCCGACGGCGGCCATATCGGCGCCACAGCAGGAGACGAACTGAATCACTCCCGCCGCAGCGTCTCCTCAGCTGCAGCACCGTCCAACACGGCGCCGCTGCCCCCCTCAGTTGCAGTGCCTTGCAGCAGCACCGCAACCTACCGTCAAGTGGACCGCTCCTCGTCGGCTTGGCGAGCAAAGCCTATCGGGAGCAGTCCCGGCCTGAATATAATAAACATACATAAATAAATGGATATAAATAAACTTACATAGATATGAGACACGCGAGGCGCCGGACGATGTCTAGTTACGTCTAATTCACAGGAATTAGACCAAGAACAGGCAGCACCGCGAGAAGGTAATCGCCAGACTTGCCTTGAGGATCATCACGACCTGCGCTTCCCCCAAGACCGTAACCTCCCTACCCATCACGGGATGAGTAAAGAAGGCCTTTTTTTTTTTTTTTTTTTACGTGGGGAAAATGCATTTACGCACTTCCGCCTACCGGGAAAGTAGGCGGGGTGTGTCGGACTCGCTCGAGCATCACCGCTCCCTGGGGGGCCTCATGGCCCCCAACCCTAACTGCACCCACAGCAGCCAGGGTCCACTACCGACTAAAACCCACGGTGTCCATCCTGCCGCTAGAACGGAGGGAGCGCGGGGTACATTTGCATACCGCGCCCCCACCACGGCCGTCCGTTTCCGGACCCCTCCAGGGGGGAGGATGACCCTCCCCCTCGCGACCGTGCCGGGACCAAGAGCACGGCCGCACCACCCCGGGGACCACACAGTGCAAGGAACGCCAGACTTCCCACATCCGACGCTCGTGGTCCCCTGCGATGGGCCAGATGGAGCAGCCCCATCGCCAGCCGCTTCAGCCGCCACCCTCCGACGGCGGCCATATCGGCGCCACAGCAGGAGACGAACTGAATCACTCCCGCCGCAGCGCCTCCTCAGCTGCAGCACCGTCCAACACGGCGCCGCTGCCCCCCTCAGTTGCAGTGCCTTGCAGCAGCACCGCAACCTACCGTAAAGTGGACCGCTCCTCGTCGGCTTGGCGAGCAAAGCCTATCGGGAGCAGTCCCGGCCTGAATATAATAAACATACATAAATAAATGGATATACATAAACTTACATAGATATGAGACACGCGAGGCGCCGGACGATGTCTAGTTACGTCTAATTCAGAGGAATTAGACCAAGAACAGGCAGCACCACGAGAAGGTATTCGCCAGACTTGCCTTGAGGATCATCACGACCTTCGCTTCCCCCAAGACCGTAACCTCCCTACCCATCACGGGATGAGTAAAGAAGGCCTGGACTTAACCAAAACAAGCAGCGTGAACGCCGCAAGCATAGGCATAGCAACTATTTAATGGATAAACCCAGACCCGCCCGAGTAAAGAAGGCCTGGACTTAACCAAAACAAGCAGCGTGAACGCCGCAAGCATAGGCATAGCAACTATTTAATGGATAAACCCAGACCCGCCCCTCTCTTGGTGCCCTTAGCCAACCAAGTTTGTGTGTATTAATCAAGCAACTGTATGTAAATACCAATAAGCATTGCTAATAGTTAGAATATCAATTTTAGCATAAGCAGATTTATTAGAGTTTTAACAGTTTTGGGTAGTTTGAGTAAATGACAGAAATTATACCATTATGTAGGAATTACAAAATTTTCCTCGGCACCACAAACGTAAATAACTCAATGACACAAAATTGGATGAGAAATGAAAAAAAAAACTATGCACAATACAATAGCCAATTGAGAAACGGTATAATCTTTCTAGTGCAATAGTGACAAGGTGTGGGCAGTACCATTTGTCAGCCCGTCGCTTGCTAAATTTGCTCCTCGAATAACATAAGCAAAAGTAAACTTGATACGTTTTTGGCAGATCGACGTGTATTTCCCGCTTTACTATTGTTTTCATCGATTTTATGTATTTTTAGATTAGAATATAGGGCACAATGCGACGCACCTCTTATAATTTCGCTTGGGAGAATGAACAACAGTTTGACAGTCGAGATGGTCTTGATTTGTTTTGAGTGACATTTATAATGACTTTACTCGCAGAATTTTAAAATTATGGAAACATCGGAATTTATCAATTTTAAAATCTGTTCGATTTTCTGCATCACGGGAGAAGATAAATCATCCGAATCACGTTTTTTTTACAAGCATGGGTTTCCCGTTACATTTGTATAAAAAAATGGGAAATTTAAATAACTTAAAGTTCAAAAGTTATTCTTTATTTAGTTTATACTTTTTTATTGTCGATGGCTTCATTAAAATAAATAAAAATTGTGTTCCATCGGAAGTGAAATGGTATTTACGATTTATAAGCAACTTAACTATTAAGAATTTAGTTAAATCAAGTGATTTATGTATCTGAAGGACGTGCGGGTTCTGATTTGAAGAGATAGCAACCTCTGCTTTTACCAAAGTGTTTGAGTCCACATCATACATTCTTATATTGTACGGTTATGTAAGTCAGCAGCACTTGCAATTACATTCACGGCACGGCGTTTACCCGGGTCAAAGTGTGGGGAGGGACTTGCTTTCATTCATGGAGTACTTGATGCCAGTGGGCAGGGACGAGCCGTTACCGTCGGGAAATGTCGGCTCTTAAGGCGTGATAAATTCATTCCCTTCATTCACATCATATACTACACACAGATTGAATTGATTTGATAGATGGTGCCCATCTGAATTGATATTTTTTCTCTTGCAAGAATTGACGGAAGCAAACCTGTTCTCAAGGGCAAAGAGATACATATGTAACAATGAAAATAATAATGTATATTGTCATCCCACAATCACAATTTAGTCATTACATTAATCAGTACTCCATTATTATTATTAGTGACAACTTAATTATCGAGAGTCAACCTTAATAATGCCATTGTCAAGTGCATTGTTCTACCGCATCGCCGGCACCGGTAGGTGTAGGGCTGCCAAATCTATTGTAGCTGGTTTCAGATCAACACACTATTGTTATCTAGTACAAAAGGTTATAAGGATGCTAAAAATACATAAACATAGTCTTTCTAATTGGTTCTTGGCAGAGAAACATTTCCGATATAATAAATTGAAAAAGAAATTAGTCATTTAGCGCTTAATGGTTCACCAGTCGTTTATATTGACAATTATGATTTAGTAACTGCTATTTTATGTACGGAGGTTAGAATATAATGTTCGTTATTTGATCACGCCAGAACGGCTGACCGGATCTGGATGAGATTTGTCATAAATATGGATAGTAAGTAAAATTGACAAATATTTTTTATTGCAGAATAAATACATCTTCTGTAATAAGTTGACTGTTGACTGTTGACTGGCCAGTTGGTGCAGTTGGTAGCACTCTGCCTTCTGAGCCGCTGGTCCCGGGTTCGATTCCCGGACAGGTCAAACATTTGTGTGCAGGAACATGTCTGTTTGACCTGTGTCTGGGTGTGTGTATGTATATAAGTATATATATCAGTCATCAGGTTACCATAGCACAGGCTCTGCCTAGTTTGGGACCTGAAGACCTTGTATGAATGTTAAGAAATAAATAAAAAAATATAAAAAAGTCTCCTTTCTTTAGAGAACAATAAGTAACAATCGCACATCGAAGATGGTAGCCCACGTGGGCTAAACCATTGGGTACAACTAGTAAAGTTAAAGTATAGTAGCTTAAATTAAATTGTAATATAATTTAGTAAGCTTTTGACGTTTAGCGGTAAAACAACAAATTCCTGTAACATATTATATATATCATTACATTATAGGGAAATTATTATGTCAAAAATCTAAGTTCTTGCGTGAGCCATGCAAGAATATCATTCGTGGAATGTAGTCATCTCAGCCTTGAACACTGGTATAGAGTTGCTAGTTATTGATTTTCTATGGGATGTAGATTACGGAGCATTTGTATTGAGTACATTCTATAATCGATCGCCCAAACGTACGGTTATGCGCCATACCGATATGGTAGTTATACCACCTACACTTACGGAGCATGTTCCTTTTCACATTCTTAGTACGTACTGTCAAATTGGCACTCGTCTTCCGTTTCTGTTCCACCCCATCGTAGTAATCCTGGAGTTTCACATCATGAGTGAATAGATACCTTCTAGCTTGTGTGATACATCTTAGACTACGTCATCAATCAACATCCAGCAAAACAGTGATCAAATGCAAGCTTATAATGCCTTAAATAAAAAAGGTAACGAACTACACCTTTTTTATAATAAACATTATCTAACTTGATGGTCAGTGACGATGTGGTCGAAGATGTTATCACGCTAGACCTAGACTGCTCACTAGCTCTCAAAGACTGCTGCCTATACACACTATGTGATTGATGACAGTTTTTTCAAACTTCAGGGTGGTAGCTAGCCAGACGGGTACTCGAAAGTACGCTACCACTATGCGAGAGTAAACGGAAAAAATGTGGTCCACGCTGACGGCCCCGAGGCGCTGCAATTCGTATATAATTATCGACGGTTGCCGTGGCACAGCGGTCAGTGTCACGACTTCTGGGATTCGAACCCAGGGCTTTGTAGGCCTTGAGCTCGAATCCCGGCAAGGGCAAAAATTTGTGCGATGAGTGTATTTGTCCCGAGACTTGGATGTTTGTGTGCTGTCTTTGTGTGAGTCCAAGCCTCCCGCTATTAATGGAATCCTACTGCGGGGGAAGAGTGTGATGAAAAATAATAATAACAAGAAAAATACTACCAATCTATCTTGAAAATAAGTAGATAAATAAGGAAAATTAAACAGCAATGATTGTTGAACTAGTACTTTATTTTTAGAACTATAAGGTGTGTTAGTATTTTTAAGTTAAAACGAATGCCTTTCAAAAAATTACCACAGATATTGCTATTTTTATTATACAATCATGTGAATGAACAAACGAAGTGTTTTACAAATATCCTCTTTGCATGTTTATTTTGATATGTTTCAATTATGACACTTACTTTAGATACCTTTACTTAAAAAAACGATATTCCTTAATTAGAATTTATGACATTAATAACTGTGTCGTAGGGTTATGTAGCCGATTTTAAATGCTGTACTTTAAAATAGATGAAACACCCGACGGCCAAGAGCCGGGACTAAAACAATGCCCGTCGTGACGTTCTGGCAGACTGTTCAAACAGCTGTACACTGTACACGATTGATTCACGACCACATCAGTGACGAGGACAGACGCGGACGCACAAAATCAACGACACCGGATTATATTAGCTACAGCAACACTAATGAAATAACCCACTTCTCGAGTGAAAAACGATACCTGTGATATATAGTTAACGTTTCCTGTGACGGTCATGCAAACGATCAATCAACAAAGTTACTACTTTAAGCTCTCATAAGTTCTGTCGTCGAGAGAATTGTAATATGTTTCACCAATCCCAGACAACGAAGAAAATTCTGATCTCACAGAACTGATTGTTAAATCGTTATTAAAATGGTGTCTGATACGCCATTCTGCTAACTGATCATCTGTTGGCTGCATCGCGGAAATGTAGCTCGGAGATCCGCTTTTGTCACTCTTCACGGATTTAATTCTTTTCAAATTTGGAAGCTTCGTTTTTTGATCCGTGCTCAGAGTGAATATGTTCTTATTTTCACATTTGTCAGCGTCTGACTCCAAATATCTCAGTGGAACTTTTGGTGGCAAAACTAGAGCGTCCAGATTTTTGTGCTTTACGAATAATATTCGCTTGCTACCTCGTAGAAGTGTTGGTTTGCTTCTAATCAATCCGTAAATGAGAAATGCTCCGAAACATAAACAGGTTATCGCTGTTGCCATGTATAATATAATTTGAAACCTCTGTGCATTTTTTTGATAAGTTTGTAGTTTATCGAGATTGCAAAAGTCATAACCAACGCATTGATCATGCTGTATACTAGCACTGTTAATAAAAATGGGACAAAATATGTAACTAGCATCTGTATTTATACTGTATACTCTGAGAAATGTGGGCATTGAATCAAGACAATATACTTCATGTGGACATTCAGAATCATACCATAGTATACCATTCCTCGATTCCTCTACTTTAGGGCCAATTTGAACTACAGAATACGTTTTGGTTCTTACAAAATAAGAAAATCGAATCCACTCGTTTAAACTATCATTCGGTTTAGAAAATTCATCATTTCGATTTACTAATGTAGTAAAATTAGGAGATATAAACTTTATCGAGGTGCATTCGTTTCTTTGAACAGGCGATATTATTCTTACTATTTTACTATTAAGCTTTTTATTGGTGCAATAGCTTCCATTGACATAGAAATGATCTGGGTAAAAATGTATACTTTCTGTTTCGTTCACATTGGAAAACTCAAGGTCCCTATAGTTTTTAGCGGTGTTATTGTTGCATTTGTTTTCGAATTCGGTGAATTTTTTGCCGTAAGCTTCCGTAGGGTAAGTACACGTTGCGTCAATCAGCAATACATCTTTTCTGACCAACTGTCTCAAATCATCAACTGAACAGTCACACAACCAGTAGTTGTCTTGCAAATTAACTCTTGGTCTAGGGTTTTCGAGTGCTAATATAATACTAAATAAGCCAGGTGGGACAGTAATCAGCATATTATTATTCAAGTAAAGAACTTCAATATTGGTTAGGTGATCAAACGTCCTGACACCTATGGCCGTTATTCTGCAAGAATTAAGATACAATATTTTTGTTACTCCAAGTCCAACGAATGTGTATCTGTTTAAAATTTCATTATAATCATTGTAAGAAAAGTCTACTATTCCTAAATTTTGGAATCCTTCAGCTCCTGTGAAATTGACAGGATCCCAATCACCACATTCAGAAACGGTGAGCCTTTCAAGCGTATCATCGACTGCTCTTAATGCATGATGTGATATATCACCAATCCTACTGTTTACGATGTTGAAGTTTCTTAGTCTCGAGAGTCCAACCAGACTTGTTGGTTCCATTGTTTTGATGTATATTTGATGAAGCATGAGTATTCTTATATTTCCTGAGAATTGACTCATGAAGGCCCCATTAGCAATGTATTCAAGATTTCCTCCAGTAATTATGAGTTGGTGAATGTTGGAACGCATATTAGATAACCAATTTTCAGGTAATGTGTTGTTTGCAAAATACGGTGTGTTCAATTCTAGAACAACTTGAAGACATTCGGTTTCGGCATCCTAGAACAAAGACAATAAAGCATACAATAATTAATGCATGCTCTATACGAAAATTCAACAAAATTGGTTCAGCGATTTAGGTGCGAAAACGTTACAGGCAGATAGAGTTACGATCACAATTATAATATTGTTACTTCTTTGTTGTATCCCAGAGGAACCAAGATTTTTCGGGATATAAAGTAGCCTATATGTTTCAATCTACGTGATAAGGTACCTAATATTAACCTATAAGCTTTTACCTATATGCTGAATTTCATATAAATCTGTCAAGCCGTTAAGGCATTAATATCAACAAATACATATACACACAAACTTTCGCATTTATATTATTAGACTGAATATCGTACATTTACTTTATTTAGTACTATGTACTATATATAGTATATTTTCGCACTAGTCAAACATTATCATCTTCACATTTCATTGAAGAAAATAGTAGAATTATAGAAAAAATAACACCGAATGTTCGACAATGAATTGATAATTCAGTGTTATTTTTTATATTATTTTCTTTTAAACATTACCTATTTGTATATATTTATACATATTTGGAGATATGTATTTCCTGGGAAGGATTCGTTGATAATAATCATAATGATCACACTTAACACTAAGACTATAAACTATAACTAAGGTTATAAAGGTGAAAGTTTGTCTGTATTTTTGTTCGTTTGTATGTTTGTCACTCCTTCACGCTGGAACGTCTAAACGGATTTGCATGATATTTGGAATGAAGACAGTTTGTACTGTAGAATAACTCATACCTGGGCTACTTTTTATCCCGGAAAGGTATAGTTCCTTTGTCACCCAAAGGCGACTCGCCCTAACGATTGTTATCGTAAGACAACAGCCGGGCTTGACGTACCTTCCGAAGCCCGGAAGAGCTATGGCGAAAATGTTGGTGGCGGTCACCCATCTAACTTATGACTTCTTCTTCTTCTTCTCTCAGCCATGTGCGTCCACTGCTGGACATATGCCTCCCCCATATAGGGGGGATTTGCCAATACTCGCCACGCTTGGCATGCGGGTTGGCGAGCGCAGTATGATTTACAATCCTCAGAAGGCGCTGCTGCCCACCTTCTGGTACGTGATCCCTTAGCCGACTCTTACGGCACCCTAAGCCCCTCTTACTAACTTATGACTGAGGAGTGCTAATTAATCAATAATTATTTCTTGTATATTATTGTTTTTAGCATTTATATATTTCATGAAATAAAATACTTATAACTGATTACAGTACTACAGCTACTACAATAGCATTTGAGCAATCCACTAGCTATTATCAGCCTATAGATAACTCAAATGCTCTAACCTGCTACCAGTTTGCAGCGTGCCCAGAATGATAGCAGCATTGCCAAGTTTGAATTGCAGTGCTGATACGTTGAGTCAAATATGTGCCAGCATTTTGATCCCGCGTCGCATCAATGTAACGCTAAGTAAGTAAGTGTAAGTTTTGGAAGATCGGATGAGCTCCCGGCTCCTCACAGGCCCAATACCTCGACCCCAAACGGTTCAAATATGTATTCATTACGTCAATTAAATATGTTAGCATATTTTCACCGCTTCAATTTAATTGGATTTCATGCGTTTTTAATACGCTTAAATGTTTTATAATTGTATATGTTGTTAATAGTAAGTATATGTCTAAAGATAATGTCTTCGACACCATCGTCACTGACTATCAAGTGAGATAGTGGTCAATTACTAGATCTATACAGCAATAAAAAATATTTACCGTTACAGATAAGATTATATCTTCGTAATAGTCATCGAAGTACGGAGCGTCATTGCAAATAACCCTGCAGCTGTTGATTTGACATCGTGAAGGAACCTGGAAAAATAAAATTGATCAATTTATATAATTGATCAATGAAAAAAAAGACAATATAAGTACATAATTTGTACGGTCGGCCAAGAAAGTGGTGCACCACCCTATTGTTGAAGCCGCTTGCAGATTCATAGGCGATAAAGATTGTTTCGCTTGCAGATCGAACTGACAACTTATATTGCCATGTTTATATGATTATTGATAACGATGATTAGTGTTTACGTAACAGCTGTTCTTAGTTTGAAATTGAGGAACCAACAAAACCATTTTAATCCTTCCCATCATGATGTACATATTTAATTTTAAGTATCATACTGTTTCTATAGAATAAGTTTCAGTTTTGTTTCAATTATATTTTTACTAGTTATAGCGTTATATGTGAAGAAAATAGGTAAACACGGCTAGTTTTAATTTCTATTCTAAGGGGTGGGCGCTGTAAGTTCAAACACAGACAGTGAGCCTAGTTCGGCGAAAGATAGCCAAAATTTAATATGTGCATAACTCTAGCCATTTAAGATGATGTAAGTGCGCAATTTTATCTGAATAAACTTTTTATTATTATTATTATTAATCCACAAGTTAAATGAAATTGTAAAGTTCTGACACAGGGCGAGTCCACCTGTCGGAATTTACAAATTATGTAACTAAACTTCTGCGTGATGCGTTCAATAAAGCAGCTTTTTTGGGATTCGTTTTTATTATATTGTCAGAAAGAAGAGCTAAAAATAGATATAGATATCCTTTTATTAAACTGTCAAAATCACTACTTATTACTAAAATACTTAATATAAAAAAAACATAAACATAGTCATATGGTCAAATTTAAGGGGTCAAATTTAGAAATTTAGAGGAGGAAGTGGAATAACTGAGGTTGCGAGAAAATTGTAGTAATAAAGTATATAACATAGATAATATACTAATTTATTTCTTGTTTCATTGATGGCATACTTATTTACTTTACAATATTATTAGATAAATGTAAACTGTTCATAATACTAGTGATTTTAATTTTCAAAATGTTTATGCGAGTTCAGCAAATACCGTTGGTTTCATCACATGAGGCGGGTGAGGGCTCTTCTTCACGGACATTAACACAATCAGGATAAAGCTGACCACCGTGATGGTAGCGAAGATACTCTGCACCACCACCCGAAGCCAGCCTTTGCTGCATGATGTATTTCTGTAATAACGAAACTATTATTGATAAGTATATAAAAAATCATGTCAATTCTCATTTCCGTCAGGGTCGATGCCTTTATAAAAATATAATAATAATAACTAATTACAATACTACAGCTACTACAAAAACGTTTGAGCAATCCACTAGCTATTATTGTCAGTATGAGAATTATGAGAGATAACATGATTTTAATAGAAAATAGATCGAAAAACATTTTATAAAAATCATATAAAAGTATGACGGTTTCGTCGAAGTCTTATACTAAAGGCACTTACATATCTGGATCACAAGAGTCTTAGACATTTTAATAGCATAAATTACGTCACTGAGGGCGGGGGACAGCGCAGTGTGACATAGTGTGACAAGGGGTAGGGGGAATCTTAGACGTTACATGTCAAACTCTTATTTTTACACTTGTAATCCTCATTTAGCGCCCGTCTCGTTTAAAAATGAGGTGATCGAAAACGAAAATCTCAAGCTCAGAATTATTGTATACCAGAAATCAAGTAAAATCTATAATTTGTCTATAATTTCTTATGCGTAGATCTGAGGTATGTCAAAATCGTAATAAAATAATATCGAAATTAAAATGGCATAATATGTTTGTGTGACGTCACACCAGGGGGAGGGGGTCTCACATATGTGCCCACATGTGACAAGGACGTCAAAAAGTCATGAAATTCGTGTGACATAATTTATAGATGGCCCTTAATCAGCCTGAATAATGCGTGTTAGCGGTTAGGTAAATAAACAAATGCATTCACACTCACACTCTCACACTAGCTCAGCGGATTAGCAAGTTGGAGTGGCAGTGGACAGGTAACATTTCTCAATGAACCGATGGCCGAAGAAACTTTTTCCCCTACCTATTATACTAAAAAGATTTGTTTAAATAATCATAATTTAAAGGTTCAAAGTGGTTCAGGTCTCAGTAACAGAGAAGACGCCGCAAAGGAGACTTCTACACTCTTGTCCAACATGCAACGCCGGCCGTGAAAGCCTTAGTTTACACGAAATCAAATTTCATTCAATCAGAATTTCATGTACTTTTCTCATATATATTTTCTCATCAAACAATTTTATGGGGGCGATAACGACGTTTTCAAATATGCCATTACATAGATACAGGCAAAGCTAATAAAATAAAAATAAAATACTTCTTACCTGACTACAGACGTAATAATATTATTACCTTTTTTCAGAAAGGTAGGACGAGCTACCTGCATCTCGATTTATTGTTATCATATGCACACAGAAATGCTTGACCACTGAATTATGACTGAAACCTACGCTTTCATGCCAAATTTTAACTGACTCATACATTATGATTGAACGATGTAAGGATTACTAAGGTACTCCACTAAACCCAGTTTGCTTTGCGCGATAGGCCGTATTATAATGTATGTACAAAACGATCCCACTGCGTTGATGAAACAATAGAGCGTAGGCGGCTTTAGTGACATGACTTCTGGTTTCCTAAGCTCTGATGGGTTCTTATCCCGGCAGGGACAAACATTTACACGATCAGCGTTTGTGTTAGCCCGGGTCTTGGATGTTTGTGCGATATGATTGTGTGTGTGCCTGGCTCGACACATGGAATCCTAGTGCAAGGGTGTGATTGTTAAATAATAATGAAATGATAATGCAATTATTACATTAACACTCTATTAGTATTATCAGCTTCTTATGAATATACATTAGAGTTTAAAATTATGGTTCTATAATATTTTTTTGTTATTTTTTATTATTATCATTCACACAAGGTCTTCAGGTCCCAAACTAGGCAGAGCCTGTACTATGGTAACCTGATGACTGATATACATACTTATATACATATACACACCCAGACACAGGTCAAACAGACATGTTCATACACACAAATGTTTGAACTGTCCGGGAATCGAACCCGGGACCAGCGGCTCAGAAGGCAGAGTGCTACCGACTGCGCCAACTGGCCAGTCAATATTCTATTATAGGTATCCTACATATTTGGTCTTTTGCAAGCAGCGTTCCTAAGCATGTACCTGTTATAATAAGAGAAATATAGGTAGTCTTATGCAACTTAAATATACAAAATAAATAAACAATAGACAAGCATAGAACGTCAATCAAACAACATTTTCCTTTAAAGGTAAAATAACCTCATAATCACAATTCTCCGCATGGCTGTCCCCCTGCAATTCATTTGTAGGTACATTAAGCCCCGATAAGGCCATTACCAATAAGGTGTCGATGAACTTACAGAGGCTCACGGGTGTTTACAGGCAGTGAGGACGGTGTAAATCCTGATGCGTGTTGTTTTAAATATTGCAAATGATATTATACAATATGTTACAGATGACCTACGGGCACAAAAAATATTACAAATCACATTTTTAGAATTTTTAATTTCCTTTCTTCTGGTGTTCATGGGCTATGTCGTTACCGGGAGAACTTTTAATGAGGGAAAAATACGGTCGCTCAAAAATATTTTGTCACTAATAAATTATCCAATAAAACCAAATTTCCATCAATCATAATTAACCTTCATGTACTTTTCTCGTAAGCGGTATTTTAATTTTATTACACTTGTACGACTTTAATCAAATTACGCTGGTAAGACTCAAAACTAACAATTTAGCAAATGTTCAAGCCTTAACACGTACAAATAAATTATAAATATATATAGAAACCATGATTGATTGATGACTATGAAAACAAACCTCAAACCACTGTAAAAAAATACAATTTGCACACGGTGAGTTGTTATAGCGTAGACTCACCAAAAGCGGGTATTCGGAAATAAAACGCGTAAAAGCATTATTTGTTTTTATCCATGCAGACAACGACTTTTTGATGGGTTCGTTGTCTGCACGGGTGTAGACGCGGCATGCAACTATTTACAACTTTATTATAATGTTATTTTGTTTCAGATTTTGCGCTTCGCTTTTGTATGTATGTGATGTGGCACCTTAAGCGTTTACAATAATGTCACATATCACACCATTAGCCAGGTGATAGATAAACTCTGCAAACATCGGCGATGATCGAACGGCATTTCACGGACAAGGGCATAATATAATACTGTTACATGTCAGATTAAATGACAATATGTCCAGTGAATCTACCGATTAACGGACACCGGCTTTAATTGTTTTTCATATTGTATTTATATTTTTGGGTGTACGTATTATTATATATAATTTATGTATGCTTGGCCATAAATTCTTCATTTGCGAACTGATTTGAATAACACCTTTTTCATTCAAAAGAGGAATACTTCTAGAGTCTCATTAATACTGTTACATGTCGGATTAAAAGACAATATTTCCAGTGAATCTACCGATTATCGGACACCGGATTTAATTGTTTTTCATTTGGTGAAGGTTCGCGAATGTGACATATGTAAAAATAAATACAATTTTTTATTGTTTCATTCGACTCTCCAAACAAGATGGCGTATTCATATTTTCGGGTGTAGATATACCTATATATATATATTGTAAGCTTGCGCATAAATTCTTCATCTAAGAACTAACTTGAAAAACGTCTATTTTCATTTAAAAGACTACTTCTAGAGTTGTCTCATTTCTCTCGCTCCGGCGATTTGAGGTTTTTTTTTTGCATATCTTAATTCCAGTATTTTACGACACGTATAATCACACAACTACAATAGGTAGTAACTAGTAAGGTCAAAGCTTTGCTTCTCTATTAACATTGATTGCAACATCCTCAGTGGAACCAACATAGAGAGCTAATATGGAAAAAACGATCCGAAAAGTTAGTAAACAATGCTGCTAAAAAGCCGCCAGCTTAGCATACAAGGCCTATAATCCGTTCATAATGGCGCGCGCTGTTAACATAATTCATTACCAGCTCCGCATTTTTACCCGCGTGGTGATGAAAAGTGGTGATACCGGTAATTATGAAAATAAGCATATGTGTAAATCCAGTATAAGCTATCTCCATACCAAATTTCATCGAAATCCACGCAGCCGTTTAAGCGTGAAAGAGTAACAAACACCCATAGAAACATTCTCATTACTTACGTTGCGTTCAATGTTCAAGGCCGGAATTATACCTTTATTATATTAATTTATCTTGCCTAGCTTTTTGATAACATTTTCGAAGGCAGGTTTTTTTTTGGCTACCAATAGCTAGTGGATTGCTCAAATGTTATTATAGTAGCTGCAGTATTGTAATTAGTTATTAGTGTTTTATTTTAATAAAGGCATTTGCCTTATGAAAATAAAAAAAAGTTTTATTGCGAACTTCTAATTAATGTTAAACCTACAATATTTTAGGCAATCGAATGACGCTATAGCAACGAACGTACCTAATAGCGAAATATATGACACAAACTGTTAAAAAACTGTGATCAGCTCTCCTGGATTTCTATAGACTGTTCCTCTTGGCTTGTCATAATGAAAATTGTTCGCTTTAATATTTGTCGCTACATCACAATTAAAAAATAAGGTATAAAAAGAATATAATCCTATTTATATAATAATTGCAAATTATTTATTTAATTTATTTAACAACATTCACACAAGGTCTTCAGGTCTCAAACTAGGCAGAGCCTGTGCTATGGTAACCTGATGACTGATACACATACTCATATACATATACACACCCAAACACAGGTCAAACAGACATGTTCATACACACAAATGTTTGACCTGTCTGGGAATCGGTCCCGGGACCAGCGGCTCAGAAGGCAGAGTGCTACCAACTGCGCCAACCGGCCAGTTAATTAAAATTAATGTTCACATTAAATATCTTATTTCCAAACATACCATGGATTTTATGTTGAGGGGTGTCGTTAGATTTGTCTAATTATAAGTAACACTGGGTACATCAAATTTATAGATAAATAAAGTGGCAGATTTTGATGCCTCAAATTATGTTTTATTTTAATTGGTCATATTGTATAATGGAATAGAGGTTTTATTGTGCATGTTAACGCAAATAAACATATATTCAGATTTCAGTTCATGTATAATTAATTTTATGCTCAGAAATGTAATTCAGGCGTCTAGCGCCATCTATTGGCTCAGAGTTTCGCATCCATTCAATGAGCATGTAATGTACTACTGTCGAGCCGATAGAAATAGGTCAGGGATTCATAAAAGGAACGAATACAGGCACAAAAGATTTTAACCGTGCACGCCGGACTCCGCAGGCGGCTGACGGGTGCTTGTAGCGGCAGGCAGCTATAGTCATTTAATCTCATGTTACACTTGTACATATTTCACAATATAAACTAAATCACGGGAAGTGAAGTTTCAATTAAACCTCAATTCATCTAACTACGGACCCGCGCACGATTACGTAAGGAGTGGCATTGAGGGGCGCCGATTCCTACCTAGGACGACATCAATCACGGCAACCTCCATGTGGCGAATATTTCGTTACCACAGCCATCCGAACTCAGCGAGGCAAGGCGGCCTCACCTACATCAGTGCGAGGGCGCGCGGGACCCGCGCGCACGCATATTTCGGTGGCCCACGAGAATCGACTTCGACCACACCGGCGCTGTACAGGGGCCCACGCGGTACCTGTCGTTCCGCGAGGCCCACTCACTACTCCAGGGGAGACACCAGCAGGCGGCACGTGCTCCACACCCGCAGGTAGCCTATGAGGGGATCTCATTTGGCTACCTCATCATCATCACCACATCCCCCCAGTGGTGTACGGGCGGGTTGCTTGTACAGTGAACTAATAACTAGATATATACATCATGTAAAATAAGTACATAAACAAAACAATCATTCTATGTCAATATTAAACAAAAGAAATACCAATGGTCAGGTACAATTCGATTTTTTTTGCAAGATAAGCATAGTTCATCTTGTAAAAAAATGTGTGTATATTTTTACCTGACATCTGCTTATGGAAATGAAAATCAATTCGAATATTTTGTTTTACTCAGACTTGAGGCAGTTATTTCGAGTTTATTCGATTTGATACATAAAATGAAATTATTTTCACGAAATCACATGACATCTAATTAATTTTATAAATTCATAGCCACAAAACAAATAAAAAAACGCTACGTTAACTTAAGAATAAAACAGTTAATATAAAAGAACCAAATAAAAAGTAGTAGGTGTATTAATGAATTTCGTGGCTTACATTATTAATCTTTATTAGATATAAATCTTATTATATACTCATTTGATCGTAATGGAGTTTACAAATCTTTTTTTGTCATTACACTTTCAAGGTAATTGGTTTTTTTTTCTTTTACCTATATATTAGTGTTTTAACTTTCTGTGCGTGAAAACATCGTCGACCACATCATCTCTGGCCATCAAGTGAGATAGTGTTCAAACATAAGATCTATACAGTATTTTTTTAAAAAAGAAACATCATACGTGTCTATTAATTCTAGTTTTTATAATAAGTTTTATAAATATATTATGATTTTAGTTTATTCCTTCAACAATCAAACAAATGTTTCAATATTGTTTACCTAAAATAAAAGCAACCAAAAGCCAAGGTTGCAATTAACAATAAACAGTTGCTCTATTTTGGCTACCCTTTGGGAACAGTTGTATCCTCATTTCCTTAAATATAGTTCCCCATAGAGCACTGACTTGGGCAGACGAAGAACTTACGCAATATCCTCGGGCTGTTGTTTACTTTCCTGTTCCACATTGTAGATAACTAGTAGCGCCCCGCGGTTTCACCCTCAATTATCCCACAGGAACTATACACTTTTTGGAATAAAAGTAGCCTATGTGTTATTCCAGGGTCTCACCTATCTCCATACTAAATTTCATCGAAATTGGTACAGCTGTTTGAGCGTGAAGGATTAACAGAGGCTTTTGAATTATATGCTTATCCCACGGGAACAACAATTATTTTTGGGATGAAAAGCAGCCATGTGTTATTCTAGAGTCTAACCTATATGCACATCCAATTTCATCAAATCGGCACAGCCCTTTGAACGTGAAGGAGTAACAAACATACTCACTCACATACAAACTTTCGCCTTTATAATATTAGTGGGATAGGCCTCTCATGTAAACTTCAGTCCCTAAACAAAACATCTATATAAGTACAGGCAAAAAGCAGAACAGTCTTAATAGATTAAAAAATAAGGTGTAATTAGCACGTGTACACCAACAGAATATACAATGATGTTGATTCGTATTCGCTCATTAAATATTCATTAAAATCCGAAAGCTGTTATTGTATTTATGCTACAATCCAAATTCATATAATTATAAATAATATGCTGTTACTCATTTTAAAATAAGTTTTATTCAGTTGTGGGTAGTTTCAAGCTTCGCCTTTTTGACTTATAAAAATCCACTCGCAAGTCCATAGAATGTCTAAGTTTAGGGTTGTCATTCAACAATTTCGAACATTTTTCATAACTCTGTTACTTAACTCAGTTTACAAAATTATTGGTGGTGTGATTTAACAATAAGACATTTACTACAAATACAGGCGACAAAAACAAGCGTAAAACAGTTTTAATACGATAAAGTACTACAGTGTAAACGTTGAACTCACAAGTCCTTTGTTCCAACTTCGGTCAGCGTAAGTTTAATCGCGATACCAAGTTTGCGGAAGCGCCGCCGTCCAATGAGATAAGCCGGTTCTGTGTAACTGACGCGGGTTTGAGATATATTGCGATTCGGTAAGCTCGGGGCTTTAGTGTTGGGGTGTAAAATTTAACAGTTTTGTCGAAATTCAAAGGTGGCTTTTGTTGTTAGAGGCATACTACTGACTTAGTGTTTTTAGGCAACGCTTCCGTAGTCGATGTATTAACATTATGTATTGTTATTAAATATGTATTTTTTGTTGGTAGGTAGTTAAAATGTGTGGTAGGTACAGCCCGTTGTCACAATGAAAAAGACAGTGGTGTCGATTCTGTTGTTCAATCAATCTAAAATGATGTCATATATGGTTATAATAAAGTCCAAATTAGTAGATTATGAATTATTATTATAAACCAACACCAAAGTGAGACATTTTTTATTTCCGTAGTTAACAATATTGCACTTAATTATATATTTGATGTATTAATCTTGACCTGTTTGTTATTAGTTTGGCAATTCATTTATTTAATTATTAAAAGAGTATTAATTATTATTGCAACAGTGCTGAAATATTGAGCGCCATAAACATCAAATATATACTACATAAATAGGTGACTCTGAGTTGACAGATTAAGAACATATATAAGCTACTTTATATCCCGAAAAAAAAAGATGGTTCTTTAGAGAAAATTCTAGATGAAATTAATGAAATCATCTACGTTTAGACTAGTCTTCTTTCATCAGTTACATACATTTCTATTTAATTTTTAGAAAATGCTACAAGTACTTTTCGATTAAGTATTAAAAGGCCTTATTTATGTTTTTTTTTAATTACTCAAGAAGAGGCATTTCATATAAATTTTACGCGGAAAAACAAAAGGAAAGTAATTCAAATACCAATTACCTCACTGTTTTACTGTAACTGGCAAGACGGCTTTAGGGGCATTTTATAAGAGCACATTAAAGATCCGATGCAAAAGACAATATAATTTGGAAAAGTTTAGTACTTACCTCTTTGTACAGCCGCGGTATGAAAAGGTTCACCAGTTTTCAAATTGGTTCGTTTAACGTTTCGCGCACATGATCAAACTAAGTAGCAGAACAGGAAATTACTTGCTACTACTTAATTATTCTACAGGAAATTATGTTTAACTATTTGACAATAAGGTTTCAAGTTACTTAACGTCTTAAAACGTCCTGTAAAAAAATATACCATGTCTGCAACGACATTTTCGTTGCATGTTTGTAGTAAACGTAATAAAACGTGCAAAAATCGACTTTAAGGTGATGAATCTTTTCATACCGCCAGTGTACATTAGGTTCTTAGAATGTCACACACAAAAGTAAGTATTGTTCTATAGTTACAATTCAAGTTCAAATAATTGATTAATCTAACAACCAATACAGACTTCATCACAACTTCTCTTAGGCATTAGAGGTAAGCTTTTGTAATAAAAATGTAGGTTGCCTAGGAGAGTCGTTAGTAGCTATACCTACAAGGATTACTTGCATTAAACTACTACGTTCCCGCCTGTAGGCAAAAAAAGGATTCTACGATAAAAATATGAGCTCAAATAATATTATTATATTAGTTTTGATTCTGATAACGGATCATAGTAAACTGAAAATTCTTATACGGCTACGAAAAGCTAAAATTACATCCCTTTATTAAATTTTTTAGAGTACTTTTAGGTAAAATAAGTCGGCACTTACTTGGTGCCGACTAAAACACCCGCATTTGGCCAGTAATCGTATAAAACTCGTCTAATATTAGAGTTAATGTTGTAAGTTGTTACTAATACGAATTTGAATTTTAGCTTAAACTTAATAAGAGCCTTTTCATTTTAAATAATTTTAGGTAGTTTTGTGATTGATAGATATTATTAATAAAAATTATATATGTGAATGGTTTAGTATAGGAAACAGTTCTTACTAAACAACTGAAATACCATAATTTATGAAGTAAGTGAATAACAAATCCATTTTTTCGTTTATATCTTTTTTCCTTTCACTTCTAATTGCATATTCGGGTGGACGAAAATATGAGAAAAAACAAAATCGAATCTAATCCTACGCCCTTAGAATGGCTTCGTGTCGAAATAAAGGTACCTTGACATCGAAATCCACTTCGAGATAAAAGGAAGCACATTACGTATAGAGCTTATTACCTGTATCGACGCAAAATAATAAAATATTGTTTGTGTGAAAGTCGTAATATTTTATTGTTAATACAAATTTTGATAACCACATTACATGGTCATCCAAGACCTAGAAAACATCTACGCCCATCATATAAATGTTTGCCACGCGGCGACCCAGGGGTTCTCACCCCATCAGTACGGCGATCGCCATATTGGAATTATAATAAAAAATAATTCCTGTTTCATGAAATAAAACTCTTTATAACGGTTTCTTAGTTTGCCTTCGAAAGGGATCAATGGGAGAAGGAGCTGAGAGGAAGCAGTGAGACAATGGTCAAACCCAAGCTTAAAATAATTGTAAATAAAGCGTTTTGTTACCTATGCGACTCGGGTAAGACCCCGTTGAATAATGTTAGTTATAATATTCTAACACGGGGGAGGTTTTATGTTCTCTCTGCAGTTCAAATGATACTTGTTTTTTCTCACCCAATGGAAAGTTTGTCTGCGGTATTAATTATTTGTATTTAATTGACGGTCGTCGTGGCTCAGTGATCAGCGACACTGACTTTGGAACCGCGACCCCGGGTTCGAATCCCAGCCGGGGCAACCATTTCTGTGATGAGCAAAGATGTTTGTTCTCGGGTCTTGGATGTTTGTGTATTGTGATTGTGTGTGTCCATGCCTCCCGCGACACAGGGTATCCTAGTGCGGGGGTATGAATGTGTGTCCGTGGTGGTATCGGGCTAGAGTAGTACTCCTCGATCTCTTCCCGTGGGGGCCGTAAGAGTCAGAAGGATCGAAAATCTGGCTGCGCTCGCTAACCCGCCTGCCAAGCGTAGCGAGTATTGGCAAATCCCCCCTACATGGGGGAGGCATATGTCCATCTGTGGACGTCCTATGGCTGAGATGATGATTCAATATGAGTGGCATAAGCTCTAACGTTCAACTGGTACTCTATAAAACAGAACATTGAACGTAAAACTTCAGATATTATAAATAAAGTAAGAATATTCTTTACTCTAATTTACGTTCCATGTCAGTACATTTCCATGGTCATTCAACGCAAGCAACAGCAACGCATAACCAGACAGGGTCGACCCGTGATTGCGACCCCCCGCCTTCACCCCTTCGCTTGATGAAAAATACGTTTCCCATTTTCTATGGAGGGTTCCTTCGTTGCTTTTGTATTACAATAATACAGTATTTTATTGACCAGCGCTGGTTTGTAACTAGCTGAATTGAGACAGATTTGTAACATTCAGCATTATTATACTGGGTTATCAATCATTTCTGTTCTTTCAATGGTTTTGTTACAAATAAACTTGATTTCATTTCATTGAATTCAATTCGGAAAAAAGAGTTTTTCGAGTTTGATTAAATTAAATAATAATAATATATTCACATTTAATATGTGGACCAACATGCATGCAAAGCGCAGAAAAGAATTACAATAATTAATTTATGATAGCGATTGTTGGATGATTGGAATTAAACAAACTCGCGCCTGAAATGACATTAGTAGCAAAGGCATTTGTGGAACACTACTTGCCTACAATAGCTTTAAATGTACCAATATGATATAACTATTTAAAATCACATTCAATAACATTGTAACATGATTACTTATATGTATGCATATTTACTATCTGTACATTATAAAGACGTTAAGTTTGTGAGGTTGTATGGGGTAATCTCTGGATGTACAGAACCGATTTTGTAAATTATTTTACCAATAGGAAACCACGTTGTTTGTGAAAAAGCTCATCATAATCATCATCATCATCATCACCACGCGGGTGAAACCGCGGGCGTAGCTAGTATGATAAAATCTGGAAAGGAAAATTATTTTATTTATGCCATGAAAATTCGTGTCAAAACATGTATTGACGTTTATTTTTTTGACAATTTACGAATGTAAAGTAGAGCGTTCCACTTGAGTTTAATTGATCAATTACCAGATACCTATCTCCATTATTAATTAAATAGGTTAATGATGGGACGTTTGACGTTAAAAATCACGTAGGCACTTTGATTTGAGTTATGTTACTATGGTATAATTATTATATTCAAAGCATGAATGTTTCATCTTTATCATCGTTCTAACATAAGGACTGCTGGATTGCTAAGAAAGTGAGAAGCATACGTGTCTACTACTCTCGAGCATTATGTGATAGGGAAGTAAAAAATATGAATGTATAAAACACAGGAATTATTCACGTAATAAGACAAAGTGTTCCGACTATAATACATTCAACCTCATTCGGTGGTCTTTTTCAAGGAGAATACGAGGCTCGCGGTTTCGGTCGCGGTTCGCTTAGTACTGAAAATAAAAAATAATAACGCAGTAAAACAAATTTAACGTATTGTCATATTTATTTAAACTGAAATTTCCTTTTTTACGTTCAGTTGGTTTGGGATCCTCTTTTAAGTTTAGAAATACTTATGTAAGTAGGTAAGTAAGTAATCATTTATTAATAACCTAACACCTAACATAACCTAATAAATTTAATTATTATGCAACGGGCCCCAAACTAGACTATCTTAAGTATGTTAGAGGATCCCGCTTTTCTGAAGTAGGTTGTATCTGTCAATTGTCCATAAAACTATTTCAAAAGAGAAGCACGATGACTAGATGGCTACCAGTTCAGTATTCAGTCAATTTTAACTGAAGCAGGTCGTTGTCACCATTTATTGTAATACTTAAGCAAGGTTTTTGCGATAGCAAAAGAACTATTTCTTTTTTCAACATGTATTAAAATTGGCCGCAATTCTTCATTCGTGAATTTATCTGAAATTCTGAAATATTTAAATTAAAATTCGTAATTTTTTTAAGGAAAGAGGCGTGAATATCACGCAACGTATGTTGATTAGTTTTATGTAATATGTGCTCTGATCACTGCTGATAATCTACTAGCTAATCCAGGGTCTACATAATCAAGGCTATGTCAGTAAAATTCGTTATCTCGTCACTTATGATAATGATAAAATCTAGAGAAAATTCGAGCATGATTCGAATCTTAGCCTATTGGACGATTTTGAGCTCGCCTAAGAGGCTAGAGGGGTGATTTTTGCTTGCCTTATCAGTTTCCTTCGTTTTTTGTAAGGTTTTATTTTAAAGGTGGCAAAGTTTTACGAAACTGCCTGGTATACATACGGATGGTAAGTATTTTTTTATGCTAAACTGTTTTATTATTCCTGAGCCAAGGGACTACTAGTAGTCCACAACTAGTGGACCTTAGGCTAGCCCTATGATTGCCCCAAGGACCCTTGTCTTGAGCTTTCTACTAATTAATTAAACCGGACATTCATTAACATAGTTCTTAATAAGATTTTTCGCAAATTCAATGAGTGTATGAAGCTAATAGTTAGATAATATTCTGGTAAAGTAATGAAAACCTAAATCAGGACTACTCATAATTATGTTAATTCATGTACCGATACTTATTTCTTTCGTAACTTTCATTACACGTCATTTAAGTATAAAAGCTAATACACGAGTACTTAATTCGAACTTAAAATTTAAAATATAAAATAGCGTATTATGCTAGATATCAGTATTTGTATCTGACATCTATTTTAACTAGGATTTTTTTTTCCAAAAGTGAAAAAAGATTGCTCGACAAACCAACGTTTCAGGTTGAATTTGTAACATTGAAGATAGGGAGCTGATGTTACATTAATAGGCAGCCTATTTATTATACACACTCGGACCCATGACATGTGTCAACTTTCGAATTACTTAAAAGATCTAGGACCTTCCATCAGCCGGTTTTTATTGCGGGCGGGTTACGAATACACAGAACTGTACTTAGCAACATTTGAACGCTTTCATCAATAATCTTTTCCATTTTACTTTCTGTTACAATTTTACTAAAATCTTACACTAACTTATCCTAGCTACAGCTTTCAGCTAGCACTTGCATTTACTCTTTTCACAAACTACCTCTGATTCAAGATGTAATCCCTTTACAACATCATGCACTTGGGGTAGATGATGCTATACTCATATTGTGGCGAGTTTCCCCTTGCCTTAACTAGGTTTTAACTAGGTTTGTAGTTTACTCACAGTTTTTTGTGTTACAAATTATATAATTTGTTCAACAGTCAATACAGACATTATATTCTACCCCATCTCCCTTATTAATAAACGTTGCATAACCTCTGAATAGTTATTCAGTGTTTTGTCTTTTTCGCTTATATTACAGTTTGACGTTGAAAGAACGAAACAAAACACTGAATTACTATTTGCAGCTAATCGATGTTTATTAATTAGGGGGCATATGTTCACCTTAAAATATTCGTATTCTACGGAACCATGTTACTTCACTACGTTTCAGCCCTAGTTGTGTTGCTTTTTTGCAATTGCCGCGACTATATCTAGAGGCGACGAAGCCATATTTTACTGTAGTTGGAACTAGGTTTTAAATTTAAAATGTTACAATATGGCTCATAAATAAAGGCAACGTAAGGAACTGCAATTTATATTCTAAACGTTACGTATTTTAAGCAATGTAATGTAAAATTAAATAGTTTTAAGTACTATAGCGTTGGATGCAGTTATATCACTTTAAAACTTGTAACATTTCATCGATATCACTTTTTTATAGAAAGGCAATTGCGAATGGCAATAATATACATTTGAAGGGTCTAACGAACTTAAATGAAATATAATTAATTAATATTTTAATTAATTATAGTGTACTATAAAATTAGTTATATTAAATTAAATAATACGACCATACAAATTCATTCAAGATTGTTCCCTTCAGAAAAAAAGAAATCTTTGATAGTAAATGTATTACTATTATTTGTATTATGTATTTATTTAAAAAGTAAAATCCAAGTATTTGTTTTACATAATTTAATTTCAATAATGCAAGCCCAGGGTTGGGACATTCATCATAATTATGTCATACGATGTCCACAGCTGGACATATGCCTGCCTAGGCTGTGACATTAGCATCCCTTTAAGTATTATATTTCTGAGTTTTATTAAAATAAAGTTTAATAAAAACTAATGTTAGTTATGAATTAATCAAAATCTGTAAGGGATAAAACTCTTCTTAATTATTGATACAATAAAAGAAAGATTTTTTTAAACTAACACATTTATTTTAACTAACAATTTGAAATATTGAGTCGTTATATACAGAATAAATTATAAGTTTTTTTTCCAATATTTAATGCACAAAAATACCAATTCAAAAACAAGGAAATATGCTCATACGAACATCAAACTTAGATCATTGGACTAGAATTCCGGTTATTTTGCCAACCTAACACTTGACAAGGTGAGAGCAGAAGTTTGTGTCTGAAATATACCTTAAGCACATTCGAGTCAATAATGATCGTTTTAAAAAGAGTTTGATGACGTGGATTAACACAAAGGCTACATTAATCTCGGAAAATTTTCCTTGGGTCTCGTCACAATCTTCACTTGTGAGTCCATTCAACTGAAGATTGGTATGTATTACTGAGAAGGTCTTATGTGGTTGTTAAATTGTTCCACATGAAGCTTTGATCCGTGGTTTGACTGATTTTAACTTCCGGGGCTTCTCGTCTACCGGCCAGCGCTCAGGTTTTGTCCGTAGTCTCCACTCGAGAACGTTTTGTCCCATCGGCCATCATTCGTGCTTTGATCCAATGTCAGTGACTTTCATTTCTTCTAGATATCTCTTCATTTCTAACCCGATGTCATAGAGACACCGCTAGAATAGCCCTCTCCATAGCTCGACGTTCAGCTTGTTAACAAGGACCATGTCAAGGCCTTAATAACCACGTTTCTGTTAAAAAGTGAATAGAAAATAGTCAGACATCTTGTTCAAGAAATTATCTAATAAATATGGCAAATAAGATTATTCTCAGGAGCGAGCTGCGGAGGGCCTAGCCGCCCTAGCATTGGGTATTTCATTACATGATAACTATAAACTAAGTTTAAAATGCGAAAGAAAGCTGTTAATTTCTTTATAAATAACCCATAAATATCCATCTGTAGGTAACTTTAATAAAGAAAAGTCGTTTATCTAAAGCAATTAAACTCATTAACAATGATCCAACTGCATATCTGATTGGGGCAAAGTTTACGCTCTGAAAGTGAGTTCACTCTAGACTCACTTAATAATAAAATTGATTTAAATACCAAGTGGTTAGGGAAGGATTGGAAGTTTAATACACTACAATTAGACAGCTCAGCGGGGGAGCTTCGATCAAGAGTAGTAGTACTAGACTACTGACTAGACTGTATATTATGTACTAGACTAGTACATAATATACAACTCAAGTTGTATTCTTGATCGAAGGGAGGAACGTCGCCTGTCAAACTGACGGACACTGGTTCGATCCCCAACAACAGCTTGAGCTTCCGGTGAAGGTAACACCGTTATCAAATTCCCAGCATGGTGGTAGGGTACTTTCGAATACCCGCCTGGCTAGCTACCACCCTCAAGTTTGAAAAACTGTCACCAAACACATAGTGTGTTCAGGCAGCAGTCCTTGAGAGCTAATAAGCATTCTAGATCTAGCGTGATAACATCTTCGAACACATCGTCACTGACCATCAAGTGAGATAGTGGTCAAACGCTAGATGTATACAGTAAAAAAAGGTACATAAAGAAGTATATAGATTTAAAGACAGGGGCTAGTCTAGGATGGTAGTCTAGTATACAATCTATAAATCATATGGCATCCCTAAGCAACCGGCAGCGTGAACGTATAAATCGGAAATGCAATAAATTAGATGCCACCGAGAGGTTTGCTTGCCGTATATTAGTTTATAGCCAGCGTTGCCTTGGCCAAAGGAAACTAAGAGAAGTGATATATACGTACATACCTATGTGTATTATTTATTGTGATGAAAACGGTAGGTCTAGTTACATTTATCACACACATTTTATTTAAAATAAACGTTTGATATATCAATGAAAAAAATATAATAATTACACCAAATTAAATTTGAAATATGTCAACATGGTTATAAATAAACTACCTGCGCCCCGCGGTTTTACCCGCGTGGTGATGATTGATGATGATGATAATAAAAAGTAGCTTAATTGTTATTCTGAGACCTGAAGTATCTACGCACCAAATTTCATCCAAAACCGTTTTACCCGCATGGTGATGAAAAAGGGTGATGATGGCGATGATAAAACAAGCCTATGTGTTATGCCAGGGAATAAGCTATCTCCATACCAAATTTCATCCGAGTCCATCTAAATGTGTAGGCGTGAAAATGTAACAAACGTACATCCATACTCACAAACTTTCTCATTTATAACTTTAGTAGGGTGTCATTCAGTATCACTAGTGTGATTTGACGAGTTGCTCCTTTGATGAGTCATTTTTTTACAATACGTCAATACAGCCGATACTATGGTAGACCACTTACCAAAACAAAAACCGTGTTGGCGTCACGGAGTGCATTGATGTGATGTAGACACCGCACCAAAGGAGACGTTCCTTGTCCCACCGTATGACTCCTACCAAATATGGAGTATTAAAAATAGTTTTCTACTGCGCCTGCGTCTATTAATAGAGATTTTGGGTTCATCTGTGACGAATAGTATACACACTAGATTGTGTAGAATCTGCAATTAATTTTTCCTCTTAGCAGTTAGAGGCAAATGGTGTTCGAAAATTCTTCTTATTTTCAGAGAGCTAAAGCGGCAAAGTCTTTTTCAAGCAGGCCGAGAAAAATCTTGGTCGGGTACAAGAATGGATGATACTTTTTACGAAACTTCGAGAAGGCTTCTTAGACCTTTTCAAGCCCCCGTGCATTGGTTACATGATGTAGGTAGATTTCAGACACATGCACCAGATTAAAGTTCAAGTTCTCACTGAGGCTATTCATATTATATTAATGATATCATTAATTATTAGTATTTTATTTTACTATAGGCATCGGCCTTGTTGAAAAGAAATTATATCATTTACAGATTTTTGTACTTTTGTTAAGCCACATCTTTTTATTCGTCACCTTTTGTTTCACAGGCAAAATTTATGACTTTCATCGGCAGAACTCCACTCTAGTACCTGGTGGTATATATCTGATCTCTACCACTGACTATGAATATGACGTATTGTAATAATTAAGGTCGTTAGGATCGCGGCATCAGCTCACCGCACCACTACGCTAATGGAGTATCGATCTCGCAGCTCATATTCATTAATATTTAAAATTTAATGATACCGTTCAGGATCCACTCGGCTTAACAAGGACAAATGTATGATTAATCGATAAGCAATTACTATATAGGTATATGATAAATTGCTTTAGATATGGAAATGACTTTCATTTTTATTAATTTAGCGTCTTGTAATAGTGCCGGAGAATCTTACTGAGATTTCTAAGAATTATTTTGTTAAAGGGATGATACGTCAAAGCCAATGTAAACCAGAGATTATTTCGATTGTACATAATCGATATAATATATAATGGTCTCAAATCTTTTGTACATACAAACTAGCGAACAAAATAAACAAACTAAAGTTCTTAAAAAAAAAATTACTCAATTACGATTTAGTTTAAATTGCTATTAACACTAATACATGACAATCCTATAATTACATGTTTTTCTTGAATGGCGGGTACATAAAATATAACACACAATATTTCCATATGTAATTTGGTAGTAGTAGTATGAGAAAAGATCGTAAAATATTCCCCTTTCTTCTCATTCCTTCAGGATGCGTGAAAGTGGCACGCATCCAGCCCCATATATCATAATATTTGTTACAAGCTGACCACGGGCCTTGACAAGATGCATCGCTTCTCTTTGTCTAACTGCTAACGATGAATATTCGTTCTTTTTGATCACGTCATATATCTCTCTGAAGTGTCAATCGCATATGTTTTCTCTAGCTTTAACGCTTGCAGTATGTCATTTTGTCTAAGCCTACTGGTTATGGGTGGAGAGCATTGTTGCGACATACCACAATTTAGTTAATTCTAGTTTTGGTACCAATGATCCCCACAGTATATACGTAACACTGGCTACTTAGAATTGAATAACCTAACAAGTTTAACTATTTTATATATCATGTCTGTAAATTATTAATAAAAATCATTTATCATTTATTATTAACATTTGTTTAAAATCACGTTACCCCTAACAGTTTTATTCGTCAACTATATTTGTCAACTCTTTTAGTACCATTACAATTTACAAACGTTCAGTGTTACTTATTCTGAAGAATACAATTGTTTTTGTTTCGAAATCTAGCGTCACTTACAGTTTTGTTAATGACGGTCGTTGTGGCTCAGTGAGTGACATTGACTTTGGAACCGTAATCCCGGGTTCGAATAACAGCTGGGGCAAACAATACTGTGATGAGCATAGATGTTTGTTTTCGGGTCGTGGATGTTTGTGTATTGTGATTGTGTCTCCATGCCTTCTGCGACACAGTGTATCCTAATGCGTGCGTGTGAGTGTGTAAATACGTTTGTCAAGTTAAATAAACGGGAATAGTTATGCTGTAATTAATAGAAATGTTTACGTAGTAATCTGTAGAAATACATAACAGCCTGCGTAAGATTTAAACTTCTTTGAAAAGGCCAACTGATGATGTCGAAGCAATTGCATTAATCAGCTTATTTTCGTGTTCCCCGTTTGTATGTAAAAAGTAATTATAAGTCGTGGGTTTTAATACATAATTAATAAAAATAAAACAGAATATAAACCTTTTCATATATTTTTATTTTAACCAAAAATTAAATAAATACACCTTTTACAGCGTTTTTTTTTATTATGAGACTTTAAATTACCTACGATTAATTTATAACAATAATAAATGTGACAATAAACAATTATTCAGCTTTACGGAGTAAAATTGAGAACCTTAAAAAAACTTTCTTGATACCATCTTTAGACCGCAACAAACGGAAATTATTTATCTAATTGTTTCTATCAACATGCGTGCAAAATGCTGAGAAAGTTGATTTTAGTAGCAATTTTTTGAAGCAAACTTATAACAATCTTACGTTTGCGTGCTTGATCTTATACTAACTTAACATAGAGTCTGACGTGTAATTTTTGTTTTTATAGACATTTAATATTGCGTGACAGTTATATAATATAAATGTCAACAGAACGAAATACATCCACTATAAACGTGTACAGGCGGAAAATACATATATATATATGATTAATAGACATAATAAACGGCGATCTGATAAATACAACGCAAGCATTACTCGTTTTCTTTTACTCAGTGTCTTCACTTCCCTAAAAAGAGATTTTATCCTCCTGAATCTTTCATCTTGCTATATCTATCAAATTCTTATGCGTTGACACACACTAACGCATTGAGTAATAAATCATATTTCACATCTAATATGTATGCTCCATTTTCGGAACGTAGTTCCTTATCTCGCGTTGCGAAAGAGGGCTAGATGGAAAAAATTGGGATCAAAAGTTGTAACGACACTTTGGCGGAACAGCAACATCGCGTGGCATCCGTCGTTGCGTCGCGTCGGTAGTCGGTGCGGCAAGAGCCCTAGCCCGGTCAGAGCGGAACGGCAACGCCACATCGCTTCTGACGAAACAAGTAACTTATCGTATGTGTGTTTGTGTGTGTGTATGTAGATGTACAAGTTTTTTGTTTTTTTTTCAAAAGGAACTACGTTCCATCCGGGCGTCTCTTGACACATCTCAAGTTTTTTTTAAAATATATTTTCGCCATATTCAATTACTGTGGTGATTCTCCATTCACACGTTTTCAAATTTTGTTATAGTTTGTTAGCAATCACATGTATGTTTTAATTATTATGGTGTAAGTATACGTAATAGATAGTTATATTATACTGTGTGTCACATGTAATTATTATGACTCATTCATACCATTTTTTTTAAATTTCACAATTCACATACCACTTTTGCTAATTAATATAAAATACATCTATGCAACAATTAGTGTTATATGAGATAAGGAATATAAATATTTATTAATTTATAATATGTAATACGACACCAACGATTATGAAAAATGTAATATTACTTTAATATTAATTTGATATGCAAGATCATGGTTCATTATAACACGTTTCATATAAAATACATAACTTACGGTATTTAGTTAATAGGTATCAACGTGACAACTATATATAGACGACTAAGATTTCATCATATTTTTAGGTATTTGTATGCCTGAAATATAATATAATAACATCAAACCTTGCTGGTCCAAAATAACTTTGTTTAATATAAGTTTACTCAAACTTGTTAAGCTTTTGATCACACGATCAGTTATTAGACAATAACTAATAGAATGCTATTAACACGTATCAACCTTTTAAAACCAAAATTACCGTACATAATACGAGATGGATACAGAAAACTGCTAATTAATCGAAATAAGTACAAACTATAATTTATTTAGTACAATTGTGACACAAACAATTGATAGTCTGTGCTATGTTCAATTGTTGTGTGACTATACTAACAATTCAAAGTATTTATGGTTGAGGCACAAAAAAATCGTAAAATCAAGTAGGTATCTGGTATTATGGGTTCGAGTAAAAAGGGTATTTATTGGTTAGAAATATAAACATTATAATACTTGCGCCAGGTCTTTGACAATAAGCGAAATATTTAGTAAGTATTATTACAGAGTAATAAACAATAAATACACATCTAGAAATTGAGAATAACGCTGGTGTAGACCACGCGATAAAAGCTTAAATATCAGACATAAGAGTAATCTTATACATATAATCAGGTTTCTTCGACTCTGAATTTTTCCTTATATATTATATAAAGAGTATAATAGATAGTAAATATAATAATAAGAAATTTTGTAGCATGTTTATACTCTAGGGGTAAAAGGTTCCGAATAATACATCACACTTCATACATGATATAGATATAAATACATAATTTTATAGAATATTACAGTGACAAAGGTGCACAAACGTATTAGTGCAACATTATGTGATTTTAATGCACAATAAACACATATTAATGTTATGAAAATATACATAAGATATAATAATTTTTCTTGTTGAAATGTATCACAATATGTAAAAGAATACTTACGTATTCGATCTCGCGTCATACATACTGTAATAATTTCATACATGTTAAATAATATACATACACACATAATATACGCACACATCAATCATATGCTTTATAATTAGGATTCAAAGTGGTAAGTATCTGAATTATACATAGTTGATGCAACAACACGAAATCATTGTTTAAATAATTCTTTCTCCTTATACACAAAAAATCTTTATTTATCTAGTTCAATGTATAGTGTAGGTATATATACTATACAGGAATAAACATTTATTTAATTAATTCAGACTAAGGGATATGTTTTTGGTTATCAATGTATCACTTAATCTTATTCGTAGATAATGGCTTAAATTTAGATAGATTCCTAATTGTATACATTATTCAACTTGGTTTTACTGCAAATTAAGAAGTATTTTTGTTTGTTATCATAGTTTACGTATAAATGCATCCTAAAAAAAGTAATTGAAGCACTTATTTAAAGTCACATTTATTATTGATCTATTATATTTTAAAAAAACGTAAGTATAGCAAAAAATAAATGTGAACTATTAAAATACAATGACTAAACAAAATATCTATTCACTGCCATAATACCTACTCTACCTTAAAAAATATACAAAAAATTTTTTTCAAAATAATTATGAATTTTTTATTTTAATCTAAGAAATGCTACATTTTTCAATTTATTACAGCATTACATATAATATCGACAACATTTTACTAACACTTATCTACCTATTTTACTACTGCAAACATTGATATTATTGATTGTAATAGAGAGGAATACACAACATGCTGTTTTTTCTCAAATGTACTAGGAAATAATCACGTTAATATTAATAAATATTAAGCCACATTTCTGGGACTTATACAAAGAAATGAAGCTTTTTCAATTTGGGAGATTACATATTTATCTATCGAAACCCAATATATAAATAGAAGCTATTTTTTATACATGTGTCTCATACATTCTTTATTTTGTTGAGCGTGGATAAACACTTTGTTTGACCAATGATTGCGGAAATTTTTCACTGACTGTATAACTATACGGTTCAAAAGAACGTATGTATATATATACATTACACTCAATTAACAGAAATCGGACCATAATCTTTCTTACCACACATTCAAGTACAATACACCAAAAGGTACTTGTGTCAAATATTTATACGCGGCGAAGTGTTTTTTATATTATGATTTATTATAACGTTCGACATTAGCTTGCATTCTCTAATCTGTCGTCTCTATTAGCAAATGATTTATATATTGTGATATTGTACAGTCTGTCCCACTGTCATGCAGTATTAAGAACAAAAACGTTGAATTTTGAAATAATTATTTTTAATTGGTACTCAACTGCGTCTTTTCTTTATGAAGTTGTTAACTTTCCAATGAAAGATTTGAAAAATCGTTTGCTTAAGCCGGACCAGCTAAGTAACGAACAAAGTCACCCGTGTACCTTTTTTATACCATTTCAAATGTATAATCACATGTCTTCAAATGTCATGACAAATCTCGCAGTAAAAAGCGTAAGGTTTCGTTACAAACAAATTGAAGCAAATCTTTTTATTTGCAGCACGGTTATGAGAGATTCTGTAGAAAAGAGAAACGAAATAACTATATAGAATTTTCCAACAATTTAGCTATAGTTTAATATTCAATTTTGTATTATACTTTTAGACAACCCTTACATAAATATAATAGAATAATAGAACAGTATCATAATAGTCAACATTGTAATACGTATAAGCTTATGTTTAAATATGTGTACATTATATATTAAGGCAGGGATAAATGATATAAAATATAACATTTCAAGTTCCAAGGTTATGACTAAAAATTAAAATGTTTTCACCAAAAGTGTGTTCGTCTAATATCAGTGAAGAATCAAGTTTTTGCTTCACCCCTCCTTAATGGGGGGTACCTACGACCATTACGATAAAGAAACTCGTCCCAAGTGATACCTACACGCTAGATTGCTGTTATAAATTTATAAAACACGAGAATTACTCGCCAGAGGGAGAGCGCTCGCGGATGCGCTCATGGTTCGCACAGTTGGTACTAGGTGAACCGCGACTGAGTCCGGGAGCGGACCGTACTCTCCTTGAAAAAGACCACCGGATGTAGTCAAAACTATAATCAAAACCCCCTGATTTATTACGTGCGTAACTCCCGTGTTTTATACATTTATAATGTATCAAATACGCCAATTTTAATAATAGATTGCTGTTGTTGAATTGCCATCTATAATGTACATTAGTAAGGCATCCCAAGATGATTCCTAATGTAAAAATACTGTATCACACTAACTAACACTCCATAATGCCATCTTCCGCACTTAAAAAGCTACCGCTCCATTAATTACTAGTTTTTTTTTAGCCCCACATTGATATGTATCGTAGTTTATTGCATAAATTCATCACGTTAAGTTTTGAACTGAAAATACGAACGCGGCGAAGGGTTAAGGTCGAGCCATCCGGCCACAGCTGGCTCGGCAGTAGCCCTTCACAAACAAAAGGGGATCGAAATAAAGTTATCCAAATATTATTTTAGAGCCATATAGCGGCAATGTATATAACTGTGTTAGTTAGCAGGTTGCAGGTGGTAGCATGAGCTGAGCCAGTGCGTCCATATGCTGGTTTTCGTTTACAGCTCATCTTTTCCAGAGGCATCTTAGCGACGCTGTACTCCCGATGCTCGTTGACCATGGTGCAGACTGTGCGTTTCTTCTGCATCATCTCATCGTCGCGGTCTCTTAGACCCGCCAGCCATGCCTCGTACCATCCCAACTCGCAGTCGCAAATGAGGGGATTATCTGAACATCAAAGTTAACATTAATAATTATGACAGATACTATTAACCTTATATTAACTTCACACAACAAGCTATGGAGAGGGCAATGCTCAGTGTGTCTCTACGCGATCGAATCAAAAATGAGGAGATCCGTAGAAGAACGAAAGTCACCGAAATAGCGCAGCAGATTAGCGAATTGAAGTGGCAGTGGGCAGGGCACATAGCTCGAAGAACTGATGGATCCAACTGGTCTTTGTGGAAATCAATGGGGATGGCATATGTCCAGCAGTGGATGTCTTATGGCTGATAATGATGATGAAGTATTGGAATTAGTATAAGGTATAGTTTTAAATTAATATGATTGCATCGTTCACAGTCTATTACGTATTTTTAATACTGTCCATCCAAAGGTTCGACTGGCCGCTTGGCGCAGTTGGTACTCTGCCTTTTGAGCCGCTGATCCCGGGTTTGATTCCCGGACAGGTCAAATATTTGTGTGTATGAACATGTCTGTTTGACCTGTGTCTGGGTGTGTATATGTATATAAGTATATATATCATGCGGGCCGCTTCCAACCGGTCCTTGTGGAAATCAATGGGGGAAGCCTATGTCCAGCAGTGGATGTCCTGTAGCTGAGATGATGATGATGATCTATATCAGTCATCAGGTACCCATAGCTCACTACCAAACTAGGCTCTGCCTAGTTTCGGGACCTGAAGACCTTGTGTGAAATTTATAAAAAAAATGTAAAAAAAAGGTTATCAGAAAGAAATCGTTGTAATTATTTCATACTTGTAGCGCCCCGCGATTTCACCCGCTCGGATTACGGTTTTTCCCTCTACCTCAACTACCCCACGGGAACTATTCTTTTTCTGGGATAAAAGTAGCCTATGTGTTACTTTAGAGTTTAAACTATATCTATATCTATATTAAATTTCATCCAAATCTATGTAGCCGTTTGAGCGTGAAGAAGTAACAAACATACACACATAAACACAAGCACACAAACTTTCGCATTTATAATATTAGTAGGATGGCCGTTCATTGTGCTGTACTGCCTTTATTAAGTTTTTTTAGTATTTGTTATTTATATATTATGTCAAAATGGTGTATTTGTGCACTAACAAGTTATGACGTTAAATACTATATATAATATTTATTTTACTGTAAATTATAAATGTCTACTAGATTTATCCTATAACATTTAGTTCCAACAAAACACTAGATACAAAAATGCCAAGAACACTTCTGTAAGATGCTTTTAAAGGCATATGAACCTAATTTGTACCAAAAAACTAGCAAGCCTTCGTATAAACAATTGAATAACGCACCTATTGCATGCACAAACTATATATTTTCTGTAACACAGTTGTACTAGAACTAGATAAATATTGAACTTAATTGTTTAACGTAGCGAAAGAAATTTAATACGAAAATGTTTAAAGCATACATTTTAGGTAAAAATCAATGATATTATATGTTTATATGAGGTAGATGTCGCACAAGCGCGCGGAAACTGAGGCGGCAAAATTAAGTCAATTGTAGTAATTTTCATTACGACGCGTATTTCAAACGCAAGTCTAAACACATTGCTATCCTTTTCTATATTATTTGTACCGTATTATCTGTCGCAGTAAGCATGTTTATGTCGTAAAGGAACAAAATCTGAGCACCGCGCAGTATGAATATACTTACGTCACCTTTAGTGAAACATCATTGGTAAAAATAAATTACTTACCCATTATATCCACAACGCGTAGCGTATCCAAAATTGGTTCCATTATTTCCTCAGGAATGTGCTGCAGTTTATTGTTTTGTAAGTTCAAGGTCTCCAAAGAATTCAAGTTGTCGAATCCCATAGTCGGCAGCTGGTGAACCCTGTAACAAAGTTGTACTTATACAAACTTTACCAACTTAGTAACGTTGATTAATTAATTCAAGGTAATAAATGGTACGTTTACAATGAAATAGGTTTACAATGAATGGAAAACGGTAGCTTTGAAGTATTTCTTCTAATGATTTACAAAACTTGATATTTTCCCGCTTATTCTGCGAGTTATTGCATGTATCCTACTGATACTATAAAGATGAAAGTTTATATGTGTGTAAACATGTATGTCTCTATCACGCTCAAACATCGGACCGATTTCGATGAAATTTGGTATGCAGATACTTTAGACCCTAGATTAACACATAGGCTACTTTTTATCCCAAAAATATCACACTAATATTATAACGACGAAAGTTTGCTTGTCGTTTGTATGTTTTTTACTCCTTCACGCTGCAACTGCTACACGGATTTACATTAAATTTAGAATGAAAATAGTTTGATAAAAACACTTAGGTGTTCCGGTTTACGGTTTATCTCGGAAAAAGTATAGTTCTTGTGGCATAATTGAGGTAGTGTACCGTAGTCAAGGGGGTGGAACGTGTCACAGCTAGAAACTTTCGCCTTTATAATATTAGTGTCATAGTGAGACCTGTCGTGATGTATGAATATGAGTTTGGTCAGCAAAAGAGGTAAACGAAAAAAACAGTGTTGAAACAGAGATGCGAATGTTAAGATGCGGATGTGTGCTTTTCTAAGTTCAAAAGACTAACTTTACTATATGAATTGATGGTTAGTAACGGTGAGGTTAAAGTTAGAATCACGCTACACCAACAATGTTAACTGACTCTCAAAGACGGTTGCCTGAGCAATTTTCGTTAGAGTTCGCCCGGGGAAGTACTGCCACCATATCTGTGTCTACTGGTTTAAAGGGTATGGTTTCAGGCCTTATTCCATAAAAAATAAAATCTATAGTGCTTAGTGACAGATTTTAAAACTTGAGGATTTTAGCTAGTCTAGTTAGCTAGCTAGTAGTAATTAGAACACTCAGAATTTACTTAATTTTCCATTACTGTTTATCATGTAAATTTCAAACACCACAAAATTACCTTTTGCGTATGGAACTGGGTGCTGAAAATTTACAACGAAAGACCTTCGTGTTGAAGACCCCCTGGTCTTACAAATGGCCAGTGCTGACTATCTCGAGCTTGTCATCGATTGAAATAGTTTATTGAATAGAGATGGACATGTGCTATGATTATTTGAACCAGATATTTGACTCACATGTTCTTTTGCAGGTTAAGAAACGTGATAGAATCTCCATATCCAGTAAAAGCATCCTCGCTGATGTATGTGATGTTGTTGGAGCGCAGATCGAGATGACGGAGACGATGTAGCGGCCGCAGTGCTTCCGATGGTATGTCGTGGAGGCGGTTGTCACCCAAACGAAGATATTGCAAGTTTTCTTAAAGGAAATTATGAGTAATATTATTCAAACTTATACAATACTTATATATAACTCATTATTACTTTATACTGTTTCTACGGGTATAAGGTGACATTTACGCGTAGTCGATACCACTATCGATAATTGTTTTGGCTTCTTCCGGGGGCATTCATCAGGATCTTGAGTGCGTTGCGTTCGTCGTCACGTCCTGTCTTGCACTCGATCGTGATATCGACTACGCGTAAGTGTCATGTTATACCCGTTGAAAGAGTATAAAATTATGTGGTTATTAAGCAAGTTGTATTTAAAGAAGAATAGAATCAAAAAGCTTTCGATTGATGCCCTTTCTCATGAGGTCTAGCAGCTCGGGACGCCAGTCGTGAACACCAGCCGAGAAGTAACGACTGTCAAAAACGTGAGTGATTGCCGTTTTTTTATAATTTTTTTATACTATATAGATCTAGCGTTTGACCAATATCTCACTTGATGGTGTTTGATGATGTGGTCGACGATGTTATCGCGCTAGATCACGGCAGGTAAATTAGTCCATTTAATACTTAACTAAATTACCTAAAATCCCATGTTTAAGAATTTAATATGTTATATTCATTCTAGATTTTTTTTAAAACTTCATATATTTAGCGTTCATGTTCATCATCTTTCAGTTCATCTCGGCTGATGGTCAGTGACTATGAGATCGAAGATGTAATCACGCTAAAACTAAAATGTATACTGATTATACCTAATTCATACAGATTACACAGATAAATCACCGAAATCTAAAATAACTAAAAGTTATAAATTATTTTCTTCATTCTTTAGTTAGGAAATAAAAATTTAAAAAAGAAGTGTTTTTAAGCATCTGTAGAGTCCATTTCTGGAATAAAAACAAATTAAACTAATGTTTTAACTAATTAAAGGATCAACTTTAAAACTTGATCACCTGGCTCTCAAAATAGGGTCATGGCATGAGAATATATGGAATACCTATAATATAATAAGGCTAAAGGGAATAAAGTGCCTATGATTAAGCTTAAGTTAAGTATTATGTAAAAGCGTTACTAAAGATTTGTTACCTTCAAGTCCAGCAAAGGCCTGTTCATCAATCCTTTGGATCAGATTTCCTTCAAGTTCCAAAGAGTTAAGAAGTGTCAGGTGGGAGAACACCTGGGCCGGTACCTCTCGGAGCTGGTTATGGGCCAAGCCTAGAGAATCTAGGCTCCCTAGACCTGATAAAAAAGTTAAAAAATTGCAATTAGTTCCTAATTTACGTATTTATTATATAATAATAAAAAAACAAATAATAATAAATACACTAATGATTTTCGCTGGATAATGGAAATTTATATTTATAAAATTATCTTCGAAAAAGTTTAGTAAATAAATATACTGTATTTTTTAAATTTATTTGTTAGTAGCTCCGCCCCGCACTTACATCCCGCGCGGTGATGAAACACGCTAGTGGAGATGATGATGATGATGATGATGATGAAAAGTAGCCTATATGTTATTCCAGGACGTCAGCTACCACCATAAAAAAAATCATCAAAATTGGTCCAACTTGGTTTTGTATAAATCATGGTCACTAAACCATACAGATTATTTTGGAAAATTTGCTTTATTGAAATTCCATGTTAACAGATTGTCGGCTTTCTCTTCGCCAATGAGCGGAACTGAAAACTCAAAGTCTACATTGATATTTAGTGATACATGATATTTATCTGCTGAAACTAACCATTCATCTTTCCCTGTCACCGTTACCCCATTTAACCCTGCACTCGCTAGGTTCAGATCTATCAGTTAATTGTTAAAATTCATGACTTCATTAATTTGAATGAGGTCACAGAACGCCAATAGATACTCTAATCGAGAACAAACGAATTTGGATGCGGAATTTAAGTTCAAATCACCACTGATCACAACATTACGGTAATCAACGCAAAGAGCTTCCAATACATTGAAAACAATAACGTAACAATCCTTACTCGCTTCAGATGTGAATAAGGAAGGGATAAATTCAGACAGCTAGTGGAGTGCTACTATGGCTTAAATGGCAAAGCAACAAGACAGTATCCTGTAGTCGTGGGTTTCAAATCTTACGAGTAGCTTAATGTACTTACTAGATATGTCGTAGAAAATATTAACTGACCTGCAAAATCACCTTCCGAAATGGAAGCGATCCTGTTTTCCTGCATTTCCAACTTCTTTAAGTTTTCCAGCAGAGCCAATGCCTTTTGAGGAACCGCCGTCAAATCGTTTCCTCCAAGATTCAGCCTCTTGAGTTTCCTTTAAATAAAATAAATAAATTAAAATGTTGTAAAAGGATTCTTGATGAATTTAAAAGTACTTACAACTACCCTAGAAAAAGACTGATGATAACATTTAGATGCTCATGTATATAGCTCGTAAGTATACTCAGTTCGAGAAATCATTGTGTTCAAAATATTACCCTAGGCGTATCACTTACACACTAACTCACACTTACTCACATAGTATTATATATCGCGCACACAAAAGAAAGCAGTCACACAATTTTTTTACACATATTATACACATGATAATTTGGCCAATTAGCAAGTTGAAGTGGCAGCGGGCAGGGCACATAGCTCGAAGAACTGATGGCCGTTGGGGCCGAAAAGTTCTAGAATGGAGACCACGGACTGGCAAGCGCAGCATAGGACGGCCACCGACAAGGTGGATAGACGACCTGACTAAGATCGCAGGCAAGGGCTGGATGCGGGCCGCTTCCAACAGGTCCTTGTGGAAATCAATAGGGGAGGCCTATGTCCAGCAGTGGACGTCCTATGGCTGAGATGATGATGATGATGATGATGACATGATAAAGGTATAAAATACGGGAATTACTCACGTAGTAAGTCAGACGGTTCCGACTATAGTTTCGACCACACGGTTTCTATTGTGTACGTAGTCGTGGTTCGCCTTGTACGTCTTAGCGAACCGCAATCGCGTCCGCGAGCGGTCCGTACTCTCTTGATAAAGACCACGGAATGTGGTTCTCTGACTTACTACGTAAGTAATTCCCGTGTTTTATATATTTAAATGACTCAAATGCACCTCACTTTTACTAACAAAACACACAGACAAGTTGTAATTTTTCTTCATATCTATCATATTAAATAATTTTTCATTCATCGCAGCCATAGCACGTCCACGGCTGGACATATGCTTACCCATATAGGGGGGATTTACCAATACCGCCATGCTTGGCAGGCGGGTTGGCGAGCACAGTATGGTTTCCTATCGTCAGAAGGCGCTGCTGCCCACCTCCTGGTACGTGATCCCTTAGCCGACTCTTACGGCACCCACGGGAAGAGATGGGGGAGTACTATTCTAGGCCGGCACCACCACAGCACGGTACGGCTACGGCAGTATTAAATACCGCGCCCCCTAAAATGGCACGTGATATTGACGATTTTTGCGTCTTCCGTGATTCCAGGGTATAAGTTACCTTCATTTTAAATTTCCATTTCATTCCATCCATTCCATTTCATCCATTTCAATCCTTTTCAACCGTTGCAGCGTGAAGGAGTAGCAAACATACAAACAACAAACACACTTTCGCTTTTATAATATTAGTATGATTTTTGCACCTGATATATGAAAAAATAATTAAAAGATGTATGTGTGCATTAATGTAGTTGAAAGCATTCTTATAACAGCATCCGGTCATCAATGCCGGTATCCATAATACGGAGAAACCTACTTTGGAACTTTGGAACCTGCCACGCTATTCTCACACTTATGTTTTCCAAAGATGACAAAATAAAACCGAATAAAATGCTTTTACTTTTTGCTATCAACTACATCTTTCATTCCGTTGTTGTATGAATGTTACGAAATACATTCTACTTATTTGTTTATTTATAGACATCTTGTCTATTTTTGATATAAGTAAGTAGGTGACAAGTTAACAGTAAGTCTCTTGAATGCTTCTATATAATAGATAGCTGTATACTTAATGGTAGTGATTCTCTTGTTCAAGTAAACTAAACTAAAATTCTGGAGAATAAGATAGTCCAAATTAGTATTACACTTATGAACAACAATACTGAAGTTAAATCTTTTTTTAAAAATATTGGGTAGTTTAACTTAATATAAGTCGGCACTTAATTGGAGCTGACAAAAACTACCCGCAATTGGCCAGCAATTGAATAAAACTCGTCTAGTATTAGAGATAGCGTTGTGTGGAGTTTAGCGTAAAGATAATACGAGCTATTTAATTTTGAATATTTTGAAAATTTTTAGTGTATTTTAACTAGTCCAGCACTGTCACTATTCATCCTAATTTTGTCTAGACACTTTCAGCGATATACTTCCCGACAAATAATATGGATTTACAACGGTGCTTGTTGGAAATTATTTATCTTGTCTTTTGTATCGGATCTACAGCGTACTCTTCTGAGCTACCCCTAAATGCGTCTTGCCATTTGGGGCCATTCATTATATACGTCATGCAGATTTCTTAACTTTTGGACCCCTCCCCCTCCTTATCGCAGGTGGTCACATTTGTGACCACCCATACCTCCTGGTGTGACATCACAGACTAAGCAATTTATCATCTCGAAATTATTAGATAAATATTTTAATGTTTTCGGATCTATTTTCGACAAAGAAGACATTTTATTAAATTGAATTTTTTCCTTATTTTGTGCGACATTTATTGGAAATTTGAATTTTTCGCTATTGATTTTATATTGGCGCATAACGTTGGGCGCTAAATACAGAACTAAAACTTTACAACTGATGTCACAGAGCTTAAGACTCCACCCACCCCTTGTCACACTACGTCACATTTCGCTGACACCCTCGCTCCCCTAAAGGTGTGACGTAATTTATGGTTGACATCTTTGAAATAAATCATCACTGTTATCGCTACAAGAATTCCTTCCTTTTTTGCACAACTAAAAGTAAATAGAAGTAAAAAGATAATGGCCTACTACACTAGGGTTTGTGAAATGTCCAAAATATTTCAGCAATTGTCCATAAAACTCGGTTAATATTACGTCTATTACAAAACCACTTATAACCACACGTAACCTTACCGATAGTCAAGTAAAATAGTAGTCAAACGCTTTATTCATATTATTAAAAAAAAATCTTTGCTTATAAATATGAATATATTTCAGAAACAAAACTACGGTAGAGTCTCACTAATCCGGCACTTTTAAATCTAGGGGTGCCGGATTATTGGAATGTTCAGATTGTTGATTTGGATTTTAAAAAAGGCATAGCTTTATATTTTAAGATGTAAGAGTTAGGGTTCTGGTGTTGCTATTTTACTTGACATTTTAAGCTACCTATTCTCAACTTGAAAAAAAAAACAGATAACAGATATGCACGTGTTATTGTGACAATTTTAGAGGTTATCTGACGCCTTGCCGGTGTGCAACCGTGGAACAAGAGTAAGGGGAGTAAGGGGAGAGTACCGGATTTACTGAAATACCGGTTTAGTGAGACTCTACTGTATTCACACTTAAAAACAAGCTTTATTTATAATCGCTACCAAAAATGTCGACCACTTTGTAGCCCATACAATTACACTGAATATATATACTCATTCTTTTTATCAAAATTTCAATCGTAATAGCGCGGTCAAGGTAAAACTCTAACAACTTCTTTGATTTCTAGCAAAATATAGACTTTAAAATGGTTCAGGGTAATCTAGATCGCTGAATGTGGTGTGGGTACAAAAGCCTCAGCCGCATAAAGCGTCATTAACCGGTATACCCTCGCATTACAGTCGAACGTGGCAGTTATTGACGGCGTTAGCTTCCGGTAGTTGTAGTAGTTAATGTTCACAATTCGATGAACGAATTACTTCCTTATGTTCCTCCTTCATTGATATTACACATTTACACTGACATAGCAACACGATGATAAAGGAAGTAAAAAAAAAGTTAGTAAAAGTCACTGCAATACTAACTGACGGTGCATTTCAGTGAATGCCAATTTTGCTGAGAACGGTGAAACGGAAAAGATTTGATTTGATTTGAAAATGGGTGTAAAATTAATGAAATTGTTGAACACTATTGCAAATGGAACACATCCAACAAAATATCTAATTTATAAATACACCATCCGTAAGTTAGTTACAAAACTGAAAGCGTAGTCGAAATGATTGAATTGAAGGTTTGAAAATTGCATTAACATACAAGGGGTTACGCACTCGATCTTTCCCGAAGTTTACACGAAAAAGGGTATTTTTTTCTTTGGTTGACGCAATTTAGACAACATATTTTTTGTTACTTTACAACATTTTTTTACTGCACTTACCACATAACTAATCGTAAATAGAACATAATATACTCTTAAACTCAATGACGTATACCGTTGATTCCCTTCAGTTTTTATTATACTTTTTGGCTCCGCATTTCATGTGAAATCTTAGCTTTCGTTACGTATAATATTTTTCAAGATTTTTCGCATTAAATAGCCATAAGCTAAAAGCTTAGGCAGAATTTCCTTCACGATTTCTCTTTGATGATTTCTCAGTAAAGTAACAAACTTTCACATATATAATATTAGTAGGATTAACATCCGAAGAAACACTCACGTTATAAATGGTATACATTATCTCTACCAATTTTTTCCGCAACATTATCATTTTTACTATCTAAAAAGAAAATTCTATGTTGATTTATATACTCACATGATTATAAATATCAGACAATGTCACAGTGAAGCGTGGCCGGGCTAAGCTAGTGACATAAAAATTATAATTTAAAAAATATTAAAAATTTAGCTTCTATTTTAAGTAAGGTTTTTTTCATTTATCTTCATGTGTTATCTTTAGGAGTCGATTTTTTACCTATTATTACTTCCAAATAATAAATAATTTATAAATACAGGTCGATATAATGAAATAATAAAATAAATGAACAAAATTAAACCATACTTAAAATTAACTACGTAAATTATTTTGCTATTACATTGAAACATTTTAACAAAATCATAATGAATATAAAAAAAATGTTTTGACCATTTATTTTCATAGGAATTAATCGAAACTTGTTTTATCAAACCAGTGTTTAATATTTTCAAAAAATATTAAAAAAGTAAAAAAAGAAGCATGTTTTAATTTTTTCGAACTTTATGTTTCATAAGTAATTTAAATGCTTCAGGAGATATTCCCCAGGCTATGTGGCAGTAAAATGTTTTCTTAAAGCTTATTTCCATTTTTCATGAAAATGAAATCGCTCACTCCTGTTTTGTCAACATTAACATATCAAAGCTATATTTTAGGCTAATTTAGTATGTACAATAAATCAACAATAACGATTGATATATTGATATATTCATTATATTAACATAATTTAAAAGTAATTTAGAATAGCAATAAAATAATCTAACTTAAAATAAAAACCTTAAAAATTTAATAAAAACTAAATTAAATCTAAAAAGGGCCCCTGCGGCATTGTACCCAAGATGCTGACAGCGTTCCCTCTTTGTATTGCCAGGCTAATACGTTGAGCGAGGAAGCTGCCAGCTCTTCGGTCTCCTGAGACGTCAACCAGCCTCTTGGAAATTTCCTTGAAGAAGTTGAGCGCGCTAGGACCCCACGGGCCAAGGGTCTCGACACCGAAAGGAACAAAATTGTATTCCGCGCCGAGAATACAATATACATACAATATACATATACAGTATTTAGCTGCTTTTGCCTTTTCGGCCGATTCTGCCGCCGTTCCTGGCCTCGTGGAGGTTTGGTGGACATGGGAAGGGGCTAGTGTGTCTACACAAGTCGCATCCCATACCAGTATCCGACCCATGGCCCACGATATGAGAGACATACCGTCCGGTCTCTTGCCGTCGTTTCTGAAAACGCCACTTGGCTCCAGAAGGGCTGGCACGTTTACGGATGCAAGATACCGGCGGAGGATGTCGTTGAGGGCGGCATCATTATATAATTGATATCAATAACATTGATGTATTCATAGAGTTTCCAGGTCCTTATAAACAACTAATTATTATTAACAGTCTTTTATTTTTATTAACAAAAATTACATGCAACAGATATTATTATAAACTATATTATTAACTTATTTATACTAAGCGAAACTGTAATATTAATTAAAAACCGAAAACATAGTATATTAATTTATAAGTGAATTTTACTTATCATCCGGAAAGTCAGCGGTCAAACGTGAACTTATAACCTAAAAACAATCTGTTGAATCGCACAATATGTGAATCCCATACTGTCAATTATATGTGGATGAGTTTTTAAGCGATTTCGGCTAGTACGGTGGTAAGACCTTGACCAGCATCAAGGTCTTAGAAGGTTGAAGAGTTCTTCAGAATACTCCCCGTTATCTACACGGTAGAAAATACACAGAGAGCCCAATGTCTCAGCGGATACTGAGTGGCTCTAGGTCTTCGGTGAGTTTGGGGTTAGTGACAATTCTGATAGCTCTACGCTGCAATGCATTGGTAGCTTAAACGTAGCAGTAAAGTTTGTGAGGACAAATTTTTCATTGTTTTTTAATCACACCAGTTAAGCAATCTGTCACGCGGGAAAATCTCAAAATGCAAATCATGAAATGAATATGTTGGTCTTTTTTGTAATAACCTCTATTTTTATTTTTATGATGACAATGAAACAATCCGATACGGGGTTGAAGTAATGGTTGGTGAGCAAAAGTTTTTATTCTCTTAAAGATTTTCTGGTAAAATTATCCTATAGATATTTACGTTCACCGTGAGAAATAAATGCAATCATAATATAAACATTTGATATTTTGACATTACTTATTTTGAATTTTGACATTTGATTTCCACATTGACATTTGCATACCTTGTTCAGCCAGCGTTCAATGCACAATCATTTTTTTAAAAAATCGTTACTTCTGACTGTATATTCCGTCCAGACTCTAATGCTGCTATGAAACGTACACAGAAAATGTGTGCAAAATTAACGAAATTTCTGAAAATGATTACGAATGTAACGTTCCTATACGAGGTTATTATGACGAATGGAAAATTATTTTTTTGAAATTGTCACGTTTCCCCATAAACTCATTGGACGTACTTACTAAAAACCATGCTTTTATGTGACATACAGCCACATATTATATTCAGTCATCATATTTATTTCAGTAAGCGTAGAAAGAGCATATTTCTGCGCATTTTCATTTCGCCGTAATATGTTCACTTACTTCTCGAGCCCTTTGAAAGCCTCCCCGTCGACGACAGATATCCGATTCTCATACAGTGTCAGGATTTCCAGTGTGTCAAGGCCCATAAAAGCGCGATTGTGCACCGCAGTAACCTGGAAACATGGACAGTTATAGTGTCTACGAATTGAGATGGGAGTGACAGCACAATTAAGCCTGGCACTACAGTAAATTTAACGTGTTTTTTACAGTTTTAGTGTGTTTGACAGAATATTATGGTTGCCATTTTTAAAGCTTCAATTTCAATTTTTTGGTACATAATATTTTGATTTTTTTACTTTGTTAAATTTATTTATATTTTTGTATTGTTGCGAGATACATTAAATGACATTGCTATCTATTCTTAGGAATAATAATTCTTTCAGGTGTGACAATCTAGCCACACTTACGGGAGTTACCCACAAAACTTATAATACATTAAAACATGTGTAAGAAAAAAATCGTTAAAAACAAAACAAGCTGATAACGCTGTATGTATTTATCTTGATAATAAAAATGACGAAACTAAAAATAATTAAATATTTTAAGACATTCAAAACCCACTATCGGTTATAATTGATCACAACTATTTTGACTGCATTTGTTGCATTATTATACAAAAATATTTCTGACCAAAAGTACGTATAGTTACTTGTTGATTCGTATACCCTTTCTGAGGAATATCCCTATGTGTACTCCTACCAAATGCTTCCGAGCCATAGAATGACCTATCATGGCCCGGTTGCCAAGAGAGGTCATTCACGTTTGACCCTTGTATGCCTGAATAATTACAGATTTTTTAATAACATATTCTTCATACTAATAAAGTTTATTTTCGCTAGATTACCTTGTTATGGTTCATATTTAGAATGAGAAGATGGTTGAGATGCGTAAAAGATGAGGTTGGAATGGTCGCCAGGCTATTTTGAGACACGTCGAGCTGCGTCAGTTTGTTGCCTGTGAAAAATAAAAAAAACGTTTGAACAGCCTGAACTGCCTATAGTTTTAGACTGAAAATGAAAGGTTATGATTGACATTTTAAGCAAAGTATGATAAACCGTTCTATCGTTTTTAATTAATTTGTAGTAGGACTTAAGAAGTAGTCCAAGTTTCTTTTAACTTTATTTTGTATGTAAAAAGGATCTTACAAAGTATGAACTATTTAGTGAGACACTTGCAAATATAACGGAAGAAGTGCTATTTTGAGAAAAGCTCCATCGTATGCTTATCTCTTCTCTACCTTAATTACACTTCGTTGTCATCCGATATATACCCTACCTTGCTTAAGAAATATAGATATATAGAGCTATTATAGTTCATTGATATACATATATAAAGTAATAAGGTGTTTGTGGAACTCAATATGAAATAACGCATATCCAGCACTAGGCAGTGGGCATCCTACAGCTGAAATGATGTAAAAAATATATTTATCAGGAATATATCTTAGGTATATAGAAAAATGGGTTTTTATGCCTCATACACCTAAAAGGTACGGAACATAACTTTTTTTATCCTAAACGGGATCGTTGGTCCGTCCTTTGAGTTAAGTTGCTTTGAGCAAATGCAGCATCCTTTTCTCTTTTAATTTTTTTTTACGCGGTATAGATAATGTATGGGCTTTTTCTCTCTTTTCTCTATTTTCTCGTAACGTTCAGTTACATCTTAATTCAGAAACAACGTTAAGTACATTGTTCTAAAGCCCTGCAAAGTACACAATTTAATAACATACATGTCGTTTTGTTACCTATTGAGCTGAGGGAGGAGTCTTCAATAACAGCCAAACTGCTGTTGTGTACGGTGAGGTGACGGATGTCCAGACCGAGGAATATGTAAGACGGTAACTTAGCCAGGTTGTTGTGACGAAGCTTCAGGTAGAAGATGATCATTGGCTTCGAACGGAGGATGTTCATTGCCTGCACAAGTACACAATAAATATTTTAGAAAAATCAATATTGTTCTTTATTGAGAATTACATACTAAAAAGAAATCTATTCGCTTACACTGTTCGTCTATCATTTGTTTTTTTTGTCTTCTGACTATATTTTTAGTTGATAGCGATGAGGTGGAACCACGCGAGAATGTCAACTGGCTCATGGACAGCTACCTGAAGACACTGTTTGGTGTTAGTTTCAAACTTCGTGGTGGCAGCTAGCCAGGTGGGTACTGGAAGGTGCCCTACCACCATACTTTGGATTTAATAACGATGTTACTCTAAAAGCTTAAGTCAGGGAGGGAGTACAAAAACCAGTGACTGTCATCTTGACAACCGACGTTCTCATCACAGGCTATTATTGTTTCATCAAAGCTATCATCCCTATTGATTCCTCTCTGGTCTACCTTCAGAGTATTGCATATGTTGTATTATATGCTGCTGCATATTCTGTCTTCCCCTATTTTATAGGTGATTTGATTATATTTTTCTGTAAGCTCGGTTGTTGTTTTTGGAATTTTCTTGTATACGAACGCTGTTCCCTAGGAAGGGATTTGACTAATTTTGAACCAGGAACAATTTATTTTATCCTGATTTCTATTGCCTCAATTGTGCCATTGATTAATTAACTTAACATATTCGGGTTAAAACTTATGCTATGTTTTAAAAGATATAGAAGCAAATTTAATACGGTAATGTCTATAAATAATTTTTCATATTTTCGAGGTATCCCATTTCGTATAAAGCTCTAACATCTCGCTTTTGCAATATGAAAATTTGCTTCGATATATTAATAAGAAAACAGAACATTCATAGCGAGCTCCTTAGTTAAACAGTAACTCTGTTTGTATAAACTTGCTACAGGAAAGTTCCTTTAAATTCAATCTTAAGCATTACGTGGATGGAAAGGAAACGGTGGTATGCTATTGCACCGGTCGTTACGGAAACAATTTCTAAAGAACACCGCATTTTCCAAGAAAGAAAGGAAAATAGTAATATACGGAGGAGTTTAATGAGTGTATGGTTATGGTACACCGAGGGTATAAAGCTTCTGTTTGCAGTCTTCCGTCGAAGTTTTACGTAAATAGTAAAATGCTTTCAACTACTTAAACAAAATTACAAAAACATATGCACATTGACCAAGATAATACACAGTGCACAAGATGGTACAGCAAAAATGGTAGAAAATTTGAGTTGGAAAATTATCGCCAGATTCGTTATTAATTATCGCCATTTACCACCATCATTGTTATCTATAATATATATAATCGGCTAGATCTCACGTCGGAAAGTAATTTTCCATCAGATAACACGTAACTCCTAGCCGATTCTTAGATAATAATGATGGTGTTAAATGGCCTGGTTTTATTTTCATTGATGGCTAAGCTAACTACTGGAAGATCTAGAGGCAACCTGAACGCACAGAATTGATAACGATTTAGAGCCTGCGTTTTGAACTAGGTACTGTCGAGGCAATCAATGGTTGAAAAAGATTACATTTTTCTTAAATGTAGGGTTTTTCAACAAGAACTTTGTTTTGTAAATCAAAATATAACAATAAATTTAGATGACAATGATTCAAATTTTTTTGTATCAAATGTACAAAAGTACGGTTTTTTTTTATTTTGGGGTTTGGTAATCTATTAATGTGGTTATCCATGACCACGATAACAGATGTCAATTCTTTAATAATTTTTTTAATCTACAATCATCATTATTATTAAAAGCCCAAATGTGACAACTTTGCTTATTGACTTAGCCTGACAAATGAAAATGTGCTTCGTTAGAAAAAAATATTTGTGTTGAAAAAGCAACTGATTGTTCTTTAATTACTTGAGTGAATCTACGGCAATGTGAATGATTGGCTGGCCTTAAGGCCAACAATTAATTGTTGCACCAGTAGCACTGCAAATTCTAAGGATGTATTAAACATATATTACTATATATATACTATAAATAATACATAATTATAGCAAATTACTTTTCAACTTTAACAGTAGTCTTTGTTATTACTGGTATTTGAGATAACTGTTACGACTACATAAAAATTTACGTCGTAATTTGACGTCAAGAAGAGATCGTCAAGACTTCAGGCAATGGGTGATTCAAATAAATAAATAAATAATAATTCATGTGTGAAAGATTTTAGCGTGATAATATGACAGGCACTCCATTCGATTTTTTCTTCGCCAGTAACAATAAAATATGACTACAAAGACTTTCCAGTCACGTAAGTCTTATCTAAGCCCATTATATCAAATAAATATAATTCCCATTCTCGCTTTTCCCCTATTCCCGCCGTGCAGACGTCGAGATTTAAGATAATTTTTGAATTGGGGCTTTTGAACTGAAAATGAAATGTAACATTGTAAAGCTTAGTCGACCGTTCACGCTATTTGATGATTTAGATTATGTTCAGCTAGATAATATTGTAGATGTTATTTTAAATCTATGGCCAATCTAAAAAGGTATTTACAGCTGTATCATTGTCTTTAGTCACGGATCTTAATGAAAAATGTTAGTGATTCGCTTATTCAACTAAAGTTAACTCAAAAATATAAGTATAGTTACGATAAAGTTAAATTAGTATGACACTTATCAATAACAACACTAATTCTATCTTTTTATTAAACTTGCAGGTACTTAGTTTTAGGTAAAATAAGACGCCACGTATTTGGTGCTGACTAAAACTATCCGCATTTGGCCAGTAATTGAATAAAACTCGTCTAATATTTGAGTTAGCTTTGTAAGCTGTTATGCGAATTTGAATTTTAGCATAAAGAAAATAAGAGCCTTTTGATTTTAAATAATTTTGGGTAGTTTATGTGATTGATCAAAATGGTAACATTATCAATAACAATTATATATGCGGGTAGTTCAGTATAAGAGTTTTTACTAAGCAATGAAGTACCATCATTATAAAACTACCCGCATTTGGGCAGTAATTAAATAAACCACATCTGATATTAGAGACAGCGTTTCATGGATTAACACGATTTGAATTTTAGAGTGAATGGAATACGAGCTATGTCATTTTGAAGAATTTTAGCAAGTTCGAGTGATTAGCAGAATAAGGGTCATTGTAGGAGTTCACTTCTTTAGCACTGGCACATATTATTTTTAATGGGGTCGGTAATTTATCATATTCTTTCTTATATCTGTTTGTATTAATAAATCCGAAATATTAGAGGTTTCACGCCTACTATAAAAACCTTTTAAATTTAGCTTTCTCGTTATCAAGGGTCCAAGCAGACAACATGAGATACGTCCAGTAAAATGCTTTCCTCTAGGGATGCAAAAGAAACAGTCCGCCTAGGTGAACTCACAGGGAATAGCAAGTATTTTATAAGCTCGTTTTTATCTTTCCCATATAGCGAAATGCTTACCTTTGCTTTATGTTGCCTATCGTGTTTATTCTACTCTGTTTCGATACAAGCCTCTGAGATATGACATAATCAATCATACAATGTGTACAGCCACAGATTTTCACTACCTAATTTATAATCTTCCAGTTCACACGCGTTGAAATCAATGATACTGTAAATTTTACGAATAAAAAGTAGACTGTATGCTATTCCAGACTTTAAAATATCTCTGTATCAGATGATATGACTAGCGACCATCAAACAGTTAGTCTCCACGACGCAAAACATAAAAAGAACCGTGCTCTTGAATTCTCGGTGTTAGTACATCGTCGTATTTACACCAAAGAGATAGTATTAAGGAACTTTTTAGTAAAAAAGCGTTTACTGAAAAGGCTTCTTAACTGTCTCCTTTATAACAGCCTTGTACAGAACATGAATAAAAAACGGTTACCCACTTTAATTTTCTTCCGACCGTTTCAACCACATACATGTTTGAAAACAATAATTTTTTTTTTTTTTTTTTTTTTTTTCTTTATTTAAAGAGCTTTTTCGCTAATGCGAATATGCCGCTCTGTGAAACCTAAATCTATATACACTCTATTTTCTAATACTAATAAACACAATACATTCATCCTCTAATTTTAAGACCGTACTTAACTAATTCTAGTATCATTTTTGCCTTATCAGAATGAGGGTAAGACAAGTAGGCATTACATGCACCAATGGAACTGTCACTAAATAATCTACGTCTAGGTCCTTCGTTACGAACACATTCCATTAGAATGTGATATACGTCTTCTTCTACGTTGCATATGTCACATAGTGGTGAATTAACCTTGCGCATGAGGAAGGCGAACTTGTTCAACGGGATGTGTCCGCAACGGAGTCTGAGCAACAATACTAGATCCTGCCTCGACAACCTACAATTGTCAATCCATGGTGAGTTCAGAGGCTGCGGCTGGATTGTTTTGAACCAAATTCCTTTCTCTCGTGATCGCTCATCGAAGTATTCTTTCCATAAACTATGGCATCTATTTCTAACTAAATTTAGGCACTCTGTAAAATACGGCAGCTCCGGAAATTCAACACCGTCGGAACAAGCTTGTTTAGCTAACGAATCCGCGATCTCATTGCCTTTTATCCCTAGATGTGATGGAATCCATTGTAAAATAACAACACTTAGAGCGTGAAGTGAGTTCTAAAATTGATTTTAATATAGCATAGGCAATCGGAACACCTCGAAAAGTCGAGGTGCAGCGAGCCAGGTGGTGGAGTGCACTTTTCGAGTCAGTAAATATGACATATTTCTCAAGATTAAGTGATTCCACATAGGATAGCGCTTCAGCAATGGCAATCAGTTCAGCGTGCATTATAGAAATGTTACAATTGATTTTAAGTTTTATATAATGTTGATTTGTCTCATCAAAGAAAGCAGCACCTATATTATTATCCTTAATTTCTTTGGACCCGTCAGTAAAAATTTTATAGAATCCATGATAATTTGATATTATCTGATTACAAATGTTGTATAACTCTAACCTCGAATAATCTCGTTTAGCCTTACTCATTGGTTCAATAAACCGTATGATTTTATGCAGATTTATGTTACTTATCCAGGTGTTAAAGGAGAACATTTCTAATTGTAAGCTGCAATGAACAGGAGTGTCGCTAATATAATCATACATTGCAATAAGTACTGGGATTTTCTTTCTATTCCAATAACTATTGTCTTTCGACGCATACAAGTGTTTTATGGCTTTTAAGGTAGGACTGTTATGAATTGAACTAGCCTTAAGACAAAATTTTCCGGCTAAATATAGTCTGCGTATCTCCAGCGGTGGTAAGTGTAATTCCACTTGCATAGCATGGACCGGGGTTGACTTTATAAATCCACCTATCACTCTCATTGCCTGATTTTGAAGTCTATCTAGCTTAAGCAAGTTAGTGTCACTACTGTTCCCGTATATAAAGCTGGCGTAATCTAATCTACTACGTATGAGCGAGATGTACAGACGACGCAAATGTTTCGGGTGTACACCCCATCCCGAGCCTGACAGCACTTTAAATATATTGAGATGTTTGATTATTTTTTGACAGAGTTCATTAACATGTTTACCCCACCTCAACGAGCGATCTAACCATAAACCAAGATACTTAATCGAATGGACTACTTCCAAGCGAATGTTGCTTATTTTTAAATCAATATAGTGATCAATAGGTTTTCTAGTTCTTGTAAACAGGCATACTTTGCTTTTGTATGGTGAGGCCTCTAACCCGATGTTAACTAATAATGTAGACAATACATTAAGAGCTATTTGTAGATTATCTACCGTATAGACTAAACTTTTGTGACTTGCAAATAACACGAAGTCATCCGCATACTGTGATATAGTTACGTTATCAATCTTTTTACATATGCTTATTGTCGCGATATTAAACAACAAGGGTGAGATAGGGTCACCTTGACCTAATCCCTGCCTTGTCTTTCTACAACCAACTATTCCATCAATATTTATACTTACGTTCCTATCCGTTAAAAAGTTCCATAAATAATTACACAATTTTATACCTACACCAAGTTTGTCCATTATTCGTAACAACTCCTTTATATCCACATTATTATACGCATTATATAAATCAATAAAACAGCCTAGAGAAAATTGTTTTTTATAAAAACCCACTTCTATCATCGTAGTTAGATAGCTGAGGTTGTCTAGACATGACCTAGACTTCCTAAAACCTACAGTAAACTCTGAAAAACAACACTCATGTTCTAGAAACCATTCCAAGCGTTTATTTAATATAGAATGAAATATTTTGCACAAACACGATATAAGCGATATTGGCCTTAGTGAGGAGTCAGAACTTGGATCACGACCGGGTTTGGGAATAGGTATTATTTGTATATCTCGCCATTGTTCAGGAACAAACCCATGGCTGAGAAACATATTATACAAAATTTGCAATGTTTTCAGGCCTTCATCAGGCAAGTTTTTTATCATAGAGAATGATATATTATCTATTCCTGGCGTGGTGTCGGTTGATTTTATGCACTTTATAATTTCATGTTTGGATATGGGAACTTCTAATTTCGTGTTTGTTGACAAAAAATCTGGTTTATTATTTGGTACAAAATCAGGGGTTAAACTGCGTAGTAGTACCTGCGCGCTTTCGATATTTACTTGCTTATAATAACCATTGTTACCTTTTAACCACCTCATGCGTCGCCACATGTCATTAGACGGTGTTCCTATATCTATACATGTGCAAAACTTATGGAAAGATTCACTTTTCGCTTGACGTGTTAATTTTTGAGCTATTGCAATTTTCTTTTTTAGTATTATTAAATTACCTGGTATTGGATTATTTCTAAAAAGTTGCAGTGCCAGCCGACGCTCTGCTACAGCTTTCGACAGTGCGACATTCCAATAAGGTTTTGGTTTGAAGTTACTAGCCGGATTTTTGTTGATTTTTTGGTAAGGTATGCAGGCATCCGCTGCTTTATTAATAGTATCTATAAACAGGTTGTAGGCTAACTGACAGTTCTCAGGCAACGTCAGGTCTGTAAATATAGTACATAGAGAGGTCTTATAAGAAGACCAGTCAGCTTTTTTAAAGTTTCTTTTTTTAATTATTAGTTTACTATTATACATCGATTCTGTAGATATTTTAATTACAAGGTGATCACTATTTAGCGATTCGTTAGTAACAATCCAGTTAAATTTTATTGCAATATCTGTAGAAATTATGGACAGGTCAGGGGAGGTTTTTTGTAACCTACCATCTACTAATTTGACCCTAGTTGGTGATCCATCGTTTAAAGTTATGAAGTCAAAATTAAGTAAGGAATCAAAAATTTGAGTACCCCGTGACTCAGTTTTATATGACCAAGAGCTATGATGGCCGTTCAAGTCACCAAGTATCAACGTTTTTCTATCGGCCAACGACCATAATTCTTCCCAATCTTGTTGGGTTGTGGTAGTAGAAGATGGACAGTATACGGATATAATATTCTCAAGCGAGTGACAGTTGGCAAGTTTAACATGTAATATTTCCAAACCAGAGTTAGTTAAAGATGAGCGAATCTCATGAGCTTTTAGAGAGAAATGAGTCAAAATAGCTACACCTCCGTAGCCATCGTCCCTATCATTACGAAATATGTTATAGCCACTTACTCTCATATCCCATTGTGGTTTATACCATGTTTCACTTAGAGCTGCCACGTGAACTTTCTCTTGGGACATCAGCTGTTCAAATGATATAAATTTACCCTTTAAACTTTGACAGTTCCATTGGATAACGTTCAGCTTATATTTATGTGAGTTGTGATCCATCATAAACCAAAGAACGAGTTTACAAAAGGCAAGTCAGTAATATATCTAGGCAAAAATGATACTAGCCACTTAAAACAGATCTGCGCTGCAGCTAACCACTTACTAATAGTAGGTCTGTGATCTCTAAAAATTAAATCTTTTAAGTTTTCTACTAACTGTTCCAAAGTCATACTATCTTCTTTCTCAATTTTCTTTTTTCCTCTCTTTCTACTTTTCTCCTTTTCTTTAGGTGCTGATATCACCGAGTCAGCTTCGCATTCTGTATCGCTAAAACAACCTTCCCAGCTGAAGCTATCCTCATTTACGGTTTCCTGCGTGCGCGATGATTTTTTTGACTTTTTACCATTTTTCTTCTTCTTTGTCTGAGAGCTTTCCTTAACATTAAATTCATGCGTTGATTTTCTGTTACTATCAGCAGCAGGAGTCATTAAAATTGAAGCGTAAGTCGGAGTTGCTTGTGTAGTTGAAAAATCTACCCTCATTTCTTGGTTTTCTGCGTTGTGACCCAACTTAGGATAGTTAGCATGATTTTTCTGAAGCTTTGATGGGGTGTTCTGCATCAGCTCTTCAGACTGCGGGGGAGTAGTGTCTGGTACGTACAACGTTTGGGCTTTCTGATAGGTGCAGTTGAAATCTGCCATTAATATTCTTATTTTTCTTTCCTTTAGGTAAGCAGGGCACTGTTTACTTAAAGCTACATGGTCACCTGTACAGTTAACGCATATAAACGACGTTGCTTCACAATTTTCGTGGTTCTTACCACATTTGGGGCACACAGTTTTCTTTCTGGGACACATTTTCCTCGGGTGGCCGAACTTCCAACAATTAGAGCATTGTGTGACTGGAAAGATATAGGGATCCACTCTAACTCGTATTCCGTGCACACAGACATAAGTAGGTAAGGAAGGGCCTTTAAAACACAGTCTTACACTTTCACTTTCTACCCATCCAGGACTGTCTTCTCCTCTTCGAGTCAACCTTTTTACAGACAATATCTCATACTCACTCTGTATACTTTCCATGATGACTTTCTCATCTAGGTCAAGCTCGACTTTCCTGATCACACCATAAGAAGATGCCACGTCTGCTGTCTTGTAGATCGTCCAGCCCTTCTCCTTTATATCTTGACAAGATAATAATTTTTCTAGGCCTAAATCCGTATCAAATGTTATTTTTATCTTGAAAGGATTAATATACTTTATCTGTACAATATTCGTAATACAGTTATCTTTCATCAATCTGGCGAAAGCAAATTGCTTCGGTAATTCTACTGCAGACGAAATGTACGCCTCCACGTTTTCATCGGAATTCCGCTCATCAGATGCACTTCTCCTACGAATCCTGTGTCGTTTTCCACCTCCTTTCATCACAATCCAATCTTCGTCCTCATTTTCATCCCGTCCTCGTTTCCTCCGTGACTCCGTATTCTGGTTCTGATCGCTTGACTTTGCTTCATTCAAAACAGTAACAATACCGCCGTTTTGTTCCGAGCACTCTCCGATATTATCCTCTAGAAGGTCAAAACTATTCATCACCGGTACATTTTGAATTGAGTCTTCCTCCATAGTGAATAGGGTGCGTTATTAAACGCACCGAATTCGCAGCGCTCCGCGTGCATTCCACGCGGAGCCGTTATCTAGCCGAACTATACGAGCGCTTCGTTAATGACACTAATGCACAGGTTCACTCAACGACAGCTACAGTCGGACTGAAAACAATAATAAAACAATTTAAAAAAAAAGCTCTGAGAGGTATCGTCGGAGTGAAACTGAGTGACTGAGGGTAAATAATATTGTGATAAGGGAATGGTGTAGTGTAATCGAAGATAAAGAGACTTGATTGAGAAGAGGGATTGAGAAAGTTATGTTGAGGTGGTTTGGTCATGTAGAGAGAATGAACGAAAGAGTATTGACTAAGCAGATATACAATGAGTGAAGTGAATGGTAATGAAGAGGAAGGTCTAGGCGAACGTTCCGAATTCAGATTGAGGAAGTTCTACGAAAGAGTCGTGTCAAGAGCACTCTAAAGCAATGCTCTTGAATAAGCGTGGATGAGGCGAAAGAAGTGTATCGGGATTATATCATTTGGAAGGCTGTGGTCTCTGCCTACCCCTACGGGAAAGAGGCGTGGAAATATTTATGTAACTTTTTTTAAAAAAAATATGGGCTCACACATTTTTCCTCATATGCCCTGGTCAACAGCAAGACAGAAACTGGTTTAACTTAACAAAACTGTACCTACTCTAAATTCAAGCCTTACCTTTTGTATATGCTGCTGTTCAGTGAACTCGCAAAGGATGTCGAGTCCGTTTTTCTTGACGGTGCAGCTGCAAGGAGTGATGGTGTTGGGCGCTGGGCACTGCTGCGCTCCCTGGGGGTGTACCGGCCGCGCGAGCAGCACCACGCAACACAGCGTCAGCCAGTGCGGCAACATTGTATATACCCTGAAGAGGCACACACGTGTTTTATTTTTGTTAGAAAATTAGATACTTGAAATAAATTTTTTTTCACTACGTGAAGTGCACATTGCGCTTTAATGGTTACTAGCTGCGCCCCGCGGTTGTACCCGTGTGGTGATGAAAAACGGTGATGATGGTGATGATGAAAATAAGCCTGTATGTTAAATTCAGGAAAAAGCTTATACAGCTTTCTCCATACCAAATTTCATCAGAATCGGTGAAGCCGTTTGAGGGTGAAGAGGTAAAAAAAATACACACATACACACCTACACACATACACGCAAACTTTTGTATTTATATTATTAGTAGGATAGGATTATAGCTGTTCTGTATACCCTGGGCTTCTTCTATATGTATATTGTAAAGTTAGGTTCCGGTAAAACAGAATACACATGCTTGGTGTAAAGTCTGCGACGGAATTTGATGTCCTTTTTGTAATATATAGATAGATCTGGCATTTGGCCACCACTTCTCTCTCACTTGATGGCCGAAGATGATATCACGCTAGACCAAATATGCTTACTGGCTCTCAAGGACTGCTGCCTGAACAAACTATGTGTTTGGTGACAGTTTTTAAACTTGCCAGACAAATACTCGAAAGTGCCCTACCACCGTGTTGGGAATTCACGGTGTAACTTTCACCTAAAGCTCGAGCCGTTGATGGAGATCGTACCAGCGTCCGTCTGTTTGACAGCCAACGCTTCCACCGCTGAGCTATCATCGCTTCAAAAGTCTTTGGAGGTCCTGGATAAATGGTTGTTAGAGTATACGATTTGCATCTATTAGTTTTCAGGGATCAAAGACCTATTCCCCACTTAATACTCGGTACTGCACACTGTAGTCTGTTTAAATAGATTACAAAAAGATACAGAGTTATTGAGATCCGTCTTGGTAGATACAAAGGCCAAGTAAAAGTAAAGTAAAAAGTATTGATTTTTTGCCACCTTACACATTTAAAATAAATGCTATACAATATAAACGCAGTACGCTGATTTTCAGTTCCCTTTTCCCAGTCGAGTAGTTGCTCTAAATCAATATTTTTATACAGTAACAAATTTTCCATAAAAAAAACAGATTTAAAAAGATACTGAAAAAAAGATACTAATATTTTTTTTTCACGTTTTTCTATCTGAGCTTCGCTGTATTGCTAGTAAACATTCTTCAAATATGATTCGAAATGTAGATTTACTTAAAAGCTTTGGCAGTGGTGGGAAAATATTATTCCAGCATTAAGTTGCCAGATAGCGGAAGCTTCCACGGAATACATAGTCTTATGTTTCTTAGTAGATTAGTAAGTAGGAAAAGGCTGGTGTACTGAACTAGTTTCAGACGTAGGACGTTCTTGAGAAGTAAATAGGCAATCAAGTATTAGATATCTAGAAGTAATGGGCTTAGTATAGGCCATTTTGGGAAGATTTCTCGAGATGATGGTCGGTTAAAACTTCAAAGCAGTGCAAGATCCTGACAGGCAGGTACTTTACAATGTACTAATATCGCCCATTCAAAAATGCCAGAATAAAAAATCGTGGACCAGAAAACAATTCCATTTCTTATTATCTTAACCGACACCACCTAACCGGAGGCGACTCGTAAAGCACGTAGAAGAAAAATAATGTTCCTTCCTACACATTTAGATTGAGGAATATCGACACAGACAGTATTGAGCTGAATATTCTATTAGGGGACTGCGCAGTAGGAATACTAATTCGGTGAATTCTCGGCAACAGGGGGAGTATTTCCTAATACTTTAGTAACTCCCCTGAAGCCTGAGTCCTATTTCAATTAACGCCTTTCATTTTATTCATACTATAACTCATCTCATGGGATATAAGTATTTCAGTGCATTGAAAACTGAGCGTAGGGTTGCAAGCTTTTAAGATCAGAGATTTAGATCTACAAGACTCCTCAACGCTATAATAATATGCGTTATCAAGCTGAAAGTTTGTCTAATATAAATTAAAATTTGTATTCATTTACCGCTTCTTTATTTTTGGTTTTTAAAACTAACGTGGTTATGAAACATTATGAATGTATAAAACGCGGGACTTATTCACGTTGTAGGTCAGAGGATTCAGACTATAGTTTCGATCACATTCGGTGGTCTTTTTCGAAGAGAGTACGAAGAGCTCGCGGCCGCGGTCGCAGTTTGCCTATAGTACTGCGGGCGGCCGCGCGTTGCACACGCGATGACATATAATTATTATGTCATTGAGCTTGGGGCTTGTTGTAAGCCAGTTGCGTTTGACAACTGTCTCACTTGATGTTAAGTGATGAAGTTGTCTAGGATTTAGCACGCAAACCTAGGCGGTACCATTCACTCGCGACTTGAAGACTCTAGGATTGTACATATCGGGAAACACAGACTCGGGCAACGAGTTCCATTCCTTGGCAGTACGCATTAAGAAAGTGGAAGCAAAACGCTTCGTTCGTATAGGTGGTATATCTATTTGTATTGATACGGCGAAGGTACAACATCAAACAGTCGTCCGCCACCTCAGGAAGTTGAGGCAGACCCAAAGATAGAGAACGTTTGGGTGTCCCCGGTGTCTACATGATCTACTGTGACAGCGATAAATGCAACGCTAGTGAAACAAAAAGAATAATGTCGACGAGGCTCACTCAACACATACGCTCCATAAAAAATCAAGACAAATACTAACTGATATCCCGCTTTCTACTACTGCGAGATATCGAAAATATTCAATCCTGCAAATCACATCAGCAGTATGGTGATGTGATTTGCAGGATTGAATATATTCACGGAAATATGATCCTTGACGGAAACTCTAAGAGCTCGAGAAAACTTTGAACTCTGCCATGACATAAAAAAGCGATGACAGCTCAGCGGTAGAAGAGTCGGCTGTCAAACTGACGGACACTGTTTCTATCCCCACCAACGGCTTGATCTTCCGGCGAATGTATTACTGATATGAAATTCATAGCAGGTGGTAGGGTACTTTCGATTACCTGCCTGCCTAGCTACCACGCTCAAGTTTTAAAAGCTGTCACCAAACACATAGTGTGTTCAGGCCGCAGTCCTTGAGAGCTAGTGAACATTCTAGGTCTAGCGTGATTATATCGACCATCAAGTGAGATAGTGTTTAAACACTAGATGTAGTAAAAAGCTAGATAAAGTATTAAAAAAACTCTTTTCTTTGAACACCTTATGACTGTCACCTTTGAAAAAGAGTAAGAAAAATCCAATTATAACAAAGTTTAATTTTGGCACCAAGTTATCCCACTAATATTATAAAGGCGAAAGTTGTATGCAAGTGTGTATGTTTGTTACACCTCTACGCTCAAACCAACACAACATATCGACATCAACACCGATATCGATTGCATTATGTATGGAGATAGTTGGACCTTAGAATAACACATAGGTTACTTTCATCCCGAAAATAATAGCTGTTCCCTTGAGATAAGTAAATACTTCAAAAACTTATCTTACTCCATCACGCTCTAACGGCTGTACCGATTTCGATGAAATTTGGTATGGAGATAGTTTAGACCCTGGAATAGCACATATGCTATTTTATACCAAAAAGTATAAACGGTCCCGTGCGATAATTGAGGTACCGCAAAAACCGTAATTCATGGGAGTGAAACCGTGGGGGCCTACTAGTCATAAATATGACTAAAGACATAAACTATCAAGTGGGTTTATTTTCGTAGTCATAATAAATTCTGAAAACTAGCAGAGGTTGCCATTTTAATAACTACACAATAGCGTGACTTTTCGCCGTAAAGTAACTATATTTTGGCGTTAATTAGTTCGCCTACGGATTAATTGTCTGCACAGTCGTAGTTGTTCTGAATTGTTAGTTTGATTTTTTTTTTTTTTTTTAACACTTTCAGACACCCGCACTAGGATTCCCTGTATCGCGGGAGGCATGGACACACATAATCACAGCACCCATTCACCCAAGCTGGGACAAACACCTACACTCATCGCACAAATGTTTGTCCCTGCCGGGATTCGAACTCAGGATCCCAACGACACAGAAGTCAATGTCACTGACCACTGCGCCACGGCGACCATCATTCTTGACTTATTTTACACGCCGGTGGTAAAGTACAAGTATTTGATGGTGACAATTTTTTTACGGTCTCCTAAATATGTCGTCATACTATACGGTTGAACACTTCGAGTATTTATCACTCAGGGCTGAACATCATTTGACATCTTATAACAAGAAGATTGATTTACCGTAACGCTATTATGATTAGTCGAAACTGTAGGCTCGACAAGACGCATAGCTTCTCTTTCTCTAACCGCTTACGATGAATATTCGGTCTCGTTGATTACGTGATATATCGCTTTGAAGTATAAATCTCATACATTGTTTGTCTTCTCTCAGCGCTTACGCTTGTAGAAACTTTGTTTAGGGGTACCGGTAGGGGAGCGAGGGGCTTGTTGTAACAGGGGTAAGTAGTAACAGGCTCTTTTCACTAAGATCTTAAACTTTATTAGCGTATTTCTTTGACTCGATTTGACCTATAAACCGCGCCGCATCTTGTTGCCATAGCATAGTGTCCCGCCGGCCGGCGCAGGAGCGGAAGTGGCACGCGCTTCCTTTTTTGCCAGGTAATATAAAATTATACTGTCGTAAAATTTTGGTTTGCGTTATTATTATCGACTAATTTTATACTTTCGATATCTTATTTACATTCAAATTGATCTATCTCTGATAATGTGTAACGGTTTTTAAGATTGCTAAATTGTTGAAATATTTATCTCGATAAATGTTAAAAATCATACCATGGGGTTAGTTGTAACAAAATCCCGGGGCTTGTTGTAACGTGTTACAACATGCCCCAAGTTATGATGTAGATACTTATTTTTTTCCTTTCTTCTAAAATGAGGGCACATGTAGGATGTGTTACAGGAGACACTATATCTTTTATTTGTTATTTGTTTGTATTAATTGTAGCTCAGATGAAGACTGAATTTAATTATAATGAAACCCACCAAATGTTTATTCTGATGTGTATAAGTGCAATACTTTGTTAGATATTAAAACGTGATAATTACGAAGCATACCTTTGATATAAATAATTTAATTACTTACTGTGATTTAAAAGTGCTTTGATGATTATAAGTAGTGTTTAACTAAATAACACTATTAATTACTTAATTTTTAGGTGTTGTTTACATAAAACGTGTATTAAAGTTGATTTTTGATAAGAATTACATAATACCTACTTTAGAAAGATGTCAATTTTGTTAAAAATAAACAAAGAATACACGATTAGAGGTATTGTTGTTGTTTTTTTTTTGTCGTTACTACTTGCCCCGGTAGACGTTACAACTTGCCCCAAGCACGAGGTAAGTTGTAACACCGCACTTCTTTTAGAAAATAATTGATTGTAAAATAATGACCAATAGTTATGGTGTTATTTTTACTTGATTTGGTAGAGGAAAAGTTACAGCATCCATCCATCTTTATTTAGTAGCAATTTAATCAATGGATCTCAAGATATATTAGTTTTCATGAAAACTGTTACAACAAGCCCCTCGCTCCCCTATATCAATTTCTTCTCTTGTCACAGTGTTTGTGGCCGAACTCTTCCGAAATGTCTTAACTTATTTTTATGATTATTTTGTGTAGGTACATTTGGTAGGCTGTATAAAGTATTTTTCACCCTCCTACGCCCCCTAATTTTTAAAGTTATTTTTAACTAACTTCAAAAAAGGGTGCTGTGTTTGGCTGTATGTTTTTTTTTAACCAATTGTGTATAGGGTCCAAAGACCAAAGACACAGTCGGTTAAAGAATAAAAACCCCTGCGTGTGGTTAATACGTCAAAAGAGTTTCGTATCACGATAGTTAGCTTTGTACAAAGAAAATAAATTATGAAAGCCACTCGTGTCTAATAGTACAGCACTTACGTATTTATCAGTGTGCGTGTCAGGTCGAGCGCTTATGGTGCGGGGCGAGAGGTGCGCCGATGTCATGTGGCACTAGGTCATGATCACAGAAGTACTATACGGGCCGCTCTGAGGAGAAAACAAAAGAAAGTGTCAATTTATGGACTAATTTAAAAGGTTTTAACCAAGGATGATATCGATGGCGAGAATTTGAGTTGTCGAGATATGTTTTTTTACGTACTAATAAATTCTTTGGATAATGTTGTAAAATGTGACAATGTAGGATCATTCGTATCTGCGCCTTAGTATAGAAATAATGAAACTCATAATAGCATAATTTGCTTCTTTGCTTATCTCAAAAGTTTCAAAGGAGACTTACTTTGCTGAATCAAAGAAAATGATGGGCGAGAGTTTCGGTCTTAGAATATTATTATAGCTTATATAACTTAATGAAACAAACAGGAAGTGAGCGCCAGAATGTCAAAATATGACAGCAAATGTCTATCAGTTTGACACCTGTCACAGGACATCTTTACTCTTAGACCAACATATTATCAATCATGGTCATATCAACGCTCTCGCGGTAGCTGTAAGCTAGCAATATTTACTCAAGTTATTTACAGTTTTCATGAAAATACTCTATAGGCACTACTAATAATGTACTAGTGTCATTGTCGAATCGAATGGTAATGCTTAAATATCCAACCCTCGTCCATCCAATAGAGACATATAGAACGCTATTATGAGATAGAATATGAGATAAAGGGTGACATGAGAAGTAAGCCCTTTATATCTCAAATTCTTGGGCTCACATTATTAACTCTTAGATTCACAAAAATATCGATGAAAACCTATTCGTAATTTAAAAAAATAAGAAAATCGTTTATTTCGTTGTCATGTACAATACAGTGAAACATGGAATCGATATAGGTACAGTAATAGGAATTTTTTAAGATATATATTATTTGTCTTACGAAACATGAGTGTTTTAAAACACGTTCATTTTTTATACATCGTAGTACAAAAATATTTGAAAACGAAAATTTAACAACAATTTTTAATTACAAAATATTAAGCCGCTAAGACCGCTTCATCACAAATTTCTCTTTACTTTTGTATGCATAGAAAACATAAATAAATGACATTAAGTAATTCACAAATTCAGTATAAGCTATATATTAAATAAGCTAGTCGAATAAGTCACAACCTATGTAATATGTAATGTTGCCAGCAACTTAAAATATTATGCACCGATAACTCTTTCAAAAAGCAGGGGTTATTTTGAATGATCTTTAATGTTCTCACTTGCAGTTCAATAAGCGGGGCCATGAGTTCGGCTGGTCCGCTTTAGATTGAAGAGGAATAAAGCCGATTAATACAAATAAATCTCTAAAGAGCTGTTTGTGTTCATTCAACCAAAAGGAGTACAAAAGCACAGTCATCAGTATAAGCAAACCAAACAAACGGGTTCCAAAGGGTTCTCTATAGGAAAATTCAAAATACTGTGATTCAATTGGCCCCAGGGTGGCAGGTCTGGGCGGTCGGTACTGGGTGGTCGAAGAAGGGTGAACGGGCCAAGGCGTGCGACCCTACATTGAATGCCCGCTCTGTGTTGCCAAGTGATTGTTAGATCGTACGGCTGTTTTCATAAAAAGGCACATAATTTGAGGGTTTTCCCTTTGGCCGAATATGAATAGCCGTTTACATGTTTCGGGTCGCTCGAGCAGCATAAGAAGGAATTACTTGCATTCATTTATGTAATTGTAACATTTAAAAAAAATCAACTTGACTATATAATATACAATTGAACTATTCTTTGTTTTTGTGTTTGTTGTATAAATTCACCTTTTTTAACAAAATAGTCAGTGCTTTCCCTACACAGTATAAAAATATCAACAAATTATACATATTTAAACTCATTCGTTAATGTATATTATTATGCTGGAAAGTTCACATATGCCTGGATTCCAACACTCCTGATATTATTAAAATCTGTGTAAGTATATCTAGCATTTGATCCCTATCTCACTTGATGTTCTGTGACGATGTGGTCGAAGATGGTATTACGCTAGACCTAGAATGCTTACTAGCTCTCAAGGAATACTGCCTGAACACAAACCCGTGTTTGGTGTCAGTTTTTCAAACTTGAGGTTAGTATAGGCGGGTACTCGAAAGTCCACTACTACCATGCTGGGAATTTGATAACGGTGCTACCTCCACCGGAAGTTCAAGCTGTTGGTGGGGATCGAATCAGCGTCTATCAGTTTGACAGGTGACGGTCCCACCGCTGAGCTATAAACGCTTCCATTTCTTAGCTTACAGTATATCCTCAATTTTCTGAACAGTTTAGACACTTACACGTTTTATGTGATATTTTAGATTTATTTACCATCCTTTTAAAGGGTAGATGTCTTGATGAAATAAAATACTAATTAAAATACTACATCTACTATAATGTACATGCGCGGTATAACGCTAGTACCTACGCAAAGAGGTACCGCCCAAGAGCCGATTTATTGATTCATAGTTAAAAGCTTCGATCAAGAATGTTAAAAGAACAAATTGTCGAATTTCTAAAAGAATTTGCTGTTGATCCGTAGTCATACGACTCGTGGTCTAAATACCCAACCATTAGTCAATATTTTAATTACTATACTGACGAAATAACGTAGGCGTTCATCAGAAATTTAAAACTGTAACAATTGTTATAATTGTATGTATCTCCATACTATATTTACTTACCTGCGCCCCGCGGTTTCACCCGCGTGGTGATAGTAGCCTAGTAGTGAAAAGTAGCCTAGGGTAGAACGAATACGGTACGAATTTTATAATGCAACGGGGCATATTAGACGATATGTCTTATGTATGTAACGGGCAGACATAAATATGTCCAATGTATTCAAATCAAGAATGTTTTTAATTTATAAAATGTATGACCAGATCTATACAGTACAAAAAAAAATAAAAATAATGTACCTATCCGCCAAATACGAACTTTTAAAGTCACTCATATTCTCAATGACTAGTAAACAAGTAGACAAAGTAGACAAGTAATTTTATTTTTTCTCATCGTGGATAAAGGGAATCTCCAGTATTTTCCCAGAATCCAAATTGAAAAGGCTTATTCAAATCTATCGAGGGTGGTCCTGCTCAGGTGGAAATCGGTAATATTTAGGGTAATTCAAGAATATTGAGGTTATTGATACACACATTTCCTATTTTACCCTACGTTTGGGAGTTACGAATAGGTACCAAGCCCTTTCTTAGAATACCAGGTTATTGTAACTTGAAACCTCGTTTGGAACACGAAAACAATGGTACGTTATCAATAATTTTCCAATTAATTCTGTGTTTCACAATGGGTACAATTTTAGACTACAGTTTTTGTAAATAATAATGATATTAAATTAATTGCTAAATTTTTACTAAATAATTAGAACTGCTCAAATTTACCGCTACATATTTTACGGCTTACAAACCTTATTAAAATACGGAAATAATATAGAAAATTTTTTCATTCAAATATAATTTTGTCGACAGCAAATAATAAACTTTTCTTAGTGCCTTAATATGTTGGAATAAATATGAAGTGAAACATTTAGACGACACGACTGCCTGCATTGCTAAAATACCCTACCTAGCTACGTTTTACTAGCTACCCTCAATATATACATATTATATAAAACAACTGCCAGATGAAGTGTAGGCGCGTATTTTATCACTTTGCTCTAAAACTGTTACTTTTTGAAAATCACATGGCGAATTAAACCCATTAATTTTTAAGCAATAAGCTTTAATAACCTGCAATAAACTTCATGTCTTAAGGTGGTTCGTTTTTCGTTCAAACAACTATCATTTCTAACGAGTTTAAATTTAATGATTATTCTACATATGCAATAAAGTGTGCGTGATGGGACGTTACGACTAACGCACCGCACTCAAAATCCTGATGAAGGCTTTCGGAAGAAGCCGAAACAATTGTTGATCGTGATATTGACTACGCGTAAGTACCACGTTATATACCCGTAAAAACAGTGTAAAGTAATTATGAACGTGAGTTTTAATATTAACATGTACTAAATTTCATAAAATTAATCCTTAATTAAATCTGAAAAACCTTACTATTTAATATAGTATAGTATATATAGTATATAGTATAATATTATCCCGTTACAAATGGGTTTTGTAAACTATTTTTCGTAAATAGAATCCTCAAAATATTTAAGGAATTACATATTCGGGTATTTTTACCGTTTGATTGATCTGTATATTATCATGATTGTTTTTTGGTAATTTGTATACTTTGTGCAAAATGTCAACACCTACTGGTAAAATAATGATGAATACAGAAGAAGTATTTTAGATTTATAATCCAGGACTATGAAAGCCATTTATTAAGAACTCGTAGAGTAGAGTTATATCTGTATCTTTAAATTCAACAAAATAAAGAAAGGGATATAGAATTTTACGAGATACATAATATTCCCAGTAATGTGGCAGATTATGTCAAAAAAATTTACAGTTGTCTTGCACCAACAAAATTATGAGATACTTTCATCTGACCACGATTAAAACACGAGTTTAGCTTGTAAATTTTTTATCAAATTCGAGATTTACATGACAATCTCGAATAATTTGTGGGCCTAAAAAAGAGACACGTGCGCCAACCAAATTTTCCGTATGCGTTCTTTCAATTTTGTAATTATTTATTTATTAATAACGAAAACGGAAACATTCTACACAACATTTTTAAATTGGTTCCATGAAAATTTGTGTAAAAATCTATTTAGTCTGATAGTCCTTATCCACTTACGCTGAACGGAGGAATTCTAATATGTTAACCTAGGCTATGGATTGAGAATCTCCCACATAGGTTTTTGATGGTTCTTTACCAGGATTTTGGTAAATAATCTAGCCCAAACTATCAAAAACGCCAACGTACAAATAATTTCTATGGTCTCACAAAAATAAATTTCGAACAGAATGCCCAATGTCGCTTGTACGGTAATTTTTTCTGAGGTGGTCCGTGGAATGGTTGTTTTTGTGATGTGCAGCGTATATTATACTGGCGAAACAGTGAAAGATAAATCATACGATTTTGATATGGTACTTTGTATAATTTAAATTTTGGGTGATATATACACAATACACATATTTATATATACGTGTAAAATATCATGATTATAACAAATTAAACATGTGGGAAACCATCTAACCTTAGCCTGTGAAGAACTATTTATTGTGGGAGTTATTATGTCCATTGCCCTATGAATTGAAATCTTTATTTTGTACTAGTTTTTGTTGCGGGTTTTCAATTTATTTATTTTTCTGAATGGAATTAATCAAATCTGAAACTGAACGTTATTAGTTGTATGGTTTTATTAAAAAATCACTATTACTCAATGCTCTATCAAGCTATTACTTGTCTGGGATTGTCCGAGACCTGGTAAAGGGTTACAAATGTTCACATCTACGGAATGCTATCATTTATTTAAAGTTTTAAGTTTTATTTGTGACAGCGGAAGTAACGCATTGATTATATTGTCGCATCCCATCAGAGGACGCACAGATCTTAAGGGGACTCACAGGATACTGGTTGAATCAGAAGACATTAGGAAGTTTAAACCGACAAGACCCAAGGGCAGTTAAGGTCAATGTAAGTGGGATCTAATAATATTCATTCTGTGGTGTGATTAAATAACCAATTACGTATAATTGTAAGTAAGTACACGTGGGTTTCGGAGCGGATATATTTATTTATAAAATATTAATTATATATAGTAGCAAAATTGTAAGCATATTTTATTATACGTGGCAAAATTGCCATTATTTTGTGAATTAATTTTATGAACGATTGCTAAAAATATATACGAGCATATTTTATTAAATTAAATATTTATTTCATACTGTAGGTACAGAAAATATATACATACATTTTCTGTGTATTTAACTTATTTTTTTTTAATTACACCTAATGGAATATATAAAAATATATTCCTCCATATTTATGTAAGTGTATTTAAATAGTAGGCATACATGCATATATAATTATATCGTCGTATTGTAAGCTGGTAGCGGGTTAGAGCACTTCAGCTTTCTATAGACTTGCAACAGCTAGTGGACCGCTCAAATGTTATTGTAACAAATGTTACACTAATAATATTATGTCATAATACTAATAACTAATTACAATATTTGTAACTAGCTATTAGTATTTTATATTCAGAAGACAAACGAAAAACTGAGACGTACTAATACTATAGTAAATTACTCCATTAGTTAATTCATTTCGAATTTATTTATACTCACTATTTTACAACATGCAATTCACAAAGACTTCGACACCAAGTTATTAGCAGAGATTGTCTTTCACGGTTTTTACTACAGACAATAAACTTTTACTAGTTCACTAATTTACCATACTAGTTCTAGTTAATAATAAAATCACCACACTGCACTAATATTTTATGTCACAGACTCGCAGTCATTTAAATCCACTATATGTCACAGTAAATTTATAAATAACGCATTTTACGTAATACTCCCGCTGGGAACGTTTTCCAGGATACTGAAAAAATGAACCATTATATTTTATGGTGAAATGCACTCAGCGCTCCCGGATACAATGGACTTTTTACTCTCTTTTGTGTATAGAGATATAAGAAATATAAAGCTGGGTTTGTTACAGCTTGTGCGCAGATTGTACCGACACTGTCCAGGCCCCTTGATCGCACTCTATTATGGTTTGATGGGCCATCTCCGTTTTGATACATTATAAATTTGATACAGTGATAAAGGTTTAGATGGTGTACTACGTAGATAAACATTTTTTGGTCTTTTAGTCACCACCACCATAGAACGTACTTGATATTTTTAATTAATTCTATAAAATTATTCGTATATCAATGACTACCGCCGCGGGCCAAACATAATGAAGCTTAATTACTGGAAGAAGCAGTAAGAAGTTTCATACCACGCAGGTCGCACTCTTTTCTGATAGGTTCAATATAATGTACAAAACATTGATAGGCCATACCCAATAAAATAATGCGTGGCTTGATTAAAGCGAAGCTTCCAAACATAGTTAACGTAGGTATTATCTCCGAAGATGACTCTTTTACCCCATTATAAAACGCTATAAAATTCGGAGTCTCAAAAAATGTTTTGCCCTTGTAGACTTTTATTCTCGAATATTAAAACAAAGAACTCACAACACCACATCAAAGAAGGGAAGGCTTGTATCTATAGGTACCTACATAATTATATCCATCGCATTGCTGACTGAGAGAACTGAAACTTGAAATCTAAAAGATTTCCACAAAGATAAGTTTCTATTCTAAGAAATACCAGGGCATAGTTACAATACACAAATATACCTACTGTGACATTGTGGTGAGTTGTCGAGCCACACCGCCTTTTATATATTTTTAAATGTTTAGTTTAGATTAAAAAACACGGGCCTTGAGACTCCGAGAACCAAATATGTTATGTAATGTGTGTAAAGTGTAATAGCAGATGCTTGTTTTGTATGATTTTGGCACTCTTTCTAATATAAAAAAAATATAAAAATAAATCTTTATAGTTATATAATACCAATACGTCGGTTGTAGGATTTGTCATTAAACTTTGTATGTACTGAGTCATAAGATTATTTTATATTATTAAAGCAATTAATTGTTTGGATGGAGCTAATACAAAAGTAGAAAGAACGGCTGCATTAGATTGTTTTATCAAAAAGGACAAAAATTGAACCCTGACCTAGATTTCAAATGTTTACGAGAAATAAAGACTTTTCAGGGAGCGTCAGGGGTTGGGACCGCCTCGTAGGCACACTTGCAATATCATCATTTAGGGAGTGTTACCCCATTTGTTTACTTCAACAAATTAGACTCATATTTTTTTCCTTTTAATAATACCTATGATACAGGCCCTTTAAGAGAAGAACTTAACCAGAGATCAAGAAAGTAAAGTAGGTATAAATGTAGCATGTAAATTGGAATGGAATAGAAACTTGACCCAGGCCATTTAAGAGAAGAATTCATCAAGAAAGTGAAATATATAGAATCCGGTTTTAAGAGAAACTGTGATTTATTACAAGTGTGGCATTGATAAACAGTGCCTGTAGCATAAATAAATATTATACTAAAGACAATTAAATAACGCACCTATTGAAGAAAGAAACCACATTTATGAAAATGTGAAAAAAAAATGCGAAAGAGGGTATGCAGGTGTTTTAAAGGGCGCGTTTGAAAACCATGTGGTCCGATACATCCGCACACGTGCAAACGCGCGCTTCCAGAAAATCGCGCGTTAGTGTCAATTAGTCAATACTCGAAAGAGTCATTGTTTAACTTGAATATTATACATAAGATTCAACATTATGAGTACTAATCATTTATATACACTTAAATGCATATAAGTTCTTTATGGGTACAGATTTAAATGTGCATTTGTATATTTACGTAAACAGATATAACAGATAAACAAAGAATATGACTTAAGAATTCCCACTACATCATAAAAAAACTACTAAACCGATTTTAATACACTTCACCTACCTACACACTTAACACACACCTCGGAAGCGTACTCTTTCAAACAAAAAATAATTTTCAAAATTGGTCAATAGCTAATGCGGTGCATGCACATACCTACATAATATATTTAAAAATCATAGTTAGTCCTTTTTTGAAGTCAATTACAAAGGTGTTGAGCTTGGCTACTGGAGTCTATGTATTGTGGTTGTAACTCCGAATGATTGTGCGAGAATATCGTTCGGTAACGGATCTCTGGTGAGCCACGAGCTACAATATGTGCCTTATACTCGTCTGTGAATACGTGATCAGACCTCTTAGATGGCTCTGTATCCCATTTATGTTATACTAGAAGCAGCCCGCGGTTTCACCCGCATGGATTACGATTTCCCACTGGCTCAATAATCCTCGAACTATACTTTTTCCGGGATAAAAGTAGCCTATGTTATTCCAGGGTCTTACTTATCTCCATACTAAATTTCATCTGAATCAGGGTAGCCGTTTGAGCGTGAAAGAGTAACAAACATACACACAAACTTTCGCCTTTATAATATTAATGGGACTAGCTGCCTACTCTGACTTCGTTCGGGTACATAGTAAAATTATATCCAGGGAAACAAAAATTTTATATACTTTGTATTTCATTGTCTTCTATTATTATTCATCTCAGTACTCACACACACACATCATTATTCTTGCAGTCCATCCATACCTTTTTCGGCCTTCTTCTACCCCTATATCCATCCACAGTCATAAAAATAATTATATTACATGCTAAAATCGTTTTAAATAACATAAAGCGGTAACAATTTAGATATATTCCATAGGTACTGAACCTACAATAAACTGGCATGATCAATATTGGGTGAAGCAAGTAATATTCGAAAGGAGTTCGTGAACATAATGCAACAATAAGAAACGTGACACTTGGCAAGTAATTTGACAGTTGAAGTTTGACAATTTAAGAATATAATATATAAAATATTTTTTATAATATAATCTACATTTTTGCAACGAATTAAAATTATTGATAATCATAGTAAAAAGTATCACAAATCAGGAGTAAAATAAAAATATAAAATTAATGTTGTCAACTCACAACACTAAAATCCATCATTTAATCATCTCACATTTCATGTATCCGAACATTCATATAAATAATATTCACAGAAAAAATTACATGTTGTTAATCCACACGTGATCCTATCATTTTGGACATGCAATGTCACACGCAGTCGGTATAAATAGCCTAGAGGGAATCCGATTGGCTCGACCTCACATGCGAAACCCGAATTTAACGATTCTGTGGCCTTGGTACCTGTGGATTTATTTATGTGTAAACATATTGGTCTAAAATCAACATTGCTGTATTCCACCGGTTACTATTAATTTAAATTTTCGTATACATACATTATATTCACAGCTCTTCCCTTAGGGGTAGGCAGAGACAGTATTTAAGATTTGTCTACTAATAATTTATAATGTAGAAGTTACAATAAAGTGTTTATCTATCTTACATCATGATTAATTTGATTTATAAAAAAGTACAATGAAACGTAAAAAAAGAACAATAATCATGTTCTATAACAAGCTTTTCTTTTCTTTACCTTGTTTAAAGTCCATTAATTTTAACTTTTTTGACTACACTGATTTATCGAAGTGATTGGCGGTTCAAATGTGTACCTACACAATGTCAAAACTTGTTTTTTGTTTGTTAAAAAGACAATAATAAAATTTATAAAATCTAACAAGGGACATATAATTTTAAGCTAAATAGCTAAAAATATATTATGGAGTAACAATTTATGAAAATAAGTCATCGAAGCAGAAATATAGTTACTGTAAATGTGTAATATTGTGTAAACAAAATGTGTAACACAAATTACTAACAAATATTTACCCTGTTTAACTTCAACTTGCATAATAATCTACAATGTCTATGGGCGCACTTGCTCGCATCAACCCTTTTGTGAAGGTCGACCCTTCACACCGAACTAATAAATTTGAGTTTACTCGACCTTGTTACCGCAATTTGACGACTTGAAGACTTCGGAGCTACATCGGATCACCTACTTTACTACTTGTGGTTTTCGTCCCGACGACGCCACGTTCGTTGATACATTGACGTTTATTTTGTAAGTGGTAAAGTGACAGGGACAGAAACCAGATGGCAACCCTACGAAAGCGCCCCGTCGTTCTTTACTCATACAAATTGAAGATGTCACTTTCGCCGCCTCATCAACAAGTACTACGCTCTGTATAGTATATTAGCTGTCAAATGGCTTGTTACGTTTAATAAATGATGATGAAATGATGTGAAAATAACTCAATTTTGTGTATTATTGTGGCAGTGCAAATTAAAAAGAAATTCTACACATTACTATCTGAATGCAGCATTAGATGTTCCAGTTCAAAGCCAGAAAGAACGTCAATTAATTCTGTGTTCGTCAAAAGGCAACATTCTTATAAAATCACATTGAATACTTCAGATTTAGCTACCAAATATAATATATTATTACCGTTCAGATCTACGCAATATGTGCCCTGCCCACTGCCATTTTGAATTGCTAGCCCGCTGGGCTATGTCGGTGACTTTTGCGAATCTCCTAATTTCTGATTCTATCACAGATCTCCCAAGCAAAACTGTCACCATAGCTCTTTATATAACCTTCATCTTGCTTACAGACTACGTTTAGATTCCATATGTCATCACTGGTAAGACACATTAATCAAGCCTACTGTTTGAAGCATTGTGGTATTTTGGACGAGCCGAATTAGATCTGTGAAGTGAGATGAAAAAACTACTAAGATTCATCATCATCATCATCATCAACACAGCCATAGAGCGGCCACAGATTTCCACAACGGCCGGTTGGAACCGCCCGCATCCAGCCTTTTCCCGCAATCTCAATCAGGTCGTCTGTCCAAAGTTGCCCTTGCCCCAACGGCCATCAATTCTTCCAGCTATGTGCCCTGTCCAAAATGTACTCGTACAAAATGCTAACTTCTAAATAGTATAAGGATACCGACAGGTATCAGGGACAGGCGTTGCCTAACTTCACAAACAAGGTCAGAAAATAACGTAAATTTACAACCTTACGTAGAAAGTCTTAAAACATGGAACAAATATCATCACAAATATGCAAAAAAGTTCGTTATTTTTAAAGTGGTGTTGCAACAAATAAGGGACCATTTTACCTACGTTGTAAAATAATGCAAGTTCCTCTGTCATTTCACAAAATGTCTCCTCAGCGACACGACAGTAAAAATACGGTATTAGCCAGGTTTTCTCCGGCGCGCGGTGTCGGGCCCTGGATAATGCCGAATCCCCGATTCCCCGCGGTGTACGCTCTGAGGGCTGTCACGTACCGCCTCGGTCGATACCTTACTAGTGTTGGGAGATCTTATTGTTGTTTTAAAACATGAACAGGTATTTGAATATTGATGCAACACGGGCCGCTTGACGACAGTGTTATGCATTGCCTCTGGTTCTATTGAGCACAGGCGTTGCAACCAAATATCATCATTACATACAACAATTACCACTTAGCATGTCTTTATGACCATGTAGAAAGCTGTTATATTAAATACCTGTTGCATCGTGCGAAAATGTTTGCAGGAAGACATAATTTGAAGCAGTAACTGTTAAAACAATAATAATAATAACAATCAAAGGGTATAAATACATCTGTTATCCACAGAACACTCCGTTCCTGAAAACAAAATTTCGCGGTATACCATGGAATATCAGTATTAAAAGCCGGACACAATTAAATGCTAACACTCCGATAAAAACTCCTAAACTCTGATAATACAAAAAAAGATTAAACATTGACTTAACGAATGGAAAACAACGGTCAGCTCCAAGTAAATATAATGAAATAAAACATTATATATATATGTGTGAGAGTTCGCCCGGGGAAGTATACTGCCACCATATGTATTTCTACTGCTGGGCAGTAGACTTCGCATTACTGTGTTCCGGTTTGAACGCTATGGTTTCCGGTGAAATTACAGGCACATTTTTATTTTATCACACTCAGACCCCCGCACTAGGTTTCCTTGTATCGCGGGAAGCATGGACACACACAATTACAACACACAAACAACCAAGACCCGGGACAAACATCTATACTCATCGCACAAATGTTTGCCCCTGCTGGGATTCAAACCCAGGGTCCCGGAGACACAGAAATCATGTCACTGACACTGACCGCTGCGCCACGGTGACCGTCACATTAGACTTACCAACTCTATGTCTCAGGGTGACGGGCGCAGTGCAGTTCTTTACGAATTGTATCTGTCTATAGGCAGAGGTAACTTAACTTAACCTCCTGCAGGCCTTTTAGATTTTCCCTCACCATACTCCATGAAAAAATGCTATCGTAAACTGTAGTATATAATATCTTAATAATTCATGATAAAATATAAGTGTTACATCACTACATTTATCCCTGATGCTAAAACTGTTCGACACGTTCCAAGCCGGGAGACATCTAGCAAATAGTTTGCAGCAACTTCTTTTCATATTCTGGCAAAAGAGGTTTGTTGTTTTCTGTGAAATTCACAACTTCATTGAAATGATAAACGAAATAAAAAATGATAAAATCTGTTATTAACACTATTAATCTAGATTTTGTTTTGCAAAAATCTCTACCTACCATAAAAAAAATCACGAATTTGCATTATAACATTTACTTTGCTACTAAGAACGTAAAATATATAATACCGACGAAAACAATGAAGAAAGTTAAGTAATTTTTCGAAACGAAGTCTCACAACTTCATGACCACGGGCTGCCTTTTAGGATAACATATTTGCCATATTTTTCCAGGAAAACTTTGGAAACTCCACAAAGTCAGTAATCGGTACAAGTTAAGAAGCGGTAAAGTCGTTATGGAGTTAAGACAAGACGTCAAATTTTTAAGAGAATGCGTGCTTTCAAATTATACACAGATATATATAAAGGTAGGTAAAGCAGATAATTTTCTCAGCGTTAGTACGCACAATTAAATGTTTTACAAGTTCCTATAAGTTCATTTCTACCTTTCGTTGTGCTTTTGTTTTCACCAGGACATGAGTTCGAACTGCTTGTAAGGTTACGAGTAGCTTATTCGATAAAGTGACAGAACAATAAAAGACGACGTTTCCTTTTCATTTGAAATTTAGTTCTTTTATCGAATGTTTTTTGTATTTTATACGTTGAGGTCTTGCGTTTATCACACTCTCACATGATGGTCCTTGAAGATGTGGTAAAGATCACGCTAGACCTAGAATGTTAGCTAGCTTTAAGAGATAGCTGCCTAAACACAAGGTGTATTTGAATGGTGAACCCATCTTATGCTTAAGCCAATAAGATTGGGCTTAGGCCAGACAAAGTTACACATCCCTTACATGTGTAAGGGATGTGTAACTTTATCTGGCCTTATTTATTTTTTAAAAGGTTGGCTAGGAATGTTTCTAGCCAACTTTTTTAAAAATAAATAACGTACGTAACTATGCATAATTCCTTACATTTTGTCACAAAACAAACCAATCCAGCTTGTCTGGCTAACTATAACAAATTTATTCATAATGCTTATACAATTTACCCAAGTTTCCGGATGCTTGCCTCGGAACTAACGAATTATACTACAGATGCTCAGTTCAGCCACTCGAAAACAACTCCCAACTATTATATGTACTTTAACTAGAAAAGAAAATGGCTCAACATTATTGTGGTCCTTGTACACGAGTACATTAAAAGAATCTGACTTTCATATTTTTGCAAAGACTCACTGCAGCGAAACTATACCATGATTAGGCAATTTCCAATATATTTTAAAAGAATGCTTTGTGTTTTGGTGTAAAACTACATATTAAATCATTTGATTCATTGAGCCTGACAGTACCAGTTGGCATAGTTACATTATGAACAAAAAGTTTCGTTTAAAAACTTATTCTTCAAAAAAGACTTATCTACACACACGAACCTATACCTATAATATAACTCCATGTCTACACTATAACAACATATTAACATACATATTATTTATTATATAACATATTATTACATGTCTGTGTGAGTGAGTGTATGAATATTTCTAGTTTTCGAGTCATATTGAAACAAAATGAAAATTCTAGTGAGAACTCTTTGGAATACATATACATAAGCCTATGTGGTGAGTGTAGTAAGGGACGACATCATAAGTCGGGCTCCGGTGCGTCCATCTACGCAATATGGCCCCGTAGGGCGGCGAATATGACACTCATAAAACTCCTGACGCCTTTTACACATTAATTTTTGAGAGACAATCTTGTTATGGGGATAATAAAAGGGACTATTATTATATTCGTGTGATGAAATTTTAACTTTAAATCAGTGTTTTCCAGACTATGTCTATAAGTATGAATTCTGTATTTTTATATTAAAGGATTCACTTTCAGCTCCACGCAGTGACAGAATTCGTTGAATAACCTATGAAGCCAATAACCGACGAAGATAAAGCCTGCGTCGATTCGACGAAATCTGTCATACCAAATAAATTAAAACATAATATTATAAAGCTGAAGAGTGTGTTTGTTTGGTTGAACGCGCTAATCTCAAGAACTACTATTAGAATTGAACAATCGATATATCAGAGGGTGAAATTATGATTTACTGATATAAAAGTTACATTATAGTATTTATTGTCTTTAGTGTCACTAAACCTCGTCGCCTACCAAAGGAGCATTGTGAGGTAAAACATGAGAGCTTATGTATTGACTACCGAGAATTCCGAAGACCTTGTGTAGTTGAGAAGCAGGAAAGCAGCTCCTGGTTGTGAGCTGAAGAGACGCTACGCTGAAGAGGAAGTCAGTATTTTACTTTGACTCTCCACCAGCTAAATGATCCCACGAACTGTGGCATCAGCCATGGAGATGAGCCAAAGAGAATACATGGATGTAAATTGGTGGATGGTAGAGGTGATGAGTTTCTTTACAATTATACTATCGGAATTATGCCCTAAAATACCTTCTTCCACAGTTGGGACTTTTTTTGGTAATCGTTCCTTACTAATAATAGTAATAGTTTTATTTTACTAGATACCATCCCATATTGAGAAAAAAGTTCTAGCTCTAAGTTATTGCAGATTCAAGTCAATAAAGTTATCGAAAGCGCATCAACGAATGAGCAGCGCCGTTTGTCGAAAGATCGACACACCTAATTTTGTTGAAAAATAAAAGAATAATTACCAATTCCAGGAAGATAACACCGTTATCAAATTCCCAAAATGGTGTTAGGGTACTTTCAAGTAGTTTCGAGTAACTACCTGGCTAGCTACCACAGTTTGAAAAACTGTCACCAAACACATAGTAAGTTCAGGCAGCAGTCCTTGAGAGCCAGTAAACATTCTAGCGTTACACTTCTTCGATCACATCGTCACTGACCATCAAATGATGAGATAAGATAGTGGGCAAACGCTAGGTCTATAATGTGAAAAAAACAATATCGTATAATTTCCTGTGATATCATCTATTTATACAAAAAAAAACATAACACTCGTGTCAAATAAAAGTATCAAAATACTAATATAGACAACACGTTGTACGAGTAATATGAATCTATAAAGCGACACTCGTTCCCATCAAACCTCTCGTCAAAAACATTCCATTAAACAATCAGAAAACGAAAACAAAGTACTGTTAACCACAAAAAGCTGTCAGAGCCAACACTGTGATATAAAATCCACGTCCTGTTCGGGCAAGGAGAACTTCGCATCGTCGGGGTTATTTAATTTTGTGTAACCACTCAACTTTTAATTAGTGCACTGTTGTGGTTCAATCTTGTGTTAAATTATTCAGTCTGCATAAACGCAATTTCATTTATTTTTCTTTTTTATGCCGTTCATTTAAAGATTAAACGAATGTTTGTTGTTTAATCAGTATAGACCTAACTCTAATATTAAACAGCTAATTTTGAAGTACACGTTGAGGGTTCAGTATATCTAGTTTGAAATTTCCATTTCCTGACCTTTTTCTGACCTGAAAATCCAACTGACGAATATATTATGAGACGAAGGTCGAAAGCAAAATGTTTGCCTTTGAGATATATAAACGAGCGTCTGGGATAACACTTTCAATATTGGTGATTGCGAAAGAGTAATGTCACAAATAACTGTCATAATAATGTCAGTTATCTTTTAAATATATAAAAATCTCATGTCACACTGTTTGTTATCGAACTTCTCTGAAACGGCTTGCCTGTTTTTACTGCCGAATTTTTTCCTTAAAAAAACTTGAACCTAACTTTCGCCTAGCATGATGTTAATGCAATAAACCATTAACTCTAAGAATTAGGGTATGGTGCCTTCGCTTGATACGATCCCAACTGCAATGTTGGTCTTTCAGTCCTATTTAACAGTTTATACATTTAAAGGTAGATAGCGCTAAGATAAACATCCCCTCAGATGTAAAAGGGAGCAATAAATTCGGACGGCTAGTGAAGTGCTACTAATAGCTTAGTTGACAAAGAGACAGGACGGTATTATGTAGTCGTGGGTTCAAATCCCATTAGTGGCCGAATTTTCTCATGTTTCGCCGAGTATGATGTTAATGCAATAAATCAATAACATGTTATTGTTTTAAATCTTAAGACGTTATGGTACTTACAAATGACCAAAGTTGTAAAGTAATATGTCATGTTCATAGTATCAGACTAGTATAAGTTCAAAGCTAGATATAGACCTCCCGTATTCATCTGCATAAGGACCGGTTGGAAGCGACCCGTATACAGCCTCTTCCTGTTATCTTTGTCAGGTTGGCTGTGTAAGTTTTAAGCTATGTGAGATCTAAACCGTAAACCAAAAACAGACAAATGACTTTTTCTTATCACTATTATTTACTAAGGCTCTTCAATGTCACACGACTCTGAAGGTAACCTAGAATTGAGACTAATGTCGGCGGGACGGAAAAGGTAAGGAAAATTGAGAGTTATGTCCAGATGTAAAGGTTACCGACCCAGAAGGTCAAATGAAAAACGACCTAAATGCTAAGTGCCAAGATCCATTTTATTTATTAACTATCGGCTACTAATAAATGTACTATTACTTAAACAAACATACGACTAACCACTGAATTTGTTGTTTTTATTGTTTAGAATTCGAAAACTGATTGAACTAACCTATTAATGACAGATTTATTAATGTGTTATGTTTTCTTTAATGTTGTCGTTACCGATGGTAAGTGATTACCGTTGCCATTGGGGCATTACGATCAATTGCCAATCCTTGTACTACAACTTATACAAACTATGTTAACTCTCCGTTTGAAGAATCCCATATTGTACCTACTCGGCAACACTGAAGAAGGAAGCTCGTTCTTCCCATTTGGAAAACTGTTTGAGGGAAGTCTTGGTTCAAGACACAAGTTTATTTACTTGCTAAAGTTAATGAAGTGGAAATGAGACAAACTTCAAGGTTATAAGAGATGTATAGCGAAAATAAAATGTTTAAATTTCTTTTTTAACTATGGAAATAATTGTTTAACCATTTATTCTATTCTTTATTTCTATAAATATCATACATGAAAACTGAATACTCATAGATGTTATATAATATCATTGTGAATACTGCATAAAAATATTTGTGTATTTGATAAAATTTGGTATTGAGATAGCTTATAACCTAGATTAACATATAGGTTTCAAGACCATCATCATAATTTTTCATCACCACGCGAATAAAATCGCGGGGCGTTTCTAGGAATATCTAATTATTATTAAAAAATACTATGATTTAAAAGGCGCAATCGTACGAATTCGAGGGGCTCCGTTATGGAGATACATATACAGAGAAAAACTAACAGATACAGGTCCAGGCGAAATGACGCTTAAGTGACGAGGGGTGGGGGACTCTTAACTGATCCCCGTGGTATGCTGTTCTTCTGGACCTGTGTTATAGTGTGGACCTGATAACCCTATGACGTGGAGGTTAATCGTCGTTGCGCGCACTTCACAATATCACCTTATGTGACGAACGAAACTTCCCGTATTATAATTCGGATTACGTAATTTAACGAGATAATTCGGGAAACCAATTCCATCCGTCTATTCTTCTATTAATAGCCAAACATTATTAAAATTTAATAATTAAAATGTCTATGACTTTAATTGAGTATTTCATGTTTTGTCATTTTAAATCTTTGTTTTAGTTTAATTGTGTGAGGTAAATGTAAGTGCAGTACCGTTTGTATGCAGATATATAAAAATAAAACAAATTAATTCCAAATTTCATGCAAATCTGTTCAGCCGAATCAACGTAAGAACCTACAAGTGACAAACAGACAACTTTCGCCTTTATAATATTAGTGTGTTAAGTTTAAATGTAAGGGTGGAATGTAACCCAAAAGTTTATATTTTCAAACGACATTATCAACACAAGTTACTAAACGGGGCTTACATCATTCAAAATAAAACTTTGCGTTTTAGTAGAAGTGTAACAATATTAGCAGTAAGGACTGATACTGATATCACTATATTGAAATCAATGCTACAAAAACACACATTTTAATTCTCTTAAAAAGTTATCGAAGATTTTTGTCTTTTGTTTTTTTATATTTTAGGTTTGCAAACTGAGCGAAACAGCATTTACAACGTTTCAGTATTTAGGCACAGTGATAACATGGATTACTGAACGCTCTACTCTGTGCGAACACAGCATACACAATGATAAACTAAACACTAAAGAATAATAATTTAGACATAAAAGAAAGTGCATAGAAAATTAACTGATTTAAATTTGAAACAATTTATTTTTAAGATTAGAAATTATACGTACTTCCATATACCTATTACATTTATATAATATAATGAATACCTAATTTTCCTATGTCATCCTTTTTAATATAAAAAATATGTTAAAACTTAAAGATATGTAATATTTTAGAGCTTGTTAATTTGATATTTTTGATACTTTCCGTTTAACACGTACCTACGTTGGTTTGAAAACAATCGGCGAAAGTGCTTTCATAATAAAATTTAACTATAATTTACATTAAATTTATAATCTCATCCAGACTAATTCCATTGAAAAAATGGTTTTGATCCATTATTACGAATAAAATTTCTAATAAATAGTATTGATTGAAGCGATTAGCAAGTGTATCCATGGGCACGTTAATTATTTTCTAAAAAAATCATTGTTTATAGAGAGCGAAGGGTTTTATCATCATCATCGACATCTCAGCGTATAGGACCTCCACATTGACTACAACTACATATACTACAATATATAGACTACACTGTACATAGACTACAACTACATACAAGGTCCGGATGGAAGCGGCTGACACCCAACTCTTCCGGCGTTTGTATCTGTGATATTAAGTATTTTATCCTATTTACTTTTAACATTCAAAATTTACAGTAGAATATGTAAAAGTGGTCAGTCGAATTTCTATGGTTTTATGGTTTATGGCATGCAACATGCCTAGCATAGCTTGAGCTTCCGGTGAAGGTAACACCGTTATCAAAATGGTGTGTCCCAGCATGGTGGTAGGGTACTTTCGAATACCCGCCTGGCTAGCTACCACCCTCAAGTTTGAAAAACTGTCACCAAGCACCAAGGTCGGAAAGGTCGGAAAGGTCTAGACCACATCTTCACTGACCATCAAGTAAGATAGTGGTCAAACGCTAGATCTCTATAGTATAAAAAAAAATATTGCAATAAACCATAAAGCTCTTAAACATAGAAATAATGTACTTTAAGTATATGATTATAATTTTTATGCCACAATTTCGCACGCTACTCAATCATAACATAACTTAACGAAGAAATGTGTAATTATGAAACTTGAATACTTGAAGCACTAGCCCAAAAAGTTACAATATCTGAAAAAATGCGCAGACGCGGCCTAAAGCGCGTGCACTCTATGAGAAAGTGGCTCAGGTCACGAAAACGGTCTTTATACCTACTCGACTATTATACGTTAATCAGTAGTTTTAGCTAAATCTAGTGAAAACAAATTTACGAGGCTGTTTCCATACTGACGATACTCTTATATAGGTATCCATTACCCGCAACTCATATCTCCTCGGGTACTAAACTGCTTTAAAACAATCCCAGTTCATTATGAAGTTTCACTTGAAGGCATACCTCTGCCTACGTTCAATTACAAGCGCTAGTTTGTGGAAACCTGTGAAACTTGAGCTATATACTTATCGTCTATTCTGTAAGTATTAAGTATTAAGGGTAGGAATGGCATGTTATTTAATCTTTTCCCTATCAATGAACTTATCCTTAAACCGCATATGTTCTAGAATGATATCCAGGCCCGCAAAATATGCCACCCATTATCCCTGTTGAAATTGGATTGACACTTAATTTGAATAGCGTCACGTTTCGAAACGTGTTTTTGTAGTCTCAAGTTGGATAAGAGCAAATGCGACACCAATTTAAAATAAAAAAAAGTCGTGTGGCACTTGGGGGCTGCGGTATACTGCGGCGGTAAAGCTATTGAATATCATTTTTTATCAACTTATGCAATTAATATATTAATAACTTATGCAGTAACGCCGATACAACCAATGCCACCTAGAGGCGAGTTGCTGAACTAAACAGACAAGCGTGATATTTCAAAAAAGTCATTAAAAGTTCTGCTATTCATCGATAGATGGCAAAACTAAAAAGTATCACCGCTGTGCCGGTCGGAGTGGGGGGTGTTAGGTTATTTTCGTTACGGAATGTCTGGATTCGGTCTCCACGTTCAAGGCCCGCGATAGAAGCTATGCAATAGCTTAATAAACAACCAAGTTTGATAGATTTAAGATTTTAAAGTGTACGATGTGACAATACAATGTATCATAACATGGAACAACAACATTTACTTTTATCGTAGACGAGTATACCACTGTTAGAAATCAGAAGTGGTATAAATAAATACGAAATTTTACCAAAAAATGGAACCAACTTCAACACTCAAAAGTGTGAAATAATTTATTGAAGTCGGTACTATGATAGTGTAAAAGTAACTATTATCAAAATATTGTTCTTATGGTACCGACTTCAACAAATTATTTCACACTTTTGAGTGTTGAAGTTGGTTCCATTTTTTGGTAAAATTTCGTATTTATTTATACCACTTCTGATTTCTAACAGTGGTTCAATTTTTTTTTAAATATTTTTTTAACCTTCAATTTAATTCAAATCTTTATTGCAATCTCTAATAGTACAAGTGTCGTTGGTATTACAATAAAATACAGTTTATTAGAGACCCTGTCAAGCACAGCAACTTTAGAAGAGAGGACCTTTTGAGTGACCTTTGCTACTCACGGGATTATTAATTATCAGTGTGTATGTTCACCAAATATGTCTTCAACCGCAACTATAATGTCGTCGAGGTATGAGTAGCACTTTTCAGTTATTGGAGTGTAAATCAAAAACAGCTTAACCGATGAAATGGAACCACACGAAAAGCACCAGAAATCAAATATAAAAAGAATAATTAAAAATGATTCAATCAGTCGAAAGTTATGAGGTAGAAACATAAAAAAATAAAAATAAAATGTAAGGGTCGAATTGAGAACCTACTCCTTTTCGAAGTCGGTTAAAAGAAGAATGAACATGATGAATTTAGTTTATTACAATGATAGTCTATTACGACAAATATTCATCAAATACACATTAAAATGGAACATTTAAACAAAGAAACAACTATTGAACAAAATGACAACATAATTAAGAAATGGAACGCTCTTACAGCAAGCTGCGTCGAGCCCAACCACTTTACCGACCGACGACTGAGCAGCAATTGTTCCGGCACCGGATCTTAACTTTTTTTCTTAACGGACTAATGGCTGTTTGCCTCTACCGGCATTTACAGCTTCACCTCCGGCACCGGACTGAGCGCTTGCTATAAGTGGTAGTGGGGATCGACGATGCCTGTGATTGGCTAATAGATTGTTGCCTATGGTTGCTTCAGCTAACACTAAAATAAATTCGTATAATATATTTATCTATGCTTTTATTAAATAACTCATCCTTACACGTTTTGTACATAAAATCGTTCTTTACGCTGTTAAGTCGTTTGTTTTAGTACCTACCTGAAGCGAAGTTTATGAAGCGATGATAGCTCAGCAGTGGGAGCCTCGGTTGTCAAACTGACGGACGCTAGTTCGATCCCCACTAACAGCTTGAGCTTCCGGTGAGTATCTGCCTGGCTAGCTACCACCCTCAAGTTTGAAAAAAAGTGTGTTCAGGCAGCAGTTCTTCAGAGCCAGTTAGTATTCTATGTCTACCATGATAACATCTAGACCACATCGTGACTGACCATCAAGTGAGATAGTGGTCAAACGTATGTAAACGTATAAATCTATACAATTTGAAAAAAACCTTCTAGACTGAAATAAATAACTGTTTGCCGTCTCGAACTGTAAAACCGTTGCGAACGCGACTTTTTTTTTTTTAACATATTATAAGTTTGCGTTTGATAACTTCTCTGACAACTCTGTATCTTGATGTAGTCAATGCATTACTTGACTTCGTACATAATTGTGGCGTGATTGTAAATGTTTGCTTTTGCTGTAAAAATATTAAATGCATTTTTCATTTTAACAATTCAATTGCAATTTCAATTTAATTTTAATTTTAATTTAATTTTCAAGTTGAAGGTTTTTATTTTAAGTTAGATTATTTTATTGCTATTATAAGGAAAATAAAAAAGTAAATTGCAATTATATTTAAGACATGTACTTATTATACTTTTCACATATCACACTCCTTTCTTTATAATAATAATAATAACATGGGACAACATTCACACAAGGTCTTCAGGTCCCAAACTAGGCAGAGCCTGTACTATGGTAACCTGATGACAGATACTTAAATACATACTTATATATATATATACTTTTATACATATACGCACAAAGACACAGGTCAAACAGACATGTTCATACACACAAATGTTTGACCTGTCCGGGAATCGAACCCGGGACCAGCGACTCAGAAAGCAGAGTGCTACCAACTGCGCCAACCGGCCAGTCAAGCCGGATAATTGTATATAAATGTAACTCCAGATACAGATTTTAATTTGGATATGAAATTTTGTACATCAATTGAATTTGTATTCTAATCGGAAATATGTTGTGACATAATTATGTAGATTTCATTAGAGTAATTTACGTCAGGCATTGTGAATTAATTAATTAATTTTAAATGATTACTAAGCTAAGTCAGAGTATATGTATAATATAATTATACGTAATGTCCGCCCGTTATTGTTTACGTTAATCTGTGGAACGTTTATTTAATATAAACGCGATGCAATGCAGCAAACTGCCTGTTCAATAAGTTACAAAAGTTTGTACTTTATATTCAACTCGTACGGCTCTCGAATAACTACTATTCAGCTTTGAATTCAATTAAAAGCCGTTGTATACACATCGGCACATTCATACACATACACATCCAGTTATGTACGAAGTTGCCGAGAATTCTATCCTGTCAATAATACTTTACGTAGGTGAACCAGATGCCGATAAAATGATATCAATTTTTGCATACAATATCTGCGTTCTTTATGTATCAAACGTGTATGTGATGATGAAAAACGGTAGTGATGATGATGATGATGAGCCTATGACACTCACAAATATCGTGGTATTCTATTAGTAAAAGAATTTTCAAAACCTTCTGTACTTAAGGTCTGTGCATTTTTCCACATTACAGAGGCTATATTCCCTCGCGTTATCATCATTGGGATACTAATGGGATGATTATGCTTTAAGCTAACACTTACAATTTAATACTTTACATGGAAATTACTTAATCAGTTAAAAATCTGCTAGATATGTTTATCTGATAAACGCGTACTCAGATAAACGCGCCTTTCTAGCGTGATGTGAAATAATAGTCCAGGAGCCAGTGACAAATTTTCATGACCAAGTCCCTCCCAATCGAAAATTCGTAAAATGCACTAGGGATTTATTCTATGAATACTCGTGACCATCGGCGATCCCGTTGGTGGGGTGGGCAATGGCAGCCTCCCACGCATGGAAAAAAAAAGTTTTAGTCAATTCCTCACATTTTAAAATTTGTCGGATTAAAATTTACCTAATAGGTATCTTGAAGAAAAAATAAAGTCAGCTGATCATAACACGGTGAGTTATACGTCAGCTGGCTGCTTGAACATGAAAAAAAATATATATTCAATTATTACTAAAAAATTCCCGGTAATATTTTATTTGCTATAATGAATGAAAATTAATGTCAGCTTGCTGTATTTCAGTGGAATGTTTATGCTGGTACCTTGATGGGTGTAACGTAGCAGCATCTATACCTACTAAATTTAATCACCTGACGACTTTTCCCTTGCCTTACAGCTAGCTAATTTTTTCATTAATTACTAGAGCATACTAACAATCCTCTTTTAAATTTTGATCCGGGAGAAAATCAAGTTATTAATCCCCTAATACATTTTACGAAATTTTGCTCGAGAAGAAATGAATTTGCCGAATTTGTACCTGGCTCCTGGACCATAACTTACACAAGGGACAAATATTGCGACCGACACCTGTTATCACGTAAAGTCAGTATACGACAGTATGCCAGTCACGTCGGGATAACTTTGTATCTGACGTCACATGAAAGCCATATTTGTTCAGTATATATAAGTAAGTATTTACGTATGAAGCCCTTCAGACACGGAATAGTCTATTGGATTTATTACGGTCGACTGTAATATTCCCAGGTTGGTGATAAAAATATTACCGATAATAAATGATATTATCGAAATATTACAAAACCTTAATGAGTAATGAAAACCTTACAAATGGATTAGTCATAGTTAGGACTTCCATTATTAGGCATATCCCCAGAGATCTCCACGAAACCGGTTTAAAGGTCCATAGTTAGCTCTTATATGCAGTTTTCTTATTGGAATTGTCATATTGTTGTAGTTTGTCATTGCCTTTGGAAGTCTTGATTTAGCCTGCTAGTCTATGGTGAAAACCTTTCATCTCCATTTTTAGTAGAAAGCCGAAGAATAGTTATTTCTAGCGGTGTAATTCATAGAAACTACGTAAGCAAAAGGTTAAAAATTATAACATAACGAAGATTTACCAAATTAAATAAAATGTTAGAAGGTTGAACCGTATTACCAATTTATCAATTCATTTTTAAGGTAAGTTTCTAAATTGTAAGAATTCAATTTTTAACACTATCACACTAGGTTTTTGGTGTATTTTTAACAAGATACGCACCATGATTTTGATTTTGATTGAGTTCCTACCTCACTAATATAGCGATTATTTTTTTCATGAAAGGATGACTCCAGAAATTTATTAATTATGCGAAGCAGAAGCGGCCCCGGTAAGGGTCCTCGACCAACGGATACTTCGGCACGCCCCGCTGAGCTTTTTGACCCCTATTTGCTTTGAAGTATCTGCCGAGTTTGATTTTCTTCATTTCCGAATTAAGCGATTACTCGATTCCGCGTAGTTGAGTAATTGTAAAGCACCCTCCTGATCGTTCACAACTTAAGGGTAGCAAAAAAATCAATTTTATTATTTTCACCTTATACTTTTATCTTTCTCTTGAGAAGCATATATAGGCAGGTGCTCAGGAGGGAAGAATTTGAATTCAAAAATTGACAATGATAGTGATTCTCTCGTTCAACTAATCTTAACTAAAATTGTTTAAAGTGAAAAGGCTCTTATTCTATTTGCTCTAAAAATTACTCCTTACAACTCTAATCATAGACGAGTTGTATTCAATTGCATGGCAAATGCACCAAATTAATGACGATGTTTTATACCTAACACTATCCCCAATTTTAATATAAACATCTAATTTTAGTATTGTTTTTGATATCTAAAACCTTCGTACTACTTTGAAATTTATTGTAAACTATATTATAATTACGATATTAGTTTAGTTCAATAAATGAATCACCATAAATATTCATTTTAACTTTCGTCAGCACAGAGATCACAGGGTTTCTACTTACTGTGATCCTGACACATCTTCTTCCCTTAGTCACATCAGATTCTTAATATATCTTCTTACTAGCTGCGCCCCGCGATTTTACCCGCGTGTTAATGATTGATGATGGTGATGATGAAAAGTAGCCTATGTATTATTCCGAGACCTGAAGTATCTACATACCAAATGTTAGCCAAATCTGTCTAGCCGCTTGAGCGTGATTGAGTAACAAACATCCATCCATCCAAACTTTCACATTTATAATATTATTAGAATTATTAAGTCCTTAAAATGAAATGGTGGCAAAAAAATGAATCACTTAATTGGTAACACAAATACACAAACCTAAATTCCTAACCAAACGTATATTTGAGATCAAAGCTGCCAGTTTTACAAAATGCCAATTTTACATGTACCTAATACATGCCCGTTCGTTAAAAAAACTCATGTCGTCCCATGTTGTGTGTTCCATGACCAATGTCGTTTTCAGGAAATATTTAATCTGGTCAAAATTCCATAGAAACCACTCGCAATATTATGCAGATGTAAATATCGACAGGTGAGGCATAAAAGTGTCAGAACTAGAAATTTCATTAACTTTCTGCAACTAATAGCCGACGCTAAAGACACTTGATAATGTTTATAACACTGTATAACTAACTAATCATCCAACTGAATAAATATTAATGAGGCAAGATTGAAGCCATAAATAAAAAGATTCTTTCGGAATTCTGGCGCAGTATACGACTGAAACCTTTTGGAGAATATTGCAAACAAAGTTTCATATTAATTATGAATAAACTACAAGGATCGATCAAAACAATCAGTTTGCTGCAGAGATCTGAAAACCACACTAATATTATAAAGGCGAAAGTTTGTCTGTTCGTCGTTTGTATGTATTTATATGGCGTGAACAAATTTCATGAAATTTGGAATGAAGATAGATTATTCTCTTTAAACACAGTTATTTATTTTATTTATTTATATAACTTTATTCCAATTAGCGCCGCTTAAAAACGAATTACACTAACGATATATTACAACAGAGTTAAACAAACATTAAACCTATAAATATATCAAGACATATTATAAAACGAGCATATATATATATATATGCTCGTTTTATAATCTCGCGGGTAAAACCGCGAGGTGATGATTGATGATGATGATGACGATGATGAAAAGTGGGACCTGAAGTATCTACATACCAAATTTCATCCAAATCCGTCCAGCCGTTCTGGCGTGATTGAGTAACAAACATCTATCCATCCGTACAAACTTGCACATTTATAATATTATATATATAACATAAAGTGGGATTACATTATGTTATAAATAAAATGCCAAATCTAAAGAAATTAAAACTTAAATCAAAGTACATCTATATATGTCAATAATTATGACATAGGGTACCAGTTATTACTCCGAAATAAGGATAGTTTCCGTAGGGCAATTCAGTAAGTGGAATAAGTAGTCCACTCGGATGGAACTGCGTAGCCAGTTTTAAATAAGATGGGATAGTAATAAAGTATAATGATATAATATAATAAAGTAAGCTTAACAAACTTTTCTTATTTGTTTCATCAATTTGTTGCAGTATATACTCGTATTTATCTGCCTTAGTCCATTTATATCTTGTTAACGAGTCACGTATACAACAGTAAGTGCTTAGTTATGCACCCAATTATGCAGAACAGCTATCCTCATTACGTCCCTGGTTTATGAAATACGAACAAAGCTTGTATTTGCAAACAATTCTCAAGGGATATAGTATACTGAATATTCCCAGTTTCAACATTATATTTAACTACGTTGATTGGTCAATCTGAATCCGAATGATTTAACTTGCATAATATAACACTGTGGTTAAAGCATTTAAAATTCAAATAATTTGACTTAAGGCATGAATCCATATGCATCTACAGGTGGCAGCAGCTGGCGACAAGTCTTCTTTATCATGTTTTTGTCTTCTTTTGGAACAAGATAATGATTTTTAGATAATCACATAAAGCAGTTTTTTTTTCTATTTTATCTTTCTAGTTATTATCTTTGAAAACACTATTGTAATATTTTTGTGCGTTGGGTCTTACAACTTTGATTGTTGTGATATTTGGCATCCAGAATAACTGTTTCTCTTCCCTAAAGCCGGTGAGACAATTTTTTTTTAATGCAAATTTGACAAGTCATTTAAACGTTGGTGAAAGTACTGAGCCTACGACCGTACTGCCAGCTTACACTGCGTCCAAATGAGGCAATGTGTCGCTAACAACAGAGATAATTACATGAAATAAACTAATGCAACGCCAAACGTGAAATGGTAAGATATCGAAGTATCGAGCTTAATGGTCGGCGAAAATTGATTATAGATGGATCTATGCTGAATGTTGACCTACCTGAAATGTTGACAGGCTCTCAAGTAAACCAGTATTGTATGCTTGCTGACAGATGGTGAGACATAAAGGTGATAGGCAGGCATGAAATAACAAGTGTACGCTGTCAATTTGATAAAGTTAATACCTACACTGACAGTTTATTCCCGGGGTAAGGATTAAAGGTCTCAAGCGTCATCTGCATCAAAATATCAATTATAGAGGCATCAGAGCCTTGAACACCGACGTAGAGTAGCAAGCCTATCGGTTTTCTATCTATATTTCGGAGAATGTGCACTGGAGTTACATAATCTGATTCCACCATCCCCTTCCATCATCCTATCATCAGTCGACTCGACGTACGGCAATTGGCTATATGGTAGATATACCTATACGTACGAAGCGTTTTGCTTCCATTTTCTTAATGCGTACTGCCAAGGAATGGAACTCGTTGCCCGAGTCTGTTTCCCGATATGTACAATCCTGGAGTCTTCAAACGCCAATGAATAGGTACCTTCTAGGTTTGCGTACTAAATCCTAGACAACGTCATCACTTAACATCAGGTGAGACAGTTGTCAAACGCATACTTATAATATGTAAAAAAAATCTATTGTAAAGCTTATATAATAATATTGTATTTTAAGGCAAAGTTGTTTTTTCGTGTAAGCGTGTTGGTATCAAAACATACTTGCTCACTTCCCACAAGGCAGATATGCAAATCACGTCAAGATAAGTGGGCGGATGTTGCGTGTGAACCGTTGATGAATACATAGGGCAGATTTATATACGGGAGGTTTATATTTCTTATCAGCTGCGTTCAGCGGCTTAGCCCGCGAGTACTTCAATTTGTCACACTGAGAAAACAGCCTCCACGTTCGTACATAATGTTTAAAAAGTACCTAACGTACTTAAAGATGACACAACATACGCGTGGAAATTTACTTATTTTCGGGCCGATGCGTTTATTAAAATAAAATACTAATAACTAATTAGAATACTACATTAACATTTGAGCAATCCACTAGCTGTTGGCAGCCTAGAGAGCTTTAGATAACTCAAATACTCATAACCCTAACACATACATCAATTATACACAATTAGATTTACCCTACCCTCCGCTCTAGTTTGAAAACTGTACTCGTATCTCAGAAGATAGTAATGCACATCCTCGCGTAGTTGCTATGAATAATTATGGACGCAAAATATTTACATCCTTTGTTGCAAATATAGTAAACTTAATGATAAGAAACAATTTGTTAAATAGTGTATATATTATGGTTTATATGGCGTATGGTACATATAATGGCTATATATAACAACAACCATTTAAGAAATTGTTTCTTATCATTATGAAAGATACAATGCCATTTAAACCTTTCAAACTAAACGTACATATTATGCAGAATTCTCATGCTTAATATTTACGGTTGATCCAAGCTTTTCAATAGATGTCGTCAACGCAAACAACTGGTGATAGTGAGAACTGATCGTTAAAGCCGCAGATTAGCCTAGCCTGCGAGCAGAGCAAAGTTCGTAACAAAGAGAGAGTCTATATTTTGTTGCGATTTCACTGGATGGAGGCGAGGTCTGTGCAACAGGTACAACGTCTGCGGACGAAACCTGGAATAAATTTTTTGATACATAATATAAATAATCCTTTGATTAAGCGGCATCCGTCGGGTTTGTGTAATTCTCTTCTTCAAGTTTTCCTGTATCACCGAAGACATAGTCACCCACAATCACACCAAACAAACACCAAGGACAAACGTCCATGCTCATCACATACATGTTTGTCCCTGCCGAGATTCGAAGCCAGGGCGTCGCTGCCCAGTAGTCATGTCACTGACCATTGAATCATAGCGATCGTCATTCTGCGTTTATAGAATTAAGCCAGCTAAGGTATAGCAATAAGTTCTATGAATTACTTTGAATTTCAACTCGATAGCACCAGAAAGAAGTTAACGTTGGTGTATAGTGTAAATTAAGCCTATGTTTTTTTCAGTTTAAAATATTATAATTAAATTATGTAGTTAAAAGTATTTACAATTATTACTTATCCGTGAAACACTTTATTATAGATAAAATCCCGATTAATTATGATATAACTGTTTGCGTTGAAAATATATCCTATAAAATAGATATAGCTTTTTTTATTGTTTAACAAATGACGCATTTCAGCTGAGGTAGCTAACTTTAAAAAATATAAATGTAATAAGAACATGCTCTTTTTTAAAGGAAGTAAGTTAAATATTCATAAATGAATAGTAAGATCTGCTGGCTTTTTTGAGTTTATTCGTTACAAACGTACAAAAATAAAAATCTTTCGTTGATATACCATTAGTGTAAATTTTAAATAAGTTTAAGGCCTAAGGCACCGGCCTAGAATAGTACTACCCCATCCCTTCCCGCAGGTGCCATAGGAGTCGGCTAAGGGATCACGTACGAGAAGGTGGGCAGCAGCACCTTCTGAGGATTAGAAATCATATTGCACTCGCCAACCTGCCTGCCAAGCGTGGCGAGTATTGACAAATCCCCACTATATTGGGGAGACATAAGTCCAGCAGTGGACATCCTATGGCTGAGATGGTGGAAATAAGTTCAGTTTAAAAATACAATAAGATAGCAATTACATACAATTAATTCGACGATACGTAATCGAGTCAATGTTACAACTTAGATTGTGTCTTGCTGAGAGATCTATTACATAATACCAACTAAATAAAAATACTAATACAAACATAAAATGACAGCTCCATGAATCTAGAAGCTTAAACAAAGGGTAATAAGTGTGAATATAACATCGAACAAGGTAAAGCTAAAGTTAATACAATTACGTTATGGTAAATGACTTCACCCAGATTTATTAAAGCGGCGGGAAGGCGGATAGCCCCGGGGGTTGTCTGTGTCAGCCGCCGATTCATCGCGAACCTCCTTGAAGCCTGACCTCGGTAAAGGTCGTTAGTTGTACGTCATGGCACTTTTCCGTACCACCACTCCCAATCTATAACCGGTCGACCCAGACACGCGCCATCGCTACATACAGCATCTTACGTATGAAGTGTAGTTCCAAATTTTTGGTTTAACTATTATTATGCGTATTACCAGAGAGTAGAACTCGTAGCCCGAGTCTGTGTTTCCCAATATGCACCTATAACCTTGGGTGAAAGCTTACTACCTAATTTCATGTTTATATTCAGTCCGATGCGAAGCCCACTCGATGCTAATAAGAAGACAACGTCAAGAATCTGTAGTCTGCTAAGTTCATAGCGGCCTGAATCTATGTTGATCTATGCTCGGCCTATGTGGGTTTTATACAGGAAGGTGATGTGTTGTATATCAGCTTCCTGGTTTTATATGAAATGGATTGACAAGTTAGATGTTAACAGCCTGTCAAAAATAGCGTGTTTTTTTTTAACTATTTACATTCACACAAGGTCTTCAGGTCCCAAACTAGGCAGAGCCTGTACTATGGTAACCTGATGACTGATATATATACTTAAATACATATACACACCCAGACACAGGTCAAACACTTATGTCACTGAATCTAGAATAGGATTAAGATTGATTCAATTTGGACGAATTAAAAATAATAGTAACAATAACGACCAAAGTTGTCGAAATCGGCCTCAATGAGCCCAGCATATTGCCATATTAAAACTTAGGCCTCTTTAGTGTTCAAATCACGAGTATCTGTGCCTTATAAGCTTGCGTGCATCTTAGACCAGATCATGTCATCAGGAGAAACAGTGGTCAAATGCGAGCCAACAATCTATAATAATAATAAATACGCATAATAATGTTTTTTTTAAAGTCATACGGGAGTCCATACATATCTTTGAAAAATCGATACCAAACACATAGGGGATATTCTCTTTTTCCCTTGCTTAAATTATCTAAAATACGAGGGCTCTTAATCTTTTCAACAAATTCGTATACCTTCTAACAATTACATTTTTAACATTAGAGCAAAGTATCACGAGGTTAAATCAGGGTTTAAGAGGCAATATTGACTGTCCTATTCGCCATAATCTTTTGTGTGCACTGTATATCCCTGACAAGTACGTTAGGCACAGGTCAAGTCGGAAACACAAGCTGTTTGCCACTCCCAGTAGCGACACCGTGGCGCGAGCTAACTCCCCCTTGTGTCGCTCGCTGACTACTGCTCATTTCTGGCCGCCAACACTGAATGTGACATATGTCGTGATAGATGGCAATATATATTTTAAAACGTACTGACACTTTTTTCAAAAGTATGATAAAGTAAATTTTAAACTATTTTGTTTTATATGTATCTGTATATTTTGGTTTGATTTTTATGACATTTGTATCTCACGTGTATGTTAATAGTTCTTAATCAAGCTTTGTGTTTCATAAGTTAACGATATGTGTAAGTGTACAACGTGTTAAGTTAATGAATTGTAGGTTGTGTTAGTTTTGCTTTTTACTTGGAGTATAATTGTAATGGCTATCAAATCTATCTTCTACTGTAATATACATTCAGACCACAGTCAGTCCATATAATTATTGTTAGTTTTACAGAATACTCATATTTAAATTAGTAATGACAATTTATTCCTATTTGGTCACCAGCCACGAGATAGGCCCACGAGTTGCCAACCAATGCCTCATAATACTTTGACTAGCTAAAATTAAAACACTAAAATATCTTTTGCCCACAGTAACTTTTAACCAATCAGATAGGAGAGTTTACATTATTATTGGATTTATTTTTCTTCATAAGCGTAGATTCCCAGTATGAGAAATGAAAAGGAGGTACAATCCCCGCTTAGAGATAAGCCAACAGTCATGGTAAGCCGGTTATGTAAACTACATTTCTAGCCTCGACTTCTTAGAAATCTTACCTGATCAAAGGAATGATTATACCAACTGGGAATTCTATCGCTCCATCCACATCTGACTTCGACCTATCAAAGCAGATCGATGCTCTAAATAAACACAATTGTAGCGGTCAACGCTGTAGGCAACATAATTTAGTTATTTATTACAGGAAAACTGACAGCTTAGAAAGAATTATTTTTAGAAGTATATCAGAAAGTTATATAAGTCAACGCGATAGGACGGCATTCTATACTTGTGGATTCAAATGCCACAAGTATAGAATTAATTTTAACATAAGCATGACGTTAATGCAATAAACCATAAAACTCAAAAATTAGAAACTACTATGTTAATTCATGTCCCGTTCAAAAACTTGGTAGAAAACTAAGAACTAATAAAATAGTTTAGTTTGAAAAACGTTTCACAAGTTAATTACTTTAGTCACTTGAATCCATAAATCCCAATACTTTAGATATATTAACAGATATATATATATACTTATTCCAGAGCCTAATGATTTTTTTTCTATCTGGTTATTAATCCCACAAAACCAATCAACCTCACCTTACTCTGAATTCGTCTCAAAGTAATTCAAGCTGAACGTCTCGAGAACTTGCCTTCTCATCAATATTCATTAAGGCTCGGAGAGAGTATCGGAACCGATCGTAACCAGAGCTCTGTCACGTCAGCAGCAACAGGTGACGAGGCTTCATTTTTCAAGCATCTGAGTGTCATTGTGCTCTCAGCTCGAAGAGCATTGCTTGATATAGGACGGGTATACTATTGTTAAGCGTAAAATGATTGGCATTTTTCCATAATTCGTCCAAAAATTATCGATTAAGTTGTGTGGTTGTTTTTCTTCTTGTGTTTATTACTTATAAAAATCCGTCATTTGTGAACTGATTTGAAAAAATATTTTCAATCTTTATCATGTCAGCCATAAGACGTCCACTGCTGGACATACGCCTCCCCCATTGATTTCCACAAGAACGGTTGGCAGCGGCACGCAACCAAGCCCTTGCTGCGGTATTGTTCATGTCGCTTGTCCAACTCCTTGTCGGTAGACTTCCAATGATGCGTGTCCTGTGGTCTCCAATCGAGAAAGTTTCGAGCCCACTGCCATCAGTGGACTTACTCTTGTCGCTTGATTCCGATCGTAAATTGTGATTTCGATAGATTGATACCCTTAAACGGAATACTAACACATTATTGAAATCGAGTTTGATGGAATTTGACATAAATACAAAATTATGTTATGTTTAATGGGATTAGTACTGATTCGGATTAGAATAGGATTTACATTGTAATTGAGTTTAAGAGTAAGCCAGCGGTTCGCCGAGATATGATCCAACTTCCGATAGAAATAAACAATTGAATAACGCACCTACAGTTCATGCAAAATATCATTTCTCTGTGTCACCGTTATACTAGAGAAATGACAGAGCTGACATCAATTCTTTCACGTTGCCATACAGCTGGGGTCACGACTGGGATAGTGATCGCGCTTCGGCCACTGTTTTTTTTATTGAGAATAGGCACGAGTTTGACCACCATCTCAACTGATGATAAGTGATGATGCGGTTATCTACAGGGTTATTTACAGGGCCTGCCAATTGCATCAATCAATTTTTTTAACATTTGCTGTCATTGTTGTAGTAATGTTGACAATCGCTTCAATTGCATAGAGTAAACGATATTTTTTATACCAATGTTTGCTATCTACGTTAATATTGACATTCGTTAATGACCGTTTCAGGGACGCTTTAACCAAAGACTAATATTAAAATTGTATTTGTTAATCTTTTATTCTTGTATTATGCAAAGCTTGCGTGTCCGTGCAGATTTTTATATTCAGCGCTAGGTCAGTTAACGGAGTGTACGTAGTAAAAAGGCAAATGACTTGGATAATTTACTGCCTTGCATAACAATTTACGGTCGCAATATATTTACTGGGTTAACATGCGATCTAGTTATAGTAATTATATACTTATAATCTACAGTAGATGATATAAGTATGGGTAGATTGGCGTCGTATCAAAACTCACACGTGTCAACGTTTTCTTTGAACTGGGTCAATGATATGTCAATCAACATCGTATTATGAATACAATAATGAATATTGTACATTGAATTGAAAAAAAATTAGTCGGATTTTGAATAATTTTTTTTATTGGAAAGGGTCTGAAGTTGGCCCCATATAAATTTTGAAAATAAAGTTCCTAGCCTAAGGGTGGAAAATGGGGAAGCAAAATAATATAACAGTTAATAGCTAAAAAGGTAGGTGCATATTTTAAAACTAATTAAAAATTAAGAACGTAGTATAATTAGTAAAGTATAGCCACAAAAAGTAATAAAATAAAAACTTAAAAAAAAATACCGCCGAAATATCTGAATATCGAAAAATAATAAACCTTTTTAATTAACCTTAATAACTGAGTTCCTAAACTAATTTATGTATACCTAAGTAATTTTGAATCGGCGCCAAACAAGCAAATTAATTAAATTTAAGGTAATTTACCTTTACTTTATCTTTGCTTATTGATTGTTTGGCACCTACTCAAAGACCGAGACCGCGTCCGCGAGCGCACCGTGTTCTCCTTGAAATTGACCACCGAAAGTGTTCGAAACTGAAGTTGGAACCCTCTAACTAATTACGTGAGTTATTCTCCTGTTTTACTTATCCATAATATTATATCTATGTATAGCACAATTAGCACACATAGCAACATATAGACAATAAAATCATCTGTGCCAAAATATGTACAGACACCAAAATACATTTACCATTTGCCAAATTGACAATGTTGATTCTTTTCAGCTTATTTTGTTGAAAGTCCTACACGTCTAATAAACTTACAAAAAAGTTTGTATGGCTTCTCAGAACAATTCGTGAAGGTTAATTCTAATTGATTGATATAATTTGCTAATAATTTATATTGGTAAAAAAATATTTTTCCTATGTTATCATAAATTCTTGCTGTAATGACAAAGGAATATAAACTGTATCTTACACCAGAAGACAGAAAACTAAAAACTAAACAAATGTGATTAGTAGGTTTTTCTTGTCAAAATATTAATTTAATAAATACAAGAAAAAATTGCTTAATTTGAGACGTCACATCAGGGGGGAGGGGGTCTCTCAATTGTGACCATCTGTGAGGGGGGTGAGCTCAAAAAAATAATACAATTATTGTTTTTTTGATGAGATTCAGTGATGGAACAAGCAAAAAGGCCACAGGATGTTTAATGGTGGTACTGTCTATAGATAGATACAATTTGTGGAGAATTGAACTGCACTCGTCAGCCTGACACATAAAGTAGGTATGTCTAATGTCACCTACCTGTAATTTCACCGAAAACCATACCCTTCAAAGCGGAACCCAATAGTGCGAACACTGCTGCATGGCGGTAGAAAAAGATATGGTGGCAGTAATTCCCCGGGCAAACTCTCACATAGGGTGCTAAAGCCACTACAGCCCAATGATATTATATGTATATATGACTACAGCCCTTGAAATTATGATGTAAAATATGGATGGCCCCTAATTAGGATCATTTTAAATTGATTAAAACAGCAGTATCACACGTATGAGGTTGATTTTTTCTAGACCAAGAATTGAATTGAATTACACATTTAATAATAATTAAAAATTACAATCAAAATACATTTACATTTCTTTCAAAAGACTGATGACTGAAACTTCTCGCTATATATTACCTTTGGCGCACCTAAAATGCAATTTATCTGGCTCACAGCCCGCTCACTCACGCCCCCTCACATAAACTAGGATATCAAACAAAGAGTGCACGTCGCGTCGGTCCAACGCTCCTCTTACAATTAATCACGGTACAGTGATGTGTAAAAAGGTTTTCCTTTTAAAGTTAACTGCATGTTGACAATGCTTCGGGGTTTTTAAATTTCCTCTTGACAGTAACGATAATATGAACTGACGTAACGGTTGCTTATTCGAAAATTTAACTGCGTTTATCAAATTCGAAATACTTAGTATATCACACACATGATACACACATCACATGTGTAATTACTAAGTAGTGTAACATATAATAATAATATTAAATAGTAGTAGAAATACATAAGTATTTCAGAACAATCAATTCTTGTTGGTTTTCAATGTTGCACATTAGTTGTTAGTGCATGGAGATGGTAGTAGATTTGAGATATGTTCATACGTATATAGAACAATTGCTCCTCAAACTGTATAATATAATGAACTTGTATGCGTCATATCGACTATAGACCGACCGCTTTAATGAGTCTTCGCCCGCGGGGTATAGGGACGCGGGGGTATGACGACAACGGGGAGCGAGAAAATCTCATTTTGATATACTCCGCCCGCCCCTCTCTCGCTCCCCGTTGTCGTCGTACCCTCGCGCTCCTGTACCCCCGGGCGATGACTCTCCTTCTTATTCTTATTCGATTTGGGGGTGCTGAGTCCTGCACTGACGTCCCGCTTGGGACACCCCAAGCAATTGTGCATTTCCCCCGCCAGCCGTTACCCAAGCCATCCCAGCTCCTTAATATAGCGGAGCATGGCCTTGGGTCGCTGGCAAAGTTGCTCCTGTGGTACATTTGGTTGTTCGTGAGACAATGACGAGTCAGCCTTACGCAGTCCGGTTGTGATGCTTATACTTTCTGTGGCCTCACAGTGCAGTAGCACGTGTTCCACAGTCTCGTCTTCCTGCATACATCCCCGACATAGGGGACTGTCTCTAGCTCCCGTCTTGTGTAGATGGTAGTTAAGGTCGCAGTGACCTGTGTCTCATCTCTAGAGATTACGATGATAGGCTGATTAGGTTTCAAGGGGGCCAAGCGATGTTCGACTTTCAAAAGTAAGGAAGTTATATCAAACGGGGTATTAAGTGACATTGATTTGCACATTTTTGAACTATTGTGCAATTATTCGCTTAAACATATGATTTATATTCTATTAGCTGCACCCCTGAAAAATGGCGATGATCATGATGATGAAATTAGCTTATGTTATTTTTATAGAATTAATATATTTTTGTTTAAATTTTTCTCAAAGTCGGTTCAGGGATTTAGGCGTGAAAGCATAACATAAACTGGCAGAGTTAGTATCGCTTATAGATATAAATATGTATAGCGTGTCGCGAACGCGGAAGAAGTGATACGCGACCCGGTTAAAATTGTATTCCCTAAAATTGGGAAGAGATTATATTAACTTCATTTAAGTTTCTGTTTACCATATATAAATAAATGAAAATAACATTTATTCTTTATCAATAAATGCCCCAAGTGAAAAAAACGAAATAAAAAATATCCAAATTGGCCAATAAAAAATAACTATCGATAGTAACAGTTAGAACACACAATAAAACTTTACAACATTTCCGCGCCGCATTTAGTTTCCCTACTTTGGCAAGGAAATCTGGACAGGGATCGCTGCCATGTTTAGTATTCAGAAAAGGTTAGATCCCAGAATAACGTTTAAGAATAAGTATCCACAGCTACAGCGTCTATAATAATATTTGAGCAATCCTCTAGCCGTTACCAGACTATATATAGCTCAAATGCTCTAACTCGCTATCAGTTAGCAGCGTGCTCAGAATGCTAGGCAGCATTGCTCCGTTGAATTGCAATGCTTATTCGTAGAGGCAAATATGTGTTAGAAAATAAGTAATAGAGGAAATAATTTTCTATCCATACTTATATACAAATTAGAGAATCTATTTCAAATAGTGCGATTGTGTTAAAATTTTGAACTGGTTCTCTGCCTAATTCATATGAATTTCAACTGATCTGCTAAAATATAACTTTATTGGTGTAGGCGAATGGTAAGTCCCGTCTCCGCTATAAAAAGAATCAGTTGAGTATTTTAATAATTAAATACATTATAATTATTGTTAAATAAACATGTATACTATAAAAGAGAAATCTCTAAATCGCGGAAGGAAATGAGGCTAAGATTTGTTATCACAAAAAATCTAGCTTTATAACTTAGAGAAGACAAGTTCTGATGTAGTATGACTTACCATGCAAATGTAAACAGATTTGATGAGGACTTGTTTGAAGTTCAGGTTGGTTGTTCTGAAAAGAAAGAAATGTATATTAACTGTCTGAAAATATAAATTTATTATTTTCCATTCGTTGCTGTCGCGAGCATTATTTTAGTTGACTACTTTTGAGATAAATATTAAAATTATTGGTTTCAGACACCGCCCTAAAGCCCCCACCCCCATATTCACAAAATTGCTTTTTCAAACTTGTAATTCCGGGTCCCAGATACTAAACCCAACCCCAGAATTGCTTCTGAGCTGAGTTCTGAATTTAAATAAACCAAATTTTATTTAGAGCTTCTTTTACTTTCCTGTTAGTAACATAACATCCCAGCGCGTACACATCTCACAATAATGGTAAAACAATGAGGGTACAATTAAAAGCTCGTACGCAAGTAGTTATTACGTTTTCGCCTCTCTGCCCGCAATTACGAGCGCATGATTACGCGCTATTGACAGAAGCGCTAGATTCCACTGTACCTCTTTATAGTAATAAAGTGCCTTTCAGGTCGATGGTACGTCTATTGTAAGAAGTAATGTGGCTTCATATGTTTTAATAACTAATTACAATACTACAGCTACTACAATAACATTTGAGCGATCCACTAGCTATTGGTAACCTATAGATAACTGAAATGCTCTTATAATTATTTTGTAATATTGATTATATAAATAATAATACTTTTGTGATTTGTATTGAAATTATTTATTAGTGTTTCATTTTAACAAAGGCATGTTTTAATATATAAAATCTGGTGTCACAATGTTTGTTATCGAGCTCCTCCGTAACGGCTTGCTTGGTTTTTATGAAAATTGTTGTGTATATTTGGTAGGTCTGAAAATAGGTCGTATAGTATGTTTGACCGTCTTAACTCCGCCCCTTTATTTTTCAATGGAGTTTTTAGTATTTTTGTATGAACACTATTCAAATAATTTAACCGTCGATCATTTTGTGAACTAATTTTAATGAGGTGTCGTGTCACATTGAGATTACGATGGTATAAATTCATGCAGAACAACGTTTGCCAGGTCGTCTGGATAAAATAATAAAATAAAAATATTTTTAGGTGACTTGTCAGCAAACCTAACAAATATTATGTTTCACATTTCAGCGCTAAGAAGACTTGTCAAATTTCGAAAGTTACACTTTTAATTGAACTGTATTTTTTTAAACTACAGGAAGCTTATACATACTCATATCAAAGAATCATTATGTGATTATCCACCTGGCTAGCTACCCTCAAGCCTAAAAAACTGTCGTGAACACACCGTGCTTTCAGGCAGCTATCCTTAACAGCTAGTCAACATTCTAGGCCCATCATTCCACCTTCGACCTCATCGTCACCGACCACCAAGCGAGATAATGGTGAAATGTCAATCTAAAAGCTTTGTAAAAAATTAAGTTCTATATAGTTTACTACAAAATTTAAAGCAATCTAGAAACACTACGATCTATTCAATCATATGAAAATACTTAACAAAAATACATAAATAAAATTTAAGTGTATCATATCAAAATTCCAGTTTTAGAAGTAGTAATAGTGGTTTTTATCGATTTTTGATAGTGCTACGCTGAATTTATGTTCATATTTTTGCAATAAATAATCTGATTAACAGTCGAATTCGAATCTGCGCCTATAAGTCTATACTACTATGGTCTCTACAGGCAGTCCAAATTTATTTCTGCATTATTTTCACATCTTACGTGAATCATTTTATTAGCTTCACAAAGATGGTGCTAATGAAAAATGAAATAATTTTTAAGACTTGGCTCTAATTTTATTGAGGTTTTACAGCTAAGTTCTTGTAGTGTGGATAAAATATGCTATATGAACCCTCAAAATGAAATGATCGAAAGCTTATTGATATACTTTGTGACATTTTCAAATAGAGTTTAAAATTGATGTATATCCGTGACTGTTCCCCTTTATTTACCATGTACTATCAAACAATCACAATTCACAAGCCCAATTATATTTTTTATATCAAAGACTAAGTTTATTTAATCAGTTGAAATCATGCTAAATGCATGCCATGCCATTCGTAAGACAATATAGATTTGCATTAAATCTATTCTCTTGCACATAAGGCAAAACAAATCTAAGTTAGAGGGTAAAGTTAGTGTAAAGTTGTTCAGGTAGGTTGGCAGACCAAGCTCTCTTTTACTTCGAGAGCACCCGCCTTTGTAGATGCATATTATGAATCTGCTATCGCCTATTTATGTATGTACCGACGATGTTGTAACTAATTACTGACGATGTATAAATAAATTTTTCGGCATATATAAATAATAATAATATTTGTTAATAATCGTTCATAAAATATAATTTGAATTTTACTTTCTGGTTTCGTATCCAATCACCTATATTTTTACCCTATAGATACATTAAAATACGATATACCATGAAGGTTTTATTTTCACGTGTTTACCTAGCCGGCTGTAAAATTGACATAGTAAAAAAAATACGTTCCAAATTAAATTTCCTATCCAAATTCAATCTTTGATTCAACCAATAGAAACATGTTTGGTGAGTGTATCATCATCACTACCGTTTTTCATCACCACGTGAGTGAAACGCAGGGCGCAGCTAATCTTATATTCATGTTCATAATCATAATTTTGATTTTTGATTTATTTAAGAACTTGATATAAAGGATATTCTAAATCTGGACTTCGTCTTTGGGATTGCAAGCATAGCCAGAAAATAAGTTCTAATTGTGTACATAATATTAAATCCCCGATAAGGGTAAACTCTGCATGAATTCTCTAAACACATTGTTCATAGATTGTTTGTTCAATCTCGTTATTGAATTGTCGTTTTTGCTAGTTTCGTCTTTCTACTTGAAGTATAATTGTAAAGGCTACACAGATCTAATTTCTACGGCAGTTAAATTCCCTACACTTTAATAGCGATGCAAAGGTTATTTTTGCGGAATACCAAGTTTGATGATTACATTTCAAAAAATTGGCATCCAGATCTTCTGCAAGCAATCTTGCACCATTGTAAAGTTTTTATCGGTTATCATATTTTTTTCTGATTCTGTACAAGTCTTTTCATGAAGTAATAAACAATTTTCATGACCAGAAATGCATCAAAATCGTAACAAAATTTTTGATGCAATTTAACCAAACAAAAACATAGGCACTAGAAAAAGACAACAATATTACTATAAAATATATTTCGTAAATATTATGCTGATACCATTATTAAACCTTCGCGTGTGTGACAAGCAAAGATATACGGGATCGACTGGGAAGGTGAATGTGAACAAGTAAAAGGGAACCCGTTGGTATTGTCCAAAGAATATATTAACGAAATCGGAACGGCTGACAAACATGGTTTTATTAACTGGCAATTTTGATATTATTCATTAAATTAATAAATCATTTTTTACTTTGGAGTTTCAAATTGTTTGTTTAGCACAAACGTTTCTACTTCTTAAAAATTGTATATATTTGCTAGTGTAAAAAATACCACAAGAATAGTTTTATGGCGTTAACTCTATGTGATTCAAGCTGGACGCTTGAAGTATCGCATAAGTTTATTAAAGTCAACACCATGGAATCATATGCATTAAATATTAATTTCAATTGATTTTAAAGGAGTGCATGAGATCCACTAATGCATTCTTAAAAATATAAGTTTTGATTGAGATCAAGATTTAAATTCTCATGAGACAGATGGAGATATAGACTAAGTGATCGAGTGAGGGTTTCTTTTACCTTTTAATTTACGAAATTTCATTTATCTAAATATCGAAACGTTATAAACAACTAATGTTAAATTTATTTGTTTATCCGAATCATATGAAGCTGTGATAGATGTTCGAACACATAAAAAAAATAACTAATAAAAAAATGACTCGATACCGGAAGATTTAATTACAATCTTTGTCATATTTCGTTACAAAATTTGTCATCCAATAAATAATAAACAATCTAAGCCACGTACTGCAAACCTCGCGCACTTTACCATTCTAATACTTTGGTGTACTAATGGTTACCTAACATTATGTACTGGGTTCTAACGGCGCGGTAACTCGTATCCAATTCCATTTACATTTAGAGAGGAACATACATTTCTAGAGTTGGTTTCCATTTCTTAACAAACATTAATATAAATCTAAATTGTACCGGAACGACCCCCAAATCGATTATTTTGCCTTTAGGTCATTATGTTTCGTTACGAAATGTAGGTTGTGCTGAAAATTGGCACGTTATGGATTTAAATTAATCAGGTTTTTTAATTCTAAAGATTAAGGCTTAATGTGACGTAGGTATACTGTCAGTATAAAAATAGAGTGTTTATGACAAACAAAAGTTAAGTAAATATTTTGCATTACTAAAGGGTAAATTGAAGGGTCTCTTAAGCTGCTGCTGAAACTCCAAGACAACAAGGCCAAGTTATTTGTGCAGCAGGAATAATTTACGTTTGTCATCAAATTGTTTTGAGTTCCAAAAAGTGCAGTGGATTAAAATGGCATAATACATAAAAATATAACAAAAGCATTTAGCATTTCATAAGATAGTGGTTATTCGTTCAATCGCTCGAACAGAATAAAAATCTCTATCCAATAAAACATTTTTGAAAAGAAATAGCTCCTTTTCTATCTACGCTTAATTCAATATCGTATTCGTATCACTCCTTACAAAGCTGTCTCTAATATTAAGATGAGATTTATTCTTTTGTTTGCGGGTAGTTTTACTCAGTACCCAATAACGTGACGTCTTATTTTATCTAAAACTATCCGTATACTTTGATAAATAGGTCTAATTTCAGTGTTGTCATTGATGTGTGTAATATTAATTTGAACTTTATCTTAACCGTATTTAAATTTAAACTTTACTAATTAACACCATTATGGTTACTTCGGTAGAACAACAGGATCACTACCAACTTCTCACAATTGATGTTTTTTTTTAATCAGTCAAGGATAATATTAATCTTTCTCAATTTAAGAATTTTATTATTTTAGAGTTGTTCCTATATTAATGCCCTACTTTACATAAATTTATCCCACTAATATTATAAAAGCGAAAGTTTGTATGTGTGTATGTTTGTTACTCCTTCATGATCAAACGACTCCACCGATTTCAATGAAATATAGTATGGAAATAGTTTAGGCCTCAGATTAACACATAGAGACTAATGTTCACCCCGAAAATAATTGCTGTTCCCGTGGGATAAGCAAATAATTCAAAGACCTCTGTTACTTTTTCACGCCCAAACGGCTGTACCGATATGGACGAAATTTGGTATTGAGGTGATATAATTATATTGATAGGTAAGTCTCTGAAGTAACACATATGCTACTTTTATCCCGGAAAAAGTATACTTCTTGTGGGATAATTGAGGTAGCGGGATATAAGCTGACTTACATTGAATGTTTTTATATACACATCTATGATAACAACATTCTATTGCTTTCTTTTAGGTTTCGTCTAAAATATATAATAACACTACATATTTTAATAATAACTTCAGTTCCTCAGTTGTTTTCTTCTTTTTGCGTAAATGAGTGATTTAATTTCATTTCATTTTCTTCCATAGTATGTAATGTGTTCTACATGACATCGTAATGTAACAAGTGAGTTGAAATTCGTTATCGTGTGACAATGTAAACGGGCGCTCAGTTTGTAACAGCTTCTCGCCCGGGCGGAACTCCATCAGTGTTTACCAACCAAATGTTCAATATTTTAGTAACTGTTTATCTTTGTGGAATACACCCATCTCTTAAATATAAAACAAGAAACTTATGCAATCGATAAAAAAATATTTAAATAATGTAATCATTATACATGCTCGTATCAAATTGTTATACAATATGGTACATTTAAACTTACCTACATAGCGTCGTAGTTAAATATATTATTACTACCAGTAGAAACGTAATTAGCCGTGTTATTTTAATTTACGAATTATAACTATCAGATAATTTAATTGTTGTTGTCTAAAGCTGTTATTTTCTCAAAAATAATTAAATAATATTGATAGTCAATAAGTCACGATCTGCTTCTTCTACGTAAAATGTAACTGTGTGTTAGTTTGTATGCGTAGAGAGACATGGGGCAGATAGTAGTGTAAATTTTGAATTTATGAAAAAAAAACTTGTAAATCATACTTGAACTTGAAATCTAACTTTTAAGGGTCTTCGTAAATGTATATTTTTATATCGAATATAATATAAATATGGAACTAGTCGATAGAACTACATGCCGATGGAAAGGTTAACTAGATAATGGACAGGGTAACTAAACAATAGACAGTGTAAGTAGGTAATGGTAAGATCAAATGACAAAGGAAACTGTAGTTCTATATAAAGTAACATTCTACAAGCGTTAACGCTGATTGACACTTCAAAGTGATATATCACGTGATCAATGAACACGAATATTCATCGTTACAGGTTAGAGAAAAAAAAGGAATGCATCTTGTCTAGGCCCACTGTTCTGCAAAAAGATCGATATCTAGACTAGTTGTAGTTATTTGTCTAGGGAATCTTGACGATCGAAACAGTCAGGTATTGCTTTTGTTTAAAAAAATAAGGCTCAAGCGGTGAAAAAATAGGTAGATAGAAATATGAAATTAACATCCTGTACGCCTTTTGCCTGTTCCGACACCTTTCCCACAATAAAATACATTACTATGAATCTTCAATCGAAGATGAGTTACTGAGCATTATTTTGGGAAACAATCATAGATTCTGAAGATCCATTACAGGATCTTCAGAATCTATGATTGTTTCCCAGAATAATGCTCAGTAATTCATCTTCGATTGAAGATTAACTTCGATGAAATTAACCAGTATTTCAGAAGAAACTCGTCGTTAGAGTATAGAGAAAGTTTGGACAATGGCAATATCATGGAAATGTATTTTGAGGCTTCTAGTGAAAACACCAGCCCTAGGACGAATCAGATATCACTGAAATTAGGCTATCATATCGAATAAAGGCTAGCTTCAAGTTAAGTGTTAAATGTGGGATGGCTCTGCCGGACCGAGATCGATAAAGGTCTCTATACCAGAGGCCAATCCCAGTGCGGGTCGATACTTGTGTAAACTTCAGAACGAGTGGCGTATCGTGCACAAATTACCGACACAACATACATGAACTAGATTTTTTTTTTTGCAGTAAGTTTCAAACAACTACACATATTTTATTTAACGGGAAGTTGCCTTATTAACAAATAGCTGCGCCTCGCGGTTTTGCTCGCGTGGTGATGATTGATGATGATGATGATGATGATGAAAAGTAGCCTATGTATTCCGAGACCTGAAGTAGCTATTACTAAACCCAGTACCCATACTAAATTTCATCAAAATCGGTGTAGCCGTTTGAGCGTGAAGAAGTTACAAACATACACATAAACTTTCGCTTTCATAATATTAGTAGGGAGTAGGATAAAACAACATTAATTAACTACATTTGTATTCAGAGCAACGAGGAGAGTGCCTATTTTGAAAAAAGACATGTTGACTTTGATTTTGAGCAAGCTTCTACTTGCAGTTGTTTAATTGAAAAAATGTATACATTTCGGTAAGATTGATAAATTATGAAATTATAATTTTGAAGCGATGATACTCAACTGTGGGAGCGTCGGCTGTCAAACTGACAGACGCTGGTTCGATCCTCACCAACGTCTTGAGATTCAGGTGAAGATAACACAAGAAGAAGATAAAGGTCGCAGGGAACTTTCGAGTACCCGCCTGGCTGTGTATGTTCACGCAGCAAGCAGTCTTTAAGAGTTAGTAAGTATTCTAGGTTTAGCGTGAGAGCATCTTCGACCACATCGTCACTGACCATCAAGTGAGATAGTGCTCAAACGCTTTCAAAAAAGAGGTCAACATGTCATGCTAATATAACAATTGTTTCGATTGCAGTCTTGCCTGAAACCACCTCTTAATGTCTGCCGACAGTAAGCATAGAACTGCGCCGCAGTCCATTCAATACGATACTCAAACACACTCCCTCATCGCATATCTTCTTTTTCTTGTTTTCACTTATTAGTTTTGCTCTTATATGCATCCCTTATTTAAAATAATGATTGTTTCTTTCTTCCTTCTATGGCCGATATTCAGTTTAATAATTTAGTCTGTTTAACCGCTACCAGTGGGCAAAGGAGGATGGCAGAACCAGCCTTGCTCCCGAAAAAAATGACAACCCGTTCATGTATTCTTTATATATGAAAATTTAGATTATATTTTTGTGGATGCCGTGAATAATTTGTATTATTTATAAAGTTGGGAATCAGAAGTACTTTTACTTTATTTATTTATGTGGTGTTTGTAGTTTTCGAACGCACCCTATAGTTCTCATTATGTTTGTTGCGTTCGAATACTTACGCTCTGACATTAATTGTTATTGTTACTCTATAATCTGTAGTCAGCTGCTCTGTAGACCCGAACTGCGTTCATAAACACAGCCATGCCTAGCTTATTCCAGAATATAATAAGTAATCTGTATCTGTAGCGCGATCCATGCAATATTGCTTTCTCTGTCTACGATGCCATAGATGAATAGCGATCCATTGAATGGTTCGCATATGGACGTGTAGTTAGCATACTGATACAGATGATTTTCCATGATAACTTTTTACTCCCAACTTCTAGGAAAATAATTGAACATACAATATACAATGTATTTATTGCTCTATCGATACGTATAAGTTTCATTCATGAACGCGGTTTTTTTCTTCTAGGCTACAAATGTATGAGAGTCTGCCATCCTCCTTTCCCAAAATAAAAGCAGCATTGTCACGCTGAATAGAAATTTAATTTTTGAGCAACATAAAAGTAAGCATTTTGCTTACGTGTTTCTTCATTTAGTTACCCCGACATGTGTTTAAAAAGTTGGGTTACCCGTCAATTATGTCCATAATACGCCTAGATGTCGCTGGATTCCACAGATATTTGTAAACAAAGGTGTACAGGTCAACAAAAAACAGGTCCAATGTGGTCAGGACCCAAGGTTATCCTATATCCACATTCGGCATACGAAATGAACCTTTGGATACGTTCAATTATCCCAAAACGTCGTGTGCCCGAACAATTTTATGTCCCAATATATTCGCGCGCCTAATTGAACCTTTTGATATTTTCCTACCGAATAGGAACGTAATGGGATGTGAGAAGTGCAAGGCATTTTATCCTATATATTTCTTTAGTTAATTATAATTGCTTAAGTATGGTTATTTTAAATATAGGAATAGAATGGAGATTACAATACATGATTTATCATCACCATAGGCCTCCCCATTAATTTACACAAGGACCGGTTGGAAACAGCCCGCATCCATACCATCGCGCCCACTGCCACTTCAACTTGCTAACCCGCTGGGCTATGTCGGTCACTTTTGTTCTTCTGCGTATCTCCTCATTTCTGATTCGATCGCGTAGGGCAACCCCGAGCATAGCCCTCTCTAATAGCTTGTCGTGTGACTTTGCGCCCACTCATAAGGCCCATAGTCAGAGACCACGTTTCAATTCAGTAAGTCATCACGTGAGTCAACACACACTGTTCATGATTATAATATAAAAAACAAAATACTGGAAGTGAGAGAATGTTTTAGTTTATATTTTTTCTTAGTTGTAATGAATGTTGGAAGCTGTGGATGTCCGGAAGTTGGCACATTTGTGTTATAGTGTACAAATAACCCTCTTTGAGTAAAGCTTTCAGGAAAATTACCTTATAATATTGTATGCCGTCCATGGTTGGAATGAATTTCCTCTCGTTGGAGGTTTTACACTTTCTATGTATTACATTTAAAAGAGAAAGATGACCCCCGTCTCTGTCTCCCCAAAATCTTTGGCTGTGTCCGATCCTGGTCACAGGGCTTTTATTCAAAGAAAGAAGTACTTGCCATATTCACCACGATGATCAATGCAGCCTCGTGGATAGGTATGTTGGAAAGACATTATCTTGGTTGTTACACTATTTGTTTGTCAGTACAAGCTGCGCATAGTTAAGGTAATAAACTCGCCGTTTTCCTGCTTTTTCTTGGACCATGAGGCTTCACTGTACCTACAATGAAATTTAGCTGTTTTATTGCGAGCGCGTATGATGGCAGCCGCCGGCACAACTTGAGTTTTTTCGTGTTATGGAAGCTGCCGGCCAGTTCTGTCACTGTCCAGTGTCCGTTGTAGAGGCGTGGCGCAGTAGTCGCGTATGCGCAATGATTGGTGTTACCGCGTCAATTTTTTTTAAAAAGGTACTGGGATGGTATGAAAGGGAAGCTTGAACACCGAATGTTGTATTTTTCAGACCACCACCTAATGGGCTTTTGACATGGGCAAATGGCCGACATGTTCTAACGTCAGCCACTAGGATCAACGTACACGTAGGTTAAACACTAACCATTCCTATATATTATGTTATGAGTTTATGACAGTAGCTTTCGGATGTGGTTGAAAATGCTATCAGTGTTGGTGTCAAGCTAGACCTAGAATGCTTACTGGCTCTCAAGGACTGCTACTATTCTATGGTGTACTGTTGCACTCTATACATAACGTAACGTATAGGGCGGGAGTAAAAATCCGGTTACGCCCGCTCTATACTTTACAGCGGGCGTGAAAGTGTTTTTACACCCGCTTAAAAACTCTTAAAAAAAGACCTACTTTACTCGCACTTATAGACGAACCAATCATTGTTTTTCGAATAGAAGGAATGAAAAAGTAATAATGCATTTACAGAGTTTCACTAAATAAATGTGTAAATAATGACGCGCGTTTATAGAACTAACGTCGCCTAATGTTGTAAAACAGACAGATTGAACGTTTCTGACATTCCTGACATCCTGATATTTTCGAGAAATTTAAAATAAAGTCAAGACGTGCCTGCATGGGCCAGAGACATTTCTGTGCCTAAAAAAAACAACTTAAATAATCTCATGGATGAGCCGCAAAAACTATAATTTAAGAAGAAGAAGAACAGCCGCTTATAAGTTATAGCTTCAGCGGTAGGTTGAATTTTTTGTCTAAAAGGCATTATTTTAATCTAATACTGTATTATGTCTGACAGAGATCGCTTCTTAGCGTAAAGACCGCCAATCGTGTAACATATTTTGTATGTTTTATTTTTTTACTATAATTTTAAGTCGATTTACTTCTACAATAAAGTGCTTCTATCTATTTATCTATATTTTTATAATTGTGGATTCTCAAGACCCTGGAAGGATAATGGGACAAACTAATAAAAATTACATGGCCGCGGTGGTACCGGCCTAGAATAGTAATCCCACATCTCTTCCTATGGGTGCCGTAAGAGTCGCCTAAGGGATCACATACCTACCAGAAGGTGGGCAGCAGCGCCTTCTTAGGATCTCAAATCACACTGCGCTCGCCAACCCGCCTGCCAAGTGTGGCGAGTATTGGTAACCCCCCCCCCCCCCCCCCCCCCCACACATCTTTGTGGGAATCAATAGAGGAGGCCTATGTCCAGCAGTGGACATCCTATGGCTGAGACGAGGGAAAAAATTATTGCATTGTCATTGGTCCTTCATAACTTAAATGTGCTTGTATTTGTTATTGTTTTATTTTTTTATATAATTTTAAGACGATTTACTCGTACAATAAAGTGCTTCTATCTATTTTCTTTTCATTATAGATTCTCAAGACCCTGGTTAGGATAAACGGACAACGTAATCGGTCCTTCATAACTTGAATGTTAAAAATTTTAAAATTATTCCGACGTTTTGAAGGGAGTGAAAATCACGTTCTAATCACTCCGTGTCATAGATACAGAAGAATCTAATAAAGTGTGTTACAAGGTATATATAGGCTTACCTATATGAACTAGCACAAAGACAACACATGTTCGTAGGGGGTCGTAAATTACTTTTATGAGTAATTTACTCTTTACTACCTACATTGGGTGCCCCACGAAAGTTTCCTTGTAAATCATACAGGGCTTCCCAAAACAGAAGTAATAAACAAGGTAATAGCTACAGTTTTGTAGCTAGATTAAGTGAGGCATGCTGTATCTCTAGAAACTTCAAGGCAAACATCTTACGTAAACAACTAATTCCCAAAGTTTAATTGAAATTAAGGATTAAATAAGTATTCTAGGTCTAGTGTGATAAGATCTTAGACCACATCGTCACTGACTATCAAGTCAAGATCAAGACTAAATCTATACAGTATACAAAAGAAAAAATAACGTATTAAATACTTTTGATTTGCTTATATTCCTAAACGTACACATTTTGGCGAATTTTGATAATGGTTGGCAAGTACCTCACGATCGGGCATCACGAACTATCACTGGATATTGTGAGTGATTACTGTGTCATTGGTAACGTTTTTATTTAATGTATCTGGGCGAAAGATAGAATTTTGATGGTTTTTTTTATGAATTTTCACAGACAAATATCATCAGCCTAACTGATGATATTTGTCACGGTCTCTAAAAAAATTACCAAAAAATGGAACCGACTTCAACACTCAAAGTGTGAAATAACTTGTTGAAGTTGATACCATGATAGTTCCAAAGTAACTAATATCAAAATATTGTGCTCATACCAACTTCGACAAGTTATTTCACACTGTGTTAAGTGCTGAAGTCGGTTCTAATTTTTGGTAAAAAAATTTTTCACCCTTTTCAGTGACTTTTGCTACTCACCGATTTCTTCACCCTCAATAAGGAAGTCATCATCCAGATAGACGTAACACTTGTCAGTTATTGGAGTGTAACTCAAAAACAGCTTGACAGATTTTTATGAAATTTGAATGTGACCATAGAACAGGGATGAGCACCAGCTTTCAAATAAAAAAAGAATCAATGAAATCGGTTCACCCATTCTAAAGTTCTAAGTTAAGAAACATAAATAAAATAAAAAACGGGTCGATTTGAGAACCTCCTCCTTGTTTTGAATTTGGTTAAAAGATATTTCAAACGTAGGGATAAAAATCATAATAATACAACTTAAAATTGTTTAATTTTAAATAATGATAATCTCTAAAATCTCAGAAGTTCACCTCACTCGCTTCAATATCCGACAAATGAAACGTTGATAGATGACAAGCACACAACAACGGGCCGCGATTGATGTTTGAGCACGTGATTGGTTCTCGGGATAAACTATAGCGGACATGTTGTTAATGCCTAAAGAAGTGCCTGAAGCGGGATTAGCTTGCGTAACATACATGTATTCACGCCTCTTTCTCGGAGGGGAGGGCAGAGACCGCAGCCTTCCAAATGTCGACAAATTACTTTCACTTCATCCACGCTCATAAGACCTTTCATACAAAAGCGTCGGTTCAGTGTATTAATAATATATATATATATTTATTTATTTATTAATTTAGGTTTAGGTTAATTTCTTATATATTATATATATATATATATATAATATATAAGAAATTTAAGAAAGAAATTCCTGCAAATGTTTGAAATTGTTCTATATAAAGTCTGTAATACATTTTTTTGTATTTATACCACCAGACAGTAGCGTTTGCATTACTGAGTTCCGTTTTGAATAGAATTATATATGTATAACGATATAAATAATAATTATATTATTAATAATAAGGTGACTGGGACTTTTCAAATTCATGCAATTTTCAAAAACCAGTCCCCCATTGTTACGTTCTAATGAAAAATATAATGTTATCATAGAAAATCATGTTTTAATTGAAAAATTTACAAGATGGTCTCTTTCAAACATATAATTTTTTTTTAATCTGTCAAGAGCTGGCCTATAAATCGCTGAACATACAATACATTAAAAAATATATAGTGGAAGAAGGAGGTTCTATGCTCTTTATGAAGTCGGTTGAAAATCCAACTTACATTTTACAACATACACATATGTTAATTTGATAAAAAACACAGCATACACAAACCCACTAGATATCTTGTGGACATTTAGAAAAGTATCTGTCACAAATATACCCAGCCCAAATTGACTTAACTCTATGCCGTCTTTCCTCTAAGAGAATAAATAAATCTTCACAAATTCAATTTCACTCCCGAAATACGACTGGTGCAATTTAGTTTCGTATTTCCGACAATATTGCGGCACTGTAGTAGTTTAAACGTACATATAATATGTATAAATACACTGAGGATGGAAAGCATGAAGCATACGCTACACTTAAGGGACGTTTAAAATGTTTCCCATAGCTATTATGCACTCTGGTATAAACTGCTATCGCTTGAAAAATCACGTCGATGAACCATTATAACCAGTAGGTAGCTTCATACCGTATCAGCTTATCGATTGCTTCAAAATTGGCTCATGACGTCAGTACGCGAGATCCATTGACTTTAGTTACATAAGAAAAACTGGAATAGTGGTTTTGAAGCGATGATAGCTCAGTGGTGGGAGCGCCGGCTGTCAATCTGACAGACGCTGGTTCGATTCCCATCCACGGCTTGAGCTTTCGGTGAAGGTTATACTGTTACAAATGATGATGATGATGTTGACTGCAGCAGTTCATGGGAGCCGGCAAGAATTTTAGGTGTTAGCGTGATAACAACTTCGACTAAATCGTCACTGACCATGTAGTGCGATAGTTATCAAACGCTACTTTTATAAAGTACTTATAAAAAAGTAACCGAAATAAGTAGTGCTCTCAGTCAAGGACCGACTGTTGTAAAAGTAGATCGGTATTATTATCATGCTGAAGCGCAGCATAGGACGGAATAAGATGTAAAATAAGCCGCTACTTGTTTGGTGCCAACTTAAACGACCCGCAATCGGCTAGGAATTGAATAAAATCTTCTATATCAGGGATAGCGCTGCGCTGTAAGGAGTTATTCGAATTTGAATTTTACCATAAGCAGGAGAGCCGGTACTTTTAGATAATAATGATGGACAATTCGCGATTGTTTTAAAACTCAATTACACAAACCTAATTTAAATACAGGTTTGATTATAACTCTGTTCACAAATAAGGGATTGAAACCCCGAAAATAAATCATTAATCCGATCAAATCAGTTGAAATCCTTTATATTTTTCAAAAGTAAAAAAAAATTGATCATCAGTTGTGTTCATGAATTGGGTACCTCAGATTGCCAATTAATTGTTTAACCTACTCTTTGAGGAAAATTCACCAAAACAGGCTTTTAAAAGTTAGAGATAAAGATAGTGAAGAATCTCCTTTGAAGCTCACTTTGTATATATGAACCTTTTTAACCTTTTACCTATTTTGGAGTTAATTAAAAGAAGATCTAATACAGTTACACTATATTTATGTTCTTTACGTTTTGCGACTAAAATCATTATAATAAAGTAAAGCAAAAAATATTTCAAGATGCAAATATTATAAACTCCAAAGCAATCCAATTAAATAAAGAGCTTACCTTCATAACTGTCTCCTTCTGAAGGCAAAAACTCAATCTTTTCTTTGAATTCGCTTAAGGTTTTATTGCGTTTTACGTTACCAGTTCGCAAGACAAACCGTCATTAGAACAAATTTTAATAACGAGTTTTTTTATCAAATATTTTTGATAATAGTTTGGCAGATACCACATAAGCTGTGATTCTTGTAAAAGCACACGATGAATTATATTTGTAAGTTTCCTTAAATGAATATTAAAACTAAAACCTTCCTAAACATAATTAATTCTACAACTTAATCTAAGAGTCCAACCGTTGCCAAAAATCATAATTTAACATGGTTATGGACTCTGGAAATCATCCAGTTCTCTTAAGCAAATGCTAAAGTTTAGTTATTTAAAGAGTTCTCTAAAGTTAGGTTCAAGCCAGAAATGGATGAAACAGTTTCGATATAAACACATAAATCTGGCCACAAAATATCAGAAAATACACTCACTATGTAATTGTCCGACAAACAAAACACAATATGCGCGGACAATAAAATTGAAAACAAATTTAAAGGAAGAACCCAATTTAGAAATTATCATGGCAAATTAAATAATACAAAATTAAAAGTAGCAAAGTGGAAAAGATTACCGATTTCTTTGACGTATTCTATATCAGACAAAGCGATGACATGAAAAAGTACCATAATATTTACTATGACAATATAATTGAGGATTAAGAAACGCAATGCAATGAATAAACTATACACATCGTGATTCGGGTAAAAGCAAGCTAAATGATAAATAACCCAAGTGGAATGGATTATTATATATACCTTTGAGACATCCTCTATCCACGGACACTGGAGCTCAATTAACTAAATCACGGACGTCGTAAAACGATCAAGAAGCAAATGCTTTACACTATTCAATATCGAATGCTGACACGTAATGGAACGTTCTCTCAGGTACGTGAAAGCGTTTAGCAACGCTCGAACAGTTTTATTAACAGCTAGAAAGCTGTAGGGTTATCTGCATTTACGAGTATGTATGTAAAAAAGGCTTTAAAATAGGGTAGATTCTACAATGAACATTGCTTAGATTTATAAACATCATAATTTTAACATAAAACTATGTTAACATAATATTAGAGTTCCTGATCCAAGAATAGGATTTGTTTGTCACTCATGTATTGCCGTAATCAAAACATTTCTTTGAAATCCATTCTCCAAATGTAGGAATATAGACACTACGTAGATTGGTCTAGGATATATAGATAGGCAGTAATAAAGTGTTGACGATAAACACAGCAAATGCATTATGCAATATGCATTTGCTGTGCTGAGAAATGTTTTGATCATGGCAATAGATGAGTTAAAAATAACTCTTATTTCTAGATCGCCCCTTTTTGATGATTGGAGGATTTCTGGTTTTGTAATCCTCAAATCATTTTAATAAAATATACTTACCCTATTTTTTAATAATATAACATGTAAATTAAGCAATTGATAGCAATAATATTGCAATAGGCAATGTGTATTAAGGGTTTAGATTATTTACTATACTGCTATATAAACTATTTTAGCCTATATTATTACATACTCTATATTTAATAATATATATACAATTAGAATTGATAGAAATTTTAAAACCGATCTCAATTATATTTTAATACAAAAAATAAACGTACAAAATGTCAGATATTTCAGTCAGATCATCAGACACGTATCCAATTTACATAATATGAGGATAACGATAAAAACTTATTTATTGCCTATAAAAACACAAATTGAAAACAATAATACAGACAAAGAAAAATATATAAAACAGTATACTATTTTCTATTTTTTCGGCAATGATTCTACACAGGGCTGGTTTTCAGGGAACTCCTTTGGTCGAACACTACTAAGAAGTCGAGAGTTGCGTTAAGTAAGCAGAAAAAAAGATTATAAAAAAGTCCTAATGAAAACAACTAATCAGTATTATTAATTCTTCTATTAACGAAACGGCTTGTTTGATTTTTATGGTTTTTGTGTATATTTACGTCGTTAAATATTTTTCATCCTCCTACCCTCACCCTCATTACTTTATAGCGGTTTTACTATTTTTGTCAAATATCCTAATAATTTAACCGTCGATCATTGACGTGAAATAATTTAAATGAAGTGTAGTGTCACTTTGACATTGCCATAATTTGTATGACAGAATAACGTTTTTTAGGTCAGCTAGTATCCCACTAATATTATAAATGTGAAAGTTTGGATAGATTGATGGATGGATGAAGGATGGTTTGTTACGCAATCACACCGGAATGGCTGAACGGATCTGGATGAAATTTGGCACAGAGATAGATTATAGTCTGGAACAGCACATAGGCAACATTAATTATCCAGGTAAAACGCATGATTCCCGTGGAATAATTGATGTAGCGGGAAAACCGTAATCCACGCGGGTGAACCCGCGGGGTGCTACTAGTTATATATAAAAAGTGAAAGTGTTGAGGTGCGTTATTTTCTACACAAAAATAAATATTACAGGCACAGTCGTAAAACGCCTACATGATGTGGTGTAAAGATTTTACATAATAATATTACATCGTAACTAGAGCACGTACACGCAGATGGCCGCTAAGGAATAACACTTTGAAGTAATAGTTGTATCAATTAGCTAGGTACATACCGAAAGAGATCTACATTGTATTTGTAAAATATTCTTGCAGTGTATCCTTACACATTTTAATTAGATGTAGGTTGTAGTTTTATAATTTTATTTGATAGAAACCGTAAGTTTCCAATCACCGACGTGGGGCCTAAGTCTATTATTCAATACAGCGATTGTACTCTGTTAGCATAGAAAGGAACATTTGATTTGACTGAATTTCGTACAAAATCAACATAGGTCGAGCACAGATTCATGCCGCTATGAACTTAGCAGACTACCAACATTTGATGTTGTCTTATTTGCATCGGATCAGCCTCGCACCGGACTGACTCTGAACATGACATTAGTAGACTTGACACCCAGGAAGTTGTCACCTAGTATTCACTGTAATACATACCTACGTAAGTGAGTCAAGTTGTTTATACCAAATAGCGCCGGTTTAATTTTCGAACCATCACTTAACGTCTTGAGCTGCAGTGATGGATGGCGAAAGCTGTCAAGGGATTTACCTCTCCGCATTATCACGGTATAACACCTGTAGGTGTAATATGATATATCATGAAGCGAATACTTGTTTATTAATGTTTATACAAGCAGAGGTTCTTGTAAATGAATGGATTATTGTAAAAATGTTATATTGTTACGCTTTCAGGCTTAGATGGCTGAATCGATATTGATAAATTTCGGTACATACACATGTCTCTGTACCGAAATTTAGTTTAATTTATAAATTTATTCAAATTTTAATTTATTTCTAAAGATAGATACGCAACGCAACTTTATTGCATAAATAATATGGTTAGGTACGGTTATGGATATTGAATAAAACTCGAATTATCCTACATTCTATTTATTTGCATAAACAATGACATTTGTGGTAATAGCATTGAAAAAATAGGCGGTCGCGATTATCTGTCACATCAATGTACATATTTCCATTCGGTCATTGCTTGGACATTGGTATTACTTTGATTTACGTTGTAGCTTCTTAGGTGGTATTAGTATGACAAGATGGCGTCGAGAACTATACCTACCAATAAGTCAAAGCAATAATTTTAGGTGGACGAGCCCTTGGCCAGACTATGAATATTCATTATAAATTGAAAACTGACTTTTTATTTCACATGAGTGTAACGAATAAATGAAATACTTATTTATTTATTAATATTGCTCAGAAATCAATACAATTTTAACTAGGTGTAGGTAGGTGGCTAATACTAAGGTAAACCTTAGTATTATAAAATATACGATTTTCAATGACAATTTGTAACTAAATACTTTATAGATGGACACTGATGGACAATATTATAATTAATTATATTTTTTTTAAAGCATTTTTACTATACACAAAGTCATCTTATTTTGTTTATAATGATTGTATCAATTTAGTGAAATATGTATTGTACATTTATTATTATGTAAAAATGTAGTACCTAATCAAAATCAAATGATGAACATTTTAAACAAAAAACCCAATACTTTGCTTTTGACTTCGTAGGTGATGTTATTACACCTATTCTAATGTTAGAAATCAGATATTCATTTCTGTGGTATTTATAGTATATGTAGTTTCAGTACTCTTTCATTACAAAATAGGCAAACCTACCGTCGTATAGGTACAAGATAAATTGTGTTGAAGGGTTAATATATGTTTGTGTACTGTAATACTATACTGCTTCTTTGTTAAACATATTTGAATATTATCTTCTATGGTTTATTTAACTCCATAATGTTCATGAAACAGAACGAGTGTTGTTACCAATTTTCGATTTAATAACATGACATCAATATGGCCATAAAGCCGCCATTCCACTCCCCATGGTGCGGATAATCATTTCGTAGAGTTAAGAGATGTATATTTTATGGGAGCCCCTCTGTTGCCGCTAGCAAAAGATTACTCATAAGTTATTATATAAAATTGTCCATGTACACTTTCAAACGTTCCGCCAAGATAAGGTTCTATTTGCAAAATAGATAATTATAAAACTGATCAGCTTACTTTTTTAACACCTATTAACTTGAAAAAATACCGCTTGTGAAAACAATTCATGAAGGCAATTCTTATTAACCAAAATTGTATTTTATTTTCTAATTTATAAAAAAATCTTGCTATGTTACATATGAGTATTATTTTAACTAAACGCTCGTGGTAATGACAAAATGCGCTGTAACTGTTTCTTACACCAGAGAAAAGGCAATTGAAAAGTCTTCAAATGGGGTTATTTTTGAGCCCGTAGGTAGGTACAAGATACAAGATGTCTTTACTGCCAATAAAAGGTTAAGTACTTTTAAATAGTATCCAAAATATACAAAACAATGTTAAAATAATTATGTATGAGCTAGACATGTTTCCCGGGAGCACAAGTTCTGTATCTTGGGACCAGAGTGCGATTTATCAAAAACAATTATTTTTAGTTTTGTCCTGTCCTTTCTGCCTGTAAACACCCGCGAGCTCTTTCCAATGTCATCGGCGCCTCTCAAAACCTTTGTCTAATTTTAGCCTATCAGTGGATTGGCAAGTATAAACCGCTATGGGAATGGCTCTCTCGTAGAAATGATGGCCGGCTGAGTCGAAACGAACTGGAGTACAGATCATGGACTTGCAAGCGCAGCGCAAGATAGGACTCATAGTGTGGACAATTGATGGAAAAATATCTGGCGTTGTGTTGCTGTAAATTCAAACGAGATTGTCTTACAATGTTACTGTCTGGTTACAACTTATCTACATCAGATATTCTATTACAAGGCGAAGTTTTCATCTTGGTTGTGTTTAGCCGTTCACATGCATAAATATTAACAATTAATATGGTGATATGGAACAAGTGAAGCATTTTTAGCATCTTTGCCACCTAAATAATGTATTTGTCAGCAAGTGGAGTGCGAGAATGCCGAAACGCGGTCATCAGGATGATAACGGTAACAGTATCATAGCCATAGCCGAGCATTAGCAGTACCTAAGACATATTAACATTTCCTATTCTAATAACGCTCTTATTCTCAAGGTGAACTCGGATGCCCTGGAGGAACCCAGGTCCAAGATTAAAAGTACCTTCTACGTCGCGACAACGCTCTCCTTACTTCCATCACCTAAGTTTCTCCAGTAAAAGCATGGAAAAGAGAGATTTAAAAGTTACAAGATATCACAATACTTTTTTTTATTACTTATTACGATTACTCACAAATATTCCGCAGCGCGTAGGTGCATCCCTCGTCTCTCGGTATGATAACGAGAGATTCTCATTGCCACAGCTTGGTACTGCCTTGTTTTTCATACTACCCTCATTTATTGGCACAAATCGATTATCACGTGCTACCTACCTTCACTTAGTTAAGAAATCGAGTACTAGCAAAAACTAGAGTCAAATCCATTACATCTTGCACTTTCTATTTTGTTTGAGTATCTCACAAACTTTGACATATTTAAATAATTCATTTTATCCTAATTTAATTAGATCTCGTTTTATAGCTAAAATGTAATTTGAACCGTGCTAAGGGTTGCTAGTGAGTACATAAATATACATCCGTGCAAGAGAAAAAAACAATTTAATACGAGTCAAGACCAAGTTTGAAACATCCAGTTGTAGCTGCAAACTTTTGCAATACAAATTGTTATGTTTTTATTTGAAGAGTTTCTGTTTCTAGTTCAGCTTGTGAGAGACGTTTATTTTAAAATGAAAAGATTCGTTTGCCGGTTCCCGGTCTCGCGCTCTTGTCGACTTTGAATATCATTTTGGAAAAACAGATGTTATTTTTTGAGTTTCACCTTTTTCAGTTTTTTTTAGTAGGGGTTAACTCGCATACAAACAAAAACCAAGCTAATATAGGTATAGGCTAAGGAATTAGAAGCTATAAATTGTGTAACGTTACTATACGTACAATATTAGTTCATTTGCAACAAGTCAAATAAAATATCCACAGATGAAAATGGGTTTCTCATGATTTGACTGACCTGACGAAAGCAACGCGTATTGAAACTTGCGTTGCTTTACTCGGTACAGAAATGAAAAAATATTATTAGAACATAAATGGTATAGCACTAGACAAAAAGCAAGTTTCTTTGCAATAATTTTAAGCGAATAAATGCAGTGCCTGACCCCAAATCAAATTCCGTACAACAATGCCCTAAAGAAAGTCTTACTAATCCTTAAACGTGTAATTCACTATAGCCTCTCGGGTCTGATCAATAACAGCAAATATTAACTGTGTCAAACTTCGGAACAATGATGTTGAAACAGGAAGTGTAACAATCTAGACTCCTGAATCGATCTTAACCTTTATTTCTAAGCCTAAGATAACGCTGGACCTCACACTGGAATCGTATATGTGCTATCTTCGTGTAAAAATATTTGTTCCATAACTACAGTTATTTATTTCTGGAAAGCTTTTTAACATGAATATATTCACGGCACAGGAGCAGACAGATATGAATGGCTATGACCCAAATGCATAATTAACAAAAATCCGGCACTGCCACTTGCTGGCGTCTCATAGAAAAATGTTTATCATTCAAGAATTGTCCTCGACTAATTCAATTTGAACGATGCTTATGCTCTTACATGGAGTGCTTTGACTAGGCCCGAGTACTTCTGCCGTAATACTACTACTACTACTACTAATAAAGGAGAACTGTTTGTTGAAAACTGTTGTATAAGATTGTAAAATGTATAGCCATAAAGTTCTTAACCAAGTATAAGCATTCATTATAATAAGTGAAATCTACGATAATCATCATCATAATCACCATACCAGCCATAGGACGTCCTCAGCTATATAGGCCTATACAGGAGCACACATAGACCTCCCCCCTAGAATTCCAGGAGGACCGGTTTACTGATTGGAACATAGTTAAGTGGACAACCAACCAAAGATTTATTTTTGAAAATTCTTAATGAGCAATCAAATTTTATCGATGCAACGTTTTCAATTGTTATTCGTTATCGTATAAAGATTGGCACAAATGAAATAAAGTCTCGCACCCACTCGCCACTTATATTTTACCCCGAGGCTTAAACTAGGTGTGCGTTTAAATATGTGTGGATATTTTCATAAACTTATGATATTTTAAGGCCTGTTATAAAAATAATTGACAAAGGTGTTAAACATACCTAAAATAAATCGTAGAATAAGTTATATTGAAAATTTTGTATCTTAATAAAATTAGTTTGAGAATTATCCACATTACGTGTTTGAATGGATCTTCGTTATATGTACTATGTTTCTACGCCTCAAGTAGATATCTACATAATAATAATATATATCCGTGAAAAGGTTTCACGGATAAGTGATTATTGTGTTACATTATTACTATTATCGTACAAGACTTACGAAACAAAAACGTGGTCGCTGACTATTGGCCTTGTGAGTAGGCTCAAAGTCGCACAACGAGCTATGCACTCAGGGTTCCTTTACGTGATCGAATCACATATGAGGAGATCCGTAAAAGAACAAGACCACTGACATAGCCCCGTGGATTAGCAAGTTAAAGTTGCAGTAGTCAGGACACATAGCTCGAAGAGCTGATGGACCGCGGGCCTGCTTCCAACTGGTCCTGCTGGAGATCTATGGGGAAGTTTTGTCCCATGGCTGGGATTATGATTATGATGATGATTATCGTAGGTTTCAATTATTTTAATGAATGCTTACCCTTGTTTAAGGACTTTTTGACTTAAATTTTACAAACTTACACACAATTAAATATTATGTAAACTCTAAGGCTTTCACGGCCGGCGTTGCATGTTGTATGTATTGCTTCCGGGCTGTTTGGCCCGGACCTGAACCACTGAAGATGTCGACCGCAGTGATCGACGACACGTCTGGAACACAAGTTTCATTTAGACCACGGCCAAACAGCCCGGAAGCAATATATTCAACAATTAAATATTACATGATTAGTGTATATAAATAAAGTGAAATATGAAACTCGCAATTTAACTATAAACTTCAGGAAACTTATTCAACAGTAAACAGACCCAGAGCTGGGTGTGACATTTTAACACATTAAACATTCTCCTTCAAGTTTCCAAAACCCTTAAGCAAGTCACAAAGGCTTTTTACAAAGAGCTGGATGACGTAATCACCACACCCTTGCGGTGGCAGAGCTCGGAAATGACGGACTTCAGTGTATAATTACATCTAATTAATCACAATAAATTAGCCCTCTTTTTCATGGTTTTTTTAAAAAAATAGAACTGGGATCAATCCGAAGTTCTTTTCCGCGTCTATGCTATCATGTATACAATTATATGTATGTATTGACAGTAAAGTAAATGGTAGTGATTCTCTTGTTCAACTAAACTAAATAAAAATTTTGGAAAATATGATATGTAAGATAAGTACTTATTTGGTTGCGATAAAGTCCAAATCAGTATGACACTTATCCATAATAGCACCATTTTGTAACATTGTGTATTTATTAAAATTGCGGGTAGTTTTTCGTTAAATAAGTCGTTACTAATTTGGTGCCCACTATAACTACCCGCAATTAAATAGAACTCGTCTAAAACTAAGGACAGCATTAAATGTAGTTATACGAATTTGAATTTTATCGTAAATTATTGCTATTTATTTTTGAAGAATTTTAGTGAATTAGTGAGCTTAGCTAGGTCGAGTGATTAGCGGAATTAGGGCCACTATGTACTTAAAATAACGGTCAAAAATATTTCATGGGTTAATTTAATTTTTAGTATCTGTCGATTATAAGACATACTAATCATATCACACTAATGTTTTAAGGGCTTAAGTTTGCCTGTCGTTTGTTACGCGCTGTAGGTTCCCGTACAGCAATATGCCAAGACATATGCTAAGACCATTGTAAGCATAACTGTACATGATAGCGTTCTTTGTTTCTGTGTTATGTATCTGTTATTGTTTTGACCTATCTGTGTTTTGTTTCGAAACGTGTGGAATTTTGTACTATTTTTTTTTGTATTCGCTTGCTGTTATGTTATTGTTTGCTTAAATAATATATTTCTTTCTTTTATTCTATCTTTCTTTCTATCTAAAACAAAGACGTGTTAAGAACATGGGAAACGCTGAGCCTGCGCTTGCAAAAGCAAACGTTAGGTTTGGTCCAGTTGAATTTTCACCATACCAATATCTATAAAATAATTTGATGTTGTAATCAAAGAATATGTTTATTATATCCAGATACGTGATATAGATACGTGATCGAATCAGAAATGAGGAGATCCGTAGAAGAACGCAAGTCACCGATATAGCCCAGAGGATTAGCAAGTTGAAGTGGCAGTGGGCAGGGCACATAACTCGCCGAACTGATGGTTGTTGGGGCCAAAAAGTTCTCTAATGGAGACCACGGACTGCCAAGCGCAGCATAGGACGGCCACCGACCAGGTGGACAGACGACCTGACTAGGACCGCAGGCAAGGGCTGGATGCGGGCGGCTTCCAACCGGTCCTTGTGGAAATCAATGGGGGAGGCATATGTCCAGCTGTGGACGTCCTATGGCTGAGTTGATGATGATGATAATATCCAGTAGTTCCAGTCTTGTAGTTCCATGACAGTTGCTAACAATATAGCTAAAATCGAGCAACAAATTATTTGTTATAACAAACAGCTATGTTATAAACAACGAAGTTTGCTGCAAACACGACTGTACGACTGTTGCACACTCATTTACTACACTCGGGAAACTTAAGCAATTTCCTAACTTCGTGAGTTAAACAGTACATGAATAACAAGTCCTTTGTATGCGAGTATTCTTGTAGTTTTTATTACTGAAAACTATAACGAGTTCTGTTATGGAAAGCACCAAAATCATATGAATCAGTTTCAGGACATTTAACAGTTCCATTTTTTAACGGTGTAATCACAATCACAAAATATTATCAATGCGAGAATTTGCGTATTCGTTAACTTTTCACACATGAACGGCCTGTTATATTATAATGAAATTGGAAAATTGATACTTTATAACATAGATTAATACATAAGCTGTAATTTTTTCTCAAAATAATGTATGGTTTTCCTATATGAACCACATATTATAACACAGAAGATACCACAGAAGCCTAATAATATTACAAATGTGATGGTAACTTTGTCTGTTCGTTACGTTTTCACTTCTAAACCGCTGGCCCGATTAATTTTCGTACCTTGGAGAAGGTCCTGGAAAAAGAATGTAAGTTTGACAAGCTCATGGATTCTAAATTGGAAAGGTTATTAAACAACATCACTTTATTTTCTTAAAGGAACACATAAAATATCCAAATAATGCCATTGAGTACGTTTAGCTATTGATAATAGTGCTTTTGGTGCTAGTGTGACGGTCAAGAATATAATTTTTTTTTAATGCCTACTTCTACAATAGTAGAAGATAATTAAAATATTTATTGTTAGTAGTATGTGGTAAATAAAATAAATGTACGCTTATTTCCAAAAAACTGTATCATTTATAGGTCAATTTAGAACGTTCTTTATTTACCTGAAAGAGTAAAGTTTTTTTAACGACATGGGCTGATGCTTTTATTAAAATAAAATACTAATAACTAAGTACAATACTGCAGCTACAACAATATTATTTCAGCAATCCACTAGCTACTGTCAGCCTATACATAACTCAAATGCGCTAATCCGCTACCAGTTGGTAGCGTGCCCAGAATGCTACAAATATTGCCACGTTGAATTTCATTCCTGATTCGTTGAACCAAATATGTGCTAGCATTTGGGTCACAGTTATTTAAAAAAATAAAATGTGACTTATTCTCTACTACTCTATATTTAAGAAAGTCTTATTTTTAAAACGGAATTTGGTTTTATAGTTTTATCATAAATCATAAGTTTTATTATTAATTGCAAGCTAGTAGGTAATGCATTATTTAATAATGTCAGCTTGTGCATTTTGACAATTTTTCTAGTTTTAATAAACGCTTTATTCCCCATCGTGGTGCACCAACCTCCACACATTCTTTTTAACAATGTCATCAAAGTTTGTAGGTCTGTTACAAATAATTTATCGTTTGCAAATTAAATTTATTCAAGTTAATCAAACTATGCCGCAGACGTACAGGTGTGGTTCAGACCACTTTGGTTAAAAACAAATGACCACGATATTAATTAAGTATCAACTGGGAGCAAGTTTTTTATTTCGAGCTGGATTAATAATTTGCTACAGTAATTATAATTTGCAATTATATAATGAATACGTAGAAGTCAATGTATGCTATATGTATGGACAGCGGTCAAAGTTTGAGTCATATATCCTATCCTACTTAATATTATAAATGCGAAAGTTTGTGTGTAAGTTTGTTACTTGTGACTGGCCGGTTGGCGCAGTTAGTAGCACTCTGCCTTCTGAGCCGCTGGTCCTGGGTTCGATTCCCGGACAGGTCCATCATTTGTGTTTATGAACATGTCTGGGTGTGTATACGTATATAAGTATGTATATAAGTATATATCAGTCATCAGGTTACCATACAGGTACAAGTTCTGCCTAGTTTGGGACCTGATGACCTTGTGTGAATGCTGTCCCATATTATTACTTCTTCACGCTCAAACGGCTAAACCGATTTTGATGAAATTTAGGCTACTTTTATTCCGAAAGAAGGTATAGTTCCCGTGGGATAATTGACTGTAATCCACGCGGGTGCAACCGCGGGGCGCTACTAGTTGTGCTATATAGTAGCTTTGCGCCACTCACGCCAATCACTTGGCCAAGTCACCGTAGTTAACGAGAGCGGTCTTCCCCGTATCGACTGTGTTTATTCGATGTTGAAAATCCTCGGTATGACCAGGCATATTTATTTTTTAAATACTACATTGCGCTTGGAATAGACATCAGCTGGAAAGGATTTCAATATTCTCGATTTAATTTAAAATTGCCAATCATGTTGATCGAATCACGTACAGAGTTAACGAATTCGTTGACTGAAATGTTATATTAATTTGACAGCCCTTAATTTAAACATTTAAATTAAGCCCTTAATTTAAACATTTAAATTAAGGGCTTAACTGGTGCCGATGGCAACAAAGAGGCTTGTCTACAGACAGAGAGGGCAGGACATCCTGGTGCATGTTGATTTAAAATATTAAATATATTCTATTCTTTTCATTACAGATCACTTTACTTAACTTACAGACTCAAGATAAAATATTACTTATCAAATTTTTGGACTATTTAATTTTATTTCTTCTGATGCGCACAGCGCATTTTCATTACTGCGAGAGTTTTTGATAAAGTAAAAATATGGCCGCTCGAATTTTTTTTTTTTATAATAAATTTGCAAGTGACATTAAATTTTGTTCAATAAGAATTGACCTTCTTGAATTATTCTCATAAGTGGTATTTTTAAGAGTTTATAGACATGTAGGAATTTAAACAAAGTAAGCTGAAAAGATTCAAAATTGTCTATTTAGCTAATCGTCAAGTCTTAAAAGGTAAATGTATGTATGTGACTAAATGTATGTACGTGACGGACGGTCGCCGTGGCGCAGTGGTTGGTGTCAGTGACATGACCACTGTGTCTCCGGGTCCCTGGGTTCGAATCCCGGCAGGGGCAAACATTTGTGCGATGAGTGTAGATGTTTGTCTCGGGTCTTGGATGTTTGTGCTGTTATTGTGTGTGTCCATGCCTCCCGCGATACAGGGAATGCTAGTGCGAGAGTCTGAGTGTGAAAAAAAAAATGTTAACCTCCCGGCTAAGCCCTACTGCGGTCGCTGAATGAAGGATAAACTGAATATGGACCATATTGTTTTACAAGATAAGGTCTATATTCTATGAGAGAAGTACTTTAATAGCATTTTTATTATTTATATGACAAGCATTGTTCACTATCTCACTTGATGGTCAGTGACGATGTGATCTAAGGTAGGATCACACAATACCTAGAATGTCGATTGACTCTCTCAAGAACATCATCATCGTCTCAACTATAGAACTGGTGGACATATGTCACCTCCAGTAATCCCCACAAAGGCATTTTAGAAGCGGTCTCCATTGAGCCTCTTTCGGCGATCTTAGCGAAGGCGCACACTAGTAGTGTGCGCCTTAATCGGGTCGTTTGTTATTTTAGCGTAACTTTATGATGAATGAGAATACTTAAAGGTTAATATATCTACGCTAAAACTCACGATGTCAGTTGATAAAGCATCCCTTTATTTATGAGGTGAGGGTTAATTGTGGCGCTTCTGTGAGCTCGGTCGGATGCCGCGAGGCCGAGTTACCTTTAGCGAGGTCACAGGTCTTGTGTCGTGGAAATAACGTACCTACACGCATCGGTAGCTACGTATAGCATATTTTCTTTCTCCAAAACCCTACACTTACAATCAAACCATACTACCCGTGAAATTATAAGTTAAAATGCATCTCAAAGCAATTGAAAAACGAGTTCCATCTATCGTGATTTTCAACATAAAGTCTACCTTCTATATAAAAAAAAAATTGTAAGCGAATGTATCTTTCTCGAAATAACGAGTACTTTTTATTTTTTCTATATTGTATAGATCTAAAGTTTGAACAATATATCACTTGATGGTCAGTTACGATGTGGCCGAAGATGTTATCACCTACAATGCTTGCTGGCTCTTAAGTACTGATGCCTGAATATACTATGACGTGTTTGGTGACAATTTTTCAAGCTTGAGTGTTGGTAGCTTGCCAAAAATATTGGTACTTGGGTACTCAAAAATATTCTACCACCATGCTGGGAATTCGAAAATATTATTGATAGCGTAGAAAATAGTATGTAATTGGAATGTTACTTGTTTTGGCTGTTCCCATTATGGTGTGACGATTTTATCATATTTAGTGATATGGTCGTATTTACGTCATCCGCATTGTTTACAATGCCTTGATACGCAGTAAAGGTGTGTGTATATGTATATACGTATATATATATCAGTCATCAGGTTACCATAGCACAGGCTCTGCCTAGTTTGGGACCTGAAGACCTTGTGTGAATGTTAATAAATAAAAATAAATAAATTGGAGACTTCGATGTGTGTATGGAATTCGATCGAAAAAACATATATACTTCATCTGGAATAGGCATTTATCAGAATAGAATAGAAAATGGTTATTGCCATAAAATAATATAAATTGGAATACAAAAAACCGTACGAAGCGTAAGATTATATATGCACAGCACTGCGCTACGTAGACAGTATCTACGTTAGGATATTTTTCAGCATACACTTTATCTCGACCTAAGGTGGTTGTCGACTGTATAACAGTAATGCGGGCTATGTAGACATGCATTATACTTATACATAAAAACATTTCATTCATCAGATTGATTAATTTGATCAGATATTTAATTGTGTACAAGCGTGTACATGGATATTATCCGTACATGTATCCGACGAAGTTGATAATGGGCTGTTTCGAATACAATTCGTTGAAGGTTAGGAAGGGAATGCAGCAGCTGACCGTTATGAGCAAAATATTGATGTACCTGAACTTCTTGGCTAGCTGTGCCGTTTCTTTTTCTGTTTATATTTTTGCGTTTGACAACTGTCTCACCTGATGTTAAGTGATGACGTTGTCTAGGATTTAGCACGCAAACCTATTCACTTGCGACTTGAAGACTCCAGGATTGTTTATTCGTACCGGATAAGTACTATCGCAACAGGCGTCACAAGCTGTTACTGTTGCCGCCCTTCAGTACCTTAGCTTACTCACGTCAGAGGGTTCCGACTATAGTTTCAACCACATTCAGTGGTCTTTTTCAAGGAAAATACGGGGCGGTCGCAGACGCGGTCACACCTAGTACTGAAGAATTGAATAGAATTTGTATGGATTGTATTCATTTAAATGTGCCAGATTGATTTTAGTTAATTAATTTAATTGGTATATTTTACCGTTTTAATTAATAAATAAATGAACAACAGATGTGCATTTGCTAACAAAAAAAAAACTTTTACTCAACTTTTGTCACCGAATAAAATTAAATAAATAACATAGTAAATGTTTGTTGCATGTATTGCTTCCTGGCTGTTTGGCCGTGGTCTAAGTGAAACTTGTGTTCCAGACGTTTCGTCGATCACTGCGGTCGACATCTTCAGTGGTTCAGGTCCGAGCGGCGACAAGAGCGTAGAACTCTCCTTCGCGGCGTCTTCTCTGTTACTGACCACGGCCAAACAGCCCGGAAGCAATACATACAAAATGCAAAGCCGGCCGTGAAAGCCTTAGGGTTTACATAGTAAATGTTGTCACTAAGGAAACCCAACTATAATCGAAGCTATTTATAGCAAAATTATTCATAATGGCCACACAATTAACCCAGCGTCCGGATAAAGCCTCGGAACTAACGAATCATACGGCGGATGCGCAGTTCAACCGCTCGAAAACTACCTCCAACTTGGCTTAAGTTGGAATTAGCTAAACACTCGCGTGTAAGCTTTTGAAGGTATTTAATGCCGGGTTATGCATTTAAATATTAATATCTGTTTAAACATTGAGTTTCATTATCAAATGGTATATTTAATGATACGAGTAAAATTAAGCCTAGAAAGTTTCTGTTTACGCTTAATTCAGTCGTTTACCGTTATGTCTCGTTTTATTTAATAATAAACAAATATAAAGAACTATTATTCGCAAGCTGTCAAGGTTTTAGTGATAAGTATTATACATTGGTTAACCAGACGTACGTGTGGGTACGGCTATGCGCGACCGTTACATGGTAGATACGCACGAAGCGTTTGCTTCCACTTTTATAATGTGTACTGCCAGGGGGTCGAACTCACTAGGGGGTCGAACTCACTGCCTGAGTCTGTGTTTCCCAATAAGTGTACCCCGGAGTGTCTTCAAGTCGCTACACCTTAGACTGCGTCATCACTTAACATCAGGTTGAGACCTTTTAACAAAAAATAAAAATTACACCCACACGACTTGTTGCTTGTAAGCTTTGGGCGAAGTTATACACCGTCACAAAAAAGTCTATTTAACTTAGGATCTTAAACGGAACTGAAACGTGGTCTTTGACTATGGACCTTGGAGGCAAGCAACGGGCAAGTCACACAACGAGCTATGGAGAGGGCTAAGGTCGGGGCTTCTGTAAGTGATCGAATCAAAAGTGAAGAGATCCGTAGAAGAACGAAATTCCCCGACATAGCCCAAGTTGAAATGGCAGTGGGGAGAGCATTTAGCTCGAAGAACTGATAGCTGTTGGGTTCGAAAGGTTCTTGAATGGAGACCATGGGCTGGCAAGCGCAGCATATGGGACGGCTACCGCCAAGGTGGACAGACGACCTGACTATGGTCGCAGGTAAGGGCTGGATACAGGTCAGTTCCATTCGGCCCTAATGATCTTGATTGTAACTATAATCTAATCTGTGGTACAGTTCATAGTCCGTGATCACTAATAAAATATATTCTTACCTATTAGCCCGTGTGTCATGTCTCTACAAAATCCACGTAAATATATCAAGTAAACACGTTAAGCTATAGTAGATAAATGAGGTTACATATGTGCCGAGGGTGACGTCATAACTCACGGTCTGGTGCCTCCATCCACCCACTACAGCCCTGTTGAGTGGTGTATATTATGACACTCGTAAAATCTCGTGACTTCACGTAATTTTTTGAAAAACAATCTTGTTATTACGACACTTAAAGCTTATAGTATTCCTACCGTCAAAATTATAAACATATATAATAAAATTATATGAAATATATTTCCTTGAACGCTCGATTCCATAAATGAAATAATCTTCGTTGTGGATTTATGTATTGATATATAATATGATTATTGAAAAATGCATCCGCAAATAATTGACTTCTTGAAAAGACAACTAAAATGTACCTTTGCTGTCGGCGGGCAAAACATTAATATAAAAATATATGATAGGATATATTAATGTTTTGCCCGCGAATATACCCGACAGTGTAATTAAAACACTAATCATATTCGCGAAAGTTGAATACACTGTAAAACATTGATAATATTATTTTAATGACTAATATTTAATAGATTTTTTTTGTAAAAATCTAAATACCTTCGTTATAAACATTTTGTCACAGCTAATGAGACTAAAATATACGGCCTAAAAGTTTTGAAGGATCGTATGCAAATCAAGTTTGCAATATGACGCGTAATAGTGAAATGTAACCCAAAAGTTAAAGCCCTCTAAGTACATAGCAACACAAGTTGCTAAATACCGTATACATTATGCAAAACTAAGGTTTCGCATTTAGTACTAGCATATTGTGAAGAAAGTGGTAATGTG